>FR990015.1:5810000-10810000 GCA_905404135.1 Hesperia comma | reverse complement strand
TCAGATATGAAACCTATAAACGCTGGTGTTCCCCAAGGGTCTGTGCTGTCTCCTACTCTGTTCATTCTGCATATTAATGATATGCTGGAGCGTGCAACCGATATTAATTGCTATGAAGATGACAACACGGGAGGAAACTTGTGTCTGACGTTGAGAACTCTCTGGAGATAGTCTCAGAATGGGGACGACTCAATTTAGTTGAGTTCAACCTCGAGAAGACACAAGTTTGCGCATTTTTCGCTTAGAAAACCCCATTTATCATGGCGCCTCCATTCTGGGGTACGGCGCACACTGTAAGTAAATGTGTCGGTGTGTCGATGTCATCTGGAAGCTAAGGCCAAATTGGCCTCCGAAATGCTTGGCGTCATGAACCGGGCGAAGCAGTAATTCAATGCGAAGGACGTACTCATGCTTTATAAAGCTCTGGACAGCTCTCACATGGAGTACTGTTCTCATGTTGGCTGTTGGCTTACTAGAGGCATAAAAAGTCAGTTAAAATGAAACGCAAATTAAGGTTTCAATATTACAAACAGCGCACCATGATTCATAAATGCAAATACATAAAATACAGTAAAACTTTTAAAAAATGCATGCTGACTGCCCAAAAATTAAACAATCATAAGTTTTTAAATAAATCAAAAAATTTATGCCTGGCAGCGTGGCGACTTATAAAAAATAAAATTGAAATTAATTGCTCTCACAATATTATTAACTAGCGAACCGCCCTCGCTTCGCTTCGGGACCCGTAAGTATCAACCGCGCAGGTCCCGCTCCCGTAGGAATTTCGGGAAGTTAATAAACTATCACCAAAATTAATTCAGGTTAAATTAAATTAAACTTAGAAATAAAACTTACGACAAAACAATAGCAAAGTAGCAAAGGATCACAGCAAGATTAATTCAGATTAAACTTGGAAACGCGGCAAGTTTGGTATGGCAGTGGGTTCGACCAAATTTGATTACCATAAAAACGGTTCTAGTGTGTTAATCTTAAAAGATAGACATAAACACTGTCGTGGACATTTTTTTAGGTCATTTCAAGAGGAATAATTCTTTCATACATATATTTTTGGTATCTTGAATCGTTTTCGCAACGCATGCAACGAAAGCCCTCGTGAATGAATAATTTTCAAAAAGAATTTCTATTTCCCCGTGCACCCACTGTAGCCTTATGCATAAGGCAGGAAAATTATATGTATATCGATTTGACGTGGTTTTCTTTTAAAAGGTATTGTTTTTATATTTGTTATTTAAGTAATTGTAATATTTTAGCCCAAGATTAATACAATTATTGTAAGTTGGCATAATTATTCGATTTAATGTTTGATTTTAATGTTATCACTCGTTAATAAGGCAATTAAAAGATATTAAAAAATTGTCAATTAATTGTACGCCAGTTCAGTTCGCCCAGTCGAATGACAGACTTCAGAAACGCATATTTGCATGTCGGAGTAATAGTCTAGTGCCAACAAAATAAATCAGATGACGCTGTGTATTAATTAGTTGCATATAAGCTGAATCGCGGTATTAAGATATTCCCATATATTATTATGAGGATGGAATTCATTCCCAGTGTTATTTTTACTTACATTGCCGTTTTTATCAAATTGCCTTTTTTTTAGAAGATTTATTAGGTGATTTTGGCTATTCTTACGGATTTGATATTTCTTTTTAGATTGGTATAGTTGCTTGCTTATGGTAATAGGCCTTTAACGCAAACTGCCTGACCAATCCATTAACGCACCGCCCTGGCTGTATGACATGCAGATAGCCACTGTGATGTTCATCACCATCCGCCAAGAAGGGATTTTAAAAATTAATCCCCTAACGTGAAATAGGGTGGTGAAATTTAAACGAATTCCACTCGGGCCAAGCCGCGCAGGGAAGCTAGATTGAAGTATAATTTCTTGAAACAAAGGGCAATTTATTACGTTGAAAGGGCAATTTATTACATTTAAACATCAACATTGCAATGGCCATCTTATGCACGGGTGGCGATCCCACTGAATTGATATCGATATTTTCCCGCCATAATGCAGTGGGTGCACGGGGAAATAGAAATTCCCCGTGCACCCACTGGTGGGTGAAGCTAGTGGGTGGACGGGTCGCGGCCCGAAGTATCATTCTCATCCCTTGGATTCGTGACGAACAAGGACGCTCCGATTTTCACGATCATTTTTGCCGCGAACTTGCAGGCTGCTTCCTTTTGAGGTACGTCCGGAGCGCTTTAATATGGGGTTCTTCAAGAAAGGTGTAAAAAGAGTTCTCCTTCAGGACCGGCGTTGCACTGGTGACTCCCCTAGTGTTGCTCGTGTCCATGTGTGACGATGACCACTTACCATCAGATGGCTCATCCGCTTTCACGTCATCCCTTTAGGCTATAAAAAAAGACCGCCGGTATAGTTTGCTAGTTAAGGCCATACCTATTATTTCAGAAAGTTGCACCACCCTGAGCCCAGGGCTGGCTACGCCCATGGTAGGAAGGAACTTCTTTGTATATTTTTTTAATCTTTTGTAGGTAGGTGGCCCATGGATAAACAGTCAGTAAACCGGCTGTTTCCTAGTGGTCCTACTATTTTGTCCTTTATTAGCAGGACCAGGTGGTGGAAGACCTATTAGTCCTACTGCAAATTACTCGCCAAGAATCACTGCACCCTAAGAGTGGTTGCATAGTCAAGATTACCGCCAGCGCGGTTGACCTGCGCCAATGAACTGCGTTACATCTGCGCGGTTCATCAGCGCGGGTCTCTTTTCACTATTAAAACGGTACAAGAGACTTGTGCTCGTGTCCCGCGCGCCGGTCAACCGCGCTGACGGTAAGTTTGACTATGCAACCACCATAAAATACCGTTCATAATAGCAGCGGGAGGAAGTTAATTCTAACACCACCAACTACGAAAAAGAAATACAACAATTTCTGGCGTATCCAAAAACTTAACAATTCAATAAATCTGTTTTTAGTAATATTAAAAAAAACATCTTTATCTTAAACCAAAATACACTTGTAGCATGAGTTTTTGAAAGGTATACGAACTGGACAATCCAAACCACAAAAGGAAAGAAAAAAAAGTGAAAACAATGTTTATAAAAAAACGCTTGTTTTATTCATTTGTGGCCCTGACATACATTTTTAACTAAAGTAGGTAATTATTTGTTTAGTAACCAAGCAGTATAATGATATACTTACAAGTAAACCTATATGCAAAAATTAAACGTATACTGACTTATGATACTCATACAAACATAAGAAGAAAGCAATCTTCATCCAATTAGCACAAGACAACAAATAATTGCATAGGGTACCCGTTTAATAAAGATATGCAATAGAATGAACTGACATTACAAACCTAATAATGATGAATAATTCACAATAAAATTTCCAGGCTCAATATTTAAATGAGTTCTAAGCTGAGAGGTAATATTAAATCTAAACTATGTTCACTTTATGAACAAGAATGTCTCAACATTTATTGTTACAATATTTAACAAAATATTGCTTTGTTGCTACAATATAATTGTGTAATTTTATGAAATTTTGTCAAATATCATTCATTTTCCAAATAACAATCAGAGAAAGATAAGAAAGACAAAAAATAATGAACTAAGTATGTATTTCAATTTTTTGTGTTTTAATTTTGTTCTCTACCGATACTTTATTTTAAATCTTTGATCTAGACACGTCATTATGTATCAATTAAAATTAAACAACGCAATCAACCAATCGTTTGCTAAAACAGTCGTTCATTGTGACAAAATCAAAATCAACGATTATAAAGTCTTACACAAGATTATAATACAATCAGTCTATACTAGGCAAATCAGTCTGTGGCTGCACTAAACCTTACAAAATAATAGCAAAATATCACTTCAACATTCACATACTCAAAAGTAATTAAACTATTTCAATACTGACAAACAAAAATGAAATTAAAGATTCCGTTATTAAAAATGCAGTTTATAGTGGCATGATATTTACTTTAACATTATTACTGAATTATTAATTTACATAATTATTAATACACGTCCTTAAATTACACCCTGTTATCAAAAATAAACGCATTTTGTTCCATTTACACTACATTTGGTGGTAAAAAATGACAACAGAGGGTCCAAGTTAAAGACATTTTTGACCTTTAGTTCTGTTAGCTCAGCAATCCACGTTATTAAATATTATATTTAAGATAAATGTTGCTCAGCATTGAACATTATACTTTAAATTTAATGGAGTGCTTTTTATCACTAATAATATTAACATAGACAATAGGTAGGTACTTGTCAAGATTTTAAGGCTTTTCATACCAAATTTTTTCAATTAATGTAACATCTATTGCTTAATTGCTTAAAACAATAGATGACCTATTAAATGTACCTACAATAGAATTGTTATAAATTTAAACATTACTAATCAACTTTGTACACTGATAAATCTACATAATATTATACAAAACAATCAGTTTTCAAGGAAATCACCCATAACACATCAACAAATAAACTGTTGTAATCCAACCACTTCAATTTCAGTTGCAAATTTCACTGGCACATGGATGCTATCACTTTTTATCGTTAATATCCTTTACAACTACAACAGGGTAAATTTTTATATTCTCACTCAGTTTTTTCAATGTGAATGGAACAAACGTATTACAGAATGGCACAAGCGTAGTAACATTCTCTAAGTTATCCATCGAAGGTTTTGTTCCATAGAATGAATATTCCTCATCTTCGGAAGGAACATCAAAAGGCAATTTGGTGGTCGACTTCCTCGCTACAGCCATCACACTGGGCAGCTTAGTTGTGGATTTCTTGGCCACTCGCTTCGGAGTCGGCAAAGTCGAGGTATCCTCAGCTTTCCTTTTCCTTCCTTCCGTATCTTCATCTAAATTAATCACTTCACTGTCAACAGTCAAAATAGCAGTCGAGCAGATTTTCAAACCATGCTTTTTTTGCTGATGGGACCTGTACTGTGCCATATTACAAAAATTTTCATTGCAAGTACCACAATATACAAATCTATTATCTTCACTAAGCTTATAAAAAGATGAGTTCTTCTTTTCATTTGAATGGAACTGCTTATAATGCACATTGAAATCATGGCTAGTTTTATGTAAGGTCAGACAACTCGCACATCTGTAGACTACAGTGCCCTTTACACCGAACTGTGGTCTTACGTTGTCGTGGAAATGAGTTAGACTTTCAGCTCTGGTCATTGCCTCTTCGCAAACCAAACATATGATCTTAGGCTCAGCATCGATATTAACGGATTTAGGCATACTCGGTGTATTCTTGCTGCCATCGAGGAGAGGACGATGCTGTGGAATGGGCGTGTTTAAGTATACCGTTGTTCTGTTCGGATGTTGAGTCTTTATGTGTGTCTCCATAGACCTTTTGTAATCAGTGTGCGGGCAGTAAGGACAGGTGAAGGGCTTTAATCCATAATGTTTCAATACATGGCCTTGGAAGAAGCTTTCATATTTGTACGTAGCGTCGCAGTACTGGCATTCGAATTCTGAATTCTTTTTCTTTTCCGAGTCTTCCGTAACCGACTTATCTTCGCCGGTGTCAGCTTTCTTGTTGAGTTTCATTAGTTCCTCGGGAGTTGGTACTTTTTCCTCGTAATGCACGACTAGGAGAGAGTTTTCTGGCGGGTTGTCAGGGGGTGGAGCTGTGATCTCTGGTGGACTGGTCGGATGGGTCTCCGTGACCGGCATGTAGTTCATACTGAGTTTTTGGACTCGTAGTACTGCGGATACCCAGGCGGCGCGGAGACTCACGTCTCTAGTGGCTTCCACTGGCCGAGACGACTGGCCCGGATGAACGCTCCGACAGTGGAATTGAGCTTCGTGGTAAGTTTGGAAGGTAACGCTACAGATATTGCAGCACCATCTGAAATCAGGAAACGTAAAAAAATGTTATTTTGTTGTAGTCTTAAAATTGGGTATGCAAATAATCTTGGGTTTCATTCAAAGGGGGTTTGTTGAGTTTTGTTATAAAATAAACTCATGTATAATCAATCATTTATTGCTAATGCAATTTGAGTTCAATATGCAATTTTTTATTCATACTTCATAGTTCCTTTGAATACAATAGTTATGACCTGTTTTATGTTATTTGCCATTTTCAATATATTTACTGTACCTAGTCATTTAACTTTCAAAAAATATTATATTTAACTACATACTTAGTTGAAACTAAGAGAAAAGAGGTAGTTATATAAAGATTATTATGTATTTAACAGATGTCTGTTAGACCAACGAAAGGTTTTTAGGTTATGATGGATGATTATGTCCCACCTTAGTCGGGAAATGATCAATCAAAGTAATGCTAATAGTTATGTTGATTTTCATCATCTTCATTAGCCATCTACCGTAATATGATATATTATATAAGTATTATGTACATGATATTATGTAAATATCACAAAGTTTAAAATATTATTAAGACAGCATATCATCTCAAAATACATATAAAACATTTTAAATAGATAAAATACAAAAAAAAAACAAAGTAATAAAGGACGAAATACTTACGTACTCCTAAATAAAAATGTACATATACCTTATAAAAATACACTTCACAACACAACTACGCTAAATATGCATGAACAACATGTATATCCAACACACGCATGCAAACATAGACACACACCCACACCCAAACACACACACACCCAAAAATAAACACCCACACACACACACACACATACACACAGAACACATACACACTCACATACACATACACACACGCACACACACACACGCGCACACACATACACACACACGTACACGCAATAATGCACACCGGACATAAAATTTATCCATGTTGTAGTTTTAAGTTTCTCATTCTAAGTGATGTAAACATCTTATGAGAAATAAAGATCTTTAAACCGAAACCGATTATAACTGACTAAAGTATTTTTTTTTCATAAACAAATCAAAGAGACAAAAAGACAAGCATGCGTGGTCATCATTGCAATTATCTCCAATGAAGTCTCTACAAGAACTGACTAATTCTTTGCCAATTATAAAGAACAATATGAATTATGATAGAAAAATAAAATTTATCCTTACCTTATTTTATTCAGTTCACTCTCCAAATGCTCTTGCATGACTGCTTCAGTCCTAGCGCTGATATTACACTTCGGGCATGTATAGTTCAGGTTACTTGGAACTCCAAACGGTCCAAACAGCTTCTCCAGTTCAGCCATGCTCACATTGGACTTCGGTGAGAGGGTTGGTTGCTCCACTGGCTTTTCCACAGCTTTAGAGCTCGGTCCAGGGGTCGCTCTCAAGATTTCTGCCTTTTGCTTAGCGAGATTCTCCTTGTTCTTCTCAATGATAGCGGTCTGGTGTTCAAGCAGTCCATTGACCCACGTCTCGAGCCGATTGTCCACTTTCAGCTCGATAGGTTCCTTGGCCTCGCTTTTGAGACGGTGTTCGGTCTGCACGTGCTGCTGAAGACCAGGCTTGTGGAACGCCTTGTATGAACAGACGGCGCATCCCCATCTACGAATCACACAAGGTTTATTATGAAATTGGCTTAAAAGCCACCCAATTTCACAATTTCCAGATTTCTCAACTACCTTTAAAACGTAACTACTAGTTTAGCTCGCCATATCCATACTAATATTATAAATGCGAAAGTCTGTCTGTCTGTCTGTCTGTCTGTCTGTGACGTTTTCACGGCTAAACCACCGGTGCGATTTGGATGAAATTCGGAATGAAAATAGTTGAAGACCCAGAGTCACATATAGGCTACTTTTTTTTCAAAAATCAACCCCTAAATGCTTGAAATAGGGGATGAAAGTTTGTATGAAAAATCTAAACCGCCTGACCGATTTCGATGAATTTTCCCAGGAAGATAGTTGATGACGTATCTTCTTCCCCACTTCCCCGGTTCGCGATATAAACGAATTCCACGCGGGCGAAGCCGCGGGCAAAAGCTAGTGATTAAATAATTCTCACTTTGTGTACTTTTAAGTTTTAAATAAGTATTATTCTCCTTTTTAAAGAGTAGCAGTGGCAATATTTGTTTGATCCTATCAGTCATAGAAAATTCCTTGGGGTGGATTGATTTTAATGATGCATAGGTACTATTTTTTGGGTGAAACAACTATTACGTCAACAGCAAGTTTCCTAAGTAAAGGTTTTGCTTATGTCCACGGATATACAAAAAACTGATGAACGGACAGACAGATGGACAAAAAACTGATCATGTGTTTCGTTTTTTCTTTAGAGGTACGGAAACCTAAAAGTAAATAATTTTGATCATATACTTACTTTCTATACTGCAATTCTTCGTACAAATGGGATTGCATGGCTTCCATTGTATCTTCAATAACAACTTTGCAGAGGGGACACTTGTACTTGAGTCCGTTAGGGTCACAGTACTGTCCAAACTTCTTGCAAAGGTCATCGGTGGTGTCCACGGACTCGGCATCCATTTCTGTCTCGACAACTTCCTTCTTCACGATATCAAGATTCACGGCTGGTTTCGGAGGCACTGGTTTCGGTAATACTGGCACCGCTTCCGGTGGAGGAATATCTGTTTCGGTTTTGATTTCAGACTCGTTCTTTTGCGATTGCTTTTGCCAGCGCGTAGTGCCGTCTGGCTCATCCGGAACAGAACCCTCCCGGTAGTAGAAGTAGAACACTTCTTCCTTTTTCCCAGGATGCTGCTTCGACTGATGTTTCGATATATTCTCGATGTTCGATGTCCTAAAACCACAATACATGCATTTGAACTGCATCTTCGATTGATGGAATTTACCGCAGTGGTCGATGACTTCCGGACGAATCATGCTCTTAAATTTGCAGCAGCCGCACTGCCATGGCTTCAAGTCCATAGTAGGAGCTGTGGAAGTCTGGGCGGGAGCAGGGGTAGGGGCAGGCGAAGGGGACGCAGCTCCATCCTCCCTTACAATGATCACTTTCCCGTTGTGCACCTCTTTCAAATGTTTATCGATCACTTTACGGGTGTAGTGATAAAAGGTGCAAGACGAACAGGCATATAATTTCATGTCGTGCATTTTGAGGTGAGCAATTATCCGCACGGCAGTCAAAGGCTTACTCGTGTCAAGGTGTTGATGTGGCGGACAGTGCACGCAATGGTAGTCGTTAGTGCCAGCATGCAGCGTTTCCCAGTGAATCTTGAACATCGATTCGTTCACGGATATATATGAGCAATCCTTAGCTCCACAAGTGTAACGGTGTTTATCGGGCACGTATTTGGGATACATCGCCGCCGCCTCCGGTGACAAATACTCGGTCGTAGCAACTCCATCTTTTGACGTTCTGTTACTAGTGTTTATCGAGCTTGATGCTAGATTCAGCATCTTGTCGAAATGCTTCTCGTTCGACTCCAGGTGTGGGACTGGGTTAACAGGCGCAATCCTTGGCACCGGCTGTTGTTCAGCGTGTAGTTGCAAATGTCTAACCATGTTAACCCGAACTTTCGTATTAAACTCGCATAGAGAACAGTATACCAAGTCGTCCAAAATCGGATTTATCGGCAACTTGTCGACATCTTGAGGCCCGTACTTTTTCATTTTCGGTACCGGTTCGGAGTTCTTATTGCCAGCTTCGCCTGAAAACTTTCTTTTAGGTGCTGGACGTTCTTTTACATCAGAATCAATAAAATATTGGAGAACCCCGCTAGAAGACATCTTCGAGTTAACAACAGTCGAACTCTCCTTATGTATAACTTTCATGTGTTTCCTTGCAACCGGAAGAGAAACAAATTTTCCATTGCATTTTGCACAACTATATGGAACAATAGTTTCTAAATGATTATAATTATAATGATTGACAATTAAATTCGCAGGGGTGGTAATTGAGCAATATAAACATTTGACAATTTCATTCGGATTTGGAAAACATGATATGATATGTCTTTTGAACATTCCCTCGCTTTTACAGACGGTGTTACATTTGGAACATTTGTATAAACGCGCTCGAGGAATCTTAACATCTTTATTCTCTTGTTTGTTATCTGTACTTAATTCCACCGGAGTATCTTCACATGAGAGGTCGATAATATTTGTATGTGAAGTGTCATCGTCGCTGTCCAAACAAACTACATCAGGATCAGGTGGAGACGATGAAGTGGGCTCCGGTGGTATTTCTGTTAGCGTTTGCGTTTCTGTTTGTGTTTTGGCTTGGGTTTCTACAGGTTCAATTTTAACAGTAACACTAGGAATATGGGACGCCTCCTGTGGCTCGCTCAGCAGTGTTAAAACTGCCGGAGACGACCTATCAGCTTCCACCTGAGCATTCAGGCATGACGTTTCTTCTTCGTTTTCTAATTGATTTTGTTGTTCGCTGATGGTTACAGTTACCGGTTCGATAGTTGCTGCGTTTGTTATGGTATGCATGGACTCAATCATTAAGTTGGTTTGACCGATAAGCTTTTCTAGATCAATCGATCTTTCTGCTTGTTTTACAGGACTTTCTTTATCTGTGCTCGGTGAAACAACGGTACTTTCAACTGACGACTTGCCTAGTATGGCTAATGGCAGGACCCTAATATCCGAACCGCCACCCTGTAAATTATAAAATCGTAATATAAATAAGGTGTAAAATGAATAGATATAACTTAAATATTAATATTAATCACTTAGCAATAAAATCTTGATACTGAGCACGGATCTCTGCTTAATGCCGAAGAGGTCTAGAACCTACTCCAACCTAACCTAACCACGCCCACTTTTAACTTAGTCGATCCTTTAGGATTGACGCATGTCACCAGGCTATTAATTAAGCTTTTAATTAATTATATCAGCGTTATAAGATTTGAACAAACCTTAGAAGTTATAATTCTTAGATACGCCTTTGGTGTTTTAATGGGGTGTTTTTCCGATGCGTGAGACAACATCTCTGCCTCATTGTCAGCTCCAAATAAACACCGACAGCACTGGTATAATCTGAGGCCGTGAGATTTCAAATGCACCAGGAGTTTCGATAACGTCGTAGAAACATTACACATCTGCATAAGAACAGTATTCCACATTAATTGTAATGAAAATTTAATTTAAGGAAATAACATAACTATTAGGAGATTTAAAGTGTGTAAAGCAATGTATTAAGTACGTAAAATAAACTTCTTACGACGTTAGCTTCAAAAACCTCAACAAATAATATTATAAATGTTCAAGCTAGTACACAGAAAGCAAATGGCTGAAGTCAAAATGATTTATAAAAATATTTGTAGCTTATATAATTTCAAAAGGCATCCTTGGAATGAAAATCAGAAAAATTAAATGAAAAATATACAAAGGCAAACATTTTAGAAGCAATTATAGTGTATGAGCTATTTGTGACTGCGTATCTGGGTGAAATAATTATGTACGTACGAAACAGGAGTATTCTTGATCTTCAGCGTGTCTCGTTTGCATGTGTTCTCGGAACTTTGTTAACACGTATGACTTAAACTGACAAATGCCTCCTTCCTCTGGATCTCCTGTAAAAATGAAAGCTTTCGTTAAGTTAATAGGTTCACAGTAATAAACATGGGTCACAGTAATTAACACATTTAGGATAAACATAAGGAGGTTAGTAAAATAACTGCTTATCTACATTATTACTATATACAAATAAGATAACGTTTTTTGTAAATTGAATTAAGGAACCAGTTATTTGATTGGATTTAGCAAATTGATGTAAAGGCCTTGAAAGCTATAATGGTCTAATATGTTTAAGCCAGTTTGGTAGTTTAAATCATTCTCCTGTATATTTAATATGAATTAACTTTCAAGAATAACTTTTAAGCCACACCAACGTAAAAATGAATAAAACAATAATATATTTTAACTGGTTTCTTTTAAATAATCAGTATTGCAAACAATTCGGTTAGACCACTGCTTCTCTTATGGTCTGATCAGCTCAATGATTAGACAAAAAGTAAGGAATTTAGTATGATATTAAATAATTTAATAAAAGCAATCAAATAAAAGCAAAAAGTGTATCATTTAAATGGTTGAAATGTTATAAGAGTAACAAAAATAATACTTACGATTATTGCAAGTATAGTGCAACACTGCATCATCACGGGACATCAAGTTGTCCGGTAAATTATTTTTCACAACAGTTGCGGTACTGAGTACAGGAACTTTATCTGCGTCTAATTCAGTATGAACTCTCTTTATATGTGCATACACAAGATGACTCCCTACTGCTCGGTAAAAACATTTACTACAGACATATGAACAATGACTGTAATGCTTAAATACATGCATCACTAAATCAATAGCATTTCCCGAGCAATCAAAGTCGCAATAAGTACACTTCAAAGAGTAATCTCCACCGATCCTCTGATGTGTCGATGCGTGAAGTAAGGCATCCTCTGCATTATCTGTTGTATAAGAACAAAACCGACCAGCACATTTAAAGACTTGAACCATTTTTTCAGGACGTAACATGGCTTCTAATACGACCGGATGTTTCTTCGTCATAATTTCAGCTTGTGCTTGCTCAAAATTGTATACTGTTTCATCTTTCTGTGTTTCAGTGATAATAGTATTATGTGAACTCTGTATTTTAGGTACCGGTGGATTAACTACTTCAGTATTACTTTGTTGTGCCGAAATAAGTTCAGAGAGAGGGCGTACATTAATATATGCCTTAGATATCGGTGTATCATTAATCTGTGTAGGAGTTGCCGTTTCAGGAACATCCTTGACATCTGGCTCAGAAGTTTCATGGAAGATAGGAAAGTTGTCCATATGCTTGTCAAGAAAATGTTGCAAACAGTCTTTAAATGTATGTTTACCTTGGCTTGTCACTATGACTTTACACACAAAACAATATCCATCCCAGTTTTCAGAGTGTTTCAACTGTACGTGTTTCTTAAATGATATCAGCAATGTTGTTTTATAATGATTTTCAGTCCCGTTAATGCAGCATATGTATTCTTTGGTCCCGGAACCAGTCAACTTAATTTTGAAATGAGGATAGTCTAATACATCAGTGGATGGTGTCAATTCAGTTTGCACAGGAGCGGTTTCTACACATTCAATGGGTTGCGGTTGTTGTTCCGGTACTGGTTCATCAGCTTGTTCAAGTACCTCTTCCTGGGAATCATTTTGATAAGAATCCTGAACGTCATCATCTCTTTCCCGTTTAATGCTTGCTTTTATAATTTCATCATTTTTCGATAAACTAGATGCATCACTATTATAGTCGTTTTCAAAAATGAATTTAGATTGGATTTTATTTTTTGAAGCCATTTTAGATGGCACAGGATTTACTTCTTGGGCAAGATTATTTCGCCCGTCGTTGAAATCAACATGATCAGCGCTGTCAGTAATATCACTGTGTTCATCACTCGGTTCAGTTATACTTTGGTTAGATCGTGTACTACGTAACACTCTCAATGCTTCACTCGAAGAATCGTTTACTTTAGACACAAGAGACAGCAAAATTTTTCTTGGAATTTCGCCTAAATTTATCGAATATACTTCTGTTTGCTCATCATCATGACGATTGATCACGTGTGTTTTTAGATTTTCTAATGAAACTTGGGTAAAGTTACATCTTCCACATATGTAACCAATAAGCTGTCCTTTAAGATTCTTAGGGGGTGGTGGTATGTCTAAATGAAATGGACACCTGGTGACATTTATACACTCGGGACATATGTGTTTATATTCACCGGTGTGCATACTAACAACATGCCAAAAGAACGTTTCTAATGCAGTATTTTGTTTGTTAAATTCTTGGAAACAAAATCGACAAACATATTTCGTAGTTTGTATTTTACTGATTGCTTGTAAATTCATATTTTCACATTGTTCTATAGCCTCCTTGGCAATTCCTGGGCTCAGTCGGGACAAAGCTATTTCTGAATGAGGATGATGCTTTTTGTAATGTGGAACAATATCATTCCCACGGTATCCACAAATACGGCATAAATAATTTTTAACGTTTTTATGAAAGCAATAAGATTTATCAGTGAAACAGTTAGTATCTGGAATATTACATATGTTCTTATCATTTGTTTCATGTGTCCCAAACTCTTGTGAAGCAGGTATTGAAAATTCGGCGTTCTTAACCACAGATTTACTTTTGACACTTTTTTTCCTAATAACTCCTAACTGCCAACTACGTCTTTTGCGTTTCGGTTTCTTTTTTAATTCGACTAATAATTCTGAACTTTCGAAGCTTTTTGTTGAAACTGAATCACTTTCCGAATCTGTATTTTGGTCTATACTATCACCAGTATTGTTAGATTCTGCTACAGATTCAGTTTCAAAATTATATGGGTCATCTTGCTTTTTGGTTTTAGACTTAGGTCCTGGCTTATACTTCGGTTTTTCTTTAAACTCTGAATCGGAAAACTCATTGAGAGTGTTAGGTTTGCTTTTAGATGTTTTCTTTTTATTTTTTTCTACTGCAGTACTATTACAGGATTCATCGGAAACCATCTTACTTTTAATATTTTCTAATACTACGATAGGTTCTGGCTCCGCATCGGTAGTTGGCATGTCACCTTTAGAATTTTTATCATCAACTAACTTCGCTAAGCGACACATTCTTATTCCGGTTGCATTGAGTATATCTTCGCTTATAAACATATCCCGAATGTCTTCTTGTAATTTTATTAACTCTCTTGATGGTTTTTTAGGTATAGGAATTTGTACATTGGAACTTCCAGCCTCAGATCGTGTTACACGTTTGTCTTTACTCGATAAAAGATTTTTAGCTAGCTTCGATCTTCCTCTTTTGGTTATTTTAGATTTCTTAACAAATTTTTTTCCAGATTTTACTGGAACGGGTACTGTTTTTATAAAATCACTTTTCTTTATATTATCTTCCGAAAATTGTTCGTCTAGCTGTTCCATATTGATCACATTTTTGTCTATTTTACTTTCATCAGCCTCTTTATCAATACTTAAATCTTTTATTAAATTTTCACTAACATCGTTATTTTTGTCACAACTTCCTAATTTCTCCTTATTATCAATGACCACTTTACTTTCGTCTAAATCTTTAACAGCGTTAACACTTTCTTGTTCCTTTATATTTTCATTTTTTTCAGGTTTTTCACCCATACCTCGCATTGCACTATTACTTATTGTGGTACCTTCGATATCTAAGATATTTTGACGAGATATGTTGTTATCATCGTTTTGTAAATGTACAGAAGCAATATCTTTATTTTTCTCACAATTTTCCGTAACACTAACTTGAATTTCCTGTCTATTTGTATCACTGCTAGCATCTATTGAATTTTCTTCCTCATCTGATACAATTTCACTGAGTTTTTCTAACTTCTTTTTTATTTTCTCGTTTTCACCGGAATCGTTACTTAACATCGTGAGCAATTCCTTGATTTTATTTTTGTCTTCCAATATAGATAATAATTTACCAATGGAATCAATTCGAGGAAGATTATCAGCACAAGTGGAATTAGAGTCAGAGAGATCCTTGGACATATCATTATTAGAAATATGAGTTGAGGTAATATTCACTTCAGATGCTAATTCATTTGTACTATCCGGAACACTCTCTTGTAGAGCGTTATTTTCATTCGAATTATTGGTACTATCAGGTGTAAATGGATTAAATGGCTGAACAGTGTTATTTTTCAGAGACATTGTATTTTGTGGATTATCTTCAGACTTCTCATCATATCCAGTTGTTGACACAATAGCTTCAGGATTTAAATTACTAACAGTTTCCTGAATCTCGTCGGTAGATTTAACAGATTTTTCTTGAATGTCAGTTTTAACATCGTTTTGTGTTATGGCCTGCATCAAATCTTTTATTTCGTTGTTTTTTATTTCCTCGTTTTTATTCTGAATACCTGACGTTTGATCAGGGTGAGTTAAGGCGTTTACTGACTCTGACTTATTTTCACTTTTATTGATTTTATTTTCATCATTGTTGTCTCTACTGAAGGCAACCAGGGTATTTGTGCACTTTATAGCATTTTCAACATCAACAACAAAACCAAATTTATCACTCGACGAGATGTCAGAAGTAAAATCTGGTTGATTCCCACTTAATGGAATAGGAGGATCATTAGGAGCAATATTTCCCACGATATTGTTTATGAATTTATCGTTAAAATCATTAATCTTTGGTGCTTCGATGTCATGGTCTAGGTCAGCTATTAAAGCATTAATATTTTCAAGTACAGATCCTGATCCAACATTATCTGGAAACAAATCATCATCCACACCAAAGCTAATATCCAATGAATCATTCTGTCCTTCACACGGTGCATTTGTGGCCACTGACGTGGATTTTTCTTTCATATCATCTGACATATTCTTTTCGCTGGTGATATTTATACTAGTATCATTTTTATTCATTATAAACGTTGACTCTACACGAGCTGTTTCATCGTGTTGTTTCATATTAGATTTTTCTATTGTTCCTGCTTTATCATCTTCTAGGTCATTTAGACGGGTTTCCTTAGTGTGTAAATTTTTATTTTCATCGATATTTTTCTTCACATTTTCATTGCCATTTACAGGGTCCTGCGAATCTGAATCGGAGTCGTATATAATAGGCTTTTTAATCCTCCTTAATTTCTTTACAGGTGACGTTTGGCTAATTTGTTTTGTTGGAGTTCCTCCTTTCACAGCAGATCTAGTGATACGTCTCTCAGAACTGTCCGATATTGGATTTAATGAAACTGAATTCTCATGTTGACTTTTTAAGTCGTCTGACATTTTATTAATTAAAGTTAAATCATCTTTGGATATAAGTTTATCTACTGTAACAGAAACATCTTTATTAATATTATCTGTATCATGGCGTTTATTTCCAAGGTTCGTATCTGACTTTGTCAATTTAATTTCTGATTTCCTACTTTGGGCATTGGCCGTACTATCATCCTTTTTGGCATTTTTACATACTTCTTCTTTTTTAACATCAGTATCAACTTGGTTACTGGTTTCAGCTTCTTTTTCCTCAATAGCACGTTTAATTTTTGGTATTTTAAAATTCTTTACTCCAGCTGCAGATGCTAAAATGGTACCTTTAGCTATGTTATCATTCGAATACACTATACCATAGTTTTTATAGCGTGAACTGCTTGAACTCCTGTAATTATCTTTACATTTATCTTTGCTTGTATTTTTAACATCTATTTCACGTCGCACTCTGGGATCACGGTAATTTTTCCTCGGAGAATATTTGGAGGTGTCATCAGACTTCAAATTTACATCAAAATCTCGTCCTCTTCTACGTGGATCCCGATTGCTCTGGTGTTCAGTAGATTTTTTGAAAGTTGTATCAATAGTGCGCATCTCTCTGCTCTTATAAAACTCATTTAAGCGAACTTTTTCATTTGAATAACTAGTACCTGATTTGTTTTTATCATCTCGATTTTGTATATTAGAGTTGTAATTATTGAATTTATATGACCGAAGATCTTCCTTAACATCTTTGAAATTTTTATTTGTATTACAATCCTTAAGTTCCCTCCCAACACTACATGCGCGTCTGAATTGCGTAACCTTATGGTCTGTAACGTTAGGTACATGAAATTTGATTTGATGAGTAGATGCTTCATTTGAATCTTCTAAGGCACTGCCACGTAAAGAACGACCGACACTTGATGCACGTTGTCTTCGAGCATCAAATGATGTATTGAAAGACGATGATTTAGTTTCTTGAAAAGTTCTACTAAAGCTTGTATCAATATTGAATGAGCGACCAGTATGAGACTGTACAGATATTGGCTTTTCTATTGAACCCTCTCTGGTATGCGTTCTTGCCATTCCTCTTTCTCTATCCATGGAATAATTATCTTCTGATGTATTAGCTCGCCCTATACTTCTTGCACGATAATCTCTTCTATTACTTACATCGTCGTTATATTTATACTTCTCTTTACGATACTGATATTCGTTTTTATAATCCTTATTATATGACTCATCAGTTTCATAATCTCTGGGTAATGAACGTCCAACACTTGATTCCCGACGAGGCACACGATCTCTACTACTTCGGTTATCTTGTTCATAAGATTTGACATGGGTTCTTCTGTATCTATTACCATTATCAGTCATATTACGATCATCTTCATAATACGAACGATTTCTCTCGTCGTTACGATTCTGAGATTTATCATAATCAGATTTTCGGTTTAGCCTCGGATCTTGTGATTTCATGTATTTATGATTAAAGCTGGACGAGTTGTGGTTGTTATGGTAGTCACTTCGTCCAAAAACATTCGTCTGTGTCATATTTGTGTCAGGCCGACCAAAGGGATGACTGGGAGTCATGGGACAATCAGACCTTCCGAAGGAATGAACTGGTGTCATAGGCGTTTCCATTCTACCAAACGATGGGTTGGGTGTTGACGGACAGTCCATTCTTCCAAACGATGGGTTGGGTGTTGACGGGCAATCCATTCTACCAAACGATGGGTTGGGTGTTGACGGGCAGTCCATTCTACCAAACGATGGATTAGGCGTTGACGGGCAGTCCATTCTACCAAATGAAGGATTAGGTGTTGAGGGACATTCCATTCGGCCAAATGAATTATTAGGTGTTGGTGGACACTCCATTCGAACTTGTGGGCTATTTAATCTTTTATCTCCTATAAACCTATCATTTCTATTTCTATTATGTTCTACGTCTCGCTGCACAGACGAACTGCGAATGTTTCGATCTTCCCATTTATTACTTTCTTTAATTTGATTCATATGGTGAGAATCCTTTTCCGAAAAATCATGAGGATCAAACATAGGAAACATTGGCGCGTAAACATGTTTCTGGTGAGTATAGTCATCGGTGTCAAAATTTGGTCGTGGTGTCATTTCATATGATCTAGCATTTGGTGTCAAAATAGGAGTCATCATTGGATTCATGCCAGGTATCATCCTACTCGGTGTCATATTAGGATTTGGCAACAAACCCGGAGTCATGGTTGGCGTCATATTTGGTGGCATAATAGGATTCAAAAGTAAGGGGATATTTGAATTTAAAATTGGCGTCATAATTGGATTTATATTAGCATTTGGATTCTGAGGTTGCGTCATATGTGTAGAGACATTTAGTGACATAAGTGGAGGTATATTTGACGATACGCTAAGAGGTACACTTGCGTAACTCGTACTTGGCCTTGACACTCTTTCAGAATCATTTATAAAAGAGTTCGGACTATTTTTTGCTGTAGGTTGATTGGATTCCGATCTGATCCGAGGTTCTTGTATAGACTTTCTAACTATTTCACTATTGTTTCCTTTCTCACTCCACGTAGCTTCAAGAATCTTTTCGCTAGCAAGTGAAGGCGATGGCAAACTTTTCCTTGATCCGTCAAGGGAAACCGGAGATACCAACGGCATTAAGGTTCTCATATCAATATCCGTTTTTGTACTGGGTGTAATATTTTTAACGGGGTCACTTGGAATAATGACTGGTGGTCTTATACCAGTATCAGCGAAATCCTCATGATCAGGTGATTTAGGAGCTGAGTCACCACGAGGAAATTCAATATCCATGGCAGATTTATCACTACTCTTTGTATCGGGTGACTTAGGACCCCCATCAAGTAAATCATCATCATAATCTGAACTGTCGACTGGTGATACATTAACTGGAAAGTTAAACCTTTCGCATTCTTTTTCAGTAAGCTTCAGACTCTGCTTCTTTGCGTTATCATCTTTCGATGATAACTGCCGTCTAACAGAATTATACAGTGGCTGCTTTACCGAAGATACCGATTTTTGTTTGTATTTTTCTATTGAAATTCGTTTTTTGGTTACTAATTCTTGAGCACTAGATACTTTCATAATTTTAGGTTGATGCAAAGGTGGCGTAACTGCATCGGGTATCGGTACTGTTGCTGTTTCACCTAATATTTCTTTCTTTAGGGCTTGCAATATGTCAATTTCTGAGACAACCTCTTTTTTCTTTTGAGCTTTTTTGGCACTTGAATCGGGAGTTTCAATACTTTTCATAACTTCTGCCGCCTTACTAGTAGTTTCATCTTTTTCCTTAACGGACACATCAGTAGAAGATTTACATGAATTTTGTTCAATTTGAGATTCTGCAGAATTTGTGTTTTCTTCTGCGACAGGTTGATAAAAGTTGGGTGTAAAAGTTTCCGTTGAAGATTGTTTTGATTTTTCTTCAGGAACATTCTGCAAATTTTCGATTTTATCTATATTATCTTTCTTAGGAGATTTACAATTTTCTTCTATGACCTTAAGCGGGCTCTTTATTTCCTCTAATGATATATTGTTTTCTTTTCCATCTACTTCTGTTCTAGTTGACTCTTTAATTATTTTATCCGAGGTAATTTGTGAAGAAGATTTACTTTCGGTTTTAGTTTCCGTATATGCTTCAAAATCCGTAATATCAAGGGTAGTACTACTCATAACTTGATCATTACCTTTACTGTCTTTTTCTTTATCCGAATTTATTACAAGACAAATTTGTATTTTTCTTGGTTGTTCCTTATCATTTGAAATTTTATTAATATTAGAACTACCTTCACCTTGATTGACCACAACGAGGCTGCCATATATGTTTTCTATGGCTTCACTTTCACTGTCCGAAAGTTCGCCTTCTTCCACTTCAACTTTTTTCTTAGAACGTTTTTCCTTCTTTTTATAAGATTTTAAAATCAAATCCGATATGTCATCTTTAGTTCCTGTTTGTTTTAATTCACCAAGAATTTGTGATCGCAATCCACGTAAAGTATCAATGTCGACATCACTGTCACTACAATTAATAATCCTAGACAAAATATCTTTGGTGTTCAAAGAACTTAAACTTTCTTGTGGCACTTTTAATGTGATATTAAAGTCTTTTGCATGTTGGCCTGATTTAGAACGTTGTTTGGAAGACTTTTTCTTTTCTTTTTTATAAGAAGGTGAATACCTGCGCGGTGATCTTCTAGGTGATCTACGACTAAAAAGTGGTTTATCTGTAGTTGCATCCGAATTTGCCAACCATTCTTTCTTTTTGTGCTCCGGAGATTTGAGAACACGTGTATAATGACGCTTATTACTTGAAGAGTTATCTTCATTGTGACTACTTGATGTTTGACGCAGCGGTGATGCCTTGTTGGGTCTTCTTTGAAATAAGGCCGGTTCCTTACTTCCTGGTGTACAAATCACTTCTGTATTTGTCGCCCTTGCAATTTCAGGTAGAGTTTCAGGCACATCATTACTAAGTTTAGAAACAACCGATTTTAATTTGTTTCTAACAGTATTTAAATCGCTTTTGTCTTGAGTTTTTTCAGTATTATCTTCCTTGATATCTGCCATTGAGTCCCGCTAAAATTATAATAAATAAGTTTTTAGTATTTCAAGATAATATAGTATTTAATTATTTTTACGAAATATAAACATATTGTAGAAAAGCTACAAAATCATACCTGTTCAACTTTCGCGTACAAGTTAACCAGAACTTGCTCACATTTTAGTAAATTCTCCATCTTCATCCTAGAATATGTTAAACAATTAATGTTTTATATTGAAATAACAAAAATCATAAGTTAAAGCAATTTGTAACAACATCTTATAATACTTAATTGACCTTTTGTTTTTGACTAGAAGTAGGTCTCTTAGCGACCGGATTTTATCGAGTTGAGCTTTTCGAGGATTCTTAACTCCATCGTTCGTAGTTTCTAATCTTTTTATCATCCTCTCCAAAAATGGGATATATTTCTTCATCTCCTCGAACTTTTGATCGTACTCCGAATCCATGTTGCTGGCTGTAATAAAATTGTTTACATTGAATACCCGGTAAAATCAATAACTGTAGATGGTATTCAATATAATATGTTAAAAGTAGAGGTATTAATTAGCTAGAGTATAGGGAGGCATTCGACATGGACTGGTCTTTAAATAACATTAGAACAAAGAAGTGACGCAAGTATAAACTGATAAATATTGTGACAGCCCTGGCGTATCTGCCTCGCTAAACAATAAACAATAGGGGCCATAAACATGTCGCGAAAACAATAGAAACAATAGGAGCGCGGCAATCTCGAAACTACGCGAACGACGCTTCGCCTTACTGCAATAGTCATAAGGGCGAACGTCGGTTGCAAGGAACATACTCGAATTTTATACGAATCTGGTCCGTCCGGAATTAGCGGGAAAGTTCTAGATTGGCGTGAATGGTGCGTGAGTGGTATAAAAGGGGCGATCGGTCAACCGCAGACATTCTAGTTTCGGAAGCGAAACCAGGAAGATACCAGCGATACCTACGAGCGATACCAGTGAGAAGTGAAGTGATTTCTACGAGCGATAGTGTTCGACGAGTGTGTGATACGAGTACCTACGTGCATAGTGTTGTGGTGTGTACTGTGTACAGTGTGTAATTGTGTATCTACGAGTACAATAAAGTCTTTGTGGTACATTTTGGCATTTTCTCGAACCCCATACTCCTGACACGTAACAATATAAATATTTTTGCTCCTTCCTTAGGGTTCTGGGCGATGCAGCAATAATGACAGAATACTTAAAGGACATACATATCACACTATACGTATCTGCGATCGATGTAGGGCCGAATTGTACATCTCATCCCCACTATAAAACGACCACCCAATGTGTCCTACCCCTGTCGCATTCCAGCTACAGCCATTTCAAGTTTAATTAAAAGTAATTTCGCTGTGTATGTACTTAAAAAGCAACAACTAAAAGTGTGTGACATAACAGATTTGCAATGGGTGTTAATCGATTGTACACAAATTTCTAAAAACAAACAATTGAAAATAAAAAAAAACACTTCAGAACCAAAAAAAAGCTATAAGTGTACTTCAACCAAGCTAGCAAGAGGATAAATTCGATGTAAACAAACCAATATATTGAAATAAAAATTCTGACCAAGTCAAAACTACAGATTTGCATGTTTTCAACTTTATTTATAGGAAGAACATCAAAATTATTTGGTATTTATTGACTATTTTTATACACAATAGGTACATTCAAATAATTTCAAACACTCCAGTGTTATTGCGTTATAACAAATTTTAATGGAACATCTCTTACAAGGCATCGTATTCGATTGAATAATATCGAAAATATGATCCGTTTTTTTTTTGTTGTGGTTGGGAATGTTCTTATGTAGAATTTATGAAGATCGGTTCAGGTGATTTAAAGTCTCTTTGTCCTGAAATCTGACATAGTAGACCTGATCTATAGATGTAAAAGCTAGGAGAAAAATATATATTTTGTACTTTTTGAAGGTTCTTTTTTGTGTCGGGGGCCGCTTAAAATATTTGGCTACAATACAACCCATTAATGGCCCACTACTGAGCACGGGTTTCTCTTCATCATTGAGGAGGCCAAGAGCACACTCAACCACGCTGTTCTAGTGCGTATTGGTGGAAGGGTTAGTGGCCAACCCAGTATCGGAAGTTTTCAAGCAGCCCGAAGGGCCGAAGCGCTGATTTTTGCCACTAGCGGTCACCCATCCAACTACCGACCGCACCCGCAGTTGCTTTGTCGATCGCTAGATCGACGCAAGCCGCCGAGCAATGAGCGCTTCAAAATGTTTAATTTTATGTTTTTTTATCCATGGACTCGGGTTTCAATTCCGCTACTTAATACTAAAACTATAACACCCAAACCTTCAGTCGATGTTAAATTGTTAGTACACACTGTAACGCGTATAGCGCGCTATCTTTGATAGGATGTACCCGAAAACATTGTGTCGTGTTATGGTCATTATAGAATGCCATGCTTAGAACCGGTTAACTTGAACTAAAAGGTGAACAACAATAGTTAAAAGACTAGCTCTCCGTTTACTTATAATTAATATACTTATTGTTTATAAATAAAATATAAATGAAAATTAAATGAAATAATAAATATTTATACATTTAAATGGGTTAACAGGCGTGACTACACGTACGGTCGGCCGCAAAAGTCGCTTAACAGAATCTAAATTGCAAAACACCTGAACATCCAACGTACCATAAGTCAGTGTCGTGACACGAACGCAAATTTAGCTTAACTTACAGACGTTCATAATTAGCTTAACATAACTGTTTCATAAGTTACTAAACGCTCTCATTCCAAAAGTCGCTGAACATCAAATGTCAAAAGTACATTAACAAGTTACATTCAATGTTACTGGGTAAAAAAGTAAATATAGTAGGTAGTTGTCTTAAAGTTTTGCTCTCGGTTTATGAATATTCTGATTGTTATTCTGATGTTCTCAGATACTTTAGACCAATTTGTATTATTGTCAAATTTAATACCGTTGCTGGTAATTTGTGTTTAGTTATACAGTTATACTATGAGCCTTATTAAACCAACCTTACGAACCTAAAGCAACCTGTTGCGAATGTTTCATGTTACCGCACGATTTGGTTATTAAATTAAATTAAATTGTTAAAAAAATTGTAGCAACCAAAGAGATGTTATATCTAAGTCTTGGGCCTGTTTTTACCACTTACTCATAAAATCCTTAATATCTATCAGGAACTTATTTGCCATATTAACTACAACTTTTGGTTTCACATGGTTGATAAAGACGTATTTGGCAGATATCACTGGCGTTTAGTTTCTCTAAATGGATAGATATTAAAAATACTGCAAAATATAGTTGCAAGTATATAAAAACGTTAACTTGAATTATTTTGAAGTCATTTACTTTTTTTGATTAATTAAGTTTTTATGATTCTTCTCAAGTGACGATAGTTTACATAGCAGTAACGAAACGCACAACTAAGCGACGTTGCCGCGCCGTCAAAACATTATGAGGGAGATAGGTGGTGAAACTGAAAAAAGTTATCAGCGGCCTTTATCTGGTGGGTAGTGGTAACTGTCATAATATAGCTATCTCACACTTTATTAGGAAGTGGTGAAACAGGCCCTTAAACTTTTTTTTGTGAAATAAGTGACTTTGGGTTCAAAAACATTTTAAAATATACCTATATTTAGTATAATATTATATATTTAAAATGGACATATAAATATTGCAATTATAATGCATAAAAATTTTGAATTTATTTAAAAACAAATAACTGGCTGAATAGACAAAAAAGAAATAGAAAAAAAAATTAAAAAGTGACAGCGCGTCATCGAAACAAATTGAAAAAAGTCACCATTCTTTTTACACACGCATGTCATTGATGATGTTCAGCGACTTTTGGAATGAAAGCGTTTAGTAACTTATGAAATAGTTATGTTAAGCTAATTATGAACGTCTGTAAGTTAAGCTAAATTTGCGTCCTTGTCACGACACTGACTTATGGTTCGTTGGGTGTTCAGGTGTTTTGCACTTTAGATTCTGTTAAGTGACTTTTGCGGCCGACTGTACAACCAATATTACTATGAAGGTAAAGAATTTATGTCTGTTTGAGCGGACTACCTAATCTCAGGACCTACTGGTGCGAATTGAAAAATTCTTTTCGTCTTGGATAATCCATTTATCGAGAAAGGTTTTAAAAATTTCACTCTTCGGCCATTAGAAGCGAAGCTATGATGAAACATGTTGCAGATGCATGGGAAAATATTTAAGTTTCCTGAAGCGAACCAAAGCGAAGACCGTCTGACGCTCACGATACTTAAGGGTCAAATCACACCGAGACGAGACGCGACGCGACGCTGCGCGCAGTCTTTCAAAGAGCGGCTCAAAATAGAACTTTATTTTCTACACGAAAAGATACACATTTCATTGTGAGAATTCAGAATACGTTGCTTCATACAGCGCTGCGTCTCGTGACGCCTGGCGGCTTAGCGCGGTGCATCGCTACGCAGCCGTGCATCGTCGGTACGCGCGGCGTGCAAGATTGCCTACTTTTACGATGCACCTCGCGCCATTGAGATGCGTCTCGCGGCGACGCGCGGCGCAGCGCGAAATCACTGGCCTCTTGCAGTATCGTTGCGTCGCGTCGCGTCTCGGTGTGAGCTGACCCTAAGTCGTCCAGGATATATTAACCACTTTACACTAAAAACAAATTGATTACGTTTGCTAATGGTTCAAATTAGCTTGTAAACAAAATTCTCGCAGTCAATCTACAATGAACCTAAATCACAGGGCGGAAAGTTGGCATTTGTGTGGGTTGTCATTTATGCGAATTCCATATCGAACGCCAACGAAGAATAGTCATTTATGTAATAAGTTATTTTATAATATTTATTTAAATGTTATCAACGACAGTACACGGCAGTCACTGCAGTGCGCACGAGTCGCCACTATTCATTAAAATTCGATCAAAAAACCGCGTGACTCTTACCAATCCGTCAACATCGTGAAACGAACTAAGAAACTCTAAATCGTGAAATTCATATTCAAAATCATTTATTCATGTACGTATAACTGAAACACTAGGAGCGTATTTTTTTATTCTAGCGCAGTTTTTCAAAGATGAGGTTTTATAATGGAGGAGAAAAAACGGCAAAAAACAATTTATGGATGGTCTCGAATCTGGATGGAATAAGGAGTCAAATGCCCGTTGAAATGACTGCCACAATCACAACTAAATATTAGACACAAGTAATATCTTCATGACTTGAAACAGAATATTTAGTACTTCGCAAAATGTGCATAAAAGTGCCAGTAGTTCATATAAATTGCAGACAAATTATAGACAACGGACTTTTGAAAAAAACGACGAATAGTACCAAACACAAGTGGCTGTCATACGCTCCAGCTGCCCTCCTACCAACGGGGCTATTGTAAGTGACCAGAAATTGTCACGCCATTCACGGAATTATTCAAACTTTTCCGACACAATACAATTGTAAGCTTTTGCCCCTTACAGACGAGGGCCGGCTTTCGGGGTCCAAAATGCCAGATGCCAACATGAAACTGTTCCTTCTTAAATAGTTGTAGACATAGTCGTTAACAGATATGAACAACATGTGATCATCATTACAGATTACAACTTCATCTGGTGCAGAGAAGGGCAATTGTAATCTTGATTACGGATCACGGGCACAGAAATGGTACCGTCAAGAACGGTCAAATACCTACTTTTTATAGAGAGGCTCTCACGGGGCCGTTTTCGGGCCTCAGGTGTAATAACTTTTAACAAAAAAATAACCGACTTCAAAGTCGAGATAACTCAAAAACAACTCTCCAGATGTCACTCAAATTTTTAAGGGACCACATGAAAATAATCAAAATCGGAACACCCAATCAAAAGTCATGAGGTAACAATCATAAATTGATATTAATGAGAATAACTCAAAAACTGACCGGCAGATGTCGCTTTTATGTTAATGGTTAATAATTAACCAGACGGCGCGGCGGTCATCATCTTACGAATGGCAAAAGAATTATCGAAATCAGTTCACCCAGTATTAAGTTCTAAGACATATAAGAAAAAAAACATACAGACCAATTGAGAACCTCCTGCTCTTTTTGAAGTCGGTTAATTAAAATATCAAGCTCCGTATCACGCTGACATAAATGATTTTGTATAGGGTGTCCGGCTTTTTTCCCAAATGACCGGCCAAACCTGGATCAAAACTTTGGGGAACTGGCGACCCTAAATTGGTAATGTCACTGGTTATAGTTCACCACTCTGGCTGGTCAGCGCACGCAACGTCACGTAGTTTGGCGAACTCCACAACCCTTTAGGAACATTGTGGAAAACTCAGTTAAGGAGATTCAGGTTTATCGTAGCAAATGATAATCAAATCCCAATACGCACATTGTTTGAAAATCAGAGGTGCAAGCAGTTAAAATCGGCTCCCTCGGTTCCGGAGTAGGTACAACATTCCAACCACGTGGCTATCAAGTCAAATCAAAATAATATTCGACTTCAGTATCTTACTAAACATAATTATTGCATTATTTAAAACTGATTCAAACGTTTTGTCAAAATCTGCAAAACAATTTCAGATATTGGTATCGGTGTATCGTTAAGTAGGTACAATTTTTTAGGCACTGTTTTTATAGGTTAGATGTAACTGATGGTAGCACTTCATCTACGATATGTAATCACAATTACTTCCAAAATAAGAATAGATAAAATGCCCCTATTTTCGAATAAACTAAACTGACACGTCAACATTATCTAATAGGTACCACAAACAAAATTGTAAGTTAACCTATAAATGTTGGAATGTATTCATAATAATATGCATTGATTTATATACGTCTACTTACATATTATAAATTAATTGTACAAACAATTAATTATGCTTAATAATGTAATGTATATTATAAAACATACTTACCTACAATAAATAAATAAAGTACCTTTTGTAAGTATTTATTGTCAGTAGGAAATGAAAATATTGAAATGTTTAAAGTTGGTAATAAAATAATAAAAACGATTAGTAAAAAACACCATGAATATACCTACCTACCAAATATAGGTAATTTATTAATATAAAAATATTGAAAACACTATTCACTAAATTATCAAACGGTAACTATCACAATGTTTTAAAATGAAGCCCGAGATTGCCAATTATCAATAACTTCGGCACCTTGTTAAAATTGAAAACCACAAATTTCTGCTAATTATTAAGAAAGAATCTATACGTAAACTTATTTATACTTAATTCCAAATAATGAGAAATGCTTAAAACGATATACGCTACTACGGCCGCCATCTTGTCGTGCAACAGAATTGAAGCATACGCATGTAATGCAATATTACGAAGCACATCGCAAAAATCGTAACACGTTTCAGAACTGACGTAATTTATATACCTTTAGATTTTTACGAAACTCCCAAAATTGTAAGCACTAAATAGTAATTCACATTGTAAAAATATACACTATAAAATTGTTAAACAACTGCGTCGCGCGCCGGAGTCGTGCTTGCTCTCAACTTGCCCTTCGGTTCTAGCGAGCGATGTCAAACGAATGAAAGAAAGAGGTTATACGGATAAGCAACAGACGAGTGAGCGAATACAAAATGGCGGCTGGGCGCGCCCCGCCGAGCACAGCGCAAACAGGAACGAACTCAGGAACGAATGTAAAGTGTAGTCGAACTTATGCATGTAGTGATGTGCGTGTGTGTATAGGAGTACAGTTACTCGACACTATGGTTATTAGGTACAGGGAACGTAAAATAACGCAGAAATAAAGAGAAGCAATCGTGAATTTATTATTTAAGCTAATTCCATTTTCATATCAATATGCTATCAAATGTATTTGTGCAAACAAAACTCAAACTACTAGTAGGTACCTATTGCAATAATTTATCAATAGATACCTACGGGTACTGATAGGTACGGTCTATTTTGCTTTACAAAGAACTACACAAAGTACATACCTTTGTTTTCCAATCATTTTAAAGATTTTTATGCTTAGCAGTATCAGTAGGTAGGTACTCTTCGACTTGCTTAGCTCGATTAGTGAGCTAATGAAAGTAGCACCATTATTACGTAATTATACCTATAATAATGAATTGTCATGTACACACAGATAGATACCTACTTATATCAAATAATTGTAAATATTTTACCGATGATACCAATATCCTTGCCCGGTTTAGTACTCATAACGTTGTAACATTGTTTTTTATAAAAATCTCATTTCTGTACCTTGGTTCCTATCACGTAATTTCTTTACCTTTTTTTACACATTATAGTAAAATAATACAACGCAGCGTGATATTTTGTTCATCTTACGGATCCCACCCAATATTTCACACGTCAATTCGTAACACGAACTATCAAATTGCTGATAGGTATTATTTTTTCTACATGGTAGGCGACGCCATTACGCATGCAACAAAACACGACCGTACCTGCCTGCTACGTTCATAGTCGCAATTATAACGATTAAACGATCTCATCAAATGGCACTAACCTTTTCGTCGAAACAATGATCGATAATATCAAATACTAGTAAAGTTCAATGCAATATTCGAGTCACAAGTAGCCAACACGGGATGTGATTATAATACATGGCTGTGCCACTGTAGACTTGTAGTTCTCCTTTGTCTAATAGTCCTCAGCTTAGGTCAGTCGGGGCGACGACACTGTGCAAGCAAACGAAGTGTGCGCCGTGGAATGTAATACTGTTGGCGTCATGAAAATGAGACGATCATTTCATGTCCCCCCACAGTACGGCCGGGACATAATATCACTCACACACTTGCACGGGCGGGGCGCGGCTCCCCTCGCGCTGGCCGAACGCAGGCTGACGACGAATGGATCGGCTACGCCTACGGGCTTCGGGCTGCGGCTCTGCTATGCGCAGTCTGCGCCGGCATTCGATCGACGGATCTCTATCCGGGCGGCGGGCCGCGCGGTTGACGGCCGTCAGCAACTGTTCTATTAAACATTCAACGAAATTCTTACAGTGCACACTTAGTCAGTTATTTTTATACGGTCGACGCTCGACACAAACTAATCCGCGCAATTTAGTGACCCAGCGTCAAAAAATTTCGTTCGTAGTGTTTTAATCGTTCTGACCTCAATTGTTTATTTTGCCAGCCAGCTACACAAGTTTTCTGCGAAGGTGTGAAGTGAACTGTTTTTTTGCCGTATTTCTATATATTAATATGATCATATCTGTATATTAAATAGGTAGCGTAAGGACTGCGAACATAATAAAATGTTATTTACAGAACTTTGAGCTTATGGCAAACCTTTTTTGGAAATCTCCGAAATCTCCCATGAATTTTAAGTAGGTATGAAATGATTTAACTCGTTATCATGTTGGAATATTGGTATCATTGTGTAGGTTGGTATTGAGGTTTCGTTTCAGTTCTGTCATTTTCATAAACAATGACATCAGTGTTGCCAACTTAGCACTTTCGGTGCTAGATTTAGCACTATTTTTATATCTCCAAAACAAAATATCAGCTTACAGCACCTAGCACTACATTTAGCACAATATAGACTTCATGCTGATTCTTATTTTCCGCGAAAAATATAACGTATTCACGCGGGCAATAACAAAGAATTTTACTTTTATATTTTGTTCATGTATTATATAGTGTAACAACACTAAGCCGACTATATTAAAACACTTTAGTTTTATAAAGTGTAGCAACACGCTTGAGTAAGGGATTCCCCGTAAACTATTTCTGGTTCAAGTGATGAAAATTACAACATTAACTTGCCTAACATCCAGTACTTTTTACGATAAAACGAATCAATTAGTTACAACTTGTAATAAAGTTGTAGTGAAAATGGATACTCCTTTAAAAAAAAGTTTATGTTCAAAGTTACAGAAAAGAGTGGGAGCTGGATCCAAAATACAAAAAGACCTATGCTGGGAAATACTTCGAAAGCAATGTGTTTATTCTGCAAAACAGAAATTAATGCGAAAATATTTGAAATTAAGCGACATTCGGAATCTAAAAAACATATAAATAAACCGTTTTGTTCGAGCCAGGCAGTTAAAGTTGATACAGTTGGAAAACGTGAAATACATCATGCTGAAGCTCTGTTCTCAATGTTTGTTGCTGACACACCGCAGTCTTGCCGATTGACCATCTTAGCTCATTGTGCGCAAAAGCTTTCGCAGGCTCAAAAGCTGTTTGTAATATGAAGCTGCATCGTACAAAATGCGGTGAAATTAACTCATTGTATATTACTTATATAATTTTATTTCATCTATACTAATATTATAAAGCTGAAGAGTTTGTTTGTTTGTTTGGTTGAACGCGCTAATCTCAGGAACTACTGGTTCGAATTGAAATTTTTTTTTGTGTTGAATAGACCTTTTATCGAGGAAGGCTATAGGCTATATAACATCACGCTGCAACAATTAGGAGCGAAGAAATAATGGAAAATGTGGAAAAAACGGGGAAAATTATTCATTCTCGAGGGCTTTCGTTGCATGCGTTGCGAAAACGATTCAAGATACCAAAAATATATGTATGAAAGAATTATTCCTCTTGAAATGATCTAAAAAAATGTCCACGACAGTATATGTCTATCTTTTAAGATTAACACACTAGAACCGTTTTTATGGTAATCAAATTTGGTCGAACCCACTGCCATACCAAACATGCCGCGTTTCCAAGTTTAATATGAATTAATCTTGCTGTGATCCTTTGCTACTTTGCTATTATTTTGTCGTAAGCTTTATTTCTAAGTTTAATTTAATTTAACCTGAATTAATTTTGGTGATAGTTTATTTATCTTCCCGAAATTCCTACGGGAGCGGGACCTACGCGGTTGATACTTACGGGTCCCGAAGCGAAGCGAGGGCGGTTCGCTAGTGTTCAATAAAATTAGCACTTTTTTTGGAAATTTATAGTAATCTAGCACTTTTTGACATATCATTTAGCACCCACCAGTGGTGGCAGTGGTATTGAGTTGGCAACCCTGAATGACATCGACATGATGATATTCATTTCATTTCATGCCGTAAGTGATTTTGTGTCAATTTGGCCTAAACTTGAAGGAAATGAAGTCGTAAATGCAGCACGTGCTTGAATTCACCATTAAATGTTGTTTTAGGTACCTACTTACTTACATTGATATCTTCTTACTGATGATAATATAAATTGTTTACTTTGTATAAGTACCTACCTGATTATGTGGCCTTTTAGATATTTCGATGTAATGTAAATGAATGTCAGTTAGGTAGGTACATATTATGTTACATAATGACTTCTAACGTGGCTTCACGACTTCACGGCTCAAGGTATACGAAATTCACTTTTTCGTCTACGACTCAAACGAAGCATTATTTAAATTATTTTATTTTGGTACACAATGTACTGTACACAAGCTAATAGCTAGGTAAGTACGTCATTCAGCTGATAAATAAAAATTGATTATGTTTACGTTATAGATCGTGAAAGTAGGTACTTTACTAATGTTATTTAACCGTTCCACACTGAGTAAAAACTAAAAACTGCATTGTTACGACGTATAAGGTAAGTATTTAAAGTAGTAGAAAAAACGCTTTTATACCTACATAGTTGTTTGACGTCATGCAGATGCACACGGACTAGTGACAAAAATAGTCATTAGCTAAGACATACTTACTTACTATTACTAGGTGCATAGAAGCCGAAGTGCTAGTAAGCGTTTACAAGTAACTAGTTTGCAAGGTCAATGCTAAAAAATATCCACAATTTATATTTTATTTTGTTGTAGGATGGCGCGCGGTAGAATAGGTTCCTAGAAGAAGAAGGGTGTGAATTTTTGCGGTGCTTCGATTTAGCCATAAAATGTTTGAGTGATTTCCAAAAATTTTCGGTTTAAATCTTTACTTGAATGTATGGAGGCATTAAGTAGGTGTACCAAGTTTAAAGTAGGCACTCATTCAGAACCTTTTTACCCAGAAGTTATTTAGAAGTCCCTTGTCACATGAAACTATTAATGTATTGTTGCGTCTTGACTCTTGACCTAACAGTGTGACGGCTGTGACGATTTACGTTAAAAAAGGGGGTGATTCTCGGTGGTCATACTGGGTGTCCTACTGGTATGGCCAGTGAGAATTTGTGTGTTGAGATTTTCTCACTGGTCATACTACCTATTAACACCAGAAATTTAGCATTTTCTTTCATCCTGTATATATCTGCAGTGGTACAGTCAAGCTAAAAGTGAGCTATACAAGTCTATAAGGACAATAAACATATGAAATAAATATGCTCTAGGAATGTTTTTGAACAGTTTTTATGGAATAAGAATATCATTAAATATCTTGATTAATTTAAAAAACTGCCTTCAAAGAAGTAATTTAAAATAACTTAATTAGTAATATATAACACTAGCTGTGCTCGCGGCTTCGCCCGCGTGGAACTCAAATGTGTCACAAAGTTTTTCGTGAATCCCGATTCCCGACCCCGCGAGAATTCTTGGATAAATAGTAGCCTATATATTGCTCCATACATAGATGTAGCATACACTGACGTTTAGATAGATTGGAAATGCGAAAGAGCAAAACATATGATACACGTATGGCAGAGCGAGATAGATAGACGAAACCAATTTTTAGACGGCATAGCGGGCTTAGCGGGCACTTGTCAAAAATTGTTCCTCAATTTTCTCAAAATACTTAATTTAGTTTTTACATTTCTGTTTTTACATTACGTTCTTTGTAGTGTTAATTAGTGATAGTTACTTGTGCGGTACCTGGATGTGACTCCTCTAGATATAAAAACCACCAGGAAGGCGTCGCGCTCGGCGGTGACATTGACAGAGGGCGATTCATTTTTGGTTTCGTCCAAGTGATACAATTGCCGATCTTTAGTTATACATATAATAAATCTATGGCTCCATATGAATAACAGTTGATTTTTAGGGTTCCGTACCCAAAGGGTAAAACGGGACCCTATTACTGAGACTTCGCTGTCCGTCCGTCCGTCCGTCCGTTGTCACCAGGCTGTATCTCATGAACCGTCTAAATGTTCTCTTTTGTACATTAAGTTACTACAAATAAACTGTGAAGTTACTTAGTATACGTATATTTCTTTTAAACTTTTCACGCGGAGAATAGTTAAATTAAGGACCTAGGTACTCCTTTTTTAAAGTCGCTTAAAACCGTTGATTTCTGTTTTGAATTGTTATTGTTGTTCAGTGATTTCGGTGTGAAGACAGAGTTAATTTTGCATTTATAATATTAATTAGTAGGGATTTGTATAAATGTAACGTCGATTCCTTAAAACGAAATATTATTAGTAAATTACTGTTAACATTTAAACAAAAAATAGTTACACACGCGCTACAATTTACTGTTGTATTGAAAGAGTTTGTTCACACATATTATTGTCCTCACATAGCGTCACACACCACTCCACACTCTCCTCTAATTCCCAGTGAAAGTCCCATAAAACCATTGAGCTACTCCGAATATTAGCGCGGACAAAGAGACAGGCGAACATACCAACTGGAAAAAAACATTGTTATTTTGAAAACACAAACAGACCCTACAATTTTATTTATATCTACATGTAGATATAGATTTAGATAATTGTTTTTTCATGTAACCTCAAAACTTTACCATGTTTGTCTTTCGATGTCAAAGTACCACATGAATAAGTATTTTTATTTAAAAACTAGTAAATCCGCCCTCGCTTCGCTTCGGGAAACCAGTCCCTTCAAAAATCTCTATAAATTTTAACAAATTATATTATTCCGATGTCTAAGCTATATTACTGCAAAGTTTCATGAAAATCCGTTCAGTAGTTTTTGCGTGAAAGAGCAACAAACACACACACATACATCCTTACAAACTTTCGCATTTATAATATTAGTAGGAAGGAAGGATTAGTAGGATACACATATTTTCCTTCACATTTAATTATATAAAACCCATTTTCAAAAAATGTTTAAGAACATGATTATTTATTTATCACAAAATGAAATATTCACATTTGACTTTTAGCTTGACGGTACCGCCACAGCTATAATTATATAGGATGAAAGAAAATGCTACATTTCTGGTGTTAAAGGTAGTATGACCAGTGAGAAAATCTCAACACACAAATTCTCACTGGCCATACCAGTAGGACAAACCAGTATGACCACCGAGAATCACCGAAAAAAGGTACCTATACTTTATAGTAAGGAGTTGTTTGATTAACAATATTAGACATAGGCGGATTTATTTCATATCTTTTTGACGTAAGAAACTCCATCCTACCTCAAGTCCAATTCAAATTCCCTGCTAATTAATAGTGCATCTTTTGAAGTAAATAGCTGGTAAACGAGAATATGACCACCGATGATTTATGTAGTCTCCGACGCCCATGGACATCAATCATACCAAAGGCATCAACGATTCGTTACCAGCCGGGACAGGAAAAAGAAATACAGAAAGTTTTGAGTCACAAACCCTCAAGTAAGACACGACGACTTAGCAAGAGGATAATATAGTATAGCCTCAGACCAATAAACTATAGACGGAAGGCCGGGAACAAAAGAGTGAAGCCAGCAAAAAGTTAGCCTAGCCTTGTAATACACATGGCGGCAGCACTCACACCAAAACGACTTTTGTGTTCTAAATTTATAATAAAAAATGAATGAAGCTTTGTGTTCCAAAAAATAAAGTTTAAATTTGTTCTAGTTCAAACTGTCAACATAGGGCATTCTATTGGTTTCGATGTGTGCTTTCGGCTGACTTTTGCCGGCTTCACTCGTTTGTTCACGGCATTCCGTCTATAGTTTATTGGTCTGAGAATATAGCTGGCTGATTCCCATTTGCAAGCGCGGCGATTACCACCGGAGGCAAATGCTTAGGGAAATATACATATAGATAACCCTGCGACAGCACCAACGATAGTTTTATGAGCGCCGCTATACTGCTTTGCAACCTTGCAAAGCCTCTTTGCGCCAGACCTGCTCTCCGGATAACAGACCAGGCTTTGACGTACGGATCCTCGCTTAGAGGTTGATAGGTACACCATTTTCAGCCCGTTTATTCTTTTATGGTGTTAGGACAAATCTAATCGTTTGTCGGCTATTTATGTAACTTAAAATTACGTGAGCCATTGCTTCTCCTTTCCTGGTTCTCTTTCCTTCGTTCCTCATAACACAATAACTAAGAATCTCGATTAAAAGTTATTACTTTGAGGTATATTATCTATTTGGTCTTTTTTAAGTCGTAATCGAAACATTTTCTTATTCCATCCATTAGTCAAATGTTAATATGTAACATTTCTTTTAATTTACGTTTTCTACAGTCTGTTTTTTTTCGCTACCTACGGAATAAATTGACATATATAAGCTGTGTTGCTACTTTTTTGCAAATCATTAATAGTGATGTGCCACGACCGTAACCTTACGTAATTTACAATCTAGTATCGTTTTTCAGTAATAATTACAAAAATGTGTCTTTAAAAGTTTAACAATGTGGCGACAACCGTAATGTGTTGTTATTGTTGTTAAATGTATGTTATTACGTATTCTTCAATTATAAATAAATAATTGTCGTATTTACGTAGTGAAATAAGTTATTAAAATTAATAAATATATTTCTTTATGTGTGATATTCCATATTCACCACGAATTTTAAAAGATTCGTCTATTGTCAAATAATAATAAAATTATGTGGTAATAGTAAATAAAATCATCAGTAGGTACATGGTACAAACAATATAATATAAACTATGTACTTACTAGTAAGTAAAAATGTTCTTGCTTTAATTAGGAAAACAATGAAAACAGTCGAAAAAATGTGAGCCGTCATGGGACGCCTGACAGATGTGAAATATGTATATATATGTATATGTATGTATATATATACATATGTACATATATATACGTATATATATACATACTAGCGAACCGCCCTCGCTTCGCTTCGGGACCCGTAAGTATCAACCGCGTAGGTCCCGCTCCCGTAGGAATTTCGGGAAGATAATTAACTATCACCAAAATTAATTCAGGTTAAATATAAAGCTTACGACAAAATAATAGCAAAGTAGCAAAGGATCACAGCAAAATTAATTCAGATTAAACTTGGAAACGCGGCAAGTTTGGTATGGCAGTGGGTTCGACCAAATTTGATTACCATAAAAACGGTTCTAGTGTGTTAATCTTAAAAGATAGACATATACTGTCGTGGACATTTTTTTAGATCATTTCAAGAGGAATAATTCTTTCATACATATATTTTTGGTATCTTGAATCGTTTTCGCAACGCATGCAACGAAAGCCCTCGAGAATGAATAATTTTCCCCGTTTTTTCCACATTTTCCATTATTTCTTCGCTCCTAATTGTTGCAGCGTGATGTTATATAGCCTATAGCCTTCCTCGATAAAAGGTCTATTCAACACAAAAAAAAATTTCAATTCGAACCAGTAGTTCCTGAGATTAGCGCGTTCAACCAAACAAACAAACAAACTCTTCAGCTTTATAATATTAGTATAGATATATATATGTATACCTCAGTATAGCGTGGCGACACCGTGACACCGGCGACGTGTCGCAACGCCAACAATTCGGTTTACAAGTGATCCTATAGATGTTTCACATCAATAAAAATTAAATAAAACGCAGGTTATGTGTACCGTAGTAAACAACAACGTCGAATTGTGTGAGAAGTAGTAGTGGACGGGTGTTATTACCAATAGCGCCGCGCGCCGGCTATTAAGTCGTATTCAGACATGCGGTATTCGCCGACTGCCGAATAATTGCCAAATACCGAGCAGTTGCCCGAATGTGTGGATGGGAATTATTATTCGCGCAACTATTCGTATTCGTTCCTGTAAAGCGGATAAAGTACCGATAATAATCCGAGCATGGCGAGCACGAGCAAAAGTTGATCGGCGATTCACGGGCACCCATCTACACTACTCGCGATTCAACGAACAATCTGCTCGGCATTCAGCGAATCCTGTAAGTCTGGATACGGCTTTACGAAACCAAGCCGAGGTCGACCGATCGAGTGAGTGAGATAAAAGATGAGGCATTGTGAGATAGAATGAGCGCGATTTTTGCCCGTCGCCCACGCCAACAATTCGGTTTACAAGTGATCCTATAGATCAGTGGTGCCCAAACGGTCGATCGCGATCGACCGGTCGATCGCGAGAGGTTTCACGGTCGATCTTAGAAGTTAAGCCAGTACAAGATTTTATTTTCGAAAATTTATAAATTACCTACTTACTGAGCATGCATCTACATCTCGTTAATTTTCCGCCACAAGAAAAATATACTTAACTTGACCTGTATTTATTTTCTTTTCTAATAATATTGGAGTTGAGCCGCGCGCTAAGTTGAAGCAACATCACATTCGTTTACTCCGTACATTTTAAATTCGCTACATAGGTTTTAATAAGTGTTTTGTGTTTTATCTTACATAACTTTTTAGTCAGTGTTTTTTCCTTTCTATTGGTGTTTAATTCGTCAAAATCTATCCAGTGGATCCGAAGATATTAGCATATTTATTTCAAAGTTATTGCTAACGGCCGTGTAACTGACCTGCGCAACTCAAGCATCGTCCGATCGTACCGCGACAACGATAGATAAATCTGTCGATCTTAAACCCTTAACTTTTTCTCAAGTCGATCTTCACAGCAAAAAGTTTGGGCACCACTGCTATAGATGTTTCACATCACATCAAAAGTTACGATTCATGAAACCGGTATCGTAGTACAACACTATATCTAAAAAGCTGGTAACATTATTTCGAAATTTGACATTTGGATGTGTCAATTTAATCCGTAGCGAAAAAAAACGGACTATATTTAAATTTTGAAGACAAGGCTTTTGTGATTCCGAAACAATGATTTCGTATTTCAGCATTTTAGGCTCAGTAACTTTCTAAAGATGAGTTTTAAATTTCGTATAAAAAGTAAGTTCCTAATTGGTAGGAAGATCTCAACATATTAAAACAATTCGTATAAATACATTACATACCTTCTTATGTAACTTATCTATATACTTACCTTTTTTTATAAGTATAAATCGAACGGTCACTCACTCATCGCGGAAAACTTCTTGACGAAAAAGATGAAATATGGCAGGGAGATAGTTTATAGGTACCTAATACTGGATTTTGCCATATTCCATCCATAGGGCGATAAATTAAAGATGGTTAAAAGTATCTCCACACGAGCCAAGGCGCAGACAACACCTTGTAGGTATAACATAAATTCATCTGCATTTCGAAATATTTAGTATTATATTACCTATAATATGTAGACTAGGCACCTAATATTATGTTTTAAGTTATGCTTTTGGACAATATAATTTTTTTCTTTTTGTAAATAAACTCGAATCTTATAATTTCTACAATACAACGTGTCATCTGTACAATTTTAACTTTTTTCTGTAGATTCGCGTAATAAGTACTTACCGTGTAGAGTAGGTACACGGATGCGGATCAATAGAGAGACGCATCACGCATATCAAGCGTGCGCACATACCTATGGACTCAGACCAATAAACTACAGACGGCGCGGCGTTCCGTGAACAAAAGCGTGAAGCCGGCAAAAGTGTGCCTAAAACACATCGGAACCAATAGAATGACCTATGTCGACAGTTTAAACTAGAACAAATTTATACTTAAGTTTTTGGAACATAAAGCTTCATTCATTTTTTATTATTTAGAACACAAAAGTCGTTTTGGTGTGAGTGCCGCCGTGTGTATTACAAGGCGAGGAATACTTTTAGCCGGCTTCACGCTTTTGTTCACGGCACGCCGTCTATAGTTTATTGGTCTGAGCCTATGGATTGTCTCTCTATTACCTAACTAGCGGCCCGCCCGCGGTTTCACCCGCGTGGATCCCGTTCTCGTGGGAATATATGCATGTATTATACATAAAAACCTTCCTCTTGAATCACTCTACCTATTAGGTACAAAAAACCGCATAAAAATCCGTTGCGTAATTTTAAAGATTTAAGCATACAGACAAACAGACAAACAAACAAACAGACGGACAAAAATAGCGACTTTGTTTTATACTATGTAGTGATGTGTATAAAATTAGGGAAATAAATACAGGTCAAGTTGTATTTTTCTTGTGGCGGAAAATTAACGAGATGTAGATGCATGCTCAGTAGGTAATTTATAAATTTTCGAAAATAAAATCTTGTACTTGCTTAACCTCTAAGATCGACCGTGAAACCTCTCGCGATCGACCGGTCGATCGCGATCGACCGTTTGGGTACCACACCACTGCAATAAGATTATTTTATTAGTCCTAGACCCAGCTGAAATTTTATTATTCAAATAGGTAGATCTATACAAGTTATCACTACCAGGAAGGACGATCTTTTTCAGGTCAAGAAGGGATACACGGCGGGTAAGTACTTAGGTAACGTTGTACCTGCGTTTATTGTGATCAATTTGTTATTATGTATTTATTTATTTATTTTTATTCTTTATTGCAACCTTAGCTTAAAGGTATACAAAGGGCGGACTTAATGCCAAGTGGCATTCTCTACCAGTCAACCCTGGGAGCTGGTGAGAGGTTGTAGTAGGTTCCACAAAGCAAAAACAAATATATATTTATTTATACAATAATATTATATTTATATACTGTAGATAAATTCTGTAACATTTTTATAAATGTATATGCTGTCTATATGTATAATAAATAAAATATATTTATCGCTAATATATATTTTTGTTTGATTGAACACCCTTTACAAAAAATCTTAACTTATAAAAAAAAATTAAATTAAAAATTAAAAAAAACCCCGACACAAACATTTAAAAAGTAAAAAATAATATCTTTAAAAATAATACGTCGCGTTGGGGGACCGCTCCTAACTATTCATTATCTACGATTTTTTCATAAGTATCACATGCCCTACCTACTTAGTCTTTTACCCAAGACTTATCATCTATCAATATTTTTTTGTGTTAAAGTTAGAAGTAAAAGGAGCGGTCCCCCAACGCGACGTATTATTTTTAAAGATATTATTTTTTACTTTTTAAATGTTTGTGTCGGGGTTTTTTTTAATTTTTAATTTAATTTTTTATTTTATACTTTTTATAGGTTAAAACATTCTGGATTCAGTTATAAATATTCTCTTACTGTACGCTTTCATTTGTACCACACACGCGTATATTTGCATATATACGGCTATTCTTCCCCGCTTTCACCTTCCACAACTATTAAACGGCTCAACCGATTTTCATCAAATATATTTTAAAACAGGCGCCCGTAAGTTCCCTTTAATACAAAAAGAACTAAATTGAAGTCGCTTCATCCGTTCGGGAGCTATGATGCCACAAAGAGACAGAGTGAAAATTCTTCTCCACTTTCAACCCCAACAACTTTTAAATGGCTCAACCGATTTTCATCAAACATATTTAAAAACACGCGCTCGTAAGTACCCTTTAGTACAAAGAAAACTAATTTGAAATCGCTTCATCCGTTCGGGAGCTATGATGCCACAGACAGACAGACAGACACACAGACACACACACACACACACACACACACACACACACACACACACACACACAGACACGTCAAACTTATAACACCCCTCTTTTTGCGTCGGGGGTTAATAAACAAGGGACCTCTATATTTTTTGAAAAACGATTGTTGGAGTATATCTAAAAAAATCCAAGACACCTATATCGGAATCCGACCACTTGCCGTCTTTACGTTATTCCATAGATGGTGTAATTTTAACCTATAAAAAAAATTTAAAAAACCCCCGACACAAACTTAAAAAGTAAAAAATAATATCTTTAAAAATAATACGTCGCGTTGGGGGACCGCTTCTAACTATTCATTATCTAAGTACGATTTTTTTCATAAGTATCACTTGCTTACCTACTTAGTCTTTTACCCAAGACTTATCATTTATCAACATTTTTTTGTGTTAAAGTTAGAAGTAAATGGAGCGGTCCCCCAACGCGACGTATTATTTTTAAAGATATTATTTTTTACTTTTTAAATGTTTGTGTCGGGGTTTTTTTTTAATTTTTAATTTAATTTCCTCGCTTTCACCCCCCACAACTATTAAACGGCTCAACCGATTTTCATCAAACATATTTTAAAAAATGCGCCCGTAAGTTCCCTTTAATACAAAAAAACCTAAATTGAAATCGCTTCATCCGTTCGGGAGCTATGATGCCACAAAGAGACAGAGTGAAAATTCTTCCCCGCTTTCAACCCCAACAACTTTTAAACGACTCAACCGATTTTCATCAAACATATCTAACAACACGCGCCCGTAAGTCCCTTTTAATACAAAGAAAACTAAATTTAAATCGCTTCATCCGTTCGGGAGCTATGATGCCACAGACAGACAGACAGACACACACACAGACACGTCAAACTTATAACACCCCTCTTTTTGCGTCGGGGGTTAAAAAGACAAATTTTCCCTATCGATATTATTGAAACAAAATAAGTTGTGTTTTAAGATATTTATCTATGTATATACCTATATAAAAGCGAAAACACTCATCACAAAATCTCTGAAACCGCTGAACGTATTAAGAAGAAATTTGACAGGGAGGTAGTTTATATTTAGAAGGTATCCGCTAAGAACGGATTTTTTGATATTCCACGCCTAAAGGGGGTCTAATAGGGGTTCAAAGTTTTATGCAAGTCCGTCAATTGTATACCAGGTATAACGAAAATTGGTATTTAGAATTATGATAATGAATAATGAAAAACCCATATCAAAGTTTTTTAAAAATCAACCCCTATTTATAGGTAAAATAGGGGTTGAAAGTTCATTTACTTAATCGAAAACAGCTTGACGTTTAAAGATGAATTTTAACTCTACGGATTTTTATGGGACTTTCACTGGGAAATACAGGAGATTGTGGACCAACATATAGGCTACTTTTTATCCCGGAATTCCCACGGGATCAGGATTCACGCGGGAAAAACTCCTATGCGCGAAGTTGCGGGCTTAGATTTTTACGGGACTTTCACTAGGAGATAGAGGAAGTTGTGAAGCAATGTACAGGCTACTTTTTATTACGGAATTCCCGCAGGATCAGGATTCACATGGGAAAACTCATATGCGGGAACGAGGTCGCGGGTTCAGATATTTATGGCACTTTCGTTGGGAGGTAGAGGAGGTTATGGAGCAACATATAGACTACTTTTTATCTCGGAATTCTCGCGGAATCAGGATTTACGTAGGAAAAACTCCTATGCGCCAATTCGCGAGCTTAGATTTTTATGGGACTTTCACTGGGAGATAAGGAAGTTGTGGAGCAATGTACAGGCTACTTTTTATCCCAGAATTCCCACAATATCAGGATTCACGCCGGAAAAACTCCTATGCGCGAAGTTGCGGGCTTAGATTTTTACAGGACTTTCACTGGGAGATAGAGGAAATTGTGGAGCAATGTACAGGCTACTTTTTATCCCGGAATTCCCGCAGGATCAGGATTAACGCGGGAAAAACTCCTATGCGCCAAATCGCGAGCTTAGATTTTTAAGAGACTTTCACTGGGAGATAGAGGAAGTTGTGGAGCAATGTACAGGCTGCGTTTTGTCGCGGAATTCCCGCAGGATCAGTATTCACACGGGAAAAAATCATATGCGGGAACCAGTATACATAAATCAAATCAGCTAATAAAATCAGCTGTTCTATAGTAAAATGACTATTCGGTCGACCAAAGTGTATAGAACAGCGAATTTTTTCTCACGATTTCGAAATTCGTCCCATAGTAAAAGTTGTTCGTATACATGACCCCTTAAGCTGACAAGAGTTAATTAAAAGTCACCCTATATACTCGTATGGGTTAATTCTCGTATTTATTCACAAATTTTTATCACACTATTTATTTTTATAAACAAGTGTTAAGGTAGTAAGTAGGCACGTAGGCAGGTACTTACTTAGTAGTCTCGAGTCACACGTTACATTCGCATATTTTTTTAGAAACTTCAAAATCGTCCTGTCCTGAGCCGTAGCGCTGTAGGCTGTATTTTATTTTAGTACATAATATCTCATCTCAATGGTCTATACTCTATACCAGCGGTTCTTAACCTTTTTTGCTGGCGACCCAAAATGTAAAAATATTTGAAGTCCGCGACCCTGATATTTTATTGATTTTCCAGTGATAATAATATAATAGGAGTAAAAGTCCGTAGTTTGTTCTAATTGATGTCATTACGTTGAGTAGTTTAGTGGCGCAGTGAAAAGCGCGCTCAACTTGCGATTACGTTTGCTAAGCAAGTTTCGCACAGGCTGGTCACTGGATGGCTGACCGAAATCCTTAATATTTATCCCGTTAGGTATGTTAAGCCGTTGGTCCCAGTTGCATTTGCAGTCGTTAACACCCACCAATCCGCACTGGGCCCGCTTGGTGAGTTATGGCTCATTCAACTTGTGTGTTTCTATCAGGAAGGCCTGTGCCCCAGCAGGGGGGACATTAGGAGGCTGGTGATGATGATGATGTCATTACGACCTCCCTGAGAGTTTATGCAGTTGGGTAGCCAGCTTTCTATCTGAGCGACATATAAAGGTCTGTAAGGAACTCCTTTTGGACAATCACTAATTATGTCAATAAGAAGGAGTAACAGGCCGTTTACTTATAAAAGGATATTAAAAATACAACTGTCAGAAGAAGACATAAACATAAAGAAAGGGGAATATTATTGAATATAAAAATAGATGTACATACACTACATACATAATAAGTTATATAATAAACAAAGCTATACAAGGCTATACAGTAAAACAGTCTTTTCTGAGCACTCCCTTTTAGGTCGTAGTCGACGGTAGTTGCTTAGATTTGAAACCCATAAACGCTGGTGTTCCCCAAGGATCTGTGCTGTCTCCTACCCTGTTCATTCTGCATATCAATGACATGCTGGAGCGTGCAAACGACATTCATTGCTATGCAGATGACAGCACGGGAGATGCCTATTTATACAGGCTCTACAAATGCCTCTCGGTCACAAGTGGAGGATAGCAGAATAAAAGTTGATAAGAATGATGAATGATGATAAGAAAGCCCCATTTATCATGGCGATGGTGCCTCAGTTCCAGGGTACCGCGCTCACCGTTGGTAAAAGTGTTGAGATTCTGGGCGTTGTCATTTCGAGCGACGTGCATTATGGGAGTCATCTGGAAGCTAAGGCCAAATTAGCCTCCAAAAAGCTTGGTGTTCTAAACCGGGCGAAGCAGTACTTCACTGCGAGGGACCTACTGATGCTTTATAAAGCACAGGTCAGGCCTCACATGGGTACTCCATCTCTCCATGCTCTCATCTCTGGGCAGGGGCGCCACAATATCAGCATAGTCCATTTGACGCTGTACAAAAGCGCGCGGCTCGAATTGTCAACGACCCACGAGTTACTAGCAGGTTAGAACACCTAAGTCTGAGGAGAGACATGGGATGCCTCTGCGTGTTCTACCGGCTTTGCAACGGTGAGTGCTCCGAGGAATTGTTCGATTTGGTGCCAACTTCACCCTTCCATCATCGCACCACTCGCCAAAGATTGAAGTATCATCCACATCGCTTGTATTCGTGGCGAACGAGAACGGTCCGTTTTTCGCGATCGTTTCTATCACGAACTTGCAAGCTGTGGAATGAGCTTCCCGCTAAGGTATTCCCGGAGCGCTTTGACATGGGGTTCTTCAAGAAAGGTGTAAAAAGAGCTCTCCTTCAGGGCCGGCGTTCCACTAGTGTCTCCCCTGGTGTTGCTCGTGTCCATAGGCGACGATGACCACTTACCATTACGTGGCTCGTCTGCTTTTACGTCAGCCCTTCAGGCTATAAAAAAAACATCGCTTGGACTCGTGGCGAACGACTACGGTTCGTTTTTCACGATCGTCGTTGCCACGAACGTGCAAGATGTGGAATGAGCTTCCTTCTGAGGTATTCCCGGACCGCTATGACATGGGGTTCTTCAAAGAAGGTGTATAAATAGGTCTCCTTCAGGGCCGGCGTTGCACTGGTGACTCCCCTGGTGTTGTTCGAGTCCATAGGCGACGATGACTACTTACCATCAGGTGACTCGTCTGCTTTTACGTCAGCCCTTCAGGCTGTAAAAAAAGGCCGCTAATGTCTTTTCAAAATTCCCGCGACCCATTTCAATACCGCCCGCGACCCGGATATGGGTCGCGACCCGAGGTTAAGAAACGATGCTCTATACAAAGGGTCTATATTACTTACTGTAAGCTGAATAAATGTGTGGAGTGGGGTAATAGTAGATTGTATAACAAGGGAGCAAAGTAATATTTTTACGGCGAGGGCGCTTTTTTGAATCCAGAGCGAAGTGAGGGATTCTAGAGTAGAATCCCGAGCGTAGCGAGGGATTCTTTAGTAGAATCCTGAACGTAGCGAGGGATTCAAATTTCAAAGTACGTCGCCCGAGCCAAAAATATTTGCTCCCAAGTGATACACTCTACTTTTCACCCCCCCCCCCCATGAGAAAATAAAAGGCGCCTCAAATTCAGGAATTATACTTTCACAGTCACTTAAAAAACTCATTTTTCAAAATAAAACCATGAATTTCTAACAATCCGAACTGAATTCAAAAAGTGCGCGGAAAAGATAATTGCGGAGCACTTATTTAAATAAAGAAGACGAAAAACTCATTCCCGCCCGCTAAAGTTTCTTATAGAAAACACCAACTTTGGGCGCCTTTAAGTGCAAACCAAGTCGTCTTTTTTGAATAGGTGGGATGAAAAGATTATTAATTAGGTATTATACAGTTCGTAGTGTCCCGTTCTTACAGACACTACGAACGACACTACGAATTCGCTAACAGACAGGCGTCTGCAGGTATAGATCTAGGGCGGACAAATGCACAACGCAAACAGCCCCTCGCCTTGCCCTGCCACGGTAATATTTAATAGATAATAAGTATGACCGTGCCTGCGTACACACAATGCACATGTTAAAGGCATTTATTAGGAAAATAGGCAATTTTAGATTTATGCATCTTACTTTCAAACGCTTTCACCATTGTCAGGAGTTACTTATCGAGGCAAGAGTTCTAGAGCTAGACCTATGAGTAATTATGGCATGACCTAAATTACGTTGATTGATTTCGCCATAGTTCGCTAGATAGCTTTCTGTCAAGCAACGCCATCTATTGAACAATACAAACGATTTCTACATTATGGTGTTACCATACACTGCTAGATTCTCGGAGGAATTATAATTCGTTTTTCATCGCTAGCAATCATAGATTCTGTATCTATCTGTTGGCAATACGCTGAAGCTGAACTATAGACAAGTAAGCGAACCAAAGAGCAAATGCCAGGCCAGGAAATCAAATTGTATCCTATACATAGTGAGTTTGATAATGAGCATAATTATATGGACTTGCCACTATCCGCCAAAACCAAACTTATTACCTGTGGGCTGAGTTTTAAGCATAGAGATATCTCTATGGTTTTAAGTGACAAAACGCGCTCGCTATGTAACATAGAGATACATATTACACTAGAGTGGGTGAGCCATACGGCTGCGCATACATTGCAAGCGCCCCCGGTTAGAAAGAGAAACAACGATAACGGTAATTAACTATCTCTCTCCGATCCCGATGAGCCAGAAAGAGAAAGGTAATTACTAAAGATTTCGTCTTTTTAACCTAGGTACGTTCTGAAGCCTCGCCAGAAAGAGAAAGGTGATTACTAAACTAATTTAGCTAACTCGCATTTACGTAGCGAGCGCGTTTTGTCACAACTCGCACTCAGCCTACTGTGCTCACAGTTCAATTTAGTTTGTCAGAAAAAAATACTTAGGACATTTTTAGATCACGCCGTAAATCTTAAATGTATCTTGATCGCAATACCGGAACTAAGTTTAGCCAACATGCGTGTCCTTTTTACCCCACAATATTTAAAGGATGAGTGCACAAGTCTGGAGGTGCTAAACGCTTATCCTACAATAAAAAAGTGTTCTTAAAATACAACACATCCTTACCAAGTTCAGCACCAGTAGAAAGACTTTTTTCGTATAGTAGAAGATCCAGCCCGACATCGTCCTTCACCGAGGTGATTAATGAACGAAACATATTTTAAGTGAAATTTAAAATATTAAAAAATAAATAAACATTGGGTTCGCTGAAAAAATCCTGGACTTTTTCAGCAACTTGTCCAGGATTTTTTCAGCGAACCCATTGTTTATTTACTAGAGAACCGCCCGTGCTTCGCTTCGGGACCCGTAGGTAACAGCCGCGTAGGTCCCGCTCCCGCAGGAATCTTAGCTAAAAAGTAGCCTATAACATTTGCCCATGACTTAAGTAAATTACATGTAGTATTTGATAGCGTGATTCAGAACTTGCAAATGAAATTTACTAACGCCATCTATTAACAACTCCGGAACTAAATATCTAGCAACTAACAATATATCGATCTTACCATGGGAATGAGATGTTTTTCCGCGTTAAAAAGTAGCCTACGTCACTCTCCACCCTCCTAACTATCCCCACACACATAAACCATACCATATAATAGCCATGTTGCGACGTGAAAGAGTCACAAACAAACACACTTTCACATTTATAATATTAGTAAGGATTTTTTAATATTTTAAATTTCACTTAAAATATGTTTCGTTCATTAATCACCTCGGTGAAGGACGATGTAGGGCTGGATCTTAGACTAGTACGGTGGGATGATTATGAGACCTCACAGAAGAAAAATGAGTGATGATGTATTCAAACAACTGGTATTGTTAAAAAGCATAATTATTAAAAATTGATGTTTATTTTTTTCACTTTTAAACAATACCAGTCCAATTGTTTCAATTCCATCCTAGCGCAGGAGTTCGACAAGGATGCATCATATCACCGCTTTTGTTTAATGCCTATACAGAGCTAATGCGTGTTACCCTTGAGGACTGGGAAGACGGTGTGACTATTGGCGGAAGAAGGATCACAAATTTGCGCTATGCCGACGACACCACCTTGTTTGCATCTAGTGCTCGTCATATGGAAGAACTACTTCTCAAAATGGAGCGTGCCAGTCAAGAGTTCGGATTAAAGCTTAACCGCAGTAAGACCAAAATGATGATTATAGACCGTGGTAAAAACAACTCACCCGAAGTCACTCAAATTGCGAACTGCGAGGTCGTCCAATCCTATATCTACCTTGGAGCTTTGATTTCGAATAATGGCGGTTGCGTAGACGAAGTTAAACGACGAATGGCGATCACTAGAACTGCGATTGATAGGCTGAAGAAAATATGGAAGAACAAGAACATTACTAAAGCCACAAAGATCCGGCTCGTAAAAACTCTCGTGTTTCCCATATTTTTGTACGCTGCAGAGACGTGGACCTTGCGGCAGGTCGAAAGAAAGAAAATAGATGCCTTGGAGATGTGGTGCTGGAGACGAATGCTTGGAGTCTATGGACTGAATTTCGCACCAATGTCTCCATCCTTCAAGAACTCGACATCAAGCAGCGCCTTTCGACTTTAGTTCAAAAGAGAATACTGACATTCTTTGGACACGTCTCGCGGCGAGAGAACGATTCAATTGAACGGCTTGTTGTTCAGGGCAAAGTGGAAGGCACTAGGCCGCGCGGAAGGTCACCCATGCGATGGACTGACCAAATAAAGTCATCAGTTGGCGGTCATTTACACGAATGTACTAGACTCTCTGGCAACAGAGACAAGTGGCGATTGCTCGTTAGGCGCATAAGTAACATCTGCCCAAACCAACGATATTACATGACGACCACGACCGCTCTGACAAGAGTGATACGACCAAGAAGAAGTCCAATTGTTATTAATTAAACGGAGTAAACTGACACATCGAAATGTCATTTCATTAAATAATATTGCCAACTTTCAAATGATAGTGATTGTCTTTAGTTCTAAAAAAAACGATATAACTGATAATAATATCGGTAATAAACGATATTACAAATTGAAATTTAAAATAAACTCTTGCGAAACTAATAGTATCAATTTCATACAAAAGTGCTACGTCGCACGCGTCTAAAATATATTATGTAACCGGCTCCACACTTTCCTATCCGGATCTCAATTGTTCTTAAAACAATTATTACACGGTAGGAATGGTACCTACTTAGTACCCTGGCGAGCGGTGGTACTTAATGGGGTATGGTGATAGATTATCATGTGCAGAAAAAAAATAGCTTTAATTTGATCTATAAATGAAGAAAATACGTCAAGGAGTATAAATTTCACAAATATAAATATAAGTTTTAACAGACTTCAACTGCTGGCACACCTAAGTTGCGGCCATTTTTGCGTAGGCACACATAGTTTATCATGTACAGAAAAAAATAGCTTTAATTTGAGCTATAAATGATCCAAATAACAGATGGGTGTAAACTTTCACCAGAATAGCACCTCTTTATACCTGGCTGCCAACAGGTTGCGGCCATGTGCCTAATGGCACACCCGACTTTTCAGGACCTCTAGGTGTATATCTTGACCTTGGAGTATATTTTATACTAGCTTTCCGCCCGCGGCTCCGCCCGCGTGGAACTCAGTAGGTATGTCACAAAGTTTTTCCTGCGTGAATCCCGATCCCGCGAGAGTTCTAGGATAAATAGTGGCTTATATATAACATTCCACAACTTCCACTACCTCCCAGTAAAAGCCCCATTTGAGCTCGCGAGTTCATTCGCGAATAGGAGCTTTTCCCGCGTGAACGTCGATCCCGCGGGAATTCTGGGATAAAAATATATGTTGCTCCATAACCTCCTTTATCTCCCAGTGATAGTCCCATAAATAAAAAAATCTAAGCCCGCGACTTGGCGCGAAGGTGTTTTTCCCGCGTGTATCCTGATCCCGCGGGAATTGCGGGATAAAAAGTACCCTATAAGTATGTTGGTCCACAATCTCCTCTATCTCCCAGTGAAAGTCCCATAAAAATATAAGCCCGCGATTTGGCGCATAAGAGTTTTTCCCACGTAAATCCTGATCCCGCGGGAATTTCTGGATAAAAAGTAGCCTATATGTTGCTTCAAAACCTTCCGAATCTCTCAGTAAAAGTTCCATTAAAATCCGTTCAGCCGATCCGGAGATAAGCGTGTACAAAGAGACAAACTTTTTTTATAACTTTTCAACCCCTATTTTACCCATTTAGGGATGATTTTTTAAAAAACTTTGATACAGGTTTTTCATTATTTTTTTTCATAATTCTAAACACCAATTTTCATAACACCTGGTTTACAATTGACGGACTTTCATACAAACTTTGAACCCCTATTAGACCCCCTTAGGGGTGGAATATAAAAAAATCCGTTCTTAGCGGATCCCTTCTAACTATAAACTACTCTACCCTGCCAAATTTCATCTCAATACGTTCAGCGGTTTCTGAGATTTTGTGATGAGTGAGTGAGTCAGTCAGTCAGTGACCTTTCGCTTTTATATATAAAGATAAATAACAGATGCATGTAAATTCGCCCCAGAAAGTCATTTTTCTTTCGTTAATTAAACATACTAGCGGCCATTTTTCGACAGGCACACCAGGAAAAACATATTGTTCGTTGCCTAATTGTACATAAAAAAATGATTTTAATCAAATACTCGATGGGTGAAGCAAAAGTGTTATGGGATCTTAGTATATTGGGGATTAAGGAGATGGTCCATTTTGGGCGTGATCTTGTACACTAAACCATGAAAAACCAAAAAATGCAGAAAGTTCATTAAAAATATAATAAATTCACAAATCGCGATAAATGACTTGCTAAAATAAAATTAATTTCGAGTTATTCGGTAGGTACTACTTGCAACACTTGCAAGTTGCAAGATGGCGTCCTTCACTCTGAGTTCGAGCCATTGTTCAAGATATTCCTATCTCTATGGCACAGCCCGAGCCGCAAGGCGAGGGCTGTAATAGAGCCAAGACTGTAATGAACAAAGCACACGCGTATCATACGACGTTTTTCAACACACTTGCGAGGAAAAAAACAATTAGGTATCGACATTTTTCAGTCACAAATCAGCAAATTATAAACGAACAAATGTTTGCACAAAATGGCGCGGAGGTTTATTTTTTTGCGCGCCGTATCTTTGGTTGATTATCTATGCGCGCGCAGGTTAAGTCCAGAGGCACTGAACACCGCTATTCAGCCACAATATATTAAACTAAATATTTATGTATTTCTAATAAGAATTTACGGTAATTAATGATTTAAAATATTGTATTTTTTAAATGCTTTAATAGATAATTAGATGAAGTATAATCTTATCTTATTATGAAGTATAAGTTTATTTATTTACAAAATAATAAATCTTTTGGTAACAACCTCTTTACGGATATTAAAAAAAAAGTGGAATAAGAAAAACACTAGTGCGAGAATGAAAAGTAAAACGCACTAGTGTGTAATAAACCGCATTCCGGGCGTAAGACTAAAGAAAAAATAGCAACTTTACGAGCAAGTGTGTTGAAAATATAATTATAAAATAAAAGCAAACTAAAAACTCACGACGCGTTTTAGTACCGCGACGTGCGCCGTAGCGCAATTCCATTTCCGCGGCGGACGCGGAAAATTTCCGCATCGTGAGTTCTTACCGCAACAGTTACGTAGGTAAGTACTATTATTTACTAGAACTTTAGGTCATCTGGATAATTCAATCATTATTTTATTTTGCAAGATTTTTGTGCAAATAAATATCAAACATTTCTTTTTAGTACGAAAAAATTCAAAAGTTTATAGTGAAATATTTTGTTATTAGCCACTTATTTCGGATATAACAATAATATAGATATTTGTTATACTCAACATAACAAAAAACCGGCAAAGTGCGAGTCGGACTCGCGCACGAAGGGTTCCGTACCATTATGTATAAAAACGCTAAAAAATCTGGTCTGTTGTATGAAAGCCTCACTTAAATATTAACTCTTTATTACTAAAAAGTAAGTAAGAGATGAGTAATATTAGCTCAACGCCATCTCTTGGACCGAAAGGTAAACTATCGCTGAGACGTCGAAACCATACTTTCGCCCACTTAAATATTTATTTATTCTGTTTTTTAGTAGGTATTTGTTGTTGTAGCGGCAACAGAAATACATCATCTGTGAAAATTTCAACTGTGTAACTTTTACAGTTCATGAGATACAGCCTGGTGACAGACGGACGGACGGACAGCGAAGTCTCAGTAATAGGGTCCCGTTTTACCCTTTGGGTACGGAACCCTAAAAACTGGGATAATTATGTTTCTTTCATGTCGAGTCTGGGTCAAAAATGGCAGTTCTCCTTTTAATTATATGCATATTCCTTAATGTTAATTAGTGTAATGAATAATGTCGTTCTAATTAACAATAAAATAAATAAATAAATCCCTAAGGGCTCATTCCCACGGAATACGTCTTTGACGATTCGGCAAAAAACACGATACGTCTTGACGGATGGACGTTCACATTGAATACGGAATCGTGTTTTTTCACGATTCGTCAAAATATCCGCATTGAAGTTCACACACAAACGCATACTAAACTGTGCGCGGATCCGTCATAATCATAAAACATTCACGTGTAGTGTGTAGCTAAGTCCATTATATAAGTTAGGATATTATGCACTAAAAACAGTCTCAATAAAGACATCATTAAACGAAGACGTCTATCAATTAACACCTACATCGTACCTACACTACATGGCGACCCTGCCTGGCCGGTGCGCGTGCGGCAATGCCGCGTCGCATGCGCACCGGGGGGCAAAGAAAATTATAAATGAAGAAAAAATATGAAAGATAGAATAAAGAAGACAAAGGAAGAGACAGAAAGGAGAAGAAGAAAGGATTAATACAGTGGAATATTTTATAAGAAACTTGAAAAGATTGAAGAATGAGTATTATGAACGAAAAATAAAAGAAGAGAAGGCAGAAAACAGCAAGAAAGGCGCGTGACGAATGTCTATTACAAAGTAGTTTTTTCACGAAAATGACATACAAAAATACTCGGAATTGACATACAAAACTGATCTACAAGGCAATTGGATATGACTTGAACAATGAAACAAGGAAATGGTGCAAGCTAATTAACATTATCTTCAAAAATACCTAACGAGTAAAATTTAATGGAGCAAACAATCATCATTCTCGTCATCCAGGACCACGGCAACACAGTGCGGCCTCGGCGTCCCGTTTCCAGTTATTCAGTAATTGTGCGTGTAAAGTGAAATTCAGTGAAGTGAAAAGTGAAAAAAAAACATCGGTACATAAATGCAGCAACGGTGATGTCGTAATCTTTTTTTCTTATGTGTGTCAATAAGTATTCATTTCCTTAATTACTAATGTAAAACATAAATTTTTAATCAGTTAAGGTACGTTGGGGTAATACCGGACGGATTTACGACAAGTTCGAAGGATGTTGTAAAAACTTAAATTTTGTGAGTTCAGTAAGTGCTATGTCAATGAAATATAGTGCAAACGGATGATGAATAAACATAGCATAATTTAAAATAGCATTTCTCTTCGTACACTCAATATTTTATTATTTATACGCTTAGAAAAACTCAATATACTTTTTTATGAGTATAATCACAATTTGGTCATTAAGGGGGAAGTTCGGACAGTAATTTAAAACTGTTTCTATTGCAAAGAACACAAGGTGTATGACAAGGATATATCCGATCTTTTATGTGCTTTAATATGATATCAATGAAATCTATGTAAGGCTACGAACATAGATGTTCCAGATGATTACTTTTTTTTCGCTCTTTTTTTCGTTCGGGCTGTCCGATCTTACCCCTTATTTTAAAATTAGGCGATTTAATGGTTCCCAAAGTTTACGTTCTCTCGACATTTGTCTCTAATAGAATTGTCGTTAAATTGCTACAAGTGAATGACCTTTACTTACTACTTACTTCTTTATGTACGTATAGGTACAAGTAGTAATTTCAAGCAAATTTGTGTTTAAATATAAGTAAAACTATGGATATGAGAGAGTGATAAAGGGAAGCCAAGGAGACTAGAGCCAAATTATGAATTGGTAGAATAGTTTTTAAAATAATAAGCGTGTACATTAGTAGAAAATTAGATTTATTAAGCTTTAGGAATTATTTTTATTATTATTAATAAGCACATACATTTAATAATTATAGCTGTTATTTTTTTCTTAATGTTCTAAATTATATATTTTGTTAGCGATGTATGCATTTAATCTATTAGGATAAATACTTCAAGTTACGTTGCTTATTCTATAATCAGATTTTTGTTATTATAATCTATCTTGGTTTTTAATCATATATTATAAAAGTTTGACAACCACTACAAATTTCATCACTTGGCGCTGATCGGATATTTTTATCCGATCTTCACCTGAGGAGGATAACACCGGATTTCAGCCTGCAGAGATACTAGACGGATATCAATTAGTTCTATCTAATTACCACTGCTTAAATTTTAGTATTTAGGCAAAATAATAATAAAATACATTATACTTTCGCTACAATATACAATCAAAAATTGAGGGGGAAGACCGGATGGACAAAAATTTTGGAAAATTTACCTTGTTAACTTTAAAAGCATGTAGCATACGTGCGTCTTGCAGGAGCGACTGGCGACCACTGCTGGGTGGGGCGTAACAAAATTATCTTTCACGCAGTGTGGCTAACATTGAAAAATAAAGCCAAAATAGTGAGTTATTTGATTCCAACGGTCTTACCCCACCACCGATCTTACCCCAACGTACCTTATTTATTAATATTCAAGTTCCTAAAACCCCAATGTAAATTTAATGTTTTATGGTACCTATCGAAATACCGAAATACCTATAAGTTTTTTTTGTAACAAGTAGTTTATTTAGTCAAATTAAATTATTTAAATATGATCATATGGTGAAAAGTTATATAAATATTTAAATAACTTCTTTTTAATAATTTGTTACCATTTCAAGTTAGGTTTCATCATTACTAACGCGAACTCTAATTTCGCTTACTCTTAAAATGCTACAATATAGGAATGGAATGTTTGTCACCATGGAATCGGATTGCGATGATGCACACTACAGTTCCTATTGCATTCTTGTTTGGTATCAGTCTTCTCTTAGTAACTTCGTAATATTGTTTGAATGAAATTTGAGCACCTAAAGTAGGGCCATTTTAATAGGCCACATTTGACAACTGTTTGTCTTTGCTTTATAGTGAGGGTAACCTGCTGAAAAACATCGATTAATTTAATTAATCGATAAGGACTTCAAACATCTGTAAATTGAATGTGATTGTTATAAAAACTATTTTAATGACCGCACAGTTCAAACAATGACTAAAAAAACGACAAAAATAATGCGTCTAATAATGGCGCGAAATGAAATCATGACTTTTTTGTAACATTTCACGTTTCTGGATACTGGCTTTTGAGCTAAACGTTATATATTTAAATGAATGATTACATATTTTTTGGCCTAAAATGTAAGAAAATGAATTCTGTTCCCATTAAAATATATTTTATTTTGTAATCGTGAAATACTTTTTGACGATTAGTTCGACTTCTCGAATTCAACTTATCTACTGATCTGTTTCTTTTGGTACCATCCCTCATGTTTAAAAAGAAAAAGAGTTTACTGACGTAACTTTGTAACGACGTCAGTTCTTTACTTAAAAGTGTAAAAATTTTAACAATATCTAGTAGGGAAAATTAAATAATATGGAGTGCCTCCCTTACAAGGTTACTTTGTAAAATTTTGACGAACTGTCAAATGTGGCCTATTAAAATGGCCCTACTATAATGAATATGGACTTGTTAAATTTTATAAAAAAAAAACATGTAGGTACGCTATGTTATGGGATGGGTTATTGTTTTTACAAATAGATATCATAGGTAGAGCATGGAAGGATTTTGAAAAGAATGGAATGAGAGATTTTTGTTTGGATTTCTTCTTTAAGTTAGTATTTTTGGTAATGATCGGATTGATCCCCCGAGAATTAAGAAAATATCTAACGTATTGACGGAATAATATTGAGTGTTGGTAAAGTTCTATTTAGTTGGATTTGGATATAAGATGAATGCAGGAATGTTTGTATTTTATGACGTGAACAACTGATGATACATTTATTGTATTGTGATTCCATTATCTTTATCGTGCAGTACGCGAGACGTCTGTATGAAAGAGTGGATTAATTTTAAACGATATGAAAGAAAGAAAGAAATATTATTATGTTAAGATACACTATTGTTAAGTAACCATTATCTTGATCGTGTTGTACGCGAGCCGTCTATGCGAAAGAAATGGGTGAAATAGCAATCAATGAAATGAAAAAATATTAATTTTCTATAAGAAAAGTGTATCTTATATGTGAGGGGTATAAAAGCACAACCGCTTCAGTCCAAAATTGCGTTTTTTGAACTGAGCACACCAAATTGTTCCTCTCATAATTTGCAACATTATATCATAAACATCATAGTGCATATCCGCCTCGATCCTATGTAAAATCCACTTACAAAATTACGATTAAATGCAAAACCGCTTCGATCCAAAATATCTCAAAAGCAAATCCGCCTCAGTCACAATCGACCAATCAGAAGCTGCCATTTCAAAATTTCTAAAATGGCGTCTCTGTTACTTTTCATAGTGAGTCGTTGTGAATAGCATCTGTTATATTTTGTGTTTTATTATTATATTAATATTAAGATGGAAGAAAGAATTACACCTGCTCTTATAGGACGCGCTAGAAAACGTGTTAGAAACATAAAACAGTGGCGGCGAGTACAAGAAAAGGCACAAAGGTAAGAAATAATTCACTAGTATTTTGCTCGTTTGGTAGGGTATACAGAAGAATTTTATAATGATGTAAAAACATTTTATTTCAGTTAATGTTTTGCTTTCGCTTTCTTTTGTTATTATAATTTTGTTTTAAATTCTACTTTTGGTAATGGTTTATTTTTGCATTTCCCTCAGGTATTCTGCAAAAAATTTACCGCAATTGCCTGCATGCCAGCATAATAAAAAAGCTATTTATGAATGCAAAAAAGTAACTTTAGCTGATGCGAAGTCCTTTCATGACGCATTTTATTCCAATAAAACGAAGCAAGACCAAGATGCCTTGAAAATTATAAAAGTCTGATTAAAATTTATTTTTTTATAATTTAAAAGAAGTTTAATTTTGTTAAAAATTGTAAAAGTCTATAAGTTTTTTTGTCTATGATTATAAGTTTTTATTTTTCTAAATACAGCATAACATTCGGTAAAAAATGATATCTTGAATTAAAATATATTTAATTATTTAATAAAAAATTGTTTTATTTTGTAATCAGTACTTTATGTCGTTGTCATATTAATAAGATGCAAATCCGCTTCGATCCGAACTATTGAAAAGCAAACCCACCTTAGTCCAATGTTTAAATGCAAACACGCCACAGTCCTACAGTATTTCTTAAATAACTTGCAACTAATACATACTTCTTTGTTTTTATTAATTTTATTTAAATAATTAGCCCTTGTTTGATTCATCACAATTTGATTTTGACATTGAAATTATTTATTTACTGTACAGTACAAATTTGTAAATTGCTCCGTTTTGATGTTTTGTGACTGAAGCGGTTTTGCTTTTATACCCCTCATGTGGTATTGTGATGTGTGATGTGATATTATGTGATGAGTAAATAAAATGAATTATATAATGATAAATGAATGATTATAATAATGATGATGTGAAATGAAATAAATTATGGAATTATCTAACTTATGGAAGAATATAATATTGATTATGTGAAATGAAATTTACAGGACAGACAAATGGCCACACATTGATTGACTTTAAAACTATTGAATGTGACATTTTGACCTGGATTTGATTTATTATAATGTTAGAGTAATATTATGTAGGTACCTACTTAATGTTAGTTATTAGAAATATTATGGATACTTTTATTAATAAATATGTTATTTTTAATATCATTTTAGCGTTTTTACATGTATTTTGTAACTAGTTTATTATTTGGTACAATTTATACACTTAGCGCACAGTATACCTGCCGGAAGTAAGGTCTACAAATAAAATTAAACCTGTAGATTTAATTTTCTTTTAAATAGCCCCCGGAGGTGTAGTGTGTAGCTAAGTCCATTATATAAGTTAGGATATTATGCACTAAAAACAGTCTCAATAAAGACATCACACCTACTTCGCACTTACACTACACACGATTCGTGATTTCTAAAAGACGTATCCGTATTCGTCTTTTTTCACGATTCGTCAAGCGTGTGAACATGAGTATTTAAAAAGCATTGCCGCCGTCAAAAAAAACTAACGAATCGTGAAAAAAGACGATTCGTGAAAAAAGACGATTCGTCCTCGTGTGAATGAGCCCTAACCTTGAACTTTCGCGGTTTGAATAAAGTTACATTTGTTGAGATTAATAAGTTAACTCAATTTAATATGTGATCAATAAACAAACAAATACATTATGTAAATATAACAGTACTGGGATAGTTAATAAAACCACAGGAAACTTTCAAATTTCTCTTTAATCAATAATTTAAAGCTTACAGGAGACATATCTTGTTTTGTTTGTTAACGTAAGCGAATCTCACGTACCGCGACCAACGAACGAAAACCATCAACACGTCCGACAAACAGAAATTTCGCCTCTATTACCGCTACAATGAGAACATAATAGCGGGGCCGCATCTAATGCGGGCCGCTTGCCAGTCGTCGCAAAGAAAAACATCAAAATACGTGTCAAAAATACGACACACAACTCATGCGCACAGTCACCGAGCCATTCGTCACACAAACACACAGTCAACCGCGCTTCGCTGTTCCTGTATCTTTCTGTCATATTCGGTTCGCAAAGGGCATAGGCTTGAGCTGGGCAGCCTTTCTACTACGGGAATTGACGCTCAAAACTAAAATGGTCAGCGGAATCTAAACGGAATAGATGACTAGTGAAGCGTTACCTACTTTGATCTACGTTCTTGTAAAGGATTATTTTATTTTATCGTCGTAAATTCAAAAAAATTGACGTGAAACTGTACAGTAGAGGTAAAAGTATTTGTTTATGTACGATAAACTGGGTGGGATTTAAGACTAGTGAATATAGTAAGAACTTCTTTTATATATAATTTTTTAGCAGTTGATAATACATTTACGTGCGCCAAAACTCCCGTAATAAAAACGCAAGCCTAACAATCACATCCAAACAAAATAGGATTTAGAGCAGAGATAACATCTAGACACAGCTTGGACGGTTTAAAAACGCTATTGTCCGAATGTGAATCCATAGATAATAAACAATAATAATTGACACATAATATTTCTATATTCACATATCGAGCTGGGCGTCGAAATAAAAAAAAAGACTCCAAAGATCGGGGGTGTAAACAATTACAAAAAAATGGGGAGAGGGGAGAGGCATTCATTGACACCAGTCGGATTCAAAAACATCACTCGTAGATCGTAAAGACCAATAGTGGATGCAACACGTCCGCTATTCCCACACACGGATAAAGTAAACGTTACATGTAACAAAAATGCTTGTACAAACACAACCGTAGACATAAAATCACACATATCATAACAATGGGCGAGCAGAATTGATCGCGCGTTAAGGATTTAATTTGCCGAGAGTTGTCCATTACAATATTTAATTTAACAGGTATGAGGAATTTTAGTTTGTGGCCCGATATAATGACATTCGAAAACCGTTCAAAATGTTCCTGGCCACAGATGCTGACAACTTTTACCATAAAATATTTTTAAACCATTAAATATTTTCAGATCTTTCAACCCTGTTGACCAGATAATATGCCCGCAATATGTCAAAAACCCTTTCAGTCTATGTGTTTGATTCTGTTCCATGCAGTGTTTCAGAATTGAGCCCAAGCCCCACCCACAAAGAATTATTTGTATATAAGGAGGATTTAATTTCAGCAGGTGTTACCTGGTATAATCCAGTTTTGATAAACACGGCTTTAAACAACTGTTGTTTTAACAAACACCACAGTATGGGTCATAAATCCAACGCTCGATCATCTTACTGCACCCTCACAAATATTTGTCTCATGTCAAGTTAATTCACAGGCATTGTAAAAGAAGATTTACTATAAATAAGTTTTCTTCCTACCTGAGCTTTTACTGACATAACTTCACGTGGTTAAATCAAGTTGTACATGGTCTAGAAAGGACGCACCGAAGTCTTTTTAGACATTATTTATGTAGATTTCACTCAATCACTTATCATTCACAATTTTCAAACAAAACCACCACATAATTCTTGCGCAATATTCGGTTCTAATCTCTTATTATTTCAAACGTCGAATTCCACGTACAGTTAAGTCAGTACTTGCTGTTTTTTTCCAATTGTCTTAAATATTTCACCCCTTGCACGACAAAATTCACCGACATTTTTTTTCTGTTAAACAGGCAGGGAGCTGTCATATTATGGTTGAAACGAAATACAAGTGCCGAAAGTATTAAACTGGTTTTATTTTTATTATTAAATGTAAACAAGACATGTCACGTTATGACTTTATGATGATCCATGTTTATAATTAGGGCTACCCCATAATATTTTATACAAAAATGAGATGAAATGAGACACATTATTTAATATGTATTTCAGTTTCCTACGTCCGACTTAATTTGGACAGCCCCGAATTACGTGTATAAAATATTTGTCCTAAAGTATTTTAAATAATGTATATTTGTCGAAAAACAACACTAGTAGACATAAAAGTACCTAATGATATTAATGGCAGATCTTTGTTTTAGACAAGATCTAAACATGTTCCATGATGAAAAATGAACCATGACTTGCCTACATTTATTTAATCTAATTGTGCTTTTTACAAACGCGGTAACTTTAATTTCAAATTAATACACCAAACGACCAAACTGACAGCTTCCACCGAACCTACAAATACATTGGGAGTATATTTACAATATAATATCTCTCACTCTAAATTGTACAATCCGAAAAGGACGAACATAATAGTTGATAAAAATTTCAATGGCCTTAAATTTGTGTGCCAGAAAGTGCGAAAAATATATACAAGAACGGTGTACCAACTTATAACATCGATGTGGTCAGTAGTCCAAAATCAACAATCTGCCATAATTAACGACACGCCTATACCTATTCCAATGACAGTTTTTAGAGATCATGAAATACACTTAATGAAACACTTGTAGATTCTAAACTCGTGAGATTTCATTCACCGTCAAATGAAAATGCAATTGATGTCTGAATCATTTCGAGCGTAAGACCATTGAAATTTGATAATCACCTAAATATTCCTTTGTACGATGAACAAAACTCAAAGGGCATAAAGAGGTCACATTTCATGTCAATTTATATCTGAACGTTCACCTTAACATCTACATTATATCTAGCTCAATATAATGTACACTCGACCGTCTAGTTCTTATTCGGGTGCGTTCATAGGCAAGTCGAATATCTGTACCGACCATTGCCTTACTTATAAATCGCACCTAATTCATGAAATACTCGAAATTATTTAATCGATTGATGACAAATAATTTTAGGACTACTTTTGATAGAGTGCCGTAATCATACTATCTTCGAGTCGAACTTATCAAACTCAATGTGAGGGGGTGTGGGTGGATTCGTACAATAATACATACAATTTGATTCTATTAACACGTGTATATATCGAAAAGTTGATTATCTGCCTCGTATAGTCGTCACTCACACAAAATTTTGACTCGCACTTTTCACTAACATGCGTCCACTTCATCCTTTCATCAAGACAAGAATCTTTGTATAATAAGTTCACACAAAATATATCGCATCTTTCTTTCTGTACTACAATCACTGATCTCTGCGTTATAAATGCACTGGATAGGACATCACGATTGCATGTTGAGCCTAATTTTGGTGTTGAACTTATAAATGAACAAGCGGATAACTGGCAAAGTTCTTTGGAAATTGCGCATCCCACTACCACCACTCCTCAAACGGCGACAAACAGAAACCACATCCAAGCGACCTGTTCCATAGGATCAGTCAACGAAGACGTAGTGAGGGCGCATTCCCAAACTTCATAGACAACAACTGACGCTACAATTATTTTAAATGATATGAATCGTTCAAAACGCAATCAAAACCTTACCTCACTCACCAACACTGTCAATAACCATATCCATCCAGCGCACGTATACAACAGAGATCAGGGACACGGGGTCGTTGAACTCATCCCCCCCACGCGTCCGCACGCGGCGTAAGTACGCAGTTCGCGCGCGGACGGGCTCAGTTGCGCACGGGCGGCGCGGGCGAGTGGTGATGCCGCTCGAGGTCCTCCAGCGAGAGCGCGTTGGGCACGTGCACCGACGGCAGCTTGCCCGCGGACGCGCGCGCCAGCAGCTCCGGGGAGAACCATCTCGCCAGCTGGTTGTCGCCGCCGCCGGCGCCGTTGCCCGCCATTTCTGTCGAGCGAATGGGTGTTGCAGAAATATTTATAATCTTCGTGAAGCACAAGCCACACAGTGAGCATCATAGATTTGATAATGATCAGACTCGGGTTCAGGAGTCGAATCCCTAAATATTATTTTAAGTGCATCAATGTGTAAACGGTTTGTAACTGAATTTTATTCACCCTTTTAATCATTGCGGATCACCATGATGATTATAAATATGTTTGATGTCTCCATGACATTTCTTGAGTCATTATCATCATAAATGGGACAGAGCACTAGCTAATATGATAATATAGTACTTGGTGTAGTCTTAGAAAAATTTAAAGCTACACCAAAATAAACTCATAATACAAAAAACATATTTTATTCACAAATGCCTCACTTCAACCCGTTACTTACACCCAAACAACCAACCAAGCTCCCCAAGAAACACACCCATCACACAACACAATCTCAACGCTCAGCAACCATAGTTCCAGTACTCACCATTCATATTCCTCTGGTGCGACTGCACGAGCAGCTGGTGCAACGTGGTGCCGGCGGGCATGCCGCGCATGCCGCCCATGGCGCCCATGCTGCCGATGTTCATGTTGTTGTACTGGAACAAATAGATACACCAGGATATCAGCGGGGATCGGTACGTGATTACTGACAAATGTGTGACACCCTAAAAGCCGGGTGATTTCAGGTGATAACAAGCAACAATTAATTCTAAAAACATGTAAATTTTTATAATTCGTATTAAAAATTCTCTTGGGAATGAATATTATATCAATAAGATTGAATATTCACACCTGAGTCTGGAATAGTATTGACGGTAACTTATAACGCTGAAATGTAACAAAATGAATGTACAGTAGAACCAAAGTTATAATGCGCATACAAATCTTCGCCAGTGGTCGCGTTTCCGGAAACAACCGAATTATTGAATCGTAAGAGCCCTAACCAATGCTCTTGCATTTAGCATCTTGTGCGATAGAAATAGGAGTCAATATCAATCGATAACAAGTTCGAACAGTCGGCGGCGGTCGACGGGCGCCGCCGGTGAGTTGAACGTCAGTCAGTTGTCATATATAGAGAATATATAGAGCTGATATTACACACCCTCCTTGGTTTTGTTTTCAGAGGTAAGTTTAAACATACATACATACAGGGTACATATAATATATTTTTAACTCGTCATTTTAATAAAATTCAAATAGAATACACATAAAAAATAAAACACATAAAAAGCTTACATAAATTTGATAGAATGTTACAACTCCGCCCATTTCATCTTCTTTCAGATCGAATCCTTCCAGAATGGATAAATTTAAACGTGGGAAGCCGCTTAACTCACAAGCACGGCAAATGGTATTTAATGTGTACCTTTATTTCTTAAATGAAGCTAATGTATTCAAAAACGACCATGACGGTTATTTTAAAAAAGTTCAGGAGCGTGTGACAAAATCTACAGGAATTTCACGCCGAACTTTGACTACACTAACAATATATTATTGAACGAAAAAAGGCAAAATCAATCAATGAAATTTTCCACACCGAAAGAAGGAAAACCTAAAAGTAGGTTTCGGATGGGACTTGATGATTTCGACTATTGTGTAATTCGAAATATGATATACAATTTTCAGTTGACGCTCAAAGAACTCCCAACTGTAAATAATTTGAGAAAAAAGTTAATCGAAGCTATTAATTTCAAAGGCTTGTAGAGACTTTAAGGCTCATCTTGAAAGACATGGGGTTTAGGTTTCTGAAAACTGATACCAACCGACGGTTACTTATGGAAAAGCCAGATATACGTTTATAATAATAATAATAATAATAAATAATAACCCCCCCGGGGGATCACCTTGACGTGGTGGGGGGGCTTAGGAGAAAAGACTGCGTTGCACTTACTTTGTTGTACATTACATCTTTACAACACTTTCTCCTACTAACGATCCCAAAAACATCCTCGTAAACCTAACTCCACGTCTGGCTAGACCACCATTGCCGCGTGAGGAGCAGACATTGGCAGCATTTAGCTGAATACTTATCCATGTCTAACGGAGCAATAGAACAATACCTTCATAACAACGATGCGACTAAGAAGTAATAAGAGACTACCCCAGGCGGGTACCAGCAATGGAGAATCCCGCCCCGGGCCATCAGGCACGGGCAGCCCTGCGTACTCTGGGGGGGGCACCGTATCGTTGCAGCTTGCCCAGTCCAAGACTGTTGCACGCCGTGAAAGTATCATTTCATCACCTGATTCATCAATCATTTCATCCAACAATAGTATAGCCCAATCACCCAATACATCATCACATTCGCTGGAAAATACATCCACATCTCGTTCAACAACTGAAAGCCCAATGCTAGTAGCTGTTGAGCAAGAGGCGACAGCCAATGACCTTGCTCCCACTGCTGGCACCACAATGAAACCAGCAACTACGAAGGCTGGTAAACTTCGTGTGCGCATGAAATGGGATAAAGAAACAAACATATTCATAATGCGCACATATTATTTGGTAACTAAATTGGAGACTGATTTTACTATGTATAGGCAGCAAATGCATCAAAAGTTTATTGAGAAATACAGAGAGACAGAGGTTTCGGAACAAAGGATATCAGACCAGAGAAGAGTGATAGTTAGGAATAAACGATTATCTGACGAAGAACTAAATAGAATAAAAGAGGAAGTAGCGAAAGAATTAGAAAAGAAAAGCTTAAATATACCACTAGTATCTACATCACATTCATCCCAAAACACTCATACACCACAAGCTATTTGTACTGAACGCTATAGGAACGGAAGGAATAGAAGTGAGGTGCCTTTAAATATATATTTACAACAGGAGAACCAACAGATTAATAATAGTGACCATAGCCAAACATTGCAAACATTACGTACCAAATTTGAGGAAAACTTTAACAAGTATAATAACACCGACCCATTATCTAGACCACTATTGCCTAAAATTAGACCAGGTACCCATATAACACATTTAATTAAAGAGTTTAATACAAATATCTTACCACATAAATTAAATAGTTTAGAAAACATCACTGATACACATACTTTAATTTATTGTACAGCACTTACAATCATAGAACATTTGAATATTAAAATATATAACAGGATAAGAACATATAAAAATAAACTAAAACCAGCATGGCAAATGAGGTTAGAAAAAGATGTAGAAGATTTGAGAAAAGATATAGGCAGACTGACCCAATACAAATTAGGAAATAACTCAAAAAAGCTTCTAAAGAAAGTAGACGAAATCTTAAGTAGAACCAAACAACATAGTACACATGAACAACTAAACAAAAGAATAGATGAACACTTAGATACATTAAAACAGAAATTAGCCTTAAAAAGTCATAGATTAGCTAGATATAATAAATCAAATAGCAGGAAAGATAATAACAAACTATTCGTGACGGCAGAGAAGCAGTTCTACAGAAAACTAAAAAAACATAGTAGTGAAATAGTAAATCTACCGGATAAAAACATACTAAAGGGTTTTTGGTCAGATATTTGGACTAAATATACGGAACATGAAAAAAGTGCTGAATGGATTAATACAGAATTACATAGATGCAATATGATAGAAAATATGAATTTTGAAGAATTAAGTGAAATAGAACTTCGTGCTGTTATAAATAAAACTCATAGTTGGAAAGCCGCTGGAGAAGATGGGATTCACAATTATTGGTTTAAAAAATTACTTGTAGTGCACAAAACGTTAGCTAAACAGATTAATGACATATTTAAAGGTAATTGCCTGCTTCCTGATTTTTTAACTAAAGGTAAAACATTTCTATTGCCCAAAAGTAACATCACACAAGATCCTTCTCAATACAGGCCAATAACTTGTCTCCCAAACCTGTATAAAATAATAACGTCCATTATAGCCAACAGAATTACTAATCATATAGAGCAAAATAATATCCTTACAGAAGAGCAAAAAGGATGTAGAAGATACCATTTAGGATGTAAAGAACAATTGATAATTGACTCTTCTGTATTAAAACATGTGCAAAAAACTAAAAAAGATCTTTACGTAACCTACATTGATTATAGAAAGGCATTTGACAGCGTTCCACACTCATGGCTTATTAAAATTTTAGAGATTTACAAGATTAACATTAATTTAATTAATTTCCTAAAGCAAACTATGTCAACTTGGAGAACTACTCTTTACCTAAATACTACTAAGCAAGAATTAAATATAGGAGAGATAGATATAAAAAGAGGTATTTTCCAAGGCGATTCACTTAGCCCTTTATGGTTTTGTCTGGCACTTAACCCTTTATCGCGTGAACTGAATAACTCAAAATTAGGATTTAACTTAAAAAGTAATAGGCAAAACTTATGTCAACTCACTCATTTGTTATACATGGATGACCTTAAACTATATTCCAATACAAACACTAACATGAATAAATTATTAGATTTAACAGTAAAATTCACAGCTGATATTAAAATGGAGTTTGGACTAGATAAATGTCGGAAATTAAATATTAAAAAAGGAAAAATAATTCGTGGTAGTTATAAGATAGATGAAGAATGTCAAATAGATGCAATGAACGCTCAAGAACTCTACAAATATTTAGGTTATAATCAATCAAGGTTATTAGAACACACAAAAATTAAAGAAAGCTTAAAAAAGGAGTACAATAATAGACTTATTTCACTTTGTAAACAACAACTTAGCAGTAAAAATTTATTTAAAGCAATAAATACTTATGCAATACCGATTCTTACATACTCGTTTGGTGTAATTAAGTGGACAAAAACTGAATTGAATAGTCTTGAAATAAAAACGCGGACTACACTAACACAATTCCGATATCATCATCCAAAATCTGCAATAGAACGCATTAGTTTACCACGAAAGGAAGGAGGAAGAGGACTCATAGAAATTAGCCAATTACACCATAGACAAATTATATCCATGAAGGCATTTTTTTGATAGGAAGAAAGAAAGTAGTCAAATACATAAAGCTATTGTAGAAATAGATAATAAATTTACACCCCTTAACTTGTGTCAAGAAAATGTAGAAATGTTAGACCCAAAGAAATATAGAGAAGGAAAACACAGGAAATGGAAGGAAAAAGAGCTTCACGGAAGACACAAAAAAGACTTAGAACAAATAAATATTGATGGAGAAGCGTCGAACAAATGGTTAGAGGTGGCAGGTCTTTTTCCTGAAACAGAAGGTTTTATGATAGCGATTCAGGATCAGGTGATAGCTACAAAGAATTACAGAAAATATATTTTAAAAGATAATAGTTTAAATAACGACCTTTGCAGAAAATGTTCAAATAAGCCGGAAACTATACAACACATTACTGGTGCCTGTATAAAATTAACACAAAACGATTACACACATAGACATAATCAGCTTGCAAATATAATACACCAAAAACTAGTTTTAAAATACAAACTATCAAAAGACCCTCACACACCGTATTATAGGTATAGCCCTCCTCCAGTTTTAGAGAACGATACCCACAAAATTTATTATGACCGGACAATTCTCACAGATCACACAATATACAATAACAGACCAGACATCACTCTTGTAGACAAACAGAATAAACACGTATTTATAATAGATATAGCAGTACCGAACACAAATAATTTACAAACGACAATAGTAGAGAAGATAAGAAAGTATACAGAACTGCAAGAAGAAATTAAAAAAGTTTGGAAGATGGATAAAGTAACTATTGTCCCTATTGCTATTTCAACAACAGGTGTGATACCTAAGCAGCTATTCCAAAGTTTAAATATATTAGATCTCCCTAAATATAGTTATATCACTCTCCAAAAAGCCGCAATACTCAATACATGTCGCATAGTCCGTAAGTTTCTTCAATTAGACTCAGATAATAGTACACCCATTAATGTTACATCCTAATAACTTAAAATGCATAGTGCTCTCGACTAAGTAACACTTGGCATTTGCCCGTGTTATTTGGAAATACCTGGTGAATCCAGAGAATCTGTATAAGTACATGAAAATAATAATAATAATAATAGCCTTTTATTCCTAAACATAGGGTTACAAAAAGTCCCTAAGTTCGGTGTGCCTTTTGGCATAGGCCTCCTCCAGTTCCTTCCAATAGGTCCTATCCCTTGCTACTCTCAACCAGAAAGGTCCCGCTGTCTGTTTCAAGTCATCGTCCCATCTCCTGGCTTGACGACCTCTACTTCTTTTGCCGTCTCTTGGTAGCCAAAGGGTGACTTGCTTACTCCATTTGTCGATGGGGTGGCGTAGCATATGCCCAGCCCACCTCCATTTTTGGAGGTCTATCCGGGTAAGAATGTCAGTGAGTTTTGTTTTTCTTCTTATATCTACGTTCCTGACTCTGTCTTTGACTTTTATCCCTAGCATGCTCCTTTCCATAGCACTTTGGCATTTTGCTAGCCTTTCCCTGTGGTGGAGTGTTATTGACCATGTTTCACATCCATAAGTAAGAACTGGAAGAATACAAGTCTCGAAGGTCTTCTTTTTAATGTGGTTGCCTAGATCCTTACTTTTCATGATTTCCTTCAATGACCAGTATTTTTTCCATCCTTGGGCTATTCGTTTGTTAATTTCTTTTGCCATTTCGTCTAAAGGGGATATTATCTGTCCCAAGTAAATATATTCTTTAACATATTCAATCTTGCTGCCAGATATACGTTTAAAAAGGATCAAATATCTCCGAGAAATACAACAGCTGAGAAATGCTGGTAGAAACATAGTATTTATGGACGAGTCATACGTGCATACATCGCATACTAAAGGTAAAACTTGGCAAGACAGCAGCAAAAAAGGTATTAAACAACCCATTTCTAAAGGAGAGCGAATTATTATTGTACATGCAGGCAATGAAAAAGGCTTCGTCTCAGGGGCTTTAATGTTACATAAATGTGTCGACTCAGAAGGTGACTATCATAAAGAAATAAACGCTGAACGTTATCAAACTTGGCTACGCAATCAGTTGATTCCCAACTTGCCTCCTAATAGTGTGTTGGTAATTGATAACGCCCCATATCATAATAAGCTGTCTGTAAAACCACCAAACTCAAATACACCCAAACCACAAATGATTGCGTGGTTACAACAACACAATGTTCCTCATGACCCAAATAAACTCAAACCTGAATTGTACGAAATTATAAAAAGACACAAAGAACAATACACAGAATTTGCCATTGACCGTATAATGGAGGAGCATGGGCATAAAATTGTACGATTGCCACCATATCATCCAGATTTCAACCCCATCGAAAACATTTGGGCGCAAATAAAACAACACGTTGCCAAAAGAAATATTGCAATGAACGTTACGTCAGTTAAAGAAGCTATTTTAGAAAAAATCAACAATATAGGTTCGGAAGAATGGAAAAAAGTTCGTGATCATGCCCTTAAATGCGAAGATGAGTATAGGAAATATGAGTCAAGAATCGATAGTTATTCAGATGAAATGATTATTTACACAGGAGATAGCAGTGATATAAGTGAAATTGGAGACCTTGATGAAAATTCCGATGACTCTATGATGTCAGGAATAGAGAATCTCCCTGCTTCTGATTAAATATTAACCTATGTTCTGTTATACGATTCTGATTAAATAAAACTTTTTTTCCTAATACTTATACCTAAATCTTCTTTTCATTTAAACCTTCTTTTTTCCATCGTTAAATCGTCGTCGTCGCTTTCCTATGTGGGTCATGCGTGAAATCTCGTTACTGATAAATCAATATTAATTTATCTCTTTTACCACAAAAAAAATATATATTAAATTATGCATGAAGTAAATGTACTTTCCACTCTATATAGATATCATCTCCCAACGCTTCGGAAATACGACCGATGCCGAACAATGGCGAAGATCGCTATGCGCATTATTACTTTGGTTCTACTGTACAAGGTTTATTAATACTTACATTATTAGGAACCTGCTGCCTCTGTTGCGGATGCGGGAACGAACGGCCTCCGCTGACCATTTGCTGAAATCAAAACAAATGCATCTTTTAACAACATATACACAACAAATTTTAAATACGGGAAAAGATGGGAATGAATAATAGAATGAAAGTTCCTGATCAAAGATAAACGTTACAAATTATATAAGTAATACTGATAGTGATATTGTAAGTTAAAATTTTCAATCATTCATTTTTTGTGGGAGTGAGTGTTGACTAAATAACACTCACATCAATCTGCTAACAAATAGAGAAAAACTGAGCGCAGTCCATTTCTTAAAAATAAAATAGAAAATTTCCAGCAATATTAATAATAGAAGCCACCTTCACCCTTTCACATTAACTTTTGTAGAAAATAAATAAGTATATCATCAACAGCAAATAAATAAAATACAAAGATTCTGTGCCATGATGTACATATTCATGTTTATTTTATCAATTTACCATGCCATCACCATCAGACAATAATTACTATTTTATTTTAGTACATATTGTTATGATGTTATTCAAATGTTAGTAGTAAGTTGGTGAAAAGTTATTTATCAAAGATTAGTAGGTATGTTATCTGTGCCCAGAGCCCATTTATAATAGACTATTATCTGTAGACTAACCGGCGGTTGGCCCATGTAGTGCTGGGGATACTCTGTGTATGTTGCTACACCACTTTGGTTACCCTGAAACCATTACACATATTTACACAGCATGCCAGTGATATTATATTATCACTTCTTCTAGCGATGCTATCTTTATTTAATATGCCACTCTCCAAAGGAACTCAAAATAAACACTTCTGAAACAATGTGATAAATAAATATTTCTTCTTGATAATGAATTTGAGTGGCTCTTATGGTTCTGAAGTTAAACTGAATGATCACTTCAGGTAAAGAAAGAAAACTAAAATAAAACAAAAAAAATCCGTTATGCTCTTTTATTTAACGGCAATAAAATAAATTTTGAACGATTTACTGTTTTGTACCATTCCACAGAAAACGTCCGACGTCGAAAATATTATGACAAGGCGTCAAGACGACTTTTCTATACTAACCAGTATTAAATTGTATGAGACCGACTTCGACACTGCGCTTGTCAGTATATTTTGTGCCGTTGAAGGCGTATTTTGGAATCAGTCTTCGATCTCATAATAAATGTTACGTGCAATCTTACACAATCATGGTTGTCTGTCTGTGGAATAGTACCTTAGGTTTTCTTTTTGTGTACAACTAGACTTTTAGCTGTAGGCAATGTTTACAACGTACCTTGACGATAGGCCTGCCCTGCGGTAATTTATGCGGCCCCCACTGTTGTTGCTGCTTCGGACTGGGCGCTTCGGACTCTTTCTCGGCGGTCATTTTACGTAACACCTGCGGATTAACCACAGTTTATATATTAATCACAAAACTTGGAAGTGTTTTACCCAGCAGGTCATTTGTCGACGCTTTGACGAATGGTCCTTCTACTTGGGAGTTGATTTTTGAAATCGACCGAAAAATGTTTTTTACTTTACGAACGACATCAAGAAGACAGACGTGCGGACTTTCTCAATATCCTGTGTATCCAAAATCCAGAAGACGGTTGCCTAGCAACGGTCAAAGTTATATTGGTATCACAAGAGTTTGTTCCAGTTAAGCAACCAAAACGCTCAAAACATCCCATGCTCAATAGAAATAAGGAATGTTTTTAACGCTCTGATCGCTCAGTAGAACGCACGCTGACACACCGCACATAATATTTTCTATCCCCACGTAAACCCTACATACCGAGGTGGGCGTGAAGGAGATGGGCGTGGACTGCTTGGGCGGCTGCTCGTGGCGGCGGCGGTAGTTCTCGCGCTGCTCCTCCAGCTTCTTCTTGATGAGCGCGCTCTGCATGATCGACTGCGTGTGCGCCGCCAGCTCGCGCGGCGACGGGATGCGCGCCGGTACACCTGTAATATTTATACTTTACTACTAGTACTATTCACTGCTATATTTATGCTACATAGCTGATCAATTTGATCATGTCCATATTTGGTATTTCTGATTGAATACTCCTCTACACTTATAGAATCCTACGAGTTGGGCTTCTCTACATTTTTTGGTCAATGATAAATGAATATTTTATTCGAAAAAGGTTTTTTAAAAACACTTTTCGAGAGTCAATCTACGCCATCGCTTCAACAAAACCCTTCTGGGACTGGGGCCTTATTATGAACTCTTAATCCCAGACAGTTTACGTTCACAACGTGTGGGTGACAGAGACAGCGCTTTATGAGCTGTAAGGCGCTGTCTCTGTCACTCACGCGGTTTGAACGTAAACTGTCTGGAATTAAGAGTTCATAATAAGGGGGCTGGTCTTGAAAGAGAAGCGGCAAGAAATTCCCAAGGAGTTTTTTTCCTACTCACAGTTACAGATTGCACTTATTACTACTTATGGCTAAAATACGAAACTCATGTCCAAGCTGTTTTATCTTTAAAATTACATGGCAAGTTGCGTTTTAACTTCAGCCCTTTATGATAAATGTATTTGTAATAAGCATTTCTTTTAAATAACCTTTAGATCCTCAGATAAACACACATAGTCTACGTTACCTGGATGATGCACCCCGAGGGTATTGGGGCTGCCCATCGCCGCGATGGGCGATACGCAGGGGAACGCTGCGTCCAGGGGAACAGTACAGTACAGAAACTAGCATACTATAAATACTGGACACTAAAGGGACCTAAAAAACTAGTCTAGCATAGTGCAAAAGTATTTATAAGAGGTGAGTACGATTGTTTTTTTTAATAGCCTAAGCAGGCAAACGAGCAGACTGGTCACCTGATGGTAAGTGATCACCGTCGCCCATGGACATTGGCAACACCAGGGGCGCCACCAACGCGTTGCCGGCCTCGAAGGAAGCGATAGACCCGCTTCTTGAAGGACCCCATGTCATAGCACTGTGGGAATACTGAGGGATGAAGTTCGTTCCACAGTTTACACGTACGCGGTAGAAAATGACGTGAAAAGCGAACTGTGGACGAACGCCAGGTATCCAGGTGGTGTTGGTGGAACCTGGCTTTATCCCGTGAAGTGCGGTGGCGAAAGTTAACCGCAGGTATTAAGTTAAACAGTTCCTCAGAACATTCCCCGTTATACAGACGGTAGAAGACACAGAGAGAGCCCACATCTCTCCGCAGTTCGAGCGGATCTAAACCGTCTGTGTGCTTGGGATCGTCGACAAGACGAATAGCTCGCCGTTGGATACGGTTAAAAGGGTCCACTTGGCAAGCCGGGGCCCCAGCCCAAAGGTGAGCGCAGTACTCCATGTTAGGTCGGACTTGTGCTTTATAAAGCAACATCCTATGCTCAGGCATGAAGTACCGCTTAGCTCTGTAGAGCACCCCTAACTTCTTTGAAGCCAGTTTAGCCTTACCCACCAAGTGGTCCCGAAACTGAACATCATTCGAAATGTCGACACCTAGGATCCCAATGCTCGTAGAGATGTTAAGGGAAATGGTCTGAAACTGTGGTGCTATGACGAATGGGGTTTTTTTAGCGGTTAAATTATAATTATATTATTCTAATTATATAGATCACACACACACCCACACACATACACATGCATATACATACATACGCACATACACATATACAAACACACACATACATAAGTAAGGGTGACGGACGATAACACAATTTATCTATTTATTTAAGTTTTTTGTTAATTTTTAGTCATTGTCAATCACAATTGTAAAGTGGTACTAATCTTAAAATAGTTTAATCTTGTTTTGTTTGTTTTTTAATTTATTGTTAAAACGTTTGTGGGAGCCGGGGATAACTCAATTCTACTCCCGCCCAACAGCATAGGGATAGGAAGTGGCTGAAAAACAGCGCTGCATTAGACTACGGTCCTATGTCAGCACAAGCTGAGCCACATCCTTTTGCCCACCTTATGTTATTATTTACTGTGTACTTTTCTTTGTAGTGTTGTGGCAATAAAAGATTTTATTATTATTATTATTATTATTATTATTAAACTTGTGTCTTCTCGGGGTTGAATTGGACTAAATTCCGAGACCCGCTCCAGAGATGTCTCGACTTCCGACACAAGTTTTATCCTCCTCTCCTCAATCTGCACCCGAAACATATTTGCACGGCCTGTGTACCGGGCATCACCCGTACTGTCATCAGCATAGCAATGGATATTCTCGATGTCGAGCAAATCATTGATATGCATGATGAACAGTGTGGGCGACAGCACAGAGCCTTGTGGGACGCCAGCGTTTATGGGCTTAGTGTCCGAGCAGGTACCGTCGACAACGACCCTGATGCTCCGCTCCGATAAAAAGCTGGCGACCCATTTGCATAAAGACTCGGGTACTCCATAAGAAGGCAGCTTAGACAATAATGCCTTGTGCCACACCCTGTCGAAGGCCTTCGCGACATCCAAACTTACAGCCAATGCTTCACCTTTGCTCTCAATTGCTTTCGCCCAACAATGAGTAAGGTACACAAGAAGATCACCAGCAGATCTGCCGTGACGAAAACCGTATTGACGGTCACTGATCAACTGGTGATCCTCTAGGTACCGGAGCAATTGGGTGTTGATTATTCGCTCCATAAATTTGGAGAACAAAGAGGTTATTGAAATTGGTCTGTAGTTAGATGGGTTTGACCTGTCGCCCTTTTTGGGAATAGGGTGGACCAGAGCTACCTTCCAGGAAGACGGCACGATGCCGGCAGAATAGGAGAGCTGGAATAGGCGCGTTAAAACCGGGGTCAACTCCGGAGCGCACGTTTTTAGCACAAGAGCAGGTATACCATCCGGCCCACTCTACTTATTGATGTCGAGGGAGAAAAGAGCTTGACGCACAGCATTTTGATTAAAACGCACGTCAGGCATCAGCTCATCACACCGCGAGATGGTAGGCGGTGCTTTCCCCCCGTCATCAAAAGTCGAGTTCGACGCAAAGAATGTGCCCAGGATATCGGCTTTCTCTTTGGCGGTATGGGCCAGGGTACTGTCTGCTCCGCGCAAAGGTGGAAGGGACGATTCACAGAAGTTGCCCTGTATGGCTTTGGCTAGAGACCAAAAGGCCCGACTACCACATGGATAGCCTAGAAGTCTCTTGCCTGTTCTGTGTATGTGCTTGAACTTTGCCCTGGTGATTTGCTTTTTTGAGGACCGGGAGGCAGCATTAAACTTCTTCTTCAGCTGAGATGCATCAGCACGACGGAGGTCGCGTGCCTTTACCCAATCCTGGTAAGCAGATTGCTTCAGGCCACCAGCCTTAGAGCAATTTCTGTCAAACCAGGCTTGGGTTTTCCCACCAACGGGTACCACAGAGTTAATAGGAATGAAACATTCCATGCCCTGAAGTACCACGTCGGCTATGGACTGTGCACAAACATCGGGATCATCTGAAGAGAAACAAATGTGCCTCCAAGGGTAGGAAGAGTAAAATTCCCGCAAACCATCCCAGTCCGCCGATCTAAAATGCCAAACCCGGCGAAACGCGCATGGTCGCCGGTCAACTGCTCGTGCCAATCGTGTAGACGATCGGACTAGGCAGTGATCCGATGAGCCAAGCGGCGCCTCGACGGATACGGCATAATCGTGAGGGTGGGTGGTAAGCAGGAGGTCCAGAGTGGAAGCAAAATGACCGTCAATGTCAGGGATCCGAGTTGGGCTGGAAACCAACTGACTGAGGCCATTAGCCAAGGCAAAGCTGTGAGCAGAATTCCCCGCGTAGTCCGTTGTACGTGATCCCAGCCATTCAACATGATGGGCGTTGAAATCGCCTAGGATCACTACTTCGCCACAGGGAATCTGCTCTTGCACATAGTCAATCGCCCCTTGAACGTGCTCGTAGAGTCGATCAATTTCGGTATTGCCGCTATGATACCTGTACAAGCAGATGTAAACACGCGTTTGACCACCATGGACGCGGACACTGTGACGGAACGGTGACTTCACTGATATGTGTGAATAGACCCTTAGGGACGATTCACACATATCAGTGAAGTCACCGTTCCGTCACAGTTCCGGCAAATCTTTCATACATTCTCGGCATTGTCAGCACTGAACTGCACTGACAGCTGCTCAGTTCAGTTCAGTATCAGTGCTTCAGTGTTGCGTCAGTGATTAAATTCACACATATCAGTGGTCAGTTCACGGAGCTTCAGTGAACGTGTTCGTCGTCAAGTATCGAGATGGCGTTCAGTACTACGGAGCTTCATTCATAGTCATTCATAGTCCCTGGATTCCGAGGTTTTGCCATTCGGCACTCCACTATAGGCTTTAAGTATATGTTACGTGCGAAGCCAGAGCGGACCGCTATGTTTTTATATACAACGTTCACAGTTTTTCTGTAGTGTATTAGCAGCATTGCACCAGTAATAATATAATAAATGCACTAGTAATAATATAATAAACAAATGCATAGAATAATAAGCCGATAAATAAAGTCTATGCGAACGTTACTTACCATCTAATTTTAATTGTGCTCCTATTTTGTTCCACAAATTGGATTTGTATTTTGAATCCATATACTTTACATGAGACAAATCATAGAAAACACTATTTTCTCGAACCAATTCTATCAGTTGCTCGTCCATTTCGTTTTGGCGGCGTCCGTATCCGACAAAAATATCGTCGTCAACAATAGCGTCCTTGATTGCCGCTGTCGGCACTGACACTGACAGCACTGCGTCGTCACTGACACTGACAAGTGGGGACGCGTTCATAGAGAATGTATGAAAGAATATTTTGCACTGTGCCGGTACTGTGACGGAACGATGACTTCACTGATATGTGTGAATAGACCCTTACTGGCACGGCGGACGGAAGGACCCCCGATCCGACCCGCGAATAAAAACCCCGTCCACATCCGGCTCCCGTAACCGGCAAGGAGATCATTCGACGGGCTTTTAACATTGGCGGCGGGACAGCCTCCCAGGCCGGGATCTCCTGGGTTCGGGGCCCCTACAACCAACGGGCGCCAGCGGTAACATTTCATCGGCTCTCCCTGGCCGCCGCGCCAGTCCATCACTCCCATCCGCACAAGAACAGTTGATAATGACTCCAACGGACCCCAGATACACCAACAACACACCGCTTCAGGAAAGGAGATAGATGAAGAGTGGGAGGGACAGGGCTGAAAAAATGGAGGAGAAAGAAGAGGAAGTCTGGCTCTCCGACACTGCAGCCGAAACACGTCAAGGACATTTCACGGCTGATTTTAGAAGGAGGGTGGTAGCTAGCCAGTCGGGATTAAACCCTTCCACCAGTATAGAGTACCTAATAGACGGGAGGACAACTTGGACTCAAAGATGGATGGAGCCCCTTACACCCCATTTTTATTTTTTATTACTGATCTACCAAACGAGTCTACCTGAGTAGGTTTGCTTGCACTGCAAGATATCTCCTATTTACCTAGCGTGCTTGGCTTACATACAATTAGGTTGGGTATCTCAGCTCAAAAATTGGGATTTGTTTACAAAGTGGTTTTCATTTTATTTAAACAATTAGCTCTAAGCAACAAATGTGATAATTGACTTACTTGGTAGTGGAGAAATTCTTAGCGGTTGATGTGTGGGTGGTACCACCAGGTGTGACGGAGCTCCCATACCTCCTGGCAGCGGCGAACCACCCATCTAAAAAGAACGATCGTTTATTACTTAGCTAGATCATGGAGGATGTAGCAAAAATATATGAACACAAGAGATTGGATGATAGCCCAATATTATCTAGTCTAGTCTAACACAAGCTCGCCTCCTTTGTAGTTTTTAGTACAAGAAATAAGTTAACACTACTATATGGTCACTACCATAGAGTCATTTAGTGTTAACTTAGTAGAGCCACTGCTCTGCAGATCATTTATCCTAAATACTAAACAAGTCCAATTGAGTCCAATCCTGATCTGACCTGACCTGAGGGAGGGCTGGGGGATCTAATTGGATTTTTTCCTTTATCCGAAGTCCAAGAGGGGTCAGCGGGGGGCGGTAGGTGTTGTGGGCGGGGGATTGAGAAGACGCTAATCAACTAACAGCATACTCAACAACAACAACAGACACCAAAGAGAGCACGGTACCTGTCGCTGCTGATGCAGCCGGAGGATGGTGAGCAGCACCTCGCGGTGGCGGCTCTGCAGCCCGGGGTTGCCCAGCTGCTGCATCAGGTGCTGCACCGTGATCTCGCCCGCTTTCAGCCCTGGAACAACACGGTCCGTTACTATACTGTCGTTGTCGAAACAAAAGGTGCTTGGAGAATGGACATAATTTTATTGTTTCAATCAGAGATGGCCAAACGCAGTCATGTTTACAGATAACAATGTTATCTTGTGCACTAGTGAACGCCCCCGCTTCGCTTCGGAAGACTTATTCTTTCGTTTTACATGTCACTTTTTGCAACATTTCTCGTGTCATAGCGCGATGTTACAGTGTCTAAGGCAGCGGTCGTCACACTTTTCGTACCAAGGGCCGCACAAGGGCTCTTTATACCCATAATACATAGGCACCATTAGCACTACCCCTAACTTTATGACCATCTGCGTGCAATATCCTTTCGCACAACGCAACCCCCCGTCGCTTCAAAGATACCGGACACAGACAACCACGGGTCTAGGGCCTTTCTTGATAAATAGAGTACCCATCAGAAAAATAAATTTTAAATTCGAGGTTCAAACAAACTCTTCAGCTTTATAATATTAGTAGGTATAAACTAGTTTAGATTTTACCTAAAATATAGTCATGATTACAGCTTACATAGTAATAATACTTTAGTTGCCGAGCACATAGAATCGCTATTTTTTTTTTTAATAAATAAACGCTAACACACTCATACCCCCGCAGTCGGTTACTAGGTACCTGTGTCGCGGGTGGCATGGACTACACATATAACACATTACAATTACACCCATGACCCGAGTACAAATATTTATCTGTCACATAAATATCTGCCCCGGCCGGGAATCGAAACCCGGGACCCCACGCGTCGCAGGCAGGGTCGATACCAACTAGGCTACAGGGTCGTCAAAATGGGTGGCTATCCCTGCCATAACCAAACTTATTACCTGTGTTCTTATTTCAATTGTGATTGTAAGCAAAACTAAGAGCATTTTTAGTTCCAGCCATGAATCTGAAATGTACCTTAATCGCATAGGCGGAAAGCTGGCATTAGTGTTCACATCGAATGCGAACGACATATTATAGTGTGCGGGTATGAGTGTATAAAGGTAGCCATTGCCGATGCGTCAATTTGGAATGCATCATACATTTAGAAGCATTCCAAATGGACGTATCGTCAACGGCTTCCAAAATTTCAAAGATTTCCTTATGGAGGTGCTTTCCATATGGATGTCTTCCATTTGGAGGCATTCCGAATGCGTGTCGTCAATGGCTACCTTTAGCGTTTGTTTATTAATAAATGACATGTTACCGTGTATGATGGCCTGCGCCTCGGGCCGCTGCAGCAGGTCGCGGTCGGCGGCCGTGATGCCCATCTCGTTCATGGCCTGCTGTTGCCGCTGCGCCTGCTGCTGTTGCTGTTGTTGCTGTTGCTGCCGGTACAAATTTGCCACTATTGGAACCGTCTACAACACTTTAAATTCTTTACGTCAAATTTTATTCATGTGAGCAAACCTATAATCTTATCTTACCTATTACACAAATAAATGAATGATCGATTGAGCCCAGTCCCATCCCAGAGTCGTCTAGTATTATCAACTTACTGCTTCGGTACCTACTACTGTTTTATTTGTATCAGCCACCAACCAACTTATAATGATTTAGCTGGTACCTAGAAAGCCAGAACTGTTGTCTTTCAACTTCTTTCCTTCTTGGCTGCACTCAACTAACTTGCCATTGCCGTCAAGGGGCTCGAAATTTGCACAAAAAATATATTGTTTCATGGTTTATCAAAAGAATACCGGTGTTAACTAACCTGCACCTGTAGCAGTTTAACTACGAGATCCTGCGGTATGTGCGGCGCTTGCTGTTGCTGCTGTTGTTGCTGCTGCTGCTGTTGAGCGGCCGCCTTCTGAGCCGCCTCCACGCTCTTGTTCAGCATCTGATAGAGATATATCACATGTATAATGATATGACTAGCATGACTCAAGCCGAGATTCTCACCACTGGATACTTGCGAAACTACTCGAATAAAGTGATCTGCCAAAGCCGGATTGAGATCCAATTAATAATTAGGTAGCTCAGTGGTCACTGAAGGAAGGAACACCTACAAACCTGAATTAGACTCATAGGTTGCTGTGGCACCCTGGATTCCGCCGCAATGGCGTGCCCACCCGACACTTGCGCCATCTGAAAAATATAATAGACTTGAGGTATAATTAAATATTAGGTCATAATTTTTTAATCAACTTCAAAAAAGGAGTAGGTTCTTAATTCCGACTGTATATTTTCATAAGTATTATCTCATATTTTTTACTGGATGAACTGATCTTGATAATTAGTATTTTTATTCAAAAGCTAGTACTTGTCGTCTGGGCTCATATAACCACATCAACATCTGACGAGTAGTTTTCGAGTTATCTCAACCGAAGCCAGTTATACGTTATGTTACGAGTTAACTTATCGTGACGATCACGAGCACCAAACTGAACAAACAGTTACAGAAACAATTTGAACATTATAAGGATGTTATCGGACCAATCGATCGATCGTCGATCGACGGCATCGATCGATGTCGACTAGTCGATTCCACCGTCGATCGACGATCGATCGATTGGTCTGGTAATACTTACAGTCAACTACAACACTATCAAGTATCAAGCATCAACTCACGAGCCGTTTGAAGGCGGACATGTCGGGGTCGGGCGCGGGCGCGGCGTGCGGCGCGCTGTGCGCCGGCCGCAGCCGCGCCTCCAGCTCCTCCAGGCTGTGGATCTTCGCGCCCAGCGAGCCCATCTCCGGCATGTAGTTGTTCGCTAACAGACGGACAAACGTTAAAGTTGATAAAATGATAGGTTAAAACTTTGTATTGCATAATTTTTTAATATTGTACAGTGTACACATAAATATTTAGTACGTCGACATTTCGATCCAGTCGCAAGCTGGGAAGCTACAGTTACACTACATAAATCTTTATTAGTCCAAGTTGAACTTAGAGCTGCGAGTAAACGCTTTAACACATTCCGCCACACTAGTACCATAGTACAATGAGAATAGTAGGATAGCTACGGCCGCTCGGCGAGTTGATTGCCTACTCTTGCAGGGATGCATAGGGTTGTTATTTTTATTTTTAGTGTAAAGTGGGTTAGAATTTTTGTCTATAATATGTCAGTCAGTCTGTCAGTGTTATTAACTACATATCCCACATAACATCCCTGAAGTACATATTATTATAAATAACTACGTATGTAAAGAAACTAAACTATAACTATAACCGCAGCGCAGCTATACCTAACTTACCAAATAAAATGAAAATCAAATATTAAACATTAATCACTCAATCCAACAATATTAGTAAGTGATGAAATTAAAACCTGAGTTATTCGGGTGTTAATGCCGTACCGACCTACTCCTCCATTTTAACAACACACCGCGGCGCGGGGCGCGCGCATTGTTGCCACTCTTATCTAACGTAAATAACCGCGCTGAATAGGTACTTCACAATTTAAGCTCATATACCTTTTTTTTTAAATACTAAGTAAGCGTTATTTTAGTAGTATTGCGATTTACCTATCTAAGCACCTGGTATGACAAGTAGTTTACTGTCGTGTAACAAACACATTGTAAAGATTTTGTTTGTAAATAAATACATAGGTACCTACTTACAATATAGTAAACACACCCATAATCGGAACGATTACATATATCTGTGAACTCAAATACCTATACCTGGGGTAAGTGGTCTATTAGCATACATAGGTACACAATTATAATTTAATTACAAAAAATATGTTTAGGTTGGTATTTACGTTTCTCGTTCAGTAGTTATTTCGAAGAATGATAACTCCGGGTTTGAATTGTTTTTGAGGCACCCCAAGACAACAATATTTTTTGCCTTTTTTATGAAGTCATTGTAATTAAATACTAAAGTGGCTAGTGAGAGCATCAAATCCGAGCGAGCGAGCAATGTGGTACGTATTTGAATGCGCGCGATTACGCGTGTGTCGCAGCCCGTACCGAGGCCACGGTAAGCCCCGGTATTCTGTTTGAATGTGTGCGTGAAAAGTGCGTGCGTACACGGCGCCCGCTACTCACGCGTACATTAAAACCGGCGGCCGCAGATTTGTATGAAGCTCCTTTACTGTTTATGCTGTGCTAGTACGCCACGCGTAAGTGGCATAAACACTGTATATATAAAATATATGGTGTATAAAAGAGATATTTTGAATGGAACCAAACCCCAAAACGAGCCACTTCATAGACGGGGTCACTATCAACTAGGCTACTTGATAGTCTGTACAACATAAAGCCCAAAAAATCTCGCTCATCGGATCTATTGCACAAACCAAACACCTGCTTCACGTGTAGTCATAAACTAACCTTTAACCTTTAACACAGAATGAGTGATTCCAGGCCAATCCAAGAAAATCAAACGTGACAACCCGCGTTACATACACCTATCATAACATCACAACAACCACTCACCAGGCCTAGTATCAGGGTTGGCGTTCGCCCGGGTGAGCAACTCGAGCAGCGAGGGCCGTTGGCGCGGCATGCCGGCGAGCGGCGGCCCGGGCGGGAGCGGCGCCGCGGGCGAGATCGGCGCGAACACGTGCGCCGGCTCCGGAGGCCCGCCCGGACCGCCCGGCTCGATGCCCGTCGACTTGTCTAGGTCTTGGATAGGGAATGATAACACACGGTTAGGGTTAGTCGTACGTATCCGTCGATGAATTTAAGGTACCAGACCAATCGATCAACTTCGATCGACGTTAATCGATGGCGTCGATCGATTGGTCTGGTAATCCTTACAGATGGTTGAACAGGTTAGAATTAGAAGTTTAAAATATGACTAGGTTTAAGTTTGCGCGGTATTTTAGTTTAGTCGGGTTAGTCGGGTTAGACAGGGTTAGTCGGGTTAGTCGGGTTAGACAGGGTTAGTCGGGTTAGTCAGTTTAGTTAGTTTAGTGACTGTGACAGTATTATTCCTGAATTTGAGGCGCCTTTTATTTTCTCATAGGGGGGGATGAAAAGTAGAGTGTATCACTCGGGAGCAAATATTTTTGGCTCGGGCGACATACTTTGAATCCCTCGCTACGTTCAGGATTCTACTAAAGATTCTACTCTAGAATCCCTCACTTCGCTCTGGATTCAAAAAAGCGCCCTCGCCGAAAAAATATTACTTTGCACCCTTGTAATACAATCTACTATAGTATATTAGAAAGCGTGCGGAAACAGATAAACCTACTTAAAACTTTTATGTATACTTTTGATGTGATAAATAATGATGATAACTTTTTTTCATATTATGTTCTCAAAATTCTCCAAAAGAGCTAACATCCCTGTGATAGATTATTATATTCCAGGACTTACAATCTTACATCAATAGTTACCAGCACTTACCGTCAACCATATTGTTCATGATCCGTTCAACGTGGCGGCTGTCATTCGTTGGGCTGTCTCTTCGGAACCATCTGCTGAACCGACTCCCTTCCGTCTCGCTGCTTCCATTCTGAATGAACAACAACAATAACAACTTGGCAATGTCAGCTAGATACAGCTTTTGATAAAATGTATAAATACTATTAGAAATGCAGTTTAAATTATTGTTTACTTACTATAATATTCCATTACATATTTTGTATTATTTATTCTTGTGAACTGCCGCAAACTGGCTTCAATCAAATGTGCTTTATGTGTTCCTTGATTTTTCATACACCACATACCTACAATACACAACAATAGCACAACCCTCACCGTGAGCACGTCGGGGATGGTGTCGAACTTGAGGAACTCGTCCAGGTTGAAGTCGGCGTGCTCGGCGGCCGGCGCCGGCTCCTCGCTCTTCGTCTCCACGCCGGAGTCCTTGTCCTGGTAAACATCAATTACATATTGGAACATCTCTATTATGTACTTAGTAACAGGCCCTTACTTTGCATCTATAAACCTGTGACAAAAGTACGCAAAATCTAAAAATTTATAAAAAGTCAGTTAACCAGTATCGACATGTTGCTTCTGTGCAAACTTTCAGACTCTAATCAGTTTACAATACGTACTTGTTGCGAGCAATTTATTATAAGTAACCTTTGCCACTTGTTTCAAAATAAGAAATAGGCATTCAGTGTAGACAGTAACGGTATGTGTAAGTAATAGCCGAAACTAAAAGCTATGGATAAAAAAATCTATTTTGGATTCGGAAGCCTTACAGTGTTCGTATCAAGGGAGTCTTCTTGGGGCTGCGGCGCGGGCTCGGGCTCCGCGCGCCAGCGCTCCGTCGGCGACCTACCGCCACCACCGCCACCACTATTGTTCCATCGCTGCAATTATAAATTAATCAATTGAGTTAACTTCCGTAATATCGAAAAGCTGGATCAAAAGAACCATTTTGGATAAGCGATCTGCATACATACACGCATGGACGCACGACCATTTGAGTCCAAGTGGATCAATCGTCCGCTATGGGGTTATAGATAATTTCATTCAGAACCAATTTTGAAGACTATGCAGACAGTTACGAAAACTAGTAAAATATCACAAATTTTAAGGGGAGTTCAAAGCTATAATTCCTCTTATACATACATATATACATATAATTTTCCGCACATAACTATCCTACAGCTAATAATATCTAAATATTTTTCTACAGTTATTATACTTCAAAGGTAGTATTGCTCAAAACATAATTTAAAACCATGCAACATCGAACTAGAATAAAAAAAGTATATTAAACGAGACCCACCTCATTCTCTTTACTAGAACTGTTGGCGCTACCGTTCTTCTTGATCGGCTCGTCGAAACCGCGCAGCTCGATAGTCTCCAGCTGGGATGTCGGCCCTCCACTGAACCTGCATTATACCAGTTTATTAGGTGGATGGTATGGGCTCAACTTAATTTTAAATACATACAATTAATGATGGGTTGAGATTGGTACCTTTTTCAAAAGTTTAATTCAATTAAAATGTGTAACTTTTTGCTTTATTCATTAATTATTTATTTTCAAATGACATGATTTTATTTTTCCTTGTTTATCGAAATTCACACGGTTTAACAAGTTTAAAAAAATGTTTGTAGATATGATCCTGTTCCCATTAGCAAACTTCATTCAACAAAGATTAGAAAGAGCTCAAAAAAGGTACAAATTGCAACCAGTAACTCACCATTCGGGCTCATCTTCCTTCTCAAAGCGTCGTTGAGAGAAGCGACCACCCGACCTACGGTTGTCATCTCTGAAACAATTTTTTTTTTATTATAGATATTACAAACCACAATCACGTAGGCCCAACACACTCACACCACTATACTTATGTTTTTTATTCAGTACTACAGAGGGGCTTAAAAATAAACGCATATAAATTTTGTTAAAGCTATCTATCTGCAGAGTGAAAAGTTTTATCATACAGTACCTCGGAGCCGTCAAAAATAATAATGAGTCCTATATGTCTTGCATAAACGAATAAACATACCTGTGATTTTTATCGTTGTTGAATCGATCGTCCCGTTCCCTCTTGATGTCAGAGGAGAAGGAGTCACGGCTGAACGAGCGACGATCGAACCTGCATATTAATTATGTAATACATATTCAATAATAGCATACCAACGTGGTGTAGAAAGGGTGAAAGGAGATCCGCCAAATCCCATACAAAAAAAAAACCCAGGCCCGGCGCTAAAGCAATGTATGTCAGTTTTTAGAGTAAATATAGTAAAAATATTATATATATTCGGTTTAGCTAAATTCAAATGCTAACACATTTTTTTGCCCGTTGAATTTTCATAGGCGCTCTATGTAAAAAAATATATTTTTAAGAGAAACGTCATTATTCATTGTACAATATCATTGTAATCAGGGGCGCCGTAACCGGGCGTGCAAGGCGTGCGGCGCACGCGGGCGGCACCCTTGGGGGGGCGGCAAATTGAGGACTAAAATGGACTGTGGATAACGGTGGATAAAACTGTATGAGATTCGTATTGAACCAGGGGGGGGGGTGCAAATCGGTTTCGCACGCGGGCGCCAACACACCTTACGGCGCCCCTGATTGTAATACTGTGATTATGGCATATAAGCATGTATATTATATTGGAAATAACTTTTATTTGCAGTTTTTCATACTCCATTATTTTCCACTTTTTCATAGTTTCGAACTTCTAGGTAATTTTTTCATAGTTAATTTTTTTCTAAATAAAAATATAACTGCAAATGAAAAATATGTTTATATAATATACATTATACATGCTTATATGCCATAATCACAGTATTACAATGGTATAGTACAATGAATATAATGACGTTTCTCTTAAAAATGTATTTTTACATAGAGCGCCTATGAAGATTCAACGGACAAAAAAAATGTGTTAGCATGTGAATTTAGGAAAACCGAATATCTATACTTATAATAAATCTGTAGAGAGGTCAATTCTGTACATTAAATATATTTCCAAAATAACTATCAGGGGGTGATTAGGGATCGATACTGATGCCAAAAATGCAATCAGTAAAATTTTTGTCTGTCTGTCTGTCTGTCTGTCTGTCTGTCTGTCGGATGTATAACCGTTATAGAAACAAAAACTACTCGACGGATTTTAACGAAACTTGGTACAATTATTTTTCATACTCCCGCGCTGGTTATAGTATACTTTTCATCACGCTACAATCAATAGGAGCAGAGCAGTGAAGGGAAATGTTGGGGAAACGGGAGAAGTTACTCCATTTTTTAAGCTTCCGTCGCGTGTGCAACCTTAATGGTTAATGGTTAACAGAAATCATGTATGACGGAAATGTTCTCCTTAAAATTATATAAAAAATATTCCACGACAGCATATGTCTATCTTTTATGGTTGACTCACAATAACACGTGTAACTCCCGATAGCTTAGCAGTTCGAAGCTTTCTGATTAAGTATACCTATATTTTATCTACTCTTACGTTTATGACACTTAAGTGGGTGAAATATAGGGGTGAAGTTTAAACGAAATTCACGCGGACGAAGCCGCTGGCAAAAGCTAGTATACAATATTTTTACTATATTTAGTCTTAAAACTGAGATACATTTCTTTGGCGCCGGGCCTGGGTCAATTTTGGCGGATCCCCTTTCTATCACCAAAATCCCGAGACAATCCTGTGCTAAGATTACAGCTACGAACTATCTCGATCGAATAAAACCGCTCCTAATTCGGTCTCATAAAGCACAACATCTCACCTATCGTTGTTGGCGCGCGCGTGGTCGCCGCGCGTGGCGGGCGGGCGGTAGGGCTCCGCGCCGCGGTACTCGCCCTCCTCGCGCCCGCGGCCCGCCTCGTCGCGCACCATGATGCGGCCGGAGCCGATGCGGCGGCCCGCTGTAGGGGGAGAGATGGGTGGTTGGATGATTTGGAAACCACTTTGGTTACTATGACATAGACAAGTATAATAATATTTATTAAAATCAGAGATAAAATTATGCAAAAATTAGAGTGTGTTTAAAGATGTCATTTTATCGATACTCTATACAAACAAATAGAATTGAAGTATCTGTTTGTGATTTCAAGAGATCGATGTTTCGTAATTATGTAATCATTTTTATTATAGAATTAACAGTTGCATTTTCATGAAACGACAAAAATATTTCAAATGGCTGTGTCTTGACGAATATATTTGAATGTATGTATATAAAATCTCATACATATACATTTGCGCATATTTATTATATAAAATCTGAATATATATCATAAATGTAGGCAGACTCATACAACACTATACCAGAACTTAAAGCATGTGTCACCTGTGTCTGCCGTTCAGTATAGGCCGCCAGTCCAAACTCCTAAAGCAAACAAATACATACATAATATGGTATCGATATGCATGTTAACAGACGGCCAAATTAACCTTCAGGTCCACTAAGTTGAATTCCCATTAAGTTGAATTCTCTGAATGTTGAATTCCCGTTAAGTTGAATCCCATTAATTTGAATCCCATTAAGTTGAATTCCCGTTAAGTTGAATTTCATTAAGTTGAATTCCCATTAAGTTGAATCCCATTAAGTTGAATCCCATTAAGTTGAATTCCCATTAAGTTGAATTCTCGTTAAGTTGCAATCTCTGAATATGCAGACGACATAGGTGTTACAGTTAAAACCCGTTCTTAGTTAAAACTAGTTTTGACTAGTCAAAACGCGTTTCAACTGATTGAGTTTGTTAAAACTAGAGTTAACTGCTGCTCAAAATAAATATCAGTAAAAACTAGTTCTAACGTCAAGTTTGGGCTCTATAGATTCGTATTGACGGGTGCTTTTGTGCCATATGGTAACCAGGGTCTGATGATGGAGCTGGAAGGTGGCAATAGGAACTTAGTAATTCATCAACCCAACCACGTCGAGTTTGGGCTCGACTGATTCGTCCTGACGAGTACTTTGGTGCTAAATGGTAACCAGGGTCTGATGATAGAGCCGGAAGGTGGTCATAGGAACTCGGTAATCAAGCGAACCAACCACGTCACCGTTTGATTCGCCTTGACGAGTGCTTTGGTGCTATACAGTAACAGGGTCTGATCATGGAGCTGGAAGGTGGCCAGAGGAACTCGGTAACCAAGCGACCCAACCACGTCGAGTTTAGACCCGTTTGATTCGCCTTGACGAGTGCTTTGGTGCTATACGGTAACCAGGGTCTAATGATGGAGCTGGAAGGTGGCCAGAATAACTCGGTTATCAAGAGACCCAACCACGTCGAGTTTGGGCTCATTTGATTTGTCTTGACGAGTACTTTGGTGCTAGATGGTAACCAGGGCCTGATGATGGAGCCGGAAGGTGGCCATAGGAACTTTTACACTTTTTTCTTTGTCACCCCTCACCTTTTAAATCTCTCTTTTGAGAAAATATAATAAAACAGATACACTAAGAGAGAGTTAAATTAAAACGAGATACCTATAGTCGAATTGATCCATGGTTCCGTTTAAATGTGAACTTCTTTAACAAATAAATAGACTTTCGCGTTTATTTACCATGAATTTTGTTTTAAATTGAAAACTAAAAATCATTCAAGTGTGATTCGGAATCGGTCGCAGGGTTCCTCTTCCTCACCCAGCAGTTAATGTAAAACGCCTGAAGCGCGTTAAGAACTACACTGTTACTACTAAATTGTATAGTATGTTTTAACCGACTTCAAAAAAGGAGGATGTTCTCAATTCGTCTGTACGTTTTTAGTCCAAGATCCCAGGGCCACCAGACGTCACGTATTTTCTGACGAAGGAAATGTGGACGATTGAGTAGTGTTAGTATGTACTAAGAACGCATGCCTACCTGCTAGCTTGCTCAGACGGCCAATTTTCAGGTATCAGGTAATCAAGGTACATAAAAACATTACTTACCTCACGTAAATTCTCCAAGCTGATTTTTACGTATATTTTAGGCAATATCCTTAAAAATAAGTCGCCAATACTCCCAGACACTTTCCGTCGGCCGTTTTGCTTTGCAGACGCTTTAAAGCTCCCAAAATAATTACTTAACTTCACGTAAATTCTGATGCTCCATTTTTATATATGTCTACCAGACAACTATTTTAAAATCTTTTACAAGAAGACAGACCAATCCAAGGGGCCAATCACCCCCTAAGCTCAATTTTAATGCCTCTGTGGGTAGGAGCGCGAGACGGGCACGATAGTTCTAATTATTTTTGTTTTTTCCACCGACTCGCACCGTGGGTCTGTATAATCTCTATCTGATCATTACTGCAAATTAAATTTGTATTTATTAATGCCACTATAAAATATGCCGTTCAAATATCATAGAAATACAACGTTATACACGCGCATGAGACTGAGTGAGACAGATCGCGATGTCAAGGCCCCCTTCGGGCCAACAGCTAAAGAAAAGTAGTAGCTCACAAGAAAAGTATTCAGTGATCTACCGTAAAACGGGGTGTATAGGTACAAAATTCAACTTCACAGTCAATTTTTGTTTATTTACTGTCGGAACATTACTAAAATAACTAAAAAGATTAGAAGATTAGAGGCACTACTCAGAAATTTTGAGAGATTAATATTTTTCTACTTTGTATTTTACTTATGATTAATTCCCAATAAATAATTAATAAAAAAAAATGCTGTTATTCAATAAATTTGTTAACACTATCGAGTTTTTGACATTGCTTTAAAAAAAATTGAAGTTTTTTCGAATTTATCAAAACAGCTTGCAGGATGAAATTCTAGAATTATTGGAGTGAGAGAGAGAGAAGTCAATTATATCCTAATACATGTCTCACTCAGTCTCATGCGCGTGGATAATGCCCTCGCGCTCCTACCCACAGAGGCATTAAAATTGAGCTTAGGGGGTGATTGGCCCCTTGGATCGGTCTGTCTTCTTGTAAAAGATTTTAAAATAGTTGTCTGGTAGACATATATAAAAATGGAGCATCAGAGTTTACGTGAAGTTAAGTATGTAACTATTTTGGGAGCTTTAAAGCGTCTGCAAAGCAATACGGCCGACGGAAAGTGTCTGGGAGTATTGGCGACTTATTTTTAAGGATATTGCCTAAAATATACGTAAAAATCAGCTTGGAGAATTTACGTGAGGTAAGTAATGTTTTTATGTACCTTGATTACCTGATACCTGAAAATTGGCCGTCTGAGCAAGCTAGCAGGTAGGCATGCGTTCTTAGTACATACTAACACTACTCAATCGTCCACATTTCCTTCGTCAGAAAATACGTGACGTCTGGTGGCCCTGGGATCTTGCTCTATTTCTTTGTCTTATGTGTGTAACTTCATTACTTCGCACTGGGCGAACCGATGTCTATAATTCTTTCGACATTTGACTTGTCCCATTTTAATTTGAGCGACATCTGACGGACAGTTTTTGAGTTATTCTCAATAAAGTGAATTTAATTGAAACTTTTCACTGGGTGTTCCGATTTTGATGATAATTTTTTGTTCGACAGGTAGTGTTTGCCATGTGAACCCTTATAAATAGGAGCGACATTTGGCGAGTGGTTTTTGAGTCATCTCTAGTTAACTTTTAGAGAATTCAACTTAATGGAAATTAAACATTCAGAGAATTCAACTTAATGGGAATTCAACTTAACGGGAATTCAACCTAATGGGATTCAACTTAATGGGAATTCAACTTAACGGGAATTCAACTTAATGGGAATTCAACTTAATGGGATTCAACTTAATGGGAATTCAACATTCAGAGAATTCAACTTAACGGGAATTCAACATTCAGAGAATTCAACTTTCTGGGACTGAAGGCAAATTAAATTGCTTCAACAAACTACGCACGTCGTATATTAATTACTTGTATGGTAAAGTCGGTATCCAGTGGCGATTCCTGGTGTTTATAATTGGGGTGGCTCCAGCTTTTGTTATATAGGGTGTAGAGTTAAGTGCCCATAACCTGAAAACCATTTCTTCAGACTGACAATCTGAACAACTTACCGTCTTTCATTAAGGAACCTACTTTGAAATCGCAAAAAAGAAATTTCATACAATTTGACATTTTCATTTTTGTATGAAATAGCTAATGTTTTTTCGCGATTTTAGGGTTGGTCCCATAGTGAAAGTCCATTTTCCGTCCATTTTCCACTATCAACCGTTTATCCGTCTCCGTATCCTGTTCTCGTCGTGAAAGATCTTTCTAAAAGTTCTTGTTTCACGGATTTTGTTGAAACACTCATATTTTCATGTCTATTATTAACTAATTACTAAACAAAGTCAATTAAATCAATAAAAAAATAGAAACCGTAACAAACACTATCACAAATCTACACTATCACGAAAAACATGCGAAAACTCGTTAGGTAGTGCGCCATTCACAGTGCCAGACCCGCGTTTCAAACTCAGTGATACTAGGCGATTGAACGGAGGGGCGCGGGCGGCGCGGGCGAACGACAATCCCCGCGAGTTCAGTTCGTGATAGAAGACCGCAGCGCTCGTAAAATGAAATTATTGTACCTAGGTCTAAATAATTAGGTTGTAAATATATAATTTTTTACATTTTATTTAATGCTTAAAAATTATGGTATGGTGGCGCCATACGCGCCATCTTAGAGAAATCGCCACTGTCGGTATCCTAAATCAAACTTCTTTTTATTGCTGTCATTGACATGATAATACTTAGTCGTTTGAAATTTCAAATTCAATTTAAAAAATGTACCAATAGTTGAGTATTTATGCTCCCTACCTATTAAGTTTAATCTTCGGGTTTGTTATATTTCAATAGCATTTATCCTTCAACGCGTTTGGCGAAAGACGGGGGTAAATTCTTTATCTAAGGTCAAATCAACTCAAATCATTACCAATGTATTTAAAACTAGTAAATCCGCCCTCGCTTTACTTCGGGGAACCCAGACCCTTCAAAAATCTCTATAAATTTTAACAAATTATGTTATTCCGATGTCTAAGCTATATTACTGCAAAGTTTCATGAAAATCCGTTCAGTAGTTTTTGCGTGAAAGAGCAACAAACCCACACACACACACTCACATACATCCTTACAAACTTTCGCATTTATAATATTAGTAGGAAGGTAGTACCACCGCCCGCCAAGGTACTCAGTACCATTCCTACCGTCATAATAATTGTTTTTAAGAGCAATTGTGTTCCGGATAGGAAGGTTTGTGGAGCCGGTTTCACTTTTTTAGAGGCGACCATCTCAGACCTCAGGGGTAGCAACGCATCTGTGACCGAATTGGTACAAGACTCATACTAACAATAACTAACTGGACTATTACTAACATTAACTAACAGGACTAATTATCACTAACATACCCTGTCCTCGCACTTATTAACAAACTAACCAACTAATATTCTAACACCATCTACTAACTGGACTAACCATCCTAGTCCCTTTGAGTCTAGTTCTAGGTCGGTCACAGTTGTTATGGGCGGCAGGGGAAGGGTGGTACTGCATGCTCGTTTGCTATCTTAATTCCATAAAAAAAAAAAAAGGAAGTAGGATAGGAGCCCGCCAAACGCTTTCAATTGAGTAAAATATTAAATTAAAGAAATCGATAGAACCAATATAGAAGAACCGAGCTTCGCAACCGAGACGAATCAAATAGAAAAATGTTCCGCATAAAACGAAGTAAAAAGTGTTAGCTCGAAATTGTATTGGATAGGACGGTAGGTCCACTCCGCTTGTAACCCGATCACTGCGGCCGCAACGCTCTGAATGAATTCGCTTTGTGCGGACCAAGCGCCGGGCGTTCACAAATGAATTAATGCTACATAATAGCATTTTCGTTTCGTTCTAAATAGTCCACTTTAACACATGAGGGCGTTTAATTAAACTTAAACAAACCTCAATCTCATTGAAATTTGATTGGTGTAAAAACTACTCATTTGTCGCGTAATAGATATTGAGTAGTTTATTTGTAAGTAAGTAATAGTAATGTACACTTTTGATGTTAGTTATTTTCCGATACCCAATGCAATGCCAATGTCAGACGCAATTAATTTGATACGACTGTGATAATTGGTCCTTGGCTAATTGTAATAAGTTAGAAAACCACCATGCTTGTTGACTAAAATTGAAATCAACGAATTTTTCTATACCTTTAAACATTTAGTTTCAAAATGATGTATCGGAATATTTTAAACCTCAATAAAGCAAAATCATAAAGTTTGTCATGAAGATTTCTGTTCTTTCTTTTTTCTTCCTTACATCTTGACCCAAAACATATCGCTTATGCCTAACGTTAGTGACACAACGATGACCACTAACTAACGAATGGCTTGTATGTTTGTTCGTCGGCTATTTATAGCTTGACCAGGAATATAGTAACCTTCGCCATATTGCGGTAAGCTCTTGGAACTAATTAGTTTTACTGGCAACGCTTACTTTCTAAACGTTACTCGTAAATTGCTTGTCAGCAAGTTGAATGTCATGGTTTGTTTTGTTACTTTGAGTGCTTAAATAACATTTCCGACTGTTGCCAAAATGACATGATCGTTACTGTAACTATAGTAGCGATAAAAAAGGAAACTTCAGCGTCCTCATTACAAGTTTTCTATAAACCTGGTCAAGCCATACATTAACACGTTCGCTGCGTTACGGGCAGAGTTTTGCCGTATTTGACTTCCGAACTGTGCGGCGGTCAATTGTCTGTGTCTTACGCCCGGTGCGGGGGTGGGTTTTATATGTTCCCGTGCACGCAGAAAAGAGATAAAAATATATCCAAGTTTCTTTCTTCAAATGTATTCCATTTTTCGAAAAAATAAGTACGGCATATAATGGTGCCGTAACGCACCAGAACTTAATTATTTATCTATGGTGCGATGCGGCATGTATGTTGTCGTAACTTAGACGCCGTACCGCACTGTAGGGAACTCGCGCGCAGCTTCAGTGTGCCGTAGTGATGTGCGCAAGGATCATCGTTTGCACGTATCGACACTGGATTGCGTTCTCGTAAGAAACTTGATATAAATAAAGTAATTAAGACGGAAGGTGGTGAGGTATAAATGTTATTAAAATAATAGTCTTTATCTATTTTACATTTTTTCCCAATCAAAACTTAACCAGACGATTAAGAATTGATCCCATATCTTTGATATAATAAAATAGCAGTTTTCAACCTATTTTGCAATTTTTTCACAATTAAATCTTAACTATACGATAAGAAATTGATCCGATACATTTGATCTCAAATAATTTTAATGCTTATGTTCCTAATTACTTATATTTTTGTTTAATTTTGCATGACTTTAATAAATGTTAATAAAATAACAATCTTCAACTATCTTACAAATGTTTCCCAACACTAGTTTTAAATTCGGTCTATCGATCTACATGCGGCACGGCATGTATATTGCCGTGAAATCGTTGATTTTCAAAATTAAACATAACTTCTAAAATATCAGGTCGAGACCCTGGCGACGTTAGCCATGTGTCAATAGATATACAATCTATCGATTCGTTTATTTTTTTAAAGTAAAACATGGGTTTCCATGTCTTTAAGAGCCTTCAAAGTCAGGTCCTGGTACAGCAAAATACAAGCCGTAACGCACAGCAGGCAATACTGATACGGCAAGATTATGACTCGTAACGCATGGGCAGTAAGTTTTATTTTTGTGCAGACGCAGTGAACGTGTTAAAACAACCAAGCACATCCCACCAACCTTGCTCAGCGGTCGTCTGCGCACTTCACACCAAACAACCACATTCAAATTACGAACGTGCGTTATATTAAAAAAAAACAAAAATGGTACCTTGCTCAGCGGTTTTCGGCTGCGGCGCGTGCTGCGACAGCGGCGACTCCGGGCGCGTGCGCGCCAGGTGCGGGGGGGGCGCAGCGCCCGCGGCCGGCGCGCCGCAGCCCGACGTGAACGAGCGGCGCTGCGGCGACAGCACGATGCCGCCGCCACTCGGCTCGCTCTCCTTGCGCACGCGCTCGCGCGGATCCGCCGAGCGGCGCTCGCGCTCGCGTCCGTACACGCCCTGGGGGGAGGGAGGATTTATTTGTTTTACTTTAGTAACTTCTCTTTCTTTTCTTTCTACCAAAAGGTAGCAATGAGGCGGGGGACAACGGCCTTTATTAATTAAACGACTTTCTTCTACCTATAGGCGGCCCGAGGCTTGCGAGCGGTTCGCTGCAACTTAAACCTTATAGGTATGTATAAGCTGTGTATAAGCTGATGACGCTGTTAAGACTAAAAATCACTTTATTACGTACCTTATGGTTTTCGTTCGGTGCATCCCCACGAGCCCCCCGGTCATCTTCATTCGGTGAATCGGAACGTTTCTTCAAAACACTGCAACAGAATAATAAGTTGTTGTAATAAAAATAACATTACGCGCAACGTAACACTCACTATAGGGTGTAAATTAAGAATCAAAACTTGCGCAAATGAGCTAAAGGCCTTTCCGCTCATACTGTGAAGACGAAGAAATTCAAATAATAATTCAAGAAATATATTGTAACTTGGAACATTAATAAGAAACCAAGTAAGGCACCAACTCCCATGTTTGTTTTGGTCCTTGCCTTGTTCCAGTCGACCACCTACACTTTTCTTTACAACCGTACCTATGTGTACTAGGTCAGAAATAATAAAGCAAAGCGGCAACAACTCACAGCGCAAGCGCCTCGCAGCCGGCGAAGGCGTTCTCCAAGCCGCGCTTCACCAGCGGCGAGTTGCGCAGGCGCACCAGCTCGTCCCGCGTGTACGTGAGCGGGCGGCGCGCGGGGCCCATCGCCAGCACCGCCGGGTCCCCCCCGCCCCCGCCGCCGCTTTCGTCAAGACCTATAGACATACGTAACGATAAATTAACAGCTACATTCTAGACCTGATGATGAAGGGACCCGTGCTCATTGGTGGGCTACTATGAGTTGTATAGGTATTAAAAAAGATTACTTCAACATGTACAAGTAGATGCAACTCATAAACTACTCATAAATTTGTTGGGACCAGACGACAAGCACTAGCTTTTGAATAAAAAAAGAATACCTAATCCAAATCAGTTCACTCAGTAAAAAATTATGAGACATAACATATTCCATATAAAATAATACAGTCTTAATTGAGAACCTCATTATTTTTTGGAGTGTGTTAATAAACACTACGCCTCTCGCATTAGAACACAATTTTATCCCCCTTATCATAGACAATCACCATGCCTACAAAATGGACTACAGTCGGCCAATAAAGCCAAGAACATAAGGTAATCGGGTTTTGGGCATCGTAGTAAAATATATACAAAATAATCGGCAATTATTATGTAAGTCTACGGTTCACAGAGTCACACGTTTATAAGGACTCTCGATAATCTGCACTTTTTTCGCCGCAAATATAAATACATATAATGTCTTTTGATTGTTGTCTTTTCACCCTCCTCAAAGATGGTGCAAGAAAGACGAAACGTTATTTAAAAAGAATTAAAAAGATACAACACAAATAGTATCGACACAAAATTGTCTAAAAATAAATATTACATTTAAATTCTGCTACAGTTCCCGTTATCACCCACCGATATTATTAATGATTTATTTATTATTTTAATCTCGCACATAAAACCTTACTTACATATAAACATGAAACTATTCCACTGACATACTTTAAGCTTCATGTGGCAAATTAAAACGCGTTTAAAATCGCTTTGTTAAATATCAGCAAAATATTCGACACTAAATCAAGACTAAACATTTTTATTCCAAAACCACACCCTCCAGCGAATAGAAACCGAAAAATAAAGAATTTGGAAAATGACAAAAAAAACTATTTTATTTTTATACATGCACCTTTCAATTACAATAAACTGAACACTGAAATCGACCAATAAATAATGCACCGATAATCGCGATATCCGTGACGGCTAGCCCAACAATGAGAAGGACAGGGGTAGCAAATACACAGCGCCCCTCACCCCTCTTTTTGTATACGATTAAAAAACAAATTTCACTCTGCCCTGAGGGTATCCCTTCTTGGCTATATCGATGCATCGACAGATTTAATGCAGGTAATTTAATCATAGGATTGTAGTGGCGCGGCGTGGAGGTTTTTTTATAGCCTGAAGGGCTGACGAAAAAGCGGACGAACCACCTGATGGTAAGTGGTTATCGTCGCCTATGGACACAACCAGGGGAGTCACCAGTGCAACGCCGGCCCTGAAGGAGAGCTCTTTTTACACCTTTCTTGAAGAACCCCATGTCATAGCGCTCCGGGAATACCTCAGAAGGAAGCTCATTCCACAGCTTGCAAGTTCGCGGCAAAAATGATGGTGAAAATCGAACTGTAGTCGTTCGCCACGGATCCAAGCGATGTGGATGGAACTTCAATCTTCGGCGAGTGGTGTGATGATGGAAGGGTGACGTTGGCACCAAATCGAACAATTCCTCGGAGCACTCACCGTTGTAAAGTCGGTAGAACACACAGAGACATCCTATATCTCTCCTAAGACTTAGGTGTTCTAACCTGTTAGTGACTCGTGGGTCGTTGACAACTCGAACAGCGCGCGGCGTGGTGGTGCACTCATATTGCAATTTGCAAGTAGCTGCTAGGTATTTTTTTTTAATAACTGAAGGCAATACATTGAGCAACAGTATTTCCTCTTGGGGGAAATGTAGTGTATATATTTGAAATTTTTTTGACGACGCACTTTTAAAAGATAAAGATATTTATATAGATCTTGGTGTCGGAGGAACCTGAAGCTGCAAACATACTATTTCAACTTTGTTTCCCAGAGGGGTCAATAAAAACGCAACCCTATCGACACGAGAAACGTGGACTTACCGTCATATAATATTTCACCATAACATACAGAAAAGACGAAGATTAAACGATTCCAACCAAAATCAAACAACTGTTAGGGAAAAAAATTTGAAAGTTATTTAGCTCCTAATAATGTTTACAGCTTTATAAAAACCAATATGCTAATGATATTTGTATACAATAAAACAAAATATCCTGTCAACATTCACGTCGACGCGATATCGTAACTTACTCAGTGCTACTGGTCTATAGAAACTATAATTAATCATTGTCCGACATTCAAGTGCTGAAATTAGTACTTCTTACGGACACAATTGGATATATTAAAATTTATTACCTATCAAACTGAGTTAACACAAGTGCATTGCACTAAATAAATAGCCAATTCTGGCGCTATTTTCTTAAGTGTACCTATACAATTTTTTTTACTCGTTACCCTTTTCAACCAGCGAATACCACGGAGACGGATAGCCTATGATTGGTGTGGTAGGTATAATGTAATGTTAGATGACTGACAGTTACGATGTTCAGAGACACCTAAAAAACTCACGCCAGGAGACCCGTTTGGTCCTTTTCGACGGAGGCCCCGCGTGTACCCGTGGCGGGAGCTGCGCTGGGACCCGTCTCAGCGCGCTCTGGTACCGCAACAGAAACACGTGAACAGCACATTTGATCGGCGACGAGGCCTCCTGAGGAGCCACAGCCACGGCGGCCATTTTGCGCGCACGTCGTCTTGCCGCCCTATTACCCGCCCTACGACGCCGCCTGCGACTTCTTTTTGTCACCTCACTCTGAACGTCCTTATCCTTACTAGCCATCGCGAAACCCGGAAACCACGTAAACGCGACTCGGTAACAAAATGGCGGATTCGAAAAAACTTATAGCTAAACTATCTTACTAATCAATAATAAAAATTAAAACCCGTAATAAAAAAAAATAACATTAACGAATAAAAACAACAAACACACGGTTATTGCAATAAATATTGAAGACAAACACGATTAAAACTACTTAAACACTAGGGTTGTCTGAGAGACAGAATCTACGCGCGTTCCTACGTACGAAGACAACCAGCGTCACAAATTACGTAGGCCGGAAACTAGAGCGATATGGATGTAACAAAATAATCGAAATTGGGAGGAAATCTTTCAGATTCCACCGAAACTATCGCAGAAGTCACGCAGCGATCGGACACGTCTCAAAGACTGTCGCAAGATGGCGAGCGCAGACGCTCCTTTAACAACTACCCTCGTTTTCTCAATATTTTGTGAATTCTGTTTGTAATGATAAATGAACGGAAAATTTTGTTAATCAGGTTATAAGTGTACAAAAAACAAAATGGCAAAAGAATGGAACTATTTTATTTATGGTCATAGGTGATCTAAGATTGAGTCCACCCGGGGATGAGTACAAAAGAATGGTAAAAATAGATCTACCTTTTATTCTAATCCTTCTACATTTAACTTTCTTGGTACCCAAAATTTTATCCGGTTCGTATTGGGATATTATTTTAGAATGCTGCATTCACCTTTCGAAAACGTCCCCTGAAATATATAAGCCAGACTGCTCCCAGTTCTCCGTATAAAGGACGGATTATAGTCATTGAGCATTGGTTATTTTGTCCGGCGCTTTCACCCCTTGGTCCGGCAATACAAAGTAAATACATAATGGACCTGACGAAAGGGCATAATATACCCTTTCATTGCACAAAGCTAAACAAACTTATCGTACTAACGGTAGCATGCGAAATAAAGTATCAATTTTAGCCGTGAACATTTTCATTGTATTAATTGCTTGACCATTGTATGAATAAATTACTAGAGAAAATAGTCTAATTCAGAAAGGAAATAGAAATACAATAAATCATTATGATGCACAATTTCTATTACTTACGTATTTGGGTGTACGCATTTATTTAATTTAATAGTAGAATAAATGCATCATTTATGTATATTGAACTTTTTTTCAAAGTCAAAGTCAAGGTCAAAAACGTTTATTGTGGATCGTAGGTGAAAAGTTGTTTACAGTTTTAGATTAATATTACCGCTACATCCTGCCTATATAGGCGTACAATATAATACAGCATGCATGCACATTAATTATTATAATTATACATTATTAAAGTTTAGTCAATAATAACAATATACATAATTTTTCATGAATGTCAAGATTATTAGATTATTAATTATTTATCAAGTCATTTAAATTAAATACATTAAAATTATTGTGCCTCTCAACAGTCTCAATAAACCTTTTCAAATTATTTTGTCATTTAAAAAGTCGTTCAAATTATAATAGCACTTATCTAGCAACAATGTGTGTAAAGCTTCTTTAAATTTGTCAATATTAGTCATGGAGCGAATTTTCAGAGGGATTTTGTTGTACTTATATTATAGCCGCTTTACAGAAAAAGCTTTGATTGAATAACACTGTCTTTGCTGGGACCATGGTTAATTTACCAGTATGTCTTACTCTAGATTTGAACTCGTAATTATTCACATTAGATTTAACAAATACACAACATTCTATAATATAAATACATGTCAAGGTGAGTAATTTTAGGTTTTTAAAATGTGGTCTGCAAGAGTCCGTCTTTTTTGCATTGCAAATGGCTCGGACGCATCTTTTTTGGGCCTTAAATGCGAGTTCCTTAGGGCCCACTCACAGGAATCGTGCATACAATACATACAAAGGGATAATTGAAGTTCGATCCAATAATGTATAACAACAGTTACTGTGCTTGGGCTCAAATGACTTGACATCATAACTACCCAATGAAATTTTAGAATCTACTTTCCTTCTAATGATGGATCAATCTTTTATGAACAAATATTTAATGAAGTGGTATTTTTTGCTGACTGTTGTAAATCTATTGTAGGAACTTATCATTTCAACTGAATTATTTAGATTTTTGCAAAAAAAATCAAGGTAAACAAAATATATTAAGTATACTAAAATATCCGCAATAAAGTAAGTCACAAAACTATAAAAACATTTTATAGAAAACAAAACGGGTTAGTGGCAAAATTTCTTATAGAATATGCATTGATTTGAGTGACATTTGCATGATGTTGATGAATAGCTCAGAGCAATGGATTACTATGTACAGCGAGGGGAGAATCCACCCTTGACCTTCATATCCCTTCCGCACGCCACCCTTATGGATCGAGTTAACTCTAAAAGCTATTATGTTTCCGTTCAGATGCAATTAAGTTGAGATTTTTTATACGAGTTTTTTGATGTTTTCGTAAAACTCGTGAAATAAGTACCTGATATCGTTATGTAGGTTGTTTTATATAATTACAGTGCAAAAATGTCTTTTTTAGTTTTTCAAACAATTTAATTATTTCTTAAGCAATTTATTTCTTCGTAAAAATCCTTTACAAAACCCACTTAATTTAAAGATCTTTCAAAAAAATGCAAAAATATTACACCACAATACATGTCTTTGGAGAAAACGTGGCACAAAGATAATGCTAAAATAATCCAATACAAAAACTAGGCCAAAACCAGTAGTTATGTACATAATTATTTGATTATTGGAATCTAATTATTTCGTTATTTATTTCGTATTTATATCCAACGTCTTGTGTGAAGACGAATTTCCCTGCATTTTGTATGGTCAATGGTCCTGTCCTATTTAATCCCAAAGCTGTAATAGGGTTCTTTTACCCTCCTGCCTTAGTCTCACCCTCCTATAGCATTGGCCGTGAATTTTTTACCGATGAAACAAAAGTATTTTCAAAGAGTCAGAGATAACCTGATGCTTCCACTTTTTTTTTAACCAATAATGCATTAGTTGATGCATCATGCCTTTGGTCTTACTGATGTCCATGGGCGACAGTAACCCCACTTATCATCATGAGGTTCTAACAACCAAAATTAAACATTAGTCTTGTGCAAGTACCTACTTTATTATAAAAATATGGTTATTATGTTCAAATTCAAAAAGATCTATTTGTAAGAAGTCTATTTCAGGTTGAGTTTTATGATACAAGTTGATACGCGTCATTCACAATAAAAACTGATTATTGTGTACTAAGGCAGTTTGATTTATAAGTTTAATCCCTTTCATAGATGCATGTATTTATAGTCGGCAGTCGGCACAATCATAAGATTCCGTTATGACGTTTGTCACCACAGTGACAATAAAGATGTACTACAAAAATCGATACGCTAAAGAAACCAATTTTCAATACTTAGTAACGAATAATGAAGTTCGGAAATTTTAACACAATATTTCCGCAGTGCTTAAAAGGGGAAGCAAAAATAATCTTGAAGCGTTTCTTGTGTTTTTTTTCATAATCTACTCTCTAGTTTCAGTGTAATAATATCAATAAAACTACTGCGGTCAGCCAACAAGTTTAATAAACCAATATTATATTCAACATTTTGTTACAGCGGTAAACTAAAACATTACGTGTAGTCAATAAGTTTTTTTTTTATAAATTGTCACAAACTATAAAGAAGAGAGGGTTAACATTACGTCCGATCTCGTAATATTGATTTCTCAAAATCGATTCAAAACAGGTGTAGCATTTTTGGGAACGACGAAAGAAAAAATGAGGTATGCTGACAGGTTTTCAAATCCTATTGTATAATATTCGGAAATGTATTGTAACTGTAACGAATATACATAATATTTCAGAAACAATCAAGATTTTAATTGAAAAAATACATTTTAAATTTTAAGTTTAAAAATCAAAACCAAGACGTAATAAAAAATAAACGTATAAATAAAATACAAAGTTCGTTATGATCATGTTTTGGCTTAAACGTCATAAACGACGAGTAATTCAAAGTAAGGAAAATTTCATTAATTTACTGATAACGGAAATCTATAAATCGGTTAGTAATATTATTTCGATTTAAGTAGAAATAGCTTTTTATGGAGTGCATCGGGAATGTCTAATAGATGATATATTATAATGTTTTAGAGATATTGAAAAATATCGACGAATTGAAGAATATCGTAATAGCGACTTAATTTCGATTAATGTAATGTATCGATTTTGGTTGATTTACAGATGGTTTCAAACGGTCACGTTACTAGATGACAAGCGTCCTTATAAAACCTTGTAATGACGTCTTACATAATATTCATTTAATTTTGCACAAATTAATATGATCTAAAGTTTAATTCTGTATTAAAATATTTTATGCAGTGTATATAACATCAGTAAGAACAAGTTGGAATATTTTGCATATTTTGCCGTAAGTTTAGTATATATATGCATAATATTAAATAAACAATTATTCTTATTCTTTTATAACCAATAAAAATATTTAACCATGGGCATTTTTAATTCATCATAATTCAAAGTACTTCTCACTTTAACGATAAAGTTGTTTTGGTATACAATTTTTCATTTCACAAGATGATATTATGATATTTTTTGCTATGAGTCAAAAATATATTATTCTTGTCAGCACATTAATAGCCGAAAACGAGTAGTCAAGCCACCTGACTGCAAGTCGTCACTGATATTTCATAAGTACCCATTTAAGTATGTAACACCAAAGGCGTCATTACACGTTGCCGTAATTAAAGAAGGGCAATTGATACAAGCAAATTATCATTTTACTTGCGATTTTATTGGAAGGGTGACAGCAGCTATCTACTAGACAACCGTCCTACTTCTATTATATAACATAACCGTCGGTATTAAGTTATAAAAAGCTCATGCAGTGATATCCATGAGCAGGGACACGACTTCAAAGTTTTGCAACTGGCAGGAGACGTTGGTTTTCATTGAAGGAAGGCCGAAGGATGGATCCAGGTTGTACTGGTACAACAGTGTAATGGATATTAAATGACATTCTTGCGTAAAAAAGACAGCCAAAACCAGGTTTCTATTTGCGAAAATTTAAAAGCAAAGCTAAGCAAGTAAACAAAATCAGATTCGAACGAGTACTCATCGGGCGGCCGTGTGAACAGTCACACACACATAGTACTCGCTGCCATATGCTATCTCTTTTGTTCATGAAATTCTATCATATCTTTTGTAAGTTTCTTGAGCGCGAAAATATCTGAGAATTACTCGCCGTCTCGTCGGTGGTGGGAAGGCCCCAAAATTTCCCATGTTTATAACAATATAAAGCTAAAAAGTTGTATAAGTTGCGTAGATAACAAAAATATTGTGAACTACAATATTATTTACGGTGCATTGTATAATCTAACCAAAATTAACTATGATTCATTACAAAACATCTTCGCTTCATAGTAACATAGATATTAGCAGCGGTCCGTATATCAAATCGAAAAAATATGTTTCCGTAATAAGTGGGTTGAGGGCGTCCATACAAAGTTAGTTACCTGTTCATAATTGACAGACGTCATAACGGAATCTTATGATTGTGCCGACTATAGTATTTCACAAATTACGAGGCGTATCCTCTTTACTCACCTTACCGGGGACGATGGCACTTGATTTGTGTCATTTGGCCTGGTATACATATCACCGGGCCAGTTAAAACTATTTTTTCCCATGTGGCCCGGCGCCGGGCCAAGTCACCGGGTCAGATGGGATACAACCCTTCGACGTCCATTTCTTTCCACGTTGCGAACGTGGGCAATACCGCGAACCATTGCAAGTGTAGAGCGTTGTTAAATTCGCGGCAAGTTCGCGCCGTGATCCGCGGACTAAGTGTAGAGCGGCCTTTGTACATACATACACGCGACTTTTGCTTTTACCATTATTACGTCATCAAAATGGCTGACAAGTGCTGACAGCGTTTTTCCGGAAGTAAAAAAAGAATCAATATTTTATTTTATTTTAAAGCGACAAAGCGGGTTTATTTTGTCGAAATATATTTTTTGTTGCTTTTTACTAGGAAAATCAAGTTTATTTTTCACTAACGAAAGTACCCCATAATAAGATGTTAGTTACATTATCTTAATCTTTCTTCATATTGATATTGAATTAAACAAATATACATATATAGTTGCATTGAAAAAGCTCTAAATTTAGAGTTACTCTAAATTGTAACTAAATTAAAAATCCTATCTAGTTTCATCATTATATTTACAAATCTAGCTCTCTAGCTTTGCCTGCATGGTCAATTGGATTTAGCTTATCATACAGGACACATGGTGCACAGGATAAACAACAATTCCACAATCAAGAGATACTAAGATTACCCACGGTAACACTGACCATAGGCAGATAATATTAGTACGGAAAGTATACACATACATACATAGTGGAACTTACCATTGGAATAACATATTTTACCATGGTAAAAAGTAGCCTATATCCACGCTGTTATCTACTAACCTATATCCACACTTCATGCTCAAAATTAGCTGAAAAGAAGAACAAACAAAAAAACACTTTCGCATTTCTAATATTAGTATGGATTCATGGATCAGGCATTTTATAGATTTAAGAGTTTTTCCTTATACACCACAACATATATTTCGCTTTTTTCAAATTATTATAACAATGTGGTACTTTTCACGATTATCACCTTCAGACAGGTCAACAACAATTGTGTTTTAATATTAAGTGGGTCAGGATTTATCAAAGACACTCACACCCATATGTGTGCTGCATCACATTTTAGACACATTTATTTGAATCAATAATGACATATCAAGACTTTTAAAGGATAAAAATATGATTCACTGAATACTATTTATAGGTTTTAATAAAATTGATGAAAACATACAACAAGATTACATGTCATATGTAAAATTTGGTCTATAATGAATAACCCTGTATACTCCCAACCTGAAGAGGAAAGTGGGCATCCAGAGTAAAATCAGCTAGAAAAGGCTGACATCCAGAAGGATTTGGGAAGACTGATGGATTGAAGTACTATATTCAATGTAAATAAGTTTTGGCATGTTAAGCCCCTCGTCATCATGTTTATTTAGTTATCCATTAGGTGACAATGCATATAAGTTTCTTTTATACATAGATGTAAATTCAAATTCAGAGTTAGTTAAGTGTGTAAGGAGTAGAAATGATGAAAGTAACTACTCAGTACATCAATAAAACTAACTAATCTAGGTCCAACATAAACAGGTCTGATGGGAGACATTTTTTTACATAATTTGAATATGCAGAATCTTGTACAGTATTCATATTTTACTTATCTCCATTTCACGTATTTAGTGTACATCAATAATTACTTTAAAAATATATTTTCTATATAAACTCGTAACCTGTGTTTCACTCAACAGCACTATTATTCTAGTCATACTTTTGACTCAAAAACTATCCTTTCACATGTTTATTGAACATGTCATTTGAATCTCGTAAGTCTAATTATTTGTGCACACTAATATTATGTACATTAAATAAAAATAAATAGAATACAAATTCTAAAGAATTGGGATTTTATTGTTATAAGTATACTATAACTGTGAAATCAGATACACATAAGACAAATAATAATCCTGAACTTAACATGGTATCTGTTCTGTAAAAAGCCATACAAATAGCATTTAATAATGCAATAACATAAAGAATGAAAGTGTGATTTTAATTAATAACTTTGATGTAAATTCACTGGTTTAGAGGGATATCGGTCATCATGAAATTTAAGTTGGAATAGAGTACTTTGTGTTTAGCTCGTTACCAGTTCAGCCCAAAGGTTACCATAGAAATTGCATTTAAATTAAGATTCTCATATATCACTTTTGTTGTGATATAACAAAGATCGAATCAAAAGCTAACTAGATTTAAGTGAACAAAAAAGAGCACAATAATAAATTAATATAAATGACCTATTTCCAAATTCTACTTAATGTAGCAAAACAAATCTAGAAATTGAGTGCATTACCTCCACCACGGTCGCACTACAAAAATGCCTCGCAATAGACATTCTAATAGCATTTATTTAAAATCCTGTAGCAATCGGAAGTTGACGTGGTCAGTTCGTAGCTATGCCTGGTAGTCTACAAGATCTACAAAACGGCTTCAAAATTAAAAACAAATGATGGATGCTCATAATAATTACCTGATTGGTTGGGACCATTCTGCTGGCTTTCCTCTGACGGTTTCTCTTTCAACGCAGGCAGCAAAGTAACAGCTGACATAGCTTGCTAATACCACACTAATTCTCAGTCTTCTCTCAATATATTATCTCTACTAAAATTCTAAAATAACTATATACAGTATTTACAAACTTGTTTCAGAAATTATTCTATCACCTAAGTATTGTTTATATCACAGACTTTTCGTTTTTCACTAAACAATAAGAATAAAAACGTCCATTTATAATAATATCAATATTTACAAGACTCAAGGTATAATAAACTTATGTACACATTAAAATCTAACTTTTATCAGCTAATTTTACAAATACGCTCTAGCGGTCACAAGATATTCATAACTAAAAGAATTTATCAGTTTTCAATGCAAAAATATATAAAACGTCCGCCATATGCCTTTTGAGAACAGTGCTATATGGTTAAATTATGTAAACCTGTTTCGTGCTTTCCCGAACCTCTAATTTGTAACCATCTAGAATTGTATGGGTTATATCCAGTTGCCACAGTTTACTTTTTTCAATACAAAACGGCGTTCTTTGTGGTGTGAAAAGAGATTTCACTGCAAGCAGAAAATGAATCGTACAATATTAGAATTAATTTATGCCTAATTGTTTAATTCAATTATACGATTTGAATTAACGAACTGTTAATAAATTCAAAAAGTTAGAAATTTAGGATTTTCAATATATCAAATGCCTGTTACCGGTAGTAAAATACCGATAGGAATTTATCGGTTTGTCCCGATGTTTTCGGTAAATAATGTTGTCATGTCAACATTGTTAAGAAATTCATTGCTATGCAGATGACAGCACGGGAGATGCCTATTATACAGGCCCTGCAAATGCCTCTCGGTCACATGTGGAGGATAGCAGAATCAAACTTGTGTCTGAAGTCGAGAACTCTCTGGAGCAAGTCTCGAAATAGGGTCGACTAAATTTAGTCGAGTTCAATCCCACGAAGACACAAGTTTGCGTGTTTTCCGCTAAGAAACCCCCATTTGTCATGGCGCCTCAATCCCAGGGTACCGCACAAACCGTTAATAAAAGTGTTGGGATTCTGGGTGTTGACATTTCGAGTGACGTGCAGTATCGGTGTCATCTGGAAGCTAAGGCCAAACTGGCCTCCAAAAAGCTTGGCGTCCTGAACCGGGCGAAGCAGTACTTCAATGCGAGGGACCTAAAGCTCAAGTCAGGCCTCACGTGGAGTACTGTTCTCACCTCTGGGCAGGATCTACACAATACCAGCTTAGTCCATTTGACGCCCTACAAAAGCGCGCTGTTCGAATTGTCAACGACCCACGAGTCACTAACAGGTTAGAACACCTAAGCCTTAGAAGAGATATAGGATGTCTCTGTGTGTTCTACCGACTTTACAACGGTGAGTGCTCCGAGGAATTGTTCGATTTGGTGCCAACGTCACCCTTCCATCATCACACCACTCGCCGAAGATTGAAGTTTCATCCACATCGCTTGGATCCGTGGCGAACGACTACAGTCCGATTTTCACGATCATTTCTACCGCGAACTTGCAAGCTGTGGAATGAGCTTCCCTCTGAGGTATTCCCGGAGCGCTTATATGTATTGTTGTTTTTAAAGGCTGGCCAGGAATATAGAAAAAAAATCTGCATTGAGGGCGCTTAAGTTTCCTTTTTTATGGCAACAGCACAGAAAACAATAACTATAGTATAATGCCACCAACTTATCTGTTCAGTAGAAAAAAATGGAACTAAAAAAGACAACGTCAATTTTGAAATGTCATGTCCGCTGTCAATTCTTTGAAGTGCGAGTGCTCTATGTGTTTTAATTAGATTTTAATTGCAAAATGTGATTAAAAATGCCTAAGCCTCTTAGAAGTGATGCACGATTAGTTATTTTAAAAGTTTTAGATTGTATGAGAAAGGAAAATCGCCTGCTAAGTCCGAAAATAACGTTTGAAAAAGTGGCAGAATGCGTTGCAGTTCCAACAGGTTAGTGTTGCTATTGCAAGTTAATTAATAGTCCCGCTTAAATATTTCAGTTATTTTATTTTCTTCACTTATGTTTGCATAATCGATTAAAGTGTCACTGAATATATTTGGTATCTAATTTTTTTATACTTCATATAATATTATATCTTTCTTACAGGAGTTAGTGAACGATTTGATTACATGCTAATAAGAGAAAAGAAAAAGCTTAGGAAAGGAGATGTTTCAAAATGTATGGAGCCCCGGCCACCTCTTTGTACACCATACTCAAAAATGGAGAAACACAATTGAAACAGTTTTCAATCATCCAATTCCTTTAAAGTGCTTTAGTTTTATGGTATAACACAAAAATGTACACTTAAAATTGCAACACAAAAACAAAAGTCTGTCTTGGCGGTAAGCTGTCATCACACGTCATGTTGGTTAATTTGATAGAAGTTTGACATATGTACCTACAATTCTGTCATTTAAAGTGACAGTAGACAGTTCGCGATCTATGATCAATGACAACTTGGCAAGACGCCATGTTGAAAATTGATAAAAATGAATTATAAATACAAAAATTGTACCAGAAAAGTATGCATTTAAGCAATTTATCTTTATTTTTCCCAAATTCCATGAATTTTTCTCGATTTTTCGAGGTACTGTACGTATTGTGGGCCGGATTTGAAACATCTCCTTTCACTGGCGCATCGGCATAATTTTCCACAGGGATTCCTCGTGTGGAACCCCTCAAACTTAGAGATCACGATGAAAATTATTTTTATAAAATATATAAAAATATAAATAATTATAGTCAATAACAATGGATTTTTTATTTCTCTTGTCCTGAAATTTTTACATGAAAAAGTAAAATTTGACTGTGTTGGTATACGTAATTCTTTTATTTTTGGATGTTTACGATTTTTTTTAATAGACAAATACAATTGAGAATTATTCATTGCCATTATAATATCTTATTTTAGGGCGGTGATAACCGATTGATTAAAAATTCGGCCTCCTATTCAGAGGGTCCGTATTCGAATCCCTGGGCACGTACCTCTAACTTTTTGGAGTTATGTGCGTTGTAAGCATTTAAATGTTACTTGCTATAACGGTAAAGGAAAACTGTCAATCCGATGGATTAAGATAATGATAACATCCTGTTACTGCAGTCATTGCGTGGTAGTTTAAGTTATATAGTAGCCACAGCTCAAGCTGTGTATCTATATTCGTCGGAAAGGCTTTGTCATCATTTACCATCGAATTATGTGCAACATACTTTATCTGGTTAAAATCATGGGCCTCAAAGTTGTCGAGCTCCCTTTACAGTCGGCAAATTTTATTATATGGTAACATTGAACGCTGCACTAGCGACACCGTTTACTGAACAGATAAGTTGGTGGCACTATAACACTTATGTCATTTTTATCATTTCGACAACTAAGTCGAAAATGTTATTTAATTAAGGGAATAAATGTATTTTTTAACGAAATGTTATTTTAGCAGACAGAAAACCAATTTTCTTTCACGACTATCAATAGTTTTTGACATTTTAACTCAAAATAACCATTCAAAGTAATAAAAAAATTCCATGACAAAGTCGCTGACAAATAATTTACGAGTGACGTTTAAAAAGTAAGCGTTGCCAGTAAAACAAATTAGTTCCATGAGCTTACCGCAGTATGGTGAGGTTTTTTATACTCCTGGTCAAGCTATACAACGTTTTTGCACAAATTAGAATGTTATTATGCTTCATACAAAGTGCGCTAAACCCACAGACTTATAAAAAATAAGCAGACATAACATAATTATGGGAGAAAAAACATTCGTGATGTACAAATATTGTCTATGGTCTCCATACAAAAAGTGAGCTTCTTGTAGCTTATGAAAATGGCGGGAGTGCTTCAACCCCATATTGTCGTGTGCATGAGTGTAGCAACAATAAAAAAAAACGATATAGACTTTGTACATGATATAGGAGAGAAAGGGATGAAACTATTGCGTATAGTCCGTTTTTTTCATTGATCTATAAGGACTATATTCCTATCTCTATGGTTTTTTTTCGCTACGGACTATATAGGTAAATTGACACATGCAAATGTCAATTTTCGAAATAATGATACCAGCTTTTTAATAGTAGTCACAATAGTGTTGTTCTACGATACCGGATTTATGAATCGTAACTTTTTACTTTTATCAGATAATTTTATTTTTATTTGATAATAGACGAATCTTTTACAAATCATGGTAACTATGGAGTATCACAGATAAAAAATATATTTATTAATTTTAATTACGTATTACACTAAGTAAATACGAAATTATTGACTTGGTTCTTGTTGAAGAATACGCAATAACAAGGTTAAGGTACATTATATAGGTATGCCTGTCGGTCATATTATTTTAAAGACATATTTATTATTATTACCGAAAAACGATACTAGATTGTAAATTACGTAAAGTTACGGTAGAGGCACATCACTATTAATGATTCGTAAAAAAGTGGCAACACAGCTAATGTCAATTTAGTCCGCAGCGAAAAAAACGGACTGTAGTTTGGTCACGTTTAGTCACAAAATAAGGATAATACAGAAGTTAAGCTCATGTATGTACAGTCTGTCAAGAAAGTCATGAAAAGAATGTTTGAGGAACTAATGCTTTTGCTTTTACTGGCAACACTGACTTTGTTTGTCTGAGAGTACATTGACTGTCACGTCTTATGCGCTGGTAGTTGATTTACGAGTATTTTTCAGTTTTTTAGTAGAGAATTACCGTTTTCAAAGCTAAAATGAGTCGGAATGTTTATAAGAGTGGTGCACGAAGTATAATATTTAAAGTATACCAGGAGTTTTTGGCGGAATTTAAAGCGGGAAAGATTCTTTCCAACTTGGATGATGTTTACGGAAGAACAGCCAAAGTAACAGATATTTTATAAGCAGATTTATATCAAAAAGAGTAAACGATCATTAACCTGTTAAAGATCATTCATTTCGCAGTATAATTTTACCGATTTACATCATTGTTTACATATTTTTTGAGGTTATGGTGTTTACGTAGCTAATACATAGCTATAGTATAAAATTAGTACTATCTACCGTAAACAATTTTGATCCTTTTGTATTTTTCGTTGCTTGTTATATTCACAGTGTCTGTTTATATCTAACATATTCTCGGTTTTAGGTGTATCTGAAAGTACAGTTCGGCGCATAGTGGACCAAGGCATGAAAAGTGGTGGTAAATTTGTAACGCCGGGAAAACATAGGAAAGGAAGACCTAAAAAAGTAATTGATGATTTCGATTTATGTGCCATTCGCCAAAAGGTACAATTTTTTTATACGGTAAAAAAAGAAGTACCTACACTGAGAAAACTGTTGGCAGTTTTAAAGGAAGATATTAATTTTGATGGCAGCCATGAATTATTACGACAAATTCTTATTTCTATTGGTTTCAAATACAAAAAATGTCAAACAAATAGACTTGCTCTCATAGAGAAGCTTGCTCTCAAAGAGGGAATATTATCTCCGACAAATTCTTGAAAACAGAAGATTGCCAGAAGAACTTCAAAAAAACATAATATATCTGCATGAGAGTTATATTCACGAGTCATATAAAGTAACAAAATGTTGGCAGGCTCTTAATATAACTGGTGTTAAACAAGAAATATCAAAAGGAAAGAGATGGATAATTGTGCATGCCGGTAGTGAGAAAGGTTTTGTGCCGAATGCACTTTTAATATTTTCTGGTAAAAATAAACAGGAAGATTACCATTCCGAGATGAATGCACACAATTTTACTAAATGGGTAACCGAAAAGTTACTGCCCAATATTAAAGAACCATCAATAATTGTGATGGATAATGCACCATATCATTCAATTGTAACAAATAAGGTATCTTAGGAAACTATATTTTTCTATATTTTCATTTTATAAGTATTCATGACTGAAAAAATTGTAATTCAATTGATTTACTTTATTGCAGGCTCCTACAAGTGCTACAAGAGTGGAAGAGATTAAATTGTGGTTATTAGAAAATAATATTCCATTTGATCCAACATTACGGAAACCATCACTATTGATGTTAGTAAAAAAACATAAACCTGAACCGGTGTACTACATAGATGAACTCTTAGGAGAGCATGGTCATACAGTAATGAGACTACCTCCTTATCATTACGATCTTAACCCGATTGAATTGATTTGGGCAATATAGCAAAAAAGCGCATTGCGCAAAAAAATGTTGGTCATCAAATCAAGATATAGCAAAGTTGGCAGAAGAAGCATTTCAATCAGTAACCGTACAGGACTGGAAAAATTGTGTTGACCACGTTATTAAGATTGAAAATGAATATTATGCTCGAGGAGGAACTCTCTATAATGATATAGACGATTTTGTCATCCCGCTGGGCGAAGATAGTTCAAGTGAATCCGAAGATGAAGAAATGAACCAATCTCACTGCTCGGAGGTTATCTCGGAGGGTGAGGATAGTTCTAGTGTTTCTGAAGATGCAGAAACAGAACAACCTCATTGTTCAGAAACATATTTTTCAGGAGTTGAATACCTGGATTTTGATTCGGATACAAACTAATTAATAAAATTTCCTTAATCGTTAATAAGTTTTTTTCATTTATTCATTTCAGTTAATTTAAGTTTATTTAAAAACTGCTTTTCGTAAGAGAATATTTCTTTTTAACATATCTTTTTATTTTATTAAGTTTAATTCTCATTGAAATCCAAAAAAGTTAATCATGTGAATATTTTGTAATGTAACTGCTACTCCCTACGCGTATGTGTACCCTAATGTAGGTTATTTCTACCACTGTTTTGGAAAGGTCCTGAAAATATAATGAGCGGTTGAATTATTTAGTATCATTAAATTAATAAAAAATTGACAATAATTTTACTTCATGGTATTATAACTTGTGACGCACATGAGAGCATGCACTTTTAAATGTAAAACATTTATGAAAAAACATCTCATAATATGTGAGTTAACGAATAATCAAAATCTTATATGCTAGTGGTCATCTGTCCAATACTATTATTTTGTGAATAAAAAAAATCAAGTATCAACACTATTTAATCCAACTACATAAGACATAGAGTAGTGTCATGGTGATGCCATATAAACTATAGTGGCGCCCTCCATTTTTTTCATGACTTTCTTGACAAACTGTACCTCGATTTCGGTTATGCATGTGTGCGTAAGCCTTAGGGTTAACGACTCCGCAATGGTCTTGGATTGGATCTAGTTATTTAATTGATTGATATGGATTAAATGGGAAAATAAAAATAAAAGTGTATGATTAGAATCATTAAAATATAATGTAATTTAGTAATTATTATTCTTAATTGTATTATCATTGTCAACTAAGATCACGCGATTCCTTAGATGAAAGAAAGAAAACACATTTATTTCGCAAGACACAATACAATATTAATAAGGAAAACAAAGTTAAAAGAACACGTCGAGCAGTGTGTGTCTATAAAAATGGACCCTACTCAGTATTGTGCTGGAGTCCGGAGACTACCAGCGCTGGTCTTCCGTAGGACCCATTCAGTGGTGTCACGTCGATCTACCAGCAAACACGTTTAAATACAAATATAACTAATATGCAGTTAGTACAAAATGAAAATTACAAATACCTAATAAAAATAAAAATATAATTAAACTAAAGCACACAGTTACAAGAAGTCATTAAATAGCACTTGAGTCGTGTCGTAATGGTTCTTCAGATTTTTGATGACTAATAATAAGATGACAAATTCATTTATTCAGGTTAAAAATAGTAGGCGGTTGCTAGTCGTCCGCTAAGCGAATGAATAAATTTAATTATTCATCCGATTATCGGATGAATAAGATAACTTAATCGTCCGATTATCGGATGGATAAAATAACCTGTACTTGTTGTCGTCCGCTAAACGGACGAATAAAATAACTTAATCGTCCGATAACATTAATTTATTGTTATAATAAATAAACCTGCATAATCGATATATATTAGGAGCGTTAGCTACCAGAACATATCGTAGGTGATTTTCATTATATCAGACAACTCGGTCTCATCGGAGAGAGTGATGATGTTAAGCAATAGCGGGCGCGGTCGGTAGTCGGATGGGTGACCGCTAGTGGCCACAGACGAGGTAGAGTAGTGGCAAAAATTTCTTGGCTAAAAGTCTGTGTAGCTCTTTCTATGCATAGATTTTAAATAAAATAGGTGCATCCGCCATTCTGACGTCAGAACCGCAGTCAGCATTATGTAGCTAAGTAAACTGTATGTAGAATTTTTACCTCTTGTGTACCTGTAGAAACAAATATTATATATTTTTTTTTTATGGAATTAAGATAGCAAACGAGCATGCAGTACCACCCTTCCCCTGCCGCCCATAACAGCTGTGACCGACCTAGAACTAGACTCAAAGGGACTAGGATGGTTAGTCCAGTTAGTAGATGGTGTTAGAATATTAGTTGGTTAGTTTGTTAATAAGTGCGAGGACAGGGTATGTTAGTGATAATTAGTCCTGTTAGTTAATGTTAGTAATAGTCCAGTTAGTTATTGTTAGTATGAGTCTTGTTCCAATTCGGTCACAGATGCGTTGCTACCCCTGAGGTCTGAGATGGTCGCCTCTAAAAAAGTGAAACCGCGAAATACATAGCATAATGAACTTTATATCAATTGTGTAAGGTACAAAGTAAAGACTAAAACCTAAGAAAGGGAATTCTCGAGAATGCGCGGGGATTCCCCGGAAGACGCGCGACCTCTTTTGACGTGACAACGTCTTATAAATTGGTTTGCCGGGTGGCACTTCAAGAAACTGCGTTAGTAGCTCCGCTCACGTTACTTATAGTAGCTACGGCGTACACACGTTGGCGTGTTTCAGAAAATGGTACAGCGCCATCTCTGGTTAAGTAGAGTAATCTAGTTTGTTACCTCAATTAGTTGTGACTAATGGTTAATGGTCTAACGGTTAGCAGCGCTAGATGGCGGATGGTGTTACAATGTTTTAAATATAATTCTTTGTATATGTTTACCCCATGAAGATACGGGAACGCAGGGTCAACTTCACAAATAACCACAACTGCTTCCAAACCCAAAATAGCAGTTTATTATAAAACCAAAGAAGTCGACACATTGCCCTTTACAAATTTTTCTCTTATATAAACTCCACGTTACACTCGTTAGCGCGTTTCACAAATTGGTACAATGCCATCTTGTTTACAAGTGAGGAACTATTTAACAAAAATAAAACATTAAACTTAAATTGCTTCCGCCTTCACATGACGGTTAGACAGTATAAATAAATGTTTTAAATTGTTACTATTATTTCATCCTTCTTCCTACTATACGAATGAATATTCACATTAAAATTATTTTACCACTCAAAGTCGTTGTCACGTAAAACTTTCGCCCGTATACCGACTTTACAGGCAACCAATTTTTTTTCGGCTCGTCTTTAGTTTGTACCTTACACAATTGATATAAAGTTCATTATGCTATGTAGAATTTCGTTGCAAAAATTCGCTTCCATTCCATTCCGCGGCAATGTAAATTGAGCCTTACGTCGACTGTATTTATTTCGAAAATATAGTGACTACAGCGGGTAAGAATCCAACTAATTCGTCTGTAATACCTCTAATGACAATGTTTTGGATCATTAGATAACGCTTACACAATATTTAAAATTAACAATGAACTACGCGGGTATTTAGAATACTACACAAAACAATAAAATGTGCTTTACTTTTAAAACGACGCAACAAAGTAAGCTGAAATCGAACACTTTTTTTTTAATTAATGGCTCGATAAACGTCACTATAGTGAGATTACTCGAAAACATTTTGTCACATAGTAAATAAAACCTCTGAAAATTGTATTGTGTTTCACTTTTAAAATGACGTTAACTTATATGAGTAACTAATTCGATCGACGTCACCAATGAAAAACCAAACCGTTCGCTTTTTAAAAGCGTAAGCTAATTATTGTTGTAGGTACTCGATAATTGGAATACTTCGTCAAGTTGAGCACAAATAAAGCAAACTATTTTGTGTGTGTTTCTTTTCCAATTAATCCTTTTCAGCGATAAGCGGTGCACCAAATTACCAAAAACCAAAATAACTATCACGAACATTACACGTTTGATAAAAGTCACTGCACTGTACGTCATATCTCGTTATCAATTAAAAATTTATCAACACTGAATGCATAACAAAATACCTGACCTCAAACGTTTGTTATTCTTTTTTTTTTGACCAGACAAAATCTAATCTATTGTTAGCGTTATTTAATTGATTATTCTCTTTTAAGAATATTATAGCCATGTTTATATGAATTGTTCCTGTTTGATTGAATAAAAATAATATGTATCTAAGATTGTAAAATAGTATCAAAGAATATTTGTTTTTTTAATACATGATTAGGTTTAACTTTAATAATTAATTTATTGTGATACAAGTAATTTAATATCATGCAGTGCCTGGAATGACTTGCATCCGCCGCCATCTTTGCCTTGTGTTTTCATAAAAAAAAAACAAGTGAATAAAGGTTTTGAGGGAACTATTGAACTATGCCATAAAACAATATTTGTATTATTTACGCTGTATTAGTTGCATAAAATATTATAATAGATGAGGAATTGATTATTGGAATTAAGAGAAGGAAAATGAAAAGGAGTAACAAAGGAAAAGGTATTTGTATTTGGGTTGACCCCAACACTATGTACCCCCTTTATCTTTAACAATTTTATGAACGCAGATTAATTATTATTGTAACCAAATCACAAATGGATTGCAAAACAACATTGATAACAAAATCGCCACTAATTCATTACACGTAAATTCTACAGCCATGAGCCAAGTACCATCGTCGTTATCATAACCAAAACTGTACGCATACTCTACCAAAATAACAAGTTACACTTGAGTATATTGAAACTGAAACTTCCGAGTACGAATGACCTCTATCGCCACGGCTCTCCCGCCGAACAGCAAACACGTTGCTCTCTCTCAGTACGCATATCCATCTCGTGGATCGCACGTGTACAGCACTCCTGCTGCTACACGATACGGTCTAAATAGACCACGACCTCGGCCAGAGTTAAACGCACACCGCGCACCCACGGACTACTCGAGTTTCCTCGAGAGACACCGATTTCTACCGGGCTACGGCTACGAAATAACTACTGGTACGGTCGAACTCACTACGGCCGATAGAGTCATTCACGGGTCGCACGGATTCTTCCGTGGTCTAACCTGGACCCGACCAACCGAACTAAGATTCATCACCATTACTCGACTCAAATTCACTTTTTATATCACAATACTTCAAATGGTACTTAGCCCTTGGGCATTCTAACAAACTAACCACATATCTACCCACATTAAACTTCAACAAAATGATCGCATGATAAAAGTGTGTTCCGATGTTGTACTTGGTTAAATTACACTAAAATCAAAGGGTGTAACTTTCCCTTCATAATAAAACAGAGGTCATAATAAAAACGATTTCTCTCTTTTTTTTTCAGCGATTAAACATCAAAATAAGATTACAATGAGGAGCGATTTGTTTTAATTACAGAGCTGCGTTAAATGATTTTATCACCGGAAATTGATGTCTTTATTTTCACTTACGTTTATCAAAAAAAACTACACACACACAATATAGTTTACACAAAAATTAAAATTTAAGCAATGAAATTGTATCACCTCAGACGTAATGGAATAGAAATAATGCCATACCCATACTCGCTGTCTTACTTGAAAGCTTTACCAAAATTCGACGCCACATTCCATCCATGCCATGTGAGATGGAATGGCACATGGCAGCTCACTTGCCATTTATGGATCCAGTTATCACCTGAAAATTGCAACCTGAAAACCTGAAAATTGTAACCTGAAAACCCACAGTGAGTTCTTTATCCCAACTTCTGATCTCGGAGACACTCGTCAGGATGGTGGTATAATGCTCCGATCATCAGGTTGCAAGGTGAAAAATAAAACACAGTGGGCGTTCAATACGTTTCTTCATGATTTAAATTAGGTTTACACAGTTTAACTTAATTTGATTAAAGCTTTTATACACCAGGACCTGAATTGGGATAATTCGTCACACTTGAAACAAAATAATAATCCTATTAATTATATAAATCGGGTCCAGTAGTAGAGTGGGCGGTCATTCGTACTATTTACATTCCAGATAGGTATTCTCATTGAGATACTATGTACTAAGGTATTCTTGACTAAATAAGCAATGTGGGCTTCTTTCATACGTCAGGACGTGAGCTCAGGATATCAAATGAAACACAGGATTATGAGCCAAACACACGTAAACAACTGTTTTATTCAATGATCTCTTCGGCTCAGTATAAATACTCGTTTTAGGGTTTGTTTTGGTATCATGACATGTTTGATATACTTCACGGCATTACGATATTGATTTTATCGATAATCCACTCGCACTCGCGACTCACGCGTTATTTATCAACAACTGAGATTCACGGTATTACAATTAATAAGAAACCATTACAAGATTTCACGGCGTTAGACATTCATTTTCTTACTTTATTAATTTTCCAATTCTATTGACAGCTATCAGATTCACTGTTAATCATCGCGTACAGATTAAATGACAATAATCGCATCAAACCAGTATCATAGGTTACCAGTACCTCCGTCACGGCCATCGCTGACATCATTACCCGTCGTCGGGTGATGCTAAGCCCCGTTAATAATACAATTGCTCGATCCGCAATTTTCAATTACTTCAATTCAAAACAAAACTCAAAATCTTTAACTTCAAAAATGACTACTGCTGCTACTGCTTCGAGTGGATTTCAAAAACTTTATGTTGCATTTTTTAACCCTGACTACCGTAAGCTACCACTCGCTTCGCTAGTGTCGCTATGGAGAAGAAGCGAGTAGAAGAAACTCCATAACATAACAACACTTGTTTAGAACAAAATTACCAATTCATTATTTGCGCGATTTGTTTTAACGTTTACTCGGTAAGACGTCACCGTATAACATCGCATCATCGCGTCATCCCCAAAAACCGTATTCGTTTCAGCATTTTCCCGTGATCCATCCTCACGCACGCTCTACAAGCGGCAACACGTATTGGCCATTGAAGATTACCTGTAACAACAGAACGCATACGCGAGTATCTCTCCACGCTCGGTCCTTCCTGACCTACTAAATAATCAACGTGCAACGTAATGCATGGGTCCTAAATAGATATGCCACACAGTCCACTCAAAAGATTTGCCACGCAGGCCTATTAACAGAATTGCCACAGAGGCCTGTCAATAAATAGATTTGCCACAGAGGCCTATCAATAGCACTGACATACGGGCACACCAATTAAGGGTTTTCTACACAGACTTTCTTATTATTCAGATCAATAACCAACTTCAATAAAAGTTCTCAATTACCCAATTAATATTACAAAACAGAAATCACCTGATATCTAGAAACGTAGTGTAACAACACTTAAAGCATTGCAATTCCAGGTCCAACTATCTCTGAATGGATTTGTGTTAAAATATTGCTGCAGATTCCTTTTTCCTCGCGTACAATGCTCACAAACAAAAATTATTGCATTTGAAAATATTCAAAACTTGCTTTAACCAATTTATCTTGAACTCTCACATCCTTGGTGTTTGTAATTTCCTCTTTTAAATTTCTATCGCTTTTTATCGAAGTGTTTCTCGTTCAATGTTTCGTAAACGGCCTCATTTCCATGAAGCAGTGATGACAATCGCTGACATGACAGTTGGCAATCTTAGCCTTATCCACAAAAAAAATTTTCAGGATTCTTTATCCACTTCTGAAATCGGGTCCAGTAGTAGAGTGGGCGGTCATTCGTACTATTTACATTCCAGATAGGTATTCTTGACTAAATAAGCAATGTGGGCTTCTTTCATACGTCAGGACGTGAGCTCAGGATATCAAATGAAACACAGGATTATGAGCCAAACACACGTAAACAACTGCTTTATTCAATGATCTCTTCGGCTCAGTATAAATACTCGTTTTAGGGTTTGTTTTGGTATCATGACATGTTTGATATACTTCACGGCATTAAGATATTGATTTTATCAATAATCCACTCGCACTCGCGACTCACGCGTTATTTATCAACAACTGAGATTCACGGTATTACAATTAATAAGAAACCATTACAAGATTTCACGGCGTTAGACATTCATTTTCTTACTTTATTAATTTTCCAATTCTATTGACAGCTATCAGATTCACTATTAATCATCGCGTACAGATTAAATGACAATAATCGCATCAAACCAGTATCATAGGTTTACTACCTCCGTCATATAAATTAACACTCAAATAAATAATTTTACAAATTGTCCAACAATCCTTTCATTAAAATTCAAAGGTAAATATACATTTTAAACATACAAAGAACTTCCTACGTCCTACATTGACTTGTAAAGCCCCTATTATTGTACCTTTCTGTTGCAACTGGATGTCAAAAAAATTATAATGCGCAATTTAACGTCGAATAAAAACAACCACTAAGATAATAATTATAATAACTCCATTTCTTATCCATTTCTTAGGAAAAATATCTTATTTGTGTATTATACATGTCATATTGTTAGAAATAACAATCGCGGTCCGAGTGGTCCGAATGTTCCGATTTTTGGTGTATATGAACGGTGTCTATGTGTGCGTTGGTTTTGGGTACTTTGTATGAAGCTTAGAACTTAACATCTGTATTAGGTACCTATCTAATTTGTGGTTTAGTCTGGTTATTTTAGAAGTCTGTGGTAAAATCCAATTTTTAATATTTTATTTTTCGCTTGACTGAACGATGGCAACACCATATCACGCCATAAAAAAACTTTGAGATGCATGAGATGTCATGACGACCGTCAGCTGTCAAATATTGTCAATGTCAAGTCAAATTAATTTCATTCCATAGAGATAGGAATATTTTCATTCAGATTCAGTAATTTTATTTTTAAATTTTTGAATAAAATCTTCATTCGTAACATTTGTTACCTTTGTTACATTTATTCAATAATAAGAATAGAATTAAAATGCTGTTGTTAAAAGATATACGTTTTCTCCCAAACTTAGCTAGATTTAGCTCAACCATATCTGCAGAATTTGTTAACAGAAACCCTAGAAATTTAGAGCGTCTTCGAATAGCCAGGAAACCTGATGGTTATCATTTAGACAAACCTGGACGGAAGTTTTGGCATAAGTATGATTTCTATTATGATACCCTGTGTGTCTAAAGTCATGAAATTATAGATATAAAAAGTGTCCCATTTCATTCATATTTACATAAATAATGAAAAGAATAATGAATGAAATAATGAACTTGCTACTAGAAAAATTTAACTATTTATATTTTACGTTTACCTATTAACGATTAGTTAAGATAGTACTGTAGACAGTAGATGTAACTGATGATGAAGATGCATAAAGCATTTGTGGTTCATTCAGAGAATGGGATCCATTCTCCATTAAGCTGCTTCAGGACAGATTAATTAGTATTAATAGACTACAGGCCCATGTCAAAAATGGATGGGCCATATGAACCACCAGGTGATGTATATAGGACGATATAAGAGCACAAAATAATAAGATTCAGCACTATGACGTCACTTGTAAGCTGTCCAACTTGAGTGCTGGTGAGAATTCAAAAGTGCAGGTACAGTGAGTACATTTTGGTCATATATTTTTGTAAAGCATTTTCACCATCGTTAGATCTATGAAAAATACTTAATAAGAAAGCGCGCAGTTCTGTAAAAAAATGGCGTGCCACAAAGTTGGTAAATTTTTTTGATTTTTTGACAATTCCAGGGTAAATTTGGTCATTTGATTCTGTACGGCATCAGTTTCATACTTTTTCAAGTTTCAATACAGCTTCTCCATCCATTATTCCGCAACGCCGTACAAATATCATGCGACAAGGGGAAAAAATCAAGGGTTGCACTTTTGAATTCTCACCAGCACTCAGTTGGACAGCTTACAAGTGACGTCATAGTGCTGAATCTTATTATTTTGTGATCTTATATTGTCCTATATACATCACCTGGTGGTTCATGTGACCCATCCATTTTTGACATGGACCTGTAGTCTATAATACAATAACTGGACCATTTGTTTTGAAAATGTCACTCATTAAACCAATTATTATGGACATGACAAAATAATGTTACAAATATAATTTCTACGCTGGTAAGCAATCTTATTGTATCTTGAAAAAAGTTTGAATCTGAATCATGACATAATATATTATCTCCAATATGAGTATCTCCAAATATGAGTGATTATGTGAAACTTATTATCTGTGCTCACAATTCATTTTATCTTGCAAGCAAAATTTACTAAGGGCATTTTTAGATATCTCTGTCAATTTTAAATGTATCTTGATTGCATAGGTGGATAGCTGGCATTTGTGTGCTTTGCAATTATAACGAATTCCAGGTTGAACAGGAATGATGTAAAGAATCAATTTATTTTAGATGCATCAAGATTGCTCTCCAGAATTGATAAATGCTATGTGTTTATCCTGATTTGCCTTAATTGTACATATTAATTTCCAGGTTACAGTTAACGCAAACTAATCGTCTGGTGACAGCTCAAGTGGTGCACTTCCTAAATGGTCCTGTTATTGAAGCCCGGACATCGGAATGGGCTTTGCGCAAACAACTCTACAGCATCATGGACACAAGTGCATTTATTAATCTGGGCAGAGTATTTGCTCAGCGGTGTCTTGAATGTGGTATCACTGAAATGTACTGTGATTTAAAGCCCAAAGAAGGTGGGAAGGTAGAAAAATTTCTTAAAGAAGTTGTGGATGGTGGAGTAAGATTACAAGAGATGGATGTTTATAAAAAACCAAATCCATGGGATATGTTGAGACCAGAAAAACCCTGGGAAGTCACAGAAGATTAGAAATAGTGTTATTATGAATTAGTTTGTATTAAAAGTTTTACTATAACTGACGTTGTTTTCTTTTCTTTTATCTTTTTCAGCTTGAAATTTTCAAATGCTGTGATTAAGTTAAATAATAGAAGTCTGCCCCATACACGGTACGATTTATCTGTACGATTCGTCGCATCAAATCAAACTGATCGAAACGACGAATCGATGGTGTAATGACAGTATGGTGTATGTCAAGATCGTTAACGATTTACTTAATCGACGACGACGATATCGGAGATCGCAACAAAAACTCATGCAATCATGAATATCATAACGATGAATCGACAGTGTATGGCTCTTTACGATCACCGATTCGATTTTGTGAATTTTGTCTCACTCTGACGATTTCGCTAAAATCCATTTATTTAATTATTTGAACACGTCCTTATCTTTCAGCTTCAAATAAGTAAACGATCGATCGTTACGACCAATCGTTTCGTGTACCTATGAGCGAAATTTTTGATGCGAACGATAATTTTTTCTATGCGAACGATCTTCATCAGATCGATCGTTTAGACGAGTCGTATCGTATATGGGGCCTTTTAGCCTTATTATGTATTATCTATGAGTCTGGGAATGGGAATAGATGTCCGATTTTTCACTCCAATAGTCATATCCGATAGTCTGATTAGACAATCGGATGCACTCGTGCCCTATACAGTAAAACGGGGTGAATAGAGATTGCGGGTTGAATAGAGACAAAACTGAAAACGTAATTCAATGCGTGATATTCAAAAGGAAACGTTACTAAAGGGTATATTTTGTTTTTTAATTTGTAGACTCTAATAATATACACTTTAATAACGTTTCCTTTTGAATATCACGCATTGAATTACGTTTTCAGTTTTGTCTCTATTCAACCCGCAATCTCTATTCACCCCGTTTCACTGTAGTTACAGTGCGTTTCACGTAAGAGTTCCCCTCGCTATAATGTTGGTAGCGATGAAATGAGTGTTGCCAAATTAAAACAAAAAAATATTCCCTTTAACTAGGGAGAAAATAAAGATGACTTATTGTGTTCTTCCGAAGCTATAAATATTAACGTTACAAAATATATTTTTTTTCGGCTGAGTATATATCCACCAACGCAATATTGAAAAAATACAGTACATAATATAATTATTACGATATTAATATTATGAAAAGGTCATTTCTAATAAAACACGTGAGTGTCGTTATATTGTAGCGCTTTTATTCTTTGAGTCCGAGATTAAAACACCTTCTTCAGTTTCACTTTGCCAACATTTTTGTGTACAATATGTGGAGTGTATAAAAGTCTCGTCCAAATATACAACTGGACGTTGGCCATCATGACGATTATCTCTCAATTCTTTAAGATATCGATATCGCCAAGCTACAATGTCATATCTCTCCATTAATTTTTTTTATTTTTGATTTACATTTTTTAAAATAAAAACCAATCTCTTTCATTCTTCTCCATAAAGTAGTGCGGCTTCCCTTAAAATCTATATCATTTCGCATCTCATTTACCAATTTACCAAGGTATTTCTTTCCTCACGGCATAGAATTCGTGTTTTTTATGCCGTAATACACAACGTTCAAAGTCATCCAATTTTACTTCTTTTTCTCGATGACGTTTTTTGCCCGGAGTAGAAATTTTGGTTGACGTACTGGCTGCCACCTCACCTTCACGAGTAATTTTTGAAACCGTCTTTTCCGAAATACCTTAAAAGGAAAATTTATTAATTAGTTTAATATAAAAAAGAAATAACCTCATGTACAAATAAATAGCCTAGTAGGGGTAGCAGCGCCTTCTTGCAAAATAATAATACTTACCTATCTACTGTGGTTACCATCGTTATCTTAATTGTAACATAATGACAGTGGTATTTTATAATTAAGTTATGCTGAGTAATAAAATAAAATATAGTAATCGCTGTCAACCATTTGGGGAAATTATCAATAACCAACCTGTTATGGCGGCAACACGGCGTCGAACACATTCCAGCGGAATTAGTGGTTCCTTGTTGCGTTTTTCACGTTCACAAAAGCTTTTTACTTTTAACACCAACTCTCTTTCACCATTTTTCAGTGTTCTAGGCATGATTAAAACTCAAAAACAACAAATAATGGGAAAAATAAAGCAGATCTCTAAGTTTCGGATCTCGATTGTTTGCGTTTTGACAGACAGGGCTGCCAACAATATAGCGAACCCAGCGAAGGGAACTCTTAGGTGAAACGCACTGTAACTAGGTACACAATACACGTCCGATTCTCAATTTATTAATGGACTTAATGCACAGAGTACTTTTGACTTAATGGTTGCTTTAAAAAAATACTTTCAATGTTTAGTACATTGTATAGTAAACCCAACTTAAGACTGAAACGAAAGAGGCGCTGTCGGACGCATTTGACATTCATTTGACCAATCATTGCACACTAGTAACTGACAGATGAATGAACACAACGTACTTATGAATGACTTTTCGTTAGTTCCAATTTTTGCCATTTCAGAGTTAAGTTGGGCGGACTGTATCTCAATGTTTCAATGCCATGCTCTCACTCAGATTAGTGACATTTAGACCTGTAGCAAACCGTATGTATTCGGTAGGTACTGAGTAACGGGTGCGCCCTGTGGTAACCAGTAACGAAACGTTACTCTCGAATTTATTTCGTTACTCGCACGATTTCGTTCCTCGCATTATTTCGTATATTGGGTGAATTTGGTATGAGTGATTTTAACATTATGTTTTTATTTAATATGTCTCATTTCATTTTAAGAACAAAAGATTTTTTAAATAAGTATGTTTTATTACCTATTTAATATTTTATCTAATTTCAGTTGAATAGTAAAAGATTTTATTGTTGAAATGTTTTTGTCAATTAATAAGTTTGACACGTGTTGCTTTTTCATTATAATTTAGATTCCGTCAACAGTTCATTGATAATGTTCTACAAGCGTACCAAACGATACAACATACGAATCGATTCGTTTTGTTGGGTTATACTAAGGTATCAAAAGTAACGAGTAACGATACGATAGTAACGGGTACTCATTTTTATAGTAACGAATACATACGGGTTTGCTTTTTGTCGTTACTTTTACACCTCTAGTGACATTAGGAAATAATCGATTCGTTCGAAAATAATCGATTCTTAGATTGATTTGAATCGAATTGTGTAAAATCGATTTACAAAAAAAAATTAAGGCTAAAGAATCGATCTACCAAAAATCGATCATCTATATTTTTCCGCGTTGGTTTTTCTATAGTCGGCACAATCATAAGATTCCGATATGACGTCTGTCATGTATGAACACAAACTAACCTTGTATGGACGTCTTCAATTTACTTATTACGGAAATATATTTTTTTAATTTGAACCGCTGATAATGATACTATGAAGTGAAGATATTTCGTAGTGAATGATAGGTCACTTTGGTTAAATTATGCAATGCACTATTTACCGTACATATACAGTACACAGTTTATATTTATTATCAATGCAGCTTTATAAGTAGGTACATAATGTACTTGTGAATCCACCTCCTCTTCGCTTTGGAAAATTGTTTTTATGTTTACAGATAATAAACACTTCTTCCCATTTTTGCAACATATTTTATTGGTACATCGCTTCTATTGCTCGTAGCATGATGTAATAAAATTGCCCACAGTTTGTTAAATATTTTAATTAAGCATTAGTCCGTAATATTAAACGCAAGTAACTATCGGGTTAAACGAATTGGAGTAATATTGTTTACTTACTACGAGTATTTAGATAGGTACTTACTTACTTATACGTACTTACATAGGTAAATACTAGAAATTCTGGCGAAATATGTAAACCATCCCTGCTTGTTTTTTATTTGTGTTATTTATAAATTGTTTAAATAATTTTATTTTATTTTAATCAGTTTACATCATAAATTGTGTAAAATGGAACAAATATTTAAGACGTCACTACAATGTTTTATAAGGAGGCTGGATTTATAGTTATGTGACCTCTTGAAACAATTTATGAATCGACCATAATCGATACATTACTATAATCGAAAGTATGTGCTACCATGTCACACCCAAAATACAAATAGTTATAGATTCCTTAATATGTCTAAAGCATTGCGATTTTTCGTAGCTATTATAAATTCCCGATACATACGTTTTTAAGCCTTTTCCACTCAAATCGGATAATTATTAACCGTTTAATAGTTTCATCGTTTTCACTAGATTAATGAAATTTCCATTTTAATAACTAATATAATTTCCTCACCTTAACTTACTAGTCAAATTTTCTTATTAACCCTTTCGGTGTTAATCTCAACGCTACATCTGTTTTTACCTGATTTTAAGAAACAATCAGAGACCGGTTTATAAATTATCGTTCCGAACTTAATTAACGAAACGATTAGAAAGTCTTATTACTTATAATCGGTTAAATTTATAAATCGGTTTATTTAATGCATTGATTTTTGTTGTACTTCACTATTGTCACTGTGATGACAGCCTTCATATCGGAATCTTATGATTGTGCCGACTATAGGGTGGAATGATATCGATTTACTACTTAAGATCGTTCGAAATAATCGATCTTTTTGATCCAAAGAATCGATTCTTCGATTAATTGATCTCAGATCGCCAACCCTACCTCAAATAATTTTTTTGGACTGAGTTAACAGATAATTGAGATTTATTAAATTCACATTGCAACTACCTTTTATCGAGAAGAAAGCTTTTTCTTAATTTATTCAGGACTTTCTTTGAGGATCCTCTTATTAACCAATATAAAAATGAATATTTAATATTACCACATTTGTATTATATTCTTTGATTATCTACACGGTCGTGTATATAATCAAAGATTATATTGTTTTTGTAAAATTGAATTGAATTGAAAATTTAGTTTTTTATGCTAGGAATTAAGGAATTGCTTTGAAATAAATTATGATACAAATAAATGTAATTTGGGATGAGTCTATTACATATTTACACAAAATGTGATATTTAATCTCAGATTATAGAACCAACTATAATCTGAGTATTTAATATATAAATTATTATCTTTATGACACATTTATGATTATATCATATTGTTCAACATTATATTGAATGCATCTATTACATTACATTTGTTGAACGCATTTTTACGTCGACTATTTCCATGCTATTTCTTATATATTCTTAAAGTAGGTATAACATTTTAAACTAAAATAAAAATAACGTTATTATGTAAGTTTTTTATTTTGAAGATATAATGTTTTGCTCTAAGTGTTATTACATAACGTTTTACATTAAATTTTATAATAAGAAGATCAGTTGAACGAAACGAAAATGGCGGAATTCATTATGGCGTCTATTTCTTTTCGTATAGTTGCTGACGAATATATAGCTTCCTCTTTCTTACTGACTGCAAATGCTATATAGAAATAGAATTGGGCGACAAGCGTAGTGATCAATCAATATGTCCACGTGACCTGTCGTCAGTCTCGCTCAGTCTACTCGCAAACTCGCAAGTCGCGTAATTGCAAATGCAAAATGTGGAAACGTTTGTGTTTCTGTAGAATCAAATTATATTGTGGTTAGTCGTTGTGATATAGCAAACAAGATGCCAGCTTCCATTGGTGTTAATTTACGCGTGACTGGCCACTGTAGCCAGGGCGGGAGAAAGTACATGGAAGACTTGTTTTCCGTTGCGTATCAACAAACTGAGGATGAGAGGGATTTGGAGTACGCTTTCTTTGGAATATACGATGGACATGGCGGTGGCGAAGCGGCAGCGTTTGCTAAAGAACACTTGATGGATTCAATAGTGAAACAGCGACAATTTTGGTCTGATAATGACGAGGACGTGCTGAAAGCCATTCGTAATGGTTACATGTTGACCCACTTGAACATGTGGAAAGAACTAGGTAAATGTCAAAATGTTTGCGATATAAACCCATTCTGCAGTTTTCAAGTCGCCCCGCGGTGTTCAAGAGAATTCAAGGCGAATTGAGAGTGATTGTACAAAATGTTTTTGTTGACCTTGTTGTATTTATCTGCTCATTATTTTTACTTGAGTGCTTTGACATTGACTTGACAAAAGAATTTCAAATGGCTATGGTTGTTTTGTTTTGAAAAGATGTTAGATAACATATCGTTGCGTTCACACGCGTAGTTGTTTCACAAGTTTTTGAGATCCCACACAAACAGTGGGCCGAAGTGAAAGCAGTTTTGCCAGTTTGTATTTTTACGCGATTTCGTATCGCCTTTTACCAAAAGTTTGTATCTACTCGCAACTACCAATGTATAGCTCTAAAGTGAGGTCATATAAAAGCAATCTTTTATCGAATACAAACAATGTTTATATCTCACATCAACAAATAATAATGCAAGTTATTTGATTGCAAAATAATTAAATTGTTGGTTTTTCTCATCTGTCAACACGAATTGAAAATAAGTGTAAAGATTTCATTTTTTTGTTTTCCAGAAAAATGGCCAAAGACAGTAACTGGACTGCCTAGCACAGCCGGTACTACAGCAAGTGTTGCTTTTATTAGACGAGGAAAAATTTATATTGGACATGTTGGTGACTCTGCTATTGTACTCGGTTATCAAAAAGAGGGTTTGTATTTTATTAGCTAAAACAATTATTTATGTCTGAGATCTGCAATGGTTTGTATTTGTAAAGAATTAAATTTTTTTACTATGCAGAATCAGTACTCGGCAGGTGCAGATTCAGATTAAGAATCAGGTACAGATTCTGCATTGAAATAAAGGTAAATAGGTTCAGTTGGTAGTAACGTATGTGTCTTCTTTTGGCCAATACATAATTGCACCATTGAATATGGCATCAACATGTATAACTTTTGTACATATGACTTTACTCTTGCAATCATCCCTTATGAAGCTAAATGAAATGATGCAAAGCTCATTTTTAAGTCATACATTACATGAATAATTTGTAAATGTTACTAAACTTTAATGATGAAGACTATTGTGAATGTGAAGAAGTCTGCACCTGCACTTGCACCTGAGAGTTGTCCAAAAAGGAGGACCTTCTGTTAACAACCTGTTGTTGGTTATGAGAGGAATATTATAAGAAAGTACTATACTGCTTATCTCTGATGAGATAAACTTATTCCTCTCAGATAAATAAACAAAACTGCACTAGGATTTGATATCTTGCAGATGACATGGGCCATAAAAATAAGACACAGCAATCACTAGACTTGATAATAAACATTTATTTGTCACATAAAAGTTTATTTTGTACAGAAATTGACTAAGGAACCCATGTAGGTATTATTAGATATCTTTCTCTAATCAATAGTAGGCTTTATTAACTTAAACATTATGCTGCCATGAAGGGACTTGTGTTTGAACCTTGTATCTGTGTAATTTTAGTAGTTCTATGAATTATGCATTGTTGAATTTTAATACAACAACATTACAAGGCGACCACCATACCAGAGAAATCTCCATTATGACTATAAAGTGTTAAGTGTAACAACTGATGTAGTATTTTTGAGAGGCAATAATATGAATGGAATGTTGTAGTGGCAGCAGTAATAGTAGCTGTAATAATATTTCACCATTTTTCTCATTTAATGTTAACTATACATTTTAGGCAGTGAAGAGTGGGCAGCAAAACCTTTGACATTAGACCACAAGCCAGAGTCTACAACAGAAATAGAACGGATTCAGAGATGTGGTGGAAAAGTGATATCGAAGGCGGGAGTTCCACGTGTGGTGTGGAACAGGCCTCGGCCTGGCCACAAAGGACCAATAAAAAAAAATACCCCAATGGATGAAATACCCTTCCTAGCAGTAGCAAGATCACTTGGCGATCTTTGGAGTTACAACCCTCAAAACGATGAATTCATTGTTAGTCCTGATCCAGATGTTGGAGTTTTAACCATTGACCCTACAAAATTTCGGTAATTATTCAAACTTTTCATACCTACACATACACACATGACACATTTCTGCATGAGATTGTCTATATCAGTACACAATTTCTGAGACATATTCAAATAGGATTAACAATATTTTATATACCTAATAGTACACGGTACACCTTTAATGTTACACAAATTACATAAGATATGGTATGATTGTGTCATGGTTTCTCGTATTTGTAGACTATGAGAATGTTTTAACCAAGTTACACATTTTATGGGCTACATTATTTTTATATTTTTTATTATTAGAAGTATATTAATTAATTGCACTGAATAATGATAAGCATTGAAAACACAAATTCATAATCTCTTAACAGAACTTTTGTACTAGGTAGGTAGGTAGGTATTTTACCTGTGAAACTTAAGGACAGATCTGTCACCAGTCGCCTAGATTAAAAACTATTCATAATATAATAAGTAACAAGTCTGCAAAGTATCTCTTAAATCATTGGCTACTTTGTAAAAAACCACAAGAAGACAATTTTAGTAACAATTGCTAGTTTATTTTCGTGTTATGCTTGTTTCAGGTGTCTCATTTTTGGGACAGATGGCTTATGGAACATGATATCTCCAGAAGGTGCTGTTAGTCTAGTACAAGCGACGGAACGCCACAATGAAGCAGCGTTAGTCGGTGGCAGTGGCAACCAGCCAAGAGATTGGCTCAATCCATCCAAGAGTTTAGTGGATCATGCCCTCGAAAGGTATATTTTGCATTTATTTTGGTAAATGATATTAAAAATTGTTAGTGATAATTTAAAAGTTACTATTTTTAAAAATCCTCATTTTGTATCTCTCTTTACAGATGGTCTAACACACGAATGAGGGCCGACAACACGTCTGTCGTCACACTTATGTTAGATCCTCCTGGCCCGCCGAGAGCAACGGTGCTTCGCTCTAGAACAACGGCCCAGAAGCCGCAATCTACGGTGCAAACCGCAGCTCCCACCACTCCTGCTGCGCCCTGTAAGCCGGGGGACGCCAAGACCGAGACGGTCTCCGAGGAGGCGCGGCAGGTTCCCCAGAACGGTCTCACTATCATGACTCGGTACTCGGACGCGGAAAAGCCGGCGCCGGCGACCTCGCCCGATACCCCGGAACGAACGCCCCTGCCGCCTTGTGCCACGCTAGATGGCCGCTTTTCCGTTGGGCCGCAAGACGAGCCGCGCGAAGAAGATGCCGAAGAGAGTGATGCGATCGGCAACTACGGGAACCCGGCCGAGTCGTACTTCATGGCCCGCTTGCTCAACCGCAGTCGCGTCGTCAACACCTTGTCGGACGTGTACGAGGAGATCGTCGAAGGTGCCCGGTCGCGGGCCGCGTCCGAGGCGCGCGAGACGTCGCCGCCCGCCGCCACCGCGGTTCCTGAGCCGGGCGCCGCCGGGGACGTCGCCGAGGTGAACTCTCGGCCCGAGGACGACCGCCCTGAAAGCGGCGTCGGCGACTGTCCGGGCGGGGACGACGCAATCGCTCGCGGCGACGAGGACGACGTCGAGATTCAAATCAACGAAGTGTCTTCGAGCTCTCCCGCGGACAACCCTCCACGACCGCGCGGCAGGAGGCCGCGAGGCGAGGCCAAGCGCGATGCGCCGGTGGCCGCGCCCAACGACCGCGTGCTGCGCTCCCACCACGAGCCAGACGTGCCGCAGCGGCCGCACACCCGGCAGACGACGTCGCGCACCCGGCCGCCTGCGCTCGAGCGCGTCGTCATTCTCAACCGGCGCGGACCCCCTGCTACGTCTCCGAAGCCCCCGTCGGCCGACGCCCGATCGCAGCTGCGTCGCCCTCCTGCGCCCGAACCACCGCCGCCTCTCGATGAGGAGGTCCGGAAAACGATCGCGCGGCCGACGCGCTCGCAAAATCCTCCGTCGATTCCTCTCGTGCAGAAGATCACGCGAAGCGTCGGAATCGTAGCGCGAGAGACGCGGGAGACTCGGGCGGGAAACTCGGGTCGCGCCCCGGGGCCGGCGCGGCGGCCCCCGGCGGCGCGGCGGGAGGCGCCGACGCGGCGCGCGGACCGCTCGAAGGAGAACATCGGCGCCGCGAGACGCCGCGCCCGCGCCCGCGTCGATCCCGCGCCGCCGCCGTCGCGCCCGCGCACGCGCCCCGCGGATAGCCCGCGAGAAGAGTCCGAGGTGCACTCGACGACGAGCGAGCCGGCGTGGCCGGTGACGCGGGCGTTGCGGTCGCGCAATGATGCGGAGTCTCCCCAGCGGAGAGAAGGGCGCGAGCCGGGAGCGAAGCGGGCGCGCTGCGAGCCCCCGGCCGTGGTGGGCGCGGAAGCGCCGAAAGTGGCGGGGGAGCGCGTGGCCCGCGCGCTCGGCAAGCGGGCGTCCGGCCCGTGGGCGCCCGCGCTGGCCCTGCGGAACCGCCTGCGCCGCCGGCTCGCCAAGTAGCGACCGCCGCCGCGGCGTGAACGTCGTGTTACCTGTGAGAGTGTGTTGCAACGGTGCCTTCTAGTACTGCCAAAGTACTTTTTGACGTTTCATATTTTATAGGAATCGGTCTGCGGTTCGCGATGGATCCAAAGATGACTGTGTCGTATACGGTTAAGCTTCTGTTGTTACTTTTTATTTTATCCCCGGTCGTTGGTCGCGCCGCTTGGCGCGTCTCCTTCGCCGCTCCCGCGGCCTCTCCTCTTCGACTGTCCCAGGCCTCCCCGAACGTTTCGTATGATTATTCTGTTACTATTCCCCAGAAGAAACTTAGGTGGGTCTCAGTCGAAAGTAAAGGATAGTACAAAAAATTATATTGAATAGTTAACATGTAAGTTGAACGTGAGGACCAGGCGCATGAAATTAGCCCAAATAGATGTTTATTTTATCTATATTTATAGTGTCTATCGTATTGCATTTAACTTTAGACAAATATGAAAATGTGATTTTCATGAAGGTCATCTCAAGTTAGAGGCTACATAGTAATTTTCTGAAAAATATTGTTATACGTCGTACAGCAATACGTTTTAAAGAAATAGTGTAAAACAACCATTTTTTGTTCCAATTAAACAACGAATTCCAATGCGCGTGTCAAGTCTTTATGCTCGGGCTGTACATATCGTACATACTTACATGTTTTTCATGTATAATCATTTATACAGATTATTCTACAAGATAATTATTAAAGCCTTAAAATTAATGTGATTTTACTTTTACACTATTTATTTAAAACCTTATCAATCATTTTTAAAATGTAAGATATACAGGATGTATGGCGGCGGAATCACGCAATAATTCTGTTATTAGAAAATTTGTCAATACTATGCCAACAGTGCTTTTCTCAAAAATATATTTAAGGAATATATTATAATATAAAAGGAAAATTATATAAACGAGATAGTATATATTTTGTACAGGCACCATCAAAATCTTATGTAAATTATTGGCATTCATATTTTTAAGCGACTAAGTAATAGCCACGTTATTCTTTTGGGAAAAGAAATATTTAAATACTTCCTAAAGAAAGCTTTATCGAGTTTAGTAATTTTCAAACAATATTGCATCAATTTAAGTTGATGCAACATACTTAGTTTTTAGTAAAATGATAAAATTGTATTAGCTTAAATGTTTGTTTAAATCTTTGGCTTACATATCTTTCTTGTTCTCGAAATATTGTTATTTTATTGGGTGTTTCTTTATAGACTTGGTGGATTGTATGTCGACAAACATTGCTTTTTCTTTTTTCATATTCATTCACATCTCCGTGATAAAATTATGTTTTACTTTGTCAAAGAAATATATTGTGATCACGAAACCATTGATTTATTATAAAGACCAAAAAAGGTTTTGTGCAACTGCAATTTTGTTAAAACTGTAAATTACATTATTGTTTTATTTTAATTACCTATGAATTTTGAGTTACGAAGACATAAAGGAATATAAGAATGGACTGAATTCTCGCGTCGAATGTTTTGTATAACATTTAAACAGTCCGATATTAATGTACATATAGAAAAACTTAATTTAATAAGTAATAATAATAATGTGCCTCATTTGTTACCGACTAAACAACAAATAATAGGTGAAGTGTTCTTTGATAACTTGAGATATTATGTATTTTTATTGAAGATAAATTTTATGCTGTGTAACTTAGGTATAAAAGAGGAATATAATATAATTTGTTAAGATAATTGTGTTAAGGTTTTAGTAAAATTGATTGAGACGTGTGCACTGTTTGGTGCGTTTTACTTTGTGAATACCAGAGTCCCTTTGTGGTATGCCGTTGGTTGTGGTTCTCGGGTCGAGGGCTATTTGTACTGTACAGTAAGCAAACAGTCAATTATATTATTACTACCATGAAGTTGGTATTTTACATGTCATCATGCGACATGTTGCAAGTTTAAACTGAACTCATCACTTCGAATAAGTAGTAATAGTTTTAATCCGTCGCACGTTTTCAAATATTTTCTTTTTATCAAACGAGGGACTCTCGTATCGTTTTAGTTTTAAACCCTGTTTGTGTTACGCCTAATGGATTTGGTATAAGTTAGGGGCTGTTATGTTTTACAAGTACGATGTAAATCGTAAATTGTTGGAGGGTAAGGATGCCTTGGGTGTAACGCGGTGGTTACGGAGTGAAGTGTGCTAACGAAGAATTGAATAAAGCTGAAACAAATTTATTACTATACACATTAATATTAATAAAATAAAGCATTATTGTAGACTTTATTTTTTCATTTAAATAAAGTTTGTATGAAATGACTGTTGTTTTTACGCGCCCGTATGTCCGCGGATGCTTAGTGCCGTGTCCCGTTCCAGTTGTACGGTCTCGGCGCCGCGGCGTCATGCCATGAATGAATGACAGACAATGCGCCCCATTTTTATAAACATCTGTCCCTTGCAATTGGCCTACGCTCTCACCCTACTATCACAACTCGCTAGGTTATATTATGTAGTTTAGGCGCGCGCTCTAGCAAGCGTCCTGCCGTTTCCCACCCGCCCGGCCGTTCAGCCGTCAGTTACGCGACGAGCGTAGTAAGTGTCGCGTCTGTTTTACACTATGTGACTTAATTAGTGGTGTAACAATAAAACCGACATGAATACCGTACCCCGGGTGCTTTAAAGTGAGAGTGTTGAGTTAAAAACTAGTTTGACGAATTGCGGGTCTGTGGAGAAAAACGCGGGAAAACATTTTTTTAGGGTGTTCGGTTTATCGATCGGTCGCGCCACTGCAATGCACCGGTGCCGGATGATAAATTGTGTGATTTTGTTTACATCTCACTTCTGATTCTAACACTTGTTTTATTGGGTCTATTTGACAATACTCTTTAACTAACGTGTCCATCCTGTCCTTCCTACATGCTTTAATAAATATCGCTATAGGCTATTTAAAAAGAGGTGCTTTATTTTTATGAGTAGCTGTGAGACCAATTAAAAGCTATTGAATAAGCAAAGCGAGCTATTTCGGATCGAGATACTATTTTGTTGCCTTCTCAGAGAACTCGAATTCTTTATTTCTTTGAAACGGACTGGCTATACTAGTTTTTTACTAACGTAACGTTCGGCTGTTGATTTGTAGGTTGCCTATTATTTACAATCGATTTGACTTAAGTATATCAGATTTGTTTTTTCTAGATAATGTAAGGGAGTCAGATACTTATAATAAATGTATACAATAACCCAAATAATTGAATTGCGTATAATTTAATTTTGCCTTGTGATAATGTTCGTCGAAAAAGCCAACATTCAAAACCTAATTATCCCTGAACATTAAAATCATATTCGACTTTGTAAATGATAATGGGTGTCAAAGTTTATCATTAATCCATATCGTAAATATCGTAATTAAATTAGCATACACTGCTACGAGTATATTTGCATCATATGCAATTTAAATACACGCTACAATAAACGTGTCGAATGATAACTAAATTTTAGTAGATAATATCTGATTGAAAATAGCGGTAAATACTTATACAAGCTTCAAAAATGCAACACAATTAATTGCCTTAAAGATGTATAGTAGAACATTATGAGTGTATACTTACAACATCAATATTTCTAATAGTTTTCGGGTAGTTAACTTTTGTTGGTAGAAAAAAGAATATCTCTTGTGCGACTCGAAGGACCATTTTGATTATTCGTTGGTTTGAGTTCTTAGCATAGTTCATTATTAAAATTTTGTTAGGTACGAATACAATTCCTTATCAAAGCGACTGTCATAGAATGTTACATTATTATTTTTGGCCTTGAAAACATGCCGGTGAGCATTTTTTTACGAGAGAATTTTTTGTTTTCTTTACGGTATTAGGTACCTACTTTGGGTTGGCAAAATCAATGGGTTTCATGTATGCCTCTGATGGGACACTTACTTTGTAGTTGTGTCTGCAATTGTAAATAAAATTAATACGCAACGAATCTTGCTTATAGGTACGCTACTCAAGTTCATTTCAAACTTAAATTTTTCAGCGATCCAATTTCATGTGCTGCAAATTTTTCGTTTCCTTCATCTTAAAATTTCAGTAAATACTTAGATATTTGTAATCCTACTAATCCTACTAATATTATAAATGCGAAAGTTTGTAAGGATGTATGTGTGTGTGTGTTTGTTGCTCTTTCACGCAAAAACTACTGAACGGATTTTCATGAAACTTTGCAGTAATATAGCTTAGACATCGGAATAACATAATTTGTTAAAATTTATAGAGATTTTTGAAGGGACTGGTTTCCCGAAGCGAAGCGAGGTTGGATTTACTAGTAATAACTAATATCTATGGTTGATTCTTTACCATCTTCGATAAAACAATGCATCTGCTTTGTGATCATAAAACTAATCGTCACGGCGAAAAGGGTAACATTTTTAATTATTCAGATTTATTTTGCCCTGTACCTACCTCTGTACTGCAGGCTGCAGATGTTACGTAGCGAGCCGACTCATTCACGGTCCAAATACTGTGACGTAAGGAAACCTTACACGTCCTGTCGCAGACAAAAGATCTGCTGAAGATATTGTAATTTTAGTATTTTGTGCTGAGGACGGGCTTCCGTTGGATGGCGCTTTAGCTTGATACTAGTATTCTAGTCTTACGTTCTTGTCCCATGTAAACTCACGTTCTTATAAAAATGGACCGCTGTTCTACATGCAATTACTTATCGTTGACATTATTTTATACACATGAATTTTCCTATACGCATTTAACTAGAATTCTAGTTTTGTACTACTGTATGTACCTATAATGTAACAAGTTTTGGGTTGTGGCTTCATTGATTTTTGAGAATGAGCTTCCTTATTGTTTCTGCGAGGGTCTGTGCTGCACCTGGTATTGCAGATGTAGGTACAATGCCAACCGTGACAAACGGGTTTAAAAGTAAAAGTTACCCTCCACAACACATGAAGATGGTAGCTTCCCCCTATGCTACAATACTCGGACGGAATAAACAAATTATTTAATTGACTGCTGATTATGAAATTCTACTGGCCTACATGCGAAATACTCACAACGTGTTTAAAAGTAGCGGCGCTAGGACGCGTCCATTATAAAGGTGTCCGTTCCATTTGCTAACTTTGTTGTCACAGAACTAATAAACCTGTTGTCATAGCATGATGGTAAGTTCCATACCTTGGCATCACATTTTGTCATGTTATAGTAGAAATGTGTCAGTGTTTCTAGAGTAGGCACGTCAAACTGTCTTCTGATCGTCAGGTAGATCATTTCCTTTTTGCTGCTTAAAACAAGATGTTGATACGTTTCTTGTGATAAATACTGGAGGTAGGTACCTATCAAAACCAAATACTTATCTAGCTATTATTATCAGTTGACAAGGTTATTTTCACGAGGAAAACATATTTTATGATCCTTAATATTCGATAGGTATTACAGGCAAAAGCCAACATTATAAAAAATTTTGATAATATATTTAGTATATTTACCTACCTCATCAAGGTTCTACGCAACAAAGATAAATTTAATGGATCTATTAAAGTGACATTTATAGCAAATTAGTTTAAAAATGTAATTAAATTTGTTCAAACTAACCGGCTTTTAGCTTCAACCCATTAGAGGCCCATTACAAATCAGTGGGTCTCACTTCGGTGTAACTGAGGAGGCAAACCGAATTCCGTGTCTATCTGAAGTTAATCTACACGTGGCTATTTATATTGATTTTAACGCACCCTTCTCCATTTAAGAGGAACCCGAACCTAGCAGTCTGACTATTATGGCTTGTGAATGATGTGATGATACGAGGATCGTACCTACACATGTTTTGGTGGGAATGATAAGTAAAATAAAGATTTTGAAGTCTTTTGATTTTGATGATCCGTGCCGCCTGGGTTCGATTCCCAGCGAGGCGAAAATTTTAATGGTTACTCTACTCTGTGTGTAGTTATGATGTCCTACTTAGACTTTGTGTGTTTTCCATGGTATCCAGGACACGGCATTTTAGTGTGGGGCTATAAGAGAGTAACGTATGTGTATCGTTATTTAAATAATACTTACAACAAAGAACCACATCTGCAGTTCACTGAATGAAATGCGAAAAGGGCCGCAATGGGGATACCTCACAATTTCGCGTTGTTAGTCGATTCGTAGATACATAGGAATTAGAAGTCATTATCTCCTGACATATGTAACCAGTCTATTACAACTGAAACTGCGACATATGTAGAACTAATGACTCGTTTCGCGACAAACGAGTAAGTTAAAACGAGTTATGCCGCTACTGTAAAGTTTAGCAAGGCTACTTTGTCCAGTAAATCTAGTTTGGCGCTATTGTCCACAAACCCTTCTATAGCTGTGAAATATATGGCTATCCACAAGAGAACAGAACAAGACAGTTGATTGAGACTACATATTAATTATAGTCTCTCTTTAAAGGATTTAAAAAGCGCTTAGGTACGCCGTACGCACTTAAGTATAGGCACTTCTCACATTACGCTATTTATGAGCTATGCGACTGCGACGCAATCCCAAAATTCTATGTATCTGACACTTTTCACTGACAGGAGTCGCATCGTAGGTACGTGGTAGGTTCCGGGCGCCCATTACTATAGACGCGTCTCCTGTCAGTGAAAAGTGTCAGATACATAAAAATTTTGGATTGCGTTGCAGTCGCGTAGCTCATAAATAGCGTTGTGTGAGAAGTGCCTTATTTTCGTTTATTTTTAATATGTATTTAAAAATCAAATTTTTCAATATGAAGCGTTGCAAAAACCTTTTACGAGTTGTCCGCAAAGCTAGTTAATCTAAGTTAATACTTAATGAAAGTACTGCTGTTTTAATTATCCGCTTACCCCCACACTAGGAACCCTATACCTACCGCGTGCCGTGTGGAATGAACAACGCTAATAGATATCGCTAACACACGACCCGAGTACAAGAATATTTATTATTTTCATCCCACCTATTCGAAAAAGACGACTTGGTTCAGTCTTAAGGGGACCGAAAGTTGGTGTTTTCTATTTAGCGGGCGGGAATGAATTTTCATATAACTTTTCCTGCCCATTATTTAAATAACGGGCAGGAAAAGTAAATTCAGTTCGGATTGTTAGAAATTCATGGTTTTATTTTATTTTATTTGGGATAACAACAGCTTTTTTATAACTAATACAATTACAATACAATATATTATGAGAAGTTGAGCCAATTACAGTTATCCACGTTTTACAAACTCATACTTTAACTAAAAAAAAATAACAAAAATTCCGAAAAACAATAGTTACCTATGAATAATCTATAACAATTCTATTTATACTATAAATTATGTTAATAAATAAACCACTATATATTATAATTACATTATAGGTATATCATAATATACAAAATGTATTATTATATGGAAAATATAATATTATATTATAGATATACATATAAATATATATATTAAATAGATATGTATATTTGTATATTTAGTTAAAATAAAGAATATGATTATATCTTAATTAAGTAGAGAATTGGAGAAGCAGGTTTAGGTGCAAGATAATATATGATATGGGTACGTCTTATGTATGGGAAATATTTTTGTTTTGAAAAATGAGTTCTTTAGTTAGTTTAATTGGTTTAGTTGGGTTGGTCGGGTTAGTCGGGTTAGGCTCTAGACAGACGGACCGCATTTCAACTGCAATCCAACGGCAAATTGCAGTTCAGGTGCAGTTTGAATGCAGTTGACACGACTGCAATAGTACATGCAAACCAAATGCACAGTCCGATTGCAGTTAAAATGCGGTCCGTCTGTCTAGAGCCTTAGGGTCGGGCCACATTGATCGACGGCCTTTCGCATTTTGCCGATTGAAAAGGAACACATTGTTACGCATTATGCCGTACGGAAGCGAACGCCTCCGTACAGCTCACAGCCGTCAGCCGTCAGCGTCAGCCGTCGATCGCCGTCGCTCGCCGTCGATCGCCGTCGACGACGCGTTCGGCTCGTCGATGCGAAAGGACGCGTACGGCTTTCCATACTTTACGCTCTTTTTGTATGGACAAACCGTCGATCGCCGTCGATCAATGTGGCCCGACCCTTAGTCGGGTAAGTCGGGCTAGTATGGTTAGTCGGGTTAGTCGGGTTAGTCGGGTAAGTCGGGTTAGTCGGGTTAGTCGGGTTAGTCGGGTTAGTCGGATTAGTTTAGTCGGGTTAGTCGGTTTAGTCAGTTTAGTTAGTTTAGTGACTGTGACAGTATTATTCCTGAATTTGAGGCGCCTTTTATTTTCTCATAGGGGGGGATGAAAAGTAGAGTGTATCACTCGGGAGCAAATATATTACTTACGGGGGAAAAATATTACTTTGCACCCTTGTAATACAATCTACTATTACCTTTCATATAAATTTCTGCCCCGGTCAGGAATCGAACCTGAGACCCCTCGTACAACCGTTGTCGTCACTACCAATTAATCAAGGACATCGCCATATTAGAGTAGGTATTCTTTAGGGATTAGGGTACCCGCCTGCTATCTGCCACACTGTTTAAAACCGGACATTAATGTTTTATAGACTACAGGCCCATGTCGAAAATGGATGGGTCATACGAACCACCAGGTGATGTAGGTATATAGGACGATATAAGAGCACAAAATAATAAGATTCAGCACTATGCCGTCACTTGTAAGCTGTCCAACTGAGTGCTGGTGAGAATTCAAAAGTGCAGGTAGAGGGAGTACATTTTGGTCATATGATTTTGTACGGCATTTTTTATTGAAACAGTATGAAACTGATGCCGTACAGAATCAAATGACCAAATTTACCCTGGATTTTTTAAAAAATCAAAAAAAATTACCGACTTTGTGGCGCACCATTTTTTTACGGGACTGCGCGCTTTCTTATTATTTTTAATGGATCTATCGATGGTGAAAATGCCGTACAAAATCATATGACCAAAATGTACTCCCTCTACCTGCACTTTTACATTCTCACCAGCACTCAGTTGGACAGCTTACAAGTGACGGCATAGTGCTGAATCTTATTATTTTGTGCTCTTATATCGTCCTATATACATCACCTGGTGGTTCGTATGACCCATCCATTTTCGACATGGGCCTGTAGTCTATTATATTTAGATATCCATCTATCGTGTTACAGTATCCGAAACTCAATTTTAATGCATTCTTTTTTAGGTCAGCAACGTGTCGGTAATATGTTTGGCGCGGTACCTATGTTCATGGGCGACTATTGGTAACATCGTGTAGCTTGTCTGCCTGACCTTTCAGTCTGGTAATCTTTCGAGTATCAGCCAGTTGATTGATAATCAGTAGAGATTTCAAATAATTAACTTGGGCGTTTGTTGTTACAAAAAGCTAAATTTACGTTCTTTACTTGAAAGTAAGAGCAAAAATAAAAGGCATCGCAGTTTTGCTCTCAGTGAAACCGTTTGAAGTTTCACTCATTCGTTCCCAATCTATAGAGACGGAAGATTGTTACACTTACCTCAAGTTATCTCGTAATTCTCGTATACCGTTCCTACAATGGTCCGAGCCGCAATAAAACAATCCGTTCGTTTCGTGAAAGTTGTGTGCGGTCGTTGTTTTTCGCCGAGTTAACCTCAACTGCTCGATTTCTTTTGTTGACGTTCATTACACTGCAGCGACAATGGGTTTTGGTGTTCGCTGACTGTACTGACGGTAGCCAGAAATTTGTAAAACGACCTGAATGGTCCAATGGTTACTACGCCGGATCGCTGTGCAAGGGTCCTGGGTTCGATTTCCAGCAAGGCAAAAATGTTATGTGTTGTCCATGGCACCATGATGGCACCCACGACAAGTGGAATCCTAGTGTGAGACTAAGTATAGTATGAGGGTGTAGCGTTATAAAAAATCGTAAATTAAACACCAGGTGTTACTGTAATTTATTGACGATTTGCATGCAAATATTTGTATTTTTCTTTACATCCAAAATAAAACATCATTGATTCTGATATTTTATAGCACATATTCTAGTGATTTTTTCTCCAAGAATTAATACATGTCCGATTTAATGCAGAGATCAAAGAGGGCCCACTTTAACGACACATATGGCGTACCTACTTAGCTTATGGTTACTATGCCGAACTAACTCTGCCGAACTAGTTCCTGGGTTCGATTCCTAGAGAGACGGAAATTTAAAAGATTTTGTTATTTATCTGGGTGTGTGTCTTGTCTCTGTATTTTTTCTTGACACAGGCGACATAAGTGATCCTTTTCTATACACAAAAGCATTAATTTTACGCTTTATGACTTTTGCCTCTTAATTCAAATAAACTTAGTGTAACTAAACTAAAACGTAAGAAATTCAGTTAAGTGTAAAATCTCGACGTAACGACACTATGTTGCAGAATCTGATTTAAACCGTTCGAATACATAACTGAGCCGCAAGCAGTAACACAAGTGTCTGAACGGTATTGATCCGCGGCGTACCGCTGTGTCATGGTTACCCTACGAATAGAAAACATTAGTAACTCTTCGAGCCTGTGCGAGGCTGGCTCATCTAACGATTACCAACAGGCCCATCAGTAGACCACAGACTATAATATATAACACACTATACCATACGTAAATGCATAAAAATGTGACTGAGAAACTTTTATTTGTGAAAAAGTGTACTAAGTGTAAGTTGCAATTTGTACAAAAACAATATTAAAATAGTTGACTGACATAAGTGAGTGCGTGTGGTCTTCATTTGTCACGGAGGAAGTTGACTATGACCATGGGTAAGTTAACATTTGTTTACATTATTATATTTAGATATTATTAAGTAGGCAATTATAATAAATTAATAGTTTGACAAAATAAAAACACCTTGTATAAGCTAATTGAAGTTTAAACGTGAAGCAACCAATGTAGTCTCTGTGCTGTTAACCGTTGAGGAGTTCCCTTTGTGGAGCCAAATCTGAGCGTGCTATTTGGCAAAGCATTGTAATCGGCCCTAAATAATTCTGTTCCCACGTTAATCTGACTCCTTGAAGTTAGTGAAAATTAGTCTGATTTCCGCAGGTCATTTATGCATAATAATTACCTATCTATAGTCTATAGTCATAGATGCAGGCCCCGACAAGTACATCGACCCTTGCCGTTGAAAAATAGGGCCTTACTCCTGGACTTATGCCAAAAGTACATCCTATTAATATTATAAATGTGAAAGTTTGTGTATTTGTTTGTTTGTTTGTTTGTTACTCCTTCACGCAAAAACTACTGAACCGATTTTCATGAAATTTGGCACACACATAGAGGGCAACTTAGATTAACATATAGGATATTTTTTATCCCAGAAATCCCGCGGGATCGGAATTTACGCGGGAAAACCTTCTTCACGTATGGGGTATAAATAGCTTTGTTACTCCTTCACGCAAAAACTACTGAACCGATTTTCATGAAATTTGGCACACACATAGAGGGCAACTTAGATTAACATATAGGATATTTTTTATCCCAGAAATCCCGCGGGATCGGAATTTACGCGGGAAAACCTTCTTCACGTATGGGGTATAAATAGCTTCTAAACAAACATTAATATAAAACTAACAAACATTAATATAAAACTAACAAGTCTGTCTTCCCGGAAATCCCGCGGGATCTGGAGTTACGCGGAATAAACTCCTGCGCGTACGAAGTAGCGGGCACACGCATAGAGGGCAACTTAGATTAACATATAGGATATTTTTTATCCCAGAAATCCCGCGGGATCGGAATTTACGCGGGAAAACCTTCTTCGCGTATGGGGTATAAATAGCTTCTAAACAAACATTAATATAAAACTAACAAGTCTGTCTTCCCGGAAATCCCGCGGGATCTGGAGTTACGCGGAATAAACTCCTGCGCGTACGAAGTAGCGGGCACACACAAAGAGGGCAACTTAGATTAACATATAGGATATTTTCAGAAATCCCGCGGGATCGGAATTTACGCGGGAAAACCTTCTTCGCGTATGGGGTATAAATAGCTTCTAAACAAACATTAATATAAAACTAACAAGTCTGTCTTCCTGGAAATCCCGCGGGATCTGGAGTTACGCGGAATAAACTCCTGCGCGTACGAAGTAGCGGGCACACACATATAGTATTATAAATGCGAAAGTCTGTCTGTGACGTTTTCACGACTAAACCACCAGTCCGATTTGGATGAAATTCGGAATGAAAATATTTGAAGACCCAGAGTCACACATAGGCTAATTTTTTTTTAAAAATCAACCCCTAAAGGCTTGAAATAGGGGATGAAAGTTTGTATGAAAACAACGATTTTGATGAATTTTCCCAGGAAGATAGTTGATGACGTACTTTCTCCCCCACTTCCCCGGTTCGCGATATAAACGAATTCCACGCGGGCGAAGCCGCGGGCAAAAGCTAGTAGTAGATAATAGATATCTACTAAGTATTAAGTGTTCTGTCATTCTGTGCCAAAAGCATTTTGTTTTCTAATTGCTACTTGCAGAGTAGGTATGTTGCTTACCGACGTAATTGGAATTATCCTATAGTGTGGTCAGTGTACCTACCCGCTAACAGTAAGTACCAAGGTATTCGGGAATGGGTGCAGCAACGGTAGAACAGCAGCTTCAGTATGAACATCACCGTCATCTAGGCCCGATATTTCGACACAGTTGCATGGATTGTGGTCACGATCTGGCTGAGCCTGATTACGTAATTAAAATATTATAGGTAGGTATACATTTATATTATAATTTAAAAAATATTCTTGTTATTTTAACATACTTAACCCTTATGTTCATTTTGTATAGTATACTATACATACAACTTTATAAAAATATACGATCATTATAAAATAATTTTTAACTTAGTTTTATTAAACACATGCCTTTTCTAAACGTTTATTTAAAGTTCAAAAATAAAAACAGTCGTTTATCTGTCATAACTTTGACTCAGTTGTGAAAAATAACCGTCAAGATGCGTCGCTCAGGTTTACCTAAGGTAAGTTGTATTTTATTTTTATGGTTTTAGCCCTAAATATGTATGTTTGTTATAAAATACACATGCCTAAATGTTTGTTCTTACACATTTTTACATATTTGCTGTTGTTGCTATAAGAATTAGCGTGTTTTTCTCTTGTTTTTACTAACGTATAGTATACTATACAATGCCGCAGTTGCAGTAATTTAGCTTTCGTTGATGGTGTATAGAATAATATACATTGCTGACTTCACGGGATCAATGATTTTTCGGACATTTCGGAAATTTAAATTGCAAGTATGTATTTCTTATATACTAAACAAATTATATTACAATTTAAAAGGCAGTTGTACTGATATTTGACTGTCTCGTTCATATAGTGCTTGTAGAAAGCAACACGCAAAGTGTTATAGGTTCGATTCCCAGAAAAAATACCACCAACTATTATTATTACTGCATGACGTACCTATATAAAGGGACAAATAACATTACATACATTATTTATATTTGTATTATGGTTTGGCTTTACTGTGGTGATGGCTTTTTTGCATGGCTTTTTTTTGCTTTGGTTTTAGACTGCTGTGGGTGAAAGAAGTAGACGCATTTTACCCTTGGTACCTGAAAAGAATGCAGACTCTGACACAAGTGACAGAGATAGTTGCGGTGATGAAGCTGAAATGATTGGAACAGCAGAAAGTTCACCAGCGCCATGGATAAATTCCAGTCTCGAAAGGTTAAACCTCCTACAAATTTCCGATGATGAGATTGGAACGTCGGAGACATAACAAAATGGCCAACACCACTAGAAAGCAGGATCGACTAAAAGATTTAAGGTATGAAATCTACAGCCTACTGAAACGAGGTCGAAACGAAGAGAAAAAAGACTCCTTGGGAGTTTCTTGTTGCTTGTTCTTCCAAGACCTCTCACCGTAGGGATTTGTTGAAGCGATGGCGTAGCATGACGTTCGAAAAGTGTTTGTAAAAACCTACTTCAAAGAAATAAATATTTGAATTTGAATTTCAGTGAAAAATTTAGACGCAATTCCCGAAAAAGCAAGAATAAAAAACCGATATCTGAACGACCATGCAATGATGTCCGCTATGAAAAATATGACCATTTGCCGCAAATTACTGGATATTGATCAAAGGCGCAAGTACCTATTGCAAAGCTGGCCAGGCAAGTACGATGTGCACAAAATGTACGATTCATCTTTGCTATATGAAGAATCAAAACTGTTTTTTGGAGTACCACCGCAAACAATAGGGTCTCTGAATTATTATATTATTACGATTATTTTGTAATAAACATTTTCAAGCAAGATTTATTTTATTAAACATTTTTAATTTCACTAAGACAGTAATTTTTATTTAAAATCATGTTATTTACAACAACCTTTTGGTGTATGTTAAAAACTACCAGTTACATTCCAACTCTCCCTAAATATGGCAATGTATAGCATAATATACATTCCTAAAAATGCGATAATCACTGTACGTGTAGCAATGTATAGAATAGTATACATATTGTTTTTCCAAAATTTTCATACCACGATTTTTTTATTTATTTTTCTGACGTTTTTTTTAACCCAAAGAAACGACCAATATAATATTTTTTGCTTTTCTTAAAAAAAACAATCTTGCCACGATAAGGGTTAATACTGATTAAATTAGTTAAATAGAAAGCTTCATCCCGTGAATAACTGCACTAAGGAAGGAGCGCTCTTCATGAGGACTCAGGCCATCGCGTATGTTGAATTTTTCTGCGACTTGCCTTAAGGACTATTAAAATGTTTATAATAACAAATAGGTCCAACGCCAGCTACGGAAATGCCCAAAAAATTGCCACTAGCGGTCAGAGAAACCCATGCCAGTAGTGGGCCATTAACGGGTTGAAGCTAAGAACAATCTTCTCTTCAGTTGTCTTGGTCCACCGCACCTGCGACACAAAGAACATTCTGCAAGGTGCGTGTACACGTTCAATTATTATTAATCGGAAGCACTGCAGTGGTGCTGCCAATCGCAGCAGACTGGCTCCAAGCCTACGTGCCATCGTGACCCGAATGTCTCGCCGACGCATACGCCTAGTGCCTTTCCATGCATTTACACGTCGCAGCAAGATTCACTTTACATGCATTTTGTGAAGCGTCTAGTTCCATGGCCGGTATATACGCAGTCCGCCACTATCTAATAAACTTACAGGCAACAGGCTGTCAGCAACTAGCGGCAGCCCTGAATGATCTCAATATAAAGTACTTACCTACTCCTTGGCCAGAGTTTATATAGGTAATATAATTCACTAGTTGTTGTCCGCGGCTTGATCCACGAGGATTTTGACCGGTTTTCAGACAAATTTTCATTCATTTTACGTATTTACACGTACAAATACGTACAAATTTTCATTCCTAAGTTTATCCCTTTAGGGGTGGAATAAGACAAAATCCGTTCTTAGAGGTCATCTACTAACTAATTATTTAACTATTTCTAACTTGGGTTACCCTTGTTTCGTATAACAACTTTTGATATAATTTTAATAAATCGAACAACGTTTAAGATAATAATCAGTTTGTATAATATCGTTTGACATAATTTTCATTTGATCGAATATTCATTTTGTGTAATATTGATCGAATATTTATTTTATACAATGTTCATTTCATGAAATGTTCAGGTGGTTATAAACGCCCTAAAGTCGGTTCTGGCGATGGTTCCTGTTAACCTAACACGCTCGTCGCTTCGCTCCTCGCTAACCTAATTAGTTGAATACTAGTCATTATTAGTCTAGTTTACATTACTTTAATTAATATTAGCGCATTTGAACATTCGATAAAAAGATATTATTCGAAACAAATGATGATAAGAAATAAAATTATGGCAATCAAATATTCGATCAAATGAATAATTATGTGAAATGACTTTATTCCAACTAAAATTAGTCGAAGCGATTTTCGACGAAAAGTTGTTATACCAAACAAGAGATACCCTTCTAACTTCGCTTCGGAAAACTTTTTGCTCCGCTCCTATAGTTCGTAGCGTGATGTTAACTTAACCTTATGTACCATCAATAAATTTCCTTCCTCAATAAAACTATTTGTTGTAATAAAAATAATTTTTCAATTCGAACCAGTTGTTCCCGAGATGAGCACGTTCAAACAAACAAATAAACTCTTTTGCTTTATATTATTACTATAGATACTATAAATAAGAACGGTAGTTTCAGTTTACATCTTTAGGATTTCAATTTATTAATGTAATCCATTTTTACACTAGCCGTTGTCATAATTTTGAACAGAATAAAATCGAAAAAAAAATTACATCTGGTAGGCCACTCCCCAAGCTATCCTTCCCATAAGTTTATCGTACTGCTTAGGAGACACTATATATTAAAGTGTTAACCACGTGAACCACGTCGAATAAGATTAAATACTAGTTACATTTGGTGGATTGCTAGACAAGACGTATGTATATGGAAACGGATGGCTCAGTTAAAAAACACATAATATTTCTTGGTGCTCGTTTTACCGAGACCAATAGGTAATGGTAGAATTTCGCTAAAATCCTTTCGTTTCATTTGCAAACTAATATAGAACGAATTAACATGTATGTGTCGTGGCCACATCGTAGATTTGCTCACACCATGAAATGATCGACCATATCATGAAATGGTCGCGTTTCATGATATGGTCAACTGTCTATTGGCCACATCATAATGTGGTTTGAGCAGATCAATGATAAGAAAACGTTTCTCGATATGGGCAACTAATCGCGCGGCTTTTTCATGAAATGGTCAAGATTATTTTGATCATATCGTAAAGTTGTTACATTAATTACCGGTAGAGGCGCTGCAAGCGCTTTGTTTATGTGTAAAGATGGCGACCGTTGGCGTTAATGTTGTTTCTATTGTCAATTCAGCCTAGAGTAAAAGAGTAGCAATAAAAATTGTGAATTGTAGAATACAATTCACGTCAATTGATAAAAACGAGTAACATTGAACGGAAGCATAAAAATTGAGTTGATTTTGGATGTAAAACAATGAATACTCATTTCCATTACTACTCAGCCAAATTCTTCAAGGTGTAGTTAGGTCGAATTGGTTAAAGAACCGAATTAGCCTACCCCTACTCCACGTAGTCTTGTATGCCCTACCCCTAGAGTGTTTTTTAGAACCCGGAGGCGCGGAGGGAGGGCAGCCCCCGCCCGCTGTAACAAAACGCAGACACCCGGGCGAGCCGGAGCGGCTGAGGCTGGTCGCCAAAGGCGACCAGCAAGCCGAAACTGTGCAGGTGAGCGTGGGTGTCTGTGCTTTGTTACGCAAGGGCGAAGGGGCTGTACCTTCCGCAGCGCCGGAGACGTCACGGTTCGAAATTACGCCCTATATTCCACGTTTTTACGATCCGGCCAAACGTTGATGACCAAATCGTGAAACGTAGACGATTTTACGATCTGGCGAAACTGAGTTGACCATTTCATGAAATGCGACTATTTCATGATATGGTCGATCATTTCATGATGTGAACAAATCTACGATATGGCCACGACATATGCATTGAGATACTAAGTATGTACTAAAACATGTAGGTATGTAGGGTTTTGCATAATTTGTAGTTTGACTGCGACTTGAACACTTGAAATCATTCATTCTGTTTATTATGTAGTATCTCCTTAACTATTAATACTATTTGAATTTTAAGCGTTTCACTGGTTATTCTACTTATGCAACTTGAGTTGGGTCCTGACAGATTTACTGATCCTTCGAGCCGGATTTTACGATCACCATCTAGTCCTTTTGGTCTCGGTAAAATAAAGATGAACAAAAATATTTGTAAAAGCGTTAAAAGAAGTTAAAAAGCAGTCGATATTGAAATATGGAAGAAGAAATAAGTTACCTACTTATTTGCATTTATCCTAGATTCGTAATTTAATTCAGTCATTCCTTAGCTTATCCTACCTAGCATAGGTACTTACTACCTTAGCTTATTATACCTAGCCATTCTGACAAATTCATATCTACAATAGTACCTAGATATAACGCTTAATGTAAGGATTCCTAGATGACTATCGAATCTTAAACTCGTAACCGTTTTCTGAATAGTTTGGGGTCTAATCCATCTAATGAAATGGATGGCGATCTGGAACCGGATTGTTCATTACCAAATAGATATAATAATTATATGTATCTGTTATTTTATTTTTGAAACTTCCAATCATGTTAAAATTTGCGAACTCCATAAAGCGGTTTCCCTTGAACTTGTTTGAGACTAATATGTCACTATCAGCGGAACATCCCACGCTCAATCAACGCGGTTGGTTATTGGTTTTAATTAACGAAACGTATTGAGATTTTAATATTGTTTTGATGGAAATATTGGCAATAAGCTTTCAAAGCAAGCCCAACATCCTTAAATTAATAAGTGAAGCAAAATCTTGGGTGCGTTGTTCCGAATAGACAAAAAAGTGATGTAATGTTTGAATACCCTCGGATTTTGACATAGACATCTTTGTATTAGATAATATATGTATAAAATAATTTATTTATACAGCCAGACAAATTGTGCAGTAGCTGTTGTGATATCCATTAAAATGTCAACACACGTCACAAACCGTCCCACGCGAGGCATTAGCCCAAAACATTATCATACATCGACTAATGATTTGCCTAATTGATTGATTGTGTTGTTCATTCATAAAAGTCTATTCATATTATATCACAAGAAGTAGGTCGATGTAGCCAATGAATCAATGAAGTGGAATCAGTTTCAACACATAGGTACTGCAAATAGAAGAAAGAAAGAAAGAAAGAAAGACATTTATTCGTAAAAAATACACTCATAAATTACAGACAACAATAATAATAATGACTATGAACATGACTCTAAATATCATAAGTGGACCCTTTACGAAATGGATCCTGCTCAGCATTATGCTGGAGTCCGGAGACTGACAGCGCTGATCTTCCGCAGGACCCATTTGCAGTGTCACGGAGGTCGTGCAGCATACATGTATTTAGGTACTTAGGCAGGAAAACACAAAATACCAGCGTTAGGCGTTAGGTACCAGCACTCCATAAATTATATAATATATAAATATAATAAATAAGTAATACAAGTTAATAAATAATATAATACTATCAACAAATTAAAGGTAAATAATAAATAAATATTATATAGCACTAGTGTCATTTCGCAATGGTTCTTCGATCATTTGATGGTTAATTAAAAACTGTTTTAACTTAGTCCTAAAAATATTAATACTTCGCAGGCTCCTGATCGGCGGTTAGGTAATGTAAATGAAAGTATATTTTGCTTGGTTGATTGGTTGAAACTGTTGTAGCCAGCCCACCCTGTTGCTGAGGGAGTTTGAGCCAAACGTCTTGTATTCCGGATGCAGGCTCAGAGTATTTCTTGTCTTTCCTCAACTTTCTGTCTTGGGCTGAGGTCTTGGGCGACAGCAGTGATGCCTTTGATGTTACTGATGTCTAGGGGCGTTGGTGACTATTCACTATTAGATGGCCTCACTGCTCATTTGTCATCCGGTGTGACGTGGGAGTCGCGGCTTTCATGTATTTTGATGTTACTAATAACATAAGTAAACGAGTTCATTAAATAAATTGTTAATTGCCTAATCGCAATAACAACTTTTACGGCACAAAAAGCCTTCGTAACTACACCGAAATGAAAATGCAGTACCTACCTATTCTTTTTTATTAAAGTCACACCTTCTGGCAAGGAGGTGTGAATTAAGCTTTGGTTTCCTAGGAAAGCGGTGCCGTCATGTAGCGGCCGTAATACAGCGGTGAATGACGTCACTAGAACGTTGTCTATGTCCTCGAGAGTGATAACTGACACCGTAACGTCAAAAAGCAATACCGCCATTTGCATGACGGCCGTCTTGTCGACACCGATGGTTTGGTCAACGTTTTATTGATAGCGGTGCTATTTTTAATATGTATTTGTGGTTTTTTTTTCGGAACAACGTCAAAAAAATAAAAAGTAAAGAAAAAAGTCAACTAAAACAGAATTGGTGGCGTGAAAGTGGAGAAATATTAAATTCTGATGAATTATTAATTATTAAAATGACTGACGGTGTGTTAAAACGGCCGTGGAACTTTCCACATGTCATCACCGTCAAGACGGCCGTCTACTTGCGTCCGTAATATTGCGGTCGCTACATGACGGCACGGCTTTCCTAGGAAACCAAAGCTTTACTGACATTAAAGTCCATTAGGTTACTCTATTATTAGCAAGTAGGTATCCGACTATTTACAAAAGAAATACATATTTACTGATCAGATTTCACACTTCTGTTTACCTAAGTGTGATATTTAATCGTATCACTCATTCTGCCAGCTGTCATATTCTTTTGATCTATGTCCAAAGAACTGACAAAACATCAGACTGTTTAGGATAAACGAGACCGTATTTTATCTCCACAATCTCCAGCAACAATATTAATAGCATTAATAGTTATATTTGTTAAACAAGAGAACATATTACAAATTCCGAGTTGCATCCCAAACAAGCTAACTAGCAATTACTTCGAATTCTCTAAAATGAGGAATATAAAGGCTCAGAATTCTTAATTGGTGCTGATTTGACACTTTTACCTATATTATTGTGAAACATTGTCATATTGACCACGAGTCTAGATAATCATCATTATAGTAAACCCAACTTAAGACTGAAACGAAAGAGGCGCTGTCGGACGCATTTGACATTCATTTGACCAATCATTGCACACTAGTAACTGACAGATGAATGAACACAACGTACTTATGAATGACTTTTCGTTAGTTCCAATTTTTGCCATTTCAGAGATAAGTTGGGCGGACTGTAATTTGAACCTGATTAACAAACTTCTATATTTTGTTTTATTTGTTTTTTATTTATTTTTATTTTATTTTATTTTATTTATTTTTGTACACACACATATTTAAAAGGAAACAAAATATTTAAAACAGTTTGTACAAGGGCACTACTTTATTATTCCTATAAGAAATTTCTTCCAGTAGGCCCATAAGTGGAATGGGGATTTAATGAGGCAAACTTAGTGTGTACCTACCTATTTAATACTATAAACTATAAATATATAAATTTAAACATGTAATATATATGCATACTATATATATAAATATATATGTATAATATATAAATATAATACTAATACATACATATGGTATTTACAACATATACGATATATGAAATATAATAATATTGATAAAAATTTTAATTATTTCGTGAAGCAAGATCCAAGTAGTATTCTTTTACGCGCTTTTTAAAAGTTAAAATTGTTTTGCAGTCCCTTATTTGATATGGAAGCGAATTCCATAACCTAATTGAGTGAACCGAGAATGAATGTGAAAAAAAGCTAGTCTTGTGGGATGGGAATTTAAGAATAGTTTTAAGGTGTGACCTGCAAGGTACACCGGGAGGGTGGGAGAATGAAAATTTATTACAGAGATATGAGGGAGATGAAGGGCTGTGCAAAATTTTAAATAATGTGCACAATATTCGAGTGTTCCTGCGAAGTCGAATTGGGAGCCACTTGAAATTCTTGCGAAATTGAGATACTCTGTCGAACTTTTTCAGTCCGAAGATAAAACGAATTGCCAAATTTTGCAAGCGCTCAAGTTTATTAGTGAGCTCCTCTGTAGCATCCAAATAACAGACGTCAGCATAGTCGATAATGGGTAGAATGAGGGAGTGAGCTAAAGAAATTTTAGTTTTCAAGGGTAAGAAGTCTTTAAGATCAGTGATATCAGTCATAACTTGAATATTAATGCTTTTTCATGCTTCCATGTTCCATCTCAATAACGTTAGAGGCAGATGTTTTAGGCACCAGATAGCAAGGGGGTCCAAAAGCAGCTGTTTTGGGTGGTGCCATTTTTGTAACCTCGCAGAGGTAAGTTCAAGAGAGGGTGTTGAAGTCGAAGACAGTCTAGCAATATCCTCTCAGTACCGGCGTTAGGGTAGGGCGCGGTTGGGCGACCGCCAAGGTGCGCCGGACGAAAAGGGGCGCCGCAAGCCGCGGATATTGCATCTAGTTCATTTAAGAAAATTTTCGTTTCAAAATTTTTGAACGTTCGGCTACAACCCATTAATGGCCCACTCTGAGCACGGGTCTCTCCTCATTATTGAGGAGGCCTAGAGCATACTCCACCACGCTGCTTCAGTGCGGATTGGCGGAGGGGTTAGTGGCCAACACGGTGTCGAAAGTTTTTAAGCCACCCGAAGGCCTCCACTACCGATTTTTGACTACTGATTTTTGAACGTAAAACGATTAATCAAATTGTTCTCGTTGTACCTACATGTCATGTATTGGAGAAAGTTTATAATTTTTATAATTTCAGTGAAATAAAATGAAAGTGATAAGCAGGAGTTTAATATTTTACACATCAAAATAATGAATACTAGTGTTCAATGATATGAGCTCTTTTAATTTTTAAATAAACTTGAAATTAATTAGACCGACTTAATAAATAAATAAACAATTCTAATTTTATTTTATAGCAGCACAATTCCTTTTCTACGTTATTATATTCCAATCTATCCGAATATCCATACTAATATTATAAATGTGAAAGTGTGTTTGTTTGTTTGTTTGTGACGCTTTCACGTCGCAACTTGGCTATTATATGGTATGGTTTATGTGTGTGGGGATAGTTAGGGGTGTGGAGAGCGACGTAGGCTACTTTTTACCGCGGAAAAACATCTCATTCCCATGGGAAGATCGATATTTTGTTAGTTGCTAGATATTTAGTTCCGAATGTTATTAATAGATGGCGTTAGTTCATTTGAAATTTGCAAGTTTTTAATCACGCTATCAAATACTATATATAATTTACTTTCCATAGGCAAACGTTATATTTGATGTTCCAGATCATAATTATAGGCTACTTTTTAGCCGAGATTCCTACGGGAACGGGACCTACGCGTCTGTTACCTACGGGTCCCGAAGCGAAGCGCGGGCGGTTCTCTAGTCAACTCATAAGATTTATGATTTCATAATAAAAAAAATGATAATAAAGTAAAATTATTAGTCCGGTCAACGAATGTCTAAAAAGACGGTCTAGAGTGCGTTAGCGAAACTCTAAGCAATTTCTTCAGAAACCTGTTCAGGGTGCTCAGGGTGAAATCATACTAAAAGTCCTGACGTCTAGGAGGTGACCCAACAAACTAGACTCAATGAGTCTCGTTCTAATTCGGTCACAGATGCGTTGCTACCCCTGAGGACTGAGATGGTCGCCTCTAAAAAAGTGTAACCGGCTCCACACCTTCCTATCCGGAACACAATTGTTCTTAAAACAATTATTACACGGTAGGAATGGTACTAGGTACCGTGGCGGGCGGTGGTACTTCCCCGGGTGAGCTCTAGGCCCTACCACCTATCTAAATAAATGTGTTTTTTTGATAGATGGTTATTTCATTGTACCCATTGCCTTTTTTCGTATGTAATTGAATTGCAGTTAGGGGGCGCCGAAGAAAGCTCGCCCAGGGCGCTAGAAGTGCTAAAACCGGCCCTGTTATATCCTGCTCAACAGCTGTGACCAACGCCGATGATTATTCAAAGCTTTCAGTAGTAACATGAGACTAGAAAGCTTCTTCTCACTCCTGATATTAAGGACCTTATGATTCAGCGCGACAGACCCTAAAGAAGCCGCCGTCGTCGCCGTCCCTCTGAGCTGAGTACAATTTAACGCGTTTCAAAGTGCTGCGAAATAGGTGTAGTCGTGCGTGTCGTGATGCTAAAAGACGTTACTACCATGAATCCCTTAATAATCGAAATTCTGCTGAGGTATGGAAGTTCCTTCGGACTGTTGGTGTTGGTAAGTCTACATACGATTGCCAGATCAGCTCCTTAAACGATCTAAAGAAGCATTTTGGTTTACTTTCCTCTACTTTAGATCCTACTATAAAAACTTGTACTTTATCTGATTTATCGAAGGCGCCAGCATTGGGTTTCCCTCCATTCACTCTAACAACGGTGACCGAAGATCTCGTTAAAAAATCAGCGACAGCCATTACTTACTTCATCTTCAGTCGGCCATGATAATGTTTGCTCGAGAATGATTTTACCTATACTACCTCATATTCTCCCAGTCCTTACCCATATTTTCAACTCTTCCATATCATCATCTTCTTTTCCTTCAATCTGGAAATTCGCTTATATTACTCCGCTCTCTAAGACTCCTGATCCTTCTATACCTAACCATTTTCGTCCAATATCTGTTTTACCGTACCTTTCTAAAATTCTCGAGCACATTGTACACAGACAGCTTACTTTGTATCTATTTACTAATTCAATCCTTTCCCCACAGCAATCGGGATTTCGCCCTGGCCACAGCACTGTCACAACCCTGTTAAAAGTGACTGACGACATCCGCTGGGCCATGGAACAAAAGTCGCTTACTGTCTTGGTCCTGCTGGATTTCAGCAGTGCTTTTACCTCAGTAGATTTCGACATCCTCCTCGGAGTTCTTAATTCTATTAACATTTCTTCCTCCTCTATCAAATGGTTTGAATCCTGTCTTCGGGGTCGCTCTCAGTGCGTACGCCACAAGCAAACTTTTTCTGATTGGAGTGCATTGACTGCGTCTCGTATTTGCGAATGGTCCCGCTCTTTTCGCCTATTTTTAAATCCAGCGAAATCGACGGCCATCATCTTAGGTAGTAAGCACCAGTGCAGAGACCTCGACGTCAATGTGATTCCTACTTTGTATCTTGACGGCACTCCAATAAACTACACAAATACAGCCAAAAATTTAGGAGGTATTTTTGACCAAAATCTGTCGTGGAGTGCTAATGTCAGTCATGTTAGTAAGAAAATTCACTTTTCTTTGCACTCGCTGAAACGTCTACAAAATTTTTTGCCTTTGAAAAATAAGATTACACTTGCCCAGACGCTTATTCTTCCTATACTTGATTACGCTGATACCTGCTATCTGGATGCCAATGAGGAGCTAGAAAACAAACTTGAGCGCTTGCAGAATCTGGCTATTCGTTTCATCTTTGGATTAAGGAAATTTGACTATGTTTCTCAATTTCGCAAGAATCTCAAGTGGCTCCCAATTCGTCTTCGACGAAACACTAGGATATTATGCCTCCTTTTCAATATACTCCATTCCCCTACCTCTCCTTCTTATCTACGTGACAGATTCTCCTATGCCCGTCCAACAGAAATGCCTTGCAGGTCTAGTGTTAGAACCAAGCTTAGATTTCCTCCTCACAAATCTAGTTATTACTCCCATTCTTTTACTGTCCAGGCGGTGAGATTATGGAACTCCTAACGAACATAAGAGACGCTAAAACTCTGCTTAAATTTAAACCTCCGTTCATCTGACTGACAACAGCGACCATTGTATATAAGTATGTACCTATATAAATATGTTATTAATACTTTTCTTTTAATTGTATATACCTATTCCATATATATTATACTAGTTTTTGCCCGCGGCTTCGCCCGCGTGGAATTCGTTTATATCGCAAACCGGGGAAGTGGCGAAGGGGTTACGTCATCAATTATCACGAAATCATTACGAAATCATCACAGAATACAGTATCTCATAATCTCAATCTCAACCATCTTAATGATGAATTCACTGCCTCTTCTTGCATTGACAGCAACACCAAATTAGCAACTCTAAATCATCTTTCTCAGTTTCCTAACTCTAATTCTCCGTGTTTTTCTTTTAATCTATTTACGGATCGTGATGTTGTGAGGGCAATAAAATCCATACCCTCCGATGCAGTCGGAAGTGATAACATTAGCCGTAAAATGATCCTTCCCCTCCTTGACATTCTCGCTCCTACTATCACCTTTATCCTCAACCAATCTATCTCTCTAAGCACGTTTCCTACCAATTGGAAAGATGCCCATATAATCCCAATTCCCAAAAAGTCTAATCCTGCCGCTTCTTCTCAATTTAGACCAATTTCCATTCTCCCCTTTTTATCCAAAGTCCTGGAGCGATTAATTTATCAACAGCTAAGCTCATACCTTTCCAACCGAGCTCTCCTCAATCCCTTCCAATCCGGTTTCCGACCTGGTCATAGTACGGCTACTGCTTTACTTAAAATCACCGATGACATACGCCGAGGAATGGACTGTCAAAAACTTACGGTGTTGACGTTGTTAGACTTCAGTAATGCGTTTAACACCGTAGATTTTGACCTCCTTCTGGGGGTTCTCCGCACTCTTAACATATCTCCGACGTCTATAGATTGGTTTCAAAGTTACTTGTGTGGACGCCGCCAACGTGTTCAAATCCAGGACAAATTCTCCTCATGGAACGACACACTGGCCGGCGTCCCACAAGGTGGCGTGTTGTCCCCTCTTCTCTTTTCTATCTTCATAAACTCTGTAAGTCATCAACTTTCTTCTCTCTACCACTTATATGCAGACGATTTGCAAATCTATCAGCAAGCATCGCTAAGCGAATTACCTCTAGCGATTGCATCTATTAATGCCGATCTCAGACATATAAGCCACTGGAGTAAAAGCTTTGGCCTTAATTTAAATCCGAGTAAATCCCAGGCTATCATCATAGGAAGCTCGCGTATGATTGCCAAAATTACCTGGTCCCATCTGCCCGTAGTTTCGCTTGACAGTGTGACCATCCCTTATTCTACCAAGGTTAAGAACCTGGGAATTTACATGGACCAACATCTCTCCTGGGTACCGCAGCTCACTGAAGTAAGCAGAAAACTGTTTGCTGCAGTGAGTTCACTCAGGAAGCTTAAAAATGTCCTTCCCATCCCAACTAAAATTTCGCTTTCTCAATCACTACTTCTACCTATCCTTGACTACGCCGATGTGTGCTATCTCGATATCACTGAGGAGCAACTTAACAAACTTGAGCGCCTACAAAATTTATGTATACGGTTTATTTTTGGACTTCGAAAATACGACCACATTTCTGAATTTCGCACTAAACTCAAGTGGCTCCCAATCCGCTTTCGCCGCAATGCTCACATTCTCACTCTTCTCTACAATATCTTATTTGATCCAAAATATCCCCCGTACCTTAAACAAAACTTTAAATTTGTCTACTCAACCCACGAGAAATCACTCCGCTCCTCTAAAAACCTCATCCTTAGCACTCCTTCACACTCCACATCCTTCTATCAAAATTCCTTCTCAGTCACTGCTGTCCACCTATGGAACTCCCTCCCTCCACCAATCCGTCTTGCTGCCACTTTAAACTCCTTCAAAAAACTACTTACAGATCACTATCTGCAACTCTGTCAGTAGGACTCTTCTGACTTCCTTCAACCCTTCTCACTTTTCGCTATCGCTCAGTTACCTCATGCTGCCATTTATTTACTATTCAAACACAATTATATATTTTCCATTATTATTATCCAGTGTTAATTTTATGTCTTCTTAATTCTTGATTAGTTATAAATCTTTTTAGTTCAGTACACCCTGCCCCCTATTACTATACTCACTGTCTTTTACTTCTTACCCTAAGGTTGTCTGGAAGAAATCGCTTTTTAGCGATAAGACCGCCTTTTGTATCACATTTTGTACAAATGTCTTATTCTGTTGTTTTTGTTGCTATGGTGTACAATAAAGTGTATTATTATTATTATTATTATTATCTTCCTGGGAAAAATCATCGTAATCGGTCAGGTGGTTTAGATTTTTCATACAAACTTTCATCCCCTATTTCAAGCCTTTAGGGGTTGATTTTTGAAAAAAAATGTAGCCTATGTGTGACTCTGGATCTTCAACTATTTTCATTCCGAATTTCATCCAAATCGGACCGGTGGTTCAGCCGTGAAAACGTCACAGACAGACAGACAGACAGACAGACTTTCGCATTTATAATATTAGTATGGATTTAAGTATATGTATATAGATATGTATTCCATTTGGTATATGTATTTACCTATGCAAGTTTATATTTTGCAATGTATATGTTACCGTTAAAATGCATAATTAGTCAATGTGCACATTACCTAGGTAATCTGCAGATTCACTGATATGATACGTTAAAGTGTAAAAAAAGGTCTTATTTGCACTTTACCCAGTTAGTCTGCACAGTAACGGATGGTACATCGTTAAATTGCGGAAGACTGGCTACCTGAGCACCAATTTGTACTGATGTCGTGGCCATATCGTAGATTTGCTCACATCATGAAATGATCGATCTGGCCGATCGATCGAGATTTGTTCGAATCGTAAAAACGCGAAAAATAGGGCATAACTTCGAACCGTGACGTCTCCGGCGCTGCGGAAGGTGCAGCCCCTTCGCCCTTGCGTAACAAAGCACAGACACCCACGCTCGCCTGCGCAGCTTCGGCTTGCTGGTCGCCTTCGGCGATCAGCCTCAGCCGCTCCGGCTCGCCCGGGTGTCTGCGTTTTGTTACAGCGGGCGGGGGCTGCCCTCCCTCCGCGCCTCCGGGTTCTAAAAAACACTCTAGGGGTAGGACATACAAGACTACGTGGAGTAGGGGTAGGCCATTGATGTATAAGTATCTAGATGGATAATCGAATCCGCGAAGACGTGTCAAAAAAGCTGCGCCAACTATTGGCGCAGAAGTACTTTCCCGCCAATTAGTGCCGATCGCGCCGCTTTCGTGTCACTACGTATTACGCGCGCAATTTAAATAAACAAATAAGAGGGATAACATGACGAAATGTGCTATTAAACTGTGCCGGAATTATAAAGGAAGGGTAAAAAGCTCAAAAAACATCACATATCATAGGCAAGTAACCAATAAACATATTTTTAATTAAATTTCAATTTTGATTTTTATTGTAACCAAATTACGTCATTTTTTGTCAGTGTTGCTAGTTTCTATTTTTATGCTCCTTAACACCTTAACATCATTTTTGTGGGTATATAAATTGGTTTATGGTTACGTGTATATTATTTAGTTCATGTCATTGAGATACTATCATATACATCAATGGTTCATGTACTTTTATAAATCGATTAAAAAAAGGTGGTGTTTACCAATACGTTTGTGTTTATTTATAATAATATAACATTAAATTTCGTATGTTTATGAGCCCATTTTAATGATTATTTTTGCATTGGGTCGAATAAACCACTTTTAAAGGTACAAGAGTAATGTGAAAAAGAGACGATCCAAAATTGTATGTAGTCTGGTCCTGGTTTTGTACCAGTGATAAAATAAGATAAAAAAGAAAAATAAACCATTTTTGACTAATCAAATCCACGAACTCATCTTTATTTCATTGCAAAAAATATTTATTAACTCCACGTGACGAAATTATTCTACATAATGGCGGGCAGCAGACCAGAGGATTCATAATTTTTGACGTATGACGTTAGCTGTCAATATGCCTTCTCTATGCTTGAATGATGCTTGAACAATGGCTCGAACTCAGAGTGAAGGACGCCATCTTGCAAGTGTTGCAAGTAGTACCTACCGAATAACTCGAAATCAATTTTATTTTAGCAATTCATTTATTGCGATTTGTGAATTTATTATATTTTTAATGAACTTTCTGTATTTTTTGGTTTTTCATGGTTTAGTGTACAAGATCAGGCCCAAAATGGACCATCTCCTTTTCTAAAATTGTAAAGTTACCGTCTCAGATTAAGGTGAAAATTTGAAGGGAGGACGGGTTCTACACTCTCATTCGCCCCCCCAAATTAAATATTGCTCTCATAAAGTACTTACTTTTTTAAAATTATTTTTCTAAATCTCTAAAAATTTTAAGGTTATGTGGTCTCATTGGTTAATGTGTAAGCGCTCGAAGTCTTAAGTGTATGTATATGTGTGTGTGGACGTGTGTGTGTGTGTGTGTGTGTGTTTTAAACTACATTATAAAAAATAAATAACTTAAGTAGATCTAATTTGATTTTTGGGCCTAATTTTGAATCGTGACATCTCCGGCGCTGCGGAAGATGCAGCCAAACAGGCAAACAGGACTAACAATAGCGAAAAAGTAGTTTCGAACTAACCTTATTATATTGGTAGCACTGTCAAACTAAGCCAAGAGTCAGTAATCCATCCGCAAATCGCGTGTTTAAAAAACACCTCAAAGAATAAAACAAGTCGACGCACTATGGATTGGTAGGTATAGGTTAGTTTGGATTGTATAATAACCAAGCGGAAAAAGGGACGCCCGAAGGGGGTCCCTTCGACATTTATTTACAACACTTCCTGCCTTAAAAGGTAGCAATTATCTAAATAATTTAGATAAGATAAAAGAACCTTGTACAGTATTTTAGTTCCGTCATAACCTTAAAAATTTTGAAACTTAAAAGAATAATTCAAAAAAAAGTATGCACTTCTTTACAGCCATATTTGGGGGGAAAGTTGGGGGAGTCACCAACCTCTCCTCCAAATAATTTCAGCTTAATTTGAGGTAGTCACTTTATAATTTTTGGAAACTTGATTTTTTTATAATAAAAAAAGTATGCATTTCCTAGATTCAAAAATGGTGGGGAGAAGATGTGAGCGTCAGCCCCCTCCCCCCTCAAATTTTTAGCTTAATTTGAGGTGGTAACTTAATTAAAGAAGAGCCAATTATTTACGTTACCTACCTAATTTAATAAAAAAAATTACTTGGAAAGTTAATTACATGCATATCATTAAAAAAAACTTCAATAAATAAAGGAGATGGTCCATTTTGGGCCTGATCTTGTACACTAAACCATGAAAAACCAAAAAATACAGAAAGTTCATTAAAAATATAATAAATTCACAAATCGCAATAAATGACTTGCTAAAATAAAATTAATTTCGAGTTATTCGGTAGGTACTACTTGCAACACTTGCAAGATGGCGTCCTTCACTCTGAGTTCGAGCCATTGTTCAAGCATAGAGAAGGCATATTGACAGCTAACGTCATACGTCAAAAATTATGAATCCTCTGGTCTGCTGCCCGCCATTATGTAGAATAATTGCGTCACGTGGAGTTAATAAATAATTTTTGCACTGAAATATAGATGAGTTCGTGGATTTGATTAGTCAAAAATGGTTTATTTTTCTTTTTTATTTTATTTTATCACTGGTACAAAACCAGGCCCAGACTCCATACAATTTTGGACCGTCTCCTTTCCAACTACAAACTGCGTAAAAAAATATTAATTTAATTAACTTAGCTGGTTTATTACAACATTAACATAAACAACTGTAATTAAATTAAGTAGGGTTTTTTATTTATTCATGAAAATAACCACTCCATAAATTAAGTTTAATGTGTGATTTATGGGAGAATTTTAGTAACTGGTATCATTGATCACGCAATATAGACAATAGACGAACGTGTAAAACATCGCCTGCACGCACACATGCTTGATATTGTTGCCTTGTTTTTTTTGTCTTCATTGTAGGGCGACGCTCAATCTAGGTATTTATACATCAATGGGGTAGGCTAATTCGGTTCTGTAACTAATTCGACCTACCTACACCTTGAAGAATTTGACTGAATAGTAATGGAAATGAGTATTTATTGTTTTAGATCCAAAATCAACTCAATTTTTATGTTTCCGTTCAATGTTACTCGATTTTAACAATTGACGTTTAAACAAGAACCTATTTTATAGACTTTACCGTATACATGGTCGTCAGTCTGCAGATTAACTAGGAAGTTTGCACTTTAACTACTTAGTTAATGTAGGAACTCAATTATATTTTTCCACTTTAACTGACTCAGCCAGATAATCTGCAGAATACCTCGTTAATCTGCACTCTATCTGATTTACGCAAATTAACGGTAACATATATATCTATATATCTTATTTAAGTACACGCTAGTTTGCTTTACCAATGCAATTCTCCTCTTTACGGGTCTGCTGGAAGAGATTCCTGTATGGGATAAGCAGCTCCCCAGAGCTAAACTTTCGATCTTTATTATTTCTCAATGTAATTGTTTGTGGGTACTGAAATAAATAAATAAAAAATAAGTAAGCTTCAGCGAACAAGATGATTCGCTTCTTTCCTCTGCTGCTTAAAGAAGGCGGATGTCTTTGAAACCGGGTAGGGGTACCGACTGAAGAATAAAAACGATGGGCTATTAAACCATGATCTTTCGTAGCAACAATATATTTTTGGTATTGTTTGTCATTGCTCACGCCACTCAAGGTCGGACTGGTATCAGTTACAAAGTGCTGTAATGAATGGAAACTGGAGGTGGCGAAGCGTTGGCGGGCAAGTAGTGTCGACATTTTGTACAAGCTTGCGCAAACCATATTTATGATGTATTGGTGAATTGTTCAAGAATGACTTTGGACAATGGCTTTTCAGCAGGAAGCAGGCTACACACCGGAAAGTTGTCATTGTCATTTGTCAAGTACTACCCGATTCGATTTAAAATATTTAAATCTAAGCATTGTTCTATGCACAGAACAGATAAAGGAGGATAGAACGGCCTTGTGAGCGGGGCAGGCGCGCCGCACAATTGAGCAAACGCTCATTGAACCCCGAAATTAGTTTTACCGGTCATTAGGCGCGCTCATACCTTGATAGCGAACGGAGCTCCGCTAAAAAAAAGAATAATGCCGTCTTGCGCAATTGTAACGTGTAGGAAAAGAAGCCAGGTGTGTAATGTAGTCCGAGGAGGAATTTCTTTTCACAAGTAAGTCTAAAAACCTTAAATTACATTAGATATTTGTAATTATTACAATAGTATTATGTAGTTTAAGACAAAAACGACACAATCGCAAAGAGATTCAAAATTATACATTGCTCGCCAACACATGAGTACTATCTTGTACTACGAAAGTGATTACGCAATGTATTGCAAAGTATTGCTTTCATTGCGAAAGTCGCGCGCATCCAAAGGAAGCTTGAATTTTGGTATATCGGTGGAACGAGTTTACGTGGCGTTAGTGATGACTGATGTACCATGTCGATAAATATGTCGGCAAATTATTTTAAACAAATTTATAATTAAAACAACTTTATTTATTACCACTAATTATTGTTTATTATTTTATTATTTAACAACCAAACAAACAAACAAATTCTTCCGCTTTATATTATTAAGTATAGATAGATAATATATGTATTTGGAAAGTCCACAATATTCGTGCCCTCTCGAATTAATGAAAGTATTGCAAAACTTTAAGAAACAAAGTTACAGTAATTTTACCGATATTTATCGATAGGTATAGATTATCGACCTTTGCAAGCCGTAACATAGATTTATATTTAGTATGATACTATGATTGCATTCATTTATTATATAAACGCTGTTTTATTTGTTGTCCAAATATCCCCCTGAGATATAAAAATTAGGTTCCCAATGTTTTTGGGTTATATTTATAGTAATTTTTAAAACAATATGAAGAAAATCAGTATCGATATCAATATCGATCGACTATCACTATCCCATCACCATCCTTTGTGCGAGTTTTAACTACACTGGCGATCGAACCAATCACAGCCCTGAGATTCGTTTCGGTTGTTTGAGTGGTGGGAGGCAAGCGGCGACAGCGGTTTTCATACAAAATATGAGTTAGGGCCGTTCTAATCTCCTTTATCTGTTCTGTGGTTCTATGAATAGGCATTTGATTGGTAACCCTGATTCTGTTCACGGACATTATTTCGTTTCTCCGTAAGCCACATTCATATTCTTCAGACCGTAACCCAATAGGTATTTTATCCTACTTATGACTGGAGTCACAGGCTTTCAGTTTTGAAATACCTCGAGAAGTTCGCCAGTCCTTTCTCAAATTTATATGTAGCAACTAAGACAATTTCGGTAATATAATATGCCTACCTATACCTTTACTGCAAAAACGAAAACCAAAACAAGTACGAGAACTACGAAACCACACACTATGCTTAGTTTGACTTGCACTTGATACCTATATAGTAACATTAAAATTTTAACTAAACATCCCATCAACTACTTCTTTTGAAAGTCTTTAAATGGATATTGTGACAGCCCTGGCGTACCTCGCTAAACAATAAACAATAGGGGCCATAAACATGTCGCGCAAACAATAGGAGCGCGGCAATCTCGAAACTACGCGCACGACGCTTCGCCTTACGGCAATAGTCATAAGGGCGAACGTCGGTTGCAAGGAACATACTAGAATTTTAGACGAATCTGGTCCGTCCGGAATTAGCGAGAAAGTTCTGGATTGGCGTGAATGGTGCGTGAGGGGTATAAAAAGGAGCGATCGGCCAACCGCAGACATTCTAGTTTCGGAAGCGAAACCAGGAAGATACCAGCGATACCTACGAGCGATACCAGGGAGAAGTGAAGTGATTTCTACGAGCGATACAGTGTTCGACGAGTGTGTTTACGAGTACCTACGTGCATAGTGTTGTGGTGTGTACTGTGTACAGTGTGTAATTGTGTATCTACGAGTACAATAAAGTCTTTGTGGTACATTTTGGCATTTTCTCGAACCCCATACTCCTGACACGTAACAATTGGTGACAGAAGCGGAATGCCTGTAGTACCGCAGAGTGAAGACGGGATTCGTACGCGACGGCAGACGGCATTGGATGCTGCGCGGATGGAGTCACCGGGGCGTGACCGCACGGAGACGGACACCACTGCTGGACCTTCGACTACATCAGCTGCATCAGCACCGACACCGAGTGCACTTGACATGGCCTCTTTATTAGCCGCCTTACAGCAGAGCCAGCGCGAAGCCATGGAAAGCATACAGCGGAGCCAGCGCGAAGCAATGAAGAGCCTGGAAAATAAATTGGAGGGCCAGCGCGAAGCAATGGAGAGCCTGCGCGAAGACATGAAGAGCCAGCGCAAAACCATGGAGGCCGGCCTGGGGACAATCGATGCAAAGCTGGATGGTTTCCAGGGAGATTTGAACGTCGTGAAGGAGGACTTAGAATTGGTGAAGGTGCGAAAATCCGAGCACGACCAAGCCCTCAAAACCCATGACGCGTTACTCAACTCCCACGAAACTAGGCTCGTGGATTTGGACAAGAAGCTACAAAAAATGAAGGTTTTGGGCACGACAGCAACCAGCCCATGTACTGGGGCCCCGAAATTTAAGGTCCCAAGTTTCGACGGCACGACCTCGTGGACGGCGTTCAAGCACCAGTTCGAGGTAGTTGCAAGTGGGAATGGCTGGGAGGACGAGCACTCGTTGGCGGCACTCACATTAGCTCTACGAGGAGAGGCACTGCTGGTGCTTGAGAACCTGCCCGCCGAGCGACGCACCTTGGAGTCGCTATTTAAGGCCTTGGAAGCTCGATACGGGGAAAAGCACATGGAGCACGTGTACCGCGCGCAGCTTAAAGACCGGTCACAGAAGTCGAGCGAAGGACTGCAGCAATGGGCCACGGAGATCGAGCGCCTCGTACGTCGAGCCTACGCGTCGAGTTCCACACCGGTCGAAGACAAAGTATTAGAGGCGTTCGTCAGCGGAATACGGGATCCCGAGGTGAGGGCAACGGTGCGCTTGGGTCATCACGCAACCTTGGAAGCAGCTTTAGCGCACGCCCTTGAAGTAGAAGCGGTACGAAGTGACTGTAAAGGTTATAAGGTGCGCGAAGTCGTAGCGACGATTCAACCTCGTACTGGACCTATCTGCTACGGATGCGGTGAACGAGGTCATATTAGGCTTAGTTGCCGGGCACGGAAACAACCGAAATCGGAATGGAGGACTACGCAAGTGCCGGAGCTAGAAGCCGCCGCCGCCGCTAAGAAGACTGCCGAGCCTCCTACGAAGACCTCGACAGCTACCCAAGTCGACACCCAGGAGATAGAAGCCGCCGCTGCTGCTGCCGCCGCTAAGAAGACCGCGAAGGCTCCTATGAAGATCTCGACGGCTACCCAAGTCGACACCCAGGAACTAATAGCCGCCGCCGCTGCTCCCGCCGCAACGAAGACCGCCAAGCCTCCTACGAAGATCCCAAAGGCGCCCAAGCCGAAGAATGCCAACGCCCTGTCACGACGCCCATGCTCCGAAGAATGTCGACATTGCATCAAGCATGAGGCCAAAGAAGAGGTCAGGGTGATAAGGATGCAGGACCTAGACGAGTCTTGGGGAACGGAGCAAGTAAGCCAAGCTCAGAAGGAAGACAAAGACCTCAGCCTGATCATGGAATGGAAAGCCAAAGGACAGAGGCCCCTGTGGAGTGATGTGTCAGCCTCGAGCGCAACGACTAAGGCATACTGGGCTCAGTGGGACAGCCTTATATTGGAGAATGGCGTGCTTTACCGGAGCTGGGAATCACTCAACGGAAAGGAAAAAACCCTGCAAATGGTTATTCCCAGGAGTAAAGTGGCTGATTTGCTGAAGCTCGTACATGATGGCACTTATGGTGGGCATCTCGGCATCAAAAAGACCCTCGTAAAGATACGAGAACGCTTTTATTGGGTGCGGTGTCGAGAGGACGTTGAAGATTGGTGCAGAAAATGTACAGTTTGCGCTTCAGTGAAAGGGCCCCGCACTAGATCCAAAGGGAAACTACAGCTGTACAACGTCGGAGCCCCTTGGGAGAGAATCGCCATAGACGTTGCTGGGCCATTCCCTCAGACGGAAGACGGGAATAGATTCATCATAGTGGTTCAAGACTACTTCAGTAAATGGCCGGAAGCGTTTGCAACTCCGAACCAAGAGGCGAAGACCGTGGCCAAGAAACTTGTCCAGGAGGTAGTATGCCGCTTTGGTGTACCATTGGAGTTACACAGCGACCAAGGCAGGAACTTCGAGTCGACGTTATTCCAGGAGATGTGTGAACTTTTGGGAATAAATAAGACACGTACCACACCGGCGCATCCTCAATCTGACGGCATGGTGGAGAGATTCAACCAAACGTTGGAAAATCACTTGGCCAAGGTCGTCGAGGAACATCAGCGAGACTGGGATCGGTACATTCCTCTGTTCCTGATGTCATATCGGTCTGCCATACACGAGTCTACGGGATTTAAACCGGCTAAAGTTAACTTCGGAAGAGAAATGCGTCTGCCGATGGATTTGCTTACCGTAACACCGCCAGATGCCCCGAAACCAACCGTTGAATACATCGCGGACTTACGGAAACAATTGGACGAGACACATGATCTTGTAAGAGAGCAATGTTTGAAGACCAGCGAAAAGATGAAAACCCGCTACGATCGCGATGCTCGGAAACATGGTTTCAAGGAGGGAGATTCTGTATGGTTGCACAATCCACTGCGGAAGAAAGGGAAGTCTCCGAAGCTACAAGCACGATGGGAAGGCCCCTACACAGTTGTCACGAGGATTAATGACGTGACCTACCGGATCAGACAGGGGGACAGAAGAAAGCCGAAGATCGTGCACGTGGACAGATTGGCACCATTTCATGGATCGAATAATGCTCGGGACGAGCATGAGTAAGAGGGGGGCAATGTGACAGCCCTGGCGTACCTCGCTAAACAATAAACAATAGGGGCCATAAACATGTCGCGCAAACAATAGGAGCGCGGCAATCTCGAAACTACGCGCACGACGCTTCGCCTTACGGCAATAGTCATAAGGGCGAACGTCGGTTGCAAGGAACATACTAGAATTTTAGACGAATCTGGTCCGTCCGGAATTAGCGAGAAAGTTCTGGATTGGCGTGAATGGTGCGTGAGGGGTATAAAAAGGAGCGATCGGCCAACCGCAGACATTCTAGTTTCGGAAGCGAAACCAGGAAGATACCAGCGATACCTACGAGCGATACCAGGGAGAAGTGAAGTGATTTCTACGAGCGATACAGTGTTCGACGAGTGTGTTTACGAGTACCTACGTGCATAGTGTTGTGGTGTGTACTGTGTACAGTGTGTAATTGTGTATCTACGAGTACAATAAAGTCTTTGTGGTACATTTTGGCATTTTCTCGAACCCCATACTCCTGACACGTAACAATATATTGATTCTGATAAGCGCGATTTTTTAACAGCATAGGAAGTTTCAACGGGTTTTTCCCGTTGGCTCCCATTCCCGTTTTCACCCGTCCCACTAGACCCCGAAAACGATTAATTTGATTTATAGTTTGTTAGTACTTTTGCCTTCTTTTTTCAACGTGTACAGTCGATAGAAAAAGTGCTTTAAAGTATAATAATGTTTTTAGCAGGGGCGTAGCTACCGTCGCTCGTATCAGCCATATCGATGATACGAAGTCCTCGGGCTACAGGGGCCCCCAACGTGTGTAAAATGATATCCACAATGTAACTTAAACTCGTAGTTCCCGGAGAAAAAACATCAATACTAATAATAAATCTGTAGCTGGTCGCTGAGATTTTTTTTACAAGGGGTCTTTATTAACGCATGAGAACCTAAAACAATGATTTTTTAGCATTTTTGTCTGTGACTTAATTACTTTTATTATGGTTAATTTAGCAAATTATTAAGAAGGTAGGTATATGAAAACTGATTTTGCGTTTTAATTTTATTAAATATTTTATACCACTTATTTGTTCATTATATTTAATTACGTTTATTGTTAACTACTTACTTATATTTCACTCCCGATCGTTTTAGTAAATAACGACACACAAAATAGCCTCATTCTCTGGGATTCCGTCTCGTTGGGTCCATGGGCATTATAACACCCAGACCAAACCCAGGGTACCTACTTAGTAGGGAAATTCAAGTTAGTAGTCCGGCATGGTTCAATTTTTACTTTAAGACTTTTTCTGATAACTGTACTTTTAAGCAATGTTTAATTTTTTTCGACGTTATCTGTCAAATCGGAATTCGGGGTATAGTGGGACGGGTGAGAATGGGAATGGGAGCCAACGGGAAAAACCCGTTTCAACATACCTACGTAGCTATCTATTAAAATACCTGTGATTGCATTACTTTGTTTAGTTTTTGCGGCTAACGACAGGATATCTTACGTATGCTTAGATAAAAGATATACTTATACTATATATTTATTTCATGTCATTGAATCTATATCACAAAATCGTAAAACTAGTGGAATTGCCTCGTTTCGCTTCGGGAAACTAAGCGATCGGTTAGAGTTACACCTGTGATACTCTGAATCACATTTTTTAAATCCTCACATGCATGAAAGATTTTAAAACTTTTTTATACAAACCTAGTTTTCTCGATAACGAACATTACAAAAAAAATATCCAATTTGGTGCAGCAATTCAGAAGTTACGCCTACGTGCTTACATCGATGCCTTTTAATTTGATTAAGTTTGATACAAACCCCTTGTCGCATTCAACCATACTAGGTACCTACTTTTTGAATGAATTTTATGGTTTCATCCTCATCGTAAAAGAAAACTATCAAGGTGCATACAAGTTACCTTCTGATAAAAGCACCAATAAAAATGCAAATGTATACTTAATGAATGAAATTTCGTTTCCAAGGCTACATCGATTAAGGTAAACAGAAGCACATCCGAGGTGATACATTTCTCATTGAATGAAGTACAATTTCGTAGTCGTAGAATAGAAGGCTTATCACACCCACTGCACCTCGACACCGGCTCGGTTGACGCAATGGCGGCGTTTCCCGCGTTTTACCGACGACAGTGACAGTACGAGCGCGCGAACCGAACCACGACAGAATAAAAATTGCACGTGAGCGTGACCGTTAAAAAATACTTAAAGTTTACGTTGGAATTTAGAGCACAGTTTAGACTTTAGAGCCTGCGTTATCAAATCTTATGAGCCGCTGATAAGGAATAGCGTAATGGTGTAGCTTCAGTTCTTTCTGTAATCGACGGTCGCGAGTGTAATATTTTTTGTTTTCCGAAATTTTTGCTCGCGAAAGTGAAGCAAGATATTTGTGTATTTTGTGATTGTGCCCGGTGAAAGTTTTGATAACTAATTTTAGGGAGCTATCAAAACAAAATTTACAACATCGATTTAACGAGGTTTGTACGTATTAGGTAATTACAAGCACAGAAATGGAAGGTACTTACGTTAGCTTAGGTAGTTCAAAAGCAAATTATGAAAGTAAAATAAATTGATAATAATTGTGAGAATAAAATAATCTGCAAAACATAAGGTCCGTTTTGGGCTATTTTGTGATAGTAAACCTATCTAATTCAGCAGTAACTTTAGACTGGTTACGACGTAAAAACGTTATCAGCATGTAAGAAATCAGTACTGTCAGTACTTTACTTACGTCGATCTTTTATCTACATTCATAAGTTTTAGGGTTCCATTTATATTACCTATACGACGAAAAAGAACCTATATTAATACTTACGCGGTTTGAAGTACTGAAGTAATTTAGGATAAAAAAACATAACTACTTAAAAGAATGAATTAAAAGATACAATATTATTTTAGTTACAACATTTTTTTAAATAACGCTTATCGGATATTGAAGTGGACATTTATGTTACTATTCAATATAACAAAATGACGACTGCAGAATGTCTTTTCTCTCTTGTCGTGGCAAGCTCGCTGGACCTGCAGGATAGGCTTTCGTATGTCAGAAAATCTGTAGGATTATTTGTAGGTGAACCCAGCTCAACACGGCTTCTAATGAAATTACAGTAAAAAGGCATACCGCGTAACGTAACGGATGCATTAAAAATGCGGTCAATACGATGACAAATCGTTTCAGTCCACTAGGGAATTGACTGTAGCTATTGAATGCTATTGAATTATGTGAGGCCTTCAACAGACGACAGTCAATTTACGAGTAAATTAGAGTACCTACTGTTAAACGAAAGTTTAACTAAAATTTTCCCCATTTATTGAGTTTAAAGATAATATACGTTGGTGTGTTCGTGCTGATTTACCTGATTGGACTTCCTTAACCCTTCATTTCATACTGAAATTAACGTGAGAAGAATTGAAAGGTAGGTATTGTCAGAACAATGAGTCAATGAGATTGACTGATGAGATGACTATTAATCTGCTTGATCATGACGAATGTCTATTAAAACAACAGGTATGACGATTCCCGAAGTACCTACAAGGTTTCATTCTCAGATTATAGAACCAAAAGGCAGATAGAACATTCGCAAAGAAAAGCGACGAATAATGTGAAGCCGCTTTTTCCCTATGTGTGCATGACAACCTTAATGTCAACTAGCAATTGCACCGTATGGATACGTAATTCTTTGTGTGTGTGAGGTTGCCAAGTGAAAAGTCATAATCTCCCGCAATTTTGTAAACATTGTTCGCCATATTTTCAGCTTAAAACATTATGCACAATTAAATTGGCAAATTATTTATTACTAGTGAACGCCCTTGTTTCGCTTCGGTAAGCCCATAATCGATAAATGAGGGATGGTATTCTTTAAATTGACGTGATTTCTTATTTGTGTACCGATTTTAACTAAATGTTAACCCAAGCTCATTTGAATACGTCAGTGAAATCTGCATCTAAATTTGTTAAGCCGTTCCTGAGATTAGGCGGAACAAATGCACAGAAAAACAGACAAAAAATTAAAGTTTTATTGTATGTAACTAGAGAACCGCCCGCGCTTCGCTTCGGGACCCGTAGGTAACAGCCGCGTAGGTCTCGCTCCCGTAGGAATTTAGGCTAAAAAGTAGCCTACTACTCGCTCTCTTCACTCCACCCTGTCTGAGGAGTGTGGAGCCCTCGGGACAGTTAGTTCCCCTTTGGGGGTGTCTCTCGCGGCCCGTTAAAACGGGCCGGTCCTTGGGTTGGGCCCTAAGGCCCTTGGTTGTCCATCTGTGGTTAACCAATAGGTCAAGTCCGGTGAGTGGTGGCCTTTTTACAGGCCACAGAGTCTTAAACGGGATGGGGTTCATCTTCGCGCCGCCCAGGCGATCGAGGCCCTACCGGGTGAATCCCGCTGGTGGGAAGCCCAGCAGGAGCCGATCAGCGCCGGGCGACGACTTACGAAGCCCCAGTATCAGTCAGTGCTAGCCCCGTCCCGCGCAACCAGCAAGTCGCGCGGGAAGGCCCAGTGGTCCGGTGGACGGGTGTGGAGCGGCACCAGGTCCTGCAGATGCGGGAACCGCGACGCGTCGACACGCCCGAACATGTTGCGTGCCAATCTCTCGATGAAGTCGTCCAGGCTCTCGACTCAAAGATCCCTCTGGATGACGGCGTTCCTGACGTACCTCGGCGCACCAGTCAGCCGGCGGAGCGCAATCGCCTGAACCGCACGCATCCTCTTGCTTTGCGGTTCGCTGGCGAGCGCGTACCACGCCGGTGCCGCGTACGTGAGGCGGGATCTGATGTAGGTCTTGTAGACCCCGAGCTTCAGTCCGAGAGGGAGGCTCGAGGAGAGCACTGGTTTCTGCCATCGCGCTTCTGGAATTCGCGATGGCTTTCGTAACCTGTGGCTTCATCGAAAGTCTTCCGTCGATTTTTCCCCCAGGTATTTGGCCTGTGGGGCCCATTGGATATCTTGTCCGTGAAGCTCCAGAGTAGGGTCCCGCCTGTTGAGGTATCCTCCTACATATGTTCACGGCCTGCGTCTTCCCGACATTCACCGACAGTCTCCACGCGGCGAGCCATTCGGGGAGGGCATCAAGCACACGCTGCATCTTGACGATGGCGTGGGTTCTATTCAGCGACGTGGTGATGTACGCCACGTCATCGGCATACAGGGCAAGCGACGCCCCCCTGCCGCCGGGATGTCGTCGGTGTATAAGGCGTAGCAGACCGGGGACAGGCAACTCCCTTGCGGGACGCCGGCTGCGATCGGACGCTCGGTGGATTCGGCGTCTTCAACCACTACTCTGAAGCTTCTATTTTCGAGGAAACTGGAACCTTAACGGCACTCCGGGGCGCCGACGACTGCGAGATCTTGTAGAGAAAGCCGTCGTGCCAAACACGGTCGAACGCCTTTTCCATGTCGAGGAATACTGCACACACGCGTTCTCTCTTATTCAGAGCCGCGGTAACGGTGTGCAACATCCTCGACAGTGTAGCCGTGCTGTTCAGGGGCATCAAAAAGTAGCCTTCCACTTCTGTTGGCAGCTAGGCTATTCCACCCCGGATGCTTGCAGTTCCAGTCGCCCGCGCCCACCACCGGTGTCGGACTTGCGGACATCAGCCAACAGGATAGTGCCAGCGGGCGGGCGGTACACTGAATACAGCCAGAGCGGGGAGTTCTCGAGGCAGAGCTAAAGTAGCCTATTACATTTGCCTATGACTTAAGTAAATTACATGTAGTATTTGATAGCGTAATTCAGAACTTGCAAATGAATTTTATTAACGCCATCTATTAACAACTCCGAAAATAAATATCTAGCAACTAACAAAACATCGATCTTCCCATGGGAATGGGATGTTTTTCCGCGGTAAAAAGTAGCCTACGTCACTCTCCACCCTCCTAACTATCCCCACACACATAAACCTTACCATATAATTGCTTTGTTGCGACGTGAAAGCGTCACAAACAAACAAACAAACAAACAAACACACTTTCACATTTATAATATTAGTAAGGAGTAAGGATAATAATAATTGATTTTAATTTCTTCTGATAATAATTTCTTGAGCGCCTCCGAGCTTCGGAAGGCACGTAAAGCCGTCGGTCCCGGTTGATATCGATACATCGATAGATAGCAGTCGTTAAGCCGTGTCGGAGGCCTTCGGGCGGCTTGAAAACTTTCGACAATGTGTTGGCCACTAACCCCTCCACCAATCCGCACTGGAGCAGAGTATGCTCTAGGCCTCCTTAATAATGAGGAGAGACCCTCAGTAGTGGGACATTAATGGGTTGTAGCCATATCACTAGTTATCAAAAAGTATTATATAATAATTATGTGTAAATGTTCTTTTAATATACCTTTTTAATTTAATATTTTAAATATGTTTAATTGTTTTAATTAACCTATGGATTTTTGTCTCTTTGGGTAGATATTTTTAATAAAAAAAAACATCAAAATATCAATATACTTATTTATTATAACAAAAATTCGGTTTTGATGATTTTTTAATCAACCAATGTCCTTTTTGAGTGAAATAGGTACACGTCATCCTCACTAAAATGTAATGAGCGAACCACGCAAAATTAATTAACCAATTAATATCTTGCCTGCTTTTCCGAATAATATGAACCCATTTTTCTCTTGTTACAGCATCTGTCGGAAATCTGCAAAAATTATAGTTATTAGTTATTAGTAGGCTAAGCAGAAACTAAAATATTATATAATATTTATCATACATATTATTGGCACACGTGACATTTTCAGCAGTTAGAATGCTAATTTTATTGGCTGTATTGCCTGACTTTTAGGTTTAAATAAATAAAACTATTTCAAAATATTTTTTTTCGATATAAATTTATAAATCGACCAATGTCCAAATAGTCCATGCATATTTCCCCAAATTTAGGGTAACCGATTTTCATTTAAACTGGTGTACAAATGAATGATTGTTGAGGTTTTGTGTTCCGAGCGAACCGAAAAAATATTGTTACAAATAAATAATAAAATAATGAACAATTACCTGTGAAAAGATATTCCGTCTTCTTTTCTTTGTTTTTGCGAACAACTTTTAGAGAATTTAATAATGCAAGACGGCATTATAACTGATAAAATTATTTTAAAAAATTTGACACTTGCGACGTTTATGCTATTTGACGCTTTCCGTAGTACTGACACGAGATTGTATTAGCTTTTTATTTTGTATTTGCTTTGGTAGCTTCACTTTATACTAGAACGACTACATCTGCCTTTTGGTTCTATAATCTGAGGTTTCATTTTGATGTGTTCAGTTTTGTGCTGCCTGTTTTTTCCTATTATCATAAAACCATGACTATGTATAAACGCTAACATACTCATACCGCCGCAGTAGGTTATTACCTGTGTAACCTGTGTTGTGGGTGGCATGGACTACACATAATATAACACATGAAAATTACACCCATGACCCGTCATTATGTGTCACATAAATATCTGCCCCGGCCGGGAATCGAACCCGGGACCCTTCGCGTCGCAGGCAGGGTTGCTACCAACTAGGCTTCAGGGTGGTCAAAATGTATCTACCTATGTTAAATTATTTCTGGCAAATCCTTATTTTGTTTTTGTTTATTTTACGAGTTCTTGATGTAAATAGTCACTCTTTGCAAGTGTAGAATTTCAGGATTTTTTTAGAATTTCAAATAATATTTGTTCAAGAAAAATCTGGAAGGATTTTAACTAATTCCTATTATATTCTGACCTCACGTTTGTCCTCTCTGTCAGGAGGAGTGTTGCAAATAGTCAGGTCTTGCAGCGTCATAATGTGGGTGGTTGTGGCAATCCAGAATATAGTTTTTTTAATGCACCTGTTTATTTTATTGCAAATGTTTATTTTATTTTGTTGTAAATTTTCTTTAGGTAGGTTCGTTTTGAAGCTCAACTGCACTACTGTTGTACAATACAACAGTAGTGCAGTTTACAACAGTACAAGCCTTGTACTGTGTGTACAAAATTTATACGTTTATGGTAAACGAAACAGAAAGTTATGTTGAGAAAGTTTGCACATGTTCCGTATGCGTTATATTTTTATCATCGCAATCCGTACGTGGTTATTGTCCCTGAAAAGCAGGTCTGGCCGCGGCCTCGAATTTTGCGGGCAGCGGGGCGGCGGCGCGGCGGCGGCGACGCGGGCAACGCAGGCTAGTTCTCGAAACTCGCGGCGGCGCTATAGCGGCGTAGTGTTGTGTCGCTGAGATACTTATTTGTTTCATTCGCGAACGAAATGTCTGAACAACGGAGGCAACATCTTTTCGATTCAAATTTATTTCTTACACTCGTTTTATTGTGGACAAATGAAGAAGTGAATACCTACTATAGGACAAGAAAAATAAAAGGCGAGTTTTATCGAAATTGTGAAGAACAGAGACAATGTCCCGACAAATAAATAACAAAGTAATAATTAGATTAATTATCAAAATACCTAACTCCAAAGTAATCAATATAATCTTAAAACATTTACAATTTCAGTTAAAAGAGAAAGTAAAAGTATTAAAAATTGTAAAATAACATAAAATAACAAGTCATAAACAAAGGCAAGGATATTAAAGGAAGTGAACAAGGAAGAAGATAAAGAGGATAAAGATGACAGACAAGGAGTAAAGAAGTAAATAAAGTAATATAACGTATACGAAACCTAAATAAATTGCACAACACTACAATGCGATTGCGCGGGCTGTCACCGTGTGCGTTACCCTAGCAAGAACAGCGAGAGGGATACGAACTATCAAAATAAAATATTATTATAATTATAGCTATAATTAAAATATTACTATTAATTGCTACCTAATTGCTTCCTAAAAACCTAGTAGTCTGGATTCCGTAGCTTTTAAGGATAAATAGTCATTAACAAAAACCGTTTACGAAACTCTGAACACCCTGATTTTATCACTGCAGAAGAAAAAAGTTATTCAAAACAAACTACATTCAAAATAAGTAAGAATATATATATTAAAAATCTTGAAAAATATAAATTTAACAATTATACTTCTTTATCTAAAGCTCGAAATTCATGTTAGTGCAAGTATAATTTAAAGTTTAAGTGTTTTAGTATACAAACAGCGCTTCAAATATACGTCGTCACTAAGCGTCACATCGTTCACACAATATACCTAACCTGAGACTGATTTAAGTCATAGAATATACAATGCTCAGATTATAGAACCAAAAGGCAGATATAAAATTCGCAAAGAAAAGCAACGAATGATGTGAAGTCGCTTTTTCACTTTGTGAGCATGACAACCTTAATATCAACTAGCGGTGCACCGTATGGATACGTAATTCTTTTTGTGTAAGGTTGCCAAATGAATAATGTCCCGCAATTTTGTAAATATTGTTCGTCATATTTTCAACGCGACGTATTTTTTTTAGAATTATTAATACACACTTACGTGCTTCAAGATTGAGTTTCTTTTATTATTTTTTACTTTTTAAATGTAATTTCTTGTGTCGGGGGTTTTTTAAATTTTTAATTAAATTTTTTATTTTATACTTTTTATTGATAAGAATATTCTCGATTAATTCATAAATATTCTCTTACTGTGCGCTTTCATTTCAGACCCCACACGAGTATATTTGCATACAAACGGCTATTCTTCCCCACTTTCACCCCCCACAACTTTTAAACGGCTCAACTGATTTTCATCAGACATATTTTACAACATGCACCCGTAAGTTCCCTTTAATACAAAAAAAACTAAATTGATATCGCTTTATGATATCGATTCAACCGTTCGGGAGCTATGATGCCATAAGGAGACAGAGTGAACATTCTTCCCCACTTTCAACCCCTATAACTTCTAAACGGCTCAACCGCTTTTCATCAAACATATCTAAAAACACGCGCCTGTAAGTCCCCTTTAATACAAAAAAACTAAATTACTTACTTACTAGTATCCCTATATACGAGTACATTGAGCGTACGGTATAGAGTACTATAGAGTATCGTAGTCGATATCAAGTCTTAAATTTTAAATGGAAAGTTATCTGTGATTTTGATTATACACGGTATAAATAAAAGAACTTTTTGTGTTCGAATATACTTAGGATTTTTTTTTCTAAATCTACATCAACGTTAAATATGAGCAGACCCGCCATTCTGACGCACACGACGCGAGAGCGGTCACCGCTTGACGTTGTCAACCACCGCTCGTTACCCGCTCCTACACCGCCGCCGCGCCGCAGTTTTCGAGGGTCGGTCCATTTGATAACATGCAATAGTAGATTGTATGACAAGGGTGCAAAGTAATATTTTTTCGGCGAGGGCGTTTTTTGAATCCAGAGCGAAGTGAGGGATTCTAGAGTAGAATCCCGAGCGTAGCGAGGGATTCTTTAGTAGAATCCCGAACGTAGCGAGGGATTCAAAGTACGTCGCCCGAGCCAAAAATATACTTGCACCCGAGTGATACACTCTACTTTTCATCACCCACTATGAGAAAATGAAAACTTAATTTTAATTTGAAAACGAAATCTTAATTTGATTTCTTTTTTTATTATTCAGCTATTTAAAACACTATGGCTATATTTTACTATAATAGTCCACTCCACCATATACATAGTTACCTCAGATTATAGAACCAAAAGGCAGATGTAGTCGTTCTAGTATAAAGTGAAGCTACCAAAGCAAATACAAAATAAAAAGCTAATACAATCTCGTGTCAGTAGTACGGAAAGCGTCAAATAGCATAAACGTCGCAAGTGTCAAATTTTTTAAAATAATTTTATCAGTTATAATGCCGTCTTGCATTATTAAATTCTCTAAAAGTTGTTCGCAAAAACAAAGAAAAGAAGACGGAATATCTTTTCACAGGTAATTGTTCATTATTTTATTATTTATTTGTAATAATATTTTTTCGGTTCGCTCGGAACACAAAACCTCAACAATCATTCATTTGTACACCAGTTTAAATGAAAATCGGTTACCCTAAATTTGGGGAAATATGCATGGACTATTTGGACATTGGTCGATTTATAAATTTATATCGAAAAAAAATATTTTGAAAGTAAATAGTTTTATTTATTTAAACCTAAAAGTCAGGCAATACAGCCAATAAAATTAGCATTCTAACTGCTGAAAATGTCACGTGTGCCAATAATATGTATCATAAATATTAAATAATATTTTAGTTTCTGCTTAGCCTACTAATAACTAATAACTATAATTTTTGCAGATTTCCGACAGATGCTGTAACAAGAGAAAAATGGGTTCATATTATTCGGAAAAGCAGGAAAGATATTAATTGGCTAATTAATTTTGCGTGGTTCGCTCATTACATTTTAGTGAGGATGACGTGTACCTATCTCACTAAAAAAGGACATTGGTTGATTAAAAAATCATCAAAACCGAATTTTTGTTATAATAAATAAGTATATTGATATTTCGATGTTTTTTTTTTATTAAAAATATCTACCCAAAGAGACAAAAATCCATAGGTTAATTAAAACAATTAAACATATTTAAAATATTAAATTAAATAGGTATATTAAAAGAACATTTACACATAATTATTATATAATACTTTTTGATAACTAGTGATATGGCTACAACCCATTAATGTCCCTCTACTGAGGGTCTCTCCTCATTATTAAGGAAGCCTAGAGCATACTCTACCACGCTGCTCCAGTGCGGATTGGTGGAGGGGTTAGTGGCCAACACATTGTCGAAAGTTTTCAAGCCGCCCGAAGGCCTCCGACACGGCTTAACGACTGCTATCTATCGATGTATCGATATCAACCGGGACCGACGGCTTTACGTGCCTTCCGAAGCTCGGAGGCGCTCAAGAAATTATTATCAGAAGAAATTAAAATCAATTATTATTATTACATACAATAAAACTTTAATTTTTTGTCTGTTTTTCTGTGCATTTGTTCCGCCTAATCTCAGGAACGGCTTAACAAATTTAGATGCAGATTTCACTGACGTATTCAAATGAGCTTGGGTTAACATTTAGTTAGAATCGGTACACAAATAAGAAATCACGTCAATTTAAAGAATACCATCCCTCATTTATCGATTATGGGCTTACCGAAGCGAAACAAGGGCGTTCACTAGTAATAAATAATTTGCCAATTTAATAGTGCATAATGTTTTAAGCTGAAAATATGGCGAACAATGTTTACAAAATTGCGGGAGATTATGACTTTTCACTTGGCAACCTCACACACACAAAGAATTACGTATCCATACGGTGCAATTGCTAGTTGACATTAAGGTTGTCATGCACACATAGGGAAAAAGCGGCTTCACATTATTCGTCGCTTTTCTTTGCGAATGTTCTATCTGCCTTTTGGTTCTATAATCTGAGATAGTTACTTACTTTTACGGCAAGAAAGATTTCGTCGGGTGCCTCATTAAGAAAAGTCTCCACATTTTTGACTGTGAACACTTTGGATTTTTTAGGTTTAAATCCATCAGACATCCTCTTCAGATATGCTATTAATTTCGAATATGTGTCCAGTTTTATATCGTTATTAGAACTGACTGTTGATTTAAGCATTGAGTAGATACTCCAAAGGGTGGAAGGTTTTTTAGTTTTGGCTAAGTTCTGGAAGTACGCCAAAAACACAGTTTTAAAAAATTCTTGGCGCCTCTTGCATTTCTCCATTCCAAAAAATTATCATAGGCTTTCAAATATTTTTCCCGGGATTTCGCAGGTAATAAACTATTCATCACATTACTCGCTTCAGTTTTTATACTATCAGGAGGATACTTTCACTATCGTTGGAAGAACTCATTTTTTCAAAACAAAACAAAATTTCTAACAATACGTAAAAATGCACGAAAACGCGGGAAATAGTTCGAGCGATCTTAATTTGATTTCTTTTTTTATTATTCAGCTGGCGAGGCCCTCGCGTCGAACCAGACATTCTTTATTCAAACAATATTTGTGTTCGATTTCTTTAGCGCAAAATACTAAAATGTTCTAAATTCAAAATAGGACGGAAAAGATCTAGCCGGCAGGAAAAGTTGTATGAAAATTCATTCCGGCCCGCTGAATAGAAAACAGCAACTTTGGAACCCCTTATGTCCGAACCAAGTCGTCTTTTTCGAATAGGGGTGATGAAAAACATCTTGCGCGCCCGCGCCGCCGCCGCCGCCGCGCCGCTGCCCGCAAAATTCGAGGCCGCGGCCTGAGAGTCCGCCAGATTGGCTAAGTGCGAGTACTTCGCTGGATTTTGACTCCCTCATAAATAATCTAATTTTACGAAATTGTCATTTGAGTTTCACTAGATTTCCTTCTCTGAAATGCAGCCTTCTAAATATCACGTTGTGTTTTATTAAATTATAAGGAGGTGCGTTAAAAGTGAAATGAGGGGTAGGTAAAATTGGTAAGGTTTTTATTTAACACATTTAGGTATTTATTTTTTTCTATTGCTGCGAACTATAAGTACAGGTACCTACTAGATATAAGTTTTTGTCTACTCTTAGATAAGATAACAGAGTTTCAAGTATGTTTCCAATCATGCTTCCAATGTTTATTACGGATTGAGGCTAAGGACAGTTACTGTTGTCGTGTAGCATTGTCCTAAGTCTTTTAAAACTTTTAGTCTTGATTCTTAAACCAATACGTAGACACCGTAAAATAAAAATGACAAACAATCAAACAACTCTTTGTGTCCGGCACTTAGACTGGAAACAGTGCTAGACTGACGGCCAGCGCTGACCGTCGGTCAGCGTAGCAATATCTATGCAAGTCTATGAATGCGCACACAGCTACGCTGACTTAATGTCTGGGTGGGCCAACAACGCATTGGTGATGCCTATGATGGTTTTTTGGTCTCCATTGCAAAAGGGACCAATGAACTGGTCGTATGGGGCCGATGGGGTAGTCTTGAATACCTACTGATAACCCAGATGCTATCCTGGCAGCCCGGGGTGTCATAACAGGCGACCAAAGTGGGCCCAGAACCGCCACATTTATGAGTTGGTCGAATTGGGCCAATTTACAGTTAACCTTATCTAATATATATTTTTACACTAATTTTTCCTCATGAATCACGCCGTCCATTTCTGAATTAGTTACTAACTTCTGAATAGTGATGAGATGATAAAAGTTGGTGTGAAAATCATCTATCTATCTAGGTGTTGATTCAGGAGGAGCGTGAAGATTCTGATCCATGGGGGCGGGAAAATCGAATTTTTAAGGCGGATTTTCTAAGGGGATCAAAAACCGTAGATCTTCATTCCACGTCCAGAGGGGTGCAACTGCGCCCCTACCTCTCCCTAACTATTTTCGTTACGCCCATTGGTGCTATTCTATTATGTACTTACTCGTAACATAACACATCGTATATACAAAAATAATTTATCACAAATAATAAGTTTAATATTTTCGGGTGCCCCATATAAGCATCAGTAAGTCTACCTACCCTGATAATATCTACCTACTCGATCGTATCCGCTTTAAATATTAGTTAAGTACCTATATGTATAAAATAACTAGCAAACCCGGCGAACTCCGTTTCGCCACCAGATGGCTTCGTTTTTTGTAACATTTCGTTTGGGGATTAAAGAATTTTTTTTTGTTTTATATTTGAAAAGGTGATAGAAAAAACAGAGATCAAAACAGCATAGGAAAAATAATTTAATAGACAGTAAAACGCATTGAGTAAAACGTAACATAACAACATAATATCCTAGGTAACCAATACGCCAATGCAACCAAATTACGTATGTACAATACACTTACCTACAAATTGTTCGGTTTATATATTTCTAACACCTGCCCTTAAACTAAACAATTTGTAAACCAAATCAGACAGATACTCTTATATAATTAATCAGTATCTTCTACAACCCGTCTTACATATTGGTTCTTTATATCGAAGTAACAGCTGACCCTCTACACCCAGTTTCTTCTTATGTACCCATTTACATTTGAATTTACTTTGGAACTTTTCCCCAACAAATATTACATTTAGTTTCATTATAATGTACCTCAAGCCCTTTTGAAGTCATCTTTTCAACCGATAACAAATTCGTTGACAAACCCGGCACGTAAATAACTTCTGTTAATTTTGTAGTCTTAGTGTGCCCTTTTAACAACAGATCTTCTTCACCATGTTCTTCGCTATGCATCTTTTCTCTATTAGCCACTGTCACCAACCGCGGAGTATCCACAACATAATTTTGCAATAAAGCTTTGTTGTTCGTCATGTGGCAAGTTGCGCCGGAATCCACATACCAGGCATTCGAATTTACATCTATAGCTAATGCCGATAATAATGTTCCTCTTCACGCATTTTCACATGTTTCTCCTCCTTTTCCATTTTTGTTGGTTTTTGTCGGACAGTTCTTTGCATATTGATCCTGTTTCTTACATATGAAGCATTTGCCTTTCATAAAAGGTTTATTCGCCACATTGCGCCTTCTTCGCTCTTATCAAAGCCTCTACGCAATTCTTCTTGTAATAGTTTGCTCTTTACTGTCTCGCTGCATAATTTAATATTAGGATTTTCCAATGTCAGGATAAGCGGGTCATAATCTGGTGATAGACCGCTCAGTATCAACACTGACAGGAAATCATCATCTAATGGAGCATTAATATCTCGTGGTTGTTGATCCAACTCCGTGATCCTTAAGAGATACGCTTCCATATCATTAAATTGTTCTAACTTCAATCCGAACATTGTACGTAAAAGTCCAAGACGTCTACACAGTCCTTTGTCTTCATAGGCCATTTTTAAATTATTCCAAGCCTCAAAGCCAGCGGTAGCATTTCGTACATGCGAAAACGACGATGGCTGCACCATCAAACATATTTTGGCAAGAGCCCGTCGTTGCTTGCATTCGTCATTGTCCCTAGGGACACCCGACTCAGCCTCAACGATGCAGTCCCATAAGTCCTCATGCATTCCTCACGTATCAAATACATCCGCATCAAAAACTTCCAATTGCCGTAATTGGATATACCACTAAGCTTCTCAAAATTGGCAGTTATTCCAGAACTCGAAGCTGTAGACAACAATGATGCCTGCATCGCCGATGGCGATCGAACATTCCTTTTGTTCTGCATCTCGTTTTATAAACAAAATTTAATACGCACAATTCTTTCTATTAATCTTGGTTAATAACCAGTACATAATATCTCAATGTTAATAACTGGGAAGTGTGGAATACCTCCTGGGGTCATTGAGTTACTATGTAAACTAGAGAAGCTACGTCAAACAAAAGTCATGTTCCTTTTCTCGGTTTAAAGCATTTGTAGGACTGTAGGTCGTTTCATTCATTACTCGGTCACTATGACGACGGAATATAGATTATGACATTTATGACACAGAACGGTCAGTGTGGGGTTTTTATATGTTTTTACCTATCTGGTTCATCAGTTTGAATGAAACAAAAAATTAAAATTAAGTATTATTGTGAATATTTTATCCCCCAAAACTCAGTTCTACTGTAAAGTGTACACGTTCTACATTTATTAAGTACAAACATCAATAAATTTCTTTATTTTACAAAAAATCTAAACAAGTAACTAATTAAAATTTGGGGTGTCTGTTTATAACATTGAAATAACCACTTTTTACTAAATGCATGGATATACATTTGTATAGACCGTCTATTCGTATACAAAAAAAAACATTTTTTGCAATAACAATAATTATTTAGGACTCGTCAAACTAATTTTGGAGATACACAATAATAACCAATAATAATAATAACGAATTGAAAAAGGGCTCACTTACAAGAGAGGATACAAGAATTAATTAAAACAAAATATATGTATTTTTATAAATTTTTAATAAATAAACAAAAACAAATGTTTTAATTATAAAAAAACAAGAAAAACAAAACAAAAAAGAATTATTTAAGTATAGTAAAACACGAAATTAAAATGTTATCCTCAGTCCTTTATACAGTACTAGTTTTTCGTCGGTGGCTTTTCCCGCGTGGAATTTGGTTATATCGCGCATTTTTACTGAACTTGACAGTGCTTTTTTTGATCCACTCTTTTTTATTTTGTTTGGTATTAGACAGAACGTGTATTGTGAATGGAGTAGTAACTACAGTCTTAATATTTTGTGAGATATTCGCTTCTAAGATGGTAAAATTTGTCAATTAGTTTTGAACTATGGGGTGAAAAATATAGATTATAATTATGCTAGGCAGACGGAACCGCGGACAAAGTATAGTCTTTTAAGGATTAAAACATTACAGAGACATGAATGTCAGCGTGTAAAACTGATAATATTGTGTTTAATGTGATGTCAACAAATTGTACCTACTATCACTACTGGACGTTGTTAGTCTATGAGAAGGACACAATATGGCAGACGTTAAATAATTTTTCGTATTTATTTGAAAATAGTGAAATATGGTTACTAACCGATGAAAAGTTACTCCTGTGCATTTATTTGATTTCCTGGAGTTATTGCGGCAATTACGTAATACACAATTGGGCATTGTTCACGCTAGTTTTAAAGATTCACTTTCAGGTCTCAGACGTTTTACGCGCATGCGAGCTGGCAAGCGAATGAGAGAGTTGAGGTGCATTCACCGCAACTGACTGGCGAATAAAATTTCTTTGCGGTGTCTTCTCTAGTACTTTAGTACATAATATCTCAATGCCTGGGGTATCTGGGCCCATAACCTGATACAGAGATTTACACAGCATACTATAAAAATATTTAATTTTCATTAGACAGTAGAAGGTAACAACGTGATATCCAAGGCAACCGTATGACAATCCTACCAAATTACATATGTACAACACCTACTTAAATTGTTTGGTTTACAATGATTTTCCCTGCTTTCCTCCTTTTCTGTTGAAAATTTCCCGAATTTTGTTTGCTACAAACCTCATGGAGCTCGAGACCTTTCCAACGAATGCAAAACCGTGGAAATTGGTTTGTGCGTTCTGGAGTTAGAGAAAACCCGACTTATTTTTATATAATCTTAATATATATAAATCTCGTGTCACAATGTTGGTTCGCGATGGACTCCTAAACCACTTAACCGATTATAATAAAATTCGCACACCATGTGTAGTTCGATCCAAGTTGAAAGATAGGATACTTTAAATCTCAAATTATAGTCGCAATTTTAATTTATTGCTAATTAATTGTCTCTTATTTTTTGACATGACATGACAACTAGCGCCACACAAGAGAACTAAATTAAGAGTGTTATTATATGACAGTCACAATTATATGTAACAGATGTCGATAGGTACCTTTCGACTGGGGTGAGTAAGTAATCAATAGATGGCGCTGCTATGGTAAATCTAACTTGCACCCGTGCGAAGCTGGGGCGGGTAGCTAGTAGATTATATATATTGACCCGCGTTACAACCTCTCATCAATGTTTGCCATTATTAATGTGGGTAGGTGGTCATTAAGAATCGCGGTACGTATTGGGAAATATTTAAATGTAGTGATATCACTGGAGGGGAAGGTTCAACGGCAAGCGGAAGAACAGTGGGCGGGAGCGTGCGGTATAAGTCATAGGCGATCTTGTAGGTACTAAATAAACAAAGATTAACATTTAACACTATCAAATCATTACAGTACCCGGTAAGAAATACCTAATGCACATCGGTATTCAGAAAGAGATAATCGGTTAGTTTCGGCTTTGTAGAGCGTTGTCCTTACTACACTACACAGTCCGTTACCGCTGACTTGTCACTTTTCTTTCGAATTCGGTCGCATTCACTCATAAATAAATATAAAGAGTTGTGCATATATGCATATAATATGTGCTTATATAGAGAGTTCGTGCAATGTGCGAGAGAGACAACGCTCTACAAAGCCGTAACTAGCCGATTATCTCTTTCTGAATACCGATGTGCATTATTTCTTGCCGGGTACTGTACTCTTATGTGTATTGAACAATTGGTTTACCTTCAACATTTTTTTTTAATTTAAGTATTTATTTAATATTATTATGCCATGATAATGCGACGTTATTTAATATCGACGAAGATAGCTACCAAGTCGCAAAGGCCGTATTTGGTCTTCCTTAAACCATCTGAATCTAAAAATCATAGTGACTGGTAGTTCTTAGGAATCTGTTTTGTACTCACTAAAAGCTTGAGAACGCGTAGATACATAATTATCTTGTTTTTAAGCTATTGCATAGCTTCTATCGCGGGCCTTGAGCGTGGAGACCGAATCCAGAAATTCCGTAACGAAAAAAACCTAACACCCCCCACTCCGACCGGCACAGCGGTGACATCTATCGATAAATACCAGAACTTTTAATGACTTTTTGAAATATCACGCTTGTCTCTTTAGTTCAGCAACCCGCCTTTAGGTGGCATTGGTTGTATTGGAAAACTACCGTAATCAGCTGTTTGTGAGAAAGTATATAGGTGTATAGGTATTTATCATCTATGTACAACAGTGAATATCTGTACTCGTATAATTTGTGTACAAAGTGTTTTAAATATGAATAAACAAAGTGCATTTTTAATGAAGAAAGTCACGAAAAAATAGTGAAAGAAAATGAGTTAGTACTCTATATACATTCATTTTATTTTTATCGGTCACCACGCTCAGTGTAACTTGAATTAATATCAAAGAAAAAAAAACAAAGAAAAAAAAATACTACATAAATAAAATAAATATATAATTGTAATTGCATAAGTTGATAAAAAATGCTATGCAATAGCTTTACCGCGGCAGTCTCCGAGTGCCACACGTCTTTTTTTATTTCTTCTTCGTCACTGCATCGATGATGCCTTTGATGTTCGTGAGCAACAGTAACTTCTAACTTTTGTTGGCTACTACAAAGTAGGTATTTGTTATTGTTGGCTATTACTACAAAGTAATATGTTTCATAGTAGACACTTGGCTTTGCTCTGGAAATAAGGAATGAACAACCGTAGAAGTTTTCTATGGGTGCCAATAGCTTAAAGCTTGCCCACCACGGCTGAATGCCAAACTTTATCAATGGCTTTCAATTTATCCGATCGAATAACGTCTTAAGAGAGCCAGATTCCATTGTCGATGTCCATTTGTTCAATTCTTCGTACCTACCCGGTACGAAGAATTGAACAAATTCGCTCACATCGCTTTTGATATAATAAAACAAAAGCCAGTGGCAAAATATGATCGTAAACATTTTATCAATATGGTGTTAAGATAAGATATTGGCCTTTTCTTAATAATGTTTATTCTGCAGCAACGTCCAAGCTATACAAGAAGCATTTTTTTTAACGCTACACACTCAAAGCCCCACACTAGGATTCCCTGTGTCGTGGGCGCGGTGGACAACACACAAGACAAGGACACACACCCAGACCGAGAACGGAAATTTAAATTCATCAATCAAATTACCGCCTCGCTGGGAATCGAACCCAGGACCCTTGGAACAGCGATCAGGCGTGTTAACCATTGCGCCATTTGGGTCGTCCCTTAAGTATACTTAATACTTCATGTCAATGATAAGTTAAAAATAATCGTTACTTTTGAGACAATGTTGCAGCAGGATACCAGAGCCTCAGACCCCAGTAACCACTTACTTACAACTTAAGTAGATAATATTGTTCATTGAAATGGATTTTTGTACAGATTTTCTTTTACCTACAAGGGATACTTAAAATTTCAATTTATCTAATTGTGACACCGATGTAACTGACAGCGTTCTGATCTATAAGTAGTTATTTAATTTAATGACTTGAGCAAAATTAGTGTTAGTGGAGTGCCGTAAGACATAAAAATTGCAAAACCTCGGAATCCAGGGACTATGAATTCATAAAAATGATGAATATTGATTCATGAAAATGAATTCATAAGAATGACTTCATAAAAAGTATTGGACTGTATTTCAAAATGCACAAATAGAAAAGTTAAAAAAAACTATTTCACCGTTTTTTTATTTTTTTTTTATCTTTGTTGGTAAGTTTGTGACCCCATAACTTCGTTTTGGGTAAACCGATTTTGATGATTTTTATATCCTTGAAAGATAGTGCTTTTGGTATGGTCCCATGTAAATTTGAGCGACATCTGACGAGTAGTTTCGAATTAACTTGAATAATGTGTAAGGATGTTTTGTAGTGCGCATTAATGGTTTTTTCCTAATAGCTTTTTACTGAGTGTTTAGATTTTTGTGATTCTCTTTTTATTTGAAAGCTGGTACTTGCATTGTAGTCTCATATAAATTTGAGCGGCATCTGACTAGTATTTTTTGAATTATCCTTAATAACTTTTTTGTATGTATGTTACCTTATATCTGACTATTTAGAGTTCCGATTTTGATCATTCTTCTTTTAATCGAAAGCTGGGGTCTTAGGTTGAGTCCTGTAAAAATTTGAGTTCCCTCAGACGAGTAGTTTTTGAGTTACTCTTAATAATGTGTGAAAACTAAGGGGTACGCGTGAAACTATATCTACACACTAGCGAACCGCCCTCGCTTCGCTTCGGGACCCGTAAGTATCAACCGCGTAGGTCCCGCTCCCGTAGGAATTTCGGGAAGATAATAAACTATCACCAAAATTAATTCCGGTTAAATTAAATTAAACTTAGAAATAAAGCTTACGAAAAAATAATAGCAAAGTAGCAAAGGATCACAGCAAGATTAATTCAGATTAAACTTGGAAACGCGGCAAGTTTGGTATGGCAGTGGGTTCGACCAAATTTGATTACCATAAAACGGTTCTAGTGTGTTAATCTTAAAAGATAGATATATACTGTCGTGGACATTTTTTTAGATCATTTCAAGAGGAATAATTCTTTCATATATATATTTTTGGTATCTTGAATCGTTTTCGCAACGCATGCAACGAAAGCCCTCGAGAATGAATAATTTTCCCCGTTTTTTCCACATTTTCCATTATTTCTTCGCTCCTAATTGTTGCAGCGTGATGTTATATAGCCTATAGCCTTCCTCGATAAAAGGTCTATTCAACACAAAAAAAAAAATCAATTCGAACCAGTAGTTCCTGAGATTAGCGCGTTCAACCAAACAAACAAACAAACAAACTCTTTAGCTTTATAATATTAAGTATAGATTACATCCACTACAAAATTTAAATTATAATATATTATGTAATATTCATTGTAAAGGGTCCCACACCCCCACACACAATATAATATTCGCCAATTACTGTTTTAATAGCTGTGAAACATTGTGATTCTCGTCAAAAGCTTATCACTTGGAGGAATGAATACAATAGTAGATTGTATGACAAGGGTGCAAAGTAATATTTTTTCGGCGAGGGCGTTTTTTGAATCCAGAGCGAAGTGAGGGATTCTAGAGTAGAATCCCGAACGTAGCGAGGGATTCAAATTACGTCGCCCGAGCCAAAAATATACTTGCTCCCGAGTGATACACTCTACTTTTCATCCCCCTATGAGAAAATAAAAGGCGCCTCAAATTCAGGAATAATACTGTCACAGTCACTAAACTAACTGAACTGACTAAACCGACTAACCCGACTAACCCGACTAACCCGACTAACCCGACTAACCCGACTAACCCGACTAACCCGACTAACCCGACTAACCCGACTAACCCGACTAACCCGACTAACCCGACTAACCCGACTAACCCGACTAACCCGACTAACCCGACTAAACCAACTAAACTAATTAAACTAACTAAAGAACTCATTTTTCAAAACAAAACCATGAATTTCTAACAATCCGAACTGAATTTACTTTTCCTCCCTGTTATTTAAATAACGGGCAGGAAAAGTAATATGAAAATTCATTCCCGCCCGCTAAATAGAAAACAGCAACTTTGGGACCCCGTAAGTCCGAACCAAGTCGTCTTTTTCGAATAGGTGGGATGAAAAATCTTTACCGGATTTTTTACCCATTACTTTGCGATTTCATTCATGTAGGATTCGAAGAGTAAGTAGTTCTTGGGAGTATAAAATTATTTTAATAAATATGGGCGCTCGACGTAAAAAGGTTTGTTTTCTAAACACTAAAATATTTCCAGTGTTAATATTAATTAATATGCTTTAAATAAGGATTTAAATATGCTTACGATTACTTAAAAGTGGTTAGTGGTTTTTGTTTTGTTATGCTTATTTTACTTCTTTATTTATTTTAGATGTAGGTATACGTGTAATCCTTAGCTCTAACGAACGCTATTATAATAATACCTGGTTGACCGAGCTTTGCTCGGTTGAAAATTATATTTAGTATGAATCGCAAGAAATACGAGGAATTCCGCCATCTATTCAGGAGTCAAATCATACAACTGTTCACTGAGCACAAAATTCATTTTACTTATGTTACGGCCAAAGGATCTCAACAGCGTGTTTCACAAAGTTGTACAGCGCCATCTAGTTTCATACTACTGAAATTTCAACACGTTACAAACAGTACCTCATAGAAGTTAACTGTGTGAGCGAATTAATTGCATTTTAAATAGGTACATACTTAATTAGATAAATTCATTGAACTTTCCTTCGTACTTTTCGCAGGCTTAGGCAGTCCCCGACTGAAATTTTTATTTGCGATAAAATTAAACAACATAAATAAATATACTTTTAGTTTAATGAGCAAGTTGTTAGGCGTACTTAAAATTTTATTGATTCTATTTACAACAATAGTAATTTCATCGATCTGACCATTATTTATTTAAAACTTTATTAAAATATATTATTAAATCGATAATAACAAAACTAACATTTATTTACAAATATTCTCGTAAATATCACAAACGCACGTTAAACTATCACTACGCGTCCTGCGAGGTCAAGCGAGATAATCGCACTGATTTTTAATTTTATTCAAACAGAAAATAGGTAGGTATAACGCAAAAATAGCGCTTCAACGTAAAATATATTCGAGCGCCATCTAGTTTCATACTACTGAAACAAACAAACCGTATCTCATAGAAGTTATCCTAATGTTTCATAGATGGCGTCAGTTCAACACGTTACAAACAGTACCTCATAGAAGTTATCCTAATGTTTCATAGATGGCGTCAGTATGATGTTTTCAAAATCTCTTTATCTCGGGAACCGAGCTTTTCTCGAAACTGGGACCTTGATAAATCGATTCCTTGAGCCGAAAACCCCGTAATCTGTAACTTTCATGAAAATCTTTGCAGCCGTTTCCGAGATCGTGATTATATATATAGGTATAAATAAATAAATAAATATACAAGAATTGCTCGTTTAAAGATATTAATAATTTGACTCCCTATGACTGTCCTGTCCTGGACCCTCAATACTGTCCCTCGGGACTGCAACCACACTTGATTTCAAAACAGGAGAGGTCGCTCGTGGATCTTGCTGAATAACGAATGAATCAATGGCGCCTGGTTTTACGGAGATCGCTGGGTAGTTCGCTAGATTTTCGATGTCTAATTTCGTAAATTAATAAATAAATAACGTCACACATTCATAGCCCCACACTAGGATTCCCTGTTTCGTGGGTACCATGGATGGACTACGTATAAGAGAAGGACACACCAATTGCTACCTCGCTGGGAATCGATCCCAAGACCCTACGAACGGCGATCCGGCGTGGTAACCATTGCGTCACACGGGTCATACAGCCTATTGTGGTCTTTCTTTACTCAGATATTTAAAAAAATATCAGAGAAATGTTTCAAAGTGTTTTGTTCAACGTCCGCCCCCCTAAATATGCGGTAATCATTTATTATGAAGTACCTAGCCTCTCTGTTTATTTATTACTAGGGAACCGCCCGCGCTTCGCTTCGGGACCCGTAGGTAACAGCCGCGTAGGTACCGTTCCCGTAGGCATCTCAGCTAAAAAGTAGCCTATAACATTTGCCTATGACTTAAGCAAATAACTTGCAAATGAATTTTACTAACGCCATCTATTAACAACCCCGGAAATAAATATCTAGCAACTAACAAAACATCGATCTTCCCATGGGAATGAGATGTTTTTCCGCGGTAAAAAGTAGCCTACGTCACTCTCCACCCTCCTAACTATCCCCACACACATAAACCATACCATATAATAGCCATGTTGCGACGTGAAAGCGTCACAAACAAACAAACAAACACACTTTCACATTTATAATATTAGTAAGGATTATTCGAGGAGCGATTCAAAGATAAGCGCTGAGTAGGTAAGTCTAAATTTGTAAAAATTTTGCGCACATTTTATTCTACTTACTTGTGAAAATATAAATGTATATGTTCTAGGATACCGGGTTTCGCTACGGTGGTATATTGACGCTTTGTAGAAAAAAAATTACGATTGTCATATACGTGACAACTATCACTTTAAGTCTATAAGTTAAAATCAAATTGATTTGTTCATTGATTTGTTCAATCACTATCATTATAATTCATTGAATATTTTCTTGTTTATTTTGTTTATGTTTATTTGTGTGAGAAAACTTAAAACGTTTCTGTAGTACTCATCATAATCATCATATTAATATAAAAGAATTACTAAGATAAAAGAGAGGATTGTTTTTTGAAAGTTCAACATGTGGACAGGCGTCAGACGGAAGCGGGAGTATCAGTTTATCGTGGTAAATGCAAACAATTAATCAATAAGGATTGTAATCTTATCGATAACAGAATACCTAAGTACCTACCTATGATTCAATTAAAGTGTAAATTTTGAAGTGGCTGCATCGCAGTTTTGTCTTTTCGTTACACCTAAAACTTACTATGCACTGTTTATTATGAACCTTGGCAGTGTATGTTACAGTTACATTATAATTTTATTTTTAAATTATATTATCTTTATTGCGTTTTTATATTAGGCCTTTTAAACTTTTTCTTGTTTTTAATTTGGTCGTCTTTGTTTCAGTTCGAGGAGGTTATGCAGCAAAAGGTGCCTTTGGTGCCTAGCAATATAAAACTCCAGTAAGTGTTATGTCTGTTCTTGGTTCGATTTATCTTGGTAATAAAAAGTTTATTTTGTTATTATAATAACTTGTCGTCCAAGTTTTTACCTACTACCGCCATCTATTGTACGTATCTTGAACTAAACAGCGAGCGTGGTGTAGCTTTTATTTTCATTCAGTGTAGCCGACGGGGATATAGCTCAGTGGTAGAGCATTCGACTGCAGATCGAGAGGTCCCCGGTTCAAACCCGGGTGTCCCCTAGCTCTTTCTTAAAAAGAGAGCCAATTATTTTGTGAAGAACTACGTTTAAAATTTAAGATAACATGAAATCAATAAAAATAAATCATTATAGGTCCTTTTAACTCAATAAAACTCTCACCTGATTTCATCTATAGTTTCATTTACAATTGAAGTGTTTGAAGTCCTATTTCGCAATTTTTTATATATTTTTTTAAAATTGCAGGCAACCTACAAACTCAGTAAAGAAGAGTATTTCCGGAAATTTCTTCAAAGCGACATTTAGTTCACGCAGCAAGGCGCTACCCACCCTCTCTTACCCCAAGGTTGAGGAAGCTACCAAGATAGGCAGCGCGGAGACCAAGCCTGTAACTAGAAATAGGCCTAGGCCAGGCAAGTATCTCTACCCTACTTAGTTTAAAATATCAAAAATAGTATAGTATAGGTACGAATACTGCAAAAATAACAGGAAAATTGCAAAATAATGTTTTTTAATGACATTGATCTAAAACAGGGGTTAAAATATCCGACCAATTTTGTTTTTATTGTTAAAATTGTTTAAAGTTATAAGTAGGAGTAAAATAGTCCAAGTGCCACTATGCCCCTTTGTGTCCTTAAATCTTTAAAACTACGCAACGGATTTTGATGCGGTTTTTTTAATAGATAGAGTGATTAAAGAGGAAGGTTTATATATATGTATAATAACATCCATTAAATAGTGGAGAAATACTGTTATTTTTGAGGTTTCTAATGTGATGTCGTTAATTATCAATTTTTTTCCGCTCACATTGCAAACGCAGGCTGAACCCTACGAGATTTATCAAAATAATGTACTAATTATTTGTACACATTGAAAAGGTCTACAGAAAACTTCGCGATGGTATATGTCTGTCTCTTATGGATATCCCACAATAACATTTTTTGTCATTTACTTTTTACGACAAATTTTAATAATGGCTAAATTTCGAAGCGATTTTGACCAATACAGCATTAATCCTTATCCAATTAAATAGCTTAAATACATTGTTGATTTAATATAGATCTATATGGTCCTTTACATCACAACACTTAAATGAATATTTTCGAAGATATTACAGATTTAAAATTGCGGGACGTAGCGAAGTAAATAAGTAATGTAGGTATGAATTTAGATATTCCAAAGATAGCAGGAAATCTTCATGATAATAGGGAAAGGGGAATTGTTTTACTTTTTGTTTTTAACGCGTGCGGGCCACGGGCAGTAATGAATAAATCAAAACTACTGGATCGATTTTAATAATTTTTTCAGTGAGTGACATAGGCTATAATTAAATATATGTTATACCCGTGCGAAGCCAGAGCGGGCCGCTATGTTTTTAAACACAACGTTCACAGTTTTTCTGTAGTGTATTTATTTATAAGTATTTAGTATCAGCATTGCACTCGTGCGAAGCCGGGGCGGGTCGCTAGTTTATTATTAAGGCGCTAAGGCTACGATGTCAGGTTGCCGTTAGTTCTGGGTTTAAACTTCGAAAGGGTGGAAATTTTAATTAAGTTTAAGTTTAAATTTTTGTCGGTCTTGGTGTGTGTCTTCTTGTCTTTGTGTGTTGCCCATGGCATCAACAATATGGAATTCTCGTCTCGTAGGTATATATAATTATCGATACCTAAATGTTTAGCATTATTTAATTTTTTAAATTGTGAATATTTTGTTCTTCCAATCTGAAATGATTTCACCCCTAGTGCTGCCGAAGGAATCTTCAAGCAAAGAAAAACCAAAGCGAGGTCTATCTCGGTCTCAACCCGTTCACGTTCAAAAACTAGACCAGCCATTGGAACCAGAGCGGCCGACACGGGTTAAAACAGCAACATCTGAATCCGATTCAAAAAAACATGACGTGATAAGTCAGAATATAGTCTTGAAAATAGTGAAGAAAACGCCCGCGCCGCCAAAACCGGCGCCAAAATCACCAGTCAGGGTTGAAAGTGTTTTGCCGCCATCTTTAAAACCGGGTGTCTCTGAAAAGGCCAAATTGAAAAGAGCCAAATTGGTGAACAATAACGATGTTTGGACGAATGCTAATGTAGCAAGTGATGCCCCAGCGATACCTGTAAGGTAAGTAAATCTTTATTTATTGGATCAGAACAAAAATGTACCGGGTAAAAAAGTGGAATCATTAATATTTTTCGGTAGTTATGATACTAACAACCAAAGTTTTTATCATCATCATAAAAATAAAGTATTATACTTACATACTCTCATGCTATTTTAAAATAGTAGCAATAGAATGCTAATTAAAAGGCAGATGGCGCTACTAGTAGGCATTTGTTAGAGGCATTGATTTATACATCAATGGTTAGAGGCTAATTTTTAGAAATTGATGTTCAGTTCAGTCGCAAGGTGTTGTACTTAGTACGACTTTTAGGTATTTGTAGTTCATGTCACCCGGACGGATAACAAAACAAATAATAGAATAACTAAAGTAATTTTGCAGACTACTGTATCACTGATCGAAACGTTTTCATCCTGTGTGCCTTCTTTGCAAACAACTTACACACGCATATTTTATTACAGCTGTGCCAGTAACTTTGAATCAAATTACAAAATACCAAACATACCTACTAAACTAAGTTAGTGGTGTGAGTGGTGTCACATTCAACAGAAGAAAAGAAAATCATAGCCAATTTAGTAATCATTCTTATCGCTTGCATCCACGGTCGCATTTACTATAGCAGCAAGGATTTGATTATCGCACGTGACGAAATATTTTTTGTTCATATTCCTGTCTTTTTCTAGATACGTTTATCTCTTTCTTGCTAAGGTGTACCGCTCGCTCTCGCGGTGCTCTTCTAGCACGTGGAATGTTTTCCTTTTAAAATAACGCTACTAATTCCGGTCGCTGTCTAGGTACGTGTTGCGAGGACTGTTGTGGTGTGTTTTGATATTGGTCGGATTCGAAAAGTAGAAGACAAGCGGTTCTTCAAACTAGCCGGTTAGCAAGTTTGTTTGCTACGGTTGGCCGCGGACGTGTCCTGTGGCTGGTGTGAATTTCGAACTTAGTTTAAAGACGAAACGAACTGTGATAGAATTTTATAATGGTGCGTTTGTTTTGTGCGTTTGGTGTTTGATGGTGTTGTGTGTTCGGAGTTATTTGTGGTGTTTGTGTTTTCTCAAATCTCTTGGTTCGTCCAGATGTGGAGTGTAACAAAAATTCAAAGTTAATGCAGTGTGTCGTTACTCGCTTTCTCGTTTCGCATTATTTCAAAGTAGAATACGTCTTGGCGTGAAAGTTAACTAATCTAATTCTGAACTTATCCTTATTGATGACTCTTATGTCTATGATTTTGCCTTTGATTATTGCTTCTTAACATTTTTCTGTTTGTTTTTTTTCATAATTATTGAACTTCTTCAGTCACTTTAAATTTTATTTACTAAATCCACCTTTGTTGATTTTGATCGTTGCTTTTGTATTATCGATTGATAGATCATACAACTGATTGCTGATTACGAATATATCGACAGCAAGATTGATATCCAGTAGCTATCAATCCAAGTATTTTTTTACATTTTACAAAATTAAATGGCCCTTATAATGTTTCAGACTTTGAGGGTACATGATACAAAGTTTATTATTTATTTAATACCTCCTATGACATTTATGGATACTTATTTATCGATTCGAGATAATTGCTGGCCTTTAATGAGTTATGAAATCTCAGGGCCGCACTTCTAGTGGCAAATTTAATTTTATCCCACGGCGATAAGATATTTTTTATCAAAATAGTTGATGTCATTAACTTCTGACGCCAATGTTGATTATCACAAGGTTTGTTAGGCCGAAAGGCGTTGCTATAATGTAATGAGAACATGTGAAAAAAGAGAAATTATCTCCCATTTAATATAAAAAAGTAACCAAAGATAGACCATTTATTTAGTCAAACCAGTAGGTTTTATTTGTCATGAACTTAGTTCTAGTTTTGTGGCAATTTTTTGTCGCAGAGGGATTATGTAATAATATGAAATATCTATAAATATGATAACAAACCCAGAAATTCTCGGCTTTCCCTTTCGCGGCAGGTAAAAATAGCTGATAATAATGGACTGCGTCTATATTAAATACATAGACCTTATCTATGAACATAAGACAAGATTTATGAAAGTTCAAAATAAAGATGTCATTCGTTACATGCATTATTAAAATCGGAAGTAGGTATTCATAAAACAAATAGATAACTTATTTTGATTGTCTGGGTTTTCAGATTAGACATGAAATAGGAAAAAGATATTCAATTTAATTTATTTCATAAAACTTTCAAAATTGAAGTTGAAGAAACCGAAAACATCTCATTATAAACATTGGAGAATAAAATCTCAAACTAAATATAGGAGTTTATAACAGACAGATCATTAGAACGACATGAAATTAAGCGCAAACACCTAAAACGGACTCAAACTAAAGTGCGACATCTAAAACTGTGAAGATAAACGAATAAATAAAAGACCATAAAGACCAGGTTAAACAAGACCAGTCAAATATTGTGGCATTTAGCCATAAATTCAGAGCAACTTACGATTTTTAAAATGGTATCTGCATTCTGCACTCATTACAGATTGATATGAATTAGTATCAAATCTAATAATAATATTTCTTAAGTATAAATCAGTCGTGACAAGTCTGCCGGGACGTTAAATCATACTCATTGAATAACATTAAGATATGTAGTTGTAGCTGCCCCCATTTTGGGGTCAATGTTTCTTTTATGACTTCTAATGGTACGTGCGAGTCAATTGACTCATGTTATTGGCATCTATGTAGTGCATCGTATATTCTTTACGAACGAGTACATTGTCAGTAGTAACGATTGCATCTATTACGGCGAATCAAGAACTGTCTTACCTTCTACTGCTACATGTTTTACATATTTTTTGCGTGATTTCTCAATCGACTTCCTGTTACTTGATTATCGTTGTTGTTGAACTGTGACCAATTTCCGGTAATATAAATTGTTAGGCCAATCTATTGATCTATGAATAGATTCTCAAATATATTTCACGCATCGCCCGTCGTCGGTGAGTGGAGATTTTAGCGCACCCTAAATTATTAAGTTTTCTGACAGCCAGAAATCAAGCCTCAAGATTTAGATGTAGTTGTAGTTTCTGTGAGAAAACTTATCTTTGAAGCAAGTTGGAGTCTATATTTTAAGTAATACGATACAAATAGTTATACAAACAATTAATTCAAATACTTTGTTGAAAATTTACGCCCGAAATTAGGTACTGAATATTATCTAAAACCTTCAACAATGTATTGCTCACAGAACAAATGTATTGCTCATCTTTTCAGGGTAACCTGCTTAAATAATGCACTGAAATACGCACAGAAACTTATTTATGCATCATAATGTAGTTCCCAAGGCTGTAGCTATTTGTCACTTGGTTTTTGTTGCTCTTGTCTTGTCGCCTTAAAGGTCTCATGTACAGACGATGGGACTTGTCTCAAGCGTATGTTATTATTATGAAAACCTTAAGAAATCTTGGAGATTGTTGGCTATTTGCGTGCGAATAAAGTTGTAAACGAATTTTAGGAAATATTATGTTTAGGGTCTCACAGTCGGCTTGAATTGCAAACTAGAAATCATCGGCACTTTAATACGACCAAAATAATCCTTCTTTTTTATATCGCAAATCTGATGTGTAAACTCCCCTCATTTACGTAAACACTACATCCTGTTTTGTTCGTTAAAAAGAACAATGGAGATATTTTTTTATGTTCCCGCGCATTTTTGCGTCATCTCCTGTGACATTCGAGAAGACCTTTCGACCTAGCAGATTTACAAATCATTTACGTTTCGCACTGAGATTTTAAATTGTATCCAGATTTTTCTTGGAAATAAAGTTTCCAAAATTTTCCTTTTATAATAGAGGTAGATGTGCCTGTATCACACATCACCGCGTTGATTTTATTAAAATTTTATATCGTCTTACATATACCTAGAGGAAAAGAAGTAAAGAGAATGACTATGTGCCCAGTTTATAGGCGTAATTCCATATATTTTTATGTTTGAAACTAATTTGTTAGATATATTATGTTTTATGACATAAATATTTTTATGATTTATTACCGATATATGATTAAGTCTCAAAATACCCCCAATCCTACCATAAAAATTAAATAATGTAGGGTCCAAACTTTTGTAACGTTTTATTACTTATCAAAGTAAATTCCTTATGTTGTGGAGATGCACTTAAGATCAAACTCATTTATGTCTTGTAGGTCTTGTAGGTCTTGTAAAACATTGGGATTAAATTAATTACTCACTATGAGCTACACATTATCAGTTTTTATGTTTTTATTGATTAGTATGGTTTGTTTTATTAACAATATTAAATTGGAACTATCAGTTTATTTATTCTATTTATGTGTGCATATATTGTACTATCAATTATATTTTTATTATATATAGCGAACCGCCCTCGCTTCGCTTTGGGACCCGTAAGTATCAACCGCGTAGGTCCCGCTCCCGTAGGAATTTCGGGAAGATAATAAACTATCACCAAAATTAATTCAGGTTAAATTAAATTAAACTTAGAAATAAAGCTTACGACAAAATAATAGCAAAGTAGCAAAGGATCACACCAAGATTAATTCAGATTAAACTTGGAAACGCGGCAAGTTTGGTATGGCAGTGGGTTCGACCAAATTTGATTACCATAAAACGGTTCTAGTTTGTTAATCTTAAAAGATAGATATATACTGTCGTGGACATTTTTTTAGATCATTTCAAGAGGAATAATTCTTTCATACATATATTTTTGGTATCTTGAATCGTTTTCGCAACGCATGCAACGAAAGCCCTCGAGAATGAACAATTTTCCCCGTTTTTTCCACATTTTCCATTATTTCTTCGCTCCTAATTGTTGCAGCGTGATGTTATATAGCCTATAGCCTTCCTCGATAAAAGGTCTATTCAACACAAAAAAAAAATTCAATTCGAACCAGTAGTTCCTGAGATTAGCGCGTTCAACCAAACAAACAAACAAACTCTTTAGCTTTATAATATTAGTATATAGATGTTATATGTTATATGTATTATTATTAATATATATATATATAATTAACTTAGTCTGTATATATATTTATTTTGTTATTTATTTATCTTTTAGTCCAAAAATTGTGTACCCTACCGATTTGTGCTACTTTATTCTCCTACCCAAAGGTTGTCTGGAAGAGATCGCTGCTTAGCGATAAGGCCGCCTTTTGTGAAACTTCTTTCCATTTTATATACTTTGTAATGTCCTTCTAGTGCACAATAAAGAATATTTGTATTTGTATTTGTCTTTTTCAATATTCTTAATAACATCGAAGATTTTGCTTCTGTCACCGTTTCGTAAGGGCATCTTATGTTAGAGGACGAGAAGAAGCGAAAGATAACTAAACAAATTACAAAAATATTTTGAAGTCTTACGAGCAAATTCGCCTGCGAAATGTTTATTTCCAAGCTTAAAGGTAATAAAAGTCAAAAGGTTAAGCTTTCTGTCTAGAGTTAATCCTTTAAATCCTAGAATAAGCCGAAGCGGCGCCACTTGATTATTCAACGTAATGTTGAAGACTACTAATTTATTCTCAGGAAAATTATATTTTGATATTAAACAATTATTTTATTTCATAAATTACCTATTTGACAACAACTCTAAGTCACTTTTTGCCTATATATCTTAACTCTTCCTTAAATTTTATAAATCTGCACACCTTATTCAAATCTTAAAGATTCGTGCTACACTTAAATGTTCAAACCAGAAGAGATTCCAATTTCAGCCATAGCTTTTAAGTACATTCTCAGATTTCCATCACTCTGGTATAACTTAAGTAGGTTTGTCAGTTTTCGTTTATTGTTATGTTGCTGTGGAACTCTTCTCTCTATGTCTTATAATAACGTTGAAAGTAAAAGGCCAATGGCATGACGAATTTCATTCAGAACAGTAAATTGGTCAGTAGTAGATGCAAAATTACTATGATCACGCACATGTTCCATTGTAACGTGCAGAGGGCGTTTTTCCTCCACGACCACCATTACCATTTACTTAAATTGCCTATCGTACGATGAATTTAACTTCAGGAAAGGCAGCTGTGCTATGAACAATAATTTGTTGTTGCCCGTGATTCAACTTGAGTGGTTAAACATTTTGTCATATTATTATGTTTATTTTGGACCTCTTAAAGGTTATAATGTCCCTTCATGTACCCATATGCTTATCTTGTAAACTGAAAAATAACATCAAATGTTTTAGAGTTGTATTTTAGTTTTCCAATGAAATCTCGGAATCTCATGACTCTACAGTTTTAGTTTCATTCTTTTCTGAAAAAATCTTGAGAGGACAAGGACGCATATAATGCTTTTCATTCCCTAAGTTCATTGATTGCAGAATTTGCAGCTCCTATTTATAACGTTGCAAAGCAAGCATTGTTATAACTTATAATTAAAGTACTTAAATATAAGGCGCATATTATCACTTCTGCAGATAAAGCATCCCATCACGTACGAGTATTAACTACACTAATTTCAATGCTTATCAGATGGACGTTTCTCGTAATAATTAACTCGTTAACCAGCCAGTGAATATAAAATGGCTCGCACGGCTCCAGTTACTAACGCATTCGACATTCGACTCACATGAGCTGGAATCGGTCCTGATGACGACATCCCATCCGATACGACCATTATAGCGAATCAAACAAACACTTACTCAGTTCGGAGGATGTCGTTCTTTACTTATTGCATTTCAAGTTCTGCGGTATACATAGTTGATGTTGATTTTTCATTCAATCCTACTTCCTACCAATATTATAAATGTGAAAGTTTGTAAGGATGTGAATGAGTGTGTGTGTGTGAGTTTGTTACTCTTTCACGCAAAAACTACTAAACGGATTTTCACGAAACTTTGCAGTAATATAGCTTAGACATCGGAATAACATAATTTGTTAAAAGGAGGATGGGTATTGGGTACAAATGTATGGAATTTATGCAAGCTATAGGATTGCCTTTGAAACAAAAAGTTTGAGCTCTTGTGGATATAAACATTATGTGCCATCGCAAACAATAATGGCTTTAGAGTTTCCTTCATTTCCGTACAGAGCTCTTGGAATCCTCAGATTTTTCTCTAGCGTATTGTCTCTATTTAAGTAATCCAGTCCCAAGTGCAGCTCAACATAGTCATTACAAAGACACTCTCGAGCAATGGCTAACTGGCGTTTGAGCTTTCTTCTTGACACATCAAAATAACGTCCCAAGTCTAGCGTTAGATTCTCCAGTGTGTAGTTTAGTCAGAAAAATACCCAAAGTGGTTCTGGGATCTGCACTTGCGTGTCTTAATGAATTGGTTTGCTCTAAGATAGCATCGAATTGCTCTGTAGTACGTCCAGACCAAAAGTGCATTTCCTCTTCATTAAAACCCCCTGACTCACTAAAACGCAATCTGGGTGTGTTCAAGGCATTTCTGTTTAAGTTACAAAGGTCACTGAAATGAATGGCCGTAAAGGTATGAGAAGTGTGACATGCTCGAGGTAATTCGTCCCAATCATTCCCATTGAGATATTCTCGACACACTCTGGCAGCATCAGGAATGTAGATTTTATGTTGAGCAAATACATAATGTATTTTATCTACACTAATGTTATAACATTCTACTTATGTTTCCAATGCTTGACTTATAATTACTACTGTTATAGCGCAGATAACAAAACACTCAATTTAAGCAATTTCACATGATGGTATAATATCCACATCGATATCGTAAAATCTCATTATAACATCAATAAAACGCGACCAATTAACCTGGCGAGCCTTATGTCAAAATCCTCATACAAGTTGTATAAAATTTTGATATTAGGCTGGCTTTTGAAAATAGTTGGGTTATACGTGAAAACTTCGTCGAAACTACTAAACTTACATACACAAAACTCTTTGGTAAGATCTTGTGCCAATTAAATAAAAAACGAACAGCGCGCGCTCGCTCCTGATTGGCCCTGCGCGCGCAGCTGCGCTCTCATTGGTTAGATTTTAATGGCGGCAAGTTCACTGTGACAATACACGTACGCGTGAATTTAATGTTTCGCAATGTGTTTTGTTTTTAAAATACAAATTAAAAGTTAAAAATGGATAGCGACGATGATATTTGTACGCCTCCGGATATTCTAGAATTGGCAACTAAAGTAACTCACAATTAACTTTCAAAGTTGTACCATCCAAAATTTGAACAATTATTATAAACTAGAGAACCGCCCGCGCTTCGCTTCGGGACCCGTAGGTAACAGCCGCGTAGGTCTCGCTCTCGTAGGAATTTAGGCCAAAAAGTAGCCTACTACTCGCTCTCTTCACTCCACCCTGTCTGAGGTGTGTGGAGCCCTCGGGAAAGTTAGTTCCCCTTTGGGGGTGTCTCTCGCGGCCCGTTAAAACGGGCCGGTTATTGGGCTGGGCCCTAAGGCCCTTGGTTGTCCATCTGTGGTTAACCAATAGGTCAAGTCCGGTGAGTGGTGGCCTTTTTACAGGCCACAGAGTCTTAAACGGGATGGGGTTCATCTTCGCGCCGCCCAGGCGATCGAGGCCCTGCCGGGTGAATCCCGCTGGTGGGAAGCCCAGCAGGAGCCGATCAGCGCCGGGCGACGACTTACGAAGCCCCAGTATCAGTCAGTGCTAGGCCCGTCCCGCGCATCCAGCAAGTCGCGCGGGAAGGCCCAGCGGTCCGGTGGACGGGCGTGGAGCGGCGCCAGGTCCTGCAGATGCGGGAACCGCGACGCGTCGACACGCCCGAACATGTTGCGTGCCAATCTCTCGATGAAGTCGTCCAGGCTCTCGACTCGAAGGTCCCTCTGGTCCGCTGGCACTATCCTGTTGGCTGAGCAACTTGCGGACATCAGTCAACAGGATAGTGCCAGCGGGCGGGCGGTACACTGAATACAGCCGGAGCGGGGAGTTCTCGAGGCAGAGCTAAAGTAGCCTATTACCTACATTTGCCTATGACTTAAGTAAATTACATGTAGTATTTGATAGCGTAATTCAGAACTTTCAAATGAATTTTATTACCGCCATCTATTAACAACTCCGAAAATAAATATCTAGCAACTAACAAAACATCGATCTTCCCATGGGAATGGGATGTTTTTCCGCGGTAAAAAGTAGCCTACGTCACTCTCCACCCTCCTAACTATCCCCACACACATAAACCTTACCATATAATAGCTTTGTTGCGACGTGAAAGCGTCACAAACAAACAAACAAACAAACAAACAAACAAACAAACAAACACACTTTCACATTTATAATATTAGTAAGGATAAGGATAAACTATTGTCAGCTTTTACTCTTGTTGTTTGATAAATTGCATTAGTGAAGATAAAGTGGTGTATGCAACTGCATATAACACGGGTATTAAAACACTCGTTACTATTATGAAACTCGCTGCGCTCGTTTCATAAACTCACACTCGTGTTTTAATACCCTTCATTATATGACAGTTGCATAAACTACTATTAACAACATTTGGAACTCTATAGCGGGTTGTATTAAGGCAGCCACGAAAGATACAATGCCTCAGGGTATTTCGTGCTCTCATATATTCGGGCACGTGTAGCACTCCTAGTTGCGGTTCTGCTTCGTCTTCCGGTTCTACTTGTTCTTGCAGCTCTGGCTCGGGTTGAGGCTGGGGTTGAGGCTGAGCTCTAGTGGCATTTTCGGCTCTTCGCCAGCATCGATAGCATACTCTCCGAGTATTATCAAACACAACCTGGAAAGCGATAATAATAACCTTGTAAAGACCTATCAAACGACATTAAATTCGTTTTAATTGGACATGGGTACTAAAACGCCCATCCTCCTTAATAGAGATTTTTGAAGGGACTGGTTCCCCGAAGCGAAGTTTTACTAGTAACTAATATTATTTCCTCAATCATATTTAGAATATAATTATTTACTGTTTGTGTATGATCCATATAATGTTTATGTGTCATTTCTTTTCTTTTTATCATATTTAGTACAAATTCTTCGAGAAATAGGTACCTTAAAGATATTAAACTTGTTTCTGACACTGGATGATTGATGAAGATGATTGAGTATGTTTGATATTGATTTAAATCTGTTGATTGACAGCTTGTTCTTTACGATTCTGTAAGTGAATTCTCCGAAATAAATTCCATGTTTAAGGAAAATCTTAAAAATATATTACTTTCATAAAATTAATGCAGTTATATTGTTTATAAGTGTTTATATGGTGTATATGTACAGTATTTATTAAAAAAAAAGTGTGTCTCGTAAGAGACAGAAATTGTTTAATAATCTTTTAAGCAAGGTCCTATGGTAATGTGAAGGCCGAAAGTACGCTTTTAAATCGATAATTATAATTATTTTCAAGGTACCTACATGTAGGTACTGTCTCTATGGTACACATGTATACCTTTTCTCTTTATTTTTCTTCAGCTTATAGGACATATCGGCAATAAAATTTAAAGAAAATAAGTTGAAGGGTGATCTTTTACCTTAAATACTTGATGTAGCGAATGGATAATGTGTCGGCGTCTCCAGCCGTAGTAGGTGGCCGGTGTTCGATAACGTTTATTTGTCCAAGTGCGACCCAAGGATGTTATGTCTGTGTCGTGAGCAAAACAAGGTTACACGACGATTTTAACAATACCTACAGTTTTCTGGTACGAGCTCATCGATTGGTTCAATCCCATTAGGTTGGGTGCATCCTTAGTCAGTGTTTCGAGTTCGTGCGAAATTGGACAAATAATGGTTTAGTGCTGTGCGTCAATAATGCTTTTCTAATTTACGGTTGGGTATCATTAACCGTGACATTGTATGTCAATTAGGGTTACGACTATTTTGGATATGCGTGATACTTTTAGAATGCTTTTAGATAAGATAAACACCGTATGTCATTGGTATTATTTTGTCACAATATCAAGAAAACACCTGTTTTAAGGTTTATTGGAGTTTACTCCTTAAGAAACGATTTGAGTTATAAGGCCCGTTACGGGAATTTTATGAGGAGTAAAATCAAGTGTAACACGAAAGTTGAGGCGTTATGTAGAAAGAGACAAACATATAAATCTGTAGGATTGAACGTGTAAAAGAATGAGATGGAATACATTACACAGCGTATCTCATTCTCGGGGTCTCCTCTTTGCGCGATACTTCGTAGTCTCACTGTATAGTTGTACTGTGCGTATGTTTGTACGTGTGTGTTGCGCGCCTGCGTAATACGAAGTTCTGCCACAACTTGTATACTGCTGCCGAGTACAGGGTACCTATGCATGCTGTATAATAAATGCATATAGTAGCATTTATTATTATTATTTATTTGGTCGTTGGTTAGGGTGCACGGCAGTGTTCAAGCCAAGTTTATATGAAATACAATTGATAAAAAAATATATACATATTTCAAATTCGAATATTAGCTTCATTAGAGACACGGTAGTGTCTAAGCCAAGTTCCACAAAAAATACCCCTTTTGTTTTGTTCATTAAAATTATTTTTTCGTTTCCTATTTCTTATAATACTTGGTGCACGGCAGTGCACCTCGCCAAGTTCGAAATTTTAAATAAAGTTTTATTTATATTATTTTGTAAAATACTTTATGTAATACGCTTTATTGAAGTATAATCCGAATATATGTTTGTACAGATATATGTTTGTTTCTCTTATCATTTTAGCAGATGCGTTCATTTACCCTTTTTTTCTATTCGATATATTATATCATAATTATCGTTCGTAAGGAGTAAAGAGGCTTTGGGCAAAACGTCCCATTTGGAAAACGTCCCGTGGGACGTTTTGCCCAAGAACTTTTTTGACGTGGTCAATTGGTCCCAGAAATTCAAGCTCCAATCGTGCGTCGTAGCTGACACACACTTTTTTGTTATAATAAACTTGAAATTGACTTACCGATTCTACAGTCTTTCATTTTTTGTATCTAGGTATAAATATATTAAAAATTATTTTGTTTCCCTTTGTTTTTGTCAAAGAATAAGTGGTATCAATACAATGATGGGATGATGAGCTAAGTTTTCTTCTCTTTGTGTTTGATCTTTGTGACTAAATTTTTATACTTTTATACCCCTTACATGAGTAGGTAGGTATCTCAGTTTGATTTCGCTTAGCCGCCTGTACAGCGTCGGGGAATGTAGTTCTATTAAAATTCTTAAGTCCTGCCATTTTACTCACTCTTTTTCTAGTCCTGTCGCATTTCTTTTGTAATTGGATATCATCTTGCAATGCATCTGCAGCTTTTCCCCTCTTTGATTTTTTTTTAATATTGACTATCTGGCCATCAACATTTATTGAATTTAAGTCAATTCCGAATATGAATATTTGACTTGTTTGAACGTAGCTATCTAAATTCTATCCAGTGGAAATACGATAGGTATCAGGTAGGTAATAGGTATAATAATATGGTTTAATTTTACAACCCATGAGTCTTTTACTGATATTATTGCAGTAATGATAGGATGGAAGACGTAAAATAAGTGTTTGAAATAAATACTGGATTTGTATTAATTTGTTGTTATTTTATATGATTTTATGCTGACATATAGTCCGTTTTTTTCGCTACGGACTAAATTGACACATGCAAATGTCAATTTTTGAAATAATGATACCAGCTTTTAAATAGTAGTGTTGTACGACGATACCGGTTTTTTGAATCGTAACTTTTTACTTTTATCAGATAATTTTATTTTTATTTGATAATAGACGAATCTTTTAAAAATCATGGTAACTATGCAGTATCACAGATAAAAAATATATTTATTAATTTTAATCACTTATTACACTAAGTAAATACGACAATTATTGACTTCTTGTTGAAGAATACGCAATAACAAGGTTAAGGTACATTATATGTATATAGGTATGCCTGTCGGTCATACTATTTTAAAGACACATTTTTTATTATAACCGGAAAACGATATTAGATTGTAAATTACGTAAAGTTACGGTAGAGGCACATCACTATTAATGATTCGCAAAAAAGTGGCAACACAGCTAATGTCAATTTAGTCCGTAGCGAAAAAAAACAGACTGTACATAAACCTTTGCCCGGTTGACTAAAGCCCGACCACAACATTTAATTAGGTATCTTAATATTATTCACACTGACTGCAGTGACGTTACTGTTCACACTGAAAACCTGACTAATAAATTTATATTTATATTTTGTTACCAAACATTCTTATACGACCCGAGTGACGCAATGCTTAGCCGCTGCGCGCTGGATCGCTGTTCCAAGGACCCAGGACGGGTTCGATTCTCTGCGAGGTGATTTGAATGATGAGTTTAAGTTTCTGTTCTCGGTCTGGGTGGTGTGTGTTTGTCTTATGTATGGTCCATAGTCCACGGCATCCACCACACAGGGAGTCCCACATCCTTGTGTGGCGTTATTTTTAATAAAATTTATTAATAAAACATTTAATTCTTAAAATATAATATCCACATACCTAATTATATTGAACGCGTGCATGTGAGATTGTATAGATTACATGACACCTTTGTATTTTATAACGGTTTGAAATAAAGTTAAGTATGTAAGATACACAGTGTGTTATTCTTATCAAAACAAAGTATATAATATACTACCTATTAATTAAATATTTAGTAATTCGGCAAGGACATTCAATGACTCACATCAACAAAAGTTATGATTATTGGAATTTGAACTTCGAATTAAATCTCTCGAGCGCCACAATTTGCGATTAGGGTTGCCTAGAATAGGCTGGTTAGGGTTAAAGTCGCTAACTCTGCCCGGTTAGCAAGCTAATGAATCTCCTAATATACAGATGGCACCACCTTATTTTTAGGAATGCATGTTACTGCAAGTTTTTAAAGAGTCCCATGATTAATAAATAAATAACGCTACACACTCATAGCCCCACACTAGGATTCCTTGTATCGTGGGTGCCATGGACAATACACAAGTCAAGGGCACACACCCAGACCGAGAACGGTAATTTAAACTCATCATTCAAACTACTGCCTCTCTGGGAATCGAACCCAGGACCCTCGGAACAGCGATCCGGCGTGTTAACCATTGCACTATCCGGGTCGGCTAATATAATCATTGGTTTTTTCTTATTCGTTTGCTCTTGACAGAGCAGTCGTGGACATGCATGTTGTGTAGAGACGCGCAGAACTATAGCTGTCCATTTGTCCCGAACAGTTGCGTGGCGGGCATTTTCATTGATGGTGTTGTTGGTCAGGGTCTTAATCTGGTCGGTACAGCGTAGCGGGGATCTCCCTTGGGGTCTATTCCCATCTACTCTTACCTGCACAACCAGTCGTTCCATGACATTTTGACGTTTCGCGTGACATGGCCATTGGTTATTGGTCAATAAATGATGAGTGATATGATCCACGGAATACAAGTCACCTTATTAATTAGTCCGTGATATGATCTAACAGTAAGTGTAACAGTTTCATCATTGACGAACTATATCATTAACCAATTTCCGGTTGACTTCTAGAATCGCCTTTAACAGGTTGGTTTCAAGTTCCGTCTCTCGTAGTAACTCTTTAATCACATTGATCTTACTACTGGTTGATCGCACATTAGTGGGACATACGATATTAGCTATGTTTTAGATAATACCCTCGTTTTTGCCGTATATAGGTATACTTACAGGGGCGCCGTAAGGTGTGTCGGCGCCTGCGTGCAAGAGCCCGATTTGCACCTCCCCCCCCTGGTTCAGCAAAATCTCATACAGATTTATATTTTTGTCGCCCCCCCCTGGGTCCATTTGCCCTGAATTTGCCGCCCCCCCAAGAGTGCCGCCCGCGTGCGCCGCACGCCTTGCACGCCCGGTTACGGCGCCCCTGTATACTTACTAGCTATCCACCCCCGGCTTCGCCCGCGTGGAATTCATTTTTGTCATTTTCATCCTCTACTTCAGCCTCTCAGGGTTTGGTTCTTGGTTGGCTAATTGTTTGACATTGTGTCGTCAACTATCTTCCGGGGAAATTTCATCCAAATCGGTCTAGGGGTTTACATTTTTCATACAACTTTTTATCCCCTATTGCAAGCCTCTAGGGGTTGATTTTTAAAAAAAATGTGTGGCCTAGGTCGTCAAATATTTTCAACAATAAGTCAATAAGCCGTAAAAGCGTCACAGACAGGCAGATAGACTTTCATATTTATAATATTAGTGTGGATTTTATGGTAGCCTTGCGTCTATTCTAAGTACAGTGATAACACGTCACGACGGCGCCAGCGCAGTCATTAGTTTTGACATGAATGTGTTTGTGAGTGTGGCTGTGTGTCAACACTAGCTGATATTCTTCGCTGATATTGCACATTGATGAATGCCTACCTAATTGATGACACTTCTGTCCAGCTCTTGAGTTTTAAATCCAAAATTAAAAGGAGGGTTCTTATATTTGGGTATATTTTTGTCGAGATATAGACGTGCTTTTAATTTATAAAACATTCCTGATTGTCAACAATCAACATAATTACCCGACTGCGTCAGAAGGAGGGTTATGTTTTTCGAGTGTATGTATGTATGGATGTATGTTTGTATGTATGTCCATTTATTTGTGAGGCCCCACAGCCCAAACGGTTGAACGGATTTCGACATATGAGGTATCGTTGAATTCGTCAGAACTGTGGAACTGTCACAGGCTATATGAATTTTCAAAATGGCGCCCGAAAGTGGAAGAAAAAGAGGGGATAATCTTGAGTTTTTTTCTTATCTTAGCAATTTGGGTATCAATTGAAAGATCGTGAAAAGACCTTTTCAAATATATATATGTCATGTAACGCTTAGGCACACGTTTTAACACAAATTGTCAAAAACCATCCCAAAAAGTAGAAATTTTTCGGCGAACCCACTAAAAAGTATGAAATAAAAATATTATTATAAAAACAAAAAACTCGACTGCTTACAAAAGCACTCAAAAGAAAAAAACAAGTGTCACAATATCAACATAAAATACTTCATGGTGCTGCAGGCGGGGACAAACAATACTGTTACCTACGGGTAAAAAAGATTTATCACAAGTAGGTACTACGTTTGTCACCGCATGCGGCAGCATGAAGTATTTTATGTTGATATTGTGACACTTGTTTTTTTCTTTTGAGTGCTTTTGTAAGCAGTCGGGTTTTTTGTTTTTATAATAGATAATATTTTTATTTTATTTATATATTGTTCTTCTGTTTTCGAAAATCGACCGATAATTTATTAATACATACCATCATTGAGATACTATGTACTAAAGCATACCATTAAAAAATGTCTGAAAAACATTTTATTTTTACAGCTACACAAATAATATTTTTCATATCATTTAAATTTTAAATTGATTGATTTAATTTTGTTACGTTTATAAAGATCAGACCTTTCAAGATCGAATTTATACAATTTCAAATTGACCATAAAACAAAACAAAGATTTAACTTTTTACTAGACTAGAGCGTTAGAAGACTAGGTATCTGTTATGGAAGTCCCAAGCCTAATAACTTCCTATGCGTGTATAATTTTGAAATTACTGTCCATTGAACGCAAAAAGGTGACCGTTATAATTGAATTCTGCTAGACTCATAATGTGGTTGAGATGACACGGCGGACTGTGGTTATGTAAGCTAATACGAGCACCGGCATATAATGATACTTCCTGATGTGCCATAATATTAATAGTTTTTATGCAACAACAGTTCTACGACCTTAATCTATACTTATAATAAATCTGTAGAGAGGTAAATTCTGTACATTAAATATATTTCCAAAATAACTATCAGGGGGTGATTAGGGATCGATACTGATTCCAAAAATGCAATCAGTAAAATTTTTGTCTGTCTGTCTGTCTGTCTGTCTGTCTGTCTGTCTGTCTGTCTGTCTGTCTGTCGGATGTATAACCGTTATAGAAACAAAAACTACTCGACGGATTTTAACGAAACTTGGTACAATTATTTTTCATACTCCCGCGCTGGTTATAGTATACTTTTCATCACGCTACAATCAATAGGAGCAGAACAGTGAAGGGAAATGTTGGGGAAACGGGAGAAGTTACTCCATTTTTTAAGCTTCCGTCGCGTGTGCAACCTTAATGGTTAAAGCTACACAGAAATCATGTATGACGGAAATGTTCTCCTTAAAATTATATAAAAAATATTCCAAGACAGCATATGTCTATCTTTTATGGTTGACTCACAATAACACGTGTAACTCCCGATAGCTTAGCAGTTCGAAGCTTTCTGATTAAGTATACCTATATTTTATCTACTCTTACGTTTATGACACTTAAGTGGGTGAAATAAAGGGGTGAAATTTAAACGAAATTCACGCGGGCGAAGCCGCTGGCAAAAGCTAGTCCTTAATATAACCCTACAATGCACGGGTCTTCCATGACTTTAGTCCTGGAGCTGGAGTACACTCATATTAGTGTAGAGTGATTCATATTCCACTAAACAGCGTAGTGATTCATCCTGCTGCTTTAGAATTTATTGAATCCTATCAAATTGATTGTTGGCAAAACCTATTAAAGTATTTGATGTTTGATCCGCCCTTTGGGGCGGATTTTTGAAATTAGGAAATGTAAGATGTAAGCGTGGTCGTGAATCAGATTGCACTTATAAAAATTAATTTGTTATATTTCGCTAATGGACATTCCTATCTCTAGTTTTAAATACATAAGTATTGTGATCAGATCAATATTATATTTGGTAACAAAGGGTTCGGTTAAATTGGCTTTTGAACCCAATTAATAATGGCGTTCGAATTGTATCGAAATAAAGTTTCCCTGTTAAAATGACCTCTTTAAAGGTTTTAATCTCAACGAATCTTGAAACGGGAACGGTGCTAGCATCCTTGTCATAAAAGATTCTTGTTAGACAGGAGGGAGTGGAGCTTTGTTCCTCTGAGAGGTGCTTACCATGTGAACGTACAAGAGGCGGCTTGGAGAGTGTTGACCTAGTTCGTTAGAAAAAGAAAAGAACCACTACCTACGTTACAATTTATAGGAGATACGATTATTGATAGAACCGATGGAGCGCTCTCGCTGTCTGTCGAAAGTTTAAATATGTCTAGAAAGTTGTTTTATGATAGTAAGGTTGTGGTCATCTTTTCGGTTCTTTAGGGGACAATCATCAGACATGAACGAGAACTGTTTCTTTACTTTGCAATTCATAGTGTAGCTACCTTATTTGTTTCGGGTCAATTTTCCTATTAGAATATACCAACACGCAGACGACCGAAATATGAAAAGCCGTTGATCGTGAATACATGGTACTTAAGTTACTTACACAGCTTACACTGTTTTCATTCCATGTTTCGTGTTTCGATATTCAATTAAGCATAGCATTTACAAGATCATAATTATTATTTAACTTCAAAAAGTTGTGGTACGGTCGGTTCCGCTTGAGTTAAGTTGAGCTTTAGAGTACTACCTATATCGCTGAGGATGATTATTTAAAAGAAGTAATTTAAATTCGTTTGATCCTCAAAGTCGTATTATGGTTGACTCAATATTGAAGCCTGTCCATAGCTCTCAGCTTTTTTACTATCTGCGTATTACAACATTATTTTTACTGGCTTTGGTGAAGGAAAATATTGTGAGAAAACCTAAAGATTTCCATTCTTTTGAACCGAGGGAAAGCTAGTCCAGCTGTGAGACAGTTATAAATTGTGAAGAGCGGTTGACCACAACTTAGGTAGGTACATATGTACCTCGTAGAGACGTCTAGGCTACATTAGTTGGATATAATGTTCACAAGATTACCTAGATAGGTAGGTATATACTGGTACCTTCACAATCTGCTGTCAGATTGAACAAGAAAATGTACATGTGGAATGAATGATTCTCTCAGCCAGTACATTTTGTGGTCTCAATTCAATGTAGTGCTTAGATACAAAATGTAACATTTAATTTCTTTATCCGATTGACTGTTCACGCTTGACCCCTGGCTTTCTTCACGTTTTCGTGACGGCGAATGGAATGACCCATGTTGAACCGACTGGCTTTAACGGGCTTCATTATAAAATACTAAGTAGGTAGGTATACCAAATTTTTTGTGCCGAAGTAAAATTTTATTTATTTTACTCATGCCCTCGAACACGAATCGCGACCTTGGCATCTTACTTTGCTTGGATTAAAATCATTATTATGCTCATGAATCACTACATAGTATAAAACAAAGTCGCTATTTTTGTCCGTCTATTTTTCTTCCGTTTGTCTGTATGCTTATATCTTTAAAATTACGCAACGGATTTTGATGCGGTTTTTTGTAATAGGTAGAGTGATTCAAGAGGAAGGTTTTTATGTATAATACATGCATAATATATTCCCACGCGAACGGGATCCACGCGGGTGAAACCGCGGGCGGGCCGCTAGTTGTCTTATAAAATGTTCACAACGTACTTTTACTCTATTTCATACACAGTCGGTAGCTCTATTCTTTCATCATACTTCTCTGTACCACAGCTGGGCCGATCTTTCTCATTATGAAAGGTAAAAGCAATAATCTATACGAATGATTAATGGGCATTTTTTCTGTGCATTGAATTTTTCTTCAAGGACAAAAATCAAAACACGAGAACGAGAAGTGCGTGCAAAATGATGGCTTTAATTTGTAACCCGAATAGGATTTAGATCTAACCGGGCACTATAAGGAAAATTACGGCAGTTCCTATTTTAAACAGAAATAAGTGTCCCAAAAAAACCGACGCATGGTTACCTATCCAAAGAACAATTGGCTCTTTAACAAACAGGGGAGGATACAACTTTTTTGGCAAGTTTTTGTCATGCATATAAACAAATAGCCATTTATATCTTTATCTTAAAGGCTTATTGAAGTGGCGCGGTGGCTAGGCCGCGCGGCCGTCGGTGGCCGTTCACCTCTCATTGCATCCTAGCTAGTAGGGCCACCATCTGTTTACAGTTGTTAAGGACACTGCTGATTAACGCTTACTCATGGTCACACCATCAGCTCTACGATTTATTTGTTCGTTTTAAAGTGTGCATGATTTATCAGCACGAAATGCGGACGTACCTATCTACTTTAAAGCTCTGTCAATCTTGAAGTTGTTTGATAGTGTTTAATTGGAAATATTGGAATGCAATGTTTAAGTTTTGTGAATTATTTGAGGTCATAGGAAATTTTACTACTTTACATTAAATTTTTCGTCATCAGAAATAATAAAAATTCACTTTACGAACTTAAGTAACCTAATAAAATAAGCGAGCGATTTGCAAATTTAAATTATGACATCGTTACTTAAACTGTAAATCCAAATTCATTCATTATTTATTTTTATTTTGTTTTTGATGTAGCTCTTCTTCGATAACGAGGACTGCAGTCCACGTAGAGTGAATTGGAATAGATGAAGCAAATGTACCTACAGTCCGTTTTTTTAGAAGAGAGTTAACTACAAAACAAATCACTGAGTTTCCGAAACATCAAATTTCCACAATGTTACACGCGTGAAACAACTTAGGTACAAACAATTCAATCGGTTCACTCGGTATATCGTCCTGTGTTTTACACCAAAAACTGATTTTAAATTACAATAATAATGAATAAATTTCATACATTGTGCAAATCCATCAACTTCACTTTTCACAGATGAATCATTTCAACATGCATTTCAACAAGAACTTGACATGTTTGACATTTTTTTCGATAATTGCCACCAACTTATCTCTGCAGTGGCAAAAATTGGAACTAACGCCGCGATGTTAAAAAGTCATTCATAAGTACGTTGTGGCCATTCATCAGTCAGTTACTACCTCTCGATGATTGGTCCAATACTTCCGACAGCGCCTCTCTTCATTTCAAGGTTAAGGTGGTTTTACTGTATTGTGTAATGTCAGTGTCTTATTGACTACTGTGACTTTGACAATTATCGGCCATATTTGTTTTGTAGTTAAGTCTCTTCTAAAAAAACGGACTATACATTTGAGATTAGGTATTCTTTTGTTTGTTTGTATCATTACAATAACGCATGGTCAACATACTGACGATGCCGTCTATCGTAAGCTATTCAATAGGAACGGAATAAGAGCCGTGGATCCGATGAGGCGCGGCGGCGGGAACAAGATTTATTTTTACACTTCAATGCCAGTTGTTGACACCGATCGAAGATGGAACTAGTTTTACAATTAAGCAAAAAATTAACTTGTTTACGACCATGAGAGAATTTTGCGATTTGGTTGCTTTGACCGACATACCTACGATCTTTGAAGTGATCTTAAAGAATTGCAATGAGACATAGCTGAGACGCAAAATGGTAGTTAAGCTGTTAAGATAACAGCATGAGATAAATTCGCAAATAAATCAATTAACGTTGTCTTTGTTATATATTATCAATTTAAGCGCTGTTCAGTTCTACGTAATATTGGTTTAATGGTTATATTTTTTTGCTTAGTAAATAACTAATTGCTTTTTAAGCAAGTTTTACAATCAATATTAAAATTAATTTAGATTCTTAAGTGCGGCCGCACACCAGAGATTCATTTGTATAACAATAATTGTAGCGCCACATTTGAAACGCGACATATACTCGTATGTATGTCGCCCCCCTATATTTGTATGTAAACCCGCACATCAAGGACACATTTGTATTGGTGCAGTTTGGGGCGAGGCGTTTGTCGCGCCAGAAGAATTGAAGATCGAACACGTTCGTTTTATGTGGCGCCGTGCTTCAAAAATGACAACAATGACTTTACGAAAATCAAAGACAATACAACTAAACGCTACAACTGGTCTTCCGATGTGCGTATACACAATACATTTGTCGCCGCGTAGAGGTATCGCAATAATTATGGCGCCGTAAATATATGTTGCGAGTAATATGTGGTGCCGGTTTGCGGCTTCGTTAACCGATTCCTGGCCCGTGACGCACCTAGCGCGTCATGTAGAAACCTTCAGGGAGGCCCATGACGCGATAAGCGCGTCATAAGAAAATTATCGAAATACACATTTTTATTCAATTTAAACAAAAAATCCTTATATTTTATATATAAAAATGAACACATTAGAGAAAGTAATAACTGTGGCCACTAGATTTTTTTGGAAAATTAAAATTGTCAGGAGAAAATTGTTAACCATACGGTATAATTATAATTGTATAATTTATTAATTTATACACTAAAATATAAAAAATGTCCAATGTAAGTATCATTTTGGTCTAAGATCCCATAACACTTTTGCTTCACCCATCGAGTATTTGATTAAAATCATTTTTTTATGTACACTTAGGCAACGAACAATATGTTTTTCCTGGTGTGCCTATCGAAAAATGGCCGCGAGTATGTTTAGTTAACGAAAGAAAAATGACTTTCTGGGGCGAATTTACATGCATCTGTTATTTATGTATATAAAATATACTCAAAGGTCAAGATATACACCTAGAGGTCCTGAAAAGTCGGGCGTGCCATAAGGCACATGGCCGCAACCTGTTGGCAGCCAGGCATAAAGAGGTGCTATTCTGGGGCAAGTTTCCACCCATCTGTTATTTGGATCATTTATAGCTCAAATTAAAGCTATTTTTTTTCTGTACATGATAAACTATGTGTGCCTACGCAAAAATGGCCGCAACTTAGGTGTGCCAGCAGTTGAAATCTGTTTTAAAACTTATATTTATATTTGTGAAATTTATACTCCTTGACGTATTTTCTTCATTTATAGATCAAATTAAAGTTTTTTTTTCTGCACATGATAATCTATCACCATACCCCATTAAGTACCATCGCTCGACAGGGTACTAAGTACCATTCCTACCGTGTAATAATTGTTTTAAGAACAATTGAGATCCGGATAGGAAAGTGTGGAGCCCATGGAGCAAATATAGAGAGGAGACGTTGTATGTACATTTTTCTATGAAAGATCGCGTGACGATTTGCGGGGCGAGGGGGATAAAGAAATGGGCGGGATAATCGACTTTACTACGTAGTTCAACTATCTCACACTAGATGGATTTTAAATACGGCCGTGTTTTTGTTGTTGTAAGTAGTTGTCGATAGATGGCGCTGTTTACAAAATGATTATAAAAAGTAGAAAAATAATATTTTGGTGGTAAAAATTCTTTAGGAATTAATGTAGGACGAATTTCAGTACGTATGATTATCGAGATATAATAATTGTTAGCTCTACGCACCTATGCATTTTTATTTCTCCTGATACAAAGTGTCGCCATCTAACGTCAAGTAGAAATTTATTTGGTGAGCGCCGTCAGTAGACTGACTTAAGGCCACGCCCACTGTGATGACGTCAGGACCTAGTTGAGTTACAGTGCACAGTTGCTTAGGGCGTCTCCTCTCTATATTTGCTCCATGGTGGAGCCGGTTACATATTTTAGACGCGACCATGTCATTTCTCAAGGGTAGCAGCACTTCTGTGACCGAATTAAAAAAAGACTCATACTAACAATTACTAACCGGACTAACAACGACTGGCAGGACTATTTTTATCACTATCAGTCGCTATCCAAGTTCTCATGCTTATTAACAAACTAAGCAACTAATGTTCCAACATCGTCTACTACCTGGACTAATCATCTTAGTCCCTATTTGAGTCTTTTTCTGACTCGGTCACAGTTGTCATGGGCGGCAGCGGTTGTTGGTGCTGCATGCTAATATAATGTAATAAATCCTACTAATATTATAAATGCGAAAGTTTGTAAGGATGTATGTGTGTGTGTGTGTGTGTGTGTTTGTTGCTCTTTCACGCAAAAACTACTGAACGGATTTTCATGAAACTTTGCAGTAATATAGTTTAGACATCGGAATAACATAATTTGTTAAAATTTATAGAGATAACGATAAGATTAACGATCGAGTAATAAATCACTATTTAAGAATTATTACCTAGTTAAATTACCATTGCTGCTGTTAAAGTAAGACAAAGCAAATAAGGCCTACTAATACTGTCGATAAAGTTGACGTAAGCCATACGGCGATGTATATACCTAAATTTTTTAATGCAGTTTAAAAACTTAGACGTAATATTAAATGTATTAAAATTTTACGAAGTTTTTTTTATGGCCAGACTAAGATTAGTTGCTTAGTTTGTTAATAAGCATGAGAACTTGGATAGCGTCTGATAGTGATAAAAATAGTCCTGCCAGTCGTTGTTAGTCCGGTTAGTAATTGTTAGTATGAGTCTTTTTTTAATTCGGTCACAGAAGTGCTGCTACCCTTGAGAAATGAGATGGTCGCGTCTAAAATATGTAACCGGCTCCACACTTTCCTATCCGGATCTCAATTGTTCTTAAAACAATTATTACACGGTAGGAATGGTACTTAGTACCCTGGCGAGCGATGGTACTTAATGGGGTATGGTGATAGATTATCATGTGCAGAAAAAAAATAGCTTTAATTTGATCTATAAATGAAGAAAATACGTCAAGGAGTATAAATTTCACAAACATAAATATAAGTTTTATAACAGACTTCAACTACTGGCACACCTAAGTTGCGGCCATTTTTGCGTAGGCACACATAGTTTATCATGTACAGAAAAAAATAGCTTTAATTTGAGCTATAAATGATCCAAATAACAGATGGGTGGAAACTTGCCCCAGAATAGCACCTCTTTATACCTGGCTGCCAACAGGTTGCGGCCATGTGCCTTATGGCACACCCGACTTTTCAGGACCTCTAGGTGTATATCTTGACCTTGGAGTATATTTTATATAAATAACAGATGCATGTAAATTCGCCCCAGAAAGTCATTTTTATTTCGTTAATTAAACATACTCGCGGCCATTTTTCGATAGGCACACCAGGAAAAACATATTGTTCGTTAATTGTACATAAAAAAATGATTTTAATCAAATACTCGATGGGTGAAGCAAAAGTGTTATGGGATCTTAGTATATTTACACAACTCCTTTATGGTAATGTTTATTTTGATTCAAAATGCAATATGATCATTATGGGAATGTTAGAACATATAACACATACGAAGATCTGTTCTTAGGATCATGTCATCGATTTTCAAATCAATATAAGGTATTACATTAAAAGATTTTGGAAAGTCGCTTAGCACAGTCGGGAATCGAACCTACCAAATCTATGAAATTAATCATTTATATGTCACCAATCAACAGATTTGATATTATAAAAAATGAAGATTTTTTGATTTGCGATTAAATACTACCCAAAGGTTTACAATTGCTGGTGGAAATATGAAACTTACCTTCCATCTCCTATAAAACGCGTAGACAATCATTTTAAAACACACATAACGAATTAATTAAAACAAAACACTCAGTAACCGGTCTCAACTTGTATTATTATACTTGAAACTGCTTGAAATAGCTTAATAACATTACCGGGGGCCAACGACGCGCTAGGCGCGTCATCACTTAGGAGGGCCAATGACGCGTGTGGCGCGTCATTTAATTTTGTATGGGGCCGTGGCGTAAAGGCTCTAGAAATGAAGGTGGCAAGGAATCGGTACTTAATCTTAAAAAGGTGTTCACTGTTGTTTGTGGGGAACGATATGGGATAGTTTGTTCCCCCATGTTTGTTTGGAATAATTTTAATTGTAATAGGCGGAGCTGAGCAAAAACTAGCTAGTATACCTACAATAAGGTACATAGTACATACTAGTAACTAGGTAACTCAGTGTAAAACACAAAGCAATCGGTTGACCGGTTGTGACTTGTGTGATAATAGTAACATTTATTTATGATGAAATGCTTATCTACTCATCTCTAATTACTACCTACTCAATGTACAAATTATCTTAAGTCGTGGATCAATCAGATCGTATCTAAGTTCGATGTTTTGTTTTTAAATTTAATTTGATACTTTCTCAATGAAAAGTTAATAACGAAATATTTGTTTTGTCATTGCTATCACAGTAGGTATAGATTGTCGTAATAGAAAATATGCTACATACTCATAAATAGGTAGATATATTACTTCAATCAATATGAAGCAACTTCTTTTGAGGCAAAAAATTGGTCTAACCAGACTGATCTTATATCCATCCAATTTTACCGAAAGCGTGTTCTAGTTCTAACGCGATTTATATATTATTATTATTTTATATTATTATTATTATTTTTATTTATTTATTTATTATGCGACATAAATCCCTGATATATGCACATAAACTGCTTACAAAGCTATACATTAAACTCTGGCAATACAGACAGAGTAGATACGAATAATGTTTATAAATACGTGTTTCATGTTGCCATTATGTGACTGCTTTGCAATTAAAATGCGATTTCACTATTGGAACCATACTTAGGTATTTGCAACTTGAGGCATCTCGTGTGCATTGAGATTAGGTTAGGACTTCTACTTATTTTTTTATTCGCTCTATTATTCTATAGACATATACCAAAAGATGAAACGCTTAAAGCAATATTACACATGATATAACTACAGTACAGCTACAGTACAAAACGAGCCGAATGGTGCAATAGTTTAGGTTGACTCTGGATCGCTGTTCCTATTCTAAAAGGATTTCCTTTAACTAACAGAAGAACTACCTACTTACCTCTCATCTACAAGGAGTCCAATAGGAGCTTCCGTTACCTGAACATTTATAGCACCTATACCTAACTATCATTCATCACTTAGAAAATCTGATTCAAAGGCGGAATTGGGTACCTTCATTAGGTACCCAATTCCGCCTTTGAATCAGATTTTGGTAATTGAATATCATAAAACACCAAATCAAACATACAACGCACGTCTATACAAGCAGGCAGTAAGGCAGTAGACCACGGTAGTCTGGCAGAACTTAAATTCTCCTGTCACGGCCCGCAACGCAACTAATAAGTACACTTAATTAAGACCGGCGGCTGACTCACGACGTTTTCCTCGTTCTAATCTAATGTTTTGCATCTCTGGCAGGTTGTTGTTTAAATTTTAAATACAATTAGGTACATTACAAGTAAACAGTCGATAGTAGGTTGGTACTTAGCCAACTTGGCAATTTAAGCAGCGTGATTGACATGATCTTTGTTAAAAAAATTATCATGGACATTTTCTTGCTTTGTATCTTGCGGCGTAGTTAAATATGAATCTGATTAATTGTTGTATATGTTAACGGAAATGTGTTAAATCCGTCATGTCTAAAATCGCCCGGAAATGTGTGAAATAATTTATATTGGACACATTTCCTAGGAAATCTATACATTTCCTAAATAGCAATCGGAAATGCAAAACATTTAAGATTTTATTGGGTACGCGGGATAGATAATATGAAGATATTATATTTTACGGTATGATTGTTACCATATTGTCTCACCGAGTGCCTTAATAAAAAATATTATTTTGTAAAACAATGAATATTCATTTCCATTACTCAGTCAAATTCTTCAAGGTGTAGGTAGGTCGAATTGGTTACAGAACCGAATCAGCCTACCCCTACTCCACGTAGTCTTGTATGCCCTACCCCAAGAGTGTTTTTTAGAACCCGGAGGCGCGGAGGGAGGGCAGCCCCCGCCGCCGCAAGGGCGAAGGGGCTGCACCTTCCGCAGCGCCGGAGACGTCACGGTTCGAAATTATGCCCTATATTCTGCGTTTTTACGATTTGGCCAAACGTGGATGACCAAATCGTGAAACGTAGACGATTTAACGGTCTGACCAAACTGAGTTGCCCATTTCATGAAATGTGACCATTTGAAGTGAACAAATCTACGATTTGGCCACGTCATATACATTTCCTAATAAGATATCGGAATTGTATACAATTCCTATGTATACCAATATATGTATATCCAAATGTATACATTTCCTAGGATATATGTATGTATTAAATATTTTTTAAAACAATATTTCATACATTTCCTAAATAGCTTAGGAATTGTATACATTTCCTAGGAATTGTATAAAGTTCCTAGATTTCATACATTTCCGGTAACATATATAAATTCGATTATTTTGGTTAGATATTTCGTCATAGATTAGCATTTATGACGAAATATCCCCAGACAGATAAATAGTTTTCCAAAAGTAAAATTATTTTGTACCCTCGCCTTTCTTATAACCATTGAGACTCGTGGAATTAGTGGAACCTATTTGCATCACTATTTTTCACGTGTTGGTGCTTAAATTTTAATGCCATATTGACCTCTTATCCCAGAGGTATCAGGACATGACGTTAAAACCTTGCCAAACAGCCGGGTTATCACCGACCAATAAAAATCCTTCTAATTTCTAACTGCCTTACAGATAACCAGTATTTTCAATATCAATTCATTTAGCATATCGATATAAATAATACATTTATCTGTGCGTAGTGTAGATGTTATCAACAGGAATGTATCTACATACCTATTATGCCTTTAATAGCTCATCAAATGGAACTAGTAGATAATATAATCACTATCTACATTCACTGTCACTGACGAAGTGATAAACACGCCCACTGACATTCCTAGTTATTTTATGTTTGTTTAGCAAAACTTGTTGTCACTAATAACTATTACAGAATCGACGATTAGGAAATAGCAATTCGAACAATTTTATGCATTCCGTTTCATTTGATGTTTATTATCTGCGATCTTTGCAACGCTTAAGGTCGCAAACGTTCTCTCAAATTAATTTGCCTTGAGTACGTTTTGATATGTACCTACAATTGATAGCGTCCAAAAACACTGGTTGAGTTGTTCAGTGATTGACATTAATATGATACGAAATGACTTTCGGAGATTTATGTCCCTAAAGGAAAATTATCTACCTGTGATTCAAGTTTTAATACTTTATCTAGTATAACCATAATATTACCCATTAGATATCAAAAAGGGCGCCATAACTACTAGCATCATTGCTACTAGCTAAACTCAGAGGTACTCATATTTTTAACTAGCGAACCGCCCTCGCTTCGCTTCGGGACCCGTAAGTATCAACCGCGTAGGTCCCGCTCCCGTAGGAATTTGGGGAAGATAATAAACTATCACCAAAATTAATTCAGGTTAAATTAAATTAAACTTAGAAATAAAGCTTACGACAAAATAATAGCAAAGTAGCAAAGGATCACAGCAAGATTAATTCAGATTAAACTTGGAAACGCGGCAAGTTTGGTATGGCAGTGGGTTCGACCAAATTTGATTACCATAAAAACGGTTCTAGTGTGTTAATCTTAAAAGATAGACATATACTGTCGTGGACATTTTTTTAGATCATTTCAAGAGGAATAATTCTTTCATACATATATTTTTGGTATCTTGAATCGTTTTCGCAACGCATGCAACGAAAGCCCTCGAGAATGAATAATTTTCCCCGTTTTTTCCACATTTTCCATTATTTCTTCGCTCCTAATTGTTGCAGCGTGATGTTATATAGCCTATAGCCTTCCTCGATAAAAGGTCTATTCAACACAAAAAAAAATTTCAATTCGAACCAGTAGGTAGGTAGTTCCTGAGATTAGCGCGTTCAACCAAACAAACAAACAAACTCTTCAGCTTTATAAGTATAGAAGATTAGCTGATTGGAAGTTTTTTAATACCTTACTTAATACCATTAATTAGTATAATAATTATAACAGTAAATTCCCGTAGCACTCATTCACTGGGTGGTGTCATTTTATGACTTGACAAACGCACACTGTAACGACCCACATTTGGCACGACAACTATTCGTTTACATACAATAATTCCGATCACGTAACAGACAGCACAGTGACCGCTACGAAGACTATGCAAATTGATATAAAAAATTCGATCAGTGATACGAAAACGAACATGAAATGAAATAGTGCCAAGATGATGAAGTTTAAATCGTTGTTCCGTAGAGGGCCGAGTCAAGGAAAGCAGGAGAACACCTTGAAGGGTGCTCCTTCCGTCTCCAGCTTAGACTCGAAGCATCACAAGGTAGCGCCGGCTAGAGACAAGGCGTTGAAAATCTTCGGTTCCAAAGAGAAGCTCCACAAGGCGCACAAAAAGAAGGATTTGGGGAACAACAATGCTGTTCTAGAGGATCCTGAATTACGGGAAAGTTTGGAAGGTTACGACGATGGGCAGATTCACGGCCACGACTATGGCAGCGCCGAGGAACTGGGGGCTGGGTCCGTAGAGGAGAGAGGTTCTCAGGAGTGCATCAGTCTACCAGTGACGCTGAATGCCGAACACATGCCGGGCTTCCAGGAGGTGGAGCTCAGGCCTAGAGTACCATCTGAGGTAAGACATATCCTTTCCTCCTTGGATAAGTGTCGGTGTGTCAAAGTTCGTTAGTTATTTTTTATCAATATCAATGTATTTACGGAAATTAAGATTGGATAGCCTAAGGCCTTTGATACACCGACACATTGATTTGGTTTCTTCATAGTCAGGAAGCATAGGTATATTTCAAATAGACGTATTTGATTCAGTACCGGATGACCTTTTAAGACAGGTAGTTTGTGCATACAAACAATGGCATTTGCATTTGTAGGCCTATTAACGGTCCCGTCAGCCGAGTGCTGTGGGTGTACCATAACTAATAAGAATAGTTCTTGTGCTATTGTAACAATGCTGGCAGTGTCCGTAATTTAAATTTCTTGGCTTATGTTACTTAGCTACTGTAATGGATTGTCAGGGAGATCGAGCAACATTATTCACAGGGTAGGGATACACGCATCGTAGCATAATATCCACAATTACAATTTACATTACATAATACTACAAGTAGGTACAACTCGATGACTTGAATAATAAAAATAAGTACAAATTTTGGAAATAAAGTCCTATTTTGGATTTCTTGACATATATGATTCTTAATCATCAAAATTTTATTATCGTGACTAGATTTAATTATTGTGACTAGATCAATTTGCGAAGATGCGATTCAAATCGATGACTAGCGTAACATTGCCATAATTCGCAATGCATCTACTCGTAACAATCACAATTAAATGGGTAGTAAAATTGTACTAATTGATTTTTGAAACCGCTTTACTAGGCTGATGATTTGATTGATGATGATTTCCTTTTACATCAAATCTTGTTTTTGCGGTTTCCCCAGGCATCGCTGACGTCTGGGGTGCGAGAGCTGGAGACGCTGCGCCGGGAGCTAGAGGCCAGCGTCATGGAGCGGGCGCAGCTGCAGGCCAGGGTTGAGGAGCTGCTGGAGCGAGCCAGCGAGGCTGACCGGCTCAGGGTGGAGTTGGAGAGAATGAAGGTTAATCTCACAATAACTTGCATAATTACGAAGGAAATGATAGTCAGCGACTGCCATCGTAAAACTGTTAAGAATTCCTCAGGGTTTACGGCTCAACTAGAGAGATTGCATTATTAGGTAATGCTGATACGAAACAGTTGCGCTCAAAGCTTGAATATAATTACATCTGGATTCTGGACTTAAGAAAATACCCCCGTCGTCAATGTTCAAAGTTCAAACTCACAGCAGTACCTATTTATGCCATTTATGGGCCTCAATATGTAATTGTATTCTGTAATAATGATTTCATTTTGCCCATTTCCGGCTGTTACTAGTAACATTGTGTGGAGTAAGGAATGCATGAGACAGAAAGAAATAGTTCCGGAAAATCAGGACAGTAAGCAAAATTTGACTATCATACTTTTCGCACGTGACGTACTTAATATAATCTGCATCTACCTTTATTACATAAAGACTACTACTAATTGTTAGTTCTGTTGTCCCACGTCAGTCAGCGGAGGCGGAGCGCGAGGCGGCGCTGTCGCGGCTGGCGGACGAGAACGGGGCGCTGCGCGCGCGGCTGCGCGGCGTGGCGCACTCGCCGCTCTCCGACAGCGAGAAGCGGCAGCTGCTGCTGGCGCCCGCGCCGCGCCGCATGCACTCCTCCGCGCCCGCATCCATCGCGCTCGCGCACAACGTGAGTACATCGCTGTCTCTGTCGGTGGCTACCGTTCGGTGCTATGCTGTCCTGGTGTGTTGTTTGTGGTATCAGAGTAATGGTGTACTGTATGAAAATGTGGAACCTTCCTTGTTGATCGATAATTCGACGCTTTGTTCCACAATATGGTGGTAGTGACCACTCATTTTCTTGTAGCTCGTTTGCCTATTTTTACCAAACGCCATTCATCAGTCAAGTAAGATCCCTAGTCAAATGACGAAAAAGTTATTACTTTACCTCATCCAAAGATATTCAATAACTAGAGAACCGCCCGCGCTTCGCTTTGGGACCCGTAGATAACAGCCGCGTAGGTCCAGCTACCGTAGGAATATCAGCCAAAAAGTAGCCTAAAACATTTGCCTATGACTTAAGTATATTACATATTAAACCAAAAACCAAATATATAACATTTGCCCCCAACATCACTACTCAGGCTCTTACATCCTTCTCAGTTCATGCCCACACTTTACTAGTTCATTCCGCATGCCAGTGTCCACCTCTTGAACGTACTACTTCTATCAAATACCTACTCGGTGTAATAGTAGACAGTTCACTAGCCTGGCACCAGCATATAGAATCTGTTTCTTCTCGTACAAGAAAGCTGATGTTTATTTAAAAAAAAATTAGGAATGTGGTTGATTTTCAGTGCCTAAAAACTGTTTACTATTCCCTCGCACAATCTATATTATCATATTGTATTACGTGCTGGGGGGGGGGGTGCACCTAAGACAACATTTATTAAAATTGAAAGAGCACAAAGAGCAGTTTTGAAGGTGATGCTCAAAAAACCATTACTCTTCCCCACTTCAGAACTGTATTCGAGCTGTAAATTACCCACAGTACGTCAGTTATTCATTTTACAAACCATTCTACGTAAACACTCAGAATTGTCCTACAATCCAGTTAACCTAATGTCTAAACGCCAAGTCCGTGCATATTTGGTTTGCCCAATAAAACGTTGGCGAACAACGATAGCCAAACGCCACTATTGCTACCTAGGCTGTTCATCTATACTAATATTATAAAGCTGAAGAGTTTGTTTGTTTGTTTGTTTGTTTGGTTGAACGCGCTAATCTCAGGAACTACTGGTTCGAATTGAAATTTTTTTTTTGTGTTGAATAGACCTTTTATCGAGGAAGGCTATAGGCTATATAACATCACGCTGCAACAATTAGGAGCGAAGAAATAATGGAAAATGTGGAAAAAACGGGGAAAATTATTCATTCTCGAGGGCTTTCGTTGCATGCGTTGCGAAAACGATTCAAGATACCAAAAATATATGTATGAAAGAATTATTCCTCTTGAAATGATCTAAAAAAATGTCCACGACAGTATATGTCTATCTTTTAAGATTAACACACTAGAACCGTTTTTATGGTAATCAAATTTGGTCGAACCCACTGCCATACCAAACTTGCCGCGTTTCCAAGTTTAATCTGAATTAATCTTGCTGTGATCCTTTGCTACTTTGGTATTATTTTGTCGTAAGCTTTATTTGTAAGTTTAATTTAATTTAACCTCAATTAATTTTGGTGATAGTTTATTATCTTCCCGAAATTCCTACGGGAGCGGGACCTACGTGGTTGATACTTACGGGTCCCGAAGCGAAGCGAGGGCGGTTCGCTAGTTGTATAATAAAATTAATAAAGTCCTTGATATTTATTCGGTCACTTCTCACTTATGCAAAGATAAGTGCATTAAATGGCTCCTTAATCTGTCGTATGACCAGACAGAAGAACTTCTGATCCCCTTAATTTAGTTTTACTTGACACTCACAGACACACAATCACACACACATACACACACACATAGAGACTAACACACAAACATAATAGATAATCACACACACTAACACACACACACAAACACACACACACACACACAATTATTATTCTGTAGTCATATTGCCTTTGTTACTTACCTTGGTTAATTTGCTTATAATTATCCTGTTTTAACTCTTTTGTATGAAACATACTTTTGGATACTTTAAGTTTGTTTTTAGCTTGTTATTTTTTATTCTATTGTTTGCTCAGCTTCGGAACTCTGTTCATTGCAGTAAGGGAGAGCATTGATCGCTGCAACACAGTTTTTACTTATGCAGGATCACTGTTGAACCATTTTGTAACACATGTTTTTGTTCCAAATAAATCTTTTATTATTAAAAAAATATATATATAATAGCCATGTTGCGACGTGAAAGAGTCACAAACAAACAAACACACTTTCACATTTATAATATTAGTAAGGATGGCTTGGTTTCTATCCAATTGTGCAATCAGGTACCTACTCATAATCAGTAGATCAGACGATGAGTGCAGTACGTTGTGTCCAGGGCGAGGGCGACAGCGGCGACGCGAGCACGCCGGAATGGGACAAGCACTCGTCGTCCTCGCTCAGCGAGGTGTCCGTGGCCTGTCTGCAGGACCGCATCCTGCAGATGGAGGAGCACCACTACAGGTTAGTGTTCTTGTGCTGAGGTGACGATAGACGGGAGTATCCTGCGTGGCATACAGTATCGCTCTTCCTCTGCCGTCATGATTACTGTGAACGGCATTGAATAAGACTCAAATTGAAACTAAGAGATATTACCAAACTATGTATAAAGTATAGGGTGGTAATGCTATGCTACACTACATGTTACTCAAAGGTAGCAATATATAACAATGTAGCAGTAAAATAAGCATAGTGGAATATGACTGAAACACCCAGGAAGCCTTAATTTTTTTTGACAAACATGAAAAATATTGCCAAACCAACTATAGTGTGTTCGCGTTAGATATGTAATTCGTTTTAGTTGTATTTGTATCCTACACAAAAGCAAGCTTTCTGTTTTTATGATTAAAGTATAAGGTATTGAAAACGCCGTAAGTAAATCTTGCTAACAAGCCAAACACGTAACACGTCCCGCAGCACGAGCGAGGAGCTGCAGGCGACGCTGGCGGAGCTGGCCGACCTGCAGGCGCAGCTGGCGGACGCGCACGCCGACAACGAGCGGCTGGCCGACGAGAAGCAAGTGCTGCTCGAGTCGCTCTGCCGCCAGACCGAGAAGCTCGAGGACAGCCGGACTAAGGTGAGTGGTTGGACTTGGGGTCCTATTTTTCAAATGGCGTCTGGCGACGAGCGTTCGGTGGTCGTCGTATACCATCGTTCGTTATGACGTCGTGCCCGCTCGTCGTTGTAGACGGTGTTCGCCGCCAGACGCCATTCCAAAATTTGTGCCCCTGGTTATCTCTGGTAACGTTCAGGTGCTCCCGTGGTCTCTAGACTCTAGACCATGCATAGTCGATAGTAGTAGACGATGCATAGTCCAAATAAATATTTTCGAACTGTACAATTCTTTACGCCTGTACAAGTAAAAGAAGGAAAACTAATACGTTAGACTATAAGAATATTTTTGCTCAAATTTTCTTTTAATTTATCAATTCATACGTACTTTATGGATCGCTTGGCTTTTGGTAGAAAGTTTTAAAGTATCCAATCCACTTTGATATTCCAGGTTGACACACTTCAAGAGCTGCTGCTCAGAGAAGGGGTGGAGCCGGAGACGCTGGTCTCCAGCGACCCTGATCAACAATTGTTTGCTGTCCTCAAAGTAAGTCAACAACATCAACAACAACATTGATGTGTCTTTTCTTAATAAACCTTTTAGCAAATTTTATAATTATGAAAAATGTTAAATTAATTAATTGTTTTACAAAAATCTCCGTGATCAAAAACTTACACATGAAAACAAATTTAATGCATACATTTAATGACTAGGTAATTTGCTTCACATCAAACAGCGCGTAGGTAATTCTATCTGTACAAATAAATGATCTTATCTTATGAGAATATATTCGTTGACAGCTGTCTCAAGAAGAACGGAGGCATCTGCTGAGCAAGCAAGAACAACTGGAGGCAGATTTAAATGAGACCAAGGCGGCCTTAGAAGAGAAAACCAAAGAAAATGAAGCTCTCAACGACAGAATAAGGTAAGTGATATTCTATCGAAGTGAAATCTCTTAGAAGAGTTCGGTGACAGTTGCGTATCGTACGATTACGTTGATCAATATAAATTTTGTTTATTTACTGTAGAAATCAATTAAAAAATCCTTCGCTTTTGTATTTTACTTTCACTTGTGAGTGAAACTTCATACTATAAAATATAAAGTTTTACAGACATCACCACCAACTCCTAGATAGCCCTTCCCTGGCTCACCCCAAAGAAAGCATTAAGTTATGATCTTCATAATGTTATTATAGTACATAGCTTGTATGTTCGAATGAAGACGAGTTTGTCGTGAATGTACGGAGTCTTGGACAAGCCTTTCCATTATACGTTCTAACTTCAACCTTGAAATTTATTTATTTATTTATTGTAATCTTTGGAAAACTTACAGCTAAAACCAGTCCTTTATTTAATATGCAAACTGTAAAGCTCATAATTGAATGCTCGAGCGTTTGGAGCCCTACATCAGGTCTGTACTAGTGTATGACATGTGTTGTGTGTCAGGGCGGTGGAGGGCACGCTGGAGCGCGCGGAGGCGGAGCGCGGGCAGTGGGAGCACGAGGCGGGCGCGGCCCGCGAGCTGGCCGCCGCGCGCCAGCACCAGCTCACCACGCTCGGCGAGCTGCTCGACGCTGCCAAGGCTAAGGTATGCGACATAGCATAGCCCATGCCGCCGATACTACACAATGTGCTGCCGATACTACCCACACTAGCGACACAGCCGACGCTAACAAATTTACTGATACCGCTCGCCAGTGTGGACACCCTACTCAGGGTAATAGGTAAATGTAACCACTATGCCGAAATTCGGGATAGTCTCTGCAAAACAGAATGCTTTATGTAGTTACTTACATATTAAGGGATAAGCTTCAAATTGATAAGCTTCAAAGAGCGAAAGAACATCCAAAATATTTGATAATACTAAGCAGCGAAAAAGCGCTACCTTCCGCTGTTCGATCGTTTGGAAGTAACCCTAACCTCAGGCCGTTCTCACACAATGCTATTTGCAAGCGCCTAGGATGTTGTCCAGGTAAAGAAGCGACGCGTCTACGATGCGTGACCTATCATTGAACAGTGTCAGTGTCAGCGAATTTTGGATTGCGTAATGAATAGCGTAGTGTGAGAAGGGCTTAAGGCTCGCTCATAGATTGACAGATTTCGCAAAAATAATTATAAGAGTCCATGTTGTCTATGAAACTCTTAACTGTTATTCCAAGTATGACTATATAGTATACACAGCTGGCGGGCGCGGCGGAGGGCGTGGCGGCGGCGGAGGCGGCGGCGGCGGCGGCGGCGCGGCGCGAGGCGGACGCGGCGGCGGCGCGCGCGCATGCGCTGGCCGAGCGCCTCGCGCACGCGCAGCGCCAGCTCGACCGCGCGCACTCCGACGCTAGGAAGCTGCATGATGATGCGTTGGTGAGTTGGTGGTTAGGACGCGATGGGAAAGTGAAAAGTGAAACGCTTAAAGCAAGAGGGGTTAGGAAGAGGTAAGAACCAGGTCATGCTTTTCAAGACACATGCCTTTTTTGCGATGAGGGGGAATTGTAGAGACAGATGACGCAAAGTGTTACATCAGTACGAGGGAAATATTAACTTGCAATTTTACAAAATGTATTCTGTAGAATACAAAAATACTACCACTATGCCCTGTGTGTTATTCATAAATTACAAAAAAAATACAATAAGTTCCTGTCCGTATATCCAGGTGTCGCGCAACAACGCCAAGTCGACGATATCGGAGCTGGAGTTCCAGCTGGAGCAGCTGCGGCAGGAGAAGGCGGCGCTGGCGGCCGAGCTGCACACGGCCCGGGAGAATGTTAGCGAGCTGCAGATACAGGTCTGTAGCTACTGCTATGCGATGCTTAGTTAAATACAACCACAAGTCATATACATATCTGTATTACAGATATAAAGCGCTAAACAACATATTCGAGCAACACACACATAGACACCGTTCATAGACTAGATCTAGAATACAAACAGATAACTAGACATATAGAACTGCTTTGAACCACTATTAACAATGTTTCCTGCATGTTTGGTTTCCGTGAACGGTGTTTATGTGTGCGTTACTCAGTGTATGAAGCTTTACATCTGTAACACAACCAAACCCATATTATACATATAATATTATTTATAAATAATAGTAAGTAACTAATAAACAAACTTATGTTTCGTTGATGAAAAGATACTTTATCCGGCTCGAAGGACCAAAAAATGTATGATATAATTTGTTGATACATTCATTTAGTAAATTTGATAGCTGAAGTTACGTGTTTATACCATTTTATTTATACAAAAACATTTACCAAACGGTCCGTTACTTCACCAGGTGCAAGTGACGTCAGACGAGAAGCTGGCGCTGATGAGCCGCGCGGGCGAGGCGCTGGCGCGTGTGGCCGAGCTCGAGCGGCAGCTGCAGGACGCGCGCACCAAGAACGCGCAGCTCGCCCGGGAGAGGGAGAAAGATGTGAGTTGAGTGTGGGTTGTGTTGAGGGAAAGAGATGGAACATAATTTATTCAATATCCTCATAAGGAATAAAAACAAGTTAAAAGGATAAGGACGATTTCAATTTATGTTTCGTGTCGGACGGCGCACGGGCAGTCGTTTGTTTTCATACAAAGTGCACGGTGCGGCAGCGTTGCCATCGTCGAACATTCGCGGTACCGACCCCGCACGGTACCGACGTCCGATACGACCGCAATACCGCATAAATTGAAAGCCTTAGAACTTCGATCTTATCGTAGTCCAATAAGTATTCTGAATAAAATAAATATTCTGAAAGAAGTGATAGAGGCCTTCGGGCAGCATAAAAAAATTTGACTGCTCAAACTTTGGTCCTTTGTCGTTGTCGTAGCAACGTCGATATAATACGATAAATTTCAACCTTAGGCACTTCTCACACAACGCTATTTACGAGCTACGCGACTGCGACGCAATCCCAAAATTCTATGTATCTGACACTTACGATATCATCTACGATGCGACTCCTGTCAGTCAAAAGTGTCAGATACATAGAATTTTGGGATTGCGTCACAGTCGCGTAGCTCGTAAATAGCGTTGTGTGAGAAGTGCCTAAGGTTGAAATTTATCGTATTATATCGACGTTGCTACGACAACGACAAAGGACCAAAGTTTGAGCAGTCAAATTTTTTTATGCTGCCCGAAGGCCTCTATCACTTCTTTCAGAATATTTATTTTGTCCCGTCTGTAAGAATATTTTAAAAATCTCTCATTAAATGCTACGTTATCCCCATCCAGGAAACAGAATGGAAACAGTTCCAGAGCGATCTGCTAATGACGGTCCGCGTGGCGAACGACTTCAAGACGGAGGCGCAGCGCGAGCTGGAGCGGCTGGTCTCCGAGAACAAGGTCGCCAGGGACCGCATCCGGCTGCTGGAAGACCAGATACACTCGCTCAAGGGTAAGGTGACATGTGCTGGCGCTGGTTTGATTAGTGGACGCTAGATGGCATTATGTTACAAAGACATAATTATGAGTTTGTGACATTGGAGTTGTTTGAGATAAAAAAAATTGAGGAGGCTTCATAGGTAAGATAGAAGCCATAAAAAAATTTTATACCATTTTTTCTGTCTGTATGTTTTTTCGTGCTAAGAAATGATTATTTGATTCAAATAGCAATTATTAAATTGTTTTTTGGACTCATTTAAATCTATTTTTCTAACGGGTAACAAAAAGTTGTACAATTGTTTTTGTTTATATTACATATAACGCCATCTAGTGACTGTAAATGATAATTCGTCTTTTTAGAACATGCATGCGTGTGACTTGAATATTTATATCATATTTGACTGATTTTTAGACACTTTGTTGTGAAGTATTTAGTCCTTGCTTGAATTTTCATTTCGGTTTGTTTTCCCTCAGCGTTTGCATTATAAATATGAAAAAAAGTAAACTTTCCACCTAAAAAGTATTTATTTCGTATTAAATTTGACTTATAACATCACGTATTAGTTAGCATAATCATTACATTTAATATGCAAAAGAAATACATTTTTTATTTAACATAAAACTTCTATGATTTGATCTAAATCATTTTTCATATTAAACATGTCGCTTATTTCAACGGTTTGTATAGAATGTTATTTTCAACACACTTGCTCGTAAAGTTGCTATTTTTTCTTTAGTCTTACGCCCGGAATGCGGTTTATTACACACTAGTGCGTTTTACTTTTCATTGCCGCACTAGTGTTTTTCTTATTCCACTTTTTTTTTAATATCCGTAAAGAGGTTGTTACCAAAAGATTTGTTATTTTGTAAATAAATAAACTTGTTGTACTTAGTCAAAATCTGATAAGATAAGATTATACTTCATCTAATTATCTATTAAAGCATTTAAATAATACAATATTTTAAATCATTAATTACCGTAAATTCTTATTAGAAATACATAATTATTTAGTTTAATATATTGTGGCTGAATGTTCGGTGCCTCTGGACTTAACCTGCGCGCGCATAGTTATTCAACCAAAGATACGGCGCGCGAAAAAATAAACCGCGCCATTTTGTGCAAACATTTGTTCGTTTATAATTTGCTGATTTGTGACTGAAAAATGTCGATACCTAATTGTTTTTTTCCTCGCAAGTGTGTTGAAAAACGTCGTATGATACGCGTGTGCTTTGTTCATTACAGTCTTGGCTCTATTACAGCCCTCGCCTTGCGGCTCGGGCTCAATTCCGCCTCGACTGTAATGACCAACTTCGCACACTTGTATCATAATGTACTATTATTTTAGATATCAGACATTTATTTTGCATTTGCATGTAAATTGCCCAATGAAGTAGATAGAAACATTATAATAAAGTTCAGGATTAACTTTGGCGTTAACTGGCATTATCACGCACTAATTCTATGTAACGAGCTTCAAAGTGTAGTAGCGTAGAACTAACAGTCGATTAAATATGCCATCAGATGTATCGTGAACATTATTATTATTTTAAAATGTCTAATCATTATTTGATGTATCAAAACAGGTGTAGACAGAACAGAAAAGTTCATTGACGGCCAGGATTTTTGTAATGAAGTTAGGAGGATAGATGATTTGGAAAACACAGACCAACAGAGTGATAGTTCGCCCAAAGATATTTTCAGAAATATTAGAACCCGATATCTCTCCAGAGTACACAGTGTGACAGATCCTAATACAAATGATACGAGTATAGTCGATCAAGCTTTTTGCAAGGCTAATGGTAACATATCAAAGAAAGAAAGCAACGAAATCATCCCAGACCCGTTTAAATTAGAAATACAAAACGTGACAACAGATGAAAGTTATGATCATGTCAGCGAAAAGTCTTCACTAGAGACCACAGATGATTCGAACAATCGAGTACTAGCTGAAGCCGTTTTACCCCTCTTTGAAACCAAAGAGATCAAGAGGCAGGATGCTATCGACTTTTGTGAAGGAAAGCTTAGTCGACAGGACGCAACAGAATGTTCTAATTTTAACGATCTGATTGATAGCGATAGTAATAATAATACTTATTGTAGCAGTAACGATAATATTAAAATTGCAACTAAGTCAGAATCCGCAATTACTTATAAACCCGTACAAATGAGAGAAACCATTTTCAGCAGAAACCTTTCAGGATTATATCACGGTAAACCAAAATCATATAGTACTGAGAACTTAAATACTAACAGCGAATTTAAAAATGCTTTAAGAGAGGCTACAAGTATTGAGTTTTTTGGTGATAATCATAATAATAGCGAAATTTCTCTATGTACAGAAGGTTCTGATAGCGTCTTTTTTTCTCCTACTAAAAAGCGAGATAATAAATCTGAAGTGATTGAAAATAATGTTTTGTCAATTTCATTAGTAGACGATAGCTCAAAAGTCAATCAAACTGTCGATGATAAAATACCGATTGTTAAAGCTGAAAGTATATTACCGTTTCCCTACCCAGATAATAAAAAATGTGATATTAATTTGACTGAATCCTCTAACCGTCGAAAATCGTCTGATATTGATAAAAAAGTCGAAAATGATTTTAAAAAAGTGAATGAGGAACTAAAACTTAATTTTGAAGCAGCTGTAGGTAGAATTATGAACAGTGGGAAATTAAAGCAGTCGACATCCGAGACAAAATTAGTAGATGATAAGGATTTAATAAATTTAATTGAGGACGATAAAATTATAAACAAGGAAAAACAAAAAAATAATATTCCATTAATACCTTCGCAATCTGACACCAAAAATGTTAATAAACCAGGAGACACAAGCTTCGATACATATGTAGAAAAAAAGGAAATTATGGAGAAAATTGACTTGGCGCCAAGTACCACAATCGATAAAAACGAAAATACAAATCCTTTTATAGAATCGATTAGTCAAAGCAACCCAGACAGTTTAAAAATGCAAGAAATTGAACCAGTCAACGATAATGTTAGTTATCATTTAAAAATAAACACTGTGAACGATATATCGTCAAAAGAAATATCGAAACCAATTACTACTACACAGAGTAATCTATCTATTTTTAAATTCAACACGGACGTTAATCGCTTGAAGACTTTCTTAACTCCAATCAATATAGTAAATGCTAATATTGACGGAAGAAATTCACCTATTATACTAAGTCCAGTGCTAATACAACCTATATTCTTTAAACCTAACAATATGCCAGTGGAAAATAATACAAATAAATTAGAAAATAAAAGAAGCACTGTGTACTACGATGATATTGATCAAGTTATAGCTACAGATACTAAAAATGCCAGTAATTCAGTTGGAGCTCAGAAAACTGATAATGAGTCTAAAAAGAAAACTTTATATCAGAAGAATAATAAAGCAAAACACTTGCCGTTTCTTACGTGGAAGGCGTCAGGATCTAATGACAGCTTAACAGACTTATCACCATCGCCTAGTAGGACACCAGTTGCGAAAAATTTTGATTCATCTAAGCCAAATGTAGGCAAGCTATCTAAATCACCAGAATGGTTAATAGACAATAAATATTATCAACCAATGGAAAATGTTCCGTTTAAGATTAATACCATCCAAACATTTCCAACCTCAAAGGCGGGAAGGGTTACCGAGGAAACGTCTCGTTTTAGTAGCACTAATCCCTTTCTTCCTTTAATCGATGGAAAGAAAGAACCCGAACAGGAGAATTATTATGAAGAAATTGGCCAACCGACAATGATCACACCAATTCCAAAAGTAAATAATAACATAGCAGATGATGAAAAAATTCGTAACATTTCATCCGATATTGAGGATTTCGCTACAGTAACTAGAGAAGAACTTTTGAAAGTACCGCGCCGGCCGAAGAAGCCAAAAAGATATGAATTGAAATCGGAGTCCTCTATGATAGAAAACCCAACCGATGCCGTTAAAGAAATGGCAAGCATCACCAAATCAGTGATATCTTTGTCTCGTTCGCCGAGCGCGAAAGATGTTATTGCGAATAAGACTATAAAACTGAGTAACACGATAGGGGATATAGTTCAAAATCTTGAAAAGAATAGGCCTGAAGGTGAGGTGAAGTTGCGGAAATGGTCTCTGCAGGGACAGAGAGCGCCGGGCGCGGAACTGAACACGGGGTCGCTGGACCGTAAGACGTACCACTGGAAGACTTTGGAACACAAGCGCCTTTCGCACCCGATCAGATCTCTGAATGACCCGCCGCCGCCCCGGCCGCTACGTAAGTGGGCTTTTGCGTACGACCGATACGCGTCCGTGTGAGCTCTGTGTAAATAACTGTTAAAGCGTTTGTGTTCGCAATGTGTGACGTGTTCCGTTTTCCATTCGGTGGCGGGTGGTGAGAGGCTTTGGATTAATTTTATTGTGGCCAGCCAGGTGGTGGGAGCTTTGTCTAATGTTTGATACACTGTTTTAGCACTTTTAGGTTTAATCCCAATGCTTCGATCAGTGTAAATATCTCGTTGAATTTTTGACTTTCAAGTTGACTCTAGTTTAGTAGTATATTCCTTGTCGCAGTGATTTAATTATGCTCTGAAAGCATTGGGATTAATTAGTGTGACGGTTAGACTTAATGCGCAATTAAATCAATAAAAACTATTAAATTGAATAATACTCGGTACTCTTGTTCGTATTACAATACACAACGTTCACTATGTATCTAGTTGAATACGAACTTACACAGCGATAAAAGTATCATGAGAACTCGCGTTATAGTGTGATACATATTATAAAACGTAACGTATTTAAAACAATTTGCACTTAATTTAAAACTATATACTTATTTATTTATTAAGCTATTGCATAGCTTCTATCGCGGGCCTTGAGCGTGGAGACCGAATCCAGAAATTCCGTAACGAAAAAAACCTAACACCCCCCACTCCGACCGGCACAGCGGTGACATCTATCGATAAATACCAGAACTTTTAATGACTTTTTGAAATATCACGCTTGTCTCTTTAGTTCAGCAACCCGCCTTTTGGTGGCATTGGTTGTATTGGAAAACTACCGTAATCAGCTGTTTGTGAGAAAGTATATAGGTGTATAGGTATTTATCATCTATGTACAACAGTGAATATCTGTACTCGTATAATTTGTGTACAAAGTGTTTTAAATATGATAAAATGAATAAACAAAGTGCATTTATTAATGAAGAAAGTCACGAAAAAATAGTGAAAGAAAATGAGTTAGTACCCTATATACATTCATTTTATTATTATTATCACAAATGCAGTATTATTTTTTGTTTTGTTAATTTATAATATAATGCTATGCAATAGATTTACCGCGGCAGTCTCCGAGTGCCACACGTCTTTTTTTATTTATAAAATGAAATGTTTGCAAGCAGATTTCTTTGTGTGCATAGCGTACACAGCTTGTTTTGATTGCATGCAGTGGTGTCAGAGGTGATGGTTTAAAAATATAGCATTTTTTGTTTTCAAATACACACAAAGACAATGTAAGTAGTCAAGGGATACATTCTTGTATCGAGGATAGTTATAACTTTTTATGAGACCGCAATAGTACCAAACATCAATTCACTCAAAATTGTATAGAAGTTTCAAACAGAAATATGTGTAAAGGAAGCGTAGTTTTGCAGTGTTACTAGGAGTGAATAAATATAAGAAGTTGCTACAATTGTGAGGTGTGTTACAGCAATGCCTCCTCGCACCGAAGAGACGCCGCCGCCCCCTCCGCTACTGACCAGCGCGTCGCTGCAAGACATCATGGCGACGGCTGCCTCTCATCGCCGAACTAAAGGTTCTAAATTAAATTTGTCTATTTAAAGTGTTGGTAATTTTTTTTTATGAGGTAAACGTGAGAGATAAACCATGATTCAATTTGGGACGAGAGCTACATGAGTATCTGCGTGCAACACCGTTTTGACCCGTCGTTCCTGCTGACATCGGTGTACCGTGTACCTACTCGTACTTTTATTAACTCGTGCCGTTCCTTCGTAGTTTATTTGCTACGCCACCCTCTTCCTACCCGAAAGTGTCCCGTCCACTTTATCGTTTGGATTTACTTAAAAACGGCGTTACAGTGTAAATCAGTAACTGATTGATGTTGCAGGAGTGAGCCGGCAAGACTCGCGGCTGTCGGTGAAGTCGCTAATCGAGAGCATCGAGAACGCGGCCAAGGCGGCCAAGCAGTCGCCCGCCACCACGCCCGTCACTGAGTGGCCGCAGGTAATATCATAAACGCCGACCACCATGGGATTTAATATAATAAATGCGAAAGTCTGCCTGTCTGTTAGTGACGCTGTCACGGATAAACCATCAGTCCGATTTGGATGGAATTTGGAATGAAAATAGTTGAATACCCAGGGTCACATATAGGCTATTTTTTTAAATCAACCCCTAAGGGCGTGGACCCATGTCTACGGTGCGGCGCCGTTTGCCGTGCAGCGGTGCGGCGCCGCCGCCGGCGAATGGCGCGGCGCCGTGCCGCGCCGCGGCGTCGTGTGCTGGCGCGTGCACACTATTGGGTTGTCAGTAGCATAGTGCGGTAATTTTTTGCATAAAATGGCGGACTAGACTTTAGTGTGCACGTGCCAGTGCACGACGCCGTGGCGCGGCGCGGCGCCGCGCCATCTGCCGGCGGCGGTGCGGTGCCGTTGCGCGGCGGGCGGCGCCGCGCCGTAGACATGGGTCCACACCCTAAGGGGTTGAAATATGGGAAATATTTAAGTTTTACGAAGTGAAGCGAGGGCGCTCATTAGTATGTTATTAAGCTACAAAAATGTCTTCGCAGAGTGGGAATCGAGTACAAAAGTATTGGTCTATTGGTAGCATTTACTTATTCACTGAATTTTTTATGATATAACTTTGGATTATGGATCATGAGCCTTAACAGCGCTTATGTTCTTTTCTCATAACATAATAAATTATATACCGACAACAGCAACCACCAGTAACAACGACACCGAACAACCTGAAGAACGGGCTGGCAGAACCCGTCACGCCGCCCACCAACGGAATAGCCAACAACAACTTCGCCGCCAAGCCCCCGGCCGCACGCAACGCCCGCCCCTCGCCCATAGCCGCAGGTTAGTACCTATTCTTTTTACCTGTTATTTGTGTATACCTAGTACGTTATATTATAATCTGGCCGCGCTAACTATGCGTTCCTGACACATGTCAATTCGTCATGACTAGTGATGTACAATAAATAACATTATGCGTTGTAACAAATAACAATAACAACATGCATTCATTATGCATAATATTTATTCAATTTATATGTTGTTATTTTTATAGGAATTATGTTTCAATATATTCAATAAATATTCGTTATGTAAATAAAATTTTAAGGAATCAATTAATTGAATTGAATCATAATTTCTGAATGTAATCAAGAGAAAAAAATTAAAATGTTTTATTTATTTATTTTATTTTCATTTGATTCACCTGAGTGATATTATAACACAAATTTTCCTAAGTTATGTTTGGGTGTACCTTTATTACAATAATATTAACTTTATTGAATACTTAGTACATTATTTATATAATATATTGTAAAATTTTAACATTTTATTTTATATTTTACCGACATTGTATTAAGATTAGAAAAATATTCGATTACAATGAGGGTAACCGTTTTTGTGCTCACCAGTTGGCGCCACTGCAGAGGGCGGTCATGCTGTCAAAGCCCGCCCATACATAAACAGTGACAAATGAAATTCAGACAAGCGAAAAGTGACAGACAGACCTCCCTTTTCACTAGCGCCTCTAGCGAAAAATTCACACGCGGTTACCCTCATTGCCTTGTTATTATGTCACATCACTACAAAAACAAAAAGTTGATATGACATGGATATAACCTTGAACGAGCGCCGTTTGACGTGGTTTTCTTTTAAAAGCTATTGTTTTTATATTTGTTATCTAAGTAATTGTAATAATTTTAGCCCAAGATTAATACAATTATTGTAAGTTGGCATAATTATTCGATTTAATGTTTGATTTTAATGTTATCACTCGTTAATAAGGCAATTAAAAGATATTAAAAAATTGTCAATTAATTGTACGCCAGTTCAAAGTTTCATCGCCCAGTCGAATGACAGACTTCAGGGACGCATTCTTAGCCCGGCCAGACCATAAGATGCTAGAATTGAAGTAAAAGAATCTTAATAAGCCTATTATTAACATTTTATAACAATACTCTACACAATAGCGTTAACAACTTACTTCTGACATACCGTTATTGATGATCCCCTCCCGTTTGATGGCAAAATGTCACCGCTAACAATCGTTTCCAACGTTGTTGTTTTTTTAATTGTTGGTTTTAAAAGTCAGAGATGATATTATCTGTACTATTTTAGAGTTGAATTCTGGTAGGAATACCATTTCAAAACTAGTAGAAGTATAGAATTAAGCTAAGAAGTGTAGAATTGAGTCGTGATCCCCTAGAATACTCTCCGGGAACTAATCTTTACCGTGTTGTGTGATCCTTGACGGCATGTTAGTTTGTGCTTTATATTTTTTCTCTTACAGCATGGCGGCATGATACAGGCGCCTAAACCACGCCTTTCTATCTACATATATTTCTAACTTATTCGTGCTTCGTGTGTTTGTGTTTTTAATTTATTTATTTCTCAACTTATTATATGCGTGCACGAGATTCTGTCTTATTTTTTCTCTCTTAAAAGGGAATTTTAATGACCTAGGATATTGAAAATAGTGTATTGCTGTTTCGAATTAGTAGTCAAAATTCTAAATATTTATTAAAAAGATACGACTTGATTAAAAAATTTAATAAAAAATTACTTATTACTTCCACATCTTCTAAGTATGTTAAATACGTCGTTGCCATTAAGTATCTAATAAAAATCGCTATGACTATAAATAAAATGAAACATTCCGCTGTGTTAAAGAATAGGTATTATTAAAACACTTTCTTTCTATTAGTGGAGTGCCGTAAGACATAAAAATGGCAAAACCTCGGAATCCAGGGACTATGAATGAATCTTCATAAAAACTGTTGGACTGTATTTCAAAATGTACAAATAGAAAAGTTAAAAAAAAATAATTCACCGATCTTTTTTCATTTTATTTTTTTATCTTTATTTGTATGTTTGTGACCCCATAACTTCGTTTTGGGTAAACCGAATTTGATGATTCTTTATTTTCTTGAAAGCTGGTGCTTTTGGTATAGTCCCTTATAAATTTGAGCGACATCTGACGAGTAGTTTCGAATTAACTTGAATAATTTGTAAGGATGTTTTGTAGTGTGCATTAATGGTTTTTTCCTAATAGCTTTTTACTGAGTGTTTAGATTTTTGTGATTCTCTTTTTATTTGAAAGCTGGTACTTGCATTGTAGTCTCATATAAATTTGAGCGACATCTGATTAGTAGTTTTTGAATTATCCTTAATAATTTATTTGTATGTTATCTTGTTCCGATTTTGATTATTTTTTTTAAATCGAAAGCTGGGGCCTTAGGCTAGGTCCCGTAAAAATTTGAGTTTCATCAGACGAGTAGTTTTTGAGTTACTCTTAATATTGTTTATTTAAAGCTTACGGCACTCCACTATACTATACCTAATTTGATATCCTGATTGTGACATTCAGGACAATGTCTAATAAACCGTATTAATTATCTACACACATCCAAGGTGCTTTTGGGCGTGAGGTGGAATATATTGTAATTATGCATTTAAAATATATATCATTTAACTAATCGATAATTCTTTTTTATTTTTTAGCAACATTAACTATCTATTCATGTTCTTTCTTGTATAGTTACTTGAGACAATTAAACAATTAAAAAGTACAATGTCTTTGATGATGTTAAGTAGGTATATCTAAGTTAAACTATTCCAGTCCTTAGTACCTACATATTTGTTATTCGGTGATATTCTTTTCTCTTATTTGTGTCGCTTTACTACTTACTTCTTTGTTTTCTTTGATCTAGTGCTTGTACTTCGTGTAAATGTGTTTCCTCACATCTTTATTCATTGTCACTAACATTGAGACGATTTCGCTGTCTACTTTCTTCAAAGGTCTGTGTATGTTTATTTGGAATTGATAATGATGGAATGCTTACGTTAAGGCCAGTGCATACTCCGTTTGAATTTAAAAGACATCTTCACTTCGGGTAACATCTCACGTTTATAAAAATGTGACAAACCTTAACAATTGGTCCTCATTACGATCAGGTGTTTTTAAATTATTATTAAAATAATAGTTATACACTTTCCTTGTAAATAACTCAATTGGTTAAAATCGCATTATTATGTACCTAATATTATTCATTATGTACGTATTAGTATGTACATTTAAATAGTTATTTCAACACACTTGCTCGTAAAGTTGCTATTTTTTCTTTAGTCTTACGCCCGGAATGCGGTTTATTACACACTAGTGCGTTTTACTTTTCATTGCCGCACTAGTGTTTTTCTTATTCCACTTTTTTTTTAATATCCGTAAAGAGGTTGTTACCAAAAGATTTGTTATTTTGTAAATAAATAAACTTGTTGTACTTAGTCAAAATCCGATAAGATAAGATTATACTTCATCTAATTATCTATTAAAGCATTTAAAAAATACAATATTATAAATCATTAATTACCGTAAATTCTTATTAGAAATACATAATTATTTAGTTTAATATATTGTGACTGAATGTTCGGTGCCTCTGGACTTAACCTGCGCGCGCATAGTTATTCAACCAAAGATACGGCGCGCGAAAAAATAAACCGCGCTATTTTGTGCAAACATTTGTTCGTTTATAATTTGCTGATTTGTGACTGAAAAATGTCGATACCTAATTGTTTTTTTCCTCGCAAGTGTGTTGAAAAACGTCGTATGATACGCGTGTGCTTTGTTCATTACAGTCTTGGCTCTATTACAGCCCTCGCCTTGCGGCTCGGGCTCAATACCGCCTCGACTGTAATGACCAACTTCGCGCACTTGTATGTATGTACTATTCTGAATTCGTCTTTGGGTTCCTAAGTACTGATAACTTTTACATAATAGAAGTAAATGCTCGACTATAATCTTAGGTACATAGTTTAGCATTTACGGGAAAAAATATACGTACTTACCTACATAAATATAAATCTTAAATTTGTTAAAAATATGCATTCGATAGCCTTTACATAGTGGCATGTTGCACTTGACTAGCACTTATTAAATTTTAATAATGATAAGAATAAACACACACAACCTTTTACTATCAACTGGTGATCCTGCAGTACAAAACGTGAACTTATTTTATTAGTTTATTACTTAGTAGGTACGGGCTAGCCTTCTCGTAATTCATTATTTATCATTATTAACAGTATCTTGATGGTAGTAGTCTAAACTGTCTAAATATTTTCATCACAGTCATCACAATAAGTAAGTAGTAGGTAATATAATTATAATTAATGTGTATGTCATAGGCTGGCTTCTATCCATCTATCCCTAACAGTGATGATCCGGTATTTGTATTAATTTATACCTGTAATTTAGATCGGTTCAAAGGACAAATTCATTCGTAGAAATATGTTAATCTTTTTCGTAAAAATACAACTTAATAGCTGAAATAGATTATACCATAATATTTAGATCTTAACATCCCTAACATAGTTAATTCTTTAGAAGTTTTGTCCCATAAATGTAAAGTAGGATAGCTCATAATACCTGTTACTTCGCGGTATGTTAGAGAAAAATAACTTCACACCATCGAGACGTCTCGCCCGTACGCGCGTACGTTACAAGTACGTACTACATAACGTATATAGTACCGGTGACGTATTGTACTGTGGCATTACCGCGGTGTGTCTAACGCTGGGGCCAGAGCCGGCGGGCGGCGCCAACATCCCGGACGAGCAGCGCGCGCTCGCCTCGCTGCAGCAGAAGGCCATGGAGTCGTTCGTGCGCCGCAACAGCTACGGGGATATATGTGAGTGTTGAATAACATAAAATGTGTTACGTGTGCCGAACTCTATGGCCTCTGGTCGCGAAAGACGTGGGTGGGGAGAACAAGTGAGTGTGTTAGACAACAAGCGGGTTACGTCACTCACACCCCTTAAACCCTCAAATAATATTAACCCCACGGACGGAGAGATCGCGAGTCAAATGTAAGACTTATTCTCTCTTAACCCTGCATTCTAGATCCCTGCACTAGACGGGTCATATAGTTTTGTGTAAGTTGTTGTTGTATATATATAACATACCTAAATAGAGATCTATTTTAAAAAAGTTCCTTCGAATTATAGCGTTACTGTGACCACGTTCACTTTACACCATTGGCAATAGTTGTACCAGTGTTACCTATAGGTATGTGTATAGTAAACTAAGTGTGTGTGTGTGTCAGGTGAGAGGAAGGACCCGCTGAACGCACTGCAGGTGAAGAACGGCGGCTCCAAGCGCAACGCGCTGCTTAAGTGGTGCCAGCAGAAGACCATGGGCTACAACAACATCGATATCACTAACTTCAGGTAATGGATTGGCTCATATGTTTCGTCCATGTGGTAGAGATAAGTTAGAACGTTGCGGTGGTGTTGTAAGTTTTGAAGGCCTAGAGTGGGCGGTGATGGGCCCAAAAAAGTGTTTAAAATTTGTAAAAGTAAAAAAAATGGGCGCGCTGAAAAATAGAATTTGAGAACGTTGGAAAATAGATTTGGGGGCGCTGAAAAAATAATCGGAAGGCACTGAAAAATAGAATTGGAGGGTACTGAATAATAAAATTGGGGGTTTGCTGAAAAATGATTTTTAAAGCGGGCGGAAGACAAAATAAGTTTGAGAACCTTTGATATAAAACACAACCTATCAATGTACGTTATTGTGTAACCCGCAGTTCGTCGTGGAACGACGGCATGGCGCTGTGCGCGCTGCTGCACTCGTACCTGGGCGACGCGCGCGTGCCGTACGCGTCGCTGGCGCCGCACGACAAGCGGACCAACTTCAGCGTGGCCTTCGCCGCCGCGGAGGCCGTCGGCGTGCCCACCACGCTGGTCAGTACCACCCACCGCTATACTTCTAGTTGTACTAAAATGTTCTTTGTAGGCAAGGCTATGTGGTTTCAACCCTTGACTTGCTTATTTTAAGTTCGAAATTAATTTATAGTGCGCTAAAAATTTTGATGTACAGCCCAATAGACTATTTGGCGACGAGCTTAGTGGAGTACTTACTATCACACACAAGCCTGCATAACATACAAAATCACATACAAAATTTTCGCCAGAGTTAATCTTTTGTAATCTTGATAGTAGTCGAAAACAAAATCTATATTAATAATTTGTATGTAAGTACTATATAAAAGTGTACAGTACCCGGCAAGAAATAATGCACATCGGTATTCAGGAAGAGATAATCGGTTAGTTACGGCTTTGTAGAGCGTTGTCTATCTCGCACATTGCACTGAAAATGCAATATCTATTAAGTGCTGCTAAAGCACCCTATCAAGTACTTTTATAATAGTAATATAATGTTCCATTGGAGGTTTTAACAACTCTTTATATTTATTTATGAGTGAACGCGACCGTCTTCCACGGAATTCGAAAGAAAAGTGACAAGTCAATTGTAAGGACTGTGTAGTAAGGACAACGCTCTACAAAGCCGAAACTAACCGATTATCTCTTTCTGAATACCGATGTGCATTATTTCTTGTCGGGTACTGTAATAAAATATGTCAAAATTGGATAGTCACATTATTGCAATTAAATTTTTTTAGTTTGCTTTTTTTCTAGTAGCTAATATCACTCGCAACTTCAACAATAAAATGAAGTGTAGGTATATGGCAATAACTGAGTTCATAAGTATCTGTTCCCGCCCGGATACCGAACCCTGAACCCCTCACTTCACAAAATTTAATTTCATTTAGTTACAAAATTGTTATTTTTTAAATGTACATATATTTTGTTCCAGAACATCCAAGATATGATCCAGCAGGAGCGACCCGACTGGCAGCTCGTTATGGCTTACGTCACCAGCATTTACAAACATTTCGAGACATAGACTCTATTACTTATATGATAAAGACCAAATTTCTTTGCACTGGTTGGTATAAATTATACCTAATGACAGATGAAGATACTCTGACATAATATTTTATAATACAAAAATCTCACAAAGCATATAACAGTTGATTCTGCGGTGACGTGAATGAATGGTCACTGTGGTCATTTTAAATGGATAAATGCACCATACTTTCATAATTCTTTGAATAGTTATCTCACCACTGAATTAACTGGTACTTTGATTTGCAAGACTGAAAATTACCCTAAAGAGCACAAAAAGACTCGAAAAAACTATTCCTGATGCTAAAAGTATCTAAAACTAAAAAAAAACGAAGACTATTGTCACACACAGAGGATAAAGAGAGAAGGTGAAACACATTCGTTAAAGACATCACTAAATGGATTTTGTAACCTATCAACCCTTTATACTGTCGGTAAGAGATTAAAGAATAGTTTTTATGAATTTGATCGATACAAGGGTCTAATATAGTCTATCTGAGATAAGCAATTATACAGTTAAGGATAGATAGGTTATGTAACCAGCTAGTAATTTAAAATTAATTGACGATATTTCTACTACTGCTACGCTATGTTGGACAATATCTTTGTTCGTTATTAAGTTATGTAGGAATCGACCAGGTTTTACATTCAAAATGATGATGCGTGTGTAATATTTATGGAATTTATCCTATTTAAATAGCTCTTAATGTGATGTTGCCACTCTGTGTACGCCATTTTGTGCTGTATCCGCCATTTTGTGGTCGTTGCGCCATTTTATAAACATTTTGACATCTAGCGCCACGTGCTTGGCTTGGCCTTACTGCGTTTGATAGGAATTGATAGCCGTCTTTCATGTATAAAGACTGATATTATGATAGTTAACAAGGTCATGTGTGTCTTGTGTTGAACAGTTTTTAAAGATTGTCATAAGTAAATATAACATTAAATTAGTATTTATTATTACTTTTTTCATTTTATTATTAACTATCATAACCTTAAGTACTTTTACTTATTTTGTCTCGGTCATTTTATGCCATCTAAATTAAAAACATAATAGTCTGGATACTAATGGTTTACTTTGTAGATTCAATTTAATTTATCGCTAACGGTTTATTAACATTACATACATTTTATAATATTAAGAAAAATATTTCTGCATTTTAAATTAAATGGAATATCGTAAAAAACTCTTTAAAAATTGTTCTTCATAAAAAGTTGCCGTTAGGTTAAGATAGACATAGTGAGATGGATGCCTTAGATCTAGAATGGGAGGCCTTGAAATGTGCACGCAAACGTATATTTTACAACTTGGGAATAAGGTTTAATATTTAAACGAAGTATTACAAGAGAAAGAGGTTAGATGTATGATACTGTTTGTAATAAGTGCATTGGTGGTCAATATTGCTACTGATTGAAAGTATTTGATGTCGTTAAAAATGGTGTTTGAGGGTATTTTTACCAATACTTATATGAGGTATATTGTTAACATCCCGAAATGTTTACAAACCGCTAAGTAACAAATGTAAATATGTAGTAGGACCATTTTAATAGGTCACATTTGACAGTTCGTCAAAATTTTACAAAGTAACCTTGTACGGGGGGCACCCCATATTATTTAATATTTCCTACTAGATCTTGTTAAACTTTGAACACTCAAAAGTAAAGAACTGACGTCGTTAGAAAGTTACGTGAGTGAACTCTTTTTCTTTTTAAATATTAGGGATTGTACCAAAAGAAACAGATCGGTAGATAAGTTGAATTCGAGAAATCGTTTTAATCGTCAAAAAGAATTTAACCATTACAAAATAAAATATATTTTCATAAGAACAAATTTAATTTTGGTACATTTTAGGCCAAAAAATATGTAATCATTCATTTTATTTATAACGTCTGGCTCAAAAGCCAGTATCCAAAAACGTGAAATGTTATAAAAAAGTCATAATTAGATTTCGCGCCATTATTTGACGCATTATTTTTGTCCTTTTTTAATCGTTGTGTGAACTGTGCGCTTATTAATACTTTTTATAACAATCGCATTCAATTTACACATGTTTGAAGTCCTTATCGATTAATTTTTAATCGATGTTTTTCAGCAGGTTTGTCTTTGCTTCATAGTGAGGATAACCTGCTGAAAAACATCGATTAAATTGAATAAATCGATAAGGACTTCAAACATCTGTAAATTGAATGCGATTGTTATAAAAAGTATTAATAAGCACAGTTCACACAACTGACACAACGACTAAAAAAAATGACAAAAATAATGCGTCAAATAATGGCGCGAAATGAAATCATGACTTTTTTGTAACATTTCACGTTTCTAGATACTGACTTTTGAGCCAGACGTTATTATATAAATGAATGATTACATATTTTTTGGCCTAAAATGTAATAAAATTAATTTTGTTTGTATTAAAATACATTTTATTTTGTAATAATGAAATACTTTTTGACGATTAGTTCGACTTCTCGAATTCAACTTATCTACTCATCATTTTCTTTCGGTACCATCCCTGATATTTAAAAAGAAAAAGAGTTCACTGACGTAACTTTGTAACGACGTCAGTTCCTTAATTTTAAGTGTAAAAAGTTTAACAATATCTAGTATGGAATGTATTAGATACTATGGGGTGCCTCCCTTACAAGGTTACTTTGGAAAATTTTGACGAACTGTCAAATGTGACCTATTAAAATGGCTCAACTATATGATAAGTAAAGCAGATTACACATTCAAAGACATTATAACCATAGATATTTTAACATTACCAATAAATATTATTAGCAAAATCATAATCACACAGTCCCGTTTCATACATAAATATTAATTCTATGATACTATTCATATTTACCTACATTGAAAAAGCTATCGTTTTGAATATAGCATAAGATTTCACTTGACCATAAAGCGGCGTAATTTTGATTATGCCATATGCTATAGGTACTTACTTCGGTAACAAAACCGTACTGTAGTAAAGAACGTGTAAAATTTACCGTACGCATAATTTGGTATGTTAAATTGAACTCGTGTATAACATAATATTGCTACTGAGCAAAAGTTTAACAAATACAATTTTACTACATTTCTTGTGCTATAAGTATTCAGAGTGGTATTCATTACTATGTAGTAATTATGTCACTGTTTATACTATAACTGTTTACTTCTCTGTTAAATAGAATATAAATACATTTTCGCGTAGTTACAATGTAATTGGTGTCTGTTAATGCCTTTGATGTTGTTTATACATACGATATTGATATCTCAATATGGATATAACCTATTTATTCTATACAAAGATGCCTATTAGCAGCATTGTGCACGATTGCGTACAACGATAATAATATCTATGGTCTATGGCCATTATGTAGTTCTGTCTCAAGGCAATATTGTCATAATTTACAAACAGCTGTGCAATTGTGTTGTAACAAATATATTTTACGATTTTGATGCTGTTTCTCGATTATTTAGAGTACGTTGAGAATGCTTGAGATCAACTTGTTTCGATTTGATATTTTTTTATTAACAGCTACGCATTGAGTACCTATACTTCGAGTGCTGGTGAAATTGAAGCACCGTTCGTATCCATGTTTACGAAACAGTTACCTAACTTTCAGAAATAAAAATATACTGTCGTCCGTCACTTTTGAACAATTATTTTCACTCCTTTTCAAAATACACATTTGGCATACCGCATACTGTGGTATAGATGTGTATCTGTAACGGCATACTCACGGTGTTTCTCTTTGGACCACGCAGAATCACATTTCAGTTTAGACTGATGTTATCAGTAAGGCATACTTATACATAAAATTCCATTTATGATATAGTTTTGTTTTGTCTTCCTTAATGATGTAAAACATAATAACATTACACTTTTAAAATGTACATACACTGTAGTCTGTATAATCATAATAATATTGGTATTTGTCCGCGTGTCCGTTCCTGAGTGTTATAAACATAAATATCAGAGTCCGCCATAACTTATTATTAATTTACACGATCAATTATTAAATGCATAATTTAAGCCATACAAATCATCCCGCGACGCATAGCATAGATACTTATGTTTCATAATTATAAATCTGCAATTATAATAAATGCAAGTTATAATAGAACTGTAACTGATCGAAGTACGAATATGGAATATACGTTGATAAAAAAAATATATTATTATGGGGGTTTTTACAAACATACAACGTGGTTACCACCGTACAACAATAAATTTAATTTTTCAACACACTTGCTCGTAAAGTTGCTATTTTTTCTTTAGTCTTACGCCCGGAATGCGGTTTATTACACACTAGTGCGTTTTACTTTTCATTGCCGCACTAGTGTTTTTCTTATTCCACTTTTTTTTAATATCCGTAAAGAGGTTGTTACCAAAAGATTTGTTATTTTGTAAATAAATAAACTTGTTGTACTTAGTCAAAATCTGATAAGATAAGATTATACTTCATCTAATTATCTATTAAAGCATTTAAAAAATACAATATTTTAAATCATTAATTACCGTAAATTCTTATTAGAAATACATAATTATTTAGTTTAATATATTGTGACTGAATGTTCGGTGCCTCTGGAGCTCTGGACTTAACCTGCGCGCGCATAGTTATTCAACCAAAGATACGGCGCGCGAAAAAATAAACCGCGCCATTTTGTGCAAACATTTGTTCGTTTATAATTTGCTGATTTGTGACTGAAAAATGTCGATACCTAATTGTTTTTTTCCTCGCAAGTGTGTTGAAAAACGTCGTATGATACGCGTGTGCTTTGTTCATTACAGTCTTGGCTCTATTACAGCCCTCGCCTTGCGGCTCGGGCTCAATTCCGCCTCGACTGTAATGACCAACTTCACGCACTTGTATCATAATGTACTATTATGTACCTAATGATTACCTAAGCCCCCAAAAAATTTTCAGTCAAATACCTCCTTTACTTTAGCCACAGCAATTTTTTTTCAATAAGTATTCAAAATTTCAACACGCTGTATCTATTATTATTGTAATAGTAGAAGATTGTTGCTGCTCTTGTCAAAATTGAGTGACCGATGTTTAGATAGGGTTACCTTTGTTTCGTATAACAACTTTTGATATAATTTGAATAAATCGAACAACGTTTAAGATAATAATCAGTTTGTATAATATCGTTTGACATAATTTTCATTTGATCGAATATTCATTTTGTGTAATAATGCTTGACATAATGTTCATTTGATCGAATATTTATTTTATACAATGTTCATTTCATGAAATGTTCAGGTGGTTATAAACGCCCTAAGGCCGGTCCTGGCACTCGCCGGCCGCTGCCGCGGCACGCTCGCTTCGCTCGCTCGTTCCTGTTAACCTAGCACGCTCGTCGCTTCGCTCCTCGCTAACCTATCCTATTTAGTGGAATAGTTATTATACCAAAGAATACAGTCTAAATTAAGTAGGTGAAGGAACAATTTCAACAATAATTTTTCAATTAAATATGAAAGGAAACCAATAATTGCTGAACCGAATATCCAACACGATCTTTCGACTAAATCATTATTAGTCTAGTTTACATTACTTTAATTAAAATTAGCGCATTTGAACATTCGATAAAAAGATATTATTCGAAACAAAAATGATGATAAGAAATAAAATTATGGCAATCAAACATTCGATCAAATGAATAATTATGTGAAATGACTTTATTCCAACTAAAATTAGTCGAAGCGATTTTCGACGAAAAGTTGTTATACCAAACAAGAGGCACCCGTTTAGATCTATTTTTCCTGTATTGTGTGCTATTAAGTTTGTTTGAAAAAAACATTTTTGATGAAAATAAGATGTTAGGCGTTTTTTACTAAATGTAATACTTATGTTCCTTGCATGAAGCAGGGCTCGTGGTTTCATTTATTGTTGAATGGTGGTATCCACCTTGTATAAGGCGGCCCCTAGACGGTCAATTATATTGTACAATATTGCAAATTGTGCAATATAATTGACCGTTTAGGGTTAATATTGAGGATTGCGCAATTATTGTTCGAAAGTTTGAGCGAGTTTAATTTTTATTGCACCATATTTTTCCATTGCATCGTGTAGGGTCAGTATTGCACAATATTTTTCAGTCTGTGGTTCGTCGTCACGAGGAGTAGATACAAGCGCGCATTCAAAATGGCGGAAAAAGAGAATCCAAAACTTAAGGAAAGAGAGTTTATATGCGAATGTATCCAATTGTACAGAGAATTGCCGTCTCTGTGGAATGTCAAGTGCACACGGGATCAATACTATTCTCCGACTGAACACGAAAACATTGTGCAGTTCGTATTATTGTGCAATATAATTGCTCGTTTGGATTCAGAGCGCCTTTCAATCTTATTGTACAATAAAAGTATTGTACAATGTTATTGTAGGTCTAGGGGCCGCCTAAGATTGCATACCATTGATTTTTAGTTATCTTTTTTTCCTTGTCATTTCATCTGTGCGTTTGTAAAACAGTGGCAGAAACGTTTTTGGATTCTGTTTTCAACGTTGATTAAAAGTAAACTTGGGGTAACATTTATTTATTCTTTTATTTATACAGATCGATTCATAAAATAAGTGAGATTAAGTGTTTTGAGTTCGCGAATTAAGATAAGTGTCTGGAAGCCATGGCTGTTACAATTGGAAATATATATATTTACTTATACCTATATTTACCTATATTTACTTATGCTGCTAAGTTGAGTAAGCAGATTTTTAACGATACCTTTGTGAGTTTACTCTAGGAGTGTCAGAAAGTGGGGAAATAATTTTATCGGAAATGGAATTGCCAGTATATAATTTATCTGTAGTAATAGGTACGTTGCCTACCTAACTTTGATATAAGTACTTACTTAATTTTTTACGTTCCATGGGAGTGTTCCATCAGTTTGTTACGAGATATAATTTTTTTAATGAAATTGAAAGTGAGCAAATGTTTTTATTTTTATGGAAGTTGATTGTGCATCATAAAATTATTGGCATGTCTTTATGAATGTATTTTTGTTGTAATTTGAGTGTAGAAAAATTGTGATTTTCAAAATTGTATCTGTTTTTGCAAGTAGGTGTGTAGGAATGATGTTTTTTTGTATGATTTTTTATAGATTTTTCTGACTTGGCTGAATAAGTTTGTAACATTTTGACGCCCTATTATACTGGTCATATATTATTATGTCATAGGTCTTATATGTTACAAGTCTATCGTAACTACGTTGACAACAATTTATACTTGATCGATTTTTTAAATATTTCACTACAATTCCACCTGTTGCAAGAGTTATAATTCTCAACATGACATCATAATCGAATAATAATGGTTTTTGTTTTCCAAACTTTGTGTATATTTTTAAAGAAAATTTTGATTTATATGGACAGTATAAATGAGTCGATTCATGTTAAATTGTTCAAGAGAATATCGATGTGCTTTATGCCATTATAAATATTTGTTACATATATTATGTGAGAATTGTAAACGGATTATGTGTGTTATTTACGAAAGCTATTACCAATATATTCTCGTTTGAGTTCTGACTGGTTGTTGAAGCTACATAGAATAGTTAATTATATATTTTCTGATCTTTGTATTACTGTAAATATAGCTTAAATAAAGTTCCTGATTTATTATACAGTTGTTATTATTTACTATTATTCTAAAATGTTTCTTTGTACTTATACCCTGAATTATGTATTTGTAACGGTTGTTGTTTGTTGTACGTAGGAATACCTACGCACAGCACCTGTACGCAGGTGTTTAATTTTCTTATACATTTTAATCATATTTATTCTGCTTTAATTCTCTAACGAAATCTTAAAATTTTGCTCAATATCAAATAACTTCTTATTGTTAAGTACTAATGAACAAATATGTATTTCACCTTTAAGAAACTTCCCGTAATATTCCGCATCAACTGAATGTTTGCCGCAAGTTTGCCGTTTATTAAAGCTTCAATAGAATATATTATAATAAAATAAACAATATTAATAATAGTAAATTCATCTTAATTACAGGATACTTGTTTGCTTAGCTTAATCATTTAAAACTCAAGGACGCCGGGTATGTATTTCTCGATCAGCGATTCGTAGTACGGCCACAAAGCTTCGATGTCTGGAATTCCCGCGCTTTTGGTGTACAAGTCATATTGACTGAAAAAAAAACAAAATTACACATCTCCACAAAGTACGTAAACATTACACAATGGGGGAATTTTATACCTCTACTCGAGTGGCGATAAGGGGTGGTGAGGTGAGAAGACGAGGGAAGATATGGAAGAGGTCTTCCAATTTATGTCTAGCTGACCCGGCAGACGTCACCCTGCACTTGTACTGTTAAGTAGACGCCCTCGCTTTGGAAGCTTGTTGCTCCGCTCCCATTGGTCGTAGCCCGATGCTATGTTACATATAGCCTTCCTCAATAAATGGAATATTTAACACAAAGAGAATTGTTCAATTCGGACCAGTTCTTCTTCCTGAGATTAGCGTGTTCAAACGAACAAACTCTTCTGATTTATATTATTAGTATAGAAGTATAGATAAAAACAATGGAAATAGGCTGGGTATTGTAAATGAAATCATATAAATTATTTTGATTATTGAATCACACTACAATTTAATAGGTATTAGAACTTACTTGAATTTCAAAACTGCTTCCTTAATTTTCTCATCGCTTTTAGTCATGAGATACTCGTAGTCTCCGCCCGCGTGCCAAGGGTAGAACGAATGGTATCTGTGAATTCCAATGTTTTATTAAGTAGGTACGAATAAATCATCATTGAGTAACAGAATACATGACGATTTTTCTCGTAATTGCGTTTGGGAGCAAAATATTTTATCTTGTTTAGAGATCTTTGTCGAAGAGAGCTCTTTAAACATCTTTTAGAGTCTACCCTCTAAAAATTTTTTCTACAATTTTATTTAATAAGACTTATCTTAACAACAACCATCAAATTAGTTTATTTAGTTTGTTTAGTTTTCGAATAAACCAGATTGGCTTAAAATGTCGTCAGTTTAAATGTAAAAAAGCGACTGTTCCGCACCTAATCATGAAAAGTCCTTCCTTAGGGAACTTAGCCTTGTTGTGAAGCAGGACCTGATAGAGGTACTCGTCGTGTCCCCACGACATCATCAGATTCTCGATGCCGCAGTTAGGCTCGTACATCCCATATTTCGTGCTGGAACGAATATGATCGATGTTCAAAATAATGTTACGAGTCAGGAGTACTGGGTTCGAGAAAATGCCAAAATGTACCACAAAGACACAATTACACTATGTACACAGTACACACCAAAACACTATGCATGTAGGTACTCGTAAACACACTCATCGAACACTGTATCGCCCGTAGAATCACTTCACTTCTCGTTGGTATCGCTCGTAGGTATCGCTGGTTCTTCCCGGTTTCGCTTCCGAAACTAGAATGCCTCCCACTCGACCGAGTGCTCCTTTTATACCACTCACGCACTATTCACGCCAATCTAGAATATTCCCCCTAATTCCGGTTCCGTTTGGAATGAGGTTCGAGTATGTTCCTTGCAATCGACTTTCGCCCTTATGACTATTGCCGTAAGGTCGAAGCGTCGTGCGCGTACTTTCGAGACGGCCGCGCTCTATTGTTCTATTGTTTGCTTGACATGTTTATGGCCCTTATTGTTTATTGCTTCCGGTTTAGCGAAGTAGATACGCCAGGGTTGTCACAATAATATAGATAGATAGGTCACAGACTTATGAAAAATAACCACACCAAACATAAAAGTTTCATCCCTTTCTCCCCCATGACACGTAAAAGTCTCTCTCATTTTATTTTTGTTGTTGCAACACTCACGCACACATAGACAAAATGGGGTTGAAGCACTCCCGCCATTTTTATAAGCTACAAGAAGTTCACTTTTTGTATGAGGACCATAGATAACATTTGTAGACCACGATCGAATGTTTTGTATCGGGATTGTTAATGTGTGCAGTAGGTATGTCTATGTAGTTGTAACTGGCACGCTTTTTTCTCCCATAATTATGTCAGGTGTGCTTATCTTTATAAGTCTGTGAGGTAGGTTACATTATTAGCTGGATCGATTTGTTGATGGTTATTTTTTATCATTATTCTTCTCATCTTACTTGTATCTCGAATCGTAGGTATCAGGGTTGTCCTGAAAACTGGGTTCGCCGTACACAATACTCTTGCCCCACTTGCAGCCCACTGGGAATGTGTCGCCCACGACGCACCACTGCGGCTCGTCGTAGAATGCCATTACCTGAAATACGGAATAAAGGTTGTAAATAATTTTATATTCATTTGTAGGTACGTGCCTCGTAAAGTACGAAGTTAAATTAACAAATGGATTTCAGTTTTCCAAACAAAATCTATAGGAACTATGTCGTCAAGTCCCGTCTAAAATATCTATTGCTCTTTGATATCCATATTCTTAAAAAAAAATTATACGATTCAAGCTTTTTGTACTTACTCTGTAGGTAAATATTTTCCAAAACCAACTTCTAATTACCTTTCCAAGGTCATGTATAAGGCCGATGAGGTGGAACCAGTCATCCTGAGGATGTTCCTCGCGGATCCTCTCGGCGGTCTGGAAGGCGTGGATGATGTTAGGCAGGTCGATATCAGGGTCCGACTCGTCCACCAGGTCATTCAACTTGATTAGGGCGTCTTTGATCGTAGACTTGAAGTGGTTGAACTGCAGCCATTTGGTCATCTTTCCTGTGAAGGTGTTTTCAATGAGTTCTTGGAATTGTTTTTTTTTGTGGTTAATTAAAATTGCCTGAAGCTTTAACGATCCGCTGGCTTCAGCTAATCGGAATAAGTTGTATGTTTAATTAACTCGTTTTAGTTGATATTTAGATGAATTAATTACTATAGCTTACATGTCGCAGCGCTTTATGCGCTGCGTATAAGTAATTGACCATACTTAATGATGAGTTGTATTAATAGGCTGGCCAGCCAGGGGCAATAGTGTGGACATCTCTATTGAAAGCGGGTATTATGTCAGATTCAGATTCAGAAGGCCAACAGTACCTATATTCGTCATCACTCAGCTCCAACAAATTGGTGGAGACTTTACTATTGTTTAGGTACTATTTCTAGTAAGTACTTACCTACTCGTAATTATAACGTACATCGGTATTTGAGATTGTCATCATTAATTTAATCTCGTTTGATTTAAACTCTATTAAAGTGAATGTGGAAAATAAAATAAGCGTCAGCATTTACTTGAATGATTAGCATCAGCTATTAATCTTGACCTATACCTACTGCGCAAATCAATTGAATGTTGTTTATTATGAACGTTATCTTAGATGCCTAATCAGTAGTGTGGGTTATCGGTCAATAATAGAAATAGGAAGAGAGGAAGTCAATAGCTTATAGATATTGCTTTGGTATAGGTAATTCCGACTGTTAGGAATATGCCGGTGATATCGATATTCATGATTGTTTAGGTTCGGCTAGAAAGACCAAAATATTGATTGATCTAGCTAGTAACGGACCAACTTTGAGTGGACTGTATATTTGGGGGTGTACAAGACTGTCGTCTACCAAATCTGGCGAATGCACGGGTGTGAATAAACTATATGGATACTCACCGATGGCTCCTCGAAGATTGGTTAGGAATGGATTATCTGATGCTGCGCAGACTTACACAGAGCCCGCTTCCTACCTTCTTGATAGTAGCTCCCACAATACCGCCCGTGCAACCCTATGCTGGCGCGATCAGTCTTATACCGAAATTTGTTATGCAACACGAGAATTTAATCCTAGTGGATTCGATGAATGTAACTATAGGCTCCTGGCCGATGGACCGGCTCGCCACGATAAATTCGATAAATACGACAAAACGACAAACTTGTATTAACAAATTGGCGCGCAACGTGCTAACGCCCCGAGAACGAGAGAGCGACTCTATAGACAACAAAAAAAAGGCATAGACAATTTTAATAGTTTAACTAAAATCTGAACCATCGACAATAAAACATCGACAAAAGTGAACATTCCGCCCACCTAAATACTAGTATTTACTAAGAATTCGACAAAATATAACGACAAGACGAATTCATGCTCCCGACAAGGCTTAAACTGACGAAAAAGCTCAGTCTAAACTAACAAGAAAACTAATTTTATTTGAGTAAGAACTATAGCGAAAACGACAAAATTAACGATAACGAAAGTTAAGCTACCATTGGTAAAGGGCAAAGCTTTACCAGTGGCCTTTTGAATAGCCCACCGGCTGTTTTGACGGTAGCTACACGAGAAATTCCATCCGAACCGGAATGTAGAGCCACGAGTCGACCTAAGTTCCACTTAAGCGGACTTGTTTGTTCATTAATGATTAACACTAACGAACCGACAGATACGTTTCTTTGGTGGGTATTCCATTTCTGTCGTTGTTGAAGCGTATGAATGTATTCGTGGTGCCAACGACGCCACAAATCCTGGTGCATTTTCTGTATCAACTTCCAACGATGGAGAAGACTAATCTGTTGATCGACAAAATCCTCCGCTGGAAGAATCGACAGCGGTTCTTGAGTCAGAAAATGACCCGGAGTCAAGGCCGAGAAATCATTGGGATCAGAACTAAAAGGTGTTATGGGACGAGAATTTAACATCGCTTCTATTTGTGTGAGAACCGTTAAAAGTTCTTCGAATGTGAGGCGCTGATTTCCGATGACACGCGTGAGGTGAGTTTTAACCGATTTAATGCCAGCTTCAGCAAGTCCATTGAAGTGCGGGCTACCAGGTGGATTAAAGGAAAACTTAATCTCCTGAGACTCCGCAGCCTTTTGCATAATGCCTTGAAGATAGTTATGGGCACCGACAAAATTTCTCCCTTGATCGGAAATAATGTGTCCACATCTACCGCGACGCGCAATAAATCGCCTCAACGCAGCTAAGAAAGCCTCAGTTGACAGCTCAGAAGCGAGTTCCAAATGAATCGCTTTAGTACTAGTACACACGAATACGCAAATATAACCCTTAAAGGTTTTAACGCCTCTACTATGACCGAGAGATATATCGAAAGGTCCACCAAAATCGATGACGACAGACGAGAAAGGTTTAATTTGGTTCACTCGATAAGATGGTAAATTCCCCATTAAAGGAGCAGGAGCAGGTTTAGGATGTGCTCGAAAACATTTAATGCACTTAGATGTTACCTCTCTAATTGCTCGCTTAGGCGAAAGAATCCAAAACTCCTGTGAGAGTAAATTTTGTAGAGTTTGAGCGCCAGGATGCATGAATTTGCTATGATACTCATTAATAATTAAAGATGTTACTTTGTGAGTGCGGGGCAAAAGAATCGGATGTTTGATATTAAAATCTATATTGGCTCTAGCCAAACGACCGCCCACCCTCAGAATACCCGCACTATCTATAAAAGGTGACAACTTACGGAATACTTTCGGTAGCGAATTAGGTAACTCCTTACCTAGACTCTCCATTTCCTGAGGAAACGAAACGAGTTGAGTCTGTTTTACCAAAAACATGAAAGCTTTATTAAGCTCACATGGCTGTAATGAACCAACTATTCTATTTTTACGACAAGACTTTTTCGAATTGTGAGCAAAACGAAAACTATACGACAAAATGCGCTTTAATTTCGAGTGTGACGAAAATTTATTTAATAATTCAACGATAACATTTAAGTTTTGAGTTGCCACTACACAACGAAAATATGTGACTGCACAATAGCCACGTTCTGAAGCATCACAGAAACCATGTAACTGCAATGAAACGATAGAGTTTACCATACGACGAGGAATATTTATGTTAACTAACGACGACAATTGAGATCTAAAACACAACCACTCATCCGCTATATGAGAAGGCACCTGATCATCCCACGCCACGCCCGATGTCCAAAGAAGTTGTAAGAGATATTTAATATAAAATGTGACTGGGGCGAGAAATCCTAAAGGGTCGTAAATCCTTGCAATATGCGAAAGGATGATACGTTTCGTGCACCTGGACTCATGATTGCAATTGACACGAAAACGAAAGCTGTCAGATTGTGGATGCCATAATAGTCCCAATATTTTCAACGACAAATCAGAAATTTCTTCGAAAGGTTTAAAATCCTCTGAATATAAGTCAGCCGATGGAAGATCTACAAAGAATTCATTGTGGTTAGAAGTCCACTTCCTTAGGTGAAAGCCAGCAGATGACAAAATACTGGTGAGCTCTGACCGTAGTTGGAGTGCTAGCTCCACTGAGTCAGCACCGGAGACAATATCGTCAACGTAGATGTCTCTACCAAGGACGGCTGAGCCCAATGGAAACTCATTAGTAGAGTCCGCAGATAATTGAGCAATCGTGCGAAGAGCTTGAAACGGGGCTGATGTTACGCCATAGGTTACCGTGCAAAGCCGGTAATCCCTTATAGAGTCATTAGGAGAGGGGCGCCAAAGGATGCGCTGATAATCGGCATCTTCGCTGCGAACCAATATTTGCCTATACATCTGTTTCACGTCGCCAGTAAAAACGACAGAATGCCAACGGAAACGTACAAGCAAGTCGAAAATGTTAGTTTGCAGCTTAGGACCTACATGTAGAGTCTCATTTAACGATAAATTTTGCGCGTCTCTACAACTTGCGTCAAATACCGTGCGAAGAGGAGTGCTTACAGAATCAGGTCGCAAAATACCATGATGTGGTATATAATAAAAATGCCCAAAATCCGTAGCAGGTGGTTCGACTTCTTCCATATGACCACTTGTTTCATACTCTGTCATAAAGTTGACGTAAGCTTTCCTATATTCAGAATTCGAATTAAGCTTTCGCTCTAACGACAAAAATCTTTTTAACGCAATTTCACGCGAATTCGAGAAGGTAGGTTTATTTGTAGGCTCACGAAAGGGTAACGGTACTACAAATCGACCATCATTATTACGACAATAATTTTCGACAAAATAAGTTTCACATGCTTGCTCCTCCGTCGACAAAATTTTATTATTTGGAGGAGAAACATCCTCAACTTCCCAAAATCTTTTTAAAGAATTTTCCAACGACAAATTCGACAAAGGCGAAACGAAAAAACAATTTTTATTCTTTTTGTTGGAATTACAAGTTTCAAGAGGGTCGTCTACACTTCCCATTAATATCCAACCGAAAACTGTGTTTAATGCATTTGGTTGACCCCGCCCACCATGCTTAAGACCAGGCAGCAACGACGACGAGAAAATTTCTGCGTTCAGTAACATGTCTATGGGACCAGGAGTAGCGAAATCAGGATCAGCGAGAGGTAAATTCTGTATGTGTGACCACTGCGAGAAATCAATTATATCGACAGGTTGATTGGCACATATTGATGGCAGAACTAAAGCTTCAAAACTAAATTTATTATTGGATTGGGAATTCACTGGTTTTATGGTACACGATACTGAACCCAAATGCTCTGTAACTGAATGGCCAACCCCATTGACAGTCAGCAAATTCTGTTTTATAGGTAACCCTAACAATTCTGCGCAGGATTCAGTAATAAAGTTGCATGCACTAGCGCAATCCAGCAATACCCTAATAGGTCGATAAACACCTTTTAAATCCAAAATTAAAACTTTAGCGGTTGAAAATAAAATATTATTTGTGGAGTGTGCCACCGAAGTTAAGGCAATACTATTTTTATGAGGTTCCTGATTTTCATCCTGACTGGGAGAAGTTTTACCAAAATGCAACAAACTGTTATGCGAGAAGTTACAAATATTACAACGAGAGGGTAAGCGACAATTTTTGACACGATGACTAGGAGAGAAACAAAGGATACAAAGGTTTTTCCTTTTAACAAAATCAAAACGAGAACGAGAATCCAATTTAATAAAATCTTCACAAGTGGCAAGGTTATGTTGTCTCGAACAATAATGACACAATAATTTAGGTTGAGATACTACGAGAGAAGGTTTACTTTTATTTTTGTTTACTGAACTACCATGGTTATTTGTCAATTTATTGTTTTCCATAGCTCGATAATGCTTTTCGATAAAATTTTGAACATCTCCATATTCTGGTATTTCATCCGAATTAAATTCTAGTTGAAAAGACTCCCTAGTTGCCCTATCTAGCTTTGACCACAATAATTGAAATAACATGAAGTTCTTATCAGGTAAATTATATTTTGCCAAGACAGCCAAATTATCCGAGAAGGTACGATAGACTCTTTCTAGTTCTGAACGAGACTTGGTTTTAATTGGTTCACAACACAACAACTTTTCATAATAAATCATAGCCAGTTGACGCTTATTATTATAATATTTCGACAAAGTGTTATAAGCATCAAGATAACTGTCATCGGTTAGTGGGAAGTTTTTAATTAAATGATATGCCTTACCTTGTACACTGGATAGTAAATAATGTAATTTTTCTACATTTGAAATATTTCTCTTATGTATTAAAGAGTCATATAGTTGAATGAAAGATACCCAGTTTTCAAAACATCCATCGAAAGGTTTTATATTAATTTTAGGTAACTTGGCCGAAGAAGAAGTCTCCCCAATAACTGGTTTTGCATCCACAACCGAAACATGCAGTCTATTTTTTATCTCCCTAACCTTTTTATCAAAATCGACAGTAACCGAAAGTTCCATCTTTCGTTGGTGTTGAGAACTGAGAGATAATAACAACCTCTTTTGAGCACAATGAAATTCTTCCGATATTTCAACAAGATCACTTTCCCTAAACCCAAGCAAATCACTTTGTTCAATTAACTCCAATCTAAATAACGCATAATCCCTCGCAATACGATTGGCATCAGCCCCATCATTACCACTATCCGTTGACATTTTACGAAAACAATACGAAAATAAAGTTTAAAATCACAGTCAAATCACAGTTTATACGAAAACAAATATTATTTACTTCTGTAAAAGTCTAACAATGACAACCAAACGAAAACAACTTTGACTTTGACGTAAACTACAAACTTTATTGACAACGAATGACAGTGATTATGTCAATCACAATACTGACTTGTCATTTGACACTTGACATAGACAAAGTAGCTTTACTAACCAACTGTAATGGCGGAATTATGTTGCAAATTGCAAACGAGAAACTTCGACGAGCGTTATATTAATTTACCCTCAAGTTTTTGATATTCACGTATTTAATTTTTACATGAAAATTATGGTAAATTACGATAAAATTTACTTCGAAAAACGTTAAAATTATGTATATGACGATAAAAACTAACGAAATTGAATCACTTTAGTGTGAATCGACAATTAATGCGTACAGCAAATACGAACGAAAGTTGTTACCTAAACCCAAATTTCCAAAGGACCGCCTATCAGAGTATCCGGCTCGAAGACCAAAATGTTTAGGTTCGGCTAGAAAGACCAAAATATTGATTGATCTAGCTAGTAACGGACCAACTTTGAGTGGACTGTATATTTGGGGGTGTACAAGACTGTCGTCTACCAAATCTGGCGAATGCACGGGTGTGAATAAACTATATGGATACTCACCGATGGCTCCTCGAAGATTGGTTAGGAATGGATTATCTGATGCTGCGCAGACTTACACAGAGCCCGCTTCCTACCTTCTTGATAGTAGCTCCCACAATACCGCCCGTGCAACCCTATGCTGGCGCGATCAGTCTTATACCGAAATTTGTTATGCAACACGAGAATTTAATCCTAGTGGATTCGATGAATGTAACTATAGGCTCCTGGCCGATGGACCGGCTCGCCACGATAAATTCGATAAATACGACAAAACGACAAACTTGTATTAACAAATTGGCGCGCAACGTGCTAACGCCCCGAGAACGAGAGAGCGACTCTATAGACAACAAAAAAAAGGCATAGACAATTTTAATAGTTTAACTAAAATCTGAACCATCGACAATAAAACATCGACAAAAGTGAACAATGATAATAAATAATGATCGCTAGATTCTTGCGAATACCGTTCAAGGAATTAATTATTAATTTTGTTATAAATATAATCCTGCTAATATTATAAATGCGAAAGTTTGTAAGGATGTATGTGAGTGAGTGAGTGTGTGTGTGGGTTTGTTACTCTTTCACGCAAAAACAACTGAACGGATTTTCATGAAACTTTGCAGTAATATAGCTAAGACATCGGAATAACGTACCTAATTTGTTAAAATTTATAGAGATTTTTGAAGGGACTGGTTTCCCGAAGCGAAGCGAGGGCGGATTTACTAGTGAATAATAAAAATCTCCAGAATCAAAGTTTTTTATGTTTGTTCAGCGATTTTTTCGTCGTTTTTATGAGCCGATTTTGTTGGAAAGAAGATATTCCAAGTTCCAAGGGTGGTCCCATTGTAAGGACACCAGGCTCTCATGATGGCATCCCAGAGAAATCAAGGGGAACTTTCCAAAATTGTGTGTTATTTAATGAAGAGCAGTGTATTATGTGTATATAATATGTACCGTGAGGTAAGCCGCGTTATATACGTAAAATGAATTCAAACACTCACGAATCATTCAGTACTAAAAAAGAGTAGTGTAATTTAATTAAGGTCTGGAGCCGATCTGATGAAGCCGAAAAACAGTCGAGGGAACTACTCAACGATTTACAGCAGTTACCTCGTGTTTGGGCTTGATTAATTTGTCAAATTGAGCGCCATTGACTCGATTATTTTTTTGTACAAAGGCAATTATTCGTTTTGAAGATTTATAAAAGTTAGGTATCAATTAAAAATTTATAAGTATAAAAATAACTGCCACGCTAACCTTTAACAAAGTCGACAGTCATTTTGGAGTGCATTTCATAATACGTCCTCCGTACTCTCTCCTTGATGGGGTCATTTACGTCCACGTCGTAGTCCCGGAAGGCTTCAATGGGCTTCCCGTCGTATACCTTCTCCGGGCGCAGGAGGAGGGACGGATCAATCAAGCACACGGCATTATCCTGGTCACAAATTTTGAATTATATATACGTACTCACTACATTTAAAAAACCCTCATATAAATACTCACACTCCCGCACTGGGATTCCGATAACGTAACTTTATATGTAGATTAAGTAGATATAAATAAGTCGTGTTAATATTAGCCAAGAATTTAAGAAATGGCTAAGAAACCAAATAAGTACTTACATAATACATAATATAAAATTTCTTATGTTACTTCCTAACTTATATACTTACCTAAACTAAATTTTATTTTATTAGAAGAGATGAAAATAATAAGACTTCATACAAATTTACTTTTACAAAGCATATTTTGTTGTACTTAGTTTACAATTAAATACGTTGAAACAAGATTTTTTATCAACTTTACAACACAAATTATAACACGCAAGATAAACAGTAAAATATTTGTTTTATTTGATGAAAATAATTTAATAAAATCACAGCTTTATCAGTGGCTTATCATTACTTAATTTTATTGTTTGGACTTAACCAAAACTATATTTATGCTGAAATTCATTAATATCTATAGTAATATAAATTCATTAATTTATAATAATAATATTATTTTTTATTTTAAATTTCTTTGGTAAATAATAATATTTTTTGTATGCTTGTTAATCACAAAACATACAAAATACTTTATTGACTAAGACGATAAATCCCAGGCTTACCAGTTTGATCTTCATGGTGGTGTGTTAATCTGCTGCTGGGTCAGTCTCAACTGAGGGTCCTCTCCCGAATTGGCGACTGAGCGCTAATATCATGGGTCAACCTTATCAGTGAATATCGCATACTCTACCTACGTCATTCTCTATTTCTCACGCCCAAATTACAATTTTACACCAACAATAAAAAACAGAATAATTAAGCCATGATTGAACTATTAATAATTGAATTAGAATAAAAATCAACTAATACTTTAATGAGCTTGTTTTAAGTAAATAAACTGTTTAAAAAAAAATATAGATAGGTATTAATTGTATATAGGGAAATGGGAATTGGTAAAATATATCTACAGTACGCGACAGGTCGACATGGCAATTGGGGTATGACGTATGAGGCGAGACGCGGGGGAAGGGACACCCCGCATACCGCACATCACCCGCGCGCTCCTTAGTATTAGTGCTGCACGAGCACATGTCGACCGCATTTATCGATTTTAAAATCACTCCCATTGTTGTTTGTTGTTCTGTTTTAAAATTACTTCTGTAACTTTAGATTTTATCATAGAAAAGTCGGAGATACTAGTGACGAAGAGTCACTAAGTGATTGTGGCGATTTTAGCATGAGCTCATTATATTGAATGTGACGAATAAAATATTCTAATTCTATAAAAACAAAGTTGTAAATCTTCTTACTAGCTCAATTCTTATCTACATGAAAATTACCTATTTAAATATTTACTTGTCTGTCTATCAACAATACTAATTTTAATGTAGTCATAAGTGCCACAATAGCCTAAACTGAATAAATCGGATTCATTTTCCTTTTACTTATAATAAATCTAATTTAATTAATGTTACTCTTATTTTGTTGCGTGGAAAAAATCAAATCATATCGATATAAACCTAGAACGTGATGGCCCATCACTAGAAAAATGCCATGTCATCCTGTCGCGTACTATACCTATATTATTTTCTTATTAAGAATGAACCATTATCACTTTCTAATATTGATAGGAAACATCTATAGCTATTGCTTTAGCATCTACCCTCCCAACCCTTATTTGCAGTCAAAATTCACATTTTTGTGATTTTGCATCCTCAGGAGCAATTCGTAAATTACGTCACATCTTTAGTGGGCGGGGACTTCACATGTAGGAATATCAAACGATACTCATATTATATTTAGATTGAGAATCATTTTCATATTGCAACGGACTCTATTATAATCTAAATTTAAACTGCAAAAGAGGACGTAGCAATCTACAATGAATCTCAGGACGGAGCTTATCATGGTAAGACAATTTTCTTACTTCTCACGAGAAGAGAATATTTCTTTAATTCAAAATCCTGTTCTGCCATTCAAATAACGAATAAAAATGTAATTTAATTTATTTATACCAGGACAAAAAAAATATTTGGATGAAACAAGACCAAACAGAACTTTATGGTGGTGGGTACATACATTTTCTTTAAATTAAGATTAAGTATACCTAAGTGCGAATATTTTTGGCTTCATAGTAAAATACTATGCAACACTTTTCCTTCGTACGTAGGTATTTCTTACAAAATCAGAAAAATCTCCTCTGACACTTTTACACAACTGCAGGGACAATATTCTGGAAATATAGGTACATTAAAAGATGCTTAGCCATTAGCCTTTTGTGTTTCATGTAGCCTTAACGACTGTAGAAAATAAAAAATAGCTTGTCGCTTACTCTGTTATAATATGTCAGTGAATAACTGTGAATACAAATACAAACTCAAGGCAAGGTCATGGGAGCGATACTGCGCAAAAAATATTAAATGGATAATAACAAACTGAGATATCGTTTGCGTATATTACGACTTCGCGAACGATATGCAGATGTTATATAATTGGTGTCAATTTTTGTGTCAGTCATATCGATTTAGTTATGATCCTCGACCTCTGAGGCGCAAGTGCCGGTTCGCCCTTCGAGGGGTCTTGGGTTCGATTTCCAGCAAAGCGCAAATTATAATAAGCAATTATCTAATCTGGGGCTTTGAGTGGCGTTAGTTATTATTAATTATTATTTATATAGCTTACTTTAGCAAATTCTATTGCAAGTTTTTTTGGATCAGAGTCAAGTGCTAGCTGCCTTAAGGTAATGTGCTTGATCCCTAATCTTTTGTAGCCGGAAAGCTTGGTTGGCTTCTATTGTTAAATGCCGTTAGGTTTGTTTAGTTTAGGTTATTTATTTATACCAAAGCTTCTTTGTGCCCTGGTCCTGTCTCCCTTTGATATCTATCAGTGCCTACCTACCTTCTGCGAAATCAGGTTTTATTTTATAAATAAAATACGTATATATTATTAACTTTAACATTTAATATAAAAAGAAATAAGTACAAAAGTTATGATTAAAAAGCATACTATTAATATTAAAACATAGTATAGATTAATAATAAATATATACCTACTTTGGTAAATAAAACTGATTAATACTATATTTGGTTCTTCATTTTATTCTTCTTCTCCAAACAGTTCACCACTCACATACTCCGGGGATGTACTTCTCGATGAGCCGCTCGTAGTACGGCCACAGCGCTTCGATGTCCGGTGTCTTCTCGCTCTTCGTGTATAGATCATATTTGCTGGAAAAGTTTGTTGAAATTTAACTACAAAATTAAAAGATAATTTTGATAATAGGACTGATCGAACTACAATCTAGACTCATATTCAAATGGAGAAAACCAATTCCCTTAAAAATGAATATCATTGTTTCCTGGTGCATTTGTTCCCGAAAATCTCGGCACGTAAAATCAAATATACTTATTCCGTTTTTATCGCCAAATGAAACAAAAATGCTTTCGATATAATGATACTTTTTCATTTTATAAGGACATCGGTTAGCAGACAAGACTACAAGATACTATCAACTAGGCATCGGGGTGTTTAATGTAAGCCACTCACTTGAACTCAAGCACCCACTGCAGAATCTGCTCATCCTTCTCGTTGGTGAGGTGGCGGTAGTCGCCGCCGGCGTGCCACGGGTAGAACGAGTGATATCTGGAATATTCATGAAATCAAAACAGGTCTTAGAAACTGTTAATAAAGTCACCATCAGATCTATAATATCAAGTAGGTACTTACCAAATAAGCTCTATCCTATAGGCATTCACATTACGCCAGCGTTTTTTACATGTTATTTAGGTATATGTAGGTATGTGATTATTTTAATGTTGGTTTGTAAAACATACTAAATACCAACCTGATCATATACAAGGCCTTCTCAGGTAGTTTGGACTTATTATGCAGCAGGAACTGGTAGAGGTATTCATCATGGCTCCACGACATCAGCAGCTGGTCCAGGCCGCATTTGGGCTCGTACATGCCGTATTTTGTGCTGGGGTAACAAAACCTTGCTTTTATATCAACAGTCAGTTAAAGTTTAGACGTCACTAGGCGGATTACGGGATTATTTTCTGATCAAGTGGCTCGTCTGCTAAAACCAGCATCTGATGCGAAGACTTCAGCATCGATATAATGTAATGAGAACATCAACAACATCGTTGAAATCAATTATATACGCATTACTAGGGATAACTCAAAAACTGCTCATCAGAATATAAAAATAATGATCAAAATTGGTACACCCACTAAAAAGAATTTTTTTTGAAGCCGAAGCGGATGGATTTGCAATAATACTTTTTTATTTCGTCCATTGGTCCTGTCATCGGAGAATTCAGGAGGCTGACTTAAAAACAAAAAAGAGGTCCAAAAAGTTTCATATAATTTTGCATATTTCTTATTGACTAGGTACAAATACCATCAGTTCCTTACTTGTATTTAGGGTTGTAGGTGTCAGGGTTCTCCTTGAAGCTCTCGGGTCCATACACAATGGAGTCAGCCCACTGGCAGCCCACGGGGAACGTGTCTCCCACCACGCACCATTGGGGCTCGCCATAGAACGCCATCACCTAAATTATCAATGTTGGGTTAGAAGTCAGAGTTATTTTAATGACTGTCCAAGTCATCACATTTTATATTGATGTTAATATTATCGATAATTATTCTTGGTTGCAATTTTTTATACTTATTTTAATACATTATACCTACTGCTCTTATCCACGTTTCGGGAATGTAGGGAGGACGATGGAAAAATTATGCTGACAAAGAAACCTCAATCGATTTGAGCTAGGGAAATATGAAGTTATGAAATGATTTGAAAGGAGTTTTTCAAATTAAGTACTGTGTCTTACTCAGGACGTAAACTTGTAATTTTATGAGACATAATTATGTTATACAGTAGAAGCTCCTTATTCGCGGCTTCCGTATTCGCGGATTCAGTATTCGCGGGTTCAAAAATTGTGACCTACTCTACGTATTCGCGGGTTTAAATTTCGTTATTCGCCGATGTAGTCGGTAAAAAAAAAATAAAAAGATTCGGTGTAGTCTGTTTGCGCGTCAGCTTTCTTTAAGTGACGCTGGTACTAATAAGTAATTACAAAAAAAATAACCGACTTTAACCTTGATAAGTAGAGATAACTCAAAAACTACTCGCCAGATGGCGCTCAATTCAACATGTAAGTGTAAAGTTCTCGTCACTACAAATTAATCAAGCCCAAACACTAGATAACTGCATTAAATCGTTGAGGAGTTCCCTCGACTGTCTTTCGGCTTCATCAGATCGACTCCAGATCTTCAAGAAATGGTAGCGCTTTAATGTACTTATGATAACATGAACAAACACACTAGTCTTCCATACAATTTTCGAAAGTTGCCCTCGATTTCTCCAAGATGCCATCATCAGATCCTGATGATACTTTCAAAAGGACCCCACTGCGCATATCTACTTTACAACAAAAAAAGAATTATCAAAATCGGCCCATAAACGACGAAAAAATCGCTGAACAAACATAAAAAAAAGCATATATACGGTCGAATTGAGAACCTCCTTCTTTTTTGAAGTCGGTTAAAATTAACTAAAATCGTATCAATTGGAAGAAATGTTATAGTTAAAAACCTTATATATATATATAAAAGTTTAGGTAGATACGGATGGCAAATGAGCGGTGTGATTTTTTCAAGAAAATTAATCTGTGTGTGGAAAATCAGTAAAACAAGTTTAAATTACACAATTCATTAAACCCTTACATAACTTCATTATAAAAATTAGTTAAAAATAATTCTTCTTGTAATTAAATTACTGTTAAATGGATTTCTAAGTATTAATTTTAATTTTTTTTTCTTCTACCTCGACAGTCTCGGAACGAATTACCGCAATCCCATACCGTTCCGTATTCGCGGCCTATCTGCGGAACCTAACACCCGCGAAAGGAGCTTCTGTAATCTATTACTATGCTCCGACTTTTAATTCGATTCCTAAAATGACATTTCCAGTGTTACCGTTTTTTATTATCACAAAAATAGTGTTGGAACCTGGACGCAAATGATTCGATTTGATAAAAATATTAATCGGATTATAATCGTTTCGCATAATTTAGCAAATCGCTAAAATACTGCATGAAGTTATTACAGGATCAATAACTACACATAAAAAAAATATTATCAATTTCCCCCTACATTTTAATTGTTAAGCGCTTTTAGTGCATGTATGTACTAAAAGCATGCATGTACCGGTGTTTAATATTTTTCCTTTACTATATAATTTTAAATAAATAACCTTTCCGTATTGTTCTCTGATTTTTTATTCCTCCTCCTCCTCGCGTCGCTTTCCTCATTACTGAGGGTCGTGATTCCCTGCCATTAGGTTAGATGTTTTTCTAATGGTGTCACGCCATTTGTTCCTTTCTTTGGCTGCGTGTAGTGCGTCGTGAAGTTTGGTGTCCAGGGAAGTCCGGATTTGATCAGTCCATCTAGTTGGACTACGGCCTCTTGGTCGCTTGCCATCGACCTTTCCAGTGACCATCAGTTGTTCGAGGTTGTGGCCTTCTTTTCTGGCAATATGACCGAAGATAGATTTTTTATTATATTTTATTAAAACACATATTGAGAAAAGAAAATCGAATCGCAGGTGGTAGGGCCTAGAGCTCACCCGGGGAAGTACCACCGCCCGCCATGGTACTCAGTACCATTCCTACCGTCATAATAATTGTTTTTAAGAGCAATTGTGTTCCGGATAGGAATGTTTGGAGCCGGTTCACTTTTTTAGAGGCGACCATCTCAGTCCTCAGGGTTAGCAACGCATCTGTGACCGAATTGGAACAAGACTCACACTAATCATTACTAACTGGACAATACTAATATTAACTAACAGGACTAACTATCACTAACAGTCCCTGTCCTCTCACTTATTAACAAACTAACCAACTAACATTCTAACATCATCTACTAATTGCACTAACCACCCTAGTCCCTAAATTGGGTCTTGTTCTAAGTCGGTCACAATTGCCATGGGCGGCAGCGGAAGGGTGGTGCTGCATGCTCGTTTGCTACCTTAATTCAATAAAAAAAAAAAAAGAATAATCAAAACATCGTTCGTTAATCGTGTGAGTAATCACTATTATTTCAAAGCTGGCAACATTATTTCGAAAAGTGACATTAGCTTACGTCAATTTAGGAATCCAATTAAAATTCGGAGTATAGGTATATACTGTGGGTATATGTATATTATCACTATCTCACCTTCCCCAAGTCATGGATGAGTCCAGTGAGGTGGAACCAGTCGTCCTGGGGATGATCCTGGCGGATCCGCTCGGCGGTCTGGAAGGCGTGCACGATGTTGGGCAAGTCGGTGTCGGGATCCGACTCGTCCACCAGCTCGTTCAGCTTGATGAGGGCGTCCTTCACCGTCGACTTGAAGTGGTTGAACTTCAGCCATTTTTCACGTTTTTCTAGTGTATGAAAATAAAACTTTGAAATAAATGCAAGAACGTGTTATTTACATGATGAAATTTTATTGTATACCAGGGATGTTATGGATATCCGTAACCGAAACCGAAACTATCGGATATCCGAAATAAAAATATATCCGTAACCGTAACCGTATCCGCTAAAAAAGTTTCGGATAATTTCGGATAAGGGCAGAGTCTAAAAATAAACACGTTACGACAGGTTTTTGTTTCACCACTCACGCGCCATGTAAATATTGCATAATTGTTTGTTATTTTTAGTCGTAATGAGTCAGATCAATATTTTTTGTTATCACCCTATCTAAAAAGTAGGTAGGTAGGTCTCATTAACAGAGATGCTCGCATTGGCCTCATGGGAATACTAGTTCCCCATGCCCAGACACCTAAATAATAATAATATTAAAACCGCATTAACAACCTAGTCAATTCAATAGTTAATATTCCGTATTTCACCAATAAAGTGAAGGAAAAGTTCTGTAGTGCGTACTAAATTAAGTTATAATTAAGGGCAAAATGCGTCCAAAATCAAGTTTAATGTGGACATTTTTTGATCATGATAAACTTCTTATTATAAAAAGCATTGTAATTTCAAGTGTCCCAATAATTCTCAGTTTCCCCTATCTGACTTATTCATTGTATTACCAAATGATAACCCAGACTTGATAGTAAATATAATCAAATTATTACATACTATTTTTTTTACTTTAATGTAATATCCGTAACCGAAACTATCCGAAACTTACGGATAATCCGAAATAATTAATATCCGTAACCGAATCCGAAACCGATATAATTTTATTCCTATATCCGTATTCCTATCCAGATCCGAAACTCCGCATCCGTAACATCCCTATTGTATACCTACCTACAATAGGCAAGAAACTGGCATCATGTAAATGACGCGGATGATACGGACCGTAACTTAAATAAGGTTGATTTTCGAAGGAGGGTGAAAGCTAAGTGGGCGAGTAAAAAACTTATATAACATACACGAGTACCGTCTTGATAGAGCTGGTACATTGTACAGCGACCTCTAACATGACAGGAGGGGCCGTTTGCAATAGCCAATTCCCATAATTAGCTGGATTGGTATAACACGGCAGGGGAACCTTTATGAGATATTATCGCACCTTCGGTGCAACAAAGTCGGAAATAGCCAAAATTGCAAAATTGAGTTAAGCATGCCGAATTGTCTATGAACCATGCCTTCGTCTGGGGAACCAAAGACACCCGCGGAAATAAAACAAAATCCTACAAGATAGCGCAAGTGCCTTTTCATCCCACCTATTCGAAAAAGACGACTTGGTTCGGTCTTAAGGGGATCCAAAGTTGGTGTTTTCTATTTAGCGGGCGGGAATGAATTTTCATATAACTTTTCCTGCCCGTTATTTAAATAGCGGGCGGGAATGAATTTTCATATAACTTTTCCTGCCCGTTATTTTAAATAATAGTCGGGTTAGTCGGGTTAGTCGGGTTAGTCGGGTAAGTCGGGTTAGTCGGGTTAGTCGGGTTAGTCGGGTTAGTCGGGTTAGTCGGTTTAGTCGGTTTAGTCGGTTTAGTCGGTTTAGTCAGTTTAGTTAGTTTAGTGACTGTGACAGTATTATTCCTGAATTTGAGGCGCCTTTTATTTTCTCATAGGGGGGGATGAATAGTAGAGTGTAGGTATCACTCGGGAGCAAATATTTTTGGCTCGGGCGACATACTTTGAATCCCTCGCTACGTTCAGGATTCTACTAAAGAATCCCTCGCTACGCTCGGGATTCTACTCTAGAATCCCTCACTTCGCTCTGGATTCAAAAAAGCGCCCTCGCCGAAAAAATATTACTTTGCACCCTTGTAATACAATCTACTATTGTGGTTCTTGGTGATTTTTCCCTAAATTATGGTACAACAAAGTCTTAACGGCCAGTAGTGCCTCCGCTCCCGGGAATGTTTAACGTATATTGGAGCTACAAGAACACAAAATATATTTATGACCATTCTTATTCTCACTAATTGTAGCAATAAAGACGCATCTGCATAGGCCAGTAAGCTAAATACCTAAATCCTGGTGCAACAAAGTCACAATTCAGGACACATTTTTTTGTTAAGCCTTTTATTAGTATTTCTTTAATAATTTTAAAAAAGCATTTTACGTGAAACTGTTGCAATAAGTATAAACCATTAATAGTATAAATATTTTTAACCTACTACAGATAGTTATCTAATAATGTGGAAATAAATGCGAAAAAAATCATAAAAGACCTCTCCTGCAAAATTACAAAATGTGCTGTTGTGACTTTGTTGCACCGAAGGTGCGTTATGATGATTAATTAAGTACCTAGATGGAGGTATGTGGTATGCAGTTTTTAACGCTCCAAAAGAATTAACTTCTGGAGGGGAAGTGTTTCAATGGTGGCTTCCAAGTCTGTATTTTTAAAGGTCATTGTACTTAGGTACTTGACATGTTTTATTTTCATTGAAAATGTTTATTTACCATTATGATTCCTAAAATAAATCTTAATAACCGTGTGATTTAGATAAACTGTTTAGTGGGTTGGATCAAAACATTACTAATACGTCAATGTTATCTTAATTTACTCAGAGTTACGAGTAATTTAATATTATACGCATTTAACGTCACCAGACAAATGTGTGGGGTGTGGGGGGGGACAAGGGTGTGGGGTGTGATCGTGGAAAGTGTGGGTTCGATTCCCAGCTAGGCGTAGATTTTAATCAGTTTAAATTTCTGTTCGATCCTTCTGTGTGCCTCGACGTCACAGAAAATCCTAGAGTGGGACTATATGTAAAGCGTTGTTTATTTATCATTTCATTACAAGGTACGAGTAAAATTAAAACAGTATTGCTCACGTTTGACAAGGTCCACAGTGACGTTACTGTGCATGGTGTAGTAGGTCCTGTGCACGCGCTCCTTGATGGGATCGGAGTCGTCCACGCTGTAGTCCCGGAAGGCGTCCAGCGATTTGTCGTTGAACGCTGGCTCTGGACGCAGCAGCTGCGAGGGATCGATCATGGACACTGGAGCTTTCTGATGGAGAGCAGTTTTATTTAGTAGCTAGATGTCTTCAATAATTCCATGGGAATAACTAGGTGGAGGCATTATTGTATCCTATAAAATTCTGCCTCGAAAATTTGCCCTTTCATCAGGAGCGAGCTCATGAATGATTCTGAAATTATAACTATTATGATTAGTTATGAACACTATACTTACTACTTCAACAGACATATTTTTTGTTTTTGTTGTCTACAATAGCTGACAGACCCCGTGCTTTGTCTTTTTAAGAATGTGAAGACACATTATCTCCGCCTTTTATATACATAAGTTGAGGATCTCTAGTTAGATTTTAACAATATCTCTAGATAAATAGGGATTTAATTCAAGTTAGATAAAATCTTTTATCTTCATAACTAGACATGTGGATGTGAGTATTAGGTCTCGCTCACACTACTTTCAGCTTACAAAACCAACGAACATAATTACAAGGTATTTTTAAGTTCATATTAATAGGTCACGATCATGGGACAGGCCTCTCCTGAACGTCCACCAAGCTTACGCTACAAAATTCTTCTAGCTTGGGTACTGAATGAAGGGAATATATAATTAAGTGGAAGGGCTGTGGCAGCGGCAATTCTAAAAAAAGGACAATACAGCCATCAGTTTACACACCGTCCTACAGTCGAGATTGTTGTCACTCCTTTCAATGTAGCTCCCAGACTAGTTTTTCTGTGCCCTGATGATAGTGTTTTGTTATGTGTGATTATACGCGATTTAGACTTTGTCTAATTACGGGCCACTCTGATCGGGCCAAAAATTCGACCGTCGATGACACGAAAAAAAGCTCATAAATAAGTATATTTTAATGCTTTTCTTTACATTGAATAATATTGAACATGAGTCGAGTTATGTGTGCAGATCTTTCAGACAGAACAAGACTAGCCAGACGATGTCTTCAGCCTACCACCAAGGAAGACTTCTGACGCCCCTTAGGATACTCTATCTGCTTGCATTTGTTTAGGTTGGTAATATCCTAATATCATTATTCTAGGCGGAATATCAATTTTCCACTTGTTGTGACCTAAAATTATCAGGTGGCAATAATTGAATCTCAGTAGAAGTCAAGCTTAACTGCAATGTGGTCCACATTCTTTCATGGACCTTTCTAGAATATTAATTTCAAATCGAGAAGAAGTATTAAGCGATACAAAACTAAGAACAATATTCATATTTAATCCGTCAATTATCTCATCATAATAGAATCTGTTGTTATTACTTTCTATGAGATAATCGCAAGATTAGCGCTATGTAAATATTTACAGATTACCTAATACAATGTTGAGCCGATTAAGGGTTTTACCATGTACCTACATAGTGCGTATATTTAGTCAGTTTGATCGACACTTCAACATCAGCTTTCAATTTTAAGATTATGGGCTTTAGGTTTTCTGATAGTGTAATGTTTTTATAGATAGTCGTTCAGTACGACGAATGTTTTATTTGAACTCCCGCCAAATATTGTATGTGTTTACCACCACTTGATCTGATACAGAAGATAAAATCGTCGATAAAATGTTAATATTGGACGCTGATCGGTTTACGCTGGACGGTTTTATTTATCGATTGATATTTAGACAAGACACGAGTTTATACCGGAAAAAGGTGAATAAGGAGATTAATTTCTAGTCTAGTCAGTGTGAGAGAGATGTTTTTCTTTGTGACATTACCTTAACTTGATGCACTTTAGTAGTTTCAAAGATGAAAGTAATTTCACTAAAACGTAATTAAAAATTCGGTGCACAGGAATTCTGCATATTGATACTGACGACGCACGTAATATTCTAGAAGAGTGGTTAGCTGCAGGGTTTACTCTACACTGGGTCGTGTGAGAAATGATAACCTGCAGTGTATATTTTATACAGATATATTAAATAAGGAATGACAAATACTCTGATTTTATTGATATAATAATTCATTTAAAAAATGCACACATCGTATTAAAAACATCTAACTAGCCGTGGAAGATCCTTCGCTGTCACTCGACCACTCCCCCTCGCTATACTCTCTTTCTTTCTTATTCTTCTTCGTGCTCCTCGTTTCTCCTCCCGACTCTTCCGACGACTGTTTACGTACGACACTGCTTTGACTATCCTCGTCTATGTGAAGACCCAGCTCTTTAGTGGGAGAAGTTGTACGAAGCTCTTTCAAGGTGCTCGCTAAATCTATTTTAATCTCCGTCACTTCTTCTTCCAGCTCTTCTTCGTCTCGCCTCTTCTTTTTGTTTTTGGAACTTTGTCTTTTATCCTTCTTCCGTTTCTTTTTCTTTGGACTGTAAAAGAATGATTGATAAAAATTAAAAGCTTGTTTCAATAACACGCTGTAGGTTATTTTGGGAATTGTAAAATTCAATTTCTTACACTTTTAAACAAATAATTAATAATTATTTATAATAATGTTACTTTATAAAAACAATTCTTCACCTGTCATAATCTGATTCTTCTTCGTCAGACGATCTGTAACAATAATACGGTGTATGTAACTATTTATGTATATTATTATATAGCGAACCGCCCTCGCTTCGCTTCGGGACCCGTAAGTATCAACCGCGTAGGTCCCGCTCCCGTAGGAATTTCGGGAAGATAATAAACTATCACCAAAATTAATTCAGGTTAAATTAAATTAAACTTAGAAATAAAGCTTACGACAAAATAATAGCAAAGTAGCAAAGGATCACAGCAAGATTAATTCAGATTAAACTTGGAAACGCGGCAAGTTTGGTATGGCAGTGGGTTCGACCAAATTTGATTACCATAAAAACGGTTCTAGTGTGTTAATCTTAAAAGATAGACATATACTGTCGCGGACATTTTTTTAGATCATTTCAAGAGGAATAATTCTTTCATACATATATTTTTGGTATCTTGAATCGTTTTCGCAACGCATGCAACGAAAGCCCTCGAGAATGAATAATTTTCCCCGTTTTTTCCACATTTTCCATTATTTCTTCGCTCCTAATTGTTGCAGCGTGATGTTATATAGCCTATAGCCTTCCTCGATAAAAGGTCTATTCAACACAAAAAAAAATTCAATTCGAACCAGTAGTTCCTGAGATTAGCGCGTTCAACCAAACAAACAAACAAACAAACTCTTCAGCTTTATAATATTAGTATAGATTAGTATAGATTTGTAATAACATAACATATTACAAAATAATAATTCTTCGTAAATACGCATTACTTTACTTTTAATATTTCTACTAATACTACGATTCTAATACTGGATAAATACTTATGAAATTAAGGAAAATTAAACATAATGTACCAACCTGTATTTTTTACTGCGTTTGCTCTTTTTATGTCTTTCGCTTTCTTCCTGTTCTGTAAACAGAGAATTTTTAACAATTTTTAAATTTGATATGTTTATGCGCAACCGGTTCAATTGCCATTCGCAATTATTTAAGACACTAGCTTCTGCCCGCGGATTTGCCCGCGTGGAATTCATTTATATCGTGAAACGGTATTTTGCATCCTCTATCTATAGCCTAAGTAGTATAAGCCTTTAGGGGTTGATTTTTGAAAAAAAAAGCCTGTGTGACTGGGTCTTCAACTATATTCATTCCGAATTTCATCCAAATCGGACCGGTGGTTTAGCCGTGAAAACGTCACAGACAGACTTTCGCATTTATAATATTAGTATGGATGTGAAGACATAAAAATAATCTACTTAGATTACTGCTTAATTGATGACTGGTGTCACACCATAAAGTTGATAATGTTGATATCACTTGGCAGCTGAACTTATCCTTTGACCAATGGATGACCAAGGGACTTTTGACCCATGTATTGCATTGCCCTGGAGCTAATTGGCTTAACAAGTAATTTCAAATCTTTACCTCGTCTCTCCCGCCGCCGTCGCTTCTCCCGCCTCTTTCTCTTCTCTTCTTCCTCTGCTTTCTTCTTGCGCAGCGATTCTAACGTGTCCACCTACAAGTGGAATACTTAATTATTTAACATATAGCTTCTCAAGTTTTTAACCCCCACCCTTGTGAAATTCAACAATTTTCTATAGCCCGCTTAATTGCAGGTAAACAAGTATATGTAATAGTTACTATGTCTGTGTGTAATAATGAAAAATGGTTTTATATTATGCACCAAACATGATTCTTTTCTTTTTAATTATCCCATATTAGTGCTTCAAGACGTTTTTATGATTTCTGCTCTCACAGTCACCTCGTCATCCCTGACAAAGATGTATTATCGCTCACTTTGACAGAGGGAGTTACACATAATACGCGAACAGTCGCGTTTAATTTGGTACATAGCCCAGTGACCTCCATTGGGGTGATGTATCCGTTGTTCAGAAAGGTACAAAGACCAGGCGAGATCACCAACACTCAGTGACGAAAGGCCCTCTTAGACTTACCACATACAGTCAACTTCAGTACTCACCATAGCGCTGGCGAGCGAGGTGTTGGGCAGCGCGGCGGCGGCGGGGTCCACGCCCACCCGCCGCAGGAACTCGGCCGCGCGCCGCCGCCGCTCCAGCTGCTTCGCCTTCTCCGCTTCCGTGTCCATGTCCACTGGAAGGAAGTAAATACAAACCTTAATATGGGTGAAATAACCTATGCCAGGGAGGATACTACGGGTTACTCACGATATGTATTTTGGTATGCCGATATTTCGACCCAGTTGCATGGGTCATGGCGACAGTTAAATAATATTACAAAAATGATAACAATAAATAAGTCAAAGTAAAAACAGTCAGTAAGTACATATAATATTATGTCTCCATCACGGATCTCAGGAAGATTGTGGCGTATGTAATTATGTTTTATCATAAATGTCAGTGTACAGATATTCAGTCAAAATAATGATTTATGCATGGCCATTGGCTCCCCAAAGCAAAGCATCTTGACTGATCATAAATAATTTACTTATAACACAATAAGTCTCACCTCTTGAATCAGATTGATCTCCAGTCAAATCTATAAGATCATCTGAGTTGTCTTCCAACGCAATAATTTCAGGCTCAAATTCGTAACCTTTCCTCCTCTTCTTATATCTATCCCTGTCTTCTCTTTCCTTATCTCTATGTCTTTCCCGTTTCTTTTCTTTCTCCAACACTTTCTCAGATCTTTTAGATTCTCTACTTTCTGACTTAGCTCTCTTATATCTCTTCTTCCTGTCTTTATGTTTCCGCCTGTCCCTGTCTCGGTAGGGACTCTCTCGCTCGCCAGTCCTACTTCTGGAAGGTTCTCGCTCTTTCTCCCGCGGCTTTTCCTCTGGCTCCTTCTGAACTTCCCTTTTAACTTCTTCTTCCACTTTCGTAGGCTTCTCTTCAACAACCGGCGGTGGTTTTTCCTCTACTTTAGGGACGTCTGGTTCTTTCGCAACAGTGACTGTTGGCGGAACATTTACAATATTATTTGGTATGGCTATGGCTACTGGTGGCTCAATAGTTTTAATTACTGGTAAATTGTTCTCCATTGATGCATTTAATTTGTATACGATGACTGGTGGCAGGGGATTCACGGAAGAAAGCATTGGTATGTTGGATTTGGGAGGCTCTGCCTTTTCCTGCTTTGGTTCTTCCTGCTTCTCTGTTTTACTTTCGCCTTCTTCATCAGTGCTGGACTCATAAGGTAAGGCTGGCTTTGGAAGTATAGGATCGGGTGCTTTTGGCTTCTTTATCGAGAATGATACTAAACCTGTAATACATGAAAATATCGAAATATAAAACATACATATAAATCAATATTAAAATACAAAACTGGATGAGCAGGCAGCTAACTGTTATTTAATTTATGAAACTACTAAGTCACAACCAACCCAACACTAAAATTTATATTATAATGGAGAAACCATTCCTCCATAACAATATAAACTTTAGTGTTGGGTTATACACCTCTATGAGACCGAGAGTGTGGGGCCAGATCAGCAAGAACTGGTGATTCGAGGTGCAGTAAGAAGAGAGAGAGAGATATGATGAGGGTAATCTTTCAGGGTCCAACAAACTGCCTTGAAGAAAAGTTTCAGTACACAGTGCAAAAATATTTTATTTGCTGTAATAAGCGAAGTAAATATTTACTAAACAGAAGTTATTTTCACTTACCACCAGCTCCACCCTTTTTATCCGCGGTGCCATTAACAACTCCTCGCTTTTCATTCATAGTCTTCCTATAATATGCGTAGTAAATGTCAGTCGGTTCCAGAAACGTGAATCTGGGATCGTTTTTCGCGCGCACAATATCTGCAAAGTCGTCGCCATTCCGCGCTACGTATGCCGCCATTTTGTCAATGACGATTCTGACGTCTTCCGGTGGTTGCGTCACTGCTACCTTGTCTTTGCTGTCTGTTGAGGAGGTGTCGTCGGACTCTGCAAGGTAAATTATGGGAATAGTAACAAAACAATGTCGTAACAAATTGAAAGATTTAAGTATTAATAATTTATTTTATCACATCCGTCGATGCCAGGATGGCCACTAGTAACCAACCAATAAGTTGCCTAGGAACCGTCGAAATATCAATGTTATAATGTTAACTATAACTTCATTACCCACAAACTTATCCGGACATAACGGCTAGATAGACCAGCCGTTAGTTTACAACAAACAACATTATCATCACACAGTACCCGATCCATCGCTGTCCGAGTCGGTGTTGTAGTTCTTCATGAGGCTGAGGCCGGTGGACTGGTTGGGCGGGAGGGAGCCCTCGCGGCGCGCCGGGATCGGCTCGAAGCGCGGCGGCGGCCGCGGCGCCGGCGGCGGGGTCGCCACTGCCACTGGAATGTATTTTCATTTGATTAACGCCATTTTAGTTATGTTGTACACTAGGTCAGTTTATTGTTAGTGACACGATCTACGATCCAATTTCGACAGTCTATCGTTGTGTTAGAGGAATATTTCACTTTGCCACCAAGAACATAATATTATGTTGTACAAAATTATTGTGTTTGTTGTGTCAAAGCCATGTTGAGTTAGGCACTTCTCACACAACGCTATTCATGAGATACGCTACTGCAACGCTACCCAAAATTAGTATGTATTTTGACACTATATACTGACAGGACGATGCGTCTTCTGTCAGTTAAAAGTGTCAAATACATAGTAATTTTGGGTAGCGTTGCAGTAGCGTATCTCATGAATAGCGTAATGTGAAAATTGCCTTATTGTTAAATTCGCTCTGTGCTCAATAGTCGACCGCTTGTCAGTGTGTTACAGGTTTATTTTATATTTAGACCATAAACTATATGAAGTGTCAAGAGTGTCAAAAGTATGATAATTTGAGTAGAGCAATGTATTTTAGTGTGTGCAGTTTTTATTTATTGTAGCATATCAAATTAATTATTATATAATAGGGGTAAAAAAACTATTTCATCAGATTTAATTTGACACTGAGAACGTCTAACATTCATCAAATAGACCTAAATCCCCCATTAAGTCATGTAGCAGTTTAGAAATGAAGTAAAATCTATTGTGAGTACCTGGTAGAGGTCTAACAGGCAGCGCGGGTTCAGTGCCGGGCGGGGCGACCTCGCCGGCGGCCAGCGACGCCGTGTAGTCCGACTGCTCGGCGCTGTCGCACCGCATCTTGGATATCAGCATCGTGTAGTCGCAGTCCGCTGACGGCTTGTAGTGTATGCTTGGGATTGATGGAGCCTGGTGGGAAAATCAATTTTTATTCACCATACAGGTTTGTATAAACTGTATTGTATGATGCACAAATTAGTTGCCATATCGGAAGGCTGTCCTAAAGGTCCTGGGATCCATTCCTACCGAGATGGAATTGAATGATTAATTTGAATTTTTGTTTTCATTATGTTTTTTATATGGTGCCTCTTAACAGTAAACAGTAAGATGTTATTTAAGACTATTTATTAAATGACTGTAAGGATGATAAATTTAATTAATAATCAGTGTCATAGAGCATCAATAGCCCCATTAAGATTTTAGTAAATCATTGCAGTTTTTGAATTATTGATATGTAAACTTACATTAGATTATTAGGTATTAGGTGTAATTACTTACAGCTTCTATGATGGTTGTCGCTAGACTCGGGTGGAGATATTCATCGTTGGTTTCTAATGGTTTTTCTGTAATGAAAAAATATATGAATGACAAATAAAACAACATTGTGTGACAAGAAGCAGGGGGAGTTAAATACTTAGTGACGTCATATACAGAATCTAAAATATTAAGGATGGCCCCTCAGTGGAATTTCAAATACAAAACATAATTACCTTCAACAACTTCAGCTTTCTCTGGCCATTTCCCAGTCTTCACTAGGTCAACGAGAGCAACATAGTAGGGATTCAACGGAGAATCCCTGTTCAGGAACTGAAATTGAGGATTGTCTCCTTGCTTCGCCTTAATCAGAATCTCCATTTGGGTGCCTTGGTTCGCAATGAACTTTGCTGTTTTTTCTATTATAGCATTCTGCTTCAGTGATTCAGGCTGTTGACAATGTGAAATGAAATAACATTAACATAAAGAAATTGTAACATTTTAGCATTTTATGTTTCTAGCATACTCGGGTAGAAGACTCTTAAATTAATGAAATTTCATGCAATATCTTGACACAATTGTATTTTAAAACAATAATTCATTAGACAAAAAAAAGTCATGAAAAAATAAATTCATTTTAGCATTATTTGAACAGGTTTATTTTGTATTCCACACTAAATTTTTGAACATCATGTGGATCACTTACTCATACGTAAAATAAGCTTCAATACAAAATGGACTATATAAAAAAGAGTCATACCAACAATACATCAGGAGAAAACAAGGCTTTGAACTCCGGTGTAGGTACAAAGGGTTCTTCAACCTCCACTTGTTCAGCTTCCTTTGCAGGTTCCGAAGGCGCGTCATAGTTGAATCCCACCTGCCCGTAGCCAGCTGCATGAAGTCTCTTCAATTCCTCCTCTGAAATTATGATATTGATCATGATTATTTTGGAATCTGGATGAAATATATATCAGTCAAGATAAGAGAATTATGTTACACACACACACAGTAATTGACTTAATAGACATTGGATGAATTTCACCAAGCTAAGAAAAAAGAAACAACAACATGGGGAATCACAACACTGATTTTAAAGATTTTAAAGATTTTTATTGTATACATAAAAACAATGTAGCACAATTGAAAATTGTTCGTAAACAACTGCTAAAGTAAAAACTGTGTTGCAGCAGTTTACGCCCATCCCGAAACATAAAACAGGGAGTATACATCTCATAATAATATCTCTATTACTTAGTAACCACTAGGTAATGCAAATTATACATGCTAATATAAACTAAGTTAAAAGTAAACTACATAAAGATCGATAAATTAACAGATTTATTGTTCATGCCTAAATTACGTTTAGATTACATTTGCCAATGGTGCGTGTGCGTGCGTGCATGTTTGTGTGTGTGTGTGTGTTCATGCGTGCGTGCGTGTGAGTGTGTGTGTGCATGTGTGCGTGCGTGCGTGCGTGTGTGTGTGTGTATGTGTGTGTGTTTGTCTGATTCCTATCATCCAGTGAGAAGTGCTTCAGTCTGTTCATATGTGAGGCTGTATAAGTAATTAGTTAATTTGGTTTTGCATTCCCTATATGTCAGTGGATAAATGAAAATAATTTTATTCAATTTGTTATACGTAATGGAAGCTAGAAAGTCATAATGTCGTGATGCAAGAGTAGTGCGACAAGGTTTAAGTTCGCAGATGCGTCCAGCGCGTCGACTATTGCTAGTCTCATTAATAAAGGTAATACAATAATTAATACACTAAAACTACACTCAAGATATTAAAGGAAAATAGTTATTTTTAGTGTTGTGATTCCCCATGTTTAATTTTCAGGAACTAAAATGATATAATAAAGTGGATTAACTATTGTTAAAACTTAATTATGGTAAAAAAGGTGGTATAGTTAAAGAATCTACTAACCTTTGTACATTTCTTCTTCATCTTCATTAGTGTGCAGAGCGCGATATCTCTCCTCATCACAAAGTTGTTCCACCTCCAGTTCTGTCTTGGTAAGCTCCACTCTCCAGTCGAAGCCCCCCGAGGGAGCCTCGAGGTTCGACAGGTCATGGAGGGCACCCCTTGCATCATACCTGCCGACACAATATTTCATGTCAGGTATATCTCAAATTTGCAGTGACATCACAAAACACATATATAATCATTAATGTACAAAAAACAGTTGATACTAAAGTAGAAATTTATATACATTTGTGAATTATTGAACTATCACACCTTGGAATTGTTTTTTTTTTATTGATTGCTTAAATTTGTAAAATGTTTAATGATTAACAATCATTATGAATTGATTAAATTTAATAGCTTGACTTAGATTTCACTGACTTATGTAAATCTTAATTGACTGGTTTTAAACATGTTTGGGTGTGGTTAGAAGTAAGGCAATGATCATATAATCAAATTATATATTATAAAGTTTTATGTGCTGTGGGCTTTTTGACCTTATTGTATCTTTAAGTGTGAAAGGAACATTCCTATAAATAGTAAATGTCTAAATAATGCAATAATGCTAAATTTGCTTTTTTTAAATGGTTAACACCATGTTTAGGTACTAAGTAAGAAAGGATTAAAAGAAGAGAGCTATACTAGTATTGCGTTCGTTTTCTGGTTTTCTGCGAGGTATTCGTTTTTTAGCATGGATCAAAGCATTGTACTTGTATATATCCAGACTTTAATTATTGTATATTGTCAAAAGTGAAATGTGAAATTCGAACAGGTATCGAATCACAGTGTTAGAAATCCCTAATCAGTATGCTTTCTCTCATAAGAAAGATAATTTAATTAACATAAATAAAATCCTATTAGTCAACAAATAATTACCAATCCCTAAAATAATATTTCGCTGTTTATAGTTGCTAACCAGGTTGATTATAATACACCGAAAGAATTCATGTGAACTAAACATATTTTAAGATGAATACCGAAAATACGTATTTTGGTCAATTGTTAACCAAAATTCGTAATGTATGGAAATAAACCCTAACTGTACGAAGAAATCTTAAAATACATATGCAATACCGTCACAGGATATACATACCACCGCGGAGGATCACCATAACAAAACAGGGAACACCGACAGGACCGGGCGGCTCTTCAGTACACCTTACAACAGTTTCTGCGAAATACTTATAATCTTCGGGAAAAATTAAAATATTCTGAATTTTTATTTGCTTCAATAGTCTTAGCGGCACAGTCTGATAGTAAAAAACGTATCGAACCTGTCGATTTTCAATGTCTCATCCCCCATCCATGGTATGAGATGTTTCCCCTGGTCAACGTGCAGGGCTTTGTCATCGTCCCTGAACAATTTGCACGAGTAGCCAAACACGAACAACTCTTCCTTCTTCTCTTTACACTCACTCTTACTTTTACGCAATATGCCAGACTCACTTCCAGTCCATTTTACAGACATTATTTATTTTTTAATCTTTTAATTCGCAATAAATAGAAATAAGATAATATGACTTGACGCACAGACTTGACGCTTGCTTGACGGCCTTGACGCGTCTCACATTCACTTCACTTCACATCACACTCCACCACACTCACAGATTCACAATTCACAATTGATACATAGACTCCGAATTTTAATTCGATTCCTAAATTGACGTAAGCTAACTCTGAGTAAGCTAATGTCACTTTTCGAAATAATGTTGCCAGCTTTTCAATAATAGTGATTACTCACACGATTAACGAACGATGTTTTGATTATTTGAATTTCTTTTCTCAATATGTCTATTTTATGTGTTTTAATAAAATATAATAAAAAATGAGAGAACAATATGGAAAGGTTGTTTATTTAAAATTATATAGTAAACGAAAAATATTAAACACCGGTACATGCATGCTTTTAGTACATACATGCACTAAAAGCGTTTAACAGTTAAAAATGTAGGGGAAAAGTGTATTTATTAATTCTGTAATAACTTCATGCAGTATTTTACCGATTTGCTAAATTATGCGAAACGATTATAATCCGATTAATATTTTTATCAAATCGAATCATTTGCGTCCAGGTAACAGCACTATTTATGTGATAATAAAAAACGGTAACACTGGAAATGTCATTTTAGGAATCGAATTAAATAGGTACAGTGCGTTTCACCTAAGAGTTCCCTTCGCTGAGGTTCGCTATATTGTTGGCAGCCCTGTCTGTCAAAACGCAAACAATCAAGATCCGAAACTTAATTTTTCCGATTATTTGTTGTTTTCGAGTTTTAATCATCTCTAGAACACTGAAAAGTGGTGAAAGAGAGTTGGTGTTAAAATAAAAAGTTTTTGTGAACGTGAAAAACGCAACAAGGAACCACTAATTCCGCTGGAATGTGTTCGACGCTGTGTTGCCGCCATGACAGGTTGGTTATTGATAATTTCCCCAAATGGTTGACAGCGATTACTATATTTTATTACTCAGCATAAGTTAATTATAAAATACCACTGTCATTATGTTACAATTAAGATAACGATGGTACCCACAGTAGATAGGTATTATTATTTTGCAAGAAGGCGCTGCTACCCCTACTAGGCTATTTATTTGTACATGAGGTTATTTGCTTTTATATTAAACTAATTATTAAATTTTCCTTTTAAGGTATTTCGGAAAAGACGGTTTAAAAAATTACTCGTGAAGGTGAGGTGTCAGCCAGTACGTCAACCAAAATTTCTACTCCGGGCAAAAAACGTCATCGAAAAAAAGAAGTAAAATTGGATGACTCTGAACGTTGTGTATTACGTACGGCATAAAAAACACGAATTCTATGCCGTGAGGAAAGAATTACCTACTCTTGGTAAATTGGTAAATGAGATGCGAAATGATATAGATTTTAAGGGAAGCCGCACTACTTTATGGAGAAGAATGAAAGAGATGGGTTTTTATTTTAAAAAATGTATATCAAAAATAAAAAAAATTAATGGAGAGATGACATTGTAGCTTGGCGATATCGATATCTTAAAGAATTGAGAGATAATCGTCATGATGGCCAACGTCCAGTTGTATATTTGGACGAGTCTTTTATACACTCCACATATTGTACACAAAAATGTTGGCAAAGTGAAACTGAAGAAGGTGTTTTAATCTCGGACTCAAAGAATAAAAGCGCTACAATATAACGACACTCACGTGTTTTATTAGAAATGACCTTTTCATAATATTAATATCGTATAATTATGTACTGTATTTTTTCAATATTGCGTTGGTGGATATATACTCGGCCGAAAAAAACATATTTTGTAACGTTAATATTTATAGCTTCGGAAGAACACTAAGTCATCTTTATTTTCTCCCTAGTTAAAGGGAATATTTTTTTGTTTTAATTTGGCAACACTCATTTCATCGCCACCAACATTATAGCGAGGGGAACTCTTACGTGAAACGCACTAGGTATTGCATTTTGCATTGCATCACAGAATGCAATTGATTGCATTTCACCACAGAAAATCATACGTGTGAATAGAGAATACGTGAATAGCACCACAGACTAATTAAAATATGTAATGTAATTGTGATGTGTAATCTTGTGCGCAAGAAAATAAAAGATGTACAAAAAATGTATTATAAAAATAACTGATTTTTATCGATTCTGAATTTAAATGTTTATTGGAGGTATCAAATAATTTTCGTACTCTTTAGTGCTATATTTTTTCGAAATAATGTTGCCACCTTTTGAATGATAGTGATTACTCAAATGATTGACGATTTTTTAATTATTGGAGTTTACTCCTTAAAAAACGATTTGAGTTATAAGGCCCGGTATGAGATTTTATGAGGAGTAAAATCAAGTTTAGAAACACGAAAAGTTGAGGCGTTACGTAGAAAGAGACAAACATATATATCTGTAGGATTGAACGTGTAAAAGAATGAGATGGAATACATTACACAGCTTATCTCATTAAATTTGATCTCGTATTAAATTGCCAGTGTTTTGTTTTTATTTTTGACGTCACCGTTGCCTAGCAACAATTTGTTTCCCCAGCTGTTTACACAACAACGAATTTGTCATACAATGTCATATTTTCTGCATGTTCGAATCATGTTCGAATAACTTTGCCATCAATGTACAAGTTGAAAAAATATTTGAAAATATGCAAGAAATTTATTTAGATGGCAATGAAGAAGAATCCAAAAAACACATGGATGCGGTTAATTGGTAAGCTTATCGTTTACATTTATGAATAATATACATTTTAAATACGAACAGCTAGATCTTTGTTTTTATTTTCTATTCGATATATACATATATCATTTATCGTTCGTAAGGAGTAAACTCCAATCGTGCGTCGTAGCTGACACACACTTTTTTTTCTTAATATTATGTCTATAATGATATTTTTTATTAGGATTATAAATAAAAAGTACAGAAAATACGGAAACGTAATAAATTTGATTAACAAAAATACTAAATACCGGTACATGGATACATAAAAGTACATAAATATAGGCCTTTAACATTAAAACATATTAGTGAAATTTTTTGATGTGTATTTACTGATCCTGTAATAATTTCATAAGGTATTTTTGATTTTTTTAATTATTCGAAACGATGATAATCCGATTAATATTTCTTTCAAATAATTTGCGTCCAGTTTAATCACTATTTTTGAGATAGTAAAAAACGGTAACACTTAACTCCAAACAAGTCTATGCTTTTGTCGTCTATAATCCGTTTTTTTCGCTACGAACTAAATTGACACATGCAAATGTCAATTTTCGAAAGAATGATACAGTGCGCCCAACTTATCTCTGAAATGGCAAAAATTGGAACTAACGAAAAGTCATTCATAAGTACGTTGTGGTCATTCATCTGTCAGTTACTAGTGTGCAATGATTGGTCAAATGAATGTCAAATGCGTCCGACAGCGCCTCTTTCGTTTCAGTCTTAAGTTGGGTTTACTATACCAGCTTTTTAATAGTAGTGTTGTACTACGATACCGGTTTTATAAATCGTAAGTTTTTACTTTTATCAGATAATTTTATTTTTATTTGATAATAGACGAATCTTTTAAAAATCATGGTAACTATGCAGTATCAAAGATAAAAAATATATTTATTAATTTTAATTACGTATTACACTAAGTAAATACGACAATTATTGACTTCTTGTTGAAGAATACACAATAACAAGTGTTAAGGTACATTATAAAGGTATGCCTGTCGGTTATATTATTTTAAAGACACATTTTTTATTATTACCCAAAAACGATACTAGATTGTAAATTACGTAATGTTACGTTAGAGGCACATCACTATTAACGATTCGCAAAAAAGTGGCAACACAGCTAATTTCAATTTAGTCTGTGGCGAAAAAAAAACAGACTGTATGTATGCGTCTGCCGCAAAGAGGTTTTTTGGTTTTTTGTCTGTCTGTGGCTCACCTTCACCATAGACATAGAATATTATTATCTCTATGAGTATGAGTGTAATGAGCACCCGCGTCGGCTTAGTATGGCGATTGTGGGCGGAGCCTTAAAATACCTATTTGGGCTAATATCACCATGGCAACCATGTAAACAAATGTGCTATGCATACTTTCTAATTATATTGCATAGGTCAGCAATTCGAAAATGTTACCAGTTAAAAAATTTCTACTAATTGGTTACTTGGTGCTATTCAGTAAATATTTTAATATATCTTTATTGAGTCTTAAATAATTATGTTCTTTATCGTTTAATAATGTTTCTTTAAAATTCAATTATTTAAAATGTTTTAGGTATTTTTATTATCATTTAATTAATTCTTAGCAAATTTTGGGAAAAAAATAATAATTAAATAGTAGTTTCTGTAGATTTTGAAAATGACGACACTTGACATATTTCAAAACACGTGTTGATTTGATTCATTTGATTATTGATTAAATATTTTTTCATAATTCCGATCGAGATAAGACTCATTTTTTTACAATCATCATGGCGAATGTGGAAAAAAGTAGGTAGCAAATGTTTTAAGTGTGTGTGGATGTTCACCTGCTAACGACGGAGTGAAATTATTCCGGTTTCCCAAACCTGGAATCAGGAGCCTTTCAGTAAATACAAAAATACTCTGTGCAGAACCTTATCCGGTATGTACTTACTATTTATATTTGTAATGTTACCAAACGATATTAAAAATAACTGCTTACTCTCCATTTCAATTTTGAAATTCAAAATTTTAAACTTAATTGCACAATAACCTCAAACTCGACCCGCACTGTCCCGCACAGTTGTAAAGCCCACCCAAACTACTTATTAACAATAACTGATCTTGACATATTTTTAAAGCAATTGTACTGATACTGTGTGTGTTTATGTGTTTCAGCTGTAAATTATGGGCGAAACATGTTTTTCCTGAAAAAGACTATTGTTTGACCATACTGCAAACTAATTTACATACGGAACATCGAATGCTCTGTCAGAAACACTTCAATTTCAATGATGCAGATTTCACTGATGAATCTAAGGAGAAGTTGCTAAGAGATGCTGTACCAGGCAATGTAAGTATTGATAACTTTAAGTTTAATAATAACTCTGTTCAGTTCTTTAGGCGTTAAAGAAGACAGTTATAAAACCGTAATTGTATTCATCAATAGCTTATAAATTTTTGAAGACAAAAAGTGAAAACTGTGAATTTAGGATAGAAAATATTAGTGTGCTAAATTTTATCCATGTTCATTCAGCCATTTTTTCCTGATTCAGTCTTAAACACTTAAACTTGTACACTTAGAAGTTTAGTAGGAATTAAAATTTTCCCATAAATAAAAAACTGCCATGTAATAATGTTATTAATATATTGACTTACAGGTGGACTTATCTTATGAAACCTCAGCGAGGCCTTCACATAGAATTGCTCTTGGAGATATTACCAACATCATAAATCCACTTTATAATGCTGAAACAGGAAGTCAGGAAATGGTTCTTACAGAAACTTCTTCAGTTGCAGTGCAGACAGTGAAGATGCATAAAGAAAAATTACTATATGTCATTCAGTAGCAGCTGGCATGTATGCTAAAATATCTGGAGGTATGTGATTCCTAAAGTTTTGTTTCTGCATAAATAAATCTTTTCTTTCACTGTACTATAATTTATATAACTAAATTACTATTTTGACTACCAAAAACCACAAGTAAATTAACTGTGGCTTTCAAAATAATATACTACCAAGAAACATAACTGTGCTACCATGAAACTCAGTTCTCCTTTTTACAATATGAAGGATGATGGCTGTCATTTACTAGACTAATTGAATAGCATTTACCCATATCTTTAAGAATATCATTGTGATCTGTCAAACATGCAAATTTTCTAATAGTAGCTTATAATATTTTTAAGACAAAAAGTGTCTTATTTGTGAAATTAAGATTAGTGTTAAGATATTGTTAAGATAGTGTTAAGATTAGTTAAATATTAGTGTGCCACATTTTATCTATAATCATTCAGCCATTTTTTCCTGATTCAATCTTAACCCTTTCAGGACCATAAGATATCCAAAACTATTTATGAGTGTGCGACTATTCTTTTAGTTGTTTTGGACGTAAATTAACGATATATTCCCGTAAAAACGTAACAAGACATACAGTTTTTCTGATATTTTATGGTAAATATTTTTCCCTGTGGGCCATAAAGGTAACCAATATATTATATAGGTTTATTTTATAAGTCTTTTAGTTATTGCTTTTGAACATAAAAAAATGAATAATAATTATAAGAAATTATAAATAATTTTAACTAAGGTATTCTGCGCAACAATATATATATTTTATATGCGTCGCTTACATAATATATCTTTTCATTTTCTCTGCTTTTGCATATTCAGAGCTGGCTAGTTGCATTTGTTGCCGATGCGCCGGTTTTCGGAGGAGACTAGAGATGGCCTTGATGGCTGTCTACAGGTATAATAATTTTTTTAGAGCTCGTGCTAAGTGTTGGTGATACTCTAAGAGTCTAGACTGCTCAAAAGTAACCTTTCCATGCGGTGCGCTTCATGCAACTGTGCGTATACTAAATACGCGTTATTCATGGCTATATCGACAATAATATATGTATAAAAAATAGCCGGAAGTAATATTTTCTTTTGGCTTTGCTATCAATCTCATGATTTGCAGTGGTCCGTGATCAGTCCGTGATAATCGGTTCCGGACAGTTTATGTTTATTTTTCGAGTTATGCGTCTTGAATGTCCTGATCCGATTACACTGAAACAGTATCTGCCATAAAAACAACAGTGGTCCAATTTTATACATTTTGACCAATGAATTGATGGTCCTCTTCATCTAATTCAGGTTATCTTCTCCATTACTATTATCTGCCTCATGGCAACTGGACTATTTCTTTACCTCGAAGAAATTTTCTGAAGGTTTTAGCCGTTTCCGAAAAATATATAAAAGTAAATGTAAATAAAATACAAGAAAACAATAAATTATGAACGCGACTACAAATTACACTAATACTACAAAAACAAACCTTTATGGACCACAGGGAAAAATATTTACCCTAAGATGAATCGGTATTTTTAGGTATTTATGCTTATTATCTGCAGTTCAATTCATTATAACATTAAACTGAACTTACCAAAAAACATAAAAACGCGCAAGAAAATACAGTAATTTTATTTACACAAGTCCAAAAGTTTAAAAATGATACCAAGTTCAGCCCCCGAATGTTTTAGTGTTAGCGCAAAGGAAATTTGATAGTTATTTTCTTTCTACGTGCTCAAGAACGCTTTTACTGTATTGAACATACCTTCTATTATGACATTCATTAAAAAAACATATAGATTAAGTTATATTTAACTGTAGATTACGAATTTTAAAAAAGGGAAAAATATTTCCCTTGGTCCTGAAAGGGTTAAAGACTTGAACTTGTACATTTAGAAGTTTAGTAGGAATTAAAATTATCCCATAAATAAAAGACTGCCATGTAATAATGTTATTAATATAATGACTTACAGGTGGACTTATCGGAACCTCAGGCAGGGCCTTCACATAAAATTGCTCTTGGAGATATTACCAACATCAGAAATCCACTTCATACTGCTGAAACATGAAGTCAGGAAATGGTACTTCCAGAAACCTCTTCAGTTGCCATGCAAACAGTGAAGATACATAAAGAAAAAGTACTGTATGCCAAACGCTGCAGATACTTCAAACAAATAACCCAAATGCGAAATTGCATACGAAATATGCGGTCTAATGAAGTGTTACACACTATTCATGATGCTGGTTGTGTACAAAAACTGTCAAAACGTATTACACCAACATTTGCTTTACTATTGCAATCACGATTGAGGAATTTTAAAAAGAAAATAAGCCACAGAAGGTGGACTAAAGAAGAAAAAATTGTTGCATTGAGGATATTTAAAAAGTCACCAACTTGTTACCGGTTGCTACGAAGAATGTTTTATCTTCCTGCACCTACAACATTAAAAACATTATTAAATAAAGTTCCATGTATGGTAGGCATCAATAAGCCGGTCTTTGAGGTTTTAAAAAATATAATAAGAGACGAATACCGTCAAACAATGAATATGTCCTGATGTTTGATGAAATGGCAATAAAAAACACTTAAGTTATAATATGAACGGTATAATATAATTATGAAGGAATACCAGAGCAGGCACGACCTTCAGTAATGAAGACACGACCAGAAGAGAGATAATATGAAAGAAGATTTCATTGAAGGATACCAGGACCATGCATTACAGGGTCGCAGTGCCAATATTGCCTCTTATGCATTGGTGTTTATGATTGCTGGCATAAGACAAAGAGCGAAACAGCCCATAGCTCATTACTTTTCTAGTGGCTGTTCCACTGCAGATAGGTTAACAGTACTCATAAAAGAGGTAATTTTAATTATTTATCAAGTTTCAAACATGACATAGTTTTTAAGTTCTATAATAAAAACATTAAAAGGAAATACTAAGCAATCGACCTTGTAACTTAATCTATGATCTTTTTTTAAGGTCCTGCAAGAGTGTTTTGAGGCTGGAGTCAACATTGCAGCAATTGTCTGTGACATGGATGGTGTAAATAGGCGAGCCCTGACAATCCTGGGAGCAACTGTAGACCAGCCATACATTATGGTGCACAATAAAGAGATTGTGGCTTTATTTGACACTCCTCACTTACTCAAATGCTTCCGTAATCTTTTTATGAAGTATGATATTGAGTGTGCATCAAATATTTCTTCTGGTGATGAAATGGGAAGAGGTAAGACTTACTTACTTTTATTAACAATATTACTGCTATTGTATATATATGTTACCGTTAAAATGCGTAATAAGTTAATGTGCACATTAACTAGGTAATCTGCAGATACACTGATACGATACGTTAAAGTGTAAAAAAAGGTCTTATTTGCACTTTACCCAGTTAGTCTGCACAGTAACGGATGGTACATCGTTAAATTGCGGAAGACTGGCTACCTGAGTACCAATTTGTGTTGATGTCGTGGCCACATCGTAGATTTGCTCACATCATGAAATGATCGATCTGGCCGATCGATCGAGATTTGGTCGAATCGTAAAAACGCGGAAAATAGGGCATAACTTCGAACCGTGACGTCTTCGGCGCTGCGGAAGGTGCAGCCCCTTCGCCCTTGCGTAACAAAGCACAGACACCCACGCTCGCCTGCGCAGCTTCGGCTTGCTGCCAGCCTCAGCCGCTCCGGCTCGCCCGGGTGTCTGCGTTTCGTTACAGCGGGCGGGGGCTGCCCTCCCTCCGCGCCTCCGGGTTCTAAAAAACACTCTAGGGGTAGGGCGTACAAGACTACGTGGAGTAGGGGTAGGCTAATTCGGTTCTGTAACCAATTCGACCTACCTACCTTGAAGAATTTGACTGAGTAGTAATTAATGGAAATGAGTATTCATTGTTTTATATCCAAAATCAACTCAATTTTTATGTTTCCGTTCAATGTTACTCGTTTTTAACAATTGACGTTCAAACAAGAACCTATTTTATAGACTTTACCGTATGCATGGTCGTTAGTCTGCAGATTAGCTAGGAAGTCTGCAGATTAACTAGTTAATGTAGGAACTCAATTATAGTTTTTCCACTTTAACTGACTCAGCCAGATAATCTGCAGAATACCTCGTTAATCTGCACTCTATCTGATTTACGCAAATTAACGGTAACATATACATAAAATTAAATGCTGTTCCTTGAGTATGTATATATTACCCTGTCAAAATAAATTATTTTAAATAACAATGTAACAAACTGTTAATTGTGATTGTGATCACATTGTGAGTAGAGCCCCAAGCCCACCAGTGTGTTAGCTATGGGTTATGATGTATGTTTAAAATAATGTAGTATTTTATAATTGATAACAAGTACATACAGCAAGCAGGATTGCAATGCTTACACATAAATATTCTTTCATTGTTTGATAATGCCTTCATTGTTATTGATATCCTTAGATAATAACTACTTACTATAGTAATTATTATAATAAATAGATTCATTGTCTGCTTATTTGTCAGATCTTTACTTAACTTAGTAGGCTGGACTTCATAGTTACTTTTAAATTTCAAGATTTTTTGTGCTCTTTTCAGGTATTACTAAGTAGTCACATTTAAAGGAGTTTTTCGCTCTAGATAACAATAATCCTTTTGGATTTGTGTTTGCTCCAAGCTTGAAAAATGACCACATTAATCCTAACCCTAAACAGAAGATGAAAGTCAAATTGGCTGCACAAGTGTTTAGCCATTCAGTAGCAGCTGGCATGTATGCTAAAATATCTGGAGGTATGTGCATCCTAAAGTTTTGTTTCTTCATAAATAAATCTTTTCTTTCACTGTACTATAATTTAGTTGACTAAATTACTATTTTGACTACCAAAAACCACAAGCAAATTAACTGTGGCTTTCAAAATAATATACTACCACGAAACATAACTGTGCCACCATGAAACTCAGTTCTCCTTTTTATTACAATAATGAAGGATGATGGCCGTCATTTACTAGACTAATTGAATAGCATTTACCCATATGTTTAAGAATATTATTGTGATCTGTCAATCATGCAAAATTTCTAATAGTAATGTATTCTACAACAACCATATGATTTCTCCCTATAATATTCAAAATTTGAAAAGACAAGCATTACAAAGAAGTTTCAAATTGTAATACAAAAGGATACCAATGTTCAAACCCATAGTCGTCAACATTTCAAAATTATATTTAAATTTGTCACTAATTCCCAAAATTTAATCTTACAGGAGAGCTGCCGGCAGAAGCTTTAACAACAGCAAATTTACTGGCAAATATGGATAAACTGTTCGACGCTGTAAACAGTGATAGTGCTGATTTAAGAAGAGGAAAGCCCCATGCAACAAATTTCACAAAAACAAGTCCTCAATTATGAACTTATTTAAAGATATGAAATTATTTTTTGGTACCCTCCAGTATATTGGCAGCTCTAGAAGACCTCCTTCCCAAGATGGCTGGATATGGACCATCAATGGAATCGAAAGGTTATTTAATAACTTTGTAAAAAACACAAAGTCAAGAGTCTGGCAACAAGAAGACTGCAACAAGACCCTTTAGAAAATTTATTCGGTTGCATTCGTGGTAATTGCGGTTCCAATACAAATCCTACTTGTGGACAATTTACGGCGGGATTAAAAACGGCAATTTTAAGTAGGTTGGCCCATATGGGGACCACAGGAAATTGTGAAGATGACGATAATACAATTATTAATAATTTTCAGTCATTTTTCTCTGTGTCTCAAGTTACAGCCACAAACATATTTGCTCACCCTGAATTTCACTCTCTGGATGAATTCAACATTTAATCTGGATGACATAGGTGAAAAAGAAAATGCAGAAATACAGGCGTGTGCATATGTTTGTGGATTCATGCTAAAAAGTTTCCAATTAATTGTGAACTCTGTAAAAATATCTTGTGCTCTAAAGACGTTGAAGAGCACCATATATTTGCAGAATACAAGGAATATTCTGATTTCAAGTAAAGCTTGAATTATGTTGTTAAAATGTGATAACTTGTGTAGAGTGCTGTGCTTGGCATGACCACAACTAATATTTCTATAATTTCTAATTACATTTCGAGTTTTGAACTTATACCATTTTCACTGATGTGAGAATTTAAAACAAAATGTATCAAAATATAAACTACATGTTACTCTTAATTTACTATGTCTGTTTTGCCGTTTTTTAAGCTCTACCTTAACATTAAGTAAGAATACTGCAGTAGATTGTAGAACATCCTATTTGAACTATATTTTTTATTTTAATAATGTAGAACTTTTTCAAGTCAACCACAAATTTGAAGAATGAAAATCAAGAGAATTGAAAGTATATAGATAATTCATTTTTTTATTAAGAAGACTGGCTGTTGTTGCTGTCTTACACTGCAAGAATATTTTTCATTTGAATTATAGAAAGCAAATCAATATAGTAAGGTTTTATTCACAGATAACATTAATTGGTGTAAACAAGCACTATTTATGCAACCCTAATAAATTAAGAAATGCATGTGATATTCTTTGGAGAATACCAAGATTGACGGAATTGAATTGAAATGTAATAATAAATGTAGTGATATGTTCAAATTAAATCTGGTGATGTTTAATTTAAATTGTGCGGAAATATAATCGTGAACATTTGTTCAGCGTGTGATTGTGAATATTCATAACACTATATATTTAATTTGTATCAAAAATGCACAATGTATTTATTGCATTAGAACAGTTACATCCATTACATGTTTTTATTATTTTTATGCTGACACTTTCCATATTATTATTTCGATATTAATGATATAGTGATAATGAGAGTATTGATAACGGACTGTAAAATATTACAGTGTGTTATTTTAAATACGTGTATACCTAATATATGTATTTTAAAATAATGTTATGTGAAAATGGGAACAGGTTGTTTAAAACAAAAAATGGTTGGTTTTGTATCTTTTTAGTAACACAATTAAGTTGAAGAAATATTGTTTGAGCAAAATAGATACTCTTTATGTCATCTTCTTAATTTTATACTATGGTGATGCTAGGATGGACCTGTGTTAATTAAAGGCATGTACACAAAATAAAACAGATCCATTCTAGTACTACATCACATTTGACTATGGAAAAAATTTAATACTATGTGGATAATTTTGTAATAAGAATCTTCTAAGTGTATTTTTGTTACTGCAAAATAAACGTTTTTATTATTATAAATTCTTATTGTTTTATTTTAAAACTTGAAAGGCATTTTTTTACATAAAGGAAAGCTCGGCGGATAACACCACATGCCGAGTTTTTCTTTATGTAAAAAAATGCCTAAAACCTTTAAAATAAATTTAAAAAGCAGGAACCTACTGCCATGAACATTTGAATCTCCCGCTTTAGACATTTGAATCTCCCGCTTTAGAAAACTTCCCTTGGGCTCTGTATAGATGGCGGTAGTGAGCTCCGTTTCAATTTTTAAGGTATGGAGCCGTCATTCTTCTCCGACAGGAGTATAGTGTTCTGTGGTAATGAGTGGGTTGTACACTGTGGTTGTATTAATGTAATGAAATGAAATGAATAAAATTCCGAACGCGTTTGTTTGTTACTATATTTTGCGTAAAAACGTGCACGCCGAGATAATTTTTTCGGTAAATCATTGAATGACGTAACCATTTTCATCGGTTTTGTGTAGTGTTTTGAGAGGGCGTTAACATCCGGAACTGTTACATTACTTACATGTTTTGTAATTAATTCGCACGCCCACTGTATCTCGTGGCAGGCCTTATGTTTGGGGAGTGCCATAACACTGTTATCCATGGAAATTGAGTGATGTTGAAATATTGATCTAACAAGTGTTTTGCGACGATGTCTCTTCAAAAGAGTGTAAGTGGTAATGGTGAACGAGGGGACCAAGCTGATACTACCTCGATATGTTCGTCAGTAACCACTCAGCCGGACAGACATGGGTTCTTCGGGGGAGCACAGTACAGTCCAGAGCCGTGAGTCATTAAATAAGTCATTTTTATATCTTTTTTATTACGTGTAACGTTTTGCAATCGCTCGCATATGGATCACATATTCATAATAATACATTTATGAGATTTATCTTCCAATGATTTGTTAGGCTATGGTTATTATGGAATGTTCTATTATTGCCATACAATGTAATAGATCCTCATATTTGAACTATCGATTTATGAGATATCACAGTTTTAGTTCCACTTTTTTATTTTCCTTCTATGGCAAAGGTTACCTCTTAGATTTTTTTTATTGGTATCGTACAATAAAGTTTCAAAGCTACTTATTAGTTGTATCCAATGTCAGAAACTGCTTTCAGATTATTCATAAACTAAATATTACATTTGGCCCTGTTTCCTTCCATCAACACCCTCTTCCTTATCGCTATTCATCCACTAACCATCTGTAACACTAACCCTCATGGCTAATGATGAGTTGCTAACCCTTGTTAGCTATGTTAGGTGTTTGATGCAATTGTCAACTATTTAAATTCAAAAACTCCTCTTTTTTAATATACCGGATGGAATTATTACATTATTAGTTTTTGATGTGCTAAGCAGGCAAATGACCAGACAGGTCACCTGATCATAAGTGATCATTGTCATCCTTGGACATTAGAAACACCTGGGGTGTCACCAACAGGTTAAGTGTGTAAATCTTGCATGTCACATAATTGAAATAATAAATAAATAATACTATGCACTCCTAGGCCCATAATAGAATTGGTGCCTTGACAACACACAAGTCAGGAACACACCTAGACCAAGAACAGAAATGAAAAAACTCATCATTCAAATTTCTGCCTCGCTCCCAGATCCCAGGACCCTTGGAATGGTTATTGGGTGTGTTAAACATGCGCCATATGGGTTGTTACTTATTTTAATTGTGTTGTTAAGTTTTAAACATTACTTAACATATACAAGCACATAAGCATAACCTCAACCTAATTAAGTGCCTACATAAATGTCATAAATAGAAGAGTGGGTGTACATGATAATTGCATCTTACGAGCAGCATTAAGGTGTAACCTTATTCAGTCTTGTTTCTAAATATGGTTTGATTTTACTTATCATGACTGTATGTGAATAAGTTAAGATTAACTGATGTGTATAATTTATTTTATGTATTTATGTATTGGGGGTAAGGGGGAGAACGACAACAACATCTAGTCGACCCCAATGGCCAACCTCACCTGCTCGTGGTGCCCCCTGCTAGACAATGGACGAGGACATGGCGACCGAACTGTGGCGGTATAACCACTCACGGCTACAGGAGCCCAGAGGAGTTAAATGACCTCTAAAAGTCTGAGAGTGGAAGGATGCGGGAACCCACCACTTATTAACTTCCCAAGAAAACCGTTCAAATGGAAGCACAACAGGACGATAGCGATTTGTCATGCGACCCGACTGACGCTCGGCGCTATCCAGTACCCGGGCTGGCTAGTGTTAAATGGACGACTGATGCCCCCCCTGAGGTGAGTCGTCAGACTTCAGCGGGGAATTAAGCTTCTGACGACCCCAACCAGACCTCTGATAAGATCTCAATACGCGCCCACCATCGTACGAGGCCATACACAAAGCCGATAACCGCAGCAGATGGCGCAAAACAGTCAAAGAGAAAGTGATCCGTAGAGGGAGTCACAACCCTCAGCTATGAGAAAAACGACGCGAGGAGGAGGAGAATTTATTTATAAGTTGTAAATTGTAAAAGATTTATCATAATAAAATTAATAAACAGTACAGTGTTTAAGACCAATGTGCAAACTTATAGCTGGTTCATTATTTTGGTCTTTTATGTCACTTTGGATCTGAAGTTAGGAGGAGTATACATATTTAATCATATGTACCCAAAATGTTTTATCTACTACAAGTTGTCTGGAAGAAATAACCTATACCCTAACTAATGTATGTTTTTTCTTCATATTATATTTCTCATGATAACCATAATTATGACACAATGGTTATCTGGCTCAACTTCTATTTTATATGGCCTGGGTTTGATTCCCAGCAAGCCTGAAATTCAGATGAGTTACAAAAAAATTTCTTGGTCTGGGTGTGTTAAGTCTTTGTTTATTGTCCATACCCACAACACAACTGAACCTAATGTAAGACTTATGAGTGTGTAACTAGAGCTATTTACATAAGTAATATAACAATTTCATGCACAACATGATGATCACAAACTTTTTTTATACATATTATTTATAATTGAATCAATCATTGCCCCACAATGTTACTCCCTAGTATAACAGGATAAATACAACAATCAGAAGGCATGTTTGCATTAGTTAACTGTAATCCACATTACATAACAAAGTCACAGTGCATAACTATTACAAAATATGACGTAATGTAAGGAATCTCAAGTCATTCACTTATCCATTCAACCATATCATAAACATAAATTATCCAACCATGAGAAGTTCAAGAAATATTCAGATGTTTTTACAACTATGTATGTATATTAAGTAATAGTGTCCTACTAGTAACTAGTAGAGTAGTATGTTACCTAATAGATAAACTTTGTTACTAGTTTACAGTTTACTACCACCCTTTTTACCCGACTGCGTCAGAAGGAGGGTTATGTTTTTCGAGTGTATGTATGTTTGTATGTATGTCCATTTATTTGTGTCGCCCCACAGCCCAAACGGTTGAACGGATTTCGACATATGAGTTATCGTAGAATTCGTCAGAACTGTGAAAGTGTCATAGGCTATATGAATTTTCAAAATGGCGCTCGAAAGTGGAAGAAAAAGGGGATAATCTTGAGTTTTTTTTGTTATCTTAGCAACATGGGTATCAAATGAAAAATCGTGAAAAGACCTTTTCAAAAATATATCATATAACGTATAGGCACACGTTTTAACACAAATTGTCAAAAACCATCTCGAAAAGTAGAATTTTTCGGTGATAACACTAAAAAGTTTGAAATAAAAATATTATTATAAAAACAAAAAACCCGACTGCTTACAAAAGAACTCAAAAGAAAAAAACAAGTCTCACAATATCAACATAAAATACTTCATAATGCTGCAGGCGGGGACAACAATACTGTTGCCTACAGGTAACAAAAGATTTATCACAAGTACTATGTTTGCCTGCAGCACCATGAAGTACCTTATTATTTAAAGAAGTTTTACGTACACCCTTTCTGTACCCCCTTTTAAGATTGTATGTACAATGTACAATCGGCCCATTTGATTCGTACCCCACTTCGTCAACAGCTCGTTTGAACTTTTGAGAATGTCAAATTCGTTTTCATTTCAAGCGTGTCTGCTGCACATATGACTTTCTTATTATTATGCTCAATCAGTCAAATCGTCAAACGTCGTTCTAAATTTTTGTCAAGTGCAATGATTTACTTTTTACAATCCATACTAATATTATAAATGCGAAAGTCTGTCTGTCTGTGACGTTTTCACGGCTAAACCACCGGTCCAATTTGGATGAAATTTGGAATGAAAATAGTTGAAGACCCAGAAACACACATTGGCTATGTTTTTTTCAAAAATCAACCCCTAAAAGCTTGCATTAGGGGATGAAAATTTGTATGAAAAATCTGAACCGCTTGAACGACTTCGATGAATTTTCCCAGGAAGATAGTTGATGACGTACCCCCTTCCCCACTTCCCCGGTTCGCGATATAAATGAATTCCACGCGGGCGAAGCCGCGGGCAAAAGCTAGTATCTGATAACTGCAAAATATATTTGACAGAAATCCTTATGTCTTTTGTATTAACTATAAACAAGATTTTTCCGCGGCTTACCAGCTAAGCAAACAAATTCCGTTAAAATTATTCCATGGGAATTTATTTAGAGGAGTAAAATTATCCTTTGTTTTTTTCAGAATCTCAAACCTCCTCCATATAATTTCCAAGAAATTCAGCACTCAGTCGTTTCAACAGATTCAGCAGTTTAAGTGTGAAAAGCCAATAGACGAACAAAGTTACTTTCACTTTTTAATAATTTTATTTATCAGAAATCGTTTTTGCAGATTTGAATATCTTTACTTCATGATGGACAGACAATGTGTTTAATGTTTATGTTGATTATTGTATTATATAACATGTCATAGTATTCAGAAACACAAATCTCGAAATATAAATCTGTCGTCTAGTTTCAAAACCCGCTAAAACACTTTTAACAAAACGTCACCAAAGCAACCAAAAAATAGAGGTATACTTCATAATATTTCTAATTTATACAAAACTAACCATTTTAATGCCTTATTAGACGTTTACAAATACTTACAACACTGAATATAATTCAAAACAGCTGTAATGATGAAAAAATAACATGATTTTGTTTTAGTATGTATTGGTGTAAACTTTTGGTTTTGGCGAGTTTTGAAACTAGACGACAGAAATAATGTATTGTCAATGTCATATAGAGTATTAACAGGTTTGTTTCCCAGGCAACGAATATTTAAACGAATTTCGACTTAATTGCACTTGATGTGTTATAAGAAAATGAGCTGAAGGTGGGGTACGAATCAATTGGGCCGATAGTACATTATCAATGGATGATCAGAATGAATGATGGTTGAATTTTGAAGAGTGTATAAAAGTTTTTTTCTGAATGTTAATCCGTTAAAATAGAATTTGAAATATCATTCAGTAAAAAATTTGTCAACTTCATGGTTTGTTTTGATTGCATTGCATTGCATTTTGATTGATTGTTTATAAAGAAATCAGGTGATAAGGAAATTACTCATTTTGTTTGACTGAGTTTGCAAGCTGTTACAATTATTTGTTACTATTCATGCATGCCCGCATTACTTGAGTATGCTTACATATATGTGTGCTGTCTTCTAGTAATTGAATTTTTAAACTTAACATACCCAAACCACCTACATATAAAACTATTCCGTTACTGAGTGACTGACTACTGACTAATGACAATACACAGCTGAAACCTCTGAAAGGAAAAGCTGAAATTTAGTAAACATGATCCTTGGAGAGTGTAGAGGAGCAGTAAGAGAGGATTTTTAAAATCCCTCCTAAATAGGAATAAAAAGGGGGATACTCTGAAAAAAAAAGACGCAAGCGAAGGTGGGGGAAACCTAGTATGTACTCGTATAAAAATGTTGATTGCACGTACAGAACCCTAAAATTAGAGCAGTGACTGTTTACGGTTTGAGGTGTGACCTTGTGTGCGAAAATTTCGAAACTTTCTAGCGTTGATAGCGCGCCGTTCTTTTCGCGGTCAGGTAACAAAAACTGTATACATTTTTGTACAATAGAACTTTACTTAGAACATATTTTTTATTAATTCGTTTTTGTTAAATCTGAAATTAGGAACAATAGCGTATAATCCATACTAATATTATTATAAAGCTGAAGAGTTTGTTTGGTTGAACGCGCTAATCTCAGGAACTACTGGTTCGAATTGAAATTTTTTTTTTGTGTTGAATAGACCTTTTATCGAGGAAGGCTTTAGGCTATATAACATCACGCTGTAACAATTAGGAGCGAAGAAATAATGGAAAATGTGGAAAAAACGGGGAAAATTATTCATTCTCGAGGGCTTTCGTTGCATGCGTTGCGAAAACGATTCAAGATACCAAAAATATATGTATTATTAAACACTAAATATTGTATTTATAATAATAGCTTTATTTTATACAACTTTTTCGTTGACAACAGCGCGGGAAGTCTAGCTGTCACCTCTAGCTAGTGATGGGGTCATGTCGGTATGACCGTAGTGTTGCACATTATCTTCTATTACGATATTTCGTCTAACAGTTCGGCCATCCTGCCAATCCTTCGGCCTCGAAGGATACTCTCATTGATGTAAGCAGCAATATTGTAGGATCTCATATGCTCCATGACCACAGCTTCAATTTTTGTAACTTCAGCTTCTTACAGTAATTATTTAATTTTCATTATCTCTTATGTTAGTTACCACAGCATAAATATAATTCTCATTATGGTACATGTGCGTTGTTTAGGTCTTTTATTTTCATTATCTTATATGTTAGTTAGTTGTAGGCATTCAAGCCATAGCTTTTTGCACTTACTGTAAGCATGAGCCCCTTTACGGCATTTCTGCGCATCTGCTCTTAATGACACTGTAATGAAGAGGTTCTCCTGAACAATATAATGTACATCTGTAATGGCATTTAATGCCCCATCTCTGTCTGACGTATAAGCATGCGTCTCTATCAGCACTTGATGCCAAATGCCCCTCTAGGCTATTTCAGTGTGTATCCTTAACGATATTCGAAGTCTTGTTCCTCTCTCGGCAACATAATCGTACGCCTAAATCAGCAATTGAAACAAAAGCATCTATCGGCTGTATAAGTAATGTGCCCCAACCGGCATGTCAAATCTGATGCCCCTCTCGGCATTTCGGACCAGCAATACCTAGAACATGGTTCCTTCAATGGCAATATCAGCTATTCGATTCTAATGACATTTCGAATATGGCGCCCCTAACGGCATTCCGGATATTCATCCTTAACGGTTACTGAAATATCGATTCAGGTATTCGCCCCTCACGGCATTTCGTATATTCGTCTTTAGCGGTTGATGAAATATCAATTCAGATATTCGGCCTTCAAGGCATTTCGGACTACGTCCTCAACGGTAACTAAAATATTACTTCAGGTATTCGGCCCCTACGGCATTTCGGATATTCGTCTTTAGCGGTTGATGAAATATCAATTCAGATATTCGCCTATCATGGCATTTCAGATATCCATCCTTAATGATTAATGAAATATGGCGCCCTCACGGCATTTCAGACTTACGCCCCTAACGGCAATTCAGATATCTCGCCCCTCACGGCATCTGAAATACACAGCCCCTCACGGCAATTTTCAGACATTCGCCCCTCACGGCATCTGAGACATGTGGCCCCTCACGGCAGTTCAGATTTTATCCCCTCACGGCATCTGGAACGTGTAGCCCCTCACGGCAATTCAGATTTCAGCCCCTCACGGCATCTGAGACATGTGGCCCCTCACGGCAGTTCAGATTTTATCCCCTCACGGCATCTGAAACGTGTAGCCCCTCACGGCAATTCAGATTTCACCCCCTCACGGCATCTGAGACATGTGGCCCCTCACGGCAGTTCAGATTTTATCCCCTCACGGCATCTGAAACATGTAGCCCCTCACGGCAATTCAGATTTCACCCCCTCACGGCATCTGAGACATGTGGCCCCTCACGGCAGTTCAGATTTTATCCCCTCACGGCGTCTGAAACGTGTAGCCCCTCACGGCAATTCAGATTTCACCCCCTCACGGCATCTGAGACATGTGGCCCCTCACGGCAGTTCAGATTTTATCCCCTCACGGCATCTGAAACGTGTAGCCCCTCACGGCAATTCAGATTTCACCCCCTCACGGCATCTGAGTCATGTAGCCCCTCACGGCAATTCAGATTTCACCCCCTCACGGCATCTGAGTCATGTGGCCCCTCACGGCAGTTCAGATTTTATCCCCTCACGGCATCTGAAACGTGTAGCCCCTCACGGCAATTCAGATTTCACCCCCTCACGGCATCTGAGACATGTGGCCCCTCACGGCAGTTCAGATTTTATCCCCTCACGGCATCTGAAACGTGTAGCCCCTCACGGCAATTCAGATTTCACCCCCTCACGGCATCTGAGTCATGTGGCCCCTCACGGCAGTTCAGATTTTATCCCCTCACGGCATCTGAAACGCGTAGCCCCTCACGGCAATTCAGATTTCACCCCCTCACGGCATCTGAGACATGTGGCCCCTCACGGCAGTTCAGATTTTATCCCCTCACGGCATCTGAAACGTGTAGCCCCTCACGGCAATTCAGATTTCACCCCCTCACGGCATCTGAGACATGTGGCCCCTCACGGCAGTTCAGATTTTATCCCCTCACGGCATCTGAAACGTGTAGCCCCTCACGGCAATTGAGGGTTAAGAGGCACCATTTTTCCCTTTTTGTATTTTATACTTGTTTATATATTTCGACATATTCAATCGACTTGATCGACTATTTTGTCTTTATCTGGTGTGGCCCCACACCTTTCATCCATTAATCAGATCACCTTTCTGAAACACAGTTGAACAACATGTATAAGTAAACATTAGACACACCAAGTGGCCTTAGGCCACACAGTAATTGTAAACATGGATATGGGAGTCCCATTGATTCATTTTAAATGCAACTCGTAGAAACAATTAAAATGATGTGATCTATCCACACATGTTGCGTTCAATAAATGCTTCATAAGCAGTGTTGTTTTAATTATAATATCTTTAAAAATTGTGAGCTTAGCACTTTCTATATTCATCAGTCAACTAAATACTTGCTGAAAATAAGAACTTTGAGAACACCAACAATTTCAAGTCATTATGCCATTGCCTTTTTTTTTTATTTTATTTTTTTTAACCTCCTTGAAGATCCACCATAGTGTGTAGTGGATGATAACCCATATGTTTTATTTACACTTTAACAATCTACATGCCTTTTATTTATTTTTTTATACTGAATGATTTTACTTTTGCCATCAATAGGTACTACTCTATTTTCATAGCCTCTATGAACATTTAGTTCCCAAATAAACACAACAACTTCAACTCAACACATTCAACTACAACAATTTGAGCAACCAATCGTACAACTTAGATGCTGAATACTACAGTGTGTACTTTTCAAAATGATAACATTAATTTGGTTTCTGTCACTAAAACTTGCATTGCCCTCACCATTTTATTTACATTATTTTCTATTTATTTACATATTTTCATATATATTTTTTTATCAATTATATGATTATTATTTTCCTACAGGTAGACCCCATATGATAACACAATCAAAACATTCATTAATAAAAGAAACTAGAACTTCATTCATGGCTCTTCAAAACATTGTATTTGTGTTGGCTACCAACTTTGAGAACCCTTGCATGGTCAAGACTTTAATATTAACTCAATGTCATTTCTAAATAACAATTATACTATGAACCAATCTTATAAATTGCAAATATCAAAATAACTAATGGGGATATCATTACTTCTCCGTTATCTTATTAAACACTCTATAGTGTAAGCATATACAAGGATTTCCTGTATTAAAAACATAGAACTTGTATGTGAGAAATAGATTTTCCAAATATCCCTTTATATAAATCATTTTAAATAACATTATCAAAATTTTTAAATAAGTTTATCTCTTTGTTATTATCTTATTATTTTGTAATATTATTGTTTTGTTTCTCTATGGCTTATACTATATGTATTACCATATATTAAATGTTAATTAGCCATATTTGCATTTAAATTCTAAAATCTCCTGCTCTATATTTCACTAAAGAAAATATAACAAAAGGCAAGGACAATAAGTCCACCATTCAATATGACTTAAACACTATATCAATAACTATCACCACCATAAACCTGTTATACATTTTATATAATGTTTTATATTATGTTGTATCATGAACTGTTATAAAATATAATTACACCCATTGACCAAATGAAAGCACTAAATTTCATTTAATTCCAGAATTAGTTCCCTACAATTGATGAACATTATACTATATAAATTTATAGCTTAGTTATACTTCTACATCTCAAGCCCCTTTATTTATCAACTTATATTTGCTACTCTGGGTTACCTAGAGCTAGAACAAATCACTTTAGTGATCCCACGTTATTAATACTAGGTGTATTTTTTTCCTTTGTAATTCAAGTTTTACTAAACATACTGTTAAAACGGTATGCAATAAAGAGTTATTGTATTGCCCATCACTCCTATGTTCAAAACATTTAATAGCTTTATTTACACTGGTCTTTATTGCCCCCGTGTGCCCCAATGATACATTAAGCTAAGTTTATTGTAATAAAACTCTATAGCATTTTCACTTATGTAACTTTTTGCTATTCAAAGGATATAAGAAAAGCCCAACTTATCTTATATGATGGTTGCTGCTCATATCAAACCTTGCCAAAACTCCATAACTTAGGAGTGTAGTTGTATTCTAATATTATACTTATCCCATCCATGCATTTTAGATATGCCTTCCCAATTTGAATCCAATGCTCTATAGAGCTAAATTCTATATCCAATATGCTATATGTAGATCAGACTTTCTGTGTCAATTTTCTTATAATGCAGTTAGTTCCTTCACAAGACTTTCCGATGCTTTCGAACTGTTTTGTATAATTGTTTTCCTTATTTGATTCTTTGCCAATCCTTGGACTCTAGTTGTAGATAAATTCAATCAACATAATTGTTGCAAGAATCTTCTTTCCTTCAGATTCATTTACATTAACTCAATAGTGTAACATTACTAGAACCCATGAAAGTAAGTGGTCTCAGTGTTTCTTTTCACCATTAATATAATATATATTATGCACTCTCAACTCATTGCTTGGTGTAAAACAAAGTCAATATAATACAACATGAAACAAGCTCACCCAGTTCTAATGCACCAAGAGATGCATGACTTGCCATGCACGTGAAATATAAGCCACTTAACTTTAAAAAGTCCTTTTAACATGCATTTGCATCACACCAATTCACAACAAGAAACACGTCACAACTTGACCAAACACGAGTAGTATAGGTAATACTCCATCCAAAGTAACATATTAGTTACACAAGCACTGAATAATGTTAATATGAGCATATTTAAGCACTCTTAACTTATCTTTTAAACTTTAAAGCCAGTCATTATGCACTTTGTAACTTTTCAAGCGTCTTTTGCGCAGTTGAGTTTAGGTATCAACACAAGTCACGAATTTTACGTTATTCGTCTCGCCAAGCTTTACAATACATATAGGCACGTGAATTCTATGTCACTTCTGAATTATTAAACACTAAATATTGTATTTATAATAATAGCTTTATTTTATACAACTTTTTCGTTGACAACAGCGCGGGAAGTCTAGCTGTCACCTCTAGCTAGTGATGGGGTCATGTCGGTATGACCGTAGTGTTGCACATTATCTTCTATTACGATATTTCGTCTAACAGTATGAAACAATTATTCCTCTTGAAATGATCTAAAAAAATGTCCACGACAGTATAATATGTCTATCTTTTAAGATTAACACACTAGAACCGTTTTTATGCTAATCAAATTTGGTCGAACCCACTGCCATACCAAACTTGCCGCGTTTCCAAGTTTAATCTGAATTAATCTTGCTGTGATCCTTTGCTACTTTGCTATTATTTTGTCGTAAGCTTTATTTCTAAGTTTAATTTAACCTGAATTAATTTTGGTGATAGTTTATTATCTTCCCGAAATTCCTACGGGAGCGGGACCTACGCGGTTGATACTTACGGGTCCCGAAGCGAAGCGAGGGCGGTTCGCTAGTACAAAATATAAATAGAATAATACGTTTTTAAATACTGTGATCAATCGATTAGTTATAATAATAGACTGACTGACACCTCTCATCTCGCGGGAGCAGCTCCTTTTTTCTCTATAAGCTCGTAATCTAAAACTAGTTCAATAAAGCCTTTATTAATAATTTAATATCATCGACACAACCGTACAACCCCTTCCCCTTCCGAAAATATTCTTTTATATTCCTTCAGCCGAAGCCTATACGCGCTCAAACATTTTTTCTTCCTAATTGTACCTTTGTAAAACGACCTTAACGGTTTTCATGGTATTCACATTAGTATATACCAAAGTTGCTTAGATTATGATGTGATTTGATACAGTCACGCAGACAATCATGAACAAATAATGAAACGATAAAAACGAGTTTGGTAGATGGCATCCGTTTGAGGTGTGATTCAAGGATAATGTGATTCGAGGTAGTTAGACGGTACGAATACAAGCTGAGTCAATGTAATTCGCGAGTATACGCGATGTGTTGATAGGCCGTAACGTATAATATTCATCTGCACATTATAATAAAATTATAACTGATTTCTGTCTATGACGTGACGTGATAGATATTATAAGAGAAAAATTATTATTGATTTAAAAAACAATGAATGATGGTTTTGTCAAAAGAATAGTAGTTAGTAACCAAGCAAATACAAGAAACTCCATGATTTTTATCTGGATGTTTTGTTTTCGATATCTAACCAGTAATCAGCGTTTCAGTCTGCTGAAAGATAGAATCGATGTACTATCTAGATACCGTCATTATATTTCTACATTTATTTAAATACGCTTAGAATACTTACCTCTACGAAATAGGTATCCACTATCCAGTGTTAGTAAAACTTTGGTATTATGGCCGCTGGTCCAACTTTCTAACGCAAGAATTAAGTCTCCGGAAGCGAAGCGATAAACATAAATCGTTAATTTGATTTGGATTAAACCAAAGATGTTCTTCAAACGCTCTCAAAGGTGAAAAGGAAGTGTAGTTTCTCAAACTTCCTTCGCCGAAGCAACAGGCGAAGTGCGCGTTGATGGAATTAATTTGTTTTAATTAGCCGTCGGCCTTCACGTGGAAGTAACTGAGAACACTCGAATGGCATTGTTTAGGTTAAGAGATGTTCCGTTTCGTAACTTTCTCCCGTCTACTAAGTAATGGATAATGATGGAAGTGTTCTGGTTTTTAGATACATTTTTAGAAAGATCAAAAAGAAATAGCGCTACACACTTTTAGTTCCACATTCTAGGAAACGCTCAACCAGTCTGAGAGGAACGGAAATTGAACCAATTTTATTGAACTGTTAGAAATTAAAGTCATCGTTCAAATTTCCGTCTTGCCAGGAATTGAAACCAGCACCATTCGAACGGCAGTTCGGTATAGAAACCATTGCCCCATACGCGTCGACGCCGTCGCCGTATCTACTGTAATATTGACTCGACAGAGTCATCATAATGATCATCTAACTCGAGAACTGACGACCCCGTCGGCTGATTGGTGTTGACTTGCTGGCCCTGCCTGCGAAACAAGGGGTCCAGGGTTCGTGTAACAGAAAAATGTTCATGTCCATTTCACCCGCTACACAGGGAATCCTAGTGAGCGGGTATGTTTTTTATCAGCGTTTATTTTAATTATTACTCATTTGTGTATTTGTTTCTGTATTTCTGTGCGAGTATATTGCATATTACTACAATGTCATAGTGATCTAAGACTCCCGATATCGAATGTCCAGCCCTAATTACATCAGTATGCACATTATGTGACTGTGATAAACCAATCACACTGGTGTTCGTATGAAATTAGATTCGTGGTTTCATTTATCACGCAATAAGCTTTCGAAGTCGTGTTGCGAAATTCGGGGAATCTCGAAACGCCCAGTAATTTCAATATTTCACGTGGTTAAGCTTGAATAGAATGTACTCATGATTGTTTTATAAAAATTATTTCACAAATCAAAAGTATTACTAATGTAAATTTACAGAATCCCTGGAAGATCAGGTGAACATAAATATTTTTGAATAGCATAATTTATGAGGAAGGCTTTTAGACTACAAACAGCGGATTTTCTGCAATCTGGGGCTTGTCCTCTATATTAGTACTCCATACTCCATACTGATAATTTTTCAAACCAAGAAAATGCTTAGGTACTTATGTAGGTAAATGGTAAATGGTTCATTACATATTTCTTTCCACAATGTTTAAATCCTAAGTGTGATCATAATTATCCACGAGACTTTCCTTTGTAATGTAATGTAAAGAAAAAGTCTGTCTAATGGGACGGCTATAGAAACCATCATTATATTTTTTACTCTTTACACAAAGATATATTTAATGACACGTAAGTAGGTACATACTTACATTACAAATAAAAATGTCTTCATAGTAAAACTACCGACTTGTAACATCACAGTCAAATATTACAAAACAAAATAGCTACATCAGACGCTTGGTCAAATTAAATAAAAAATGTTTGCTGTAAGCCGAATTTCTAGAAGTCTCTGTGGCATTCACTTCAAACAATGAACTGGAATATACCGTGAGCATTCCGATTGTTCAGAAATATTTTAATTATTACACGCTCAATAACATTCATACTACAAAACTTCTGTGAGTGAGAATACTTGGGCAATAACGTATTAATTAGGTACTCATGGTCATGTGATATACATAGATATTGCATAGTTGAAGTAATCACGTTAGGTATAAATGATGAAAATACTAAAACGGGCCGATTATTTTTTTATGAACATCCTAGACAGGAAAATATCAGAACGCAATATTACTTGTAACTTTTAAGTAATATTTATCGTTAAATTATTCTTTGATTAATCTATACTAATATTATAAAGCTGAAGAGTTTGTTTGTTTGTTTGTTTGGTTGAACGCGCTAATCTCAGGAACTACTGGTTCGAATTGAAATATTTTTTTGTGTTGAATAGACCTTTTATCGAGGAAGGCTATAGGCTATATAACATCACGCTGCAACAATTAGGAGCGAAGAAATAATGGAAAATGTGGAAAAAACGGGGAAAATTATTCATTCTCGAGGGCTTTCGTTGCATGCGTTGCGAAAACGATTCAAGATTCCAAATCTATACTAATATTATAAAGCTGAAGAGTTTGTTTGTTTGTTTGTTTGGTTGAACGCGCTAATCTCAGGAACTACTGGTTCGAATTGAAATTTTTTTTTTGTGTTGAATAGACCTTTTATCGAGGAAGGCTATAGGCTATATAACGTCACGCTGCAACAATTAGGAGCGAAGAAATAATGGAAAATGTGGAAAAAACGGGGAAAATTATTCATTCTCGAGGGCTTTCGTTGCATGCGTTGCGAAAACGATTCAAGATACCAAAAATATATGTATGAAAGAATTATTCCTCTTGAAATGATCTAAAAAATGTCCACGACAGTATATGTCTATCTTTTAAGATTAACACACTAGAACCGTTTTTATGGTAATCAAATTTGGTCGAACCCACTGCCATACCAAACTTGCCGCGTTTCCAAGTTTAATCTGAATTAATATTGCGTAAGCTTTATTTGTAAGTTTAATTTAATTTAACCTCAATTAATTTTGGTGATAGTTTATTATCTTCCCGAAATTCCTACGGGAGCGGGACCTACGCGGTTGATACACGGGTCCCGAAGCGAAGCGAGGGCGGTTCGCTAGTCATTAGATATTTTGTATTGTTAAAAGACTAATATTACACTTGTTGAACGGCTCGCCAATGGAATGCGACGAAACCGGTCAAAAATTCAAACAAGTTTCTAGATCGTGCTATCTTTACCTTTTACCTACCTACGGTAGATCAGAATTCTGCAACAATATCAGGTAATTTGATAGGTATTTTTGATTGATTCTCCGACAAATTTTCATCCCTAAGTTTACCTCCTCTTGGCTTGACTTATCACAAACGTTGCGACAGCTAGTTGAGACAGCTTCAATATGGGTCATTCTACGTTAAGAGGGACCATCGGTGGCAACATAAAAAAATCACACATTATTTGAAAATTTAAAGGAATTGACAATACTTAATAATAGTAAATAACAAATACTTTGTGGTCACTAAATTGCAATACCTAAACTAGCTTAGTTTGGTTACAATTGCATGTTTACCGACAAAAAAGTATCTACCCTGGTCTGTCCCTTTACTATTCTGTAACAGAGTTTTTGAAATTCAATAGATTTCTGATATATTCTGTTCTGAGCTTTATTTATTACATAAAGATGGGTAAACAATCATTTTGAATACTTAAATCAACTCACAAATAAATTTTATTTTCTATTTTTAAAAATAACGCAAGTTTTGTCCCTCGTATTTTATGTCTCCTCCCCTGAACATTTTTGGTCCGTTTAAAAATGCCGTTAAAGTACTATGGTGTAGCAAATTTAAGTCTTGGAGCATTTGTTTTAAAGTGAAGTTAGCTAAAAACGTCGCCCGTGCGAATCGCGTGCTCTCATTGGCGGATAGGCCGACCAAGCCACTCGTCTCGCGCGGATGTGACAGTCATTGCTGTCTCTCCACTGGTAAGTTTTATTTAATTGTTACTCATTGTAAAAATTTGATTGTTATTTGTTTTTATCTTAATTTCTGCCTAGTTTACCGTATTAGTTTGTTTTGTCGTAACAGTACATACTTTTCTGATAGTTTACTTTTTTCAATGAAAACGTCTCTACCCTGCCGTATTTCCCCTGCCTCATGAAATGCCAGGGTAGAGACATTACATCCAGGGTAAATACGGAAGTATCATATTAGTACCTTCTTAGTATTTTACATAATATTATCTTTCCTAAAGAAATAATTAAATAACATAAATGATAATAATGTTTTAATTTTAGTTATGGTGTACGTTACTTTTACACTATATAGTTGTTTTATATTCGATGATATACGTTATTTTGCATGTTTTTATTTTGTATGTTTATATGTTATTTGGGTAGCACCCAAAGAGCTTGACTTAAATTTATTATGTGTCTAACTTTAAAATATCCCACAAATAACCTACTTAATGTCTTAAAGCCGTAACTTCTCTTTTTTTAGATCATGGTTTCCCGAAAAAAACTAACTCGTGAGGAACGTTTAGAAAAGAAGCGTCTGGCTGAAAGATTGCGGTACCAACGCATAAAAAACGATGCCGAAAAGTATGCGCAACAGACGGAAAAGCAAAAGAAGAAATATGAAAGAAAAAAAGAAAAAGGAACTAAAAAAAATAACCGCCTTCAACCTCGATAAGCAGATATAACTCAAACTACTCGTCAGATGGCGCTCAATTCAAAACTTGTAGGTGTAAAGTTCTCGTCACTACAAATTAATCAAGCCCAAACACTGGATAACTGCAGTAAATCGTTGAGGAGTTCCCTCGACTGTCTTTCGGCTTCATCAGATCGACTCCAGACCTTTATGAAATTGTAGCGCTTTACTGTACTTATGAAAACATTAACAAAACCTAAGTCGTTCCTACAATTTTCGAAAGTTCCCCTCGATTTCTATGAGATGCCATCATCAGATCCTGGTGTCCTTATCAGCGTACCCTACTGCGCATGACGTTTACTTGCCAACAAAAAAGATTTATCAAAAAGTTTAATATTAAAGTTGATTCTTACGGCAAAATTGTTTCTTTCAATGCATTATATTATATGTATTTCCTTCAATGTCTCTACCCTGGATCCTGTATCTCCCCTGGTACATAAAAACTCTTGTAAAAATAGATAAATTAACTGGCCATCTTAAACAAGTACACAAAATATCTGATTAAATAGTTCTATATCGGAAAAATATATTATTTCAAATATTTATATCGTGCCGCTTTTCCTAACATCAGATGCCCTCTTAATGTAGAATGACCCATATATAAATTGGTTGGTAATTTTTAGCCTACTTTAAAATCGATAAAATTTCAAACAAATTCAACCCCTCTTTTATCTCCTTAGAGGTGGATTAAGAGTATTAAGACAAATTCTGTTCATCTAAAACTACTTATAATGGTACAATGTAATATACTAATAGGTCTTACATAAGTATAAGGTCTGGTTTGGTAACGACGCGACGCCGCTACGACAATAGTATAGTACATATGATACAAGTGCGCGAAGTTGGTCATTACAGTCGAGGCGGAATTGAGCCCGATCCGCAAGGCGAGGGCTGTAATAGAGCCAAGACTGTAATGAACAAAGCACACGCGTATCATACGACGTTTTTCAACACACTTGTGAGGAAAAAAACAATTAGGTATCGACATTTTTCAGTCACAAATCACCAAATTATAAACGAACAAATGTTTGCACAAAACACAAAATGGCGCGGTTTATTTTTTCGCGCGCCGTATCTTTGGTTGAATAACTATGCGCGCGCAGGTTAAGTCCAGAGACACCGAACATTCAGCCACAATATATTAAACTAAATAATTATGTATTTCTAATAAGAATTTACGGTAATTAATGATTTAAAATATTGTATTTTTTAAATGCTTTAATAGATAATTAGATGAAGTATAATCTTATCTTATCAGATTTGGACTAAGTACAACAAGTTTATTTATTTACAAAATAACAAATCTTTTGGTAACAACCTCTTTACGGATATTAAAAAAAAAGTGGAATAAGAAAAACACTAGTGCGGTAATGAAAAGTAAAACGCACTAGTGTGTAATAAACCGCATTCCGGGCGTAAGACTAAAGAAAAAATAGCAACTTTACGAGCAAGTGTGTTGAAATAGTACATTATGATACAAGTGCGCGAAGTTGGTCATTACAGTCGAGGCGGAATTGAGCCCGAGCCGCAAGGCGAGGGCTGTAATAGAGCCAAGACTGTAATGAACAAAGCACACGCGTATCATACGACGTTTTTCAACACACTTGCGAGGAAAAAAACAATTAGGTATCGACATTTTTCAGTCACAAATCAGCAAATTATAAACGAACAAATGTTTGCACAAAACACAAAATGGCGCGGTTTATTTTTTCGCGCGCCGTATCTTTGGTTGAATAACTATGCGCGCGCAGGTTAAGTCCAGAGACACCGAACATTCAGCCACAATATATTAAACTAAATAATTATGTATTTCTAATAAGAATTTACGGTAATTAATGATTTAAAATATTGTATTTTTTAAATGCTTTAATAGATAATTAGATGAAGTATAATCTTATCTTATCAGATTTTGACTAAGTACAACAAGTTTATTTATTTACAAAATAACAAATCTTTTGGTAACAACCTCTTTACGGATATTAAAAAAAAAGTGGAATAAGAAAAACACTAGTGCGGTAATGAAAAGTAAAACGCACTAGTGTGTAATATACCGCATTCCGGGCGTAAGACTAAAGAAAAAATAGCAACTTTACGAGCAAGTGTGTTGAAAAATACTTTTCAGTGATCCATCACAATCGGTTGACACAAGTGTCGGTATGTTTTTGTAATTTCTGTTTGATAAATAACTTGGATTACATGTGTGTTAATGGATTTATCATATTCAATTATTTTACCTATATCATTATTTTATCCTTGTTTGTTTCCTAGTCAATTATACAAAAGCTTTGTTAAATACTTTCAATTAATTTTACCAATAAATTTCCTAGTATATATTAAATTATATATTAATTCATTAAACTAAAGCATTATATTATAAATTGGCATTTATAAATTGGCGTCAGGACGTTAATCAATAGTTTTTTAGAAGTATACTTCTATGGTTGTTATATAAAATTTTTTTTAGTTTTGGTTAAATCAATTTGTTTTTATTTTTTAAACTGATGCAAGTAAGTTCTGTAGTCTCGTGCTACTGTAAACTCGTGTTTAGGAGTTAGGATCCCAGTGTAAGCACTTCAAACAGTTAAACCACCCGTCGAATGATATCTAGCTATAAAAATAGGCGAAAACTGAACCAAAGTCGTGTTTTGTTTGTTTGTTTCTGGAGTTATGGTAGTGACTCAGAGATTTACAAAAATACATTCTCTCTAGTTAAAATTAAACACTATTCACTCGGAAAGTCCAGCACACAAACTGGACAGTAGTCACTTGAATTTGATAATCTTTTACCTATTTTTCTTATCACATAATATAATCAGTATCTTCAACGATCATATAGGATAATATTTATATCACGTTATAGAACTATGGGTCGTCGGAAATACGGCATTGCCACTTCATGGTTACCTTTGCTCACAGTTCAATTTAGCTTGAAAACAAAATTTTCTTACGGCTTTTTAAATTTTCATCGTTATATACAATCTACCTTTTGTGTGGGATGCAATTTTATTTATTGAAACGAATTTCATATCGAACGCGACCGCAACGTAAGTCACCTGCCTTTGTCTGAATGTAAAAACTGCAGAACGAATTTTCACACGGTATTGCTCAAGAGACGTGGTGATTTCAGTTTTTGTGTAGTAAGATTTTGCATGAATTTTACTGAAATTATTTTTAGGACCAAAAATATAATTGTTTAATTTGCGGCTATTTATAAGCATTTGTTTATCGAAGCGAGCGAAATTTTAAGATTTTTGTTTTAGGAATTTCATTATAAGTAAGCAGATGTCTGTGGATTGTGCATTGTTCGTATAAAGCCTGATAATAAACAAAAATTTTGATGAAAAAAAATAAACCAACTGTTATTATGTGTTTTATAAATTATTACGTTGTGAAGATCATAATTCCGCATAATCTTTCCGTGTTATTCCTGAAATCCTGATACTACGGTGCAAGTGCAACAAAATCCTAGGCATTTTTTATCAAAATAGCAACAAAACAATTTTGTACAATACATTTGAAACAATGACTCGAACCATTGCTTATTCTTAATCTTGGCTCGTCGCCACATTTACTATTTACACTGGCGCCCACCGAGGGACCGTTTGTTTACTTGTCAACAGATTGCCGCTGAATGACATTTGTTTTGGCTACATCCAATGTTTTGATAGCAACGGTCCTTTGTGAACTTCATTCAACTTTTCACTTTCAGTGATGTAGTAAATCGCTTGTTGGAATATATAAACAACTTTTAAAATAGACGTAGGTATCTGTCGTCTTTGTTACTAAACAGTTTAATATGCATACATAAACTAAAATGTTAATTTCATTTTCACAATATTATGTTTATTAAAGTTCCTAATTTAAACGCTGTTTACCTTAACAAGTACCTGCTTCAAGTGTACATTGAGATGGTTTTAAGAAATTATTGATTTTAAGAGATTATGAACATAAGGCTTATTATTAAATGGCACTATACTTTCTCAGATAATTTTTAAAAGCTTCTTTCTTCTTTACAGAAAAAGGACCGTATCGCCGAGCACAATACTGAAACGCGAACAAAAGTGGCTTCGGATGCTCAACAACTGGGAGGCGTTTATGAGCAAAAATTATAAGAAAGTGCGCGAGAGATGTCGAAAAGGTAATGTATTTATTTTTATTTTGTTGTTATGTTGCTAAACAAGATGTAGGTAAGGTAGGCAATACTGACGTGGTGGCGTTGCGACTAGGGAATTCTAACAAAACTTATATTTTTTTATTTATTACACTTTATTGTACACCACAGTTACAAATGAAGAGATTATGGTACAATTCTTGTAAGTTGTGCACAAAAGGCGATCTTATCGCTCAATAGCGATTTCTTCCAGATAACCTTTGGGGAGATGACAAAGGGAGGACCAAAAATTGTTGGTAGGGTGTACAGTGCAATAATCAAAGATATCAAATATATACATACATATATAGGTACATACATAATATATAATATAATAAATAGCATAGAAAATACGATATAGTACAATATATACAACACACACAATTACATTGCACAAATTTGAATATAAACTTGGAACACATCTTGAAAGCTGAAAATGATGGAGCAATCAAATTAGTTATTAGAATTAAGGTAATAATCTTTAACGCGTTTTTGTGAAGGGGAAAGTCTAATACTAACCGGAAGAGAATTCCAAAGCTGGACCGCATAGACAGAAAAGGATTTGTGGAAGAAAGAAGAAGAATGCGAAGGGGTAGATAGGGATAAGTTTTCAGTTGAGCGAAGGTATCGATCATGTGACAAACACCTGTAGTTAAATCGCTCTTTTAAGTATGGCGGGCTCGTAGGACTGAATAGCACGCAGTACAAAGTAGAAAGGATGTGCGTATTCCGGCGAAGTCGGATAGGGAGCCACTTGAGTTTAGCAACTTACATTGTTTTGTGTGTTGATTGACAAAACCTGGACTCAGTGTTCACAAACCCTAATATATACATCTCGGAGACACTAGTCAGGATGGTGGTATAATGCTCCGATCATCAGGTTGTAAGGTGAAAATAAAACACAGTGGGCGTTCAATACGTGTCTTCATGATTTAAATTGGGTTACAGGTTACACAGTTCGATTTAATTTGATTAAAGCCTTTAGGTTAAGTTAAAACGTGACACAACTGAAATACACTTAGAGAAACGTTATTCCGTCGGGCATAGGTACGACGCAGTATAGGATTTTATTACAAAGTACACTAGTTAACTTAATGCGACCGTTCAGCTCGACGTCTGCTCGAGAAGTCTCCGCTCTTCGTAGCCGACTCCACAGGTGCCCTCTGTTGGGTTCCCCCTCCGATATCCCATCGAGACACGTTCACAATTCGTACAGTGTTGCCATTTAAATTACAGTTCCGGATTTACGTTTTATTCAAAGTTTAATGATTTATTTAGTTTGATTTTAATCTAATTTTATTTCCGTCTCCGACATACATATGAATAAAAGAAAGTAATATTTTCCACCGTCGGCTGCCAAGTTCTCAAAGCCTGGACTCAGACTTAAAAACGAAAGCTAACCATCAACACTTAACAGGTATACCAGCCTCAGTCCGACCTAAAGCGTGGCTGTACCTCTGCGGAGGTCAGCTGCTGCTGGAGAAGCACCCAAACGAATACGAAGAGCTGCTGCAGGCGCCTGGAGACCCCAAGTGCATGGAGGACATCCGGAAGGATCTCCACAGACAGTTCCCCTACCACGAGATGTTCATTCGAGAAGAGGGTTTGGGGTAAGTAACCTTACTTTATAGGTATATTTTATGGTATATTTCGCAAGTAGACTTTAACATTGTATAAATGATCTGAACACCTGGCCACACAATGAATGTTAAAAAAACAATGAGTCAGTCAGAGGCTGTTTCGGTATGACACCAAATAACGGAAAAAATATATTGCGTAAATTTCACACAATTACCAAGAAAATACCGGTTTTTAGTTCACTGTCGCAGTTTCTAACGTCATAGCAGTAACCTTCGTGGGAACAGTACTTCCCCCTATATAATAAATAACAATAAATAAATAACAATGCAAAAACTATAAAATAAATGCTATGTTCATAAGACACTTATATTTCCTAACTAGGATTCCCAGTGCTACTGATGGCGTAAACAATAAAAACACGCATGACCCAAAAGCAAACATGTCTCACACTACTCTCTACCCCGGCCGAGAATCGAACCCTAAACCCCTCGTTTCGTAAACAGGGTCACGACCATGGAGCAAATATAGAGAGGAGACGTTGTATGTATATTTTTCTATGAAAGATCGCGTTACGATTTGCGGGGCGAGGGGGATAAAGAAATGGGCGGGATATCGACTTTACTACGTAGTTCAACTATCTCACACTAGATGGATTCTAAATACGGCCCTGTGTTTTTGTTGTTGTAAGTAGTTGTCGATAGATGGCGCTGTTTACAAAATGATTATAAAAACTAGAAAAATGATATATTGGTGGTAAAAAATTCTTTAGGAATTAATGTAGGACGAATTTCAGTCCGTATGATTATCAAGATATAGTAATTGTTAGTTCTACGCACCTATACATTTGTATTTCCCTTGATACGAAGTGTCGCCATCTAACGTCAAGTAGAAACTTATTTGGTGAGCACCGTCGGTAGACTGACTTAAGGCCACGCCCACTGTGATGACGTCAGGACCTAGTTGAGTTACAGTGCACAGTTGCTTAGGGCGTCTCCTCTCTATATTTGCTCCATGGTCACGACAAAATAGGCAACAAGGCTACGAACGTACGAACTATTTTGCTAACCAGGGGATACCTTGAACCAGAACGCATTAGCAGTCGTGTCGAATTTAAAATCTCGCACGTTACTAACATCTCGCAAGATTGATTCAAACGTAGCGTAAAATTGCTAACCGCACGTTACATAGTTACGACATGCGATATTACGGTCAGTATGAACTAAAGCCTGCTATAAATAGTGTTGTTGCACGCCTAGAGCTGATGATGAATCACTGCCTGTTGGATCTATGTGTACAGGCTAGAAACAGGAATATTATGCGCAATATTGCTGCGGAATCCTGAAAAATATTGCTTGTGTTCGGCATACGGAATGCGCTATGTTTTTCTGTATTATTCTTTGTATTATTACTATTTATATTTATGTACGTTCGTATTTATAGTGCAGTTTCTTTGTTTATGGTACTATTCGCTTTTCCCGATTAAAGATAGGTTTATTTACTAGCCTAGACTCGGGGTCGCCGCTAGATACATGAGCGCCCACGTGCAAGACCATTTTGATCCCCCATACTATTATAAGTTGATCAAGTTGATCAGGTTTACATTTATTGAAATAATATCTCGTGGCGCCCTATACTTACACACGTTTGAAGAATTAAGTGCGTGGTAGGATAGTCAACAGAATTAAATTTGGAATATCAAATAGACATGTTACTACGAGAATAGATAAGAAGATACGTTATGTCACAGTGTATAATTATTTAGGTCATATTTTAATTAATATTTACTGATAAATCGATCAATCTTCAACGCTCATAGCCGGCGGCTTGTGTCATGTTAAAGGTTGAGTTACTTTGAATCCTAAGCAGAACTTCTAAACTACTAACCGTAATTTGACAATGAGGGATCGTTACAAGTACATTGGTCCTCCCCTGATTACAGATTATGACATCACATTAAATTGAACAATAACATCCTCTAGGTCTAGGGGACAAACCGTCACAAGTCACAAGTAATAAAAATCCCGCATATTATCTCTTTTTTTCACACATTTTTACGTAGTCGGCTCTAAGTTTTAAACTTATAATTATGTTTTTTTAAGTGTAAATAAAAAATAAATATTATGCAATATGCATTATACCAGTAATATATTTCTGAGCTACAAGAATTGAACAGACAGGCAGAAGAATTTTGTTATAAATAATGATTTGGTTATTTTTTATAATAAGTAAGACAGGCGTATATCATAAAACAGAGGTGTCGGGCAAAAAGTGGTGCACAGTGGATCATGGAGCACGCGAGTCCAATCTTACCGTCATGTTCTATTATTACTTGGTAGTCTTTAATTGTAGAAATTTGTAATCGATATCGTTAAATGCGTGCAGCATAGACTTGGACAGGAGAGGCGTGAATTTCATGTTATTTTTTACATAATGACCAATAATACGCTCTCGGTTTGCTTAAAAAAACATAATTATTTCGTCCATAAATAGGAACGTAGCCCGAAATACATATTTTTCTTTTAACCATGAAATTAAACTTGAAAATGAATGTCAAAGACGAAACTTTTATAAAACGCCTGATCATTGTATGGTCGTATATTAGGGTCCGTAGTGTCCGTACCCAAAGGGTGGCAAAGGAAGCTCTTATTAAAATGCCTCCGTTGTAGGGCAGGGATTTATCGCTTAAACGGAAATAGGGACTTAGGCACTTAGGAAATTTTCTCAGAATGCGTGTTACTAAAGCCACTAAAAAGTCATGAAGTCAAAACCGTTTTCCTCTTATATGTTATATAAGTATATTTCCCACTTATAGGTATATTATTTTTTTTTTACATCAAAGACGCTTCTTATACCTACTCGTAGTCCTACAAGGATCTTTTGGCCGATGACTGACGTGACTTTTAGGGAAGGCACACTGTAAGGCGCTGTCTCTGTCACCCTCACGTCAGTCATCGGCCAAAAGATCGTTGTAGGACTCTACTTCCAATATACACTTACAGGTCGCAGACAGCAAAACGTTTTTAAATAGCAACACAATGCTGGAATTATCGTGATAAGACGATTCGATCGTTGGAATGACCTTACAAACGTTCTACCACTTGACTAAAAGGATTCTAATTTTAGTAGAAGGTCTTACATATTGCTCGTGGGAAATGAATTGATTAAAATGCCATAGGAGTAATGTGTGGGTAATTGTTAAAACCTTAATTAAGAATCGATGGCTTCAAGCGGTGGGGTGCGTTTCAATTGCCATGCGGGCAATCGAATTAATCTAGGAACTATCGATTAGGAAAATATACGAGTAGCGAAACATGAAAAAGTATTATATCTACTTACTTTCCATTGAGGTAATTATTTAAAAAAGTCGATACTTAAAAGAAGTGTTTGTTTTTATTGTAGAGCTGTGTTTCGCTTTCTGAATTGAAAATATTATTAATATTTATTGGAATGAAAATTGAATTTTGCAGAAACAATGAATATAAAGTTAGAGCCTACATAATTATATTATTATGAGACTTTGCTCGATAAATTTTATAAAATCTGACTGATCGAATATTCTGTCACCGATTCAACGCAACATGCTTCTCAAATGGTTTGTTGATATGATTATCTTATATTACGCATTGGTAAATACGGCAAAAAAAAAGACGTGTGGCACTCGGAGACTGCCGCGGTAAAGCTATTGCATTGCATAGCATTTTTAATCAACTTATGCAATTACAATTATATATTTATTTTATTTATTATATCACAAATCAATTCTTATACAGGGTGTCCCGTAAGTAGTGGACCAAAGAGATGTGGGTGATAGGGGGGGTCTCGGTCTATGTCAAACACAAAATTTTATTGGCCTAGGCCTTATAGTTAATATAAATTTTAGTCGATATTAACCAACATATTTATACCTTTTTGGAATTGATAAAAGCTGTACTTGTTTTTAAAATAAAGTTCCACCAGGTGTCCATACATTTTTTTTACACCACGATGTATCAAAGATCATGTTGCATTTTGTGTAATTAAAATTTTGCCAAAATTAAGAAATTAAGACATGATTAATTCTTATCCTACTAATGGTTTGAACTGGAAAACTTTTAAAATAACCAGCAAATATGTTTTCCTATCTGTATTAAATAAAACAAACTTAAAATTGTAAAAAAAAACTAATATTTCCAATACTATTAGTATTCAAGGTGCCAAGTTTTATAAAAAATCCTTAAAAATTTCATAACTTCAAAACTATGAGGCCTAGGCCAATAAAATTTTGTGTTTGACGTAGACCGGGACCCCTCCTATCACCCACATCCCCTTGGTCCACTACTTACGGGACACCCTGTATAGTGCTGTTATTAATATTCGTCTTGATTCCTCATAACATCATTAATCCCTTTGATTATATACACGGTTAATCCATATTCTACCACAATGTTGCTCTTGCTCGGACATCCACATAATTTTTTTTCTGACACATAATGTCATTATATTATTTGAAATCTTCCTTTTAATGGAAAGAGCTTTCAGTTTCGGCCTAACTACCTCGCTTCTGCAGATCTCTTATCACCTCCTGCTGATCTTGCTCCTCACACTTGTTTTAGTAGAGGCATAAAATTCCTCCATTATAATAGGTCATTAATTAAAACAGACACAAATGGAGTTATCTTCAGCTCCCTCCAATGTATTGCTGCGTCCCGTAGAAAAATCTATTTCGAAAAATAAGTGTAAAGACTGCTATAAGTTTTTAACCTATTTGTTAACCTATTTGATGAATCTTCGTTTCGTTATTTCTCTTGTGGCTGTATTTTGTTTTTCATTTCAATGTGATTTTCTAATATAATCGTTAAAATATTTCTACGGATTATTTTGAGGATTTAACAATTTTATAAGCTTAAAACTAAAATTAAAAAAACTAAAAAACACGCTTTTTATAGAATACTGAACTAAAAAAATAGAAAATAAGTTTCAATAAATTTAAATTAAGAATAGTGTTAAAAATTTCAACAAACATGAATTAATAATAGTGTAAATAAAGAAAATATTTTATTTAAAAAAAGCGTGGGGTGCTTTTTAAGATATTATCAAAATGACACCATGCACCCCACGCTTTTTTTTAAATAAAATATTTTCTTTATTTACACTATTATTAATTCATGTTTGTTGAAATTTTTAACACTATTCTTAATTTAAATTTATTGAAACTTATTTTCTATTTTTTTAGTTCAGTATTCTATAAAAAGCGTGTTTTTTAGTTTTTTTAAACTATTATTTATTTTCGACTTTTTAGTTTTGTTTATTTATAATAGCTTGTTTTTATAATTTTAAACTATTATTTGGTCTCTATCGATCTATCTACTGTGATAACTTAGAATTCAAATAAACAGAAGAACAACGCCATCTAGTAAAACGTAATGTACGCAGTCAAACTGAATACGCAGTTACAGCTAGTTGCCCGTAAATATGGGTAGATGGCAGTAGCAAATGGATAGATGGCAGTAGTGTGAGAGTAAAAAAATTAAAATCTTATTTTGCATATTGAAAATTGGAATAATTTTATCAAAATAGTGTAATGTCATCGGAACTCGATAAATCTACAAAGTTTGAACGAAATCTGGCCATTTAAAGTGGGTCAAAATCGCGTCCAAAGAAGTCGGTTACAAACAAATATACAAACATACAAGTGAAGCTAATATAAAGCGTGTAATAATATCATTATGGTAGTCTCTTTATGCGAAGGAGAGTTACATACAAACATACATACAAACATACAAACATACAGGTGAAGTTATAGGCTAGGGAAGGTGGAAATTAAAGAAGTTAGGAAAAACGCCTATTTTTAGGAAAATCCGCGATAGATTTGCGTGGAAAGGGTCTAGAAAATTAGGGATCAACTGTTTATAGGTGCGTTATGAATTTGAAGCAAAACGCCTGAGGGGCACGGAAGATATTAACAGAAATGTAGGTTTAAAATGAACGAATTTAGTATAAATCAAGGAAAAACAGTTGTAACTCGGAAAATTCGCGATGGATTTTCGTGGAAAAGGTATAGGAAGTTAGGGATCAGTTAGCTTTAAGTTAGTTATGAGTTTGAAGCACAACGGTTGAGGGGCACGGAAGATATTAAAGGAAGTATAGGTATAAAATTAAAAAAAAATGAGGAAAAACAGCTATTTCTCGGAAAATTGTGGTCGGATTTTCGTGAAAATGGTATAGAAAGTTAGGGAATAATTAGTTGCAGATGCTATATAAGTTTGAAGCAAGAAGACCTTTGGGCACCGGAGATATTAAAGAAAATGGAGTAAAGTTACATACAAACATACAAACATACAGGTGAAGTTAATAAAAGCGTGTTAAAAAGGAACAACAACCAAATGTCATTATAGTGTCATTATTTTATGTCATGTATGTCTATATGTCTTATGTTATTTTGCATGTTTTAAATCTAAATACGCGATAATTCGACTATTATGAATACATGTTGTCGATTCCAACGCCTTATTTAATCCAGATCTACATGTAATTATTCTTAAAATACCGAACCGACGGGGCGAAAATCAAATGTTTGACAGGTAACATTTGTATGGGAAATTAAAATTTTCATTTTTAGTATTTTCCTCGCAATTTTTCCATATTTTCTCATCGCTGCAACCTTCCCTGAACTTCCACGAATATTTCAAGACTAAAATTAGCCAAATCGGTTTAGCCGTTATAAAGTAAAAGTTAGTTAACTCAGTTAAAAGTTCTGGTATTTATCGATAGATGTCACGAGTAGGAGGTGTTAGGTTTTTTTCGTTACGAAATTTTTGCATTCGGTCTCCGCGCTCAAAGGCCCGCGATAGATAATTTCAATCCACTAAAATAAGTGATGCATAAATAATAATCATTATCAAACTTCACCAAAACGCTTACACGTGGCTTAGATTGAAATGATCACATGAAACGCTAGTCGATTGTCATTCGCCACCTGCCCCCTTATTATGAACTCTTAATTCGAGACAGTTCACGTTCACAACGTGTGCGACAGAGACAGCGCCTTACAGGTAATAAAGCGCTGTCTCTGTCACCCACACGTTGTGAACGTAAACTGTCTGGAATTAAGAGTTCATAATAAGGCCCCTGTCTTGTATTGAAATAAACTGAATGGTCTAAGAGCCCGCGACGCGCAGACCTTCGTTATATTATAAAAGCTGAAAATTCTTCTATATACGTCCCATATACAGGTATAAGCAAATCCAGCCTATGCAACCTGGGTCGCGGTGGCTTTGGCAGGTAACAGGTAGTAAAGGTGGGTAAAATTGTGTTTCAAATTTGTGATAGCATAAAACTTAGTTTTCATATATTTTAACTTACAATCATATTAGAAACCGCCTCGTCTATTGGCGGACACTTAGGACGGTGGCAACCCCTTGCCAGACACCTCACAGTCTAATTATTTATAAATCTACTTTCGTCATAGTATAAAATCTGACTTTTATATATGTTATTCAGAAAATTATACGAATAATGTTTCCACAGTCCGCAGTCACTTTCGATGGTTCCCCTATCTTCCCAGACACATTGAAGTCTACTCCAGGCGTGCGCGCGATGAATATACATGTAGGTTGGTGCGAGTGAAATAGCACGATCTATACTCTAAACTTATCAAGAAAATTAATTATGTAGATTTATAACGGATTAAAAAAGTAAATTTAAAAAAAATGATGTAAAAAAAATTTCTTAAAACAAATTATGAAATCATTCAATTTTGCAAATTATCGTTAAATTTTTTAATCAACTAAATCATCATCAAGAATGAATTCAAGTGAATTTTATGGAATCAAGTTATGATTTAAGAAAGTTGTAAAGTAAAAAATATCTATCGATATTTTTTTTTAAGTATTGTGCAGAAAATAATAAGAAAAATCGGCAGTTGATGATAAAATTCTAGAAGTTTAAAGTTAAGGAGATAAATTTGTATGTATGTTGGTTTTACTATAAGGAGAAAAAATAATTTAGATCGTAATGAAATCAGTGGAAAAAGAATTAAATTATACATTTAATTATAGCCATTACAAAACAAAGCAAAAAATAAAGTTTCAAACATTGTTATTGTTAAATTAAAAAAAAAATCAATTATTTCCATCGTCATCGTCGGTATTTCCATTATCTTCATCACTGCTACTCCATTCTGTGGATTTGTCCTCATCAATGACACTATCTTCAACAGCTTCTGTAATAATTAAAGCAAGTTAGAACAATTATGAATAGCCGATGATTTGTTTATGAACATTGAACATTATAACATACCTGACAAAGTTTGTAGACAGTCACTGACATAATGAGGTAGCAGATCTCCTTCAAACCATTTAAAATGGTATTGACCACTTTCCAGTACCCAGCCATTATTTTCAGGTTTACGTGAAGTAGGTTTACTTAAGTGAGCATTGTTCCAAATCGCACAAATATAATTAGCTCGTAAAAAATGCTGCAGTAGCTCATTTTTACAAGGTGGTAAACTGCTAGCATCAAAATTTCTCAATTTTTTTCGATTGAAAGCCTCATTAATATCAGATACTTTATACGAGTCTATAAACATCTGAACTCTAGCAGCGCCTCTTTAATTTCAATCTTAAGATTGGTTTACTATACGGAGTACGAGACAGCTGATGCGCAGAAAGAGATCACCGTGGACCGACCATGCTATTTCACTCGCACCAACCTACATCACCTACATGTATATTCATCGCGCGCACGCCTGGAGTAGACTTCAATGTGTCTGGGAAGATAGGGGAACCATCGAAAGTGACTGCGGACTGTGGAAACATTATTAGTATAATTTTATGAATAACATAATATAAAAGTCAGATTTTATACTATGACGAAAGTAGACTTATAAATAATTACACTGTGAGGGTGCCTGGCAAGGGGTTGCCACCGTCCTAAGTGTCCGCCAATAGACGAGGCGGTTTCTAATATGATTGTAAGTTAAAATATATGACAACTAAGTTTTATGCTATCACAAATTTGAAACACAATTTTACCCACCTTTACTACCTGTTACCTGCCAAAGCCACCGCGACCCAGGTTGCATAGGCTGGGTTTGCTTATACCTGTATATGGGACGTATATAGAAGAATTTTCAGCTTTTATAATATAACGAATGTCTGCGCGTCGCGGGCTCTTACTCTAGAATCATCTGACAATATCTGTGTTTCGCGGTTCATGACGTAATGCTATTTGATAGTTGTTTGAGGTCACGCAATAATGAGCATTAAAATTATAAAACACTAGTAAATCCGCCCTCGCTTCGCTTCGGGAAACCAGTCCCTTCAAAAATGTATAAAGGAGATGTTTCTTTTTGGGCGGGTCTTTGTACATTCCAGCATAAAAAGAGAAAAATCGATATTGACTCAGTGGCACCTGTCATGTTTGAAGGACACGTCATTGCCTATTGCTCCAGCGTTAAAGACCTTGGCATCTACATTGACAGCACTCTCAGTTGGCGTACGCAGGTTGCTGAAGTCTGCCGAACCGTAACTGCCTCTTTGTCTTCCTTGAATCGGCTAAGACACTTTTTACCAATTGAGACAAAGGCCTACCTTATTCAAGCGCTCATTTTTCCAATCATTGATTATGGTGATGTGTGTTATTTGGACTTGAGTGAGGCTCTCTTAAACAAGCTGGATCGTCTCATCAATAATGCCGTTCGCTTTGTTTTCTGTCTACGTAAGTATGACCACATCTCTTCCTATCGTTCCAAGCTTAAATGGCTCCCTATCCGTAAGCGACGGCAAATTAGGATTCTCAGTGTACTCTCTTCTGTTCTTTTTGAACCCCTCTCACCTGAATATTTAAAATCCAAATTCCAGTACCTTTCTTCTTCGCATGATCGGCCACTTCGCTCTGTTGAATACTACCTCCTTTCCATTCCATTACATCGTTCAGATTTCCTTTCCAACTCCTTCGCTGTCCAGGCCGCCCGCTTCTGGAATTCGCTCCCAGCCGATATCAGAAGACCGGCTAGTAAGGTAACTTTTAAAAGAAGACTCCGGACTCACTTAATGGATTGACATCTTGGTAGTCATAAGTCGTAAGCTCGTCATCTCTTATATATATATATATTAATTGTGTTTCTTTATATATATACTTATAATTATATGTATAGTTGTATATATGTACGTATAAATATATATTATATACCTATATATATTATTTGTATGTATTTATATAAGTAAATATATGTACATATATGTGTTTAGGTATGTTATGTGGACATGTTATATATATAATTTTTTTTTCTTTTCTTCTAGTACCGCTCACTGTGTTTTTCTGTTTGGCCTAAAGGTTGGCTGGTAGAGAATGCAATTAGCATTAAGCCCGCCTTTTGTACCGTTATATTGTAAATAGTGGTCAATAAAGGTTAAATAAATAAATAAATAAATAAAAATACACTGATTCACGGAAAAATATCAAAAAAAATATTAAATGAGCTGTTCTCTGCAGAGAAATTATTTTCAACAAAATATTTTTACACACGACAACATTTTCGGTTCCATGGCTCCGAAATAGAGAACTGTCAAAATAAATATAAAATTGGCTGTTGTCTGTGATTAGTTATCTGTACTGTACAATGGTGAGCTTTGAAGTTTACAATGCAAGCATGAATGCAAGCATTGAGATAGGAATATACTTAGATAGAGACGCCCTAATCCTTAACCTCATATGAAATTAGCTGGTTGGTGTGTAGCAGGCCGGCCATTTTTTATTCACCCTTACAAATGACATCTTATGTCAAACAAAATCACTACATAGTATAAAACAAAGTCGCTATTTTTGTCCGTCTGTTTGTTTGTCTGTTTGTCTGTATGCTTAAATCTTTAAAATTACGCAACGGATTTTGATGCGGTTTTTTGTAATAGGTAGAGTGATTCAAGAGGAAGGTTTTTATGTATAATACATGCATATATTCCCACGAGAACGGGATCCACGCGGGTGAAACCGCGGGCGGGCCGCTAGTGGTTAATAAACCCAAAACTATAAAATATATTAAAATAGGCATTGATAGGAGGTGTTGTGGTGTCTTTTAAGCAAAACAAAAACATTAAAACACAATGAGGTGTGGTATACTACAATGCGGAGCCAGGAAAAATAAATTACACCCAAAATAACAAGTTATAGTAGGTACAGTTTTCGTTGTTTGTTGAATATCTGAATGATATTGATATATTATGTTTTTGCTGCATGAAGATCTGTGCGAGGATTAAGTACGTAGGCCTGTTAATGTTTTGTTGGGTTTTACATCATTATTTTATATATTTGAGTAGCCGGTTTGTTTACATTTCAATGACACTTAGGGTAGAAAGTGTTAAAATATCGATATTCGATATATCGATAATTTAAAATGACGCTGAAGAAAGTTGAAATAATTGTTTTTATTCAATAGATTACCTTCAAATAAATAAGTCTTTAAAATGAAGTGGCTAGAAATAATTGTTCCAGAAAACATAAACCGTCGTCTTGTTGAAGTATTTTTTTGTAAAAAGCAATTATAATTATTCCTCTGTTATCTTATCTGCCCAAAGCTTATCTTGAGGAATTCGCTAGTTAGCGATACAATCGCTTTTTGTGCCCAATTAATAAATATGCTATAATACTTTTATTTGTATTTTTGTAATTATGCTGTACATTATATAGCCTTAAACAAATAAATTAAAATTTGTGTACATTTCGGTCCCATTTCCACAATATTAATGCACTAAGGATTATTACACAATCATGGGTGATCAGAAGAAAATTGTCAGTCATATCACACAGCAGTACTATCTTCACCCTTAGCTTTTATTGAATAAACTCTAAAATTAAATTCATCGTAGTGCTACATATGACTTATTTATTTATGTAAGTATCTATCGCGATTTTTCTGGATTCAGCGGGTACATTCAGAATCAGCAAAAGTGGCATTGTTTAGGAGTAGGCGGACTGGTTAATGGAAGGATTGATTTTTAATATTGGATATAAAACTTAACATAACTTCAAGCCTGTATATACCTAGTTATATACAATACAGCCAAATAGAGATATAAGTATTTTACTTCCGATGGTTAAACTTCGGTTATGGAACTCTATTTTGATAATTTTACATTATGCATATAATAAATAAAGGCCTTAACTACCTAAATTTCCTAACTGGAACAAGACAAATAGTTTGGCGGCTGTGTTAAGCAAGAGGGTGGTACCTAATTAACTGGCAGAGTTTAAAACACTATCTCTGAAATCGTCTAAAAAGGGGGATCAGTCGTTGTGTCCTCGTTTGTTGTTCAGCAGATCATCATGATAGCTGGTTTTTACAAAATATTTTTGGTTGACATGACATGACAAGTTCATCGCAGTAGGTATCAAAATTAATATTAATATCGCTGAGAAGACGAACGACATGTATTATTGCTGTTATATCGTTAGTCATTAAACTAAATATCGATAGTGTTTCCGTCCACGTAGTGCGCACAACACTAGTAGAATCGGCCATATTTTATTCACTAAAATTTTGACAGGCATTGTCAGGCTCGCTATTTTTGCTTTAGTGTCTAATCCATTAATGCAAGTTACAATTTTTCGGCATTCCGAGATTTCCGAGTGTTTCTTTGGAGTGAATTAACATCATTGTTATAGTGATCAAGTGCATATTATCTACCTAGGGCTTTGTTTTTTGAACTCTTGAATTTCGCAATACTTGTTTACCCGGTTTTCGTTTTATGGACCTCGATTTTGCTTGTGATTGGAATGCTGGGCTGGGTGATGATGCTGTGTGCATAATGACCATTGTATGGTATCTGGTGGGTTGGGCTCGGTATCAGAAAAATGTTGAGGCTCCGGCTTCAGTCCTAGATGGCATATTGTTAAGAGAAGATGATTGAAATGAAAAAAATAAAATGAGAATAAATAATATGCTGTTTTTTATTTACTTCTGTCATATCTAAAATATTTAAATACAGAAATTGCAACTGCTTTGGGTTATAATCTCTGATAAGACAAATCTTCATTTATGCCACACAATTATCCAGCTTCACTTTAGGTTCATACTTATTTAAATATGCATCGGCATCTTTATGTAGGTTGAATTTTCAATAGGATGCTCATTTGCCTTCTGTTCACTGTTTCGGTGATTTCTGCAAATAATTTTTATTTTATCATTCTTCTATACCTTGTACCCATACAGCACTCGCCTTTATTTAGTTATACCATGGTTATACGTTTCTGTTACTTTGTATTATAAAAGGTCCCTACTTTATGTTGTGTTTACACCTCAGACATTACAATTTTGTTCAGATTATTCGAAGCGACGAATTGCATCGTTTAATTCGATAAGATACGCTTAATAATGTTAATAATAGAAGATAGATCCAACAAACTTAATCCAAAAAGATCGTAGGTAGGGCTTATATTTGACTATGCATTTGACATTGACACGTCATGTTGACACTCCTAATATGACATTAGAATAAATCAAGTTTATCAACGTCATCAGCAGTCGATTTGTCCACCATACTGTCTCAGGGTCGCCGCATACGAGCCACCGGCCACCACCACAAAACGCCACCACTGGCATATTTAATGTTGTTTTCATACATTTTATATGGACTCGCCGCACACGGTTGACGCCGGTGGTCGCCACACACTACAAATCGTCGTTGCTCGCTTTTTGTGGCCCGCAACGGCCACTAAGCGCCGATACAAAACGCCGCCACACGCTACTCGCGCGATTCCCCACCCCTCTCTCCCTTACCTCAGTTAACCTGTTCAAGTCGAAGGCAACGCACGTACCTACGTAATCTGTTTATTGTTGATTTAAATAAATATGGATATAGAAGTATTTATACTTAGAATAATAACGCCTAGAAACCTATTGCAAGCTCGAAAAACGCGCAACTAAAACTTAGCCATATCCGGCTAAGTTCGTTCCGCGCGCTGTCAGTGCTCAACGTCACGTTAAGTCGAACACAGCTCCCGAGAAATAATTAAAAATGACTGTCTGCACTATAAAGAAGTGTTTTAGTACATCAGACAAACAAAATAAAAGTGATAATATTTCATTTCACAGGTATGTACTGCTTTTTATACATTTTCTGTACAAATATGACGAATTATAAATCATTTGAAATACATTACGTAATCACTAAACAGTGTTGCCAGTTGCAGGGAAAAAAGTGCCAACATGGTTTAAGTTGGTTCTTAATGTTAAAAATTAAATATAATATTTACCATATCTCTTTAACTTTTAAAGTTAGTTACTTTAACGTTAAAAGGTTAACTGTTAAACTTTTTAGACTAAATGTTGGTGTTATAAGTTCTATGAAAATAATTTACTTAGCATTTATTTTATTCGATCGTTTATTCGTTTTTTCTCTTTCATTTCATATTAAAGTCTACTAACTAGTTAGTTGTTTTGATAGCGTCTCATATTCTTTTTTTAGCTTTCCAGTTGACCCTGTCATAGCCAATCGATGGATTGAAATAGTTAGACGTAACCGCATAGAAAATTGGTATAAGCCTACTAAAAATACAAAGATCTGTTCAATGCATTTTCACAAAAAGGATATTTATACCACAAAAAAAGTGTTTTTTGTGGGTAAACGCACGATAATGGTATTACTGAAGCCGTATCTCTGTGCGTGAAAAGATCGTAGATACATACCGCTCACGCACACAAGGATAATGAAGATGGCACGCGTTTGTGCCTATGTTTTGGTTCAGACGCGGCTTCTATGCGTTATTATTCTAAGTATTTATATCAGAGATTCAATCTCGTCCTGCGATTTGGGATTCAAAAAGTGATAGTTATAGTAACAGGGTAGTCTTTCCGCAGGAGTGATGCTTTTACGCATGTTGGTGTCGTGGTGCTTTAAGCCATCATATAACAAAGCCAGTAGTTCCCAAAACGTATCTATACTTAAACGAAAATGTTTGAAACTTTTCTGGGTGGTTTAAAAGATTACCGAAATGCTCGTTACATTTGTGTACATTTGTCAAAATTGGATGTATCCAATAACTACGGTTTCGTCTTCTACGACGACGTTTTTTTATCAGAAGAAGTGCAATTAAACTTTCTTCGTCAGAGTCCATTATGATACCTACTGCGCTGATGGGTTAAAAAAAGTAGCAGGCAGCGACGGCAAATGTCGACCACCGGCCACAAGTGGCTGTCGCGCGCTTTAGCTACCTTTGTAGCCGCTTCGAGCTTCTCGTGGCGGCGTTTGTGGCTGTCGCGTGTGGCTCGTGTGCGGCGACACTCAGTGTTACAATATATTCTCTATAAATTGAATTATTGTCGCCAAACTAAGGTGAAATCGAGAATTTGGATGATATGGAAAGCTTTCAAATAATATGTCCTACTTCCTACTGAATGTACAGTGTACCCGCCCAGGTGCCATACATTTCTGAAACATCTCCTTTGAACAAATTGTGTTATTCCGATATCTAAGCTATATTACTGCAAAGTTTCATGAAAATCCGTTGGGGGCTCGTCCGGGATCAGAGTAATCATCGTCCGGGATCACAGCAATCGAAAAACTTTAAGTGTGGGGAAAGACGTGTCAGTAAGTGCGAAAGTTTAGTACGCGAAGTGCGCGAGTGAGTAAGTTATGGAAGGTTTGATCGATAAGGTCGCAAGAGGTGTTGCTGGGGTAGAGTTGGAAGACGAACAACTTCCCCGCATGCGAGTCCCGGAGCTCAGAGAGGAGCTCAGACGTCGTAACCTCCGGGTGACAGGTCGTAAACCTGAGTTGTTGACGAGCCCCCAAATGTAGTATCGTGGTATTTGTATCGTACTACGGTAGATATAAGATGTTAGTAATATCTAAATGAAATCACAGATCAAGTAACTTTACAAGTATAGGTTTATTGAAAAAGAACTGTCTACAATGAAGTGAACTTCAGGACTGCCATCCCAGTCCGTTTCTTAAAACTAAATTACATCGTTGGGTTTCTCACCCCACTCGGTCATATTGTATACATAACGGACTGCTAAACAACAACCATTATAAACATTCCCACGCATTTACCATTTTAACAAATCCTTTACAACATGATTACAACTTTAATGTCAAAACATCTGCACACAGCATGCCTTCTATGCTGTTCATGCCGATCTAATATTTTACTTTTACAACCCCTAAAACCATTACCGTCATAAAGATGTAAAACGCAGTCGAATACTAACAATGCAACTAATTTAGACTTCAACGTCATAAAAGTAAAAGATACATTCTAATACTAAGAAAATAACTAATTAAGACTACAGCTTATTTAATAATCCTACATTCGGCCAGATAATATTAGTATGGATATTAGTAGAAAGTAGGATAGGAAGTAGGATTTTAAATTAATTTTGTTTCATTTATGATGATTACATGGGTTGAAATAATAATATTTCAGGTATTTAAACGCTGGTCACCATTTGGTTCAATATAACTTTATATGGAATTACAATTTAGTGTCAACATTCTAGTTTGCTGATTCCTAGGCTATCGTAGGAAGCGGCCGACAGAGTGAGTACATAGTATATACATAGTACATATTCGAGCGGTTCATTTCCCACCGCCGCCAATCCGATCACCCGATCACCCGTTTCTGACCGACTTTGGGAGGATTTGTACAAAATGTACTCCTACACCGAATGTTCGACAACGCGGCCTTAGGCTAATCTATTTTATGTGATTTAACATGCTGACTGTACCGTATACTTGTATTGTAGTACCTACTTGATAGAATATGAACCCTTTACAGCTCTAGTCTTGGGACTTAAAGGACCGAAAGGGGATGTCCAGTGAGTAGGGTGGTTTTGCGTGATCAAGTAGGTACGTTTTACATCGCGGTCGTTGGACCCTGTCTGAAGGGCGTAAGCTGATGCAAGCCCTTTGAAGTTGTCAATTGTTCTTATCGTGCGTTATGTAGTATTATTATTAATCATGTATCTTTGTAGGGACTTTTGTATGATGCACAGAATAGTATCTTCTCGGAACGATGTTACGGTTCGGTACAGATTTTTTTTAATGGAATTAAGATAGCAAACGAGCATGCAGCACCACCTTCCGCTGCCGCCCATAACAACTGTGACCGACCCAGAACTAGACTCAATGAGTCTCGTTCTAATTCGGTCACAGATGTGTTGCTACCCCTGAGGACTGAGATGGTCGCCTTTAAAAAAGTGTAACCGGCTCCACACCTTCCTATCCGGAACACAATAAATTGTTCTTAAAACAATTATTACACGGCAGGAATGGTACTAAGTGTGAGATCAGTTTGAGGTAGTAGATTAAAACTTCAGTTTGCAGTTGTTCCAAGAATGAGCTTCTACATCCTTCGAGAGTTTATTTATATCCTTATAAACGGAAACATGAAGTTAGACCCTGTACCAACACTTCCGGGACTCTTTACCAACCAAAATTTATAACAATTTTACAGTTTTATCACATACTCCGGAACTTGTGCTGGAACTTTACACAAAAATATTTAACTTATTACTACCGGACTTCCGCATCAACAATAAATATATTTTCTTTTTGTTTAGTCTTTAAAATTACACAATAATAATCTAATTAACTTTCATAATTATTGAAGTAATAATTGTAAAACTAACATTAAATATTTTTGGATTTTAAATTCAACTAATAATCGCTTTTTGACATTTGTCTCTTTTTTGGAATACAGAATTACAGATTATATATCTTCCTGCACATAGACCTTTAAGCACAGAGTAGTGTAAAAACAAATATCAACATTCAAATCTGAACATATTAAAATAAAGTAACTAACATAAGTACCGTGGCGGGCGGTGGTACTTCTCCGGGTGAGCTCTAGGCCCTACCACCTATAATTATTACACGGCAGGAATGGTACTAAGTACCGTGGCAGGCGGTGGTACTTCCCCGGGTGAGCTCTAGGCCGTACCACCTATAATTATTACACGGCAGGAATGGTACTAAGTACCGTGGCTGGCGGTGGTACTTCCCCGGGTGAGCTCTAGGCCCTACCACCTATAAGAACCACTACAGATGCTAAAAAATGAAAAAAGTAACATTTTTGCATGATGGGAATGTACGCTGTTGGCTGAACCCAGTCACAGATGCGTGCTTATCGTTTAGTCCGTAACTCAACTGTCAGGTGAGGTATGTAAATTGCAATAATATAACTAATACCGACCGAGTATTCTGCGACACTCATGCGTTTTTATTAATTTAAGTTTCCTTTGAAACTGCCTTCGTAGATGTTATACCTACCTGATGCAATTTTATACAATGCAATTTTATTACGCCAATATTTATTATATATATATTTTTTATACTTTAATTTGAGACTTGCTAATGCATCCAACTAGAATTAACACTGGAATAAAAACCCGAAACGCGTAATTATAATGTTCGGGAGAAAGTCGTGCGGAAACAGACAACAAAAACAAGTCGCGCTATGCAAACAATACGAGAACGTGCACCGAGAGAAATTACAGGTATAACTAATGTGACCACATGTCCCGTATTTAAGGAGACAGTCCCGTTTTCAGGTTGTCTGTCTTAGTGTCCTGAACGATAGCCGAGGAATGCAAAAATGTCTCAAATTGGTCAAAGCAAGTAAAGAGCAGCGTGGTGGAATACCTTTGCCACCTCAATATTGAGGAGAGACCCATGCTCAGGAGTGGGCCATTAATGGGTTGTAGCCAGGTCAAAATTTAGTGCCGTCCCCACTAAACCATGTTTCGTCGTGGTTCGAATGATTTCCGAGGATATTTGCGGAATTATATGGCTGAACTGAAGCCTTAAAACCGCAGTTTTCGCTCAAATATTTTAACGTCAAATTGACAGAACCTTGAAGTTGAAAATAATGTCCCGTTTTGACCCAAAAACAAAATGGCCACGTGAGGTATAACGCAGTCGTACTGCGTCGGGGAATACGACGCCACTCGACTGCACGTTGCCAGTTGTATTTCTGTACACCATAAATACGAGAAATAAGGAGGCGTTTCCTTGTGCTATGTTTAGAATGCTGGCTTTGTTCCGTGTTAAGTTGTTAGGATTAGGCCCTGAGTGTGTTCAACAACTGCCGCCAATTACTATTCGATTAACTTATAGGATAACATTGAATATGAGTTTTATGTTTTGATGCTATAGGTTCTTATTCTTCTTCGCTTTCCATAATAGTCCATCAAAGTTGGGTCTGTGTTCACGATTCATAGGCGCAGGTACAACCACGCTGGCCAAGTATGGATTGCAAGACTAGGTAACACACAATGACATGTTTGAGAACATAATGGAGAACTCTCAATTGTGCACGTTTTCTTAGGTATCCTACTAATATTATAAATGCGAAAGTTTGTAAGGATGTATGTAAGTGAGTGTGTGTGGGTTTGTTACTCTTTCACGCAAAAAGTACTGAACGGATTTTCATGAAACTTTCCAGTAATAGGTATACCTTACACATCGGAATAACATAATTTGTTAAAATTTATAGACATTTTTGAAAGGACTGGTTCCCCGAAGCGAAGCGAGGGCGGATTTATAAAATATATTTATTCACCGAAGCAAGTGGTTCATCATCATCATCTCAACTCATCTTGGCCCTCTATTGAGTACGGGTCTCTTCTTAAAATACACGTAGTATTTATTTCTAATATCAAATATATCCACCACTATGCCACATTGCCACCCAAGACACAAGGAATCCTAGTGGGATAGAATGTGTTAGTTTATAGAAAAAATAGTTATAGAGTCCTGTCCTATCACAAGAACCAGTGCTTGAACTCGGCCCGAACGTATAAACAAGATTAAAGGGTGGTCGTACAAACATTTCGCATGTACGTTAGCAGTGATAAAGGGGACTATTGTCGCAGGCAAACAATGGCCGTTGCGTCACACGACTCGAGTATTATTTACAGGCGGTGAGAAACGTCCGCAGATGTAGGTACCGAGTGGTTGGATGCGGGATGCGGTAGCGGCTAGAGATGTGTTAGATAAATTAGATAAATATACACAATTATTCTCTGTTTTACTGTTGTCTAAAACCGGTTTCTTTTGTCTTGGGGAAGTCTATGCTCTATTTTGAATAAATGATCATGCTTGAACCATGTTTACCCAGACGTAATTCTTGCAATCAATAATATTGTGTAATTGTTTATTTTTGAGAAATTATGAAAAACACTTGTTTCTCATTGCCGGCTTCTTATGATAAATTAAAGTAGATGTGCAGGAACAAACGCACGTACAAACTGATAAAATACATCCATATCCATACATAGGTAAATCGAGAAAGATTCTAAAAATCGTTGTATGTGTGTTTCCTACCGTCATAATAATTGTTTTTAAGAGCAATTGTGTTCCGGATAGGAAGGTGTGGAGCCGGTTCACTTTTTTAGAGGCGACCATCTGTCCTCAGGGGTAGCAACGCATCTTTGACCGAATTGGAACAAGACTCACACTAATCATTACTAACTGGACAATACTAATATTAACTAACAGGACTAACCTATCCCTAACAGTCCCTGTCCTCACACTTATTAACAAACTAACCAACTAACATTCTAACACCATCTACTAACTGGACTAACCACCCTAGTCTCTAAATTGGGTCTTGTTCTATGTCGGTCACAATTGCCATGGGCGGCAGCGGAAGGGTGGTGCTGCATGCTCGTTTGCTACCTCAATTCCATAAAAAAAAAATTGTTGTATGTATGGAATCTATAACGTCAGTCGTCAATAATTAATACAATATTTAACGTAAGTTTGTCTATGAATGTTTAAATTTTTTTTTTGATGAAATAAAATTATGGACCACCCCTGTCCCTTGTCACACAATGTCACATTTCGTTGACCACTAATCGTATGACGTAATTTTTAAGTGATTCCTTACCATCAGGCGTCCGTTCCTATGTCGATTGTATCAACAAATCCTAATGTGAAACGTTTTCCTCCGCAGCCAACAAGAGCTATTCTCGGTGCTGAAGGCGTACTCGGTGCTGAACCCGAAGGTGGGCTACTTCCAGGCGCAGGCGCCGGTGGCGGCCTTCCTGCTGATGCACATGCCCTCCGTGCAGGCCTTCTGGTGCCTCGTCAGCATCAGCGACAAGTACCTCAGCGGGTACTATAACCCTGGCTTGGAGGTGAGTTACGGCTGTTATGAATGATCGATCTTATTGCATTCAATAATTTAAACTTACATATTTTTTCATCAATGAACTGATTGAAATAAACAAACCCTAAATGTTAAGTCAAGCGTATAACAATAGTTACGTCAGTGAAAAACGCAGCCAAATCGGTTGAGCCGCTTCTAAATAATCGCATAAAAAACTTAAACACGTACCTAATCCAGCTAACCAAAGAACACTGAACATCTACATTCTACAAAATAAGTATGTTTTTTAGAATTAAGTAAGTATTCTTAGCTTTAATTTAAGTGTAATCTGTAGTTACTGTGCTAAATTTTTCAGCCTTGACGAATTAAAATAAGAAAACGTATACTTAATTAACCCAACGTCTTTTTTAAAATCGGTAGTTTTTTGTTGTATGTTCTTTATATCTCTAATAAAATTTGTCGATATTTTTTTACTTCCAAAATACAACTTTGTAAAAACGTTTGCTGGTTTCCGGTGAGCGCCACTGAGACGTCAGACGAGACGGCTAAATAATGTAATTAGTGATTACTAATTACAGTAAAATTAATTAGCGTATACAAAGCAATTTCCGTAATGTTCCGCACACACGGATAGAACTGCTACACGGGTTAATTAGAAAACTCATGAATAATAATGCATGCACCGACCCCGCCCTTGGGAGTTATTGCGTGAAAGTAAACGGTTTTGTATGTAGTTTCTTTCATTATTTTACGATTTTAATTGTTATTATAGTGTATATGAAGCGCTCATAGCCCGGCAGCTTAGGTCGGTAGTCTAATGGGTGACCGCTAGTGGCAAAAATTTCTTGAGCGCTTCCGTGCTTCGGCACGTAAAGCTGTCGGTCCCGGTTGTTATCGATTGATAGCAGTCGTTAAGCCACGTCGGAGGCCTTCGGGCGGCTTGAAAACTCGACACTGGGTTGGCCTCTAACCCCTCCACCAACCCGCATTGGAGCAGCGTGGTGGAGTATGCTCTAGGTCTCCTCAGTAATGAGGAGAGACCGGTGCTCAGTAGTGGGCCATAAGTGGGTTGTAGCTTAGCTTAGCTATTATAGTGTATTCAATTAAATTAGGTAAATAAGGTAATTGTCTACCTTACCTTACCCTGCTCTACATTACTCTACGTTACTCTACGCTCAACTCAAAACCACCCACCAACCCGCAGGTCCTCCAGCGCGACGGCGACATCCTCCACGCATTACTCCGTCGCACGGCGCCGGCGGTCCACCGGCACCTTACCAAGCACCGCGTGGAGCCGGTGCTGTACGCCACCGAGTGGTTCCTGTGCGCGCTCACCCGCACGCTGCCCTGGGACAGCCTGCTGCGCGTCTGGGACTGCTTCCTGTGCGAGGGGGTTAAGGTGAGCGGGACAGGGTAAATGGGCACGGGCCTTGAGAGCGAGGTTTCAAGAAGGCGCGTGCGTATATGCTGCCATTGAGCAAAAAAAGGTCGTCAATGACTCATAGGTCTACATTAGGATTGTTGTAGGTACCAGTACCATGGACAAGACAACACATAGACATAGACCGAGAATAAAAAAAGATCACCTAGCTAGTTGCTCAAGGAGGATATTTGCTAAGAGCGTTCACGACCCTTAATCCTTGTCGGGTTGACGGGAAGGATGTATGTAATATTAAGATGAACGGGGTGTAACTGGACGACGGACGTAGTTTACTTAAAATGTCTTTATTGTTTTAACTTTTATTTATGTCATGTTGGTATGTATCGTAAAATACGGTAAAAAGTAATAAGCGTCGCTAATTTACCGTAAAATATTATCCATGGAAAGGTCACCATTTATTTAAAACTAGTAAACCCGCCCTCGCTTCGCTTCGGGAACCAATCTCTTCAAAAATCTCTATAATATTCCGATGTCTAAGCTACGAGTATATTACTGCAAAGTTTCATGAAAATCCGTTCAGTAGTTTTTGCGTGAAAGAGTAACAAACCCACACACACACTCGCTCACTCACTCACATACATCCTTACAAACTTTCGCATTTATAATATTAGTAGGATAGGATGTCACTCACTGAAAAAATGATTAAAATCGATCCAGTAGTTAAATTTGGAGTAAAACAATTCCCCTTTCCCTATACCATGAAGATTTCCTGCTATCTTTGGACTATCTAAACTCATACCTACATTACTTATTTACTTCGCTACGTCCCGCAATTTAAAATCTGTAATATCTTCGAAAATATTCATTTAAATCTTGTGCTGTAAAGGACCATATAGATCTATATTAAATCAACAATGTATTTAAGCTATTTAATTGGATAAGGATTAATGCTGTATTGGTTAAAATCGCTTCGAAAATTAGCCATTATTTGTCGTAAAAAGTAAATGACAAAAAATGTTATTGTGGGATATCCATAAGAGATAGACATATACCATCGCGGAGTTTTCTGTAGACCTTTTCAGGGTGTACAATACTTAGTACATTATTTTTATAAATCCTGTAAAGTTAAGCCTGCGTACGCAATGTAAGCGGCAAGAAATGTAAGAATTTACGACACCACATTAGAAACCCTGAAAATAACAGTATTTCTCCATTATTTAATAGATGTTATTATACATAAAAACCTTCCTCTTGAATCACTCTACCTATTACAAAAAACCGCATCAAAATCCGTTGCGTAATTTTAAAGATTTAAGCATACAGACAAACAGACAAAAATAGCGACTTTGTAGTGATTAGATATTAAAAATTGCAATTACATTCGAAGGTCGCCATTTTGCCGCGCTTGATGGTGAAATAAAGCTGACAACAGTTAGCACTGGTATTATTATGACATGTCCATTGCAAATGGCGACGTCACTTAAATGATGGTTCTTTAAATACCTGCAATAAAGACATTACATTAATTACACTGAAATTAAAAAACAACCTTCCAACCGCAGGTGCTGTTCAAAGCGGCGCTGGTGATCCTGGCGGGCGCGCTGGGCCCGGCGAAGGTGCGCAAGCGGGCCTCCGGTCTGTGCGAGACGCTGGAGCTGCTGCGGCACCCGCCCGAGCCGGTGCTGGCCGAGGACTACCTGGTCTACCACATGCAGCGGCTCAACCTCACCGAGGAGGACTTCGAGTTCGAGCACCAACGGCAGACGGCGAGGCGACGCGCTATGCCTAATCGAAGGTACGTTTGAGGATGTAAAGAACTGTGCAAAACTTTCAGTTATGATCTTTATGTCTTGGGTGTTACACTGATTGACGACCCGCATGGCGCAATGGTTAACACGCCGGATCGCTGTTCCGAGGGTCCTGGGTTCGATTCCCAGCGAGGCGGAAATTTGAATGATGAGTTTGAATTTCCGTTCTCAGTCTGGGTGTGTGTCCTTGTCTTGTGTGTTGTCCATGGCACCCACAACACAGGAAATCTTAGTGTGGAGCTATGAGTGTGTAGCGTTACTGATCAACTCCGAACAGACACTAAGTAAGGAATTGAAATTCAATCGTAAATACCAAGACATGGAGATCATAATTGAATGCTTTCGGTTAAGCTGGTCCGTTACCGGTTTGTTATATGTGTGCAGCCGTTATTAAAGTTTTTTTATTCCCACACAAGTAGACCAATGCATGATACTGAATTCATTTAAATTTATTTCCAGTGGCAGCTGATTCAGCGAGTGTTCCTACAAGCGCTATTCGAAGAATAACGCCCGGGACCTCTTCCACACCCTGTAAACTGGGTGCATGGAGTGTTAAGCTCAACGTACCTTAAGCTCTGCGTGATATGGGCTAGAATCGCGCGATCGAACCTGAACACGAAACGAACGTGTGTGTGTGTGTGCGTGTAAGTGATAAGTGAACCGGTTCAAACTGACACTGCCATGGTGTGTGTGCCTAGCTTGACGAAGACTGCTGATGTAAGGTTTGTGGTGAGTCTATTCTATTCCTGACCGTTTTCTACTTATAACGAATGATTTATAGATAAGTCTATGTTTGGTGTGCTATCCATTATTACTTGGCAATCCATTTATGAAGAAAAATAACAGTTCCTCACAATTTTGCTCACTTTTCGTAAGTGATTGTTAATAATGACCAGACATGAACTGTGTATGTAAAATTGTATGGAGGAATAATTCATTTAAAGTGTGGGTTTGTCATAACGATAGTGGACAATATGTAGATAGCACACCACATTGATGTTGGCAAACTTATCAGTTTATAGAATTTATCAATTGAATTAAAAACGATTAATTATGGTGGACTGATTTAATCTTAGTAAGCAGTTTATTCATTGATAATTAAGCTTAAATGGTAATGGCTTAGAAACCAGGATAGCTTAACACATTGGTAGCAAATAAGACCCAATTAAATCAGTATTTTGTATATAAGATATAAGTGCCCCTTACAGGTGAGTATTTAATATTTATATTATGTTAGGTGTATTTATTGGAGTATTTAACATATCTACATAATATTTTATCGTTATATAAATAATATATGTAATATATAATGACATAAAATTACTTTATGTAATTTTGATCTGCATAATTCATTGGTACTTGACTGTATAATCTTTCAATGATGATAAGTTTGCTGACACATTTCACATAGATTCCATTTGATTCTTGCACAATTTATTTCATTATATCGTTCTTTTAATTATTTTCGTAACAATGCAATACAATACTTTAATACTTTCTGGGGCATATTCTCGAATTATATCTTTATGTCCTAACCATCAAAATGTCTGATTATGTTGATTGATTGCTAGTATGGCATATTTTATATTTTTGTAATGATTCTTTAGTAAGAAGTATATATTTGTTTAATAACTTTGGGACAGGTTCGATCTTCAAAGAGTAGATGAGATTACTAAACCTTGGACAAACTACATAATATTTTGGTTTTACAATAAAATTGTAAAGACTGATAATGTGGTGCTAAGTCCACATGCTTCTATATGAATTAATAAGGAATGAATACGTAGATCCAGTATAACCACCAAGAAGCACCCAAATTGATACATCTGAAATTTTTGCTACGATTGCGCCGTAGGTACCAATCGAACTTTAATATAGCTTGAAGCAATTTGTTTCACAACTAGTAGTATTGGTATTGGTTCCGCCCCAGATGGCTTCAGTTACTTATATGCAAAAGTTAAGAGTAAAATTTTTTATAAGGATCTTGTGCTTTAAAATCCCTATAGTTAGTGGAAACTTCTATATTACGGGTCCGGACCCGTGCTCCACCTAGGTTCTCCACCTGGGTGGAGCACGGGGACTTATAAGGTCCCGTGCTCCAACTGATGGCGTTAGTACAGTGAAACAGTAAATTGTTTTCCATAAATGATTCAAAAGATCTAAACAATTATAATAGGCTAGGTAATGTGGTGCACAGAACGGAGTTTAAGTATTATTTACAAACCTTCTTGGTGCACAATTTTTAATTAAAAATAAATTCAACGCGTCTGCTTTCTGCTTTTCAACTATTATTTCTTTAAATCGCTGACAAAAAGAGACACACAGAGGTTACATTTAGCCATAGCTTAATGGGACTTATAAGGTCCCGTGCTCCACCCAGGTGGAGAACCTAGGTGGAGCACGGGTCCGGACCCTATATTACATCTGTAAAGAAAGCACCTGATAACTTCATTATTGCTTTTTACAAAAAAAATAACCAATTCAACCTCTATATGCAGAGATAACTCAAAAACTACTCGCCAGATGGCGCTCAGTTCAACACAATACATGTAGGTGTAAAGTTCTCGTCACTACAAATTAATCAAGCCCAAACACTAGATAACTGCAGTAAATCATTGAGAGGTCCACTCGACTGTCTTTCGGCTTCATCAGATCGACTCCAGACCTTCATGAAATTGTAGCACTTTAATGTACTTATGTAAACATTAACAGATATACTAGTCGTCCATACAATTTTCGAAAGTTCCCCTCCTTCTTCAAGTTCTCTGAGATGCCATCATCAGATCCTGGTGTCCTTATCAGCGTACCCCACTGTGCATATCTACTTTCCAACAAAAAAAGAATTATCAAAATCGGCCCATAAACGACGGAAAAACGCTGAACAATCATAAAAAAAGCATATATACTGTCGAATTGAGAACCTCCTTCTTTTTTGAAGTCTGTTAAAAATACATGATGGAAAGCTAAATAGATCAGCAAATAGTTATATATGACTATATGAAGGAAAAGTGTTTGCTTTGCAGTCAAATCTGCAAAGAACTCAGCAATAATCATTTAAACTGGCCTTACTAATATGCCTTATTGGTAATATGGTTCATTACATTGGCTTGTTTAATGCTTTTCCACTGCCTAAATAATTACATACCTATTCGAATTGAAAATATTATTTTTGTGAGGATATAAATCTTTATATCAGATTAAGAAACTGTACCAAAGTTGTTAAAAGTATAAACTGTGACTGGTATTTTTTTATAAAACAAAGACTGCCGCCTTTTTGTACGATATTTTTCAATTTTCATTTTCTAATCATATTATTCCACTTACTTGAAATGGTTAGGGCTAACAAGAATTTTGCATTCATACGCAAATTGTTAATAATAAATTATATACTAAATAGATTATATTATCTTGTCAAACCATTTGCACTACACTAAATGCATGTTTTTTTGAATGTTAAATATCTTAAAATAAGGTTAATCAAACATATTTTTTGTTCAACAAATTATTTCTGCTGAAATGATGTGCTCTGCAACGGATTGTTGTTTCATTCGCCGCAAAACCACTTTTTTTTCAAAGTAGAAAATTGTATTCATGTATCGGTTAAATATTTATATTAAGAAAAAAATAACAAAAAATATATGTACTTTCATTTTATAATTATGTATACTGTATATTTTTTTACATTTTGACATAAATTAATTAATTAAAGACTTCCCAATAAAAAATATCCAGTCATGTGCAATGAAGCCTATCAATAGGGAATATTCATGATTAGTTTTTATTGTTTCTAACGTTTATTCATGTCAATATAATACCGTAAAAATATATATTCTTATGTATGAAAAAGTCAACACTTATTTAAAATTAAATATTTAAAAATGCAATGACATAATCAGAATAATTATAGTATAGAAACCGAGTCAGCGCAGCCATTTTGTAGTACCTTCATTTGGAGCCAGGCTCCAAACACCGTTCCCGCCGTTTCGCTCCGTCCCGTAGTATTCAATGTCAATGCGCGCCAAACGTGTCTCGCGAAATGACGAAATGAGCTGTTAAATTTTGTCACAACACTTCCGAAAAGCAAAAGAAATGTAATAACATCACTTTTCACAGTTTAGCTTTCAATATTAAATTATAAATTTCATAGTATGGCCGACTCCACACGTTTTGGCGCCAACGCCTTATAAAAAAAAATCGGCTAGTGCTTCATTTTAGACCGAGCGCTTGTATGACTACTATCCTTCTATACTATAATTATTATTCTAAGGACATAATACTGATTTAAACGCCACAACCTTCCCGCGCCTAACTTTCTATGTATTCTAGTTTATGGAGAGTGGGTTCCATTTACAACCACAACGCTCAACAGACGCTCGTGTATGGAAAAATTTAAGTTTTAGGAGTTTTATTTGTGCTAAGTGGAACACAAGTTGACGTCACTTCCTTTTCAACAATTTTAAATTTCCCTCGTAAATTTTCCACTTTTTATATTAATATTTTTGTTTTCACGGTGTTTAAATGAAAAATAACGTTATAGGTGTCTTTATATTAGCGATAACTACTGTAAAAAAAAATTCACTTAAATTTGAATTACATGCATATTCCCTATTGAGACATTCTGTTTATAACTATAATACGAAAGTGTGAAAGTTGTAGTGTGTTTTTGCAAACTTCAAACGTAAACACTTATTTTGTTTTGTTTGATAGTGTTGTACTCTATAAAAGTATTGTAAATGTAATCCAATGTGATATGTCTGTAATTATAATAATACATATCTGGAAAAGCGAATAGAAATGAAGGGGAAGGTAGTGTAAATATGAAATGATATGTATTCTAAAAACAAAGATGAAAAATTTTATAGAAAGTCTTTTGTATTCAAAGAAAGTACAATTAGTTTAACATTGTATTAAAAGTGTGAATGCAATAAGAAATCCTTAGGTCTCGACAAAACTTCCTTAAGTATCGTTTTTTTATTTTTCTATTTAAATCTTCGAATATTTTATCTATTTTCTACATTTAAAAGTTACATATATTTGAATGTAGAATTCAAATACATTCATGTAAAGTATATAGGTACTACATAGGTACTACCTTTTAAATATTATGGAGATGTAACAGTCAGAGAGATCAGGACCATACCCATACCTTTAATTTTGTAAACTGGAGCTTACTGACAACTTGAAACAATAATAAGTATTTTAGATAAAAATAAAGAGTTAAAACGATACTTAATCAGGTTTGCTATTGGAAGTTGTAGGAATTTTTTGTGGGCATCTTTCAATGCCCAGATATTTTTATTTTTAAAAAGATTACATTAGTAGTTTTTGTCAATGTTTTGTTATTTTGTTTTAATTTTACATATTAGTCGAAGTTTTGATGTAACGCATAATTATCCAAATTAAGAGTATTGTGATGCATAAATTAAAGAAACTTGTAATAAAGTCTTCAATATATTATGTATATTTTTTCAACGTAAATTCACTATTAAAAACTTGTGGAATGGTAGGATATTCCAAACATAAATTAGTGTAACAATGTGAATGAATGATGTACAAATTGGTAGATGGTGGACATGCCACTGAACAGATATCACAGATTATCACAAAGAGTTTCTAAGTTGTTTTTTTTTTGTGATATTCTGTGATGGTGATTATGATGCGTTAAATTTGCTTGCAGACAATAATAATAAATACATTATAATTCATTTACAAGTAATAAAATTTTGTTTGACCGATCATTTGTTAAACACAAATGAGTTTGTTTTATAAGCCAGAAAATAATAAGTTTATAGTAGAGTCAGTTATTGCAAATACCTATAAAAGTGACGGGATAAAAACAGTAGATGCATAGACAAAAATGTCATGAATATTTCAGAAACCAACAAAAGTCTCTTTGGTCTGTATTGAATATAAATAATAGAAGTAAACTATTTCTGTATAATTTATAAGTGCATGGAGATGTGTATGATTGATTTGTTTGACCTCGAATCTAGAATCTTTTGTTGTGTGCAATATTCTATTAATAAAAGACAAACATAAATAATATTTATTACATGATTATGTATTCAGAAAATATGTAAATTGATACTTTATTTAGGGTTTTATTATTTTCAGTTTTGTTATAAAGATTACAGATGTATTTGATGAAAATGTTACTTTATTTTGATTTAAAGTGAAATATTTTGAGTTTCAAATATATTATTTTCAATTTGCAGACATTTATAAAATGTGGGGTATTACTAAGTTTTGTATCGGACATAATGAAATCCTGGATTAAGTGAGTAATTGAAATTCAGTTGTCATGAGATATAAAGCATTCAAATGTGAGCAAAATAATAGTAACTATTATAATCAGTGAAAATAAGAGCACAATAACATAATCATTACAATAAAATTCTATTGTCCTTGTCTGCTTTCATGATAAAAAATGTTTTTGTACATTATTATTATGACAGTAGTTCCCTTTGTCTATATTTTTAATTCAGCACAATTACTCATCATGTTTTGTATATCAACTAGTAGTAGATTTATTAAAATTCATTGCACCTATAGGAATTTTATTGATGCACAAAAACTTTCAGAAACTCAATGTTGGTATTACCAATCTGTACGGGAATTACTGTTCAAAACTTTATCATACAAAATAATGTACTATTTAAAATATAGGCTATGAGTTAGATGTAAGTTTCATTTATTGGTGCATAATAATGTTTTTTGTTTCCTTGATATTTCTATTTAATTTAATAATTTGTATATTGGTGCCCTCTGAGATTTTGACGGTGTTTTGTAAATCATTTACCCATTTTAATATATTGCAATGTCTTTTACAAGATCCCTCATTACTCAGAGCTTTTTAGTTTAAGTGATCAGAATGTTCTTTTAGAGTTTGGGTGTTGTGTGTTTTTGTTTTTATTTGGTTCGAGATTTTTTATTTAACGTTATCCATGTGCACCTGTGGCACTGCAATCATGATTATTATTTTGTTGTTATCCTCAGCTAGATGTTTGAAAAGTTTAGTTTAGTGGGGCTGGCATACAGGGTTTTGACTTGTTCAATCATTTATGGTGATTCAAGTCCGCACCAAGTCTTCAATAAACCAATCTCTGTAGTAGTCTTAACCACGATCTTCCATCCCACTGTTAATCGAGTATAAACTTCCTTTGGCTTGTCAATTTTTTTTTAATATTCATGTGCCAAATTAGTTTTAAAAAATGTTACTGTATTATTAAATGTAAATAATTTTATTTATGGATTTTGTTACATGCAAATTTATTAAATTTTCAAACGCGTCAAACAAATGTAGGTAAGCAAAATTTTAGTTTTATGTTTGTTTCACTGGATTCAAAACGTTATATTGCCAGCTCCATGGATAGTATTAAGCGACCAAATAACTTACTATTCCATTATTGAATGTAGTACTCAGTAACATTATTCCACTACAAAGACTTTGACTGCACGTGAAGATATCTGTATTGAGTGTTATTATAATTAAAGTATACGGTACCATCGTGTATCGCACTTATTATTGAAATCGTAAAATACATAGTGCCATTGAGATACTTGTTATATAAATAATAAAATTATTTTGGCCTATATCACGAATATTTCTAAATATAGTCGATCAGTTTCTTCTCGTGCCGCCAAAGTCAAAGCAAAGACATTCCGTTTACAGACTGTTATACATGATTAATAAAATACTTGTATAAAACAAGTGCGTATTTTTGTACTGCGCAAATTGAATATCACTGCAATATTTGTGTTGTAAATAAACGTGTCAAGTTTTAATGTTTTTTCTTTCTGAATGTGAACCCGTATGTCCCGTACGTATCTATTTCACACAAACTAATAAAACGTCGAAGCTTCGACTCAACTAGTTATCTGCGCCAAGTGGCGCCCGCGTGCGGTGCACGCCTTGCACGCCCGTTAACGGCGCCCTTGGTAGGTTATGCATGCCTTAGTCAATAAAACACCGAAAGTTAACACGATCCAATGGAAATTTATGATTAACATGAAGTCATGAACCAGTTAGACTAGAAGAACGGAAAGCCGAAATATATTTTCAAAATAAGTAATTTTTTACCCGTAGGTAAACAGTATTGTTTGTCCCCGCCTGCAGCACCATGAAGTATTTTATAAAAGGGCAAAATAATACGACTCGTGTTACAACTTCAGTTACAATTTATAGTAAACCCAACTTAAGACTGAAACGAAAGAGGCGCTGTCGGACGCATTTGACATTCATTTGACCAATCACTGCACACTAGTAACTGACAGATGAATGACCACAACGTACTTATGAATGACTTTTCGTTAGTTCCAATTTTTGCCATTTCAGAGTTAAGTTGGGCGCACTGTATTCAATGATCCAAGTATTGACAACAACAAATCTTCCTTTGCTGTCGTCGTTCCATTTTCAAATAGGTACCGGCCAGTATCATTTTAATAGAAAACCTGAAAAAACTATCAGGGGGTGATTAGGGATCGATACTGATGCCAAAAATGCAATCAGTAAAATTTTTGTCTGTCTGTCTGATGTATAACCGTTATAGAAACAAAAACTACTCGACGGATTTTAACGAAACTTGGTACAATTATTTTTCATACTCCCGCGCTGGTTATAGTATACTTTTCATCACGCTACAATCAATAGGAGCAGAGCAGTGAAGGGAAATGTTGGGGAAACGGGAGAAGTTACTCCATTCTTTAAGCTTCCGTCGCGTGTGCAACCTTAACGTTTAAAGCTCCACAGAAATCATGTATGACGGAAATGTTCTCCTTAAAATTATATAAAAAACTAGAGAACCGCCCGCGCTTCGCTTCGGGACCCGTAGGTAACACCCGCGTAGGTCCCGCTCCCGTAGGAATTTAGGCTAAAAAGTAGCCTACTACTCGCTCTCTTCACTCCACCCTGTCTCAGGTGTGTGGAGCCCTCGGGACAGTTAGTTCCCCTTTGGGGATGTCTCTCGCGGCCCGTTAAAACGGGCCAGTCCTTGGGTTGGGCCCTTGGTTGTCCATCTGTGGTTAACCAATAGGTCAAGTCCGGTGAGTGGTGACCTTTTTACAGGCCACAGAGTCTTAAACGGGATGGGGTTCATCTTCGCGCCGCCTAGGCGATCGAGCCCCTACCGGGTGAATCCCGCTGGTGGGAAGCCCAGCAGGAGCCGATCAGCGTCGGGCGACGACTTACGAAGCCCCAGTATCAGTCAGTGCTAGGCCCGTCCCGCGCAACCAGCAAGTCGCGCGGGAAGGCCCAGCGGTCCGGTGGACGGGTGTGGAGCGGCGCCAGGTCCTGCAGATGCGGGAACCGCGACGCGTCGACACGCCCGAACATGTTGCGTGCCAATCGCTCGATGAAGTCGTCCAGGCTCTCGACTCGAAGGTCCCTCTGGATGACGGCGTTCCTGACGTACCTCGGCGCACCAGTCAGCCGGCGGAGCGCAATCGCCTGAACTGCGCGCATCCTCTTGCGCTGCGGTTCGCTGGCGAGCGCGTACCACGCCGTTGCCGCGTACGTGAGGCGGGGTCTGATGTAGGTCTTGTAGACCCCGAGCTTCAGTCCGAGAGGGAGGCTCGAGGAGAGCACTGGTTTCTGCCATCGCACTTCTGGAATTCGCGACGGCTTTCATAACCTGTGGCTTCATCGAGAGTCTTCCGTCGATTTTGCCCAAGTATTTGGGCTGTGGGGCCCATTGGATATCTTGTCCATGAAGCTCCAGAGTAGGGTCCCGCCTGTTGAGGTATCCTCCTATGTTCACAGCCGGCGTCTTCCCGACATTCACCGACAGTCTCCACGCGGCGAGCCATTCGGGGAGGGCATCAAGCGCACGCTGCATCTTGACAATGGCGTGGGTTCTATTCAGCGACGTGGTGATGTACGCCACGTCATCGGCATACAGGGCAAGCGACGCCCCCCCTGCCGCCGGGATGTCGTCGGTGTAGCAGGCGTAGCAGACCGGGGACAGGCAACTCCCTTGCGGGACGCCGGCTGCGATCGGACGCTCGGTGGATTCGGCGTCTTCAACCACTACTCTGAAGCTTCTATTTTCGAGGAAACTGGAGATCATCTTAACGGCACTCCGGGGCGCCGACGGCTGCGAGATCTTGTAGAGAAAGCCGTCGTGCCAAACACGGTCGAACGCCTTTTCCATGTCGAGGAATACTGCACACACGCGTTCTCTCTTATTCAGAGCCGCGGTAACGGTGTGCAACACACTCGACAGTGTAGCCGTGCTGTTCAGCGGCATCAAAAAGTAGCCTTCCACTTCTGTTGGCAGCTAGGCTATTCCACCCCGGATGCTTGCAGTTCCAGTCGCCCGCGCCCACCACCGGTGTCGGCGAGTCCAGCAACTTGCGGACATCAGCCAACAGGATAGTGCCAGCGGGCGGGCGGTACACTGAACACAGCCGGAGCGGGGAGTTCTCGAGGCAGAGCTAAAGTAGCCTATTACATTTGCCTATGACTTAAGTAAATTACATGTAGTATTTGATAGCGTAATTCAGAACTTGCAAATGAATTTTGTTAACGCCATCTATTGGCTACTCTGAAAATAAATATCTAGTAACTAACAAAACATCGATCTTCCCATGGGAATGGGATGTTTTTCCGCGGTAAAAAGTAGCCTACGTCACTCTCCACCCTCCTAACTATCCCCACACACATAAACCTTACCATATAATAGCTTTGTTGCGACGTGAAAGCGTCACAAACAAACAAACAAACACACTTTCACATTTATAATATTAGTAAGGATATTCCACGACAGCATTATGTCTATCTTTTATGGTTGACTCACAATAACACGTGTAACTCCCGATAGTTTAGCAGTTCGAAGCTTTCTGATTAAGTATAAGTACCTATATTTTATCTACTCTTACGTTTATGACACTTAAGTGGGTGAAATAAAGGGGTGAAGTTTAAACGAAATTCACGCGGGCGAAGCCGCTGGCAAAAGCTAGTCATTCAATAAATTGTAACTGAAGTTGTAACACGAGTCGTATTATTTTGCCCTTTTATATTCAGAAGTGGATATTTAAAGTAAGGCCATTTTAATAGGCCACATTTGACAACTGTTTGTCTTTGCTTTATAGTGAGGGTAACCTGCTGAAAAACATCGATTAATTTAATTAATCGATGAGGACTTCAAACATCTGTAAATTGAATGTGATTGTTATAAAAACTATTTTAATGACCGCACAGTTCAAACAATGACAAAAAAACGACAAAAATAATGCTTCTAATAATGGCGCGAAATGAAATCATGACTTTTTTGTAACATTTCACGTTTCTGGATACTGGCTTTTGAGCCAGACGTTATATATTTAAATGAATGATTACATATTTTTTGGCCTAAAATGTAAGAAAATTAATTCTGTTCCCATTAAAATATATTTTATTTTGTAATCGTGAAATACTTTTTGACGATTAGTTCGACTTCTCGAATTCAACTTATCTACTGATCTGTTTCTTTTGGTACCATCCCTCATGTTTAAAAAGAAAAAGAGTTCACTGACGTAACTTTGTAACGACGTCAGTTCTTTACTTAAAAGTGTAAAAATTTTAACAATATCTAGTAGGGAATATTAAATAATATGGAGTGCCTCCCTTACAAGGTTACTTTGTGAAATTTTGACGAACTGTCAAATGTGGCCTATTAAAATGGCCCTACTATTCGCTATGTGCAAAGCGGGTGGCAGGTGTACAAAAACGATCGCAGCGCACAACGTGACAAAAAATGGAAACTATTGCGGCTGTGTGTAATACTTTCGAATTCGAACGCGGTTTTTATGATTATATCCATTGTACACATACACTATTCAATAAATTGCACTCAAATAAAGTCAACAAGTATCATTTACTGTTTATTTTGGTTTTTAATTGCAAAAATACTAACAATGTTTACTTGTCATATTTGACAGTAGCCGAAAAAGTTGCGCGTTGCCACCGTCGTGCACGTTCCCAATATGTTGTAGAACATAATACCTACGTGCTAATAATGGAGAGAATAGAAAATAATGGCCGAAATATTAAGCGTTCTCAATTAAAAGCAATTCGCCTGTGAGAAACTGTCATCGTGTTATCCTACGATAAAGTTTGTTGCTCTGGAGATAATATGCGAAAGCAAGTAATGGAAACTGATATTCCATGATGTGGAGAACGCAATAAATTGCAATGTCATACGTATTTTTGAGAAAAGAAGTGAACTGTCAGTAGCGAAAACGAAATACGTGAAGCTGGGAAACAAAAGAATGCATTTTCATGAAAACAAATGAAGGTGGACGATAAATGCAGACAGCTTTGATCGCAGTCAATCTCGAAGAATATTAATGGTGAAGGCCTGATAATGGTTAAAGTTTAGTATGTGGACCGTTGAATTTAGGGGTGTGGGGGTGGGGATGGGGTAGGGGGGGATGAGGGGAAGTTCCACCCCGAAGCCTGAGACGCGGAGCCTTATAGTTTTTTTTTTATCGAATTTTAAAATCTTTACCTAAACAGTACTAAAACGACTAAAACACAAAAACTAGGTCCTCGAAATACAAGAAAAGGGTATGGGGATGTAGGAGGTTGATTCCCGGTTACATCGATGCCACCCACAAAGCTCTGCGACGCACACTTTATGAGAAAAACAAAAAAAACGATTCTAACCTCAAAGTGCTAACATTAACACTGTACACTACAGCTACATACATGGGGTCAGTTTTCTAATACGGTCTAAGTTTAAACTAGCTAATCCCTACTTATTAGGGCAGAAAGTGTTGTAAAAATATGTCGACGGGACCCCCTTCGGGGGTCCCTTTTTTCTGCGTGGTTCTATTACAGTCGAACCTAACCTATACCCAACTAGAGTGTGATTGGCTTTTTGTTATATTTTTTATGGCGGGGGGCTTCGCCCCCCGACCCCCCCCCCTTTACGGGGGGCCTGCGGCCCCCCCGTCCCCCCGCTACCCCCATTCTTACCGCTATTTTTTCGTCATCCTACTCTATTGACCTAGTAAGTAATCGCAAGTATGTGTGAGTAATTCTCACACACACTTGCGCGCACATTCACACACACCCTACGAAGCGGGGTTCGGTCGACATAATTGTGACAGAGTCATTTAATTGTGACATACCTACTTGCACTTGGATTTTCGTAAATGACCCTATGTACTTAGCTGTAGTGTTAGGTTAGAATGATTTTTTTATTTTTATCAAAAACTGTGTGTCGCAGATTGTTGTGGGTGGCATTTATATAACCGGAATTCAACCCCCTACATCCCCACACCCTTTTCTTGTGTTTTGAGGGGGTAGTTTTCGTGTTTTAGGCGTTTTAGAACTGTTTAGGTGAAGACTTTAAAATTCGATAAAAAAAAAACTACTGATTTCCGCAGTCTGAAATTTTGCGTAAATATTCCTTATACTAAACTCTATTAGATATAAAAATATGGTTACCCAATTCAACGGTCCACATACTAAACTTTATCCCTGATAATACCTAAATTGCGATGTATTCCTATTTGATTGAAAAGAAATGTGAAGTCAAAGAGAATTAAGCTGGAATTAAGTGAATGTGTGGCGTATAGAAAGATTGTAAAGCTTGGTAAACGTGAAGAATTGACCCCAAATTATGAGATGATTTGTCATTGTGGTATAAAATGTAAATTGGAAAAAAGTGAAGCAAAGGATTTTGACAATCGATGTTATTTGCAATTCTATGGCAACTGAAAGCTTGAGTTGATTTTATTGACAAATGAAGGGTCGCTAGAAACGTTGAGCAGAATTTTCGAATTTATTTTAGATGGAGGAGCTATCGTTTTTATTTCAGCTTTAAAAGGTGATGTATTCCATGCAGATGTTATGCCGAGCCATGTCATTATGGTATGTTATTTGGTGTTGATTTTGTTGAATTGTAATACTGTGGTATGCGTGCCAATTGCGGGACGCAATGAGGGTAACCGCGTGTGAATTTTCCGCTAGAGGCGCTAGTGAAAAGGGAGGTCTGTCTGTCACTTTTCGCTTGTCTGAATTTCATTTTTGTCACTGTTTATGTATGGGCGGGCTTTGACAGCATGACCGCACTCTGCAGTGGCGCCAACTGGTGAGCACAAAAACGGTTACCCTCATTGTTTCAGGATGGCCGACTGTAACGGCGGATTTTTATGCCTGTGCTATAACAACTGTGAGGAGCAATGACTGCAGGAGGTGGTGATATGAGATGTGCTGAAGCAAGGGCAGTTTTGGCATACTGGTGTTGCCAGATGTGGAGTGGAGAGGTGCTATTGAGAGGAGCGGTGCTTTTGAACAGAGTAGTGTTTTAGTGGTGAGGAGAGGAGTGAGGAGAGGAGTCAGATCTTTCTTTTCAGGTTTTCTATTAAAATGATACTGGCCAGCGACCTGGCCGGTACCTATTTGAAACTGGAACGACGACAGCAAAGGAAGATTTGTTGTTGTCAATACTTTCATCATTCAATAAATTGTAACTGAAGTTGTAACACGAGTCGTATTATTTTGCCCTTTTATAAATATTTTTATTTCAGACTATTTAGTGGGTTCGCCGAACTTCAATTCACGATTAAATTAAGTGACACTCAATGTAAATCAATGCCAACTCTCACTAATTTTTATGTGCTATATTGTATAAGATAGCCAGTATCATAACAAAGGAAGTGGAGACATAAGGATTTACAAATCCTAATAGCCCCACCATTATTATGCAGTGGGTCCATGAGTACTTGAAAATCCTCCTGGACCCATTAGTGGAACCTAGCAGTGGAACCAACGGTCCGAAAGGGAAAAATTCTACTTTTTGGGATGGTTTTTGACAATTTGTATTAAAACGTGTGCCTAAACGTTACATGACATATATATATTTGAAAAGGTCTTTCCACGATCTTTCATTTGATACCCATATTGCTAAGATAAAAAAAAAACTCAAGATTATCCCCTCTTTTTCTTCCACTTTCGGACGCCATTTTGTAAATTCATATAGCCTGTGACACTTCCACAGTTCGCAGTTCGTTTCCACAGACGAATTCAACGATACCGTTCAACCGTTTGGGCTGTGGGGCCTCATAAATAAATGGACATACATACAAACATACATACATACACTCGAAAAACATAACCCTCCTTCTGACGCAGTCGGGTAAAAATAAATAAACTTCTGCGGAACCTGCAAAACAATAATCTATACTACTATTATAAAGCTGAAAAGTTTGTTTGTTTGTTTGGTTGAACGCGCTAATCTCAGGAACTACTGGTTCGAATTGAATTTTTTTTTGTGTTGAATAGACCTTTTATCGAGGAAGGCTATAGGCTATATAACATCACGCTGCAACAATTAGGAGCGAAGAAATAATGGAAAATGTGGAAAAAACGGGGAAAATTATTCATTCTCGAGGGCTTTCGTTGCATGCGTTGCGAAAACGATTCAAGATACCAAAAATATATGTATGAAAGAATTATTCCTCTTGAAATGATCTAAAAAAATGTCCACGACAGTATATGTCTATCTTTTAAGATTAACACACTAGAACCGTTTTTATGGTAATCAAATTTGGTCGAACCCACTGCCATACCAAACTTGCCACGTTTCCAAGTTTAATATGAATTAATCTTGCTGTGATCCTTTGCTACTTTGCTATTATTTTGTCGTAAGCTTTATTTCTAAGTTTAATTTAATTTAACCTGAATTAATTTTGGTGATAGTTTATTATATTCCCGAAATTACTACGGGAGCGGGACCTACGCGGTTGATACTTACGGGTCCCGAAGCGAAGCGAGGGCGGTTCGCTAGTATAACAATAAATATTGTCAAAATAGGTGGGCTAACTAGTCTAACATACAATTTTTTTGCATATCTCAGTTGCATATTTGAGTAAACTGAAATATTAAATTTAAAGTCAATTCAATTCATCAACCCCCGACTGATAAAATAGTTTAAATGTGATGTTTCATTCATTTGTTTAACCTTTAAACAATAGGTAGTAAACGATGAGGGGAAACTTAAATAAAACAAACAAAAATGCTGTATAAATTATAATTACATACAAAACTGTAAGCTGCATACCACTATTATTACAAATAACACGTCCGTACAACCCGACACGCTATATGTATAGGCAGAAGACAGACGAGCGGCTAATGGCATGCTTTAGAGCGATCTAAAACATTTCAACACTTTAGTACTTATTGAGCACCATAAATTGTTTATCAATATAATAAATCTTGCAACAGATTTAAACGGTTATTTATAACACTTGTTTTATAAGTAGTAAAGCTTTTAAGTCATTTCTGCTTGCGGTGCCGATAATAAGCATAGGAAAATGGAAGCAATGTATGGTGGATGGCGACTTCTAGCGACAAGCCTCCCACTTCGTATGATAGGTAGGCCATATACTAGTCGTCGAGAATATGAATTGCCACTCCCCGTTGGAAACTAACTTATTTTGTATGCTCAAAGTTCAGTTTAGCTTGTAAGCAAAATTTTCTTATATTTTAAACTAACGTCGTCGATCGAAAATGAACCTTAACAACAAAGACTGAAAACTGGCATTTGTGTGGATTGCAATTAAAACAAATTCCATATCGAATGTGAACTAATAGATAACGTCATTAGACATTAATTATTTATTCTTGCAAACCTTCGGGCGGTAAATATTGCGTCACTGGGAGTAGGTACTAATTTGAACCAACGTGTTAACCTCCAGGCCTCTTCAATTGTCATTACGAGGCCTTGCAATGTAGGTGGCAAGTTTCAGTCTAATACAGCTTATTAATGTCATTCAAATCGCTAATTCGAACTAAAATGATCAACCAAACAGTACAATATTTACATGTGTGGAGTAAAATTCTGCATTATAAACATACAATGTACGACATGAAACACTACCAGAAAAAAAACTGTTGATTGGCCTAAATTTGCTCATAATTTTTCGATTTCATTTTGATTTAATTGGCAAAATGAAATTGGAAATTTATTGTACGCGATTTAAAGTTAGAATAAGAATAACAAACACATTCAGAGGTAGAAAAGCTCCCATATTTTCATTCTTCAATTCATTCTGTCTTTTCTATGTTCTGCTCATAATCTACATTTGAGACTCGACTAATCAGTATAATAGGTAATATGTTATTGATTGGGCTAATATGACGGTTAATTTTAAGGCGAGGTAGTGAGTGTTTAAAATTAAATTCAAAATTGTTCATTGTGTCACAACCGCTTATAAAGCAACCAGTGGTTATTTTCAGTGCTGTCAACTTCAAAGAGGAGTTATGTAAAATAATATTATTAAAAATACGCTAATTTTGTCAATAAAATTCATTTATGCGTATCAACATACAAAAATACATAGTACTTATTATTTTATTGTAAACGTGGATCTGTCTTCGTGTCGTTATAAACTAAAAGTAAGCGTTTATTCGTTCTTAGCGTTTAAATTAATAGTTAATAGGTAACGCCCATATTAATTATACAGAATAACATACATATAAACATATAGTGGTCCTTTAAAATTACCTATTTATACAAATTCTTAAAGGCATGTACACAAATATCCTAATCTATATGATAACGGAAAAACGTGTCTGGCGCCAGTATCACAAATTATGTGGCCGTTAACGCATAGACGTGGTACGTAAATCGATGATCCTCGAATTACTTAGATGTGGCGTAGACGCTATGGCTACCAAATTATATAAAGATATTGAAATACACAGCAAAATATAAAAATCGGTACCATTAATTGACCTCTAGACTACACTAGAATTCCCTGTGTTATGGGGCCTAGCCTCTTTTGTTAGGTAACATTTTATGGTGCATAATATTTTAAAGATGTGATAGAAAGTAAATGAAAAAAATTGTAGTAATTGTTGTTGTAGCTTCAAACACGATGTCTTTAAAATTTGTACTTCCAATATGTTCTAAACATTTGTCATACTATTTTATCGACATAATATTCTCAAACATCTCGAGAGCTCAAAAATGTCTTATCTCGAGAGTTTTTGTATCGTGGACCACCACGGGCAATAGGTTTGTTATTATGTAAAACACATTTCAGTCAGTCTCCTGTTTCAAGTGGATTACCTAGATTAACTTAACATCAAAAGTTCTGTTCACTGGAAACCTATATCAGGTATTATTTTCCTACTTTAAAATATAAATTTCACTTTACATAATATACGTAACTTTAATTGTAATTTATGTCAGCACTAGTATTCGATATCTCTTTCGCACCTACTAGCCGTAGGTAAGTCAGAGCGAGACGCAAAATAATATTACTAGGAGGTACAGCAATACACAAACCGAGTATTTACAAGATATGTTTATTTAAAAAACAACACTAATCATTATTATATTTTATTTTATATTATTATTATAATAAGTGTGTGTTCACTAACTTGAGCATATAAGATTTATAATAAGCTGGCATGGTGTGATTTTAATAAATGTACATATTTTAAACTTTATATGCAGTACAAATAAATACAGTAGTAATTAAATATTGTTGAATGAGTAATTGTTGTTGTCTGGATAACGTTGCAATGCTTCAAATCAAATTTTATTTTGGAAAAATATACTTTACAAACTTTTACATATTTACAACACAATATAAAAAATATTAAAATTACTGAATTACAATTGACAACCTAATATCACTAAACTAACGCAAAAAGTAAATTCATTTCCATCATTCCATCAAGTAATTAGAAAATAGCTAATAACTCCCAAGTCAGTGAACAAACCACATTTGTACCAGCTAGAAGGCCACTCATTGTAAACTTTTCAAATACTTCGATTTCTTCTTCAATATATTCTTAACGTCGGTCAACATATCTTGCAAACCACTTTTCAGTTTAGTTTCTACGGAACACTGGTATTTATTGTCTATGTTTAACTTGGCGAGTTCGTCTTGAAGGGTAGATTTGTAGTCGTAAATGGGCCACTTTTCGAATATATCTTCTAGTAAAGCTATGGTGTCTTGTACGGTGTCGTTCAAGCTGCTGAGTGTTTCAGCTGTTTTTATTTGATCGGGGCTCTGGCTTGCTTTCTTCTTCGATTTTTTCGTGTTCGCTGGCGCCATCACTTCATTGCACACGCCTAACAGGAACGTCACTATACCTATGAACTGAAATAGACATTTCCATAAAATACAACAACTACAACTAGGTTTCGAACTTTTCGAAGATGAATAATTTTTGGAAGGTACTCAAGGTTGCTCGCTCATATTTTTGCGAATACGCAAATCCACTAATGTAGGACAACAAAACCTCCGTAAACAATTCGTACAAAAATCAAACTTTCGCCCGCATGTGAGTGAGCGCGGTAATACAATGAAGTTACAGTAGAACCAAAGATAGAATGCGCGTACAAATCTTCGCCAGTGGTCGCGTTTCCGGAAACAACCGAATTATTGAATCGTAAGAGCCCTAACCAATGCTCTTGCATTTAGCATCTTGTGCGATAGAAATAGGAGTCAATATCAATCGATAACAAGTTCGAACGGTCGGCGGCGGTCGACGGGCGCCGCCGGTGAGTTGAACGTCAGTCAGTTGTCATAATATATAGAGAATATATAGAGCTGATATTACACACCCTCCTTGGTTTTGTTTTCAGAGGTAAGTTTAAACATACATACATACAGGGTACATATAATATATTTTTAACTCGTCATTTTAATAAAATTCAAATAGAATACACATAAAAAATAAAACACATAAAAAGCTTACATAAATTTGATACAATGTTACAACTCCGCCCATTTCATCTTCTTTCAGATCGAATCCTTCCAGAATGGATAAATTTAAACGTGGGAAGCCGCTTAACTCATAAGCACGGCAAATGGTATTTAATGTGTACCTTTATTTCTTAAATGAAGCTAATGTATTCAAAAACGACCATGACGGTTATTTTAAAAAAGTTCAGGAGCGTGTGACAAAATCTACAGGAATTTCACGCCGAACTTTGACTAATATATTGAACGAAAAAAGGCAAAATCAATCAATGAAATTTTCCACACCGAAAAAAGGAAAACCTAAAAGTAGGTTTCGGATGGGACTTGATGATTTCGACTATTGTGTAATTCGAAATATGATATACAATTTTCAGTTGACGCTCAAAGAACTCCCAACTGTAAATAATTTGAGAAAAAAGTTAATCGAAGCTATTAATTTCAAAGGCTGTGTAGAGGCTCATCTTGAAAGACATGGGGTTTAGGTTTCTGAAAACTGATACCAACCGACGGTTACTAATGGAACAGCCAGATATACGTTTAAAAAGGATAAATATCTCCGAGAAATACAACAGCTGAGAAATGCTGGTAGAAACATAGTATTTATGGACGAGTCATACGTGCATACATCGCATACTAAAGGTAAAACTTGGCAAGACAGCAGCAAAAAAGGTATTAAACAACCTCAAAAATACCTCAAAAATAAATATAGAACTAAACCGACTTGAAGTCGAACCTCAGGATAAAACTGTCATCGTTTTCGGCGGACTTGGATGCCTTGGTTAAAAATAAACAGCTTCATACAGTCATACTTCTCACTGATTATTGTAATACATACATATTAAATAGCAATATTTGTGTTTTATTTTATCTAATACCGATTTCAGTTAGGTCCGAAATCTTAGGTGGGTCACGAAGGAGGAGTATGAAATTTACCGGGTCACAGTAGAACAAAGTTTGGGAAACGCTGATATAGACATCATTATTGCGTATACAAAGGCCAAAAAAACACAAACCTCAACAAAATGCGAGTACATCTGCAACGCCTCCCCGAGCTCGGCAGCGTCCGGTTGTCCAGCGGCGACGAGCGCGGGCGCGGCGTCCTGCAGCAGTCGCTGCGCCCGCGCTGCCGCCGCGCGCGCCGCGTCGCCCGCGCCCGCGCACAGCGCGCACGCCGCCGACAGCGTCGCCGTGTACAGCTCGCGGTACGGGATCGGAGAGTTTACGAACGCTGCGGACGTAACATAGGGCGTGTTCAAGTAAACGACGAAACGCTCAAAACGACGCTTATTGTAAAGGGAAATGTTTTGAGCGATTTGGTCGCCCCTTTGAATTCCAGCGAAGTGAACGTACTATGAAATCATGACAGCATATGCTGTCGTTGAAAGTTAATAGATTAATGGAATACGACCATAGACATGTACACTATAGTATAGTCCGTTTTTTTAGAATAGAGTTAACTATAAAACAAATATGGCCGATAATTGTCAAAGTCACAGTAGTCAATAAGACACTGACATTACACATGTACAGTAAAACCAACAACCTTGAAATGAAGAGAGGCGCTGTCGGAAGCATTGGACCAATCATCGAGAGGTAGTAACTGACTGATGAATGGCCACAATGTACTTATGAATGACTTTTTAACATGGCGGCGTTAGTTCCAATTTTTGCCGTTTCAGAGATAAGTTGGTGGCAATCTGGCAATTATCGAAAAAAATGTCAAACATGTCAAGTTCTTGTTGAAATGCATGTTGAAATTATTCATCTGTGAAAAGTGAAGTTGATAGATTTGCACAATGTATGAAATTTATTCATTATTATTGTAATTTAAAATCAGTTTTTGGTAAAACACAGTGCGATATATCGAGTGAACCGATTGAATTGTTTGTAATGTTACGTGTCAGGAGTATTGGGTTCGAGAAAATGCCAAAATGTACCACAAAGACTTTATTTGTACTCGTAGATACACAATCACACTATGTACACAGTACACACTAAAACACTCTGCACGTAGATACTAGTAAACACACTCGTCGAACACTGTATCGCTCGTAGAAATCACTTCACTTCTCACTGGTATCGCTCGTACTCGTAGGTATCGCTGGTGTCTTCCTGGTTTCGCTTCCGAAACTAGAATGTCCGCACTTGACCGATCGCCCCTTTTTATACCACTCACGCACCATTCATGGCAATCCAGAACATTCCTGTTAAGTCCGGACCCGCTTCGAACAAGATTCGAGAACGTTCCTTGCAACCGACTTTCGCCCGTATGACTATTGCCGTAATGGTCGAAGCGTCGTGCGTACTTTTGAGACGGGCAAGCGCGCTATTGTTCTATTGTTGACTCGACATGTTTATGGCCCCTATTGTTTATCGTTTCCGAAGTAGCTGCGCTAGGGTTGTCACAGTAAGTTGTTTCACGCGTGTAACATTGTGGAAATTTGATGTTTCGGAAACTCAGTGATTTGTTTTGTAGTTAACTCTATTCGAACTGTACAAATGTGGAGCTTCAAACTCGCGCAGCCGAGCTACGCACACATAGATAGACACTCTTGACGGACACGAAATATTGTTCAGAAGTGGTATAAAGTTGTTCTATATTTTGTGGACATGAACAGCGTCTGTGTGTTTGTTGCTCAAGCGCGCACTGTTTGGACCTTTACATAGGGGGCATCCATTACGTCACACATATTTTGGATACATATTTAAAAAAAATTAACGCCTCCCCTGTGCTTGTCACAAGAAATCATATTTGTGGAACCCCCTTCCCCTCGGTGTTATGTCATTTATTTTTAAATTTTATATGAAAATAGTCTATCATATTTTCTTGGATCTTGTCACATTTCGTTGAAACCACGATGAAACCCCACCCCTGAATGTGTGAAGTATTTTATGAATGGCACTTTATGGTTTTTACGAATATTCCACCTAAACATTACTTAAAGCAAACTAAATAAATAAAAAACAAAACCATTATATAAAAAAACTCACCAGTAATCCTACAAGGCCCCGGGCCGGCGACGGTGCGCCGCTCCCGTCCGCCGTGCGCCGCGCGCGCACTTGCCACTGCCTCCCCGAACGCCGCTATACTCGCCTGTATAGAAAATAAATTGATTTGTTATTGCGTGTTTTATATTATTTAAAGTAAGTAGGTACCTATTGCAAGCGGCTTCACTCGTGTAGAAGTATTTTGGACTGACTGCCAAACAACCTCTAACTCCTATTTTACCCCTTTATGAATGGAATAAAAATGGAATATGACAAAATCCTTAGTCTTAAATTACATGCCTGCCACATTTCATATTCATACGTCAAATAATTTTCGATGAATGATGATGAGGATGAATGAGTGACCTTTCGCTTTCATTTATATGATCAAGACTAATCACGGTCCTTGAATATCAAGGGCTTCTATTGCAATTAGTAGAAAAACCCACACAAAACACTCACCTGCAGCTCCCCGCACTGCTCAGTCCCAGTCGCGCCCCTGCTCGCGGCATCCGCGCACTCGATGCATAGCGCCACGGCGGACACTATCGTATCCTTGAGCCGGAGCCACGCCACGTCCTTCTCGAACGTTCTGGCCTTCAGCTCGGGGTCCGCCAGCTGCGGCGGCTCCCAGCTCACTATCGCGTTCAGGTCGCGGTTGTCCCTGGAAATGTAGGTGTAATGATGCTTTTAAACTGGCTCGATTGTTTACCAAAAAATTAATTATTAACGGTTACGAGGATGACGGGTGAAAATTGGAGAGATCCCAACCATTGATCCAGTTGGGATAGGTGGAATGGACGGAGGCAAATCTCTTTTATTCAATCACTGATAACACATTGACACGACTTAAAAATGCCTTCTAACGAATAACGATAACACAACAAGCTATCCAAGTACCGTCCGCACCCATCGTTATTATCGTGTGTGTGTGTGTGTACCGACCGCAGCACGGTGGGCAGCGGCGGCGGCGCGCAGCGGCGCGGGCGGGCCGGCGAGCAGTAGTGTATGTATGTATGTAGTACCGACCGCAGCACGGTGGGCAGCGGCGGCGGCGCGCAGCGGCGCGGGCGGGCCGGCGAGCAGTAGTGTATGTATGTATGTATGTAGTACCGACCGCAGCACGGTGGGCAGCGGCGGCGGCGCGGGCGGGCCGGCGAGCAGTAGTGTATGTATGTATGTAGTACCGACCGCAGCACGGTGGGCAGCGGCGGCGGCGCGTGTAGCGGCGCGGGCGGGCCGGCGAGCAGTAGTGTATGTATGTATGTATGTAGTACCGACCGCAGCACGGTGGGCAGCGGCGGCGGCGCGCAGCGGCGCGGGCGGGCCGGCGAGCAGTAGTGTATGTATGTATGTATGTAGTACCGACCGCAGCACGGTGGGCAGCGGCGGCGGCGCGCAGCGGCGCGGGCGGGCCGGCGAGCAGTAGTGTATGTATGTATGTATGTAGTACCGACCGCAGCACGGTGGGCAGCGGCGGCGGCGCGCAGCGGCGCGGGCGGGCCGGCGAGCAGTAGTGTATGTATGTATGTATGTAGTACCGACCGCAGCACGGTGGGCAGCGGCGGCGGCGCGTGTAGCGGCGCGGGCGGGCCGGCGAGCAGTAGTGTATGTATGTATGTAGTACCGACCGCAGCACGGTGGGCAGCGGCGGCGGCGCACAGCGGCGGCGGCGCGCAGCGGCGCGGGCGGGCCGGCGAGCAGTAGTGTATGTATGTATGTATGTAGTACCGACCGCAGCACGGTGGGCAGCGGCGGCGGCGCGTGTAGCGGCGCGGGCGGGCCGGCGAGCAGCGCGAGGGCGGCGCGCTCGCGGGCGGCCAGCGCGCTCCAGGCGCACGCGTCCAGCCGCGCGCCCCACGCCACCAGCTCCACCAGCTTCTCGAACGTGCCGTACTTGTACGCGTATGTCACTTGCTCTACACTCTGGGGATTTAAATTTGTGATTAGCATACGTGTTGATTTTTGAAACAAAATTAGCAGCCTATGTTTGACCATGCATCATTGACTATCTTGAGAAAACTCAACAAAATTGGTCAAGCCGTTTCGATTTTTCATGCAAACTTCACGTAGCCTAAACGTAGCCTATGTGTGGCCTTTGTGTCACTATTTTCATTCTGACATTCCATCCAATTGGGTTAGTGGTTTAGTGGTGAAAGCATCACAGACAGACAGACTTTCACATTTATAATATGAGTATTAGTATTGACTAGTGTCCACTAGTGTAGTCGATGTTCGAACCAGTAGATCCTCTTAAGCTTTAACGTAAGTATAAATACTACAGAGCGATCACTAACATCCTTAGTATGATGATGATGGAACGCGCGCGTGTCAGCGAGCAGCCGCAGCGCGCGCGCGGGCGCCAGCGCGCCGGGCAGCCGCGCCGCGTGCAGCCAGCCCAGCGACACTAGCTGCACGTGCTTCGCCTCCAGCCGCGCGTACGCCGTGCTCGCTGCCCATGCGTTGCCTGGGACATGGGGTAAACGGTGTTTTAACAAGATGGATATTATAACAAATATTATGTAGTATCAAAAAATCCGACTGGTTAAGGCAGGTGGCGGTAATGTTAATGCTCAACTATTTTCTTGCTCAAATCATGTACAAAAGATTATGACATTCCGTGACTGAGAGCCGTAAGGCAAATGTTAAAGTACCGCTTTTAATTTTTTTTATAACTTATTCATCGTGCAATGTATGTATGTTTAAAGGTTTTCTTTTTAGGATTCCGTACCCAAAGGGTAAAACGGGACCCTATTACTGAGACTTCGCTGTCCGTCCGTCCGTCCGTCCGTCCGTCCGTCCGGCCGTCCGTCTGTCACCAGGCTGTATCTCATGAACCGTAATAGTTACAGTTGAAATTTTCATAGATGATGTATTTCTGTTGCCGCTACAACAACAAATACTAAAAAACAGAATAAAATAAATATTTAAGTGAGTGCCCATAATTACGTTCGACGTAAGTTTAGTTACCATTCGGTCCAAGAGATGGCGTTGGGCGTAATATGTGGCTACAATAAAACAATTAAATATGTAAGGCTTTTATACAACAGACCAGATTTTTTTGGCGTTTTTATACATAATGGTACGGAAGCCTTCGTACGCGAGTCCGACTCGCATTTGGCCGGTTTTTTAGTAACATGCTTCACAAACAGAACAAAGACATACCCAGCAAGTGGTAGACGGAGACGAGTAACAGCTTGGCGTGGAAGTTGGCCGGCGAGTGATGAAGCACTAGCTCCAGCAAGCTGGCCGCTTCCACCAGCGGCGACGTAGTGTGGGCTTCCAATGCTGGAATCAATAAAATACTGCTTTATGAATAAAAAGTACTGACTCTTTAACTCAAGTTTTCGGAATTGATGACTCGTTTGGCAGTTGACTCTATCAAGAACTGTATATGGAAAGATTTTGGGATATTTTTTTCATGCATGAGCAAAAAGCAGACGAACTGACGAATAGAAGAATCATGATCGTTTAAGATCGTAAGTATAAGATAGTGTATGTATATTTAGTAAATTTATTTCTAGATGACATTGTTGTAACTGAAAGTAAACCTGTTGCCTAAATTTGTTAGGTTAGTAACCAGATAAAACTGTGCAGAAGAGATATTTACTCGGACAATTTTTAAGTTCGATTGTAGGTTTGTAGGTAGGTTCACCATTATCTACTTTCTCTAATCTGAACTCACCAGCATGACAATACAAATGCGCAGCAAGCGTCGCATAGCCATCCGCGGCGCAGAACTCAGTGAGCGTCGCCGTAATCAGACCATCGCGCACACACCGCAGGTACTGGGCCCGGAGCGCCGCGGCCAGCTGGAGGCTGCGGTCCGCGCCCGCCGGCGGCGCCGTCAGCCGCCACGCGCCCAGGCAGGACACGTGCCGTTGGATGTCGTCTGGCTGAACACCAACGTGCGATAGTCACGGCTTTTTCAAATATTGGTAGGTTTCAAGAAAGGTACAAAAAGAGTTCTCCTTCAGGGCCGGCGTTGCACTGGCGACTCCTCTGGTGTTGCTCGTGTCTATAGGCGACGATGACCACTTACCAATCAGGTGGCTTGTCTGCTTTTACGTAAGGCAATAAACAAAAAGGTTTTTGACGTCACGTGTCAAACGTCAGTGTCATACCTAAATCATGCTACTGAAGTTTTTTATTACTTTACAATGCTAACATGATAAAACTCCATACTTTTACAATCAGTTGGCCAGTCTGGTGTGATATAAGCGGGTGCCATTAAAACGTTCTTTAATATAATTTTATCTTCACAATCGAAATAAGCCCTTGATGATTCATTCAATAACCTAAAATGAAGTGTTCCTCACCTTTTACAAATTAAAATGCAACTATGTTTGACTTCTACTGCAGCTACTGTCATACTTAAAATGGTAGCCCCATACACAGAGTTTGACAACATTCATTAAAATATTTTTGCAAAATGTATATAACCATGATGACAACATATGATATAACATATCTGAACATGTAATACAAGGTACATTTACCAGTGTATAAAAATTAACTTACACTCGTAGGTTCACTATTTTCATCAAATTCCAAACACGTCAAGAAATCTCTGCTATGCTCTTCTCTCTCCTTCTGCGGTATCATTGCTAAGTATAGTCTCAAATCTGGAACCGCACAAGGTTTGTTTGCGAACACCCTTAAATATTGCACACACAAAGCCACTCCACTTCCTAATAAAGCTGTAGGATCACCATCTTTCGACAGCCGCTTCCACAATTCTAATCTCGCTAAATATGGGCCCCGTAATGTTCTCCCAGAAGACATACTTTCTACTAATAGGCAAATAAATTCATGGCACTTTTCCGCTGTATCATCTGCATTTTCATTGTCATTATTGCTTTCCTTCATCAATTCAAAGACTGAATCGAAGTACGGTAAGTAGTAGTCCCATCGATCCTGGTTATCCCATAGTAAGTCCTTGCAGATGAGATTCAGTCGTCTCCAATGACCAAGTTTTTTTAAATATGGTATACATGCTTGTGCTGTTGAACCAGGTACAAGTTGACAATACAGAGGACCTTCGATAAACTTCAGAATGTCCTCCCATTTCTCCTGAAGTTCCAAAATCATGATGTACAATCTCACTTCCTGCTCGGCTTCCATTTTGTTTTCCGTTATAAAGTTGTCAACCATCCGTTGTGCTAAAGTTAGAAGTATACCTTTCCTCGTTTGGTCTTCTGTTGCCTTTGCCTGGAAAGTAAGCAAGGAATAATACAGTTTGCAGCTTTAAAAATTTTATGACTTACTAGTAAATCCGCCCTCGCTTCGCTTTGGGAAACCAGTCCCTCCAAAAATCTCTATAAATTTTAACAAATTATGTTATTCCGATGTCTAAGCTATATTACTGCAAAGTTTCATGAAAATCCGTTCAGTAGTTTTTGCGTGAAAGAGCAACAAACACACACACACACATACATCCTTACAAACTTTCCCATTTATAATATTATAGTAGGAAGGAAGTAGGATACTTTTTTTTTTCATTTATTTATTTTCAGACATAATACGCACATACATTAATCCTGTAAAACCCGCCAAACTACAAAGCAGTTTGTAGGCGGAGAATTATCGCTCTCTTATTGATACATAACATAGTATGTCTTAAATAATATACATATACTGACAACTTACATATTATTTCGCACTTACACTGAACTTCTTTATAACCTACTAGCGAACCGCCCTCGCTTCGCTTCGGGACCCGTAAGTATCAACCGCGTAGGTCCCGCTCCCGTAGTAATTTCGGGAAGATAATAAACTATCACCAAAATTAATTCAGGTTAAATTAAATTAAACTTAGAAATAAAGCTTACGACAAAATAATAGCAAACTAGCAAAGGATCACAGCAAGATTAATTCATATTAAACTTAGAAACGTGGCAAGTTTGGTATGGCAGTGGGTTCGACCAAATTTGATTACCATAAAAACGGTTCTAGTGTGTTAATCTTAAAAGATAGACATATACTGTCGTGGACATTTTTTTAGATCATTTCAAGAGGAATAATTCTTTCATACATATATTTTTGGTATCTTGAATCGTTTTCGCAACGCATGCAACGAAAGCCCTCGAGATTTCCCCGTTTTTTCCACATTTTCCATTATTTCTTCGCTCCTAATTGTTGCAGCGTGATGTTATATAGCCTATAGCCTTCCTCGATAAAAGGTCTATTCAACACAAAAAAAAATTTCAATTCGAACCAGTAGTTCCTGAGATTAGCGCGTTCAACCAAACAAACAAACAAACAAACAAACTCTTCAGCTTTATAATATTAGTATAGATTTACAGGAAAAACATTTCTAATTCCAAAGTGACAAATTACCTGCAACACAATACTCATAACGGCCCAGAAGTAGTATGGGTTTTTTGGTGCAAATTTGTACAGTGCCATGGCAGCCCGTTGCTGCGCGCGCGGGTCTCCCACACGTACGTACGACATGAACAGGTGGGAGTGCAGCTCCTCACTTTGGGGCTCTGCCTTTACCGCCGCTTCATATATCTCACACACCTTTTGGACTGTAACAGATTACAAGGGGTTTAATGCAATATGAAGCTGCTTGAAGGATTATATGTTTATAATTGGTGGAGGCTATAATGTTATTACATGTTGCAGTTTTAATCTTATATATAAAATTCTCATGTCACAATGTTAGTTACCTTACTCCTCCGAAACAGCTTTACCGATTTTAAACAAATTTTATATGCATATTCAGTAGGTCTGAGAATCGGCTACTATCTTTTTTTCATACCCCTAAGTGATAAGGGTTGTTTATCCTTAAATTTTTTTTTTAATTTGTGGACAGTAATTTTTGTTTTTATTTTTCTATAATGTGGCATTAAAAATACATACAACCCTAAATTTTCACTCTTTTAGTTTTATCACCAACCTCTGTTTTTTATTAGCCAATTTGGAAAACCTTCATGACAAACTGAGTCCCACGCGGGCGGAGCCGCGCGCACAGCTAGTATTATTCATAAATATGTTGTGTAGAAATACAGTTTTCAAGGGAAAGATACCCCCCATCTGTTTTACCTAGTTATGCTTAAGTTAATTGTTTTGATTGATGGATTATACTTAAAGCGGCGTAAAGTGACTTTTGAAATGAGTTTGTAAAAACCTACTTCGAAGAAATTAATATTTGAATTTGAATTTGTGACCATTTTATTTTTGGATAATAACAGGTTTTTATCAATTGCTAGGTTTTGTGAACATTTACAATGACACGTAATACAGACGTGTAATATAAGTTTCTTCAGTCCTGCGCGAATACATGAGGTAATGATGCAAATCACAACAAAACATGCACCAGACTACCAAATATATTATATCTTTGTGTTTTGGGATATCATTTATGACATTGGGACAGACTGTCACATTAAATATGGGACATTTAGTCACGTGAGTAATACTACCCATTACACAACATAATTTTGTGATATAAAAACTGGACTGATGTACACAGTTCTATGCAAAACAACTTAGGTATATCAAAGATAATCCAGAGATCCTTTTTTTCTTTACTTGCATAACTATTGATTCTGATAATCAACTGTATTTATATGAAGATGTACAAGATGAAAACTTAATTGATTAAAGGAGACTTACCATTCTTGATTGATATTTTGGTCTAGACCCCCCACTTGGATATTGAAAGGATGTAATTGGTTAAAGTTTAGTATGTGGACCGTCGAATTTAGGCGTGTGGGGGTGGGGATGGGGTAGGGGGGGATGAGGGGAAGTTCCACCGCGAAGCCTGAGACGCGGAGCCTTATAGTTTTTTTTTTATCGAATTTTGAAATCTTTACCTAAACAGTACTAAAACAACTAAAACACGAAAAGTAGGTCCTCGAAATACAAGAAAAGGGTAAGGGGATGTAGGAGGTTGATTTCCGGTTACATCAATGCCACCCACAAAGCTCTGCGACGCACAGTTTATGAGAAAAACAAAAAAAACGATTCTAACCTCAAAGTGCTAACATTAACACTGTACACTACAGCTACATACATGGGGTCAGTTTTCTAATACGGTCTAAGTAGCTAATCTACTACTAGCTAATCCCCACCTATTAGGGCAGAGTGTTGTAAAAATATGTCGACGGGACCCCCTTCCGGGGGTCCCTTTTTTCTGCGTGGTTCTATTACAGTCGAACCTAACCTATACCCAACTAGAGTGTGGTTGGCTTTTTGTTATATTTTTTTATGGCCCCCCTTTACGGGGGGCCTCACGCCCCCCCGTCCCCCCGCTACCCCCATTCTTACCGCAATTTTTTCGTCATCCTACTCTATTATTGACCTAGTAGGTAATTGCAAGTATGTGTGAGTCATAGGTAATTGTGCCGCACACACACACACCCGCACGCACAATCACACACATCCTACGAAGCGGGGTTCGGTCGACATTTATGTGACAAAGTCATTTAATTGTGACATACCTACTTGCTCTTGGATCGTCGTAACTCGTAACTGACCCTATGTACTTAGCTGTAGTGTTAGGTTAGAATGATTTTATTTTTCTCAAAAACTGTGCGTCGCAGATTGTTGTGGGTGGCATTTTTATTACCGGAATTCAACCCCCTACATCCCCACACCCTTTTCTTGTGTTTTGAGGGGGTAGTTTTCGTGTTTAAGGTGTTTTAGTACTGTTTAGGTGAAGACTTTAAAATTCGATAAAAAAAAACTACTGATTTCTGCAGTCTGAAATTTTGCGTAAATATTCCTTATACTAAACTCTTTTAGATATAAAAATATGGTTACCCAATTCAACGGTCCACATACTAAACTTTATCCATGTAATTTCCAGCTATAATATGCATATTATACATTGCATGATCTTCAAGGGCTTGGTCAATAGTATGAACAAGAAAACTACCTCAGGAAAAGGTTTAAATTGTTGCTTTGTATTTTTGTTAAAAAATTTGTTACCACTGGGATACCTACATTGTTGTGACTCCCTATACGTGATAGTCATCGCTTGAAGCGTGGTATCATCACTCGGCTTCTCCTCTGCGAGGGTATCCAGCACTGCAAAGGCTTCAAAGGCCTTTCCTAACCTAAAAAGTGCCAAAGCCTTCAGCGCCCGTGCCGCTTGCAATGTAGGACTCTTCTTCAGTACTTTCTCCGCCTCCTGAAGGGCCTTCTTATTGTTCCCAATATCCAACCAATCTACAAAAATATTCAACAATATTTAATAGAAAATAACATTAATTGAACACATATAAGAGGTTACACTAATTCTTCACCATAAATAGGACGCAGACGGCGTTCCACGATTCCATCTTGCATATGTTGTGGCTGCCCCGCCATTTTTCATTTATAAACCCTTTTTCAGTGGATAAACACTCTCTTGTATACTTTTTTCAATTTTTAGCAGCACGACACGTTTGTTTTTAAGTTTGTCTTTGGGTGCCGAATGACATTGACGTTTATTATTGCTGCCATCCTATGGTATTGCCAGTTATATAGGTATCAACATTACGAGTTCAACAGACGATCTTCAAAGATAAACAGACTATATAAAAAGAAAGTTATTTATAATGACCTCTCGGATCTCAAATATTTTAAAATACAAGTGTCCCAATTCCCAAAAATAGTGCCAACTGCCGAGTAGGTAGAATTCCAGAGATAGAGCACCCATGCAGTATTCCTGGTAACTCCACGGTTCATAAGTACCTAGATCTCAAAACTCCTCCAGAGTACAATTAAATAGGTACCCTATTTTTTCTTTTACATAATAATTATAATTGGAAAAACTTTTTTAATTAAGACCTCTCAAACCAGTTGTTGGAAAAATTAATAATAATAATAATAATAATAACGCTTCACACTCAAAGCCCCACACTAGGATTCCCTGTGTCGTGGGTGCCTTGGACAACACACAAGACAAGGACACACACCCAGACCGAGAACGGAAATTTAAATTCATCATTCAAATTTCGCCTCGCTGGGAATCGAACCCAGGACCCTCGGAACAGCGATCGGCATGTTAACCATTGCGCCATTCGGGTCGTCAATTGATACTGAGACTTGAGATTCAAAGTCTTTTCATCAGACTTCCATCTCACCACAGATCCCTCCTAGCCTAGCCCAGTTACAAAGTTGAAATCAATGAAATCGAAGGAGTTAAGACTACTTCGAAAAATGTATTTTATTGGTATTATGTGGCACTTTTCTGTTGTGAATAATTTATTAATAGTGTACATCCCACGTAGACACATTGAAAAAGTATACGAATATGCATAGAACTTTGTAATGTATAAAATCCCGTGGTGTAAAATACCAATAAATTAATACAAATTAGCTTCATTGTTGATAAAGTAGATTTTATTAATACAATCGTTATTTCAACGAGGTAGGTACCTACTTTAGCAGGTTTAAAAATGATAATTATATTCTTTGACCGGATTTATAAAATTCTTCGAGCCAATTATAATTTAGTAAGTTCCTGCGTTGACGTCGTTTATACTGCGGAACTCATCATTTCGAGTTTGGTCGCATTTTTGAACGAAATCTATACTAATATTATAAAGCTGAAGAGTTTGTTTGTTTGTTTGTTTGTTTGGTTGAACGCGCTAATCTCAGGAACTACTGGTTCGAATTGAAAATTTTTTTTTGTGTTGAATAGACCTTTTATCGAGGAAGGCTTAGGCTATATAACATCACGCTGCAACAATTAGGAGCGAAGAAATAATGGAAAATGTGGAAAAAACGGGGAAAATTATTCATTCTCGAGGGCTTTCGTTGCATGCGTTGCGAAAACGATTCAAGATACCAAAAATATATGTATGAAAGAATTATTCCTCTTGAATTGATCTAAAAAAATGTCCACGACAGTATATGTCTATCTTTTAAGATTAACACACTAGAACCGTTTTTATGGTAATCAAATTTGGTCGAACACACTGCCATACCAAACTTGCGCGTTTCCAAGTTTAATCTGAATTAATCTTGCTGTGATCCTTTGCTACTTTGCTATTATTTTGTCGTAAGCTTTATTTCTAAGTTTAATTTAATTTAACCTGAATTAATTTTGGTGATAGTTTATTATCTTCCCGAAATTCCTACGGGAGCGGGACCTACGCGGTGGATACTTACGGGTCCCGAAGCGAAGCGAGGGCGGTTCGCTAGTACGAAAATAAAACTGGTTCTAGGTACTCACCAGGATTCAGGATATTAAATAAGTCAAGGTTGCAAAATGTTAGTTTTTATTAATTCAGATATAAAACTAGGTACTTACAGAGTTAGATGACAACGTTTCGAAATCATAGGCTTAGGCACCAACACATTTTTTATACTGGGGTCTTCAGGTTTAGCATCATCATTATATTTTAAGATACAATAAGAAAAATGTTGTATTCATATTCATGAATTCGTGGGGGTGTATCATTTGGCTCCGAGTTTAAGCTTCAAAAGGCATTCTTCAGAAGGCTGTTTAAGTGTTTACACTCATGTCTCTTCTACATGCTTCTACTAGTACATATAGCTGCCCGACAACACTCTACGACTACGATGAGCAACGTGAAAAACACAATGGGAACATACCAGAAACTGCCGCCACTGCCGGGAGTTTCTTTCAAAAGAGGCAGCGTCGAATTCCTGTTGGGAGACCACACGTAACTTAGTCTCGGTTTCTCTTTTGTGTTCTGTTGTGATGGTATGTGGTAATCTTGTCTCCAATCGCGATGTCCGCGCACGCCCGGAACTCTTCTTGGGGTCCGCAGCCTACCGCTCCACTGCCGTCAGCACAAATTCCCCAGTTGTTCCCGGCTATGTATCTCCATTGTAGAACACAGTGAGAACACTCCAACTCTTCGGGTAGCCGATACTTCATCTCGTAAATTTTGTTCGCTTCTTTGGGGTAGATTTTACTCTCATTGAGACCATGTAATAGCAAAACGTTCTTGTCCAAGCAATCCTGCGTCGTGTTCTTGAAGTCTTCGCAGAGTCTGAATTCGAAGAATCCTTTGTGAACACAAAGCATTGCAACTTTGATGCTGATGACGACGACGCCCTCGTAAAACCTTCCTCCGTACTCGTGACGTCTGGATAGTAATGAGTCCCACGCGTCGCCACAGACCCCGCACTTCCCATTGTTCCTGTTCCATTGTCTCGTAAACCCGCCGCAGGAGATGTCGGAGTCGGAGGAGTGGTGTATCGAAACCATATCGCCATGCGCTGGTACGCGACGGCGCGGCGGATCTATTAGCCGACCATGACCAACGACTCCTTTACAGAGAACTGCTAGTATTGCTACTTCGAACCATAGTGTCTGGAACAAAAACATGACTTTGTTTATAGACATATTTGAATACAAAGTTCCTTAGGTACCTACATACCTTATTTATTACTTATGCCGTGTAACTATCATAAAATATAAGTTCATATTTTTTTTAAACTCAAGAAATAAATTGTTTTGACCATAAGTAGGTAAATGTAAATAAAATTTCATGTCCATTACATTCTAAATTACTTAAAGTATCTAAATAAATATGTACAAAACTTTGCAGTTCCAATATCCAATATTATTATTATAATTATTATCTTAAAACTGGTGCATATGGCACTTCTTTGTAACATTGCCTTTTAGTGTTTTTTCGGGTTACCCTTGTTTCGTAAAAAACTTTTGATATAATTTTAATAAATCGAACAACGTTTAAGATAATAATCAGTTTGTATAATATCATTTGACATAATTTTCATTTGATCGAATATTCATTTTGTGTAATATTGATTGACATAATATTCATTTGATCGAATATTATTTTATACAATGTTCATTTCATGAAATGTTCAGGTTATAAACGCCCTAAAGTCGGTTCTGGCACTCGCCGGCCGCTGCCGCGGCACGCTCGCTTCGCTCGCTCGGCTCGTGCGATGGTTCCTGTTAACCTAACACGCTCGTCGCTTCGCTCCTCGCTAACATAATTACTTTAATTAAAATTAGCGCATTTGAACATTCGATAAAAAGATATTATTCGAAACAAATGATGATAAGAAATAAAATTATGGCAATCAAATATTCGATCAAATGAATAATTATGTGAAATGACTTTATTCCAACTAAAATTAGCCGAAGCGATTTTCGACGAAAAGTTGTTATACCAAACAAGAGGCACCCTGTTTTTTCGGATTAGGTCAAAACCTAAAAATTATTACAAAGTTACATAGTATAGTATAGTTCGTTAAATAACTTTATTCATACCCTCTGGGCCTCTTCATTCTCCCATTTCTCTAAGGTTTTGTTCCATTATTTCTGTTAGGTTGAATAAAGTATAAATAAAGAAATAGATAAATAAATACTTAATTATACTTACCTGCACTACACAAAACATTAATTTAACTTTGTGTGCATTTTTACTTGTAGTAAAGAATTACTGCACACTCCATTATGTACACCTCCATGGAATGGCACTATGGTTAACATGCCGGATCGCCGTTGTAAGGAACCTGGGTATGATTCCCAGCGAGACTTAAATTTTTATAATGAGTTTAAATTTCTGTTCTAGGTTTGGATGTGTGTTCTTGTCTTGTGTGTAGTCCATGACACACCACAACACAGTGGAAGTAGTGTCAGACCTACCTACGTATTGAGCAAATGTAGGTAAGCTAATAAATAATGATATCTCCAACGGGGCCCAAGATGACTTCCTTTTCTAAATAAAGGTACTATGGCCTAGTCGCCCAAACTGCTCCAGTAGGTAATAATTAATATGCATATCGACGCTTGAAAGGCAAGAATTACCAAGCGACATGTTGACAACTTTACACTAGAGCAATTTAAAGTTTTTTTCTTGCGAAAAAATAGTCTATTAATCAGAACTACTCCATTCCGCCGAATTTTAAATGCTGTTTAGAGGCTAAATAAACCCCCATGTAATGATTATGAATTTTCTCATTATTTAATGGAATAGTGTCACTTGGTAATAATTTCATAGAAAACACAAACAGTTAAAAGTTACTTACTGACCACAACATTTTATTAAAGTGGTTAATTTTGTTTGAAGAAAAATGACGCATCCAGGCAGAACCCGAAGAACCGGGGTTGCCAGATATTAGTTAGCGAACTGAAGTCGCCTAAATGAATGAATGATTGGTTGCCACCTGGTTTCAAGCGACGAGCGGGGGAGGGGTACAAATCGGTATTGCTCGATATTGCTATTAAATTAAATTAAATTTTATTTACGTTGTAATGATTTCATTTACGATACACTTATCTGTCGACAAATTGTGTTTCATTTGTCACATCTACTCGTAATAAGTACCTATAGTTCAAATTAAAAATATCGGTTCACCTAGCCGTACATCCAGGCATAAAAAATTATGTTGGATTTTTATACATTTAAAAATCAAATTACATCAAATAAAAAAAACTTAAAAATGGGTAACTTACAGATCGCCAGACCATTAATTAGTTCATTATTCGTTTATTATACAAAAAAAATATGAAGAATATTTGTGACGATCGCCGCTTGTGGCGTACAAGTTAAAACCAATAAAAAAGTCGGGAGGTTTTTATTTTTTATTTGGTAATATATCCTTTATTAATAATAAAAAAAAATCACCTTGCCAAAACCATATTTTAAGACATTTTCCCCAAATTCGTCATCAGCTCATAAGTTACTACATTCCATAATTCGATGGCAAATGATGACAAAGTCTTTCCGACTAATATAATATGTAGATACACAACTTGGGCTGTGGCTTCTAACTTAAACTACCATGCAATAACTGCAGTAACATTATCATTATCTCAATCCATCAGGGCCCACTATTAAGCATAGGTTTCATCTCATGATGAGAAGGTTATGACCATAGTTCACCATGCTGAACAAGTGCGGTTTGGCAATGTTTTCCTTCCTTAACGTTATAGCAAGTGACATATAAATGTTTAAAACGCACAAAACTTAGACAAGTCAGAGGTACGTGCCCTGGGATTCGAACACGGACGAACCCTCCGAATAGGAGGCGGAGTTCTTAACCACTAGGCTATCACCGCTACAATTTTAATCTTTATTTTAATCTCTATCAATATAATTATAAATCTATATATGTGAATAGAATTATAAATTTAAATATTCAAAAGTTGAAAAGTTTCTCAATAATTCTCAAGTGTCTATTAAAAAAAATCGTAGACATCCAAAAATAAAAGAATTACGTACTTAGGCCAACACAGCCAAATTTTACTTTTTCATGTAAAATTAAAATTTCAGGACAAGAGAAATAAAAGATCCATTGTTATTGACTATAATTGTTTATATTTTTATATAGTTTTTTTTTTTTTTTATATAGTTTCTATTTTATATTTTATAAAAATAATTGTCATCGTGATCTCTAAGTTTGAGGGGTTCCACACGAGAAATCCCTGTGGAAAATGATGCTAATGCGCCAGAGAAATTTATTCAGCTTTTTTCTTTTCACTCATTTGCTTGTAAACAAATCTTTCACTAACTCCTGTAACAAAGATATAATATTATATGAAGTATAAAAAAAATTTGATACCAAATATATTCAGTGACACCTTAATCGATATGCAAAAATAAGTGAGGAACATAAAATAACTGAAATATTTAAGCGGGACTATTAATTAACTTGCAATAGCAACACTAACCTGTTGCAACGGCGACGTGTTCTGCCATTTTTTCAAACGTTATTTTCGGAGTTAGCAGGCGATTTTCTTCCCTCATAAAATCTAAAACTTTTAAAATAACTAATTGTGCAATAACTTCTAAGAGGCTCAGGCATTTTTAATCACTTTTTGCAATTAAAATCGAATTAAAACACATAGAGCACTCGCACTTCAAAGAATTGACAGCGGACATGACATTTCAAAATTGACGTTGTCTTTTTTAGTTCCATTTTTTTCTACTGAACAGATAAGTTGGTGGCATTATAAGTACTTACATAAGTTTAGGTAAATACAAACACCAAAACTGAATTGAAAGTTCTTAACGGATTCTCTTACCCTATTGATCAATTAAATTGATCATGTTAAATATTTCATATGCCAGTGTTAAATTATAATAATCATCATGAATTACTTTGTAATGTATGAAATTCCGTGTTAAAAATACGGGCAAAAGTATAGGTACTAAGTGTTTATGTTGATATAAGCCACTTTTATACACATTACACATCGTTAGCTTTAGGTAATTGAACGGAATATTTAAAATTATGTGTGGTGCCTTTCTAAATGAAACACTAAACTGGTCTAGGTACTCAGCAGGATATTAAAATGAGTCAAAGTCAAAACATTTAAGTTTTTAATTAAAACATAAATATAATTTACAAAGTTAAATTACGTCTAACTTAAATTACACAAACATCTCGATTGATACACATTTACACTGGAATGTAGGTACTTCGGAATTTTGAGTTTAGCTACAAATCTATTCGTAGAGAAGGTATAATTTAATAATTTTTGAAGTTTACAAATGTCGTTATTTGTAGCATACAATTGAATTAGTTTCGAACATAATCAAATACCTCCCTATATCGAATATCACGTCCAACCACGCACATAATAGAACAACCTCACATTTATCACTAATAAGGCAGTGTTGTTTTCATAAATTCGTAGGAGTATCATTTGGCTCTGAGGTCTACAGTTTCGAAACCAGTTTCCGTTATGGGCTTCGGCAAAGATATTTCTGGCGGGCATTCTCTTGATATCGAAGCCCTTTTATGTCTCGGTGGAGGTACAGGTGCGGGGGGTGCCTTCTTCTTTAGGAGGCTCTTTATTCTCATGCCTCCTCTGTAATAATACAGGTAGATGCCCGCCAACACTGCGACTGCAACGAACAACGTTGCAATCGCAATGAGAACTCCGTACCAGGCACTGCCTGAGGTTTCCTCTGGAACGGGCAGTGTGGGCTTCCTGCTGGGAGGAGGCACGTAACTTGGTTTTGGTCGTCTTGTGGTGGTGGCAAACTTATCTCCGATCGCGACATCTGCGCAAGCCCGGAACTCTTCTTGGGGTCCGCAGCCTACCGCTCCACTGCCGTCAGCACAAGTTCCCCAGTTGTTCCCGGCTATGTATCTCCATTGAAGAACACAGTGAGAACACTCGAACTCCTCGGGTAGCCGATACTTCATCTCGTAAATTTTGTTCCCTTCTTTGGGGTAGAATTTGCTCTCATTGCGGCCATCTAATAGCAAAACGTTCTTGTCTAGGCAATCTTGCGTCGTGTTCTTGTAATCTTCGCAGAGTCTAAATTCGAAGAATCCGTTGTGAGAGGCTGTCAATTCAACTTTGATGCTGATGACGTCTTTCGGAGCGTATTTGCGGACAATGACCCCCTTGTAAAACCTTCCTCCGTACTCGTGATGTCTGGGTTGTGTTGAGTCCCATGCATCGCCACAGACCCCGCACTTCCCATTGTTCCTGTTCCATTGTCTCGTGAACCCTCCGCAGTAGAGTTCGTGGTCATTGTAGTTGTGTGGTGTATCGAAACCATACCGCCATGCGGAGGCACGCGATGGCGGCTCTATTAGCCGACCGTGGCCGTCAACGCCTTCCCATAGAACTGCAAGGATCGCTGCCCCAAACCATATTACCTGGAACAAATACATTGACATGTTTATTGACATGATTGAATACTAAGTTATCTATAACGCCATGCCGTACTATGTTATATATCAGTCCGTATTTCTTAATAGACAAGAGTTTGTGTGACCGTAAAAGTTACGGCTAAGAAAATTTCAAGTCCATTACATTCTAGATTATTTTTATGAGTCTGTACAAATTTTGCGTTTCCGTTTCCAATCTTCTATTGGTTGAATGAATAATTTTACACGCTATTAATATATTAGTAAGTAAACCGTAATTTCAACATCCAACTGCCCAAACCATTCCAATTGTTACGGAATTTTGAATCAACTTTGGAACTTAGAGTCGTCATGTACCTACGTACTCGTATACATGTCGTATAAGTTTATTTAGTGTTTATTAATTGTAACAAAAATCACCTAGGAGGCCCTATCAGTTACATAGAAACATTATATATTACGTATTACCTACCTAGTAACCTAACCTAAACCTTCAATTTTTACGGTCAAGGTTTGTACTTGTAGGTACCTATCGTTATGTTGAGTGATTCGTGTAGCTAGTTATTTATAGATACTTGTTACGAAAAATAAAATTCAAAAATACAATTCATGCAAAAATAAGACTTGAGAAATATATTAATTTACCCACTTATAAAATGAGACCAGAAAATTGTCCATGCCACTCACAAGCATGTCCATTTTTTACGGCGATTTAAATATTACGTAAAATTGCGGCAGCTGATCGGTTGGTCTGATTTTGTTATATTTTAGTAGGTTAATTTTAACGGCTATTGTAAAAAAATATTATGGCTATTAAGACCTACCAACTCATTGAGATATTATGTACTAAAGTAGGTACTACCAACTACAATTTATTTCTTTCATCGTTTTCCGCATAGAGATAAAAGCCAACGAACTTATACACTAGGATTCACTGGGTCGCAGGTTGCATGAACAATATAAATTAATAATATATAGTAACACATGACCCGAGAACAAACATTTATAATTATGACACATATCATAAAAGATCTGCTCCGTCCGGGAATCCTCGCATGGCTATGCTAGACAACGATGTCAATAAATAAATGTAATTTTATTTGTCAAACTGCGATATTATTTTAGGCATGTTATACGTTACGTGTCATACATTATTGACACAGTGTAGTATGTTTTGAAATCGTTGGAACGACAAAACGACAATACCAGAGCCGCTAAATAAAGCAGTCGCTAAAATTGAATGGTAAGGTATTTAATACTTTTTTCTTTACAGTTCGGTATGTTCCTGACCTGACTGAACCATTTCGTAAGTCGCAAATTATCACAACACAATTAACCCCTTCGAACCTGAATTATTTTGATGCGTCAGAAAAATTATTTTTGTCACTTTTGTCTCTTATTACACCACAATAAATTATATTTTGTAAAAAAGAAATATTTTACTTCTTTACTTTTTTGAAAAAAAATGTGTCCATTCACATGGACATCAGGTTGTCAGCGTACCTTTTTACAATAATAGTTACCTCTTATTATATACATATATTGACGGTATTAAAACTACAACTGTTTATTAAAAATCAAATGTTTATTTATTCTTTATTTAATGTAAGTATCGTATAGCATATAAAATTAGTCAATGGTTTTGATGGAATTCGCGAAAACAATTTCGCCCACCAGTAAAACATAAGTGTATCGCACTTCAAGCAGAACACGTGTGTTTTACCTTTACATTCTGGTTTTTTGCATCTCGTCGCTTCCTTCTTTTTATCATACTCAGGCAAATGATCAACAGTCTTATATTGAATTTCACTCGCTGGCCTTATTTCAACAACTTTATTTCAACAAAACATGTCGCTGTGGTATATTGGTTGGGGTATTTACCGGACTACTTGGACCAGAGGATGGATGTCCTCGTTTTCTTGCAATCAGTGGCTGTCCCATTTTTATCAGAGGTTCAGCAGCTCGCTGTCGGAAGTGCAAAAGGTCTAGAATATCTTTTTTCGGAACATTACAGGTCTTGCAATCTTCTTGATATTCCAGCCAACTATTGCTTAGTGCTAAATCAATGGCGTGGAATATCATGCGTAACGTCCATTTTTTAGATCTGATAAAGATGCGATACAAACTAATAAGGTGGTCTGTTTTGTCAACGCCACCCATTCCATTGTTATATAAACGCACAAGCTCAGGGCGTTGAATTGATATATATTTCTTGGACACTTTGTTCCATCTTCATACGTCATCTTGTTCTCCTATACCGACAAAATTCGATGCAAGAACGACATCCTTGTTGTCCATCCATTTTATGGCTACTACATCTTTAGTGCTGTTCGTAACTTGATCAGTATACCCTCTATCTTTTTTCGCACCCTCTCTGTCCGTTATAAACGGAAGTTTTCCAAATCTGTTTACTCTGATCGTCCCACCAGCATAAATTTTTCGTTCGCGCAGATTCCGTTTCACTATATGGCCTGAAATTATGGACTTCTTTTCTAGTGGCATATAAATTCATATTGAAAACAAGTTTTTCGACTAAGGAATCTGTAACATATTTTGAAAAATATTCAATTGGTGCAAGTGGCCTATTTATTTTAGATGGTGGCGGAGTTGGCCAGGTGAATTGCGGTGTATCAAATTGCAAATGCTTTCTCCATTTTATGTCATGTTGTGGCTTACTCGGGTTTTTAGTGCTCGATCCTGCATCAAGTTCAGAGGAATCGTTATCAAAAATATCTAGTGGCATAATGGTTTCGTTGGGATGCACATTATCACTACCCACACGAACCATACTTTGTGGGGTAGTTTGTATTATTTCATCATCACTTTCTTCATCAAGGTCTGATATTGCTCCATTTTCTAACAAATCAAGTAACGAGTTAACATCATGACTTTTTGAAAGATCAAAACCTAAAACAAACCAAAATTATTGCAATAATCATTATTCAAAACTATTTTATAACTCGTGTATAGTTGTCAACTTTTGAAACCTGATGTCCATTGGAATGGACACAAATTAAATTGCAAATTTACCTGCAGTGTTGCATTGGATTCGGTTTACTTATAACTACAATCCACAATAGTGATCTAATCAACGTGAAAATAAAATAAGGTACGTTGGGGTAAGATCGGTGGTGGGGTAAGACCGTTGGAATCAAATAACTCACTATTTTGGCTTTATTTTTCAATGTTAGCCACACTGCGCGAAAGATAATTTTGTTACGCCCCACCCCGCAGTGGTCGCCAGTCGCTCCTGCAAGACGCACGTATGCTACATGCTTTTAAAGTTAACAAGGTAAATTTTCCAAAATTTTTGTCCATCCGGTCTTCCCCCTCAATTTTTTATTGAATATTATAGCGAAAGTATAATGTATTTTATTATTATTTTGCCTAAATACTAAAATTTAAGCAGTGGTAATTAGATAGAACTAATTGATATCCGTCTAGTATCTCTGCAGGCTGAAATCCGGTGTTATCCTCCTCAGGTGAAGATCGGATAAAAATATCCGATCAGCGCCAAGTGATGAAATTTGTAGTGGTTGTCAAACTTTTATAATATAAGTATGATTAAAAACCAAGATAGATTATAATAACAAAAATCTGATTATAGAATAAGCAACGTAACTTGAAGTATCATATTAGATTAAATGCATACATCGCTAACAAAATATATAATTTAGAACATTAAGAAAAAATTAACAGCTATAATTATTAAATGTATGTGCTTATTAATAATAATAAAAATAATTCTTAAAGCTTAATAAATCTAATTTTCTACTAATGTACACGCTTATTATTTTAAAAACTATTCTACCAATTCATAATTTGGCTCTAGTCTCCTTAGCTTCCCTTTATCACTCTCTCATATCCATAGTTTTACTTATATTTAAACACATAAATTTGCTTGAAATTACTACTTGTATACGTACATAAAGAAGTAAGTAGTAAGTAAAGGTCATTCACTTGTAGCAATTTAACGACAATTCTATTAGAGACAAATGTCGAGAGAACCTAAACTTTGGGAACCATTAAATCGCCTAAGTTTTAAATAAGGGGTAAGATCGGACAGCCCGAACGAAAAAAAGAGCGAAAAAAAAGTAATCATCTGGAACATCTATGTTCGTAGCCTTATATAGATTTCATTGATATCATATTAAAGCACATAAAAGATCGGATATATCCTTGTCATACACCTTGTGTTCTTTGCAATAGAAACAGTTTTAAATTACTGTCCGAACTTCCCCCTTATTGACCAAATTGTGATTATACTCATAAAAAAGTATATCGAGTTTTTCTAAGCGTATAAATAATAAAATATTGAGTGTACGAAGAGAAATGCTATTTTAAATTATGCTATGTTTATTCATCATCCGTTTGCACTATATTTTCATTGACATAGCACTTACTGAACTCACAAAATTTAAGTTTTTACAACATCCTTCGAACTTGTCGTAAATCCGTCCGGTATTACCCCAACGTACCTTATTTGTTATGAAATCGCGCTAAATTCAAGAGAGAAAAAAACGTAACCAAAGACGTACCTGTCTTACGTTTATCCATGATGATCGTCGTTGCTTCATTGGTGATTGTGACTTACCCACGTGTAATATCGTTGTGTTTTGTTTAAAGTAAAATTCCTAGATAAGGGCCGGGCACATTTAAATATTTACATTTAGTTTTTAACACCAGTGTATCATGTAACGTGAACTTCAAAAGTATGTCCATTGCGATGGACACCAGGTTCGAAGGGGTTAAGGCGCTACAACCGAAATACCTTGAACCGAAATGGGCGTAGTCTTTTTTACGCGCGCCACCAAGTGCCACTAAATGGAACTAAAATTTTAATGTAAATGGAACAGATAGAACTTGGAGTAGATAATGTAGATATTCGATATTATATTTCATGTGAATAAAGAGGATACGCGAAAAAAATCGGTGTTTGAGAAACGTGGTCTCACTGGTGACGATATTCGATTTTTTTTGATTTGATAAAATGTTTGATAATGTTATTAAGAATTTCTAAATAAAATTTAACGATGAGATGTTGACCCAACAATAGTATTTACAATAATCAATTCACATTCACAATTATAGTACCTAATGTTTATAAGGTATCGAAAGTATGAAACCTATAATGTACTGTAGATATACATTAGATAATACTGTAGATGTACGCGACAAACAGACATAGGTATATTATAATATGTAGACATACGCGATAAATGATTGATACGAAAGTGATTGATAATTTGAGACCAGTTTTATTAAGAGCTGTGGTGTAGTGGTTTGAGCATCTAGGTCATTTCGTAGTAAAAAATCGACGTGCGTTCGAGCCTGGCCAACAATATGACTTTTTTTAATTGGAATTTTATTTTTACAGTTAAAATAACAAATAAAAAATATAATTTTGTTTATAATAATGTTAATCTTTTGTTGTTATAATTGATTCCTTAAAAATAAATTTCATTTTGATTTCTATTCTCTGTAAAATTATAAAATCACAATAAAAAAAACAATTATTTACGAAAAAACCTTTATGGAAATAATAATGTATATTTATTTATTTCTAAGGTTGTCTCCCATGTTTGCGAACTTCGGCGCCGCGCCATACAGGAATAAAAGGAAAAATTATTAACATTATTATAAATAAAATTATAATATTTTAGTTTTATTTCTTATTATAACTGTAAAAATAAAATTTCTATAAAAAAATTGCATTAAAACAATGATTTCCAAAATAGAAGCTGCAGCAAGTTTTGAACCTGCGAAATTCCTTCGGAGTGAGACGAGATTATAACCCCTAGACCACGGCTCTTAATGCAGCGGCGTTAAATTTTATCAATCAATATCTTATTGAACCAGATTGAACTAATATTTATAAAATATTATGTTTGACGGAGGTAGGTAGTAAACCTATGATACTGGTTTGATGCGATTAATCTGTACGCGATGATTAGTAGTCAATCGGATAGCTGTCAATAGAATTGAAAAATAATAAAATAAGGAAATGAATGTCTACCGGTGTGATATCTTGTAAAAGCTCCTTCTATGTTGAAATGCCGTGAATCGTTAATAATAGTTGATAAATAACGCGTGAGTCGCGAGTGCGAGTGGATCGATCGATAACACCAATATCGTAATATCGTGAAGTAAATCAAATCTAAATGATCTAATAACGTATTTACTGAGCCAAACTGTTTGATTCAATAAACGGAGATGGTGGTGTGTTTGGCTTAGAACTAACCCTGTGTTTCATTTGATATCCTGAGCTCACGTCCTGACATATGAAAGAAGCCCACATTGCTTATTTAGTCAAGAATACCTATCTGGAATGTAAATAGTACGAATGACCGCCCACTCTACTACTGGACCCGATTTCAGATAGTGGGATAAAGAATCCTGAATTTTTTTTGTTGATAAGGCTAAGATTGCCATCTATCATGTCAGCAATTCTCATCACTGGTCCATGGAAATGAGGCTTATGTTTACGAAACATTGAATGAGAAATATTTTGATAAAAAGCGATAGAAATTTAAAAGAGGAATTTGCAAGTTGACATGGCAATTTTCTAGTCATGTACATCACAAGGTATCAAAATGAAATGTGGAAATATCAACCAATCTATTGAAATGTTTTTGAATATTGTGGAATACAATAATTTTTGTTTATGAGCATTCTATGTGAGGAAAAAGGAATCTGCAACAATACTTAACACAAATCTATTCAGAGAGAGTTGTACTTGGAATTGCACTGCTTTAAGTGTTGTTACACTACGCTTCTGGATATCAGGTGATTTCTGTTTTGTTTTATTCATTGGGTAATTGAGGACCTTTAATGAAGTTGGTTATTGATCTGAATAATTAGAAAGTCTGTGTAGAAAATCCTAAATTGGTATGCCCGTACGGTAATTCTATTGATAGGACTGTGTGGCAAATCTATTGACAGGCCTCTGTGGCAATTCTGTTGATAGGCCTGAGTGTCAAATCTTTGAGAGGTCCGTGTGGCATATCTATTGAGGATCCATGTGTTACCTTTTTAAAGAAGTTTTCGGGGCTTAGCTGTTCAAACGCCTCTGTGGCATAACTGAACACGAATGCCTTCGTGTTATACCCATACTGACGCAGAAGTTGAAACACATGAGGTCGTGTGTGGATGTAGGACAGCCGTAACTGTGAACGTTGATTATTATTTAGTAGGTCAGGAAGGACCGAGCGTGGAGAGATACTCGCGTATGTGTTTTGTTGTTACAGGTAATCTTCAATGCCTCATACGTGTTGCCGCTGGTAGAGCGTGCTCGAGGATGGATCGCGGGAAGATGCTGAAACGAATATGGTTTTAGGGCGGTGACGTACCGATTAGAGTTATACGGTGCCGACGTACCGAGTAAAAGTTAAAACAAATCGCGCAAATAATGAATTGGTAATTTTATTCTAAACAAGTGTTGTTATGTTATGGAGTTTCTTCTCACTCGCTTCTTCTCCATAGCGACACTAGTGAAGCGAGTGGTAGTTTACGGTAGTCAGGGTTAAAAAATGCAAATAAAGTTTTTGAAATCCACTCGCAGCAGTAACAGCAGTAGTCATTTTTGATGTTAAAGATTTTGAGTTTTGTTTCGGGTTGAACTAATTGAAAATTACGGGTCGAGCAATTGAGATGGTAATATTAACGGGGCGGAGCATCACCCGAGGACGGGCGATGAGTCAGCGATGGCCGTGACGGAGGTAGGTAGTAAACCTATGATACTGGTTTGATGCGATTAATCTGTACGCGATGATTAGTAGTCAATCGGATAGCTGTCAATAGAATTGAAAAATAATAAAATAAGGAAATGAATGTCTACCGGTGTGATATCTTGTAAAAGCTCCTTCTATGTTGAAATGCCGTGAATCGTTAATAATAGTTGATAAATAACGCGTGAGTCGCGAGTGCGAGTGGATCGATCGATAACACCAATATCGTAATATCGTGAAGTAAATCCAAGATGTCAAAATACCAAACCAAATCTAAATGATCTAATAACGTATTTACTGAGCCAAACTGTTTGATTCAATAAACGGAGATGGTGGTGTGTTTGGCTTAGAACTAACCCTGTGTTTCATTTGATATCCTGAGCTCACGTCCTGACATATGAAAGAAGCCCACATTGCTTATTTAGTCAAGAATACCTATCTGGAATGTAAATAGTACGAATGACCGCCCACTCTACTACTGGACCCGATTTGTTTATATCTTTCCCATAGATAATGACAATTTATGTAAAATATAAAAAATGAGTGATTTCGGTAATATTACGTGTTGTTATTTTAATTATTATTTGTATATAGATTATTTTATTCAATGTTTAAATATTTAATATTTTAATTCTGTTATCTTAGAAAAGAGATAGGATGTTTCATTCTAATTGCATTCATTCTTTGATGATATAAATGTCGAGATGGAATATCGAATCCGCGAAAACGTGTCAAAAAATTGTGGCTATATCATTGAATCATTGATCACGCACACATAGACAATAGACGAACGTGTAAAACAACGCCTGCACGCACACATGCTTGATATTGTTGCCTTGTTTTTTTTTTTGTTTTCATTGTAGGGCGACGCTCAACCTAGACATATAAGATCATCAAGGCATTAGTTATTAGAGCGAGATAGAGAATAGCGCCACCAAAGATGACTACTACCTATAATTCATTCATGTGGCCACGCACGCCGCGCCGCGTTGCGCTGCGCTGTAGGTACCTACTAATGTTTTCCGACTAGGTAGGGTTCCTACTTCCGTAGATACTAATGTTTGTTCAGCGATTTTTTCGTCGTTTATGGGCCGATTTTGATAATTCTTTTTTTGTTGTAAAGTAGATAAATATGCGCAGTGGGGTCCTTTAAAAAGAATCACCAGGATCTGATGATGGCATTGCAGAGAAATGGAGGGCAACTTTCGAAAATTTTAGGGACGACTAGTGTGTTTGTTAATGTTTTCATAAGTACATGAAAGCGCTACAATTTCATGAAGGTCTGGAGTCGATCTGATGAAGCCGAAAGACAGTCAAGGGAACTTCTCAAAGATTTACTGTAGATAACTAGTGTTTGGGCTTGATTAATTTGTAGTGACGAGAACTTTACACCTACATGTTGAATTAAGCGCCATCTGGCGAGTAAGTAGTTTTTGAGTTATCTCTGCTTATCGAGGTTGAAGTCGGTTATTTTTTTTTGTAAAAATCAATAATAAATAAATTGTATGTTCATATTGAATTATGTTATACATTCGATTTATGTATTTTAGTGGAGTGCCGTTAGACATAAAAATGGCAAAACCTTGGAATCCAGGGACTATGAATGAATTTTCATAAAAATTGTTGGACTGTATTTCAAAATGCACAAATAGAAAAGATAAAAAAAAAGTTCACCGATCTTTTTTTTATTTTTTGTTATCTTTGTTCGTAAGTTTGTGACCCCATAACTTCGTGTTGGCTAAACCGATTTTGATGATTCTTTATTTTCTTGACAGTTGGTGCTCTTGGTATGGTACCATATAAAGGAGAATGGGCATATGCGGTTTCCAATTGTTCGTCAATTGTTCATCAAATAAAAATAAACCAAAATTTAAGATTTTAATTTTCACACAACTTTTCAAAATATGTTACCATAACTTCGCCGGATAAAAATCTTCTAGATAAAAAGGATTTTATTTGTTTCCGTATGCACTGCACTGTCTAAATCCAAAATAATTATGTTCCGGGTAGGGTTGCCCGTTTATGAATTTATTGAATTCCTTAAATTATTCGATTAGATTTTTCCTCGCAAAGATATAAATAATTACGTTATGTAACATGCTAAATAAATAACGAAAATATCGTAATACATCACATAAATATTATTAAAATAATAAATTATAATGCTTAATCGATAAATCAATAATCTATTCATGGGCTTAAAATCTGACGTGACATAACTGGCAGCACTGAAATAACTGAAATTGTCTGAACTCTGAACAGTGTTGCCAACTTAACGGATTTCCCGTCAGATTTAACGGATTTACAGTCGTACAAGGATCTTTTGACGCGTGGATGAGAGACAGAGTCTCTGTCACCCACACGTCATGTACGCGCCACAAGAGCCTTGTACGACTATATGTCAGGCATTAACAGGAGAAAAAATATTTCGACGGTTATCGGATTTTTTGACGGCAAAAATGGTTAAAGAAATCAAGAATTTAGTTCTAGTGTTCTAGTAACAAACTGTAGGATTTTGATCAGAGGTAAAGAAATATGAAGATGCAACAAACACTAATCCATTCCAACAACTATATGATTTTGCTTTTACCTTATTTAAATGCGGACGCAATTTTAAATATTCGTTTTGGATTACAAACAAATGGCAAGGCATGTTACTCTTATGACTAACTGCTAACTGAGCTAGCGTGCTAAATTCGCATAGTGTAAAGGTAGATAAACAGTAACTAGTGCAGCGTAATATATGATGACACTAGTTAGTGTACTGAGTTAGCGCTCTGCAATTTGTATAATGTAAAGCCCCCATTAGCGGAATTCGAAAATTATAGTTGGCAACACTGACTCTGAACTGAATGACAAATGACGTTTTTCTCACTACTCACATTCGCGCTTTCGTTCTGTGTCATAGAGATAGGAATATACTTATTCTGTGTTGTGCTTGTGTTTGTTATTTGTTAGTTTGTTGGATTTTTCAGTGATATCATCCCACTTTTACGTATATTTCCTGTGATAAACGCAAAAATAAGTAAAAATGATATTATCAAGTACCAACTTGTTGTTTGCAACTGTCAAATAATAACCTATTTTGATGAAATTCATTAGCCTTTTTCTCGTAAACCCGGCGAAGTAGAAACACAATTTTTTTTGTAATTGAAAACTCAGTTAAAACCCTACAAAATGATATGTATATCACTAGGATACAAAATTATTAAACTTGGAACGAAAGTCCATACTTCAGCGCCCAATCTCCTTTGAGCGACATCTGACGAGTAGTTTTGAATTAACTTGAATAATGTGTAAGAATGTTTAGCTGTGTGTGTTTATGGTTTTTTCCTAATAACTTTTTTCTGAGTGTTTAGATTTTTATGATTCTTTTTTTATTTGAAAGCTGGTACTTGCATTGTAGTCTCATATAAACTAGAACGGCATCTGACTAGTAGTTTCCGAATTATCCTCAATAATTTTTTTGTATGTATGTTACCTCATATTTTACTATTTAGAGGTCCGATTTTGATCACTCTTTTTTTATCGAAAGCTGTGGCTTTAGGTGAGGTCCCGTAAAAATTTCAGTTGCGTCAGACGAGTAGTTTTTGAGTTACTCTTAATAATGTGTATTTAATTTACAATGGTACGGAACCCTTATATGTCAATCAATTTAGTCCGTAGCGAAAAAAAAAACAGACTGTAGTTATTTATACTTTAGTATTCATTACGCCATATTAATGTAAAATATTATTAATAATAAAACGTTGTAGTGATGGGGGCTTTAATGAGACGTTCTTACTTTGCGAAAATTTAAGTAATTACACTTGTGACGATTCATGAAAAAAAGGAAGAAATATTTGTTAACAAAGAACTGGGGATTGATCCTTGGTACTTTAGATATTATGACCCAATATTCTCCCGCAGAGCTATGGCAGCTGATACGTGCAATATTGAAATTTGTTGCAATATGTGGCTACGCGACATTAGATAGGTATATTATTGCCTGTAGCCTCCCTCAATAAATAAACTATTCAATGCAAGATTTATTCAATTTCAACCTGTAATTCCTGAGATTAGCGTGTTCAAATAAACAAACAAAACAAATTCAGCTATATATTTTAAGTACATACATAATATAATTATATGTACTTAAAATATAAATATTATAATATTGTATAGGTTATATAATAATATATTGAATAAACTGACAACATTGCGAATTAACAATATGTATTTAGCTTGTACACAGACGTGATCATAATTTTTATACTGATCAACACCGATTCCACGTAGCTACTAGAGCGATGCCCGCGTAAATCAAACTTAGTTTAGTAATAACCTAAATTAACAAAATTACTGTTTCATCGAGGCCTACACCCATTATTAATACTACTTTACACCATAACATAGTTAAACAGGTCCATAAGCCGAATAAGTAAGCTAGTATAGAATTTTTTACTCAAGATAATTACGTGCGAAATTAAAAATTTTAACGCATTTTACTGCGAGACGTGACGCGTCCACGCTTCCTAAAGTCCGAAGACGAATGAGCTCCGCCCTCAAAAAACAGAGATGGAATGATTTCATATAGGCAAATAGTGAGAAAGCAATGTTTTACGTTGGCTTTAATATTATTGACGTAAACGCCAATTGCATTTTATTTTTTTCTTTCAAAACTGATTCGGTTTTTGAGATTTCCATTCTTATGAAAACTTAGCTTTCATTGTTTACTATGTTTTAAAAATATTATCATCAACTAATTGTTAAAACTTTCGTGGTAAACTTAAAAACCAAAACTGTTTGGACCTAACTTTACGATTTTTTTCTATCGAGAAAACTTCACATTTTACTGTTTTTGCTCTTATGAGATTCTTTATTTTATAGTGAAGATACATATATCTAAATATCGAAGATATAGACAGTAAGCTTTAAATATAAATCTTAGATCTAAAACTACCATATTTCGGTTGTAGCGCCTTAAATAACAGAAACTCTCAACCGACGCACTATACCTACAAGTGCTACGCTCGCAAACGCATTGATGTAAAAAGGACGATAACAGGGTTATAAAAGTTTAGGCTCTGCCAAAACTACTTATTTTCGTGTTTTACCTTCATTTCTATAAATAACATTGTATATGGTATCGATAATTCTTATAGCAGAATTTACTGGAATTAATTCTAAAACGTGAATATTATCTCGTTAAACCAAATAAGTATAAATAAAACATCTTTTAGTTCGTTTGTGACAGCCCTTAAAGTAACCTACACCCAGGTGTTCACAACATTTTGTCTTATTTCATTCTTAATTGTTTGTAACTCCTAATACAGTAGCTATCGTTTAATTCATCGTATTTTCCGCACATCTGCGTTATATCAGCTTGGTAGAGTACAATCCAGACCTCGGCTGTGACAAAATACCAACGCTCTGAAGCAATGGTCCACTAATATATTCAAGCCATTCCATAACAAAATTATTGTGAACCATTATTACATCAAATAAAAAACACAATCCGTGAGCTATGAGCGCTTAAACAATGAGCTTAGCTTTATTTATAAAGTGACTAGCGAACCGCCCTCGCTTCGCTTCGGGACCCGTAAGTATCAACCGCGTAGGTCCCGCTCCCGTAGGAATTTCGGGAAGATAATAAACTATCACCAAAATTTATTGAGGTTAAATTAAATTAAACTTAGAAATAAAGCTTACGACAAAATAATAGCAAAGTAGCAAAGGATCACAGCAAGATTAATTCAGATTAAACTTGGAAACGCGGCAAGTTTGGTATGGCAGTGGGTTCGACCAAATTTGATTACCATAAAAACGGTTCTAGTGTGTTAATCTTAAAAGATAGACATATACTGTCGTGGACATTTTTTTAGATCATTTCAAGAGGAATAATTCTTTCATACATATATTTTTGGTATCTTGAATCGTTTTCGCAACGCATGCAACGAAAGCCCTCGAGAATGAATAATTTTCCCCGTTTTTTCCACATTTTCCATTATTTCTTCGCTCCTAATTGTTGCAGCGTGATGTTATATAGCCTATAGCCTTCCTCGATAAAAGGTCTATTCAACACAAAAAAAAAATTCAATTCGAACCAGTAGTTCCTGAGATTAGCGCGTTCAACCAAACAAACAAACAAACTCTTCAGCTTTATAATATTAGTATAGATTGATTGTGTAGGTCTCTAGATAAGCGAAATACCGCTACATTGCCTCAGATGCACCTTAGGCATGGGAATATGCTAGTATCCCTGGAACGCGAGAAAAGTATAAAGTTATAGCATTTAAAAAATTTGTATTTCTGCCTCTCCCTCCCACTCCCCTCTGCTGGACCAGGAACTGCATGCCAATGCACCTATCATTCCATATCCATCAATCTTTCTAGGGGTACCTACCTAATCTAATGCTTAGTTTCTAATGACATCATCAGTCATTGTTTCACTCCACGATTTGAAAGAAAAAGTATGAGTGGCCACACGACGCGAACTTGTTTACAAGTCATATAAACGCTGGCAGTACGCTGGCCAAGTCATGGCAGACACTTATAAGGTATTAGCGAATTATGGTGTCATTGACACTGTATTGTATGAAGATTTTAACACTAATTCAGGGTTTTTTGCGTTGTCATAAGTCATAAGACATCTAATAGCACAGAAGCATTGGATACCTATTCTTATAGTCGTGGTTCTTATTTGACAACGATGAAGGGTAAGGTGAAAGGTTATATACTTACCTACTTTGTTAGTTAGGCGCGGCTGTCTGAGTAGGTACTCAGGGATAGCAACGCATGCGCATCTATGACCGAATTAGAACGAGACTCATAACCTACTAACAATTACCAACTAAAAAAAAACAAAATTCAAATAAAGAGGTTATTAGTTAGACACAATAAAGGTTGGATATTCGCCTCAAATTATAAGACATTTTTTAAATATCGGAATTTACCTATAGGTTGTATATCGAAAGTCATAAATTATAACAAAACTAAATTGCAACCCTGACCTACCTATAAGATCGGGATAAATTAGAGTTCTATTGCACAAATGTACGATAAAAGAGATTTCTCACACTGCATTAAGTAGGTACTGCTATTATGTGATGCAACTTCTTCCGTTCCCATCAGAATTGTATTGAGAAAGTTACGAAAAGAATACCTTATTGGATACAATACGATTGATCAAATAGAGTTTCATTGTGATCTGTGGAGAGGACGTTCTCTCAAAACAGATTCTTGCTGAGAAGTTTGATATTAGACAATGTACAGCTTATTCATCCCTGAACCTAACTTAGCGAGCCAATTCGTTTCTGCTCAGAATTTTCGTATTAGATATGAATAGTTATAGCATAAGCCTTATGCCTTAAGGCATACATAACTTTTTAAATTGTGCTTCGGTAAGTTGGTTTGTCCTGTACCACTTCACTAAAGAACTAAAGCATCGAACTATAATTTTCTTTACAGATTGATGAGCCATTGATGTGTTAAACTTAGCACTTTTAAAGTTTCATACTAAACTTACGACTTTACCATGTAGATACTTAGGTAGTAGGTACATATGTAGGTTCATTCATCCACGGCTTTGCTCAGCAACCATTAGTATTAGTACTTTACATGTTTATACTATTATCTGAATTGTTAACGTTGTTAATTAGGGTGCTATTATGCCTGAATACTTGGATAACCAGCAACCACTAAACCAAAAAAGATTTGGTTTAGGTACGTGTGGGAATCCTATTGTAAATCTTTGTTCTCACAGTAATTTCTAAATTAACGATGATTTTATACAAGAAGCTGTATGAACGATCCAATGATTGTCTTGCAATATTTCTTGACATGTTTTATGTTTAAACAACGTCATTAGTAAGCTAGGTTTTAAACCTACGCGTTTTCTATGCATTATCAGTGTATGCTGCGAATGTGATGCGATACTATTTTTTTTTGGCAGGACAACGAAATTACAATTGGTTCAGAATTATTTCAGAATTTGTTAATCTCTACTTTGCAACATACTGCGAGCGAACTTGTTCTACCTAAGTATACGGTATAGGTATCAAGCTATCAAGACATACGTTTCATCCCAAAAAAGAAGCATCCCTAGGGTACCTACTTAGGTAAGTAGACTCTACAGTGCGCGGTTGGTAAATAAAATTACTTCAACCCATTCAATAAATTGCATATTCTTGACATTTTGCTTTTTTAAACTGATGCGTGATGACCTATCTTCTCATAATTATTTAGGAGGTCTAGATTACACTCCAGCACGGAGCTTCAAAACTTATGCCGTGTACCTACAAATTGGTAAAATCTATTGACTTTTTTCGCGAAGACACACAACATTATACTTACATTGACACCGACGCCGGCAAGCGTCGCGTCGTACTAGAGATTTTAAAATAACGCGTCATTGCGTGAGAATTTTATGTTTGACTCCATAAATCCAAAAAAAAACTAAATCGTTTCTTGTGTAATTGTCGTGATGCCACGGACAGGCACGTAGACACTTGCTTCTGACTGTACCGTTCGTAAATATTCGGAGTAGTTTGAGAATGGATGTATGGGTTATTTATTTTTCACAAATTAAGGGACGGAGTATTTTGAGAATGAATTTGAATTGCCTCGGAGTCAAGTGCGAGTCGATTCTTAAATCATTTTTTTTCGCGGAGGAAACTGAGAACTATTTTCGGAGTACTTTGAGAATAAGCCGAAACATTTGGCTGTAAAAGCACAGCTATAACATCTGTCTTTTACATCGGAGGCTCAAAAAGAAAATGCAACGCAAGTAACAACAAAGTGATGCAAGATATGTAGAGTTCTGATTTCCTAACATTCAGTGTCGCAAATTTGATTATAGTTACCCTACTATACCATAACTGCAGCATGCACCAACAAGCGATGTGTTTGATTGATGACCGTTGCCTTACAATTGATGCGTCACAATCACAAGTGTCACAACAACTTTTGTGGCTGTTCAGTTTACGCCGTAAAATGCCTGAACTGGAATTAAAGAGTTCGCAATAGGCCCGATTCTCATGATATATTTCAACTAGCATCACGCCCTTATTTTGCCTCGAGAAACTTATTTTATGGGCATAATAAATCTGTCTTTACTTTTAATGGTTTGAATGTTGAACAGATTGAGATGAAATTATCTATTGATTTAGTATGTAGTTTAAATTAATAATATTAATGTTAAGTACCCCACGTTAACTATAATTACATAAATAAAATTAATGAATAACCTTTGATGTTTTAAATGTCTAGATGAAACATCGAATCCGCGCAAACGTGTCAAAAAATTGTCGCCAACTGTTGGCCACAATTTTTATATCATTACACACACATTACTCACACATAGACAATAGACGAACGTGAAAAACATCGCCTGCACGCACACATTCTTGATATTGTTGCCTTGTTTTTTTTGTTTTCATTGTAGGGCGACGCTCAATCTAGATATTTAAAACATCAAAGTGAATAACATATAGTAATTAATATAGTGTAAGTAGGTAAGTTTTCTGCTGCTGTTATTTATTTGGGTGTTGTATTGTATTAGCCTTTGTAAGTGACGAGCTTGTTAAAGTAATTAAACTCATTATTAGCTGTAGTTTTGGCCGAGCTGAGAGTAATCAGCTCTCATTGTTTTATTTGACCTAAAAACGAGTGCACTCACTCACTAGCCAACCTGTTTTGGTTTTGCTTTGCCGCGGTTGGTGACGAGTGTTGCCACACTGAAACAATTGGCGTTTGTTTGGCAAGCGCGGGTCAGCGCACACGTGACCGGAATGTGGCAAGGACATTTTGCTGCTAAAATTATTATTTGGCTACTAAACCCACCCTCGCTTCTCTTTGGGAAACAGTCCCATCGTACCCACATACGGAAATTGTGTGTCGTGATTCTTTAAATTGACATTATTTTTAATTTATGAACTGATTTAAAACAATTTTACAGTAGTTTGTATTTAAGGAAATCTTAATATATTAGTGAAAACTGGACTCAGATCGGTTCAGCCGTTTCTATGATTTGGGGATTTGGGAGTGTCGGGATTCTACATTCAAAGGCGTTTTAGACTGGCATGGCAGACAAAATCCATATTAATAATAATAAAAATTCGACTCAATTAGAAAAGCTTAAACAAACCTATTTTAAAAACCGATTCTTTAATGAACTGCGATTAAAAAATACTTTTTTGATCATGAAATTATTGCCTAAGTTTATGTTACTGGATCAAGAATACTGTTGAAATAAGAAATTAGATCGATGCAGTTGAGATAAAAATATAGTTGATTATTTGTTACAAGCTGTGAATATTCTAGGATTATTTTAGGTGGGTATTTATCATTACGGTAATTAAAACGTTGTAAGTTGTAGAAAAATACAAAATGGCTTTAATGGCTTTAATTCTTTTTTTTATTTAGCGTATAAGTATTATGTTTTATAAGTATTATGTTCACGGAATAGTTAAATAAGATACCAATTTAACAGCAACGAAAAAAATCGTATTTTACCAAGAAACTTATCGATAAAATCCGCAACACTTTATAAACAAAATATGCACTGAATGGTACATTTCACAAGCCAATATCACAGACAATATTGAGCGTCAATTGAAAGCCTTGATGGGCGATCGCTAGCTGCAAAAATATTGTCACACGCCTTTTCAATGCCAGTCGTTGAATTATGAAACACTAAAATTAAAATATCGCTCACGTTTTGTCAACTATAGGAAAATTTTGTTTAGTTTTGGTGTCGAATAAAGAACCATCCTATAAAAATGTGATAAAAACCAAGATTAAAGCATAGATTTAAGTAAGACCAGCCCCTCTATGAACTCTTCACGTTCACAACGTGTGGGTGACAGAGACAACGCCTTATTTAAGAGTTCTTAATAGACCTACTGACAGTGACAATGATATTAATATTTCGTTTTTTTATTAATATTTCAAATGACACCTCCCTACATCTAGGGCAAAACCAATTTTCATGCTTTTCCAGAATTTAGGAAATTGTAGCGAATTTATGAATAGCCAATTTTTATTTTTAACTAGCTTTTGCCAGCGGCTTCGCCCGCGTGAATTTCGTTTAACCATTAAGGTTGCACACGCGACGGAAGCTTAAAAAATGGAGTAACTTCTCCCGTTTCCCCAACATTTCCCTTCACTGCTCTGCTCCTTTTGATTGTAGCGTGATGAAAAGTATACTATAACCAGCGCGGGAGTATGAAAAATAATTGTACCAAGTTTCGTTAAAATCCGTCGAGTAGTTTTTGTTTCTATAACGGTTATACATCAGACAGACAGACAAAAATTTTACTGATTGCATTTTTGGCATCAGTATCGATCCCTAATCACCCCCTGATAGTTATTTTGGAAATATATTTAATGTACAGAATTGACCTCTCTACAGATTTATTATAAGTATAGATAGATAGATAGATATAGATATAAGTATAGAAGAAGATTACTAAAGGTGATCATATGGTACTAAATGATTTGTTTTCATAGCTTATTATTTCTGATCGTTGCTATAACCACCGCTCTAAAGAAATGAATGTTGGGTAAATGTGTTTATTAAATCATTTTTCTTAAAATATAATTCTCATTTACAAATTCAAATTTTAACTGCATGCCTTTCTCTAATTGTCAACAATGCGCTAAAATTTTAAAATCTCTAAAGTAACACGATTGTGTTAATTTGAATTACCTCCAATATCTATGTATGAAAAAGTAGATTCATTTTTAAATATCGTTCCCAATATTCTATCTATCCATAATTTCTGGTAAAATAAGAGGAAAAGTCATACGTAACTAACAACATAAAAATATACATTTGTAGGCATTAATTAGTTGAAAAACTTTTATTATTATTTTTCTACACAACTTCCAAGTTTATATGTAACTAGCTGTTGCCCGCGGCTCCGCCCGCGTGGAACTCAGTGTGTCACAAAGTTATTCCTGCGTTAATCCCGACCCCACACATATTAAGACACACTCCACACATCTTAAGAACAGTTGATTTTTTACTACGTTTTAGTCATACCGTACAAAAATCCGTTATGTAGATCTTGAGAAAATCGATAAAAAGACTAAGATATAAACGTCGGGGTTTTTTCATTCCAAACTATTATATTTTTAAACTACATTGGTAGTTTTTCATTCGGGTGCCAAAACATAAAGACCAGCTAAAGCGATGCTGACCCTCGAAAAAGCAACATAAAGTTGATCATGAGAAAAAAAGCCGGTTCGATTCCCGATATATGTATAGATATCCCGATATATAGATATTAATGAGCCCGCGACTTCATTCGCTCATGGAAGCTTTTCCCGCGTAAATCTCGATCCCGCGGGAAGTCCGGAACAAAAAGTAGCTTATATAATGCTCCATAACCTCCTCTACCTCCCACTGAAAGTCCCATAAACATCTGAACCCACGACCTCATTCCCGGGTATGAGTTTTTACCGCGTGAATCCTAATCCCGCGGGAATTCAGGGATAAACAGTACCCTATATATGTTGCTTCAAAACTTCCTCAATCTCCTAGTAAAGGTCGCATAAAAATTTAAGCCCGCAACTACGCGCAGGAGTTTATTCCGCGTAACTCCAGATCCCGCGGGATTTCCGGGAAGACAGACTTGTTAGTTTTATATTAATGTTTGTTTAGAAGCTATTTATACCCCATACGCGAAGAAGGTTTTCCCGCGTAAATTCCGATCCCGCGGGATTTCTGGGATAAAAAATATCCTATATTATGTTAATCTAAGTTGCCCTCTATGTGTGTGCCAAATTTCATGAAAATCGGTTCAGTAGTTTTTGCGTGAAGGAGTAACAAACAAACAAACAAACAAATACACAAACTTTCACATTTATAATATTATATAGTAGGATTAAATGAACAAGACGCTCATGAAGCCTGCCGATAGCACAGACCCATTAGCCATCTATCAAGATCACCCAAAATTTTCTCCTCACTTTCGAATGGTAAATAAAACTGAGCTTTTTAATATAATAACAGCCAATTGGTCAGTTCCGTTAACCGTCGAACCGGTTTTCACTTTCTTCTACGATGGTGACCACGAAAGCGACTGCATCATGCATACTAAACATATCGACAGCTGTTGTTTGCAGATTGACCATAATGGAATCAGCTGATACGTTGAATCGACTGATAAAGCACTATGCCATTATTGTTTTCGTACTATGATAAAGTATAAGGTCTCCTACTTGCATTGGATATTTTGCATTCGTCTTATTAACTGATGATACCAAAGGACTGTCGTGACATACAACGACGCGGCAGCGAACCGACTAAAACGGGAGTATTTAATTATGATCTTTATATTATCTCGGTTGTTACAGTTTAATTTCGATTCTATACTTGGTGTCGGTTCGGAGTTGGTCAGAAGCGGGTGGCGAGTAGGTAAGTCTTTCAAATACTTACTGTAAAGTAAAAACCAGGATATCAGGAATAATTGAATGAATTTCGTTTTAGTTAGTCCGTTGCAGCGTGCAGCGTCCTACAAGAACATTGTGCACGCACAGTGCTTAACATATCAGACTGCAAAAACATATTAGACTATTGTTAATTATTATAGTGCAGACTCATTGCTTAGTTTTTGACATACCTACCATCGTTCTATATTATTCATTGATGCATAACACTTGAACGTAGGTAGATAATTATCAAGTGCCAATCGCAAGCAAGTTATTTTTTTAAATAAGTATTCAGGTACGTCAATCGGGGTAACTTTGATTCTTTAGGGTAACTATGGGTAACTATGACAGTCCGCTCCCAAAATAGTTTTTTATTTTTTACGTGAAAAGCATTTGGTGCATAAAATTTATTTATTACATTTTATGTACATAATGAACGTCGTTAACGTAATGTTAAATAAAAAGTAGTTTTCAAACAAAGTTAATATAAAAAAATTTAATGCTATCAAGGCGTGTTATAATAGGGATGGTGCATGATTTTTTTTATCGTTTCTAACGTTTATTTATATCAATATAATACCGTAAAAATATAAATTACTTGATGAAAAACTAAACACTTACTTATTTTAAATTAAATATTTAAAACTGCAATGACATAATGCTAATTTAAACGCCACCATCTTCCCGCGACTAGCTTTGACGTCATCTTTCTATGTAGTCTATGGAGGGTGTTTTCCACTTACAACCAAAAGGCTCAACAAACGCTCTTTTTGTATCGAAAAATAAAAGTTTCGGGCGTTGTATTTGTGCAAAGCGGAACGCACCTTCCGTGGACTCAATAGAAAAATGACGTCAATGTTCATGTCTTTAATGAACGAGGACGTCACTTCCTTTTTAACAATTTTAAATTTTCCTCGTAAATTTACCACTTTTTATTAATCAATATTTTTATTTTCACAGTGTTTAAACCAAAAATAACGTTAAAGGTGACTTTATGCTAGCGATAACTACTGTAAAAAAAATAATTCACTTCAATTTTGAATTACATGCACATTCCCTATTATAATACAATCTTTTACATGTCTACTTTCGATACATAAACAATTTTTATTTATTTTTAATTGCATCTTCGTTAAAATTACAAATAATACCGGTAAGTCAGATTTTGAACAAATTCTGGGTATTATATCCCTTAGATGTATCGTGACTTTTGCGATTTACCAATTTTAGTGTTAGTCAAACATCCCAGGGCCCCCGGGACTTCTTTATTTTCCCAGAAATAAAATGAAAAAATGGCAGCCATTTTGTTTTTTCAACCTCGAAGCTCGGGCGCCTGTACTGTTTTAATCATTGCTATAGATGTAGACGTCCTAGGAAGCCGAAATATGTCTCATTTCAAAGCTAACAATGTAGGTAATCAATTGATGATACATTTTATTTAATATCTTTTTCATAGAAGACCAAAAAAGGATTTAAAAAACAAAATTCAATATTTTTTCATTGAATTTTCTTAGTTTAGTGCCTTTTACATGAAAACTAACCCGTCAAACTACTTTTTTTTGTTGTCTTATCATAAAACAGGCTATCACTTTATTAATAAATGTTACATCAAAGTTATAAGTAAGGTAGTTTAGAAGATTTTTTGATAAATATCATCGGTGTCAAAGTTACCCATATAGGGTATTTTGTTCCTTTCTTACCTCAACAATACCCAAAATGTCATTTTTCTACCTGATTCCACATGAAATTCGGAGCTCGGTCATAAATCACCTTAGAGAGCGCTATGTTCAAACAACGATTGCTCAGTTACCCATTGTCTCAGAATTGAGTTTTTGGTGTCGTTGTTTAGGTAAACTTAACATCTGATAGACGAGTTAATAAAAAGTTATCATGACCGGGGCTATTTTCTGAAAAATCTTTAAAAAATTAAAAAAACTATGTAATTTTTATCATAAACTAGTAAATCCGCCCTCGCTTCGCTTCGGGAAACCAGTCCCTTCAAAAATATCTATAAATTTTAACAAATTATGTTATTCCGATGTCTAAGCTATATTACTGCAAAGTTTCATGAAAATCCGTTCAGTAGTTTTTGCGTGAAAGAGCAACAAACACACACACACACACATACATCCTTACAAACTTTCGCATTTATAATATTAGTAGGATTCTACTTTTAATTTATTATTTTAATATGTAGAAGCCAGTTTATGAATTATTTTAGGTATTAAATCGATGGCCCCTACCAGTGAGTAAAAATTAATTCAAGTTTGAAGAAGATTGGACTTAAACTTCTTAAGTTATAGTACTTTTACTGTGCATGGTCCAAATTTTTTTATTAAAACATTAAAATGGCTGTAAATCGAGAGGAGTCGGGTTTAGACCTAGTATGTAGAAGAATTTTATTCATAAAATAACTCATACTACACGCCCTATAAGTTTGTATAGACCGAAGCCGGACACACTGTATATATTGTAAGTTACCCCGATTGACTGTATCAAAATTAAATATGTATCTTATGATATTTCATTCGTGTTCTGCATTAACTAAATATTGATATGAATTATTTTCTTATTGTATTCTTCTATTTAAAAGCGTAATAAATAAATTTACTTATTACTTACTAGTGGGTGCTTTGCGGTCAAAACAATTTTTAGATTTCTCTACACATTTTTCTATAGAAATGTTAGCTATAATCGTAAGTACAGATACCAAATCTCACGCTCGTGAGTTCACGCAATATGCTATCAAATGGTACAATGTATTTTCTTCGCGTATTAATGATGCAGATGTTCGGAACAAATTCAATTCGATTCGAAGTCGATTATGATTCAAATGGAATAAGCACTTTGTTAGGTTGGGAACAGCATGGCTATTCTGTAACGTAAGAAACAAATTCGATATCGAAGCTCACTCGGTGAGTTCTGTTCGATCGCGAGCTTGATTGGCGCTGCCGTCGGTTTTAATTTTACCTCAAAATCAAAATCTCACCGCGGATTCAGCTATCAAGATGTCAAAGATATCCTTACAGAATAGCCTAGCAGATCTATATATCAAGTATATAGATCTGAGTCGCCGAGAATATGGAATTGCCACTCCTCTGTAAAAAAAAATTACTTGTGCTCACAGTTCAATTTTGCTTGTAAGCAAAATTACTTTAGGCATTATAAATTCTCGCTGTTGATCTACAGTGCCACAAACTTATCTGATCTGGTAAATTCTGGTAAGAGGGGCGCTACTGTCTTTGTCTGACAACAGTAGGTATAACATTTACATTAGTTCCAATTTTGGCCACCGGGTCAGAGAAGTTTGTGACACTGTACAATGAACCGAAATCACAGTGGCAAAAGGATGGCATTTGTGTGGGTTGCCATATAAACGAAGTCCATTTCGAACGCGAACAGAGTAGGATCTCTAGGGAATGGATCTCGGAGTCCGTCTTGGACTATTTGTCTTGTGGCTACCGAATAAAAAAAATCAAGTATGGCAAATCAGAAAATACTTATTCAATCTCTTAAAGGATAATTACCACAAAATACTGCCAAATCATTCCAAAGTTCGACCTTCAAATCGAGATAGATTTGATGATAAACGTGGAGTTAAATGATACCGGCACAATTTATATTTTTAAATTAGTAAAAAACTGGTTCTTTTTCATTAATGATAACTCGGTGAGTCATTTCTGTTTAACATAATACGAATTACGTAGTATTCGAGACGATTTACGATATCCTTTAGATTAAAATCTTTATTAGGCTGGTACCAGAAACATCTTTCATAGTCTTAAATAAAATTTAATAGGTTCACAAGTTCACACATTACAAAATCTGTTTTTTTACTTCTCGGTAATTGATTACAGCAGGTCGGTACTTAGGTACTTGTACATACGTGTATCGATAGCTATGTTTTTAATTTTCTTACGATAAGGACTGGCTGAAACGATAACATACGGGAAAAAACGCCCTGTATGGCTTCCCGTTAAAAAAGGGGAGGTTACCGCGAAGATGATAATATGAGTTGTTAGTTGTTAAAATTTATTGATCTCAATTTCCTAATGTTTAACCGTTTTGCTCAAAACTTTTGCCCACTTCCAGCACCCCACCAACGCAAAATACTTTAGTACATAGTATCTCAATAGCAAAATAGGTTTTTTTATATGTTGGATTTATGATAATAATCTATACTAATATTATAAAGCTGAAGAGTTTGTTTGTTTGTTTGTTTGGTTGAACGCGCTAATCTCAGGAACTACTAGTTCGAATTGAAATTTTTTTTTTGTGTTGAATAGACCTTTTATCGAGGAAGGCTATAGGCTATATAACATCACGCTGCAACAATTAGGAGCGAAGAAATAATGGAAAATGTGGAAAAAACGGGGAAAATTATTCATTCTCGAGGGCTTTCGTTGCATGCGTTGCGAAAACGATTCAAGATACCAAAAATATATGTATGAATGAATTATTCCTCTTGAAATGATCTAAAAAAATGTCCACGACAGTATATGTCTATCTTTTAAGATTAACACACTAGAACCGTTTTTATGGTAATCAAATTTGGTCGAACCCACTGCCATACCAAACTTGCCGCGTTTCCAAGTTTAATCTGAATTAATCTTGCTGTGATCCTTTGCTACTTTGCTATTATTTCGTCGTAAGCTTTATTTCTAAGTTTAATTTAATTTAACCTCAATTACCTAATTTTGGTGATAGTTTATTATCTTCCCGAAATTCCTACGGGAGCGGGACCTACGCGGTTGATACTTACGGGTCCCGAAGCGAAGCGAGGGCGGTTCGCTAGTTATACATAATTGTTAACGATAAATAATTAATTTAAATTAAATAATAAAAATACAAAGATGTATTAAATATCTAGATGGAACATCGAATCCGCGAAAACGTGTCAAAAAGTTGTGGCCAACTGTTGGCCACAACTTTTATATCATTACGCACAGATTACGCACACATAGACAATAAATGAACTCGAAAAACATCGCCTACACGCACACATGCTTGATAATGTTGCCTTGTTTTTTTTTGTTTTCATTGTAGGGCGACGCTCAATCTAGATATTTAAAACATCATTGTAAAAATCTATACTATAATAAAACTGCAGGACCACGTGTTCTGTACATTGAATATTTTTTTAAAATTTCGACTAAACTCAAAAATATATTTTTTTACTAGCTACCCGCCCCGGCTTCGCACGGGTGCAAGTTAGATTTACCATAGCAGCGCCATCTATTGATTACTTACTCAACCCAGTCGAAAGGTATCGACATCTGTTACATATAATTGTGACTGTCAAATAATAACACTCTTAATTTAGTTCTCTTGTGTGGCGCTAGGTGTCTGTTCATCTGTGAATAAGACTGCCATGTCAATTGTCATTACTTGCAAAACTTACTGTCAAATAATAAGAGACAAATAATTAGAAATAAATTAAAATTGCGACTATAATTTGAGATTTAAAGTATCCTATCTCTCAAGTTGGATCGAACTGCACATGGTGTGCGAATTTTATTATAATCGGTTAAGTGGTTTAGGAGTCCATCGCGGACCAACATTGTGACACGAGATTTATATATATTAAGAAGATTTGTTGTCTGTCTGTCTGTCTGACCGATCATCACGCGTAAACCACTGGACGGATTTCATTGAAACTTGGTAAAGTTATTATCTATATACTGGTGTCAATTAAAGGGTATTTTTATTTTCGAATAATATTAAGGTTCCCTAGGGAGAGGTGACTAAAGTTTGTATGGAATTTTTTTATAACGTCGTCCGATTTACTTTAAATTTGCAACAAAGGGTTACCACTTAAATTAATAGAAGATGTGTTTCTCAGTTTTTCGATATTTTGTCAGGAAAAGAAAAAAAAAACACAAATAAATGCGGAAATTTGTAATTTTTTAAGGTAACTTTCTGACTAAACTGGAAATGATTTTAACCTCATATTTAAAAATTATTATAGCTAAATAAGTAATCTTCAATGTAAATTCAGGATTTAAAAAAATAGCCAGCCAAGGGCGCAAAAAGTGGGGATAAAGTTGGTACAATTAGAGATACAGTGTTTATTCGAGTTGACTTAAGTTTTGTCATAGATAACTAGATGGCGATGTTCAAGTAGCTGAATCACGCTAAAGACTATTTCGTAGGAAAACTATAAACATTGCAAAGTCTCATGGCATTTTGTTTATGGTATATTTAAATCTAAAATTTTGGAAATACTTTGAAATTTGAATTCCTTCTAAACATAGTATTGATACTTTATTTCGCATCTTTCTTTCCTATTCTAATTAAAGTTAAAGTTATACAAGTACGTTGTTTCTTTTTTTCTTGGTATAATTTTGTGTTTCACACTTCACAGTATAACTAAAATATTATATGTAAGCAGAGTTGCCAACCCCAGCAGAGAGCAAAACTGCAGATCTGCTCGAAAAAAACTGTAGAAAACTGTAAATGTCAAATAAAAAACAATAAATCTACATTTTTATCTTTTGATTGTTTTGTTGCATTTATAATTTAAGTATTGAACAGAATGATTTGTAAGGAGGTAATAAAAAACAATAAAAACATATAATTATTAAAGTTTTAATCAAATTAAATGTTAAAAAGTCTCAAACAAGCTATCTACTGTCTCATTTTCAATTTGTTGATCTTCTTGATTTTCCGTTTCATCCATATTTTTGCTGAAATCGTACATATTTTGACGTGATAACGTCTTATAAATTGGATTACCGGGTGGCACTTCAAGAAACTGTGTCACGGTCACGCTCCGCCGCTCACAAGTGAAAGGCACGCGTCCCTTCCTCCTTAACATTACTTATGGTAGCTACGGCGTACACACGTTGGCGTGTTTCAGAAAATGGTACAGCGCCATCTCTGAAGAAGTAGAGTAATCTCGTTTGTTACCTCACTTAGTTGTGACTAATGGTTAATGGTCTAACGGTTAGCAGCGCTAGATGGCGGATGGTGTTACAATGTTTTAAATATAATTCTTTGTAAATAAATGTTTTAAATTGTTACTATTATTTCATCCTTCTTCCTACTATACGAATGAATATTCACATTAAAATTATTTTACCACTCAAAGTCGTTGTCACGTAAAACTTTCGCCCGTATACCGACTTTTTTCCACATTTTCCATTATTTCTTCGCTCCTAATTGTTGCAGCGTGATGTTATATAGCCTATAGCCTTCCTCGATAAAAGGTCTATTCAACACAAAAAAAAAATTTCAATTCGAACCAGTAGTTCCTGAGATTAGCGCGTTCAACCAAACAAACAAACAAACAAACAAACTCTTCAGCTTTATAATATTAGTATAGATAAGTAAATTATCAATATCTACATATACATTAACAAGTAAAAAATGTGTGCGTGTACTAGTGTACACACGTATGAAGTGAAACTTCTTTACGGCAATATATATAATAATATCATAATATAAATATATTGTTATAATTATAAGTAAATTTAATTGTATTGTATTGTTCATCATCGTCTTTGTTCGCAACTCAGTGCATCAATCGCTAATTATGCATTTCTCCCACTGTTTTCATCTGTGAGGTGAGGAGACTGCACATGTATTTCTGAACGGTAAAGTCTGGTGGTGGGAGTAGCTCCACTTAAGCGACATGCCATCCCTACTCCACCGGAAAAATCACTATAATAGTCATCCTAAACTATCTTTGAATAATTAGTTATAATTTATTTACTGTTATATTGCAGTTAAAAACCTTTATTAAATATTTTACCAAAAAGACTAGTCGTTGCATACCGTATAACGAAACATTAATCTTTATTTAGTCTGTGCATATTATGTCATGTCAATGTGCCACAAACAAGTCAAAACAAACCTGGCTGGTTATAAATAAATAATTTCGATAAAAAGCAAAACTAAAGAGACGTCAGAGTTACATTGACAAAAATAATGTCATCAAAGTAAACAAACATGAAATCGTATTTAAAGTTACAGAAATTTATCAATAAAAATAAAGAAGGAATACAGGAAACATTAAAAAAGGTAACATTTAAAATTTATAAATAGTCCCAGAAGTCAATAACAAAGTAATAATTGGATACATTACCAAAATATCTACCTCCAAAGTAATCAACATAATCTTAACATGGCGCGTAACGCGTCAAAAGCGTAACGCGTCAAAGCCATGTCAAAGCGTAACGCGTCAAAGCCATGTCAAAGCGTAACCGAAAAATGTGACGAAAAATTTTTTCCAACAAAGAAGTTTCACTTCAAAAACCAAATTATAAAATTTTGTTAAAATTTAAACTTAACTTAATGGGCTCTGCTTGAACTTTAGAATAAAATCCTCTATATTTATATCTTAGTCTTTTTGTCGATTTCCTCAAGATCTACAGAACGGATTTTTGTACGGTGTGACTAAGGCATAGTAAAAATCAACCACTCTTTGTGTGTGTTGGTATGTGTGGAGTAATTATATAGTCCATTATTTATATTAGAATTATTGCGGGATCGGGATTCACACAGGAAAAACTTTGTAACACACAGAGTTCCACGCGGGCGGAGCCGCGGGCACAGCTAGTACTAAATAAATTATTAAAAAACGTAATTTATTTTTTACAAAATGATCTTTAAATTTTAACCCATAGATCATAAACGACTGGAAGTAATTTACTAGAATGTAAAAATTAGCCCTCTACGTTCGTTTGAAGACACTCCACGTTTCAATTAAAGGCAATGAAAGTGAAAACAAAAAAGAATTCAACAACGACGTCGCGACGTCGATCACGAGATCGTCTTTATATTGTGAACCCGCAAAATAAGACTAACGAAGACTATATCAACGTATGAAAGAAAGGTGTTATGTAATAAATTGATGTTACTTTCACTCTCATTGCCCACATTTAACAGTTGGGTAGGTACTTAGCTTTTGTAACCTATTGTGAAATTCTGTGCACGTTGCGTGAAATTTAATCCTTTTCTGAATATATGTTTTACTGTAAAGGTGCTCCCTCACCGCGAGCATTCGCGTGTTATGTAACGTTTTAATCAATGCTATCAAAGGAGATGTTTCAAATCCGGCCCACAATATGTACAGTACCTCGAAAAATTGAGAAAAATTCATGGAATTTGGGAAAAATAAAGATAAATTGCTTAAATGCATACTTTTCTGGTACAATTTTTGTATTTATAATTAATTTTTATCAATTTTCAACATGGCGTCTTGCCAAGTTGTCATTGATCATAGCTATCGCGAACTGTCTACTGTCACTTTAAATGACAGAATTGTAGGTACATAATATATGTCAAACTTCTATCAAATTAACCAACATGACGTGTGATGACAGCTTACCGCCATGACAGACTTTTGTTTTTGTGTTGCAATTTTAAGTGTACATTTTTGTGTTATACCACAAAACTAAAGCAATTTAAAGGAATTGGATGATTGAAAACTGTTTTAATTGTGTTTCTCCATTTTTGAGTATGGTGTACAAAGAGGTGGCCGGGGCTCCATACATTTTGAAACATCTCCTTTAAATTTGCTCCAAATTCAAATAATGTTACATTACATGCGAACGCTTGCTGTGAGGGAGCACCTTAAGAAATACCAGTTCCTTTAGAATTATCTCGAAAAATATGCTACGTAAAATATGATAATGTTTGATTTGATTTTAATACGGTTTAATAAGCTGGTTGGTTACAGTTTTAAGCAAAGATAGTGCGTCTTGTATTTATTTCTTTGTATTCTTAAAAAAGTCAATAGATCTACACTACTAAGTAAAAGTAGTCAATAGATCTAGAATAAAAGGTAGGTCTGTACACCTCTTTATACCTTCTTCTCACAGTAAAAATAGGTTGCCCAATGCATGCGACATAATCATAAATAGTTTTGACACTTTTATATACTGTTTTTCGTAATTATATGGAACCATTTTATACCTAGACATTAAATTGTTCGTTGCTTTAAATCTGGCTTGTTTTATGCATACAGACACAGATATAAATATGAACTTAAGTGAGTGTAATGAACGATAATTTTATATATTATTTTAACTTGTTTTTACCCCTTTTTTAATCTGTTAGAACTGGCGACACAACAACAAGTAGGTACCTACTTCTTACGAGTACATAGATATTATTTCACAACCATGACCTACTATTTTTGTTATTGCTAAAAGTAAAATAATATTATAGACAGGTGTACCTATTTATAACAAAAAATTGGTTGCCTGTAAAGTCGGTATACGGGCGAAAGTTTTACGTGACAACGACTTTGAGTGGTAAAATAATTTTAATGTGAATATTCATTCGTATAGTAGGAAGAAGGATGAAATAATAGTAACAATTTAAAACATTTATTTATACAAAGAATTATATTTAAAACATTGTAACACCATCCGCCATCTAGCGCTGCTAACCGTTAGACCATTAACCATTAGTCACAACTAAGTGAGGTAACAAAAGAGATTACTCTACTTCTCCAGAGATGGCGCTGTACCATTTTCTGAAACACGCCAACGTGTGTACGCCGTAGCTACCATAAGTAATGTTAAGGAGGAAGGGACGCGTGCCTTTCACTTTTTATGTCTGTCTCTCTCGCTCTTAGGCGGGCTAACCATGCCCGAGTGGAAGGGACGCGTGCCTCTCACTCGCTCTCATTGTAAGCGCATAACGTGAGCGGAGCGTGGCACAGTTTCTTGAAGTGCCACCCGGCAAACCAATTTATAAGACGTTATCACGTCAAAACTGTAACGGTTAATAAAATATTTAGGTACCATTCATTTTCCCTTCTTTAGTCGGAAAGATGTGTCGAGTTCACATTAAGTCGTTGAACGAAAATTATCAAACTGATCTCCAGTGTTTTGTTCTACCTACAATAACCGATAATATTCCTGTCAATAAAATAGACTTACGTAATATTATAAGTAATATCCCGTCGGATATTCAGTTAGCAGATCCTAACTTTCACTCGCCTGCCACGATTGATTTAATATTAGGCGCTGATGTTTTGACGTGACAACGTCTTATAAATTGGTTTGCCGGGTGACACTTCAAGAAACTGCGTTACGCTCCGCTCACGTTATGCGCTCACAATGAGAGCGAGTGAGAGGCACGCGTCCCTTCCACTCGGGCATGGTTAGCCCGCCTAAGAGCGAGAGAGACAGACATAAAAAGCACAATCGGCCTTTGCGTTCGGCAGCTTGATTACTTTGGAGGTAGATATTTTGGTAATGTATCCAATTATTACTTTGTTATTGACTTCTGGGACTATTAATAAATTTTAAATGTTACCTTTTTATAAATGTTTCCTGTATTCCTTCTTTATTTTTATTGATAAATTTCTGTAACTTTAAATACGATTTGTTCATTCATGACGTTTGTTTACTTTGATGATATTATTTGTCAATCATTCCATCAGTATTTTCTTAAGACGTTGTCACGTTCAACTATCGTCAGTAAACCGACTTTACAGACAACCAGTTTTATTTTGGAGTTTATTAGGATCGGAAAAAATATATTTAGGTGAAGGAAAACCGATGCTTCAGCAAACTAGATTAGGTTGGCTGGTTTGTGGCCCGATTAATAGCGGCTATGCTTCATCATCGTCCTCACCTATCAACTGTAATTTTACAGCGATTTCTTCACACAATACCGTAAATTATTCTCTCTCTCCTGGTAACGATGACATACAAGGTCTATTGACCCGTTTTTGGCAACTTGAGGAAGTAAGCTGTCACTCGTCTACTTATTCTAAAGAGGAGATGTTATGTGAAGAACATTTCGTTAACAACACGACACGACTGACTGACGGCCGTTTCTGTGTTAGGATTCCCCTGAAGGAATCTGTAAATAATTTAGGCGACTCATTGCAACGAGCTAAACGTTGTTTCCTGTCATTGGAGCGTAAAAATCAGAGTCGACCAACATTTAATAACATGTACAAACAATTCATGTCCGAGTACATTTCGTTAGGTCATATGACTGAGTGTAATATTGAGGGGGGAAATAATTCCTATTTTATGCCTCACCACGGTGTCCTGCGTGAAAATAATGTTACTACCAAATTACGCGTAGTTTTCAACGCGAGCGCACCTACCACCTCTGGGCTGTCATTTAATAACATCCAGTTAGTAGGGCCCACCGTGCAGGACGACTTACTTTCAATATTATTAAGGTTCAGGATGTATAAGTACGTTCTCTCTGCAGATGTGGAGAAAATGTACCGTCAAGTGTCTGTACATCCTTCAGACAGACACTTGCAGCAAATCGTCTGGCGTGATGATCCAACAAGTCCACTCAAAGCGTATCAATTAAATACGGTGACTTATGGGACGGCTAGCGCGCCATTTCTGGATACGCGATGCATCAAGCAAGTTGGCATAGAGTGTAGCGATCAAAAGGTGAAAGAGGTTATTCTCCACGACTTTTATATAGATGACCTTTTAACTGGCGAAAATGACCTAGATCAAGCACTCAACTTGCGTAAAAACGTCACTAATGCTCTTTCTTCTGCTTGTATGTCTTTAAGGAAGTGGAAATCGAATGAGCCCACGCTGATGTCAGGGGATTTGAAATACTTGTCACTCAATTTAAATATGGGAGAGACAGAGGTAAATAAAACTTTGGGACTTTGTTGGCAAACACACACCGATGAATTGCGTTTTCCTTATGTTACTGCTCAGGACATTGATAATACAAAGCGTGGCATGCTGGCAGTTATAGCTCGTATATTTGACCCCTTAGGCTTATTGTCACCATGCGTCGTGCGTATGAAACATCTCATGCAACGACTATGGTTAGAGAAGCTGTCGTGGCATGAAGAATTACCAGACCAGACGAGATTAAAGGGCTTTGGCATAACATACTCAAGTCTCTTCCATTGTTAAACGATCTTCGGATTCCTCGCCATGTTGTTTGTAATTCGTTCACAACACTTGAGCTTCATATTTTCACTGACGCATCAGAACAAGCCTATGGCGCCTGTGCCTACGTGCGCAGTGTTAATGAGCAAGGTGGTGTCCAAGTAAGGTTATTAGCCGCCAAGAGCCGTATTGTACCAATTAAGCCAGTAACAACACCGCGTCTCGAACTCTGTGCTGGATTAGTCGGAGCACGCCTTTATGAGAAGGTGTCCAAATCACTAAGAGATCCTATTTCTCGTGTCACATTCTGGACAGACTCTATGGTGGTACTGGGCTGGTTAAAAATGCTGTCCATTAAATTGAACACCTTTGTTCGCAACCGTGTTGCAGAAATTTTAGAATTGACGGGTACTGCTACATGGAGACATGTACCAACGCATGAGAATCCAGCAGATTTAATATCACGTGGAGTAGAAACTCAGGCGATGCAGTCACTTAATTTGTGGTGGACAGGCCCAGCGTTTTTACTGAAAAATTATAATTGCTGGCCATGTACATCCAAGACTCAGTTTCCGTTGCCAGAAACGAAGCCAGACGTTTCATTTTCTGGTGCTGCCATTGACATTCCTCCTAACAATAATAACATGGTGATTGATTTTCAACGCTTCTCTAATCTGTTAATATTACCACGAGCTGTAACATATATGTTAAGATTTATAAATTCTTGTAAAGGGCATAAGGCTACTTCTAATTATTTAACTGCCGACGAACTACAAAATGCCTTAAAATTAATTATCATTCAATCCCAACGCGAATCATTTCCAGAATATAATATATTACTAAACAATAAAAAATTACCAACCAAAAATTCACTTTTAAAACTCAGTCCTTTCCTTGACGAGGATAAAATAATGCGCGTTGGTGGTCGATTGTCTAACTCAGATTTTAAATACGACAAAAAATTTCCAATTTTATTACAGTCCACTCATCATTTTACAAAACTTTTATTTAGGTATGAACACATAAAACTAATGCACGCGGGCCCCCAAATGTTATTAGCCACGATACGCGAATCATACTGGCCGTTACGTGGTCGTAATTTGGCCAAGGCTTGTTACCGTAGTTGCATTCTGTGTCGACGTATGAAAGGGCAAACGGTTATTTTTTTTATTTTTTTATTTTTTTATTTTTTTGTGTTTAGCCATAATTAGTAATACCTGTAATATACCATAATTAGTAAGTGATACCTGTACTGTGAGTGGTGAAAGAGAAAAAAGAGACTCCTTGGGAGTTTCTTGCTGCTTCTTCTCCCAAGACCACTCATCGTAGGGATTTGTTGAAGCGATGGCGTAACTTGACTTTCGAAATGAGTTTGTAAAAACCTACTTCGAAGAAATAAAGATTTGAATTTGAATTTGAATGGGAAACTTACCCTCAGACCGATTGTCACCAGCTGTCTACCCTTTCCAAAACGTTGGGGTTGATTACGCAGGCCCTATTTATTGTGCTAGTCGTCAAGGTCGTGGATGCAGATTAACCAAGGTGTATATCGCGCTCTTTATCTGCTTTACGACTAAAGCGATTCATTTAGAATTGGTGGGTGATCTAACAAGTCTACTTACAAGCTTTGCGTCGGTTCATGTCTCGAAGGGGAAAACCTCTAAATATTTATTCCGATAACGGAACTATGTTTGTAGGTGCTTATCGCGAACTTTCGGATTTTTTGAAAAATAATCATAGTTCTTTAGCTGAAAGCACAGCAACTGAAGGAATACGCTTCCATTTTATTCCCGCTTATACTCCGCATTACGGTGGTCTTTGGGTCAAGTCGACCAAATCTCATTTAATTCGTGTGTTGGGAAATTGTAATCTCACTTATGAAGAACTCAATACAGTTTTGGTTCAAATTGAAGCCATTCTGAACTGCGGCCACTTACTCCTCTGTCGTCTGAGCCGGACGATTTGGCGCCTCTCACTCCCAGTCATTTTATAATTGGAAGGCCCTTGACATCCCTGCCAGTAAATGATCATCGGGATTATTCTGCGCACCATCTGACACGCTATCAACGGATAGAACAACTCCGACAACACTTCTGGGCAAGGTGGAGCAAGGAATATGTCTGCGAACTTCAGCAACGGGTCAAATGGAGCGCCTGCAAGGATGCCTTAAAATTGAATTCCCTCGTTCTTCTAAAAGAAGATAACATGCCTCCTTTGAAGTGGAAATTAGGCCGGGTGACCTGTTTACATCCTGGGACTGACGGAATAAGTAGAGTAGCAGACGTCAAAACCGCATCAGGCATCGTTCGCCGTGCCTTTAATAAAATTTGTCCTCTACTTGTAGCGAGTGGTTGAAAGACCAGCTTTAAACGGCCGGGGGCATGTTGAGGACAATCACGCCTACCATTCCCGCATTACACTGCAATGCTATTCAGTTGCAGCAGGGGCTACCACGTCAACGTAAAAATGACATTTTGTTTTTTTCCATTGCCTCTCATGTTCGCTGTGCATAAACACGTATTCTGCTAGACGTTGTTTCAATTACCGAATTAACACTTTTGAATTTCGCTCAGTTTTAGTTATGGTTATGTATAACATCACGCTAAGACCAATAGGAGCGGAGTAAAAAGTTTCCTGAAGCGAAGCGAGGGGACGGGTTATTCTCAGAGTACTTCGTTCTTTTGTTCTCAAAAAATTTAAATCTCTAACATTGATTCTCAAAATACTCCGAAAAAATTTTAAATAAATTAAATACCTATTTTTAATTCTCATCCTCCTCCGCAAGGTGTTACGTTTATTCTCAATATCCTCCGACGGTCATTTTCGTCAATTCTCATTCTCCTCCGCGCGTTAAAAATACAGTCAGATGAAAAATAACTACTACTCAGCAATATTAAATTATTTTATTATTTTCTATGGGCGCTTACCTAAATATACAATCATTCCATTATTAGGTAGTCATTATTGTTGTAAAAAATAATAGCAAACCCTAGTGCGACAGAGACAGAGAACATGGCGTGCTTTAATGTTTCGCTAATGATCTTGGGTCTCCGAGGTCAAACTGACCAATAGGGTTATAGTATTATCTCAGGGACCTGGGACTCTAAGTAAAATGCACTTTTTAATCCCTATTAGCGATGCCCATGTTATGTTCATTATAAGTCGGAAGTCGAAGTGAATTAGTCTCCTTCTTATGTTTACTTAAAAAACCATGAATGTGGAAAATTTCAGTGAAAGTGAAGGTGCTGGAGTTACAAGCTTTAATTTTTTGGACGGAAAACGTAAGTAACTGATTAATATAAATTATTATTAATTAAAACGCTGGCAGATCGGCGGCGGTAACCAGCATTCTGCTTGAATGCGCCCTTATTGTTGATTAATTTTTAATGTTTAATTGTTGATTTTTTTAAGTCTTAATTCAGACTGATTCTTTTATACATATTTTTCACTTTTATATTTTGAGGTTGATTTTTGTATATTTTTATTTTTTCTTAGTTTATTTTTAAGGTTTAATTGTTGATTTTTGTTTATTCTTAATTCAGACTGATTCGATTATAATTATATATATTTCACTTTTATATTCTGAGGTTGATTTTTAATGTTTCATTGTTGATTTTTGTTTAGTCTTAATTCAGACTGATTCTTTTATACATATTTTTCACTTTTATATTTTGAGGTTTATTTTTAATGTTTCGTTGTTGATTTTTGTTTACTCTTAATTCAGACTGATTCAGACATACTCGTACATGTTATATACTAATATAAGACATAATGAATCAATATGACTAGATTTTATTTAGATTTTCCACTTGCTAAAACTTGCCAAAGACACTTGCTTCTGAGTCAGAAGTTCTGACTGTACCGTTCGTAAATATTCGGAGTAGTTTGAGAATGGATGTATGGGTTATTTATTTTTCACAAATTAAGGGACGGAGTATTTTGAGAATGAATTTGAATTGCCTCGGAGTCAAGTGCGAGTCGATTCTTAAATCATTTTTTTTCGCGGAGGAAACTGAGAACTATTTTCGGAGTACTTTGAGAATAAGCCAGGGGACTCCCTCGTAGACTTACTAGTGCATTATAAAATTTATAAATCCACTGTGCCGAAAAAATACTAAGCCAGCCATATACACTATAGGTAAGTATATCTTATATCTTATATTGTTACTTCAGAAACATAGGTAAGGTATTTTTTATGTTACTAGTTTATTTGAGTACCAAAACACGGGTTTTCGATTATGTATCTACGTGTCACGTCACCAACAAAAGCTCTTTAGTAAGTACACATAATTTATTTTGAATACGTAATGCCTGACTTTATGTTATAACTGAACCTCTCAGTTTATATAACGCTAAACTGCAATTGGCCATACGTGCGCCAGCCCTTAATTTAAAATACAACCCCTACCACAATTATTTTATTTCATTGTTAAGTATTTCTCATAGGTTAGATCACAGAATTGTTTATAAGAATAGAAAGAAAGATAAGTTCTTATTGACTATCCCGTGGGTTAGATAGGTACTTCTATTTCTAAACTTAGATCCATTAAAAAGTAAAAATCACTAGGGTGGGCTTTTGGGTAGTCAATACTTAATCAAAATAAATTTCCTGACAATAGGTCATATCTACAAGTTATTATGTCGGTTAATTCAGAAGATAATGATATACCTCTCTTCTTAACACCATTACAAAGTTTAAAATTACTTAATTTTCATTTTGTATTCATTCAAACCTCTAAAAGAAAAGGAGAAATTAAAATGTCAGTTTTATTACACTTAGTACGTGTGACATAGCGTCGTTTCTCAGAAATAGTCGTTAGCAGTTTCTCCACAAGAAAAGCTGTTCTTAGGGTAAATAATGCTTGTGGTAATGATTATGGGGAAAAGAAAGTGAAAATATCTAGATAACTATTAGGGCTTTCTTAGTGACATTTTAATATCGTTAAGCCAAGAAATTTCGTTCGAGATAATGATAATGATTTATTTATTTAAATCTATGATAGTGGGCGAGGAAAGTTTCATCAATTATGCAGTATCTAACTAAACAAATTTGGCATACTTGCCATCGAATAAAGTAACAGAGATATATAATTATGTAGTTATTTCCAACAAGTACCTATGTACCTTAAGCTGAAAATATGAGGTTTATTCAAAAAGATTCATAATTTCATTAATTACTATTCATAATGAGAACACAATTAATAATTACCGATAATGATAATACCTAACTTAGCTTACAACCCACTAATGGCCCACTACTGAGCACGGGTCTCTCCTCACTACTGAGGAGGCCTAGAGCATACTCCACCACGCTGCTCCAATGCGGGTTGGTGGAGGGGTTAGTGGCCAACCCAGTGTCGAAAGTTTTCAAGCCGCCCGAAGGCCTCCAACATGGCTTAACGACTGCTATCAATCGATAACAACCGGGACCGACGGCTTTACGTGCCCTCCGAAGCACGGAAGCGCTCAAGAAATTTTTGCCACTAGCGGTCACCCATCCGACTACCGACCGCGCCCGCTGTTGCTTAACTTTGTCGATCGCTTAGGATCGACGCAAGCCGCCGGGCTATGAGCGCTTCTACCTAACTATCGATAATAAATTACATAATTATCTAGGCGGATAGATATCAAAATCGATAGGTTATTTATGCCTAGAGTTTGTTTAACCGTGCAAATGTTTCAAAATTAATTTAACGTAATATTTTTTTGTTACCTAATATGCGTAGAAATCTGTGGACAATATTTTTTTTTATGTTACATACACAGATACGTGTTTGTTATCCGTATGTTTTAGAGGTGGATTGATTGTAGAGCGCGCCCAAGGGATGTCGGCGCCTCCTCCTCTGTATCTATACTAATATTATAAAGCTGAAGAGTTTGTTTGTTTGTTTGTTTGTTTGTTTGTTTGGTTGAACGCGCTAATCTCAGGAACTACTGGTTCGAATTGAATTTTTTTTTTGTGTTGAATAGACCTTTTATCGAGGAAGGCTATAGGCTATATAACATCACGCTGCAACAATTAGGAGCGAAGAAATAATGGAAAATGTGGAAAAAACGGGGAAAATTATTCATTCTCGAGGGCTTTCGTTGCATGCGTTGCGAAAACGATTCAAGATACCAAAAATATATGTATGAAAGAATTATTCCTCTTGAAATGATCTGAAAACGACAGTATATGTCTATCTTTTAAGATTAACACACTAGAACCGTTTTTATGGTAATCAAATTTGCCGCGTTTCCAAGTTTAATCTGAATTAATCTTGCTGTGATCCTTTGCTACTTTGCTATTATTTTGTCGTAATCTTTATTTCTAAATTTAATTTAATTTAACCTCAATTAATTTTGGTGATAGTTTATTATCTTCCCGAAATTCCTACGGGAGCGGGACCTACGCGGTTGATACTTACGGGTCCCGAAGCGAAGCGAGGGCGGTTCGCTAGTACATAATATAATCTTTGATACCCAAAGTCGGCCTATTTATGGTAATGTTAATTCTACGTTAATTTTTTATTGAATTGTATGAAAAATAAACATTTACCCTATTTTTACTTCGCGCCTCTGGGAACTTACCCAATATCCTATCCTACTATCCTACTAATATTATAAATGCGAAAGTTTGTAAGGATGTATGTGAGTGAGTGAGTGTGTGTGTGTGTTTGTTGCTCTTTCACGCAAAAACTACTGAACGGATTTTCATGAAACTTTGCAGTAATATAGCTTAGACATCGGAATAACATAATTTGTTAAAATTTATAGAGATTTTTGACGGGACTGGTTTCCCGAAGCGAAGCGAGGGCGGATTTACTAGTTTTATATAAAGGATCTTTAGTACCTACTCTGTTCTTTCTTTATCTGAAGAAATAACGAATTGTTATCCCAGAAAGTGAATATGTCTATAGGGGATCCCTTGGAAACTATGTTTAGGTTTTACTATAGGTACTGACAGCTTTACCTTTAGTATGCGATGTATGCACGTATGACTCGTCCATAAATACTATGTTTCTACCAGCATTTCTCAGCTGTTGTATTTCTCGGAGATATTTGATCCTTTTTAAACGTATATCTGGCTTTTCCATAAGTAACCGTCGGTTGGTATCAGTTTTCAGAAACCTAAACCCCATGTCTTTCAAGATGAGCCTTAAAGTCTCTACACAGCCTTTGAAATTAATAGCTTCGATTAACTTTTTTCTCAAATTATTTACAGTTGGGAGTTCTTTGAGCGTCAACTGAAAATTGTATATCATATTTCGAATTACACAATAGTCGAAATCATCAAGTCCCATCCGAAACCTACTTTTAGGTTTTCCTTTTTTCGGTGTGGAAAATTTCATTGATTGATTTTGCCTTTTTTCGTTCAATATATTAGTCAAAGTTCGGCGTGAAATTCCTGTAGATTTTGTCACACACTCCTGAACTTTTTTAAAATAACCGTCATGGTCGTTTTTGAATACATTAGCTTCATTTAAGAAATAAAGGTACACATTAAATACCATTTGCCGTGCTTGTGAGTTAAGCGGCTTCCCACGTTTAAATTTATCCATTCTGGAAGGATTCGATCTGAAAGAAGATGAAATGGGCGGAGTTGTAACATTCTATCAAATTTATGTAAGCTTTTTATGTGTTTTATTTTTTATGTGTATTCTATTTGAATTTTATTAAAATGACGAGTTAAAAATATATTATATGTACCCTGTATGTATGTATGTTTAAACTTACCTCTGAAAACAAAACCAAGGAGGGTGTGTAATATCAGCTCTATATAATATTCTCTATATATTATGACAACTGACTGACGTTCAACTCACCGGCGGCGCCCGTCGACCGCCGCCGACCGTTCGAACTTGTTATCGATTGATATTGACTCCTATTTCTATCGCACAAGATGCTAAATGCAAGAGCATTGGTTAGGGCTCTTACGATTCAATAATTCGGTTGTTTCCGGAAACGCGACCACTGGCGAAGATTTGTACGCGCATTATAACTTTGGTTCTACTGTACATAAAAATAAAGTTTATTTTCATGAAAAAAAGCATCCAATCTGAGGGAAAGTGGTGATAAAATGTTGAAAGCACTAACTTAGTAAAAACCCTTAAGGTCTAGCATTATATAAAATAGTTCTTGATATATGTATTTTGAAGTACTGACGTTAATTTATTTAGAAAGCAATGCTTCAGATGACCAATTCACGCGGAAGCACCGTACTTTGTGTGGGAACTTTGTAGATTTAAATATAATGATGATAATTACACAAATTATCTAACTTCCCGTATATTTTACGTAACCTGTGGTGAGTACTTTATAACAATGAGGTAGATATTTAGGACTAAAGATCGTGAAAATTGCGTATTTCGCAGCGCATTACGATATTTGGCGTGAATAATAGGTACCACCCCTCTTTAAAAGCCAACCATGAAAGGTTTTATTTGTCGGAGAGCCGTTAGTGAATGGGTACCCTTCCTTCTTAGCCGGCAGTACTGAGGTACCTACATCATTATACCCTTGGTAGTACGGATATCCATCGGCGACGGTGTGCGGTAGAATCTAACCATCGGATACTCACCTATTCGTTTGACGGTTATATTATTTTTATCTTTATTTTATTAAAGTAACTATCGACTCAAAGTAACTCGAATAATTGCCGCACAATTTTACGACATAATATGGAAAATGTATGAACCTTGCATCTCCGTGAACGCATCGAAATTCGCCCAGAATATTTTGTTCACTACGGAAATGTAATAGCGGAAAAAATACGTGCGGGTTCGGTAGCCCTAACAGTTTGTAACTAAGAATTGCCTTTAACAATAATGGAAGAAAGATTCTCTCTAAGATTACATTCTATATCTGTTTTATACCTACAACGATAATTATCTAATCCTTTGTTCTTTGTCCTATTGTCACCATTTAAACATAACACCTTATTGTTTCTACCTACTTCAATCGATTCCGGTTGGGTACCTAACCACAGACCTGACCTATAAGCTGCGGACATGGCAAGTATAAAACGTTTTTACTTATGCACTTTTTATATATAAAGGTTTGATCATACTAATATTTAATGTAATGTAGATAAAGGGACGTTTTAAATTATATGAAATTATGTATTTTCTCGTCTCAGAAAAACGAAAATAGAAAGTCCTCCTATCAGATGGACTGATGACCTGAAAAAGACAGCGGGCATCCAAATTATATGAAACTAGACTGCTATCGTTTTGTACGAAGTTTTGCCTTCCACCTAGGGTTGTCAGATACCCAAATCTAAAAGCCGGACAGACCAGCCAGTTTGACCGGACATTTGAGTAAAAAAGCCGGATACCCAATATTATTAACAATGTTAATGTTAATTATAGTGTAAATCATTAAAATATCACCTTGGTAGCTGGTGAGGGGGGGGGGGGGGGGGGTTCGTGAAATGAACTCGTCACTTTACATAGAGGAAAATATTCGTTTCCGAGCAACTAATCGAAACTTTAAAGCGATAAGGCCGCCCATTGTTTTAGACTCCTGGACTGATTTTATGTATATATAATATTTTGTATGGTGTAAAACAATAAAGTGTTAAAATAAAATAAATAAATAAATAATCCGGTCAATATGTGATTGTAGAACGCGAAACAAAGCAATTTCTTCAGAAACGTGTTTAGGGTGAAGTGAACACATACTGAAAATCCTGACGTCTAGGGGGTGAGCCGGCGGGAGGGGGGTGACAAAGGTGGCAATTTTTGTTTTTTGCCAATATCTCAGAAATGGTGCAATTTTACGAAAAATTAAAGCTTATAAAATTCGCTACAACTTTGGTTCCATACACTTTTTGGATATTCCCAACCGTATCTGAAATACATGCTCGAGACATGTGGAAATTTTACTTATTCAGCGTGATGATTATTATTTGAACCGCAAAATTAACTTAAATTTTACTGTAACACTGGGTTGCGTGGAAGTATTAAGTTAAAGGGCAAGGGGGGGCGTAATTATGATTCAAATGTAAAAAGCCTAACAAAAGCCGGACAGGCCGGACGCCCTTTATTTTGGCCGGACAGGCACTCAAAAAGCCTAACACTGTCCTGCTTTATCCGGACGTCTGGCAACCCTACTTCCACCGCATGGATAAGTCCAGATTCCTGAACCTAGTAGTTTTTTGTTTTTTTTTAACCCTCTACCGCATATGGCACCAAATATGGTATCATGACTTTGCAATTTTTTTTCTCCCTAATCAAGTGTCTCAAATGCGTTGTTACCTAATTAAATACATAGAGATATTATCTAGCTTTGATGAAAAGTAATTGGTTTGCCTAAAATTAGATAACATTTAAATGTGTGCTTATTTTTGTAAGAGTGGTCGACGCATGTCTCTTGAGGTGGACAAAACTCAATTTCAAGAATGAAAAACTCATATAATTATTGAATTATCTCGTTTGATAAAAATATATTCATAATTAACATAACCTACACTAAGTTTATCAATAATAAATTTTCCAGTTTTAAACCGTTTTCCATTGTTTTCACGCAATTTTCCCCTGGCACCAGATATGGTTTCGTATGCATTGAGACAATTTTCTGTTTGGACAAATATGGTTTAATATGCAATAGGGAAGATGCAAATATGATATTTATGAAAATTTAATGATTAAAATGCTAAAAAAGTGTAAAAGGACTACTTCAACGTTTTTATTTTATATTATGTTGATTTTTAACAATAATTAGGAATTAAAATTACGTAAAACGAAACGCATTTCAAAACACTAATCAGCTTATAGTGACGTCACTCGTGTTATGTCAACTTTTTAGAGGTTAACTTTGCGAGTAAAATTGATTATTATCAGTGAATATTATTTACATTTTTAATAAAAATGGAAGCTGGTTTTATCAAAGCAGACTCCAGGAATTTACCACGAGTTAGTGTCAACGTGGTAGTAACTTTTTTGCCGAGAGTCCAGAGTTTTCAAGTGTAGAAATGAAAGGGACTAAATTACTACGGTATGCCTGAATCATAGTTTTAATGCCGTGTTTCCTATTTTTGTTGCAACACCTGAAGGGCTTACTGAAAATTACATATTAGAAGTGAAATGCCCTTCAACCGAAGCTGCCATACTTTCCTATGTGAAAGACAATAAAATAACACCAAAATGTTGGACACAAGTACAACTGCAAATGTTTTTCAGCAAAAGGAAAATAGCATTATTCTGTATATTAGCACACTAAAATTTTGAAATATCAAAAGAAGAAGATATTTAACATGTGCCATATATGATAACAGCCTTAGACCATAGCTTATTGGTCTGAGATAACAGCATTGTATCTGTTATGAATATTGCAAAGAAATTCTGGAGAGATGCTGTACTTCTAAAATTAAAAGATAATAATATTATAATATTTAAGCATATTTTTTGTCTAAAACTTTTGTAAATTGATTAAATAAAACTATGCCTTGAAAATATTGCTTTTTATTCAATTTGAATTAAAGGTGATTGTAAGTTCACAAGCGCACAACAAATGATTACCTATACTATAGTCTAAATAGGGAATTAGAAAATGATCAACACAGGTAAGTGTGTGGCTGTAGAAAAGCAAATTCCCGAAGTCTTCTATTTACTCTTTCAATGTGGATTCGAAGTTGTTGTGTTTTTTTGCCAACACTTCTTCGATGTGCTTGAAGCCTCTGTCTGCCATGATACAAGCTCCAGGTGGTAAAATATTCATAAATCCAGATTCTTCAAAGATTTTCAAAGCAGAAGTAATAATAGTCATTCCTCTTTGCAGCTTGAAACCACTTTATTCTCAGATTTGGGTCAGAAGGTCCAGTCAAAAACAATTTATTTGGTTGAAGTAGATGGACACATCGGCACAAAACATGAGTCAACACGACTTTTTTTCGGTATTTTAGGGGCATTATTGTGATCACCTGATGTTGATAGATAGTTCATTTTAAATTATTACAAAAGTATTTTAAAGAAAGTCGAGAAAATTTGCAATTTATGACAGCCAACGACGGCAAGCACGACCAGTGACAGACACGAGTGAGGTCATCGGAACTATAGATCCGTTTAGGCGCGAAAATTTAAACGGTCCGTTTATAACTGCATTTTTTGCGATAAATTAGACTTTTTTAAAATTTTTATATGTTTATGACCTATTTTACATGGAATTCTTTAAAATGAAAACAAAACTAAAATATTCAATGTTCCCTATTAATCAAAATTTTACACTGACTATAAAATACACGATTTGACTATATTTTATATTAAAACTGCTATATACTTGTTCTTTTGTTTCTGTTTAACATAGTTTTTAATAGCTTTTAGACTAAATAAACCTTCGTCACCTCTATGGTGAATTTTATGGTAAATATAGAATATCCCCTTTCTACAAGGAACAGATTTCGTAGATGAAAATGTGGCAATGATTGTGCCAATTTGAAGATATTCAGTTATGCCAAATAAAAATGATGACAGTGCACAGTACACAATATTACGCCTAGATACACTTAACAAGAATAAAAAGTCAATATACCCTCAATTTAGTAAATAAGTCCTCACATGAAAAAAGTGAGGGTATGCACATGATTTAGCTATATTTTGTCCAAATTTGCTGGAGAAGTTAATTACCACGAGCTAGAATCACTTTAAGATTCCTTTCGACTTCATTTTAGACAATTATACTTTTTCAATTATTTTTTATTTTACTTTCTTATTGGACTCAATGCATACGGAGACATATATGACCGAGTGATTTTGAACGTGAATGCATAAGAAACCATATGTGGTTTTGAAAATTAAAATCTAAACTAAATGACTTAGAATTTTTATTTCCTGACATATATATTTATATATTTATTAGTAAATAAATAATGAGTTTTACATAGTTAAATATTTTTTATTCATCTCTTTCATAATTCATGCAGTAGAGGGTTAATTAATTATTCTGAGAAATCTTCATTCTTTTCTTTATTTTGTAATACTTGATACATATTATTTAAAGTAGCTATTTCCTACCTACCTCAAGTTAAGTACCTCAGTTGCTGGCCGTTGTTGTGATGTAGGATTCATAATTTATAACTGTATCGCTGCAAACAGTTATTTCCTATTCCTTTTCCACTTCACCGGCCTTAGACACGCTATGGCGCGTAGGAACCGCCCAACCTCAACTTACTGGAAACTAATGCATCTACTTATGTATATCTCAACCGAGAGCTATCCGCATGCCGGCCGGTGAGACCTTTAGCATCAGAATCCGTAGTACGTTCGTTGCAATTTCGACGCTATTTTAATACCTGTAATGACTTGGTCTTGGTCACGACATGCTTTAATCAATTGTCATACCTAGCTGCTTCCTTGAGCACTCTCACTGCACGTAGAAACGTCATTCGAGTGTAGTTTGTACAGCGTTATTGATAAAGTAGATCGATAACTGCGTAGTGATTATGGACGCAGAAGTTAAGGAAGTATGTGAAACAAGAAGGAACTAGTGTGTGCATGTTTTGGGTGAGTTTTCCTCGTGACTCGTGAGCTAAACGGCAAATGAGCTGCAGATGAGGCCTAGACGCCATGTTCCTTCCGCTCAGGTCGTCTCGTCGGTCTTCGTTGCTTATAGTTTAAAAAACGATTTAAATCGTGTGCGATGGCCGAGATATCTATCTTCTACTTTTTTATAAAATTGATCAAATAATGTATACTCCTAGTATAGAACACTAATTATTTAGCAATAAATATTAATAATATCTACATAATGATAATATGCATTGTGGACTATTCAAAAGGATTTGTGTAAGATGGTCTTCTATGTGGACAATTTTAAAAGATATGGGAGTGCCGAACCATCTGATAGCCCTCATACAGAAACTAAGTATACGAAGACGGAGAGACAGGTGGTACGCGTTAACAATGTTCTATCTCAGCCATTTAAACCACAAAAAGGAGTCCGCCAAGGCTGTATCCTCTCACCGATTCTCTTTAACATCTACGGAGAATACCTACTTACATAATGAGACGCGCACTAGAGAACTGGACAGTGTGGACAGGTGGAATAACTATTGGAGGTCATAAAATTAACAATCTGCGGTATGCTGATGACACCACCTTATTTGCATCCACAGAAGACGAAATGGTACAGCTCATAAAAAGAGTTGAGCACGAGAGTCTGAAACTCGGTCTTATCATTAAAAGGTTCAAAACAAAACTAATGATAATCGACAGAGGAAACAAACTAACACATCGGGACAATCTTCAAGCTTTTGACATTGTGAACCAGTTCGTCTATTTAGGATCAGTGATAAGTGACCAATGAGGATGCGAACTGGAAATAGGCAGAAGAATCCAGATGTCAAAAGGGGCAATGACAGGTCTAACCAAAGTCTGGCGGGACCGAAATATAACTAGAACTACCATAATCAGACTTGTCAGAACACTGGTCTTCTTAATATTCTTGTACGGCGTAGAAACCTGGATACTTCGCGCAAGTGCAAGGAGATAGAGGATGCTCCGAATTCCGTGGATTGCCAAGCGAACCAACAAGTCCATATTGACAGAGCTGAAAGTGCAAACGAGACTCGACCATCTGCCTGCAGAGAATACCTACTTTCCTACTTTGGCCACATAGCTCGCCGTGAGGACAGCCTCGATAAACTAATCATCATTGGCAAAGTAGAAGGTAAGAGACCACGCGGAGATCACCAACCAGATGGTCAGACCAGGTCAAAGAGCTAGCCGTAATGTCCATCACAGAGTGCATCCGACATGCTGAAGATCGGTCTCACTGGAGGGAAATTAGGAATAACTTTATGAAGGAATACCAGAGCAGACACGACCTTCAGTAATGAAGACACGACTAAGACATTTAGGTACCATATTACCATAATGGTTTTGAAACAAACTATGAAGTTCCTTTAGTTTTAACTTTTGACACATTTGGGTATAATCGTGTAGTAAGTATACGTAGGCGGTAGGTCATTATACCAAAACATTACATCATAAAAATACGCTCTACTTTAAAACATTGTCATAGGTAATTCCAATCTAATATATGGGCGTCAGTCTAAGGTTAGTTCTGACAAGCTTTCCCGCCATTTAGTACAATTCCGACATTTCCGTATTTCGTGATTGGCGCCTTATTTAAGCACGCCTACGATTGCCATTTAAAAACCAGTTTATGTACCTATTAACGACATATTTTTACCCCGTAATCACAAATTTTATTTATTCAAATTAATATGTTACTGAGTTAGTTTATTATGTCTGAGTGAAATCGTTGAACATCGTTAACTCTAAATTGGTTAGAAATGATGCTCAACTCAAAGGTACATAATTATGGTTTTTGCAATATTTATCGATTTATATGCAGTGTACAATTTTTTAGATCGAATTGAGAATTTATTGGTAATATGTATAACTTATGACTAACGTGGATTCTTTGAAATATGAATACTCATACACAAGCATAATTTACGATTACCAACTAACCTATTTAGTGTAACCTATTTAGTGACCTCTAAAGAACAAACAACATGACCTTAAAATTTATGTACCTACTTCATTTAAGCTAAGAAGTGCTTAAAAACACAACAAAAAGACAGTGACTTAATATTTAAAGTAAATTGTTGTTACCTGTTACACATTACAGATACTTACGAATAAAAAATGCGGCGCACGATTAAATGCGGCGGAAGTGACCTTACTCTGTGCATTGTTGCTAGACGCAATAACGCTAACATTAGAAATTTTAACTCTGTGTCGTCCTAAGTAAGTACAATATAATTTTGTTTAAAATGTTATTAGGTAAAGGGATGCGAAATGCGATTTCATTATGATGAAATTACCTACATTATTAGCACAAAGTTTTCCTCGATTTCGCTTGTTGATTGATTACGCTGCGCTGGTTGGAATTCTATAATCCAGCTTAATTAAAGGTGCATTTTTTAACCTCTGATGAATTTTATAGGAAACCTTTAACCTTCAAAATCTATATATATTATGATGTTCGTGTTATGATGATTAAGTTATTAGTTCGAAAAATAGGTTGACGTATGATTATTTAATGGTTAATAGGCATATTATTTTGGCTAAGCTGTTGATCACTATTTAAGCCTTCTGCGCATCAAAACGTGGTGTAGGTACCAGTAGAATAATATACACTCCTTTGCAAAAAAAACGGGCACCTAAGGAAATTTACATTCTACGGTCAATTTGGGTTCATATATGAAATTTTATTGTCATATGTAGTCTGTATACTTATTATCGTGCAAATTAGTACGATTGAAGTGAATTCTGGCAATTTGTTTTTTAATTTTCGATGAATTCTTTAATATCGATGTACCTCCACGGCCAAGCAATAACAAGTGGTCGGCAACTTTGCAAGCTGATTTTTTTATTTTTTTTTATTAAATAATGTCACAAATTAAAGAGCTAACAACGAGTGTGACCTCCTCTTTCCAAAATCATAGCTTGAATTGTTCTGGGCATACTTTCCACGAAATTTTTAGTTATTTTTTGAGGAATATTTTCCCACTCTTCTGCAATGACTCTTTTCAGCTCCCTGATGTTTTGTGGCGCTGGATGCACTGATCTTACCCGTCTCTTTTAAACATCCCAGCCATATAAGCCATAAGCCAATAGGGCTTTAATTTTACTGGCCCTTATCGCTTTATCACTCATTAAAAAGAGGTGGATATTCAATTTTAAAGGAATGTTTAGAGTGTTCAGTTTGCACAAAATGTCCAAAAAGTTTTAAAATTTTAATAGTCTTAAGAAAACGTCTCAGCAATTCTCGCCAATATTAAAACTGTTTCACGACGATCAACAATAATTCTTATTTTTACTTAAATTAATTTCAAAATTTTAATTTGGAATTTAAAAAATCATGCCAGGATGCTTCAATTTACATGCCAGTACATTGCCAAATCATCAAAACCTCTTTCTTGCTATACTTCATTAAAATGAAGAAAAAATCTAAAGTGCCCGTTTTTTTTGCAAAGGAGTGTATTAACCCGTAAGCAGGGTTCATCCTCTTTATCCAGGTTCTTATCCTAGTTATCTTTTGTTACGCGATAGTCAATACACGCGGTGTGCGTGTAAACAGTATCAATTCACAATTCGTTAAGCGTGAACAATTTACTTCCACATCGCCTCTCTGTGTAGTATTTATGTTCAGTTAGATTCGATATCGTTGTGAATTATTAAGTGTGTTACATAAACCTCATAATTTCGTATTTTTATTATTAAAAAAAACGTGAAACTCATGATTATTGTTATGCAATATTATATAAGTGTTTTACTCGTAAGTATTTTAGGTAAAAAAATAAAAATACAAAACTAAAGCCATTTCTTTTTAGAGCATTAACCTTACTACACGTAACTCTTGAAGCTTTTGTGGAAAAAATTATTAATTTTACAATAATTGTATTTGGGTAAATTAAAAGGTCTATAATTTAATTTTTATAGTAAGTAAATTTTAATTTAATTTTGCTAACGCTACAAGTGTGGATAATAGAGTAGAGATAATTAGGGAATTAAGTAGATTAATTCATCATTAAAGGGAAAATGATCTGTCCTTGATCAAAGTACGGTTTATTTTTAGGCTTTATTATTATCACCGTTTCACAAGTTGTGGTATATTTGTAGTCAAATTGCACCTGTTTAGTACATTTATTAACGGATCGTTAACTAGTAACTGGCAAGCCCGTAAAGTTTGTTAAAGAAACGGAAGTACCTGTCAAAATCATAATGATAATAAACTACTCTGTGGTGTAAAAGTATATCGATCCACTCTCGGGATCTATTTTCAAGTATCAAACCGGAATAACTCGTTTGTTACACGTAACGGCGCTAGTGCGTTTAGTTGTTGCAACATTTTAACAAATAGCTATAATAAAGGTATGTACATTTGGAAAGCAACAGGCAACAGGCAAGTTTTTGTACTCATTAGATAGGGGATGTTTAGGTTAAATTAAAATCAGTTTTTCTTCTTTCTACCTAGTCAGAGTCACGTGAGTTTTAACATTGATATTATTTTAGCTAATAGGCATACCGTATAAATTAATATTATGATGTTCAATTCAATGTATTTTTTTAAATTGGTAGGTACGTATTTATGTTAACTTGATTTGAATAATGCTCCGCGAATCATTATTACATGAAAAATTAAGCTTTATATATATTGCAATTATCAACATTACCTAAGGGCGCATTCAAGTAGAACGCTGGTTACCGGCGCCGATCTGCCAGCGCTTATCGGCGCTTATCCGCGCAGGTAGTCGGCGCAGGTAGTCTCTATACTTTGTGCCGAAACAGCGCCGATATGCGCCGATAAGCGCCGACAAGTTCCGACCTGTCACACGACCGAGGTTATGTCAACGGACCAGTACCGATAAGCGCTGGCAGATCGGCGCCGATAACCAGCGTTCTACTTGAATGCGCCCTAATTCATAAGAATTAGCTTTACACAACAAGCATTCTGAGTTGCGTACGGCTACGACTACGACCTACGTACGAGTATGTATATGCCAACAGCAGCGCGCACATAAACAGGCCTCGTCTGTCTCTAATGCTGGGTCTACATTAGCGGGCTACGGCGAATATTCGAGTTAACGCGATGAATGTGGCCGGGTACATCGTGTCATCGCGTAGTATTCGGGCGAAGACGATGTAGATCGGGGAGCTGTCGGTAAACTGGCGAGGATCAAAGGGATTTGTCGCGATAATATTCGCTTGGGTGGCTACACTACACCTACGTCAATTCAGTGTTTTCCAGACTTTGAAGCAAGACGGACGTGTCTGTATTTTTTGTACACTATGGAGTGGAGTAACGAAAAAGTGTTAGAGTTCATTCAATTTGATGAAACGGAGAGTATCATATGGAATCCTAGTGATCCTGACCATAAAAAGAAAAACTTGGTACATGATGCTTGGATTCACCTACAGTTACACACAGCACAATCCGGCACGATTAATCGCGTGAACTCGACACGAATCTTCGTCCCCCTTAATGTAGACAAGAGCATCGCCTATGCCCGAACACGATGTTTTTGTCGCGCCAACACGATACGAATCTTCGCCCGCTAATGTAGACCCAGCATAACTCTCTAAAGACCTTATCTTCATGAACGCTGCTAATAACATCAGAGTATTTAACAGTTTGTCGTTGTTGTTGTAGTAGTAACGCGAGTATCATTTTATATTGCCTACTTTTAATCAATAATTCTGATTAAGAGTATGGAATAAGTAGGGTAAACTGGGTACGGTTAAAACACAGGACGGTTGAAACAAGTCGAATATCTCGCGAATGGTTGAGCCGACAGGTAAGGGTTCAAGGGGAAAAAGAAGCAGGTGACAAGTCCAAACCTAAATCAAAGTGTTACATTGGTCACCGGGTGCTGTATATTTTTATAAATAGGTCTATTGTATTTTAGCACCCAAAAGTAAGTATTTTTGGAGTTTATTGGAGTTTACTCCTTATGAAACGATTTGAGTTATAAGGCCCGGTATGAGATTTTATGAGGAGTAAAATCAAGTTTAGAAACACGAAAAGTTGAGGCGTTACGTAGAAAGAGACAAACATATAACTATCTCAAATCTCAAATCTTAATCTCTATAACAAATTTGAACCTCAAATATATTATAAAAGGGCAAAATAATACGACTCGTGTTACAACTTCAGTTACAATTTATTTTCTATTCGATATATATCATAATTATCGTTCGTAAGGAGTAAACTCCAATCGTGCGTCGTAGCTGACACACACTTTTTTCTTTTGAGTTTCAAGCTATTATTATGTTAATCTATTCAAGTATAAATATTGAGTGTTCATTTATGATTTAGGTGAAGTTTTTAGAATACGGAATGATGACTAGTTTTAATAACTTATCATTACTACCATTACTATAAACTTTCTTTTACCAAAATTCGAGTTGGGGACGGTTGAAACAATATATTATGTGGGTACAGGTAAAAAAAACCATATAATTTTGTTTTGTTTTCTCGATGCCGAATTCGCATAGTAAAGACTTTCATAGGGCAGATTGAGTTTATTGAGACAAATATGCATATACGGAGGTAAAAGCTGGAGATAAAACTATGCACTATCTACAAATTATTCGTCAAAGCCTGGTTACGTACACTGTAGGACTATTAAAACACTAGAGAACCGCCCGCGCTTCGCTTCGGGACCCGTAGGTAACAGCCGCGTAGGTCCCGCTCCCGTAGGAATTTAGGCTAAAAAGTAGCCTACTACTCGCTCTCTTCACTCCACCCTGTCTGAGGTGTGTGGATCCCTCGGGACAGTTAGTTCCCCTTTGGGGGTGTCTCTCGCGGCCCGTTAAAACGGGCCGGTTCTTGGGCTGGGCCCTAAGGCCCTTGGTTGTCCATCTGTGGTTAACCAATAGGTCAAGTCCGGTGTGTGGTGGCCTTTTTACAGGCCACAGAGTCTTAAACGGGATGGGGTTCATCTTCGCGCCGCCCAGGCGATCGAGGCCCTACCGGGTGAATCCCGCTGGTTGGAAGCCCAGCAGGAGCCGATCAGCGCCGGGCGACGACTTACGAAGCCCCAGTATCAGTCAGTGCTAGGCCCGTCCCGCGCAACCAGCAAGTCGCGCGGGAAGGCCCAGCGGTCCGGTGGACGGGTGTGGAACGGCGCCAGGTCCTGCAGATGCGGGAACCGCGACGCGTCGACACGCCCGAACATGTTGCGTGCCAGTCTCTCGATGAAGTCGTCCAGGCTCTCGACTCGAAGGTCCCTCTGGTCCGCTGGCACTATCCTGTTGGCTGAGCAACTTGCGGACATCAGACAACAGGATAGTGCCAGCGGGCGGGCAGTACACTGAATACAGCCGGAGCGGGGAGTTCTCGAGGCAGAGCTAAAGTAGCCTATTACATTTGCCTATGACTTAAGTAAATTACATGTAGTATTTGATAGCGTAATTCAGAACTTGCAAATGAATTTTATTACCGCCATCTATTAACAACTCCGAAAATGAATATCTAGCAACTAAGAAAACATCGATCTTCCCATGGGAATGGGATGTTTTTCCGCGGTAAATAGTAGCCTACGTCACTCTCCACCCTCCTAACTATCCCCACACACATAAACCTTACCATATAATAGCTTTGTTGCGACGTGAAAGCGTCACAAACAAACAAACAAACAAACAAACAAACACACTTTCACATTTATAATATTAGTAAGGATTGAGATTGAAGACCGATTAATATTGTCATACGATGCCATGATTATTATAATACAATTATAACTAATGCTAAATAAAGCATGTTGCTAATAATGTTGCTAATAATAAGCATGTTGCAATAATAATTAATGATCAGTACGTTATAATTTTTGTGTACGGGAAAATACAGAGGAACGACTGATCGGGCTTCCATCACGGAAGGCGGGGCCTAGACTGAAATATCAGCGCAGTGCTCACGCAATAGCTGAGTCTAGACCCGTTCGGTGTTCGCCACACTGTAGCACGGACATATATGTTATATATAGGTATTATGTATCGATTGAATGTTTACTTAGTTTTTTTTTATATTTAAATTAGCGTGTAAGTGTGTAACTGTGTTCTTGTTATATTTCTTAAGTTTGTAAGTTTTTTTTTTTCTTTTAATTTGTAGTTACAATTTATTCTTGTTTAAGTTATGCTGCAGTGTTGTTAACAACGAATAAATACTTTTTCTTTCTTTCTTTCTTTCTATATATTTTTTGTATATTTGTGCGTTTCAACTGACCCTAGTCACTGTTTCAACCGCCCCTGGCATGGGGACGGTAGAAACACATCGGAATTTATTTTCAAATCTAAATATCTCTAAAAATAGCACCCACCAGAACTAAATAGTATAGCCCTATTGTAGGTAAAGATCCACTCTTCAATTTAATATGTCATCATCATCGTTATTTTTATAAACAACAAAATTACGAACAATTAAAGCCAAATCGTTTCAACCGTACCCAGTCTACCCTACTTATAACACCTAACCTAAACTAGTCGTTGGCCGCGGCCTAGTCTGCTTGTACGTACTTAATTTAGGGTGATTTTCAAACATACCTCTTAGGATTGGAATATCACAAAACGTGTCCTGAACCAAAGAGAGAGTGTCAACTGTAATATCTTCTAAATAAAATGAGAATCGGCTACTACTTATCTATTTTTCATACCCAGTGATAAGGGTTGTTCACCCTTAACACTTGGCAAAACAAGGTTTGCCGGGTCAGCTAGTATTTATACAAGGTGGATACCACCATACAACAATAAATGAAACCACTAGCCCTGCTTCATGCAAGGAACATATTACATTAAGTAAAAAACGCCTAACATCTTATTTACAAAAATGTTTTTTTCAAACAAACTAAATAGCACAAAATACAGGAAAAATTAGAACAGCCTATATAAACGTCAGTCACTCACTTTTGACAATGAGCGGCAACAATCTTACTGCTATTACAATAATAATAGATACAGCGTGTTGAAATTTTGAATATTGAAAAAAAATTGCTGTGGCTAAAGTAAAGGAGGTAATTATGTATTTGATTAAAATTTTTTTTTGGGGGCTCAGGTAATCATTAGGTACATAAAATTAAATTTATTGTTGTATGGTGGTAACCACGTTGTATATTGTAGAACAGCGTCTGCCGAGTCACCTAATATAATATAAAGATATCATTACACTTGATAGATTAGATTATGATCCACTTCATGGAAATAATAATTATGATTAATACTATTTGAATAGCCAAATATCTCCGGAACTCCGGCAATATTTTATTTCGCTGAGTGAACTTCACTCCGCTTTATTAGTAACCGCACTCACCACTCTGAGTCATAAACGTCATAAAACAACAATCGATGAGTCAGTTGGACGATAAGAGCAAAGAGCCATTAGAGTTCCGAAATGCATTTGATGAACTTCATGGTTCATGGTAGATTCTATTACACACCGTTTGTTTATGCCTTTTGAACTGAGGACCTACTTTAAATTAAACATACAGTGCATTTCACTTTTATATTAATTAGTACGAGTTTCCATGATTACGGTCGTTAGAATACTATATATAATATGGACATTTTCCCCGCAACAAAATGACAATTTTTCTTAGTCTTTAATTGGTTGTATCGCATAAATCGCATTATGTAGGTACTTATCGTAATTATCAACCAATATAACGATCTAAGGAAAGGACGGGGTATGTCTATACGGGTCAAGTCAAATGACCTTAGAAAAATATTTATTTGAATTTACGAAAAACTTAATTACTCATGTCCTTACCAACGTATTTTTGGAAAATATTATACAATATATAACCATTAATGTTCTTAAAGTTAGTGAACCGTCACTGTTATTCTTGTGATTGGTATTGCTATTGTTTAACCATAGCGGTAACAGTTGAGTAATATTTTTCATTAATTTATATTAACAATTTCCTGGCTTCAATCCATTTCAGTGTCGTAATGTGAGCCTTCCGCTATATTATGGATTTATAATGAGACTAGACTTTCTGATGTGTTCCAACGTTTTTTCACATGGAGTGTTATCTACACGTTACATCAGGAATCTATTGCTAGTCGCTGAGTTTGTGTGAATCGGCTAATTCCTGGCGCTCACTTATGTCTCGGTTATAATGATGATGTATTGCCTCGTTTCGAGCCGTGGAGTACCTATTATTTTAATTAAACTTTTATTAACTTGTCTAACCATGCTAGTCCCTAAATAAAGTCTTTTTCTAGGATCGGGCACAGTTGTGAGGGGCGGCAGCGCAAGGGTGAGTGGTGACCCTGCATGCTTGCATGACTTGCATCTATATTGGATATCATATTTATATCGGATGCAAGAGCTTCATTTCGTTATTTTAATTTTGTTTATTCTTACAGTAGGTATTTACTGTTTTCTGACACTTCATTTTAAAATTAAATCACAATATAATTACATGGTTTACATGCAGTGCATGCAGTCATAAATATTCTGTTACTTTTCATGTTTCTTTATAAATTGGAACTTAAATGTTAAATCTTATATATTACTTCTATTCTATTATTTATTTATTCTATTATTAAGGACCTTATTAAATACTAGCTTTTGCCAGCGGCTTCGCCCGCGTGAATTTCGTTTAAACTTCACCCCTTTATTTCACCCACTTAAGTGTCATAAACGTAAGAGTAGATAAAATATATGTAGGTATACTTAATCAGAAAGCTTCGAACTGCTAAGCTATCGGGAGTTACACGTGTTATTGTGAGTCAACCATAAAAGATAGACATATGCTGTCGTGGAATATTTTTTATATAATTTTAAGGAGAACATTTCCGTCATACATGATTTCTGTGTAGCTTTAATCATTAAGGTTGCACACGCGACGGGAGCTTAAAAAATGGAGTAACTTCTCCCGTTTCCCCAACATTTCCCTTCACTGCTCTGCTCCTATTGATTGTAGCGTGATGAAAAGTATACCTACTATAACCAGCGCGGGAGTATGAAAAATAATTGTACCAAGTTTCGTTAAAATCCGTCGAGTAGTTTTTGTTTCTATAACGGTTATACATCAGACAGACAGACAGACAGACAGACAGACAAAAATTTTACTGATTGCATTTTTGGCATCAGTATCGATCCCTAATCACCCCCTGATAGTTATTTTGGAAATATATTTAATGTACAGAATTGACCTCTCTACAGATTTATTATAAGTATAGATAGAAAATTCAGGATATATGACATTGTATTCTTCTAGGGTTGCCACCTTTTTTTTGCAAATAAAGTACATTGGTTATTATAGGTGAGAAAAAAAAGTACATAGTATCAAAATAAAGTACAATTTATTTTTCTTTATTATTATATTTAAAAACATATTTTTTATTGCTTTTTGCAGTTTGTATCAAATAAGGATCTCGACTAAACAATTGCACAGCATCTTTACAATCTATATTTAAATAAAAATTAATAAGTGATTCATTTTTATTACAAAGAAATCAAATCATGCGAAATAAAGTATTTTCGTGTACTTTATTGTTCTCATAAAGTATAGAGTAAGTACAATTGCCTGAAATAACGTACAATACTTTAATATAAAGTACGGGTGGCAACCCTATATTCTTCTTTATTCTCAAACAATTCAAAATTTTGAAATAAGTATAAAATATGAAGCCGTATCCTTAGGTAAGTGTTGTGTCTATGAATAGGAAAACAGTAGGTAGGTTCTACTACGAATACAACGGAAGCTCCTTAGGAGTTTCTTGCCGATTCTTCTTACGAGACCGCTTCAGGTAGGACTAAATTGTTTTCATGGCGTATCTAAGTACCTATTAATCTTTCAAAAAGTTGCTGTATAAAACAGCTTTTAATTAAAATAATTTTTCAACACACTTGCTCGTAAAGTTGCTATTTTTTCTTTAGTCTTACGCCCGGAATGCGGTTTATTACACAATAGTGCGTTTTACTTTTCATTGCCGCACTAGTGTTTTTCTTATTCCACTTTTTTTTTAATATCCGTAAAGAGGTTGTTACCAAAAGATTTATTATTTTGTAAATAAATAAACTTGTTGTACTTAGTCAAAATCTGATAAGATAAGATTATACTTCATCTAATTATCTATTAAAGCATTTAAAAATACAATATTTTAAATCATTAATTACCGTAAATTCCTATTAGAAATACATAATTATTTAGTTTAATATATTGTGGCTGAATAGCGGTTTTCTTTGCCTCTGGACTTAACCTGCGCGCCTGCGCGCGCATAGTTATTCAACCAAAGATACGGCGCGCGAAAAAATAAAATAAACCTCGGCGCCATTTTGTGCAAACATTTGTTCGTTTATAATTTGCTGATTTGTGACTGAAAAATGTCGATACCTAATTGTTTTTTTCCTCGCAAGTGTGTTGAAAAACGTCGTATGATACGCGTGCGCTTTGTTCACTACAGTCTTGGCTCTATTCCAGCCCTCGCCTTGCGGCTCGGGCTGTGCAATACCGCCTCGACTGTAATGACCAACTTCGCGCACTTATATCATAATGTACTATTAATAAGTATTTATGAAGTTTTAATAATAGGACAAAAATATACATAAAAGAGGAAAATATTAAAAACTACTTTTTGTGAAGTTTCATGTTTCACGTTGAAAATATAGCAGAGTTAAAATATTTGTCACAATATTTAGCAAGTTGGGGTAAATGTAAACACGAAGTAAAATCAAGGACGAACCTATTGTCGGACTTTCACCAAACGTTTAAATTTCGAAAACCGGTCAACAGATAACGACCTGCATGAAACAGATAAAAAAGGTCCGAAAGGTGGTTGGCATTTACTAAACTAGTTTTCTTTGTAGGGACATTGGACAAACTGAAAAACAAGAGTGTTTATTTGTAACAGTGCACTTACATTCATCTTTCTTTTTGTCCCACGGTCCTCAGCTTGCTGACATAAAATCCGTCACAGGTGAGTTAAGCACGAACTTTCTTTTAAAGAATTTTGAACTTGCCACTGTAAACACGGAACTAGTTTGTTACTATAATCGGAGTCGCAAAGACGCACTCCCTCGATGACTGCTCGCCGACTACTGAACCGATTGCAGTTGGTTCAGTTGGTTGTTAAAAGAAACTTTCTCGGCTACATTCAACCTGTATTTCAATTCAATTATTCAACTAGTGCTCAGACTCAGACAAAAGTGTCTGTCCATTTGGCTAATACTTATTCGTGGTTGAAGACGACGGATGTGATGATTGATAACAATAATTGATAAATAGCCAAGAATTAGGTAAGATTTGTCAGGGGATGATTAATACGGTTTGCAAGAGTATTAAGGATTTTATTTCTTAACTAGCGAACCGCCCTCGCTTCGCTTCGGGACCCGTAAGTATCAACCGCGTAGGTCCCGCTCCCGTAGGAATTTCGGGAAGATAATAAACTATCACCAAAATTAATTGAGGTTAAATTAAATGAAACTTACAAATAAAGCTTACGACAAAATAATAGCAAAGTAGCAAAGGATCACAGCAAGATTAATTCAGATTAAACTTGGAAACGCGGCAAGTTTGGTATGGCAGTGGGTTCGACCAAATTTGATTACCATAAAAACGGTTCTAGTGTGTTAATCTTAAAAGATAGACATATACTGTCGTGGACATTTTTTTAGATCATTTCAAGAGGAATAATTCTTTCATACATATATTTTTGGTATCTTGAATCGTTTTCGCAACGCATGCAACGAAAGCCCTCGAGAATGAATAATTTTCCCCGTTTTTTCCACATTTTCCATTATTTCTTCGCTCCTAATTGTTGCAGCGTGATGTTATATAGCCTATAGCCTTCCTCGATAAAAGGTCTATTCAACACAAAAAAAAATTCAATTCGAACCAGTAGTTCCTGAGATTAGCGCGTTCAACCAAACAAACAAACAAACTCTTCAGCTTTATAATATTAGTATAGATAGTTCTTCTTAATGACCAGTATAATGATGTTGTATTTCAATTGACGTTCATATTTTTATCTACATTTACTCAAGTAGGTGCTTACTTCCCTAATAAAATGAAATCAATTTTATTCGAACTTGGTTTTTATAAAAAAAATTCGAAAGTTAAACTGCCATCGCTCCAACAAATAGGTACCTACAGTGTGTGGTCATGGAAGAGGAAGCGGCAAGAAACTCCCAAATAGTTTTTTCGAAACTACGTTTTCAATATCACCTCATCATTATTTTTGACATGAGTTAAAGTTACAGAATGGCTTTTTATATCAGATTTACAAAATCTGAAATCACTTTTCTTCAGATTTTTTTTATAAAGTATATCTTTATTTCAGTGGTTGGTTTGAGAATGTAACAAACAAATAACGGGTGTCCCAAAAATCACGCAAGATTTGAATTTTGCGCCATTTGTGCGGTAAAGTGTTGCCAACCAAAAAAAAATACAGCGTGACAGCTGACAGTTCAGGGTTATTAAAAATGGAGCACTACACTAGATATGGATGTGGACGGCATGTGGTTTCAACAAGACGGTACCACGTCATGCCATGCATTCTGGTCGTGTGATTTCCCGTTTTGGTGATCAGAATTGGCCGCCCAGATCATGCGATTTAACGTCGTTGGATTTTTTCTTTGGGGTTTTTTGAAGTCTAAGGTTTAAGGTCAACAAGCCCACGACCAACCACGCCTTGAAGGAGGAAATTGAGCGCTGTATCAACGAAATTCAGCCACATTTATGCAAAAAAAACCATGTAAAATTTCAACAAAAGAGTACGTATGTGCCAGCAAAGTCGTGGAGGCCATTTACCCAATATGCTATTCCATACATAACCCTATGCTGTATATTATATAAAACAATAAAAAAAATTACAATTTTTAATTATAAACCTGTGTTTTCTATCAAAATTACTTCTTGCGTGAATTTTGGGACACCCTATATAATTAGGTACTTTAAATGCTTTAAACTCTATAGCGGTGATAGCCTAATAAAGCGGTGATGGCCTAGTATAGCGGTGATAGTATAGTGGTTAAGAATTCGGCCTCCTATTCAAAAGGTCCGGGTTCGAATCCCAGCGCACGCACCTCTGACTTTTCGCAGTTACGTGCGTTTTAAGCATTTAAATGTCACTTGTTACAAACGGTGAAGGCCCGTGAAGGAAAACATCGTGAGGAAATCTGCATGCTGGAGAGTTCGGAAAATTCAAAGGTGTGTGAAGTTGTGAAGTCCGCCTGACTACAGCTAAACCTTCTCATTATGAGAGGAGACCCGTGCTCTATAGTGGACCATTAGGGGTTGAGATGATGAAATAGATTTTTTAGGGAGTCCCTAGGCTTGAGCCACTTGTTACTATTTTAATACACCAACACTGTACTACTGACTTTTTAATTTATTTTTCCGTGTGGTGACGCGAACTAAAGGCTGATTAAAAAAAAATGCATATACCTATAGGTATAATTCTAAATTATTTCACTTAATATAAAACCAAAACACTTTATGAGCCGACTGTACTAAATCTTGTTTAACATTTTGAGGTCTATCCGTACATGTACTGGCATTTGAGAACATTGTTTGAAAATTCCATGAACCAATTCACTGGAAAATCGAAGAATGTCGTACAGTCAAAACAAACACATCAGCTCAGAAATACTACTTATAGGACTCTTCGTATTACGTTCAATAATTTGCAAAAAGTACATGCCGAAATATTGTTATAATAAATAATACGTTGGTCCGGGTTTCTATCCTTGTTGTTGTAAATGTATTATCCATATTATAATGTACCTACTAGCTGACCCGGCAGACGTCATCCTGCATTATAATATAGATGCCCTCGCATCGTTTCCGGAAACTTATTGCTTCGCTAATATTTTTTTCAATTCGAACTATACTCGGATTTTTAATTAAACGAAGTAAAATGACATTTCAAGTGTTGCCACTTTTTAATTAAATAAAAATAGTGCTGGGGCAAAAATATCTCGTTATTCAACTTATTTTAGTTGGGCCATTTTAATAGGCCACATTTGACAGTTCGTCAAAATTTTCCGAAGTAACCTTGTAAGGGAGGCACCCCATAGTATCTAATACATTCCATACTAGATATTGTTAAACTTTTTACACTTAAAAGTAAGGAACTGACGTCGTTACAAAGTTACGTCAGTGCACTCTTTTTCTTTTTAAATATCAGGGATGGTACCGAAAGAAACAGATGAGTAGATAAGTTGAATTCGAGAAGTCGAACTAATCGTCAAAAAGTATTTCACGATTACAAAATAAAATGTATTTTAATACAAACAAAATTAATTTTATTACATTTTAGGCCAAAAAATATGTAATTATTCATTTAATAATAACGTCTGGCTCAAAAGTCAGTATCTAGAAACGTGAAATGTTACAAAAAAGTCATGATTACATTTCGCGCCATTATTTTGACGCATTATTTTTGTCATTTTTTTTTGTCGTTGTGTGAACTGTGCGCTTATTAATACTTTTTATAACAATCGCATTCAATTTACAGATGTTTGAAGTCCTTATCGATTTATTCAATTTAATCGATGTTTTTCAGCAGGTTATCTTCACTATGAAGCAAAGACAAACAGTTGTCAAATGTGGCCTATTAAAATGGCCCAACTTTTATTTGAGTTAAATAACTAATTATTATGTTAATTTCAAATTTTCAAAAAACTCGTAGTTACGTCTCTAAGCATAATATTACTATTCGGCAAATAGATTGTAAGATTTATAATATAAACAAACAATACATTTTAGTAGAAATTTGTTCTCTATGGTAAAATCATCTTTACTATCCGCTAAATTAATTATAAATCTATCGGAAGTAAGAAGCCGATTGACCATACATTGATACTATTAGTGACGCAAGAGATTATTTTTAATTTTCGTAATATCGCTTATTAATTACCGGTATTATTATCAGTTAGTAAACCCAACTTAAGATTGAAACGAAAGAGGCGCTGTCGGACGCATTTGACATTCATTTGACCAATCATTGCACACTAGTAACTGACAGATGAATGACCACAACGTACTTATGAATGACTTTTCGTTAGTTCCAATTTTTGCCATTTCAGAGATAAGTTGGGCGCACTGTATATCGTTTTTAAGAACTAAAGACAATCACTATGATTCGAAAGTTGGCAATATTAATAATTAAAGAAATGACATTTCGATGCTCGATGTGTCAGTTTACTTCGTTTAATTAAAAAGTACCTGGTTGACCGAGCTTTGCTCGGTTGAAAATTATATTTAGTATGAATCGCAAGAAATACGAGGAATTCCGCCATCTATTCAGGAGTCAAATCATACAACTGTTCACTGAGCACAAAATTCATTTTACTTATGTTACGGCCAAAGGATCTCAACAGCGTGTTTCACAAAGTTGTACAGCGCCATCTAGTTTCATACTACTGAAATTTCAACACGTTACAAACAGTACCTCATAGAAGTTAACTGTGTGAGCGAATTAATTGCATTTTAAATAGGTACATACTTAATTAGATAAATTCATTGAACTTTCCTTCGTACTTTTCGGAGGCTTAGGCAGTCCCCGACTGAAATTTTTATTTGCGATAAAATGTATTGAATGTTTATGATAATTAAACAACATAAATAAATATACTTAAAATTACTTAAAATTAAAGCGTACTTAAAATTTTATTGATTCTATTTACAACAATAGTAATTTCATCGATCTGACCATTATTTATTTAAAACTTTATTAAAATATATTATTAAATCGATAATAACAAAACTAACATTTATTTACAAATATTCTCGTAAATATCACAAACGCACGTTAAACTATCACTACGCGTCCTACGAGGTCAAGCGAGATAATCGCACTGATTTTTAATTTTATTCAAACAGAAAATAGGTAGGTATAACGCAAAAATAGCGCTTCAACGTAAGAATGAATATTAATATATATTCGAGCGCCATCTAGTTTCATACTACTGAAACAAACAAACCGTATCTCATAGAAGTTATCCTAATGTTTCATAGATGGCGTCAGTTCAACACGTTACAAACAGTACCTCATAGAAGTTATCCTAATGTTTCATAGATGACGTCAGTATGATGTTTTTAAAATCTCTTTATCTCGGGAACCGAGCTTTTCTCGAACCTGGGACCTTGATAAATCGATTCCTTGAGCCGAAAACCCCCTAATCTGTAACTTTCATGAAAATCTTTGCAGCCGTTTCCGAGATCGTGATTATATATATAGGTATAAATAAATAAATAAATAAATAAATAAATATACAAGAATTGCTCGTTTAAAGATATTAGATATTCCGAGTATAGTACTTCCTGAGCTTAGCGCGTTCAAACAAACAAAATCATCCGCTTATTTAATATTATTAGCTCGTTTTAGTAAGTGATAATTTTTTATTTATGAACCGATTGAAATACCGAATGACCCTCTGTAATAGTTTTAATACGATGCTTGCCATTAACGGGTTTGTCGGGACATTTATCAGTGTGCTTAGTACGAGTTTTATTTGACATAACGTGCTCGCTACGTAAACTAAAATTTGTATGGGATCGAAGCAGAGACATCTAGCGGAAACGTGAAGGAATCAAAATAGCGAGTACGAGTTTACGCGATCACGTTTACGAAAGTAAAGTCAACTGTCAGTGATAAACGTCACGTTTACGTATGGTTTCTCGAACATTGCGCGAGTACGAGTGGCATATTTGACAGTTCGTATAGGTACTTAACTTGCGAAAACTCAGGGAACACGTTATAGAAAAGTTTTCACGTGTAATTTACTAGTGAAATCATTAAAAAGATGGTCTATTATTTTAATTACACTTTTGTTTTGTTTGTTGAACATTATGTCTGGATATTTATATTTGCTGGGAGCATAATTACGGCCACAAATCTCAAAGTGAATGAAATTATAGAAAAGTGGTATTTGTGTTGTTCGCGTTCCGGTGAATACTTTTTATGATAGACAATATATTTTTTTCTTGATATGGCGTTGGTGTATTTACACTCAGCCAAAAACAAGTGAAATATGGGATAAAATGAATATTTACATTTTCTAACCTACAAAAACATCTAATCAAGAAATACTTAAAACAAAGACAATAATGTACATATATTACCTTTGATTATATACACGGTCTAGATTCCGCAATCGGCTCTACCGAACGGCTCCTATAAAGTCCAACAAATTTGTTAGACTTGCTTGACACGTAGGTCAGTGTCATTTGTGTTGCTTAGCGACAAAGTGCTCCCGAAAAAACATAAATTATGCCGGTTTGTGCAATGAAATTGTTTCGCAATTATGTGGAAAAACCTTGTAATAACAAAAAGATTACTCTTCATAAGTAAGCTTTTTAAATAAATCACAAAGTTTAAAGAAAACATGATTTTTTATTTCGTTATATTCTGATTAGCGAGTGTTGCCTGTTTATTACTAGGGGATTCGCCGAATTTACGGGAGATAAATTACAAATAAGTATTAAATTATAAAATCCTTAAGTATTTTGAGAAAATTGAGGAACAATTTTTGACAAGTGCCCGCTAAGCCCGCTTTGCCGTCTAAAAATTGGTTTCGTCTATCTATCTCGCTCTGCCATACGCGTATCATAATGGCAACAATGCAACATCGTTCTCTGGTTATGAACTGATATCTCTTAAAATAATGAGTCAGTTTGTCGGTCATACCTACTTATTTTAAAAATATTGGTGATTATTGTCAACTTCATCAAAAAAGCTTGTTAAAACTTATTATAGAAAAATATTTGCAAATAAGATGTCACCATATTTAGAGATCAGACATCGTGGCCTAGCAATAAAAGTGTTCCAAAAACAAATACAAAGAGATGAATGTTGAAATCTATTTACTTATTATTTCCTTTTTCCCATTTACTTTTTATTATTTTCTGTCATTTTGAGTACATACATTATTTAGTTTACCCCTATAGAATAATTATAATATTATTCTAAGGTTTACCCTAATGTTTTTCCTTTGGTATTCTTCGACAAGTCCTTGAGTTCCTGATGTCCTGAGCTGCGCTACACCATAAAATAGAAATAAACAATAATTTCAATTCCTGTCATGTTTTTTAATTTTTTAATACCAGTTACTTTATTATTTTTTCTACTTTTTGTAGAATTTTATTAATTTACATAAAATAAAATAAATATAAGACTAATACAAAACAATAACTTTTTAACCTATTCTGTTCAACCTTAATTTGCAAAGATCATAGGGGAAAAGTAGGTATGTGAACAATTTGAAGCAGGCATCCCTTACACACGCACACCTTGACAGTGCACTTACAATAACTACACGAGCGGTACTCACACATGTCGGAAAACTGAGGACGTTTTTTGAGTGACATTTTGTTTGAATTGCGGAATCTAGACGTGTATATAATCAAAGTATAATACAATATTTATGAATTATTTTTTCTATAATCATCATAGATATAGGTACATTATTGACTTAAAATAGTTAAAATTATTGTGCTTTAATGGCTGAAATTGTTGGAATGTTGTATTAAAAGCCTAGTTTATAGCTATAACGTGGTTTTATTATTCCGTTTTACACAATGTAATATAAACGACATAGAACAAAATCACCATTTTTTCAGACAGTTTAATACAAAAACTTATTCTTTTTTTATCCTACCAGTTGCCAGCCTCACTATTTAAAACTTTACATATACATATAAGATGTATTTATTATTATTAATATAGTAAGTATTGTATTGTATTTGGACAGAAATGTTTCAATCTTTTTCCTTAGAAATTGTTTATGGCTGCTGCTCAAGATGAGCGGGATTATAATCTGGCGATATCGCCATAATTAAAGAAATAAATAGTCATCTTAAGAGTTTTTTAATTTTTGTGCAAAGAATTGCACCGGCGCGGCAAACAAATGAAGCCGGGCTCCTTATTTTAATTAATGAAATTTTTATTCACTAATCACATTTATCTATGTTCCTATTAAAATTAAAACATTAGCTTTTCTCTATGGCATTATTATAACAAACGTTTATCAAAAATGGCGATATAAGCATTACAATTTGAATAGTAACTTTTCATTAATACTTTAGTAAGAAAGGAATAACCTTCTTTATTTGGTAGGATTCTGTCACGACGTTTTGTTGCCAACATAACAATAAATGGTTTCTGCGAATGAACGTGTGAATAAACGTGCTGATACGCGATCGACTTGGTTATGACGTTTGATACTCGTACTCGCAACTTTTCGATAGTCACCGTCACTCACGTTTTGACGGATGACGTGTAGGTGAAGTTTTCGGTGCAACTCGTACTAAGCACACTGCTCGTTGCATGATATCTTTCCGTAACAATCTTGTAAAAATAATGTCAAATTATCATATTTAGGTGTTCGAGCCTTAGCTTGAACCACATTTGAGATTACCTTCCAATATTCGTCATTAAAATAGGCTATCTCACTCTCACAATGCATCAAAATATAGTGTTGTCTCTGTCTATGCCTTCTCTCCCCCTCTTCACAAGTTTGTGACGCAGCGGCCGGTGGCCATTTTGCTTCAGTGACTTCACTTCAGTCTTTTCAGGCCGGCAAAGACCTGAAGGTGTGGTTCAAGCTGCGGCTGAAACCTAAATATCCGTTTTATACCCTTCGGGGGAAAAACGGTTCTATTTAGGTGTTCGAGCCTTAGCTTGAACCACATTTGAGACGTGTTTATTATCTGCCGGCGCTGCGTGAGCGTAGTGTGACAGATGTATTAGAGACATAGGGAGATTAAAATTCCAAGGCATATATTATAATGTTTTTAGCTACTTATTGTAATAATAATGACAAGTATGCAATCAATACATTATTTTGGCAGAATAGTATGAAGGAGTTTAATAAAATAATTAATTAAAGACTACGTAGTAAGACAATGATTCCATAGTAATTAGATGATTAATCAAACACATCGCCTACTCAGATTATAGAACCAAAAGGCAGATAGAACATTCGCAAAGAAAAGCGACGAATAATGTGAAGCCGCTTTTTCACTATGTGTGCATGACAACCTTAATGTCAACTAGCAATTGCACCGTATGGATACGTAATTCTTTGTGTGTGTGAGGTTGCCAAGTGAAAAGTCATAATCTCCCGCAATTTTGTAAACATTGTTCGCCATATTACTAACTTAAAACATTATGCACAATTAAATTGGCAAATTATTTATTACTAGTGAACGCTCTTGTTTCGCTTCGGTAAGCCCATAATCGATAAATGAGGGATGGTATTCTTTAAATTGACGTGATTTTTTATTTGTGTACCGATTCAAATAAAACACACACTAAATGTTAACCCAAGCTCATTTGAATACGTCAGTGAAAACTGCATCTAAATTTGTTAAGCCGTTCCTGAGATTAGGCGGAACAAATGCACAGAAAAACAGACAAAAAATTAAAGTTTTATTGTATGTAAAAATAATAATTGATTTTAATTTCTTCTGATAATAATTTCTTGAGCGCCTCCGAGCTTCGGAAGGCACGTAAAGCCGTCGGTCCCGGTTGATATCGATAGATAGCAGTCGTTAAGCCGTGTCGGAGGCCTTCGGGCGGCTTGAAAACTTTCGACAATGTGTTGGCCACTAACCCCTCCAACAATCCGCACTGGAGCAGCGTGGTGGAGTATGCTCTAGGCCTCCTTAATAATGAGGAGAGACCCTCAGTAGTGGGACATTAATGGGTTGTAGCCATATCACTAGTTATCAAAAAGTATTATATAATAATTATGTGTAAATTTTCTTTTAATATACCTATTTAATTTAATATTTTAAATATGTTTAATTGTTTTAATTAACCTATGGATTTTTGTCTCTTTGGGTACATATTTTTAATCAAAAAAACATCAAAATATCACTTATTTATTATAACAAAAATTCGGTTTTGATGATTTTTTAATCAACCAATGTCCTTTTTTAGTGAGATAGGTACACGTCATCCTCACTAAAATGTAATGAGCGAACCACGCAAAATTAATCAGCCAATTAATATCTTGCCTGCTTTTCCGAATAATATGAACCCATTTTTCTCTTGTTACAGCATCTGTCGGAAATCTGCAAAAATTATACTTATTAGTTATTAGTAGGCTAAGCAGAAACTAAAATATTATATAATATTTATCATACATATTATTGGCACACGTGGCATTTTCAGCAGTTAGAATGCTAATTTTATTGGCTGTATTGCCTGACTTTTAGGTTTAAATAAATAAAACTATTTACTTTCAAAATATTTTTTTTTCGATATAAATTTATAAATCGACCAATGTCCAAATAGTCCATGCATATTTCCCCAAATTTTGGGTAACCGATTTTCATTTAAACTGGTGTAAAAATGAATGATTGTTGAGGTTTTGTGTTCCGAGCGAACCGCAAAAATATTATTTGATATAAATAATAAAATAATGAACAATTACCTGTGAAAAGATATTCCGTCTTCTTTGCTTTGTTTTTGCGAACAACTTTTAGAGAATTTAAAAATGCAAGACGGCATTATAACTGATAAAATTATTTTATAAAATTTGACACTTGCGACGTTTATGCTATTTGACGCTTTCCGTAGTACTGACACGAGATTGTATTAGCTTTTTATTTTGTATTTGCTTTGGTAGCTTCACTTTATACTAGAACGACTACATCTGCCTTTTGGTTCTATAATCTGAGATCGCCTAATGCTTACCAAGATTAATTTATGTAGCAGTGAAGGATCCAGAGAGAGCATTCACGTTAGGTCTTGGAACATTGCGGACTTCTTTAAAGTAATGTTTAAAGAAGGTGTTATTTGACTGCCAATTCCCCGTAAACCGGTTGCTAGTCCAGGCATGTGTCGCCACGGCAGCACAGAAACTTCCCGCGGAAGCACAGATTTGAGCCTCTTTAAATAAAGTTCTGATCCGACCCGCAAAAACCGTTCGTGAGGCAGGTTCGGCTGTTCCGCGTTGTGGTAATAAATATGCTGCTAATACCCTTTGACTTTGACGCTCGACGTTTATGAGAAATTGATAGGATACGATATCCTCATATCCTCATCATATCATATATCATATCATAGAGGATAGGATATCCTCATCCAAAAACTATGTCAAATCTATTGTTGTTGTCCTTGCATCCATTTTTCAATAGTCATCTAGACAGCCAGACTGTCTATAGGAGATTGAATTTATTTTGGAACCGAAGTTTGACCAAAATAGTAATTCTTTGTTCCTATCTTCAAAAATGGTCCTCTTTCTAGGGATGAAACCTAAATATCCGTTTTATACCCTTCGGGGGAAAAACTGTTCTAATTTGATTTTTAAGGGCGTTACTAGATCAATCCATCGATCGTCGATGGACGGCATCGATTGATGTTGGAATGGATTAGTCGACGTCGATCGATAGTTTCTACTAGAGCTAGACTAATCGATCGAGCGACGTCTGCTAATCCATTCCACTTTGGCAAAGGGAGATCTCCCGCCAGGCGAGATGACTTGCCTGGGGGGCGGCCGAGGCCCCCAGTGAATGTACTCGAGGCGTGGTATATATGCCAGCGATGTAGAAATCTTCGATAGCGCGTTTCAGGCTTCGGTGACGTCACCGTGTGACGTGTGAGCGGTGTCGCCACACCACCATCGATCGATGGCGTCGAGCGATCGATTGGTCTGGTAACACCCTAAGAAAATCATGCCTACATCATCATCTATGGATACTATGCTCAGGATTGTCATCAAACAAGTTAACTCCTGCATGGATTACTGACACTAACACAGCAACAGGACACTGATTATAATTTACAATCTATACTCTGATTTTTAATTAAACGGAGTAAAATGACATTTCGAGTGTTGCCACTTTTTAATGAAATAAAAATAGTGCTGGGGCAAAAATATCTCGTTATTCAATTTATTTGAGTTAAATTATTAATTATTATGTTAATATCAAATTTTCAAAAAACTCGTAGTTACCGCTATAAGCATAATATTACTATTCGGCAAATAGATTGTAAGATTTATAATATAAACAAACAATATATTTTAGTAGAAATTTGTTCTCTATTGGTAAAATCATCTTTACTATCCGCTAAATTAATTATAAATCTATCGGAAGTAAGATAATTAATTTTTAATTTTTGTAATATCGATTATTAATTTCCGGTATTATTATCAGTTATTTAAGTTATAGGTGTCCATAGGCGACGATGACCACTTACCATCAGGTGGCTCGTCCGCTGTTTCGTCAGCCCTTCAGGCTATAAAAAAAATCGTTTTTAAGAACTACAGACAATCACTATGATTTGAAAGTTGGCAATATTATTTAAAGAAATGATATTTCGATGTGTCAGTTTACACCGTATAATTAAAAATCAGAGTATAGTATCGTTTTTCAGTAATAATTACAAAAATGTGTCTTTAAAATTTTAACAATGTGGTGACAACCGTAATGTATTGTTATTGTTGTTAAATATATGTTATTACCACGGAACACAGACACCAGAACGTTAATTATAAGCCCCGCAAGTTGATATTGCGATTGGCGGCCATCTTGGTGACGTCAGGATGACGTAGTCGACGCGCACCGTCAGTACCGTTCGCAAGGAAAGCCCGCGCTTATGTGCTTACGCGCATCGAGTACTTTTAACCTAATTATAGCTTTTTGTTATCCTGTTTTATTTTTGAGTTTTGTTGTTTAGTTTTGTTACCTGTTACCCGTTAAAATGAGTAAGAAATTAATTAACAGTCGTGCTCCTGAAATAAAACCATTACAAATAAACCCATAACCCTAGCTTATTTACTTTTTATTAAAAAAATTTTTTGCTATCTGTACTTTTCTGCGACGGATGACGTCACGCAGCTGTTATTGTGACAAGGTTCCATCGCAATATCAACTTGCGGGGCTTATACCTATCTCTCTCCGATCCCGAGGAGCCAGAAAGAGAAAGGTGATTACTAAAGATTTCGTCTCTTTTTATAATATCTAGCATAGAATAATAAAGCACCACAATTGAAACCCATAAATGTTGCTTTATTCCGTAGATCGATAACACATTACATAGGTAAGTTACAATATAGTAAACAGGCACGATACAAAATAATGGCATTACTTGTTAATATGATATAAAACATTGATTGTAATCAAATAAAATGTAGGGTTCAGCTGGGTTTTGCTAGTCTAGAAAATATTACGGATATATTTCAGACCAAAATCTTAAATATGTAATATCATGTATTAACATGAAGTAGAAAAATTTCTTATTTTTGGGCTAGATAGAACACAAAGAATCATACCTAACTTTAGCAACAAAATTGACACATGAAATTAACAATCCCATAATCAAAGATAGGTTGGTAACAGATTATAAGTCTTGGTAGTATACAACTGCCAAGTTAAAAGTAGTTCTGAGCATATAATGTTATGGTATGAAAACAAAACTGCTGAACCCTTCTCATGTAGTGATATAAGTTTCTTAGCGTTTTGTGACTTGCTGCCATTCGTCTGGGTCGCCTCGAGCTGTAAATAATAAGAATATTTAAGTAAAACACCTAAAAATACATACCACTTAAAAATGTAGCACTGTACCAAAATCAGTTCACGTTATACCTATTTACTCACTATGTGCTCACAAGGAATTTCGAATACAATGTATATCATTGAAGTAAAATAAAAACTGTTCTAAATAAAATTTATGTATTCGTATTGAGATGCTATCCGTATTATATATATTAATTATACTGTGCCTATACGCATATTGTAACTATAATAAGTTTTCTATAATAAAACGGATGTCGAAAAGTTATCATCTGTCCTATTACGTTAGTTAGAATCTATTGTACTCAGCAAAATATTTATTTGTGATCTAGTTTGACATTTTGCAACTTACGCTTCTCTTCGCGTCTCGGAGGCGGACGTCGGTCGCGGTCGTCACGGCGCGGCCCGTCGCGGTCATCACGCCGGGGCCCGTCACGGTCGTCACGTCGGGGCCCGTCACTGAATCAATAAGTAAAAAATTAAGTATGCGTTGATTACTAATATGAGGTATAATAATTTAATTTACATGCAGTTCACGAAAAACTAAATTTATATACACTTCATAACATACTTCTTGTGTAAAAGGACAAGAATTAAAATAATAAAAGTTACTGTTTATATGTAATAAATGCAAATTACTGATCGTCTCTCCTCGGCTCTCTGTCATCTCTCCTGGGCGGATAGCGGTCCCGGTCGCGGTCTCTAAACCCGCCGTCACGGTCGCGAGTCCCGTCACGGTCTCGGGGCCCATCGCGATCTCGGGGCCCGTCCCGGTCTCGATGCACATCACGATCTCGGGGCCCATCACGATCTCGCGGCCCGTCCCGGTCTCTCGGACCGTCACGGTCACGCGGCCCGTCCCTGTACCGATCGCGGTCGTCACGTGGCGGACCGTCCTTTGAACGCCAAGTTGCAGACCGCTCCTGATAAGGTAGAAGACATTAAATCATTTACTTACGGTCTAGTTCTGTTGACGATCAAGTGAGAAAAACAATAATTGATAAAGATAGATGATTTTGGATGTTTTTCACGCCCTAAAACGTATGAAAACGTTTTTTTTTAAACTTACCGCAGCAGGCGGTGGCGGATCCGCAGGTCCACGACGCCAACTTCCACTTTCTGGGCCACTCGAACGACCAGCGTATCTTGGCCTGTTGAAGTAATTACATACTCATATTGATCAAAGTGAAAAGGGATAATTAATTGATTAGTAATTACTAATAACTACTATCTTAATTAGTTCAATTCATTTCTAGAAATGATGGTGCAGTTTGGACTTTTGAAGCGTTTTTTATGACGATTTAGGGATGAGTAAACAGATTGTTGTCTACTAACCATTGGGTTAGTTAGCATAGTGATGAATAAATTGAAGTGTTCACCTTTCCCTTTCAACCTCCCGTTCCGGTTGCCTGTTGACGGAGCGCCACGCGCCGCCCTCCTCTCTCGGACGGTCGTCCCTCGCGAAGCGGTCGTCGCGTCGGTCGTCACGTCGGTCGTCGCGTCGGTCGTCGCGTCGGTCGTCGCGTCGGTCGTCACGACGGTCACGCGAACGGTCGTCGCGTCTGTTAACAAACGGTATTGCAAAATCGAACATCTCGTCGGTATGTATTATATGGTCGAACAAACAAAATCGACTAGTTCACATAGATTTTAAAAAGAAGGGTTTGATTCGCGTCTAAATACCGACACTGATCGTATAAAACACTATAGTAGTGGTATCACAAAGGTTCGAGAGAGCACATTAATTCGTACGGTCAGTGTATTTCTTGCCGAGTAAAGGGCTTGATTTATTTCAGTATAAATCCTCGGTCAACAGTAAGTACTATCAACCCAATCTCACCGGTCGTCTCTGGGCGGCGGGCGGTCGTCGCGCGGCGGCGGCCCGCGTCTCTCCGGCGACTGCGGCCGCTCGTCCCGCCCGGGCTCGCGGAGACGGGCTGTGGGGACAGATTGCTCATTTGTTAACGTCTCTTGATAAAATTTTTGATAACAACAAGATATTTACCATCCAAGAATATCAATGCAAATGTCTGTATATTTATTTTATGCCATTATAATATAATGAATGAAAATAGTAAACAAATAATGTTCATGTTACATTACATTGTAACATTATATTCATAAATACATGTTATTAACTGCTGTTGTGGGTAGAGAAATCCAAGTGGGTAAGCGGTACTATTGGTAAGAGGTATCCAAAGCCAAAGTGGATGTCCACTGGAGTTGCTCTTGCAAAGTAAGCGAAAAGATGTGGCCTTAGTTGAAGATGCGTGTTGAACGTGATCGCACGTACCACTGTCGCCACGGGAAGCCTTACATTTTTACTACTTACGGCAGCAGCATATATACGGGATATTGCGAATGCAGAACAGACATTTATAACAAGTAAATCCATATAAAAGTAGTGACGTGTCACCCACTAGGCCTCCAAGGTTCGGACTTCTTGTCCGCTTGCTCCTTCTCCTTGGACCGCCAGGAGGACAGCGCGGAGGCCTTCTGCTCCTCCAGCTTGCGCGCCACCTCCGCCTCCTTGGCGCGCGCCTTGGCCTCCACGCGGGCCAGGTACTCTTGGTGCTCTCTGGTACAATGGAAGTACTTTATAATATATTTATTATACAAAGTGCTAGCAGCACTGAAGTGGTGATAGATAAATCAGCATCAATAGTAATTTTTTGTGGTCGACCGGTTTTACAAGTTAAGACGTCAGAAGGTGGGTGACCGCTCGTAAGTTTTGTGCATTGAGTTTCAGAACCATTACTAAACCATATCAAAAGCCTTTAGGTAGCATACAATCTTCCAATATCGAGTCTCATATCGCGGTGATTCAACATTATAGAGCTTGAAAGCTTTACTTGAGACATTTTAAACCGTCACCGTCAATCTGCAATGAACAGAGGTGGAAACTTGACATTTGTGTGGGTTCGCATTAAATGAATTTCATATCGAACGTGAACGCAGTATATAGTTGTCTATGACCATTTGCCAGTCGTGTACCACCCACGGCCGCGTGCAGACGTCCCGTTGCCACCACACATGTCCTCACCTCTCCTCCTGCTCCTTCCGCTCGCGCAGCGCCTGCAGCTCCTCCTGGCGGCGGCGCTCCTTCTCCTCGCGCTCGCGCTGCTCCTCCGCCTCGCGCGCGCGCCGCGCCTCCTCCGCCGCGCGCTCCTCTGCCCGCTGTTTTTCCGCTATCCACTGGGAATGGATAGGTTAGGTGTTTTGGTTCAAGTTTGACAGAGCAGACAGTGTGATAAACTCAAAACGTGCTATCAAAAACTAAATCTGAAGGACGCGTCTCCATTGAAATTTCTTATCAGGGTGTATAGAACTTTCGCTGAATTGACTAGCTTTATGTTGACTGGTAGATATTGTTTTAGCGTCAAATTCATCACAACACTATGAAGATATAACAGATAAAATCAAATCAAATAAATGTATAAAAAATACGAATGGAACTTATTTCTATCGCTGATATTTTATACAGGTTACCAAAACCGACTTTACAGCGAAACTGTTCCCATAAACCCACTACAACACACCACTCACCTCCTGCCGTCGCTTTTCGATGCGCTGCGCCTTCCGCTGCGCCAGGCGCGCCTCACGCTCCGCCTCGAGCCGCTTCTGGAAGTCGGCGAGCCGCTTGTGGTGCGCCGCGCCGCGCTCCGACAGCAGCCGCGCCACGAACTGGTCGCGGTGCGCCAGCATGCGCGACAGCCGCGCTTGGGTCGCCACGTCGCGCGCGCGGTTCTCTGTACAGTTGTGTATTTGTTTGTATTTATGTAGAGTACACATAAAAAAAGTTGGTTTCAAACGAAGCTTGTCTGCGTGTCGCTGTATATCCATGTAGGTACGTAGGTATTGTACAACCCACCCAGACATTTGAGTCTGCGTTCTATGGACGACATACTTGGTTGTGTGCATGTTACGATGCGATCGTGCAATTATAGCATGTAAACGGGCCTCGGTTTCACCATTGTATAAAGATAATATTCCGTTCTTCATGTATGTTAGGTAGAATTGTACATCAAATACAAGGAATACAATGGGTAATAAACACTAACACGATTATAGTTTTTATAATTTTAAAATCATCAATTAGAATAGATCACCAATCAATAGATTCTCTGTCTTAATCACTTTATACTAACCAATGAGCTGTTGAATGCGCTCCTTCTCTTGTTGCTCCCAGAAAGCCTTGTCCTGCACCTGCTTCTCTTCCAGACTCTTCTGAAGTAAAGGAATCTCTTCCAGCCGCTTAGCACGCTCGAAGTAATCCACCTTTTAGTATGATCAAGATATCACAAATCGTAGAATATTAATTAATAAAAATTTCTAGGAGACCAAAACAAAAGTATGGTAACACAGCATAGATCAAATATTTTTTGTTACTTTTGTAGCTTAATATACCTTTTTCTCTTGTGACTTGAGTCTCGCTTGAAGCTCACGACGCTCCTTCAACAGTTCATCGGCTTCCCGTTGAGCGATCGCCTCAGCGTCCATTTTCTTCAGATCCTATTATCAAAATGTGTCAATTAGTTAATTAGCCATACAGACAATCAAGTTCCATCAAACGAATCATACTTGATTATTATGACATGTTAATTAACTAGATATAATAAATAAATAAATACCTCCTCATCCAATTTCTGCAGCACCTTCTTCCCGTGTATGGTCTGGGAGATGTGCGCGATGCGCTCGCGCAGGTGCCGCTCGCGCATGGCGGCCAGCTCGGACGCGTGCCGCTTCTTCTCCCGCTCCTCGCGCTCCTGCTCCTGCCGGCGGGCCTCCGCCGCCGCCGCCGCGCGCAGTTGCTCCTCTTGACGACTGTGGTAAAAAACAAATACAAATATTATAAAATAAAGCCACCAACAGTGTTTGCAATCGATTTTCTAAAAATGTACTGAACTGATTTTTATATGGTTTTTACCAATGGAGAAAGGGCTTAAAGGTGGGAAGGTTTCAGAATGGCTTAACCGTTTTTGCTGGGACTTTCACTGGAAGTTTATGCGGGATTTTTTTAATTGCGGGAAATGTTTTTCCCGTTGCGGGCAAACACGGGTGAAGCCGCAGGTACAGCTAATTTCACATATACTGTGCGTTGATAGATAAGTCACCTTTGCGTTTTATATATTAAGAATATGGAAAAGTGACAATTTCTAATGAAAGATTACAGTCCTAAATGCTAAATTCAAACCTTTATGTTGTCAAGCAACCATCACAGTAAATAAAAATTTTAGAGCACACATAGGGAGTGATAACTTATCACTCCCTATGTGTGCTTTTAATATTTATGTGAGTACGTACACGCGCGCGTCCATACACATTAACACCCGTCCCAACCACACCAAACGCAACTCACCGCAGCTCCTCCTCCTCGCGCACGGTGTTCAACCGCTCGATATACTCCTTGCGCTCCTCGATGATCTTGTGCCGCTGCAGCACGCGCTGGTGCTCCGCGTGCTTGTTCTCGTGGTAGTGCTGCACCATGTGCGCGCGCGCGCGCTCCCGCTCCGCGCGGCGACGCGTCGGGAATAATGTGGCGACCGCGCGCGAGACGACCTCCGCCGCGCGGACCAGTTGCTCGCGGACCTGGGTGAGGTGTGTTACGTGTTAGGTTTTTTGTTGTGGATTTATTTTTGTTTGTTTGGATTACTTTGAAAATAATGGAAAGTTTAGCAAGGTAGGTAGTACGTGCATTTATTTGAGCGTTAGCAGCTATTCTTCCGAGTTCTTTGAAAATAATGACAGGTTTAGGTAGGTAGGTAATAGTATTTGATGTTGCAACTTATAAAAACATACATGCAAGGTAATATTATATACATATAAAGTCAATATACAACAGGCCATTAATGTTTATACAATAATACACAGAAACCCAAAGTTATTTCAAAACATGATTAATCCGACATAATGTACTGCTACCAATAAACGATGGACTGATTATGTAGCGTGAACAAAATGTTATCCAGGACTTACTTGTTCAGCGGGAGTAGCCTGTAAGATGGCACCACCGCACGCCTCGTCGGCGGCCGAACACCACTCGCCGCCGCCGGCCTCCACACCGAAATGCACGCATCTGTGATCAAAAATTTAAATCAGTGTCACTCAAAACTTTACAAACACCCTAATGACATATAAATATGGGCACTCGCTTTATAATTTGCTTCATGACACAATTTTAAAAAGTCCTTTTCCAGCTGCACTATGTTTAGACTACAAACAATGTTTGTTGGTAGAAAAAACTTGAATAATTTTCATGTATTTTTGCTGGAAAAGCTAGGCTACATTTTCACCATTGGATTCTTTATTTTTACACAGTCACTATAGCAAAAACAAATTCCATTCGATTTAGTACTTCTTAGGAGTATAACAACATATTCAAAGTAAGGATTAAAACAATCACTCAGTTCAAAATAACTAGGCTGTTCAACCAACCACTGGTTCAGTTAACTGCCTTGTTCAAACAATCACTCAAAAACTCCATCTCTCCAAGCACCTCTATCATCATCATCTCATCTCCACCACCCAACCATCACACACTCACTTATTAGCATGATCGACGCGTATCTGCATGTCGTTGTGGCGCACGCAGTCAACGAGCAGCCGCTCCAGGTGGAACAGGTCGTCGGTGGCGGCGAGCTGCAGCAGCCGCGCGAACTGCACGCACGCGTAGCACTGCGCCACCTGCCGGATCAGCCGGACCAGCGCCACGTCGTTGAGCGCGCTCGTGTATTGGACGAGCGGGGAGTCTGGGGGTAGAGTTGATGAAAATTATGTGTAACAGATATTGAAAATGTGAATAAAGTCTATAGCACTGTGTGACACGTGACCATGGTTTTTCATTGTTTAAGTAGGTAGTGCAGTTGTGTATTAAAGGGAGAATTAAGAAAGGTGTGTTTAATGACGACATTTGTAAATATTGAAAACAAAAACTCCTATTTTAAAAAAATAAAATTATAGCACTTTGCAACCACGTTTTTTCTATTGCTAAATGCTGCACTCGTTTGTTTACTTCGTGCCATGCAAACATATACAACTTGACGCACGCCGGCGTAATGTTGTAATAAGTGTTTAGTTATTAGCAATTAAAAGAATAGTCCAAAAAACTGTGTAATTACGTCTCATATGCAGCAGAATGACATGGCGGTCTCATTATTTTTCATCTATTTTCATATTAAGTAATAATTATGTGTGTTAAAATATGAAATCTTAATTGGTAAGTTCTAATCAACTCACTAATAAAATAATCCCTTGTATACTCTATTGATAAGTTTCAGTTCACTCAGGCTGGTATAAAAGTCAAGTAACAATCAAAGTATACTCACTAGGATCCTCCTGCAGCGACTTGATGATAGTCTTCACATTGTGGCAAATAGACAGCGGGTTGAACTCCACCTCCAGCCAGGAGTACAGCTGCTGCAGCTGCGGCGACGCCAGCGCCACCACGTTGTACCGGACGATGTCTACAAAACATAATGCTCTACATTATCTACAGTAGAACCAAATTGATAATGCGCATACAAATCTTCGCCAGTGGTCGCGTTTCCGGAAACAACCGAATTATTGAATCGTAAGAGCCCTAACCAATGCTCTTGCATTTAGCATCTTGTGCGATAGAAATAGGAGTCAATATCAATCGATAACAAGTTCGAACGGTCGGCGGCGGTCGACGGGCGCCGCCGGTGAGTTGAACGTCAGTCAGTTGTCATATATAGAGAATATATAGAGCTGATATTACACACCCTTCTTGGATTTGTTTTCAGAGGTAAGTTTAAACATACGTACATACAGGGTACATATAATATATTTTTAACTCGTCATTTAAATAAAATTCAAATAGAATACACATAAAAAATAAAACACATAAAAAGCTTACATAAATTTGATAGAATGTTACAACTCCGCCCATTTCATCTTCTTTCAGATCGAATCCTTCCAGAATGGATTTAAACGTGGGAAGCCGCTTAACTCACAAGCACGGCAAATGGTATTTAATGTGTACCTTTATTTCTTAAATGAAGCTAATGTATTCAAAAACGACCATGACGGTTATTTTAAAAAAGTTCAGGAGCGTGTGACAAAATCTACAGGAATTTCACGCCGAACTTTGACTAATATATTGAACGAAAAAAGGCAAAATCAATCAATGAAATTTTCCACACCGAAAAAAGGAAAACCTAAAAGTAGGTTTCGGATGGGACTTGATGATTTCGACTATTGTGTAATTCGAAATATGATATACAATTTTCAGTTGACGCTCAAAGAACTCCCAACTGTAAATAATTTGAGAAAAAAGTTAATCGAAGCTATTAATTTCAAAGGCTGTGTAGAGACTTTAAGGCTCATCTTGAAAGACATGGGGTTTAGGTTTCTGAAAACTGATACCAACCGACGGTTACTTATGGAAAAGCCAGATATACGTTTAAAAAGGATCAAATATCTCCGAGAAATACAACAGCTGAGAAATGCTGGTAGAAACATAGTATTTATGGACGAGTCATACGTGCATACATCGCATACTAAAGGTAAAACTTGGCAAGACAGCAGCCACGATTGTACGATTGCCACCATATCATCCAGATTTCAACCCCATCCAAAACATTTGGGCGCAAATAAAACAACACGTTGCCAAAAGAAATATTGCAATGAACGTTACGTCAGTTAAAGAAGCTATTTTAGAAAAAATCAACAATATAGGTTCGGAAGAATGGAAAAAAGTTCGTGATCATGCCCTTAAATGTGAAGATGAGTATAGGAAATATGAGTCAAGAATCGATAGTTATTCAGATGAAATGATTATTTACACAGAAGATAGCAGTGATATAAGTGAAATTGGAGACCTTGATGAAAATTCCGATGACTCTATGATGTCAGGAATAGAGAATCTCCCTGATTCTGATTAAATATTAACCTATGTTCTGTTATACGATTCTGATTAAATAAAACTTTTTTTTCCTAATACTTATACCTAAATCTTCTTTTCATTTAAACCTTCTTTTTTCCATCGTTAAATCGTCGTCGTCGCTTTCCTATGTGGGTCATGCGTGAAATCTCGTTACTGATAAATCAATATTAATTTATCTCTTTTACCACAAAAAAAATATATATTAAATTATGCATGAAGTAAATGTACTTTCCACTCTATATAGATAATTAGATATCATCTCCCAACGCTTCGGAAATACGACCGATGCCGAACAATGGCGAAGATCGCTATGCGCATTATTACTTTGGTTCTACTGTACATATAGTGTACTCAACCAAACGAGGTAGTGTTGAAAATAAAGGTTTAGAAATATCAATATTATATCTTAGCTAGGAAATATCTTTTGAAATGACTTTATTCCAACTAAAATTAGTCGAAGCGATTTTCGACGAAAAGTTGTTATACCAAACAAGAGGCACCCCAACAAAAAATCTACAAAATGTTATTGTGCAGGCATAAATTAACACAGACATGCAAATCACAAGCCTGTCGCGTCTAGCCGACAGTATGCTGTTCCTCCGAGGCCTACCACTCCTTGACATTGGTGAAATCAGAAGTGGGATTTATTTCGGAGGATATAAAACTTATGCAGTTGCAAAAAATCAAAAAACTGTAAGTTAATAAATCACTCCTGTCATTTTCAAGCATTCTAAATGTTATTAATAATAAATATTATTTCTTATTAATAACATTTATTATTTCTTATTATGTCAAATTGTTCAAACACACACACTTCAAATAATCTGTTACGGTCAAAAATTCTTCAATTTACCTTTCAGCAAGCTAGCTCTTGTTGGAGGTTGAGCCAAGCCAAGCAACACAGCTAAACGTTGGGCTTTTTCAACCGGACTTTTATCAGTCTCCACAAACCGATCAAACTCTGGGTGCAACGATGGAAGAGGCACGGAGAGCACTGCTACAAGCACTTGACAGGCCATCCTGTGGAATATAGTGATGTTAATTTATCACCTATATTCAAATTATTGTTAATTACTTTCAATCTTAATAGTGTATTTATTTGTTTATTACTCTTTAAAGTGTTTGGTTCTTGTGTTAGGAAAATACATCTTCATTTTATAAAAATAAAAAATTACAATAATAACAAACAGTATTCTTTTTTAATCAAACAATTCCGGATCAATTCAGATTTTATAATTTTTTTCTTTTGATACTTACAGTAATCACAGAATATATATTTAAAATTTATTTGAAAATCTAGTTCATTGTTAAAAATTAGTACATGCTAAAACACTAAATACAAATAAAAATGTGCAGGCATTAATTAACACAGACATGCAAAACACAGGTCAGTCGCGTCCAGCCAACAGAATACTCTACCTCTGAGGCCTACCACTTTCATGACGATGAAATCAGAAGTGGGATTTAATTCAGAGGAATAACCTACATTTTAGTTGTTGAAGAACTACAGTGAAAGGAAAAAATGCAATAAATATATTAATTTCTTTCTAACAAAAATCCTTATTGTTTAACTCTTTATTAGATTTTCACTGCATGTATTAGCGACATGCTAATATTAATAAACATAGCAAAATCTACATTAAATTTGAGCCACAACTATTTATTATTCTATGCTCTATTGTAATTTAAGTAAGCTTTCTTTTTTATATTCAAATCATAAAGGCAACACACAATACTTCAACACAATAATAATTAATAACATATCACACAACTTACTTCTGCAACTCTTCTTGGGTGATATTTTTCTTCATTTCCCTGGATAACTGGAAGAGTTTCAACAACGCGGCGGCATGGAAGAGGCAGTGTCCAGCCTTCCAAAACACAAGGGCCAATTTTCCATAATAGTTGGCCATTGTTTTGGCCACGGGGGTTTTCTTGGACATGTTCATTAGGTTATGTATGTCTTCAATGGCTTTGTACGCTTCCTGAATAACAAATATTTAAATATGAGACGAGAGTTATCAGGCATAGTGGAATGAATACTTAAGTATGTACTAAGAAATAATTATCAATTTTCAAAAAAAATATCGATTTCAAAATCGATATATAGGAATAACGAACAAGTGAAACATTTTCCATCAGACATCACTTAAATTTATATAGGACTAGACAACAAACACCAGCTTTTGAGTAAAAAAATAATTTTCAAAATCACAGCCAGTGAACACCTAGTGCAATGTTATAAAGTAACACACAAAAGATACAATTATTCAATAAAATAATTCTAACAACAAATGGAACCAACCTGCCACAGCTCCATTTGAATAGCACTGTCTAGTTGAAACAGTCTGGTCTCCAAGTTCAGCTGTTGAGTCTCAGGCTTCGAGATGCTCACATTTCCAGTTTGTACCTAGAAGAGTACAAAACTTATCAACATTATTTCTTAAAAAGTGACAGAAAGAACATTCAGCAGATTGTGAATTATACAGTTGCTTGGTCTTGTTGGTTTAAAATTACAACAGATCATGCATTCTTCATTTGATGGAACTTGATGGAAGTGAAGTCAATCAATATAATACCTTATCAATTTAGCATGTGTGTGAAATACACACTTTGTATAATTTGTTGCAAAATCTTACTTACAGTGGGCTTACAGATATCTTCAAGATGTTTCCGCAACTTATCACACAGCTTCCTAAACTCAGTCTTGCGTGAGTACTTCAGACAGAACTGGAACGCCATACGTGCAATGTCATGATAGAGGGTCTCTACATGAGCATTGGTACGGAGCAGCTCTAGACATTGGCAGTAGGACTCCCAAAGAAATTTCACCTGAAACAAACATTTTATGTAACAAAACCTAATTTCATAAGTCACTCTGATACTTAATTTTTTTTATTAATCCAATAAGGGTTTATTTTGATTCACTCAGATAAGATTACTCACTTATCAGGTCTTTAAAGGTATAAAGTAGTTATAGGTCATTGAGTATAACTGATTGTACACACATTAAGAATACATACATTAAATTATATGTAATGGTGATAATAGCAATTTGGCAATACAATACAGAATAACATATGTTCAGATTTTATTGATGTGGATTATTTGAATTTATGGTCGGTGTAGGTAAGACAGCAAAGAAAAAAAGAATAATAGCAAATATATCAAGTGACTAATGTTGCTCAAATTTGGCAAATAATATAGCAATGGCCTTAAATTAACAGAATTCATGATATCAATATCCTACCCATGGTGTAAGTATAGTCCGATCAGATCTATCCTGGGCATCTTCCCCTGATACAGCACTAAGCAGTATGCTCTCTGGTGTTGCCAGGTTATCTAGGTCATCAGTGTCAATCACCGCTTGGGTTGATTGCTCCCTTGCTGCTTCTGTACGTTCTTCTGCCATGCGTAGGTACCCTCTGAAATTGCAGTAAATTATCTGTGTATGCACTCAATCATTTGCAATGCTGTGCATTGAATATTCTCCAAAATTGTACAGCAGACTATGAATGTGTAAGCCAACAATTTTTTTAAAATTTCTCGATACCAAATCACACAGTATACATTAGACAGCTTTAATTAGTTATTGGTATATTCATCAGTTAATATCACAAGCTATTTTGGGTCTCTATATCCTGACAAACTGATCAGTAACTTCAGGATGACAGAGACAAAAGTAAATAATCTTTTGATAGTTTTGTGTAATGTTGAAACACATTGAGGGTTTCCCTCAGGGCGAGTTTAATGATCGCTTGTAAAATAATTATAGAACAATTTTATAAAAAGTCTAATAAACAATTGCAATTAAAAGTATTGCAAAGTGTTTTAAATATACTTTTTAGAGACCTATAGCATTTTTTTCTTAAATAGCTTACAATATCTGCATCTTCTTATACGCTATGGGACATTTTCCTATGCATATGTAAGGATTAACAGCATTAAGATGTGCAACAAAAGCCTGGTTGTTGCTATACAAGAACATTTCTATGGAATGATCACACCCATATCAGATGTTATGTAATTATAACTCGCACGAATCAACTGTGCACTCCGCTGGAATGTGACCCCTCTCCCGCTACCCCGCGCGGCGCCCCGCGTTCGCCCAAAGCGCTCAGTAGCGATAGCACATTTGTTACCGTTGCGAGTCTCTCGTTTTGATTGTCAAAATACCTGTTGAAACCCATTGTTATTTGTTGTTGTTATTGTTGTTAACGTAACGTAAAAAATCCATACTAAATTGTTGCCATACTTCGGCATTTTATATCTACGTAAATATGTCTTATTTTTATGTCATCTCTTTATTGTCAAGCTGTAACAATATTCAATCAATCTAATTTCAAAATGTCACGAGTAAAATGACTTATAGTATTACCACAGAATACTTAATAGTACTACGTACGTAGTATTACTGCGCCTTCATCTTGAATCACTTTTTACATACAATAAGAAACCTCATCAAAATCCGTTACGTAGTTTTAAAGATTTAAGCATAGAAAGGGACAGACAGACAGCGGGAAACGACTTTGTTTTATACTATGTACTTAGTTATGGCTCAAATTTTTTAAAATACTATGCAGTGATGATTCGCATTTTTTGCAAACGGTACCTATACCGGCCGAATGACGTAACAGCGCAAGGTGCACAGTTAATTCGTGCGAGTTATAGGTGCCACCCATGTATCTTACATATAGAACAAACCTTATAACTTGCTCCAGAGATCCTACATTTACGGATTGGAACATGTTCCTGTACTGAAACAGGCCTTCCTTGGCAATGTGTGACTTGCGAAGATCAACACACAGCTCCAAATACTTGAACATGATTGGTTCCAGCACAGACTCTGACCAGTTGTAAGCCCATTTTTTGTTACGGAATACCTCCTGCAGGGTGTCCAGAGCTCGGGCAGGTTTATCCAAGTCCATAAACTCTGTAAATTGTATAATTGATTACGCCTTCATGGGCAAAAGGCAAAAGGTAGTCATTGCGGTTAAATAAATTTTATGGTTATGAAAATTTTAACCCGTGTACCATTTTTCTTACGATGTAGAAAACATATAATTATTGAATAGCTGCTAAATCTAAAGGGGTGTATAAGTTAGAAGGACATTCATATGGAACTTTTATTACGAAAGAAAGGTCATAAAATCATGCAACGTGGTGACCAGTCACTTGTACTAACCATTGGCCCGTTTGAGGGCATTTTCCGGTCTTTGACCGTATCTAGCCATATTGTAGGTGCACTTTTCACTTCATTAACACAAAATTATGTCCACTAGTAATATTGAAGAGGAATAAATACGAATATTCCTCTTACACCGGCCTGTCAATTGCTACGACAGCAAGGCAAAATGGCCGCGCAATCGCGCATTCCGCGCTAGCGGCGCTAGCTAGCGTTAGTGTGGCGTTAGCACCATAGAGCTTAGCACAACACTTTAGCTTAGCACGCAACGATAGGGTCAATCCCAATGATATTATATATTATGGCGCCTCTACACGATAGCCAACATGTTGGCCAATGTTGTGGCAAAGATGTTTGCCAAGAGATTGTGATGGCGTCCACACGTTGGAACGTGGATCAGTCTGCGTCGGTTCGGGCCAATGTGCGGACGATATTAATATTTTCTTAAAATGAATATTGAGGTTCTAACGGCTGCTGCGGTTTATTTATTCTCAGCATACCACTACTACACAAATGTGTATAAAAATTATTATACACATTTATTTCATTATACACATTATTATACATCTATATTACTCATAGTTGCCATATTGTAGACATAATTTAGATATCGGCGTGTGAATAAAGTGCGTGCGCTCAGCGTGGGCGCTCGTTTCTAATGGCGCCTCTACACGATAGCCAATATGTTGGCCAATGTTGTGGCGAAGATGATTGCCAAGAGATTGTGACGGCGTCCACACGTTGGAAGGTCGATCAGTCTGCGTCGGTTCGGGCCAATATGCGGACGATATTAATATTTTCTTAAAATGAATATTGAGGTTCTAACGGCTGCTGCGGTTTAATTATTCTCAGCATACAATACAATAAAAATGTGTATAAAAATTATTATACACATTTATTTCATTATAATACACATTATTATACATCTATATTACTCATAGTTGCCATATTGTAGACATAATTTAGATATCGACGTGTAAATAAAGTGCGTGCGCTCAGCGTGGGCGCTCGTTTCTAACTGAAATCGTGGCCAACGTGTGGACGCTGCGCCGATAACTGTGCCACAATCACGCCACAACCCTTTGATCCGCGTTGAAAAACCGACACCTCACGGATCTTGTGCCAAGTTGTGGGCCAACGGCCCAATACCTACCAAAGTAATCACAAACACCCCCTCTACACGATGGCCATTACCTATTGGCCATAACCTTCGCCAACATGTTGGCTAACGTGTAGAGGCGACATAATAGGTAATGGCCATCGTGTAGAAGGGGTGTTTGTGATTACTTTGGTAGGTATTGGGCCGTTGGCCCACAACTTCGCGCAAGATCCGCAACGCGGATCAAAGGGTTGTGGCGTGATTGTGGCACAGTTATCGGCGCAGCGTCCACACGTTGGCCACGATTTCAGTTAGAAACGAGCGCCCACGCTGAGCGCACGCACTTTATTCACACGTCGATATCTAAATTATGTCTACAATATGGCAACTATGAGTAATATAGATGTATAATAATGTGTATTATAATGAAATAAATGTGTATAATAATTTTTATACACATTTTTATTGTATTGTATGCTGAGAATAATTAAACCGCAGCAGCCGCTAGAACCTCAATATTCATTTTAAGAAAATATTAATATCGTCCGCACATTGGCCCGAACCGACGCAGACTGATCGACCTTCCAACGTGTGGACGCCGTCACAATCTATTGGCAATCATCTTCGCCACAACATTGGCTAACATGTTGGCTATCGTGTAGAGGCGCCATAAGGGCATAACATATCTATACTTAAATATCATTGGTCAATCCGGTCAATGCAATCTGAGATAGATTAATCGAAGAATCGATTCTTTGGACCAAGTAGATCAATTATTGCAATCGATCTTTGGTACTGAATCGATCCAGTGAATCGATATTAAGTATTCCACCCTAGAAAAATCGAGGTTCGAAAAGATTGAAAAGTAGACAGGAAATACTAAATCAACGATAGCCATGTAAACGGGGGCTGCGAAAAATTGAACCGAATTGATCGATCGATCGCTCGATTTTTGGTTAATCGATTCTTTAGCCCACGATTTTTTTTGAGGATCGATTTATCACTTTTTAATTCAAGTCGATCTTTTTCGAACTCATCTCTACCGCATTGCTTTCCATTGCTGCTTTTTCAGACTTTCAGTACCCAACAGTAATTTCCAAAAAGTTATATTCTATTTCACTCCATAGACAATGCATATCAGTCCTTAAATATATCTGTGCCAAGTGTCATGTGTCAAAGTCAAGTATTTTTGACATATCAATTAATTGATAATGGCCGCGTTCCGTAACTCGACCAAAACGCCCAAATCGTTATGAAAAAGTGTCATTTTGGGCGTTTTGGTCGAGTTACGGAACGCGACCAATGTCAATTGTCAATATCAATAATAAAAACTAATTTCAGAAGTCAGGATAATTTTGAGAATTTTGATTTAATAAAAATAAATAAATTTATCTAAACTTACTTTTGTGTACTGTTCTGGGTGGTTAGCCTATTAAAATTATATATAACTAATAACTTATTCAGTTTGATTTACCCGGATCGTTGGGGTATTCGAGATAACCTACAAAAATGTATTTGTTTCTAAATATACATTTGTATAAAAATCCTTTCACAATGTGTTTTATTACCGAGTACTCTTTTATGCTTCCTGATGAGAAGAGTTACAAGTCAATCGGTTTAAAAACTGGTGATTCGTATTTGCATATTAAGAAGAATAGTGATGAAATAAAAAGTAAAAAGAAGTGGAAGTTAAGAGTGTCAGCTCTATTTCTACAGCCATTCCTAAAGGAATGCATGTATTCACAAGTTTATAGAGAAAACGTATTGAGAAACTTGAGCCGACTGCCTGGCTGTAAGGAGGAGAATGTTATATTTCTTAAGTTAATACTGGAACCACCTGATAAAGAAGTGATTGACTATTTGTGGTAAGTGTTAGGTTTTTGTAAACAGAAAAATGATATTATAATAATTATGTTTCAATTCTACATTTACTTGTATAAATATTATGTTTAAATTAAAACAAAATAACACTCGTTAATTTTTACACTTAGCAGTAAAATACAATACATCTAGAGGCCCAGACATGACCCTGCAGACCCATTTTGAGATTATGTAATTAGAGCATTCTTGGGCTGGGGCATTTTCAGAACTTAAATTAAATTCTATTCAATTGGTTTCTTACTATTATTACTATTACTATCTTACAGGAATGAAAAAATGTTAGTGTTGATATGGACCAGAGTAGAAATAGAAAATGCATTTTCCTGGCTATCTACTCTTGGTGGAGCTTATTCAGCTTTAGGAGATTACTTTGAACATTGTGTAAGTACAGTTACTAGTTACACTTACAGCACTCCTAGTGTTATCAGCAGACTTTATAATCCCCCTTAACTAACCCGCAGTTGAATCTCTTGCATATTCTGAAAAAATATATCCTCAACTTCTGTTAAAGTGCATGGCATTTAATTAAGCCAAATGGAATTGAATTGTTAAATTATGTTATTCTTTTACAACCATATATTTTCTGGTGATTTATTTTTGTCTTAGTACACAAAAATAAATCACCAGTTGCCTGTATTGCTTATTTGTTAATAGGATCATTTTCAGTTAGCAAGTGATAATTCATTCAAAGAAAAAAAATCAAATTGCCAGATTATTGTTTATACCTACTTTATATTTTACAGGCAGATCAAGCAGGTAAAATATCAATACGACAATACAAGCTATCAAAGATGCTTGGTGATGAAGGCTTAACTGCACGTAGTAGGCTATATTCTGCTTTGGCCTACGCTCAGAAAGGCAAGCTAAAGATAGCAAGACATATCGTCAGAAATGTAGCAGGATTTGCCAGGTCCACACAGGATAAACGCTTAAATAGAATGTGCCAAGGTGTCTGGGCAAAACTGAAATATTTAAGGCAATTGCAAAAAGGTTTATGTGGAAGTGATTGTGGTGACTCTAATGTGGTTAAGTCAAAATCGGTGTAATTAAGTCCGAGTTGTATGATACATGTATATTATCTGCATTATGTTGTTAACACAATGCTGCCTATAAATAATACCAAAAAGGCTAGTGCAGTGCTTGATAATGACATTCCAAATGGTGAGGTTACTGTTCTAATCTATTCTCTACATGTTGGGTATGATCAAATACTAGAATGTTGTGTAACATTCATTACTTTTATTTAATAGTACTTTATTACTTTTGCTGTTTGCTACTTCTCAAATATATATGAATGTAATTAACCATGCATTTCAGTTAGTTTTATGAGACTTGATCACTTTAAGTGTTATAATCCGAATTTTATTGGGATGGTTTATCTATAAAAAGTGTGTGTGTGGATTGAGTGAGCACCCTAAATAAAATTAAGAACATTATGCTAGTTATTTAGTAAAAGAATAGAAACAATTGTAAAAGCAATCTCACAATTTGTAAAAAGATAAAACGCGAGATATATCAGTTAATGTATGCTCACTCAGTTCTCACCTAAGACCACTCTGATCTATGAATCCGTGAAGGATACATTTAAGATTTGTGTACTAAGCTTTTTGTAAAACCTTTGTAAAGTTGTCGTTTTTAGATACCAATCGCCTACTGCCGTATAAAAAAAGTTACAAATGCTTTCTTATGCTCACTCAATCCACACACTTTGAAAAGACCCGATTTCCTATAAACCAACTTGAATTAAATTTTGTCATATGCCTCGATTTATTTAAAGGTATTTATATGAATTTGTAAAACACAAAACGAACCATAAAGCTTGCACGTTTTTAAATAATTTATTATTTTAAGTGCTCACTCAATCCACACAATTCTGAAAAGTAATAAGCACTTATATCTTTGAATTGATAGGTACTTATAAAGTTATAAATTGCTCAAGTTTTAGTAAAAATTATTACAAAAAGTGTGCCATTTCGAATTCTTGTTTTTTAGTTTAGTTTAAAAGATATTAATTTGTTAATGTTTTAATGAAAATCTACCACATTGTAGGGTTAAATTAAATAACTAGCATAATGTTATTAATTTTATTTAGGGTGCTCACTCAATCCACACACACCTATAAAAATTGTTGTAACTCAGAATTTTTACAACACTATTTTATGTAGGATTCATTTAAATTTTTTGATTGTAATCTGTGTTGCATTTACCTACATACAACTTAAAGGTCACAATAACAAATATTACCTCTACTAGGCTTATTTCTAACGTACCTTATACCTAAATACGTAATTTATTACCTAAACTCCATGTTAGGATGGAAATAACTTATGATACCATACAAAATATTTTTACTCATGATGCTTTTTACCTTTATACCAATCAAGTATGTTTATTGGTTTTATAGTTCAGGTGACATGTGCCCTTTTTATAAGCCATCCATTTGGCTCTTTGAAGGTTTCCAGAATCTCCAGTGGGTTTTTTTCTTATATAAGTTTAGTATGTGTTCAAGTTGTTTTCATTGTCCAGCAAAACCCTTTTGCAACTTACTCAGTTAAGAACTGCTAGTGTTATTTTATAATATGTATCAGGAGTTTGTTCAATTTGGGTGCCTCTTGTTTGGTGTAACAACTTTTCGTCGAAAATCGCTTCGACTAATTTTAGTTGGAATAAAGTCATTTCACATAATTATTCATTTGATCGAATATTTGATTGCCATAATTTTATTTCTTATCATCATTTGTTTCGAATAATATCTTTTTATCGAATGTTCAAATGCGCTAATTTTAACTAAAGTAATGTAAACTAGACTAATAATGATTTAGTCGAAAGATCGTGTTGGATATTCGGTTCAGCAATTATTGGTTTCCTTTCATATTTAATTGAAAAATTATTGTTGAAATTGTTCCTTCACCTACTTAATTTAGACTGTATTCTTTGGTATAATAAGTATTCAACTAAATAGGATAGGTTAGCGAGGAGCGAAGCGACGAGCGTGTTAGGTTAACAGGAACCATCGCACGAGCCGAGCGAGCGAAGCGAGCGTGCCGCGGCAGCGGCCGGCGAGTGCCAGAACCGACTTTAGGGCGTTTATAACCACCTCAAAGGAGGTATTGACATCAAAACGACCGAATGATAGCTATGATTCTTTATTACTAGCTCATTACAAATACATGATATTCATTTTATATGATAAGTACACATACACACTACACCTCAGGGGCGAAAGAAAAAAAAAATACAATTACAAGTGTTATTTTTTTTTTACATAGTTCTGAAAAGTAATTACATGGTAAATAATTTAGATCTGTTTTTGTGAACAATATCTTCTTTGTTATTTTTCATAATTTTGACATTAACACCTAAATCTTCTATTACATCAAATGGACCTTCATATAAAGCATCTAACTTTCTACCTGTTTCATTTTTTAACAAAATTTTATCGCCACTCTTATAAGATACATTTCTGATTTTTATATCGTAAGTACATTTACGTTTTTCTTTGCTCGCAAGTAAGTTATTTCTAGCGTCTTGAATTGCAACTTGTAATTTATATTTTAAATGACAAGGATAACTATCAGGATTATACAAAGTTTCGATATATTGACTAACTCTACATGGTATTTTACTTTGCCTACCAAACACTAATTCAAACGGCGTATATTTTGTCTCTGTATGCACGGTATTATTGAAACCAAAGCACCAAAATGGAAGCCAATGGCTCCACGTTTCTTTTTGACCATCACACTGTATGCGTAAAAATGCACCTAGATTTTTGTGTGTATTTTCTAACGCACCTATTGATTCATGGTGATATGCTGTTGAAACCAATTTTTCTATTCCTAGAAGTTTACATACCTCTTCCATTACTGATGAGATGAATTCCGTACCCCGATCAGTTGCGATAGTGTTTGGCACGCCGAATCTTAAAATAAAATTATCAACTAATGCTTTCGCAATACTAACCGTTTGCTTGTCTCTGAGCGGATATGCTTCAACAAACTTGGTGAGCTCGCACTGCAGAGTAAGTATGTAACGATAGCCTTCCATATCTATATCTAGGGGCCTACCGTGTCCAAATATATTTTATCAAATGCATGTGAAGCAGTTGTAGTTATATCCATGGGCGCCTTGATATACCTACAATGCTTCATTTTTTGACATTTGACGCATTTACCTACAAAAATCTTAACGTCTTTGTTTAATCCTGGCCAATAGAATACTCTCTTTATATTATTAATCATCCTACGCACACCTGCATGTCCACTGGTGGGTAGTAAATGAAAATCATGTAAGATATATCTTTTCTCCTCGTCAGAAGAAATTCTTTTTATACCTCTTAAAATGCAAATTCGTGGACCGGTCCAATTTTCAATAGATTTTATAGTCTTTAATAAATCATCTATAAACAATTCATTTTCCTTATTCTTTATTATGCAAAGTTCATTAATATTATTACTCATACAAAAATCTCTTAACTTAGACACAAATTCGTCTCGCGTAAAGTGTGTTCTAAAGTCAAGGTTTATGAAGAGTGTATTTTTATTTTTGCAATAAACAAAACATTCATTTTCGACGTCGATTTGTTTTAATCTAGTTAAATTATCTTTATCCGTTTTAGTGATAAAAGTCATTTCTATCGAGTTACTAGGTATTTTTAGTAATTCTACAAATTTTGGTTGATCAGGCCTATTTTCATTAGAATTACTGAAAATCTCTACGTTTGACTCATTTTTAAACCTTCTCGTCTGTGCTCTTGTCATGACATTTACAATATCTGTATTCATTTCTTTCAGCGTATCCGATGTTATACAAATCCTAGACAAGGCGTCTGCTATACTATTTTCCTTCCCTTTCACATACACAACTTTAAATGAATATTCTTCTAATACTAGTCTAAATTTTAGCAGTCTACTCGAAGGATCTTTTATCGAAAATAAGTAAATTAAAGGCTTATGATCCGTCATAATGGTAAATGTTCTCCCATAGATGTATGGTCTAAAATACTTAATTGCCCAAACAATTGCAACTAGCTCTTTTTGAATAGTTGGGTAATTTTTCTCAGCTTTATTAAGCGGTCTACTCGCATAAGCGACTGGTTTTAAGTTTTTATTGCATAAGACTGCACCAACAGCTATACTAGAAGCATCGGTCTGTATTATGAATTCGTTGTCATCTGAGAAATCGGGGAATTCCAAAATTGGGGGGACTGTTAAAGCTTTTCTTAAGATTTCAAATGAATTTTGACATTCTTTAGTCCACACAAAAGGTATATTTTTCCTGGTTAGGTTATTTAATGGTAAAGTTATTTCCGAAAAGTTATTAATAAATTTTCTGTAATAATTGCAAAAAGCAACAAATCTTTTAACCTCATCGGTGTTACATGGGACAGGATAATTTAATAAAATTTTTATTTTTTCTGGATCTGGAAGTACGCCTTTTGATGAAACAACATGTCCTAAATAAAGAATTTCTTTCTTTAGGAAGTTACATTTACACGGATTAAGTTTTAAATTCGTTTTCCTGAGTCTTTCGAATACATCTATCAGGTTTTTATTATGGCTATTTAAATTTCGTCCGAAAACAACGAGATCGTCTTGATATACAAAACATTTTTCATATGATAATCCAGATAAAGCAATTGACATAATACGACTAAATGCACTAGGGCTAGTCTTAAGACCCATTGGCAGTCTCTTCATTTGATACTGACCAGTGCTTGTAGTAAAAGCCGTATAAGGTCTACTAGTTTTATCAAGAGAAACTTGATAGTACCCTTGGTATAAATCCAAATTCGAAAAGTAGATAGAACCAGAGAGTGAGTCCAAAATTTCTGTAATGTTAGGAAGTGGGAATTTATCGTCAATAATACGTTCATTTAATTTCCGATAATCTATTACCAAACGCCACTTCTTTTCTTGATTTTCTGCACTTTTCTTAGGTACCAACAAAACTGGACTAGACCACTCACTCTTTGCTTCTTCTATTATATCGTTTTGAAGCATCTGTTGCACTTGTCTGTTAACCTCACCTTTTAATGACTGTGGTAATCTATACTGCTTAACGTAAACAGGCCTAATATTTGGTTTTAAGGAAATAGTTTGTTCCAAAACATTTGCAGTTGAAAGTTTATCACCTGGCAAAAAGAAAATATCGGCATATTTAGAACAAATATCTTGTATTGACGTTTTTTCTTCATTACTGAGATATTTCAAGTCTATTGTGTTTAATAAAATTTTAGACCTCTCCGCATTTTTCTGACCTACATTAAATTCACAAATATCATAGTGTTCAAGTTTAGATATTTCTGGTATAAACAATGGTAAAATAATGTCTTGCTCACTTGTATTTAAAATTTTTACCGGTATTCTATTATTTTTTACCGTAACAATACCTCCAGCTAGAAAAATATTGTCCTGTAACTGCTTAGAACTTACAACACAATCATGTTTGATCTCTGAATTCAGATAAATATAGTGTATGGATTCGCATCTGGCTGGAATATATAGCATTTCATTAGCATAATCAATTGTATCGTAAAGTTGTAATGAATATTCCGTTCCATTATGTTTAAGTGACAACAAATTACACTCTAAATTGATGACAGCTGCATATTTATGCAAGAAATCTAAACCTAAGATTCCATCTACATTTAAGGGCATGCTATCAAACACATAGCATTTGGCGCTGAATTCGGTATCAAATTCATTATTCCGATGAACCAATTTCAGATAAACATAACCTGAGGCCTGAATTTGACCCGCAATACCGTTGATTGTAGTATTGTCACTAAATAAAGATAAGCAACTTGGTAATGCATCTTTTTTAATAACAGATAACGATGCTCCAGTATCTACAAGCCAAAAATATTTTTTATTGTTCAAATATAACGATATAAATTTTGTATTGCCATGTAAACTTAAAATATTATGTTTAAGATCGAAAAAACTGCATTTGCTCCGATGTTGATGGTTCCGATCCGTTCTGTGTATCTGCATTACTTTGTTCCGTGTGATTTGTATAAAACACTCGGCCTACTCTAGCATTGTTCCTACCACGGGGTCTTCGATAAAAACTCGAACGGTTACTATTTGTCGATTGCCTGTTAGAGCCGCTATTCATATAAGTAAGTATTTTTATTTAAATTATTACGTGTATTTCCACGAAAACAAGTATTATTAAACCTAGTATGATTGTTACTTACGATTTGGTGTTGGTATTCCGGTCGGTAAGATCGGGCTCGACTGGCAGACGTTCTTTGATAAAAATAACTTTGTACCTTACCTCTGCCACGATGAGATATTTGCATCACATTGCCACCGGTTGACGTGGAAGCCGCGGACAGCTCCTCGTCCTTCGCTGCCTGGATCGCGTCCTTGAGATGTTCATAGTTCCGTGCAGCAATTATTGTACTCAGCCTGGAATCACGTAGTCCGTCTGAAAACCGTTTTATTGCCATCTTTTCATTTAAAGGTTTTAATACAGCATAATTATTTGTATCACCATCTGCCTGCGCTATTGTCAAATCAGAAAATAAGTTTTCAAGTTCGGTTCCATACTGGTCAATAGTACGCCAGCCTTGAATTGAATTTTGCAATTTAGTCTGTAAAGAAGTAAACGACTTTTTTGTTAGAAGTGTTTTTCTTAAGTCTACAATAAGATCTTTTGTCGTTGCATAGTCAGACGCCATCCTAAGTTTAGCATTTTCACTTAATCTACTTTTCAACACGAATTTAATAAGTAATTTTTTACCAGTATCCGACAGCATATCAGCATACATCTCAACCGAATCAATTAAGTTTTTAGTAACATTTTCACTACCGTTCATTACAGGGATCAAATTACATGCCGTTTTTAAGTCAAACTCCATGATTGATAAGTTTTCGCAAGAGTTACTATAACAACTAGCTTCTGAATAGTCACTACTACTGTCCGAAGTAGGCTTAGTACAAAGTTGCAAAATATCTGAATAAATTGACTTAATATTATCACTTATTGAAATTAGAATAGCATATTTTTCACTCTTAAAATCTTTCTTTAAAGATAAAGAACTAATAATTTCCTCACTTTTTTTGTAAATAGCTTCAGTTTCTAATAATTTGTTTTTAATCACATTACCTCTGAATCTACTTTTGCCCTTTTTTACTAAATATTTTTTAATTACATTAATTTTTTCTAAACAACTATATAGTTCTTTGTCCATACCTTATAATCTAAATGTATATAAAAAACCCGTAGGACATACCATTATAATTTTCACTCACTATTCACTCACTCACTTTTCACTGAAACTCGTAAGGGCCCCAATGTTCCTATTGCGGTGCTCTTCGGATACTCTCTGCGGACCTTGAAAATTCCATATCCGCAGCAGGTCTCCAAGGTGATATTATAGAATTACGCGATATAATATGATTAAACATTTTAGATAATACTAATGGAATACACAAAACGAAGATTGCTTAACTGGAACGATGTATAAGTATAGGTACACTCATACGACATCAACTCCTCCAGGTGCACCATCACTCCTCGCTCCTCGAAACATAGCATGAGCACTGCATCGCTGCCGAATGGACCTCTGCAGCTCCCGGAGAGTAATTGCACGATCTATCCATTTTTTCTGCGACTTCTTGTACCAGCGTATCAGTACTATCACTCCAGTTGATATTGCAAGGACGATTAGGATTCCCAGTAACACATTTGTGGTAAAAAATTTGTTTTCGGCAACTGTCGCATTATTGCTTCCTCCGGCCATCTGCGCGATAACCACCTCTTCTTGCTTAGTTTGTTTAGTTCCCATTTTGTATTTCAAAACTTTTGTCAAACGGTACGATGTCGAACGAGATTAGCGATAGTAATTGTGTGCAAGCCATAGTTGCATCACTTGCATCACCGAGATACACGAGGCGCCGTAATTTGATGCGCGTTGTCGCCAACGTCGCCGCGTCGCGGGCGGTCCTAGAGCAGGGTCGCCATCAAAGGAGGTATTGACATCAAAACGACCGAATGATAGCTATGATTCTTTATTACTAGCTCATTACAAATACATGATATTCATTTTATATGATAAGTACACATACACACTACACACCTGAACATTTCATGAAATAAACATTGTATAAAATAAATATTCGATCAAATGAACATTATGCCAATCAATATTACACAAAATGAATATTCGATCAAATGAAAATTATGTCAAACGATATTATACAAACTGATTATTATCTTAACGTTGTTCGATTTATTAAAATTATATCAATAGTAGATTGTATGACAAGGGAGCAAAGTAATATTTTTACGGCGAGGGCACTTTTTTGAATCCAGAGCGAAGTGAGGGATTCTAGAGTAGAATCCCGAGCGTAGCGAGGGATTCTTTAGTAGAATCCTGAACGTAGCGAGGGATTCAAAGTATGTCGCCCGAGCCAAAAATATTTGCTCCCGAGTGATACACTCTACTTTTCATCCCCCCCTATGAGAAAATAATAGGCGCCTCAAATTCAGGAATAATACTGTCACAGTCACTAAACTAACCAAACCGACTAACCCTACTAACCCGACTAACTCGACTTACCCGACTAACCCGACTTACCCGACTAACCCGACCAACCCGACTAAACCAAATAAACCAATTAAACTAACTAAAGAACTCATTTTTCAAAACAAAACCATAAATTTCTAACAATCCGAACTGAATTTACTTTTCCTCCTCGCCTTCTTCCCCCGGGGAGGGAAAGTAATATGAAAATTCATTCCCGTCCGCTAAATAGAAAACAGCAACTTTGGGCCCCCGTAAGTCCGAACCAAGTCGTCTTTTTCGAATAGGTGGGATGAAACAGTTTTTAAATAAATAAATAAACGCTAACACACTCATACTCCCGCAGTAGGTTACCAGGTACCTGTGTCGCGGGTGGCATGGACTACACATATAATACATCACAATTACACCCAAGACCCGAGTACAAATATTTATCTGCCACATAAATATCTGCCCCGGCCGGGAATCGAACCCGGGACCCCTCGCATCGCAGGCAGGGTCGCTACCAACTAGGCTACAGGGTCGGGAGTTGTTATACGAAACAAGGGTAACCCGTTCAATTTGATAGCTGCATAGTATATTATGAATGTGAGTGTTAATTTCCTGTGACATAATTATTAAGATGATAATATAAAGCTACATTTCCGTATTTTTATTACCTACTGTGTCAAATCATTTACTTGTAGCAACTATGACAAAGTTAATAAAATATTGCAAGTTCACAATAAAAGCTAAGCAATTTTTCTATTAGAACAGGAACTTAACCCTTAATCAGGCCCCATGTGTAGTGGCATTAAAAATATTTTTAAGTATGCTGTGGTCTTAATATTTACCTGTACAATGTATACTTAGGAACTGTTTCCAAAAAAATATTAAAATTAAGACAAAAACAAAGAGGTCGTATTATGCCCTATGCCTGTTAAGGAGCTCTCTGGCGTTTTATAATTTGTTTCCATTATCTCTATTTTTAATTATGAAACTGCATAGTTAACTGCAATAAATGAACTGTTTTGCAGAAACTGTGGCGGTCCCCTTTTTATTTAATATTTATGAGAAAATTATATTACATAATATGAGATTTATATTTACCTGCACAATGTAATTAAAACACTATTAATTAATTAAACTAAAAGAATGTTAGTTTTGTTAAAAATAAACTTAATAATTTACAATTATATTTTCATTGCAAAATCATCTCATTCATTCAAATCATTAAATATCATACTACCGCCAGACGAGCATAGGGCATATAATTTAATTAACCACCTACTTTGAATAATGATTTTTCCCAAAATTAATTGTTTAGTAAAAAAAAATTAGCTTCATACGAAAGATACAAAAATATTGGCAATAAAAAAAAAGAATAAATTTATGAATTTAAAAAAGACAAAGATCACTCTAAAAGTCCAATTACCTTTTTTTTTTTTTGTTATCGAGGGGGAAACCTTCAAAAGGTACCCGGTGCCGTGGGAGCGACACAGGGTTATGTGGGATTTTTACCCACTAAAACCCCCCCGGTGGCCTACCTCAGCGCTTGTGGAGAACTCCGGGATCTCCAAGGAACACAACCGGAGTCCTCCGAGCGCGGCGCCCTTGGGGCTCTGCCCGCGAGAGACTAAATGCCCCATCGCTAGCCTTCCGTACAACGGTGTGCGGCCACACATACCGTCGTCCTTCCCGGGGTTGCTGATGGACGGTTCGAGCTCCCACTCTAGCCGCCCGCAACCCCTAAAACCCCCTTTTAGTCGCCTCTTACGACAGGCAGGGGATACCGAAGCTCGTATTCTGGTCCCGAGCTCCTAGGTGGTAGATAAATTGTACAGTTGTACTATGCTCAATCCTGATGGGTTAAATATGGCTGATTTCTTAGCATCGTTCATCATGATTTTTAGATCTCAAAGGTGATTGAGATCTTAGTTTAGGTGGTGGATATGTAGGTATGAAGTTCTAAAGTTTGTCATTTATCATTTGGTAACCAGGAATTATGATTTCTTATGACGTCTTATTTATTCATTTTGTACGAATCCAAGTCAACTTATCATACTTATTTAATTTATTGGTGCTTAAGTTAAGTTACCTGATTGTTCTGTTATGTCTTATGATTATGAAAAATAAAACAGATGTTATAAAAAATATACATTTTATTTATGCCAAAGTAGTTTACGTAACAAAGGTTTATAACAAGTATACAAATGCAACTGTAAGTAGGAGTTTAAATTTTCATAAATTTTGCAATAAATCTTACGGAAAATGTTGAAATAATGTCTACAAATTTCAATTTTGACAAAGAAGACTGTGTTTCTATCCATTTGGATAAGCAAAGCACGCGGAGCTTGTGTACATTTTGCGTTTTGTACAGTTTGCGAGTTGTGTTCATTTTGCGTTTTGTACATTTTGCGCCGAAGCGGCATAAACGCGTACTTTTTGGACCTAGGGCCGCACAAGGGCCCTGTATATCTATATAGGCACCATATGACCATGACGACCGCCGCTTTTTGTACAAGCGCCCATGTGCCCTGTGGGAAATTTTAATATTGACATGTCATACGTAACCAGTAGCGCAATAAATGCACAAGTAGTTTATTTCTAAAGATTAAATTGATATAATGTAGCACACACTGATTATCTATTCAATAAACGATCCATCTCTTATAAATAAAATTGGTTAAATATACAGTGTGTCCGGCTTCGGTCTGTACAAACTTATAGGGCGTGTAGTATGAGTTATTTTATGAATAAAATTTTTCTACATACTAGGTCTAAACCCGACTCCTCTCGATTTACAGCCATTTTAATCTATACTAATATTATAAAGCTGAAGAGTTTGTTTGTTTGTTTGGTTGAACGCGCTAATCTCAGGAACTACTGGTTCGAATTGAAAATTTTTTTTTGTGTTGAATAGACCTTTTATCGAGGAAGGCTTTAGGCTATATAACATCACGCTGCAACAATTAAGAGGGAAGAAATAATGGAAAATGTGGAAAAAACGGGGAAAATTATTCATTCTCGAGGGCTTTCGTTGCATGCGTTGCGAAAACGATTCAAGATACCAAAAATATATGTATGAAAGAATTATTCCTCTTGAAATGATCTAAAAAAATGTCCACGACAGTATATGTCTATCTTTTGAGATTAACACACTAGAACCGTTTTTATGGTAATCAAATTTGGTCGAACCCACTGCCATACCAAACTTGCCGCATTTCCAAGTTTAATCTGAATTAATCTTGCTGTGATCCTTTGCTACTTTGCTATTATTTTGTCGTAAGCTTTATTTCTAAGTTTAATTTAATTTAACCTGAATTAATTTTGGTGATAGTTTATTATCTTCCCGAAATTCCTACGGGAACGGGACCTACGCGGTTGATACTTACGGGTCCCGAAGCGAAGCGAGGGCGGTTCGCTAGTGTTTTAATAAAAAATTTTGGACCATGCACATGCACAGTAAAAGTACTATAACTTAAGAAGTTTAAGTCCAATCTTCTTCAAACTTGAATTAATTTTTACTCACTGGTAGGGGCCATCGATTAAATACCTAAAATAATTCATAAACTGGCTTCTACATATTAAAATAACTAGAGAACCGCCCGCGCTTCGCTTCGGGACCCGTAGGTAACACCCGCGTAGGTCCCGCTCCCGTAGGAATTTAGGCTAAAAAGTAGCCTACTACTCGCTCTCTTCACTCCACCCTGTCTGAGGTGTGTGGAGCCCTCGGGACAGTTAGTTCCCCTTTGGGGATGTCTCTCGCGGCCCGTTAAAACGGGCCAGTCCTTGGGTTGGGCCCTTGGTTGTCCATCTGTGGTTAACCAATAGGTCAAGTCCGGTGAGTGGTGACCTTTTTACAGGCCACAGAGTCTTAAACGGGATGGGGTTCATCTTCGCGCCGCCCAGGCGATCGAGCCCCTACCGGGTGAATCCCGCTGGTGGGAAGCCCAGCAGGAGCCGATCAGCGTCGGGCGACGACTTACGAAGCCCCAGTATCAGTCAGTGCTAGGCCCGTCCCGCGCAACCAGCAAGTCGCGCGGGAAGGCCCAGCGGTCCGGTGGACGGGTGTGGAGCGGCGCCAGGTCCTGCAGATGCGGGAACCGCGACGCGTCGACACGCCCGAACATATTGCGTGCCAATCGCTCGATGAAGTCGTCCAGGCTCTCGACTCGAAGGTCCCTCTGGATGACGGCGTTCCTGACGTACCTCGGCGCACCAGTCAGCCGGCGGAGCGCAATCGCCTGAACTGCGCGCATCCTCTTGCGCTGCGGTTCGCTGGCGAGCGCGTACCACGCCGTTGCCGCGTACGTGAGGCGGGGTCTGATGTAGGTCTTGTACACCCCGAGCTTCAGTCCGAGAGGGAGGCTCGAGGAGAGCACTGGTTTCTGCCATCGCACTTCTGGAATTCGCGACGGCTTTCATAACCTGTGGCTTCATCGAGAGTCTTCCGTCGATTTTGCCCAAGTATTTGGGCTGTGGGGCCCATTGGATATCTTGTCCATGAAGCTCCAGAGTAGGGTCCCGCCTGTTGAGGTATCCTCCTATGTTCACAGCCGGCGTCTTCCCGACATTCACCGACAGTCTCCACGCGGCGAGCCATTCGGGGAGGGCATCAAGCGCACGCTGCATCTTGACAATGGCGTGGGTTCTATTCAGCGACGTGGTGATGTACGCCACGTCATCGGCATATAGGGCAAGCGACGCCCCCCCTGCCGCCGGGATGTCGTCGGTGTAGCAGGCGTAGCAGACCGGGGACAGGCAACTCCCTTGCGGGACGCCGGCTGCGATCGGACGCTCGGTGGATTCGGCGTCTTCAACCACTACTCTGAAGCTTCTATTTTCGAGGAAACTGGAGATCATCTTAACGGCACTCCGGGGCGCCGACGGCTGCGAGATCTTGTAGAGAAAGCCGTCGTGCCAAACACGGTCGAACGCCTATTCCATGTCGAGGAATACTGCACACACGCGTTCTCTCTTATTCAGAGCCGCGGTAACGGTGTGCAACACACTCGACAGTGTAGCCGTGCTGTTCAGCGGCATCAAAAAGTAGCCTTCCACTTCTGTTGGCAGCTAGGCTATTCCACCCCGGATGCTTGCAGTTCCAGTCGCCCGCGCCCACCACCGGTGTCGGCGAGTCCAGCAACTTGCGGACATCAGCCAACAGGATTAGTGCCAGCGGGCGGGCGGTACACTGAACACAGCCGGAGCGGGGAGTTCTCGAGGCAGAGCTAAAGTAGCCTATTACATTTGCCTATGACTTAAGTAAATTACATGTAGTATTTGATAGCGTAATTCAGAACTTGCAAATGAATTTTGTTAACGCCATCTATTGGCCACTCCGAAAATAAATATCTAGTAACTAACAAAACATCGATCTTCCCATGGGAATGGGATGTTTTTCCGCGGTAAAAAGTAGCCTACGTCACTCTCCACCCTCCTAACTATCCCCACACACATAAACCTTACCATATAATAGCTTTGTTGCGACGTGAAAGCGTCACAAACAAACAAACAAACAAACAAACAAACAAACAAACAAACAAACAAACACACTTTCACATTTATAATATTAGTAAGGACTAGTAAGGATAAATTAAAAGTAGAATTTATGATAAAAATGACATAGTTTTTTGAATTTTTTAAAGATTTTTCAGAAAATAGCCCCGGTCATGGTAACTTTTTATTAACTCGTCTATCAGATGTTAAGTTTACCTAAACAACGACACCAAAAACTCAATTCTGAGACAATGGGTAACCGAGCAATCGTTGTTTGAACATAGCGCTCTCTAAGGTGATTTATGACCGAGCTCCGAATTTCATGCGGAATCAGGTAGAAAAATGACATTTTGGGTGTTGTGTATCATGACATATCATGGGCTATTTTCTGAAAAATCTTTAAAAAATTAAAAAAACATTTTTATCATAAATTCTACTTTTAATTTATTATTTTAATATGTAGAAGCCAGTTTATGAATTACTAGTAAATCCGCCCTCGCTTCGCTTCGGGAAACCAGTCCCTTCAAAAATCTCTATAAATTTTAACAAATTATGTTATTCCGATGTCTAAGCTATATTACTGCAAAGTTTCATGAAAATCCGTTCAGTAGTTTTTGCGTGAAAGAGCAACAAACACACACACACACACACTCACTCACTCACTCACTCACATACATCCTTACAAACTTTCGCATCACTACATAGTATAAAACAAAGTCGCTATTTTTGTCCGTCTGTTTGTTTGTCTGTATGCTTAAATCTTTAAAATTACGCAACGGATTTTGATGCGGTTTTTTGTAATAGGTAGAGTGATTCAAGAGGAAGGTTTTTATGTATAATACATGCATATATTCCCACGAGAACGGGATCCACGCGGGTGAAACCGCGGGCGGTCCGCTAGTTTATAATATTAGTAGGAAGTAGGATTTTAGGTATTTAATCGATGGCCCCTACCAGTGAGTAAAAATTAATTCAAGTTTGAAGAAGATTGGACGTTATAGTACTTTTACTGTGCATGGTCCAAATTTTTTTATTAAAACACTAGCTTTTGCCCGCGGCTTCGCCCGCGTGGAATTCGTTTATATCGCGAACCGGGAAAGTGGAAAAGGGGGTACGTCATCAACTATCTTCCTGGGAAAATTCATCGAAATCGGTCAGGCGGTTTAGATTTTTCATGCAAACTTTCATCCCCTATTTCAAGCCTTTAGGGGTTGATTTTTGAAAAAAAATGTAGCATATATGTGACTCTGGGTCTTCAACTATTTCCATTCCAAATTTCATCCAAATCGGACCGGTGGTTTAGCCGTGAAAACGTCACAGACAGACAGACACACAGACAGACAGACAGACTTTCGCATTTATAATATTAGTATGGATTAAAATGGCTGTAAATCGAGAGGAGTCGGGTTTAGACCTAGTATGTAGAAGAATTTTATTCATAAAATAACTCATACTACACGCCCTATAAGTTTGTACAGACGGAAGCTGGACACACTGTATATAAAATGCATTAAAAAAAAACAATTTCGTATATGGATATTACTAAACATCAAAAACCATGATGGGTAAGTTGACTTGCAGTCACATTTATTAAGTACAGATTTACGTTTTAAAATATACAGTATTACAAAATGCTTATTGCACCTATAATAGCACAAACTGGTAACTTTAAGATGTAACAATAATACAATAATTACACAGTTACTTGGGATTGTTAAATATTTGGCTGAACCTGGTATTATTACAAATATAACTAATTTACAATACTTAAAATTTTACAAACTAAAAAGTAAATAAAGCCTCCTTGTAGGGAATAAATTTAGAGATTCCATAATGTTTTCTACATTACACAAACATTTACTAGATAAAATTTACTATTTAAAACTTTATAAACAACAATCTAATACATGGGTAACTATTAGTAAATGGGAGTAATTTTGGTGTATCATTAACTTATGTTTATAGTAACATGGTTATATTACATTAAATTCATGGTTATGTTACATAAAATAGTTTGAATCAACAAAATAGACTTTTAAAACTTTGAAACTGTTAGGTTAGGTTCTCACAATCTGTGTAGTAATATTGTGAGTACCGGTTACAGTTTAAAATAGTATAGCTGATGATAGAAGGCTTTAAATTACTATTAAGAAGTATTCTAAGACTACATAATGCAGTAAAAATAGTTATAGTGTTGAGGTTCATGGCACTGTTTAGCTGTAAAATCTTAATTTTAGGGGTAGGAATAAAACTACAGTGATACAAATCTCTGCAATGGTGTAGAACTATTTTTACTTATTATTTGTTAGTATAATATGATTACTAACCCACATAACAATAGGTGGTTACAGGTGGGTACATTTACTGTTTGGACCTATAAAGGAGTGGACTATTTGGCATTCTTTAAATTTGAATGTAAAATAAATATTATACAAAATAAAAAGAAACCATTTTGCCTCTATTCTATAGAAATGTCTCAAGGATGATAATGGCAATATAAAACAATATTAAAATACATCTTTTGAAATTATACATAATTACCAACTCAAAATTCGGGTTACTGCATGCTTTCATAGCATTTTTATCAATGGCACAAGGGTATAACGTGGGGTCTATTCCTTCGAACACAATGGACATGCCAAGGTTCCCATGGGGTCCCATGCAGGCAATACCTTGGCCTTCTGCTTGAATACATCTAACACTTCCGCAGGCACAAACTTCTTATCTACAACCACCTAGAATACACAAAATAGTGATGTGATATTTGGACATAAGTTTTTTTATGTTAGTGTCCAGCTAAGAACTCACCTATTGGTTTGGTCACCAATGCCTACATTATGCCTTAAATAGTGTAAAATTGAGGACAAGACAGAACTATCCTAATCAGATTTAGCAAGGAGCTAAGAGACACTAACTGAAGCTGGTTGTTCTTCAGCAGGGTGCAACATGGGGGAGGGAAGGTTGGGGATGTTATCCAGGACTTAAAACTATAATCCAAAAATAACTTTATTGTATAAATTGTATAAAATATGAATTTGATGTACATACCTCAAAAACAAACTCTCTGAACCAGGGCTCCGTGAGCAATAAGTATCCCTTGTCGTAGTCCTTGTCGCCGTAAGAATTTTCCACGCGGAACTTCACCGGCCGCCCGTTTGCCTACAAATTTTGTGAATATAATATTGTGACCATGAACCTATAAAGGAGTGGACAGAGCCTCGCTAAACAACAAGCTGTTTCGGCCAGGTCGGCCAGGTTGCTATCCGTACAAGCCAGCATGACACACATTGACACACCAGTCGGCCATTAAGAGTTCAAACGTCAATGCAGCCGACGTTACGTGGTGAATATAGTAAGTCAAAAAAGAAAAAAAAAAAGATGCGTGGTGAAATCCTGCAAAAACCGTAGTGACCAAAGGAAAAAAATCCTGGAATCACGTTTCATAGGTAATTTATTAATTTATTCTCTTTATCTATTTAAAAAATATCGAAATAAAATTTCATTTTCGACGATCATAAAGACATTTAAAGTTCAGTGCTGTCAGTATTCACGTAAGCATATTACCGAGATTGTGGGAAATTTGGTCGCTTTGCTTTGAGTTATTTATTTAATAAATTCTGTTAAATATGTTATTTATTTTTTACCAGATTTCATAAGGCAAATATAATATGGAGAAACGACTGGGTACAAATAATTAGAAATTGTAACGGGGAAAATAATTGGTTGGGTTCCAAACAAATATAGGGTTATTTGCAGTCTCCATTTTGAAGCTAACGATTTATATACAACCAAAGGACTCCGGCGTGTTGGTACGTATGTAGTGCCTCAAAATGTAAATTAACCTCTTAATATTATTTTAAGTTATTTATTTCATTATTTTTTTTTTTCATAATTTTAATTCTGTTTTTTTTTTTGCTTTTAGTTGTTATTTGAGTATGCAGCAGCACAATAAGCATCCGTTCGCCCGGGGTAGGACCACCGCCCGCCAAGGTACTCAGTACCATTCCTACCGTCATAATAATTGTTTTTAAGAGCAATTGTGTTCCGGATAGGAAGGTTTGTGGAGCCGGTTTCACTTTTTTAGAGGCGACCATCTCAGACCTCAGGGGTAGCAACGCATCTGTGACCGAATTGGAACAAGACTCATACTAACAATAACTAATTGGACTATTACTAACATTAACTAACAGGACTAATTATCACTAACATACCCTGTCCTCGCACTTATTAACAAACTAACCAACTAATATTCTAACACCATCTACTAACTGGACTAACCATCCTAGTCCCTTTAAGTCTAGTTCTAGGTCGGTCACAGTTGTTATGGGCGGCAGGGGAAGGGTGGTACTGCATGCTCGTTTGCTATCTTAATTCCATAAAAAAAAAAAAAAAATAATATGTCGTGCGTTATGAGTTAATAATAAGCAAAATGGACCCCTGCAATGCTTACAAACTACTGTTGCTTTTTGATAAAAACATCTAATTTTAAAGATGGAAAAAACAAAAAAGTTAAATTTTTACACTTAAAAAATAATTTATTTTAAAATACACTTCAAATCTTTAAAAAATTAAATTGAGAAATTGTCTCATAAAAACTATACGTGTATGTGATATTCTATTTACTGCCCATAGTTCTTTCTAGCATGGTAATTCCGAATCACATAACCAGATCTCTGAAAAAAAAAGATTTTTTGTTGCCTAGGGTTATTTAAAAATTGATTTTGTTAAATTTTTAACTGAATTCAAAAATAAGGAAGTTCTCAATTCAACAGTATTAAAATTTATGTTATGCTTCTTGTTACGTTTGTTAAACAATTTTTTCGTCATTTACGAACCGATTTTAATAATTCTGTTTTTGTTGGAAAGTAGATATTGAGTGTAGTCCCGTCATAAGGCCGATAGTTTTTGAGTTATCTCTGCTGGTCGATGTTGAAGTCGGTCTCTTTTTTTGTAAAAATAAATTTTTAACGATGTCACAGTTTTGTCTTAATGACGCGGTGTCCTTTATAGGTTCATGATTGTGACAATAAAATCTATCTTTCCTGTGTTATTTTATCAATTATATAGAGGTTTCAAAAAGCATGGTTATGCTACTATAATGTTACCTTTACAATGTAAAAAAGCAAAGTTTACATGTACGTATTCGACTAATTTAAAAAATACTTAACTGCACGTCAGGTTTGTACGCGGGCGTTGATTCAACCAGGGGCGGCCCTTATCGGATCTTCAATAACGAATAAAACGATCTCGCATCAACTCACATCAGTGCCGACGGCGGTGAAGGCCATGGCGTGCGTCATGCACGAGTCACCGTACAGCAGCCGGTCCGCCTTGTTCAGACCGATCTGCACCTCCGTGTTGAACACCAGCTTGTAGTCCTGCCTGCGTGCAGACATAGAGTACTAAGAGTATAGTTCCCGTGGCATTATCTCACCGATATTCTCCTTTTCTAAAGACCTGTCTTATATGAAGTAAAAGTTGGCATGAAGCAGAAAGAAATTTGTTACATACATTTCGCTAAATACAGCAGAATCTGTTCCCATGAGATAAATAGAAATAATTATAATAATGAAATTCTATAAAGACAGTCTATGTATGTGTTTTTTGCTTGTTTGATTGAAAATATTTGCATCAATGCAGTTTTTTTCTACACAAAGCAATAATGATGTATTACTTATGTGTATCATCGTTACTAACATTATGAAGAGAAGATGACTTACGCATCCAAATCCTCGAGTCCGTTCTTCGTCTCGAATCGCTTGGACACCTCCGAGCCGAACCACACCGCCTCACCGGCCTTGATGCTATCATGCACCACCCTGCAATTTCACATATACAATATTAAGTTGTGCGCATATGTTACAACCCGGTAACGAACCAACAGAAAGGAAAGTAATCAATTATAATATTTATGTCTTGGTAGTTACGGTTGAACTTCGATTCTATACTACTTAGTTTCGATTCAAGAGTTGGTCAGAGTGGGTAGAGAGTTGTAAGTCTTTCAAGTATGCAACCGTAATAACCAAGACATAAAGAGCATAATTAAATGATTTCGTTTAAGTTGGTTCGTTCTCAAGTCGTTGTAATGTGAGCAAAAGTTGTAATGTGATTATGTGAGCTATATAAAGTGCTATACATATTAAGACGATACTGACTGTATGAGGGTGTCGATGGGCTGGTTGTTGTAGGCGGTGGGCCGGCCGCCCACCACGTTGCCCAGGCACTGCAGCGTGTACAGGTTGCCGTACGGGTTCGATTCCCGCGGGTCGCTCACCAGGCACACCTGCCAACATTAGTTATTATAATATCATAAATATAAAATAAAATTTTGATATCGTAGAATGTACATAATTATTATCAAAAACTAACTTCTACCCGCAACTTTGTCTGGGTTCTATTTATCTAAAAATAAAAACTTTATGATAGTTTACCGTGATAAAAAGTATAATGTCTTAGTTACTGTTTGGAAGGTACTAGCCCCTTATGATACAGGCATAACTAATTTAGGGGTCAGGATTTAAATGTAAGGATTTGTAACTAGTCATAACATGTCATTCATAGATTCATTCAATATTAATAATAAATAAATTAAATGTGATCTCTTCTTTTCGTGATTAAGATAATATATGTTCATAACACCGAAAAGTTGCATTGTCGCTATATGTTTCTGTAAATGTCAATGATGTTAATTGTGATATACTCGTAATATCGATAAACGCCGTATGTGAACTAAGACGAACCTTATCGTCGACATTGAACAGCGGGCGCACGTGTTTGTCGTAGAACTCCTGCGGCGTGAGCGGCCCCAAGTTCACGTACGCCTTCTCCTTGTTGTAGAACTCGTACGTGAACTTCTCTGCCGGAGTGCCTGGACCGAACGATTAAAATGTACTCTTACAACGGTTCGTCTATCTATGACAGTAAAATTGTGAAATTTTGCAATGATTCTATGGTATTTCTACTTCTATTTCTGTGGTGGGTATTCTTGTGGTGGTTCGACCGGTTTTGGGTGCGATATCCAGCAAAGCAGGATGTGTATGATAATGGAATTCATTTGATGTGACAATTCAATTCTAAGATATTTCCGCAAAGGAAGATCTTCCGTCAGGCGAGCTGTCACGCTTGGGAATAGCTAAGCTTCGACTGTTTACGGTCAGAACTTGTATACAGGGAATTTGAAAATTAGCGCATCACCTCTTGCAGGCAGCTTCACTACATTAATCCTAACAACATTTGTTCTATGACTTGTTTTAATTAACAGCTTTAAAAATTTTAGTTTTTCCATACAAAATTTATTTATTGCGTCTGAACTCGCATTACTCTACGCTATGCACCTTGTGTAGGCAAAATATCGGCACGTGTTGCGGGGCGCGGGGTTGCGGGGGGACGCGGCGGCGGCGGCCGGCGATGCACAAAAGTTCAAAAATGTGGTGAATAAAAAGAATTTAAACGTCACAATTTTATTGTCAATACCTCTTGACGCGTCTACGATGCGTCTCCTGTCAGTCAAAAGTGTCAGATACAGCGAAATTTTGGGTTGCATTCTTGCATTTCTTGCATTGCAGTCGCGTACCTCATAAATAGCGTTATGTGAGAAGTGCCGTACGTTTCAATCGATTAGAAACGCGTGCGTAACTCGCGCTCCCGTTTCCGCGTAATTTCGATAAGTGAGTTCCTATGATAAACAATACGTACACAAATACCGAGTACACTGAGATGGTGCGAGTGCTATACTCCATTTCACATAGGATGGGTACGGTGACATTTGATTTATGTTCCAATACACGCTCACTATTTTCAACAAATCAGATAAATATATATTTTTTAATCACCAATTAATTTCCAAAGTTAACAATAATGCTTGATTAGATCAATGGTAATGAAATTGTATTTAAATATGCGTTTTTACATTTTAAACAAATTAGAAAAGGTACAGAAAAAATAATAACCTAAAATTAGAGGCATGAAACCTATGCATGAAACGAAATGTGTTAGGGATTGACACGTAACACGTAACGGCAATTCTGTGAATCGCGTCAACTGACTGACTTGAGATATAGATTATTTATGAATATTTTTAATTTCAATCGATCAAAGGTTAACCGCAAGTGTACTCGATAATCGAATCACATAAATTAATTATGCATAGTCACATCACTACAGAGTTAATTTGAAATGTGTCACCGTACCCATCCTATGTGAAATAAAGTATAGCTAGGTGTGGTGATAATGTTCGCGAAGCCTGCCGCGAGTATGTACGGCAAGTATGACTTTCCTAATTAAAACTTGACTTCACGGCTAAAAAAAGCGCGGGAAAACGTAGTAGATAGTTAGTACCGAAACGTTGAATGAATGTGGGGGGCGGGGTAGGGGCGTGCGGGAATTGTCATTTTACGTATTTCTTACAACATACAGAGCAATAAAATATCAGAGAGAGCAAACATTTTCTTGTTTTATGTTTTTTGGGTTATTTATCAAGATGTAAAAAGTCGTAGAACAGAATGATGTTGTTGGGATTGATGTAGTGAAGCTACCTGCAAGAGGTGATGCGCTAATTTTCAATAACCCTGTATAAGTGAACTGTGACGAAAACATCGATAGCGTGATTCAGCCATGACGTGACGTCACCGTGTAACGTGTGCGACGGCGCAACACTTTAAAAAGTCAAAACACGTATGGTACGAACCTAAACATGTAGCCACGATGTTGTATATAACAGCAATCTGTCTCTCGATGGTCTTCTGTATCGCCTCGTCAGAATCCTTAGCCGCGACCAGATCTCTCAACTCCTTGGCGAATTCTCGTAACTACAACCATTAATTAATAATATAAATAATCATCAACATAATATTAATACGTTAAGCAAAAACGTTTGAAATGGTCGTGTTTAGTACGGGTGCGTACAGATTATGTAACATGTTATATAACTTCTATTTTATAACACGTCCACACTATCTAACATTGTTGTCTAACAATGAAACATGTAACAAGACCGCACACATTAAAATAACATTGTTGTATAACAGTGTTTTATAACAATTCAATGCGTGTCATTGCAAAAACTAATAACATGTTATATAACTTGTTTTGTAACACATATCGTCCACATTAAAAAACATGTTATTTAACTATGTTTTATAACATGTTTTGTTATATAGTCTGTACGCACCATAACAATGTAAAGTAACCCTTTACAGAATGGCTTAGGGTGCGGTTCCACTGAGGCGGAGGGGAGCGGAGCTGTGAGCGATTCACCAATCACATGGCTTGAAATCCACATCTCATTGTGCCTCGCGTGGTTTTCAAGCCATGTGATTGGTGAATCGCGCACAGCTCCGTTCCGCTCCGCCTCAGTGGAACCGCACCCTTACGGTCGAATTTCGGGCGCAGAGCGGGTTTCTAGTTTTAGGGTGATTGCATAGTCAAGCTTTCCGGCGCGGCGCGGTTAAACGGCGCACGGGTCATGAGCTACCAAGTCTCTTGTACCGTTTATAGTGAAAAGAGACCCGCGCCGACGAACCGCGCGCGCCGTGCGTCACATGACGTACATTTATAGCGCAATTCATCGGCGCGGGTCAACCGCGCTGGCGGTAAGCTTGACTATGCAATCACCTAAATATGTAGCTGTAAAAGGAACTGGGTTCCATATAATGGTAAGTCGTCATTGCCGCTCATGGTTAGGGTGGGAAGGTCTAAGAGCGAAAAACCAGGCAGACGAGTTAAGCCGGACACTTGATTATACAGGCCCGGTCAACATTCATTACAGTTAGCAGTAACTATTATCAGTAGCAAATTGGTTAATTTAAAAAGCAAAGAAAGTGCCGCACATCATTTAATTTGACCGAACACGCAACCAAAAAACATGACTGTGTTCGGCTTTATCCAAATGTCTGGCAATCCTACTCAAGAACATTAAATTAGAAGCATCAATGATCTGTTATTTTTTTTTATAGAATTAAGATAGCAAATAAAGAAAGAAGAAAATACTAGTTCTCATGTTTCGCGGCTGAATCTAATATACAATTATCACGAAATATGTGACCAATATCACATAACAAAAATGTTGCTACGTGTTGTGATGAAAGTTAAACAATAATAAAGATAAAATCAAAATGTAAATCTACCTTGGTCTTGATAAGCGCGTTCATTCTAATACTGCGGCGTGAACTGAACGACTCCGGATAACATTTCTTAGGCATCAAGCCGTATTTGTTCACCAGATTCACAATCATATCCCACTGTCCACCATCGTTGATGGGATCCTGAAAAATAAAACTGCCTTTAAGACACATAAAGAAAGTATTTGATTATTGTATAAAGACATAAAGCATCGTAATGTTGTGATTCGGTCACAAGGTCCTAAAGCAAATTAACCTTTTAACAAAAAGACCTATTTATTATTGACCTATTGAGCAAAATATCATGACTGGATGAATTTTATGGCATGTATTGACCAAGATACATTTTATTGACAAAATGTACACTTATAATATAATATATTTTAATCATATTTATATTAGAGTACAAACAGCCATGTCTTTATCATCTGCTAAATGTAATTTTATAGTTGCTCCACGTACATATCACTGTCACTAAATAAACATTTTATTTGCACATCTAACACATATACCATGAGTTGAAAACTGATAATAGGAGGTGATTTAGACATGTATATATTATTAGTTTTTTAACATTTACAACTATGCCTTCGGAATTTCTCGCGAGATGTAAGTCGAAGAAGCAAGATCGCGTGAGAATTTCAACATAAAATAGGCCTTTGTGTTGACCAATAACTTTCTTATAATGAAATACTCATGAATATCGGTTCAGCCATTCCATACATCAACTTGGACAAAAAAGCGAATAGTATTTTAAGTTTGTCGCTTTTATATCCTGTAAATAGCTATAGCACTAGAGGAAACACAGTCATTTTGAAAACACTGCCAGACACCCAGTTTATTTATATACAAGTATAGACTACATATATACATATATTTATTTATCAATATCTATATCATAATATATTAAATAATTGCATGTTTGTGCATTTTGTGTAATGTATGTAATGTAAATAATTCCTGATATATGAATCTCTGATAACAGTTACACAATGTTGATTAAGACCCAAAGATATGACGGTAGGTATGATTTAATGGTTAATATTCATAAGCGCTAATATTATTCTGGCAAAAGAGCCACATGGTTTATGATCATCACCGCTATGGGTTGTCCACAACACCAATGGTATCAAGTTTAAATTATGTATAAGCTAAAGAAGATGAGAATTGAAACTCATAAACAATATTTCACATACATTATGAAATATGATCTGATGATAATTATGATATTTATGCATTTCATTATATTGAAAATATTTAAATCGATGTCAATTATAGTGATATATTATGGTATAATCTAAGCCTGTATGAATTTATAACTATCAGATTACCTTAAGTAGAAAATTGACTAGACGTCCATCAAGCTTCTCTCCTTCTTTGGCAGTGGCCACTATGTTATTCAGCCAGTAATGTGACCTCTCTATCTTGTCCCAGAAGAACAGGTAACTGCAAAAAATGTGTTCCTTATAAGTAAACTAACATTTCAGTTATAAAATATGAATAATTTAAACCATCATTTATAATTATAAGTAATGACTATAAATTTATTTATTATAAAATTAATAAATATTTTATGCCCATAAATATACCCTGTAGTGACATCATAAAATTATTAATGCACTGGGATACGGGACCGTTCTGATTAGTTATTACCTCCAGAAGGTTAAAATGTCAAATTATCCTCCAACCTAATCAAACATTCTTAAAACATATCTTCTCTGCAGTACCTCTGTGAGAATTCGAACTCCTCAATGCCATATTTCCTCATGAACGGCAACCGCATCACATTCAGTGCTGCAAACAACCAGCAACGACCTGTGTTCTCCTGGTTCGTCACCGGTTTACCTTCACTCTCCACCTGTCCAATTATAATAACAAATACAGAGACTACAATGTATTTTAAGACTTAGAACACATTAGTGGCTGAATGTCTTGACTGACTGGCATACATAGCCAAAACTGTAATTAGGCATATATATTTCTTGGAGAGTTTTAGGGAGCACTAAGTGAGGATTTTTAGAAATTACTCCCTAAGGATATAAACTGAAACATTTTAATTTTTTAATCCATTCTCTTCAAAGCTTTTGTATAGGTTTGTTAAGTGACTCAAGTGAGCAATAAGAAAGGGTTTTGAAAATTAATAAAGACACAAGCAAACTCCACAGTTGCAAAGCTGCCGGTGGAAAACAGTTAACAATTTACAAGATTTCTAAAGTTACAATCGTCTTTGCAAACATTACCTTAATATTGTAAACGTGAAGGCTGTTGTCTGTCCTCTTTCTGCTGATGGCAACTTCAAATGGGTCAAATCTTGTACAAGCATTCTGAGCAAGCTCATTCTTGGGGTTTGCATAGAAATCTTGCCTTAATTTTTCTAGAGAGGCTTGACTTAGAGGTTCTGAAACAAAATATAGGATAATTGTGACAAACCAAACTCCTTCGATTTCATATTTTTATTTTTATAAGTTTAAATCCTGTCATTTTTGTAAGAATATATATTGTAATTGGAAACCGAAACAAATACACAGAATTCCTATTATTTTTATCTGGCTTGATTTCCTATTATCCCTCTGATCCCTCGCCATCCTCTATAATAATAATATCTAGTTTTTTATTATTTCAAAACAGGGAAATAAAAGAACGGCTTGACATTTTTAAAGTATAAAGTAGAATCAAAATAATGCCATACCAAGGCAATCAAGTAAACAATAGCCAATTGCTAAAGTACTGATTGCCTGATTTTATCTATCTTTATCACTCAATGCAAAACAGTAGATTGGTCTGTCGGTGGCATCATGGCTCCAGAATTGATGAACCGATTTTTTTAAGGCAGTATTTTTTTTAAAATCCCGGCCATTTATTATTAATTTCAGAATTTATATGATTTAAGGAGAGGTGAAATTAAGGTGATCAAAGAATAAGTACCTGCGTTAAAAAAAATGATTTATGTAAATCTGAAAGCGCGAAGGTATCGCTTTTTATGTACACCTTTTTAATTTAAAACTTATCTAAATACCTTCTCCAGTATCAAACTATTTTTATTTAGAATTTTTGTTTTTTATTTACCTCCTTGTTTAAATGACATAAATACTACGTGTTTTACAAACGCAGCACAAGCACTAGTTTCTTTGAACACATTTAAAATTTTATACATTTCATGATTAAAATTTATTTTTACAAACACTTCACAGGAGAATATATAAATATGTATCGATTAGGTATCGAAACAATTTGTTGGTCAATTTAAAATAAAATAATTCTTGACAATGTTATTTTTAATTTGACATCGACGTGACTGGCAGTTTTATTTTTAAGTTGTGGAAAGTAGTTTTTTATGGTTTTACTGGTATTTAAAATACGATGCCATATATTTATACACTTGCTGTAATAGCGCATATTTAAAATTTAATTCTAATTTGAGAAATTAAAACTTACGAAAAAAAGCCATCGCCGTTGCTAACTGCTAGGTATGTACCTAACGTCCTAACCTAATGAAATTAACCCACAGAGTAGTTCAGAGTACTTTTGTATGAATTAACCACAGACAGACTATAAGTCCGTTAACCGTTTTTTTCGCTATGGACTAAATTGACCATAAATTTGGAGATGTTTCAAAATGTATGGAGCCCCGGCCACGACTTTGTACACCATACTCAAAAATGGAGAAACACAATTAAAACAGTTTTCAATCATCCAATTCCTTTAAATTGCTTTAGTTTGGTGGTACAACACAAAAATGTACACGTAAAATTGCAACACAAAAACTAAAATCCGTCATGGCGGTAAGCTGTCATCACATGTCACGTTGGTTGATTTGATTGAAGTTTGACATATGTACCTACATTTCTGTCATGTTGAGGTGACAGTAGACAGTTCGTGATCTATGATCAATGACAAATTGGCAAGACGCCATGTTGAAACGTGATAAAAGTGAATGATAAATACAATTTTTGTACCAGAAAAGTATGCATTTCAGCAGTTTATCTTTATTTTTCTCGAATTCCATGGATTTTTCTCGATTTTTCGAGGTACTGTACATATTGTGGGCCGGATTTGAAACATCTCCTTTACAATAAATAACATTATGCGTTGTAACAAATAACAATAACAACATTTACGAAGAACATAGGATTAAATTTGTCTCTTCCAGCGACGCAGAGGGGAGATGTATAGACGTGGTTACGGCTATTGGAAGAATGTGCCGTTCGGTACACAATACTACAAGAAATGCACTAAAGAAGTTAAGAAATTGTAGGAAAGACGTATTTTTTAAATTATTTCAGTGTTGGTAGAATTCTCTTATTAAAAACCAGATATTTTATGGTAGTGTTTTGACGTTGTTTCATGAGTGGAATTGTAGATTTTTAAAGCGGACTTCGATATTCATTTATAGAATATGTCTCGACGCGTTTATATATGTATTTGTATGTAAACTTTATTAAGATCAGTTTGCGTGTTGGTGATAGGTAGGTATATAAATACTAACACACTAATACTCCTTCAGTAGAATTATTATATTTTACCGACATTGTATTAAGATTACAAAAATATTCGATTACAATTGCCTTGTTATTATGTCACATCACTACAAAAACAAAAAGTTGATATGAAATGGATATAACTTTGAACGAGCGCCGTTTGACGTGGTTTTCTTTTAAAAGGTATTGTTTTTATATTTGTTATTTAAGTAATTGTAATAATTTTAGCCCAAGATTAATACAATTATTGTAAGTTGGCATAATTATTCGATTTAATGTTATCATTCGTTAATAAGGCAATTAAAAGATATTAAAAAAAATATGCAATTTACTGAATCGAATTAAAAGTCAGAGTATAATGGGAGGTTTACATTAGGCAATTTGCAGAGCGCTAACTCAGTGCACTAACTAGTGTTTTCATACATTACGCTGCACTAGTTACTGTCTAACTGCCTAAAATTTACACTATGCGATTTTAGCACGCTAACTCAGTTAGCGCTCTGCAAATTGTATAATGTAAAGCCCCCATAAGTTTAGTAATTGGCCAAATGAAATTGTAACGAATAAACTCAAAAACTCCAGGAACAATTTAAGAGCCCCAGCACACGGTGTATTTATAAAACGCGCTGATGACGTGCGTTCAACGCGATACAAAAGCACCTATGAAGCGAATATCGCATGATGGAAGTACAAAGGGCCAGGAGGCAAAAATGTTTTCATCATTAAATTACGTTATATGGACATAATAATAATAATAATTCTTTATTTCAGGTTCAGGCCAATATTTGTTAGTAACATTTTGTACTTATTTATTTATTTATTTATTTATTTATTTATTCCATAGCTTACTACTAACATTACAGGTAGCATCCCAATACGTTAGTGTAATTGTAATAGCATAACTTACATTGAAATTACAATAAATAACAATCTATTCATTTTTTCTCAAATAAAAATAAGAAAATAAGATTAGAATTCTTCAAAAAATCAAAAATAAAATTAAAAATTCATTTTACAATCATTATATAAATCTACAAACCTAAGTAATAGAATCACATCAATAATGGTCCTTCCTTATATCTAAGGGTTAGTAAATACTGACAAAATAAGACTTATAAACTAATTAAAACTTATAGACTTATCCGGGAATATTATTTGAAGTCTGCCACCTAGTTGTTGTACCTATCTTATTCTACTTTATCTACATAAGATAAGATATATATATATATATATATATATACTTAAGGCATTAAGTCCGCCTTTTGTAACTACCTAGTTGTAGGTTTTTAAATAAAGTGTAAATAAATAAATAAAAACTAATTAAACTAGGGACAGGAAATGGGGGTTTCCACGCCCAAGCACAGTCTGTACTGCACCACGTGCATGTAGACTTACCCAGTGCCTGAGAAATGGTGAGTCCCACCTGTCCACTAGTGTGCCCAGTATGCTGTTGGTGCTGTCGCGCAAGCGGTTTAGGAGGGAGGCGCATCGCTTCCGGATGATGGCATGAAAGCCATCAGTGTGAGCCTCTGAGAACATCCCGGAGGCGCTACAAAAGCGCGGCAACCCCATCAGCATTCTGAACCCATTATTGTATTGTACACGCAGAGCGTTGTACGTCCTCTGCGTATAGCTGACCCACAGACTGCTCGTGTAAAAAGACTGGCAGTATGCTTTAAAAAGCGTCGCCTGTACCTCAGCGGTACGACGAGCAAACCTACGAGCTAGCATATTACAACGGACGGCCAACGCCCTGCGTTCCCGTTCAATATCAAAGACATCTTTCATGTCCTCGGAAACCCAGTGGCCCAGATATTTAAAATGCGAAACTCGCTTAAGAGGAGTACCGTTAATGAGGGTAACCGTTTTTGTGCTCACCAGTTGGCGCCACTGCAGACGGCGGTCATGCTGTCAAAGCCCGCCCATACATAAACATTGACAAGTGACACTTGTCTGAATACTATTCAGTGAATAGACAAGAGAGAAGTGACAGGCAGACCACCCTCTACACTAGCGGCCTCTAGCGGCGAATCCACACGCGGTTACCCTCATTGAGACGGAAGGTGCGTTTAGAACTCCATTATTACCCGTTCTGAAGGTCATAAATTCACTCTTGCTTTCATTGTATCTAAGCTCGTTCACAGATGCGCAATAATTTACGCAGAGCTCCAATCGACGGGCTTAGAAGCACCATATCGTCAGCATTACCAGTGCTACTAAGCTCTTCGATCAGACGGTTTACATATAGGTTGAAGATGAAGAGCTTCGAAGAGGTAATCCCCCTTTGTCTCACTCCGCACTCCAACCCATACACGCCTGAGTAAGAGCCCGCCCACCTTACTGTGTTGGTTTGATTTTTATACCATGTTCGAAGAATTGTCGTCACATCGTTAGGTAGGGCGTTCTCCCTCTCCAGCTTTTCCCACAGCAACTTATAAGACATCAGATCAAATGCCTTGGACAAGTCCAGGTAGCAGGCATAGACCGGTGTACTTCTATCAGTGTAGTACCGAACAGTTTGCTTGAGAGAAAATATAGCACTTTCCGTGGATAGGTTAGGCCGAAAACCAAACTGTGCATCGTTTAATTTTAAATATTTTTCGAGGTATCCATCAAGCAAACTGTCCAGTACCTTGGCGATCACAGTAGCCAATGATATTGGTCTATAATTTTTCGTATCTGAGGCATCCCTAGTTTTATTTTTGATAACTGGCACAACAATTGTCCTCAAAAGGTCCAAAGGGTAAAACCGGACCCTATTACTGAGACTTCGCTGTCCGACCGTCCGTCCGTCCGTTTATCAAAAGGCTGTATCTCATGAACCGTAATAGTTGCACAGTTGAAATTTTCACAGATGATGTATTTCTGTTGCCGCTACAACAACAAATACTAAAAAATAGAATAAAATAAATATTAAAGCGGGCGTCCATACTATCGACACCTCAGCGATAGTTTAGTCACCTTTCGGTCCAAGAGATGGCGGTGTGCGTAATATGTGGCTACAATAAAACAATTAAATATTTAAGTGAGGCTTTCACACAACAGACCAGATTTTTTTGGCGTTTTATATATAATGGTACGGAACCCTTCGTGCGCGATTCCGACTCGCACTTGGCCGGTTTTATTTTTATATTCCTTTCTGTATGTTGTAATGCCGTCGATTTCGTGATCTTTCGATATGATAAGGCTTCAATGTCATAAATTCGATCTAATGATACTTCGATTTCATAAGCGTTCGATGTGATGAACCATCGATGTAATAAACTTTCGATATAATGAAAGTTCGACCTAATGAATTATCGATGTAACGTGTTTGATATCATGGACTTCTATGTTGTGGCGACACCGCACACACGTCACACGGTGACGTCACCGAAGCCTGAAACGCGCTATCGAAGATTTCTACATCGCTGGCATATATACAACGCCTCGAGTACATTCACTCGGGGCCTCGGCCGCCCCCCAGGCATGTCGTCTCGCCTGGCGGGAGATCTCCCTATTGCCAAAATGTAGTGGCATTCGATGTGGCGTACGTATGGGACCCGATTTTGCTACGATTATGGGGATTAGGGATTTCATGAAATCTCTGAAAACTTCATTTCTCTGCGACATAAGCAAAGCAGAGCTAGCGCCTCGGTGGCGAATATATATACTAATTCAACCATCGGGCTACCTTTCAGTCAGCCTAATGGGGGCTTATACAATTTGCAGAGCGCTAACTGAGCTAGCGTGCTAAAATCGCATTGTGTAAAGGCAGTTAGACAGTAACTAGAGCAGCGTAATGTATGAAAACACTAGTTAGTGCACTGAGTTAGCGCTCTGCAAATTGTATAATGTAAATCCCCCATAAGTGTTAAACGTTTGAAGTGTCATTACAATTTATTAGGAACGTTCGGTGTCTATTACTGCTATTTTTGCAATGGCAATATTTGTATGCAATTGGCGGGAAAATGGAAATAACTTGATTGATTCTTTAATATAATTCTTATCCTGTCTTATACAAGACCTACCTCTTACATTGTTATAGAATTTAAGATCTTTTATTTTATTAAAATACTTTTTGCCAGCGGCTTCGCCCGCGTGAATTTCGTTTAAACTTCACCCCTTTATTTCACCCCATGGTTTCACCCACTTAATTGTCATAAACGTAAGAGTAGATAAAATATAGGTATACTTAATCAGAAAGCTTCGAACTGCTAAGCTATCGGGAGTTACACGTGTTATTGTGAGTCAACCATAAAAGATAGACATATGCTGTCGTGGAATATTTTTTATATAATTTTAAGGAGAACATTTCCGTCATACATGATTTCTGTGTAGCTTTAACCATTAAGGTTGCACACGCGACGGAAGCTTAAAAAATGGAGTAACTTCTCCCGTTTCCCCAACATTTCCCTTCACTGCTGTGCTCCTATTGATTGTAGCGTGATGAAAAGTATACTATAACCAGCGCGGGAGTATGAAAAATAATTGTACCAAGTTTCGTTAAAATCCGTCGAGTAGTTTTTGTTTCTATAACGGTTATACATCAGACAGACAGACAGACAGACAGACAAAAATTTTACTGATTGCATTTTTGGCATCAGTATCGATCCCTATTCACCCCCTGATAGTTATTTTGGAAATATATTTAATGTACAGAATTGACCTCTCTACAGATTTATTATAAGTATAGATTGTACTATGATTGTACTATGTACTGTCTATTGCGCGTACCATATCCTACTGTATCTGAAAACGCAGACGTAAGAAAATCAATAGTTATGTCAGACTCACAAGGTCGACAGAAGTTAACAACATTCCAAGGGTTAGCTATTTACTTTCAGATTATTTTGATTATTCTAGGTGTAACCCAAGCAAGTGTGTAGGAAAATGTCGTTAAAAGCATACGAAGACGCGTGTACGAGAGCAGAATTATTTGGGCAGCCAAAACCAGATAGGGAGGAATTTTTAGAAAAACATAAGCATTTAGATGTCGTGGAGTTTGAAGAAGTGGATATCAAAACAGCAAAGGTATTTTACAGTCTCAAACAAACACTTTTCATAAAACATTATAATTTTTACTGATTGAATTGAATTATAAAAGTTTTGAAGATTGAGGTATAAGTTTTTTTTTCGCCCGGAAATTAAAAATCTCTTTTACAGCCTCAAGTTTTTGGATTTGGATAGTTTCTCAGACTTTCACACTGCCTTAGTTAAAAATGTTCACCTTTACCAGCGACCTCAACTCATTTAGCTTTAGATTTAATTTTGCATTGAAATGTTAAATACTAATTGGACATAATTCATCAAATCAAATTGAAACTGTTATTTCTACGTACCTATATTATCAAACTATCTGCTTAATTAATATTGCGTCAAATACGCAATAATTTTTTTAGTAAACCGATTATTGTCCTACTTGGCCTGCCTCCAATCTGGGAATGACATATTTCTATTGATATAGTTAAGATTATTTTAACTGCAATTGATTCTTCAGATTCTTCTGCAATTGATTGCAGGTTGATTCTTCGCTTCTAGGAATTTAAAATTGTCATACCTATAGTCGGCACAATCCATTGATTCCTATCTCTATGGCACAATCATAAGATTCCGATATGAAGGCTGTCATCACAGTGACAATAGTGAAGTACAACAAAAATCGATGCATTAAATAAACCGATTTATAAATTTAACCGATTATAAGTAATAAGACTTTCTAATCGTTTCGTTAATTAAGTTCGGAACGATAATTTATAAACCGATCTCTGATTGTTTTCTTAAAATCAGGTAAAAACAGATGTAACGTTGAGATTAACACCGAAAGGGATAATAAGACAATTTGACTAGTAAGTTAAGGTGAGGAAATTATATTAGTTATTAAAATGGAAATTTCATTAATCTAGTGAAAACGAAGAAACTATTAAACGGTTAATAATTATCCGATTTGAGTGGAAAAGACTTAAAAACGTATGTATCGGGAATTTATAATAGCTACGAAAAATCGCAATGCTTTATGTGGAATCTATAACTATTTGTATTTTGGGTGTGACATGGTAGCACATACTTTCGATTATAGTAATGTATCGATTATGGTCGATTCATAAATTGTTTCAAGAGGTCACATAGGTCCAGCCTCCTTACGTGACACAGTGTGTTCGCACAGTAAATAGTGCATTGCATAATTTAACCAAAGTGACCTATCATTCACTACGAAATATCTTCACTTCATAGTATCCTTCATAGTATAGAACCAGCGGTTCAAATTAAAAAAATATATTTCCGTAATAAGTAAATTGAAGACGTCCATACAAGGTTAGTTTGTATTCATACATGACAGACGTCATATCGGAATCTTATGATTGTGACGACTATAAGTATCTATTTTTAAATCGATTGATTTTTTTAACAAAAACATGTATGTATAGAATGTATATGTTACCGTTAATATGCGTAAATCAGATAGAGTGCAGATTAACGAGGTATTCTGCAAATTATCTGGCTGAGTCAGTTAAAGTGGAAAAACTATAATTGAGTTCCTACATTAACTAGTTAATCTGAAGACTTCCTAGCTAATCTGCAGACTAACGACCATGCATACGGTAAAGTCTATAAAATAGGTTCTTGTTTGAATGTCAATAGTTAAAAACGAGTAACATTGAACGGAAACATAAAAATTGAGTTGATTTTGGATATAAAACAATGAATACCTACTCATTTCCATTACTACTCAGTCAAATTCTTCAAGGTAGGTAGGTCGAATTGGTTACAGAACCGAATTAGCCTACTCCTACTCCACGTAGTCTTGTATGCCCTACCCCTAGAGTGTTTTTTAGAACCCGGAGGCGCGGAGGGAGGACAGCCCCCGCCGGCTGTAACAAAACGCAGACACCCGTGCGAGCCGGAGCGGCTGAGGCTGGTCGCCGAAGGCGACCAGCAAGCCGAAGCTGCGCAGGCGAGCGTGGGTGTCTGTGCTTTGTTACGCAAGGGCGAAGGGGCTGCACCTTCCGCAGCGCCGGAGACGTCACGGTTCGAAGTTATGCCCTATTTTCCGCGCTTTTACGATTCGACCAAATCTCGATCGATCGGCCAGATCGATCATTTCATGATGTGAGCAAATCTACGATGTGGCCACGACATCAACACAAATTGGTACTCAGGTAGCCAGTCTTCCGCAATTTAACGATGTACCATCCGTTACTGTGCAGACTAACTGGGTAAAGTACAAATAAAACCTTTTTTTACACTTTAACGTATCGTATCAGTGTATCTGCAGATTACCTAGTTAATGTTCACATTAACTTATTATGCATTTTAACGGTAACATACCTGGTTGACCGAGCTTTGCTCGGTTGAAAATTATATTTAGTATGAATCGCAAGAAATACGAGGAATTCCGCCATCTATTCAGGAGTCAAATCATACAACTGTTCACTGAGCACAAAATTCATTTTACTTATGTTACGGCCAAAGGATCTCAACAGCGTGTTTCACAAAGTTGTACAGCGCCATCTAGTTTCATACTACTGAAATTTCAACACGTTACAAACAGTACCTCATAGAAGTTAACTGTGTGAGCGAATTAATTGCATTTTAAATAGGTACATACTTAATTAGATAAATTCATTGAACTTTCCTTCGTACTTTTCGCAGGCTTAGGCAGTCCCCGACTGAAATTTTTATTTGCGATAAAATGTATTGAATGTTTATGATAATTAAACAACATAAATAAATATACTTTTAGTTTAATGAGCAAGTTGTTAGGCGTACTTAAAATTTTATTGATTCTATTTACAACAATAGTAATTTCATCGATCTGACCATTATTTATTTAAAACTTTATTAAAATATATTATTAAATCGATAATAACAAAACTAACATTTATTTACAAATATTCTCGTAAATATCACAAACGCACGTTAAACTATCACTACGCGTCCTGCGAGGTCAAGCGAGATAATCGCACTGATTTTTAATTTTATTCAAACAGAAAATAGGTAGGTATAACGCAAAAATAGCGCTTCAACGTAAGAATGAATATAAAAAATATATTCGAGCGCCATCTAGTTTCATACTACTGAAACAAACAAACCGTATCTCATAGAAGTTATCCTAATGTTTCATAGATGGCGTCAGTTCAACACGTTACAAACAGTACCTCATAGAAGTTATCCTAATGTTTCATAGATGACGTCAGTATGATGTTTTTAAAATCTCTTTATCTCGGGAACCGAGCTTTTCTCGAACCTGGGACCTTGATAAATCGATTCCTTGAGCCGAAAACCCCCTAATCTGTAACTTTCATGAAAATCTTTGCAGCCGTTTCCGAGATCGTGATTATATATAAATAAATAAATATACAAGAATTGCTCGTTTAAAGATATTAGATATACATACATATACGGCTAACGGCTTACAGAAAAAATGGAGAAACAGTAACAAAATTATCTAGTTTTCTTCCTCATATAAATATGTATTTTCGATTATTTTCCAGAACACAGCGATGTTAAATGAAGACTTGCAGCATGCAAGTGCTGGGCTAAGCGAGCTGAATACTATTTTAAACTCCACTCAAACTAAAATTAATCGATTGAGGGTAAGGAAATATTATTTTTTTATTATTACATCCCATTCATATTAATCTTCGTATGTTCTGTTATGTTTCGATAAAATGAAGGAAAACTAGCAATATCAAAATAGTATTTCTGTTAATTATATTTTTTAAATACTCAATGAAACATTTAAGCAAACTATTTATAATACTTCTATCGTCAAGTTTAGTCTATGAACTAGTTCTAAAAAATCAGATGCACAGAATTCTCTTTGAGGAAAATTCTATGATGTCAATTAACATTACAATGTGCAATTTGTGTAACGAAATATTTCAGGGCGTGTGTGGAAGCGTTACAAACTTCTTTCGTGTAAAGCTGATGGCTAAGGACAATCTATCATACTCCAGTGATCAAAGTTATGTAGGACAGACTAACTATGACAAGGATTACGTCCCGGCAAACACTTCAGAAAATGGCAGTATAAATCGTGGCCTTGGTCCAAACGACAATGAAATGACACCGCGCGCGGGAATTTTGAAAAAAAATAGCGGCGATATCAACACAGCTTTATCTGATTTGGAGACGATGGAGAAAAACGAAAATAGTTCATTGTTGGGTAAAAGTGTGTTTTTGGATACACGAAAGCAGATGACGTCACAGATCAGTAAGTTGGATACCATGATCAGCAAGGCCGAGAGAGCCGAGATGGCTTTGAATAGCCAAAACAAACAAATTCGGTCCTTACTTCGTTAAATTGTTTGCGGTCACGACTGATTGATTGCGATCTTGTCGTTGCTCAATTGCCCACATCGATGATTATTTTGCGCTAATTTACTGTAATGAGTAAGTTTAAGATTGAAACAAAAAAAAACAGATAGTTGGGCATATTTGCAATTTACAAAACGCAAATAATTTTGCTGTGCCAACTAATATTCTAATACAGAACATTAAGAAGTTGTATATTTATTAACATGGATCAGAATTCGTCGTTACTGATAATTTGAAGGTATAAATAAACAGAGAAATAACAGCAGATTTCGGATAAAGTTATTAGATGATTGATATTTAAATAAATAAGAATCTATATAAATTATCGAAAAATATTACTATACCTAATCAGAAACCATTAATTTTCAATAAAATTTACATGTCTATCTTAAGAATAATTATTTAGTATAAATTGTAGTCGAAAATATGCGAAACAGAACGATCTCGGAAGAGGGTATCTCTGAGAATCTTTTATATTTCGGAATCAAAACTTATATTTAATGAAAATAATTGTTTGGCTTTTACGAACTCCATGGAGTGTTTTTATTTAACAACTGAATCTTATATATTACCCAAATTGCCTATTAAAATTTAATACTCATCAAGTTGTTATGCGATTTGCCATTGGTAAATTGACTTATGAATTTTGTATGATTAGAATAAAGGGCTTAATCGATGATAAAGTAGCAATTAAGGTATAGAGTTTGTACTTGGTACCAATGTACGAGTATACGGTACGACAGTAACACTTTGTGGCCTAAGGTGGAAAGGCCCGGAACTTAGAACCGGAGATTGTCGGTTCAATTCCTACCAGGGTATAATGGCATACCATAATAGAAAGAGATCTTGGGGTCGGTTACGAAGATAGAGGTAATAAATATTACAACTATATATAATATTATTATAATTTATAATATTAAATTGATAATAATAATATGCATATTTTTGCACTTAATGCAAATGTGGTTTTTATTAATGCCTCAATATCCATATTATTGAAGCATCTTTTTATTTTGTTTTGTATGTGAGTAAAATTTAAATACAATGAAGATTGAAATTCTATAGAGCCTCAATTACGCTTCGTAATATCTTGCGTGAATTCATCATCTTTTAGCTTCACGCCATACAGGTTACTCCATCACGCTGTTCCCATGTGTATCGCTGGAGATCCCTCTATCAATCCACCCATCTCTATATTTCAGTTTTGGTCAAATTTCGTCTTTTATCGGAATTCAGTGGCCTTTATTTTTATTATCATAAGTAATCAATTAATTCGAAGTTTTGTGATATTCGCGTCAAACGCAAGGGTTCATTTGCTGTTGGCATGTGCCAATTATTTTCATATTTTTAATTTGTAACGTTACACGACACTATGAAAAAGTAATTACTAAACAAAATTAGTTGTGAAGTTAATTGTAATTAATGTATGTAACAAAGTATAGTTTTTATTAGGCTAATCGTTATGTCAAATTATGTGGCATCGTTGATATTATTGTTGTGTTCGCAATTTTTTAAGAATTTTTGTTTTATATAAAATGTAAGTAGGTTTGGGCATACTCATATCACCTCTTATCATTGAAGGTTGCGTAAGACTATTACATATATTACAACAATAGCAATCATATTTGATACCTACTTATGTACCTGTCAGTATACACTTTAATTTGATCGTCGTGTTTAAGATTTATTTTCATTCATAATATATTACATTAGTGTATATTAGTGATGTAACGAATGTCATTTTTTGAACATTCGCGAATGCGAATGCGAATGCGAATATCTGATTTCGATATTCGCGAATGCGAATGCGAATGCGAATATTCAGTTTTTTTTATTTGAACTTAATTTTCTATGCGTGATCCATTTGCATCTTTCTCCGAAAAATAATTAATTGATTAGAACTCGACTGACTAAAGTTTCACCCCGCTAGAGGGCTGTTCAAGTATAAGGTACCTACAAGCAATTCTTTTTTATAATTTTTAACTTTATAAAAAATCACACTGGAAAGGTAAGTAGTTTGGCGGTAGAAATCTCAAAACAGCGTTTACTCGCTTAGAATTCATTATTTTTGATGCCCGACTCTTGATCATAAATCTATTTGCAATTTGAGAAACGCCGGAATAGCGTTTGGTTCGAGCATAGAAAAGCGGGCAAAGCCTATGCATTTAATTAAAAGTAGACAAAATTATGCAGAAAATGCTAAGAGTTGTAAAAAATATAGGCTTACTAACGTAATCACCAACCAGACCCGCCCACCTCTCATTTAATAATTACTTAAAATTTTGCCATTTAATTTTTTTTAGGACTTGTAGTTTTTCTGGAAATTGCGATAAACCGTTTTTTACCCTTAAACCCCCCTCAACCTCTTCCCGACCTCAGATACTCCGTAAATTATTTTTCCTTTTATTTTTGTCATGTTTTCTTCCTTTCCCAATAGATTTCATCCAGTTACTATTTTTTTTTACTTTTGACCAATTTTAACGGCTTCGGCACTGGTCTAATAATCGGTTCTGCATGTAGAAATCAACTTCTAAATTCTTACTTATGGCGTTGCTGTAATGTTTATTATTATAATTAAGTTTATTATTACTTTGACGGGTTAGTTTTCATGTCAAAGGAACTAAACTAAAATATCAATGAAAAAATATTGAATTTTGTTTTTTAAATCCTTTTTTGTTCTTCTACGAAAAAGATGTTAAATAAAATATATCATCAGTTGATTACCTGCACTGTTAGCTTTCAAATGAGACATCTTTCGGCCTCCATAGAGGAGGGGGCAAGAGAGAATTTGGATAGAGATTTGTCGATATAAATTTCATCCCCCTTAAATCTCCGACACTGGTGACCAGACACATTGTATACTTCTTACTTTTACGTAGACATTTTTGTTGTCATTTCACAATATAGTGGCCGAGAACGTGACAAAACTTCTTTGGTTCATTTAAGCAGGTTTGTCGTGCACTTAGTCCAGTATTAATAAAGGATTTTTTTATATGAATAAATATGTCTACATTATCATAAAGAAATAATTGGTAAACAAAACAATACCATAAAAAACTATTATGAATCGAAAAACATCAAAAATGTTAACTGCTTCTTAAGCGTCCAAAGTGAGGGTAGTTGAAATAATATTGACGTACCTATACCTCGAAAACTAGACGTGATGATACCACATAATGTTTGGTATTATAATATTATGTTTGGTACTTTTTAATCTTTTTATCAATGACTTGTTACATACCTATTCATTGCATCCAACAGTTACGCGGGTACCAAAATCGTGTAACGCAGTGTTATTTTTAATTTCTTCTGGTGTAGTTCAATATTCGCAAAACATTCGCATAAATTTTGCGAATGCGAATGCGAATGCGAATATGGAAAAATTATGCGAATATTCGCGAATGCGAATGCGAATGCGAATATTCGTTACATCACTAGTGTATATCAACATAATAGTAATAACATCCATTAGGTATGGATGTTATTCACTATTGTTGTTAAGTTAGATTTAAGAGTTATACTCGAAATATACCTACACATAAATTATGAATGTAATCATTATGAATTTTGGTGCTTAAGTGAATTAAATGTTACATCTCGTTAGTTATATTATGTCTGTGGTGTTAGCTTAGTATAAATGCACTAATGACAATATTTTTGAATATCGTGTTTATATTTTTATTTAAATTGTACGTAGAACAACTAAGTATTGTAATTATGATAAGTGCGAAATATTTATTATTCTAAGTGTTCCTTAATGACTTATTCCCAGCTTCAAATCCTTATAAATATGACATGCTACCTCATAAAACAATGTAAATTACAGATACCTACACCATATAATTTTCGATGTCAAGCCAATGTACCTAAGTAAGAATATTTTATCCCAGACTAGCGAACCGCCCTCGCTTCGCTTCGGGACCACAGCAAGATTAATTCAGATTAAACTTGGAAACGCGGCAAGTTTGGTATGGCAGTGGGTTCGACCAAATTTGATTACCATAAAAACGGTTCTAGTGTGTTAATCTTAAAAGATAGACATAATATACTGTCGTGGACATTTTTTTAGATCATTTCAAGAGGAATAATTCTTTCATACATATATTTTTGGTATCTTGAATCGTTTTCGCAACGCATGCAACGAAAGCCCTCGACAATGAATAATTTTCCCCGTTTTTTCCACATTTTCCATTATTTCTTCCCTCCTAATTGTTGCAGCGTGATGTTATATAGCCTAAAGCCTTCCTCGATAAAAGGTCTATTCAACACAAAAAAAAAATTTCAATTCGAACCAGTAGTTCCTGAGATTAGCGCGTTCAACCAAACAAACAAACAAACAAACATACTCTTCAGCTTTATAATATTAGTATAGATTAATCGTTAAAGTAAGAATGTAAAACAGGAAGCAAATACTTAATTATAGTAAAACTACAATGTTTCTAGATACTTTTAGTTTCTAGACACGAATATCGAATTGTGTTGCATTGCAATTCGCAAGACTTGATTGACAGTTGAAAACTTAGGTATCTATTACTTATTATATAAAAATTTAATTTGGAACAATACTCGTGAAGAAGATGATAATGTTGATCTTTATGCACCTACTTATGCATTAAACGAAAAAAAGTGAAAACTGAAAAAACGATGTCTCTCCAAATGATAAGGTTATCTGGAAGAGATCGCTATGTAGCGATAAGACCGCCTTTTGTACTCTATTATGGTTTTTTGTTTTCTATATGTAATGTAATGTTCTGTTCTTGGTGTACAATAAAGAAATAAATAAATAAACTAGAATCATTTTCATATCTTTAAAAAATCACACCAATGCATTAAATAAATACCTAATTGAAATTGGTCTCAGTAAAATAATAATTTTGTATTTGCTTTTTGTTTTGATTTCAGAGTTCTGGTGTTACAGTTTGTATTTGTGTATTTAAATGTTGCTAATGGATTAAAATTGTTGTTTGAAATAAAGCTGTGACTAATCTCGTTTGTCTTTAAAGTGTCCCAATTTAAATATCAGCATCCGGTCCTTAAGTAAAGCGCCAACAATAATAAGGAACTTTGACGTACCTTCCTGATCTGCCATTGAATTCGACTTCAAAGAGAATTATCTGGCAATGACAAGTCGCAGTGATGATCAAGGGTAAGCAAAAACTAAAACGTATCAACCGTGAAATCGAATTATATAAGAATCTACTTACCGTACCATGACTGATCATTACAGTTCAGAGCTCAAGTTGAAACGATGCTCCTCGCATTCGTTGTTTGGGGCACAATCGCGGCATGTGCCGCGAGTCCTCTTCATAAATATCCCTACGTTTTCCTCCTCGACGTCGGTAATGAAGAACTGGAGAAAACGAACACAGAACAGCTAAGAGTATCTATACCTGGAGGATCTTTAGTTATGAAATATCCGGCAATGGGAGAAGGAGACCCCATTTCTCATGTGAGAGTCAGCGGAATAGATTTTGGAACCGATCTCAAAGTAAATATAGCCGAGGGTGGACCTGGTTACAATTACGTCGTTCTCATGTTCATGGGCAATCCAGGAGTTACATATGATGCAGTAGTAACGCTACAAACTCTACAAACACTTCCGAAAGGTACGGATATTAACTTTATCACTACAAATAAAATTGGTACCACTGATAATGCAAGTCCTTATGAGGTTTCCGAAGCTGATAATGAAGATAATGATCAAGATTCAATAAATGATTTAAAAGATATGAAACAATACAATACAAAAAGCAAGGAAGTCATGCAGTCTACTTCAACATTTTATAATTATGCCAAGAAAGAAATGGCCCATGGTGATGAAGATGATGAAGCGGAAAATGTATCTGCTGAGAAACAAGATGATAGTGAAGAGAATGATTCCGCAGATGAAGAAGATGAAGAAGAGAATGATTTTTCAAGTATTGGAAATCAACGGTTTTCTAATGAAGACAAGCACGAATCGTCTTATGAAGACGAACGTAAAAATTCGGACGAAGACGAGGCAGAAACTGAAGAAAAAGAAAATGTAGATGAGGAAATTGAAAAAGATGAAAATGTTAAAACAAAATTATACGGTGAATCAAATTTTGATCCATTCAGGGATACTCCCAGAGCAGAGCAATATAGGTATGACGTCAATCTCAATAATGCCGATAATGCTAAACCAGACGATATGTTTGACAAATATCAGGATGTAAAACCACATTTTGGTCTGGGATTCAGAGTTTACCCTCAAAGTTTCATTTACGAAAGACAGTATCAAGGAAGTTCAGGATATAATAAGGAGGATCCTGCAGAACTTGGACAGTTTAATAATGAAGAACTTCCCAATGATAGCAGGTTTAAAGATGGCAGTAATAGTATTGATCCGGATTATCTTGTAGCAGAATACTGATATAATGTTAAGTTAAGGCTTGGTATAAATATTGTGACAGTCATAAATAATAGTTATTAAGTATTGCTTTTTTAAACATATTTATCGACTATTTTAGCATCATTTGTTATTGTTATGTTTGAGGTAATGAAATATCTATTACAATAATTATAATTTATGAAGGTATTAACTTAATACCTTAAAATTGAGCTTAATAGTCACTATTAAGCTCAATTTTAAGAGTTAAACATTGTTTACAATGTAACCAATTTAGATTTAAACCTAATAAAATACGTAATGAAAAACTATAAATGACGCACTTTGAAAAATAAATTTTGAAATAGACTTCTTTTAGTAATTAATGACAAACGATTAAAAGAAAAGGAAACATGATAGATAAAACTCAATTGAAATAATTTATTGGCTACTACAACCCATTAATGACCCACTACTGAGCACTCCGACACGGCATAACGACTGCTATTTATCGATAACAACCGGGATCGACGGCTTTAGATACGTGCCTCCGAAGCACGGAAGTGCTCAAGAAATTTTGTCACTAGCGGTCACCCATCCCACTTTTAATGTAATCATCGTTATTGCAACACTTATTACAACGTTATTGCTCGACGACCCTGTAGCCTAGTTGGTAGCGACCCTGCCTGCGACGCGAGGGGTCCGCGGGTTCGATTCCCGGCCGGGGCAGATATTTATGTGGCAGATAAATATTTGTACTCGGGTCATGGGTGTAATTGTAATGTGTTATATGTGTAGTCCATGCCACCCGCGACACAGGTACCTAGTAACCTACTGCGGGGGTGTGAGTGTGTTAGCGTTTATTATTATTATTACTTAGCTTGCCCACTGTTGGTATCGAGTCTTCACTTATAGTATGAAGGATACTGTATCTCGTATACAGGCCATAGTCCACTACGCTGGCTAATGAAGTTAACCAAACTTCACATACCTTTGATAACATTATGAATACCTCGCAAGTGTCCACGTTTCTTCACGATGTTTTACTTCGCTCTAGCAGGAGACAATTAATTTCTAAAACGATGTAAAGCAATAGGTAGGTATATTATTTTGCTGATGTAACTTTCACTCTTGACTTTAATTAGATACTTACTCATGTCGCGGGTCGCGGAGAATGTAAAGTGACAAATGACTAAGCCGTAGCGGAAGTTGGCTGTGGAATGTTTGCTTCCTTATTATGATTTGACGTCAAACCTAATTCGTTCGGTCTTCAGGTAAGTTTGCCATGAATCGAGGTAACGATTATTGTGGAATGGTTTCGAACTGCGTAGGTGTAGGTACACGCGCCGACTAGAACTGTTGACAATGAGCATGATTGCGTGGTGATTGAATGAAAAATTATGTATGGCCACACGAAGTATCTAAAGGAATTTCTTTCATAAATCTGGAGATCTTCAACTTGGTTTAATGATAATAGTCGTGAACGATGTCTTCACGTGCCTTTCGAAGCACGGGAGCGCTCTAAGATCGTTACTAGCAATTACAATAAATTCAAATAGCGATTTACTTGGTCGAGCGACGCAAGCCCAGGGTTGCCACATATGATACTTACTTATATGTACATTTATGTTTATAATGACCGGGACAATTCTACTAGGATAAGTGGGGCCGCCCACCCGTAGTAATAGATCTTGATTTTAATGTCATATTTACCGCTTATTAACCCCCGACGCAAAAAGAGGGGTGTTATAAGTTTGACGTGTCTGTGTGTGTGTGTGTGTGTGTGTCTGTCTGTCTGTCTGTCTGTGGCATCGTAGCTCCCGAACGGATGAAGCGATTTCAATTTAGTATTTTTTGTATTAAAGGGGACTTACGGGCGCGTGTTTTTAGATATGTTTGATGAAAATCGGTTGAGCCGTTTAAAAGTTATTGGGGTTGAAAGGGGGGAAGAATTTTCATTCTGTCTCTTTGTGGCATCATAGCTCCCGAACGGATGAAGCGATTTCAATTTAGTTTTTTTTGTATTAAAGGGAACTTACGGGCGCATATTTTAAAATATGTTTGATGAAAATCGGTTGAGCCGTTTAATAGTTGTGGGGGGTGAAAGCGGGGAAAAATAGCCTTATGTATGCAAATAATATATATTCGTGTGGGGTCTCAAATGAAAGCGTAATAGTAAGAGAATATTTATAACTTAATCCAAAATGTTTTTACCTATAAAAAGTATAAAATAAAAAATTAAATTAAAAATTAAAAAAACCCCCGACACAAACATTTAAAAAGTAAAAAATAATATCTTTAAAATAATACGTCGCGTTGGGGGACCGCTCCATTTACTTCTAACTTTAACATAAAAAAATATTGATAAATGATAAGTCTTGGGTAAAATTAAGACTAAGTAGGTAGGCAAGTGATACTCATGAAAAAAATCGTACTTACGTACTTAGATAATGAATAGTTAGAAGCGGTCCCCCAACGCGACGTATTATTTTAAAGATATTATTTTTTACTTTTTAAATGTTTGTGTCGGGGGTTTTTTTAATTTTTAATTTAATTTTTTCATTAACTGATTAAAAATGAAATCACCACACGTCAATCAAATACAAATAATTAAAAACAAGTAGGCTTTCGGAATCCGGGATAGAGAAGTGTAATTACTGGACACTAAACAAGTTGAATTATTCCAGGACAATCCCGGATTTCCCGGCCATCTGGCAACCCTGCGCAAGCCGCCGGACTGAATAATTTAATTTCTACCTTTAATTGTATTAAATTATAAATTGATTTGCCCCGGCTGGGAGATTGAGAACCTGTAGGTCTGCACTTTTTTCTTCTTAGGTAGGTACTTGTCTTTGGGACGGCAAAGACGCGTTTTGATCTACCTATTTTGAAAAGACTTCAAAAAAGGGGAGTTTTTCATTTCGACTGAATTTTCTTTCCTGCGTTGCCGTTGGTACAACTTATCTGAGTGAACCGATTCTGATAATTCTTTTTATTCGAAAATAGTAATTAGAAATTATGTGAGAAATCTGTCGGATTGTTTTGAACTTATCAATGAGCGCGTATTAACCTTGTGTACGGTCGTCATAATATTTTACTGAATTAAATTCGGATTCTATAATTCTTTTTTCATTCCAAACCTGGTAGTTAACGTAGAGTCCGATTTAAATTTGAGTGACATCAGAAGAATAGGTTTTGAGGTATTTCTATTTGTTTTTTAAACATTATTTATATTATGAGGACTTGCTGTTTTTCGTCAAATTATACGCTATAATATATTTATTGTTACAAGGAGAAGAACAACAAAGGAAGACTAACAACATAACAACATAAGGACAGGGATGAGGGAATTATTATCTAAGAAATCCAATATTAAAGCGATATAAGAAATTTCTATAAAAAATACCATTTCTCGTTTATGTGTTACATTCCACGTGCTAGTAATTGTACGTCTGAAGATAAAGGTTGTTTTCGTTATTTTCATTTCAATAAGTCTGATAACATCTGAACCAATTGCCTGACCTATTAAGTTACACGCGCTTCATCTCAAAACGACCCATACACGTGTCTTTGAAACAGTTTACATATTTCAATATTGTTATATTTCAGGAAAATTAAACAGTTTATCCATATGGTTCGATGTGTTTTGTTATGGGGATTGTTGAAGAACTGGAGTTTTTCTGAGAAACTACTTATCTCACGTTTATGGAAAACAAGTTTTATTAATACTAATTTTGTAAAAAGTTGTCTTTGTGGAATTAAGGTAGCAAACGAGCATGCAGCACCACAATTCGCTGCTGCCCATGCATGATCGACCTAAGCACGACGCAATTTAGGGACTAGGATGGTTAGGCCTGATAAAAGATGGTGTTAGTATGAGTCTCGTTCTAATTCGTTCACAGATGCGTTGCTACCTCTGAGGACTGAGATGGTCATTTTGTAAAAAAAGGTAACCGGCTCCACCTTTCTATCCGGAACACAATTGCTGTTAAAACAATTTTTTATTAAGGCGCTAGAAAGGGTAAGTATCAAGTAGGTACCTATCATTGCGGGCGGTGGTACCCCGGGTGAACTTTACCATCTGTGTTTCAAATCACAGCAAGGTTGATCCATAAATATTTTGGGAGCTATTTTAAAACACTTGATGATAAGCAATTATTTTTTGGCCTATGTTGGATATAATCTTGTTAAGAATCAGAACGATATTTGATGGCGCAATGAAGTAAAAGTGAAAACATGCGGTAGAATAAACTTACCTACTGTAATTGTAAACTACTTCAAATTCATATACTTCAACGGACACTTCAAGAAAATTTCATTATTCATAAATACAAATAGGAACCATTAAAAAACATTACCTACCGGAAAAGTGTTTCCAGAATGGAAAGGGAGATGGAGCAAGAGACGCGTTACATATAGTAGGGCCATTTTAATAGGTCACATTTGACAACCGTTTGTCTTTGCTTCATAGTGAGAGTAACCTGCCGAAAAACATCGATTAAATTAAATTAATCGATAAGCACTTCAAACTTCTGCAAATTGAATGCGATTGATATAAAAAAGTATTATTTGCGCACAGTTCGCTCAACTACTAAAAAACGACAAAAATAATGCGTCAAATAATGAAATCATGACTTTTTGTAACATTTCACGTTTCAGGATACTGGCTTTCGAGCCTGACATTATATATAAATGAATGATTATATATTTAAAAAATGTAACATGCCTAAAATGTAACAAAATTAATTTTGTACGTATTACAATATTTTTTATTTTGTAATGGTGAAATACTTTTTGTCGATTATTTCGACTTATCGAATTCAACATAACAAGTGATCAGTTTCTTTCGGTACCATCCCTAATGTTTAAAAAGAAAAAAAGACGTGTGGTACTCGGAGACTGCCGCGGTAAAGCTATTGCATAGCATTAGATATATATAAATTAACAAAACAAAAAATAATACTGCATTTGTGATAATAATAATAAAATGAATGTATATAGAGTACTAACTCATTTTCTTTCACTATTTTTTCGTGACTTTCTTCATTAATAAATGCACTTTGTTTATTCATGTTTAAAACATTTTGTACACAAATTATACGAGTACAGATATTTTCCTAGTTATCAAAAGTTACATCAAAGTTCATAGGCAATATCACTGAAAGAGACGCATAATAATGACGTAAGCCTAATTGTTAAGAATACGTACATCATAACGTCACATTATAGGTGCAAGACATTTTAATCTTTATTAGAAACGGATAATGCTTTAATTTGTGCAAAGAAGATTTAAATTTTCTGAACAAAAGCATAAGAACTATTTCAGTTGACAAAATAATTCTTTTTAAAAAGAAAATTGACATTTGACATTTAAGTCCTACAACGATCTTTTGGCGCGTGAATGACGTGTGACGTGTGACAGTTGCCTGTATACGTACATTATAACGTCACATTATAGGTGCAAGACATTTTAATCTTTATTAGAAACGGATAATGCTTTAATTTGTGCAAAGAAGATTTAAATATTCTGAACAAAAGCATAAGAACTATTTCAGTTGACAAAATAATTCTTTTTAAAAAGAAAATTGACATTTGACATTTAAGTCCTACAACGATCTTTTGGCGCGTGAATGACGTGTGACGTGTGACAGTTGCCTGTATGGCATGTAAGTACGTACTCTATCACCCTCAAGTCATTATAGTGTCATTGTTTTATGTCATGTCTGTGAGAGACATAGAGAGATGTATTAGGTGTAGGGTTGCCACCTTTTTTTTTGCAAATAAAGTACATTGGTGAGAAAAAAAGTACATAGTACATTCCCAACATATCAAAATAAAGTACAATTTATTTTTCTTTATTATTATATTTAAAAACATATTTTTATTGCTTTTTACAGTTTGTATCAAATTAGGATCTCGACTAAACAATTGCACAGCATCTTTACAATCTATATTTGAATTAAAATTAATAAGTGATTCATTTTTTATTACAAAGAAATCAAATCATGCGAAATAAAGTATTTTCGTGTGCTTTATTGTTCTCATAAAGTATAGAGTACAATTGCCTGAAATAACGTACAATACTTTATTATAAAGTACGGGTGGCAACCCTAATTAGGTGTTTTCGTTACGAAATTTCTCAATTCGGTCCCCACGCCCAAGGCCCGCGATAAAAGCTATGCAATAGCTTAAAAGAGTTCACTGACGTTACTTTGTAACGACGTCAGTTCCTTGTAAAAAGTTTAACAATATCTAATAGGGAATATTAAATAATATGGGGTGTCTCCCTTACAAGGTTACTTTGTGAAATTTTGACGAACTGTCAAATGTGACCTATTAAAATGGCCCTACTATAATACGAAAATTGATCCACAACAGAACTATGAATTTTAATACCACACTGCATTAGGCAATGAGGGTGGCCGTTTTTGTGCTCACCAGTTGGCGCCACCGGCGAGGTGAGGTCCTGCTGTCAAAGCCCGCCCATACATAAACAGTGACAAGTGACATTCAGACAAGTGAGAAGTGAAAGTGCCACAAACTTATCTGACCCGGTGGCCAAAATTGGAACTAATGCAAATGTTAAACTGTTGTCAGACAAAGACAAAGACACTAGCGCTCCCCTTACCGGGTCAGATAAGTTTGTGGCACTGACAGCCAGACCTCACTCTGCACTAGCGCCTCTAGCGGCGAATTCATACGCGTTTACCCTCATTGTCTTAGGTGTAGGTAGCTACGGGAGTTTAGTATATAGTAGTAAGTACGTACAAAGTAAAGGTAGTTCAAGAGACAAATACAGAACAGATGCTTAATAACATTAAAAACTTTACATGAATATTAGCGATTTGTGATAGGTATTTAGGCGAAAGCTGTAGAAACTCGTAATATTCAAAATTTTAAGCTTTCTTTATAAAGACTACCAAAGTGCAAACTGATACTAATTAGTGAATTTATTTTGTGATAAACAATAAATTGACAAATATCTATAGGTACTCAGTTCGCGTTTGATATGGAATTCCTTTCATTGCAACCCACACATATTATGCTAGCTTTCCGCCTCTATGATTAAGTTTCATTGAAGATTGACACAGATAATTTGAAATGCTTTAAGTAAAATGAACTGTGATCCCATGAAATAAATCTTTGGAACAAAGTTCCTTATTTATAGTCAGCAATGAAGCTTACAGGTTGTTTGAAAGCAAGTTTAATAGAAGTTTTGCCTAATGAATAATCAGGACATCTAAAAAGCTAATGAAATACATCGTCTCTCTCCGGTTCTCTTCTTCTCTCTATGTGAAGACTGGTAACGTTCAAAACAAGCACCGAAAAACATTACTGAGAAGGTACCTAGTCTCTAGAATTGAAAGTGATTTTAACTTGCTGTTTCAACCACGGAACATACATATAGTGGAAATGCGATGTAGGCGTGGCCCGCGTGCCACTAGTAAGGGTTGTGTTCCATACTTGCCTTCAGTCATCGCTGTCATCCGGTTCAAGAACGGACGTCTCGTGTCACTTTTGTTTTACGGTATTTCAAAGAAATTATGGTTTGTTGTTCCGTTTTGCAGTGTAAAAATAATAGTAAAACAAGAAATGTTAAGAATGGAGGTGTTTCATATCACCGGTAAGTGAAGTTTTTGCAATAAATCTTATTATCGTAATTTAATTTCAATTACTTAAAACCCAATAGATATTTTAATCTGAAATCAACCATAAGGAATGGGCAATAAAGCTTGCTTTAGCTTAGCTTAGCTTACACGTGTCATCTACATGGTTCATTCACCTCTAGAGGTACCTATTCACGTCTCCGTAGGTGATGCGAAAAAAGTTTATCGACATCGACATTTTATTAGTTATTATTACAATAGTGAGCAATTGTAATGTAACATCTTTAAAATTTTAACCTGCTTAGATAAATTATATAAATAAAGATATGTTATGCGCTAACAAACAGGGGCGTGTTAATGAATAAACAATATAATAAATTAAGTTAAATAATAATAAATAACACCTATAAATAATAACACCTATTTGCAAACTCAGAAACGCCTGACGTTGCGATATATAATATAACAAGTAATGCCGTCGCGTTACTACATATGCAAACAAATGTGATCATTATCCGACTTCAAAAAAGAAGGAGGTTCTCAATTCGACCGTATAGGTATATGCTTTTTTTTATGTACGTTCAGCGATTATTTCGTCGTTTATGGGCCGATTTTGATAATTCTTTTTTTGTTGTAAAGTAGATATGCGCAGTGGGGTCCCCTGATAAGGAAACTAGGATCTGATGATGGCATCTCAGGGAAATCGAGGGGAACTTTTGAAAATTGTATGGACAACTAGTGTGTTTGTTCATGTTATCATAAGTACATTAAAGCGCTACTATTTCATGAAGATCTGGAGTCGATCTGATGAAGCCGAAAGACAGTCGAGGGAACTCCTCAACGATTTACTGCAGTTATTTAGTGTTTGGGCTTGATTAATTTGTAGCGACGAGAACTTTACACTTACATGTTGAATTGAGCGCCATCTGGCGAGTAGTTTTTGAGTTATCTCTACTTATCAAGATTGAAGTCGGTTATTTTTTTTTGTAAAAAGCAATTATTATTTGCGATTTCAAAGTAGGTTTCTTAATGAAAGACTGCAAGTTTGTTAGATTGTCCGTCTGAAGAAATGGTTTTCCGGTTATGCGCACTTAACACTACACCCTATATAACAAAAGCTGGAGCCACCCCAATTATAAACACCAGGAATCGCCACTGACGCATAACCAATTTTATTCCAATAAAAATTTAATTACGAATTCTTGTATAGCTGACTGTCGTATTGATATTATTAGGTAAAATGATAAAATAAACAAATAATAAATTATGAAAATCAGTCGGATCAATATCGCGAATCCTCTAACATTTTAAATTGCATTTAAAATAGGTCCAACCAATTTATCGATAAAATCACGCTTGTGTCAAATCACTAAACGATAACGGGAATTATGGTTGACAAATCATTGAAAATTTAACCTTACTGCTTACAAATAAAGATCAAATTATATTTTTCACAAATATCACTTGCCACCTGGTCAATACAAAATGTCGCAAAACGTTACTTTCTTTATAGAAAAGCCAAGTCTATTGCTCAGAGTCAAGATGTGTTTTTGCATTAAAGTTTGTACAATTTAGGGTATTTAAGCTTTACATATATGCGACCAATTAAAACTACTCTTCACTATTTGTGGAGCAAAATGGGAGTAACCTATATTTCGTGGGAGTAACTGACCACCGTTTGTTTGTGTGCGTTTGGCGACACCGGTTTCAGTAATAATTTTGACGTATCACACTTCCGCTATATGTATGTTCCGTGGTTTCAACGATTACGTAACAAGGGTGTTGATAAATTCTAATAAATCAATGAATTTTAAAATAAATCAGTATTATGACATATTCTACATAGGATTACTCTATCTACTGATTTTAAGTTAGGGACAAAAACCTACACAAACCAGTGAGAGATAAAAGACTTACTAAGAGAGTGGAAGTAAGCACACCTGATGGTAAGTGGTCGCCTTTGTCCATGGGCATTATGATGCATTGAAGGTTTAGAAGCAAACTGTAAAGTAGAGCAAGAAAACGATTCTATTTATATACTATTTAATATTTTTATCAAAAATTGGATCATTTACTAGAATTGTGTTTAGTTAAAAAAAACTCTGCCAGAATGTCCTCCATTCATCGGAAATCAAGCCAAGATTGTAATTCATTTCAACTAGAACTAGCGCTACATACTTAGTTGTAGACTAATGTCCAATCACGCTTCCGTTTTAGTCATGGTCATTTCACATCGCTTTAAACAACAGGGCTTTGTTCTGTTCTTTCTTTAGGTCATAGTACGAAAATCCGCTGATGCAGGTACGTCAGATGATAAATTGGCTCCATCGCTACAAATAGCACTCGCATCTCGCTTGCAGGATGTACAAAAGTACCTATTTAATGCACGCTTTAATCCGACAACATTAAAAAACATTACCGGGAAAGTTGTCTTCAGAATAGAAAGTGTTTCTAAACGTGGATGTAGCAATAACTGAATTATATAACAGGACCATTGATATACAGCGAAAAGCCTATGAATTGTAATACGGGATCGTATTATGTAGATACTTTATTTAAGGGCTAGTTGTTGTACAGGAGTGAAGCGAAGATTTATTTTCAAGTAGTAACTCTCCTCGTTTCGTGCATTAATTAAACTTTAACACCACCACCACCACCACACCACCAGTCGTTTCGGTGAAAAGAGAACAAGTGGTAGGATAAGAGGGAGTCTTTCTCAAAGGCTCATATATTTTACTCGTTTCCATAGAATAGTGCTATGGTTTGACGACCTAAATTGCATATTTTTTTATAGGTTGGGGCTGTGTGTGCAGTGTGTAGCCATTATTATTATTTTTTATTTCCTGGCTAGATGCTCCATCACAATTCTTCTTTAACCCGCCGTTGGTGTCCATGTCTGTGAGACCGGGTTGTTAGAACAACACAAATATTTTTTACCCGGTTCATCGAATTGCATTGGGTTTTCGAGTAGCTGCCTTATTGCACGCCCCCTACCACCAGTGTACCCCACGACAACGACGCGGGCCCACTTCACTGAGTTTTGGTAAAAACCCGGTCTGTGAGACCGGGGTCACCAACGGTGTAAGTCAAATTCACGTCACCAATGGCGGGTTAATGAACCGTGAAACGTTTATTCGCGATTCGTTGCAGCGATGGCCAGTTAGTAAGTACCTACCTAACAGGCGGTTTTTCCACTTTCTGCTTCAGCGACAATGCATCGGATAAGTTTTTTCATGTAAAACTAAAGTTTAGTTAGTAGTTAGTAAGTAGTAGTAGTAAGTAGTTAGTAAGGTTTAGTTACTAAACCCATATAGCCTACTGCATACCTACTCTTTTTCTAAATTTAAGAAATCGGATTGGTCAAATAGGTACATGATGCGATCCATGAGCAGACAGCAGAGCTTTAAATAAATAAATATTAAATCTGAAAAAATATCGATATTTTGATATATCGATATTTTTTACCCAAACCTACTGGCAGATCGGCGCCGGTAACCAGCGTTCTTTTTGAATGCGCCCTTATTTATACTAATTACTTCCCAACTAAATAATGATGAAAATAATTAATTTTTTAATTAATGTTTTTATTGAAAAATACCATTTCATACATTTATCAATGTGTAAAAAAATGAATAATAATAAGAACTACAAGTTCTAATTTTAATTTTCTTCTTCTTCATCATCATCATCGTTTTCCAATGGCTGTAATATTGTTAATTGATTCAGGCGTTACTTTGCGGAACTCCATTATTACAGATTAGATGTTAATCTACTTTGCAACAATCCGCGAGCAAACTCGTATGTATGATGGTGCATACCTTCATGCAAGTAGCACCTCCCTCCCTCCCACATAGGAACATGCAACGAACAAAGAATGTATACACCAACATACATACCACCACCAACACGTGTTTCGCCCCAAAACAGGGCATCATCAGGGTAAGTAGACTCTACGACGGTCGGTCACAAAGTAATATTTCAAATTCCTCTGCGTTCTCGTCTTCAACGACATTTGTCTCCAGTTCTTCCAAGAGTTCGGGATCAAAAGTACCGTCTTCATTCAAATCACTTTGATATGGTGAAACATTAAGACAAGCTTGCCCATTACACTGGCCGCAAGCTAAAGAGCACTGCAACCCTGCTTTCCTGCATCCACATCGCGAACCATAACCATTTTTGCAGTTACAGAATATTGTGTTAAGCAATTCCTCCGGAGCTGGTGGATTCATTGTCATAACAGGTTCCAGGAATTCATCACGCATTATCCAACCCCAATTCTGGGTTCTAAATCATGCCCTAACCAAGTCTGAACTTGATAATAAACACGATTTAAATGTTGAAGAGCTGCTGCACTCGTTGGTGGAAGAGTTGATAACTGCACAGATTTATTTACTGTCTATAGATAAACGCTTCGCGCGCTCTGCCCTCTATCTCGAAAATGGTTCAAGATATGAAAAAAATGATAAAACAAAAGTTGTAGAGAATTTAATCCTCTACAATAATTATAATAAATACAAATAGCATAAAACTCATAGGAAACGAGATATTTGCAATGAATGTGTAAAAAATCGATTTTTTTGACCTTTGACCTTGGAATATCTGTAGTCGCAGACACCCTACGATAAGTAGGTTTTGAGACAAGTTTTAGGGTGTTAAAATAAAGGCTTATACAAGTTTATAGCCGACTATCTCTCATTCCGAGGTGAAACCCCTATTATGCCTGGACTATTTGTAGAAAAATTGCGAACGAAAAAAACAGAATCAATTATAATCAACAGTAATAACACCAACTAATTTCCCTAATCATCTTAGTTCCTCGTCATTGACGACAGCGGACTGGTGATGCTGCTTTATCGTTTGCTATGTAAGTCTATAAAAAACGCGTGAGTGTCGTGGTTGGTTGGAACAAAGTTTTATTGTTGTACTTTAGCTTTCGCACTTGAACATCTGACATACCTACCTGATAGCTAACTTAAACTTATATTGACCTGATAGCTGGCATCTTATTGGCTGTAATTAATAGAACTGATTGGCCAATAATGGCATAGCATACATTCCCATTTGCGTAACGCAAAAATCTTGCACTTTTCATTTTCTAGCTTCCATTCGTACCATGCAATAAGGAAACTTCTATCCAATAGTGAGCGCGCTATAGTTTATCTGTACTAATAGAACGAGTACCTAAAGGGTATAATATTCTAGTTGCAAATTATTCCTCTTCCTAGAGTCCGAAGTCCTTTACGAGTACGTCAAGGAATGGAAATTGGTTAAATAAGGGCTCATTCCCACGGCATACGTCTTTGACGATTCGTCAAAAAACACGATACGTCTTGACGGATGGACGTTCACATTGAATACGGAATCGTGTTTTTTCACGATTCGTCAAAATATCCGCATTGAAGTTCACATTTATTTCGTGATTTAGCTCATTTCAGATTGGTTCAGAAACATTCACGATTCGTGATTTCTAAAAGACGTATCCGTCATAATCATAAAACATTCACGATTCGTGATTTGTAAAAGACGTATCCGTATTCGTCTTTTTTCACGATTCGTCAAGCGTGTGAACATGAGTATTTAAAAAGCATTGCCGCCGTCAAAAAAAATAACGAATCGTGAAAAAAGACGATTCGTGAAAAAAGACGATTCGTCCTCGTGTGAATGAGCCGTAACGCAAAATCAGTTGTTGTTGAAATCTTACGTGGTTAGTAAACATTTATCCGAAGTTGTTTTCACTTTCAACGGGTGTCATAACTTTATGAGTTCTTGGAGGTAATATTACGAAAATTTTAAATTTATTGTGATTTGATACTCAATTCTCAGTATAGATTTATCATAATATAATGTCGCAACGTAAAATATGTACCTAGTAAGTTAGAAATAGCATGTTGATTTAATTGAGGTTATGGAGCCCAACATAAATGATGAGTACATTTTCCACGCCAATTCTTCATGGTATGCTAAGCTAATAAACGGTTCTGATTCCTTCATTATCTATATTAAGGGGCTATTAAGGGGTTATCCATTATTCACGTGATGTTTTTTTTTAATTTTTTGACCCCATGGTGGTCATACATGGTGAGGTTTAAGACTAACCCTATATCAGTGTATTTTTAATACCTACAAAGCATTTTTTTAATTATTCGTAAAATACAGATATAAGTGTACGTACCTATCATCTCATTTTAAACTTACACGTAACGCCGCTTTTCGGTTTAATAATCTCGCGTTTGCCGACAAAATAAATACACAAGACATGATGTATTAAGGTAAAGGGCCACAACTTCGTGCTAGTACATTACTTCGTTAGTTTTGCTTCAGGCGCAAGAAATAAGCTACGTACATAATATACATTAAAATTATACATCAGAATAAAATATCTATCTCCTAACCTGTCTAAAAAACCAAGTTCCAACATTCTACCTACTAAACTCAATGAAATAAAACGCTTGGAAGTCTCATCGGCCGCAAACGTCGGTGAGAGGTGAATATGCTTCCCTATACCGTAAGGCAGGCGCTCAAAGTTCTTAAGCTCATAGAAAAGAAACGGTAAGTCCATTCAAATAAAAACTTAAACAGTGCTTTTATATGTCCCTTTACAATTGATTTGACTCATGAAAAAGTTCCATGCAGCTTGAAATGCTTTTAAAATAGCAATAAACCGACTGACGTAATAGCGGTCATTTTATATTTCGGGTGTCTCCTATTTCGTGACATTCACGAATTAGGGGTTTTATAGATACATTTTCGTTGTTCGTGTTCATATATTAAAAATGAAAAAATTGAAATATAAATGAAAAAAACGAATAAGGTATTTAATTTCAGTACTTGTGAGCTAAATTCGGTATATGTTTTGTTTACTAGGAAATCCATAATACGAGCTTAAAGATGACCCAATTCTACAATTTTAAACTAAATTCGCATAGGTACTAGCAGCATAATTTCGTTTGTTATTCGATTTGTTTTGTCAATATTCGTATATTTTATTATATGTATAAATAGTGTACTGAATAGTCAATTTATATAATCTAGAAAGAATCTCATTACTTGAGTGTGGTAATTTCGAAAAATCAATAACACGAAACAAAGGACTTATCTTTTGTTCCTTGTCCGTTAGTTCGTTGCAAATAATTTTAAAGTAGTTCCAGTCACTTTAGCATAATAAAAAGTTTTTTTTATTTAATCATCACTTTAACAATTTATAAACAATTTGGTATTGATTAGCAATAGGAAACCACAGAGGTTTATAATATGATCTCATATCATTAATTTATATGAGATGCTATCATTAAACAACCTCGGATGAAAAATACCTAAAAAGCTGATTTTTCGTATAGGTGTTTTTGTATAGGTATAAATTTTGGCAGTCATGTTAGATCTCGGAAGTCTTATAAAAGAGGCACAGGACCTAATAGTAACTCAACATCAAATGTGAAAAAGTCTGCTTTTGCGATTATATTGGTTTCTTTTTTGTAGAAATAAGGTAGCAATCGAGCAGGCAGCACCACCTACCTATACTTCTATACTTCTATACTAATAATATAAAGCGGAAGAGTTTGTTTGTTTGAACGCGCTAATCTCAGGAACAACTGGTCCGATTTAAAAAATTCTTTTTGTTTTGAATAGTCCAATTATTGAGGAAGGCTATAGGATATATAACATCACGCCACTACCGAAAGGAGCGGAGCAACAAGTTTCCCGAAGCGAGGGAGTCTACTTAATAATATTGTCTAAGCGTGATGTTATTATAGCCTTCCTCAATGAATACACTATTCAACACAAAAATATTTTTTGAATTCGAACCAAGTACTTCTTGACATTAGCGCATTAAAACAACCCTTCCCCTTTATATTATTACAAGCGGATGTCGTCCTGCAACATACATATGTTGCAGGACGACATCCGACAATGTCCGACATTATTATATTATGTAATATAGTATATTATTAAGTAAGTAGACGCCCTCGTTTCGCTTTCGGAGACTTGTTTCTCCGCTCCTTTTGGTCTTAGCGTAATGTTATGTAAGTAATAACCTTCCTCAAAACAAAAAGAATATTTCACATCGGACCAGTAGTTCCTGAGATTAGCGTGTTCAAGCGAACGAACAAACAAACTCTTACGCTTTATATTATTAGTATAGATATAGTATAAACATTAATTATCAAAATATAGTATTTAAATATATATATTTTTAGAAATTACCAAAAAAACTTTAACAAACGTTGTCACGAAATAGGGGACACGAATTCACGAACTTAGGAACAGAGCCAAATTTTGTCACGAAATAGGGTTCAAAAAAGGGGTCCACAAATAAATTAATAAAAAATTTAATTCTAACTAAAACTGCATAATTCATACCTTAAATTACTAACAAAAGACCATATTCATTACACAAAAACTTTCAGACTGATATCTTATGTAGTAAAATTAAAAAAAAATCTGAAAGTCGGCGGAGGCTTAACATACCGAAATATGGGACACTTACCTTACTATACCTCCCTCTCCCCCTTGTAGATTTTAAGATTTTTATGGCCTCCTCTTCCCTTTCAAGCATCACGATTCAGTGGGTTTGAGACGACATACTTGTCGTCTCTAACTGTCATCCTGCTGTTTCATTAATGGAATATTGACTGTACGTACAAAAAATACGCCTTGGAAAAAAAACAGAAATGCCTGAACCTCTTTGAAATTATAAACAAAAAATAAACAAGCACAATTATGTAAACAGATAATTATGTAAACAGATAATTATGTTGAATTTTTAACATTCCTTGTAAAGTAGCCTTGGTTATCTGATGTTTTTTCAGATAAAGAGAATAATTACAACAGTTTTTAGCGAAAGTACCTATTGTTACGTGTCAGGAGTACCTACTGGGTTCGAGAAAATGCCAAAATGTAGGTACCACAAAGACTTTATTGTAATCGTCGTTACACAATTACACTACGTACACACCAAAACGCTATGCACGTACTCGTAAACACTCGTCGATCACTATATCGCCCGTAGAAATCACTTCACTTCTCGCCGGTATCGCTCGTAGGTATCGCTGGTTCTTCCCGGTTTCGCTTCCGAAACTAGAATGCCACGCAGTCGACCGAGTGCCCCTTTTATACCACTCACGCACCAGACATGCCATTTCTAGATTGTTCCGGTAGTTGTTGGAATGAAGGTCTAGTATGTTCCTTGCAATCGACTTTCGACCTTATGACTTATGTCATAAGGTCCAAGCGTCGTGGCGCCTACTACCGAGACGATCGGGACAAGGTCACGTCTATTGTTCTATTGTTTTCTTGACATGTTTATGGCCTTGTTATTTATTGCTTCCGGGTTAGCGAAGTACATACACCAGGGTTGTCACAGTATTGAGTAGGTGATTATTTCGAGAAAATAGCCCAATATACATAACTAGCGGACCGCCCGCGGTTTCACCCGCGTGGATCCCGTTCTCGTGGGAATATATGCATGTATTATACATAAAAACCTTCCTCTTGAATCACTCTACCTATTACAAAAAACCGCATCAAAATCCGTTGCGTAATTTTAAAGATTTAAGCATACAGACAAACAGACAAACAGACAAACAGACAAACAGACAAACAGACAAACAGACAAACAGACAAACAGACAAACAGACAAACAGACAAACAGACAAACAGACAAACAGACAAACAGACAAACAGACAAACAGACAAACAGACAAACAGACAAACAGACAAACAGACAAACAGACAAACAGACAAACAGACAAACAGACAAACAGACAAACAGACAAACAGACAAACAGACAAACAGACAAACAGACAAACAGACAAACAAACAGACGGACAAAAATAGCGACTTTGTTTTATACTATGTAGTGATATGTCGGAGTCGGAGTATATAGTTATATGTATAAATAATTGGTGCGAGAGAGCTTTTGAAAGCATTCGATGAATTCTGACAGATACTAGGTAGGTACTCTTCTGGAAATCGGTTGGAAGGTCGCCTGGATAACAGTTGAGGACGTGGTAATCATTATATCTCAACTTGTGTACTTATATAAGTAATTGTGATGTTATTGTTATGATTGATTTATGGACAGCACATGATGTACTGATGGTGTTTTATTAAACCAACGCTTCCCACAAAACTCCCACATGAGAATAAATTTTCATTTCATAAAGAAGTTAGCCAGGATGCCGTTATATATAATTAAACTGTACTTAAAGAAAACAACAGGTTTTGATAGATGTCAAGTCAGATCGTAAAATTAATTAATTTTATTGAAAAACTTTATTGTTTCTACGCCATAAAAGAAAATACATGACATACCTACACTAACTTAATGGTCTTAATAAACTTAAATCATTGAGATCGTGTATATAATCAAAGATTGAGATACTATGTACTAAAGTACTAGAGAAGCAATGCTCATATTAATGCGTTCTAAAAAGTGTAGCCACTTTTCAACCGAAATGACGTAGCTTTTGAATATGGAATCGCGGAATGGGGTTGCCTACCCATGTGAAATTTTGGTTAATTTTCCCCACAGAAAACGCTGAATACTTCATATAAATAAAATAAAGTTTAAAATAATCGATTTATGTATTTATTGGAAATATTTAAGGAATTAAATAAATAAGACACTATTTTTATATTTTTTTATTTGTACGTAGTTCTGAAGAAATTATAATGTAGGTATTTATTGTAACTTACTAACAAAAATATAAAGCGTAAAATTTTAAAATATACCATACTAGTTTTTACCCGACTGCGCCACGAGGGTAATGTTTTTCGAGTGTATGTATGTATGTTTGTATGGATGTTTATTTCTTTGTCAAACTCTACCAGCTGGGACAGATTTTGACATATAGTCGTACAAGGATCTTTTGGCGCGTGGATGACAAAAGATCCATGTAAGACTGTATGAGGTGTTGTTGAAATGTTCAGAATTGTGGAAGTGTCATCGACTATATATATTCTCAAAATGACGCCCGCAGATAAAGCAGTCGGGTTTTTTTTATTTTTATACATGAGTGAGTTATCATAACTTTTATTACTTTAAATCGCTGACAAAAAGAGACACACAGAGGTTACATTTAGCCATATCTATGCAGTTGATATTGATTTATGTAGACTAATGTAGAGTAACATTTTCATTATAAAGAAAAAGTATACAGGATTAATGCATTTAATTCTAAAGAATTGTGATTTTCATAATCATATACATATAAATAGAGACTTAAATTAACAATTCTCCTCGTCTCCCAGCAGATACATTTTTTAATCGGCAAATTATTTTCCTCATTTTTTGTTTTCGTGGCGATTCAGTGATTTTTATTTCTTCGTCGGTTTCCTCAGAATCGACATCCATATTTTGTTCCCTTTTGCGTTCCATCTGCTCCTCAGAATAATGGTCCTAAAAATATACAATTTATTACAGCTGAAACAGCAGTTTAATTTTTTATTTTATTTCTACATACTTATTGCGGCATTCAGGATCTTTAGGCACCCTGCTGCAGCGTTGTTATTGTTAAAGCTTTATTGAAATAATTTACTTTATAATTTACAATTTTTCCCATAAATATGGGGAACTCAAACAAAGTTCTATATGGTAACACTCAACCTAATGAAAAATAAATCTAAATTGTATCTATTTTATTGCGTTTTTTCGTAGATAAATAACAAAGAAATAATAAACTTACTTGTGAAACGTGATTCCGGTTGCCTTATTAACCGTTTGTGACGGTGAATCTCATTCTTTCACGGTGCATTTAACCAAAAATTTAAAGAATTTGAAAATTTTTCGTTCCGACGTTATTTGTCAAGCGTCACACGGAACACTAAACTGACGTTAGCTTCACTTAAGTCCCTGGACATATGTATGTGAAGTGGCGACGCTTTGGCGCGAAGATTACTCATCTATACATATACATCAATGACTTAAATAGACTCGACGATTCAACTTCAGCCTTAGAAGTTCTGCACAAAGAAGCGGTAAAAATTTTCCATGCAGTTTTTTCTCGCAGTTATAGATTGCTATTTTTAATAGCTTCTGCCCGCGACTTCGCCCGCAAGGATTCGTTTATATCGCGAAAGGGGATTAGACTTTTCATTTTCATCCCCTATTTCAGTTTCTTAGAAATTGGGTTTAAAAGAATAACCTGTTTGACCTTGCGTCTTCAACTAACATCCTGAGAAAAATCATCGAAATCGGTCAAGCAGTTAAGATTTTTCATACAAACTTTCATCCACTATTTCAACATCCAAATCGGGCCGATATGGTTTAGCCGTGAAATCGTCACAGATAGACAGACAGACAGACTTTCGTTTTATAATATTAGTATAGGAAATATGGATGGCTAAATATCAAATACCTAACTACCTGTCCAAGCTATTTTATATCTACATAAAAATTAAATTAAAAATTAAAAAAACCCCCGACACAAACATTTAAAAAGTAAAAAATAATATCTCTAAAAATAATACGTCGCGTTGGGGGACCGCTCCTAACTACTCATTATCTACGATTTTTTTCATAAGTATCACATGCCTATTTACCCAAGACTTATCATATTTTATCAATATTTTTTTGTGTTAAAGTTAGAAGTAAATGGAGCGGTCCCCCAACGCAACGTATTATTTTTAGAGATATTATTTTTTACTTTTTAAATGTTTGTGTCGGGGGTTTTTTTAATTTTTAATTTAATTTTTATTTTATACTTTTTATAGGTAAGAATATTCTCGATTAAGTCATAAATATTCTCTTACTGTGCCCTTTCATTTGAGACCCCACACGAGTATATTTGCATACATTCGGCTATTCTTCCCCGCTTTTACCCCCCATAACTTTTAAACGGCTCAACCGATTTTCATAAAACATATTTTAAAATATGCGCCCGTAAGTTCCCTTTAATACAAAAAAACTAAATTGAAATCGCTTCATCCGTTTGGGAGCTATGATGCCACAAAGAGACAGAATGAAAATTCTTCTCCCCTTTCAGCCCCAATAACTTTTAAACGGCTCAACCGATTTTCATCAAACATATCTAAAAACACGCGCCCGTAAGTCCCCTTTAATACAAAGAAAACTAAATTGAAATCGCTTCATCCGTTCGGGAGCTATGATGCCACAGACAGACAGACAGACAGACACACACACACACACACACACAGACACGTCAAACTTATAACACCCCTCTTTTTGCGTCGGGGGTTAAAAACAATCATACACTTTCTAATAACCTTTGGAAGAGCCTATATTTATATCAGAACAAGCTTTGGTTCTTGTCTTAAGTTCTTGTAAACACGGGAAACTCCCACATGTGCACTTTAATCAGGTTAAAAATACGTGCCGTGTATACACGTCACATCAATCGGTCATGTGGGCGTGACGAATATTGTTTGCCTACCACAGATTAATTATTCTTAGGGTCGGGCCACATTGATCGATGGCCTTTCGCATTTTGCCGATTGAAAAGGAACACACTATTACGCATTATGCCGATCGCCCGTTTACGGAGCAGTTCGCATCCGTACGGAGCTGTACGGAGGCGTACGCTTCCGTACGGAGCTGTATGGAGGCGTTCGCTTCCGTACGGAGCTGTACGGAGGCGTTCGCTTCCGTACGGAACCTCACCACATTACCACAGTATATAAAATTACAGTATGTCCTGTTGACGACACAATATTTCATCATTTTAATTATAACTACCAAACTGTTACTTTGCAGTGATGAGTTCAAATCATTCGATCGTGAAAATGGTAAATGAGTTTTGAGAACATAAAGTAAAAAAAAATTAAATTGCGTGTACTTATGTACGCGCGTAAGAAGTTATACTTCTTTGGCATCATTAAATAATAAATATTCAACGTTAATAATTTCATAATATTTAGTATTAATTATACAAAAAAAATTGGTTGTCTGTAAAGTCGGTTTACTGATGATAGTTGAACGTGACAACGTCTTAAGAAAATACTGATGGAATGGTAGCATAATCACTAATAGTCATCCTAAACTATCTTTGAATACTTAGTTATAATTTATTTACTGTTATATTGCAGTTAAAAACCTTTATTAAATATTTTACGAAAAAGACTAGTCGTTGCATACCGTATAACGAAACATTAATCTTTAGCTAGTCTGTGCATATTATGTCATGTCAATGTGCCACAAACAAGTCAAAACAAACCTGGCTGGTTATAAATAATTTCGATAAAAAGCAAAAGAGACGTCAGAGTTACATTGACAAAGGCCAATGAGTGGTTTAGCCATAGGTTTAGCCGGCAACTTCATACTGTTGCGCGCGCATCGTAAAATTTCACGCGCCTAACTTCATACTGTTAATTTTTGGTGTAACAGATGCGCGCGCATCGTAAAATTTCACTCTCATGAAATTTCCATAACGCGCCTAAAGAAGTATAACTTCAAAACATTTATACTAAAAATTTTAAACTCATCAGACAAGTGCTTGTTTTAGAATATAGCTGCAAAAAACGCCTAATTTTGGAAGCCAGGCCTTAACAGATTAAAAAATGAATAAGAAAATTATTGCCATCGTTTTTATACAACAAAAAATATAAGAATAGAAATAAATTTAAAGGTCATCATTAAAACAAAAAATATATTGTATTTTATACTGTGGTACACCTGTTACGCCGATCATCGTTGCCGTCGGCCGTCGATCGCCGTCGTCAGCCGGCGCGAGCGGCTGCTGATCGCCGTCGTCGGCCGTCGACGGCCGATCGCGTTTCGTGTCAGTTCGCCGCCGGAGCGCGTACGGCACGTCGATGCGAAAGAATGCGTACGGCGTTCCATACTTTACGCTCCTTTTGTATGGAGAAACCGTCGATCGCCGTCGATCAATGTGGCCCGACCCTTACGTGAGAATGTATTAGTTTATCATTACTCCGAGGTATCGTGTGAATATTAAAATACCTATCATAATCAAATTTGCTTTTGGGGATTTGTGTACAGTAGGTATACCGACCCGCTCTGGAGCAGCATGGTAGAGTATGCTCTAGGCCTCTATTTAGGCTTTTAATGGGTTGAAGCCAGTATTATTATTGTAACTGTAAGTGTCTGTAGGTACATTATTTACTATAGTCTAAGTTATTGTCACGGGTCTTTATAACTTTTGATCCCGGAAAATGGTTTAGTTCCCGCGGGATAATTGCTAAGAACAAAGTGTGGGGTTTTGAAAAAGGTTCATTCCTAATAGGACGTAGTTTTAACAGGTTTAACAGGAGTTTTAACATATTTAACTACGGTAGCTTTAGATTTTATCATAGAAGTCGGAGATACTTGTGACGAAGAGTCACAAAATGCTTGTAGCGATGTTAGTATGAGTTCATTTGATATTGATTGCGATGAATAAAATATATTTTTAACAACATAATTGTAAATCTTTTTACTAGCTCGTTCTGTATCTACATGAAAATTATTTAAATATTTCTTTATCTGTCTATCAACAATATTAATTTAATGTAGTCATTAGTGCTAGTACATACCACAATAGCCTAAACTGAATAAATCTGATTCATTTTCATTTAACTTATAATAAACTTTATTTAATTGATGTTACACTTATTTTGTTGCGTGAGAAAAATATCGATATAAACTATATCGATATAAGCCACATCACTAGAAAAAAGCCATGTCAATCTGTCGCGTAGGTACTATAGGTAGGTACTTACACTTCAACTTGGGAACAGTTCAAGTTTCATTAAAATCGCTTCAGTAGTTTTTGACATAGAGGACATCTGACTGGCAATTAGAGTATTTATTCCGATTTCAAAGTCAGTTATTTCTTTGGAAAAATATTATTTATGGGCGAAGAAAATTTATTCTTCAATAAAATGAGGTCATAGTGCCTGAAATAAAAGAGTGGCAATGTGGTGACACAGCGTGCACTTACCGGCAAAGGTTTATCGAAGCGAAGCGAGAAGCGAGGGCGGGTATGGTGTGGGATATAGATTCCCATTTGGTTTGCAACCAAAATAGTATCAATCTAATAAATAAATAGGCGTAGCTCATTTTATTAGGAACTTAGTAGAATTAGTACCTATCCACATTCGGATATTGTTGGGCGTCACTTGTTATTTTTCGCTTAAAATTCGCTTAAAATTAATTTTAAGCGAACCTTGCCACAGTATAAATGAAAAACGGACTTTAATTCGTTCAATCCTTTCTACAATCGAACAGGCAAAAAATCCAAAAAATACTGTTTTGCTCACATAATTATCTTCTATGTACTTACATACAACGATCAATTACAGATTAAGGGTAAATAGGAACTAAGTAAGGGACAAATTTACAGAAGCGAAAAGAGGGCGGGTTTAAGTAATAATTTCAACTACATGTATAATATAATATGTATCTTGGGCGCGTTCCATTAAGCGACCAGTAGGCGTATTAAGAACTCTTCAATTCCAGACAGTTCACGTTCACAACAGCGCAGCGCCTTACAGGTTATGAGGTACAGCCGTACTTCATAATAAGGCACCAGAACACTCAAAACGTTCAGTTTTCTATAAAAAAGTGTCATTTTGAGATTTTTCGTCGCTTAATCGAATGCGGCCCTTGTAATTTCCTGACTCCCACGTGTGCGAATCCGCGGCTGAATAGTAATCATACCTACATAAGTTCGCCTAACAAATAGGTACATGTTTACCGCAACGGTAAAAAAAACTTATTTCGGTCGGAATAAAATACAACACATTTTCCATTAAGATTTCATTCAAAAACAAAAAGTGAACCGCTCTGAACTGGTGAACCGGTCAGAGGTGTTACTGGAAATATACTTATAAACATTGATGTATAAGTATCTAGATGGATAATCGAATCCGCGAAGACGTGTCAAAAAAGCTGCGCCAACTATTGGCGCAGAAGTACTTTCCCGCCAATTAGTGCCGATCGCGCCGCTTTCGTGTCACTACGTATTACGCGCGCAATTTAAATAAACAAATAAGAGGGATAACATGACGAAATGTGCTATTAAACTGTGCCGGAATTATAAAGGAAGGGTAAAAAGCTCAAAAAACATCACATATCATAGGCAAGTAACCAATAAACATATTTTTAATTAAATTTCAATTTTGATTTTTATTGTAACCAAATTACGTCATTTTTTTGTCAGTGTTGCTAGTTTCTATTTTTATGCTCCCGACTTAACATCATTTTTGTGGGTATATAAATTGGTTTATGGTTACGTGTATATTATTTAGTTCATGTACTTTTATAAATCGATTAAAAAAGGTGGTGTTTACCAATACGTTTGTGTTTATTTATAATAATATAACATTAATATTCGTATGTTTATGAGCCCATTTTAATGATTATTTTTGCATTGGGTCGAATAAACCACTTTTAAAGGTACAAGAGTAATGTGAAAAGGAGACGATCCAAAATTGTATGTAGTCTGGGCCTGGTTTTGTACCAGTGATAAAATAAGATAAAAAAGAAAAATAAACCATTTTTGACTAATCAAATCCACGAACTGATCTTTATTTCATTGCAAAAAATATTTATTAACTCCACGTGACGAAATTATTCTACATAATGGCGGGCAGCAGACCAGAGGATTCATAATTTTTGACGTATGACGTTAGCTGTCAATATGCCTTCTCTATGCTTGAATGATGCTTGAACAATGGCTCGAACTCAGAGTGAAGGACGCCATCTTGCAAGTGTTGCAAGTAGTACCTACCGAATAACTCGAAATTAATTTTATTTTAGCAATTCATTTATTGCGATTTGTGAATTTATTATATTTTTAATGAACTTTCTGTATTTTTTGGTTTTTTATGGTTTAGTGTACAAGATCAGGCCCAAAATGGACCATCTCCTTTTCTAAAATTGTAAAGTTACCGTCTCAGATTAAGGTGAAAATTTGAAGGGAGGACGGGTTCTACACTCTCATTCGTCCCCCTAAATTAAATATTGCTCTCATAAAGTACTTACTTTTTTAAAATTATTTTTCTAAATCTCTAAAAATTTTAAGGTTATGTGGTCTCATTGGTTAATGTGTAAGCGCTCGAAGTCTTAAGTGTATGTATATGTGTGTGTGGACGTGTGTGTGTGTGTGTGTGTGTGTGTGTGTGTGTGTGTGTGTGTGTGTGTGTGTGTGTGTTTTAAACTACATTATAAAAAATAAATAACTTAAGTAGATCTAATTTGATTTTTGGGCCTAATTTTAAATCGTGACATCTCCGGCGCTGCGGAAGATGCAGCCAAACAGGCAAACAGGACTAACAATAGCGAAAAAGTAGTTTCGAACTAACCTTATTATATTGGTAGCACTGTCAAACTAAGCCAAGAGTTAGTAATCCATCCGCAAATCGCGTGTTTAAAAAACACCTCAAAGAATAAAACAAGTCGACGCACTATGGATTGGTAGGTATAGGTTAGTTTGGATTGTATAATAACCAAGCGGAAAAAGGGACGCCCGAAGGGGGTCCCTTCGACATTTATTTACAATACTTCCTGCCTTAAAAGGTAGCAATTATCTAAATAATTTAGATAAGATAAAAGAACCTTGTACAGTATTTTAGTTCCGTCATAACCTTAAAAATTTTGAAACTTAAAAGAATAATTCAAAAAAAAGTATGCACTTCTTTACAGCCATATTTGGGGGGAAAGTTGGGGGAGTCACCAACCTCTCCTCCAAAAAATTTCAGCTTAATTTGAGGTAGTCACTTTATAATTTTTGGAAACTTGATTTTTTTGAAGGAGATGGTCCATTTTGGGCCTGATCTTGTACACTAAACCATGAAAAACCAAAAAATACAGAAAGTTCATTAAAAATATAATAAATTCACAAATCGCAATAAATGACTTGCTAAAATAAAATTAATTTCGAGTTATTCGGTAGGTACTACTTGCAACACTTGCAAGATGGCGTCCTTCACTCTGAGTTCGAGCCATTGTTCAAGCATCATTCAAGCATAGAGAAGGCATATTGACAGCTAACGTCATACGTCAAAAATTATGAATCCTCTGGTCTGCTGCCCGCCATTATGTAGAATAATTGCGTCACGTGGAGTTAATAAATAATTTTTGCACTGAAATATAGATGAGTTCGTGGATTTGATTAGTCAAAAATGGTTTATTTTTCTTTTTTATTTTATTTTATCACTGGTACAAAACCAGGCCCAGACTCCATACAATTTTGGACCGTCTCCTTTCCAACTACAAACTGCGTAAAAAAATATTAATTTAATTAACTTAGCTGGTTTATTACAACATTAACATAAACAACTGTAATTAAATTAATTAATTTTTATTTATTCATGAAAATAACCACTCCATAAATTAAGTTTAATGTGTGATTTATGGGAAAATTTTAGTAACTGGTATCATTGATCACGCAATATAGACAATAGACGAACGTGTAAAACATCGCCTGCACGCACACATGCTTGATATTGTTGCCTTGTTTTTTTTTGTCTTCATTGTAGGGCGACGCTCAATCTAGGTATTTATACATCAATGCTTATAAATAAGTAAGTCGTTCGAGAATCGCATCGGCGTCGGCACATTCGTTCAGATAACGGTCTATAGAAATTCAAATTTGGAATTTCCAGGCAAACATGTCGCCGTTCCATAATTCTAATTTAAAAAGTCCGTGAAACGATACAAACTTCAGCTGCGTTCAGAATATCTCGGCCCGAATACATTTTGATGCATGGTTTGTCTAGAACTGTGCATTATTTTATGTAGGTATATACTGTACTTTACACGCATCTAGTACGTGGTAGAGAGGTGGCATTTAAATAATGGGTATAACTATGGTATTTAAATTAATCAAAAACTCAAAATAATGTCTGCCTCGAGCTATTAAACCAATATAATTTAAATATTCTTAGTATGTATCCTTTATATTTTTTTAATTGAATTTGTTATTTTATTTTTATTTTAATATTATCTAAATAGCTGGGGGTAGCTGTCAATCTGTCAGTGTTGCCACTAACAAGGTAAGGGGAGAAGGTGCAGCTTTATTCGTGGATGAGTGTAGCAATGAGACAGTGTATTACAGTTACCTATAGTAACTTTCGGTAGTAATAATTTTTTATTTTAAATTAAAGATTGTAACAAGGACAGGTCGATATACTGAGTATAAACTATTGTTTAGAGCAATGACATTTTATGTAAAAAGATAGTTATGAGTTTACATTTATTGTATCGTATTCGTAACATCCCGAAGCTAAGGACGATTAAAATACAAAAGCAAAGAAGAAAGAAAGAAAAAAAAACTTTTGGAGGCTGAGAAAAGCGAGCGAGTTGTAGCGAGCCAGTATTTTAACCAAGCATTTAACTATGTACCTAACTCATATTATCTAGTTTCTGAAAGTTTCACTTATCAAATTTTTTTGTTATTTAAACTAATTAACTGCAATTTGTATGATGATTATGAACTTACCAGCCGACGTTGTCCTACAACATAATATTATATTATCCTTTTATTTCCCAGGTTTTAATTTTAAACAAATCGAGATAAAACCTACGCCACTTTTAAGTTCGAGTAGACTTCCAGCCATACACTGCGATAACCGTATCAAATTATTAAAAGTAGGTACATACATTGATGCATGAAAATATTTTAAACGTATTATTTTTGACCTTTTTTCAAATGTCTCCTATGTATTACATGACATAACTACTAGTGATGTTGCATTCATATCTATAGACATCGTAGGTGGCAGACGGGTGGCGTGGCAGAAAAAATAATATTCTTTCATACTTACACTTTATATGTAGGTATTCACATTTAACGCGCAGACACGTGCCGGCGCCGGCCGGGCGTTTTCAACGAGAATGTTTTGTCTGCCACACGCGACGTGTCTGCGTGTGTCTGTAGATATGAATGGAGCATAAAACTTTTATTTTATTAATTGTAATAATTTGTCAAGTCACTGTCATAGTAGGTAATTTATAAGGCGGCAAAATCAAGGTGATCTTCTGTTATCCTCATCATTGTACTGTCAGTATAATCGCAGCCTCTACGAGTATTAAGCGGTAAAAAAACCGTAGAGGTATTTAGCATCTGTTACATAAAACAAAACAAATTTGGAATTCTGACAGCCACTGGCCATTGCATATTTAGCACAAAAACGGTGTCTGAGGGCGATTCGAAATTCAAATGGCTCTCGAAAATAGAACGGCGACGGGTCGGAGAGGCAGAACCGCTACGCAGAATAAATTGGTTCACTCAGAAATTATTCTTCTTCTTCGCAACCTATAACTGTCTCCATTGGCGTGCTGGGCTCTTGATTCAGGGAGGGGAAGGGGGTGGGGTTCAAATCGGGTTTTCGAGGCAGATATTTTAGGGGTTAAGCCACCCCATGCAGGTAAATCATCCTAGGTCCAGGGCGGGGCTAAATTACCTTCTCCTGGACCCTACCTGGTTACGCAGATGGAGTATAGCAGTGAGACACTTCACAGTGTATCATTTCGCAGTTTTTGGGGTACAGGCCATAAGTAATTTATCGCGTTTGAGAGCATCAAGTAAATTTCGCTACAAGCTTTTGAATATTAAGCTTAATATTCATATAGGTAATTAATACGACTTAGAACCATAGGAACATGTGTGCTCTACTGCGACCATTTTGAAATAACCTTGACATTTAACAGGGGCGGATGTTTGCGTTTTATGGGTATCCGTTGTGATTTCAGAAGCAAACGATGGATTTATAAATACACTGCTAATTAGTCATTCTCTGAATAACTCAAACTCGATTACTAAAATTGTGTAATGAACTTCCTCTCGTCTTGTCTAAAATCATACCTTACAGTGCCACAAACTTATCTGACCCGGTGGCCAAAATTGGAACTAATGCAAATGTCAGACAAAGACGAAGACAGTAGCGCCCCTCTTACCGAATCAGATAAGTGTGTGGCACAGTGGCACTGTACTTAAGCTACAAGCTAGGTAGCTACTTATCTGTCTTTCTCTATACCTCTACTTACTCTCTGCTACAATCGTGTTGTTAAATTACTACCGCGTACCACTGACCACACCTAAGTAATGAAACCATATTGATAAAGAAGACATACGTAATGGGTGTCCATTGCAACTGGGTTGCGAGTTGCGAGCATTTAGTGATAAGTACAGTATGGTAATTTTGACTAGGCTGATGTGAACTTCGTTTTCCGAGATTTTTGCGCAGGTACAGTAATTAACCAATCTAAACACGGCGGCAATGACAGTGTTTTGTAATGCGCTACTTCGTATTGGCCATGGACATATTTACGTTCATGGTATTGGCTAACTATCCTACCGCCCGCACTCCCCGCCGCCTACCACCATTTTGGCCTTAAAATCGACATCTGCGCAGCCACTCCTAGCCAACTTCATATCAGCCGATTTAAAATGACCTTACTGTACCTACTCCCTTACGACCGTTCCTAAGTTACAGTTGCAGATTACATCAAAACAAAACGGTCGCGAGCTAATTTTGTATCCAGGTCATTACTCCTGACTCCACGGCCCTGCTCGAGCCGTTATGGTTATGGGTCCTTGTACAGTTTTATGTTTGCTTGAATGTATGAGTGGCACCTTAAAAAAAGAAAAGTAGGTAGGTAGGTACTACACACACACTATCATCTACACAAAGTACACACACAAAGACGCGCGATTCTTTGCGTGAAAAGTTCAAAGAAATAGGTATTTTAACAGTAGCCTCTCAATACATCTATAGTAACTTAATATTCATAAGAAAAAATTTGGGTATGTTCAAAATGAATAGTGATACACAATCACCTTACAAGAAATAGACATAATTTAGTTACGCCTGCATTTCGCCTACGTAAGGTGCAACGATCTTTTATGGGGCTTGGTGTTCAATTTTACAATAAGTTACCCAAGACGATACGTGATTTACCAATTGGAATGTTTAAGCGACGTGTAAAATCACTACTTGTTAGTAAAGGATATTATGGTATAGATGACTATGTTAATGATAAGGGTGCCTGGGAGTGATAATGCCGCGACCAGTTCCGCTTAGACTAGAATAAGTTTTTCTTTAAATTTAGCCGTAATTAGTACTAAGTGCAACCTGTACTGTGAGTGGAGAAAGAGAAAAAAAAGACTCCTTGGAAGTTTCTTGCCGCTTCTTCTTCCAAGTCCATTCACCGTAGGGATTTGTTGAAGCGATGGCGTAACTTGACTTTCGAAATGCGTATGTAAAAACCTACTTCGAAGAAATAAATATTTGAATTTGAATTTGAATTTGAATTTGAATTTGAATTTGAATTTGAATTTGAATTTGAATTTGAATTTGAATTTGAATTTGAATTTGAATTTGAATTTGAATTTGAATTTGAATTTGAATTTGAATTTGAATTTGAATTTGAATTTGAATTTGAATTTGAATTTGAATTTGAATTTGAATTTGAATTTGAATTTGAATTTGAATTTGAATTTGAATTTGAATTTGAATTTGAATTTGAATTTGAATTTGAATTTGAATTTGAATTTGAATTTGAATTTGAATTTGAATTTGAATTTGAATTTGAATTTGAATTTGAATTTGAATTTGAATTTGAATTTGAATTTGAATTTGAATTTGAATTTGAATTTGAATTTGAATTTGAATTTGAATTTGAATTTGAATTTGAATTTGAATTTGAATTTGAATTTGAATTTGAATTTGAATTTGAATTTGAATTTGAATTTGAATTTGAATTTGAATTTGAATTTGAATTTGAATTTGAATTTGAATATCATCAGTCATTCATTAATTCATCATTCATTAATTTTCAAATGCAAATGCTTAATATTAAAAAAATGATAGCGAAGAAAAAATGTTTTACAAGAAATTTGCTAATCAACGTAAAAATTACCTTGAGGTGTGAGGATATCATACTCGTAGATAAAAAATATGGTGGTATAACTCACGAAAGTTCTACAGAAAGATTACGTGGAACATATTATGTTGCGTTTAGATTAATCATTGGGATGCCCTACATACAAAATGTAATTTTTGGACCACTATAAATGGGCCACCCTGTATATTCAATAAACAGAAGTGAGAGTGGCCCGAAAAAACTGAGACAGTCAAATTCGGCAAAATGTGCACATTTTCATTCAACAGCCTCTTTCTGTAATTTATTTTTCTCATCTATAGTTAAGGGATAAAATTAAGTACTTATTATGGAGATTATGTCAAAAGTTGGGTAATTAATGTTGGCAACTATTGCAACAAAATTGAAATACTTATAGTAAACAGAAAATAATATACACAAATATGCCTGCTCGTAACTTATAGTAAAAATTACCAGAAATCGCTTTTGGTGCGCGTACGTTTGCATAGATTTCATAAAGTGAAGCGAGGACGGGTTACTATACTTACTACTACCACAGTCCACAGATCTGATGTAAAGCTCTAAAGTAATTTATTGCGCGCTCGAGAAATGGCACCGTTTCGTGGACACGAAATATAGAACCACTTTGAACCAGTATTGAACATTATTAATTTTTTCTCAATAGATGTACATGATGTGAAAAAATATAACGAGTATGTACCAAAATTAGAAATCAAGATCTTCGACCTAACTTCTCCAGGGCAATTGGTTGTTTCATAAGATTGATGAGCTTCTCGTGCAGAAATAGGTCTGGCGGTGGGTTTTCCCTCGTACACTTTGTTCCTGCACTTGCGCCGGCGCATCCAGGCTCCAAAAGTCTGCCAACAGGAAAATAACACGGTTGTTACACGCTCCCGAACCGTAAATCTGAGACCGGAGAAAGACGCGATTTATAATCTTGGGCCATTTCACTGAGCTCATTTTCCGTAGAATATTTTGCTAGAGCATTCGTCGACGCCATGTCTCTTCGATGAGGAGGTGCTCTTCCACTCCGTAATTGACACATGACTTCAAATTGACTCGTTAAATAAAAACTTTTTACAAAAAATAACTGACTTCAAATTCGATAAGTAGGGATAACTTGAAAACTATCCGTCAGATCTTAGGGCGCATTCATGTAGAACGCTGGTTACCGGCGCTGATCTGCCAGCGCTTATCGGCGCTTATCCGCGCAGGTAGTCTCTATACTTTGTGCCGAACCAGCGCCGATAAGCGCCGACATACCGACAAGTTCCGACCTGCTCCTATAAGCGCGCGTAGGCCATTGCTACTATGTACCTACTAAAGTACTAGTAAGACACCGCAAAGAAATCTTATGTTCAATGCGCTTGCCAGCTCACATGCGCGTATTACGTCTGAGACCTGTCAGTGTCTTTCTAAAGACATCCCTACAAAACCCAAATTGTTATATCCAAAATTCAGAGTCGGTTTTTAAATGAATGAAAAAAAAGACGAACGACATGTATTAAATTGCTGTTGTATCGTAAGTCATTAAACTAAATATCGATACTGTTTCCGTCCACGTAGTGCGCACAACACTAGCAAAAGCGGCCATGTTTTTTTTCACTAAAATTTTGTCAGGCACGCTATTTTTGCTCTAGTGTCTAATCCATAATCATCCTATAATAATCCATAATAAATCCTATAGATCAATGATTCAGAGAGACTGTCAGCCAGCTCCTGCTTATACAAGCTTGCTTTATGACCTTTATGTAGAGGTTATCTCGACGGACCAGTACCGATAAGCACTGGCAGATCAGCGCCGGTAACCAGCGTTCATTGATGTATAAATACCTAGATTGAGCGTCGCCCTACAATGAAGACAAAAAAAAACAAGGCAACAATATCAAGCATGTGTGCGTGCAGGCGATGTTTTTACACGTTCGTCTATTGTCTATATTGCGTGATCAATGATACCAGTTACTAAAATTTTCCCATAAATCACACATTAAACTTAATTTATGGAGTGGTTATTTTCATGAATAAATAAAAAAACCCTACTTAATTTAATTACAGTTGTTTGTGTTAATGTTGTAATAAATCAGCTAAGTTAATTAAATTAATATATTATACTATTAAATTTTTACGCAGTTGTTGGAAATTAGAAATGAAAGATCACAGATATTACGAATGAATCTATCCATCTTTACTTTTATTTTTACTTATATTACGAGTGTCAAAAAGTTTTGCCTGTACATTTAATATATCTACAAAAAATATATTTTTAACAGAAACGTCATTATTCATTGTACAATACCATTGTGATACTGTGATACGGGCAAAAAAAATGTGTTAGCATGTGAATTTAGGAAAACCGAATATATACAATATTTTTACTATATTTACTCTTAAAACTGAGATACATTTCTTTGGCGCCGGGCCTGGGTCAATTTTGGCGGATCCCCTTTGTAAGTTTATAGAAAAAATCACCTTGCTTAGCACTGCATCCTTTGTTAGTTTACGGAGCCCTGTTTTGTTGACAATATACATAATATATGTCCTTGCTACGGAAGTGATCGGAACAAACTACCATACTTTTAGATGGTTTCCACGTGGCATCTCCACGGCTTTTTCGAATGCGATCTATCCATCGATCACTAATAATAGGATTAATTGGTATTCTAAAAAAATAAGGTATAATATTGATCACCATATTTTACTCATCAAATAATTATGTTTGACTAGCGAACCGTCCTCGCTTCACTTCAGGACCTGTAAGTATCAGCCGCGTAGGTCCCGCTCCCATAGGAATCTCGGGATAACCTACCGATCCCGCGGAATTTTTGGGAAGACAGACTTGTTACTTTTATATTAATATGTTTGTTTAGAAGCTATACCCATACGCGTAGGAGTTTTTCCCGCGTAAATTCGGATCCCGCGGGATTTCCGGGATAAAAAGTATCCTATGTGTTATTCTGGGTTATATACCTACTATCTGTGTACCAAATTTCATCTAAAGCCATTCGTCCGATTTTGCGTGACTGAGGACCAAACATACAAACTTTCACATTCATAATATTAAGTAGTAGGATAAGGTGATATAATTTCACATTCATAATATTCAATAGTCAGATAACTTTTATCACTGCCAGTTGTTAATAATTACTAAAATTAATGTGCGTAGCTATGAAGGCGGTACTACGTAAATTATTTACCCTAGCTAATTAAAAAAAAACTTGGAAAATACATCCATATTTTTCACTTAAAAATTATACTCTTGGCACCTTTAAAACTGGTTTGTTCGATCCAATGCAAAAATAATCATTAAAATGGGTTCATTAACAAAAAAATGCGAGCATTAAGTATATTACTGTAAATAAGTGCAAACGTAGGTATTGATAAACTCCATCTGTTTGAAACCGATTGATAAAAGTACTTGAACTAAATAATATACACGTAACTATAAACCAATTTATATGCCCACAAAAATTATGTTAAGTCGGGAGCATAAAAATAGAAACTGGCAACACTGACAAAAAATGACGTAATTTGGTTACAATAAAAATCAAAATTTAATTAAAAATATGTTTATTGGTTACTTGCCTATGATATGTGATGTTTTTTGAGCTTTTTACCCTTCCTTTATAATTCCGGCACAGTTTAATAGCACATTTCGTCATGTTATCCCTCTTATTTGTTTATTTAAATTGCGCGCGTAATACGTAGTGACACGAAAGCGGCGCGATCGGCACTAATTGGCGGGAAAGTACTTCGGCGCCAATAGTTGGCGCCGCTTTTTTGACACGTCTTCGCGGATTCGATTATCCATCTAGATACTTATACATCAATGCCAGCGTTCTACTTGAATGCGCCCTTAGGTATGTTCCATTTGTGTGGGAGCAGATTTAAAGAAAGGTTTCGAATACAAAAATAATTATCAAAAGCTCGCAATGCAAAGTTATGAGGTTACACAAAAAAGATAGTCGAATTGAGTACCTTCTCCTTTTTTTGAAGTCTGTTAAATAGAAGCGTCTATTTAGTTCATAAATAATATAATTATGATGCAATACAACTGGTATGTACAGAACTGAATGATTTTTTTTTTATTAATATTTAGCGAAAAGAGGTGTGTGAGAGATAAGTGACAAAATAACCAGTTTTCTGTAACGCTTACTTGTTTCAATAGGTAAAATATCATGTCTGATTGGTTCTCTTGGTCTTAACGGTTGCTACGTTTGATTCCCACGCGTGTGTACATACAATGGTGAGTTAATAAGTAAATAAATTCCACAGTCTACATTAATTACGACAATAATAATTTACATTACAAACTTTCGCATTTGTAAATTGTAACCCGACTGCTTACAAAAGAACTCAAAAGAAAAAAAACAAGTGTCACAATATCAACATAAAATACTTCATGTAATTTGCTTAAGTCATAGGCAAATGTTATAGGCTACTTTTTAGCTGAGATTCCTACGGGAGCGGGACCTACGCGGCTGTTACCTACGGGTCCCGAAGCGAAGCGCGGGCGGTTCCCTAGTGATATATATTTTTGAAAAGGTCTTTTCACGATCTTTCATTTGATACCCATATTGCTAAGATAACAAAAAAACTCAAGATTATCCCCTCTTTTTCTTCCACTTTCGGGCGCCATTTTGAAAGTTCATATAGCCTATGACACTTTCACAGTTCTGACGAATTCAACGATACCTCATATGTCGAAATCCGTTCAACCGTTTGGGCTGTGGGGCGGTCCAAATAATCCAAATGGATGGGTCATTCCCGCTCGGTAACACCCTGTCGTCAACACTGTTAACGACTGGGAAATAAAAAGTCCCAGTTGTCCACAGTATACATACACTCGAAAAACATAACCCTCCTTCTGACGCAGTCGGGTAATAAGAACTAAGAAGTAATAAACTACCAAAACACTCATAGCTGCGTTATGACTAGCCTTGGTACATCGGGAGGCCTTCTGCAGTTCAACAACCCAGGCCGGAGTGACCTGGAAGTCTGATTGATGAGTAATTAAAACAACGCTGGCCAACACACTGGTGCTGTGGTTACTTCCGCGTAAACCATCTGGTCATTGTCGGCGGAATTTATACGAGATTTCCTATCTATATATCTTTACGTATATGCTTTGATGATATAAATGTCTAGATGGAACATCAAATCCGCGCAAACGTGCCAAAAAGTTGTGGCCAACTGTTGGCTACAATTTTTATATCGTTGTATTATTGATCACGCACACATATGTAGACAATAGACGAACGTGTAAAACATCGCCTGCACGCACACATGCTTCATATTGTTGCCTTGTTTTTTTTGTTTTCATTGTAGGGCGACGCTCAATCTAGACATTAGATCATTAAAGCGTATTATGTATCTATATAATCTGTAACTGATCGTGTTCTGTGTATGAAGATATGTATAATTATGAGAAAAACTACCTATTGCAACGGTCTTTATTACCGCAATAAAACTATAACAGAGGTATTTATTAACGCAACAGAACCTAAAAAAATGATTTTTGAATTTTTGTCTGTTTATCTGTTTGTCTGTGATGTTGTTCGCGTTAATTTCAGAAACATCTTAACCTATTTGAATGCGGGTTTTACTAATATATCTATTTATAAAAGGGCAAAATAATACGGCTCGTGTTACAACTTCAGTTACAATTTATTGAATGCTGAAAGTATTGACAACAACAAATCTTCCTTTGCTGTCGTCGTTCCATTTTCAAATAGGTACCGGCCAGGTTGCTGGCCAGTAACATTTTAATAGAAAACCTGAAAAGAAAGATCTGACTCCTCTCCTCTCCTCACTCCTCTCCACTCCACTAAAACACTACTCTGCTCAAAAGCACCGCTCCTCTCAATAGCACCTCTCCACTCCACATCTGGCAACACCAGTATGCCAAAACTGCCCTCGCTTCAGCACATCTCATATCACCACCTCCTTCAGTCATTGCTCCTCACAGTTGGTATAGCACAGGCATAAAAATCCTCCGTTACATATTATCTAAATAATATTTTGTTTTGTTTCAATCGGATCATAAATAGAAAATGTCACTTTAAAAAATCATGCCTCAAAATTTCAGAGACTGATTTCCTCAAGCGAAGCGAGAATGGTTGTCAAAGGCATAGCTTTGTTGAAGCGAAGCGAGGGCAGTCACTAGTCATACTCGTACATAACACCGTTTTAAAGATTTTATGTTCTCGTCTTCCTGGTTGATTGTTGATGTTTTTACTTCTTCCGAAATGAAATATTTCGCTATTTTTTGTCAAAGGTCCTGCAGTTTTTTTTATTAAGAAGACTATTACTCAATTATAGACTGAACGGGTTTCTCCTCATCGTTAGGCCTAGAGCATAGGTACTCCACCACGTTGCTTCAATGCGGATTGGTGGAGAGATTAATCGCCAACCCAAGAATCGGAAGTTTTCGTTTTCATGGTGCCCGAAAGCTACCGACATGGCTTAAGGACTGCTCTATCGATAACAACCGGGACCGAGGGCTTTTTCATGCTAACACTACTAACATACAGTACCCGACAAGAAATAATGCACATTGGTATTCAGAAAGAGATAATCGGTTAGTATCGGCTTTGTAGAGCGTTGTCCTTACTACACAGTCCTTACAATATTGACTTGTCACTTTTCTTTCGAATTCGGTGGAAGACGGTCGCATTCACTCATAAATAAATATAAAGAGCTGTTAAAACCTCCAATGGAACATATACATATTACTATTATAAAAGTACTTGATAGGGTGCTTTAGCAGCTCTTAATGGATATTGCAGTTTCAGTGCAATGTGCGAGAGAGACAACGCTCTACAAAGCCGTAACTAACCGATTATCTCTTCCTGAATACCGATGTGCATTATTTCTTGCCGGGTACTGTAGTATTAGGCACCATTGTTACTAACACACTACTAACAATATATGGATCTCGACATCTTCTATCTTCTATACTTACCTATAATAAATCTGTAGAGAGGTCAATTCTGTACATTAAATATATTTCCAAAATAACTATCACGGGGTGATTAGGGATCGATACTGATGCCAAAAATGCAATCAGTAAAATTTTTGTCTGTCTGTCTGTCTGTCTGTCTGATGTATAACCGTTATAGAAACAAAAACTACTCGATGGATTTTAACGAAACTTGGTACAATTATTTTTCATACTCCCACGCTGGTAATAGTATACTTTTCATCACGCTACAATCAATAGGAGCAGAGCAGTGAAGGGAAATGTTGGGGAAACGGGAGAAGTTACTCCATTTTTTAAGCTTCCGTCGCGTGTGCAACCTTAATGGTTAAAGCTACACAGAAATCATGTATGACGGAAATGTTCTCCTTAAAATTATATAAAAAATATTCCACGACAGCATATGTCTATCTTTTATGGTTGACTCACAATAACACGTGTAACTCCCGATAGCTTAGCAGTTCGAAGCTTTCTGATTAAGTATACCTATATTTTATCTACTCTTACCGATTATCTCTTCCTGAATACCGACTGTTTATGACACTTAAGTGGGTGAAATAAAGGGGTGAAGTTTAAACGAAATTCACGCGGGTGAAGCCGCTGGCAAAAGCTAGTCTGAAATAAAGATTTACTATTATTATTTAAGTGCCTTTCGAAGCACAGAAGAACTTCGCTCTTCGCTCAAGAAATTATTGCCACTAGCGGACAGTAGCTACTAAATTTGAGAAAGGTTTGTATGACGTCATACTATCTGTTAAATAAGGGTTCCCTATCCTTTCACCTTGTAACTACATGGAATATTTTCAATCGATTACAAAAGACAACTGAAGTGCTTGTGTTACGCTTGGGCGGATCTTATGCAAAGTTGTGGACTACCTAGAATTCTCTGTATTTGACAGCGTCGACACTGCGAATATTTCCTATACTTTGGTTACGAAGTGCATTTAGATATTGGTTGAATAGGCAGATAATTATCACGTAATACTTATATTAAATTTTTATGGTACGTTCTCTGTCAGTCGCTCAGTCAGACAGTAACGGAAGAGCTTAATTATATTCATGATCTTTAAACATTACTATTATTATATCTGAAATTAAGAAAAATCATTAGAACGTCTTGAGATAAATTAATAACCGGACTAACTATCCAAGTCCCGATTTGAGTCTTGTTCTTTTTCGGTCACAGTCATATCATGTCGGGAGGTTGAGATCTCCCATGCTCGTCGCTATCTCAAAACCATAAAAATACAAAAGGCTGTAAATAAATAATTGATTCAGCATTCATACCCAGGGAATCCTATGATTCCCTGTGTCGCGGGGTTTGGACAACCAAGACATCACTAACACTGCAAGACTTCATTACCAATAGTCCTAAAATGACAGCCACATTTTCTGACGCGGCCAAGAATCGAATCGAAAACCTTTCGCTTCGCAGGCGTAATCGCAAGCAACTAGGCTATAGGATCGTAGTGTGTAAACTAAAAAATAATAATTCCAAAGAGAACCTCTTTAGCGTTGTATCGCTAAAACAAACACCAACACTTCAACCTCAACTCCATCCTTCGTTTACCAAATTAGTACAAGCACTCAAAACAATAATAATTATCTAATTGTTACCTATTTTAACGATGGTGGCACTATCCGGACGGAAAGTTCGTAGTTATTTATTAATAAGGTACGAGTATATTTGTTTGAAACCTAGCGATGCGGAAATTTTTATGATGATGAACTTTTTTAATTAGTCTGGACGAGTGTTCTTATCATTTGGCGCGTTTCATTAATCGACCAAAACGCTAAAAAACGACATTTTTTGAGTGTTTTGTTCGCTTAATGGAACGCGCCCTTTGTGTGTTGTCCATAGCGTCTAACTACTATTACCGGATTGATAAATAATTGATGGGTTCAGGTTGGTGCGTTAGTTAATAAAATAAAATTATATATGCCCTTTAAGGTCAAGTAATGTATGTTGCAGGTTCGTTTATAAATAGAACAGCCGGGTTTTAGCCTTATTCTGTCTCATACTCGTAAGTATCGTACAACTTAGGTACCTGCTGTCAATTCTGGTTAACAACTCCGAGCGCTGCTCTTGAATATTATGAGAACAGAATAGAGAATGCCAACAGCAGAACACGCGGTTTTGATAGGACTAGGTTTTTAAAATTCTTTGAGCACTCCATACTAATATTATAAATGTGAAAGTCTGTTTGTCTGTCTGTTTGTGGCGCTGTCACGGCTGTTTGGATGTAATTCAGAATGAAAATAGATGAACACCCAAAGTCTACGCACTATGAATAAGCATAGGTTACTTTTTTCAAAATCACCCCTGAACTTTTTAAATAGAGGATAAAAGTTTGTATGAAAAATCTAAACCGCTTGAACGATTTCTATGAATTTTCTCTTTTCGGAAGATATGTAGGTACCTAGTTGATGCCACATGGCCCTAAGGGGATTTTGGCCTTAATATAGTTGTAAGGTAGTGCAGGGGAGCTGCACCCTATGATGTCGTTATTCTACTAAGACAACTCGATACCCTGTTATGGTGCAAAACACGTGTTGTTGGTGGTTTGATGACGCCATCAATTTTTTTAAATTATTTATTAAACAAATATTTTCTTTGTTTCATTCTTCTATTAACAATAGAAGGTTTCATCGCATGTTCCTATATGGGAGTAGGGTTGCCAGGTCGCCAAGTTTAAAAACTGGACAGATCAGCCAGTTTGGCCGGACATTTGTGTAAATGAGCCGGACACCCTATGCAAAAATTAAGTTGTCAGCCGTCGATTATTATACCTAGTGCAATATTTTTATCCAAGCTACTTGCGTAGTAACTATGATTCAAATGTAAAAAGCCTAGCAAAAGCCGGGCACAGTGTATGACGGTAGAGACCCTCAAATAAAATAAATAAATTAGTTACTTAAGTAGATACATTAAAATAATTCAACTCCTCTCAAAAGACTCACTTTCTTTACAATTAACATAAAATTTGTGAAGCACTTACGACCTGATACGTGTAGGTACCTATTCACCTTCCATATTTCAATGCCAAGTGAAGCAATATTGGTTTTTAAAAAGTATTTAAATTTTAAAATAGAATCAATTTTTGTGATATCGTATACTCAATTCTCATTAAAATTTCTAAAAGCGGTTAAAACGTGTCTCGTATATACGACATTTAGTATTCCTGTTAAAAATGCATTGATGTCGTGCCCTACATATTAGCTGCGTGAACATTGGGTAAGAGTAACAAGCTACTAACATTTGTGTCGTAGGTAGGATAGGGTCTTACCTTACCGTATTAAAAACATGAGCTGTTTTAAAAAAAGTGCGAACCTTTAATTTTTTTTTACGAATAGCCCATACGCAGTAAATGAATCTGCCTGGGAAGTAATGAGTCCAGGGTTCAATGTTTGATCACGTGCCGTGGACATTTATATAAAATATTTATTAAGTACAAATAAAAAAAAATAATGTGAGCCGTCATGGGACGCCTGGCAGATGTGAAACATATATACTTATATACACCAAACCGTACACTCTACTACACATAAAATATATATATGTATAATTGTATACCTTAGTATAGCGTGGCGACCCGTCGCCACGGGAAGCGTCGCCACGCCAACAATTCGGTTTACAAGTGAGCCTATAGATGTTTCACATCAAAAACACACAGGTTATAAAATAGTTAAACGCACAGATTATAAAATAGTTATCACGCACAAAGAAAAAAACACTGTTACTTCGTAAGTATGAGTGCGTTTACCTAAATACCAAAGTACCTATCTGTCTATGTTTGAATAAGAAGTTAAAAGTCGATTGTTTTTGAGTTGACATTTAATTATATTTTCACCTTTAAAGTAAAATATGTCAATTTACTGAATATCGAAAGATAAAGCCAAAACGTGCCAAAACTCTGAACACATCTGGATAAATCCAAATAGTTGGCAACCCTACACCTACAAACATAGCTCAGTATTATCATCAGAATCAGTAGTAGGAATGGCCCTTCGGGATGATCTTTATAGAATTTAAAAATAGCCATTCCCTTCTAATGAAGGTCGTTAGATTTTGTAACCGTCGAAGTTTACTCACCTCGGTATCTCTCTCATAATGTAATGCCTTGAGGTTCCTTTACAACTACTTGGCTTTTGAAATATTTTAATGGGTTTTGGTGGCAAAGTTTAAGTATAACCTGAAAGAACTACCTAGTATAAGTATACCTACACGGCAGTTGTATCTTGTTGTTTGATTTTATCATCGACTTACTGTTTTTAATATTAAATGATCTAATTGTGATAGCTGGTAGACGGGATAGCTCAGGCAATATGTTGAAGAATTGTTACTCACATGCGCGCGAACGTTTGTACCTATAGGTACTAGGTACCTACATAATACGAATGATTTCACGAATGTGTGGGTGTCTACGCGAAGGTTCGAAGAAGGCTTTCATGTACGACCAAACCCCGATACAGTTTTGACAGCTTGGAAAAACCACGAATGGACCAAAAACTTCGTATAATTATTTGCGAAGATCGTTCTACGCTTGCTGGTACGCATATTCGCTCGAATGACCGACCTTATGACCTTACGATGAAGTTATTTAAATATTTTTTTATGGAATTAACAAGGTAGCAAACGGGCAGGAAGCAGCACCCTGTCGCTGTCGCCCATGAAACCGCGACGGAGCTAGAACAAGACTCAGTTAATTAGTCTCGTTCTAGTTCCGTCATAGATGCAATATTGCCCTTGAGGACTGGTCGATTAGGTACCTTTAAAACTTAACTGGTATTTATTATTTTTCTGTAAATTTTTTCTTTCTGCTTTCTTTTTAACCATCGTCTTGACCTCGTCTATCCATTCATACACGTTAGTACATAAAAGTACTTACAATCTGCTCCAGAATTGACAACACCAATATCTCCCGTACGAATTCAAGGGTTTTGCTATCTCACAAAAACATTTTAAGCTGCCCTCTCAATCACCATGATTGGCAGATGCTGCAGATTTATGAGCACTGAGCTTGCGGTTTTAGGGTCAGTAAAATACAGAATAGCAGATATAAACAGACTGGAAAGTGGGTCAGGAAATGCACGCCGCGCCAACTGGGCTCGCTGAACGCTTCGGTTCGTTTCTGGACTGTATATTAATGTGATATGGATTTTATGTCGTGAATCGTGAGTGTCGGGTGTCCCGGTTTACTGATGCATTTGGGGCTGGTGACAAGTGTCGGCTTACCTCAACCGGAATGTTGAATGTTCCAGTTGCTTTCAGAATTGAAGAACGAAAAAAATATTTATGTATAAGTAGTATTTTTTGCACATTTTTCACCACAGCATGCTATTTTTTGTTTTGATAATAGATCTTGACATGATAACCAAATTTTCGATTATTTTTATCCTTTTCGAAGGTTTACTTTTAATAAACGTTTAATATAATGATAAAACAACATCGTTAAAGTGATTGTTATTTATATCACAGTTCTTTTATTTTTTAACCTTTCATGAGTATGTAGTATGCATCTTATAAAAAAGTGTTTGAAAATACCTATAGATAAAATAGGTACCTATAGATTTGTTCAATTTATCCGACGATAAAGGAAAACATAGAAAAAAAACAAGGCTGTAGCGCTTCAACTGATCTTGAAATTCCTAATTGATTGATTGATGATGAAAAACAAATACACCATAGATATCGCGTTGGATAGATATGGTAGGGCTTATGGTATAATGGATTTTCAGATATAATAAACTCCAGATATAAAAGTTATCTGAGAATCATTAATAATTAGGTACTTAAGGACCTAATTTTAATTTGATTATTTTTGTTTAATTTGTATAAAATTAAATAATCGCTTGAATACTATCCCGCCCGATAGTAGGTAAGTGACAACATGACCCTTAGAATGTAAAGCGCGTAACTTGAAAAATACTCATATTCACTTTTTCCGTTAGTTGCAAAATATCACAAAATTTGTTTAAATCATAACTAGTTGATATTTTCTATTCACAATCATCATTCTGTACTACTCATCAGATGTCGCTGAAAATTTTATATGTGACCACACGTCAACTATTAGCTTTCGAATAAAAAAAGAATTATCAAAATCGAAGCACCCAGTGACAAGTTATGAGGTAACGGCCATAAATTAAATACACATTATTAGGATTAACTCAAAAACTTCTCGTCTGATGGAACTCAAATTTTTACGAGACCTAACCTAAAGCCCCAGTTTTCGATTAAAAAAAAGAATGATCAAAATCGAAACTCTAAGTAGTGAGATATGATGTAACATACATATAAAAAAAATATTAAGGATAATTCAAAAACTACTGTTCAAATGCCGCTCAAATTTATATGAGACTACAATGCAAGTACCAGCTTTCAAATAAAAAGAGAAACATAAAACTCTAAACACTCAGTAAAAAGTTATTAGGAAAAAACCATAAATACACACTACTAAACATCCTTACACATTATTCAAGTTAATTCAAAACTACTCGTCTGATGTCGCTCAAATTTATATGGGACCATACCAAAAGCACCAGCTTTCAAGAAAATAAAGAATCATCAAAATCGGTTCACCCAACACGAAGTTGTGGGGTCACAAACTTACCAACAAAGATAATTATTATTTTTTAAATTTTCTATTTGTGCATTTTGAAATACAGCCCAACAGTTTTTATGAAGATTCATTCATAGTCCCTGGATTCCGAGGTTTTGCCATTTTTATGTGTTACGGCACCCAACTAAAATAACAAAATACTTATATGTTGATGAAAAATATAAAAATATCTGAAATTACAACATAAAAATAAGTCTAATCAGCTAATAACAAATCTTGATGAAAATATAAAAATATCTTAAATTTCAACATACAAATTACCTAGCTTTGCTCGATTTAAGATTCACAATAAGAATGGCAATAAAAGGACATTTCTAATTCATTGTTAATAAAATAATCAAGAGCGTTTACTAGCAAAGCAATTCAACTTTTTGCCGTCGTCAGCTCAATGGAGATAATTTAACAAAAACATCTGGTTGAAAACTAAACCGAGGAAATGGATTCAGTGAAACGATTTAATGAAAGAATCTCAATTACGGGGCTGGCGTATTCAGTTAATAAGGACACTATTCGCTTTACGGCGCAATGCGTATGGGAAGTGAGTTCTAAACGTTCTAAAGACATTAATGTTGTGATCCGCAGACTTGATAATAATTATAATAACGTAAAATTTTTGATCCCAGCTATTAATTGTTAGAACCTAAGTCACGTTCCATTTCGGTGACAGATATGTTGCTACTCTAAGATTAAGATGTTCGTTGCGGGTGATTATTATTATTTAAGTCTCCTAGCATGGGAAACCAATATCTCCATGAGGCCACTGCGACCGTTGCTGATCTATTGTGCCCTTTCCAGTTTTAATTTAACCTGATCCCTCAGGCTTACAGTCTGGACGAATTGTATCGTAGGTAGTACATACTGTGTCCATATTATTCTTTTGTTATTTATGCCATTACACCATTATATTTATTTAGGTCAAGTGGCAGGTGATGCTACATAAATTTTCATTTAGTATCGGAAGTTACAGAATTTGACAAACAGTATCTCACCAGTCGTCTTGTCCTTATAGGTACCTCTGACGAAGTACAGTTAGAGAGATCCGTTATAACATTGCCGCAGTGTTCAACTTAAGAAGCATCTAATGAGAAATCTGTTGACGCTACTAGCAAACGTGACTCACGTGTATTTAAAACTTAATAATTCAGCGAACTTAGCCTCGGGAGCAACACGAGACCCACGGCCTCAGGACATTCATGTCCAACGGACAGTCGGGATCTATATGTGTAACATCACGTTACCACATTTTTGAAGTTATACTTCTTTTGGCGCGATGGAGAAAAATGATGAGAGTGAATTTTTACGATGCGCGCGCAGCAGTATGAAGTTGCCGGCTAACCACTCATACTCATTGGCCTTTGTCAATGTAAAGTTGCAACGTGCACACCGATAGATGGCGTTAGGAGCCTAAAAAATTTTATTTATAACCAGCCAGGTTTGTTTTGACTTGTTTTTAGTATAATTAATACTAAATATTATGAAATTATTAACGTTGAATATTTATTATTTAATGATGCCAAAGAAGTATAACTTCTTACGCGCGTACATGTAAACGCAATTTAATTTTTTTTACAAGGGTTTATTTTTTACAACGATTGTATTGGCGTACTTATTATAGCCGCTTGTGACAATTTACCTTTTAATGGTCCTTACTTCTGATTCGTCATTTTTCTACAAAAAAATCGGCCAAGTGCGAGTTGGACTCGCGCACGAAGGGTTCCGTACCATTGTGCATAAAAACGCCAAATATAATCTGGTCTGTTGTATGAAAGCCTCACTTAAATATTTACTTTAGTTTTTTGTAACCACAAGCAACGCCATCTCTTGGACCGAAAGGTAACTAATTTGTCACTGAAGCGTCGAAGCCATATTTCGACTTAAATATTTATTTTATTCAGTGTTTTAGTATTTGTTGTTATAGCGGCAACAGAAATACCTACATCATCTGTGAAGATTTCAACTGTGTAACTATTACGGTAGCGGTGCGCGACTTTGAATGATTCCATTCGAATTATTCGATTTAGTAAATCATTCGAATCAGTCGAATGATCTATACAAATTAGTAACTAATTTGTTTTTTTTTTTGGGATTTTATGACCTGGTATTTACAACCTTTAGGTCAATAACTAATTTGACTTGAGTCGACACAGAGTACTAATCGTGTAGTTGTATTTCATTCGACTCGGACGGAACTAATTTGACATGATTCGACACAGAGTACTAATCGTGTAGTTGTATATAGTAAGAGTAAGAGTAACCTTTCATTCGACTCGGACGTGACGGAACTTAGTAAGTTAGCGGTTAGCGAACATCGTCATTCGAATATGAACATTAGTATATTACTAATATTCAATTCGAATGCGCACATTAGTAGTTGTAGATTATTCGAATAGTGAGATCATTCGCAGTCGCGCACCTCTATATTACGGTTCATGAGATACAGCCTGGTGACAGACGGACGGACGGACGGACGGACGGACGGACAGACAGCGAAGTCTCAGTAATAGGGTCCCGTTTTACCCTTTGGGTACGGAACCCTAAAAAGAGCGTATTTTTTACTTCGCCACATAATCTCGCACTCGTATAACTTCTACACTCCCCACTCTCAATTAGAGGAGTAATTTATTTAATTATTTGAAGCTCCTTAATTACTATTCTTGCAAAATGGTCATCGCCTTCAGAAACCCACGCTCTCCCGGGAATCCGGGCAACGTCCCCGAAGAACAATTGACCCGGATAAGTTAAACAGTATTTAATGAAATCAACGATTTTCCCCTACTTTGTGTGTAGGGTAGACTGGGTACGTTTGAAACACAGGACGGTTGTAACAAGTCGAATATCTCGCTAATGGTTGAGCCTGCAGTAAAGGGTTCAATGGGAAAAAGAAGCAGGTAACAGGTCCAAACCCGAATTTAAGTGTTACATTGGTCACCGAGTGCTATATATTTTTATAAATAGGCATATTGTATTTTGATACCCAAAAGTAAGTATTTTTCTCCCGAGTTATATGCTATTATTATGTTAATCTGTTCAAGAGCAAATATTGAGTGTTCATTTATGATTTAGGTGAAGTTTATAGAATACGGAATGATGACTAGTTTTAATAAGTTATTAATATTACCATTACTATAAACTTTCTTTTACCAAAATTCTAGTTGGGGACGGTTGAAACAATACGTGTAAATACAGGTGAAAAAAAAACTGTATAATTTTGTCTTGTTTACTCAATGCCGAGTTCGCATAATAAAGACTTTTAGAAGGCAGATTGAGTTATCTTGAGACAAATACGCGTATGCGGAGGTAAAAGTTGGAGATAAACTATACATTGGCAAGAAATTACTCGTCGAAGACTGATTACGTATATTATAGGGCTATTAAAACATTGAACATCGATTAATATTGTCATACGATTATTAAACAATTAGAAATAATGGAAAATATAGCAAGTTGCAATATATTTTTATGTATATTTCGTGTGCGTTTCAACTGACCCCAGTCACTGTTTCAACCGCCCCTGACATGGGGACGGTAGTAACAAATCGGATTTTATTTTCAATGGTGAATATCTCTAAAAATATCACCCGCCAGAACTAAATACTATTGCCCTTTTGTAGATAACGAACCACTCTTCAATTTAACATATCATCATCATCGTTCTGTTGATAAACAAAAATATTACGAACAATTAAAGCCAAATCGTTTCAACCGTACCCAGTCTACCCTACATAGTTGAGGCGTTTGACCTTCTAATTTTTATTTCAATTAGGTATTATGGTATTTTAGGCTCAACGCGTGTGGAGCTGGGGCGAAATTTTTATTAAATTATGTAGGCACATTATCTTAACAACCTCTTTTTGTCTTTATAAAAATAACCTGAAAAATTTGAAGTTTCTAATTTTTTATTATAACCTGGACTTACCTTGTTTCGGGAACTTCTTAAAGCCTGAAGCATTTAAAGAATCAACATAAATTACAAAGAAAAACGCGAAGTACCCAGAGTAAATATTTGAGATAAGTATAAGAAGCTTTGTCTTTCTTTTTCATTAAAACACGGAGCTACGTCGAGCGTGAGGATGAATCTATTCAAGGATGCATCCAAACAAACCTTTTCCACTGTAGCTGTTACGTCAGGACTCTTCTCTCAAGGATCGCTGAAATCTTTAACAATCGGTTTAAAATGACCATACTCGTATGTGGTGGCAAGTTCTATTTTTATTTTATTTTATTTTTTATTTATTGACACACCAACAGCATTACAAACAACACATTATTATAATCTTACGCTTATCTTATAGATAGTATGCAATTATATACCTAAAGATCGGCAATTGTATCACTTGGACGAAACCAAAAATGAATCGCCCGCTGTCAATGTCACCGCCGAGCGCGACTCCTTCCTGGTGGTTTTTATATCTAGAGGAGTCACATCCAGGTACCGCACAAGTAACCATCACTAATTAAGACTACAAAGGACGTTATTCCACACAGAAATGTAAAAACTAAATTAAGTATTTTGAGAAAATTGAGGAACAATTTTTGACAAGTGCCCGCTAAGCCCGCTATGCCGTCTAAAAATTGGTTTCGTCTATCTATCTTGCTCTGCCATACGTGTATCATATGTTTTGCTCTTTCGCATTTCCAATCTATCTTCAGTGTATGCTACATCTATGGGGGTGACATAATATGTACTCGTAGCTCGTAGGTAAGTTCACTGAGTGTAGGCTAGCGGTCGACGCACTATTTTGGCCAAGGCACAAGGGCCATTAATACCTCTATAGGCAAAATCTGTTTCTTTCTATTCGAGTATCAGTTTAAATTTAAAGCATGGCTTCCCCGCTCTTATCTGTATCTCTATGTTTAAAAATGAAAAATATGACAAATGGTTAACTGCGCGACTGTACAGTCACTTCGGACAGGCGTTTCTCAGAGATTAGTAAAATAATGTCAATGCTGAATGTTTGCGAGCGCCGCGCCATGATCTCCTTACATTATCTCATCAAGTAGCTGTAATCTGCTCCCTGCAAGGATCTATTGTCTTATTTATTCATACTTACGCATGTGATGTCCAGTTTAAATAAATTTATTTGAACAAAAATAATGTACAAATCGTTTTAAGTTCCTCAATACCGGTATACAACCATATTAAATGATTTTTATAACTTTGAGAAACTTATGCTGTCTTTTCCTTCCGGCTGAAAAGATTGAAGGAAATTGAAATTGTTAACCGATTTCCTTTGCAGTAAGCAATTGTGCGGAACTGTCTCTTTGGCAATTGGCTCCAAGTTTATCGGTCCTTTTGTCAAATAACGCAGAGGAGTTTATTAAAACCCTACCTAAATTTCGTACGGCCTAGCTTTGCTTAGGTGTCAATGACATCTAACAAAGAAAACGCCCCTTGCCTAATGTAATAAGTAAGACTTTATAACTCATGTCAGAGACATGTGAGATGTGACTGTGACCGAAAGAAGAAAGAAAGAAAGTTCCAACTCAAGCCCTCACCCGGAACACAACAATCGTATTATCAAAATAATTTTCAAACGATATCAGTGACATTTTTGTTTCCGTAAGTTGCTTAAATCGTTGATCTATGACGTCGATATTGAAACTTTTTATGTAAACAGTACTTAGTAGAAATTTGAAATTTCATCTTGATCTATGCATCTAATGTCTGAGCATCTGAGCATCTAATGTCCATCGACGAGTAAAGGACAAACGTTTTCAGTATCATTATCTGGCATATTTTCTAGTCAGTAATTCGAACTGGCGTTTAGGCGTCCATACTCCAAAAATTAAAACTTCAATATAAAAAGATCGCTAATATCCTTAACCTACCTTAACATTAAATAGTAGGTATAGGATTTGCTACGTACCATGTCACTGATGCAAATGATTATGCCCATAATAAAGCAAAGTTGACCAAGTGATTCATTCCAACAACACCGACTAGGTCACGTGTTGAACTATTGATACTTTTGTAATACTATAGTTAAACAGTAAACTAATGTTACATAAATCACACCAATCAATGTTTGACTTACATGTTTGTTTAACATCAATGTTTGACTAACCGTGTTTGTTTGGTTACATATTAATAAGCTGACCCCGACGCCCTGCTACACCAATCTGTAGTACCCTTCACATTACGTGGCGAGATGAATGACCAAGTTGGCACCGCGTCAGCTATCTTGGCACCCGCCCGCGTGACTCACGGGCTCATAGAGTCTGGGACAACCGTCAGTAACGTGTTGCATTCGAATTTCGAACGGTCATTTGTTATGACCGAATTGTCTCATCGATAAACGCCAGACTATTGTTCCGTGTCGTACATGTTCCGGTCAGGATGTTGAGAGGCCGATTTTCTTTATTTCTTCTTCCTTCTTTCTCAATCGGAAAATTGATAAATGAAAGAGCTGCCACGCAATATTCAGTTATATTTTTAATTTAATTGTTTTCCGCGCAAATCCTGATTGGAATTCCGGAATAAAAAATAGCCCATATGTTCCTTCACAATCTAATTTAACTTCGCGAAGTCCCATAAAATCGGTTCAGCAAGTCGTTTAAATAACAAATTATAATATTTTTCCGTAGTGCCAGTTATTTCTATTCAAATACATATAAAAGAATATTATTTTCATCCCACCTATTCGAAAAAGACGACTTGGTTCGGTCTTAAGGGGATCCAAAGTTGGTGTTTTCTATTTAGCGGGCGGGAATTAATTTTCATATAACTTTTCCTGCCGGTTATTTAAATAGCGGGCGGGAATGAATTTTCATATAACTTTTCCTGCCCGTTATTTAAATAATAGTCGGGTTAGTCGGGTAAGTCGGGTTAGTCGGGTTAGTCGGGTTAGTCGGGTTAGTCGGGTTAGTCGGGTTAGTCGGGTTAGTCGGGTTAGTCGGGTTAGTCGGGTTAGTCGGGTTAGTCGGGTTAGTCGGGTTAGTCGGGTTAGTCGGGTTAGTCGGGTTAGTCGGGTTAGTCGGGTTAGTCGGGTTAGTCGGGTTAGTCGGGTTAGTCGGGTTAGTCGGGTTAGTCGGGTTAGTCGGGTTAGTCGGGTTAGTCGGGTTAGTCGGGTTAGTCGGGTTAGTCGGGTTAGTCGGGTTAGTCGGGTTAGTCGGGTTAGTCGGGTTAGTCGGGTTAGTCGGGTTAGTCGGGTTAGTCGGGTTAGTCGGGTTAGTCGGGTTAGTCGGGTTAGTCGGGTTAGTCGGGTTAGTCGGGTTAGTCGGGTTAGTCGGGTTAGTCGGGTTAGTCGGGTTAGTCGGGTTAGTCGGGTTAGTCGGTTTAGTCGGGTTAGTCGGGTTAGTCGGGTTAGTCGGGTTAGTCGGGTTAGTCGGGTTAGTCGGGTTAGTCGGGTTAGTCGGGTTAGTCGGGTTAGTCGGGTTAGTCGGGTTAGTCGGGTTAGTCGGGTTAGTCGGGTTAGTCGGGTTAGTCGGGTTAGTCGGGTTAGTCGGGTTAGTCGGGTTAGTCGGGTTAGTCGGGTTAGTCGGGTTAGTCGGGTTAGTCGGGTTAGTCGGGTTAGTCGGGTTAGTCGGGTTAGTCGGGTTAGTCGGGTTAGTCGGGTTAGTCGGGTTAGTCGGGTTAGTCGGGTTAGTCGGGTTAGTCGGGTTAGTCGGGTTAGTCGGGTTAGTCGGGTTAGTCGGGTTAGTCGGGTTAGTCGGGTTAGTCGGGTTAGTCGGGTTAGTCGGGTTAGTCGGGTTAGTCGGGTTAGTCGGGTTAGTCGGGTTAGTCGGGTTAGTCGGGTTAGTCGGGTTAGTCGGGTTAGTCGGGTTAGTCGGGTTAGTCGGGTTAGTCGGGTTAGTCGGGTTAGTCGGGTTAGTCGGGTTAGTCGGGTTAGTCGGGTTAGTCGGGTTAGTCGGATTAGTCGGTTTAGTCAGTTTAGCTAGTTTAGTGACTGTGACAGTATTATTCCTGAATTTGAGGCGCCTTTTATTTTCTCATAGGGGGGATGAAAAGTAGAGTGTATCACTCGGGAGCAAGTATATTTTTGGCTCGGGCGACGTACTTTGAATCCCTCGCTACGTTCGGTATTCTACTAAAGAATCCCTTACTTCGCTCTGGATTCAAAAAACGCCCTCGCCGAAAAAATATTAATTTGCACCCTTGTACAATCTACTATTTTTATTACTTAACTTCATGATACTTGTTTACTAGATTTATTTTGTTTAGTAACCCTAACCTTTTAAAATCATTAAAAACACATTGTAGGTACATAATTTTATTGCTCAAGTAAAAATCGTTTAAAAATCGCAGAAGGGCAGATAAATAAAATTACAACAGAAAGGAGATATAAAATAAATCTAAACGTTAATAGCATGTTGTAACAATGTGCGGATCAAACTGTAATTTTCCTAAATCAAACAAACAGTTGGCATTCCATCGATTGAAGACAAGATTATTGAAGTGTTAGCTAATACTTCCCGTTAATCTCTAAGTAGAATAGCTGTTTGATTTTTAGTCGAAAGTGTTTACCTTGTGTAAGATTTGCTGAATCGCTTTGACCTGGGAAGTACTCTTATCTATAGGTATACATACCTACAGCGAATGATTCGTACTTGAGACTTGAGGATCGTATAGTGATAGGATTTTACCTTAGTTCAACCAACATAATGGCTTGTATTATAAGTATACCAAGGTTCTGACTGATGAATGAGTTGATCCTCGTAATAGGGATGTTTTTAACGCAATATCCCGAAAACGGCTGAGTCGATTCCGATTTTTTTGTTAAAATGAAAAATTTAAATAAAATAATTTCATTTCAATCGATTCATACCTAAAAAAGGGTTATACCAATTTAAATACGGGACTACTATAAGGGATATTGTATTCCCGAAGCAAAGTAAGGGCGGCTTTGCAATAACCGTCGCTGAGACCATAGAATTTGCCTCCCCACTAAAAATCAATTTATTCACGAATGCTCACAGTCACAGTTCAATTTAGCGTATCTATAAGCAAAATTAACTTACGGAATTTTAAGAGCTGGAAAGCTGGCATTTGTGTGGGATGAAATTAAAACGACTCACATATTGAACGCGAACGCAGGGTAGTAATGAATATTATGTTAACTAGAACTTGGCTTGACACACTCTCGCGTGTCTAGATATTGTTAATTCAACCCAGTTGTGTTCGTCAGGGTCTTGGCCAAACCGCGGCGGTAAACATAAACTACTTATTGGCAAACGTCGACGGATGGTATTAGATAACTAGATACATTGTTTACTGTATATTGTGAACATCGGAACTATACTTCATTCGCGTTCGGTATGGAACCGGATATCGGTGAATTCGTTATGACAATTCCATATTCTCGTAATAAAATCTGTCATTAATCCGTAATTTCATAAAAAAAATTATAAACGCGGAAGTCTCTCTGTCTGCCCGATTGCATAAAATTTGGAATTTTAATAGTTGAAGGCCCCCGGGGCAAAAATATAGGCTACTTTTATCAAAAGAATAAATAATAGGAGGAAGAAATAGAATAATAAGAAATAGAATGCCACCCACTCGACCAAGGACCACTTTTATACCACTCGCCTACTATTCACGCCAATCTAGAATGTTCCCGCACTTCTTTGAATATTGGTCTAGTATATTCCTTGCAATCGACTTTCGCCCTTATGACTATCGCCGTACGGTCGAAGCGTCGTGCGTACTTTCGAGACTGCCGTTGTTCCATTGTTCGCCTGACATGTTTATGGCCCCTATTGTTTATTGTTTAGCGAGGCAGATACGCCAGGGCTGTCACAATACTTTATTACATTTAATTACCAATTATTTTTACAAGTACATATTCGGGCAGAACTTCTCCTTACAACTGTTACAAAAATAATGACCTGCACTACCTTAGTTCGCCATATTTATATCCTACCCTCAACCCCACTTTACAATTAACGGAATAAATGAATTTATTAATAAATCGTAGGAATAAATTATTATACACAGAAGTATTATACACACAATTATATAATTATTGTAATTAATAATTAATGTTTGGTTATATCGGGGTGCCGGAAGTAGAACTTTTAACACATCACATAATAGGGTAAACGCACATCAATACTACCCATACTTGCATTCTTTTGAGACACTCCTAAATGCCTCAAGAATGCACAGAAGCAAACACTTGGCTGCATTCTTTGCGATTCTACAAACCAAGGCACAATGTAAGTGTTTAGTTTGTCTAGCCTTGTGATATTACCTTGTGAGTGAGTCTTTAGTTTTAGTGATGTTCAAATATGTAACAAACTAAACTCGAATTGCGCAGTGGTTAACATGCCGGATCGCTGTTCCATGGGTTCTGGGTTCGATTCCCAGCGAGGCGGAAATTTGAATGATGATTTTAAATTTTCGTTCTCGGTCTGGGTGTGTGTCGTCCATGGCATCCACTACACAGGGAATCCTAGTGTGGGGCTATGAGTGAGTTATAAAACAAAATATGTATTTCTGCATGTATGTATGTAATTGATATTCTTCTAAGCGTTTGGATTGATGTTGCTGAAATTTTCGTATAAGTACATACATGTACGAGTGGGTTTCTGAATGGTTTAGATTCACAATACCAGTGGCGGCGCTAGACCTCACTTGGACATCGGCGAAATTAGGTCCGCGAGGCCTTTTTTATTTCCCAGTCAAAAAGAAAACGTTAAACATTGCATGAGCCGAATAATAGTGAAACTAATGTATGAATAAACGAGTTACTAGCTTTTTACAAAAAAAAATTCACTCGACTTCAAAGTAGAGATAACTCAAAAAACACTCGCCAGATGTCGCTCAAATTAATAAGGGACAACACGAAAAGCACTACCTTTCGAACAAAAGAAATCATCAAAATCGGAGCACCCGGTCAAAAGTTAGCATAAATTAAATCCACATTATTGAGAATAACTCAAAAAGTGACCGTTAGATGTCGCTCAAATTTAAATGGGGCCAGACAACCTTTCGAATAAGAGAGTTATCGAAATCGGTTCACCCAGTTCGAAGTTACGAGATAACACACGTAAGAAAATATTATTTAAGTGTTTTATTAAGTTTTTTCTTATGTACATGTCTGTATACCTACAGACGAATTGAGAACCTCCTCCTTTTTTGGAAGTCGGTTAAAAATAAATAAATTTTAAGTAATTTGTAAAACTTTTGCGAGACCCCCTCAGGTGCGAGGCCGTCGGCGGTCGCCGACCGTCGCCGACGCCTAGCGCCGCCACTGCACAATACTAACCCTATGTTTTGCCTAGATAACTAGATTTATAAAAAAATCAGCCAAACTACTATTAGAGACATCAACATGGTGCCATAGAAAAACTTATTGTTAAATTGAATACCGAGAACACGATTGAAATATGTTTTAAGCTGAGAACGGTAATTCCATATCCTCAGCGAGTCAAGTAGAGTTGATACTCATACTCGTAACAGCGATATCGTACGATATCACCGCACCGTACCGGTCGATGACTGACGCCACCATTCCAGTAGCTTTCGCAATAGTTTTTAATCAATCGCTAGTTTTCCGCGTCAATATAGGACAATTTGATTGAAATCTGACCAAAAAAATTCTGTAAAAATATAGCTAAGTCTCAATGGAGCTGCTTGATTATCTCTAAAAAGTAATGAAATCTCTAGACTAAGTTGAGCCAAATCTAACGTTCCGTAAGGCGACTTGGCCGGTAATTTGTAACTAAAAATACTAACGTGTAAAAAATGTTCAACGGCCAGTCGTATAACATTAAATATAAATTAATAAAAAATAGCAAGTAAAGAACCTCAGACTTGGCTCAACTTGGTGTAAAGTTTTCATTACTTTTTAGAGATAAACAAGCAGCTCTATCGAGCCTTGGCTATTTTTTACAGAATATTTTTGGTGGGATTTCACTTCTTTTTGCCGACAACAGGGGCGCCGCGCCGTAAGCGGTGTGGGCGCCCGTGTGCAAAACCGCTCTACAGTTTCAGTTGCCAAAATTCGATCACAAAAAATATTATTAAAATTTTTAAGAACTTTAAATTATATTGTACAAAATAGCACGTAATAAACTTTTAAATTCATGAATATAAATAGCCAATATTGGGACCAGCCGGACCGGAAATGGAATCGAATACCTTGATTTCATCAATGGCACTGGTATTACTAGCTATTGCAGTAGTTGAATACTATGGTATTAAGTGTACTATTTATACCGAGTAATTATTGTTTTAGGGTTCCGGTTAGAAAGGTTTGGGTCGTTACACTTTTTAGAGGCGATCATCTCAGGTCTGAAGGCTAGCAACACATTCGTGACCGAATTAGAACAGGATTTACCAACAGTTACTAACATGACTAACTATCACTAACTAATGTGCTACAACTACTCGTTTACTACCTTAATTCGATGAAAAACTAACTTACAAACTAGACAATAACACAAATATTTAAATCAATATCCAAGATAACAAAGAAAAACGAATACCTACCAGAAAATGGCTTCACCTAATGCATTTAGCTTGACTGAAAGTATATTTATTAGGTTGTGGTATAACTAATAATTTCATATCGCACTCGATGCAGATAGACAGGCGAGCCTTGTCTGTTATCGGATTAATTGAGATTCGAAGATGGAGCCCAGTAGCATTGAGTTCGAGGTGAGTCTGAAATATTGTTATTTCGACATGTGTTCCACAGCTGATCATTGGAGCAAAGTGCAGATCTGTCGAGAAAAGCTTTTATTGTACGACTCATTTATTTTTATTCGAAATAAATTCGAGAAATGAACATATGTAGTAAAAGTTTTTATCGTACCTTAATTTAATAAAGGGAACGACCCGAATGGCGTAATGGTTAACACGCCGGATCGCTGTTCCAAGGGTCCTGGGTTCGATTTAATTTGAATATTAAGTTTAAATTTCCGTTCTTAGTCTGGGTGCGAGTCCTTGTCTTGTGTTTTGTCCATGACACCCATGACACAGGAAATCCTAGTGTGTGTGGGGCTATGAGTGTGTGGCGTTATTATTATTATTTAGTTCATGCCGACCTCTTCTGCTCTTGGTGTACCTTGCTAAACAACGGATGAGGCTGCGGGCCTGGTCCCGCCGGTCCCGCATGGTCGTTGTGCTGTGAGCGCTCCATGGTCATGGGTTTAAATGGAACAATAATTGGCAACTTTCACAAAAAATAATCTCTGTCGTTTATTAGAGTACCGTATCCAAAGGGTAAAACGGGGCCCTATTACTGAGACTTCGCTGTCCGTCCGTCCGTCTGATCTCATGAACCGTAATAGTTACACAGTTGAAATTTTCACAGATGATGTATTTCTATTGCCGCTACCACAACAAATACTAAAAAACAGAATAAAATAAATATTTAAGCAGGCGCCCATACTATCGAAGCCTCAGCGATAGTTTAGTTACCTTTCGGTCCAAGAGATGGCGTTGTGCGTAATATGTGGCTACAATAAAACAATTAAATATTTAAGTTAGGCTTTCATACAACAGACTAGATTTTTTTGGCATTTTTATACATAATGGTACGGAACTCTTCGTGCGCGAGTCCGACTCGCACTTGGCCGGCCGGTTTTTTAATATAGTTTTCATTACTTTGCTTTTAGATACGGACACGAGGCCTACACACGAAACGGGGACCACTCGTTTCGTAGGCAGACTATTATTAACTGGGCTACGACCACTACGGGGCCGTTAAATAATAATTTATCAGATATCATATTAAATTAGTTTTTAGGGTTCCGTACCCAAAGGTTAAAACGGGACCCTATTACTGAGACTTCGCTGTCCGTCCGTCCGTCCGTCCGTCTGTCACCAGGCTGTATCTCATGAACCGTAATAGTTACACAGTTGAAATTTTCACAGATGATGTATTTCTGTTGCCGCTACAACAACAAATACTAAAAAACAGAATAAAATAAATATTTAAGTGGATGCCCATACATTCGACGTAAGTTTAGTTACCATTCGGTCCAAGAGATGGCGTTGGGCGTAATATGTGGCTACAATAAAACAATTAAATATTTAAGTGAGGCTTTTATAGAACAGACCAGATTTTTTTTGGCGTTTTTATACATAATGGTACGGAACCCTTCGTACGCGAGTCCGACTCGCATTTGGCCGGTTTTTTTTAATTACATTAATAGAAGCAATCACTTACCTCTACACTCAGACCAATAAACTATAGACGGCGCGCCGTGAACAAAAGTGTTCCGTGAACAAAAGCGTTCACGGCGCGTTTGTTGGCACGAAACGTTTATTTTATTGGTCTGAGCCTCTACAGAATAAAAAAAATATCTAATTGACACGTAGAGTGACAGTAATAAGGTTTATAGTAAACCCAACTTAAGACTGAAACGAAAGAGGCGCTGTCGGACGCATTTGACATTCATTTGACCAATCATTGCACACTAGTAACTGACAGATGAATGAACACAACGTACTTATGAATGACATTTCGTTAGTTCCAATTTTTGCCATTTCAGAGTTAAGTTGGGCGGACTGTAGGTAAGGGTTAAGGTTTATGAAAGGTAATAAAACTGTCAATTGAAAATTTAAAACCCCTCTCCGACAATAACTGTATGCACTATTACTATGAACTAACAAAATTAACCCTATTACACCATCTGCTAACTGGACTAAACATGCAAGTCCCCATTTGAGTCCAGTTTAATAGTTGTTCTTGGTCGGTCACAGTTGTCACGGGCGACAACGCAAGCTGCATCATCGTTTCCTGTCTTAGCTCCATAAAAAAAGAAAATTGGAGGTGTGTGTAGGATTGAACTTAAACTTGGCTATGCTATAATAGGTATATTATCTTCCTCGTTTGCTGCCTTAATTCCATAAAACAATCTTTCAGTGTTTTTAGGTTTGTTCAGTGCTTAAATTGTATTCTTGGATATCAAACATCTTCCACGATACGCATAATTATGAATTGCAAATGACTAACCAGTAAATGTTTATTTTCCTCCTCACACGATAGCACATTGCTTGTTTTTGGAATTGACAGTTTATATTGCCACAGATTAAATATTAACATTACAAACATTAGGTATGTAGTTAATTAAATAATAATATAAAATAAACAATACAAAGGAGATGTTTCAAATCCGGCCCACAATATGTACAGTACCTCGAAAAATCGAGAAAAATTCATGGAATTTGGGAAAAATAAAGATAAATTGCTTAAATGCATACTTTTCTGGTACAAATTTTGTATTTATAATTCATTTTTATCAATTTTCAACATGGCGTCTTGCCAAGTTGTCATTGATCATAGATCGCGAACTGTCTACTGTCACTTTAAATGACAGAATTGCAGGTACATATGTCAAACTTCTATCAAATTAACCAACATGACGTGTGATGACAGCTTACCGCCATGACAGACTTTTGTTTTTGTGTTGCAATTTTAAGTGTACATTTTTGTGTTATACCACAAAACTAAAACAATTTAAAGGAATTGGATGATTGAAAACTGTTTTAATTGTGTTTCTCCATTTTTGAGTGTGTACAAAGTGGTGGCCGGGGCTCCATACATTTTGAAACATCTCCTTTTATAGGTATTGTAGTAGCGTATTTTAACATACCTACTACATGGTTTCGTTCCCGCACTTGCAAATGATTTACCTGTGGCATAAGGCCGCGGCCTCGAATTTTGCGGGCAGCGGCGCGGCGGCGGCGGCGGCGCGGGCGCGCAAGATGTTTTGCATGTTATCAAATGGACCGACCCTCGAAAACTGCGGCGCGGCGGCGGTGTAGGAGCGGGTAACGAGCGGTGGTTGACAACGTCAAGCGGTGACCGCTCTCGCGTCGTGTGCGTCAGAATGGAGGGTCTGCTCATATTTAACGTTGATGTAGATTTAGAAAAAAAAATCCTAAGTATATTCGAACACAAAAAGTTCTTTTATTTATACCGTGTATAATCAAAATCACAGATAACTTTCCATTTAAAATTTAAGACTTGATATCGACTACGATACTCTATAGTACTCTATACCTACCGTACGCTCAATGTACTCGTATATAGGGATACTAGTAAACCCGCCCTCGCATCGCTTCGGGGAACCAGTCCCTTCAAAAATCTCTATAAATTTTAACAAATTATGTTATTCCAATGTCTAAGCTATATTACTGCAAAGTTTCGTGAAAATCCGTTCAGTAGTTTTTGCGTGCAAGAGTAACAAACCCACACACACACACACTCACTCACATCCTTACAAACTTTCGCATTTATAATAATTATTGTATAGTTAGTAGGATAGGTTAGATAGGATAGTAGGAAGTAGGATTTATATCGGATTATATTATAGAATAAAATTATAACATTGAAATCCCAAATGTGGGCACAATACAGAAATTAATGTCTGTCATTTATGTGCTTTAGCTTTAAAACCCAAATAGTATAGCACATTTACAGCAGATTGAGCACTTATTTTATGTCCTACTCTATATCCCTCTCTCTGCTACTTTCTCGCTTATTTTGGTGTAGTATATTAAGTAATATTTTATTTTATTTACTTCTTTACTCCCTTGTCTGTCAGCTTTATCCTCTTTATCTTCTTCCTTATTCCCTTCCTTATATATTCATGCCTTTCTATAAGACATATTTTTATGTTGCTTTACTATTTTAAATACTTGTACTTTCTCTTCTAACACTTAAACTTTAAATTATACTTGCACTAACATGAATTTCGAGCTTTAGATAAAGAAGTATAATTGTTAAATTTATATTTTTCAAGATTTTTAATATATATATTCTTACTTATTTTGAATGTAGTTTGTTTTGAATAACTTTTTTCTTCTGCAATGATAAAATCAGGGTGTTCAGAGTTTCGTAAACGGTTTTTGTTAATGACTATTTATCCTTAAAAGCTACGGAATCCAGACTACTAGGTTTTTAGGAAGCAATTAGGTAGCAATTAATAGTGAAAATAATATTTTAATTATAGCTATAATTATAATAATATTTTATTTTGATAGTTCGTATCCCTCTCGCTGTTCTTGCTAGGGTAACGCACACGGTGACAGCCCGCGCAATCGCATTGTAGTGTTGTGCAATTTATTTAGGTTTCGTATACGTTATATTACTTTATTTACTTCTTTACTCCTTGTCTGTCATCTTTATCCTCTTTATCTTCTTCCTTGTTCACTTCCTTTAATATCCTTGCCTTTGTTTATGACTTGTTATTTTATGTTATTTTACAATTTTTAATACTTTTACTTTCTCTTTTAACTGAAATTGTAAATGTTTTAAGATTATATTGATTACTTTGGAGTTAGGTATTTTGATAATTAATCTAATTATTACTTTGTTATTTATTTGTCGGGACATTGTCTCTGTTCTTCACAATTTCGATAAAACTCGCCTTTTATTTTTCTTGTCCTATAGTAGGTATTCACTTCTTCATTTGCCCACAATAAAACGAGTGTAAGAAATAAATTTGAATCGAAAAGATGTTGTCTCCGTTGTTCAGACATTTCGTTCGCGAATGAAACAAATATCTCAGCGACACAACACTACGCCGCTATAGCGCCGCCGCGAGTTTCGAGAACTAGCCTGCGTTGCCCGCGCCGCCGCCGCCGCCGCCCCGCTGCCCGCAAAATTCGAGGCCGCGGCCTAATGGTTATATCGAACGCGACCACCGATATTAGTCGGTTGGTTAACCTGTAATCGCTTCATCCAATGATAGACAAACGTATCAACAATACTATTTGGTTGGTTACTCTGTGATCCATCGATAATTCTTTTGACTCCATTTGCTTTGCTTATGGTAATACATAATTAAAATATTTCTCCGCAATTAAACATCCGTGAGAAATAATAATAGTATGTTTGTTTATTATGTATTACAAGGAATATTTATTTATTTATGTAGATTTAAATAAACCTAATATCCTTAATTAATATAAGTCGGATTCCGGATTGGTTGTCTGTGGCGCTTCGAATCTTTTTTTCACTCTTGTCGATGGAATCGATCTATCTATGAATCGGCTAGCGTAGCGATGGTCAGTCTGGATTTTGTGTGGGCCCAGGACGTACGCCTGGCTCATGTAAAGGGGTCACGCTGCTGCCTGGCGCCATTTTTGATATAGTAATGTGGTAGATTGGATACCAAGTTTGTTGTAACGCGCCTCACGCGTGATGTAAATCTCGGTTCGCGATCTGCACTCGCGGTGCTGACGTCGTGTTACGTCGAGAGAACCAGGTGAGACTCCTCACCACGGCGACCGCCATCGTCACGCAACGCACGCCTTGCTTCGAACATGCAGCCGCCAGCCGTAGAGCTAGCTCCGCTTGTGTCTGCTGATCGCACCGATCAGTAGTCAATCCCAAGGACGACGGCACGCACCTCAAGCTTCTGCCAGCACCTTCGCCGAGCCGACGGTCACGCTCGCCACGTGCCTAGCCCGCGCATGTACGCACGCACGCCACGTCACGCCGCCTCACGGACTTCTGCGAGCCCGCCTGCCCTGACGACCCGGAGGTGACTCCTACCAGCTTCCTCGAGCTTCCCCGTCACGGAACGCCGTCGGGCGGCGCCCCATGAATGCGCCCGAGATCCCGTGGGAGCGGTTACTAGTGCGTGGGTTATCTTCCCGTCCATGGTACCATGCGTGAGTTGACCTTTATTATATATTCTGGCCAGAATCAGTAGAATCAGTGCGCGACGTAATATTTCAGGCACCGATGCCATTCGCCACGCCGACATTTTTTTTATGTACTTAACCTAACTTCCATAATATGCATGTTCATTTGCGGGACGAACCGCCGTGTAATCGCGAGTATTTAATATAGTGAATACTATCCGAATCTAATTCTTTTTATTTCAAACAAACTTCCCACAGAGTAAGACAACAAGAGATCCTTGAACCAATGGTCCAGTGTATAATATATCGAGAGCTGAAGGACACTCTTTTGTACTTAGGTACTTTCCATTTTTCACAATTTGATATAAATAAATAACTTGTTCGCGTATTTTTGACAGATTACCATACTTGTAGTAATTGCAGTTCAACATTCCAAACATTACATTTAAATTAACATCTCTCACACATACACTAAATAGCCTTTTCTTCTATTTCTTTTTTTATACGCGACAGTATAGGTTGGTAGCATTGACTTAATATAGGGAAAACAGGGCAATGAGAGCTATGGTGATTGTACGGAATGCAAGCACATTTGCGCGATCGTAAGCACTCTGCTACTTCCGTCAATTATCGGCAAACTTCGCCTAACGCGCTCGAAACGGTAGTACCATACGCTTAGGCACAGTGGACGATTATGTGATTTTTGCTCCGCGCTTCCAAAAAAATGCCGACTGCCAGCATTAAGGTAAGCAAGAAATAATATTCTTATTTTATTGAATTTATACTTATTATATCCCTAGATTTGTTTACTAACAAGTCCAATTAGTTAAATTGTGATTGAGAAAAGAATTTCATATTTATGTTATTACTTTGCAAAATGGCGGTCAGCGGCTAATGGTAGCCTAGCTAGGCTCGCATTACCCGACAGAGTTTAGTCAGTAAATTAGTGACATAAAATGGCTTGTTTATTGTTTTAGATGCCACGTACAAAGGCCGTTGAAGAACAAACAGCATTGTGAAATAATAACAAGCACTCCAATGAAAGCAATATTTGAAGAAAAGCAGAGGAAAAGAACTGAAACTGTATTACTGAAACTGTAAACTGTAGCAAAGGGAAACATTCAGAAGAAACATACTAAAGATAAAGAGATTAAAATCAGAAACACTAGGAACCAGAAAGCTAACAAAATATTCCGTTGAAAGTTTTGATGAAGAATCATTTATTTATTGATGACGAAAATGCAATCTGAAATGAAAAGTCAGAATATTCTGACTGACGAGAAGGTGGGGAGATGTAGTGCCAATGCAGAATTTGCAGAAACTAGGCCCATAAAAAGTGTTCTCGCAGTAATGGTCCAGATACTTATATTTGTACATTTCGTTTGGTTAGTTAAAGTCTGGATTTTTACATTTAAAATACACGTTTTATGTCAGTTTTGTTTGAATTTATTTTCATTTTTATTTGTGTTACAAATAGTTTTATTGGGTTAATAATTATAATAACTAAGATCTCATTCACAGATAATAATAATAATACGCTTTATTGTACACCATAGCAATATAACAACAGAATAAGACATTTGTACAAAATGTGATACAAAAGGCGGTCTTATCGCTAAAAAGCGATTTCTTCCAGACAACCTTAGGGTAAGAAGTAAAAGACAGTGAGTATAGTAATAGGGGGCAGGGTGTACCGAACTAAAAAGATTTATAACTTATCAAGAATTAAGATAACATAAAATTAAGAGTAGATAATAATAATGGAAAAATATATAATAGTGTTTGAATAGTAAATAAATGGCAGCATGAGGTAACTGAGCGATAGCGAAAAGAAAGAAGGATTGAAGGAAGTCAGAAGAGTCCTACTGGCAGAGTTGTTGATAGTGATCTGTAAGTAATTTTTTAAAGGAGTTTAAAGTGCCAGCAAGACGGATTGGTGGAGGGAGGGAGATATATTTTGTTATTTTTTTCTTTTTGAGTAATTATAATAGCTCCCATTTCCCATATGAGCGTTAAATAGGCTCTCATTTGCCGCATTTGTCGGGTAATAGGAGCGACTGACTTTTTTTGTAAAACTGTGATTGTACCTTAATACATGTCTGTAGTTGATTATAACTGTGACTAAAGTATTCTCTTATAGTTAAGGTAAGAGTTTATAATAAACAGTCGGTCACAGTTGTTATGGGCGGCAGGGGAAGGGTGGTACTGCATGCTCGTTTGCTATCTTAATTCCATAAAAAAAAAAAAAAAAAAAAATGTCGTTTTTATTAACACTTTCCCTTAGTAGGCTCCCATTGCCTTGTTCTCCCCTACTAACTGGTATCTATTATAGTTACAACTTTCGTTAGAAGAAAACTTTCAAATTCAATTAATTTAGAACAAGACTTTATGCTGCGTTCCATTAGGCGAAATGGGCAGAATGCGCAAACCATTCCATTATCTACGGAAAAACTCGTTCTATAAGGGTTGTGATCGCTTCCTGGAACGCGCCTTAAATTCCATACGTATTTAGATAATAGCTACGTAATGATTGGTTTGTCCAGTGTAGGTAATTAATTGCGACAGCTATCTTTTAATAGCTTTTATTCAACTAGCAATGTTTTATGTATGTTGGTATATAAACATTGTTTTAGTTTTCAGACCATGGAAAAGATGCGATAATTTTAGCGGTATTTTGCCGCCTCCCACGTGAACGAAATTACTAGAAAAACCTAGTCTATGATTTTCATACGCCGAATTGGCAATTCAATCAGAAAAAATGGTCCTAATGTAGGATCTATCACGCTGCGATACCGACATTCAAGTGATTCAAGCCATTCAATATTTTCTCAAGAAGAGCTTTATATAACATCTAATACCTACATAGATACATTTTCTTCAAGGTTTAAGGATAATGATACATCCTATTTCAGTAGCCATTTTTTTGTGTCCAAGAGCATTTCCATGATCAAAGTAATTACCTATATAATGAATTGGGATTAGCTAGGGTTGTCAACTTTTGTTTCTTATGTAATGAAAAAAATATTGTTAGGCATTGCAGGCCTGTGTTAACACAAAAAAATGATTTTACGTATATAACGCGGCTTACCTCACGTACTGTTTTGTCGGATTCGCCCGACTAGTTTCGAACCGATTCCGAGGTTCGTCATCAGGAGCCACCGGCGACGAGAGCTCGCTTGTGACTCGCTTGTGACAGTACGTGAGGTAAGCCGCGTTATATACGTAAAATGAATTCAAACACTCACGAATCATTCAGTACACAAAAAAATGATTTTTATCTTTTTTCTATGTCTTTATACCTATGCACATATCGCACAAACGGTTTAATCAATTAGGATGCGATTTTCACTTATTAAATTATAAGTATCACTTAAAATTATATAATACCTACACGATCATTTTTATTTTATTATGTTGTTTGGTGTAAAAAATAGGATGAGACTCTATAGATGCAGAACGCATATTATCTGATGGAGATTTTCTTTGTATCCATGGAACCTTAATACGCAGAGAACTTCAACAAGGTATTAAAATTAATGACATATTATACTGTAATTTTCAAAGAAATTAAAAGTGGTTATATAACATTTCTCTATTGGACCCGCCTAGAATAAAACAATGGGAGGCTATTAATGTGTTATTCGCAGACTATGTCATTACAGTGACATAATTACGAGTACACTTACGTAAAGACTTGCAGTTACGTATTAATACTTCATAATAATTATCACGCAAATACATGTAAACCTTGAGTATGTAGGCAGAGAATATTATTTCCAACTAGCTGATGTGCTGTGTTCCTGGTTTTCAAACTCTCAAGCCGTATTTCACCCCCTTTGGGGTTGATTTACCAAAATCGATAATTCTTGTGTTTTTATTTCTAACTATATATAAGTCTAAAGACGAATTTGAATCTGTTTTGAATCGACGAAATTACAAAGAAACTTTAAACTAAATTTTGTCGATTTAGGGATGGGATAAAAGGAAGTCCGTTTTTAGCGCGTGTATATGTTACCGTTAAAATGCATAATAAGTTAATGTGCACATTAACTAGGTAATCTGCAGATTCACTGATACCATTAGTTAAAGTGTAAAATTTGCACTTTACCCAGTTAGTCTGCACAGTAACGGATGGTACATCGTTAAATTGCGGAAGACTGGCTACCAAAGTACCAATTTGTGTTGATGTCGTGGCCACATCGTAGATTTGCTCACATCATGAAATGATCGACCATATCATGAAATGGTCGCATTTCATGAAATGGTCAACTCAGTTTGGCCAGATCGTAAAATCGTCTACGTTACACGATTTGGTCATCAACGTTTGGCCGAATCGTAAAAACGTGGAAAATAGGGCATAACTTCGAATCGTGACGTCTCCGGCGCTGCGGAAAGTGCACGCTCGCCTGCGCAGCTTCGGCTTGCTGGTCGCCTTCGGCGACCAACCTCAGTCGCTCCGGCTCGCCCGGGTGTCTGCGTTTTGTTACAGCGGGCGGGGGCTGCCCTCCCTCCGCGCCTCCGGGTTCTAAAAAACACTCTAGGGGTAGGGCATACAAGACTACGTGGAGTAGGGGTAGGCTAATTCGGTTATGTAACCAATTCGACCGACCTACACCTGTTATTAAATTTTTTTATTCAAACAAGAACCGATTTTATAGACTTTACCGTATGCATGGTCGTTGGTCTGCAGATTAACTAGGAAGTCTGCGGATTAACTAGTTAATGTAGGAACTCAATTATTTTTTTTCCACTTTAACTGACTCAGCCAGATAAGCTGCAGAATACCTCGTTAATCTGCACTCTATCTAATTTACGCAAATTAACGGTAACATATATACTAAACTACCTTGAATAAACTACGTCCCCACCTTCATCTTTATACGTTTTAAGCGGTTTTCGGTATTTTGTGATGACCATTCGCTTTTATATGTTTATTTAGAAGAAGGAGAAGATGTAAATAGAGTACACAAGCTATGTAATGGTAACTTACTGCCGTGTATTGATTATATTTAACACTTTCCCGTTCGGCAATCGAAACACGGGAGATCCTATATAACAAATGATAGTTAACGAAAAAGCTTTATGAAATGTAGTAATGTACGTTTACGATAAAGGGTTGTAGGAAATGCATGGTATTCACCCAGAGATCTTCAAGAGTAGCAGTCCGATACCACAAGTTCGTCCATTCGGAATGGAGCTACCTACTACTGAGTGTACTGAGTCTATATAGATCAGAAGGCCTAATATGCCTAATAATATCCACGTAATATTTGCATAAGCGAGAGATAGGTTTTCAAAGGTAAACTAGAATGGGTAAGCTGACTATGAAATATTATTATAAAAACAAAAAACCCGACTGCTTACAAAAGAACTCAAAAGAAAAAAACAAGTGTCACAATATCAACATAAAATACTTCATGGTGCTGCAGGCGGGGACAAACGTAGTACTTGTGATAAATCTTTTTTTACCCGTAGGTAGCAGTATAGTTTGTTTTTGGGATGGTTTTTGACAATTTGTGTTAAAACGATGATATATATTTTTGAAAAAGTCTTTTCACGATCTTTCATTTGATACCCATATTGCTAAGATAAGAAAAAAACTCAAGATTATCCCCTCTTTTTCTTCCACTTTCGGGCGCCATTTTGAAAATTCATATAGCCTATGACTTTCACAGTTCTGACGAATTCAACGATACCTCATAAATATGTCGAAATCCGTTCAACCATTTGGGCTGTGGGGCGGTCCAAATAAATGGACATACATACAAACATACATACATACATACACTCGAAAAACATAACCCTCCTTCTGACGCAGTCGGGTAAAAAGATATCTATCTATCTATACTTATAATAAATCTGTAGAGAGGTCAATTCTGTACATTAAATATATTTCCAAAATAACTATCAGGGGGTGATTAGGGATCGATACTGATGCCAAAAATGCAATCAGTAAAATTTTTGTCTGTCTGTCTGTCTGTCTGTCTGTCTGTCTGTCTGTCGGATGTATAACCGTTATAGAAACAAAAACTACTCGACGGATTTTAACGAAACTTGGTACAATTATTTTTCATACTCCCGCGCTGGTTATAGTATACTTTTCATCACGCTACAATCAATAGGAGCAGAGCAGTGAAGGGAAATGTTGGGGAAACGGGAGAAGTTACTCCATTTTTTAAGCTTCCGTCGCGTGTGCAACCTTAATGGTTAAAGCTACACAGAAATCATGTATGACGGAAATGTTCTCCTTAAAATTATATAAAAAATATTCCACGACAGCATATGTCTATCTTTTATGGTTGACTCACAATAACACGTGTAACTCCCGATAGCTTAGCAGTTCGAAGCTTTCTGATTAGGTATACCTATATTTTATCTACTCTTACGTTTATGACACTTAAGTGGGTGAAATAAAGGGGTGAAGTTTAAACGAAATTCACGCGGGCGAAGCCGCTGGCAAAAGCTAGTCATTCAATAAACAGGAAATATTTTTAAGTGTTGTATTATTAAAGTTAATTGGTCAATTATTGTTTAAATCAGGGCAATTAATGATAGGGTATTACGAAATATCCTACGCTACCTCGGAATAGAAAAAAATAGGTACAATACCTAGTTACGGAGTGAAAAGACACATGCATACATATAAAGTATTAATAAACAACCGGGTACCATTTTGATAAAGCATTCGTAAGAATTAATTTATAATTATTTTAGCGTTTCAATTCGTTGACAACAAAGGTTGACAGTCATTGTTACCTTTGCTGCCTAAAATCAAACATAGTTATAAAAATAAAACTAATTTGACTTTATAATTAACTTTGAAAACGACAGTAATCTTCACCTTGGCGTGCGCCTGACATTGTTTACTATAAATAAAATATCAAAAACTATCATAATTGCGTAGTGACTTTTAGTATAATGAATTTTGATTGTTGCTATGAAATCATTTATTAGATTTGTCAGTGGTTTGAAGGCGAAATCTGGTATCTATTATTTAATTTGTTCAACAGGTTAGGTTGCATTCTATTTTTAAAGAATTTGTTTATTTTTTAATAGCCAGTTGTATTTCTTATTCTTTTTAATTGAAAGTATTTTTAGATTTATTTATCATATTGTACTGATATGCTTGAGGGAAGATGATTAGGTATCATAAACATTTTGGACTTTTCACAATTGTGTAAATTCAGCAGGTATAAAAGAATACTTACATTTCTTCCAATTTTCCGATTACCTATAATAAAAAATACTAATATCCCCGTTGAGCACAGCGACCCACACTCAAGGAACAATCGCGAGCGTCAGTGTTATCGAATACCGTAAATAAAGTTTTATTTTAGGACTTTCTAAAATTTAAATAGTCGTTAAACTTTGAACGGCCGAATCTTTTAGACCCTCGGATGCGTTCGCACTTCTTAATGAATTTACATAACCGACACGACGGAGAATGCGATTAAGGTTTATTTTGAAGTAGGTATGCGCTTAAGGATTTATTAATTTTAGTGTTTTAAAAATTCGGTGTTCTTTATAAAAAATATATTTTTTGTACTCTATTAGATATATTATGCCATGACTTAAAGATGCAGGATTAAATTTTTAAGTAGCATGCATGGTTCTACTGGTAGGTACTGCGGAACAAACAAAAATTGAAATTTAATAACCACAATTTAACAATAATTATATTCTACCTGCCGTTGGTAATTAGTTTAAATGGTCGTAAGCATTTTTTACTCCTACAATTTGCTCAAAATTATGAAAACACAGATGTGTAAATGACTCGCATGGATATTTCCTGAGCCCCGATTGAGATAATGATATAATTTATAACTTTAACATTTGACACATTTTGTATACCTACGGAATGTGTCAAAAATGTATCGACCATTCAATCGAGCCGCAATTGACGTATTTTTAATTGCAGAATAGAGCCCCTGGTTACTTACTAAGCGGAGCTAGAGTTGTAAGTTATTAAATTAACTTTGTAGTCAACTCGTATTTTAACATGGTAGGTAATAAAATTGGTGTTCAACATAAATTCTGAGAGAAGACACGCGCCGTGATAACTGACCATTTATTTTGACCACGAGTGGGTAATAATTGATGATCAAGCGAACTTGCAAAGTGAAGTTCGATCAAAATTATATGAGCAGCTTCATTCGACGCGATTTATAGTTAACGATTATGTAGATGTCGCCCCAAGCGTCAGCCTTCCACGGATTTTTAGAGCTGGCAATACTAAAAATCGTCACTCCACGAGGTCTCATCCCCACCCTAGCTTACCTGCTCGACTTGTCTCGGGATTTTTGCTCATTTGGTTTAAAGTGCAATTTATAAAAAAGTTGTCACATTTTATTATGTTTTTTCGGGTATGGCATAATATCTTGTTTGAATCTGTAGGGAGGGTGTGTATAAATCGCGTCGAATGAAGCTGCTCATATAATTGTGATCGAACTTCACTTTGCAAGTTCGCTTGATCATCAATTATATTTCGCAGCTTCATTCTTTGCGATTTATTAACGATTATGTAGGATGTTTAAAGGTTATAAAATGTGACGTTGTTGCGAGTTTAAGTTTTAGTAACCTCGCTTTACTGCATAGATACGACATCATTGTAAGTATTATTGTTTATTTATTAATCACAAAAAAATTGTGTTTTATATGTTATACATAAATTATTTTGTTTCAGGTGTGTGAAGTCAAAATTGTTGTAGCGAAATCATTTGAGTTTATAATACTTTGTTATAAAACTTTGCAAATACGAACGAAGAGTTTGTCCAAGCAGCTTTCTAATTACATCAAGATTGACCCCAAGTTTGTTGGCTTTGGATGTGGCAGCATGTCGAGTACTGTGTGCTGAAAGTATGGATGTGTTTCTTCCAGATTCTCTAAGTGTGCTTTTAATCCAACGGCTTAATGTTTGATCTTCTCAAACTTTAGAATGAGGACTTATAAAACTAATAAATAAATGTTCTATGGATCCACGTAATGTACAAGTTTTATTTAATATTTAAATACTCCATTAAATTTCTTGCTGGACGTATTTCAGGGCGTGTGTCAAAGAAAGGTAATTTGAGAACGGGTTGTAAGGCGTTTGGTTTTAAGGTTTTAATAATATCAGGTATAAGTAAACGCTAAACGCTAACACATTCATACCCCCGCAGTAGGTTACTAGGTACCTGTGTCGCGGGTGGCATGGACTACACATATAACACATTACAATTACACCCATGACCCGAGTAAAAATATTTATCTGCCACATAAATATCTGCCCCGGCCGGGAATCGAACCCGGGACCCCTCGCGTCGCAGGCAGGGTCGCTACCAACTAGGCTACAGGGTCGTCAAATATTTCTAAATATTTATAAGTATTTCTTTATTACTAATAATATTTATATTTTGAATCTTGATGAAAGAGAAAGTTTGCACACGATGAGCGGACACCAGACCCAATAAAGTTAAGGTTTTCATGGAAAGAGTTTTTAGATCAAGCCCTTCGTTAGGCCACTCTAGAGCCAGATGATTCAGAACCGTATTCGTGTCCCATGTTACGCTGTATCTTGGGTTTAAGGGTCTTAACCTATAAACTCCTTTCATGAATCCTTTAATCCTGGGATCTTTAGCAATATTTTCTCCCAACAATAAAGATAAGGCAGACTTATAGGAATTTATAGTTCCATACTTAGCACCATGATCAAAGGTCTTTGTTAAAAATGAATAATAATAGACACAGATGCTGTTTCATAATCATATTTATTTATTTTACAATATTGTATTCAGGCCTTATTGCAACAATCATATTATTGCTTGTAAGTGTTGTCGGATAGGGAGGCTAACATTATGTCAACCGATCTGGACGACAACGATCTTTTCAATAAAGCTTGCCGGATAACTTCGCGGCAACCAGGCTCAGCGTTTGACGCAGACTGTGTGTGTGTGATCTAAAACAAAAGATTAACAAATCTTTATTAGGCTTGAAATAGATTTACGCGTTATATACGTAAAATGAATTCAAACACTCACGAATCATTCAGTACTTGAAATAGATTGTTGTACCAATTATAATTCTTTGAAAAATAGGAAACCATGGTTGAGACTGCCAGTAAGGAACCATAACAATTCCTTCCGCCTTCTCATCCATGATTTTTCGCAGTACACGAGTAATAAGAGAAAATGGTGTAAATGCATAAAAGAACAATCCTTGACATGATATGGTAAATGCAACTATAACCCAAGCATCAGGATCATTTTTCCACGATACATATTTTTGGCATTTCGCGTTGCACATACTAGCGAATAAATCTAGATCTGGTTGGCCGGATTCGTGTGTAATTTTCATAAAAGCTTCGTCATTTAATTCCCATTCTGTATCTTTGAATAATCGTCGCGATAGGTAATTAGTTTATATATTATCTTTTGTATTAATGTAAGATGCAAAAATTGTAATTTTACGCCTTTCACACCATTGCCAAATTTGTCTTGCCAGGTTATTTAAATGTTTGAATTGAACACTACCCATTTTATTTATACAGGCAATTGCAGTTATATTATCTATACGTAACAAAATTTCTCAATTCTGCAGGTGATCAACGAAACGTTTTAATGCAAGAAAGGCGGCATTTAATTCTAATTCATTAATATGTAAGTGACATTCGTCACTTTTCCAATAACGAAAAGCCTCTTTGCCATTACAGTAGGCTCCGCAACCAATGTTGGAGGCATCAGAATAGATTTCAAGACAATAATTTGGTGTTCTGGTAGACTTTGAACGTGTTTCAATATGCTTTAGCCACCAATTTATATCATCCTGAGCATCTTTAGAAATGTATACTAATTGGTCATATTATGATGGATTATTAAGTAAAAAATTATATTTAAGGAATTCAAAACGTTTCGTATGAAACCATGAATATTGTACCTATTCCTGGACAAGCCGATATCAATAGACCAATGAATCTCGCAAAGTCGCGTAACATATTATGTAGCACATTTTTCATTTTACTTATTTTTATATTAGGCAATTTCAGTAACATATTTACTGAATCAAACATAAAACCTAAAAATTTACATTCAGTGGTGTCAAGCTACTTTTTTCAAAGTTTATTATGAAACCCAGATTTTGCAAAACAAAAATAGTTTTATGGGTATTATGCTTGCATTCCTCGAATGAGCGTCCTATACACAGAAAATCATCTTGATGAGCTACAGACATCATACTATTAGACCTTAATAGCTCTAATATTGATTTTAACATTTTTATGAAAACAAACGGTGCAGTGCATAAACCAAACAGTAAGGAATTGAATTCATAAAGTATATCATTGTATATAAAACATAGATATTTTTTATAACTTTGAATTATGGGTATGAAGAAATAGGCATCTTTTAGATCAATATAAGCCAAAAAACATTTAGGAGTTACCAGTTTTGAGGCGGTACTATAATCCTCCATTTTAAAATGAGAAATTCTAATGAATTTATTTAGGCATTTTAAATTCAAAATGAACCTTTTACTACCATTTGGTTTAGGTACTAAGAATACACTGGATATGAACTCTCCTTCCACATGATCGCACCGTGATATAGCTTTGAAGTCGAGTAAACTGTTTATCTACGTTTCAAATCAATCTCTTCTTGCTTTGATTGCGGATAAACTTTAGGCATATCAGTACGATATGGCGTGGAAGAAAAAGGTATCTTTAGTAACTAAAAATCAATTACTTTTGGTGAACCGTAAGCGGCCCGCAGTACACACCTGGTTTAAAGCCTCCGGGGTGCTCGTTTCGGCGGCGGCGACGAGCGCGCTGAGGTTATCCTGCCGTGAGCGCCACGCGGCTGCTGGCGCTGGCTCGGCCGAAACATCGACCCGGCGCCGCTGTCGTTTTTGTACAGCTTGCGTTGTGTCTTAAAAATGAAGCGATTTTTATTATTAATAAAAGTAAGTTTACTTTTAGGTTTTCGCGTGTTTTGAATTTTTAAAGCCTCACCAGACCTTTGTATGGATTTCGCCATTTTGAGTTTTTCCGACATATTCTCGCCGAACAGATATTTATCTCGCGAGGATTCTACCAATGTCTCTTTGAGACTCGTGTTTGTTGCGGAGATAACAAAGTTTCTCCTCATTTTGGAGTCAATGTAGTGGCTGTCGCATAGCAGACGGCAGGCGTCACTGATGGGCCGCAAAATCTTTTGCTTCGATGTCTCGTTGCTGATTATTAATTCTGTAGCGACACTCAGAGCCGATAAAGAAACGGCTATTTGTTTCTGTTTACTCAACAAGGAAGCGTCGCGTTTTATTAATGCGTCCGGCAACGCTACTTTAACCTCCTGATTAAGTATAGGTGGTAACAAAACCTCACAATTTGAGAGAATCAGATAGTGTTTTTAGGCAGGCCTTTTAATATGACCTCTTGCCACCGAGATGCCACATTCTTATGGATTGGCTTCCCTAAAGCAGTATCAGGCTGCATATCTATCCATAACTTCAAGAACATCCATTGCTGTCGCTGATGGATGGCACAGGTGTTCCCGTTCGTGACGTTGTTGATTGTGAATGTTCGACTACAGGCGGTGACAACAGTGGTGACAAGGTGGCAGCCTGTCTTCACGCGACGACTATGGTGATGTTGCTCTCGAAGCGTAATCCGTAATAACTTGCCCTTAAAAGCGGATAGTTATATTTTAGCTCTTCCAACCTTATGTGACAGTATCTGCCCAAATTTAGCAGTAACGCATCACAGGTTATGTAACAGAGACAACCCAGGATAGTTGCTCGCATTACGGAAGGCGTCTGGTGTGGATAATGTTGCCCTCGAAGCGTAATCCGTAATAACTTGCCCTTAAAAGGGGATAGTTATATTTTAGCTCTTCCAACCTAATGTGACAGTATCTGCCCAAATTTAGCAGTAACGCATCACAGGTTATGTAACAGAGGCAACCCAGGATAGTTGCTCGCATTACGGAAGGCGTCTGGTGTGGATGATGTTGCCCTCGAAGCGTAATCCGTAATAACTTGCCCTTAAAAGGGGATAGTTATATTTTAGCTCTTCCAACCTAATGTGACAGTATCTGCCCAAATTTAGCAGTAACGCATCACAGGTTATGTAACAGAGACAACCCAGGATAGTTGCTCGCATTACGGAAGGCGTCGCATTACGGTGATTTTCTTCGTCTTCTGATGATTCCATTATTCGACATCTTCGTTTTTATTTATTTTTCACTAATTTTGTAATTTTTCGCCTGATATATTTTTCACTATTTTCCTCTTCTTTCCCATGTTGACGAGTGATGAGACGTGCGAAGGCTTCGGCACGGACAGACATAATGAGCAAAAATCCCGAGACGAGTCGAGCAGGTAAGCTAGGGTGGGGATGAGACCACGTGGAGTGACGATTTTTAGTATTGCCAGCTCTAAAAATCCGTGGAAGGCTGACGCTTGGGGCGACATCTACATAATCGTTAACTATAAATCGCAAAGAATGAAGCTGCGAAATATAATGATGCATATTGCATACAGGGATTGACGGGGATGAACATAAAAATTACAATATACAAATACATGCGAATTGCAGTCGAGGTGTAATTGCAGTTTTCAAATTCTTGATGTGTTGCCAGCTATGCGTGCTCTCCTGCCATCGTTTCATTGTGAATGAGTTGCTTGCGAAACGGGTGATTTATTTACCCACTTTATTTATTACACGTTACAAATTCACGTTCACATGTACCTACCTATGTAGGCACTTATGTATAATTTATATGAAAAAGTCTCAAACTTATGAATGAACGTGCCATTTGTAACGTTAATAATTAATATCTACACTTGTAATAAAAACTTTAAAAAGTTGTATCTGTAACTACATTGTAAATGAGGGGGGGGGGGGGTCAAGAAACAGTAGGTTACCTACTGTAGAGAGATAGAACACGAATCTGAAAAGTTTCTGGAAGGATTTGAATTAAACTTTTTTATTATATAGCTACGAAGCCTGGGAGGAGGTTATTTTGAAGCATCATACAGACTATAATTGAGTATTGGGAAACTAGAACACCTAATACAGATGCACTACAGAACCGCTAAACGCACGCATGGGAGCGCAGCAGATGGACCGCGATATAGGTAGACCTGTTTAAGGGTGGTATTATAGGGGTGCGAGGGTGCAAAACGGTTTTGCACGCGGGCGCACATACAGCTAGTGGCGGCCATTACTGCACTTTCGCGGATCACGCGTTCGTTGCAACACGTGGGCTCCCAGCCGAAACGCGTCCAGGCCGGAATTAAACCTCATTGGTCTCGTGGAGCTAAATTTAAAAGCATAATAAACAAACTCGAGCTACATTGGTTACCTTGCGATGATCGCTGTTGCGTGGACTTTAGGCATTTTAAGTCTGATAAAATGATAGTACACCTCGTATTATTTTAACTATTTTAAGGCTTGATGCGGTTTTTTTCCTTGTGGCGGGACTACAAAATTTTACCTTGTAGGTACCTGGGTCGAAGCTTGGTGTGATCAAATGTAGAGATTCTTTTGTTTATGGGGAATAGTTAGTTATCACTTGCGGAGTAACTTGGTTTAACAACTTGTACCTAATAAATATATTTAAGTTTTAACACTTGTTTGCCAATAAAATCCATACTATAATATTATAAATGTGAAAGTGTGTTTGTTTGTTTGTGACTCTTTCACGTCGCAACATGGCTATTATATGATATAATTTATATTATATGTGTAGAGATAGTTGGGAGGGTGGAGAGTGACGTGGGCTACTTTTTACCGCGGAAAAACATCTCATTCCCATGGGAAGATCGATGTTTTGTTAGTTGCTACTGTTGCTAGATATTTAGTTCCGGATGCTGTTAATAGATGGCGTTAGTAAAATTCATTTGCAAGTTCTGAATCACGCTATCAAATACTACATGTATCGTTAATTTACTTAAGTCATAGGTAAATGTTGTAACGTATGTTCCAGTACAACATATAGGCTACTTTTTATCTCGAGAATCCTACGGGAACGGGACCTACGCGGCTGTTACCTACGGGTCCCGAAGCGAAGCGCGGGCGGTTCTCTAGTTCTAAATAAAATAAATTAATAATATATCCAGGATCAAATCTTGATAATGTAACGTTATTTTAACAAAAAAATGTATTGCAAAGAATTGCGACTCTGTGACACTCCCAAACAAACATGCATGCCTTTCAGCTTCTTGCGTTCATTAGATGCGGTTGTGCGTTGTTTATCAGTCAGTCACTCCGTAACGGAAGTGTTATAATCTATAATATTTAAATGTTTTTGTTGGTTATAATCAGTCTTAGGTTTGGGAAACAAATATATTTTTCTAATCTTATTTACACTCACCTTATAAATAATTTTAGCTTTGTTTACTCGTGCCTCATATAAATTTGCATATTCCAAATCTGTCGCCCTTCGTGAGCACAATAAGCTGAAAATGTGGTAGGTACAAAGTTTTCCTTCCGAATAATATTACAAAGATTTAACTTGTTTACTTTAGAAACAACAACTTAGGAAATGTTATTCCATAGTCTCACGCACGGAACACAGAGACACGGGAAGTGTGAAGTAGGCGTGGCACAGCGACTAACAGTATGCGGAGCTCCGCGTACTTGCCGTCATAGCTTATCTGTCACTGAGCTGCGTCGGTTGTGCATTTCGTAAATTGACATTTGCTTAAATTATAGTAATAATGCCTTACTGTGCTATTTTGGAGTGTAAGAATGATAGCAGATCAAAAAAATTATCTAACGGCGGTGTTTCATACCACATATAAGCATAGTTGTAAATTTATTTTGTAATAATTCAAATTCAAAGCAAAATTAAAAGAAAATAAATAATTTATGATTGAAAAGCTACTCTAGTCACTTAGTAATAAGGTTCGTTTTATGTTTTAAATGCTATTACTATATTTCTGGAACATTCTTTGCTACTCGATCGTAGGGATCGTAGGGATGGGGGTACAAATTTATCGATATCGGTATTTTGTAATTTTATTTACGATGTAATATCATACGACCAAGACCCGACTGATGAGGGTTAAAATGGCTATTTATAGACAAAATATCTTTTCAAATAACCTAACACAATAATTCAAATTTATAGTTAATACATATAAATAGTTAATGCCAGTTGGCAATCTGTAACAGTCAACTTGGTCAATATAATTATTTTTATGAATAATAAATTATTTGTAATATTATATTTATTTTGGTTTAGGTACACATCTTTTTAGATTTCCTAAAGACGCATAGAGAAAAGAAGACTGGCTTAATGCTACTGGGCGGGTCAATTGGTTCCCAATCAAATCTAGTACCATATGCTCAGAACATTTTTTACAAGAAGAATTCATAATTTCTAAAAAGGGGAATAGATATCTTAGAACTACAGCTATCCCAACATTAAAAATTGTTAGGTTTTTTGATCAGGTTATCATTTACATATTTTATGGGATGCAGACAATTAGCTTGCGATACGTTTTAAAATAATATAATATGACTGACTTATTTAGAATAGACTTTATAGTGAATTTTATGTTATTTAATTTTTATATTTATTTAAGATACAAAATCCGATGGAAAGTCCTGGTTCTTCAAAAAGACACGTAAATATAATTTTCATATTTTATTAGGTATAGACAATTATCTTGCAGTACGTTTTAAAAATAATATAATATGACTGACTCATTTAGAAAACACTTTATAGTGAATTTTATATTGTTAAAAGTGTTTGTAAAAACCTACTTCGAAGAAATATTTAAATATGTAATTTGAATTTGAATAATTAAGTTATTGTATATTATTAATGTATAGAATACTGAATATAGAAGTAATATTTAATTATTATTATGCATGTTTTTTATTTCAATCATTGGTACGTAATCTAGGATCCTGACGAAGAATATAAGCGCATCTGCGCGACTGGTAGCACAGCATGCCTAGGAAATACGGTTTCAACCCAGTAATGGACCTCTACTGAGCACGGGTCTCCCTTGAGGAGGCCTAGAGCATATTCCACTACGCTGCTCCAGTGCGGATTGTTGTCGAGGGGTTAAAGGCCAAGCCAACATGGCTTAAAATAACTACCAGGACCGATGGCTTTACGTGCTCTCCTAAGCACGAAAGCGCTTAAGAAGTTTTCGCCACTAGCTATAGCCACTAACTACCGACCGCGGCCACTCTTACTTAACACTTAGAAGCCAGGAAATATATTATTCCACGAAAATAAATTTTGCTTATTTGTATAAAGTTAAGGTTGAAATGCATTCCAATTCACATCGGCATTGTTTTTGTAACTAAGGTACGTCGAGTAATATTGAAATTTCATTTATCGACATACAAAAGTATATTTTATTTTGACGGTAAAACATGCGCAGCTTATTATTCCGTGACTTACTTTAGTTAGCTATAGTTGATAAAAATAGGTCACGTCTTCGCCTTACAATGTCTGCGATACAAGCTTTCAAAAATTTGTGCACGTTTTAAGTAACATTTCGGGTCTACGCCTTGTAGTGTACAAGGTTCGATATCAATATCGATAATTTTCGATAACGCGGAAAAAGCACCACGCACATCTCTAAGCCTAAACCAATGCAGGATGATGTTGCTAACCAAAAATATAACTTACTACTTATACCCTTAAGGTCTTTATTATAGATTCTTGTCACGACATCTAGTGTTCAAAAGACGAAATTATTTAATGACACGTTGACACGTTGACATGTATTGCCACAGTTTGCAATTTCAAGTTCAACCTTATCAGCAATAAAATTAAGTATATAATTACTTTACACGTAGTACACTGCCATCTAGATGTGGATAGAAAAACTTGAAAAGCATTATGATCTTAATTGTTAACGGTATATGGTCACTAAATAAGACATGGAAAAAATTAAATTAAAAATTAAAAAAACCCCCGACACAAACATTTAAAAAGTAAAAAATAATATCTCTAAAAATAATACGTCGCGTTGGGGGACCGCTCCTAACTACTCATTATCTACGATTTTTTTCATAAGTATCACATGCCTATTTACCCAAGACTTATCATATTTTATCAATATTTTTTTGTGTTAAAGTTAGAAGTAAATGGAGCGGTCCCCCAACGCAACGTATTATTTTTAGAGATATTATTTTTTACTTTTTAAATGTTTGTGTCGGGGGTTTTTTTAATTTTTAATTTAATTTTTATTTTATACTTTTTATAGGTAAGAATATTCTCGATTAAGTCATAAATATTCTCTTACTGTGCCCTTTCATTTGAGACCCCACACGAGTATATTTGCATACATTCGGCTATTCTTCCCCGCTTTTACCCCCCATAACTTTTAAACGGCTCAACCGATTTTCATAAAACATATTTTAAAATATGCGCCCGTAAGTTCCCTTTAATACAAAAAAACTAAATTGAAATCGCTTCATCCGTTTGGGAGCTATGATGCCACAAAGAGACAGAATGAAAATTCTTCCCCCCTTTCAGCCCCAATAACTTTTAAACGGCTCAACCGATTCTCATCAAACATATCTAAAAATACGCGCCCGTAAGTCCCCTTTAATACAAAGAAAACTAAATTGAAATCGCTTCATCCGTTCGGGAGCTATGATGCCACAAAGAGACAGAATGAAAATTCTTCTCCCCTTTCAGCCCCAATAACTTTTAAACGGCTCAACCGATTTTCATCAAACATATCTAAAAACACGCGCCCGTAAGTCCCCTTTAATACAAAGAAAACTAAATTGAAATCGCTTCATCCGTTCGGGAGCTATGATGCCACAGACAGACAGACAGACACACACACACACACACAGACACGTCAAACTTATAACACCCCTCTTTTTGCGTCGGGGGTTAAAAATAAGACCTAATACCAAAATTTTAAGGTGCATTGTCAACTATAAACAGTGGGTTTCTCAGACCATTCGTAGTTGACATGTAGTTACCAATGAAAATGTAAGTTTTTTAGTTGTGTAAACAATACGATTATGGATTTACTTGTGTAGGATGGCTAGGACGGTTCCCATACTAATCAACACTTGTACCATTTCCACTGGTATGTCTCTGTGTTCCGTGGTCTCACGGGTAGGGTTATCATTTTTGGGATATCTGTTTAAAGAAAATCCCGCACATAACAAATCCAGATATTTTATACCTATATCACACAATTAAATTTAATGTTTTTATACCTATATCACACAATTAAATTTAATGTTTAGGTTAATTACAAAAAGTTCAAAGTCAATTAACAAGCAGATTATTTTGAACATGATATTGATTTTAATACTTACTAATTATATTGTGAAGTAAAAGATGAAAGTTTATTGAATACTAACCAACTTGTTTAATTTTCTTTTTGTTATATTAAAATAAAAAGCCAAAAGACCGGAAATATCCAGACAAACAGACCGACAACCCTACAAACGAGTTCGGAGTCACGTGAGCCCCGTCATATTTCACGGGGTACACGTGAGCTGACGTGGTCAATAAATCAGTGCTGACAACGGACTCATGTTCCGTTCGGTAGTTGCGTCATGGGTTTACTAATCGAGTCACAAATGGTAATTTGAAATAGTTTAATGAAATACCTACGAGTATACGAATAACACGTAGGTACCTATATTCTTTGTTTTGCTTCGTTCCTTGTTTCGTATTTTTATATTGTGGTGTAGAAATACGATAATAGAGAGAGATAAACGACAAAGTATGATAAGGAGCTTTATTTCAATAACATTAGATATGGATTTTGAATTAGAAATTAATTTTATAGCAATTGTAGCAAAAGTGTAGAAGTAAATTTAATAAAACATGTTTATTATCGTTTCAATTGTACATTTTTGGGTCACACACATGTCACACATCCAGACTGAGTAGGTAAGTACATAAAAAATTCGACATCCTTTTTGCCTCTCAATCAATCGTCAGAAGCCTTTGAACGGTGGTAACCATTGCGCCATACGGGTTGTCACAGAAATAAGTAGTTTGTTGTGTAGTGACATGTAATGGAAGCTGTAAGTTTGTAAAGCACGAATCACGTTCGTTTTCACGTGTATAGTCGTCACGTGAGCCATAAATAAAACGTACAAAGCACTCAAATCAAATGGAACAAGTTGTTACAAGCTCTAATTGTTTAGCGGCAGTTTGTGAAGCAATGACGTCACATAGACGTAGTTAATTTAATTTGTTAGAGAATTTCAGGAATCCTTAGATTTTGAGTTGGTTACGCAGTTTTAGGGGATCATGCGTTTATCCCAGGAAGGTACGGAAGGATCTACAATAATTAGATTAGAGTTCATCAGCAGTTATCATCGTGTGGGATGGTTGTTAAGCGCTACCTTATATGAAATAAAAAAAATCATCTTAAAAAAATGCGCGAGTGTCGTGGAAATGGAAATCTTGGGTGGAACGGATTTTTGTTGCGCACTTTAATTCTGAAACTAACTGTAATTTTTATTATCTTAGCTATAAGATATATTATTAACCAGCAAAACAAATAAGAGTGCTGACTTACCTGATCTTACCAGCTTGCACCTTTTTGGCTGCATTTAATATAATTGCTTTTTACAAAAAAAAAAAATAACCGACTTCAATCTTGATAAGTAGAGATAACTCAAAAACTACTCGCCAGATGGCGCTCAATTCAACATGTAAGTGTAAAGTTCTCGTCACTACAAATTAATGAAGCCCAAACACTAGATAACTGCTTCATCGGCTTCATCAGATTGACTCCAGATCTTCATGAAATGGTAGCGCTTTAATGTACTTATGATAACATGAACAAACACACTAGTTGTCCATACAATTATCGAAAGTTCCCCTCGATTTCTCTGAGATGCCATCATCAGATCCTGGTTTCCTTATCAGGGGACCCCACTGCGCATATCTACTTTACAACAAAAAAGAATTATCATAATCGGCCCATAAACGACGAAATAATTGCTGAACGTACATAAAAAAAAGCATATATACGGTCGAATTGAGAACCTCCTTCTTTTTTGAAGTCGGTTAAAAACTGATTAACCAACAAGTGCGCATCTATGACTGGACTTAGTAATTGGCATACATTCCCGTGGCCGTGACACAAAAATCTCTTACTTTTCATTTTCTAGTTTCCATCCATACCGTGCGCTAAGGAACTTCGTTCCAAAATACGTCTGTCCGTAATTAATGACCAACTCTGACGCATGTTAGGCACTTCTCAATTCTCACACAACGCTATTTATGAGCTACGCGACTGCAACGCAACCCAAAATTCGCTGTACAGTGCGCCCAACTTATCTCTGAAATGGCAAAAATTAGAACTAACGCCGCCATGTTAAAAAGTCATTCATAAGTACGTTGCAACGTCATTCATCTGTCAGTTACTAGTGTGCAATGATTGGTCAAATGAATGTCAAATGCGTCCGACAGCGCCTCTTTCATTTCAATCTTAAGTTGGGTTTACTATACATATATGACAATGTTCACTGACAGGAGACGCGTCTACGATCTACTGTCACTCAAAAGTATCAGATACAGCGAAATTTTGGCGTGGAAGTCGCGTAGCTCATAAATAGCGTTGTGTGAGAAGTGCCTTACTGTCCCAGTCAGTAGCGTCATCTTTAAACGCGTCGTTTGGTCATTTACCGTTTAGCTGCAAAACATACAAATGAATTTACGACTCGCATCGTCAACAAGCAACGATTGCACGAGGACCGACAACCGTTGCGGAGGAAAGATCCTCGAATGGAGACCACGTCTTGAAAAAGGAAAGTAAACCGACCCACGACAACCTGGTCTTCTTCAGGTAGTTAGTCCTGCAGGACTAACTAAAGTTGGAAAATTTATTTTCGTGCAGAGGCAGCTAAATACATCGACTATGTGTACCTAAAGAGACGTAGAAACTGACCAGTGTAAGGAAAATTACGAAATGACGAAAGATGAATGATCCTCCATTATTATCTTGAATGTTACCAAATTCCACTCTCTTGTTTATTTATGTGAATATTTGTGGCGCATTCTCTCATACTATCCATCCGTATTAAACGCGGAAGTAAATGTGTCCATCTGTCTACTACCTTTTCGAACTTAATCTGCTTAACCGATATATTTGGCACGGAAAAATAGTGAGGTGGATATTCGTTGGTTAATCAAATAGGGTAAGTATAAAATAGGGTAAAACCCCCGAAGTACACTATTATAATCACATTAATTTAATAAAAGATTTGGCATGGTAAGATCATTGTCTGGAATGGGTCATAAAATAATTTATCCGGAAATAAATAATACGACAAAATCTCTGCAGATTCGCATTCTTTCGAGATACAGCTACCTCCACGTGGGCAAACCTGGGAGCAGAAATTAGTTGTCATGTAATTTAATTTCCAACATTTTCCAAGTTTATACAGGAAGTGGTGAACATAATTTGTTTTGTTCACTGCTGTTTAACTGGTATTTAATGTTCGATTTTGGCTAGAGTTGTAAAGAACTCGAGTCTTTGAGTCCTAAATTTTGAACTCGGTGACAGTTTTCACGACTCGAGTCTTACCCGTAAGACTCTTAAGACTAGAGAACTCAAGTCTATATGAGCTCTTGAACTCGAGACTCGAGTCTTCTTTAGCGCTCGAGTCCTTTTTACGCGGCGAGTCGCGCTCGAGTTCTTTTCCGCTTGGAGTCTTTCTGTTTAAAGCAGCCAATAAAAGGTTACTTTTGTGAGATATAATTATGTGTAACCAGAAGGCGATGTCGAAAAATATTATTATATTGGTATAGAAGTATAGATATAAATTCTAAATAATTCACTGTCAGCATTTCGAAGAACAGTTTGAAGAAGACTCGAGCTCTTTTAAGACTCGAGCTCTTTTTAAGACTCGAGCTCTTTTTAAAACTCGAGTTCTTTTTAAGACTCGAGTTCAATTTTGGCGCTCGAGTCTTCGTGATAGGACTGAAGCTCGGCTCGACTCGAGACTCCGAGTTCTGTTAGTTCACTGAGTCCTAGAAAATTGAGCCGAGTCTATCGAATTAAGACTAAAAGACTCGAGTCCTTTACAACACTAATTTTGGCTTCATGGTTCTCATCTACTTATTAATGGTTCTCTATTGGAAAATAATAACTGATGACTATAGGTACTTGAGTCGCCGAGAATATGGAATTGCCAATTCTCGCTACAAACAAATTTATTACGTGTGCTCACAGTTCAATTAACTTGTAAGCAAGATTTACTTAAGGCATTTTAAATTCTCGATGTCAATCCTTACTAATATTATAAATGTGAAAGTGTGTTTGTGACTCTTTCACGTCGCAACATGGCTATTATATGGTATGGTTTATGTGTGTGGGGATAGTTAGGAGGATAACTCAGATTCTCTGGGGATACTCAGATTTATAGAACCATTCAATTTATTTATTTTAGTAGTAAGGCCAAGGTCAAATGTGATGTTAAATTCGTAATTACTTGAAGTAAGTATAACCTTGAAAGCAAATCATTAAACATCATTAGTTTCCTATCAAGAGTTTCCTGTCTTAGTAGTTAGTAGATTAGTTTCCTATCTATCTTTTCGAGTGGTCAGCCTATTTAGGTACATTTGTTTCTTTTAAGCTCTATAGACGAGACCAAATGTTTAAACTGATTTTGATGATTCTTACTAGTTTTGATCGTTCTTTTATCTTGTGTTTGGTACTAAAGACATAACGGTTATCAAAATTTAATGACGTCACAATGAGAAAAGAAAAACAAAGTATAATGTTTAATTTTAAGTGTGATATAAAATTTATCGTATGATTTATAATTTTGAATAACCATAATTTAACCATCAATACAGTGATCATATTTTTGTTAGAAAAGTCTACCGAACCCTACTTATGTAGGTATTGCTGGTGGTCCGACAAGCATTGAAACTTGAAAAAAAAACAAAATTTAAATTTCGACTTCATAAAATATTTAAATACGCCAACAATAAAGAGAGGTCTTCGTCTTTTTTGTTTTGTTTTTTTTTTCGTTTAAAACCGATAAAAAAGTGTGGTCAGTTAAGGTGACCGGGAGTAGGTATGTAATCTTTATTGAAATTTTATTTGTCATAAAATGTGCAGTTTGATTTTTTTTTAAGATTAATATTCCGATTGAGCGTCTTTGAGACTCGGCATAGACATGCAACAGAGGCAACTGTTACGCCAAACTTTAAATCCAATAGATTGCGTTCAGAATATTTCTGAATCAAGGTATTCCTTGATTGACGGACAGACAGATAGCGAGCAGCTTTAACAGCTGGACATAGAAACATGAATCTCATCGATATCAAACAGAACATGTATTCCAAATTCAAAAGATTACCTATTATTCAGGCAGCTAGAGCATTTTGGACTCAGAATGTGAAGGTGCTACCCTATTTTATATGTGGAATAATTTTAGTCAAAAATAACCGTAAACTAAACAAAAAAATCTCCCGACCCCGCAAATCCTCTAAATAACTGTATATCATCAAACGACCGAATAAATCTTCATAAATAACAGCTAGGAACCATCTAGATCACGTAAACTTCGTAAAAAATACCGCGACATAATAGGTATATTAATTAAGGAACTATGTACCTAGTACCTACCTACTATGTCACAGACAGACGCACGGATGCCTAGACACAGACACATAGACACGTTAAAAACGGAAGAGGTTACTGGTCCTGTAGGAGTTCGTCGAATTCTGTATCATGTAGTTTACTGAATCTCATACTTTACATGTATGCATGCATGCAGTGCCGGATTTAAGCATAGGCAACATAGGCAGTTGCCTATGGGCCGCCACCACAAGGGGGCCGCCACCACACCACAAAAACATTAAATTAAATCGATAGAGGCTCAGTAGAGCGAGAGAGAAAAAAATACTGAGTTTTGTTACAAATAGACGAAAATCTTTTTTTATATTTAAATAAATTTTGTTACCCAACTTATACAACAGTTAACCACAAACTATTTGAGGGCCTCCACCACACGCTCTGCCTATGGGCCGCCGAGGTAAATCTAAAGCTAAATCCGGCGCTGCATGCATGTATGTACGTATATTTACACGTAACGGACTGTAATTCTATCCTGTAATCCAACAGAAACTTTCAGTCTAATTTTCACCAGCTTCAAGGAGTCTCATTAACTTGATACTCAAAGGTCAAGGGCCGCTAACAATGCGATGTTATAACAAACATGGCCAATAGCAGACTCAAAATTGTTTCCAGACAAGAACTCCTCAACGGTTAGTGGCACAGTGACTACATTTATACTTCAACTAGCTGTTGTCTGCGGCTTTGCCTGCGTGGAAATTAATTTGACCGATTTTTATACAAACTTTGAATCCTATTGAAAGCGCTCACAAGGACTCCAAGAAAAACGAACAGGAACAATCCACACTTGGTTTATTATATTCTCTTAGTTAGATCAATCCACTGTGCTTTACATTCGAACGTGCACACCCGAACGACTGACTGTTCTTTTGGCATGTTTGACACTGGCAGCCACCCGTCATATTTTACAGTGTCAAGTGTCAAACATGTCATGCTAACGTAATTATTTTATTCAGCCACGATAATCACCCAATCAATGCTGTCTCAATAGATGAACGTAACAGTCGGCCATCCGTCACAGTAACGAGTCCCTTCGTTAAGGTTAACTTAAATTGTAATTAGCATTTAACAAATTATCATCTATTCTATTCTATTCAACAAATTATATCTATCATAATATTCATTAATTGACAAAGTATCAGACTATCTATTGATCACTTTATTAAGTATTATACTACTAGTCACATATTTTGATTCTCATTACAACAGGACATAATATCGTTATAGGGTATAAAATCACTTCGAGTGCAAGAGGAGTTACTTCTATTCTTTCGCTACCATCTTGCACGTAATCACTGTTTCTATCATCACTATGTATCGCTTGCAAGGGGACGACTACTTCTATTCTTTCGCCATCGCCTTGCTCTAACCAAGATAAATATTCGCTGTCATAATATCACTACCTACGGCCTATAAGCGGGTAGCTGCTCTATTCTTTCACCACCAACTTGATAGGTTTATAGTACATAACACTCATGCTCGGCTCAAATCCGCTCGAGCTCAGAGTTATGCTTACAGTTTTGTTTTTCACTTTAGTCTCTAATAGCTGCAAAACCTTAAGACCAAAAACAACATATCAAATCATACATCAATTACATCACTGGTTTTTGCCAAAACTAAGTAGTTATTAATCAGCGTCGCTTTCGTCACTTGAGGAACAAGCGGGAACGTTAAAACTCGTCCATGGATAGATTTTATCGACTGACACTATATTTTCATATGGTTTATTTTTTCTTGTGAGAGGTGTATCAACTATGAGGTATCGATCATTAGGAAGTATGCTTTTTATTCGGTATGGGCCCTGGCATTTGGATTCTAATTTCCTAGATTTACCGGTTCCTCCTACTATGTTTCTTACTACTCTAACTAAATCGCCTATCTTGTATTCTGTAGCGTTTTTACGACCTTTATCAAATCTTTCTTTGGTTTTTCTTTGGTTACCTTCTATACGCTCACGCGCATTCGCTCTTATGTCCCCAAGATCTTCTCTCTTTTCACATTCGTCAATTTCCTCAGATATACTGTTCAGTATACCGTTGGATGGATTTCCTACCTTGTGCCCGAACAATAATTCAGTAGGCGTTCTTTTTGTAACGTCATGTACCGCGGTGTTAATGCCTAACTGTACGTCTGGTAAATATAAATCCCAAGTATTCTCAGCTTTCCCGTGGGTCATACTGCCTAACGAGGCCAGGATCGTTCGGTTGGACCTCTCAACTTGGCCGTTAGCACGTGGGGTTGCGACCGCATTGAGGATGTGTTTGGCTCCAACCGATTGTATAAATGCCCTGAACTTTTTGCTGGTAAAGCTTGTCCCACGGTCAGTAATGAGGCGCTTGGGTGGGCCAAACAAACTAAAGAATGTTTTAAAAACCTTAATGCTCGCCTTGCTTTTTGTACTTCGAACTGCTGACAGGTACACGTACTTCGTGAAGGCATCTATGATGACGAGTATGTAAGTATTCCCCCGTTTACTCTTAGAAAAAGGGCCGAGGTGGTCCGCGTGTAGAGTATGGAGTGGCACATCTACTTTTGGGATAGGGTGCAAAGCTCCCTCCTTAGATCCCGACGGAATCTTGTGTTGTGCACACTCTAAACACGCCAAAACGTATTTCCGGATAAACTTCCTCATTTTTGGGAACCAATATAAGGACTTAATTCTCTGCAGAGTCTTCTCAAAGCCAAAATGACCCACTTCGTCATGATTGGCCCTAAGAACCTGCCAACGAACTCCCCTTGGTACAAGCCACCTCAATTCACCGTTCTCGACGATTCGGAATACCCGTCCATTTTTGACTTGATATTCCTTGTGGATGGCAGCAATCTTAGAGGTTTCAGGATCCTGTAGAATATCCTTTATGCGTTTAACTTCTTCATCTGCTGACTGAACGGTTGTGATCCAGTCATCAGCTTTTACCGGCATTATGTCCAACACATGAACTGGTTCCTGCTCTACTACAGTGGCTCCTCTGCTCAGTGCATCCACGTGTGCCATTCTCTCGCCTGGTCGGTATTCAATAACACAATCGTATTCTAAAAATTGAATCCACCAGCGTGAAATACGAGGCACCAGGTCACGTTTCGTGAAGGTAGACCGCAGAGCGTTGCAGTCCGAAACTATTGTAAATTTTATACCTAGAAGGTATGTTCTAAACTTATTGAGAGCACTTACAACCGCAAGCGTCTCAAGCTCAAAAGAATGCAGCTTTTGTTCGTCCGGGCTAGTTTGTCGACTATAGTATGACACAGGCTTCCAAGGGTCATTCCCAGACCTCTGCAATAGAATGCCCCCTAGTCCGAGTTTGCTTGCATCTGTGTGTAGTTGCGTTTCCGCACTATGATCGTATAGTGCAAGCACTGGTCGCTCGGTGAGTACTTTCTTCAGTGTGTCAAAAGAGTTTTGCTGGGTCTCCGTCCATTGCCAAGGGACATCCTTCCTGAGCAACTCTGTCAGGGGTTTGGCTATGAGAGCAAAGCCCCTAACGAACCTACGAAAGAACCCAGCTAATCCGAGAAACCTTCTAACGTCACTTTGATTTTGCGGAACAGGAAATTCTGTCACCGCCCGGACCTTTTGTTCTCCAGGGCGTATGCCTGATTTGTCAACCTCATAACCAAGGAAGAAAATGTTCTCTAACAGGAATCGACACTTCTCCATCTTGAGGGTCAAACCAGCTTCTTGTAGTAGCTGAAGGACCTCCTCAAGACGTTCTAATCCTTCTTCAAAGGTTTTTGAAGGGATCAGAATATCGTCCATGTAGATAATTACGTATGGGACTCTAGCTTTATTGAGGATTTTGTGGATGACTCGCTGAAATACAGCAGGCGCATTTGCCAATCCGAAGGGCATGCGATTATACTCGTATTGCCCATCAGGTGTGACAAATGCGGTCTTCTCCTTAGATTCCTCGGCTATCGGTATTTGATGGTAGCCCGAGGCTAGGTCGAGCGTTGTAAACAACGAATGCCCTGACAGCTGGTTCAAAAGGTCCTCTATTCGTGGAAGCGGGTAGTGATCCCGCTTTGTACGCCGGTTTAACGCGCGGTAGTCTACGCATAGTCGCTTTTCACCCGATTTCTTTTGTACAAGCACTATGGGACTGGCGTAAGGTGAACTCGACTCGCGTACTATACCGTTCTGAACCATTTCTTGAACCATAACCTGAACATGTTCTCGTTCCGAGTGCGACAACCTGTATGGCCTATAAACAACCGGAGTAGAATCTAACAGGTGTATTTCCATTTCAGTAATGGTAGTAAAGCCCAAGTCATGTAATCCTGTACTAAAGCAAGACCTATATTTTATCAGCAAATCTTGACACCGCTGTTTTTCGTCAACTGTGAGTTGTGTCCCGAAATTTACGTCACTTTTAGGGGCTTGGCAAGTGACTTGGTAAATGTTTAGGCTATCTAGAGTAGTATTTTGTGACACGACTCTTGCCCTAGAAATGAGAGAACCTCGCTTAAGACGAAGGGTTTGAGATCCAACATTTTGAACCAATACACGACCGACCCCGTTACACAACTGGTACTCACCAGGGAGTAAATAATATTCCATTCCTGGCTTTCCCCTGATCGATCCACCTACGTAAACGTTGCCACTATAGCTGTCACCACCAGAATTAACTGCTATTGCCTTTAACTTACCAACCTCAATACAAATATCATCGACGGTTAGCAGAATTAATTTGGCAGTTTTATTTGATTCCACAGCTTGGAACAATAGGTCGGAAGCGGTCTTGACTATCCTCAGCCCAGGACGTTCCGTGAAGCTATGTCCGAGTAAAACCGGCACGTTAATGACCGAATCGTCAACGATAAGTACTTCTACCTGATCTTCCTTGACGTTTTGTACCTCGATACAGACAAGTGCTTTACCGATAGGTAGATGGGTGACATTACCCAGTCCCCTCAATAATGGGCTCTGCACCGCCTCCCATTTGATATTTAACTTACACGCATCATTCTTACGGATTAACGTAGCCTGACTACCTAAATCTACCTGACAAGGCGTATCCATGCCATTTATTTTAATCCCTATCTTGTATTTGTCCTCTTCAACATCACCGATAGTAACCTCAAGTACGTTTTTGGATTTATTTTGACCCCAATCAGTTTGAGCACTGCTCTTAGAGTTAGTTACCGGAGTACTGGTTTTCTTGGGACAATTGCTAGCGTTATGACCTAGGAAATTACACTCCGCGCATTTAGTTATAGGCTTACGACATTGCCAGCTCATGTGTCCGGGATCATTACAGTTAAAACAAGTCACACCTCCTTTAGATCGACCCCTCATCACACCGTGAGAGCGCTGGGAAGAGCTAGTCAAAGTTGAACTAAAGTTCGAGGATCGCGTGTCTTTCGATTGAGTATCTCTTTTAAATTCATGGGCATCCCGCGGTTGTTGATTCCTGACAGTTTTGAAAAATTCTAAGGTTTCCTCGGGCTTACTAAACTTCCCAGCCTGCGCGCTCAATCGAACACCTTTATCCTCTATCCCAAATATGATGCAGTCTACCGCTTGTTTCCCAAATATTTTACAACGGTTAAGTAGGTTAATTTTCGAGAAGTAGTATAATTCAAGTGACTCACCAGGGCGTGCCTTTCTATTAAGCATTTCCGTCAGCAACTCAGCGTAATTTTCAGTTGATGGAAAGGATTCTTGTAATAAACGCTTCCATTCCGACCACGTATGCTTAATAGAGGGCAGGCCCTGATACCAAGTTTTTGCATGTCCGGTCAATTTCGGCAGGGCATAGTGGACCGTTTGTTTGTCGTTCCAATTATAAATCTCTGTACACTCATCAACTTTGCTTAACCAGATATCAATAGTTTGCTCCTTCGAGAGTGGATCAAACTCTGGAATAACGCTACTTAATGCGGACGAAAGAAACGGTTCACGGTCCCTCCCCTTGAAAAAATTTACGAATTGTTCAAAAAAATCAGTATTGTCAAAACACCTAGACCTCTTTCGTTCCGGACTTCTTACGTCGCTCCTAGGGGGAGTGGACACTTCCCGCGGGCGCACATCAGATAGTCTGTTGTTTGTTGATGTTTCAGCACGCCTACGATACTCATTTCGCTTTGACAGCTCGTCCTCTAACAGACGCAACCTCTGATACAGGTCTTCGTCGTTGTTTGGTTCTCTAAGGTGTAGGTGGTGTGGGTTGTGACGGTCACTGCCTTGCCGAGTGCGGCTACGGCGTGATCGCCTGCTTACCTCACCATCATTCCGACTTCGACTTCTGCTCCGTTCATGTCGAATATCGCCTCGTCGGTTGTCACTCCTAGTACGACTTCGGCTACGAAGACCACCCTCACGAACTCTTGGGCTTTGTCCCTCTGGTTGGGTAGAACGTCTCGAGGGAGTTTCTCGTCTACGCCATCCAATCTCCTCACGGTCGTCCATCTGGAACTCGTCCATACGATTTATATTAGTTTATTGTCTAATAATGTACCACTCTAGACACGGATGTTGCACTGTTTTACAATGAATAAAAGCACCCTGACTTATGTAATATTATGTGTCGCCACACGCATTTTTGTGTCATGCGAGTGACCTGTGATACTTAGGCAAGGGTACAATTGCTCGATCACTATATTTATGTTTAAACACTCATTTATTGTAGCAAATAGTCTTCAAGTACAATTATCGTGACGATATTTTATAGACGGCTAGAATAACCTTGACAATATAATAATGGTCACTATAATAATCACTAGCATTACCTACCTCTTGTATCGTGTTTGCACACAATTTTCCGACTGAACAATATCGGTGGGTCACAATATTTGTCCTGTGTGGGAATCGAACCCGCAACACCGTGCACAGAAGACGAATCACTTGATCACTAGGCCATCGTGCCGTCAATTGTAATTCGAGACAATCACGGGTTTTTTTTTTCACTTACATTCGCGTTATTTTGTAAAAATTATCTGATAGTTTGAAGGTACCAAGCTAAATAATTGTATATTTGAGGATTTACACATTGATAACCGACCGCTCAACCATTAAGACACACAAAATAACTAACTCTAATCCATTGTAATCTACCCGGCCGCACAATATTTTGCAAGCCATTTCATATCATACAACTAATTATCCATTATGCTAGACCACTTTATGTATATTTCACATTTTCGTATCAGTTTAGTGAAAAATATGAACATCGAATAACCGTACCTGTGAACTGTGGTGGGCGTTGCAAAAACAGTATATTTTTGCTGTTGTCCCGCTTCTGAGCTGAAAGCGCTCACAAGGACTCCAAGAAAAACGAACAGGAACAATCCACACTTGGTTTATTATATTCTCTTAGTTAGATCAATCCACTGTGCTTTACATTCGAACGTGCACACCCGAACGACTGACTGTTCTTTTGGCATGTTTGACACTGGCAGCCACCCGTCATATTTTACAGTGTCAAGTGTCAAACATGTCATGCTAACGTAATTATTTTATTCAGCCACGATAATCACCCAATCAATGCTGTCTCAATAGATGAACGTAACACTATTTAACGCTCTTAGGGGTGAAATATAGAAAAAATCCGCATGTTTGCGGATGTCTCCTAACCATAAACTACCACCCTGCCGAATTAATTTCATCTTTATACAAGTAGGTACCTATATTAAGCGGTTTCCGAAATTTCGTGATTGCAAACTATTGTTTATTTATTTAGAACCCACTAAGTATTGACCCGATCATACGATTAATGGTCAAGATCCTGTAATGAGAACTAAAAACTTTTATTGTAAGGGCAAAGCCTCGGTTTCAGGGGTGAGTTCCAAAGGGCACATCTGCCGTGGTACCGAAAAAGGGCACAACTGACATTTTTTGTGAAATTGAGTTATATACATATTCGGAATCAGGAAAAAAAGGCCTATCTGCCTAATTTTTTGTGGATTTTAGCTACAAAATTAACGGAAATACCATAAGCTTAAAGGGCATAACTGCACTATTTTTAAAAGTTCATTTAAGATAAAAGGGCATATTGTAAGATATGACTTTTATTTCACCTTTTTATTTTTAATACATTTAATTGAAAGAGCATAACTGACGTACGTTTAATATAAAAGGCTTATGTCGCAACTGTGCATATTTTTTATACCAACACTTTAGCAATTAATGTAGAAAGAAAAGTCACAACTGGCAGTTATGCCCTTTCTATTTACCCTCTACGCCTTAAAATCCTTACTAATATTATAAATGTGAAAGTGTGTTTGTTTGTTTGTGACGCTTTCACGTCGCAACAAAGCTATTATATGGTAAGGTTTATGTGTGTGGGGATAGTTAGGAGGGTGGAGAGTGACGTAGGCTACTTTTTGCCGCGGAAAAACATCCCATTCCCATGGGAAGATCGATGTTTTGTTAGTTGCTAGATATTTATTTTCGGAGATGTCAATAGATGGCGTTAATAAAATTCATTTGCAAGTTCTGAATTACGCTATCAAATACTACATGTAATTTACTTAAGTCATAGGCAAATGTAATAGGCTACTTTAGCTCTGCCTCGAGAACTCCCCACTCCGGCTGTATTCAGTGTACCGCCCGCCCGCTGGCACTATCCTGTTGGCTGATGTCCGCAAGTTGCTGGACTCGCCGACACCGGTGGTGGGCGCGGGCGACTGTAACTGCAAGCATCCGGGGTGGAATAGCCTAGCTGCCAACAGAAGTGGAAGGCTACTTTTTGATGCCGCTGAACAGCACGGCTACACTGTCGAGGGTGTTGCACACCGTTACCGCGGCTCTGAATAAGAGAGAACGCGTGTGTGCAGTATTCCTCGACATGGAAAAGGCGTTCAACCGTGTTTGGTACGACGGCTTTCTCGGCGTCGGCGCCGTCGGCGCCCCGGAGTGCCGTTAAGGTGATCTCCAGTTTACTCGAAAATAGAAGCTTCAGAGTAGTGATTGAAGACGCCGAATCCAACGAGCGTCCGATCGCAGCCGGCGTCCCGCAAGGGAGTTGCCTGTCCCCGGTCTGCTACGCCTGCTACACCGACGACATCCCGGCGGCAGGGGGGCGTCGCTTGCCCTGTATGCCGATGACGTGGCGTACATCACCACGTCGCTGAATAGAACCCACGCCATCGTCAAGATGCAGCGTGCGCTTGATGCCCTCCCCGAATGGAGACTGTCGGTGAATGTCGGGAAGACGCAGGCCGTGAACATAGGAGGATACCTCAACAGGCGGGACCCTACTCTGGAGCTTCACGGACAAGATATCCAATGGGCCCCACAGGCCAAATACCTGGGGGCAAAATCGACGGAAGACTTTCGATGAAGCCACAGGTTACGAAAGCCGTCGCGAATTCCAGAAGCGCGATGGCAGAAACCAGTGCTCTCCTCGAGCCTCCCTCTCGGACTGAAGCTCGGGGTCTACAAGACCTACATCAGATCTCGCCTCACGTACGCGGCACCGGCGTGGTACGCGCTCGCCAGCGAACCGCAGCGCAAGAGGATGCGCGCGGTTCAGGCGATTGCACTCCGCCGGCAGACTGGTGCGCCGAGGTACCTACGTCAGGGACGCCGTCATCCAGAGGGACCTTCGAGTCGAGAGCCTGGACGACTTCATCGAGAGATTGGCACGCAACATGTTCGGGCGTGTCGACGCGTCGCGGTTCCCGCATCTGCAGGACCTGGCGCCGCTCCACACCCGTCCACCGGACCGCTGGGCCTTCCCGCGCGACTTGCTGGTGGCGCGGGACGGGGCTAGCACTGACTGATACTGGGGCTTCATAAGTCATCGCCCGGCGCTGATCGGCTCCTGCTGGGCTTCCCACCAGCGGGATTCACCCGGTAGGGCCTTGATCGCCTGGGCGGCGCAAAGATGAACCCCATCCCGTTTAAGACTCTGTGGCCTGTAAAAAGGCCACCACTCACCGGACTTGACCTATTGGTTAACCACAGATGGACAACCAAGGGCCTTAGGGCCCAACCCAAGGACCGGCACGTTTTAACGGGCCGCGAGAGACACCCCCAAAGGGGAACTAACTGTCCCGAGGGCTCCACACACCTCAGACAGGGTGGAGTGAAGAGAGCGAGTAGTAGGCTACTTTTTAGCCTAAATTCCTACGGGAGCGAGACCTACGCGGCTGTTACCTACGGGTCCCGAAGCGAAGCGCGGGCGGTTCTCTAGTTTTATATAAAAACAGCATATTGACGTTTGTGCCTTTACTATAATTTATAGTATATAATTTATAGTACTTACTTTTTAAGATTTCTTTTGTTTGTAACCTTTTTTTTTTTTAAATAAACGTTTATTTTCTTATAACTACCTTATTTTATTTGTAATACAATTATACTTATACGCCTGTTCTATGTTATACAATCCCATTGCAGGGATTCAATAAACTACACATCAAAAAGTATAAAATATAAAATATTAGGAATATAATTTAGGAACTAATTGTAATATTTACTGTATGTATTTATTCAAATTATTTACAGAGAAAAGGCACATTTGAGTATAAGTGCCTTTTCATTGTAACATTTTAAAATTTCACCCAAAATTTTACAATGTAAAGGCATATTTGGTTACATGTGCCTTTTAAACGTAATATTCCTGATTTAATGTTAATTTTTATGTTAAGTTAAAAATAAATATGCTTATTATTAAATATATCCATTAAAATTAAAAATATAATATTACATAGTTGTATACATATTAAACAAACGCAACTTTTAACATTCACACAATTTCGAAAAAACATTTTTAACATTTTTTTTTTCAACAAAATTCAAAAAATATTTCAATCGCGATTTTCTCAACATTTGTAAAATGTCAGTTGTGCCTTTTTTGATAACGACGGCAGACATGACCTCTCGAGATCGCGTGCTCAGAATTTCAATCGTTGGATTCGGAAAATTCAAATGCATTGTCACAGAGGAATGTCTAGATAATTTTAATTTGATTCTACATCTCTATGCATATTCCCATATTTATGGATTTTATATTGATTACACATGACAAAATACAACGGAGAAAGCCGCAAGTCGCGGTGTACGCGGTACATGGTGGGTCTTTCATCATGAAGAATGTATTATTTTAAAGAAAGTTTGACGTGTTTTACATTACTTTACAATATCTACTTATAAAAATATCATTTGCTGAAGAAAACAACATACCTATTATACTGTCACTAGCGAACCGCCCTCGCTTCGCTTCGGGACCCGTAAGTATCAACCGCGCAGGTCCCGCTCCCGTAGGAATTTCGGGAAGATAATAAACTATCACCAAAATTAATTCAGGTTAAATTAAATTAAACTTAGAAATAAAGCTTACGACAAAACAATAGCAAAGTAGCAAAGGATCACAGCAAGATTAATTCAGATTAAACTTGGAAACGCGGCAAGTTTGGTATGGCAGTGGGTTCGACCAAATTTGATTACCATAAAAACGGTTCTAGTGTGTTAATCTTAAAAGATAGACATATACTGTCGTGGACATTTTTTTAGATCATTTCAAGAGGAATAATTCTTTCATACATATATTTTTGGTATCTTGAATCGTTTTCGCAACGCATGCAACGAAAGCCCTCGAGAATGAATAATTTTCCCCGTTTTTTCCACATTTTCCATTATTTCTTCGCTCCTAATTGTTGCAGCGTGATGTTATATAGCCTAAAGCCTTCCTCGATAAAAGGTCTATTCAACACAAAAAAAAAATTCAATTCGAACCAGTAGTTCCTGAGATTAGCCCGTTCAACCAAACAAACAAACAAACAAACTCTTCAGCTTTATAATATTAGTATAGATAAGTAAATTTATTATTGTCAATGTGAACTTAGCCTTTGGTAAATAGAATTACAGTCCAGTTTCATTCAAGGAAGTCTAGTAAGCCTTGATAGCCTAAATTGCCCTAAATGCTACAAGTTGTTCAGCGGCTAGTGGTTCTGCCTCCTATTTCGAGTTATTATGTGACTTATGCGTGTTTTAAGCATTTAAATGTCATTCACTGTAACGGTAACTGAAAACATCGTAAAGAAACCTGCATGACGGAGAGTTCGCAAAAACTCAGAGGTGTGTGAAAGGAGAACATCAGGTTTGGGCCTGGAGTGAACACCTTGTTCATTACCCTCGAATAATCTTGCATTTATTTTAATACATCCATTTCATATTTAAAAATCTAGTTACATCATATCATTAAAACATTATAATTTTAAGCCTCGCTATGTGTGCGCGGTGAGTGACGACTATATTTCATCATTTTCCGCAAAAACGGAATATGCACAATGTGGTAACAATATCTTCTATGTAAAAAGGGATGTCTCATGCATGTTCATATTCCAGGCCCAAGGTCCTTAAGAAAGTTGCTGGTCTCCTCTACCAATCCGCATTTGGCCAGGCCTTGATTCTGCTAATTTATAAATGCCTCAATGACGTCTCGATTGAATAGTTTCACACATTCCGAGTACAAAATTGAATAGTTTTACACATTTTTGGCACATTTCGTTTCGACAACAACCACAACAACAACAAGACAACAAGAGACAAGCTTCCAGCAAGCTTTCTTTTAAATTTCGCCTTCGTGAGCATCTTTTAGAACAACCTGACTCGTAGTTTTCTTGATACCAGGTATACTTTAAGGATAATTTGTGCAACCTATTTATGTACGTCGATATTATATTATATATGTATTTATATTATTATATATATTTATATATACATATATATTTAATGTATGTATAAAATTATTATTGTTATGTATATACATATAGTATATCGATAATTTATATGTATTGTACGCATATGTATTATTACATTTTAACACCTACCAACATTATTTCCACATCCACCCAGGGTTGACTGGTGGACAATGCCATTAGGCATTAAGTTGTACCCTATGTTTCTCTGTTTAGAGGTGACATAAATGTTAAATAAATAAATAAATAAATAATTGTACAGATTGACAAATTTTGGCACAACCTATATACCAAATGTGTCAAACTATTCAATCAAGACATTGTGGAAGTGTTATAAATTAGTATAATTGGGGCCCAGCATGCATGGTACAACTATGGCCTTGACCTATGGCCTTCAATTTCCAAAAATTCGTGGTCAATAGTGGGTGATGATAGGTTGAACTGATGAAAATCAATTAAAGGTACTTAACTAACTAGTAAAAATAAATAATATTAAGTAGGCTTGTAAAATATTAATATTTTTATGTAAAAAATTTAAGTTCTGAGCATTAAAAATAATTTTCTACATGACATGAACCCGGAAAACATAACAAAAGAAACTTAAGGTCTAAAAAGAAATGTAAGGTTACAGAGGAGCAATACATCTCCGGAGAGGTCCTAAGATAAGGTCATCTTCAAGCCATTGTCGTGCACGCCTTGTCGGATTATACCTTACTAAATAGGGTTGTCAACGGTTACTTTTCTGATTGATTTTTTAGCATAATTTTTTTTTTATAGCCTGAAGGGCAGACGTAAGAGCAGACGAGCCACCTGATGGTAAGTGGTCATCGTCGCCCATCAACACGAGCAACACCAGGGGAATCATCAGTGCAACGCCGGCCCTGAAGGAGAACTCTTTTTACACCTTTCTTGAAGAGCCCCATGTCAAAGCGCTTTGGGAATACCTCAGACGGAAGCTCATTCCACAGCTTGCAAGTTCGCGGCAAAAACGATCGAGAAAAACGGACCGTAGTCGTTCGCCACGAATCCAAGCGATGTGGATGAAACTTCAATCTTCGTCGAGTGGTGCGATGGTGGAAGGGGGAAGTTGGCACCAAATCGAACAATTCCTCGGAGCACTCACTCACCATTGTAAAGTCGGTAGAACACGCAGAGACATCCAATGTCTCTCCTAAGACTCAGGTGTTCTAACCTGTGAGTAATTCGTGGGTTGTTGACAACTCGGACTGCGCGCTTTTGTATGGCGTCAAATGGGCTAAGCTGGTATTGTGGCGCCCCTGCCCACAGGTGAGAACAGAACTCCATGTGAGGCCTGACTTGAGCTTTATAAAGCATCAACAAGTGCCCCGCAGTGAAGTACTGCTTCGCCCGGTTTAGGACGCCAAGCTTTTTGGAGGCCAACTTGGCCTTAGTTTCCAAGTGACACCGATACTGCACGTCGCTCGAAATGTCAACACCCAGAATCCCCACACTTTTACTAACGGTGAGCGCGGTACCCTGGAATTGTGGCGCTTTGACAAATGGGGTTTTCTTAGCGGAAAACGCGCAAACTTGTGTCTTCGTGGGGTTGAACTCGACTAAATTAAGTCGACCCCATTCCGAGACTTGCTCCAGAGAGTTCTCGACTTCAGACACAAGTTTGATTCTGCTATCCTCCACATGTGACCGAGAGGCATTTGCAGGGCCTGTGTAATAGGCATCTCCCGTGCTGTCATCTGCATAGCAATGAATGCCGTTTGCACGTTCCAGCATGTCATTGATATGCAGAATGAACAGGGTAGGAGACAGCACAGACCCTAGGGGTACACCAGCATTTATAGGTTTCATATCTGAGCAACAACCGTCGACGACGACCTTAATATGTCGCTCATATAGAAAGCTGGCTACCCAGCTGCACAACCTCTCGGGGAGACCGTATGATGGTAACTTCGCGAGAAAGAGCCCTGTGCCAGATCCGGTCGAAGGCCTTAGCGATATCTAGGCTGACTGCCAGTGCTTCCTCGTTGCTGTCTAGGGCCTGAGCCCACCGGTGCGTGAGATAAACTAAAAGATCACCAGCTAAACGACCGTGACGAAAACCGTACTGTCGATCATTGATCAGCTGGTGATCTTCAAGATATCCTAGGAGCTGTGTGTTTATTACACGCTCCATCACCTTCGCAAGCAGGGAAGTTATCGCTATCGGCCTGTAGTTGGCCGGGTCACTGAGATCGCCCTTTTTGGGGATAGGATGAACTAGGGCTACATTTCACGAAGACGGTACTGTACCAGTGGTGTAGGATATCGAGAATAAGCGCGTTAAGACGGGAGTCAACTCGGGAGCACACGTCTTTAGCACCACTGCGGGAATACCATCCGGCCCACTCGACTTCTTGGTGTCGAGGGACAGTAGAGCTCGCCTGACAGCCTTTTGAGTAAAAAGTATGTCATTCAGCGAGCTCTCACACCGCGGGATGTTAGGCGGTATGGCCCTTCCATCGTCAAGAGTCAAGTTGGCGGCAAAAAGGGTGCCCAGAAGATCGGCTTTCCCCTTTGCCGAATGGACAACGGATTTATCCGGTAGTCGCAGTGGTGGAGGAGATGAAGTTGCCTTCGACAGCCTTAGCTAGCGACCAGAATTCACGACTCCCGGAGGGGTAGCCGACTAGCCGCTCGCCAATTCTGCCGATAAATTTGGCCTTCGCCCTGGACATTTGCTTCTTAGCTGACCGGGAGGCAGCATTGAGCTTCTTCTTGAGCTCTGGGGCAGATGGACGATCCGAAGCGTACGCTGATGCCCAAGCCTGGTAAGCGGTATGCTTGCGGTTTGATGCCGCAATACACGCACCGCTGTACCAGGGCTGGTTTCTACCACCGATGGATATGACAGAGTTAGGGATAAAGCATTCCATACCCTGCCGTATCACATATTCAGTTACCAAATCAGCGCACACGTTCGGATCCCCCGAAGAGAAACAGAGCTGCCTCCAAGGGTACGAACTCAAGAATTCTCTGAGTCCATCCCAGTCTGCTGACTTATATATAGTGCCAGACTTGACGCGTCCCAGTGGGCCGAGAACCCTCTCGACACGTCAAGTGCACAGATGTCCTTACCAAGCAGTGGTCAGAAGATCCAAGAGGAGCCCCAACCACCACTCGATAGTCCGCCGGGTGTGAAGTCAGCAGAAGGTCTAGCAAAGAAGCAGTATGGGACTCAACATCAGGGACTCTGGTGAAGCCAGTAACAACCTGAGTGAGCCCGTAGGCCAGGGAGAAGTCGAAAGCAGTCCTCCCGGCGAAGTCAGTAACCCTGGACCCCAACCAGTCAATGTGGTGGGCGTTAAAGTCCCCCAAAATCACCAACTCCGCCGAAGGGTACTGCTCCAAAACTCTGTCGGTCGATCTCTGGACGTGCTCAAATAATCGAGTCGTCTCCGCGTCTCCGCTATAGGACCTATACAGACACGCAAAAATACGGGTGTGGTCGCCCATATCCACGCGCGTCCACAATACGGATAGGTCCTTGTCTTCAAGGCAGGTCAGACGGCAGCAACAGACATCATCACGGACGAACATACACACCCCGGCATGCCGCCTAAATGCGTGCTCCAGCCTATAGCCGGGGTAACACAAGTAAGATATGTCGGCCGGTGATGATATCTGTGTCTCCGTCAAAAAGAGTAAGGCCGGCTTTACTGTCTCTAGATGGTGGTGGACAGCGTTGAGGTTGGTGTGAATTCCCCTGATGTTGCACATGTCCACGTTCAAAGTGGTAATGGTTTTAGGGGCTGCCGCTGATTCAACCTTAATCTTTTTTGACTTGCCCATTAAAAAAGTGTAAAATTTGAAAGAAGAGGAAGGAGGTGCAGTAATCCATTGGAGACCCCCGGGACAATGTGCGGACCCATGACACCGTGCTAACAGAGGGATTATGTGAGTTGCTGGCGCGGCGGACGGAAGGGCCCCTGGTCCCCCCCGCACGTGAACTCCCGGTACCACACCGGTCTCTTACTCCGGCACGGAGTCCACGCAACGGGATTTTTCGCCGGATGATGGGACAGCCTCCCAGGCCAGAGGTTTCGAGTGTTGCCTGGGTTCGGGTCCCTGTACTGTCCGGCGGGCGGCCAGCGGCAAGCCGTTTCACCAGGTCTCCCTGGCCGCTGCGCCAACATATCACGTCCACTCGAGCATCGGAGCCTCAGGAATCCGACCGACCCGAGGATACAGCCAAAGAGTTACCGCACTAAGGAAGAGGGAGGGTGGGACAGAGGGGGACTGGCTCTCAAGCCACCAGCCGGAACACGACAAGTCATTTGGCGGCTGACTCAAGCAGGAGGGTGGTCGCTAGCCAGACGGGTTCGAGACCCTACCACCAGCATAGAGTACCGTCGGGATTGTACTGGACGGTACAAATTCCAGAGACCTCTAAGAGGGACCGAGCGCCGTAGCCTCGTCTGTTGTTCGGCAGGGTGCTCCACGAGCAGGGGAGGTCGGCTTGGGCTCAAAGATGGATGGAGCCCCTTACACCCCAGATGCAATTATTGCAAAAATATACCGTAACCTAATTTTGCTAATGTACTATCGGCCAAATTGATTCGTACTCCACCTTCAGCTTATTTTCTTATAACAAATCAAGTGCAATTAAGTAGAAATTCGTTAAAATAATTAAAGTAGAAAAGTAGAGTGTATCACTCGGGAGCAAATATTTGGCTCGGGCGTAGTACTTTGAGTCTCTCGCTACGTTCAGGATTCTACTAAAGAATCCCTCACTTCGCTCTGGATTCAAAAAAGCGCCCTCGCTGTAAAAATGTTACTTTGCTCCCTTTTTATACAATCTACTAAGTATTTGTGTTGAATATGCTACATAGCATCACGCACTCGATATGGAATTCGTTTTAAGGGCAACCTATTTTTCCTTCCCGGTGATTAAGGTTCATTGTAGATTGACGATTAGAACTTAAATTGCCTTATGTAAATTTTGTGTGCAGGCTAATTTGAACTGTGAGTCCACGTAATATAACCTTCTCTTTAGCAGGGAGTGGCAATCCATATTCTCGGCGACTAAGTATAGGCGCATAATTTTTGAAAAACAGGTTTCTAATCTAGACTATATTGAAGGAGCCCAATATACAAACCACTTAACTACCACTATAATTTATAGTTATTGGTTTATTCTATATCGAAGATGCTGAAAAATACTTCGTGTACCGATCGCTTTGAATGCCAAATAAGTTCCAGCTCCTCCGACTTTTTTAATTTACAACAATTTAAAAACCACTTTTTTGGGCCCCTTATCGCTTCCCTGTACCTAGGCCTTTGTAACGCCCACAATGGAGCAATAAATCGCCCACGTGTGTATCTATATATATAAAAGCGAAAGGTCACTCACTGACTCATCACGAAATCTCAGAAACTACAAGTGCTAGGAGTGTGAAATTTTGCATGCGGGTTCTTTTAAGGATGTAAGTGCTCACTAAGACGGGATTTTATGAAATTCAACCTCTAAGGGGGTGAAATAGGGGTTGAAAGTTTGTATGAAAGACTGTCATTTTTTAAGTTAGAAACAAGAAACTTTATTTTTGGGCTACTGATTAAAAATTAATAGATACGTATTTAAGCGTTTCTGGAAATTCTACCCCTAAGGGGGTAAAATAGGGGTTGAAAGTTTGTACGGAAGTCCGTCATTTTCTAAGTTAGAAACATGAAATTTGCCATGTATGTTCCTTGGGGAGTGTAGGGGACTAAGAGAGGATTTTTGGAAATTCCACTCCGAAGGGGATGAAAGGGGTGAAAACTATTATATGAAAATTCTACAACATTGAAGTTAGTGACTTGGAAATTTGAATTTTGGTTGCTTACTTCAAATTAATGAATACGTGTATCAGATTTTTTTGATAATTAACCCTCAACCCCTTTAAAAGGGGGGTGAAAGATTGTATGGGACTTAATAAAATTTTCAAGATAGAACGCTGAAAATAGGTAAATACTCTTTGTTGTAAATAAAAAATCAAGTGTTTTTTCGAATTAACCCTCCAACCCCTAAAAATACGGGGTGAAAATTTGTGTTTTTTTTTCGTTAGTTTCCAAGTTAGGGACTTGAAAATGAATGTCCAGTCTCTTTGTTAAAATTAAAAAATGTGCTTCAGTATTTTTTCAATATCACCTTAAAAATAAATAGGTCGGTGTAAAATTAAATAGAGATTTAGTACTCCAAATATTTATACGAGACGGGAAATTTACTTAGGACATTTCCACGGGATCGTAAAATGCAAATTCCTGAAAAACTGATTAAAAATTAATAGATACGTATTTAAGCGTTTCTGGAAATTCTACCCCTAAGGGGGTAAAATAGGGGTTGAAAGTTTGTATGGAAGTCCGTCATTTTCTAAGTTAGAAACATGAAATTTGCCATGTATGTTCCTTGGGGAGTGTAGGGGACCAAGAGAGGATTTTTGGAAATTCCACTCCGAAGGGGATGAAAGGGGTGAAAACTATTATATGAAAATTCTACAACATTGAAGTTAGTGACTTGGAAATTTGAATTTTGGTTGCTTACTTCAAATTAATGAATACGTGTATCAGATTTTTTTGATAACTAACCCTCAACCCCTTTAAAAGGGGGGTGAAAGATTGTATGGGACTTAATAAAATTTTCAAGATAGAAAGCTGAAAATAGGTAAATACTCTTTGTTGTAAATAAGAAATCAAGTGTTTTTTCGAATTAACCCTCCAACCCCTAAAAATACGGGGTGAAAATTTGTGTTTTTTTTCGTTAGTTTCCAAGATAGGGACTTGAAAATGAATGTCCAATCTCTTTGTTAAAATTAAAAAATGTGCTTCAGTATTTTTTCAATATCACCTTAAAAATATATAGGTAGGTGTAAAATTAAATAGAGATTTAGTACTCCAAATATTTATACGAGACGGGAAATTTACTTAGGACATTTCCACGGGATCGTAAAATGCAAATTCCTGAAAAATAACTTCCAAGCCAAGAGCGAGTTGGACTTTCTTATGAAGGGAAAGCAGCAAATATTAAACTACATGGGCGATTTTGTTCGATATTAAATTGAAGTTGTAATAAGATTTCAGCCTGAAAAATCTTTTTTTCTAAAATAAGTCTAAAGAAAAGCACTGTCGAGTTCAGTAAAAATACGCTATATACCTAACAAAATTCCACGCGGGCGGAGCCGCGGGCGGAAAGCTAGTAATAAATATAAATACGATTTTGCTAGGAAAACTTTCTTGACGCAGCCCTAATGGAGTGAAATGTTCCGGGTTCACTACACGACTGATGCTGTGAAATTAATTAAAATAAATGTGAATATTAAATGTTTTCTTACTGATAAATATTAAAGCAATTTGTCAAATTTGTTTTTAACACGCTACGAGATAACTAGTTGGACATAAATTAAACGCTGATAACGCGATTCTTGTTCTTAGGGTTCCGCAAGCCATGCCCAAAGTTTAATTTTGATGCGCGGTATTTTGGGCCATAGGTACCTACACTTTAGTGATCTTAATTCGGACACTCCAGAACATTCGGATTTTTTAAACTACCTTGTTCTAGGTCGCTCACTGCAGCGTCATGGGCTGCAGCGCAAGGGTGGTGCTGCATGCTCGTTTGCTGCCATAATTTCATAAAAAACGAATCAATAACTTTTCTTACAGTTTCATAGAGGCATAATTATTTAAATAAAAAACTTATGTTACAAAAGCAAATTAATTGAATAAGAATTGAATAAAATTTGAAGCGAGTGAGTGAATAAAAATTGAAGTGAGTGGACTCGATGCCCATATCCTAGATTTTATATCAAATATCTAACGCAAAATAATATGAAATTGTACGGAACCATTGCAGTAACTTGGTATTTTCCAGTGGTAAATTTTAATTAATTACTACTTAATAGATAAGACATTGTAGGGTAAAATAACAGAGATGGACAAGGATTGGAATAAATTACCGATGTCAGTGTTACCGTTCGATTTTAATGTGGGTTTTTTCAATGCAAGAGTGAATAAGTTTTATTCTAAGACAGCACGCATTACCATGTTATGACTACTTTGCAACTTAACATGAAGTGGGATCGTAGTCAAGGGCTAACTTATACAAGATAAAAACCCCTACAAAGATTTATTTTTTCTAGCGTATAATTATCACATAAATGTAAGTCGGTATAGATACTTAATTTGGTTGTGACGAAGGCTGAGAACCTTCGGATATCCAGGATCAAGATCATTATTCTTGGACCGGTTTTCATTAAATGCGTTAGATGTTCGCAGATTTACGTCATAGTGATTCCTTTTGTCAAAATACCTGTTTGTGCACACATTATAAATAATTATAATATTTAGTTATTATGGGACTCCGTGAAGGCTTTACAAAAATCCGCCATACCTAATTAGGTTTTAATGATCATAAACCGAGGCTGAATTTATGTTTAAGTACCAACAACACAATCATCTTATTAGGTATTTAATGTTATTGCAGTCGTAATTCTATAGCACTTATTTAGCTAAGACGGGTATTCCCGTGGACATGTAATATTTTTCTGTAAAATGTAACTTAGTAATAGGTGAGTCCTACATACACTAATCGTGGAACAGAAGTGCTAGAAACAATTATTTTCAGACAGTTATTGAATAAAATCAAGAACGGAAAAGTGTAAGTAACAGGTTTTATACAAAGTACCTTAATATTATACAGCTATAAGTATAATGAAGAATAATAACAGGTAGAATTGAGATCAGACAGTTATAAATAAATAACATTCAATAATAGTGTCACTTAGTAATAAGTTATAGTAGGGACATTTTTACCCGACTGCGTCAGAAGGAGGGTTATGTTTTTCGAGTGTATGTATGTATGTATGTATGTTTGTATGTATGTCTATTTATTTGTGAGGCCCCACAGCCCAAACGGTTGTACGGATTTCGACATATGAGGTATCGTTGAATTCGTCAGAACTGTGGAAGTGTCACAGGCTATATGAATTTTCAAAATGGCGCCCGAAAGTGGAAGAAAAAGAGGGGATAATCTTGAGTTTTTTTCTTATCTTAGCAATATGGGTATCAAATAAAAGATCGTGAAAAGACCTTTTCAAATATACATATATATATATGACACATATATATATATATATATATATATATATATATATATATATGTGTCATATATATATATATATGTGTCACGTAACGTTTAGGCATACGTTTAACACAAATTGTCAAAAACCATCCCAAAAAGTAGAATTTTTCGGCGAACCCACTAAAGTCTGAAATAAAAATAATAATATAAAAACAAAAAACCCGACTGCTTACAAAATAACTCAAAAGAAAAAAACAAGTGTCACAATATCGACATAAAATACTTCATGGTGCTGCAGGCGGGGACAAACAATACTGTTACCTACGGGTAAAAAAAGATTTGTCACAAGTACTACGTTTGTCACCGCATGCGGCAGCATGAAGTATTTTATGTTGATATTATGACACATGTTTTTTTCTTTTGAGTTATTTTGTAAGCAGTCCGGTTTTTTGTTTTTATAATAATATTTTTATATAAGGTCACATTTGACAGTTCGTCAAAATTTTACAAAGTAACCTTGTAAGGGAGGCATATTATTTAATATTTCCTACTAGATATTGTTAAATATATTGTTATATTTACTGTATAATTGTAATTTATGGAATTCCAATGTGAACTTATTTATTTTTTTAATGTTGAATGATTATAATTTGTTAATTTTTATTTAATGTTTATAATTTAATTTTGTGACATTATAATTTCAATTTTAATTCGATTTGTTATTATATATTTGTAATTTAAGGAATTGGAATGTGAAATTGTTTATATTTCTTGACAATATTATCAATTTTGTGTGACTTAATGTGATGACTGACAGGACTTAATTATTTGTAACTGTATGTGTTAATATAATGATTAAACCATTTATTATAAATTATATTATAAGTAGTTAGCACACTAACGCAATAGGCTAGACCTGTAATGTCAGTGTTTGTTATGATTATAAATAAATAATAAATAAATAAACTTTTTACACTTTAAAGTAAAGAACTTTGTAACGACACAAAGTTACATCAGTGATCTCTTGGATGGTACCAAAAGGAACAGATCAGCAGATAAGTTGAATTCGAGAAGTCGAACTAATCGTCAAAAAGTATTTCACCAATACAAAATAAAATATATTTTAATACGAACAAAATTATTTTTGTTACATTTTAGGCCAAAAAATATTTAATCATTCATTTATATATAGGTAGGTATATATAACGTCTGGCTCAAAACCCAGTATCCAGAAACGTGAAATGTTACAAAAACAGTCATGATTTCATTTTGCGCCATTATTTGACGCATTATTTTTATCGTTTTTTTAGTCGTGCGAACTGTGCGCTTAATAATACTTTTTATAACAATCGCATTCGATTTACAGATGTTTGAAGTCCTTATCGATGATGTTTTTCAGCAGGTTACCCTCACTATGAATTAAAGACAAACAGTCGTCAAATGTGGCCTATTAAAATGGCCCTACTATATAGCCTACATCCTACTTAATATTATAAATGCGAAAGTCAGTAAGTAAGGATGTGAGTGAGTGTGTGTGTGGATTTGTTACTCTTTCACGCAAAAACTACTGAACGGATTTTCATGAAACTTTGCCGTAGGTAATATAGCAGTGAGGACGGGATAAACGTATTAAACAAAGCCACTACCATGTACCAGCTAATAGTAGTGGTACAATGTCTGGTACATTGGTACTAGTAAATACAATAAAGTACTAGAAAGCATGGTTAGCAACGCGTCTTCCGCGTGCGAGAAGGACGACGAAGTAGGACGGACGTGACCGAGGTATCGATGAGGGTTTGTAAACAAAGGCGATTAAGTACTGCGACGTGTTCACACACTCATTGTTGTCTGGGATTAGATCGAAAACTGGTGCCCAAAATACACGGTAGAGACGCCCCGTTAGCAAATTACATGTCCTTGTAACCGACTTCAAAAAAGGAGGTTCTCAGTTTGACCTGTATGTATGTATGTTTATATGTGCGCGTTTGGTTGAACCGATTTTGATGCGGTTTTCAGTATAGTATTTATCAGACTTAGGAGAAGGTTTTAGGCATATTGTTTGGCTGAACCGATTTTGATACGGTTTTCAGCATCGCGTTTATCAGACTTAGGAGAAGGATTTAGGAATATTAACCGCGTTTAACTGAACCGATCTTTACTTTTCGGCGATAAAATCGGTTCTATTTTGTTAAAAATGAAAAAAATTTGCATTGGAGCATTTGCACACTGGAGGTGTGCAGTAATTTAATGCTTCGGTTTTCTTTTGGACTAAATACGATTACGATTTAAATTTATTTTACGGTAAGAATTCTTTGGAAAACTTCCGTGCTTCAGACGGCACTTGGATAAAAAAAAATACGGGGCAGTCTTTGTGGACCGATGATAGAAGTGAAAAACTAAGTAACTTGTAAATTGTATCGTCGTACTTTTAGATTATTATGTTTCAATTATTTTTGAACTATAAAGAAGTGTTAATAATCAATTTGAACTTTAATCCTACATCATAAATAAGTACATAGCATACGTATAGCTCATCATAATTAGAAAGCTTTTGATTACGATTCCGCGAGTTCTAAATATTGGACAAGTTTCAAAATTCGGGGACAATCCCGGATTTCCAGCCACCTAGCAACCCTGGTCCAGATAGTTGTGATTTAGTACATATTTAGTGTCCTGTTATTTGTATGCTTGCTGTTACATAAAAAATGAAACTAAGTTTCAGAGGTGGTATTAAATAACATACTGTAACGTAACATAATAGTATCCGATCCAAGGCCGAGTGTCTGATGTCTTTCACACGTATTGTGTCATGCTCATATTGTCAATAGTCACCTAGACATATTTCATTATTAATACCTAGCTGCTATGTTTTATTAAACCTAATTAGGTAGGTATATTAATTGGAGCGTTTTAGAAAATTATTCAAAAATCCGCAGTACATTTATTAGGAAAATACTTTCTCAATTGATCACTTAGTAGGGACCTCTGTACAAAGTGTTTTTTTTTAACTAAAATAAGTTAATGCTTGACATCGACATAATGGTAAGTGGCGATGAAGTCCAAGATGATGTACGCACCAACTTATCATAGAAGCCTATTTACTCTCCTCTTGAAGATTCCGGGTGATTCCTCGTGGTCCAACTGCAAAATAATTTTATGTTTTGTGAATTATTTTATGTTTCATCAATTATTTTATAATTTTTTTACTATAATTAGTAGTCCTACTCATTTTATCTCCTACTAGTAGTCCTACTACAGAGATAAATTATTACATGAAAAATGCCTAGTTCCTAGTAGTTCTACTGCTCTACTCTTGATGTCACTTGTATGTATTCAATCCTGTGGACATAGCATCCAACACAGTCACACATCGTCATACACAGTCGCACATGGTCACCTATAAGAACCCACGAAGCGTTTTTGTCCCGTGCCCTTAATACGGTTCTATATTATGTCACAAGTATGGAGTCTGAAGCACTGGCAATAATTATTGAAGAATGTACATTTATTGTTGCATTTATCGTGTTTTTATTTATTGTCGTTACGTAATTAAAAATCATTAATTATTTATTCAGCAAAGGTATAGACGAAATATAAAGAAAGCAAACCCGGCCGTTTGAGTTCAGTCTCAAAGATATAATTATTAAGCAGTGGCGATTCCTTGTGTTTATAATTGTTGTGGCTCCAGCTTTTGTTATATAGGGTGTAGTGTTAAGTGCGCATAACCGGAAAACCATTTCTTCAGACGGACAATCTAACAAACTTGCAGTCTTTCATTAAGGAACCTACTTTGAAAGGGTTACCCTTGTTTCGTAAACAACTTTTGATATAATTTTAATAAATCGAACAACGTTTAAGATAATAATCAGTTTGTATAATATCGTTTGACATAATTTTCATTTCATCGAATATTCATTTTGTGTAATATTGATTGACATAATGTTCATTTGATCGAATATTATTTTATACAATGTTCATTTCATGAAATGTTCAGGTTATAAACGCCCTAAAGTCGGTTCTGGCACTCGCCGGCCGCTGCCGCGGCACGCTCGCTTCGCTCGCTCGGCTCGTGCGATGGTTCCTGTTAACCTAACACGCTCGTCGCTTCGCTCCTCGCTAACCTAATTACTTTAATTAAAATTAGCGCATTTGAACATTCGATAAAAAGATATTATTCGAAACAAATGATGATAAGAAATAAAATTATGGCAATCAAATATTCGATCAAATGAATAATGTTTGTTATGTTATTTTTGTTATGTTTATATTTTTAATGAATAATTATGTGAAATGACTTTATTCCAACTAAAATTAGTCGAAGCGATTTTCGACGAAAAGTTGTTATACCAAACAAGAGGCACCCACTTTGAAATCGCAAAAAAGAAATTTCATACAATTTGACATTTTCATTTTTGTATGAAATAGCTGATGTTTTTTCGCGATTTTAGGGTTGGTCCCATAGTGAAAGTCCATTTTCCGTCCATTTTCTACTATCAATCGTTTTTCGGCAAACGATCTCGTCGTGAAAGGTCTTTCTAAAAGTTCTTGTATCACAGATTTTGTTGAATCACTCATAATTTCATGTCATTTCATTATTAACTAATTACCTACTTAATAAAAAGTCAATTAAATCAAAAGAAAGATAGAAACCGTAGTCACAAATCTACACTATCACGAAAAACATGCGAAAACTCGTTAGGTAGTGCGCCATTCACAGTGCCAGACCCGCGTTTCAAACTCAGTGATACCACAGTATAAATTTTACTATGGTGATACAAAGCGATCGGAGAGGCGCGGGCGGCGCGGGCCAACGACTTTGTATGGACTATGTATGCATGCGCTGGCAGAAGCGCATCGCTCGCCTCGGCCGCGCTCGGCACTGACTGAACGCGAAGACAATCGCCGCGAGTCGCGTTCGTGATAGAAGACAGCAGCGCTCGTAAAATGCAATTATTGTACCTAGGTCTAAATAATTAGGTTGTAAATATATGATTTTTTACATTTTATTTAATGCTTAAAAATTATGGTATCGCGGCGCCATACGCGCCATTTTAGAGAAATCGCCACTGTTATTAAGTACCTATATATAAATTAACTAATTGACACGTTGCTCCGCCCCTATTGGCCGCAGCGTGATGTTATATAGCCTAAAGCCTTTCTCGGTAAATCGACTATCCAACACAAAAATTTAGCAGCAGAGCATAACTGGACGGCATTTAAGGCTGCACGCAATCGGTGTAATCAGATGGTACGAATAGCTAAACGCCGATATATCCACGGTAATATTACCAATTCTTCTCCTGCCGATGTGTGGAAATTCCTTCGCTCAATTGGTTTAATCACGCCTTCCTCATTACATTGCAAGTCTACGTTACCGCTAGATAATTTAAATAAACATTTCGCCTCTGTTTCTCTTCTAGATAACGTCAGTCGCACACAGACTATTACTTCTATTGCTGCAATGCAATCCCCTTCTTGTCCAGCCTTCAATTTCTCACCTGTTGCAGACAAGGAAATCAAGAAAAATATTTTGTCTATAAAATCCAATGCTGTAGGTTGTGATGACGTTAGCAGGATTATGGTTTGTCATATAATCGACGCTCTTGTCCCTGCTATCACTAACATTATTAATTGTTCGTTAACGACAGGTCAGTATCCTGCTATTTGGAAAAAAGCATTCGTCTCTCCTATCACTAAGGTCTCCGATCCTGTACTCCCTACCCAGTTTCGACCCATATCTATTCTCCCGTTCCTTTCTAAAATTCTGGAAGCCTGTGTACATAAGCAAGTCTCCTCTCATATATTAAAACATAACCTACTGAGTGTATACCAGTCTGGGTTTCGTCCTGGGCATAGCACCACCACGGCTTTGGTCAAAGTTACTGATGATATCCGACGCGGGATGGATGACAGAAAGCTTACTGTGATGGTGCTTGTCGACTTTTCTAACGCTTTTAACACAGTCGACCACGATATCCTGCTTGCCATCCTCTCCCATTTGCAATTCACTCCTACAGTTTTGGATTGGTTTTCATCCTATCTTCGTGGGCGTCAGCAGTCTGTTCGTATGGGGGAACTGTCCTCCAATTGGACTGATCTTGTTGCTGGCGTGCCACAAGGCGGCATTCTCTCTCCGTTAATTTTTTCACTGTTTATAAATTCCATCACTTCTATTCTCGACTGTTCGTATCATCTGTATGCAGACGATCTGCAAATTTATGTTCAATCTGAACCCCATCAACTCCACAGTGCTGTACATAATATTAATTCAAACCTAGGAAGGTTGTATAACTGGTCTCTGCGCTATGGAGTTACTGTGAACCCAAGTAAGTGTCAGGCTATTTTAATTGGTAGCTCCCGACTTTTATCTACTATCGACCAAGATTCCCTGCCGGCCATCTACTATAGTGGCAATCAAATTCAGCTAAGTGAATCAATAAAAAATCTTGGTCTCTACATCGACAAGACACTCAGTTGGGGCATTCAGATTGTTGAAATCTGCCGTAGAGTTAATGCTTCTTTGCGTTCCCTTTACCGCCTTAAAAACTTCCTGCCTGTAAAGACCAAATTGCTGCTGATCAATACTCTCATCCTACCAATAATTGATTACGGAGATGTGTGTTACCCGGACCTCACCGAAGAACTTCTCAATAAACTAGAGCGCCTCCTCAACAACTGTATTCGATTCATTTTCGGCCTTAAAAAATATGATCATATCTCTGTATTTCGTCGTCAACTTAATTGGCTCCGGATTCGTGAGAGGCGTAACTCTAGGATTCTCCTTTTATTGTTTTCTATCTTAAATGATCCTAATTCTCCGCAATATCTTAAAGATGACTTCCAATATCGCTTTACAACTCATGACAAAATTCTTCGGTCGAGTACTAACTTTAGAATCAATATTCCACCGCATAGTAGCGGATTTCTCCACTATTCCTTCAGTGTACAGGCATCGCTGCTCTGGAACTCCTTGCCCACGGAGTTAAGGAAGGCATCCACCAAGTTCTGTTTTAAGAAACGACTCCGAGAACACTTGCTTAATTCCACCCTTACTTGACTTTTATATTCCACCACATTGTAATTGTAACATATTGTGCAGAAATATGTATGTATTTAATTATGTTATGTATATATTGTATTATGTATTGTATGGTATGTATATTGTATGGTATATATATATATATATATATATATATATATATATATATATATATATATATAGGTATAGGTATTAATTATTCATATATTTTTAAGCATTACTTATATTCTTCCTTCGTATTTCCCTTTCTAAAGTTTATACACCTACTATCTGCCTTTTCAACATCTACCCAGGGCAGACTGGTAGAGAATGCCATCAGGCATTAAGTTTTTGCCCTTGTATACCCTAGTATAAGGTGTTACAAAATAATAAATAAAAATAAAAATAAAATAAATAAAAAAATAAATTTTCAATTCGAACGTGTAGTTCTTGAGATTAGCGCGTTCAAACAAACAAACTCTTCAGCATAGATAAATGCCTATTTCCTTGTAGTCCTACTGCTCTACTTAATTATCACGGTTATGAAATCAACCATACGGACCATACAATAATGTGTGTGTGTTTGCGTGATATTACGCGTATGTGCCTGTATACGCGCGAACGCGTGTGTTTGTGTGTACTAAGGCGCACGCATATTCGTACGTATGTGTGTATGACTACGTTTATTTGTACGCGTCTGCGTGTGCGCGGTTGGAGCGCGAGAGTTAGGTACGTCATAGTAGGACAAAATAGTAGGACCATGAGGAAATTGCCAGAGTTAGATGACCAATTCCAACTGTGTATGGTGATGTGTGACTGTGTTGGATGATATATCCACAGGATTGAATTCATACAAGTGACATCAAGAGTAGAACAGTAGAACTACTAGGAACTAGGCATTTTTCATTTAATAATTTATCCCTGTAGTAGGACTACTAGTAGGAGATAAAATGAGTAGGACTACTAATTATAGTAAAAAAATTATAAAATAATTGATGAAACATAAAATAATTCACAAAACATAAAATTATTTTGCAGTTGGACCACGAGGAATAGGTTTTCCTCGTGGTCCAACTATTACGTCATATTAATTTCGCAGTTGGACCACGAGGAATAGGTCTTCCAAGATTCCCTTTTCTACCCAAGATTCCCACATCATACACAGGTGAAAACATTGACGCAGGCAAGCTATTCCAGTCCTTCAGTATCATGCTTCGAGGTTATTAATTAAATAATTAGAGTTAGTACCTATATCGCTAAATGGTACGGAACCCTAAACTCAAATGAGACCGACTCACATTTGACCGATTTTTATTAAAAAGGTAGATGGTCTATCCAATTTATGGTCTATTTAATTTTGTTTTATTTTAAATTAGATAAGAATTAAGTATACATTCTTCCATTCTGTTACAATACTTGGCAAGCCTCATTTTGAAATGTCAATGCCTCCAGCACCCTCAGAACGTTAAGGTTGCAACATTAAACGGTACAGTAAGCACTAAGTTATACGGACGAAATTAGATGAAAAGTTTTAATTGCTCAATTCTCTCGTTGAGATCGTTTACCTTGATTAATTGAGTACAACGTACTTACTGGTGTCCATTTACACCAGTGTAGTTTAGAAACGTATTTTCGATTAAATACTGTAGCATTAAATAAAGACGAGTTGGCCTCAAATCATTTAGGTATAGCTAAGTACATGTCACGGGTCTTTTTTCCTAACTGAGGAGGAATAAATAATACTCCACCACGCTCCAGTCTAGATCGTGTAGACAGGTTAGTTAACAACCCATGTCTCAGATATTTCCACGATTCGAAAGGTCTCCGACATGGCTTAACTTACGTACCATTTATTTAACAATAACAACCAACACCGAAGGCTTGAATTATCTTCCAAAGCACGGAAACTCAAATAATTTTTGCAAACATCTGTTACTCAACCGACGGATCTACTCTGCAGTGGTTAATCGAAAAGCAGGGTGTTTGAGAGCCAGTTTTCTTTCTGTCTCTCCTATTCTTGGTTGCTTTTGTAGTACTCATGTCCATGAACAACCATGGCTTCTTAGGTACCATCAGGTCGTTAATCTGCTTCGTTTGTCGGGTTCTGAAATAAAATAAATATGAATTAAGTACTAATGCAGTTATACGTCATGACTCATTACAAACCTTTTCGGTACTTGGCAAATAAATACCTCACCTTTGGAAGGGATCGTGTTTACCAAGAAAATATTGGCTGCGTCAACTCTGGGAGTCGAATTCACGGTTCGATAAACGTGATTTTTAGCAAGCGTTTAATTAAAGCAATTGAGCGGATTTCAAGGCTGTTTTCGCTTATTTGTTTACTGTTCGATGCACTTCGAGAACACTTAAATTGGTGCTGGCACGAGGCAAAAAGGTACGCAGCTTTTTTAATTTGCAATTCAGTTATTTCTATTTTATATTTTATAGATAGGTGCATTATTATAAATCATAAATTAAGAATCTTTAATAAAATCTTCATAGCAACAGTAGCTTTAGATCGAGTAAGTGATACATATTTTAAAGATTTTTGTTAAATAATATATTTGGTCTTTCATTATTTCAGATTATACAAGGTCTGTTCAAAAAATATCGCGACTTTTATGTTTTTCGAAAATTATTTATTTTTTCATCAATCTTTCTTTTGTGTCCTTTAAAGTAATCCCCGTTAGATATACCTACATACACTTGTGCCAACGTTTTTTTACTCCTCGAAACACCTTAAAAAGTCGTTTTTTGTGTTCTAGTTCAGCTCCTTCTGCGATGCCGTCTTTATCTCGTCAAAGGTAGCGTAGTGTCGTCTTTTTTATGGGCCTTTTCAGTTTCGAGAACAAGAAAGAGTCACCGGGAGCCAATCTGGAAAATACGGTGGCTCTCGTATCATTACAGTGGTTATTTTGGCTAAAAATCACGCACAAGTAACGATGTGTGAGTAGGGCCGTTATCGTGATGCAAAAACCAATTTTTGTTCTTCCACAAAGCCGGGCGGATTGCTTCGGGGTAATTGCGCATAACTTGCAGATAATATTCCTTATTGACAGTTCTACCCTTTGGCAAGAACTCATGATGCACCACGTACTGCAATCCATACTATTTTCTTCGTTTCATTAATGCTTTCGTCTGTTCTTGACGTGCTCGGGCGTCCGACACGTTGTTCGTTGTTCACATCTTCTCGGCCCTCTCAGAACATTTTGTATCACCGATAAACGTTGCTTGAGTCCAAGGTAGCTTCTCCATAAGCTATAGTCAATATTCAGAATGCGTCCGCGCGTTTTATTTCGTTTTCAACACAAAATTTAATAAAGATCCTTTGATCCATTTTTTCGAATAGGCACAAATCGCAGCCAAGCCACGACACGTGCTACTAAAACAGCTGTCAACAATTACCTGAATGTTCAAAATGGCCGAACTTGTCGGCATACATCAAAGACATGTGTACCAACATTACGCCACAAAAAAAATTAAAAATCGAATATACATAACCCACGGAAATTAAAAAGTCGCGATACTTTTTGAACAGACTATGTATATTATATGAAGCAGTTTTCGGCATGCCCTGCCTCTTGTCACATAAAGTGTACTTAAATGTCGCAGGCAATAGGGAATAATATGCATGATTTTTTTTAATTGTTTTTAACGATTATTTATGTCAATATAATACCGTAAAAATATATATACCTACTTGATGAAAAGTCAACACTTATTTTAAATTAAATATTTAAAACTGCAATGACATAATGCTGTTTTAAACGCCACCATCATCTTCCCGCGCTTAGCTTTGACGTCATCTTTTTATGTAGTTTAAGGAGGGTGTTTTCCACTTACAACCAAAAGGTTCATCAAACGCTCTTTTTGTATCGAGAAATATAAGTTTTGGGCGTTTTATTTGTGCTAAGCGGAACGTACCTTCCATAGACTCCATAGAAAGATGACGTCAATGTTCATGTCTTTAATGAACGAGGACGTCACTTCCTTTTTACAATTTTAAATTTCCCTAGTAAATTTACCACTTTTTCTTAATTAATATTTTTGTTTTCACAGTGTTTAAACGAAAAATAACGTCAAAGGAATCTTTATGTTAGCGATAATTACTGTAAAAAAAAAATATTCACTTAAATTTGAATTAATTGCATATTCCCTATTGGTTGAATTAGCCAATTAGACGCGTAGGCATTTGATTGGATAACGCATGCTCAATATTGGGCCATAATTGGGTTGTTGTAGCCATACCATACCGCAGCACACCACACAATTTACGGAACATTGATCTCTCATACTCGTACCCCGCGAGTAGAGAGGCCGGGCTTCGTATCCCGGCTGAGGCAGATATTTATGATTGTGTTATTTGTTTTGTTTATGCCAACCGCGATACAATAAATCCTTTTGCGGTGTATGAGTGTGTTAGCGTTTACTTAATTTTTTTTGTTAATAAAAATCTATAAACAATTAAAACCTTTGTTTATCACCAGAAAACCCTTCTTCTACTTTTTGGTCTTTATACACAGAATAAACCGCAATCGAGCAAATTGTTGTACAATTACAGATCCATTCAATTACCATTAAAATAAAAAGAGATAAGAACTAAATCCCGATTTATTAGCCTTAATAACACATAAATATCTTTTAATTACACCTTAAGATCAGTCTCGTGACTCCTCATTTGAGTTTAACACGATCCTTGAAGATCGAGAGCGTCTTGGCAAAGCGAGAACGAGGCTAATGAGGGTCGCCGTTTTTGTGCTCACCAGTTGGCGCCTCTGTCGTGTGAGGTCCAGCTGTCAAAGCCCGCCCATACATAAACCGTGACAAGTGACATTCAGACAATTGAGAAGTGACGGTGCCACAAACTTAACTGACCCGGTGGCCAAAATTGGAACTAATGCAAATATTAAACTGTTGTCAGACAAAGACAAAGACAGTAGCGCCCCTCTTACCGGGTCAGATAAGTTTGTGGCACTGACAGACAGACCTCACTCTCCACTAGCGCCTCTAGCAGCGAATTCACACGCTTTTACCACAATTGATCAATGTTCGGGAGAATTTCGCCAACACTCTACTGCAAATGAGCCATTTTAATCACCCCTAACTTGAGGAGTGTGTCTTTAATAACTTTTCGATATTTTTCACTGATAGTACCATGGGCGTAACCTGATAAGGGAAAGAGAGTGGGGGAGTGTAATCAGATCAAATACCAGACAGGTAGGTCAAATTTTAAGATACGTCCAGACTTCCGTACATAATTAAGGTAACCATGGTGTTAAAACTCGAAAATAAAATTCGAGCACAAATATCACAGACTAACCATGTAGCCATTTAAAAAGATCTGAATATAGCACGAGTTTAATAACTTTAGTCAACCTTGAAAAAATAGTGACTCAATAAAGGTCTCATTTTCATCTCCTATTCGTTAGCTAATGCTATTGTAATTGTATCTTGTAATGGTATGCTGGTATGACTATGTCACCTATATGGCCAACTCAGTTTCGCCCCCATCATATATTTATATAGTCATCGCCCCCATATTTACATAATTATTTTCTTTTTCTTCTTTCTTTGACAGCAAATGGTAATTTATGATGTGGTTGTTTACTTGTATTGATGATGTTTGTTTGCATTTTATAGTATTTTTCCGTCCAGAACAATTCGGGACACACCTCAATAACGGTGCCAGTCTCAAATATTTGGATATGGATCGTAACCGAATTCATCCGATAAAGAACTGTGAAGTTATAACTACGTAGGGTTTCTCAAAAACATCTTTACCGAATCATGTGGCAGTTAAATTTAATTCTTATTTACGATCACTTAATAAACGAAAATTAGGAAAAAATAATTATAAATTATAACTGAGAGATCCGGTCACCCAACCAATATCCAGCGGTGCCCAAAGTTGCTTATGTCGGTCGACTACTTTGGATCGACCTAATTAAACGTTTAAGGTGAATTTATGCGGTAATAAAGTATTAAAGTAGGTATTTTCAGGTAACTTCATATTATTCGCGTGGTTGGCGTTAGGTACTGGCTGCTTTTACTGAGAATCATTAGGAATACAGTGAAACTATTTATGTCTCAGGTAAAACTTAATTTTAATATTGTCGCAATCGGCACATGACAGAATTCATTAGTACCTACCTAATGTAGAATTGCTTACAAAATAATTATGTAGATATTCTGATGAGCCTGATGGTACCTAATGTCTGGTGATTACCAAAATCATTACTGGCCAAGGATATAAGAAACATTTAAAGCAACAGTCTATCAATCTGGAGCAAAGTGATGAAGACTTCTCAGTGATGAGGATACCCGTTCTCAGAGTAGTGGGCCATTAGAGGGTTGCATCCAAAGCAACAACGCTGCCTTCCTTCATTTCCTTGTCAAAAAGAAGCAAAGGACCCATGTCATTTCTAGCTCTCCGACATCGACACTGCGACACAGATAACGTAAAAAACTGATAATCTCTGTAAGAAAGAGCATAACCCCACAACGCATGACAAGCGTTGGGATTAAACTGGGATTAAAAAATTAAATACAAGACCCAGCGGTCTTCAATAAGACATTAACTCGTTTCTTGATTCAGCAGGTTGCAATATAAGGTGGGTTTGGACTCAATATTAATGCATCCCCTTACATAGTACTCCTACCAACCATGTAATGAATTAATTTTTCCATTTAATGCCAACATTATTCACCTTCTACCATACAACCCGGATACATCAAAGCAGGATTAACTTTAATATTTCACACCATCAACACATACGTTTAATGGTAATCACCTGAAATTGCACTCAACGGAACAAAAACACTTACTGTAGTAAGGATATCGCAATAAGTTTTATGTTTCAATTTTAACAAGTGAAGTTAAGGATACTATAATTTTTCACTCAATTATTTAATTCAAAACAGTGGCTCTCAAACTCTGTCATCCAATCTTTTAATTGTTGTCATCCTCTTTGTAGATGTTTTGTTTCTTTTTGTTGGGCTAAGGTTTGGAATCTTGGTATCGTGGGTACACCTTGTACTATATGTAAGTAATATCGTCACCAAGGACTGCAAAGTCACTTTTCGATTAGTACCGCAGTCAATTATTTATGTTTATAAAATGACTTATCAATGATGCCAAGTAACAATTTAACACTATCTTTACAAATAACTTTACCAATATTTTATGTCACGTTTTACGCAACAGATAATATCACGTCAATTTTTTATATTTGACTTGTCGTCTTTATTTCGAGTGATTGTTATTTAATTAAATAGCTGATCTAATCCAGAGGGGCCTCTTCATAATAGAATGTAGGTAAGTACATTAAAACACCAAAAACATGTAGCCGGCCAAAAAGGAGATTAGAGGAAATAAAGAAACTGTGAAGCGTTTCTTCACAATAGCCGAAGAGTTTTGGAATCACTGTACCCATTGATGACCAGCCAGCGCCTTTAAATTCCGTATCAATGTTGATTAATCGGTTTCACGAACGTAAATCTACTTAATATGGTTATGGACAATCACATTTCGACAAGTTGTTGGTACATATTTGGACAATCGGTGTATTTTAATGATGAAGTGTACGTCAGTCAAGGTTAAAGAAATTTTTCTACTACAGTAAATTTATGGACTTTAACATGTAGGTGATAAGGGTTAAAATTATTATTTAAATTTATTTGTTTCTTTACTTCTGACGTCCATGGGTGCTCGATAATGACGTCAGCATTATACAAATGTTTTCGTAGAGTTCGTTTTGCGAATATTATTGAGTTTATATAACTTGCATTACATTAATTTGCTATTTTTGCTATTAAGTATTACAAAGAAGGTAGAAATACTTAATCATAATGGAATTTAGGAAATGCCGATATAAGAATTACCATCTTACTAGCTTTTGCCCGCGGCTTCGCCCGCATGGGATTCGTTTATATCGTGAACCGGCGAAGTGGGGAAGGGGGTATGTCATCAACTATCTTCCTGGGAAAATTCATCGAAATCGGTCAGGCGGTTTAGTTTTTTCATACAAACTTTCATCCCCTATTTCAAGCCTTTAGGGCTTGTTTTTTTTTAAAGTAGCGTATGTGTGACTCTGGGTCTTCAAATATTTTCATTCCGAATTTCATCCAAATCGGACCGGTGGTTTAGCCGTGAAAACGTCACAGACAGACAGGCAGACAGACTTTCGTATTTATAATATTAGTATGGTTTACATTATATTACGTACTTTATTACATAGTATATAAACGAATTAATATTTATTATACATACATCTCGATTCGATTATTATAAAAATGTGCACAAGCCAGAATAGGTACTTATTATAAGTACGTAATAAACCGGATATCAAGATAATACCTACAGGTTTTTTCCGTTGGCTCCCATTCCCGTTCTCACCCGTCCCACTAGACCCCGAAAACGATTAATTTGATTTATAGTTTGTTATTACTTTTACCTTTTTTTTTCAACGTGTACAGTCGATAGAAAAAAAGCCTTAAAGTATGATAATGATTTTTGCAGGGGCGTAGCTTCTGATGTTTCAGTCGTACCAATGATACGGGGCCCCGGGTTACAGGGACCCCCAACGTGTGTAAGCAAAAATTAGTAAAATGTTATCCACAATGTCACTTAAATTCGTAGTTCCCAGAAAAAATCATCAATACTAATAATAAATCTGTAGCTGGTCGATGTCTGTACTTATAAGTTATAAGATAGGTACATGAGATTTTTTTACTGCGGGTCTTTATTAACGCCATTGAACCTAAAACAATGATTTTTTAGAATTTTTGTCTCTTTGTCTGTGACTTAATTGCTTTCATTGTTGTTAATTTAGCAAATTATTAAGCAGTTATATGAAAATAAGACTGATTTTGTATTTTAAAAATTATTTTTCTATTATTCCATGTTTTATTCAGCTTATTTATTAACTAGAGAACCGCCCGCGCTGCGCTTCAGGACCCGTAGGTAACAGCCGCGTAGGTCCCGCTCCCGTAGGAGTCTCAGCTAAAAAGTAGCCAATATCATTTGCCTATGACTTAAGTAGAATTTGATAGCGTGATTCAGAACTTGCAAATGAATTTTACTAACGCCATCTATTATCAACTCCGGAACTAAATATCTAGCAACTAACAAAACATCGATCTTCCTATGGGAATGAGATGTTTTTCCGCGGTAAAAAGTAGCCTACGTCACTCTCCATCCTCCTAACTATCCCCACACATATAAACCATACCATATAATAGCCGTGTTGCGACGTGAAAGAGTCACAAACAAACAAACACACTTTCACATTTATATTAGTAAGGATTAAAGTTAATTACCTTTATTGTTAACTACTTTTGAGTAAATAACGACACACAAATAGCCTCATTGTCTAGGATTCCGTCTCGTAGGTTCCATGGGCATTATAACACCCAAACCAAGAACCAGGCCAAACCCAGGATACATAGAACGGCAATTCAAATTCCGTCCGGCGTGATTCAATTTTTACTTTAAGACTTTTTCTGATAACTGTACTTTTAAGCAATGTTTACTTTTATTTGACGTTATCTGTAAAATCGGAATTCGGGGTATATTGGGACGGATGAGAATGGGAGCCAACGGGAAAACCCCAATACGAGTAGGTACCTATATAAATTCTTAAGTTAGACGACCTTATTATAAAAATGGCTAAAAATAACTTATTTCATTGAGCGGCCCAGCTCCTAGTTTGATTACTTAAATATAAATGTTTTTGTAGGTACATACTTAATATCGATGTAACAATTTATTTATGCTGGTACAATGTCTGCAATAACATACCTAGATCTCCTACAACTTCGTAAAAATGTTTTTTTTAATTAAAACTGGTTATGTTTTAAACTTTACACAGCCCGTTATTTGTACAATAACCTTACATATTTAATTACGTTAATCATCACGCCATTGTGTATCGAAGTGGAAGTTAATTCGACTGCTTTTTATTGCCATTAATTTATAATATGTGATTACTACATAAGGGCGCATTCGAAAAGAACGCTGGTTACCGGCGCCGATCTGCCAGTAGGTTTGGGCCGTTTGGGTCAAAAATATCGATATTTTTTCATTTAATATTTATTTATTTAAAGCTCTGCTGTCTGCTCATGGATCGCATCATGTACCTATTTGACCAATCCGATTTCTTAAATTTAGAAAAAGAGTAAGTATGCAGTAGGCTATATGGGTTTAGTTTCTTTGCTTCAAACACAAACAAAAATTACAGTCTATGACCTACTTGTCTATGATAATTTTTATAAATAATTGCATATTGGGAAAAAACGTCGATATATCGAAATATCATATACATGTAATTTAATTTCAGATACATTTGGAAAATATCGATATGATAAATGTCGATATGTTTTTCCCATTTGCCCATCCCTGTCCCTATCTGCCAGCACTCATCGGTATAGTCTAAGATCCGAATCTAAATCGACATTCATCGGGTTGATAAGAGAATCAAAATTATTTTATAATAAATTTCGTATATTAGAAAATATATTAAAAATGGGTAGACAACAAAAATCCTGGACAGAATATTAGTATTAGTTTATACCACTCTTTAGTATTAAACAAATATTTCTTAGTATTTAAAATGATTTTTTTGTGTTTAATAAATCTGATATTCATTTATTACATATTAATAAATCTTTTTAAATACTAAGAAATATTTATTAAGCACTAAAAAGTGGTCTCTAATAAATTATTTGTTAAATATTAACAAATATTTTTAACTATCAAAAAAAGTTTCTATCAGTGTGTTTGATTCTCTTATCAACCCGATGAATGTCGATTTAGATTCGGATCTTAGACTATACCGATAAGCTCTGGCAGATCGGCGCCGGTAACTAGCGTTCTACTTGAATGCGCCCTTCACTTAATTTTATTTCACGCTTTACAACTGGATTGTACATTCAAATTAATTCGAATTGAGGACAAAGGAAAAGTGTACGCGGAGAGTTTAAAAAACATCCAAAACCAAAGACAATGAAGAGTACAAGATCGAAGGATTTTATCTATTTCACTTAGACAAGAAAAGGAACAACTTATGCCCATGACATAAAAGACGAGAAAAGATGACAAATACTTCTGTATGATGGCAAAAATTTTGCGGGAAAATTTGTTCTTTTGCCACAATACATTTAATCATAACTTCTCTTGCTATCTCTTGCCTATGATTAGGGATTTCATATGCCTCAAATTTTCGCTATGTTTTTATTTTCAGGATCCCTTACTTCGCAGACAAGTGCACTACCTACTATAACTTCGGGGTCGTCGGTAATGTAGTAAAACACACATTTCTCACACTTCCTTACATAGTTTAATCTAGAACAGTTTCATCATAATTATCCGAACCTCAATTTATCACACAGAACGTAACAATTACAGTTTTCTTTGTTGAATGAATTCTGTAACTGTTATTAGACGGTAACACACTTGCAACATAATTTAAAAAGGCATTTGTTATGCCGTACATTTGTATAGACAAACGCTATCTATGAAGGTCGTTGAGGGTGTGATATGACTTATCAATTAGTATCTACGTGCTGACCCTACGCTAAAAGACAGCCTTTATTTACAATTTGGTCGATACACGAACTCTCGACTCAGCTTTTATAATTACATATATCATTAGAGAGATAATATATGTAGGTACCTACATTCGATAGGTACTTAATATCGGCAGGTTACAATTATGACAAAACGATAATTCAAAATTGTTGGTAATAAGCACGGTAATAATCCTATCCTACTAATATTATAAATGTGAAAGTTTGTGTATTTGTTTGTTTGTTTGTTTGTTACTCCTTCACGCAAAAACTACTGAACCGATTTTCATGAAATTTGGCCCACACATAGAGAGCAACTTAGATTAACATATAGGATATTTTTTATCCCAGAAATCCCGCGGGATCGGAATTTACGCGGGAAAACCTTCTTCACGCAAAAACTACTGAACCGATTTTCATGAAATTTGGCACACACATAGAGGGCAACTTAGATTAACATATAGGATATTTTTTATCCCAGAAATCCCGCGGGATCGGAATTTACGCGGGAAAATCTTCTTCGCGTATGGGGTACTGATACTGAACCGATTTTCATGAAATTTGGCACACACATAGAGGGCAACTTAGATTAACATATAGGATATTTTTTATCCCAGAAAACCCGCGGGATCGGAATTTACGCGGGAAAACCTTCTTCGCGTATGGGGTATAAATAGCTTCTAAATATAAAACTAACAAGTCTGTCTTCCCGGAAATCCCGCGGGATCTGGAGTTACGTGGAATAAACTCCTGCGCGTAGTTGCGGGCTTAAATTTTTATGCGACCTTTACTAGGAGATTGAGGAAGTTTTGAAGCAACATATAGGGTACTGTTTATCCCTGAATTCCCGCGGGATTAGGATTCACGCGGTAAAAACTCATACCCGGGAATGAGGTCGTGGGTTCAGATGTTTATGGGACTTTCAGTGGGAGGTAGAGGAGGTTATGGAGCATTATATAAGCTACTTTTTGTTCCTGACTTCCCGCGGGATCGAGATTTACGCGGGAAAAGCTTCCATGAGCGAATGAAGTCGCGGGCTCATTAATATCTATATATCGGGATATCTATACATAATATATCGGGAATCGAACCGGCTTTTTTTCTCATGATCAACTTTATGTTTCTTTTTCGAGGGTCAGCATCGCTTTAGCTGGTCTTTATGTTTTGGCACCCGAATGAAAAACTACCAATGTAGTTTAAAAATATAATAGTTTGGAATGAAAAAACCCCGACGTTTATATCTTAGTCTTTTTATCGATTTTCTCAAGATCTACATAACGGATTTTTGTACGGTATGATGTACGGTATGACTAAAACGTAGTAAAAAATCAACTGTTCTTAAGATGTGTGGAGTGTGTCTTAATATGTGTGGGGTCGGGATTAACGCAGGAATAACTTTGTGACACACTGAATTCCACGCGGGCGGAGCCGCGGGCAACAGCTAGTTATAAGTAAACCTACCTACTTACCTCATACTTTTTGATTGGTTGTTCCGATTTTAATAATTATTTTTTTATTCCAAAGTCGGTGCTTGTCGTATGGTCCCTTAAAAATTGAGTGACATCTGACGGGTGGTTTTTTAAGATATCTCTACTCACCGATTTTAAATGTTTTGAGCGTTTTTATCGCTTTGTGAACCCTTTGATTTTGGTTATAAGTAGAATCCATTCAAATGTTTTACACAAATCTCTAACAATGTTAAAATGTGTGTACCCAAAAATTATATTATAATTATTACAAAGTACAGACCTACATACTGGTTACTTAAACCAGTGTTTTAAGAAATCACATGAAAACGCCTAATTATTTGATGTAGATAAATCTGATATAACTTGATTGTCACTCAAGAGTCAAGAAACTCAAGACACATTACCTATTCGGTTTCCTTCATATGAGAATTTTAGATTCACACTGCCTGGTGATTCGCGACGGACGTATTTTATCTAAATCGCCGACAAACTGATTTGTTTCTGCTATCAAACAATATTTAATTTTCGCCATCCTTAACGTTAACTAGGCAAAAGCCTGCAAGAGTATTAAAGTTTACGTGGCCCAAACGCTGTTTTGTTATAATCGTCTCCTCAAGATTAATTCTACAATAAATATAATAAATACGATGAGTTGATTTGATCACATGTTCATAGTGTGGACAAAGGCACGTGTCTAACACGTCCGATACCACGTGTGGGGATTAGGAAATGTTTTATTTTAAACTGTAAGAAATAATTATGGACAATAATTATTTATTATACCCGGTGATCGAGATTTTATGATCGCTATTTCGCACCGACAGAAGCGCACAGAGTAGTGTTGTTACAGAGGCATCGAGATACCTAAATATAGGGTGTAAATATTTTAAGTTTGCCAAAAAACAATGATTTATTACCAACTTACTCGGTGTTTTATTCAAGCTGTTAAAATTAATTACAAAGCATCTAAGAAATAACCACTGCCTGAGGATTTGCCTGAAGTTTAATAAACCCAAAGACTAATAATGATCATGTCGTACAATAATATTTAAAACTTAATTAAGAAGATGTTATTTTATATAATTATTTGTTATTCGCTATAAATCTACCAACAATTTCCAACGCACGCAAATTGTTTAATCAGTAATGCTAACTGCCGCGGTGTTTCTATTAACTGGGGTTAGTACGTTAATTGCGAATTTCAAACATTGAAGCGTGTTTTATCTTTTTCTTCCCACGATTATCAATTGAGATCTTGCCGGGCAATTGTTTAATCACAGTCATCCTTTGAATTGTCGGCGAATTCAATTGTGCCAAAGTGACTACGGTTTCTGGGACGCGGAAGTATCATTTGAAGTAATTTGTACTTTCTCATAACTTTACTGGATCTGCAGTGACTCGTAGGTTTTTAATATCAACTAGCTTCGCCTGCGTGGCCAATGAGAAATAACAAATAAGTATCTAGATTACGGTTCCTTAAGGGGCTACAACCATAATACGTAAAACCGAATAAGCGGAGCTCAAAAACAGAGATGGAATAATTTTATTTATAGGCAAATAGTGAGATAGCAATAGATTTATTTTAGCTTTAATATTAGTGACGTAAGTGCCAATTGCATTTTAATTTTTTCTTTGAATACTGTTTCGGTTTTTGAGTTTTTCATTCTTATGGAAACTTAGCTTTGATTATTTACTATTTTATATTAGGTATACTAGAGAACCGCCCGCGCTTCGCTTCGGGACCCGTAGGTAACAGCCGCGTAGGTCCCACTCCCGTAGGAATCTCTGCTAAAAAGTAGCCTGTAACATTTGCCTGTGACTTAAGTAAATTACATGTAGTATTTGATAGCGTGATTCAAAACTTGCAAATGAATTTTACTAACGCCATCTATTAACAACTCCGGAAATAAATATCTAGCAACTAACAAAACATCGATCTTCCCATGGGAATGAGATGTTTTTCCGCGGTAAAAAGTTGCCTACGTCACTCTCCACCCTGCTAACTATCCCCACACACATAAACCATACCATATAATATCCATGTTGCGACGTGAAAGAGTCACAAACAAACACACTTTCACATTTATAATATTAGTATTAAGGATAAGGATTAAAACTTTTGTAAACTTGAAAACCACAACTATTTGGACCTAACTTTAAAATTTTTTTTCTATCGAGGAAACTTCTCATTTTACTGGTTTTGCTCTTATGAGATTGTTTATTATATAGTGAAGATACATATATCTAAATGTCGGAGATATAGACAGTACGCTTTAAAAATAATCTTAGATTTCAAAATTACCATATTTCGGATGTATCCTCTTAATCATATTGTAGATACTAAGAAACCCGAGATAACGGGGACCGCAGTAAGATATTATGTAACAGATAAATATTTTTTCTCGGCTCATGTTAGTAATGTGTTATTTGTAATGTCGGTGTTACATGCGATTTATTATTTATTAATTTATGTCTCCAATTACCACAACCATATTCTTAGATTTTAAATAACAACCATTGTCTATTTATATCGTAATAATTATTTTAACAGCAAGACGTTAAGACGTCAAGAAAACCGTTAGAATTGCTTGAAAGCTATCTTTCAGATAGACAACAATACGTAGAAATCAAATCTATTAACTCAAACCTAGTCGAAGAGAATATTAAATCGGATCTTAAATACAACAGAGTAGGCGTCCCCCAGGGAAGTATTCTAGGACCACTTCTCTTCATTTTATATAATATTAATGATATGCCAAAGGTAACAGACTACCAATGCTCACTATTCGCAGACGACATAGCAGTAATAATACCACAAAAATCAACAGTTGACTATAACGATGAAATAAATAACACAATAGACAAAATCGTAGGATGGCTTGCAGATAATAATCTATATATAAACTTGACGAAGACAAAGTACATTCAGTTTGGTAATAAAGGTTGGAAAAAACTCAGTCTTAATCTACATTACCAGAATCAAAAAATAATGGAAACAAACTCTATCACATTTTTGGGTATAGTAATAGATGACAAATGCACATGGAAGGATCATGTCGAAAGGGTGTGCTCCAAAGTAAACAAATTCGTGTATCCACTTTGGCGCATACCAAAAATTAGCAATAAAGAAACTGCACTAAAAGCTTACCACGGCTATATTGCGTCCAACCTTAGATACGGAATAATATTGTGGGGCAACTCAGTATCAATGAACAAAGCCTTTATTGCGCAAAAACGAACAATACGAGCAATTTGTAATGTACCTACTGAAATAAGTTGCAAGCCTCTTTTCAAACAGCTAAATTTACTTACTCTACCATGTATTTATATATATGAAGTCTCCTTATTTGTTAAAAGTCACATGCACCTATTTAAAAAAAAGAAGGAGTGCTTAACTTTTTTAACCAGACATGCTAACAATCTATGGCTACCACCCAGTAGAAGTACAATGAAATCTCGCAATACGTATCACATGTGTGTAAAAATATATAATAAACTACCTAAGGATATAAAAAATGTAATATCGCTACCAATTTTCAAAAAACAATTACAAAGATGGCTCATAGATAAATGTTATTATAGTGTAAACCAATACCTAAAGTAATTCTTTATTTGATGACATACTACATAATTTACCAATGTACTTACTATTATACGCTGACATGTCTATAATCCATAATAATATAACTTAATAACAAAAATAATTTTATATGACATTTGACATTGTATTGAAATTGACATTGTATTGGAATTTAGAATATACCTATAACTATAATTTTGATCTTAAAATTTTGCACACCACTACTGTGGTAAATTGTGAGCGCTATATTTAGGAAATAAGAACATTTTGTAAACCGCAATTTAAGCAAAATAAATATTCATTCATTCATTCATTCATTCATTCATTCATTCATTCAAGAAAAACCTTTAGGTCTTCCGTGTAACTCGTGTATGCTTTAAGTAACCGTTCTCTTTTTCTAGAATCTAATTTGAATTTTTAAATGTCTGACACGATAGATATGAGCAATATTTGCATCTTGTCCGTGATTATGTTGGTATTTCACCTGTTAGAAACAGTTAGTAATAATTATGTACTTATACGACTAGTAATGTTAAAGTTATGTTCAGATATGTAGCGTCTATTCCCTGTCTGATGTGCCCGCGACTTCGTTCGTGCTTTGAAGATTTTCCCGCGTGAATCCTGATTCCGCGGGAACTCCGGGATAAAAAGTAGCCTATATGTTGCTCTACAAGCAGGGTTGCCAACTTTTTTTACAAGAAAAAAGTATATTTAGGTCTGAGAAGAATAATAAGCATTTTAGAAAATGAACAGTATTTTTAGAGCTTCTCACAGAACTTAGAAATTTAGGAGGCTTTGGGCAAAACGTCCCATTTGGAAAACGTCCCATGGGACGTTTTGCCCAAGAACTTTTTTGACTTGGTCAATTGGTCCCAGAAATTCAAGATGAAATTATAGTATAGTCAGCAGAAAAACATGCTCCGTGTTACATATTTTTACTTTAAATATTATTAAGGTTAACTTCTATTTAATTATAAAAATAAATGTAAATACAGTAATAGAAATGATCTTTAAATTATTATACACTAGTAAATCCGCCCTCGCTTCGCTTCGGGAAACCAGTCCCTTCAAAAATCTCTATAAGTTTTAACAAATTATGTTATTCCGATGTCTAAGCTATATTACTGCGAAGTTTCATGAAAAATCGTTCAGTAGTTTTTGCGTGAAAGAGTAACAAACCCACACACACTCACTCACTCACATACATCCTTACAAACTTTCGCATTTATAATATTAGTAGGATTAACTAATACAAATTCCACATCTCAAGCTTTATGAAAAAGTATTTTTTTGAAAAAGTAATAATCGTAATTACTGCAAAAACATTAAATATTCGTTAATAATACAAAAATTATTACATGGCATTAGTTCAAGTAAAAGGGCACGAGTTCTGAAGAGTAAGGAACTATTATTCTATCTCGCTCATACCTTGCCACCTGCTTCGGTAGATCGGTCAATGTGAGGGCGAATCATCCCTTTCATTTTAAAACAGGAACTAAATTCGCATGGTGAATGGATCAATCACTGTACAGGAGCTTATCAGCCAGAATGAGAGACATTGTGCATCAGGTAATTTTCTATTAAATATTAAAGATTTCAGTAGTTGAAGTACTAGTGGTTGTCTCCGCAATAATATGTGAAATATCTTTTAATTGAGTTATAAGTTGTTGCCGTTGGTGTTGTTTGGTATGTACTATACTAGTAATATTTTATTTATATTATTTATACACTTTATAACAAAATGTAAGCAGGTACATTTTAGAATAAAACATGTCAAATACCTTAGGGCACATTCAAGTAGAACGCTGATTTCCGGCGCTGATCTGCCAGCGCTTATTGGTCCGTCGAGATAACCTCTACATAAAGCAACCTTGTATAAGCAGGAGCTGGCTGACAGTCTGTCTGAATCATTGATCTATAGGATTATGGATTAGACACTAGAGCAAAACTAGCGTGCCTGACAAAATTTTAGTGAAAAAAAACATGGTCGCTTATTATTAAATATACTATACTACTACTATTAAATATAATATACTACTACTATTAAATATACTATACTACTATACCTAAATAAATATATGTTTATATTTAATTAATAATAAATATTTTTTATATTCATGAATATTCTGTTTTATTTCAAACTAGCGGACCGCCCGCGGTTTCACCCGCGTGGATCCCGTTCTCGTGGGAATATATGCATGTATTATACATAAAAACCTTCCTCTTGAATCACTCTACCTATTACAAAAAACCGCATCAAAATCCGTTGCGTAATTTTAAAGATTTAAGCATACAGACAAACAGACAAACAAACAGACGGACAAAAATAGCGACTTTGTTTTATACTATGTAGTGACTATTTATTTGTTTTCCTGCAGACTGTACAAAATATTGCAGCGAACAATAGAATTTCTGCATATCTTATAAGTGGGACGTTTAGCCCAAAGAAAAATATTAAATTAAATCAACGGACAAAAACGTCCCACGGGACGTTTTCCAAGTGGGACGTTTTGCCCAAAGCCTCTTAGTATTTTTTCCCAATCATATTCAGCCCTTACGGTGTTTCTAGGTGGGCCAATGTATGTGATTGGTAGATCTCAAACGCATCTTTAGCAACGTAGCATAGCACATCTCTGGTGGAAAGGCACCCTTATAACGACCGGAACCGACTATAAGTACTTTGCGCCCCCCGAAGCATCTCAATCCATTATAGTCCACTATTGAGCACGGGTCTCTTCTCAGTTCCTCAGAAATAAAAGCTTTCACACAACTTTGGATCCTGCCCCATGATCAAAAGCCTCGTAATCACCGTGAATCCCAATCCCGCGAGAACTCCGGGTTAAAAGTTGCCTATAGGTCGCTGCACAACCTCCTTTATCTCCCAGTGAAAATTTCATAAAAATCCGTTCAGCCATTTCTCAGATAAGCGTGCACAAACAGCGATCATTACAGTTTTATTATATTATGTATAAGTGGATTTATTGTATGAAAGAATGATGCCGTGAATTTTAAATGCTGTAAGTAAATTTTGGTTCCAAGCTAAATTGAACTGTGACTGCAGGTAATTAATTTAATTCTAGCTGGGAGAGGCAATTCCGCTTTGATTATATACACGGTCTAGATCAATTCAAACAAATGTCACTCAAAAAACGTCCTTAGTTTTCCAACATGTGTGAGTACCGCTCGTGTACTTATTGTAAGTGCACTGTCAAGGTGTGCGTGTGTAAGGGATGCCTGCTTCAAATTGTTAACATTCCTACTTTTTCCCTATGATCTTTGCAAATGAAGGTTGAACAGAATAGGTTAAAAAGTTATTGTTTTGTATTAGTCTTATATTTATTTTATGTAAATTAATAAAATTCTACAAAAAGTAGAAAAATTAATAAAGTTACTGGTATTACTTAAACAATTTAAAAACATGACATGAAATGAAATTATTGTTTATTTCTATTTTATCGTGTAGCGCAGCTCAGGATATCAGGAACTCAAGGACTTGTCGAAGAATCATAATAGGTACCAAAGGAAAAAATTAGGGTAAACCTTAGAATAATATAATTATTCTAAGGGGTAAACTAAATAAAGTACATATGTACTCAAAATGACAGAAAATAATAAAAAGTAACTGGGAAAAATAAAATAATAAGTAAATAGATTTTAACATTCATCTCTGTGGGTTTGTTTTCGGAACACTTTGATTGCTAGGCCACGATGTCTGCTCTCTAAATATGGTGGCATCTTATTTGCAAATATTTTTCTATAATAAGTTTTAACAGGCTTTTTTGATGAAGTTGACAATAATCACCAATATTTTTAAAATAAGTAGGTATGACCGACAAACTGACTCATTATATTAAGAGATATCAGTTCATAACCAGAGGACGATGTTGCATTGTTGCCATATCACCCACTTTTATAGTCCTTAATTACGTACTCAGAAGCCTCAGCTGCATTCGGTTTTACACTAGTAGCCGACCAAAACATGCGAGTCGGGATAATGCTGCCTAAGACGGAATGCGTAATAGTCAATTTTTTGATCAAATAATTAACTGTCGTGTTTAAATAAACATAACTTAATATATTAATATAAATAAACTTTACCTAATTAGTATTAACTTATTAGGTTAACTTTATTTACAGCATTTTATAATTTAAGATGTTACGATACTTATTTGTAATTTATTTCCCGTAAATTCGGCAAATTTATCCCCTAGTAATAAAGAGGCAACACTCGCTAATCGGACGATAACGAATTAAAAAATCATGTTTTCTTTAAACTTTGTGATTTATTTAAAAAGCTTACTTATGAAGAGTAATCTTTTTGTTAACAAGGTTTTTCCATATAATTGTGACACAATTTCATAGCACACTGCACAAACCGGCATAATTTATGTTTTTTCGGGAGCTCTTTGTCGCTAAGCAACACAAATGACACTGACCTAAGTGTCAAGCAAGTTTATAGTAAACCCAACTTTAGATTGAAACGAAGGGAGGCGCTGTCGGATGCATTGAACCAATCATTGCACACAAGTAACTGGCAGATGAATGACCACAACGTACTTATGAATGATTTTTAACATGGCGGCGTTAGTTCCAATTTTTGCCATTTCAGAGAAAGCTGGGCGCACTGTAACAAATTTGTTGGACTTTATAGGAGCCCCTAAGTAGAACCGATTGCGGAATCTAGACCGTGTATATGTTATGGACCAGGTGATTAATGCGGGCATTATTAATAATGCACGAGCATTATGAATAATGCCCAGCTCTATCGGGCAAAGTGATTAATTTCTATCTAAACTTCATTATTTATCACATGGCACGATCATTATTATATTGCTACATGACAATTGGGCAATTTGATAATAAATAAAGCCTTTGACGCGGTGCGCTTTATATGACTTGGCAACTATTAATGTCAGTAGTGTTGCAAAGATAAATAAGTAAAAACAATGAATACTCATTTCCATTACTACTCAGTCAAATTCTTCAAGGTGTAGGTAGGTCGAATTGGTTACAGAACCGAATTAGCCTACCCCTACTCCACGTAGTCTTGTATGCCCTACCCCTAGAGTGTTTTTTAGAACCCGGAGGCGCGGAGGGAGGGCAGCCCCCGCCCGCTGTAACAAGGGCGAAGGGGCTGCACCTTCCGCAGCGCCGGAGACGTCACGTTTCGAAATTATGCCATATATTCCGCGTTTTTACGATTCGGCCAAATGTTGATAAATGTGTGTATTACTCTGCCCAAAAGGTAATGGGCAATATGTATAATGCCCGGTCAATTTGGTTAGTTGAATAAAAATTATCAACTTGCGCTCTCATATTGGGCATTATTCATAATGACCGAGCATTATGTATAATGCTCAATTTATCATCTGGTCCATAACATATATAATCAAAGCAATTCCGTATTCTCGGCGACTCAATCAAGGAATAATATGTGATGCCGTGCGAAGCCGGGGACGTTAACTAGTGAATCATAAAATATTCGTTTCTTACACCACAGCACGGTTACACAGCTACTTTTTATACCTACACAAAATTTACATTAATTATTTAATTTATTTCGTACTTAAGAAGTAATTAACATAATGACTTAGATTTTAAGTCTTAAACAGTGTATCCTTATTTTTAATCTGTCGCCAATACAGATACCGGAATCAGAATATTAATATCACGGCCACGGTATAATTTGGAAAATAATATATCTTCCAATATGTTATGACTTTAACAAAAATTCATACTTCAACATCGACAAGCACAAATGAAAACATCATCAACGCAGTCAGTGAACTTTATTCCTGATAACTCAAAAACTTCTCGTCAGATGTCGCTTGAAAAGTCAAAAGTTATGAGGTAAATAACAAAAAAAGAACAATCGAATTAATACAGAACATGGTCCTTTTTTGAAAAATGTAACTTGAGCAAAGTCGCAGTAAATAGCGATATTTTACATAGAATACAAAGTTTGCGTGAGCGTGCATTGGTTCATAGCGTGCGTGATAATAATCAGATTGTGACATTTGCCCGTTTCATTTGTAACATTTACATTTATTATTAAACGATTCGCGTTTTGAAAGTAATGGATATGAGCGTAAAAATGTGCGTAAAAATTTCCAGTTGGACGCTCCGCCACCGGGATTTTAATCTTAAAAAAAAACGAAATCGATAGCACTATCGATTATTTAGTTATAATAACGAGAACGTATTTGAGGATTTTTCTTCGATTTCCCTGGGATTCCATTATCAGATCCTAACTACGTGATACGTTCTTTTAAATAAATAAAAATAAAAAATTATTCACAAATGACGGAGAAATTGCTGGAAATACGAGTAGATACATGAAAAAATATAAATGTTCCGAACATAAAATGGGTTTCTTTTGAATTTTTGAATGAGGTAAAGATATTGAAAGAGCATTATAGACTACAGGCCCATGTCGAAAATGGATGGGTCATATGAACCACCAGGTGATGTATATAGGACGATATAAGAGCACAAAATAATAAGATTCAGCACTATGACGCCACTTGTAAGCTGTCCAACTGAGTGCTGGTGAGAATTCAAAAGTTTAACCCTCGATTTTTTCCCCTTGTCGCATGATTTTTGTACGGCATTTTCACCATTGATAGATCCATGAAAAATCATGCGACAAGGGGAAAAAATCGAGGGTTAAACTTTTGAATTACCCAGCACTCAGTTGGACAGCTTACAAGTGGTGTCATAGTGCTGAATCTTATTATTTTGTGCTCTTATATCGTCGTATACATCACCTGGTGGTTCATATGACCCATCCATTTTCGACATGGGCCTGTAGTCTATTATACAACCCTTCCGCCGCCGTCTGTGACAACTGTACTCTACCCGATCCAGAACAATAATCAGATCGTGCCGATTACTGTTATGGTCAGTCCTTAGCAGCGCAGGTGTTTGTGCGTCATTTGGTCAGTTCGTTAGTAGGAATATGGGCAGGGGCAGAGGCTGTTTGGGACAGTAAACTTACTTGTTTTATTTTAGTTGTTAGTATAGTCTAGTTAACGATTTAGGTAATAAATAATAGTCGTCTCTAAAATGTGTAATCGAATCCACACCTTTCCAAACGGGACAATAATTATTATGTTGTTAAAACCATAGATTTAACATATTATTATACTGCTGTTTGTAATAAAATAGTTAAAAAAAATTTAGGTGCCTGGTAGAAAAGGTATCAAGTCCTGAGCTCTCTGTGGTAGGTATCCTGAGCTTATTCTATACAAAACATTTAATATATAGGTTCACTCAATGAATTAGGCACTTATTAGGTATATTTTATAAAATACGACAAAGTAGGTAGTGAAAATAAAATTTGTTGCAAAGTAAAAACATGCCAAGATCTAAAATAGAACACCGCGAAAATTTTCCTAAGAGCAAATTATTAACACGTGCAAAATTTCATGTAAAGAAGCAAAATGCTAAGGTGAAAACCCTTGAAGCCAGTTTATGGTCAAGGGCAGAGAATTGCTCTCAAGACCACATTTACAAGTTCGTGAGCCTCGTCATTATCAGTAATAATTTATTTTCACTGCTGTTATTGTATTGACTAAATTAAGAACTACTAATAGACGGAATCGGTTCTAGGGTTAAATATTCAGCCTCCACTCGGAATGCCCGGGATTTGAATGTCAGGGCACGCACCTGTGACTTTTTAAGAGTTACGTTTATTTTAGTCATTTGTAAGTACCTACATTGTAACGGTAAAGGAAAACATCGTGAGGAAACCTTCACGCCAGAGTTTGCAACAAATCAATAGGTTTGTGAAGCTACTCTTTCTGAGGAGAGATCCATGCTCAATAGTGGACCATGTTGGATTGAGATGATGATGTTCATGAGTAGGTACCTAATTTTTAGTCCCTTTTTTAGTTTCTGTCTTCATATACCTAAATACTCATAGCATCGATTCTTAATTTTATGTTGGCTGTTGACACGTTCAGTAGGATGGGTAACCTGACCATTAGTAGCAAAATTAAGCATATCCGTGCTCCGGGGAGCGCAAAGCAGTCGGTCCCGGTCGTTATGATGATAACAAATAATTATAGCGGTCGTTAAACTATGCGGGAGGCCTTTTTATCAATAGATAAACAAATACTATCTCTTTAAATGCTCTGAAAATCCGACAAAGAGTGATTCAATTTAATCTCAGCTAAAATGTCTACAAAAGGAGCGTCCAACACTTGGAATCTTGAATTTTTTAACTCTTGCATCATTGATATTCAAGTGGGCTTGTTAGGCCTTGCTTTCTGTAGATTTCAGCGTTTGAAGTATAAAAAGTCATTACACAAAACTCAAGGTAACCCGAGGCCCAGTCAAGGACAACACGATCGAAACGTTGGTAATTATTCGTATAATGGGGGGCCTTCGCTCAGAGCACTGACATTGAACCGCCGCTATGGAGCAGGTCATTTGAGTTTTGGTCGCTCAGGGCTGACAAAATGTCTTTTTTTTATTTATTTAGGTACGTATGTACTACATAAAATTTCTATTTTTATTAATAGATAAAAATTGATAAATACTTCTTAAACTACTTTCATTTATGTGTTTTAAATCTTAATAATAGGTAGGTACATTTTTATTATTTTTTCATTATCATTTTTATCATATTTAATTCGTTTTAAACATTATTACCAATACAATACAATATTTATTATTATAATTATTAATTTATTATGCAACCATTATATTATTATATGCATATTTATCATTAGTCAATTAAGTTATTTTAATTATTACAATATAATTATTATGTCATTCATTAAGCGTTTATTAATTATTATTAGCTCGCATAAAATAAGTTTAGGTATTCTTTAACATACACTACTACAGGTAAAAGCTAGCTACTAAAGCTACGGTCCTGTCGATAGAGGTAACTCTATCTATTATAAAACTCTTGCGTTACTGAGTGACTGACTGACAGACAACGCACAGCCGAAACTACTGAACGGAAGAAGCTGAAATTTGGCATGTACCTATGTTCCATGTGGAGTGTAGGGTAGCACTAAGAGAGGATTTTTGGAAATTCCACCAAGAAGGGGTGAAATAGGGGGGTGAAGTTTAAACGAATTCCACGCGGGCGAAGCCTGCGGGCGGAAGCTAGTCTAGTACATAACATCAGGTTAATTTAATAAAGTTAGGTGTGCGGTTAGTGTTTTACAGGAGATATTCTTATTCCATAAGGTCAAAGTCGTGTGACGGACTCCAACCACCCTTGAGTAGATATTATCCAACTTTCCCGTAAAAAATTGTTAAGTACCTACCTTCATATTTTCAATACACAAAAATGTATCTAGAGGTGGTGTAAACCCTACCGTTACGTAATTTTTATTTAAAAATGAAAATTATTTTAAAATAGAAAATGTTTTTTCATAAATCTTCTAAATCATGATATAATTGTGTTTACTGGTCAAGTTCATAAAAATACATGAAACAAATCTTTACTGAACTTTAACATAGTTACGAGTACATAATTCTATAGGTAGGCATGGAAAATTGTATTCATGACCACATAAGTATTATTTAAATATTCATGAGGAAAATATACGAGGAACCGATTCATATAATATTCATGAGGACTCTGTGAATTTCACTCTAATGGTTTTCAGTAAATCAGGACATGGAACTTGGGCAGGTTGAATAATGTTTTTAGATTCAGGCAAGAAAGGATCTAAAATAATAACGATCAGGATTAAACTGGTACGAGGACCACGTGAGGTTACTTTGGACTCAAGATGGATTGAACCCCTTCCTTTTTTTCCTTATACTTACTGCGTTTGCGTTCGATATGGAAATCCTTTCTAATTGTTCATTTGCGTCAAATAAGGTACTTTCATTAAATTTCAGGTTAATCCATTGAAGAAATATTTTGTTTCAGTTTATCGCCTTTTTGTCTATTTAGGGGTGTATTTTCAAAAATCCTCCCCTAGAGATAAGTGCGACCCTATACTACCCAAGAAATGCATGCTAAATTTCAGGTTTTTGAATTCAGTAGTTACTCTCTCCAAGGAACACGGATGCCAAAGGAGACCAGCAACTTTCTTAAGGACCTTGGGCCTGGAATATGAACATGCATGAGACATCGCTTTTTAGATCGAGGATATTGTTACCACATTGTGCAAATTCCGTTTTTGCGGAAAATTATGGGAATAATGAAATTTAGTCGTCTTACGCACCGCGCATACATAGTATCTCATCATAGTATAATGTTTTAATGTTTATGATGTAACTAGATTTTTAAATATGAAATGGATGTATTAAAATATGCAAAATTATTTGAGGGTATTGAACAAGCTGTTGGCTCCAGGCCCAAATCTGATGTTCTCCTTTCAGCTTTTTACATTCAGTAGTTTCGGCTCTGTGTTGTCTGTCAATCACTCGGTAACGGAACTAACGGAAGAGTTTTATATGAAGGTAAAGATGATTGATACCAACATCGAACACGAGGTTCCACGCTGCGATCTCCACGCCGTTCCGCACGTGGTTTCCACGCCAGTAACCACATATTTCGCAAGTCCACATGTGCCAGCCCATGCGCCAACATAATTAACATCATTCATTATTCATTACTAACAATAATTACAATGCACTGACCTACACACGTGCAGAATTTCGCAACATCTCTCACGTGCATTCGAGCATGCGATATGGTAGTCGGGTCGGTTTGCAGTTGTCGAGGCATGCATGCTATCAACGCGTGGACAATTAATTTTTAACACTAATATCCTAGAAATGAGCAGATGAGCCGCCTGATGGTAAGTGGTCAACGTGATTCATGGACTTCAGCAACATCAAAGGCATGACTGATGCGGTGTTGGTCAAGAAGGAAAGAAAGAAGAACTCTGTATCAAGCCTCCAGCCAGAACACGTCATATCCTTTTATGGCTGACTCAAGCATAATCGAAGTTGGCCGGGCTGTTATCAAAACTAGAATACCTTCAGGAATAAACTAGATGATACAGAGACCAGTGACCTCTGAGAAAAGAGATTGGGCGGTGTAACCTTGTCCGTTGTAAACTTTGTTCAGCGGGAGATGACACCAGCATCGACTTGAATTTAATATTCTACTTATTCAAACTGAATGCAGCACCCTAGCTACAGCCTAAAACTATAGTTACTTTACAGGGTTCTTACCTATTCTTACTTCCACGGGAGGTCTTGACCTTTGAGTGTTTAATAGTTTTAATGACTTTGAGAAGTGGGAGCTTACGCTGAGTAGGTACCAGTATTTTTCGAGCGATGCAGGCTTCGAACTCGAGTCGTCCAAGCTGAAAGTCAAGGTTCCATCCAGGCAATACATAAAACTGTTCTTGATAACCGTCAATAGTGGACTTCACTAAATATAAATACGGATAAGTATAAGATGATCAAGTGTGGCCAGTAGTAATAAGTTTATGTTAGGTACTCTTTAACAACGATTCCAGTTGTTGAATGAAGATATACCAGAACTACTTCCTGAATAAGAACTAAATGCTTGAGGTAATAAGGCGACTCATCAATTTAACAAGATTTGCATCAGCTTCCTCCTAGGTAAACCCTGGTGCGGTGTATGAGTGTGTGGGCGTTTTTGTTACCAGGCAGCGTCCGTCCATTAGCTATGTTTGTTGAGGGTGCGAATGAACTAATCTAGCCCAAATTGTTCGATAATTCAAATAGTTTTGATTGTCAACGATTCAGCATTTGTAAGACATGTATCGATATCGGTACCCTTTTGTTTGTGTGCATAGCCTCAACCCATTAATGGCCAACTATAGAACGCAGTTCTCCCATAATACCTGAGGACTGAGGAGGCCTATAAAATATACCTACTCTATCACGCTGGATTAGTTTGGACCTATAGGATGTATTTATAGTATTTGAAGGCATTTTAACCGTATTTTTATTTTATAACATTTATTTTATAACATCACCAAATACTTGTGTTCACAAAGCTTGAAGGATGAAAGGAGATTGCAATAAGCAATAAAACCCCTTTTATTTATTTAGTATTGCATTTTGCATTTATGCCCACATAATGCATACATAATTCGATTTGTGATATAAAAATAAGTGTGTTTTACTTCAATTTTTTTTTAAAAACACGAACAAACATTTTTTACAAGCTTTTATTTAATTTCAGTTTTAACTGTTTCTATTTGTCCGGGTTAATCTCTTGAATGGCTGAACCGATGTTAATGAGACGATACGATAATACGGTAGAGGGATAAAAGTGGTTATAACGTAGCATAATATACTGTTTATTCCGGAATTCTCATGAGGTCGGGATTTTCGTAGAACAAACACCCATGCACAACAAACAAACAAAGTTAGAACAAACTTATAAAATTTTATAATGCGTATCTATTTCTGAACCAACTTAATTCAAATAATATATATTCAATCCAAACCCTCCTTACCACCATGTAAACAGGCAATTAATATAATATATTATATAACGATTGTCTATTGACCTGATTTTTAATTTACCGGACGGACAGACAAGTTGCGGATCATTATTGCTATAAATAAGTGGATGCGGAAGTATGTAGCATATATTTATAATAATAAATGTATATAGAATAACCTTTTCACACAGTGAACGGTGCAATAAAAAGTGATAGATTTTAATAAAAATATTAGACCGAAGTTCCTTATAGCATGTTGCGGATGGAAGCTAGAAAATGAACAGTGAAAGATTTTCTCGGGACGGAAATGGGAATGTATGCTATTGGATGAGCCCAGTCATAGATGCGCCAGTAAGTGACTGGCAAAGCACTAGAACACTCGGTTGGAGCAAAGATATATTGTTGAACTTTAACTCTGGCACTTGAACTTTTATGACATACCTCACCTGACAGCTTAGGTACTTGACTTAGCAGTTAGCCCCTTATTTGCTACAATTAATTATACTGATTGACCTATTAGATTACTAGCATCTATAACTACCCTTCTATTACCGCCATTTTACACTTTTCATCTTCTAGCTTCCATCCGCAACGTGCGATAAAGAACTTTGTCCTAAAATCTATAATAGAGAAAATTTATCTCATTTCGTGAAATTAAATGACTTGTAAACAAAAAAAATGTATTTCGTGTTGTACTTATGCGTAAGTCAAGTTTTTCAAGGCCCGATTAAAATACTATAATGGGTTATTAACACGCACGTTAGGGAGAAGGGAGACAGAGAGAGAGAAAAAAGGGGGAACATTGGGGATAGAGAGAGAGGTGTACCTAGATTCATTTTATGATCTAGGGTATAAGGGAATGTTCGCAGTTTCATCAATTTTAAACAAACTTAAAAAAAGGAGAGTTCTATGTTCGACGCAAGGTAGGTATATATCTAATATCTTTAAACGAGCAATTCTTGTATATTTATTTATTTATTTATTTATTTATACCTATATATATAATCACGATCTCGGAAACGGCTGCAAAGATTTTCATGAAAGTTACAGATTAGGGGGTTTTCGGCTCAAGGAATCGATTTATCAAGGTCCCAGGTTCGAGAAAAGCTCGGTTCCCGTTTTTTTCCGATTCCCGATGTTTTAAAAACATCATACTGACGCCATCTATGAAACATTAGGATAACTTCTATGAGGTACGGTTTGTTTGTTTCAGTAGTATGAAACTAGATGGCGCTCGAATATATTTTTGTTCGGCTAATACTATATTCATTCTTACGTTGAAGCGCTATTTTTGCGTTATACCTACCTATTTTCTGTTTGAATAAAATTAAAAATCAGTGCGATTATCTCGCTTGACCTCGCAGGACGCGTAGTGATAGTTTAACGTGCGTTTGTGATATTTACGAGAATATTTGTAAATAAATGTTAGTTTTGTTATTATCGATTTAATAATATATTTTAATAAAGTTTTAAATAAATAATGGTCAGATCGATGAAATTACTATTGTTGTAAATAGAATCAATAAAATTTTAAGTACGCCTAACAACTTGCTCATTAAACTAAAAGTATATTTATTTATGTTGTTTAATTATCATAAACATTCAATACATTTTATCGCAAATAAAAATTTCAGTCGGGGACTGCCTAAGCCTGCGAAAAGTACGAAGGAAAGTTCAAAGAATTTATCTAATTAAGTATGTACCTATTTAAAATGCAATTAATTCGCTCACACAGTTAACTTCTATGAGGTACTGTTTGTAACGTGTTGAAATTTCAGTAGTATGAAACTAGATGGCGCTGTACAACTTTGTGAAACACGCTGTTGAGATCCTTTGGCCGTAACATAAGTAAAATGAATTTTGTGCTCAGTGAACAGTTGTATGATTTGACTCCTGAATAGATGGCGGAATTCCTCGTATTTCTTGCGATTCATACTAAATATAATTTTCAACCGAGCAAAGCTCGGTCAACCAGGTACTTATTTTAATATGAGCTATGATATCTCCGATATTTATTAATCGATTTTTTATTTGAAATAGCGTACTTCTTAGGAATGCTGAGATATTTGATTTGTGTAAGTATTGGTTGCGGTATGATAACATTCTTTGTCAAAAGAAAATCCATAATACGAATTTTATTGTTAAACTAACTATGTATAAATTATATTGTACTAGCTTTCCGCCCGCGGCTCCGCCCGCGTGGAACTCAGTATGTCACAAAGTTTTTCCTGCGTGAATCCCGATCCCGCGAGAATTCTAGGATAAATAGTGGCTTATATATAACATTCCACAACTTCCACTACCTCCCAGTAAAAGCCCCATTAGAGCTCGCGAGTTCATTCGCGAATAGGAGCTTTTCCCGCGTGAACGTCGATCCCGCGGGAATTCTGGGATAAAAATATATGTTGCTCCATAACCTCCTTTATCTCCCAGTGATAGTCCCATAAATAAAAAAATCTAAGCCCGCGACTTGGCGCGAAGGTGTTTTTCCCGCGTGTATCCTGATCCCGCGGGAATTGCGGGATAAAAAGTAGCCTATAAGTATGTTGGTCCACAATCTCCTCTATCTCCCAGTGAAAGTCCCATAAAAATATAAGCCCGCGATTTGGCGCATAAGAGTTTTTCCCGCGTAAATCCTGATCCCGCGGGAATTTCTGGATAAAAAGTAGCCTATATGTTGCTTCAAAACCTTCCGAATCTCTCAGTAAAAGTTCCATTAAAATCCGTTCAGACGATCCGGAGATAAGCGTGTACAAAGAGACAAACTTTTTTTATAAATTTTCAACCCCTATTTTACCCATTTAGGGATGATTTTTTAAAAAACTTTGATACAGGTTTTTCATTATTTTTTTTCATAATTCTAAACACCAATTTTCATAACACCTGTTTTACAATTGACGGACTTTCATACAAACTATGAACCCCTATTAGACCCCCTTAGGGGTGGAATATAAAAAAATCCGTTCTTAGCGGATCCCTTCTAACTATAAACTACTACCCTGCCAAATTTCATCTCAACACGTTCAGCGGTTTCTGAGATTTTGTGATGAGTGAGTGAGTGAGTCAGTGACCTTTCGCTTCGCGAGTTCATTCGCGAATAGGAGCTTTTCCCGCGTGAACGTCGATCCCGCGGGAATTCTGGGATAAAAATATATGTTGCTCCATAACCTCCTTTATCTCCCAGTGATAGTCCCATAAATAATAAAATCTAAGCCCGCGACTTGTCGCGAAGGTGTTTTTCCCGCGTGTATCCTGATCCCGCGGGAATTGTGGGATAAAAAGTAGCCTATAAGTATGTTGGTCCACAATCTCCTCTATCTCCCAGTGAAAGTCCCATAAAAATATAAGCCCGCGATTTGGCGCATAAGAGTTTTTCCCGCGTAAATCCTGATCCCGCGGGAATTTCTGGATAAAAAGTAGCGTATATGTTGCTTCAAAACCTTCCAAATCTCTCAGTAAAAGTTCCATTAAAATCCGTTCAGCCGATCCGGAGATAAGCGTGTACAAAGAGACAAACTTTTTTTATAACTTTTCAACCCCTATTTTACCCATTTAGGGATGATTTTTTAAAAAACTTTGATACAGGTTTTTCATTATTTTTTTTTCATAATTCTAAACACCAATTTTCATAACACCTGGTTTACAATTGACGGACTTTCATACAAACTTTGAACCCCTATTAGACCCCCTTAGGGGTGGAATATAAAAAAATCCGTTCTTAGTGGATCCCTTCTAACTATAAACTACTACCCTGCCAAATTTCATCTCAATACGTTCAGCGGTTTCTGAGATTTTGTGATGAGTGAGTCAGTCAGTGACCTTTCGCTTTTATATATATAGATAAACTATGGTATATACATAGTTTAGGTAGCACATCGACTCGTTTGTTCGCTATTTACATAAAAAGCCTTTCTTAAACTAATCCGTTTCGTAGGTAAAGATTAGATTACACTAGGTTATCAGATAGTGAATATGGAGGTATGATTGAGATTGCGCAATCCCGATTCCCGGCATTGTAGCACAGATTGTAATATCATCACGTGATAGACTATAGACACAAGCGTAAGACGTTGGGTTTGGTGGAGGTGAGAAACGATGAGCCGCACTGCGGTTGAAATAATTATTTCCACTAAATAACCTATTTTTAGCTTCACTTGTATGTTTGTATGTATGTTTGTTTATAACCGACTTCTTTGGGCGCGATTTTGACCCACTTTAAACGGCCAGATTTCGTTTAAACTTTGTAGATTTATCGAGGACCGATGACAATACACTAATTTGTTAAAATTATTCCATTTTTCAATTTGCAAAATAAGATTTTTATTACACGCTTTTTATTATTTAAAGTTTTATATTGATAAATAAGTTACGCTCACACCCGCGTGGGAGCTGCAATATATTAAATACCGTTCTTTTGACACCAAAGCTGTATGTACTAAATATATCTTTTCTTAGATGTGTTACTATCTCCATACATAAATTCGACGGCAGCAAAGAACATAAAGACATCTGCAATATTGCCAAAATCGTTTTTTTTTCATAATTCAACACAGAATTCTTTGTTTTATCTTGTGATATTTTTTTTCTCGAAAAATGTTGTTTTTTACACCAAAGACATCTGCACTACTTATTTAAAGTTCGACAAAGTACAAACGGACATATATGTACCATGTATGTCCTTGTGTGCGTCGGGCAATGCGGCGCGCCAGCTGTACTTACGAAAATCTCGAAAAGTCTCGAGGCTCTTCAGCAAGAAAAAATGTCTGATGCTGACTGCTTGCAAGTGTAATTGGAAAGTGAATCCGGAAGTGACATTGAAACAAGCCCTAAATGTAAAAAACTATTTATACCTCTTTTTTTTCTATCTTCGTTGGTATGTTTGTTACCCCATAACTTCGTGTTGGGTAAACCGATTTTGATGATTCTTTATTTCTTTCAAAGCTGGTGCTTTGGGTGTAGTTCCATACCGATTGAGAGAGATTGAGCGACATCTGATGAGTAATTTTGAATTTACTTGAACAATGTGTAAGGATGTTTAGTAGTGTGTATTTATGGTTTTTTCCTAATAACTTTTTCTTGAGTGTTCAGATTTTTATGATTCTCTTTTTACTTGAAAACTGATATTTGCATTGTGATTTCATATAAGTTTGAGCGGCATCTGACCAATAGTTTTTGAATTATCCTTAATAATTTTTATGTTTGCATGTTACCTCATATCTTACTATTTAGAGTTCCGATTTTGATCATTCTTCTTTTAATCAAAAGCTGGGGCTTTAGGTTAAGTCCCGTAAAAATTTGAGTTCCGTCAGAATAGTAGTTTTTGAGATTCTTATGATATGGAGGTAGAAATAGGTAGTAAGGGAAAATATCGAAGAGTAACTATAACGATTCGTAGTTATTTTCTCTGAAACTATACTTTTTGTTAGTTTATATTACAAATGTAATTATTAAAAAGAATCACAAAACTTTTTTTTTTAATTAGACACCCTAAAACTCAAAATAGTTTACGTATATCTGCAATTATCCAATAGCTTCAACTTAGGAATGCCGAAGTAATGTGAGACAACTGCAGTATTTTAGTGACAATCATAATTATATTTGTTGTTTTGATGAAATTGATTATTTATGAACAATAACAATAAAAATAAATTATTAAAATAATAAAATAGTTAAAGAATAAGTAATAATCGGGTCCCAAGTAGAAACGAATATATGGCAGTTGACTCAATTTGCTTGTTTTCTTGATCGAAGTAGAAAAAGACATCTAGCGTATTTTTAAAAATAAAAGAATTTTTGGTAATTTACCTATACCAAATAATAGATAATATTGTAATAATTAACTATTCCAAAATTGATGAAGAAATCTTTGTAATTGTAGAAGTTATACAATTTTTGCACTAAAAACGCTCTCCTGAAAAGTAACGTTTTTGTAGATGACCGTTTGTTCTTTGCTGCCGTCGAATTGGTCTAAACTCAGCAGCTGAGTCTTGAAAAGTCTTAATGTGTACAAACAGAAGAGACTTAAATGCAGAACATTATACAGAGTGACATTCTAATTTTTAATATTTGTCGTGAGTGTGATGATGTTCACAGGCGATGCTGGAAAAGACACTCATAACTCATAACTAATTAACATATTTTTAGGTTTTGGGATATGCGAATAAAAGTTTTCCAATAAACATATACGGGTGTGGCGTAATGAATGGATAATATTACCTACGTGTAGAGGGCATTATGTCGGTTCAGATAAATAAATGTTATGTTCAGTAAAAGTCCTTCCACCTTCCTTGTTCCACCCTTTGCCTTCTTTTTGGCGCCAGGACTACAAATGAAGACATTTTTTATATCTGTTTTTGGAAAGTACCTACTCCTGGATAGATGTTAAAAAAATGAAATAAATAAGATTTCCTTCGTATTACGCGACAAAAAGATTTCACACCGAGGTAATTCAACTTAATTGGTCGTATTTTAAAAAGATTCGACGTTGCTGCTTAAAAATATCACTTAGTTATCACTTAGTTTTAATCATAAAACGATTTATTGTACCTGCTTCCACTCATTCCTTGGGCCGTCCTCAGCCTCACAAAGATAATTCACTTGTGAATTCCTATAACGTACGCACTGGTTCTTTGTTTGTTTATAGTATTTTTGTAGTGTCTTCGTGTTGTCAAACATTATTGTGTTGGTGGAATCAACACTTGAGTTGCCGTGGGTACTTCCCGGAAAATAAACGGGAGGTTTTAAAATGATCGTGAGGTTATTTATGTATGTATTAAAGGGAAAGTTAAAATAATTTAAGACCTTTATTTCTCTTTGCTTAAATGATCTTGGTTAAGTAAGTCGGAAGGTAATTCTGAAGTTTCTATAAGGATGGGCAGTTCTGAGTGTTCAGGGTTAAATTTCTTAGGTTGTATTTATTATACATAGTAAAGCTGTATTGACCTATGTATACTCCATTCACGTTTGATCTGGAATTGGTTTTAAGATTGACGGCGGGATTTAAAAATGGCCTGAGTAAATTTTGCTCAGAAGCCCAATTGAACTGTGAACACAGGTAATAAGTTAAGTTAGTAGTAGGTAGTAAAACTCCTATGCACGAACGAAGTAGCGGGCAGCAGCTAGTTTTGTAATAGGTACCCAGTCTTAGGATTTGTGTTAGGCGCAGAATTCGAACCTGCGTCGTTCAAAACACCAATTTTAGCATCTCCTATTTACAATAGTAAGCAGTTAACTGTATTCTTCTACAAAATTTACCGCAAAATGTTCACTGTACTACAGAGTAATAAAAACAAAATTAGCTTCTACTTCCTGTTTACAGTTTTTACTCACGTTTTTGCATCAATGAAATTTGTTCTTTTTAAAGACATTTTTCAGCGTTTGTAGGTCATTTTGTTCACACAAAAACTAAATTGGGAAGTTCAAAAGCAAATTAGATGTTTCAGTTTTTCAGCTTTTAAGACCGAGATTAAGTTAATATTTTTTACTACGTCAGTTAATCAAGTTTTTAATGAAATTGGAAAATCTAAGTGTATTTTATTTCTTTTCTTTTATATATTTTATTCAATCATTCTTAATGACTAGATTATGTGTTTGTAAAAACCTACTTCGAAGAAATAAAGATTTGATTTGATTTGATTTGAATGGCTAAGCAAAAGCGGGTGCGGTCGGTGGATAGTGCCCGTTAGGAGCAAAAATATTTGAGTGCATCCGCTCTTTGGAGGGCATGTAAAATAAAACCTTTGGTCTTTGTTGGTCATTTATTATTTATATACAAGCGACCCGCCCCGGCTTCGCACGGGTGCAATAACAATTTAATGGATGTTATTATACATATAAACCTTCCTCTTGAATCACTCTATCTATTAAAAAAAACCGCATCAAAATCCGTTGCGTAGTTTTAAAGATTTAAGGACACAAAGGGACAGAGACAGCGACTTTGTTTTATATGTACTATGTAGTGATTAGTACTTTAAGCCACACCAAAGCCTTCTGGCAGCGTAGATTTCCTTGTGTTGGCCGCTAAGCCCTCTAACCATACTATCGCCACTGGATAATGAGCCATTTATAGTTTAATTATTAATTAATTGATTGAAGCTTATAACCAATACAGTGAACTCCCTAAACGAGGATATAATGTTGCTCCTGCCAAAGTAGAAAATGATGCAAATTTAATCACTTCAGACCGAAATCATACGGTATGTTCGAAACGTATATGAATTAAAAAGTGCGGTGACCTCCGCTACGAAGAATACTTATTTACCCTTGGCCTCAGACCTTGGCCGAATGCAAGGCTGACGTGACCTGCAGTAGGTCGGGCAAGTTCTGGAAGTACAGAATTGAATTACCCAAATTTTAAGGTTTGCCCTGATGCTTTACTAAAATTAAGAAGTGATTGACATACTTATAAATTTTATAAAACCAGTTGTTAGCTATTGTTATTTTACAACTTTACCAACAGCCTTCTTTTGTATACACGAGCATAATAATTATGTTTGTTTTACATATAACCTTCGAAGGGGATCTTCGAAGGGGATTTGTGGAATAAGCCCATATTATACTGCGTAAAACATATGGTACCGTAGTCAAGGCCATGTCATGGCCAATGGTGTTCAAATGTTGAATCTCCAACAGAAGAAGGTTTTCACATCAACGACGAAACAACTGATGTATCGCTGTTAGTAGGTACAATTTACGTCAACTCAAGAAGAATAGGAAGAAGAAGAAAATGGAGAGAGAGAAGAAGATGGAGTGGAAGGAGAAGAAATAATTAACGACGACGATGATGAATAAAATATGTTTACAACCAAGTATAACGGAACTTGTCACTCGAGCTGTAGGTATCTGATCGACAACGAGCACTCTGACAAGAGTACAACGACTGAAAAGAAGAAGAATAACCAAACATTCATTAAATTTTACTGTAATAGACCGTGGAATAGGCCTACCGGGGAAACCACATTAAAAAAACGCGCTAGGTAGATACACTACCTTATAGGTGGTGTGGAAACGTGTACATATTATAGACAATACAGCGTAAGAAAATTTTGTAATTGTTTTTTCTCAAAAATGGTTAGTGATATGAAAAAATGTGTAAGGATAATTTTTGTAGATAATTGCATGATCTATAATTTTTGTCTAACATATTTTTTCATAAAACTAACTGTTTCGCTGAAACATTAAAAAAAACCATTTTTGCAACCTTTGACCTTGAATAAAAAAATTTGCAGACATGGGATCGATGGGGACTTTTCACAATTTCATAACAATGGTGTCCTTAACATCTATGCAAATTTTCAGCTTTCTGGGAATTAATGCAAGGTTACCCCTATTTTTGGGCTATTTTGACCGGATTATAAGGGGATCAAGAATCCTCGCCTCGATTGGTTCAGGTTGTCATGGGCTGCGGCCTGCAACGGAGGAGTGGAGTTGTGTGCACATTTTATCACTCATTATGGAATTATTATTTCACTTATCGAATTGTAAGTGGCATAGACAGTGTAGGTACCTAGTACCTACCTACACCTCACGCAAAGCAGCGACAAAAATTTAATCACGTTATACAAAATTCCTCTCGCTGGAAATTGAAGGGTGGTCCGGCATCGTAACAGTGGCGTTTTACACATCATATTTTTGTAAAACATCTCACTGTAATTAAGTTGCCCGTGAATAGAGCCATCTAATAATCTATACATACGTCACAGGGTGACGACTCACAGGTCACGCTAAGATGAAGAGGAGAAGGCTTCCCCTTACCAAAAGGGGCTTGGTGTCATAACACTCATATGCTGTGTGACAAACTCAAACTATAAGACTATCTATAGGTAACACATATACTACTTAATCAAACCACGCGTGACAGTATATTCTACAAACATGCTATGCGAGAAAAAAAGTGTAAGATTATTGACCTATGTGTAACTAGCTTATTATTATTTACCTATTCTGCTGTTCAAGTATCTAAAAACATAACAACAACTTAAAACAGCCATTCATTCTATTTCTGTTTCATTTTCATTTTTTATTCATTATTTTCTTGAATACGTCATAAGCGGAGAGGAAAGCCAAAAATAAACGATTACACCATTTTGTTTGTACGAAACAAACAAAATGAAACACTTAATGATTCCATAAACAAAGACCGGTATAAAACTTTTTTACTCTTAGTTTTTATACTCGAAACAATCTGAAGATCTGGCGAAGAATACATAAATAAATAAACGCTTTCACAACCATACCACTGCATAAGGATTCCCTATGTTGTGGAGCAGTATGGGCAATTTATATAAAAACTGTCAAATTCGCGCGCCGGGATCCAACTTAGGATCATTTTTGATGTGATTTTAAATTTGCAGGCATGCAAGAAGAAGTGTCTCCGTCCGCCTGAGCCGTGCACGCAAGCGAGAGCGCGAAACAAGCGTTCGACTTATGACACATCTATCGCTCTTCCACTCCATCGACCGAAGCGAAACCAATAATTGAATTCAATACACAAATTTATACAATTTTTCAAACCGACTTTATAGAGAACCAATTTTGTTTTGCTACTAAATAAGTAACTACTTACTTACTTTCAATGAAATCAATTTACCTATTACCGCTCGTGTGACGTGAATCGGGTACTTATGAATCAAATAGTATTGAGGTGACTTATCTCTATTATCATCGGTATATTTTGTTACATAATATTGATTAGTATGATACGCACAGCGAACTTTTTTTACGTAAAAGAGGTTAATGCTTGATTTTAATCCCACGTGAGGGTAAGTAGCAATGTATTCTGTATTCTTCGATGGTAGATCTGATCGTCCTAATCTTGCTACAGCCTAATTCAGTGGCGTAGCAAGGGTGGAGCGGGAGGGGGGGGGGGCGCCCCGGGCGGCACGTCCAGGGGGGCGGCATGCAGTCCGGGGGCAGCGCAGGCGCGGGCTTCCGATTTTTTCCAATTTAAGACGCATCGATTAAGTTGCAGTTACGCTTTGGTGATGCTGCGCTGCAATCAAGTTGAAGTTTAGCGTCTACCGTACAGTCGTACAAGGATCTTTTTGCGCGTGGGTGACTAAGGTAACTTTTGGTAGAGTTCAAAGACGACAAAGTGATGCTGGCAGACCTGGAGTACACATCGCTGAGGATGAGGGAGAAATTATTCGTCTTTTTGAGGAAAATACCAGAACTTCTACAAATATTGTTGCACGAAGGCTCGGCTTGTCGCAGTGGAAAGTGTGGTTTACCATGCATCGCGAGGGAAGATACGCTCTACCAGTCTCCCGAACACGTCGATATACTCCCTTGAAACAGAAACGTCCGGTTCACGGCGTTGAGGGAATCGAGCCAGATATTCACGACAAGCAGCAGCAGTCTCCGTCGCAATATCCATAGCAGTAAAGGATATCGGCATATTCTTCGCTCGTGAAAGCCATAACCAACGCCAAGTCGTCGGGTAAACAATCAATCACAGTCCAGTATACGAGCCGAGTCACAGAAACAGAAAGCAGTATACAGTAGTTGCACAAAATTATTACTTGTGATTTTTTTAGTAATCTTACATTTTGTGACGAAATACGTGAAGGAAATCAACGTTTTGTTTGGTGTTTGCAGCTCCTATTTTTAAACACATTCAGTTACGCTGAATTTATGACCTGGATATTAACTACCAATATGTCCACTAATTAGGGGAATAAAAGAAAAAATGATAGCTTGAGTACTTTTTTCATAATTCGGGTCTAAAGTTGTTAATCCGCAGTTTTAATAAAAAAAATAGAAAATTAAAAATATCTCAAAAATGGTTAATTTTCGGATAGGGTATTATTAGGTCAAATCCACCGCAAATGACCTGCTCTACAACCCCTTAGCGGGAAAAGGTCGAATTACCAGTAAGCAGTAACCCTGTATATTACATTACATGGCTTTCCCCTTTAAATTTTCTAATTTAATTCTCGAATGGATTATAAAGCCTTACTATTTAGAATCGGTGTCCTTATAATACTTTCAATGATGTATCGAATTTTAGTACTCTATTGTTTTTGTAAAATGTCTTAATTCAACAGTCAATTTTGTGCAATATTATTTGTATATTAACTATATAATAAGAGCGTAGGAAGGTCGTGTCTGTTTATTAACGAAATTGACAAAACAAAATATATAGGGTAACATAACGCACCTTCGGTGCAACAAAGTCGCAAGTAGCCAAAATTGCAAAATTGAGTTAAGTATGCCGAATTGTCTGTTAACCTTGCCTTCGTCTGGGGAAACGAAGACACCCGCGGAAATAAATCAAAATCCTACTAGATAGCACAAGTGCCTTTGTGGTTCTTGGTGATTTTTCCCTGAATTATGGTTCAACAAAGTCTTAACGGCCAGTAGTGCCTCCGCTCCCGCGAATGTTTAACGTATGTTGGAGCTACAGGCACAAAAAATGTATTTATGACCATCTTTATTCTCACTAATTGGAGCAATAAAGACGCATCTACATAGGTCTGTAAACTAAATACCTAAATCCTGGTGCAACAAAGTCACAATTCAGGACACATTTTTTTGTTAAGCCTTTTATTAGTAGGTATTTCTTTAATAATTTAAAAAAGGATTTTACGTGAAACTGTATAAACCATTAATAGTATAAATATTTTTAACCTACTACATATAGTAATCCAGTAATGAGGAAATAAATGGGAAAAAAATCTTAAAAGTCCTCTCCTGTAAAATTACAAAATGTGCTGTTGCGACTTTGTTGCATCGAAGGTGCGATAAATCTAAAAAAAATAATTAAAAAAAATTGTCTGTTTGCGCGCGCTAATCTCTGGATCGCTTAACGGATTTTTATGGGACTTTCACTGGAAGATAGCGGAGATTCCTGAGCAACATGTAGGAAATTTTTTATCCTGGAATTCCCGCGGGATCAGGATTAGCATAGGAAAACATTCTATAGGCGAAGTCGCGGGCTTATATTTTTATAGAACTTTCACTGGCAGATTGAGGAGGATCTGGAGCAACACAATCATAGGCTGCTTATTATCCCGGAATTCCAGCGGGATCAGGATTCACGCGGGAAAAACTTGTATGCGGGAAGGCGCGGGCTTAAATTTTTATGAGACTTTCACTGGGAGATAGAGGAGGTGCTAGAACAACATAATAGGCTTCTTATTATCACGGAATTCTCGCGGGATCAGGATTCAAGTAGGAAAAACTCCTATGCACCAAGCCGCGAGCTTAGATTTTTATTGGACTTTCACTTGGAGATAGGGGAGGTACTGGAGCAACATATAGGCTACCTTTTATCCCGGAATTCCCGCGGGATAAGAATTCACGCGGAAAAACTCCTATGCGCGAAGTTATGGGCTTAGACTTTTATGGGACTTTCACTGGGAGATAGAGGAAGTTGTGGAGCAACATATAGGCTACTTTTTATTTTAGAATTCTGGCGGGATCGGGATTCACGCGGGAAAAACTCTTGGTATATATATTTTTGAAAAGGTCTTTTCACGATCTTTCATTTGATACCCATATTCCTAAGATAACAAAAAAACTTAAGATTATCCCCTCTTTTTCTTCCACTTGCGGGCGCCATTTTGAAAATTCATATAGCCTATGACACTTTCACAGTTCTGACGAATTCAACGATACCTCATATTTCGAAATCCGTTCAACCGTTTGGGCTGTGGGGCGTCACAAATAAACGGATATACATACAAACATACATATGTACATACATACATACACTCGAAAAACATAACCCTCCTTCTGACGCAGTCGGGTAATAAAATATTATTCTAAATAAAATCCAATAACACAGTTCAGTACATTATCAGTTTGCACACGTATACACACGATCATGACTCATTTTAGGGTGAATTTCTCTGGCGTGTTTTTTACGCGGCGCAAGTGAAAACGGCAGTGAAAATGCTTTATTATCATACATATATTTTTTTTATTTACTTTAAGTAGTTACCAATATCAGGCAAAAATATTTTTTATGTAGGTTTACTCTTACGTTAAAATAAAAAATGTTGAACCTCAGATTTTTCATCCTCGGTGGTTGTCCCTGTTTCAGTTTTTGTTGTTATATCCTGATTAATAGAAAATGTATTGACCAATTATGCTTACAGACTATTTCATTCAATAAATGAATAATTGTAGCATTAGAAAAATGTATTTTCATTAATACAGCAATACAATTTGGTAAATGGTAAGGCAAAACACAAGTGTTCCAAGATTTTTTTTCATTTCGGTGAATGAAAGAGAAACAAGGATAGTTTTGGAACGAAGAGTTCTAGAACATTGCCACTCCACATGAACTCAGCGGCAGCCACGCGCAAGCTTTTGTCGGTAGAGGTGGTCTGCTGCGTCGTTCCGTTTTCCCGCTAGAAACGTCATTATTTCACATCGGTGTCTCATGTATTGATTCTTTTCATTTCCACGAATGGGTTTATTTTATGTCTCAAAATGCTAAAACTAATAATTTTGTATTCTTAACAACGCTTTAAGTAGAACGTTTATCGGAGTACAATTTATTCAATCCTAACAATTAGATTCTTTTAAATTTTAAATTTTTTGACCCGTATTTTAATTTCGGTGTTTTCATTCCGGTGAATTCGGTGACCTATACGGGTCACCGAAGTGAAAAAAATTCACCGTAATGAAAAAAAAAATCATTTCGGTGAATTTCGGTGCTCAGTTGTTTCATCTCGGTGGGCACTCATTTCATTTCGGTGATAGTAACGGTATTTTGATACAGGATGATTGTGTGATAATGAACATTATCTACTGCAAGTTTTCAATTTACGATTATCAAAATTTATAATTAAATCTGTCAAAAATCGTCCGTAGATAAATTGAATATTGATACCGATCGTAAGTAGATTTATAACTACAAATCATTTCATTTAATAATTTAGGTAAGTAATATGATCGAAGCTACCAATTTGGAAGAACCATTTTGGTATAGATGTTATTATTACTACTTGCTCCACAAATGCTTCTGTTATCGCGGAATTATTTTTTTGTATTAAATATTCCAAAACTGACAATTACTTAGAAAGTACGAGTATTTTTCTACTATAGTTTACTATTTCAATATACTTGTACTCTGTCAATAATTTCAAATTTTGAAAAATTAAATTTAAAAAATTATAGGTAACTCCTTGATAAAATAATATTTTCGTTATAATAAGTGTAACAAAAACTTGTAAGTCCATCTTCCAAGACTCAAAATCTACCTGTGAATTATTAATAATAAATTTAAAATACTGTTTTTTATAAAGTTTTTCTACTGCTACCGGCCATTGTTATTGACTTTAAACTTTTAAAAAATTAAGTACTTATCTTGTTTTATTATACTACTTTTATTTGAAAGTTGTCATGGCGGATTTTATATTTATTTTTTATAGAAAGTTACCTACGAAGTAGATACTAAGTAAAACACCCACCTATTATCACTTGAGTCGGTTGGTGTTTAGGCATTGCTTTCTTTATAATTTTTAGATCACGCTGTATAATATTTCGGTGGATTTTCATTTCAGTGAATATGGATTTCATTTCGGTGAACGGCGGTTTCATTTCGGTGACATCGAAAATTGAAACTCTTGTCATTCATTTGTTTTTCAAATTATTTTGTTTCCACTACTCTTCTATATTATATAAGTTCACGATGAACAATAATGTGCAAAATGAATTCACAAAAACTCATAAATAAAAATATTCACCGAAATGAAAAAAAAAATCGGCTTGTTGAAATTCACTCTTTACTACCACGCCACGTAGATACGTTTGCCGATTTTTGTAGAATTAATGTTTGCGGTTAAAAAGTTAGTATGACTGAGGATTTAATATAATTCACGTGCCATAATCTCAGACATGTCTCAGACCAATTAACTATAGACGGAGCGCCGGGAACAAAAGAGTGAAGCCGGCAAAAGTAGGTAAGCCGAAAGCACACATCGAAACCACTAGAATGCCCTATGTTGACAGTTTGAACAGCTGTCTTTCGAACGCAACAAATTTGAACTTTATTTTTTGGAACACAAAGCTTCATTAATTTTTTATTATATAGAACACATAACTTCGTATTGGTGTGAGTGCCGCCGTGTGTATACAAGACTAGCCTTACTTTTTGCTGGCTTCACTCTTTTGTTCCCGGCGCTCCGTCTATAGTTTATTGGTCTGAGGCCATAATAATATTGATACTTGCAAGTCACGACTGTCAAAATTTAACTGTGAACACATGTAATAAAGTTGTTTAAGCGGTGAGTGGCAATTCCTCCTCGGCGTCTCATGTATAATTCTGTTGTCAATGAGGAACAGCACGGCAAAGAATAGGTACTCAAGTCGTTGCCGAAGTATCTCCTGTGAGTTATTTAAAGAAATATTAAAATTTATTAACGCCTGTGCTACGTGCAAACGATGTGTAACTGAAAGAATTGTATTTACAGTGATACGTTACGCGAAATTGCGTAATATTGGTTTTAAGATAACTAGTGGAAGCGTAAATACCAAGGCGTGTTGTGAAGAGTGTCGCTTGTAGTCTTGATTTCATCCTTCCAGTGTCATCAAACTCATCAGTTTTTAGAAGTCCACTAAAGTCCAATGCCTGACTTATAAATAAATGTCAATAAACGCTTGCGCAGTCATGGGGGTGTGATGTGGAGTATGTTTCTGAATCATGAACATTATGTCTCATTCGTTTATGCTGATGTAGGTAGCTTTGCAACAGAAATTCTTGGCTTTTATATGGGTTCCGTACTTAAAGTAAATGAATGTATGAATGTACGTATCTAGAAAATGAAAAGTGTAAGATTTTTGCGTGACGGACATATTATGTAGGCTTGTACGCATATTGGCTGAGCTCGGTAATATATGCGCGCTTATTGATCAATCAGTTTTATTCGTTTCACCCAATGAGGTGCCAGCTGTCAGGTCTGGTATGTCAGCTGTCAGGTATGACAGACGTTCAAGTGTCAGATGTTAAAGTATAATTTTTATGTCTGACTAGTTGGAAAACAGATGATATGGGAAGTGGTTAGTGTAGTTCATACATATCAGTTACAGTAAATGATTTGCCGAAAGAAAGGTGACGTTTTCGCATTGCATTCGCATCGATAATGCGACCGAAATATTGGTACGGTCTTTTCACAGATTTGTGAGAGGCCGCTAGCCAGGAAATAGCTCCTATAATTATATAGTGCTATTCTACATTTAATTAAGCTCTTTTCGTATTAGTACTATGGGAATAAAACAGAGCTGTACAAAGCCCAGCGACTTCTAAAAGAAATCGCCGAGAGATATCGTTTTAATGTTTTCGTTTTTGCTTTTTCCTGCTACATAAATAACGTCAAATCGTGCACAGGGAGTCCCCGTATTCTAGATCGCATATAATCGTATACACGGAGAGATTACAAACACCCACATTTCCTGAACTAACATTAATCTGTCGTAGTCTGTGCCGGCCAAACCGACCTCGTTAACAGTCATCGCGCTTTTGTATCGTATTGATAAATATTTTACAAACATCAAACAAACGCAGGTGACGTTATGTTATCTAAGATCCGGGCGCCTTTCCTATCGCAGTATGACTTTCTTCCATATCTGTTATCAACTAAGAAACATTTTTCACGCATGAGCATTTATTTTTGATGGTTGGTATGGTATATCGTATGATAATTATAATGGTATAGATACGTATAGGTATATTGCGCTGTGATAAGTTTGAATCAATAGTAATGCATGTTAGTTATACCTACATTCGGTATTCTGGAGCGAGGGATTTGATGACGTGCGTTTTAAGAAGGAAGGAGTCCTAACCGAGACAGTACAAACTGCTATGCCATTAATAGTTAGTGGTTCCAGTTAGTATCTATGTGTTAGTAATAGTCTCGTTGTTGGTAGTTCGGCCACAAACGTGTTGCTAATTTTATAGAATAAGATGGTTGCCTCTAAAAAACTGTTGCGGAATTTCTCTCGGCTAGATTATTATACTATCTATTGTTTTCTCAACGTGCGTAAAATAAGTCATCAGTGATGATTTTTAGCGTTATTTTTGAAACTTGAAACAGCAAATTAGCATAACCGGTACTGTTCTGATGGAGTTGCCAAAACTATTATTAGTTCAGAGGTGCCCGTTATGCTTCTTCCTTGGGTTAGGTTGTTCACAGTTTCACACCCGCTCATTCACGTTCATGATACTTTGATTAAGATACATAAACATACGCACTTATACTTAGACGGACACACAGATACACAGACGCAATACACACTATGTAAAGATTGTTATTTTCACGTTTATAAGTATATAGATTAGTCTTACCTGGTTATATATTCCAACCTAAATCTGCCTATCAGAAACCTAATAAGTGGCTCCTCTAAAACATACAAACATTTTTAGCCGATGACGTCATCATTGTGTGTCATGGACTCGGCATTCAGGATGAAGGTGCGTGGTTCAAATTCCTCGTCATTATTATGATTAAGGACTAAAAAGAAACAGGTGTCTACTTTTCCAGTCAAAAGTACGGTAGACGACGACTGCAAAGTGTAGTCCGTAATTTTAGTGACCCTGTCTGCGAGTGGTCCCGGATTCCATTCCCAACCTAAGCAGATATCTATTTGCAAATATTTATTCTCGGGCCGTTGGTGTAAAGTTTTATTTATGTTGTGCATGCTATTTTTGACACTACGAATTCTGTTTCTGGGGTATTTTAATAATGTTACTAATTCAACCAAAATTCGAATCTTATAGGCAGAGTATGTACTTCGGTATGGCTCAAAGTAATTAGAGTCCAGTTGTGAGGTTCGGTCCTGGAAGGATGACAGTTGGTGGCAAGAGCGTACAAAGTTTTGAGGTAGTTTTTAGCACAGCGGGAATGTTCAGCGTTTAGGTTTCTAGGTAGCTTTAGCAAAGCGAACATGATTTTAGGTATTCTTGAACCACTTTTAAATGAAAAGGGTTTAGAGGATTTACTTTTGCGGATTCCACAATGGTGTGCGACTAAATTGTGAAAATTTAATGTAATGTGTTATTGATAACTTTTGAAAATTCATTCGTGTGCTGACTGATGGAAAAAGGTCAAAGCTCAAGGGGAATCACAAAAAACCATGGGAAACACTAATATAAAGACGCACTTTGAATGATGACCATGACCAGAAATACGACTGACGCATACCAGTATAGGCACATGGAAACTTATATATTTTTTTAGCAATTAGTAATGCCAACAGCACCTATTGGCTATAAAGATGAATTTCATAGCCCAGGTGTGAATGACCTAAAATACATTCTGGGACAAAGCCAATCTCTCAGAGGATTGGTTTTTAAGTCAATTAGCGATGACAAGCCTGAAGTTTTGTTGCTATTACCGACCATTTGAATAATTCGATGGACGATGACTAGCGGTCCAGTATGGGGCCTAAGATTTGAGATGACATGGAACTTATTTTGGAACGCAGTGCTGGTCTAATACTCTAATGTGATTTGGTAAGAAAAATATTGCAACTTACTAATCGATTACCTATCGATTGCGCGTTCAGCTGTTTTGTTGTACATACGTTACTTATTATCGATAAATTTTATATCATTACAAGTTTGTTAAATTATAAATTAAAATCAAGCGCTATAACGAACATATACATAACATTATACTATTGGGAGCAAACATTCATAATTTTGTTTTGATATTTTAAAAAATATTAAAATAAAATAATTATAGGTAGGTAAGTAGATACCTACCCAAATTGCAAATAAGTATGGCTAAGCATGATTGTGGATAGCCAATATAATAATAACTCATATTAGTGTAAAGCAAAATCATTAATCTTGGACACTTAGTTAAAGTGGATAGTTCAAGTCTATAATCCATCCAACAAAATTCCTTCTACTTCATTATCATATTATAATTTTTAAGAATTTCAAAGGATTTCAGCATCGTGTCGGCCTACCTGTTAATATTCCACTGCTGTCGTATTTATTGCCAAAAACAACGTCACAGTCACATCGTGCATCATTCCTGAGTTTATACCATATGCTAATACATAAATAATTGCGGCAGGTTCCTACCAAACCGGGAATGAAATACTGGTCCAAAACAAAACTACTCGAACACCGCATAACGACAGCTTCGTACGTATAGTCGTATACATCAGGTTCAAAGAAAGAAGTTTGTTTGATTCCTTTAGGTGGGGATGACCGCGCCACGCGTTTCGCCGGCAACGGCAAACTCGACTTGCCCAGTCCAGTCAGTCGAGTCAGTTGTCATCCGACAGCCACGCGAGAAAGACGCTGTGATATTTTCCAGCGTGTTCTCAAAACTTTACGCGACTTAACTAGAGAACTAAGTGTTAGATCGTGCAGTGTTTTATTTGTGTGGAAGTGATGACTCTATGGAACAGTCGGCTTTCTTGTCTCCTGGACGAACGCTGATGTCAGAGGGGATGGAACCGAAAGACCGACTGATTGAGGAGGTGATACTCCTCACGCTTTTCCTCGTTTCCACGGCTGCTAACTCACTCTCCCTGTTGGTGTTCTGCAGACGACCCGGATTGAGAACTATATCAAATCGGTAAGCTATAATTTATGTTTGGAATATCCGTGTGACTGTGGAAGTGCGAGCCAAGGTTGACTGGTTTCTAATTTTTAATGCAAAAGTGGTGTGTTATTGTGACTATTAGTTGTTCTTTGTTGTTAATAAGATTATTTAAAGAGAGAGCGGTCGTCAATCAATCGATGTATTCGCTAAGGATTAAAAGAAATGAGTCGAAACTTCGAAAGCAGTGTTCGTTGCTCGCGAAAGCAACTCTTATTAGTTTCCATCGGCACCTTTCCAGTCACGAAATATGTAACATATACTATAGACAGGGCTGTCACTTATAACATTTGAGTTTTGAATTAATGACACTGTTGAGTGACAAATGAGATGGACGAAAAGTAATTTTGATGCTTTTAAATGTATGCTCAAGCTGAGTGTCATTCAGTTCTTGAGATAAAATTGATTATGGACTGTAACTCTAAACGACATTCAACGGTTAATTTATTTTTTTCTGAACAGTTCTATCCAACCAGTTGGGTTCAGGCCAAAGCTACTATTATTATTAGACTGTTAGTATCGGTCAGTCGTCTACCTGAAGCTCTTCTATTTGTTTTGCAATTGTAATGCAACTATGCATGTTGTATTTTACATGTTGTTCACTTTTCGAAAACCTTTTGCCAAATATTTCCCACAGACAAGAATTTCATCATCGCTTGCGGAGGTCATGATCCTATTCTATTCAAACATAAAAATCTCATTCAGGTCGTAACGGTCGTTATAAAAGGCTGCGTTAACGTTTAAATTATGAGTAACTGTAAAATCAATCCTTGCAATTTTATTGATAGTAATAAAGTCGTATCTTACTTCATAAATAACACGATTGCTGTTCTAATTTCCTGTGTTAAGTCTCAAGGAAATAATCTATTTCGTTATAAATATGCTGATAGTAGGTATGGTATGTATGTGTGCTTATCTTCTTGGAGTTGAAATGGCATAAAATGCGTCTGTATCTTTTAAGCGTCTAAAGAACAATGCCCACTTTCCATACATTTGAAAACCTGGTAAGAAAATTAATGTATAGATGTAATGAAATAGTAGAAAGACTACTTATTGGAGCAATAAATATTGTCTCATAGTCATTTTTAAGATTTGAACGCAGCAAAGTTAAAAAAATATGAATAAGTATTGATGATTGTGAAGCCATTGCAATCATTGTCAACGATAGTTTCGTACTTACCTACAACCGACAAATTACTATACTTACTAGACATTTTCTATAGTTCTCTTATTCTATGCAACACATTTCGTTGGCTAACTGTAGCATAACATAATAGTAAATGTTCTCTTATACGAATTTCGGTCATAGCGGCATCAGTGTCAAATGTCAAAAAAGACGTTTCAACTTTCAGTTGAGTACCATTCATATTCAGTGCCACAAACTTATCTGGCCCGGTGGCCAAAATTGGAACTAATGCAAATGTTACACTGTTGTCAGACAAAGACCAAGACAGTAGCGCTCGCCCCTCTTACCATGTCAGATAAGTTTGTGGCACTGTTGCATGAATGGATTGATTGAGTTGAGTTGTGTTCAAAACATGTAATTCTTTTAACTTTTACTAGACAAAGTAATGTAGAAATAATCAAATAATTTAATTTCCTGCGTTTCTTTTAATTTAGTAATAAGCGTGTTTAATGAGCAAATATGTAAGCTGAATTTTATGATTTTTTCATCTCTATACATGATCAGGTCATAATTGGACCATCCTTCTTTCAATATCGGGTTAGGTTAGACTTGATAAAATTTTGAAGAAATAAATTAACAAATCTTGAAATGCATTTTACCTGTATAAAATATTGGCAATTTAAACCCTTTCAATTCATGAGTAAATAAGGATAAGTAGTTACATTTAGCTGAACACGAATAAATAGACGGTACCGCTTCTCGAACATACTATTGTTGATTTAAACCCCATAAATAGAACTTTGCGAACATTTTCTTTTTACAACTGTTTTCAACTGTCTTTAAAATTAGTTCATTAGCTATTAAATTTACTAGCAGATAAGAATAACAGAAAACATATTACCATGTTGCATTGTATTTACTTTCTGTTGAAAAACATGTATCTAAGTATAATCTCCTAAAACTTGCTACACTATTCTTGGATTGGTGTAGTCCTCACCACAATTTCTATTTGCTTTTAAGCGACCAAAATATTTTACATTTACTTGTGCGAGACTCCTGTTGTTAATGATGTTACTAATTACTCTGGTAACAAATTACATGTCATCGTTTGTTTCATGATAAACTTTATCATAATGTAATATAACAATACTTACCTAATTTATCAAAATATTAAGCGCGTGAACGGATAACTAATACTAAGGCATCACAGTCGTAAACGGTCTAATAAATTCCACAAATATTATGTAATATCAGTTTTTAGCTCCAGTAAACCGCTGTCGATGTGAAAAGAAATAAAATCGCTTGAGATGGATTTGAATTTGATTTGAATAAGAGATAATACGAGTAATAGTCTAGACATAAAATATAAACATCCAGTATTCTAAACTTTTCAATCAATCATTGTATCAGGATGGAAGTGAAACAAGAACATTACAAGGATCTTATCTCAATATCCATCCATATCTTATCGATATAGCGATTTCTTCCAGACACGCTTATGGGGTTGAGTGAGGCATGTCTGATGTTGGAGAAAATACGAAAATATTCGAAATTACTCGTTGCAATGATGATTAATAAAAATAGAAGATTAGTTACATACACCCCACAACTATAATATATACCTAACATTACCTCTTTAATAACGAAAAAAGCAGTTCCAGCCATAACGTATTTTATTAAATATTAATAGAAAGAGCAGTTCAGACAAAGGAATTTAAGGAAAAAAATGTTTCTTCAGTTCTAGTGAAATCAATTTTATAAATGTCATCATTAAGGACTTAGAAACCTTGTTTATTCTAACATAAGAAGATTAAAAGATACTATTAATAAACAAAACAAAACGATAAGCAAAGGAAGGGTAACCTTTCATAAAATTTAAAGTAGATACAGTAATGTAGGAGACTTGCTTCACCTATACTGCTTCGTAACTTGAAACAATTGTTTATAATACTTTACGTGCCAAGGACGTCTGCTTTCATTTGCTATCTCCAGACATGGAAACAATTGTCTAAGTAGGCAATTCGTTTTTATTGATATGGAAAGAGTTTAAGGCTACTGTATGCTGTACTTTGGCTGTGGCAGGTTACTGACATTGGCTACAATGTAAAAAAGCAGTAACACCGATTCTCTTTTGTTTTATCAAAAAGGTAATAGTATCTTCATGAATTATGAAAAATACTGCAATGAATGAAACGTATTTGCCACGAGTCATTTATAACTACACACCATAACTTGGAGTACTGTATTACTTTAGATCTATGAGGCTGTTATTAAACATTATTTCCGTTCATGACACAAGTCTATTTGAAGTGAGTTATTTGTGACTTCTAAATTAAAATACTGCGATTTCGCTAGAGCCAATGTCATTTGTCACATCAAAGCGAAATTCACCAGTCACAGTTATTTGTCGTGGATTAATAGTAGAACAGAAAAAGAAAATGGTCAACCACAATTAACTAGTTGAGTATTTAGCGCGAGAAATGAATAAGCAGTTAAATACAGGTAACTATTCAGATTTCATTGATCTAAAACAATTCAATAATTATTATGTCCATTAATTATAATTATAATATAAAATTCTTTACAAGAAAAACAGAGTTGAAGCTACAAACCTTATCATGAATAAATTATCTACTGTCATATTAATTACTTTTCCTTTCAGGAATTCCCTTAGCCTTTACTTATTAAAATTTTTGTTTGATCAAAACTGATCTTTAGAATTAAAAATAACCCAGGATATATTCTTCCATTGAATTTGAATACTGAAGAGCTAAATAAAGGTACACTGGCACTAACGAAAACCCACGATTTAGATTCATTCCGCAACCACACTTGTAGACAAAGCCAGGTAATTTAGTTGAACCTTAAATTAGATGAATTTAAGAGTTCAAAGCCCTTTGTACCCGCAGCTCGGCGGTCAAAAGGATTTGCTCTGCTCTAGGGAGTATTTTATTAGGATCTGTTTTATTCTAATCCTATTTCAAACCTAAATTTAAATTAACTTCATTGTATCCGTACTTATTGAATCCTGATACTAAGTTGTTTAATACTCTCTCGTTATTTGTTTGCTTGTTTACTCAAAGTCATCTATTGTAATAATTACTTCGCTGATATTGGTAAATTACATTGTTCGCTACGTCAATATCATTATCTTGAATGCTTGTATCGAGGAATTTATAAAGGAAACATTGCACCATAAAGCAATTGGAAAAGTAATTGAAAGTCTCAATTACTTTTCCCTGAACATACTTTAAGGCTGGGATTAAGTCATCAAGTGTCTACTTGGCTTTGCAAGAATTGAGGTAATGAGTTAGACTTAGATCTATTATGTTTGCCAGTAATTACTCATCTTTCATCTTTCCGCCGTCAGATTAACGTACAATAATCGTAAATAACATTTCTGTCAGTAGATTGCAATTGACAGCCCAGTTGGTAGAGTGACCCTGCCAAGGCGTTCCGGGTTCGACCCACGTTTAGGGCAGGATTGTTGTTTACGCTGTAGACTGTAGAGCGTGGCTAAGATTGCTGTAGTAAAGTAACATAATAATTTACAGTAACATAAAGTTGTGCAACGCTGGTAGTTAGTGTATGTAACCATCGTATATCTTAATTGTACCGGTACAGAAGCTAAGGAGGTTTTGGTTAAATGGTTTATAAAATAACCAAGTAATTAAGCGGAATAAACTACCCTGTGTACTACCCTTTTACCTCTAGCTTTTCCTTTATTTTTCTACTCTCATGCAAAATTGTACCCAGTGCCCTTGTTACGGTATTGAAAGGCAGTATAGTTCCTTCATTTTAATTCATTTTGTTTACAAACATAAGAACAGGGTTTGCAAGAGTTATTATTACAGCTCATTATTCAGCAATCTTGGCATTATGGACATACGCTTCCGCTAAAGAGATAACTTTATAACATAACGTATAATCTGTGGTTACACAATGCTTTTGGTCCGAACGTGTTGATTGCATAGTGACTAATTTTCAAAGTATGATACTGATTGCTTTGTTTAATTAAGGAAATCAATGTCTTATAAGTACGTGTGCGAATGAATGAACAGCTACAGAGATGTATGTAAATTTCCGCTTTTAATGTCCAAAGTTGACTTCTACTTAATCTTTATCGTACTTATCGTTAGTTATAAATCGTTCAGCCATGTTGGAGGCCTTCGGGCGGCATAAACGAGTTAAAGCCACTTACATAGTGGAAGCTTTAGAAAGATTTAAAAATTCACTATAATCAAAATTATCCAGTTTTCGCCTTAGATAGCACGTGAAGTCACTCTGAAATCAATTGTTAAGCCTTCAGGCAGTAAAAAGGTTTCCAATCTACAAAATTCTGTGTTAATCTTTTCAATTAGTTGGAGTGGTCCTGCTACTTTCGGACCAACTTGCTCATGTTCATTAGTATAGACCAGCGTGGAGGAGTCTCCCAAGCCTCTGATAATAAAGAGATGTCTCTATACATTCCATAATTGTAGCAATACCAGTATTAATCTCTAGTAATGAATTGCCCGCTTCGCTTTCGCCGAGGTCAATGCACTTACAATAAATGTTAGCTTGTTTTATGTCATATCTATCATCTTCATGTATGTTGCATTGTATTCAATGTCGTTAATAGTTGGCAACTAATGGTAGTTTCATTTTCTTTGATAAAATTTGTTATCCAATGAAAATTTCTCATAACAATAATTATGTATGGATGGATAGGTAGTTGGTTGGACGGATGAAATAACAACAAATTTAAACGTGAACACACACAAAATAATTCTCTAAATTAGGGCTATAACAGCATCAAGTAATGAAGTTAGGTACGGTAAGAGCGTAGAAACGAACAGACAGAAATAGCTATTTCTTACTATTTATATAACAGTCGATCGCAATTCGCATGTACCAGTGCCGGCGTTGCATCTTTCGAATGTATGCCTTATATAGATCATATATGTATGGATCTGAAGTAAATAGAAAGTCGATTTTGTATAACGAGGAGCGCTGATATTTTATAGCCAGCTTATATTCAATCTTAACATCTTAGCATGGAAATGTTGTTGTTTTAATAACATCATACCCAGTCAAATATTAATCTGCTTCCTTGTCCGTAACTCCGTCTTTCACGTCAAAACGGACCCATATTTTTTTGTATATAGATGAAGAGTCGTCGAGTGACATAGATTAAGGCTACTTTAATCTTCGGTCAACTTTTTAATCAATACTTAATTTGTAAACGGAAATAATAAGATTGAAATAAGTCCGAAATGAACCGAAAACGCCTTCACTAGGTCAAATGCCAAATTTCTTTTTATTTTATTTCCTTTGATTTAAATGTTTATTATTCTATTGTAAAGGAAACTTAGATGTTTGAATAATTACGTTTTCTAAACATGAGTCATTTTACCAAGTAAGCTTACTATAGGATATAAAATATTGTTCTTGCAGTCCCATAGTGCATTGCCTTTCCGAAGTCTAGATATTATTTGCATCTGAACGTGAAATTTAATGAATGTATCTATAGTGTAAGCTACGGTGAGCGTGACTAATGTATCCTGAGATCCTGACCCATCCGAACCCCTGACATCCACATCCATCCTCATCAATTGTGAATCAATAGGCGTGGGTCTGAAATGTCTCTCTTGTTCCTAGCTTAACTGGATAAAATTGGTTTAGAAATATCAAATATACATTTCATACCTTAAGAGATACACATAGGTAGGTATACACTCTTTTCTCGTCTCTAAATGATAAATTATAGAAGTTTATGTTTAGCAATCAGGAAGAAAAATGTATTTTTTTGCATTTCATCCATAACATACAATAAAATTAAATAAGTATGGTTTCTTCAAGTAATAATTTTAAAAATATGTGAGATTTTCTGTAAGTTAACTGCAAACTACGTAGGTATTACGTGTTGGTATACATATACATTACAATATATTCCACGCAAAGATGTTTTAAATATCTAGATGGAACATCGAATCCGCGCAAACGTGTCAAAAAATTGTGGCTAACTGTTAGCCACAATTTTTATATCATTACGCACACATAGACAATAGATGAACGGGTAAAACATCGCCTGCACGCACACATGCTTGATAATGTTGCCTTGTTTTTTATTTTCATTGTAGGGCGACGCTCAATCTAGATATTTAAAACATCAAAGATTCCACGCTAATATTTATTTACTAAATAGTATTTTATAATACTTTTTGTAACAAAGTTTAGCAATATAACAGTAAGTACGGTGACCCGTTCATGTGTCTCAAGCGGCGGTGAAGAAATATTATTATTTTATGTTATAATACATAAGTATTGCGATATTGTTATTTCATAACAATAGACTCGAACGTCTAACAGAAAAATTATAGTATAAAGGTGACAAAAGTTGGTTTTTACATATACCTAATAATAATAATAATATACGCTTTATTGTACACCAAAGCAACATAACATTACAGAATAAGACAGTTGTACAAAATGTGATACAAAAGGCGGTCTTATCGCTAAAAAGCGATTTCTTCCAGACAACCTTAGGGTAAGAAGAAAAAGACGGTACCTAAATATAGCGAAAGGGGGCAGGGTGTACCAAGCTAAAAGATTTATGACTAATGAAGGAGACATTGAATTCACAGTTAATAATAATAATAACAATGCAAAAATATATAATTGTATAATATTATTATGAATACCTACTAGTAGGAAAGGTACTCAAAATCTTTCCTGAATGAATTCTCGAATCGCATGGAACAAAATATACCCATTAAACCCAACGCAATGAGTAATGATCGCAGCATATATTATTATTAGGCAAAAAACAGGGGATTGAACATCAACTGAATATCCAACGGAAGACGTTGTTTTCTTAGTAAAAAACTGTCATAAATTTACGTGCGTAACATGATCCTGTATCGAGAAAAATACGTCATACTTAGTAAAATGCAGTGACACCGCTCGCTAATCCTTTAATTACTCTTTAATACTTCTTAACACACACCGTTACACTTTTACGGTGTTCTAGATAATAATAACATAATAATAACGCTTCACACTCAAAGCCCCACACTAGGATTCCCTGTGTCGTGGGTACCTTGGACAACACACAAGACAAGGACACACACCCAGACCGAGAACGGAAATTTAAACTCATCATTCAAATTGCCGCCTCGCTGGGAATCGAACCCAGGACCCTCGGAACAGCGATCGGCGTGTTAACCATTGCGCCATTCGGGTCGTCTTATTATTAGATGATTATGATGTTATCCGCTTAGGTACTCCACGGAACATAGGAAAATTTAAGCTATGCCTACATACTTAGGATCGTAATTCCTTAGTCATTCTAGCTTAAGCAAATGGTTTCTCTATTTCTAGAAGAGTTGAAGCCAACATTAAAAATAATTGGATTGTAAATTATCTAAACAATCGTACTTATTACATGTTAAAAGTATTTTTTTCATAGCAGTGGTGTTCAATAGTTGATTCAAAACGGTGTTGTCTAATTTGTATCAATGAAAACTTATCGCCAGATTTGACATAGGTACTTACCTAAAAGGGTTAAACGTTCAAATTTTTACATTTAAAATTACTATTTGTATCATTAGTACCAACTTAGATCTCAGTAACCGGTTTGAATTAAATTTTAACAAATATTGTGCTCATGAATTGATCTATTATTGTACCTAACAATATTTATAAAATAGAAAGTAAGTATGTAAATGTTTATTGATCTTTTTAAATACCGAAAACAATTAAATATGTGATCAAAATATGTTTCGTGCCAATTATATCCATACTAATATTATAAATGTGAAAGTGTGTTTGTTTGTTTGTTTGTGCCTCTTTCACGTCGCAACAGGGCTATTATATGATATAGTTTATGTGTGTAGAAATAGTTGGGAGGGTGGAGAGTGACGTAGGCTACTTTTTACCGCGGAAAAACATCTCATTCCCATGGGAAGATCGATGTTTTGATAGTTGCTAGATATTTAATTCCGGATGCTGTTAATAGATGGCGTTAGTAAAATTCATTTGCAAGTTCTGAATCACGCTATCAAATACTACATGTATCGTTAATTTACTTAAATCATAGGTAAATGTAACTTATGTTCCAGTATAACATAAGTATAGGCTACTTTTTATCCCGAGAATCCTACGAGAGCGGGACCTACGCGGTTGTTACCTACGGGTCGCGAAGCGAAGCGCGGGCGGATCTCTAGTCTTATCATAATCATCTAAATAGCGCTTCCATTAAAAAGCGATTTGTTTAATAAATATTGACACATGTGGTGCCTATTTAGCTAATGTACCATACTGAATATTGGTAGGTACAATTTATAATCGATTACCACTAGGCAATTGATACACACCATACCAATTTTAAAAATATTCCACCTCGCGTTTGGCAACATTGATATAAAGGTCGCGCCAAAATTGGGTCGGCAATTTAAAGAGTGCAAACAATAAATAACTACTGAAGTTGTGATGCATGTAAACGGTTAAGACATGGTTTATACGATTAGAAAGTACGCACTGTTAGATACGGCACGTGTGAACAGATATTTCCGAACTTACAGAGACCTTTTGACTAAAATGATTATACTGATTTGACTAGCTAGACTGATTAAAACTGAATTGAGACTGGGGAGAACGTTGAAAATGGGATTGCTTATAATTTTTTGAAAATAGTCAGCGCTTTGTTCATGCTTTGTTTCCAAAACAATTGCTGTGAGGAAAAGTGCACAAAGTTCTTAACGCTATCCTCGAAAATTGGGTTTGCTTTTTAAAGCCACTGAGGTCGTTATAAGTCGTCAAAAAAATTCTAAATTCTACAAATTCTTCGTCAATACTTATAGTGCCTATTTGCGAATGGCACTTCTGAGCAAGTCCTATGATGAGTAGGTATACTTTTCAATTCCTTGACAGTTACACTGTGCAGACTATGTTTTGTAATATAATTACATTATCTGTGTCAAGAGCTATAAACGATATGCGAGATCTGTCGAGTATTAATTACATTTATGTGAGATAATCTCCTACTTGATATCAATATTCTCGATGTTACGTAATATGAGTTATATATTAAGTTATCGTGTGAATGCTGCCCCTCGAATTTAGGATGAAGGTCACGAAGGACTTAAGGTCACGGTCAGGTTTAACAAACTTTGTAAGTGTCATTTTTGCTAATTAATATGTGTGAACAGTAGGTAGTTATTTTATGCTCCGTAAGCGTTCGGTTTGGAATGGTATTTTAACGGCATATCTACCACACAAATGCCAGATTTCAGCCCCGTTGCTAAGGTTCATTATAGATTGATAGCAACAATAAAATTGCCGAAATTTTAACTTACAAGCTAAATTGAACTGTGAGCTCATGCTCTTTGGCGGAGAATGGCAATTACATATTCTCGGCGACTGAAGTACCTAAAGATGAATTACAGTCACGCACAAATATTATGCAGAAATTTGATTTATTACTTTTATGTAAGTTTTACTTTGATTTTTATTAAATTATTCCTAAACGTTGCAAACTTCAATCACGTGTTAGTAATGTCATTAAAGTCATTAAACTTAATCATTCATCCCATAAAAATATTCGTTCCCTGCAAAGACTTCGAGATATGGTGTTATCTGGCTATAAATACATTTCTACCAACATCATTGATTTCTACAAATAAACTGACGATAAAAAATTATAAACTTGGATTCAAGATTATTAACAGAACAATGTACTGCAAGATTCGCATAAAATGCTATTCATTATAATAAGTCATACTTTGCGCATCATTTTACTCCCGTACCTATCTCATAAATAACGTTACGTTGAGCCTCTAGAATTTAGTTTAGCAGCAGTAACATATTTTGTATCTATCTTTAAGTCAATGGAAATAGTATATTTTTTTAAATATGTACTGTACATAGGTACACACTCGACTCAAAATTATGTATGTCCTATATATTTTCCATTCAATCATTAGCTACGGATTTACAAGTGGTGTACGGTGTTCATCATTGAGCAATACATGTTATTATCGGTAAACCAAAGTGGTTTTCTAAAAGCATTTCTAAATGTTATTATCTAAATGAGTTTTAAAACGTTACACGACATTTTAAGAAGCGCACTAATACGACATTTTGTTTCAAAGGAGATGTTTCAAATCCGGCCCACAATATGTACAGTACCTCGAAAAATCGAGAAAAATTCATGGAATTTGGGAAAAATAAAGATAAATTGCTTAAATGCATACTTATCTGGTACAAATTTTGTATTTATAATTCATTTTTATCAATTTTCAACATGGCGTCTTGCCAAGTTGTCATTGATCATAGATCGCGAACTGTCTACTGTCACTTTAAATGACAGAATTGTAGGTACATATGTCAAACTTCTATCAAATTAACCAACATGACGTGTGATGACAGCTTACCGCCATGACAGACTTTTGTTTTTGTGTTGCAATTTTAAGTGTACATTTTTGTGTTATACCACAAAACTAAAGCAATTTAAAGGAATTGGATGATTGAAACCAGTTTTAATTGTGTTTCTCCATTTTTTAGTATGGTGTACAAAGTGGTGGCCGGGGCTCCATACATTTTGAAACATCTCCTTTAAATGTGGAATGAAGGTACAGTGGGCCAAGAAAGTGGTGTACCAGTTTTCATTCAGTTTCCTAGTCATCAAAAATTACATCAAAGATCAAGTAAATATAACTGAAAGAGACGCATAATAATGACGTAAACCTAATTGTTAAGAATACGTAAATCTGAAGTAACATATAGTTGCAAGACATTTTAATCCTTATTAGAAACGGATAATGCAGTAATTTGTGTAAATAAGATATAAGTAGGTATTCTAAAAAACGCATAAAAACTATTTCAATTGACAAAATAATTCTTTTTAAAAAGAAAATTGACAATTGACATTTAGTCAAATAAATGCAAGTGATATAACAAAAATTGGCTAAGTGCGAGTCGGCCTCGCTCATGAAGGGTTCCGTAGCAGCAAAAAACATAATATAAAAAAAAATATTCGAGTAATCTACTCGAATGAAAGGTAAATTGAGATTTACGATTTATGACGTATTAAAAAAACTTCTTACAGATTAGATGTTAATCTACTTTGCAACAATCCGCGAGCAAACTCGTATGTATGATGGTGCATACTTTCATGCAAGTAGCACCTCCCTCCCTCCCACATAGGAACATGCAACGAACAAAGAATGTATACACCAACATACATACCACCACCAACACGTGTTTCGCCCCAAAACAGGGCATCATCAGGGTAAGTAGACTCTACGACGGTCGGTCACAACTGTCACAATTGTGACCGACCGTCGTAGAGTCTACTTACCCTGATGATGCCCTGTTTTGGGGCGAAACACGTGTTGGTGGTGGTATGTATGTTGGTGTATACATTCTTTGTTCGTTGCATGTTCCTATGTGGGAGGGAGGGAGGTGCTACTTGCATGAAAGTATGCACCATCATACATACGAGTTTGCTCGCGGATTGTTGCAAAGTAGATTAACATCTAATCTGTAATAATGGAGTTCCGCAAAGTAACGCCTGAATCAATTAACTAAAAAAACTTCTTACTAGATCTCATTCAAACCAATTTTCGGTGGAAGTTTACATGGAAATGCACATCATATATTTTTTTTTAGTTTTATCGTTCTCTTATTTTAGAAGTTTGAGTTTCAGTTCTAAGTATGGAGAACCCCCAAAGTTTATTACTTTTTTTCTATTTTTGTGTGAAAATCTTAAAGCGGTTTACAAAATACACCTACTTACCAAGTTTCAACAATATAGTTCTTAGATTCAGAGAAAAGTGGCTTTTTTGCCATTTGGCTACGGAACCCTAAAAATGAATACCGAAATCACCGAAATTGTTGCAAAACAAATGTCACGTATTTATAATCGGATAAAGATGGCAATAAAAGTTGTCAGATCTATCTGCAAGCGAAACTAACCTTTATCACCTATGAATCTGCAAACGGCATTCAACCTTAGAGTGGTAAACCAATTCTTTGGCCGACCGTACGTCTTGGATGTACGTACGTTTTGGATGTCTCATTATCCAGTAATTATAAAATGTTTCTAAATAATCTATTTGACGTTTTGGTAAATAATTTCGTTCTTTAATTTACAATAACTGCACTGCCCTATCTGGGTAATAGTGATAGATGAATCGATATCCTCAGTAATACTAACGATAGTCTGAGTCAGCGTTTAAAATAGATTTACTGTGGGCGCGCCAGTATCGACGGTTTTGTCAAATACCTATCCTACAAATTAAGTACCTCAAACAGCTGTCAAACAGCCCATAAATAACTTGTCCAAATTGAAGGTATCTAAAACAACATAAGGATGTATTTATCATAACCAGATTTTTATACTGAGCATGATAAAAAACTTTTTTGTAACTTAACACAAATATTAAACTAACGCGTTCCATTTTTTTATATAAGTAAGTATCTATATTTTAGAATGTTTCTTTGTGGAATTAAGGTAGCAAATGAGCACGTACCGTTGCTCTTCCGTGGTTATCCATGACAACTATGGTCAATCCATAAGTTACTCAAATCGGGACTCGGGTGATTATGGTTAGGTAGATAAGTAGACAGTACATAATATTAAACGTTATTTTGTTACTTTGTAGATAAATAGATATGAGGACTGGCGCAGTTCTGTTGTTCATGTTCGTGTTGTTCGCAGTTCTGTTAGTTGTATTTAGTAATCGTCGACTTAGTAGTTTTAGTCTCTCTTTAAATACTTTTCATCCGGTTCTTAATTCATTACAATTTATAGATAAGTAGGTACCTAAATAAAATCAAAGTTAAAAAACAGATTTCCTTTCATGCAACCAATTGATTGAAGAACTAAACTTAAAGTTGTGTCATTAATGATCATTGGTGCATAACATTTTTTATTCGTGTTCCTGGTTTATTTTAGGCAAAAAATAATGTTTAAACATGAATAATTTCTGGTTAATTCCACTCGCTAGTGAAAAACTGTGTTAAAAATCAAATTGTATCGCTCTCTGTGCTAATAGATCTTATTAAAATTCACCGCATGCGGAGAAACTGTCACGATGTCCCCCGGCGTGCATGTGAAGATGGTAGGTAGGTACTAAGCTATTGTGTCCATTTAAAATTGTAATTTCGCTGACATTTGACACATGCAAACTTAAGTCGATATGTACATCGAATAAAAAGAAATTACATTAATTTTGTATAATTTGAATTTAATTAAACAAAAACGGCACGCTTTACTTTAGAATTGATCAATGGAAAATTGAATTTAAATCCATTCAAAATGTTTTTTTTTAATAAAACGTTGCAAAATAAAGTGAATGTCGAAATTCGCAAAACAACAGCCATATGGGAAAATATACAATCCAATTTTTTCTAAAACGTTCGCTTCTTTATTTGAATTTATATAACTTATCAAGATCGTCTGCCAAAAATATTCAATGAATCGTAATGAGATTTAAGAAGATGTGTACATTTTTGTTACGGACTATTTGTGTAACTGATTTGAATTTGAATCGACGGGAAACGAGTCTGGAGCTACTGTATTTTAATGAACGGGATGGTCACAAAAACCTTTTCCTTGTATTGGTCTAAAAATAGATACAATATTTGTACGATAACAAATTATGAAAAAATCGGCTAAGTGCGAAGCGGATTTGCACTCGGAAAGCACCCTAACGCTTTACAATAAGGAGTCGCCATACATAAAGTTTTCTAATCGCTTTTACCTATTATATCTTTTAATCTTCATTGTAGCTGTCTTGATACATTTTGTATAAATTTCAAATGTCTACATCTTATTTTTCTTCAAAAGATACAGTCCTATAGGGGTATACAGAATGTTGGATAGCGGAATCTATTGTTGACTCAGTTGGTATCATTTGAATGCAGAACCCTAAACTACGTACGTATACTATCTTGTGGGTAAGCCCCACTGTAAGTTTCCGTATGTTTCGTATTATTTCATTATACTTAATTAACGCCATACTAATGTAATGTTTTTTATCAGGCTTTGTATCACTTAGTCTTTTTATTCAGCTTCTTGCGGCCGGTAGACGATTCCAATAAAATTCCTGGCATGAAAGACGAGAATCGCGACCTTTAAAAATTATGTTAATTGTTGTTTGTTGATAGTTTTTGAAATTTATTTAGTCGCTAACCCATAATCACTATTTTAATGTTGGCTTATCCGCAACATAAATTTTTTTTTCACATTAGTCGTATTCAGTTTATTATGGATCAAAGTCAGATCATCATCAGAAGGGATTGTAGATAAGAATTAACTCAAATATTATAAAAAATACTAGTAAATCCGCCCTCGCTTCGCTTCGGGAAACCAGTCCCTTCAAAAATCTCTATAAATTTTAACAAATTATGTTATTCCGATGTCTAAGCTATATTACTGCAAAGTTTCATGAAAATCCGTTCAGTAGTTTTTGCGTGAAAGAGCAACAAACACACACACACACTCACTCACTCACTCACTCACTCACTCACATACATCCTTACAAACTTTCGCATTTATAATATTAGTAGGATAGGATAGTATGCTAAAAATACCAAATAATCTTCGTAACGATTGTTACGTCTTAGATCTTTGTTCAACTGTTATTTACTAACATAATTTAATATACGAATAACAATTCCAATCAATAAGGACCTACGACACAACATGGCCGCTAAAATGTATTGAATTAAACCAACTGATTTCGGAAGGAAAATGGTTGAAGGGTAATTCCGAGTGTATATAGAGGCCATTGAGTATCTACAATTTAAATTGGTGTATTGTTGTATGATTTTTAATAATGCAATGAAGCATACAGACTGTATCACCTAGTGTTCGCTCAAGGAGAGCCAGAAATCGATCGAGTTGTAATGTTAAACGGTTTCGGTGAAGTGAATTTTATAATGGGTTAACCTCTTGTTCAGAATAAGTTATTACAATTTTTATTAATTATACTATCATACAAACGCTTTGTTGTATAGCATAGTTCACGAAATCAAATGTTATTTCTTCGCGACTGTACTTTTATTAAAAAGTCTTGTAATAAATCAATAAGCATTTTGATAAATGTGACATCATAAAATCTATAGCGATTTTATACGTGACTAACAAAAATTTTAAATATTCAAAATATCAATGTCTAGAACATCAGCTGGTGATCTGAGTCACGTAGGGATATAAAACTGGTTGGCATAGTAACGATTAAAGGCAAAATAAATTAATATTAATTTATTCTTATTTACCTATTTCACATACTTGTCGTGGTACTATTTTTGAATTAAGGTATTATATTTTACATGTAGTATGTATAGTAGTTACTCCATCTATAATTTTACATACCTATTTTATGTTACTGTACAATCCATTGTAAGTTTTGGATAAAATCATTGCGTTATGATATCATTTTTCATTTTACTAATAGCTTGTTAAGTCTGAAGATACTGAACAGTTAACACTCAATTTTGTATTAAAAACTATTTGGTTCAAGGTTATTTAAGAATCACTCTCTTCTCTTATGATCATTGTAGCTATGTAAATAGAATCTTCCGGCTAGCACATAAAAGCATGAACTTAGCTCTTTATAGCCATTTACATTTTAAGATTAAATTAGTTTGATTTATTCGTATTAATTCACTGGCATGACACTAAACTTTATACCTAGGTATAGTCTATTTTTAGCGCATAAATCTTTTTTTTTCAACGGACCTTCACAAAACCGCAGAAAATACTAATAAAGTGCCTTTGATCAATAATAACAGTTTGGAGGCGAGCTCGACCCTGGGTAATTAAATTGTAGGAAATACCAGCTAATTGTCTTCGTGGAGATACTATTTTATTACGTGTTCAATGTTGCATGCTGAAGTTCTGCACGACTGTACAAATAGCTTCGCTGTTTGAGTCGAAATAAGCGAAGTAATTTGGCGCAAACTTAGTTTTAGTTTTTAGTGTTTTAATGTTTCAAAATTTCTGTTATTCAGTGACATCCTATGAAAACCGTAGGCCTACACGTGTTTACTTTTTGTCTTTCTTCTACGGGAAAAACCCATTATACCAAGTGCGCGGAAAATGTAAGAAAAACACATTTATCCAGACTTAAATATCTATCCTTACCTAGTCTGCATAAAATGTGTTTTTATCAGTTAAACGCAATATTAAACCTTGTAAATTACTCGAGTGATGCAGAACCACTTGCTAATAAAAATGTTCATTTGTTATCAGTTGTGAAATCGTCTTCAATAGGAATATACCCATCGCTGTAATACTTCCATCACACCGTACCTTATTATAGTTTGGTAACAATAAAATCTCCATTGGCAATTTATTCCACTCAACGGATACAGTTTCCCTTATCGTCATGTAATTCCCTCGGCATTGAGAAAAACAACCGAAGCGTATAGCGTCCGTTTTTTTCGTATCTATAATCTATTCTTAATAATAAGATTACATTGCTATAACTATTGTCATAATTTGTAACAGTCTTGATCATTGATACTGTAGTATTATGATACCGATGATGAAATTTATACAGCATGACTGTTATCGTGTTGCATAGTGAAGGGAAGCTGATTTTAAGTTTTGAATTGGAATATCGATTTACGATCATCCAATTTATGGAATCATTAATCATTTATGGAAGTTTAAACGTTGATGAAGATGAGAAAAATCGAAAGAGACACTCACACGCTGAATGACGAAAAGAATAAGCAAATAAAGAATGCAAGTTAACAAAAAATAACAATAACCTTGATATTAAACTTAGGTAGATAATACATTCCGAATTCTCGACTTGTACACATTTTATTATAATTCGGGAAATAACGATATATTTTTGTGGCGATTATCGACCCAGTTGCATGCTTTTCGGCCGTGGTGGTCATCTTGGGTTAGTTGCATGTAATACTGTATGATCACCAGCAATCGGCACAGCCAAGGTACTTGACCGAACAGACCTGGAGGAGTGCCAGCCATATTTTATTGGACTTTGTGAGTCCGGAACGTAAACTTTAGATAGACGATCCCACTTTGAATTAATGGTGGAAAAGTTTACAGCAATATAATATGATCCAGCTGTTTTTAATCGCTACCATCATTAGGTAAAAAAATCTGTTGCAACAGTACTCGTATATTGAATTGAGCTCAATTCAACGTTACAAGTAACAATTAGAGCCATATGTAAAAAATATTCTTCTATTATTCGAATTCTTCAGCCGTTAAAAGTCTATTTGGAATTCACTTTAATTTCAAACGTTTCAATTCTGGTTTGTATTATCTGTTAACCTCACTTAATTCGAATCGGCTTTACTCTTATTAAGTTTTCTCTTAATCTTAAAATATTCATAATTTATCATCATCTCTTATCTATTTGGAGTTTTAAGAAATAAAAAAATAAATGGGTATTATTTATTGCTTTGGTACTGATTCTTGTTCATAGCCTTGATATTACTATATTATCCGTAGAATATAATATATTCTAGCAATGACTTTCCTGTAGAGTTGAGTTGCAGACATCATAAGCCATAATTTAACTGACGTTGACATCTTGTAAATTTGTTGGTTTTGTAGAAATTATTTCCAGTTTTTATTACAATGTTATATGTACAACTCTATTGGGTTTTGTTTCACTTCATGCAAGGATGATTTAGGTACCTACCTACATTATTAGGTGCATATATAATTGTGATGTAAGATAACATCTTAGTCAATTATTACAACCTTTTCGATGAGTTCTTCCTTTACGAATCGCTTGCCATAAAGATGATGAAATTCTCGAGAAAGAATTTTATACAAAAAGTGATGCAAATCATATGCAAAAATGCGGACAACGCTGCGAGAGTTGTTAAGGGAAATTAAAAAAATGTTTCGTTAGAGATACTGACACTGATAGTATCGGAACACGACAGCTAAGTCAAGGTTTTGCCTTGATTACTGTCTAGCTTGACATTGCCAAGTGCTCAAGGATCATTAGTATTCCTTATTGTATTCCTAATGAACCCATAACCTAGCTTATCATAAAGTCGAACATGCAGATTATAGATTCCATCCCTGACCATGCTCATTTGATAGATAAAATCAATGTTATCTTGCTTGTTAGACGTATAACCAAACCTAAAGTGCACGAGCACTTACTTCATTTCACTTCACTTCATGTATGTGGCGATAAATCATAGGGCACCAAAACTTTCCAAAAATAATATCTAAATTAAGAATCATTAAAATAATTATAACAGACATTTAAATACAATAAATAGGTATTATAAGAACAAAAACAGTGACATTGTATTATGCTATTAAAAGATGTATTGCAAAGTTACGTTGTAATATAATGGCAGTTTGCCAAATTATCGGAAGTATTAATCGCAGTAAGTGGTTAGTATCCGTGAGTTTCGTGACACGCGCCTGTAAACATTCCATCAATGATCAATCAGCAATAGCATTTTTAATTTTTAACTAGTATTAATTACCATTTGATTACTTTATAATAGCCTTGCAACAAGGCGTAGAGTAGATACGTTTAAATATCAATGGCATGAATATACTATCTCGCCTTTCAATTAAAAGAGCTATTGTTTTTTAATTTCACATATCTCTCAACCGGTTTTTTGATTGATCTGTAAATTCAAGTGTTATTAGTCGGGCAATTCGTTGATTAAAATTTAGTTTCACGTCACTTATAATTCGGTTAAAAGGTTGTTTAACAATTCTTTGGTTACCTATTTCATTTTTGAACAGTTGTTGAGTTTTGGATTTGTGTCTTATGAGATGACATCAAATAGATTTTTCTGATATCAGTTTTTAATCAGTTAGGATTACAGATTTCAAATCCAGTTCTACTGATTTATTTCATTTCATCTATCGAGTTGGAGACAGTATATTATTTTATTTTTTATTTTTGCGAGAAACAAAGATTTTTCACGTCAGAAACGTTGGCGTTGTTTCCTACTTTCCACTAAACGTATCGCTATTATAACATCTTGTTGAGTTACGTTCTTTTAATAGTGCTCAAGGACCCTGACATTTGGTAACTACATGTTTTGCTAACGAGCTTCTAATAGTTTGAACTGTATTTCAATATTTTGAAAATAATCTGTCCACGTGCACGTTTCAAATTGCTTCCGGTTTTTTGTTTTGTTTACTATCTTTATTAATATGCTAAATACATTGGCTATTGCATCAGAAATTCAGATAGTATACGATCATTGGACATGCTTAATTGATTCTTAATTAACTTAATTCATTCCAAAACAATTCTGCAAAACGACAGCCTCCAATATTATTAGTTGCCTATATATTATTAAATAGAGGAAATATTTTCCTCTATTTAATTTTTTTTATGGAATTAAGCTAGCAAACGAGCATGCAGCACCACCCTTCTGCTGCCGCCCATAACAACTGTGACCGGTGTAGAACTAGACTCAAAGGGACTAGGATGGTTAGTCCAGTTAGTAGATGGTGTTAGAATATTAGTTGGTTAGTTTGTTAATAAGTGTGAGGACAGGGACTGTTAGTGATAATTAGTCCTGTTAGTTGATGTTAGTAATAGTCCAGTTAGTTGTTGTAAGTATGAGTCACGTTCTAATTCGGTCACAGATGCGTTGCTACCCCTGAGGACTGAGATGGTCGCCTCTAAAAAGTGTAACCGGCTCCACACCTTCCTATCGAGTTATATTATAAATAAAAACAATAGGTAGGCGTATAATGTTAACACGTTGATATAAGATATTTTGCACCTAATAGGGTAGATTCTAAGAAGTTAACATATAATATGCCATCTCTGATAGCACATAAAATTGATTTATTATTTAAACCAACATTTATATTATATGAAACATTACATCGGCAAAATAAAAATGCACTTCTCTCTTAGATATTAGTTATCTACTTAGCTGGGTCTTATTTGGGTCACCGTATCTCAGATGACACAGCCTCCTTTGTGGGTCAAGGCCAGCATAAGCTTTGCCTCCCCGTAATTGAAATTGATGTACTTTTTTTTACTTAGTTAATACTAGAACAGAAAACATCTTTTTGTTTACTCTTTCTACATTCAAATCTTATGTTAGGTAATAGTCTTTTCTTGACGGTTCTATATTTCCAAGCTATTTTTTCTTAGTTACATGAGTTTGTGTTGAACTTTTTCTTGATTCATTGGCTAATTGTTTTATACCTTAATTCATTTAATTCGCAGTAGTTTCTACTCATGTTATATAATTAGGTAAGTACCTACAATGCCCAGTAATTGTTGCTTGTCTGTGGTTTTATAAATGTTGTGAAACTTAAAAAGCGTGACGATACTGTACTATAATTTTCTTCAAGGCCCTCTGCTACCTTAGGTAATTATTATTATTTATTTAAAAAATCTTTTATAGAATTATATTCGGTTTTAGAAATGCGCCCATTAAAGGATTGACGATACGTAGCCATTGAAGATTTCCATTTGGAAGTGCCTCCATACATTTAGAAGCATTCCAAATGGACGTATCGTCAACGGCTTCCAAAATTTCAAAGATTTCCTTATGGAGGTACTTCCATTATGGAAGTCTTCCATTTGGAGGCATTCCGAACGGACGTGTCAATGGCTACCTTAAGAGTGACATCGGAAATATAAGTGATATAATATGAGAAATATTACTCTGATGGGTAGTGGCATTTGGTACCCTAGGGTTTTTTGCACCCATAACCTCCAAATTTTAAATCCCTGTGTATGCGGGGCGGAAAACCACCAATGGAACCTAAATGTCTTATAAATGATTTTCATTTTAAGTTTCATTATAATTCAAGTCACAGATTCACGGTCCTACCGTCCCCAAGCCACATTCTATACCACGAAACTTTTGTTTTTCGAACACCTGAATGGGCGCCATATTGGCAACTGAAACAATGGCGGCTGGCGACCGGACAATAGCTTGTTGCATGCTATACACTTGTACGTGTTCAGCGAATTGTTAACTCATTATCGCATTTTCGCAGTATTTGATCAGATGAGCACTTTTTGCTTGTTGGTCAAGCTTGAGTCGTGACGGAACTGGTTTTCTGGGCTGTGGTCGCAACCGATATAATACACCCTATTATGCGGTGAACAGCTCTGGGCTAAGGTAATTCCCACAGCATCGGTATAAATCAAGTAGGTACGTAATAAGACAGATGATAAATGGTACCTTCACTTTGCATTGTAGAATATGACATAAGATGAGCTATATAATTTTTCAGTATGCAAAATGTAGTATGTATGTGATATTATAGAATTACTGGCGCTGGAAGTAAACGTTTATGTTTATTCTATATTTATAGACTTTACAAAAATTACTTAAATACTGTCAGATTTTTAATAGATCATGATCATGTGTTGAAAAAAGAAGCATATGGTTCATTTGGTTTAAAATTTACGGCATTATAGCAACACTATGGCCTTTATATATTATATCTTTTTTGGGAATAAAATTTCCAATTAAGTATACAAGGTACGCTAGTTACGTGGTACCTAATTATTGTATACTAATTGCTAAAACACTAAGGCCAAATATGATTTACGAAGATATTAGTAACTTGGAAAGAATAAACGTTTTAACTATCGGGTTCAAAATTGGGCCATCAAATATAACTAGACATTTGAATGGAACACCTATAATACTTGTCAATAAAGATGTATTGATTGTCACTTAAATTCTATTGAAAGTAAGTTGTTTTAAATTAGCGGCTTAGCTCTTATTGCATTATTCAACATTGGTCACACCGAAGGCCGAGCTCTTGCATTGATTGAAACAAAGATGGTTTGTATTCAAATAGATGCCTTTGATAAGAAATACATGAGCAGTAGTGCGGGAAGTACGCTTATTTTGTAAATTTTGAATAGGCAGTAGGCACATAACAAATAATGTTATTTAAATACGATTAGTTCACAACTTACAGACGATAAAAATTTAAAGTGACATAAACAAAGAAGACAACGAAACAAAAATCATTTTAATGTTAGTAGGTACGTACTATGAATAACCTTTAAATATTTTTATCGAACAATTCTCATGTAGATACAGACACTGATAACTTATACTTTTATGATACGAAAAAACAAAAGAGAAAAAATGACAAGAAGAAAAGGGAGATTATTATTAATATTACACGTAACCAGACGAAACCACTCAATATATTCCTCCATAAAACAAAATGATGCTAAGAGTCCAATTTACAAGGGTGTTGACCAGGTATGCACATAAACTCGTAAGCTGGGGTGATCCCAACCATTGTTATGGTAAAAGTAGGTATCTCGTAAAAGTGGATTATCGGCTTGTTTTGCTTATAATAGAGTCATAAAACGTTTTGTGCAGAATATTTTAAGCTAAACAACAACTGATCTAACGATAAACTGAAATCTTAATATTAAAACTGTAAAATTTCATATTCATACAATATCATCGTTTATTGCTTTACGAATTGCTTAAAAAATGCCGGTACGCCCCTAAATATTTAAAGGTAATTTAATTTATCAACAATTTTTATTTGGATACTAAGGGGATAAAAGACTATAAAATATGATGAAGATATTGAAATTAACCAAGACATAAAAGTAAATATAAGTAAGATAGGTAGATGGTAGTTAAGAAAGTAGATGAAAGGCCATTAAGCTTTATTGATGTTAATAAATCTAAAAGCTCTAGTAGGAAAAGTAATGATAGGCTGCACACAATATCTATGTGAAATCTATACTAATATTATAAAGCTGAAGAGTTTGTTTGTTTGTTTGTTTGTTTGTTTGTTTGTTTGTTTGTTTGTTTGTTTGTTTGTTTGTTTGGTTGAACGCGCTAATCTCAGGAACTACTGGTTCGAATTGAATTTTTTTTTTGTGTTGAATAGACCTTTTATCGAGGAAGGCTTTAGGCTATATAACATCACGCTGCAACAATTAGGAGCGAAGAAATAATGGAAAATGTGGAAAAAACGGGGAAAATTATTCATTCTCGAGGGCTTTCGTTGCATGCGTTGCGAAAACGATTCAAGATACCAAAAATATATGTATGAAAGAATTATTCCTCTTGAAATGATCTAAAAAAATGTCCACGACAGTATATGTCTATCTTTTAAGATTAACACACTAGAACCGTTTTTATGGTAATCAAATTTGGTCGAACCCACTGCCATATCAAACTTGCCGCGTTTCCAAGTTTAATCTGAATTAATTTTGCTGTGATCCTTTGCTACTTTGCTATTATTTTGTCTAAGCTTTATTTCTAAGTTTAATTTAATTTAACCTGAATTAATTTTGGTGATAGTTTATCTTCCCGAAATTCCTACGGGAGCGGGACCTACGCGGTTGATACTTACGGGTTCCGAAGCGAAGCGAGGGCGGTTCGCTAGTAAGCCAATAATTTCCTGCAATCATTCAGAAAGTGTCAAGCGTAATGTTAATGACTGCATTTAATGCAATGAAGACTTGATGTTGACTCCATTCAAGTTGGAGTTAGACAGGAGTATTTGCGGGTAGTACTTTATTAGGTAGGATTTTTTTGAGAATATTGTGGAAAATTATCTCATATAGATATACCTACAGAGTTTTTGTGACAGTTTGCTGTAAAGTCTTCAAATATGATGTTGGAGAAAATTGGAAAATACCATTCTTTTTGGTGAATGCATCATTTCGATAAACGCTTAATACTAATTCATTGTAAAATTAAGAAGTAAGATTTTGTCTCATTTCATCCTTAACACTTCCTTTAATGAAATTAACTTTCAGTTGTTTTCCTTCGTTGCGTCTAGTTTTCTGTATCGTTGTTGAGAAAGGTAGTTAAACGATTTTGAAATTAAGTAGGTAAAAAAAAAACAAAATATTGCGGCATATGTTTTCATGTTATTACGACGTGGAAGTGAAAAGAAATCCTAAATGAACGAGGTATTGATTTGCGTTTCCGGCAATTATGTTGTAATTACATAAAACACAACTTAATTATTAAAATAAAAAATACGTGCGATAAAGGCGTACGATTAAGAATTAAAAGTACCTTGTAAACAATAACAAAAAATTATCGTTTGATATTAATATTTTTTCCTATCACTATTTTACCCCATTTTTAACTAATCATAAACTAAGTAATGTACCTACGAGTAGATATATTAGATGCCTAAAATCATGTATAACAATATATATTTTTTAATTTAACATAGATCATTTTCATTTTCATTGTATTATCCGTAATCATATATATAAATCAAACTGAATAAAGAAATATGAAGCGTGTAATCTGGTTACACTTGTACAAATGATGAAGGGGACTCATTATAACAATTGTTAACAAAGCCAACAATTGACAAGAACAAATACTACACTAAGCATTATTGTCAATAAAATTTAGCGCTGCATATTTTTTAAAATATCGTCTATGTTTCTTTTGGTACCTACCACCGATATCAATAGACCAAAAGTATAAATAAACTAAACTACTAAAGGTAAGACTAATCTGAATCTAGTTTTTTTTTGTAATATTAACCGTAATATCTCATTAGCAAAGTACTAAGAAGTACTTCGTTTCTGGTTAAAAAAACCTCAGCAACAGTAATATTTAGTGTAGCTGAGGTTCTTTTCTTATTTTTTTCGAATAAGAAAATAGCGGAAAGTCCTCCAATATTGATAAGTAGGCGGATATGAGCGCCGAAGATAAAGTCTACAACCTCGGGACAGATTATATTGATATTTAAAAGTAGGTACCTCATATGTATTTCATATGTTAATCGGCAATACGATGACGTTAATTAATGTTCTTGTAATGTTAAATCTAAAGCTGTTAATTGAACCAAAGAGGTCCTAACGAGTACTTGAACGTCCTTTTATAGAATAGAACAATGCTTAAGTAATAGTAATTAATGATTCTTAACCTCCTATGTCCTTGTTTTTGGCAACGTAATGGACCTTTTGTAGTCCTTGAAACATTCGGGCAGACGACTTGATTAATAGCATTAACGTTTACATTAAAGACAAGAAAAAAAACAAAGGTCTCCAATCCATTTTTTTAACAAATGCCAATTTTGTTCAGGCTTCATAGCAACAGCAAAAAAAGCGGGGCAACGATCACAGTCTATATTTGGTGAGTCACAGACGTACGAAAATGGATGGCGGATATTAAATGGAAAAACTCCTACACTATACAGTATACAACAACTATTATAGGTCTATTAATTAGTAAAACGTTCTTGGAGACTTCGATTCCATTGTTTTCTTAATTGTTTGTGGGTTTATTTAACTTCCTTGTGAGCGAATTGTTATTGCAACGAAGCTGCATTTATTTTGTCCTGACGTCATTGTAACGTTAGAACCTGTTCAGTGACATTTCGACCCGTATTTTACGTAATCATTAGGTAAAGGAAAATGCGTGTCTAACTAAAATGAATCGCCCATTAACATACGAGATGGCTTCTGACGGAATGTGGGAAAACGAAAGACATAAACAAAGCTTGTGAACGTTGTCATCATTATTTAGTCATTTCAATGTAATAAGAGGTAGGTATCTACATAAAAATGTCTGAGCTGTAGATGTGATGAATTTTATGAACTTCTTTGAGGTTTATGACAGTTTCCGATGAAGGTAAATTATAATTTAAGAAATAAAGTTCATTCAAATTACAATACAAAATACAAATAAAGTTTATCGATAAAGTTCATGGTCAAGAGACAAATTTTAAACCAGGTTAAGTTTTACACACAGAAAAACTGTCATATAGGTTTAATGGAATAAAAAATAGGTAGCTCAAGTTAAGTAAAAAAATCTGCTCGCAATGAATATGCAACTTCCTCTGGCCTTGGTTAAAGTATCCTTTCCAATTTGATATTTTCTCTTTTTTTGTGTAATTAATAAAGGTAGAAGTACTACGTGGTTTTAAGTGCCAATTATCATAATGCTAAGTGTCAATTCTTAAATGAAGTTTGAGCTGTTGATTTGCTTGCATGGAAAAGAATTTAAAAAATGTTTTGCATGGAAAGGTGTAAATAAGTACAGATGTAGAAACCAGTAAATATTTACAAGATATTACAAATACATTTAATTTGTTACAAAATTGTTAATTAGTAAGTACATATACAGGCGTCATAGAAACAATATTTCAGTTACATCTTTCTAATATTTAGATTTTAAAATGCTCCAATAAGCAACAGATACATAATATATGTTTAATATATTATTATGTTAAGTATATGCCTTAACATTAAATAACCGTATGCTTAAGGGAAACCGGTCTAAGGTTTGGCAAATATGCGGATAAACGAGATTTCTTGAACATTGAACTATAATAATAGGTAGGTACCTGCTTTTTTAAGGGCCAAAATATAACTTGACTGGTTCACTGTTTCTTATAATATAAAATTCTCGTGTCACAATGTTAGTTATCATACTCCTCCGAAACGGCTTGACCAATTGTAATGAAATTTTGTATGCATATTCAGTAGGTCTGAGAATCGGCTACTATCTATTTTTCATACCCCTAAGTGATAAGGGTTGTTCACCCTTAACATTTATTTTTTAATTTTTGGACAAAATTTTTTGTTTTTATTTTTCTATAATGTGGCATTAAAAATACATACAACCCTAAATTTTCACCCTTTTATCACCAACCCCTATTTTTTAATAGTCATTTTCCTAGAAATAATTTATATGGCATAACAACGTTTGCGGGGTCAGCTAGTAAACATATTGTTACGTGTCAGGAGTAATGGGTTCGAGAAAATGCCAAAATGTACCACAAAGACTTTATTGAACTCGTAGAAACACAATTACACACTGTACACAGTACACACCACAACACTATGCACGTAGGTACTCGTAAACACACTCGACGAACAATGTATCACTCGTAGAAATCACTTAACTTCTCACTGGTATCGCTCGTAGGTATCGCTGGTATCTTCCTGGTTCCGCTTCCGAAACTAGAATGTCCGCACTTGATCGATCGCCCCTTTTTATACCACTCACGCACCATTCACGCCAATCCAGAACTTTCTCGCTAATTCCGGACGGACCCGATTCGTATAAAATTCGAGAACGTTCCTTGCAACCGAGTTCCGCCCGTATGACTATTGCCGTAATGGTCGAAGCGTCGTGCGTACGGGCAAGCGCGCTATTGTTCTATTGTTGACTCGACATGTTTATGGCCCCTATTGTTTATTGTTTTGCGAGGTGATACGCCAGGGCTGTCACATTGCCCCCCTCTTAGTCATGCTCGTCCCGAGCATTGTTCGATCCGTGAAATGGTGCCAATCGGTCCACGTGCACGATCTTCGGCTTTCTTCTGTCCCCCTGTCTGATCCGGTAGGTCACGTCATTAATCCTCGTGACAACGGTGTAAGGGCCTTCCCATCGTGCTTGTAGCTTCGGAGACTTCCCTTTCTTCCGCAGTGGATTGTGCAACCATACAGAATCTCCCTCCTTGAAACCATGTTTCCGAGCATCGCGATCGTAGCGGGTTTTCATCTTTTCACTGGTCTTCAAACATTGCTCCCTTACAAGATCATGTGTCTCGTCCAATTGTTTCCGTAAGTCCGCGATGTATTCAACTGTTGGTTTCGGGGCATCTGGCGGTGTTCCGGTAAGCAAATCCAATGGCAGACGCATTTCTCTTCCGAAGTTTACTTTAGCGGGTGTAAATCCCGTGGACTCGTGTATGGCAGACCGATATGACATCAGGAACAGAGGAATGTACCGATCCCAGTCTCGCTGATGTTCCTCGACGACCTTGGCCAAGTGATTTTCCAACGTTTGGTTGAATCTCTCCACCATGCCGTCAGATTGAGGATGCGCCGGTGTGGTACGTGTCTTATTTATTCCCAAAAGATCACACATCTCCTGGAATAACGTCGACTCGAAGTTCCTGCCTTGGTCGCTGTGTAACTCCAATGGTACACCAAAGCGGCATACTACCTCCTGGACAAGTTTCTTGGCCACGGTCTTCGCCTCTTGGTTCGGAGTTGCAAACGCTTCCGGCCATTTACTGAAGTAGTCTTGAACCACTATGATGAATCTATTCCCGTCTTCCGTCTGAGGGAATGGCCCAGCAACGTCTATGGCGATTCTTTCCCAAGGGGCTCCGACGTTGTACAGCTGTAGTTTCCCCTTGGATCTAGTGCGGGGCCCTTTCACTGAAGCGCACACTGTACACTTTCTGCACCAATCTTCAACGTCCTCTCGACACCGCACCCAATAAAAGCGTTCTCGTATCTTTACGAGGGTCTTCTTGATGCCGAGGTGCCCGCCGGAAGTGCCATCGTGTACGAGCTTCAGCAAATCAGCCACTTTACTCCTGGGGATAACCATTTGCAGGGTTCTCTCCTTTCCGTTGAGTGATTCCCAGCTCCGGTAAAGCACGCCATTCTCTAATACAAGGCTGTCCCACTGAGCCCAGTATGCCTTAGTCGTCGCGCTTGATGCTGACACTTCACTCCACAGGGGCCTCTGTCCTTTGGCTTTCCATTCCATGATCAGGCTGAGGTCTTTGTCTTCCTTCTGAGCTTGGCTTACTTGCTCCGTTCCCCAAGACTCGTCTAGGTCCTGCATCCTTATCACCCTGACCTCTTCTTTGGCCTCATGCTTGATGCAATGTCGACATTCTTCGGAGCATGGGCGTCGCGACAGGGCGTCGGCATTCGAATGAGCTCTTCCGTTGCGATGCTCTATTACGAAGTTGAACTCTTGAAGCTGTTCGATCCACCTCGCGACCTGGCCTTCCGGGTTCTTGAATTGCAGAAGCCACCTCAGAGCAGCGTGGTCCGTCCTTATTGTGAACTCGCGTCCCAACAAATACTTGTTGAAGTGCTGAAGGGTCTTCACCACAGCCAGTAATTCTCGCCGAGTCACACAATAATTTCTTTCCGGTTTCGAAAGGGTCTTGCTAAAGTACGCAATGACCACCTGCTGGCCGTCCTGTTCTTGGGATAATACTCCTCCGATGCCAGTATTGCTAGCGTCCGTGTCCACTATGAATCTCCCTTCTCTTCTGGGATAGCCAAGAATCGGAGCCGAGCACAGACGTTCCTTTAAGCGAACAAACGCATCTTCGCAATCGGAATCCCAACTGAAGATTCTCTTGTCCTCCGTGAGACGGTGTAATGGCTTGGCTATCTCTGAGAAGTTCTTCACAAACCGACGGTAATAGGCACATAACCCCAAGAATGCTCTTACATCGGTCTTGTTCTTTGGTGTCGGCCATTCTTGAACAGCTCTTATCTTGTCTGGATCAGTTCGAACACCTTCGTCCGATATGATGTGTCCCAAAAATGATACTTCCTTCTTGAAGAAGTCACATTTCTTCGGATTGAGCTTTAGGTTGGACTGACGGAATCGTCTGAATACCTTCTCCAGATTTCGCTTGTGTTCCACGAAGTTTCGTCCCATGACTATGACGTCATCGAGGTATACCAGACAAGCGTCCCCCAAAAGTCCCACCAACACTCGCTCCATGAGACGCTCAAAAGTGGCAGGAGCGTTACATAATCCAAAAGGCATTACGCGAAACTGCCACAAGCCATTTCCGGTTCCGGTGGTAAAGGCGGTCTTCTCTTTGTCTTCTGGCCGGACTTCTACTTGCCAGTAACCACTCTTCAGGTCGACCGTCGAAAACCACTTCATGCCACCAAGCATATCCAAAGTGTCGTCAATCCGAGGCAGAGGGTAGCTGTCCTTCTTGGTAACGGTGTTAAGCATCCTGTAGTCGACACAGAATCTAGTACTGCCATCCTTCTTCTTCACGAGTACCACAGGTGAACACCAAGGGCTAGTTGACGGCTCGATCACCTTGCTGCGCACCATGTCCTCGATCATTTCTGCAACTTCGTGTTCCTTTGCCAATGGTACTCGTCTCGGTCTTTGCTTGATCGGTGAAGTATTGCCGGTATCTATTGGATGAGTGACAAGATTTGTTCTTCCAAGGTCGCTATTTCCTCTGGTAAAGATGTCCTTGTAGTCCATCAACAACTTTGCTGCCTGAGTATATTCTTCAGAGCTCAAATTCCTCCTGGTCGCCTCCAGCAAAGATGTCATGTGATCCGTTGATCCAAGTTTGTCAGAGTTTTCTTGGACCTTCCTCAAGCTGTCCACGGCTTCACATCGGCCAATAACCGTATTCTTTGCGAGATGTATCGGCGTGCTGCTAAGATTGATGACCTTTAACTTGGCGTCACGTTTGGTCATGAGCAGTGTCCTTGCCGTGATCCAACTAGGATGATCTCCGTAGTCTTCTACTACGACACATCGATCCAGCTTCATCTCTTCTGGAAACCTAATCTGGACCAAGGTTTCCGATCTGGGTGCCAGCTTCACTGTCTTCAAACAGTACACTGCTCCTGAAGATGAACCTTCCAAGAAGACTTCTTGATCCTGGAAGCTTAACACTCCTTTCGCTATGTCAACTATACAGTGATGTGTTCGTAGGAAGTCCAGTCCGATAATGCAGTCGTCAGTTATATTCGCTACCAACACAGACTGCGTGTAAATGTCACTTCCGAGTTTCAGTCTTGCTTCCGTAACTCCTAGGACGGTCACTGGCTGGCCTGTCGCTGTCTGCAGATTGCATGATGGTCGTCCATTTTCCCACATGATAGTCCTCTTGAGTAGTTCCGGTCGAACGATGGATTTCGATGCTCCCGTGTCAATCGTAAAGCGACAGGGTATGCCATTTATTTCTCCAGTAGTTACGAGGCTGTTCCCGTCACAAGCTTGTGATACCAAAACAGTAGGGGCTCGACGAAGTCCAGCCGCTGCCCGTCCCGTGGCGCTGACGCCTTTTAATTTTAGGAGCTCCTGGGTGTCAACTTGGGTAGCCGTCGAGGTCTTCGTAGGAGGCTTGGCAGTCTTCTTAGCGGCGGCGGCGGCTTCTAGCTCTTGCACTTGCGTAGCCCTCCATACCGATTTCGGTTGTTTCCGTGTCCGGCAGCTAAGCCTAATATGACCTCGTTCACCGCATCCATAGCAGATAGGCCCAGTATGAGGTTGAATCGTCGCTACGACTTCGCGCACCTTATAACCTTTACAGTCGCTTCGTACCGCTTCAACTTCAAGGGCATGCGCTAAAGCTGCTTCCAATGTGGCGTGATGACCCAAGCGCACCGTTGCTCTCACTTCGGGATCCCGTATTCCGCTGACGAACGCCTCTAATACTTTGTCTTCTACCGGTGTGGAACTCGACGCATAGGCTCGGCGTACGAGGCGCTCGATCTCCGTAGCCCATTGTTGCAGTCCTTCGCTCGACCTCTGTGACCGGTCTTTGAGCTGCGCACGATATACATGCTCAAGGTGCTTCTCCCCGTATCGAGCTTCCAATGCCTTAAATAGCGACTCCAAAGTGCGTCGCTCGGCGGGCAGGTTCTCAAGGACCAGCAGTGCCTCCCCTCGAAGAGCTAAGGTAAGTGCCGCCAACGAGTGCTCGTCTTCCCAGCCATTCCCATTTGCAACTACCTCGAACTGGTGCTTGAACGCCGTCCACGAGGTCGTGCCGTCGAAAGTTGGGACCTTAAATTTCGGGGCCCCAGGGCCTGAACTGGTTGCTGCCGTGCCCAAAACCTTCATTTTTTGCAGCTTGTTGTCCAAATCCACGAGCCTAGTTTCGTGGGAGTTGATTATAGCGTCGTGGGTCTTGAGGGCTTGGTCGTGCTCGGTTGTACGAACCTTTACCAATTCTAGGTCTTCCTTCACAACGTTTAAATCACCCTGGAAACTATCCAGCTTTGCATCGATTGTCTCTAGGCCCGTCTCCATGGTTTTGCGTTGGCTCTTCATGTCTTCGCGTAGGCTCTCCATTTTACTTTCCATGCGCTGTAAGACGGTTAACAAGGAGGCCATATCGAATGCACTCGGTGTCGGTGCTGCTGCGGCTGATGTAGTCGGTGGTCCAGCGGTGGTCTCCGTCTCCATGCGGTCACGACCCGGCGACTCCATCCGCGCGGCATCCAATGCCGTCTGCCGTCGCGTACGAATCCCTTCTTCACTCTGCGGTACTACAGGCATTCCGCTTCTGTCACCAATTGTTACGTGTCAGGAGTAATGGGTTCGAGAAAATGCCAAAATGTACCACAAAGACTTTATTGAACTCGTAGAAACACAATTACACACTGTACACAGTACACACCACAACACTATGCACGTAGGTACTCGTAAACACACTCGACGAACAATGTATCACTCGTAGAAATCACTTAACTTCTCACTGGTATCGCTCGTAGGTATCGCTGGTATCTTCCTGGTTCCGCTTCCGAAACTAGAATGTCCGCACTTGATCGATCGCCCCTTTTTATACCACTCACGCACCATTCACGCCAATCCAGAACTTTCTCGCTAATTCCGGACGGACCCGATTCGTATAAAATTCGAGAACGTTCCTTGCAACCGAGTTCCGCCCGTATGACTATTGCCGTAATGGTCGAAGCGTCGTGCGTACGGGCAAGCGCGCTATTGTTCTATTGTTGACTCGACATGTTTATGGCCCCTATTGTTTATTGTTTTGCGAGGTGATACGCCAGGGCTGTCACAATATAATCATTTTTTATAATTCAGTTTTTAATTTACTTGTTGTATAAATAACACAAAAATATAATTATCAATTCTAACTATTTGTTTTCCATCTTAGGTATATGCAACATGTAATGAAAGTCATCGGACAGTTTATTAAAAAATAAAGAATTAGGTATTGTAAGTCAAAAAAAAAAACACTGCGCTTTTAGTATCCCTAGAGAATTCGGATTGTTTTAAATAAATGTCAAAAAAGTGAAAGGCGTGATATATATTGTTTATTTATGTTCTTGGAATAAAATAAATTTGTTCGGCTCTTAATTAAAAATACAGTCGATTTGTCCTTTTGCTTAGAAAATCTGGCTAAATATTTCCTGTTGGCTTACTACTAGGTACTAAGTTACGTCTTTTTATGTCCTTCACTCTTATTTGTTGTTAATATCTGAAAATAGATTTTAATTATCATACTTGTTTTTATTTACATTTTTATTATTATTAATCAGAATTACTTATCTACTATTAAGTGTCTTATTTGACTTTGATGACCGAGTTTTCTCGACCTTGTTGTAAAGTTAGAACAAGCCAAATTTAGCATTGTTTATATAAATCTTAAGAATTGTTTACGTTTTCTAAATTAGTGGTCATTGAATAATGAAAATATATAATTCTTATGCCTTGAAGTCTTGTTTAAGATTTTTAATTCGATCGAGGGAGTTGTGATTCGATTTCTCTATTTTAAATCACAGTAGGTAATGTAAACGAAATATTCGAACTCTGTTTTAGATATATTATCTTGTCAAATAAATTCGATATTTTTTACTTTGTTTTATCCATCATTAAATTCGTACTAGGTACATGTATTATCTACTTTATCAAAATAATTTTAAAAGTGGAGATTTAAGAATTCGTAGCATTGGCCTGAATCATTAATGAATACGCAAATCTCAATAAATCATAAAAGTAGCTCAAATCGTCCGTTTGACACACTTTAATTTTGGCATATTTATGTGACTCTGTAAAGTACTTTCACTACTGATGTCACAGATTGTCACTAATTTTGCACTAAAGAAATGTGTAACAGGACGAATAAATTGTTGAAATTAGGACAGGGTGAAGAACGTGAAGATGATGAAAATAATTATTTAGCGAACATAGATTGATTTATTTCATATGTTGAATTTATTCCATTTAACCTGTTCTATTTTCCATTCGTTAATAGTCTGACAAACTTTAGAGTGTTTGTTTGATGACATGAAAACATTTTGATTTTACCGCTACTTATCCAAATTAAAGGTTTGTCAAACAATTTTTTGAAGAGAATCCGGTGGAAAGGGGAATGCCCGGTATTGGCTCTAAAACGCACTCAAATGAAATTATGTTGAAAAAAAAAAGATTAAAAAAATATAATATGTGCGTATAATATCTCAATATAGGAAGTTTGCCTAACATTGCAGTTTGCAGTACAATAAAAAGTAATGGAAATGATTTATTAAATATTTATATTTTTACGTCAGTTTTGATTATTGTTAGTTGTTGCCATCATAAAAACATTCTGCCGGATAAAATATTATCGTAGACAAAATTCAGTAATAATAAAATGTTTGCTTGTCTTGTAATTTTTTAAATATATAATGGTCGACTGAAATTATATAATATGTAAAAACCTTACATATATTTAATCCTACACATACAAATTGGACTTATATCGATCAATTTTATTTTATTATTGATTTTTGTAGTAATGGTAACTTCGAAAGCTATTGACGTTTGTCAATTTGTCAGAATTGTCAGTCTGAGAATGTCAAACACAGATTTTCCTGTATTATTCCTATCCTATCTCTATGTGTTTTGGCGTATACCTAATGACACAATAATAATTATATTTCTTGCGGGATATATACCAAATAAAACAAGCACTTGCATATTATAATAGTGAGCATGTAAGGCGTAACGGTGCTATAAAATAGAGTCCCCAATCAAGAATAACTCTTCTTAAATAGGGGGAAAATTGCACGCATGTAAGTCGAACAGTATACGCATAACTTCTACACCCGAACTTTGTTTCGTAATAATCTTTCACAAAACAATTCATACTATCATATACTAACAATGTACTACCTGACCACAATAATTAGGCGCATGTCAGATAGCAGTCACGCGGGCCCCCCACCCCGCTCTAGCCCCGCGCGTCCCCTAGTGAGGCGCAGTCGTGTACAATTGTACATTAAGATCATTTAGACTAGGCTGATGTGAACTTCGTTTTCCGAGATGTTTGCGCAGGTACAGTAACTGACCAAGTACAGGTGGTAGGGCCTAGAGCTCACCCGGGGAAGTACCACCGCCCGCCACGGTACTTTGTACCATTCCTACCGTGTAATAATTGTTTTAAGAACAATTGTGTTCCGGATAGGAAGGTGTGGTGCCGGTTACACTTTTTAAAGGCGACCATCTCAGTCCTCAGGGGTAGCAACGCATGTGTGACCGAATTAGAACGAGACTCATTGAGTCTAGTTCTGGGTCGGTCACAGTTGTTATGGGCGGCAGCGGAAGGTGGTGCTGCATGCTCGTTTGCTATCTTAATTCCATAAAAAAAATTATACCTCCATTAAACATTCACCATGGTACTTTTGGTACTACTGCAGAATGTACTACGTATTCCCATCCCTATTTCCAATGACGTCTTAACTGACATGCGCCTAATTATCGTGGTCGGCTAGTAGCATATTTTTCTATTGTGCATTTAGAGCCTATCTCTCTATGAGGGATGGGCATCCCCCTTTACAACGTATCCAATTTGGATTGCGGATTTAAATGACTCACTGTTGTTGAATGATTTTATATCGATCTAAGTTTATTTTGAAAAGATACACAGTCAAGAAAGGATCCATAAAATATTTATGTTACGTTTATAGTCATAATTTGGTTGAAAGTGGGTAAGAAGTCTCTAAATCGTAGCATCCTTTGTTTTCAATAATACCTAAACACTGTTAACTTTCACATTTGAAAGAAGAACCTCAGTAACAAATCCGAAGAGCAAAATTTAAGATGAAATAAAAACAAAAATAATATTGGATGGGAATCCATTATACATCTTATGGCAAGGTCTCACTGGGTGGATTAGACGGTATTAACAATAACAATCTGCAAAGCAAACAATCCTTGGATATCTTGAAATGGTAATTTGCGCCAAAAATATCTGAAACAGAAAGGCTTTGGACAGGCCTTACAATGCGCGGCCAAATTGACCTCGACATGGATATACAATGACCCTAAATTGAGGAACTAGGCTTAGCGGTAACGCAACAAATCCGTTAATGTACTTGAAATTGAACTTAGTCTTGACTACGTTAAATTTTATGGGTACTGTTGAATGCAAAATCTGTCACCTTTAAATTTGTGAACATCGTGTTTTAAATTTTTTGTTAATTAAATAAAGCTTTGCATAAACTTAATGGGCTTAAAAAATAAAATTGCGGCCAGTATACCCTCGACCTACTTCAACGATGGCCCCATATTGTTGAGTATGGTAAATTATAATCTGTAAATCTATGTTGGTATGGCAGAGACCACTTGAGATGCGTGCATAATAATTGTCTTTAATTTATGAGATTGAAAATACAGGATGTTACGATTTGGACTCGATGGTTTTTTGACGTTTCTATAGTATCCTTAAAATAAATGAATCCATGCATTTATTAGGCAAACTTTCAAAATATACCACGCCTTTTACCGGAAGAAAGTTACAAATTTGAATTTCTCTTTTTTGATGTTGCTAAGTTTATCTGTGCCAATCCTACGCACACAATATCCGCTATATCTACTAGACCTAGACTGATTGTTGCCATGTTTGTCAGTTTTTTATTTAGGTACTTTTCTATCCTTGACTGCTTGACAACGCAACGTCTATACATGTATGCATTTTTCACTAGATCGATTCCGCCTACTACCTAAGTCTTTTAAAATTTAAAAACGCGTTTATGCAAGCATGCATATATGCGTTTTTAAATGTACCATTTGTTTTTCAAATAAATCTTGCATATCGAAGGTCATGCCAATGTCATAGCTAATATTCAACAAGGTCAGTTTATCTTGCATATGCAGATGAGGGAACATTCTGGGTTATTAAATAAAGATACATGGGATGCGGTATCTATGGAAATATCAGAGTCACGAGCTGAGACATGAGCCAGAAGAGTTATTCCGGTCATTACTAATAGATTGCAGATGTCCAGCTTTTAAAAGAACTCGAGTATTTTGTTTTCATTTAATTATGTTTTTAATATCTTTCATTATCTTCACTTTTTAGCTCTCATGATGTGAATGACTTCTTACTTTAATTTTATGGAGTATTTGCGTAAAGTAAAGTGTATTTTAATATGTTGGAGTAAAATATCTGCACTTCACTAAGTATACATATAGCTAAAATTTATGTTTAAAAAAAATGATAAAATAATTTCTTTAATTTTGCGTTTTCAGGAATTTGTGTTATTTAAAATCATTATCATTTTTCAACTAATAAATTAACAATTATTACTTTACCTAAGTGTTGATATTTTTGTAATGGATTTCCTATGTTTTATCGTTAGTATCATTGAAATATTTTATAATTTTTAAATATTCTGTAACAATTTTAATGTCATTGAAAAGGCCAAGACCTCTTTCGTGTGAATATTTCTTTTTACCATCTTTAAGTCTTCATTAATCCGCTACTTAATAAACTTAAAAAGCGAATATTTATTAAAGCTATGTTATTACATTATCCGATACCAGATCTGTCCGCAGTACATGATTTGCCCGCTATCCCAATCACCTAGTAACTCGGTCAGTTTGTCCACAAATCTAACCGCATTTAGTTAATTTTCGTTCCCATTCCAAAAACAGGTTAATTGCAGCGTTAATGTTGATTTGGATTCGGCTCTTGGCAATCGAATGACACGAATTATCTCGATGATATATTCTTACTTAACACTCACACACACACCTAAGTGTTTTTTATATTTATTTTGTTTGGTTTCTGTTTCCATTGCTCGAACCCCAACTGCAGTTAAAACTTTATTTATTAATGTCATAATTTCCTATTAGTTTTGAACACCAATAAGTCCATTGGAATAACATCTCTACACCAACGTAAATAGAAATAGCAGGTACAATTGTTTTTACAATTTCATCTCTGTGTACTCTGTCAATTTTCTTTTAAGCCTCTTATTTAATTTTGATTTAGTATGAAGCAATATGATATTAGTAGTAACCTATACTTTTATTACCTAACAATTTAACAAGCACCTTAGTGGTCATATATTCGTTAATGATTGAGTGGAGTAATATGTTGCTAAATCAATTGTATCTACAAACGGCGATGAAGTAATCAACTCATGAGAGAAGAGATTTGAATCTGCTAATTCTTTAGTTATCAAATCTCGCAATAACGTTTGTGTTAATATAATTGGAAATTTAATCTAAAATGACTTGGCTATTTTGTTGCATCAATGAATTTTTTATTACAGAAAATATTCATTCATTCCATGATATGGGTTTACACACCGACACAAATAATCCCTATACGGAGACAAAAGAGGCTTTTGTCATAAAATCCTATTGGCTGACTGGGGTCTTTGCTATGAGTGACAGGATTAATAATTGAATATACTTTCCTATTTTTAATAAGTATAAATTTTTCACGCGACAAATAAGTGACTGTGTTCTTTTATGTTGACAAAATAAAACTGATCCATAAAAGTTTATAGGCTTATAAACATACTACGCAATAATAAAATAGATTAAGTAGTTTGTTAATAGGAAAAACTAGTAGTTGATAATAATTGTGATCCTAAACCAGTAGGTGACCGCGACCAGGTTACTTAAGTCCTTGCAATATGGACAGCTCTGAAAGGATATTTAAAACAGTGGCGAAATTAGAAACTAGGCGTTTCCCGTAGTGTTGCTGGATGTTGGGTGTGTTTCAATCCTACACGTTAAACAGAAACCAGATTCGTGGCTTGTAGGTGAAGAAAGTATGAGTCATAACAGCTTTAGGGAATATGTTTTATAAATCAAAGAACTAGAATTTCAAACTAAACCATTCACTTTTTACTGGTAATGGTGTCGATATTGTACAACCATTTCTAAAATTATGAACTGCGTCGTAGGTTGTCAAGCATGGTATGTAAGCGAATTCATTACAGGGTCACACGATGGTATTTCCGCCGCCTATTGACTTAGGATGTGGTTCGATGTTAGTAAGCTGGGTATCCATTTGCGCAGCCTCGTGGCGAGCTGCCTCATCCTGAGCGTGCCGCGGGCTGCGGAAAGTACATGCGTCTCCACTTGAGCACACATAATATCGTATCGAGCGGCAAGCCTCGACCCGAGCCACGATTTTCTCAATTCCTCATTAACCACCATGGTTGACGCACGTAAAGTCGCTGCAGCATTAGTAGTAATTAGTCACTACAAAAGGAAGCAACATAAGAAACGGAAACATCGATGGTGGATTAAGGAAATATATCGTCAGCGAAATGTTCATGCAAAACAATTGTTGTCAGATATGACCTTTGAAGGCGTAGAAGAAACTATTAAAAATTTTACCAGAATGAACTCTGAAACCTTTGAAGATCTATGCATCAAGCTTGAACCCATAATTGGAAAAAAAGATACATCGTTTCGCAAAGCAATCACAACAAAAGTACGACTGGCCATTACCCTGAGGTTTTTAGCAAGTGGTGATTCATTTGTTAGTTTGCAATACCTTTTTAGAGTGTCAAAGCAATCTATTTCAAAAATTGTTCGCGAAACATGTGATGCCTTGGTAAAAGTGCTCAAAGAATATGTTCAGGTATGTTAAAAATGCTTTATTAATCAAAATTTTAGTAAAGTATAAAGTTACAATAATGACAGAGTAGTAAATTGTTCAGTATTTCCAGCAGAATCTTGTGAGTTCACAGAAGTTTGCCCATATTGTTGGGAATTTTGTACGTTCGCAGAAGTTTGGCCGTATTGTTGCGTGTAGTATCCTTGTTGTCGTGTACCTGGTAACATCCCTGTATCAGCTTGAAATAAGATATCCATTATAGCTTTTTTAACGTGTGCTAAAGTAATTGGATCATATTTTCTAAGTTCTGCAGTAATATGTTTACCAAACGTATCATAACTATCATCTGTATAATTTAACACTTCCATAGCTTTATCTAGATCTATATTATCTTCACAAGCATCAGTCATTTTTCTTTTATTTGATCTTGAAGTTTCGGGCTGCGTCTGTTGTTGATCATCGCGGGGCAAAGATGATCGCTCGGAAGAAGTTTCACGCATCGATTCATTTTCTTCAAATAATTCTTCATTCTGTAAATCAAAATAAATAAAATCATCAAATAATGTTTTAGCAGTACGATAGCCTAATAGTAAAATATGTGACGTAATTTTCAGATACCACCGTCAGAAGAAGAATGGTTAAAAGTAGCACAAGATTTTGAAAACCAGTGGCATTTTCCTCATTGTGTGGGGGCCCTCGATGGCAAACATATTATTCTTCAATCACCAATTAAAAGTCACGGAGAATACATAAATTATAAAAATTTTCCCAGCATCGTATTGCTTGGCTTGGTGGATGCTAATTATAATTTTATGTATGTAGACGTTGGATGTCAAGGACGCATATCCGATGGTGGAGTCTTTAAAAACAGTGCATTGTACAAATCATTGGAAAATAATGAATTAAAGTTACCAGCACCCTGTATATTACAGACACCATATTTGATTAAAGTGCCCTATGTTATATTAGCTGACAAGGCATTTGCTTTAAACAATTATACTATGAAACCGTTTGAAGGAACCCCAGAAAATGGTTCTCCGGAAAGAATATTCAATTACCGTCTATCTAGAGCACGAAGGGTAGTAGAAAATGCTTTTGGCATCATGAGTTCTGTTTTTAGAGTGTTAAGAAAACCAATGTTATTGGAACCAGAAATTGCTACGAAAGTGGTACTGGCTACTGTTTATTTGCATAACTTTTTACGAAAAACAAGGGCAAATATTTATACACCACCGGGAAGTTTGGACTCTGAAATCGATGGAAATTTCGTACAAGGGTCGTGGAGGAATGAACCAGATTCGACTTCTTTTGTGCCTTTACGTGCAATTCCTCGAAGGTCTGCAAATGACGCAAAAGCAATTCGGTCACACTTGGCTACACACTTCGTTACAAATGGACAAATAACATGGCAACATAGATATTAAATATAAAATATAATTAGCACTAATCACTATCCGAATCAGAAGAAAACATTATGTAGGTACGTTTTAAACACTGCGAGGGTCTATTCAGAAATGAAAGAAATAACGCACGAGCACGCCACGACACGACACATAAGTGTGCACACTCACCGTCACGACAGTAAGCACCAGGACACGCCACGACACGTAAATATGTTTCCGCCTTTAGCCCAAAGCTTACTGACCCCAGATACTTACAGAAGGCGATGGTTCTGAATTTGTTGTGTCTCTTGCTGCAGAAGGCGGCGATGTGTCGATAGACATTGAGTTTTGAGTCTCACGGGGAGAGAATTTGTCAGCCAAGAAGTAAAAGTGCTCATAAGCGAACCATTTCGATATATACACCTCATTACGACCTAGAATAAATATCATTTTTATAGTTGGGTCATTTTAATAGGTCACATTAATTGACAGTTCGTCAAAATTTTCCAAAGTAACCTTGTAAGGGAGGCACCCCATAGTATCTAATACATTCCATACTAGATATTGTTAAACTTTTTACACTTAAAATTAAGGAACTGACGTCGTTACAAAGTTACGTCAATGAACTCTTTTTCTTTTTAAACTAGAGAACCGCCCGCGCTTCGCCTCGGAGCCCGTAGGTAACAGCCGCGTAGGTCCCGCTCCCGTAGGAATCTCGGCTAAACAGTAGCCTTTAATATGATATACTGGAACAACAGATGTAACATTTGCCTGTGACATAAGTAAATTACATGTAGTATTTGATAGCGTGATTCAGAACTTGCAAATGAATTTTACTAACGCCATCTAATAACAACAACCGGAACTAAATATCTAGCAACTAACAATACATCGATCTTCCCATGGGAATGAGATGTTTTGCCGCAGTAAAAAGTAGCCTACGTCACTCTCCAACCTCGTAACTATCCCCACACACATAAACCATACCATATAATAGCCATGTTGCGACGTGAAAGAGTCACAAACAAACAAACACACTTTCACATTTATAATATTAGTAAGGAAGTAAGGATAGTAAGAATATCAGGGATGGTACCGAAAGAAACAGATGAGTAGATAAGTTGAATTCGAGAAGTCGAACTAATCGTCAAAAAGTATTTCACGATTACAAAATAAAATGTATTTTAATACAAACAAAATTAATTTTATTACATTTTAGGGAAAAAATATGTAATTAATCATTTATATAATAACGTCTGGCTCAAAAGTCAGTATCTAGAAACGTGAAATGTTACAAAAAAATCATGATTTCATTTCGCGCCATTATTTGACGCCATTTTTTAGTCGTTGTGTGAACTGTGCGCTTATTAATACTTTTTATAACATTCGCAATCAATTTACAGATGTTTGAAGTCCTTATCGATTTGTTCAATTTAATAGATATTTTTCAGCAGGTTATCCTCAGTATGAAGCAAAGACAAACAGTTGTCTAATGTGGCCTATTAAAATGGCCCTACTTTAGAGGTACACTACGTGAGTAAAATGAGTAAAATGAGTATAAAATAAATGACAAGAAATATACAACTAATTTTCAAAAACCAATGAATTTTTACTTGATCCCGTGACAAGACTTTTTTTATGCCGAGATTTTTCCCTCCGAAAAGATCCACAAAGCGAAGTAATTTTTTTTTTTACTTCGGAAATGGGTAGTTTCATTTCCTTGCTTATTATTTTCCAAGAATCTTCTTTTAATTGTTTATTATAATGTTGCGGTGAAGTTGGATCCCACAAATGTCGGTGGTTTTGATATAACTTAATTAATTCGATACATTTCTCATTATCCATTTTGCCGCGTGCCGAGCACACGTACGTCCGTCTCCACTGAACGCACGCCTCACACTGAGGCGTCTTTGAGCATGGCCATTTACCGACACGATTTGGCTCGCTGCGCGGCCGCCTCGTTTGGTTCAAGTCGCGGCAAGCCTCGACTCGCGGCGCGGTCTCCACTAGATCAGCCTCGGGCCGAGGCAGCCGCTCGGCCCGAGGCTGCCTCAAATGGATACCCAGCTGTAAACATACTCAATGCTGACATATGGAACATGACTTATTTCACCGTTTTGCTTTCTGAGTTGAAGCGGAATATAAATTGTTCGATTTACCGTATGTTTTGCAAAACTAACATAGCTTTATGGAACAACGCAATTGTTTAAGTAGACTTGGAATTATTGTCGTAAATTAAATGTTATGTTGTAGGAAGCGTACCACTCTCTCTGTAGATGCCGTAATAAGCAATAGAAGTGACATAATAATTGTCATGCCAATTACATATCAATTGACTGGACTCAAAGCGAGATCGTTGTTTGTCTCTGTATACAAGATGTTTTACATATTACTTATATTAGTTTCTCGTTGTTTCAGGTTCGTCATAAATCTCCTAGCGACGAATCTCTTGACGACCTCCCTGCTTGCGCCCGCGCTGTTTGGCGAGCACTCGGCGAGGGAGGTGGCTGCCTGGGTCGAGGCGGGAGACGCCGCGGCGTCCGCCTGCAGCCTGGCCGCCTTGCTGGCGGTTACGCTCATCGCGCTCGACCAGCACCACGCCGTCACCGACCCCCTGCGCTGCCACATGCGCCTGCTGCAACGACGTCCGGCGACCCTCTGCGCCATTACATGGCTCGCAGCAGCCGCCATCGCCATCGCTCGGGCTGTCATCGCAGTATTCAAATGCTATTACCCAAACGAGCCCGCCGTGCGAGGAGTCGAGCTCGCCTTCTACGTCGTGTACTTAACATTCGGAGTCCTAGCTCCGACAGTGACAGTTTGCGTCATGTATGCCAGGATATACCGCGCCGCTCGCTCCTCTGGTTTGAGAGCTCGTGCGCACGGAACCAGTGCCCTGCAACTCCACGAACCAACTGTGAATTTGCCCGACCTCATCGAGGAGGGCGAGGGACTTACGCTGAAAATCGACGCGTCCGACACCGTCGGTGCCGAAAGCGATCGTAAGTTCGGACCGTTTCTGCTCCCGCCGGAGAGACCCATGCGGTGCCCGTCGGTTGCCAGTCTTCGCAACGCGCGGAGAGAAGGAAAATCAAACGAGGATCTCAGAAAGGGATTGCCGGCGGTGAGCTCGGCACCTCTTCTCGCAGCGCCGCTCCTCGGTGTACCACAAAGGACGCCTGTTCCCTCAAATGGCGGTTCCAGAATAACTTCAATCAGGTGCCGGATTTCGAACGCATCGCTATTTCGGTACAGAGAAGAATCTCGTGCCGCTCGCGTTGGATTGCTGACGGGTGCGCTAGTGATGTTGCACGTGCCGCACGCGGTTACGGCGTTGATTTCTGCAGCCGTACCAGAGCTCGGAGCGAGTATGAGGACGCCGGGACTGGCGTTGCTTCTGCTGGCGTCGGCGGCGTCGCCGTTCCTATTCGCGTTGCGATCGCGCCGCGTACAGCGAGAAGCTAGACGTTTGCTGCTGCCGGAAAAAAGCGCGTGGGATCGAGCTTCAGGGGCGGCATCTGCTGCTGCGGCGGACGGCCAGCGAGCTCGGGCAGCGCTCGAGCTGCTCCGGACTTTAACCCCGGAGGACGTCGCCGCCGCCGGGGCGGGAAACGCGGCGGAGGGGGGCGTCTGCCGTGGCTCTTTCAGCTCGGGCGGCAGCACCCAGCTGTCGTCGGCCTCGGACGAGTGACAACCGCCCCCCGCGCGGCGCCTGCGCTTCGCCTCGCGACCCACCGCTCTACTTATCTGTGATACTAGGCTAGGACCCGCGCTCGGCGCGACTGTTAGACTGATTTAGCATTAAGTTAATTTATTTGTGTCCATGTACCTTTCCGCTGAGCGGACCGATTTATTACCACTAAGTGTATGAATAAATTCGTATCGAATATAATTGTCGTTTAATTTTCGAGGCCTAGCCCGAGTGACTCATGCTGTTATGAAATACACACAGTAAGCTGGAAACGGCGAAGGTTGACGCCGGAGCGGTAGGTTACGAAAATGGTCGTTTCACGAGTTCTTGCACATAATTTTCCTAATGCAACGCAATTTGCTATTGTGTGGCCGAACTCAATCTCGAGGAAATATGACCACGAACATACCGATACTCATACGAAACAGTGTGATAGAGTAATTACGTAAAATTCGTAAATCACGATAAATTTATATAAAGTTTAGAAATATTATGTAGGTGATTAGGAAGTTAGTTTTGCACAGTTGAAAACTTTAAGGTCATCTAATTTTATTCACATCCGAGCAAGGTCTAATTTATAACCAAATTCGTATAGTTCTGATTTACTTAGCTTAACAATAGATTTACTTATACACACTACACACCGAATAGGACATCAGGGAGAAAGCCCAAATAGCGAAACAGAAATGTCCTCTTCCTAATAATTATCTGAGTGGTAAAAACTTACATGGAAGAGTTGTCCTCAGAACTATCTACTTTTCGCAAGCAGCATGTTTCACGGTAGTTATCAGGTGGTGACATAATCTTATTGCAGTTTTACCTTGCTAGCCAAATATTGGACAGATACACATATTTAAATAGATAGGACAGAAACAGGCACCATGTCTTAACGCGCCTCAAAAGGCATGGAAGAGGTCATGGCATTGGAACTTGATATAAGTACATATACAGTTACTGATAACATTTGACAGAGTTTTAATTCCTCACATTATAAAATTTCGTACATAGGTACCTACTCGTACACCAGAATAACCTAACAAAAGTTCGACTTAATAACATTCGTAGTACAATTTCATCTTCACAAAATTAGTCACTAAGTAGGTATATAGCAGAAGGTGTAATTACTTCAAATAGTTCCGGATCACGCTATGGGGTTGGCGATATCAACGATAGGTACCTGTACCCTTCCTGGGTCAATGACCTTCGTGTTACGGCTTCAAAGGCACCGCAGGTGTAAGTTTACTAAGTACATAAGAAAACGGTGGAAACTACACTGATTTTATCAAAAAAGTTTTATAAGCTTTTAAAAGACACTTTTGTAAGACTATAGAGAAACTGCCGTAAATAAACTACACCTAACTTTTGAACCAAGTGCTATTCGATGGTATAACTAAATATTATCCACAAAATCGGTCTTTTATGGTTTTTTGTTGATAAAGATCATTCCCTCGCCTCGTTTTCTTTAATGTTTTTTTATGGAAAAGCAAAGCGAACACTAGTTTAATAAGCATAATATGGTAATATCAAAATATTTTACTTGAATATCGAACATCAAATGGTAGAGGATAAATCCAAACATCAAACTACATACATAATAAGATGTACTCTTACGATATTGAGCGCAAAGTTGAGTCGACTTTTTAGACTGGAACGATATACGATAGAGAGCATACAAAATTACCAAGACAATAACACGAATTTGTTACATAAGTAAATGCCTGACGTTTTATCAATTATGTTATACTAGAGAACCGCCCGCGCCCGCGCTTCGCTTCGGGACCCGTAAGTAACAGCCGCGTAGGTCCCGGTCCCGTAGGAATCTCAGCAAAAAAGTAGTCTATAACATTTGTCTATGACTTAAGTAAATTACATGTAGTATTTGATAGTGTGATTCAGAACTTGCAAATGAACTTTACTAACGCCATCTATTAACAACTCCAGAACTTAATATCTAGCAACTAACAAAACATCGATCTTCGCATGGGAATGAGATGTTTTTCCGCGGTAAAAAGTAGCCTACGTCACTCTCCACCCTCCTAACTATCCCCACACACATAAACCATATCATATAATTGCCAGGTTGCGACGTGAAAGAGTCACAAACAAACACACTTTCACATTTATAATATTAGTAAGGATTTAAAAAAAAGGCTATTTTATCTCTTGCTCATAAGAAATTGGATGTTTTTACTTTATAATGGTATGAGATCGTCACTCGTCATTATTGCCGATGCGTTGAACGGTATCTAATAAAGAAACGGTGAACCCCTATTAATTCTGATCCTTCGAGGTTGCAACTGAAACGAGTAAAGAGTAGAAGCGATCTGATATCATATTTTAGAGCTAGATTTGTATCTAAGGTAAGAAGAAATCCTGGTGGTGTCAGTACCTACTTTGCGGGCATTGTAATGCATGATTACTAGAGGTTCTACGAAAGTACTAAACTTGTAAAACTAACCATAACCTTCAACCACATCACATCAATAACCTAAATAGGTACATACAGTTACAAATTAGACAAAATGTACGAAATGTTACACGTGAATCTCATAACTAAATTTGTTGATGTAGGTAAATAAGATAATTTGAAAATACTTTTTAACCGACTTCAAAAAAGAAGGAGGTTCTCAATTCGACCGTATACATAGGTATATGCTTATTTTTATGTTTGTTCAGCGATTTTTTCGTCGTTTATGGGCCGATTTTGATAACTCTTTTTTTTGTTGTGAAGTAGATATGCGCAGTGGTGTCCTTTTAAAAGGATCACCAGGATCTGATGATGGCATCTCGGAGAAATCGAGGGCAACTTTCGAAAATTCTAGGGACGACTAGTGTGTTTGTTAATGTTTTCATAAGTACATGAAAGCGCTACAATTTCATGAAGGTCTGGAGTCGATCTGATGAAGCCGAAAGACAGTCAAGGGAACTCCTCAACGGTTTACTGTACTTATCTAGTGTTTGGGCTTAATTCATTTGTAGTGACGAGAACTTTACACCTACATGTTGAATTAAACGCCATCTGGCGAGTAGTTTTTGAGTTATCTCTGCTTATCGAGGTTGAAGTCGGTTATTTTTTTTGTAAAAAGCAATACTTAATCAACTTAAAATGTTCTTCAATGCCACAAGAATTACTCAAAATAATAGATGCTGTAAATGGTCACCGTCAACTAAACAACACCGTGTCTCTCTAACGCTTCGCTTATCCTAAAGAAGTGCTTTTTGAACACCTTGCTTGAAGAACACCGTGTCCGTATCATAGCTGAAAACCCCCAAAAAGAAGACCACGATTAAATCTTTATATCTATTTATTTATATTTTATATTTTTATATTATAATAAGAGCGTAGAAAAGTCGTGTTTGCTTTTTTACGAAATTGACAAAACAAAATAAATAGGGGGGTTAAGAAACAGTACCAGAACATGAATCTAAAATTTTTTTTTTATTAAAAAAAAGTTTGTCTGTTTGTCTGTTTGCGCGCGCTAATCTCCGGATCGGCTGAACGGATTTTTATGGGACTTTCACAGAAAGATAGCGGAGATTCCTGAGCAACATTTAGGCTATTTTTTATCCCGAAATTCCCGCGGGATCAGGATTCATGAGGGAAAAACTGTAATACGCGAAATCGTGGGCTTAAATTTTTACGGAACTTTCACTGGGAGATAGAGAAGGTTCTAGAGCAACACATAGGCTACTTTTTATCCCGAAATTCCGGTAGGATCAGGATTCACGCGGGAAAAACTTCTATGCGCGAAGTGGCGGGCTTAAATTTTTATGGGACTTTTATTGGGAGATAAAGGAGGTTCTGGAGAAACATTTAGGCTACTTTTTGTTCCGGACTTCCCGCGGGATCATGATTCACCCGAGAAAAACTCCTATGCGCCAAGTCGCGGGCTTAGATTTTTATGGGACTTTCACTGGGAGATAGAGGAAATTGCGAAGTAACAAATGTATAGGCTACTTTTTATCCCGGAATTCCTGTGGGATCAGGATTCACGCGGGGAAATCTCCTATGCGCGAAGTGGCGGGCTTAATTTTTTATGGGACTTTTATTGGGAGATAGAGGAGGTTCTGGAGCAACATTTAGGCTACTTTTTGTTCCGGACTTCCCGCGGGATCATGATTCACCCGAGAAAAACTCCTATGCGCCAAGTCGTGGGCTTAGATTTTTATGTGACTTTCACTGGGAGATAGAGAAAGTTGTGAAGTAACGAAGGTATAGGCTACTTTTTATCCCGGAATTCCCGCGGGATCAGGATTCACGCGGGAAAAACTCCTATGCGCGAAGTCATGGGCTTAGATTTTATGGGACCTTCACATGGAGACAGAGGAAGTTGTGGAGTAATGTACAGGCTCCTTTTTATCCCAGAAATCCCGAAGGATCAGTATTCGCGGAAAATCTCATATTATGTGGGAACGAGATCGCGGGTTCAGATGTTTATGGGACTTTCAGTGGGAGGTAGAGGAGGTTATGGAGCATTATATAGGCTACTCTTTGTTCCTGACTTCTCGCGGGATCGGGATTTACGCGGGAAAAACTCCTATGAGCGAATGAAGTCGCGGGCTCATTAATATCTATATATTTATTTATCTTTGTATCTATATCTATACATTTACAATTACAAACCAAATAAGCAATAGATATAGGTATACCATTATTTATCTTAGAATTCTCGCGGGGTCAGGATTCACGCAGAAAAAACTTTGTGACACACGGAGTTTAACGCGGGCGGAGCCGCGGGCACAGCTAGTTGTTACAATATAAAACCAAGACCCGAAACAAATATTTAAAAATTCGCCACCAAGCTCTCAACGCCGACGCTTGCACGATAATTATTATAATTAACAATGAACACTTTTCATACCATCCCTGATCTTCACGTCGTTTCGTAAAAAGTTGGCAATATTACTCACCTCCAATGTTGGCCTTGGCATTTAACCAGATTCTGAAGAGTTCCTCAACGTCATCCTCTAATTACACGACCTGTGTTGGGAAACAGCTGCTTTAACCGATTAATATTGGTCTACAATATTAGTGAAACTAGTACATTTAATTTTAAGGAACTAACTGCATATTTACTGATGAATATATGCTCATTTGTATTGGAAGCAGTGTATTTGGCAAACTTTGTGCGATCAGCGAGAAATGTTGGGACCAAAGTCGTATACAAAATTAAGCGTTGTATTAGCACTCAATGTAGATGTAAAAAAGACGGGACTGCGCTTGTTTAGTGACGCTCATCTTTGACGATTTTAATTAATCGATCAAATTATGCCACTGTGAGCGTGGCTTGAAGATTGGTGACCGGCAGTGGCAAAACTTTCTTGAGCACTCTTGTGCTTCAGAGGCCTCCTTAAACTATCAGTAGGTACCCAACTTCCTACCAATCGTTTTCGTTAGAAATTGGTCAGGCTTAGGTAGCATAAAATAAAAACTTCTGACACTTGGGTTGGCCACTAATACCTCCACCAATCCACACTGGAGTAGCGTGGTAGATATTACTCTAATCCTTCTCCTTTATAACTTTAGATCCGTGTGCCACTGACGGGTTGATTATTAGCTCTTTGATAAATTATAGTATTGTGGGCACGCTCAAAGCCGACACCTTTTATCGATTGCATGTGATTGACTGTAGTAACTGCGGGCGCGGTCGATAGTATGATGGCTGCTACTACCTATAAAGCTTACGTGTATTATTAATCCTTGGATTCCAGTTATTGTTTTCAGAATGGCCAATAAACACTCCACCTATCTGCATTGAAGCTGCATGAGAAATCCATTACATTAAGGATCAAATAAATAAAGATGTTTTCGAAGTAAGCTGAGATACAGAAACTACAGAGACTAACGACTGCTACCATAATTATGGTAAGCTGAAACGTCAAGAGATTCATTGTAAGAGGCGTAGGTACATGTATTTTTAGGTCTGTTCTAAGAAGTTGATGTAAAAAACCGTTGAGAATAAAATTATATGCACCCCACGCAGTTGTTACTTTATTATACAAGTACATATACATACCTATATATTTTGTATCATGGGGGCATTCTTTTGCGGAAAAAAGAAGTGTGCTTTCTGATATGTTAGTCGTTTAATCCTATGCATTTAGGCTTTTATACAAGTTATAAATTTAGAAGAAGCGTCACTTGCAATTTAATAAACTGTAAACACCGAAAACCCCTATATGGTACTTTAAAGAGACAGGTATCTACTCAGTTTTTGGTGAAATCTTTCTGGGTAGGTAAGTGCTCAAAGCTCTTAGCACTAAATTCTGCCCCGAACCAAACACCAAGAACCTGATAAGAAGAATAAAATTTATCCTGGCTTTGTAGGAGTAGGAGAAGGGAGAAGTAAGAGATAGATTGATTGATTGATCGACGACCCTGTAGCCGTAGCTGGTAGCGACCCTGCCTGCGACGCGAGGGGTCCCGGGTTCGATTCCCGGCCGGGGCAGATATTTATGTGACAGATAAATATTTGTACTCGGGTCATGGGTGTAATTGTAATGTGTTATATGTGTTGTCCATGCCACCCGCGACACAGGTAGGTATAATAGTAACCTACTCCTACTGCGGGGGTACGAGTGTGTTACCGTTTATGTTTATTGATTCTGATGATGAAAGGAGAAAGACAAGATACTTATAATAAGACTTTTGTTTAATTATTTTAATGTTTATAACTATAAGCAATAGTAATGTCGCTGACGAGTACATGTGTCCAATTTTGCTGTGACTACTTACCTACCTACATTGTGACTTACTTAGATATTAAAATTTGTCGAAGCGATTTCGTGGTATTATGTAAACAGCGTGCTAAATCACAGAACAATGTGTATTGTCCTCGGTCCGGTCGAACATTCGCGGTGCGGCGCTTGAATCGGCTACGCGTGGGTCGCGAGTGTCGCGACGAATTTGATTGTGGTCACAATGACTGCCTGTGCGTTGTATTTGTATTGTCGCACTATAATTTCGACGCACACATGGTATGTAACTCGTGACACTCGCAAGGGCAAAGTCGTGTTGCAACGCACTGAGCAAAGCTACGGGTGTTGAAGCCGTAGCATTAACAGTATTTTTAATGGGATTACATACTTTTTTGACTTTGACCAAGTCAGACCTTAGGCTTTAATATACTAACCGAAGTTATAAGAATAAATGATGTTTTATATCTACTGCTGTAAATAAATTTCAGGACTGTCCATTGAACTTGGCACCCATTTAGATTTCACATCTTTTGCCGTTGAAGTCAACAACCGTGGTATATATTATCGTAATACAGCTAGAATTTCAACCAAATCGGACCGGTGGTTTAGCCGTAAAAGCGTCACAGACAGACGGACAGACAGACATTTTTATAATATTAGTGTGGATTGAACTTGGCTCTTATTTCACATTTATGTTTTTTTGGGCTATTATTATCAAGCGGGTGGGTGTATCTAATTTACTCGGCTACAGCCCTACCACCGCGTGTGACGCCGCGTGACGCCGGCTTCCGTCATCTTATGCGAGACTGCACTAAAAAGTCAAAGTCAATATCATTAATTATTCATTTGCGTATCGTAATACACTTAGGTATGTACGTATTTTTGAGTCTACCGCCGTTTCCAAAGGCGCTATTATATATCTTTTGAAGAGGAGAAGAAAGGTGAAACAAACTCCTCACATGTTTTAAATCAATTTACATTAATTACAAAAAAAACTTCTAGTCTAAGGGCTACAATAGACGTTTTTCTCTCCGATAGTCGGTTCCGTTAGTCTGATCAGACAAATTCGGACAATCGAATCGGACGTAGGTATATTGTGTATGTACAAAATGTATGGCACGAGTGCCTTCCGATTGTCTGATCAGACTATCGGAACCAACTATCGGAGAGAAAAATCTGACGCCTATTGTAGCCCTACGCAGGACTGGTCGCAGTATTATCACGTCCAGGCACCCTTATCATTGATATATTCATCTATACTATAATATCCTCCGGTTACAAGTACTTAGTGATTTTACAAGTTGCTTTAATAGGTACCGGCATGTGATTGGGGTCATAAGTTATAACTCTGGGCTGCCCCACTACTACGAGAACTATAAAACTACATTTTTGGACTATTATGGACCTAGCACCTACTACATAACATCACACTATTAAATGCACTTCAAACATTACGAGTATAATAGATACCTACCTAGTCATCATTTGAACTGTAAGTAAGTATAGCATGATATTTCCGTTTCAATAAAAAATACCGACCTGGCAGTAACTCTACAAAAAATATGTACGTACGTACGGTGTGACTTGCAAGTTATTTTATTTACGAAAACCACAAGGACCTACTTTCAGATCACACGACTTTGATAATTTTTTTCATACAGTTTTATTGAAGCTTTTTAATTGATACTTCATTTAGGTTCCGTTTCAATTACGAGAAATATTAGTGATATAATTTTGCACCGTTTATATGTCTGTTTCTCCATATTTTAATATGAAATCGATATTTATCTATTAAATTATAATGACCACAATAAAGATCACGGACAAATGGCGAGTGTAAGGCTCAATGCATTCTCTAGGTACTAAGTAAAAACAGAATTAAACTGAAAAAGACAAAAATCGGGTTGGGATAGTAAATACATACACAAATAATATCTCCTTTGGAATATACATAAAATATAGTATATTAGTACCAAAAAAGTAGTTAAAATAATATGTAAACCTCATTCGATAACAGTAACTGTAATTATGAGATAAAAAATTCGGGGAAGACATAATCATTTACCAAAGTACTGTACCTACTTACTTGTAACTTATTGTGTTTGTATTATTATTTTTTATTTTTTTTTATTTATTAAATCATAACTAGAATCAAATACATCACAATTTTAAACATGTAAACATAAACTCTTTTGAGTTTTACCGTACATCCTACGCCGTCGGCTTGATACAAACTTGTAATATAACAAATAATATACAATTAGATAATTTGCTAATGCTTGAAAAGTTTACTACAAATCCTACGACAAACACATTTTATTGACATAATATTGAGGGTAGAAATTAGAATTGAAAACCAGGTAAGCAAAATCCTTTTGTTAACTTCCTATTCATTAAAAAGTTATCTGACTTAAAAACAACTTGTTCGATATACAGCGTGATTTTAATTTTAGATGAATTTGTGTGAAATAATTTGTTTATGTCTAAAGTATTTTATTTACTGTACCTATTTATATTTATTTATAGTCATTTGTAAATAATATTGTTTTAAAACAAATTTAATATTTTTGTGTGTGATTTTTAGTTTAATATCCTTAGGTGTATTGTTAATTACATAAGGTATTATATATTTTAATTGTCTTTTGCCATATAGGTTATTGTATACAGGTAGTTGAAGTTTTTGGTAATCTTGTCTGCGGGCTGAATATATTATCTGTGGTTTTTGTAATTTTTAGTTAAAATAATGTTGAGTTAACAAAGCAATTTCAATTTTTTCGTGAATAGGTATGATTTTACAAAGTGAAAAAAGCTGTAGATAATCTTCATTGCATTTGGCCTTCTCTTTTTTGGAACTATTTCTTTTATTATGCGCAATTGTATGGTAAAATTTTTATTTATGTGTGTTTTAGATGTTCTTCCGTAACTTGATAATCCATAAGATATTGTAGACTCCGCCAATGATTTATAGAGTAATAGGAGTGTTGTATACGGTATTTTCAATTTTATCAAGGAAAATTTGGCTAATATATGCCTTAATTTATCACAAACATAATTAACATGCTCCTTCCAATTTAAGCGATCGTCGATAACTAACCCGAGATACGTGTGCTTTTTGACCACATCAATGGTTCCGCAATTACACGACACGGGATTCTTAGAGATGTTAAGATGGAAGCACTGATGGTTGTGTGCTATTAGTTACTGTTGTGGACTGCAGGAACTCCTATTCTGGCTTGAGCTAATTATACATTAATTTTGTTTTATTTACATTATACATGTTAAAAGGTACGTATGATTTTAATTTTAATTGAGTAAATTTTTATTTAATTTGTAAACATTCTTTTTACTATTGTATAACTGCGCTGTGTCGCTAATTCATTGACAAATAGCGCTATCACGATCGCTATTTTCGACTGTCAGTAATTGTTAGTGTCATGACGCACATCTAAGAAAATGACGAAAATAAAGTATTTCTGCGAATTGTATTATTCTGTTATCGTTTCCTGCTACAACTGGGATGGGCAACTTAAATTGGAACAGATAAATAAACGGCCTCATTATTGACAATAGCTTCACCTCACTAACGGGTGGATGGATGTACGATGAATGGATGGATAGAGGATGTTTGTGTGGATGGATTTAAAGTCAAAGTCAAATAATTTTATTTATGTGGGTATTTTCAATACACTTATGAATGTTATTTTTTTGAGTCTACCGCCGTTTCCAAAGGTACTATTTCTCTTTATAAGAGGAGAGAGATTGAAGGAAGAACTTCATTATAATCTTTACATTTTTTAGTTTCTTGTGGTTCAAATGTGCACTTGCGAAGAAAATTGCAGTCAACCCAAGTGTCTTAAGATTGCATATCATCCATTACCCTTCGATATGACTTTCGAAGATATAGTGGTAACAATAAGATCTGAGACTAACAGCTTAACATCTCCTCGGAACGATAAAAGTGCTCGTTTTTTTAATTTTCGCTATCTAAAATAAGAAGTACAGAAAAAATATTTTGGCAATAACGAGGTTTCACTTCAACCCTGCAAGTTTATATTTTTAGCACTTTTTTCTTGAACGTGCGTCGAGGCAAATGCAGCTACATTACAAAGAATACATTCTATTGTAGCAAGATCCAAATACGATTCTTATGTGATCTAGTACACAGATGGAAAGAAAGGCAAACAAAATCATAAAAGTGTTTTTATGCAAAGTAATCAATATTTTTGTAAATTTTCCTTTGTGGTAGGGCTGAAACCACGGTGCTCCTTGGTCGAGCAGATCGGGGAAGATCTCTCTCTGCCAGCAGTAGTAGCAGCTATGCTGGCGAAGAAAGCATCCTGGAAAGCTGTGGTCTCCTTCTGCGAAAGTGTCATGGTTAGGAAGGAGTCCGCCGAGCGGGATCGGGAGAGGCCCGATCCTGCTCGTAGAAGGCGTCGGCGATAAGTGCCATACCTACGTGTAGCGGATCTCAAAGGAGGAAACTACACGCAGGGGAGGCACCGGTGCGTTCTTGTGAGATCCCGGAGCCTCACCAAATATGCGGCGGATGGCAGACGAGGGGGTTTTAGTAGGTAGAAATCCTACATAACCCACCATGGGTATCTTTAGATGATTTCCCCCTCGGAAAAAAAGGGCTGAAACCTGGCTGGCTAGATTAGACTGTCGATTGATTCCGTCGCAAAAGGATTCGTAGTGTGCTGGCTTGGAGCTAGAGACAGGGGTTTCTTTCATTCCTTTTTCTCATTCATCTTTCAACAAGTTCTTTTTAATCGACTACAATAAAAAGACGAGGTTCCTCATTCGACTGCTTCATAAAAAGGAGGATGTTCTCAATTCGACTGACTTTTTTGTGTTACTTTGTACGGTGGGAACCGATTTTTATAATCGTATATTTGAAAATTAGCTATATATTATATTTAGCTATATTTGAAAATTATGGTCCAATATAAGACGATGGTGAATATTCGTAATGAGGTGGCTTATCTGTTTTTTTGAGTGCTTCTGCAACACATTGTACTTACATATCATTTTTGAGATTAGAACCATAAAAGAAAGACATTGTACATCACCTCGAGAAATTCATAAAATCAATTGATTTTGGAAATAATAATGTAGGTGCAAATTAACATTTTTCAATAAGGACTTAATTATAAAAGAGAACGATTATTTTTGTCGTCACTTTTCGCACACTACAAGTGCGTTGAAGACCCATCAATTTTATTTTTTAATTTAATGATCATCTACGTATAAGAATCAGTGTTTTGAACTGGGAGTTTTGTTTAAAATTTAATAGGTATGTAATGAAGCGAACCGGAACTGAACAATTTTAAGGCCATATTCGTTTTGAACTGGCCGGATCTTACGTCACCCGACTTAGATACTGTCATTTATTATTTTTCACGTCATAATATTTTTTGTTGTTTCCGAATAACATATAAATTATGTTATGTCCAAATAACATATAAAGTATGCTGTGTCCAAATAACTTAATAATAATAGTAATAATGTGTTGTATGAATTGTGCTGGAGTAAAAACTATTATGGTATAATTGAAATAATTTGGGACTTCTTTAATCGTTTTATTGATCTAGTATCTGGTTTAGATGTGACATCATACTAATTATGAGTATAAATGAATTTGTCATCTATTAAGTACGAGTTTTTTTATGAAATTTAAATATCACAATTTATCATAAATAATGCCATTTGAACTCCGGTTTATCTTTAAAACACGTTTACGTGAGTTTGTGATCAAGTTTATCAACATCGTTTAAAAGAAAGTGATTTTGTAGCAAGTTTAGACCAATATCCCATAGTTCAATGGACATTGTCCTTTAAGCATTCTAGGTCTAAAGTTAAAAGTTCATTTTAAACTTCATTGGCAATAACGTTCGGTATATGGTTAAGAAATTATGTTGAATAATAGTGTTACTGGTTACCTACTACTTAGTAACAAAATAACTGCGGAAAATCGCTACAGGCACGTAAACATGTTTATTAGAAAACCACTTAATTGAATCTAAATGTTAACTATAACTACATGTCACTGTATAAATATACTGATGATATTTATCCATATAAATTTGTATTATCAATATTGCATCATGAATAGTTCAGCGGCGTATTTAAACTATTGCACAATTTTCTCACAATGTTTTTGATAGTGCGTCCGTTATTGTGGCTTGTTCGTCTATGTTACTTGTAGTTTACTACATCATTTTATCATTAACATAATTCGTTTTAACAAGCTTTTAATTGATTTTAATTGTTAAACGTATGTTCAGGTCGAATCTAATATATATTTTTTTAGTCTACGGACTTGAAATTGTGCATATTTATATGTTTTTTATGTTGTGCCGAGCGTCCTGATGGTAAGAAATCATCATTCATAATAGAAATTAATACTACCATAGTAAAATAAGTATATATATCTACTGTGATACTACTAAGCGCCAATGCGTTGCCGACCAAATAAGACAGACGACTCGCTAGATTTACTTGTCCTAGACACTGTGACTGCAACCAATAAATAGATATGTATTTTACGTTATTTTTAGACGAAGAGTGGTTAGATACTACAAGACGAATTATGGACCACTATAAATGGGCAAATTAAATTCCCTCAGGATTAAACTGAGGTATTTGGGTTAAGCTTAAGGCACGTTAAGGCAGCTATTATTAGCAAAAATTGTTCATCAGGGTTCTGCAAGGCTTGGCGACTAAACCCAATATGAAGATACACATACGTAAGCAGACGAAAAATTACTTTAATCTCGTTGAATTACACTGATAAAATGAATTACAATGATCCGTTTAAATGTCTGGGACATACAAAGCAAACCAAACCGTTGTGCCCTAATTTTGTCTCTTTCCCACCCATTCACTAACATTATGCCTTTAGACCCCGTTATCTTATCATGAACAATAATAGCGCCAGTAATGGAACGATGTATAAATCTGACTATTATTACTGTCTGAGGATTTTCCGCTATTCACATCAAGAGGTTTAGTAAGTATCGTTATTGGTTTCCATACCTCTATGGGATATAAAATTGCCATTAGCCATGGACTAATATCACAGAAATCAAGGTCCGAAAATGAACGGTTGTTTGAATAAATGATTATCTGATACCATTATTTATAGACACGCATGGTTCGATAGAAGAACGCTACAAATATAAGTTGAAACAAATGCTTTGCGCCGCCGTAGTTATAAATTTATGACCAGCGATGTAAAAGTTCTAGTCAAAATCGATTTGGTTCAAGTCTCTTATGTATATAAAATCATCCATATGGTAAAAAGAAGAGTTTTTTAAAAAGTTGTACCTAGGTAATTGATTGATTTGATGTTTAGAGATATATGTGCAGACAAAATGACCTAAAATGTGATTTTAAACATCACGATTGTGTCGTATCCTCATATCTGAGTGAACTAAAGTTATAGGGAAAAAGTTGGTGTCTGGCACAAACTTTTGGTCCTAGGGTGGATGGTTAGCGAAATTATTCCATTACTGAACGTTTTCTTGAAAGGCAACTCCAGAGCTAATAATACTCTTGCCATTATCGCGCCCATACGCGCTCGTTTGTGCTCCTCTTTGGGGGCCTACAATTGTCGAAGTTTGAGTTTCATGTACAGATGTACAGTAAGATTAAAGTTGACAGTTGACAGTATTAAAATCCTGAAGATTCCATCTGCAGTTTTTACTTGGCACAACTTTCAGACAAGTGACTTAGATCCTAGAAGTTTTTCCATGAACTGCCTATCAATTCTATAAGCAACGAAGCCGGGTGTAACAGGAGTTCATTTATTACCGTGTGCCGACCTTGTGTTACTATGTAGTACCACGCGCTCTGTACATTGTAAAAGGTTGTTAACCCAGTAAGATTTATATCAGAACTACAAGAAGGCTATTTACAGAGTAAGTTTAATCCTGATTGCACTTAATTAATTGCAGATTATATTATTAATAATAGATAACAATGATTCATGCAAGCCGCGTGATCTGATCATCTGTTTATGAACATTTACAAATGTGTTGATAGTAAACGGTCTTAAATGGTTCTTCTATTTGTCTTACTCTTCAGAGAAGAGTAACTTCATGCTGCCTGATGACGTTTTTGACTTGGATGCATGTTCGCTTCCCCACCAGGACAAAGAAATGTTGGTGCTCGAATTATGGCTGCTTGTAATGTTAAATATGTTTGTCTTATTTCTTAAAATTAAGGTACACGAGTGAAATGACATAATGTAAATGAGGTACAGGGGGCATGGTAAGCCGATGGTCCCGGCTATACCGTTAGAAAGCTGTCGTAGAAAAGCTTTTGGGTAGTGTTCATAGATGTAGTATACACTGACGTTGTAGTGTTAGACTTCCAAACCATTGGATTGATTTCAACACACATCTAGAATCGGAGCAGTATCAGTCACATGTAGGAGTATAATTTTGGCTTCCCCAATTGTAAAAGAGACATCGCCCAACAATTTATGGATCTTATCGTATATTGAACATATAGTCGAGACAACCTTGAAATGGAGAGTTGAAATGATGTAATCTTAGGGTTCTGCGAAGATAACGAAGAGACATAAAAATATAGCAGTCATAATTTATTAGGTTTCAAATTTAATTCTATGTTCTTGTTTCGGCTTTCAATATGGCTAATTATTCAATGTTTATCATTCATTTACGCTAATAAGTACAGGGCCCATTCGTTATACTTATAGCAGTTCCAGAAATCTATTATTGAAATGGGCAATATAGTGATTAATAAAGGCAATCGCTCTGCAGCATTTCCGAGAACTGGATCCATGTCACATGTTGTTCGAAATAGGGTTTTATTTATGTTATAGTAAGCCTCAAAATGCATCACCAGCATAACTGGTGGAATGTGCATTAATTAAGAAAAAAACTGGAGAATTCCGAATAAGACCAGCGTGGCCTGGATTGGCTTGTCATTTTTCTTGATATGTTTTATTAGGTTTCATGGATATTAACGAAATATATTTTGTAAGCTAATTTTTGATCCATTTGCGTGAACCGTGATCGTGGTTAACCTAATACATGGTGTTCTTGGTTGCTTGCTATATTGTTTGGTGATAGGATAGAAGAATGAAGTCTGATTGGGTAACTGTAGCGCTGTCACTGGAGCCAGCTTGTGATGTTCCAGTTCCTGCTGGCCAGTACTTTGGTTCGTTAATCTTCTTACTTTTTCGTTAATAGGTGTTGCCCATTATGCAAAGCAAATGAACCAGGGTGAGGTAAATTGGATTTTCCAGGCAGATATTTTTATAGGTTGCCCAACTGTAGGTACTTCATGAAGCAGCTGCCCTCCGCTGCCCGTACCTAGTTCCGCCTTTGCTGCTTTCTTTGCTGATGTCAGATGTCCATGGGTTACGAAGACCACCGTTCACATGTCTTGTCTACTCTTTTACATAAAAAAAAAACAAACAAATACGAGCTGAAAGAACTTTTCTTAAACGAAAGTCAACTCAAATTGAAGATCACATGATTAATGTGAAACTGAAATCTGAACCTCTGTCGCGTTAACAAATCACTGAATATTAAATAATATACGTATGTGGGTGTGTTTCGATTTTCCACCGGATGTACGTAATTCTAAAAATATTTTGATAAATATTCCATTGGAATTCTCCATTAGTGATCTGCAGGTGCACTGCAAATGCGTAGTTGGCAAGGTTGGGCTTGAACCCAAACTGATTCTGACAGTATGTTTAATGCTAATAGCTGACCAACGAGCAAAGAAGACACGTGCTGGTAAATTGTCACCATCGCTCATAGACTTGAGCAGTTTAAAGAAAAGACATGATCGACATTGCAGGGCTTAGGCATCCTTCCCACCAAAAAAATACATGAGTTAAAACTAACTTCCAGAGATTTTCAAAAGCCTTTATTTAGCTAATCTTCACCTATAGGCACCACTGATGGGGAGTGAATACAGTAAACGTAGGACTACAACTATCCCCTTCAAGATATTGAAGAATATGTGGTGGCCTTTCGAAAACTTTCCAAAAACCGATTAATTACATCATCATTATCCTCCGCTGTTCACATTGGGAGCTCCCGGCGCTGTAATTTAGTTTTCTAATAAACTGTTTGAGGTAGTCAAAAGTGCCGCACTGGTGACCTAAAGGTGACCTCAATTATTTTATATAAATACATCGCCGAGTTTGTCAGCCGGTGTCGCTACTACAGATTATATGTACCTATATCCATGATTTACTTACCGGATTTGAATCTTCTCAGTTGTTCACAGTTGCCATGGGCGGCAGCGGAAGGGTGGTGTTGTATGCTGGTTTGCTTAATCCATTAAGGATTTAAGACAGCAAACACACATGCAAAAAAAAATGTGCAATCCAAATAATTGGCTAATACATTTAGGCTATTCATTATTTATTTATGATGTTCTATTCTCTTTAGTAAAACGTTGTCATGCCACTTTCTTCTGAAATGGTTATCGCTCTTTGAGCCTTGTGACTGGCAAAACGAAAATTGGCAGCGAGATATTGTGCGAACTATAATATTAATGACCTTGGTTCGTGCACGTATTTCAAAATCGATATTGATTACGCCAAGAAAAGTAAAAATAGGTACGCTTTCAATTTCATTATAATGATCACGCAACGTACTTTCGTTACTGACTATTATTTCTTGTTTACGATGCTGGTTAGCTTAGGTAGGTTAGGTTAGGAAGGTAGCAAATGTTGTCGTATGATGATGATGATGATATTATACCTTTGGGTCACAAGGGTAATAAGTCTATTTAGCAGACGCTTTAAGAACATTAATTAGCTGGTTAGTTCGTTACTGAGTATGTTGGGACGTGTCAATTAATCCGGACATGGGGGTCCGGTGATCTAAAAGGTGTTAAAAATGGGAAAAGTGCACTGTATACTGATTTTTATTTAGGTAAATATTTAGCGTGTCCCTCTCTGAGCAATACATCAAAAAGGGAATCCACCAACCTTAAGTCTCGTTGCGTGGCGTCGACAGGAATTAATGAGTGTCAGAGAATCAGTGAGATGGTCTCCTTCTGGTTTCTGCGCACGCCAGTTGGTAGAAGTATCGTAAAGCATATAGGTACGAATGAGACGAAATAAGTATAAGTGCCTGGGTTGATGAACTAGGTATTGGAACTTCAGTACAAGAAAAAAATGCGGCCACGCCGAAGGGTCGCACCGACCGGGACGACTCGTGAAACAGCACTAGCATTACTCATCCTGCGCGCGCGCCGTCGGCGTTCGTGGTTCAATCGAAGACGCTGCGCCGGCTGGCAGGGGCGCCGTGGTGCGTGAGGAATGCCACCATCCAGCGGGACCTCAGAGTTGAGAGCCTGGACGCCCACGTGGAGGACCTAGCGCAACGGATGTTTGCGCGCGCGGACGCGGGGTGGTTTCTGCACCTGCGGAACCTGGCGCCGCTCCACGCCCGCCCCCCGAACTGTTGGGCACTCCCGCGCGACTTACTGCGCAGGAGCAGCTCGACATGAACTCCCTCGGACTTGACCTCAAGCCGCCGCCCGGTCGCAGATCGGCTCCTGCTGGGTTTCCCACCAGCGGGTCTCACCTGGTAGGGCCTGAACACACGGGCGGCGTGAAATCATCACGACTCCCCGGACTAGACCACCCACACGCCACATCAACATCTGGACAACTCGCGAGGACCTCAACCCGGGTCCCAACCCAATGACCGGTCCGTCGTCACGGACCACGTAAGAGACCTCAGCCAGGGGGCCACAGAAGCTGAATCCCCACGGTTTATACCGTGAGTGAAGACAGGGACGTCGGCGTTGCCCGCGCACGTATTACGAGAAAAAGGAGGGTAGAATTCAAATTAATGCGAAACATTTTATCTATTGTAAAGGTATTGCCAAAATTAGAACAGTATAACTAAATATTACTGAACAAAACTGTTAGTCATAGTTACCTTTATTACTGTACGATCTCGTACAAAGCAATAAATGCTATTGCGCCGTCAGCGCATTTCCGCCATCGATTAATTCACTTCAGTTCACAAAATTATCGCGACCGCGTATAACGTGTACTCATCATATCATTCAGTGTCATAAGCAATTTTGTCATTTCATATCAGTTTATAATAATTAAAGCAGTTAAATTAAATCAATCAATTAAAACTTTCATTTAATTCCTTGGTGTACGGTGTGAACCATACATCAAATTTGGTCCTTCGAGTGAACACGTATACGACCGCGTGCGTGACCTAATTCCTCGCCACGTGCGACGGCCGCGTGTGTTACCAACGTGGAGCAGCAGTCCACATCAGCAACAGTCATCAGCAGCAGTAGCAAGTATCAGCAGCAGTCATCAGCATCAGTAAGCCGCTAACAGCAGCAGAAGCAGCTTGCAGCAAAAATCAAGTAAGATCTGTCCATTTTTTTCTATCCTCGTGTATAACCAACATGACGATGGAGGGTTTATACGCTGCCCAAGTGGAGATCTTGAACAATATCAAGTTGCTGGAACGCAACTTCAAAAAAGATGGTAAGGATCGCAAGACCGCAGACTATTGTTATAGCCGGTTGAAGACTTTGGAGTCGTACTGGTCCGACTACCAATACAACCATGACCGCATTAGGACAGAGGGTAGTCGGACCCATCCTTATTTTATGAATTCCGAGTATGATCAGGTTTCGAAATTGTATCAAGGTATGAAGGCCTTAATCAATCAACATCTTAAGGACCTTCAGGGGCCGCCAGAAGACGTCTCGGCGACCCTCGGTGGGGGCTCAGTTTCAGTTACTGGCGGGAAGTCTCCATCTGAAGTAAGAGAGTTTAGGTCTCATGGGTCCTCAAGCAGACTGGACGAAATGAGACGTAAGCAGGTTGCCAACTTCAAAGCCTTTGACAGGACAGTGGCTAGCATAGACACCAGTATTTTATCAGAAAAGTGGGAATTTGATGATGCCTTAAAATCGTTACAAAACAGGTGGTCAATTATTGATTCCCTTCATTGGGATATAGTTAGTGAGATGGATGGGGTGGATAGTTACTTGGAGAGTAATTTTAATACATATGAAGCGCAATTTAATAGTCTCAAAAAAGAGATAAATAGCAAGATGTGGTCTGAGTGTCATCGGGAGAGGGCTACCCCTCAAATAGACGTTCCATTATTTACGGGTAGTTTTAACAGCTGGGTGTCATTTAAAGAGTTATTCATAGAGACTATTCATAAAAACGGGTCTCTATGCAATACTCAAAAAATGCAATATTTGAAAAGTAAACTGCGTAATGAACCGGAAAAATTAATTCAACATTTACATATAACATCTGAAAATTATCAAGTTGCCTGGGATATTCTCAATAATAGGTACAACAATATAAAACTTATTTTCAATTCACATATGAATATTTTAACTTCTTTAACATCAATGCAAACACAGGCGGCTGGGAGTATCAAGAAAATTCATGATACCACAAACGAGTGTTTACATGCCATTCGGAATTTAGGAGTTGACACGACCAACTGGGATCCCTTGATTGTTTATTTGGTAGCACAAAAGTTGGACTTTGACACACACCGGGAGTACGTAGAATCCTTGAAAGATCCCCGAGCCTTACCAACGCTTAAGGACTTCTTAGGATTTCTAGAAAGCAAGTTCACGGCATTAGAGTCATCAAAACGAAAAGTAGAAGGAGTCAAAGTCCTTCATCCGCAGCAACAGCAACAGCAACAAAATCGACAATTTTCGGCTCAGTCCTGTAATAGAAAACCGCATTATTTTAAATCGCCACATGTCAATCAAAATGTAATACATAAAACTTATAATGCTAATCACAAATCATATCGTCCTACTTTACAAAAATGCCCCGTTTGCGCGAAAGATCACGGAATTTTTAATTGTGCAATGTTTCTTGAGTTGCAATCTGACGTCAAGCGACAAACAGTTTTAAAACACGGTTTATGCAAGAACTGTCTTTATAAACATGAAGATAAAGATTGTTTTTCAACTCGCACGTGTAGGGTTTGCAAGGAGCCTCACAACACCCTGCTTCATGAAGCCTTCAGTCAACCGACAACTAATGACGTCAAACCTTCAACCTCAAAAACAGTGAAACCAATATCATCGCAGTCAAAAAATAGTTTAAGCGTGTTACAAAAAGACACACAAGAAGTATTGTTAGCGACAGCCCTAATAGACGTCGAAGCAGCTGACGGTACGAACCACGTCATGCGCGCATTGATTGACCAAGGCTCGCAAACTTCGCTTATTACGGAAAACGCAGCTCAAAGGTTAGGTTTGCGCCGACGTAGCTGTAAAGGAATAATAATAGGCGTAGGAGCTACCGAAAACAATTGCAAAGGCGTTATGAATATTTGTATAAAATCAGTCTACAACGAGTTTTCTACCAACGTCGATGTATTTATAATGAGTCGTGCTGTTAATAACCTACCAAATCAGACCTTTAGCAAACCAAACTGGCCTTATATCGAAAACATTCAATTAGCAGACCCGGAGTTCTATCGTAGTCGATCTGTAGATATTCTATTAGGGGCGGATGTCTATCCGTCAATTTTAATGAGCGGTATTATCACCTCAGACTCAGCGCCCGTTGCGCAGCAGACACGGCTAGGGTGGATTTTGTGTGGCAACGTAAAATCCTACCAGTGCAACGTCGTGACACATAATATAGAGGATATGCATCGTTTTTGGTCTATCGAAGACATCAGTGACAGCAATGATGTTATGTCAGAAGAAGATAAGCAATGTTTGAATGCATTTAAGGCGAATACAACCCGCAACGTGGACGGTCGATACGTAGTGCGACTACCCTTACATCCCGACGTTGATGAAAAGTTAGGACAGTCAAGACATAAAGCATTAGCACAGTTTTACCAAATTGAAAAGAAATTTAAAAAGCAAGAACAGTTAGCAACGGACTATAAATCATTCATGTCAGAATATATACAATTAAATCATATGCATTTATCATTACATAATTCGTCACCCGACTACTACTTGCCTCACCATTCCGTGCAAAAGGCGGACTCAGCAACGACAGCTCTGCGAGTCGTTTTCAATGCAACGCAACCTAGTTCAACCGGTCTAAGTCTAAACGATCTTATGTACCGCGGACCGAACTTACAACAGGACCTTATGTCGTTGGTTACAAGGTGGAGATTGTATAAGTACGTACTTACGGCAGACATAGAGAAAATGTTTAGACAAGTTTTAATACATAGCGATGATCAAAAATATCAAAAGATTTTATGGCGCGATTCGGAAAATCAACCAATCAAAGAATATGAATTAGCAACGGTTACTTACGGTACTAAGGCGGCACCATTTCTAGCTATGGCTACTCTCAGACAATTAGCTATCGACGAAGGTCACAAGTTTCCGGAGGCTGCGAAAATCGTAGAAAGTCAATTTTACATGGACGATCTTCTTACTGGAGGCTACAGCATACAGTCTACCAAACAAATACAATCCGACCTTATTGAGCTTCTTAAACTAGGGGGATTTAACTTACGAAAGTGGACATCTAACAACCGGGAATTTATAAACAACATTAGCGCAGGCTCAGAGCAGGACTTCTTTTTTAAACATAAAGAATCTACAAAAACATTAGGATTAATTTGGAATTCGAAAGAAGACACGTTTACTTTCCAATGCAATATGACAAAACTATCTGATACAGAGAGCACCCCTACAAAAAGAAAGCTATTAGGAGAAATATCTAAATTATTTGACCCATTAGGTTGGCTAGCTCCAGTTGTAGTCCAATTAAAATTATTATTCCAAAAAGTTTGGTTAATTGACCTTAAATGGGATGACGTTATTCCCGGCGATATACACACAACCTGGAAGAAAATGAGACTTGATATAGAAAACATCGATACAATAAAAATACCTAGGTGGTTACAATGTGATGAGAACGATGTTATACAGTTACATGGGTTTTGTGATGCCTCAAACAAAGCCTATGCTTGCGTGATATATGCAAGAATACAAAAGCAGAATACCGCATCAGTCACTCTTCTAGCAGCTAAGACAAGACTTGTACCGCCTACTAAGTCAAAATCATCTTTAGACGTCTCTCTTCCAAAATTAGAATTAAAAGGGGCGGAGTTATTGTCCAAACTTATGCAAAAAATTATAAATACTTGTCCCCGGCATAAGGTGGAGATATATGGTTGGTGCGACTCGACAGCAGTCCTAGGCTGGCTTCACGGCGAACCGAATCGCTGGAAGCCATTCGTGGCAAATCGAGTTAAGAAAACAACAGAAGTTATGCCGTCGGATACTTGGCGTTATGTTAAGACACACGAAAACCCCGCGGACTGTGCTAGCCGTGGCATGAGTGTGGAGCGGTTACGGTGTCACGAACTCTGGTGGAATGGACCTTTGTGGCTTAAATCATTTGACAGTCATAATTACAATCAAAATATTATTCCTAGTACAAATTTAGAAATGAAAAAGATTAACTCTAATGTAGTTCAAACAAGCATTACAACAGAAAATAATATTATTACACAATTAATTAACAAGTACAGCAGTTTTACAAAAGTTACACGCGTATTAGCATGGGTAATGCGTTTTACGGCACGGGGCCGACCTAAGCAATCTTATTTAAGTTTAAAAGAACTAGAATTAGCAGAAAATAAAATTTTATTACATGTTCAACAGTCTGAGTTTTTGGAAGATATAAATCATATCAAAAAACATGGTTCAGTTCATTCTAACAGCCGCTTGTTGTGCTTAAATCCATTTTTAGACAACAACGGATTATTGAGAGTTGGAGGGAGGTTAAAATTTAGTAACATTGATTATGACATGAAATATCCTAAAATCATACCACAAAAACATACATTAACTAATTTATTAATAGATTATGCACACAAAAGGACATTCCACGGGGGCGCACGGCTTACACACTCATGGTTACGTCAACAGTACTGGATTTTATCCGGGAACAGAACCGTGAAAGGTAGATTGCGACAGTGTGTTGTATGCAGAAAACATAATCCGACTAAGCATCATCAGTTAATGGGTAACCTACCTGGATCCAGGACGAATCCTACACGACCCTTTTATCATACGGGCGTCGACTACACGGGCCACGTAGATGTAAAATCGAACAAGGGTCGCGGTATAAAGACATCAAAGGGTTACATAGCAGTGTTTGTCTGCATGGTCACGAAAGCAGTGCACTTGGAGCTAGTATCAGACTTATCTTCTTCAAGCTTCCTAGCAGCGCTTCGTCGACTAGCAGCAAAGAGAGGGACCCCACGTCACATGTATAGTGACAACGGGACCAATTTTGTAAAAGCAAACAGGATTTTATCAGAAGAATGTATTAACTTACAATCTATATTCACAAACGACTTTTTATCAGAAATCAGTGAAATGAAAATAGAATGGCATTTCAATGCACCCTCGTGGCCTAGCGCAGGGGGACTATGGGAGAGCGCAGTCAAGAGCCTCAAACATCACTTGCGTAGAGTAATCGGTGATCAGAAGCTTACGTACGAAGAATTTCATACGTTACTGTCGCAACTTGAGGCGTGTCTGAACTCCAGGCCACTGTGTGCCCTCTCAGAAGATCCAGATGATATCAATTACCTGACTCCATCACATTTCTTGGCGAGCGGACCTAATTTGACAATTTATGAGACGGAGAGGGACGAAAGGACCCGATGGCAGCTGACACAAAAGTTGTTTAACGATATTTGGCGTAGGTGGCGCACGGAATACCTCGTTCAACTGTCAGCCAGAAGCAAATGGCAAAGGTCTCAACCTAATCTACGCAAGGACGATATGGTTGTGATTCACGACGACAACCTGCCGGCAGGGCGCTGGTCGCTCGGTCGCGTCGTCGAACTGCACCCCGGGGCCGACGGACACGTACGCGTCGTCAGTGTCAAAACAAAAAACGGAGTCATTAAACGGCCTGTAGTCAAATTATCTATATTACTGGAAAACAATGAGGCAAATCAGCACGAACAGCAAACTAGCATACCTGAAAATCAAAAACAACGGAACAATTTGAAGAAACCTAAATCTAATTTTATTTCAATGTTAATGTCTGTATTCCTGATTATAAACTTCTTATCGACGGCATTCGGATCGTATAACATAACACAGTTAAATGACACCAGAGCCTTTTACTTTGACAAAGTCGCGAATATGCAAATCATCAGGGACGACTGGAAAGTCATTGTATACTACGACATGGAACCCTATTGGGAAGGACGAACGGCACTTGACAAATACTCAAAGAGCCTGTCGTATTCGTGCGAAAAATCCCATGAAAACATACAAGTTCATTGTAATGTGATCCTGTCACAATTAAAACTAGGCATTTCTGAATTAGAGTACTACGACCGCATGTTGCTTAATCAGGAGTTCACAGCGTACGACAGACGTCGTGCAAGACGAGGCCTTATCAACGGTGTCGGTTACATCGCTCACTCATTGTTCGGAGTACTAGACGATGAATTTGCGGAACAATACAAGCGAGACATTGACCTAATAAACAGCAATGAAAAACATATAGCTCTCTTATGGAAAAATCAGACATCTGTGATCGAAGCAGAATATAATCTTGTAAAGCGGATGGAGGACTCTATGAGCAAGCAGCATAAAATTGTTAATCAAAGAATCAACAACTTAGAAATGAGATCAAAGACAATAACATCAGAGGTACAGGAAATCGAAACAACTAACGATTTTATTCTTTCATCCATAATTACCAATAATCTCTTATCGAAAATTGCCAAAATACAAGAATCATTATTGGACATCATAACTAATGTCTATGACGGAAAATTCAATGTTCACTTGTTGACACCAAAACAGCTTCAAGATGAACTGAACATCATCTCGGGACAGCTACCGAAAGACCTGTCCTTACCTATAACCAACATTCAGACGGATTTACTTCATATATACAATCTTTTGCGAGTAAGAGCAAGGATGACAAAGTCTTATCTTATTTTTGAAGTCAAAATCCCCCTCATTAGCAGAGAAGGCTATGAAATTTATAATATTCTCCCGATACCGCAACAAGTTGGCAACAATTCCGTGAGCGTAACTCCCATATCAGACACCCTAGCAATTAATATACAAAAGGACACTTACCTGCCGTCGCCAGACATCAAGACTTGTTTAAACTCAGACTCACACACTTACTTGTGTTACAATCAAGGTCCAATTTATCATTTGAAATCTGATGCTAATCTTTGTTTACAACAAAAGCAAGACACCTGCGCGACAAAGACAACACCCTGCAAAAACATATGGAGACAACTAGAAACCCCTAACACCTACTTCTACTTCTGCTGTAATACGTGCTCCGTGCGGATCATATGTGAAGATCAAACAATATCCGTAAAACGTATAACTAGAGTAGGCATCATCATTCTCAGTAAAGGGTGCATTTTAAAGAGCAATAGTTTTACTATTTATTCCCATCTACAACTGTCAACCAGTATGAGAATTACACCCGAAGTGTACGTCCCTGAAATTTCACCTATCAATCACGTTATAAACGTGATAACCCCTACACATGACACAGAAAACAATAGCACCGAAGAGCAGTCCGAATTGAAAAACCTCCACGGGCAGATAGAGAAAATGAAAATTGAGGCACAGACTAACATCGTATCAGATCGGATTTCGTACCACGACATACACCATTACACAGCCATTTATTTGGTCGGTGGAGCTGTCATCGTCATCGGGGTGGTGGTCGCGTGGCGGCGCGGGAGACGCGGCCGCCGCGCGGCGCTGCGGCCGGCGGCGGCGCCTGGCGTGCCGGGAGTGCCGCCGGCGTCTCGTCGCGTCAGTGAGTGTGCCAGTGTCAGTGGTAGTGTCAGTGATAGTGTTGTGAGTGTACATTACAGTAACAATAGTGCGCGTTTTGTTAATCAAGCGTCGTCACCTGTCTTTAATAGAAAATAAACATTTACAGACTTTATTAGAGACTTTATCGCTACTTTGTTTACCATGTTTACATATTTTTTACTTAGTGTTTCTTTTTACTTATTGTTTTTTATACTTTGATTTTTTATACTTATTGTCTTACTTTACCAATGTATCATTGCAACTTATGTATTCAAAATCATTTCATTTCAGCTTATTTGTAAATTTGCTTTATCACATCATCCAGCATCTCTTCTCGGTGGCGGGAGCATGTACGATCTCGTACAAAGCAATAAATGCTATTGCGCCGTCAGCGCATTTCCGCCATCGATTAATTCACTTCAGTTCACAAAATTATCGCGACCGCGTATAACGTGTACTCATCATATCATTCAGTGTCATAAGCAATTTTGTCATTTCATATCAGTTTATAATAATTAAAGCAGTTAAATTAAATCAATCAATTAAAACTTTCATTTAATTCCTTGGTGTACGGTGTGAACCATACAATTACTTTTTTACTACCAAGAGTAGTTAAATAAACACCTTAATCGGTGATATAGCAAACTCTTACATTTCTACAATATTTATACAAGTAAATAATTGCCCACTCTTACAATAGTTACATAGCCCTTGATAACTGTTATCAAGGGCTATGTATCGTAAGAGCCGGCCTCTTGTAACTTGTAAGTGACGTGATACCTAACAAAAACAGGGTCTTAAGGCGCATTCATGTAGAACGCTGGTTACCGGCGCTGATCTGCCAGCGCTTATCGGCGCTTATCGGCGCTTATCCGCGCAGGTAGTTGGCGCAGTTAGTGTCTATACTTTGTGCCGAACCAGCGCCGATAAGCGCCGACAAGTTCCGACATGCTCCTATAAGCGCGTGTAGGCCATTGATACTATGTACTAAAGTACTAGAGAAGACACCGCAAAGAAATCTTATTTTCCATGCGCTTGCCAGCTCGCATGCGCATATTACGTCTGCGACCTGTCAGTGTCTTCCTAAAGACAACCCTACAAAACCTAAATTGTTATATCCAAAATTCAGAGTCGGTTTTTAAATGAATGAAAATAAAGACGAGTGAACGACATATACTTATTATTGCTGTTGTATCGTAAGTCATTAAACTAAATATCGATACTGTTTCCGTCCACGTAGTGCGCACAACCCTAGCAAAAGCGGCCATGTTTTTTTTTCACTAAAATTTTGTCAGGCACGTTATTTTTAACCCCCGACGCAAAAAGAGGGGTGTTATAAGTTTGACGTGTCTGTGTGTGTGTGTGTGTGTCTGTCTGTCTGTCTGTGGCATCATAGCTCCCGAACGGATGAAGCGATTTCAATTTAGTTTTCTTTGTATTAAAGGGGACTTACGGGCGCGTGTTTTTAGATATGTTTGATGAAAATCGGTTGAGCCGTTTAAAAGTTATTGGGGCTGAAAGGGGGGAAGAATTTTCATTCTGTCTCTTTGTGGCATCATAGCTCCCGAACGGATGAAGCGATTTCAATTTAGTTTTCTTTGTATTAAAGGGGACTTACGGGCGCGTATTTTTAGATATGTTTGATGAAAATCGGTTGAGCCGTTTAAAAGTTATTGGGGCTGAAAGGGGGGAAGAATTTTCATTCTGTCTCTTTGTGGCATCATAGCTCCCAAACGGATGAAGCGATTTCAATTTAGTTTTTTTTGTATTAAAGGGAACTTACGGGCGCATATTTTAAAATATGTTGTATGAAAATCGGTTGAGCCGTTTAAAAGTTATGGGGGGTAAAAGCGGGGAAGAATAGCCGAATGTATGCAAGTATACTCGTGTGGGGTCTCAAATGAAAGGGCACAGTAAGAGAATATTTATGACTTAATCGAGAATATTCTTACCTATAAAAAGTATAAAATAAAAATTAAATTAAAAATTTAAAAAACCCCCGACACAAACATTTAAAAAGTAAAAAATAATATCTCTAAAAATAATACGTCGCGTTGGGGGACCGCTCCATTTACTTCTAACTTTAACACAAAAAAATATTGATAAAATATTGATAAAATATTGATAAAATATGATAAGTCTTGGGTAAAGGACTAAGTAGGTAGGCATGTGATACTTATGAAAAAAATCGTAGATAATGAGTAGTTAGGAGCGGTCCCCCAACGCGACGTATTATTTTTAGAGATATTATTTTTTACTTTTTAAATGTTTGTGTCGGGGGTTTTTTAAATTTTTAATTTAATTTTTATTGCTCCAGTTTCTAATCCATAATCCTATAGATCAATGATTCAGAGAGACTGTCAGCCAGCTCCTGCTTATACAAGCTTGCTTTATGTAGAGGTTGTATTATGTAGTAATGTGTTATGTAGTAAGCGTTGGCAGATCAGCGCCGGTAACCAGCGTTCTACTTGAATGCGCCCTAATCGACGAAGTAAGCCCGGAAGCACTGCAGGATTTTGCTACTACTTGGACGCCCCTCTATATAAATACTACCTCCAAGTTTATTACCTCAGTTCTCTTTCAATTTAAACATTCCGGTTCCATTTAAGTATGTCATACCGGGTATTGAAAGATTCTAATTACTATTGATTGAGGCATCCTATCTGTCAATGACGGAGTTGATAATACAAGGGGCTTGTCGAGACGTCATGCACTCGTCATGCACTGTGATAACACGACCACTACGTCAAGCTTTCAGCCGAATCACTCAGATCCTACGTAAAAATTAATCGAAGCTCGATAGTGTAACTATTTATAACAGTTACGTGATAACGTAACTAAGCAACATTTTTATCTATTGCGTGTTTAAGAACCTAGCGACGAGTAACTTTTGTCGATAAGATTTTAGGGTTTCTTAGTTGAAACGGGGCTCCGTTTTGTTTTATTTCGGTACGCGGTTTACTAGCCCTCAGCCGTTCCTATAGTCTTTAAAGCTACGTGAAATGAGGTGGAGAATTTTTAAGTTAAGCATTCAATAATTTCGGGGATTTGAGGATAGAAAATCAATTTACTTTTCTTATACTTTGTATTTTAATGATCAATTTAGAAATAATTAAAATTAAAAAGTGGTCCACAGTTGAACGAGGTTCTGACGATTAGTTTTTGGCTTTTTGAAGTAAATTTATTTATTTTATTATTTATTTATTAATACATAACCAGAATCAAATACATCACAATTTTAAAGATGTAAACATAAACTCTTTTGAGTTTTACCGTACATCCTACGCCGTCGGCTTGATACAAACTTGAAATACATATAACAAATAAAATACAATTAGATCATGGTGCTAACGCTTGAAAATTTTACTACAAATCTTACGACAAACACATTTTCATTGACATATTGAGGGTAGAATTGAAAACTCGGTGAGCAAAAATCCTTTTGTTAACTTCCTATTCACTAATCCGTTATCTGACTTAAAAACAACTTGTTCGAATATACAGCGTGATTTTGATTTGAAATGAATTTGTGTGAAATAATTTGTTTATGTCTATACTAGTAGTATTTTATTTACTGTATTTGTATTTATTTATAGTCATTTGTAAATAGTATTGTTTTAAAACAAATTTAATATTTTTGTGTATGATTTTTTGTTTAATATCCTTAGGTGTATTGTTAATTAGGTAAGGTATTATATATGTAGGAGCGAGACCAAAGTCCTACGCTGATCTAGTAACGCCACCTATGAGTAATCGATGGAACTAGTTTTAGGAACCTAACGCCATCTATGAATGATGGCCGGAGCTAATTTGGAAACGAAACAGTTATTGTTTGGGCATGGTCGGTATGGAGTGGGGGTAGAGATGGCGTCGTAGAGAACCATAGCTGTCATGATCATTCTGAATTGAGCGCTTAGACCGATCGGACGTGTCGAACCCACTGCCATACCAAACTTGCCGCGTTTCCAAGTTAAATTTGAATTAATCGTGCTGATCCTTTGCCACTTTGCTATTATTTTGTCGTCAGCTTTATTTCTAAGTTTAATTTAATGTAATCTGAATTAATTTTGGTGATAACTGTATTGAAGTGTTGGAATAGACGTTTAAACTCAGTGTACAGACTATTATTTCTTATCCCCAGTCACGTATAACCCAAAGTATAACAACCGCTCTGACCCTGGCTCCGAGATATATTTTAATTGTCTTTTGCCATATAGGTTATTGTATACAGGTAGTTGAAGTTTTTGGTTATCCTGTCTGCGGGCTGAATATATTATATGTGGTTTTTGTAATTTTTCGTTAAAATAATGTTGAGTTAACAAAGCAAGTTCAATTTTTTCGTGAATAGCTATGATTTTACAAAGTGAAAAAAGCTGTCGGTAATCTTCATTGCATTTAGCCTTCTCTTTTTTTGGATCAATTTCTTTTAGTATGCGCAATTGTATAGTAAAAATTTTATTTATGTGTGTTTTAGATGTGCTTAAGAGTTTAGAGTTGGTTTTATTTTTTAAACTTATGGCTACTCTTTTGGTTATGGTTATGGTAAAGGTGGTAAGGGCCTAGAGCTCACCCGGGGAAGTACCACCGCCTGCCACGGTATCTAGTACCATTCGTACCGTGTAATAATTGTTTTAAGAACAATTATGTTCCGGATAGGAAGGTGTGGAGCCGGTTACACTTTTTTAGAGGCGACCATCTCAGTCCTCAGGGGTAGCAACGCATCTGTGACCGAATTAGAACGAGACTCATACTAACAATAACTAACTGGACAATTATTAACATTAACTAACAGGACTAATTATCAGTAACAGTCCCTGTCCTCACACTTATTAACAAATTAACCAACTTATATTCTAACACCATCTAGGTACTACAGTTAGTACAGTAGTCCAGTGACTAACCATCCTAGTCCCTTTGAGTCTAGTTCTACGTCGGTCACAGTTGTTATGGGCGGCAGCGGAAGGGTGGTGCTGCATGCTCGTTTGCTATCTTAATTCTATATAAAAAAAACCTGCTTGGTAATGAAAAATAAGTTATTTTCGTATTCAATGAGCTAAGCTTGAAAGTGGGCTTTAGTACTGAAGATTTACGGGAGTTAAAAAGAAAACCATCAGAGTAAGTCAGCTTAATAAGTCAACGAGTAGGTATTTCAAGCAATACGGAATCCAACACCGCGTGTGATTAGCCACGCACTTGGCATGTTTTTTGTATCAAGGCATAGGCCAATTCCCTTGGCATTGGACCACAAGTATTTTTTACAGTAAATGACAAAATAATACCTACTTAATTATATTTACGAGCAATTAGATAACATAAAACATCATGTTTTTAAACTAAACGAACAAGGTTTTTTTTTAAATTGTTTCGATCGCTACAATGTCTATAAGGTAATTTCGGTAGGTAGGTCGGTCGCTACGTCAGGGCTAAAAATAATAATAAAAATAAAAGACAAAATACTGTTGACACTGAAAATTTCTTAAGTAGTACCTAGTATGTACCTTAGACGTTTTCATTTATTTTAAGGTTTGGATTAAATTGGTAAATATTTTATCTCACAAATCTTCGATGAGCTATACACCGGACTGGACTCCTTGGTAAAAAATACATAGATGTAATATGCCTACGTCAGAGCTCTTGCTAACATAAAATATAAATGTAGTGTGAATTCTCTCACCGCCTGGTCCCCTAACCTAACCTAACACAATCTATTTCGAGATTAACATGGTTCACCCTTCCTTGAATTCAAGCTAACATGATTGTGTGTATGGTCCATTGACATTAGATTTCTCTAGTTAGAGATCACTAGACTCGGTTCTACATTTTTTATGGTGATAAGGTGCACACATCTGACTTTTAAAATTTACAGCCATGATCATGTCTGCTTGTTTGCCGAATTTTTTTTTAAACTCATCTCTTTTGGGACTAGGTATACCAAGACTGCATAAGTTTAGTTATTTTAAAATAATTTAAGTGAGTCACGACCATGACATCTTAAACATTTTTCAATGACAACGTTTGTTATTTATTTAACAAGCTGAATAACCACTCTTGGTGGCTTGGTGGTATCATGTGATACCATGTGTGGTAGTGACTGTCACCGTCAGACAGCCTGTCTGCTCGTTCGCCGACTTTTGTAAAATTAAACTTCGAGGCGCAGCTGCAGGTACCAGGATTGCATAATTTTAAGTTTAGTCACAGCATGCTACCGTTGCAGTGGGCACTGGCCTGGTAATGAGGACGTGGGGGCGTGAGCGTGACATCACGTCATCCAGTGATAAGTAACTCGTAAACTACAGACAAGTTGATAACACACACGTCACATGTTTGTAAAGCGTAGTGTAGTGACTTATTGATCTGAGTTTGATTGTTGTGATGGAAATTGCCGTAGGATGAGTATAATTAGAACAGAAAACAGAAAATAACCTTTACAGTGGCTAATCAATAGGGCTTTGGGTGGCTTTTCTTATTTTAATGCGACTTCGGCAAAAGCTCATGATCTGCCGGGATAGGTACTAATAAGCATTATTATGTAGTTATCTACATGTATCCTACAGAATTTTTAAAATAGTAAATAACTAATTCGATTATTATTAACAACGTCTTGATTTTCCGCTAGATACTTACTGTATTGTGACGACATACTAATTCAATTTGACGTCCTTTTTTTCCATTCCAGCCGATATACTCACATTATAATTTAATTATCACCTTCATTGAAGGAAAGCCTCGTGAAGAAATCTGCTCATCTAAGAGTTCTCCATAATGTTCTCAAGTTATGTGAAGTCCGAAAATCAACATAGTGGGCTGTGGCCTCTACCTTTCACATTATTAGAGGCCCTGTGCCCAACATTGAGACTGGTAAGTATGGCCTGCGATCATAATGTTAAGAGATTATATCTATGTGCAGTAAGTATCCCCGTATTCTCTAAAAAGTTGAAAAATTTGCAAATCTGCTCTTCATCAAAATTGCTTATCATAATACCTGTAGACGCTCACAAAGTATTTAAACTCATGGCTTAATCCATATTAACCTACATTTCGAACCATGGATGTGAAGTCATACGATGATAAGGCGAAGTACGTAAAGGATGGAGTCCTGATATAATCCTCGAATAATTTTCACAGCATACCACCGGATTGCTCTACTTTTAGGTTAGTAAATTAGTTTGGTGAAATATATGGAAATACATCATACATGGAATATGCAGATATAGCGTATGCCTTACGGTTTAAAAGACGAGATTATAACATCAGACCAGTTCTGTTAGAGGTTAGGTAGGTACTGGGTGGGTAAGAAAAAATGCTTATAAATAGATCGAGCTGGTCGCATTCATAGGTGATGTGATCGTAAGAGTTAAGTGAATGACGAAAAGGTGGATTTGACACAAATAAAAAAAAATCAGGCAAATTGAGTAAATAGGTATCTACTCCTTATTTTGAAGTCGGATAAAAAGTTTTTTACCTACACCAAATTCGCCCCTTGGCCTTGGTCAGTTGCTTAACTCCTACGATCACGCCCCCTAGCAATCCGATTATACGACATCAGTGCTCTCCTTCTCTTCATTTTAACTCAAGCTGGCCAAGTGCAGATTGGCACATTGCAAATCATTGTGAAAAACGCTTAATGTGTGCAGATTTTCTCCCAACGCCTACCTTATGATAATCAATATAATATACAGGGTGTCCCGTAACGAATGGATAATACGGAACCTACGTGTAGAGGGCATCATGCCGGTTCAGATGAATAAATATTATGTTCAGTAAAAGTCCTTCCATTTCCGAGATATTCGACATTTTCAACATTTTCAAAATTGTTCCACCCTTCGCCATTCTTTTTGGCGCCAGGACTACAAATGAAGACATTTTTTATATCTGTTTTTTGTATAGTACTCCTGGATAGATGTGCTATCGAATGTCATCAATTATTTTTATAACAAAAGCACAGATTCTTTTTAAATTAAGATTTAACACCAATTTAACGTTTTTTCATATTTCATTCTTGGCTTTTACTCTGCCCTGGTTAAAAAAAAGGTATGGTGGCTTGAATGCCAAATTAAAAAAAAACTAGCCCATTTCACCCAGATTCCGAAATGGTATGTTACAGGGTATGGTCCACCTATCGATTTTAAATTATTTCCTTTTAAAACGAGGTCGACCCCATTTTTATCATATTACAAGTTAATTCCAAAATTTGGTTTGTTACATTAATTAGCTTCAAATCCATCCAAATTCTCTTGATTCACCATTATTAGTAAGTACAATAATTTTTAAGCCTGATACCACTAGAATAAGACTAAATCTGGTTAGTCTGGTACCACCAGATTAAAGAGAGCAAATAGCCTCTTTGAAAACTTATTCGAAATAACTAACTTTTAACAAAAAAAATACCGACTTCAAAATCGATATAACACAAAAACCACTCGCCAGGTGGCGCTCAAATTTATAACCGACTACATTTAGTACATTTAGATTATCGACATCGGTTCACCCAGTTCGAAGTTCTGAGGTAACACACATAGGAAAAAACACCTGATACAAATTGAAAACCTCCTCCTTTTTGAAGTCGGTAAAAATACTTATCAATGGAAATTATCATTTGATTGTTTTATTTGGTTACTGAAACTAACATTTTAAGGGATTTACGTATTCAGTAGGTAGTGAAGTATTTTTGACTTAAATCTCTTAAATTAGGGCACAAATTTAGCTCTCTTGACAAATAAGGGACAGTCAAGTGAATTTGGATGGTTTTAAAACTGATTAAGGTAACAAACCAAATTTTGGAATTAATTTGTAATAACATAAAAATGGGGTCTACCTTATTTTAAAAGGAAATAATTTAAAATCTAAAGGTGAACCATACCCTGTAACATACCATTTCGGAATTTGGGTGAAATGGGCTAGTTTTTTTTTAATTTGGCATTCAAGCCACCTTACATTTTTTTTGAACCACGGCAGAGTAAAAGCCAGGAATGGAATATGAAAAAACGTTAAATTGGTGTTAAATCTTAATTTAAAAAGAATCTGTGCTTTTGATATAAAAATAATTGATGATATTCGATAGCACATCTATCCAGGAGTACGATACAAAAAACAGATTCAAAAAATGTCTTCATTTATAGTCCTGGCGCCAAAAAGAATGGCGAAGGGTGGAACAATTTTGAAAATGTTGAAAATGTCGAATATCTCGGAAACGGAAGGACTTTTGCTGAACATAACATTTATTCATCTGAACCGGCATGATGCCCTCTACACGTAGGTTCCGTATTATCCATTCGTTACGGGACACCCTGTATATTATAATAATATATGTAGGTAAACAACTGCATAACCACTAGGCTAAAACCGCACATGAATGAATTATACAAATGGCAGCTTTGGTTTTCCTGACCACCATTTAGTTGTTTGTAATTTGTAAGTAGATAATAAATAATAACAAAATAATAAATTACTCATTACAATTTACGCTGAGATGAGTCGAAAGCAGTCACGTTGACAATGACGAAAGGGATTTTGTAGTCATTAATAAATAAAATATTTTTTTGTTATTAAATTAGTTCAATTCGTCACGAGGCGAGGCCGAAATTGTAATGAAAGTAATTTTATTTCATTTACTCGAAGCACATATACAGTATACAGTGTAGTCTATTCTCCACCCGGCCTTGTATCGCGCTCTTTTAGAGAAATCTTCTAAAAAAAAAAATAACAACCTTGTCTATGGACTAACTGTCGAGACTTGTCACTTTTTTTCGCGCGGTTGCTAGTATCGCACCAAATTTTCAGTGTCCTTAAGGAAATTATTTATAAAGATGTGGAAATATCATAGATTTACTGTAGTGTATGCTAAATCTATGAGAAATATAGTGACACAACAATTCAAAAGTATAAAAATCAATGGATGGAGGATAAGTTGAAGTTCTATGTGATACTTGGAAATCGAAGGTAAGTTAACTGATAATGGACTGTCCTGTACCTACATGTTAATATTGTAGTAATGAAATATTCTTCAAGTAAACAGGTACAACTTTCTTGTTGACTTATTTAACAGTAAACATGTTAACCTCAATTCAATCGGAGTGATCTATAGATCATAAATCGATGTACTAGTATGTTTTAATTACATCTGCACAAAATCTTAAAATGGTATTGGCCAAAGGATTATAAAGTAACGTAAATCAACAAAAGGCCAATCTGTCTATGCTGCTGGGAGTTTCCGTGGCCGGCACGCGATGCCGAATACGAAGATCAACTTTTGTACGAGATACATTAGTTGATATATTAATCGGGTCCAGTAGTAGAGTGGGCGTTCATTCGTACTATTTACATTCCAGATAGGTATTCTTGACTAAATAAGCAATGTGGGCTTCTTTCATATGTCAGGACGTGAGCTCAGGATATCAAATGAAACACAGGGTTAGTTCTAGCCAAACACACCACCATCTCCGTTTATTGAATCAGACAGTTTGGCTCAGTAAATACGTTATTAGATCATTTAGATTTGGTTTGGGATTTTGACATCTTGGATTTACTTCACGGAATTACGATATTGGTGTTATCGATCGATCCACTCGCACTCGCGACTCACGCGTTATTTATCAACTATTATTAACGATTCACGGCATTTCAACATAGAAGGAGCTTTTACAAGATATTACACCGCTAGACATTACTTTATTATTTTCCAATTCTATTGACAGCTATCCGATTCACTATTAATCATCGCGTACAGATTAATCGCATCAAACCAGTATCATACGTTTACTACCTCCTCCGTCACGGCCATCGCTGACTCATCGCCCGTCCTCGGGTGATGCTCCGCCCCGTTAATATTACCATCTCAATTACTCGACCCGCAATTTTCAATTAGTTCAACCCAAAACAAAACTCAAAATCTTTAACATCAAAAATGACTACTGCTGTTACTGCTGCGAGTGGATTTCAAAAACTTTATGTTGCATTTTTTAACCCTGACTACCGTAAGCTACCACTCGCTTCGCTAAGTGTCTTCGCTATGGAGAAGAAACGAGTGAGAAGAAACTCCATAACATAACACTTATTTAGAACAAAATTACCAATTTATTATTTGCGCGATTTGTTTTAACTTTTACTCGGTACGTCGTCACCGTATAACTATAATCGGTACGTCGCGTCACTGCCATAAAACCGTATTCGTTTCCGCATCTTCCCGCGATCCATTCTCAAGCACGCTCTACCAGCGGCAACACGTATGAGGCATTGAAGATTACCTGTAACAACAAAACACATACGCGAGTATCTCTCCACGCTCGGTCTTTCCTGACCTACTAAATAATAATCAACGTTCACAGTTACGGCTGTCTTACATCCACACACGACCTCGTCAATCAAATCAATCACAAACCTTACTGATCACATAACTTTGAATTACATACGGATAATCTTTTGGACAAATTAACGTGCTCACACAACTTACTATCACAACATGTAAAGTCTGTTAATACTGCCACACAGAAACTTGAAGAAACATACCACGAAGGCCTCTGACTGTATATTATTTGCTGTATAGGTTTGCCACACAAGCGTCTGAATATATTTGCCACCTAGGATTTACATCACGCAGGCGTTGGTGTTCAGGTATGCCACACAGGCGTCTGAAGAGTTATGCCACACAGGCCTTTCAATGGTCATGCCACAAAGGCCTATCAATAGATTTGGCACACAGGCTAGTCAGTGACACATAGGCTCGTCAGTGAAACACAGGCTTGTGTAGATGGCAGTTGCCAACGGTAAGTCACCAACGCTGTTATCGATACATCCCGACGCGTTAATAGTTGTTGACGTTAAAGGCCAGCACTCAGTTTCAATGGAACATAACAATCAGGCACAGACCATACTTAAAATTGTCGCCCAGGTGTTAAGAAAGCGGTACATTTTATTGTCTCAGGTAGTCCACATCAAAATAATTCCATAATATAATCGCCTTTTTTTTTAAAAGATGGAATTCACTCAGAAATTTATTTTGTGATCATCTTTTTACTCGTATATCAAAACCCCATGTGTACCACAGATGAGTGATGTAAAGCTCCTGCTACCCCATGACCACACTCGTATCAAAAAGTTAATAACTTTATCTTTTGTTACATTTACAACTGAATAAGAAACTTCAAAATCTCATTATTGACAATTTAGTTTCTGTCAAAATTCTCCTTTCATTAATTAATTCCATTCTATGTCATATCTACAAACAACTCAAAAACTAACACACAAGACAAGGACAGTCTCACCCAGACCAAGAACGGAAATTCAAATTCATCATCCAAATTGCCGGCTCGCTGGGAATCGAACCCAGGACCCTCATAACAGTGATCCGGCGTGTTTACCATTGCGCCATCAAATATTGTTTTATGATTCATTAATTGAGCAACGTAATTCAATACTCAAATAACACAGTTACTACTTTATAGATCTGTCATAACTATTTCTGACAAACTTTTAAAACCTTTAATTCAATTAAATTCTTGTCCTAGACACATTATATTGAGATTACTGTTGATTAGGTATTGCATCTTAACCAGACCTCTCGAGTATTCAGATCAATAACCAACCTCAATAAAAGTTCTCAATTACCCAATGAATAAAACAAAACAGAAATCACCTGATATCCAGAAGCGTAGTGTAACAACACTTAAAGCATTGTAATTCCAAGTACATCTCTCTCTGAATAGATTTGTGTTAAGTATTGTTGCAGATTCCTTTTTCCTTACATAGAATGCTCATAAACAAAAATTATTGTATTCCACAATATTCAAAACTTGCTTTAACCAATTTATCTTAAACTCTCATTCCCTTGGTATATCAAGTTAGCAGAGATCTTCTTTGTGGTACTTATTTTGAACTGTATGACATGTCATGTTTGTGTGACACAGAATTCTTAAGTTGTCATTTCTTTTCTCAAAACACACTTTCAAAATTATGGATTATTACGTGTAATTTCCTCTTTTCAATTTCTATCGCTTTTTATCAAAATATTTCTCATTGAATGTTTCGTAAACATAAGCCTCATTTCCATGGACCAGTGATGAGAATTGCTGACATGACAGATGGCAATCTTAGCCTTATCCACAAAAAATTTCAGGATTCTTTATCCACTTCTGAAATCGGGTCCAGTAGTAGAGTGGGCGTTCATTCGTACTATTTACATTCCAGATAGGTATTCTTGACTAAATAAGCAATGTGGGCTTCTTTCATATGTCAGGACGTGAGCTCAGGATATCAAATGAAACACAGGGTTAGTTCTAGCCAAACACACCACCATCTCCGTTTATTGAATCAGACAGTTTGGCTCAGTAAATACGTTATTAGATCATTTAGATTTGGTTTGGGATTTTGACATCTTGGATTTACTTCACGGAATTACGATATTGGTGTTATCGATCGATCCACTCGCACTCGCGACTCACGCGTTATTTATCAACTATTATTAACGATTCACGGCATTTCAACATAGAAGGAGCTTTTACAAGATATTACACCGCTAGACATTACTTTATTATTTTCCAATTCTATTGACAGCTATCCGATTCACTATTAATCATCGCGTACAGATTAATCGCATCAAACCAGTATCATACGTTTACTACCTCCTCCGTCATATTTATATTACAAAGTCTGACAATGTACGCGATACAGTCTTTCTTTGTACCTACCCGATGACAAGTGCAACAATTTAACGATGAGCATTACGTACGCGATACGATTTAATGCTAAAACTAAAAATATATTATGATATTTTTATCCATATGAAATTACTCCCCGAGTGCAGCAATGACAAATACTTGGATTCCAGCGAAGTGAACGTACTATGGCATTCGTGACATGAATTCATGTCGTTGGAATTTAATGAATAGCATTACGTTCGAGAAACGATATAATGCTAAAATAATAAATACCTAGGGTATTGTTATAATTCCTTTGAAATGAGCCCCTGAGGCCCAGCAGGAGAAACAAGCTCAAATCCTTATATTTCTGGAAATGGTACAAATAAGTGCAAAATTGTAACAGGCACTTGCTGAAGTTTAAAATATACCTAAGTATGTGCAATAAACAAAGATGTTTCAAAAGATTTGGCAAGATCTTAACTCAAGATAGCATATTGTGATAGAATTACAAATCTATTTTTATGTTCCAATTTAATGTAAATTATGGAATTGAGGCAATTATATCTCTAAAAGGGGGAGGAACAAAGGCAAGGCCGTAAGTAAACCGACTAAGAGGGATTGCATCAGTGTGTTATATCAATGTTTTTCTAATGAAATGAATATGTTAAAAGTTTGTTTGAGTGAGGCTATATGCTTAATATGAAGCATAATATACTATCACCATTTAAACCAGGAACTCACTTAATGCGTAATGAAACAAACATTTTCAGGAATAATACAAAATAAAAATTGGACAAAATATCCATTGTGTGAAAAGATAAAAATGCCACAAAGCTCTAATTCCATCAAAAAGATGGTTCCATAACCAACAATATTAGTAACAACTAATAATACCATTGAAAATTATTTGAGAAACTAGAACAGTCCATCACGGTAAACCATCCAGTTCATCGATGATATGAGAGTGACTTAGTAGTCACTCTAGCTAGTGGTAAACTGTCTAGCTAGTGGTAAACTGTCTAGCTAGTAGTAAGAGTACTAGCTCAGGCTAGTGCCTGAGATGCACTGTGGCTGCCAATTAATGTCAAACCAATTAATGGTTTACTAGCATGGACCTCTCTTCATCATTGAGGAACCTCGAGTAAACTCCACTTGGGTAACCAGAGCAGGTTGGTGAAGAGCTGCACAGTCATCACACAAATTTATTCGCCTTCTCCAGCATTCCGAGAGAATCAAGAGAGCTCATTACAGTATGATTACAGTAAATAAAGCTTGTATATGCCGGTAATTTTAAACAATTAAAAAGATTGTTCATCTGTTGGTAATCATTAACAAATGATTCCAATTTACTATAGTGGGTCCAAGCACGTCACATTCCATTCAGAGTTATTAGGTTCAGTATCCCTAAAAATAATGATTTATGAATTAATGAAAATATTCTAGTTAGAAACTGAAATCATGGTGACACTTACAAAGAATATTTTCCATGGTCTTTCTGATACAAAAACCAAATGGCAAATAAAGTTAAATATTATATTTGTAACAATTAAATACTTACATAAAAATCACTTTCAAAAATGAAGTTGACATTCAAATTGTAGTTTGGTATCTAATCATTTACCTACATTCCATATACCTCAAGGAATCATATTTTTAGACATGCCTATAGTAAATGAGTATAGTAAATATCTCAACTTTGAATTTCATTACATTATTTGTAGTAACAGCATACTATAATATGGACTTTGCATTTTTATACAATAGAGGTTTATACGTGGAACTCAAGTATCTGTCAACTATAGATGATTACTTATGTACTGATTGTACATAAAATGGATGCAAAGAACGAGTGAATATTTCCGAGCGCCTAAATTATATGATTTATTTATGAATACTGTGGTGATGAAAATACAAGGTGTACAGTAAATGCAAAGAATTCCTTGGATCTGTAATAAATTCAACATCAATGTATTGTTTGAATATGGTCAACCAATTTATTTGAGCTTATGTACCATAACAATTTTTGTTCAGTATTACACATTATAAGCATGAAACACTAAAAGCTGTATAAAATATTTGACATTGATTGATTTCAACCATACTTATGATATTCACATTTATTTAATAGGTGAGGCGCAGCTGAAACTTCATTGTCGAAGTAGTAATTAAATGGTTTAATGTAAACATTTATATTAAGAAGACCTTATACAAATTACAAATTTACGAGAATCCTGTATTGTCAGGATTGCTACAATTAACAAGAGCAAACATTATTCATCAGTTGGTGTTGGACAGCAGATTTTGGGCCAAAATACTGCACTGAATACATAAGTAACTGTAATGTTTTATTGCAAATGGACAATAGATTGCATAAATAAAATAGACAGTATTCAACACTTTAAGGCCACCAAGAGGAATATAATTATGTAATGGTATTAATTGGAGGAATAATAATAAGAAATACAAACACAGTCATTGAATGAGAATTTTCTTTTGATGCATTAAATCAAATTGAAAGGAAGTTGTATTCATAAAATGATTATTTTGTTACTAGATTAAATTAAATCAGTGTAATTAAAATAATTTTAATCTTTTGTTTTGCCTAATATTTACAGAAAATCAAACAAAGGAAAGCAAAAGAATTTCTGCTGTACTCACGGTTGACCTCTCAACCAGGGTATTCAACAATCAAAGGATTAGTGGTTACACAACTAACCTTTGTTAAAACTGTCAATAAAAATTATACTATCTCCTTTCAGCATTGAACATAGATTGGATCAACAGGTTAATATGGCAGCAAGAGTAATTTCACAGAAAGTACTCGGATGCAGAGGTTTGGCACAATGTTCATTTAACATAGCATCAATCTCCTCAGGTATGAATAAATTTTATATCAGTACTTGTTAGATGTGATTTTGCATTGTCAAGGAATTGACTACACAGCCTCAGTACCAGAAGTCTTAGCCATTGATTTATGTAATACAAATATGTTGCATACTTGCATAGTTCAATAATTATAACAGCAAGGCTTTAATATAACGGCATCACCTTCACTCCTATTAAGAGTTAAATATTAAATAGGGAAGCACTGGAAGCACTGCCAGGGTTAGCAGTACTTTAAAGGCCTCCAGAGAATAAGGCATGCCTTACATAATTATAGGGGGCCCTAAATTGTATTGCAGTTAATGTCTACCTAGTGACAAATTTTGTAAAAAAAAAAAAAAAAAAAGACATTATTAGCATTTGCTACAGCGCTAAGAGTGCACACCATACAAGTAATTAATTTGTAGAGATATTGATTATTTTGAATCATAAAATAATCGTAATACTTGCAATCTTCGGGAGCAGAAATATTTTATAGTACCTAGTCTCGACAACATTTTTTTTTTCTCAATTTCAATATATATTCTGTTATCTGTCAAGAAGGATTTTATGTAACAAACATGTATTCATAAGAATAAAAAATTCTTGCTATAAAATTGTTGACTGCTACAAGTATAATCTTGCACTATAAGTACTAAAGTACTATAATATTACATATTAATAATAATAATTCATTTATTGCAACCTCTTGGGTCATATAGCAAAATACATACAATGCAATAAAATAAAATAAAATTAAACTTAAAATTTTAAGTAAAATTGAATAATATAATTTATAATTATAATTATATTTAAAACATCTTTACAGTTGCAGTAAAAGTTGAATTAGCTGCTAAGCAGGATTATCAATGAATGCAATTAAAAAATCTGCAGTCTTTGCTCTTACAATTCACTTTCATTCATCAAAATTTTTAATAAGTCAGTTAATGATAAATATGACAATATACAGCTTAAAATAATTTTATTAATGCTGTAGGTATTGATATAATATGCAACAATCACCTTTTTAAAATGAAACTTATTTAGAGGGTTATTATACAAATACATCAAATAAATTAATATGCATGTTTAAAATTGAAATTTGAAATATTTATTTATTGAAATACACAGCAAAATACAAAAACAATATATGGTTGTATGCAAACTAAAGATATACACAACTGGATCTTTATTTGAGTTATAATTATATTATGTAAATGATGTTAACCCGAGACTATATTTATAAAAATAGAGTCATGTATTTTATGTACGTATTTTATCCTAAATATTAGATGATCACGTTATGCAGGCACATGATTATCTCAAAAATATTTCTTATTATATCTACGATACCCATTTCGACATAATTCTCTAAACAGCTACACTGTATACTGTATATGTGCTTCGAGTAAATGAAATAAAATTAAATAATTGGACGACTTACCTAAGGAAGTCCGATTATAATTTTATGAAGTTTAACTCGAAGCACATATTAATTACCCTTCCCTCCCTGCTGCTGTAAGCAGCCTGCTGTTTTCCAACAACATTCCCAAGTCGAATGGGTAAAAATATCTTCTCTTTCTCTAAAAAGTGACAAGTCTCGACAGTTAGTCCATAGACAAGGTTGTTTTTTTTTTTTTTAGAAGATTTCTCTAAAAGAGCGCGATACAAGGCCGGGTGGAGAATAGACTACACTGTATACTGTATATGTGCTTCGAGTTAAACTTCATAAAATTATAATCGGACTTCCTTAGGTAAGTCGTCCAATTATTTAAATTTATCGATGTTTTTAAATTCGACGCAATATTGGTATTCGAGCGACAAGCTACATGACTATTATTCAAAAATGAAAAGCCTTACAAAGATCGGACAGGGCGGACACCGGTTATTTTGGACGGACATGCAATCAAAAAACCTACACTGTCTGAGTATATCCGGTCGCCTGGAAACACTAAATGAAGTACTTTAATAGCACATTCAAAATCATTGAAGTACTTTAGTACATAGTATCTCAATGTTCAAAATAAATAAGTACCTACATATTGCTAGCGGTTGTTCGCGTCAGATTACGCATTTACCATTACGCGGTCAGATTACCTATAAACTTTTAACATACTTATTTCATGCGCATATTAGCTATGATTCAGGAATACCATAACATTTTCAAGCACAGCGACAAATGATCAATACAAACAATGAGTAAGCTTCTGTTGGTTTTTACATAACTTATTCATAACTAAGTATATGTTACGCTCACTGAGGACTTGTGAAGTAACACCGACATTATGAGGAAATGGTTTCAGACACACGTCTCTTTGGACATAATTATACCTACTGTTCAAAAGTTCTTACTTCATCTGTGACATTATGTGCAATGCATTTTAAATCTGTAGACACATACCTACTAGATACATTAAGGTCTTTCTGTGATTTCAAAATATTTGTGTTTTCAAACATTACGATTCGAAAAAAAAACAGAATAATTAATTAATCAGACTTTTTAATGTCCTTTTATTAGAATTGGCTTCAGATAATAATTGGCAATGGATGCGTTTGGGGGACAAATCAGAATAATATTGAGACTTCGGACAGGAACAAGTAGGAAAAAGTGGAAGATGTCGTGGTAAGGAGTCATCCTCTTACATGAGAATGATACCGTATATTTCATCATCGGTATCACATATAATTCTCGTCTGTCATTTAATGACATTGATTTACTGGTACTGCACAATAGAATAATAGAAAACTTCGAATGTCGGATAAGTTAACAATATGACAATATCGAACTTACTTACTCATAAAGTTATTTACGCTCATTGAGATACTATGTACTAAAGCTATCTTAAGTTATTGTTCCAAAATATTATTATCTCCGCTACAACTTCCCATACAATATCCATTTAGTGGGCATACTCTAAAGTAAGTAAAGGTCTATAATAATAATAGCGTGTTAGTCAGCGTCCTATGTTAGACTATATCTATGTAACATGACAGACTGATGACAAAAGTGTGTCGTAACCCGAGACCCGATGGGATCGTGAAACCGCAGTTACGAACATGATCCCTTCGTACTAGTGCTGTTAAGTACTTAATTAAGGTATATTTCATTCTATATTACAGTTAATATATTATGTTTCTACTTCTGTCATCCTTGTATCAGAATAAGTTGATTCAGAGTAGGTACAGTTAGAGGTTAGGTACCTACTATGGTTCATTTATATGTGAAGTAAGAATGGTTTGACTAAATAAAGGGTAGTGACGTATTTATACTTACTAATGTTAGTTTTTGCCAGCGGTCAAAAAGTCAAAATAGCCGTAGCTTGTAGCGAAAATGCGGGGAAATTTGAACGCGCCATTCTGCGAAAAGATAGAATGTTCGACTGACGGTGCCGGCCACCCTTGTTTATTTTTATAAAAATCAGAAATATAAGTAAAGTAAACGGAATCGACATTTTACGAAAATATTCTATCTGCGGCTTGGCCTGTGTAAAAGTATCTACTTTTGGCTGATTTTCAAACAAACTTTCATGCCACAGTTTATCTCCTTGGAGGTGGTATGACAAAATTAGTGGGTACCTACTTTTGGCTGATTTTCAAACAAACTTTCATCATGTACCTAGCTTGTCTTCCAGGGGCGCCGTAAGGTGTGTCGGCGCCCGCGTGCGAACCCGATTTGCACCCCGAATACGAATCTCATATAGTGATTCATGATAATGTCGCCGCGTGCTTCGCACGCCTTGCACGCCCGGTTACGGCGCCTCTGTTGTCTTCTTGGAGGTGTTATGACAAAAAAAAAAAATCTTTACTTGGCGTCTTTTAACTAACTTACTTAACTTACCTCCCTTCCAAGTTTCATCATGAAGATGATTTAAGCGGTTTTCGATATTTCGTTATGAGTAAGTGACCTTTCGCTTTTATAAATCATGAAATGTACTCGACAGCTGCGTCAACTGACTCTCCATAATTGGAGCATGTTAGGTCAGAAGTCAAATTGAAATTAAACTTAAATATAAATAAATCGCGTCAAATAAGGTAATAAATTAACAAGTTGTTTACACAATACGTCTATGCGAAATTAGCAAGCCCTGGAAAACTACAAGACCTTTGATTGTTTGAATCACGATGTATAAAATATGCAACACATTACTTACCATTAGTTCAATTAATAAACATTATGCGTCGGTGAACGTCCTCAGAGGTTCGTTGGTCGCTGCGTCACGCGGCTGCGGCTTGCGTTAGCGGCACGCGGCAATGTCCTTATAAGCTGAATAGCTGTTATGAATGAAATTAAACTGCTGAAAACTTTGAATATAGGTACCTACATTTTTGATGCTAAATGCATTTAAGTAATCCTCTTAAAAACGGAGAATGTTCTAAATTCCTGTGTATTTCAAACCGACTTAAAAATAGGAGGGGTCTCAATTCGACTATATTTTTATGTTTTAATGTTTACCCTTTACCTCGTAATTTTGTACTAGGTGAACCAATTTTGATGATTCTTTTTTATTCCCATGGTAGTGCTCGACATCTAGTCCCTTCAAGCGTTATCTAGCGGGTAGTTTAAGACTTATGTCTACGTATCAATTTATTATACTGCACTACTCTTGTTTCACGTTCTCATTTACAAGGTAGGTACTCAATCCAACCACTGCGACTATTGACTAACCACCGTACCGTAATTACGAAGTGTAAGTATGTGTGCGTGCACTATAATACACCTACCTATATAGGATTACATATGAATATCAGCGCAATCACGGAGACCTGAGAGTGGACCGCAAAACCACACAGTAATTAAGGCCGGGTGAAACCGGAGGCTGTACAAGTGCACATCAATAGAGGCGTAATATCTGTCTCGGTAATTGAATTGGAGCAAAACAATTAGGTAACTTTGACGTTTGAACAATAAAAGCCGCCAGGTCCGTGTAAGGTCTTTGTTAAGCTATACCTATACGATACATACATATAAAAATATTATAACTGTAAATTTAAAATAAAATAAAAAACCCGCTAATGAGCTGATGATCATCAAACGCCACGTAAAATCATAGTAAGGAAATTTATATTCGGCTGATGTGAACTTCGTTTTCCGAGATGTTTGCGCAGGTACAGTAACTGACCAATCAAAACACGGCGGCCATGACAGTGTTTTGTGATGCACTACTTCGTAGTTGCTAACTATCCTACCGCCCGCACTCCCCGCCTCCTACCACCATTTTGTCCTTAAAATCGACATCTGCGCAGCCACTCCTAGCTATGTTCATATCAGCCGAGTTAAAATAACCTTACTGTATACATCATCATAGTATACATACATCAATGTATGTAGGTATTTGTTGTATGCTCACGACAGAGGAAATCCTTATGCAGGAGTGTGAGCGTTTGTCTTCTAAAACGTTTAAGTTTTAAGCTATACAAACAGTCCCATTGAGACGTTCAAACTTCGTCGATTTCTAATTTAATTAACAGTGAAGGTATAGCGAAACTAAACAGATAAAATTAATCAATTGTAAAGGCAATCTCGTCTAGAAACGATACTACAAAGTTTAATTAAAATGACAAAGTTTGCTTGCTATTGTAACAGGAAACAGACAATTGACAAAATTTGCCAGCAACCCTTGTTCGTTTAGAACTAAATGAAAGCAATTAGCGACTTACACTAGTTGGGATGAAATCTCTTAATGGATCCGACGCAAAATCCTTTGATCCCCTAAGGGAGACTGCAAGCAAATTTTTGTGTATACCTACTTACTGTAAAGTAGAGATTAGTTTTGATGAAAAATGGTACCAGCGGTGAATGTTATAGGTGAAATAATTTTAAAATGTGAAAAATTTAGGTTACCCATGTTGTTTTTCACGATACAATAAATTTTGCCGTCCAAAAGTAAGACGTCAGCAACTGCAGACGTTGGTCTTGAATTATTGAAAATATCAAGCTTTTTAGAAATTAATTCATGGTTCGGAAACCTGTCAATCCCATCTAATTTATGGTAAGTTTGTGGATCGCCTAAATTGTCGGGTTGTTGAACTGTTGAGTCAATAAAGTAGGTGTGGTAGTACAAAGAGTAGAGAATCTTAGAAGTTACTGTGTTAATATATATGTACCTAATTATACTTAATTATTGCCTAATTTTAGTAGTTCAATTAACCCTTCTATCCCTACTTGTTTCTCTACTAATAGGGATTATACCTACTTAAATTGCATAGATGTGTGAAATTTTATATTCAGTTTATCCTCCTGTTATCCAGTTTCAAAAATCCCAATTTAGACCTACTTTGCACTCTCCAAGAAACCTTCAGCCTTGCCTTCAGCTTTTTGTTCAGTAGTTTCGACTATACGTTATGTAACGTTATCTGTCAGTCAGTCACTCAGTAACTGAAGAGTTTTGTATGTTGATATGAAAGTAACCCCGTCTGTCTGGCTATTTCTCTGTCTGTCTGGCTTTCTGTTAAGCTTCCACGCCTAACCCACTGAACATTTTAAGGAAAGTTTGTCTCTACATAGCTAAGAATGATGTGTATCTACCTAAGGCGGATATTTTCTTTCCCTTTGATTGACAGCGTACCTACCTATCGACGTTTAATACAGTAGGTACACTTCTAATTAGTCCTGTTAGTTATTGTTAGTAAGAGTTTAGCTAGCGTTTGTTACTCATTAATTACGAAGGTATATACTGGCTTCCATATCTTTTTAAGTATTGGGTATTAAAAAAACATATTTCAAACAAGTAGTACTTCTGTAGTAATGTATTCCTAGCCATCAAGTTTACGAGTTACCGGTCCGACCTTGAGTCAGGGTTTAAGCTTAAAAGGGTTGTTTTAAGTGATTTACTTTTGCTATCTGTTGGACGAAACCAGTAACCACAGATAGGTAAATTGAGCGTACTGAAAAAGAATTTAGAGCTTTACTTCACGAAGCACAAAGTTATCAGACAACACAAATCATCACACAATCAGCATATCTACTCGTATTTCCGATACCTAGTTCTTTGTACATTTGTGATGCATAATATATGAGTATCCACAACTAGTAGATTAGATATATCTTTCACAGTAGGCATTGGGTACAGTACAGAATAAGAACCAGGACTCAAAAATTATTGGAAACTTTTTCTCGAGTTTTCTTTACGAGTTACATTTATTTCTTCCAACATTTTACTTATGACAATGGGCGGACATATTGCTTAATGGCATAGCCTAGTTAATCCCATTAACAAACGCTTCGATTTGGTGGGAGCTGACCACCTAGGGATACAGAAGTGATTAGGCTGGGGTAAGGAAAAAACTATTATACCATTTACTAAAAACCTACGGTGTGTGGTTTCCAGGTGCATTATGCCTGCTAACACAACTGCAAATGCACGTTATCTGAATACAGATTTGATCAAATGCAACTCGTGAACAATGGATTTTCAAAAAAATGCACTTTCACGTTACAATATTTATTATAAACGGGGCTTACACTGGAAAGCTGGAGAGTTTTAACATAATTTTCTTGACATTTCAACGAGCGTTGAAGTTATCCTGAATTTATTTTGTATTATTTATTACAGCACTAGTTTCTGCCCGCGACTTCGCCTGGTTGGAGTTCTCCCGGTGGGTTCTCGCCTACTTTCTCCAAACCGAAACAGCTTCTTGTATTCAATAAAAATGAAAATGAAATAATTTTATTCGAACTTGTTTTTTACAAACACTTCGAAAGTCAAACTACGCCATCGCTTCCACAAATCCCTACGATATAGTTTCGAAATAGTTTCGGAGTTCGGAGTACCTATGCGTTGTTTTATATAAGTAATACAAACCTTCAACACCTATTGCAAACGTTTATTGGTCTGAGCTGCAAACCTTTGGGGATACTTTTTTTTAAATCAAAGTAGGCTTTGTTTAATGACCGACGGTTTATACGTGAAATCGTCACAGACAGACTTTCTAATATATAATTTAGTACCTATGAACTATGAACATTTATGGGAGAAGATCAAAAAGTGAAGAAAGCATATTTGAGCCAACCCGCCGATGTGTCCCGTCCTTCCACCAAATATTGCTGCAAAGACAGAAATTGAGTACCTATCTATCCACAGAAGAGATAATTATCTCTTCTGTGTATCTATCTACAAGTCTACAACTGCGCGACCTTCAAGCTAATCATTGGTAATTTCTTCTTCACTAATGTCTTGTGGTAAGCTTAACTAAATACCTATAAAACACGTCACTCTGTTGTTAAGTCAATGCTGTACGTACCTTTAATTGGCAAGTACGTATATCTAATACGATTCCAGTGTGTAATATTTTACTATACTCGTAGGTATGTGTTGTAGACTATGCTGTGTCTTAAATAAATAAATAAACTAAAATAACAGCGTTTCAATCTGTTAAAAATCGTGTCTGTCCAAATATATACTTAATTATAATATTTGGACAGACTATAATTATACACGACTGAAACATAAATAATGCTGATAAAAACCATAAATAGTTCATGTTATTTAAAGAATAACGACCAAACCTCAGACCAATAAACTACAGACGGAACGCCGGGAACAAAAGAGTGAAGGCAGCAAAAAGTAAGCCTAGCCTTGCCTTGTAATACAGAAAACGACTTTTGTGTTCTAAATAATAAAAATGAATGAAGCTTTGTGTTCCAAAAAATAAAGTTTAAATTTGTTCTACTTCAAATTGTCAACATAGGGCATTCTATTGGTTTCCATGTGTGCTTTCGGCTGACTTTTGCCGGCTTCACTCTTTTGTTCACGACGCTCCGTCTATAGTTTATTGGCCTGAGGACCAAATATTCCGAAGCAAAGCGAGTATACAACGGAATATTTCCACAGATATCTACTTCGATGGCTCGGCAGTTTCATGTCATCAACACCAGATAACACACCAGAACAATTACAGTTCCTTAATTAACAACATTATCTGTAAGTTTACGTAACGAAAACAATTATATAATTTACATTGTTTTGTTTGTTTCACCTACATTGTACTCTTTGACTTCTTCGCGGGGTACTGTGTCGGAATGTAGATTATTTTTATAATTAAGTATAGCTTCTTTATTGTATTCGATCGTATAACAATGAACACAGACTACTAAGTAAGTAGTTGTTCTGTAAATCAGAGTTAACTAAAAGCGCAACTAAACGCAACTCGAAACTAAAATTAAGCTAGTCTAACGGTCTAAAGGGTCCAGTTTCGTGTAAGCTGCGAGGAATTTAAAAACCCTTTTCTTATTCCTACACTACACTCCTCAAGGAATTTTCAGCTTCTTGCGTTTAGTAGTTTTGGCTGTGCGGTGTCTATCAGTCGTTCAGTCAGTCACTCAGTAACGGAAGAGTTTTATAAATTCTCATTGCAGTTTCCCAATATCTATCCATTTTTCCCTTCTTATCCTTTTTTAATTATCGAGTCTTACTTAATTCCGTTCTAGAAAGAAAATATTCCAGTTTAAGTGATAAACATTTTACGTTCGTTAACCCATTCCGGATAACCACAAATAGGGCAGTCGTTCATTGTCGACGACCGAACGTGTTAAGTATTGAGTTTACTGCCTTTTTATAACTTTGCTTACTGGTAAGGGTCAACTCACACCGAGACGAGACGCGACGCGACGCTGCGCGCAGTCTTTCAAAGAGCGGCTCAAAATAGAACTTTATTTTCTACACGAAAAGATACACATTTCATTGTGAGAATTCAGAATACGTTGCTAAGCAACGTTGCTAAGAATACGTTGCTAAGCAATGAAATGTGTATCTTTTCGTGTAGAAAATAAAGTTCTATTTTGAGCCGCTCTTTGAAAGACTGAGCGCAGCGTCGCGTCGCGTCTCGTCTCGGTGTGATTTGACCCTAAACTCAGTTTAAATCTTTACACTAGTTCAGTGTTTTTCAAACTGTGGGTCGCGACCCCTTGGGGGGTCGCGAAGCTTCCGTAGGGGGGTCGCCAGAAATCGAGAGTAATTGAGTAAAAAACAATTAGGATTGAAAAGATTGATTTATTAAAAGAGAATTTTGACAAAAGAATATACTCATAAACATTTCTATTCTATGTTTCAATACAAACAAATGAACAAAAAATAAAATCCTAAGACATTATAACATTTTAACATGAGTTAATGCGAATGTTTTGATCGTTTTTGAATAATCAGTTTCATCCATCGTGGATCTGTATTTGCTACACTTGGAATTAAATCGTTTTCCTAAAATACTAATATTAGATAAATATTGTATCGACACTTCGATACTATCGATACTTCGATACTAATATTATAAAGAGGAAAGGTTTGTTTGTTTGCATTGAAAAGGCTCCGAAATTACTGAACCGATTTAAAAAAAATCTTTCACTCTTGGAAAGCTACACTATTCCCGGGTGACATAGGCTATATAATATTTTCCAAAAAAAAAATCGGGATCCTTAATAAAACTGCGATAATGTGGGCTACATTAAAGTGTAAAAAAACTGAAGAGTTTGTTTGTTTGAACGCGCTAATCTCAGGAACTACTCGTCCAATTTGAAAAATTCTTTCAGGGTTAGATAGCTCATTTATCGAGAAAGACTATAGGCTGTTTTTTATCTGCAGTACGCGAAGTAGTTCCCCCGGGACGCAGGTGAAACTGCTGGCAGAAGCTAGTGTGTGTGATAAAAAAGTGAAGCATCAGGAGCCGGGGGTCGCGAAATATTTTCTTATGCCAGAGGGGTCGCATCACGAAAAAGTTTGAAAAACACTGCACTAGTTTATTTAGTGAACAATGTTTTTGCTTCAATCTTCATCGACTTTTATGGGACGTTCCCGGAAGGTGACCATATAAATGGAATGGGAACACACGTGTTTGGTACGGCAGATATTTAGAATTTTAATTTACTATTATTTTTAAGGTATATTGAACATTGTAGGAAAAATAACAGCAAAAAAAGTTATAGTAGGTACTTTCGTTTGTCCTGAAAAAAGAAAAGGCCCGTGAATAAAAATTCATCTTTCACGTAAATAAAATCTATGTACTTTTGGCTTCGCGGTAGTCGGTTAAAATATGAATTAAATTAAACACCATGAGATATCTCTCATGATATTTGATTGATTTTAAAATTGACTTGTACGATATAATTTACGATATTACCTAAGTGTTTTGTACCTACGCCGATTTTTCAATCCAGTTTCATGGATCGTGTTGAGTTGAGTACCTAAAACTGAACAGTGCTGCTGAAATTAAATAAAACATAAGAAGTAACCAATCAAAATAATTATTCATGAGGATTATTAAAATATAGCCTATTTATTCAATATCAATTAGTTATTATTTATCAATACATCTGCATAATACGTATCAAAGTAATTCATTATTATTCCACGAAAATTTTACGATTTATTATATATATTACTCGTATTATTTCATGAGAACAACACGACCAGGAATTTTATTAACTTGACAACATATTGTCAGGTTTTAGAATAATTAAATCAGTTAAACATAGGATTACTTAAAGTTACGTCAAAAGGTACGTAAATATTATTGGTAAAATTTCCCATCATCAGATTTTGACTTGGTGGTCCTAGTATGACCACTGAGAAATACCCTTAAACCCTTAAAGCGACCACCTAGGAAGTCCGCAATTTCAAATAAGAACTAAAATGAAAATCCGGCCACAAATTACTGAAAACCGCTGGACAAATGTTAACGTTCCTTAATTTGAAACCGTTCCCTTCTTTTGAAGTCCGTTAAAAAGAGCTGCAATTTGTGAAAGATCAACAAAGAATAATTTCAAATTCTGATCGAAGGACTCTGAGAATCGTTTTGTCTTTTCATTCCCGCTATTCCAAGGTTCGCGCAAATTGTAACTGATTCCCTCAGCCTTGACATTTGCTGTAAGTATTCCGCTAGGCATTACAAATGTGTAGAGGTGGCATGAGGCATCAGGCAAATCTTTTTTTTTGAGAGAATTTTTATTTATTTAGTGGTTTATGTACACATGGATACAATTCTTGTTCAGATCGCTCCCAAGGCTGACACATTATCACCTGATCATGTCCGATGTTGCCGTGATGGATTATTTTTGATGTTTTTTTAAATTATTCATAAAACCAATGCTTGCTAAAGTTAGAACATGCTACGGGCTTATAAAGTTCCGACACATGGGTCAGCCACCAAACTCTTCCATCAACCCGCATTGGAGCAGCCTGGTGGATGAGGCATAGAGATGCCTCCGGAGATATGAGGAGAGACTCGTACTCAGTAGTGGGCCATTAATGTTGACGCCACCTTCTTCGAAAATACAGCGTAACAGTTACACAAGTAAACATTATAATATTATTATGGGCTCCTTTCGCCCAAAACCTAAAACCAATTCTCTGATAAAATAATATGTTAAAATAACAATTTGTCCAATAAATGTGACCGAGCACAAAAAGCAATAAACTTTGAAACTTTATCGCGCCTGGTAAAATTACATTATGTAAACTACACAAACCTAATACCTACTGGAGGCATTATTTGTAAAACAACTTCACATTGTTTAATACTTGTTAAACAAAAATTAGCGTTCAATTGTTCAAATTATCACTGCCTTAAAATCAATAGTAAACAAATTATGTTTGTTTCTTAATCTAACTAAATTCTGATGTAATTTGACTTGCCTGCTCTAGTAGAGTAGGTATGTATCTTTTAGGATGCTTATTGCAGTAACCATTTTTATTATTTACGGACAATGTTGTACCGTGAATAAAACTGTTGGATTATTTCATTTATTGTACTATTATTGAGTCCAAGCCAACCTCGTGATATTGGTTCATAATGCTGGAGGTCTTAAGGGTTTCTACCTATCACCTACCATTATATCTGGTAGGTTACAGCGGATTTTATTAACAAGTCATTTCTTAAGTTAGATCTTTAGCGACAACGCTTCTGTTGACCCTATGAAGACCCTTCATATTTTCTTCTCAAGTATTTTCGATGTACAGTAGGTACAGACATAACCCAGTTACATTTTTATTACGATAAGATAAGGTTATTGTTTGTTACACAAAAACATCTTACCACCACGATACAATAAGACATACAGAGATCAGAAATCCATAATGGTAAGTAAAAAGTGTAAAAACGGGGTTAGTAGGAAAGATAGAACGTTTACATCCAAATCGTATTAGATGCCGATCTTGTTTACGGTGGTGGTATGTTCACATTCGTCCGGATATTTATTCTAAACGCGGAAATTATACGAATCATAGAGTAGGCCTGACGATCGCAAAACTACCCGTTTTGCAAATGGAGTAGGGCATCTATCGGTTTGGTATTTCTTCGGATTTTATTACAAGTAAAGTAGGACTGGTATAGCGGTGATAGCCTAGTGGTTAATAATTCGGTCTTCTATTCGTAGAGTCCGGGTTCGAAGCCCAGGGCTGACTGACTTTTCGGAATAATGTGCGTTTAAACATTTAAATGTCAATTGCTATAACGGTGAAGGAAAACATCGTAAGGAAACCTGCATGCGGGAGTTCGCAAAACTCAAAGGTGTGTGAAGTCTGCCAATACGCATCCGCAAACCTTCTCATTGTTATGAGAAGATCAATAGTGCTCAATAGTGGGATATATGATGGGTTGAGATGAGATGATGAGATGGTGTCGGTCCTAGTTATACTAATTCAACGGACATTGGATTTCATAAAACACCAGATACTTAGGTTGTTAAAATACTAAGTATATTTTGGTGCCTTAATATTTTACCACCATCTGTTGATACATTTTTGAACTATTACGACTAACTTAAAAGTTAAGATAAGCAATAGGTAAAATAAATATTTATCTAAAGATTTTGTGTAAAATATGACATGTTATGCTTATGAACAACAAATTCTGTATATTTGTTTATTATATTATGCCAAAATTATAAAACTTTCCGGAGATTGCCTGGTGACCCTAGTGTCGGTGAATGACCGATCCTCCTATAACGCATGGTCCTCACATCCTAAGTGTTTGTCGTCCCCGATCGAGTACTTGGACCCACGAGGGGCGTTTTTTGGGGCATGTCTGTTTGTAAAACTTATTCCGATATTACACTCGATCCATTGGGTAAAAGGATTGGGACTTATGTCCCGGAAAGGACGCTGCGTGGATTTGGAGCAAAGGTCTGGGGGGAACAAATTTATAAATAATATTTATTTCTTTCACTTTTGTTTCATTTCTCTAAGTTAGTGCTTGCCAACACTTCGAGATTTGAGAGGTGGTAAGAGCCTAGAGATCACCCGGGGAAGTACCGTCCGCCACGGTACTTGTACCATTTCTACTAACATAATAATTGTTTTAAGATCAATATTTTGTTCCGGATAGACTTATTAGATCTGCTAGATTTTATTAGTGGCGATCATATCAGTTCTCAGGGGTAGCAGTAGGTACCCATGTAAGTAAATGCCTATTTACTTTGTTTTTAAAGACTTCCGCATTTTACCCCTAGAAGATACCTAAAACTATAGTTCCTATTTGAAGGGGCGCTATTTTATAAATGACTTTTTGAGTCAATTTTAATTTTAACGGTTTATAGAACAAACCAAATGACCTAGAATAGTGCGGATAAGATGGCAGTAAAATTTATTAACACTAGTATAATTTATTACTCTTTAAATATTAATAGCACATGACTCAAATCTCTAATATTAGGTACGTTTTAGGTCAAAGTCAGCTAATATAGGCCGAGGTATGTTGCGGTGCCTATACTTTACTAAGTAGTTTATTTTACTTTGTTGTTGTATGGAAAGGACGTCAATGCAGATGCAATAGCAATTGATCTGAATGGCAAGATGTGATTTTGGTTACACTCTTTTGACGCGGTGGTTATACAATAGTCTTTTAGGGTAGGTACCTAGTAATAAATTTGTAACCGAGCATGTGACCACTAACAGTGATTTCGTACAAAAGCAAATAGAATTAACTATCACTAATACAAAATAACGTTTTAAATAACACCATTCATTGACTATTTAATATTTTTTTTATTGCATCACTAGTATTATTGCCAATCGCACGTGGAAGATAATGTTTGTGACTTTTTAAAATGAAATTAAGGTAGCAAACGAGCATGCAGCATCACCCTTCCGCTGTCGCTTATGACGACTGTGAGCGACCTAGAACGAGACTCAATTTAGGTCCAGTTAAAAGGAGGTCTTAAAGTATAGGACCGTGAAATAGAGAGGCTAGTTTAAGATTCCATCATCTATCATGCATCTACATTTATCATCTCTTATGCATCTACATCTTAGCCATTCTACTCAGAGATTATTGGCAAAAAGAAGGGTTGAAGACATGGGTATGGCCACTCTGCAGTCAGCTTTGCCCTAGCGCATAGCCCCTGAGCTCGGGGGGATTTTAGTTTTTCGAGCCAGATTTTTAGAGGATACAGAAATCGGTTAGCGTCAGGACCCCTGGACCAAGTGCGAAATTCTTTGTTTGGAGACTGTAAGGATTTTGTACCTTTTTTGTACTATTTTGTACCTAAATTAAATTATTTTGTACCTCGACGAGCAGTGAAAAAGCATGAAAAGAAAGTGGTCAGACATTCTGACGTCAGGTTGTCTGGACCACATTTTTTTTACATGGTTGGAGACGATATATCTTAATTTTTTTTTGTTAGTATTTTGTACCTTTTTTGTACCTTAACATATTTTTTTTTCAAATTATATGGCGTTCCAGGAAAAAGTAACGGATGAATGTAATTTTTCTTTAGGAAACAAAACTTATTCTAATTATAATAATTTGCAATATACTTATTATATTACCACTGACACTGAATGCGGGTAGCCCAAGAAAGACCCAAAGTGGCGTGCACTTGGAGAGGCCTATGTCCAGCAGTGGACAAGATCAGGCGGATGATGATGATAATGATAAATATGTTATGTATATGTATGATTGTGATAATATCTTATGTATTGTATGAGCGTTAATAGCTTAATAGTGGTTAAGAACTTCGCCTTCCATTCGAAGGGTTCGGGTTCGAATCCCGGGCACGCGCCTCTGACTTTTCGGAGTTATGTGCGTTTTAGGCATTTAAATGTCACTTGCTACAAACGGTGAAGGAAAACATCGTGAGGAAACCTTCTCATCCTGAGAGGAGACCCGTGCTCAGATGATGATCCAGATAGAGCTCGTTGGCACGATCTGGGGGATATCTATATCCAGCAGTGGACTGTTGTTGTTCACCATTTTTTATTTAGCATTTTTTCTTTTTATTGCCTACATTTAATTTACTGCTAGCCATTTTCAGTTGTCCCGAAATAGATTCTGAGTGTTTTACAATAAATTCGTAATTTTTGTTCTTCCAACGCAATTGCACCTTTCCGACCTCTTACCATAGTTTTCAACACAAGTTCCCAGACCAAGAACTGGCCGCTTTTATACATACGTCTAGTTTTAATTATGTGTGTGGCGTTCGAAGTGACGTTGCTATATTGATATTGAATTGGGTATTAATTGTTTAATTTTAATTGTGCTTATTATTGAAATATATTGAGGACAGATTTTCTTTTAAATCAATCTTTTCGTTTCTATTACAATACAACATAATAAGTATATATTTCTATGTTAAACCATGAAAAGAAGTCGGAAAATTGCAGTTCCGTTGGAAGAACAAAAATGTATTTTGAACGAGTTAAAAAAGTACTTTCCAAATAAAAATGATTTACCTTCACCATGTGATCTGGTGTTTCAAGAGATTTCTCAAAGATTGTCTCACAAAATGTCAACCAAATCACTTTACCTATCAGTTAAAAGAAATTACGAGCTATTTTTTGGAAACAACGGGTCCAATCCTTCTTGTGATGAATCAGGAGAAGAAATTATGGAAGTAAAGGCCACACGTGAGTGCAAAACATATAATTTTTTATTGATATTTATCAATGGAATAAAATAAAGCCCATTGACCGTTGCATTAGGCGTACAAAATCCTTATCCAATTTTCGTCGTAAAACTTTCCTACCATCTTACCAGTGGGCTCCTCTTTTAAGAGAAGAAATATGGAAAAATGTACGTTCACCATGTAGCTGGATATTTCAAAATTATTCAATTAAAAAGGAATTCAATGTTGTGTTATGGTTCTTGTAAAGAATGCAAAGCAAAGGTAGAAGTTACGATTCATTGGCCGACAGAAAAAATTGCGCGTTGCATTTGCACCATAAGTGATTTTGACGAAAATTTCAAACACAATTACACAAAAAAAATTAAGCTTTCCCCTGCAAAACGCTGTGAGCTAAGTACTGATTTAAAATTTGAACATGCTGTGATAGTGCGAAACAAAATGAGTGATTCCGTTATGGACAAAAATGACAACTTTGAACCGGCTCATTTACCTACAGTCGGTTGTTTAAGACAGATAAAATATGAACAGCGGAAAAGCACATATTACAATCAGAATCCAATACTAGCGTTGTGGATTATGACCCAAATACCTCCTTATGATACTCAGATAAGGTTCATCTCAGTGTTTCCTGTATGCATTTACTATTGGTCGATTGCACAAGAACAATACTACAAAGACTATAGAAAATCTGAGAGAACTGTATTAAGCATTGACGCAACAGGAAGCATCTTCAAGGCATGTGGACCGATTAAAGATTTAATACTGAGTAAACAGATGTTTTTATATTCATGCGTGCTATCATCAGTCTACAGTGCAAGTGTTCCAATAGCTCAATTGATATCAGACAGTCATACATTGGAGACTATATATAAATGGCTTGACACATGGTGTAAAAGTCAAAATAACGCAACTCCGAATGAAGTCGTCGTTGATGACTGTGCAGCCTTAATTGGGGCTGTAGTAAAAGCTTTTACAAAATTTAATTCAACAGCGGAGTATGTTAATGCCTGTTATACAAAATTAGAAACAAAAGAAAAAACACCAGAGGAATGCTTCATTCGTATCGACACCAGTCATTTTATAAAACTTATTTTTAACCTATCATGTTTCAAACATGTAGACCAAAGAGTCAAGTTTTTTTATTTCAAATGTCTTCAAGAAATCAAGCAATGTGAAGATTACGATACATTAAAAGTAATTCTAATTGATCTTATCACATTGTGTCTTAACAAATATGATGGACAAAATAACGAAGGAATGTTAACAAGATGTGAACAAGCTAAAATCAGGTTAAGGCGACTGGCTTCTTTCAAAAACACCTCTGAATCTGAAATTGAAATAGAAGACGCAACTAAAATTTTGCAGACGTCATCAAACAACAAATCTTTGTTTTCAGACACCGAATCCAAAAACATGGATAATAAGCAGTATACTGGAAAAATCCCTAAATGGTACTATCATGCAATTGACACTGAAAAACTGTTGCTCACTCTTACTGACGGTGATAGTAAATTTCACGATAACTTGTATTATTACCCAGAATTTCTGAGTACTTTAACGCGACTAATGGGACAACTTCCACTATGGTCTAACGTTATGAAAAAAACTTTTCAATCGGAAATTTCAGTCCCATCATCGTCTAAGGGCGCATTCATGTAGAACGCTGGTTACCGGCGCTGATCTGCCAGCGCTTATCGGTATAGTCTAAGATCCGAATCTAAATCGACATTCATCGGGTTGATAAAAAAATCAAACACACTGATAGAAACTTTTTTGATAGTTAAAAATATTTGTTAATATTTAACAAATAATTTATTAGAGACCACTTTTTAGTGCTTAATAAATATTTCTTAGTATTTTAAAAGATTTATTAATATGTAATAAATGAATATCCGATTTATTAAACACAAATCATTTAAAATACTAAGAAATATTTGTTTAACACTAAAGAGTGGTATAAACTAATAGGTATCTACTTATATTCTGTCCAGGATTTTTGTTGTCTACCCATTTTTAATATATTTTCTAATATACGAATTTTATTATAAAATTATTTTGATTATCTTATCAACCCGATGAATGTCGATTTAGGTTCGGATCATAGACTATACCGATAAGTGCTGACAGATAGGGACAGGGATGGGCAAATGGGAAAAACATATTTTATCGTATCGATATTTTCCAAATGTATCTGAAATTAAATTAAATGTATATGATATTTCGATATATCGATATTTCTTCCCAATATGCAATTATTATGCCCCTCTTACCGGGTCAAATTAGTTTGTGGCACTTTACCAACCAAACCAACAAGCAGTGTCATTGTCATAGACAAGTAGGTCATAGACTGTAATTTTTGTTTGTGTTTGAAGCAAAGAAACTAAACCCATATAGCCTACTGCATACCTACTCTTTTTCTAAATTTAAGAAATCGGATTGGTCAAATAGGTACATGGTGCGATCCATGAGCAGACAGCAGAGCTTAAAAAAAAATATTAAATCTGAAACAAATATCGATATTTTGATATATCGATATTTTTTACCCAAACAACCCAAACCTACTGGCAGATCGGCGCCGGTAACCAGCGTTCTTTTTGAATGCGCCCTAATGTTGAAGTTTATTTTAAAATGATTAAAAGATATTTATGTCAAATAAACGCCAAATCAGACAAATATCGTTTAGACGAATTTATTGTAAAACACTTAGAATTTATTTCAGGACAACTGAAAATGGCTAGGAGCAAATTAAATGTAGGCGATCAAAAGAAAAAAATGCAAAAAGAAAAAAAGGTGGACAACAACAATGAAACGAAAAGTAACACTAAATTTAAAAAAGGAATAAACAGTGAGTCCATTTTTTCAGATACGCCTTCTATGTTAGAAAATTGGAGGGGCTTAGCTATTGGCAAAAAAGTGAAAAAACAAAAAGAGACAATAAAAAAGATTACTTTACTAAAAAATGGATCGTTAACCACATTTTCTGATAAGAATACTATTGTTTCAAATACGTGTGCTTTTGATGCAGTTGCACAAGCGATCGCAGTAGGTGTAGCTGATAATTACGCATTAAGTAGCACCATAAATAGCAATGTAGACGATGAATACTTTCAACTTATTAAAATGATTATAGCCAAAGACACAATAAATATTTATAAACTGCGCGGAGAAATACTTAAAAAATACTTTGAAACCAAGTTCATAGGCGATAAAATATACGTTAGCTGCGAATGCAATGTGGCATTCATATTTGAATCAATACTATTAGATAAAATACTTATATAGTGCAGACATAACAGAATCATGTACAAATTTCAATTGTCCTGTAAACAACGTCACTAGGAAATGTGCTTTTTTACCTTTAGTTTTTAGCAAAGACACATTAAGCGAATCTGCAAATTCAATGCTTAGCAGTGACAGTAATATGACAATTTGCAGACACTCTGGATGTGATGGCATTAGGAGCATAAATTATAATTTGAAAAACATAGCTGTTTTTGAGCCCAATCCCGAAGTACAAATTTGCATTTTTGATTTACCCCAAAATTTATTTTTAAAAGGTGCTGAGTACCATCTATTAGCAATTATTGAATTTGTACCGTCTGCAATTCCGAAAGGTGTAGGACATTACAAGTCGCATTGCCGACGCAATTTAAAGTGGCAATGTTACGACGACATGTCCAACAGAATCACGGCAAGCCATAAAAAAATGACGGCTCATTGTTTAATATACGCTAAAAAACATTAACACGTTCGCTCCGTTAGGGTCAACTCAGAACGAGACGAGACACGACGCGACGCTGCGCGCAGTCTTTCAAAGAGCGGCTTAAAATAGGACTTTATTTTCTACACGAAAAGATAATTAATAAATAATAAACATTAAACATAATTATTAAACATTTTATTAATAAAATTAAATATTTTTAACGTTTCTCTAATCAAACTTCTTACTCTTTCTTGATATCTCTCACCATTTTGTTTGAGCATATCTCCCGCACCCGTCATGGTGCAACTCTCCCGCATATACTACGTTGACATTAAATTCTACCCACAGAAAAAACAGTCAACGTAATCGAAATAACACTTAGCACACGTCAAACTATAATAATCAGGCCATAAAATAGTAATATCACACAATACTTACCTCTATAAACACGGCCGCAATATCAAAACTACAAAAAAATTTAAAATTCACTCCGCCATAACAAAAACACCTTTTCGAACTTGACAGCCAAACAAACCGGCCATTGTTAAAAATGGCACCGTGCTTTTCATTGGCCTCCCGCACACTATCAATGACCGTCTTGACGTTTCGTTAGCGTGAAATTTAAGTCGAGTTTTAAAAGGCGGTTCAACTCTCCCATCTGAGCAAGTCTCCCGGACTCCCCCTATAACAGAGTAATTCGAATTTAAATTAAAAAGAGTTGAAATGAAGATAAAACTGTAATTTTATTGTTTTATTGATTGGTTTATGACCCTATTGCATTTAAAATTTGTTAAAAAGATGAATGTTACTGTAATGCTCTAACATGTTTAGATTTCGTCGATAAATTTCATACCCCATAGAGGGGTGGTAACTTTGACCACAACAAAATTGCAATTTTTTTATATATTTTGTCATTTTTAAAGACTTTTATAATTTGATAATGTGAGAACCAGCCCGAGAGCACTGATTAACTCATAAGTTTTATCTCATAAGCGAAATAGTAAGAGTTTTTAAAGAAAATACAGCGATGATGTATCAAAGTTACCCCAAATGACTGTACCTATTACCCGTAAACATAACTTAAACATGATTCTCAATAATGTACTGACTTAATTGCCTTTTGTTATTTTTTTACAACTGAGGGTATTTTGTTGTAAAGTTGTACTCCTTCAAAAGTAATCATTTTTTTGCCGTAGTTTGTTCTTTTTCGGGTTAGAATTTTTTGCGTGTTACTTGTTTAGATGTGAGGAAGAATAAGTTAGTATGGATTGCGTTGTTTAGAATTTTTTTATGAGAATACAAGTAAGTGTTGTCAATGTATAATTATTGTCTGATATTTATTAGTTCAGTTTCTGCATATATTTTTGATGTAAGTGTTAAATGGTTGTAACGAAAAATAATTTTTATCGTTTCGTTTTGTAATACTTATTTGGAGATCGGCTAGTTTAGTTTTGGCGGCGCTACCCCAGACTTCAATTAAATATACCTAGTAGATGCGATTTGACTAATGAAATGTATATTGTTTAGCGTAACTGACGAGGGATACATCGATTGATATTTCGAAGTGATGAGAGTTTGGTTTTCATGTATTCAATCTGTGTATTCCACGTCAGACCGCTATCCATTCTGAGGCCTAGGTATTTTTTGCACGTTTTTTCCTGAATGATTACATTAACAATTTTAAGATGATCGTGCGGAAGGACAACTTTATTTTTTGCTTTGTAGATGACATAACATGTTTTCGATATATTGACTGTCAGGAGATTATGCTGAAACCAGTTGTACAAAATATTATCAATAATCTTTCAATTCTGATTATAAAAGTTATTCTTTAAAATGAGTGAATTTATTTCTAATTATCCAAAACTACATAGGTAATATATATCTTCATCGACTCATATCAGTCCACTGCTGGATATAGATATCCCCCAGATCGTGCCAACGAGCTCTATCTGGATCATCATCTGAGCACGGGTCTCCTCTCAGGATGAGAAGGTTTCCTCACGATGTTTTCCTTCACCGTTTGTAGCAAGTGACATTTAAATGCCTAAAACGCACATAACTCCGAAAAGTCAGAGGCGCGTGCCCGGGATTCGAACCCGAACCCTTCGAATGGAAGGCGAAGTTCTTAACCACTATTAAGCTATTAACGCTCATACAATACATAAGATATTATCACAATCATACATATACATAACATATTTATCATTATCATCATCATCCGCCTGCTCTTGTCCACTGCTGGACATAGGCCTCTCCAAGTGCACGCCACTTTGGGCCTTTCTTGGGCTACCCGGATTCAGTGTCAGTGGTAATATAATAAGTATATTGCAAATTATTATAATTAGAATAAGTTTTGTTTCCTAAAGAAAAATTACATTCATCCGTTACTTTTTCCTGGAACGCCATATAATTTGAAAAAAAAAATATGTTAAGGTACAAAAAAGGTACAAAATACTAACAAAAAAAAATTAAGATATATCGTCTCCAACCATGTAAAAAAAATGTGGTCCAGACAACCTGACGTCAGAATGTCTGACCACTTTCTTTTCATGTTTTTTCACTGCTCGTCGAGGTACAAAATAATTTAATTTAGGTACAAAATAGTACAAAAAAAGGTACAAAATCCTTACAGTCTCCAAACAAAGAATTTCGCACTTGGTCCAGGGGTCCTGACGCTAACCAGAAATCGTAGGGTACTTACTACTTTATGCGAGGTTCAATTTGATACGTTTTGCCTACGGCCATGGTAGACGACTTCAAGTATTTATTCAATGTTTAAAATTTGATGTACAAACCTATATGAGTATGACTATGAAATAGTTACGTTTTTGTAAGATTCCGTAGTGAAAAACTTATATATTGGAATCCTTTTATAATCGTTAAATATGGCCGTATACTGTAGCCATTTTTACCCGATCCATCCGTAGTATCCATATCCGTGTATCCGTGTAGGAACAACTAACATTTTGACAGTTGATAAGCACAACTTGGGGATAATGGGCTGTTAGTATTGGGTATAATCGTTAGAAAGAACCTAACTTTACACAGTCAACTCAATAGGTATCATCATCATTATCATTACGACGCGTCACAGGACTGACTGCTAAGCTCAGGTCTATTCACAAAGCGTGTGGGGTATAGGCCATAATTCACCACCCTGGCCAATTCTGGATTGACACACACAAACCTTTGAGAACATTAGGTACGAATAACTCCGGTTTAACGAAGAAAGTGATAAATAATCTCATATGTTCAAATCTGACTATCACTGTACTGTACCTATATATAATATTATCTTATATATAAAATTCTCGTGTCACAATGTAGTTACCTTACTCCTCCGAAACGGCTTTACCAATTTTTACCAAAGGAGAATGGCGGTTTGCGGCCTCAAGTCCTACAGAAATAAGACTTATGTATAAAAATACATTATTTTTTTCTGAATTAGATTGTCGTATTAGCATTTTCGTAGAACTTGTCTGTTTAAAGTAAACTTTGTTTTTTAAATTCAGTAAATCGATATATTTCGTGAATCGATTTATACAGAAAAACCAGTTACCTAATACCAGTTAACGGTTGTTGGTCAGAATTAAAACAGATTTGTACCCCAATAGATATTCTGATAGATTTATAACTTATTAATTAATAAAAACACATTTCATGAGCATGAAATGAAAAATATCGATTTTTAGGGTTCCGTACCCAAAGGGTAAAACGGGACCCTCAATCAAGAGTTTTTTCCGGTCACCTTATTCTCGCAGTGGACATGATCCATGCGACTGGGTCGAAATTTTGATTAAACTGTTCGAGATAGTACCTTTCGCTTTTAAAATATTTAGTGTCCGCTATGACTTTGAATTTTCTTGTTCGGTGTGTGTGACATCTCTTTTAGCTGCTAGAAGCTGGGTGGCAACAATGTCGGTTGAATACCTATAGTCGGACAATTTATTCATTACTCTGCATAAGCAATTCCGTCCTCGTGTAACACAGATTCGTGGTATCCGGGTTTTATAAATTAGTCATAAATTGTTACATGAACAACACTTAAAAAAAGTGAATCTCTATTTAAAGTTATCTAGAGGAAAGAGATGCAGTAGGTACACCTTTTAAAAAATTAGAAAACCGGCCAAGTGCGAGTAGGACTCGACCCGACAATCGAGTCAAAGTTATGGAAGTGAAATAATTGGTACTTTATAATTGCCAGAAACGCGCAGTCCAATTTTCTAAGCATTGGGTGCGTTGATTGCTAAATGGTTTGAACGTTAGAATCCCGAAGCGAAGGGCCCAAATTCAAATTCCGCTTGCAACTGTAATTTTCTAAAAATATTTGCGTATTAGATTGCAGAAAGCTGAAATGTATGAGTACCAACATAACTTGTAAATTCAAATTCCCCTAGAAAAATTGGCGTCTTAAAAAACTCATTGCCAATTCCGACAATGCAGACGTGATGTTCACCGCCGGTGACTTTGTGTTCCTTAAAACGAGCATTGGAGACGGTTGATAAATTAATTTGACTGATGAGCCTACTATAATTTTATTGATTGCCTTAAATGACAATGGCGAAGTCAGGAGTCCAGGCAGTGCGTCATAACGTCCAAAGCCGCCATGTTTTTATTTTTTATTGGCTTCCTTTCCTTATTATTAGTATAATTTATTTGCTACCCATGAGTACTTATACGCATGTAGGGTTAACGTCAGAGGTGGGGCGCTACCCCCTCCTTTGTGCTTCGGATAAAGTACCTATGGTTTTTATACCATTTACAAAATCTACCACGAAATTCCATTATGGAGTATACACTCTTCTCATTGTACATCATCATTGTTGAAAATTGTAATGCGACTATTGCATCAATGCCATTGATACAATAGTCGTATAATGACATACCTACACCCAAATCAAATTCATTCTTCATTGGCATGGATTATTTCCTTAGCTTAACCTGTTCGTAATATTAGAGCGTAGTTATTGAAACAGCAGATTTTAAGAACTATCAGCAATAAAATTGGCAATAACATAACATGCTGCGTGTAGTGGGAAACAATAACTTAATGGAATACGTAATAACTTAAGAAGTTAATAGTTATATATAAATAAATAGTAATAAATAAAGGTAATAAATAAGGATAAATAGTAGATTACTATTAAAATATTTGACAAGTCTGCATTTAAGTCATATTATTATTTTTTACGACATTTGAAAGCCTTTAAAACATAAAGTAGGTACTTAAGCAGAGAAATTAAATAATAACTATTTGATTTGTGACTTGTGACTAATAGCTCGGACTTCTTTGTCGGCCTGTTCCCAGTCGGACTAAAATTCCAATTTTTAAAATACGCGAACCGCACTTTGGACCAACATTTTTATAGTGAACCTTATATCAACGTGTTTGCAATAAAACAGCGCTCACGTTGATATAAAATTTATTGATTAATCATTAAAAGTGTAAAAACCTACTTCCAATATATGTACATGTGTATACCTGTGAACCTTGTAGTCCGTCCAGGAAAAAAATAAAGAACCTATCAATTGCACATTCTGCAAGTTTCATACTTTCAGCTGGTATGAGATTTTCTTATTAATCTCACCAGTACAATTTTTAATAAAAAATATCTAATTTTTTAATTAATAATTTAACATAACCTGTCCAGGATTTTTTCAGCGAACCCATTGTTTATTTATTTTTTAATATTTTAAATTTCACTTAAAATATGTTTCGTTCATTACTCACCTCGGTGAAGGACGATGTAGGGCTGGATCTTCTACTATAAGGCGTTATACTCGCCAGCGAGCAAAAAAGCCTTTTCAAACAAAAGGGCCTCTTCATCAGAACTGTTCTATGCTACGTTGCTAAGGAACCTAAGGGTGCGTTTAATATCCACGAAAGATATTAGTAATAATTGTACTCTTTATATTGAGAAACATAAAGTTACATTTGGACAAAATGTAATATAATATTATGATAGGCGATCTTGTGGCTAAAGAGCGATTTATGTGTTCTGGACAACCTTAGGGTTAGGTTAGCATGGAAGTACTCAAGAAATTTTGCCACTAGCGGTCACCCAACCAACTACAGTCGCACCCGCTGTTGGTTAGTTATGTCGATTAGTTAGGATCGACGCAACTACAAACTAGTTGATACATATTATAAATATATGAGTACTATATAAATATATATTTACTTACGATATTTGCATGCGTGGGCGTAAAGTCTAATGACCGTGATCAGCAGTCAATTCCTGTGCTGTGCACCATAACAAGATGAATATTACGTAAGGCAAATAAACCACGGTAAAAACACTAAATGACATTATAATAATAACTACTGGGAACCAATAGAGTAACCATCACCTCGAGAGAACATTTGAGGATATTATTTTTATATGTAAGTTTATGAATATTATTTATTAGCTTCTTTATCGGGCAAAGTATCGGTGATACCTGAACTTGGTGTCTAGTTGCGACGGTTACCACTTAGGTATCATCGGATAGCTCGTATTCTGGTATGAGTTTTTCGACTATTGAAATATGTACATAAATATTATCTGGCATAACACAACAATCAATGTATTCGTTAAAAATTATAGGTACATTACATACAATTACATGACAGTGATGCATATCTCAGAAGCAGAACACAAAGCATTATTTTATTTTTGGCTTCCCAGGTTCCTACCTACTCTTAATTTACAAATGATAATGTGAAGTAGATATCAGCAATATAAATAGTAAAGCGAGCTTTACATTGGTAAAATCAATATTATGCATGGAAGTTAAAATTTTGGTCTAATTCGAGTTTTCCTCATTCAAAGCCGACTGTCCGTTCTAAAGATTAACGCGTTTAAAAAGCAAAAAAACATAATAGGAATGGAAAAACGCGTGTGATTCAAATATGATTCTCAATTTTTTTAACAGTATTTATCCCCAAAATATAGTTCAAAATAAATGGTGAGATGGTGACCTATCTGTGAATAATATTTTTTACGATATTACATTCACATAAATATATAGGTACCCTTTTTATTTAATAATACCCTATTTTTATCCGTTTATTAACGTTTCCGGAATTCAGAAGTGTAGTTACCCTAAGTCTGAAGTAAACAACGGAAAATTTCTAGGTGGTCCGTAGTTACGGAGCTGTCAAATCGATGGTGCAGTGACAATCTGATAATATAGCCAGAGTAATTTATAGCCTCTAAAGGTTAGCCAGCCGTCTAGTATAGGTACAAGTACAACTCGAATCGTCCTGATTGAAATCAATTACTCTGTGACATCATTATTGGTAAGACCAGTTGCTTGGAAATGTATTTGGTTTGTACCTATCTCATACCATGTAGTATATTATGTAATATTTACTTTATTTATTTCGTTACTTCCTTGTCTATCTTCTTTGTTCTCTTTATCTTCTTATTTCTTTCCCTTTATATCCTTGCCTGTGTCTATTCCTTGTAATCCTTTTATCTTGCTTTATTCTTTTATAAACTTGTATTGTACTTTATATTAGCTGAAATTATTGAATTATGATATTGACTACTTTTTGATAATGTATGTAATTATTACTTTGGCTTTTCACTTCTAAGACTATTTATAAATTGTAAATGTTACCTTCTTTAACATGGACGTATAAAGATATTCTTTAATGTTTTAGTACTTATTCCTTCTTTATTTTGATAAATTTCTGTAACTTTAAATAATACGATTTCATGTTTGTCTGACGTCTCTTTAGTTTTTGCTTTTTTATCAAAATTATTATTCAATGTAACCTTCTTGGACTTATTTATAATTTTAAAATTTAAATGTTGAACTATAAACAGAACGCCGGCTCGAGAATGTTCGGAAGATCGGGTCAACAGGGCAGTTTGGAGTGAGACTTTGGAGTGTTCGGAGGACTTCATCGGACGAGGTCCTTCCGGCTGATTCGGTTGTGCACACAGGGCCGACCCGTGTGTCTCTCCCTTGTGGACGCGTGCGTTTGTAGACGGTTGGCAGCTCGTCTCCCTCATCGCTGGTGTGAGCTGGGCTGCGTTGCTGTTGCGGTCGGGCGCGCTGTCTGGAGCGCCCCGGGTCCTGTCGCCGTCTACCACGTCGGGAGGCTTGCCACGTGGGACGCTTCTGCGCGCAGTGCTGCGCGCCAGGGTCGCGCTACCGTCTTGTGCGCTTGGTAGCGCGCCAACCTCTACGCCTCCCGACCTCATATTGTTCGAGAGACACACCGGCCTCCGCCTTCCGAGTCGGTGCTACGGAACTCCGCCTATAAGAACACTCCAGGTCGTCTCCCCTCTCTTTATTAAGTGACTTTTCCCTTGTGACTGTGCCTTATTTTACTTATTAATCTTTTATATAGTGCCTTTGTAACCCACCAAGGAAGTGCATTACACCTTTTATTACTCTTTTAATTCTCTTTTTATTTAATCTTTCCCCTATAACGTTACAACCATAGCCTACCATACCTTACAGAAAACCTTAGGTATGGAGCGAAAAAAATGAGTAGTGTGGAAAGGGGCATCAGAAATTAAGGGAAAATGAAAATAGAAGAAAACAGAAAGTAGAAACTGAAACGAGTACATAATTTCAACTTTCTATTCGTCGGGGATATAGCTCAGTGGTAGAGCATTCGACTGCAGATCGAGAGGTCCCCGGTTCAAACCCGGGTGTCCCCTATGTATATAAGGCTCGTTTTTTGAAGTCTAATAATGTGTTTATTTTATCACACTTCAAAGTAAATATACAGTACCCGGCAACAAATAATGCACATCGGTATTCAGAAAGAGATAATCGGTTAGTTTCGGCTTTGTAGAGCGTTGTCCTTACTACACAGTCCGGCTTATTCGTATTTGGACCTATTCGCAAAACGCCCTACTTGAAAAAAAAAGGCCCTATTCGCGAAATGACCTATTCTTAAAACGACCTATTCGCAAAATGCCCTATTCGTAAAAGGACCTATTCGCAAAATACCCTACTTTTTCGGGTTCCGTAGCCAAATGCCAAGAAACGGAACCCTTATAGATTCGTCATGTCTGGTTGTCTGTCCGTCTGTCTGTCTGTCCGCCAGTATGTCACAGCCACTTTACGAAGTCGTTTAAGAATCCTCACACAAGAACCACGAATCTATTATTGAAAACCGCATCCAAAACGGACTAGTAGTTTTCGTTATGCATAAACATTTGTTTACTGCAGCGCCTTTTTATGTAGCCAGCGTGTATTTTCACCGTAAAACCTATCTTACAACATAACCAATCAATATTACACACTCTACAATGAAAACTGCATCAAAATCAGACTAGCAGTTTTGTGGATAAGTGGATACATTTGTTTGTGCAAACAAATGTTAACTGCAGCGCCCCCCTGTGAGGCTTATACACATACATATAAGCGTGGTAAAAATGAGTCCATTTGCGAATAGGTCCTTTTACGAATAGGGCATTTTGCGAATAGGTCGTTTTAAGAATAGGGCCTTTTACGAATGAGTCCTTTTACGACTACAGGTCGTTTTGCGAATAGGTCCAAATGCGACTAAGCCCACAGTCCTTACCGCTGACTTGTCACTTTTCTTTCGAATTCGGTATAAGACGGTCGCGTTCACTCATAAATAAATATAAAGAGTTTATTTATTTATTTATTTATACATACAAATACACATAATTAACAGGTCGAACCCAAAACATTATGTGCTTAACTTATATAACATACAAAATAGGTAACTATAATATGTTAAATATTATGGCTAAGATACAGTCTACGAGTTGTAAAACCTCCAATGGAACATCAATATCATTAATATAAAACTACTTGATATGGTGCTTTATCCGCTCTTAATAGATATTGCACTATCAGTGCAATGTGCGAGAGAGACAACGCTCTACAATACCGTAACTAACCGATTATCTCTTTCTGAATATCGATGTGCATTATTTCTTGCCGGGTACTGTACGTTTGTTATGATTATTATGAAAAAGATTAATTGTTAGGTAATTATCCGTCTTATCACCAAATATCATCTTACCATCAACGGTATTAAGTAGAGTGTAAATTAGTAATTGTTCGATTTTTTTTTATTTCAGGGTGTACGTTCCTTTGAATTTCTTAAACAGCTGATTTAGATGTGGCTTTCAAATTAAGTTAATAGGTAGTACAAAAATATTACCTTTGTAATTTTGTATAAAGTATTTAGTAAACAATACACACTCAAGGATATTCCTATGTCGTAGGTGCAATGTACAAATTGCACAACACGCAAGGCGGTGTCCTATGTGAGCGACGAACGCGACGTTGCGAACGCGACGAACGCGAACAACTCAACGGTATCCCTACTTGTGTCCTATGTGACAGTCTGCGACAACAGGCGACGTAACACGTACTTACTTGTTTTGAGGGCGATCAGACGCGACGCAACTAACTACGAAATGATTTCCCTATAAAAATATTATATTTGTTTTCTTTCTGTGCTTACGATATTTCTTTTAAAGTATGTACTTTAAACATGAACTTTAACTTTTAAACAAGCAAAATAGTACGGTACTTCCCCATGATTCGCAAAGTCATGTCAAAAATCACGTAGGACTCTCACTTGTCGCGTAGCATCTTATTCGTCGCTCACGTAGGAGGTGTCCTATGGTAGGACGCCCCGTTACACAATAATATACATAATTATGTATTTTGGCTTGCTGGAAAATGTACCCAGGACCTCCATTGATAACCTTAACTTAAAAGGCTAGGTTTCAACGGAAATTCATTATACTATTCGGGGGCCTCTGACATGCTTTAACTGACGGCTTTACGAGCTCTTCGAAGCACAGAAGCTTTCAAGAGAAATTCCCACTAGCGGTCACCACCCAAGTACCGACCCGACTGTTCCAAGGGTCCTGGGTTCAATTCCTAGCGAGGTGGAAAGTTTGTTTCTTTGTCTTGTGTATTGTCAATGGCGCCCACGACACAGGGAATCCGAGTGTAGGGCAATGAGTGTGTAGCTGTGTAGCATTACTATTATTATTACCGATAGCCAAAAATTGCACCCGCTGTTGCTCTCGGTCGATCACTACACATCGTTGCAATCGTCATCATCATCATCTTTGAGTTATAAGCGCTTAAAAAAACCTTAGGTAAATATACCACACTCTAGCCGGTCAACGCCCCGTGCAATACGCATGAATGAAACTAGATTGAATTCCTGAAATATATTGTTATTTGTTGTACTTAGTTTGTAATCGCATAGTATTGTTATGAGTTCCTGCGGATATTTTAGCTAACGAATGGTACCTACCTCCATTAGTGGGTAACTGCGTAGTACTTGCGTTTCATCTATACTAATATTATAAAGCTGAAGAGTTTGTTTGTTTGTTTGTTTGGTTGAACGCGCTAATCTCAGGAACTACTGGTTCGAATTGAAAATTTTTTTTTGTGTTGAATAGACCTTTTATCGAGGAAGGCTATAGGCTATATAACATCACGCTGCAACAATTAGGAGCGAAGAAATAATGGAAAATGTGGAAAAACCGGGGAAAATTATTCATTCTCGAGGGCTTTCGTTGCATGCGTTGCGAAAACGATTCAAGATACCAAAAATATATGTATGAAAGAATTATTCCTCTTGAAATGATCTAAAAAAATGTCCACGACATTATGTCTATCTTTTAAGATTAACACACTAGAACCGTTTTTATGGTAATCAAATTTGGTCGAACCCACTGCCATACCAAACTTGCCGCGTTTCCAAGTTTAATCTGAATTAATCTTGCTGTGATCCTTTGCTACTTTGCTATTATTTTGTCGTAAGCTTTATTTGTAAGTTTAATTTAATTTAACCTCAATTAATTTTGGTGATAGTTTATTATCTTCCCGAAATTCCTACGGGAGCGGGACCTACGCGGTTGATACTTACGGGTCCCGAAGCGAAGCGAGGGCGGTTCGCTAGTCTTTAAATAAATTCAATTATTTGTTTTAATAACTAAACACGCTGTTATAAAGCTATGTGAATTATAAATGCAAACAAGTATCTAAACTTAGTTGAGGAGTTTCATTTTCTGAAGTTAATCCTGTAGGTATATGAAATCGTGGTAAAATATAACTTTCTACAAAAAATATCCGACATGAGAATCGTTATGCAGAGATAATTCAAAACTTCCCGTCAGATGTCGCGCGCTTGGGACCAAACGACAAGCACTATCCTTAAAAAAGCATTAACAAAATTAGTTCATCCAGTACAAAGTTATGATTGAGGTAACAGACATAAAAAATATAATCGAGTTGAGAACCTCCTCCTTTTGAAGTCGGTTAAAAATGGTACGATTAACGGAATGTGTAAAATTTGCAGTTCGTACAGTAAGATAAATTAGTTCTTGATGCTCTTATTCAGCTTGCAAGAGTTGAACCGAACATACACAATTATTATACAAATATTGAAATTATGGAAAATCTTGTACCAATTATCAATAACTTATTTTTTTACGTCTACAAATATTAAATGTTATCCATTTCTGAAATATGTTCATTGATGCTCCACTCCACTAGGATATAGCGTAGGGAAATCTGTAAACTCCGCCTATCAGTGCGTAAAGTGGTAGAGTATGCTCTAGGCCTCCTCAACAATGAGGATAGACCCGTGCTCATTAGTGGGCTATTAATGGGTTGTAGCCAAATTTGTAAAACTGTAACTGATTGATTATGTAAAGGCTTGCCAGTCGGTTGTTCATTCTTCCTTTGCAGCTGCTATTCTTTCTTTCGTTCCGCTTCTATTTCTTTGGTTGGTAACACGTCGGTGATACCCTTGGCGTTGCCAATTACGTCCAGTGGCTCCATGTAGATACGTTTATCGGCTGTAAACCTAAAAACCTTTACTACGTTATTAAATTACAGGAGTTCTAAAGTTTGCACGAGCACAGCTGCGAGCAATTGCTAATACAACATAAGGTGGTGGAGCCAACGTCAATGCCAGGTTATTTACAGCTTTTGCGCGAGTAAACACTGCTCGGAAAATATCGGAAAATTTCAAGCCCTAGATGTCGTATTTGACCTGACGGCTGTTTCCTAGGGTTGTCGCTTACTATAAAAAATATGTATGTTATTTTTATTTATTTAATGAAAGTATTCCTCTTGCTCAAAAACTATAGGAAAGCTGCGCACATGGGGATTACCTATTCATAATATTCTCAATGGTGTTTCGGTTCGTAAATATGCATTTAGCCAGCGTGGTGGACAATGTTCTGTACCCCTCACATTGCGAGAGGAGACCTAGGACAGTTGATGATCTTGTCGATAGTTATGAATATCGGGCACCGTTGACTTTAGTTGCCATGACATTTTTGAAGAATCTCATACTACACCGAAAGAACCTAGATTAAACTAAATAAAACAGGAAATATTTCAACGCATCGGGGTTCCGTTGACCTTAGTTGGCGTCTTCCCCCATTTACATTTATTTAACCCTCTTTGGATTTCCTACGTTGATAATATCGCGATTTAATACTGTTGAGGTTAGGGTAGCGAAACGATAACGTTTCAATATCATTATAACTTAACAGATTAAATGAATTAGGTACCTACGTTCTTAGTTTAGTAGTGACCCCACAGAGTGGTTTTATTGCTCACTTCCGTGAATTGATAGGTAATCTACTTTTGAGATTGGATCAACTATACGATTACGAATACCAAAACATAACTTAGTACAGTCACACAAAACGTTTCTATTGCTATTTAATAATATATTATAATGATCGTAATTCAATCCTAAATTTTTATACACACATTTTTACTTATGAAGAATCACTTGCCAATTTTTTTTACCTGCAAAAAAACACATTTTTACTTATGGAGAATCACATGCCAATTTTTTTTACCTGAAAAAAAGGTGAGCTCGTTCCTATTGTTTAAAAATCCAAACCAACCAATCACAGTCAAGGATTGAGCAAACGAAGCGCCTTAAGCGTTTTGATATTTTGCTTAATGAACGTTAAGACAATCAAATAAGGTCTGTTTTTATACGAATCGTTGTCCTTGCACAAATAATTATTATTTATCTATTTAATGTTGATTTTTTTAAAACACATTAAATTGTAATGACTGTCATGCCAAAATTTGATATTTGTTTACAAAGTATAAAAGTAATTTCTTTTTGTCATAGTTGTTGATCGAAATTTTTACTATATAATTATACTCGTATTTAACTGTAATTTTAATTTTTTTGTGATAGTTTTTATTTCCTATTTTAAAGTTGAAAATGACGCCTAGTGATTTGTTGGAAAAACTTTATTTTTATTCTTTAGGTATTTGTGCAATTATTTGTTACTACACTTGATGTTTAATAAGACTGATTTTGTTTTAAATATACATTACTTAATATCATATTTCACAGCATTTTTAGGGTTCCGTACCCAAAGGGTAAAACGGGACCCTATTACTGAGACTTCGCTGTCCGTCCGTCCGTCCGTCTGTCACCAGGCTGTATCTCATGAACCGTAATAGTTACACAGTTGAAATTTTCACAGATGATGTATTTCTGTTGCCGCTACAACAACAAATACTAAAACACTGAATAAAATAAATATTTAAATCGAAATATGGCTTCGACGCCTCAGAGATAATTTAGTTACCTTTCGGTCCAAGAGATGGCGTTGCTTGTGGCTAATATGTGGCTACAAAAAACTAAAGTAGTAAATATTTAAGTGAGGCTTTCATACAACAGACCAGATTTTTTTGGCGTTTTTATACATAATGGTACGGAACCCTTCGTGCGCGAGTCCAACTCGCACTTGGCCGATTTTTATTACTGACTGTACCTTCATACCATTTTAATAATTTTGGGATTCGTTTATGACTGGTATTCGTTCGGAATAGAAATTCACTGGGATAATAAACTAATACCAGTGGTATTAGTTTTTTGGTACTAGATCGGAATAGGTCTTTTTAACGACGTATAACGCACTCGCTTCGCTCGTGCGCTAACTTCACACCGTTAGAAAATGGCCAACTTTACGCACCGTATCGTAATGTACTATTGTGGTCAGTAAGGTGTACAAAAATAAATAAAATACGTAGGTAGATACCTAATAACCGTGATCATTTCCCACTCAAGATCTAAGTAGGTACGATATTGCAATCAGTAGCCAAGGCTCAAAAACACCATTGAAACTTCTGAAGTGCCATAAAGTTTTATATCACCGTGTACGATAGTTATGACACAATTTCCAACTGACCTTACTTACTTACCATGGCTAACTGATCGGTATTTGTTGTATCTATGACCTGGACACATTTACACCGATGGGAATCATTGGGGCAAATTACTTAAATATGTCTGGCTTCATCTCATTAGATCCCATCGCGTCTGGTACGGATTGATGAAGAATGAAATAGGTATTAATCATACTACGTTAGAGCTACATGGATTGTTTATTTTTTACCAGCGGACACTAATGGTGAATATCGTATGGAAAATGTTAAATCCCACCAAAACATTTTCATGTAAAATTTTGCCAAGACGACTGCGTTTGGCTTAAGCTTTGGTTTCCTAGGAAAGCGGTACCGTCATGTAGCGGCCGTAATACAGCGGTGAATGACGTCATTAGAACGTTGTCTATGTAAACGAAATGGCGCGGTTTCCTAGAGAGCGGTAACTGACACCGTAACGTAAAAAGCGGTGCCGCCATTTGCATGACGGCCGTCTTGTCGGTGTCCGATGGTTTGGTCAACGTTTTATTGATAGCGGTGAAGCTATTGTTATATGTATTTGTGTTTTTTTTTCGGAACAACGTCAAAAAAATATAAAGTAAAGAAAAATGTCAACTAAAACAGAATTGGTGGCGTGAAAGTGGAGAAATATTAAATTCCGATGAATTATTAATTATTAAAATGACTGACGGTGTGTTAAAACGGCCGTGGAACTTTCCACATGTCATCACCGTCAAGACGGCCGTCTACTTGCGTCCGTAATATTACGGCCGCTACATGACGGCACCGCTTTCCTAGGAAACTAAAGCTTTACCATGTGAAAAAGATATCAGATCTCATGTAGAGCCAAGCTTCTGAATCTACAGCTCTAACTCTACAAACCCTAACTTCACAAACTCTACATCTCAGTAAAAATGTGTGGCTTGGCTATATACCAAATTTCAGCTTTCTAGCACATCAGAAAGTACCCGATAAATCTGATGATCATCAGTGAGTCAGTTACCAAATCGGTATATTTTAGATATCCATAAAATCTTAAGTATCAGAGCTATGTAATTGAAACTTTGTACGTTTAATTAGTCTATCATTGTCATCATATCCTGAGAATTTGAACGATCGGGTATATCGTAAACCAAAGTTATGAGGGTTCAATTATAATTGCTTTTTACAAAAAAAAAATAACCGACTTCAATCTTGATAAGTAGAGATAACTCAAAAACTACTCGCCAGATGGCGCTCAATTCAACATGTAAGTGTAAAGTTCCCGTCACTACAAATTAATCAAGCCCAAACACTAGATAACTGCAGTAAATCGTTGAGGAGTTCCCTCGACTGTCTTTCGGCTTCATCAGATCGACTCCAGATCTTCATGAAATGGTAGCGCTTTAATGTACTTATGATAACATGAACAAACACACTAGTCGTCCATACAATTTTCGAAAGTTCCCTTCGATTTCTCTGAGATGCCATCATCAGATCCTGGTTTCCTTATCAGGGGACCCCACTGCGCATATCTACTTTACAACAAAAAAATAATTATCAAAATCATAAACGACGAAATAATCGCTGAACGTACATAAAAAAAAAGCATATATACGGTCGAATTGAGAACCTCCTTCTTTTTTGAAGTCGGTTAAAAATACGACGAAGCACTTCGAGAAAAGGTAGGTAGTGCCCTTGCGCTTCACTCAGCTCTTCTTGGCACGGGGGCACTACCGTGCCCCCAGATACCTACTGTTAAAAAATAAATGGGTGGGCCAATTTTGCAGTAATATTATAAGTTGTTATAAATCGGGATTGACCGTTGAACTTTGAATAATAACTTGGTCGAACATGAAACATCATAAGTTACGTATCGGTGTAGGATTAATCAAGCTAGCTCGAAGGCCTAACCAATATTGTCAGTTTGTGCCAAGGTGACTTCCATCTAATCAGCTTTTCTATTGAACTGCTGTCTTTGAACGACAACTAAGTCATGAAGAAAGTTAGTCAGTTTATAGTTTTCAATGAAGAAAAAAAAAAGAAGAAGAAGAAGTACCTATATCATCTTCCATGGCTAAAGCAGCCGATTAACATTTTGGATCCGACATTCATAGAGATGACCATCACAGCCCACAAGGGTAGGTTACAACGCATCTGCGACCAAATTAAAGCGAGACTCTTACTAACAATAATTGCTAAATATAAATAGTCCCAGCTCCAGTCTTAAACGATCTAATCAAAAAATATTCTTGTTAAAAAACCTCTGTTAATTGGATTAATGTTATGGGGTAGCGACTGCACTATATCTTTGTATACGATACGTGGTATTAGATAGTATTAATAATATAATATTAAAAATTGTTTATAAAATTAAAAATTAAGCATGTAGTTTAGGCATGTTTGATCTCGGAGCGTTCGAATGCGACTACTTAAAATGTGCGCCCAAAATATCGAATTGAGCGGAGTTTTGACGTGAATGCATTTTGGGCACTAATTGAGAATCCACTTTTTATTAATGGGGATGGGGTTGAGAGTTTGTTTCAAAATCAGCCAAAAGTACCGTTTTTCACGGGGATGCAGCCGCGGATAATAGCTAGTTTAGGGATATTAACTGGAAGACGTGATAATCTTCACACAGTGACCATATCAGTTGTAACATGCCAGATATACCTACCTATACTTATTATGTATTTTATGTAAGTTTCCATGTATTACTCTAACCAGACGGATATTAGGCTTAAACAAGATTTGAATTAAAAAAGGAACTAAAATAAGGAATAAAATATTACACATTATAGCGTGTGGCCACTTAGTAAAACGACGATTGTTCTCACAAACACACTTTATTGTCCGAACCACACAGTTAGAACTTATTACACCATTCAACATGAACAGACAGAGACTCAAACAGTAAAAAGTAAACGACATTAGCATTACACCAGTTATTAGTTATTAGGTTCTTCTCTGTAACGCGCGGGAAGCCTGCACTCCCTTGACAGATGCGAACGCGAGGGATGTCCCGTGCGGCTAGTGAGGGGACGCGCTACAATCTCCCCCTCCAAGCCACCATGACGACCCGTTGGAGGCTTGGCCACCTTAACCTTACGCGGCCTTCCACGTAACCTACCGCGAGCCACCGTACCCCTACTATCACCACTCTTAAACGGAGTCAGAGCGCTGGCATGATATTTGCCAATCCTTTTACCATCTGCATCTTTTACATAATAAGTTGTAGGACTTACCACCTCGCCGACGACGAATGGACCCGCACGTCGAGGAGCGAACTTACTTGAAAAACCACGTCCGGCATTACTGAGAGGGTGAGTATCAACCAACACCAGGTCACCTTCCTTGTAGGTCGGACCAGGACGGCGCTTCTCATCGGCGACTAGCTTACGGCGATCCTGTTCTTCCTCAGACCGAAGTTTAACACTGTGAAGAATAGAAGCAAAATCTTGCAAATACGGTGTAATTTTAGAAACAAACCTTTCCTCATGCGCTATCCGCCGAATATCCTGTGCTACATCAATAGGTGATCTCATTTCACGGGCAAAGGTTAAATATGCTGCGCTATGCCCAGTAGCTTGGTTATAGGCATTGTTGAGCGCAAAACGCACAATCGGTACAGCCTTGGGCCAATTGCGATGATTTTCGCCGACGAATATGCTAATCATTTGCTTTAACTCTCGGTTCTTTCGCTCGGCCGGGTTGGATTCGGGATGGTAAGCTGGAATGAGGTTCTGCTTTACACCTAAGGCATACATCGCCTTCTGCATTACCTCTGCAACAAACTGGCTCCCGTTATCTGATACAATCCTTCTAGGCAAACCGTAGCGAAGAAACACCTCTTCTATAAGAGTTTTAGCACACACTTCTGCTGTTGCGTCAACCAACGAAAATAATTCGACCCAACGCGACGCTGTGTCCTCTACCAACAAAATCCATCTCTCCCCGTTGTCACCCTCGGGTAGAGGTCCAAAGAGATCTATAGCCAAAACCTCAAAACGTTGATGGAGTACCGGAGTCTGTAATAGGCCAGCGGTCTTACGATTACTAGCTTTGTATCGTTGACAAGCTTCACACTTGTTAATATACTTCTCAAAAAAGCGTTTCATACCGGGAAAATAATAACGTTCCCTAGCCTTCCTATAGGTTCTCTCCAACCCCAAATGGCCTGCAGTAGGAGAGTCATGCAGTTCCTTAAATAACTCCATCCGCATTGACTCAGGAACAGCTAACTGCGGCTCTTCGGACTCAGAGTCGGGATCGAACCGAAACAAAACTCCCTGACTAATATAATATCCTCTATCCGTCCAACGAGAAGATAAACTCGTATCCTCATTTTCGAAATCCAAAATAATCTTTTTAAAATTAGGGTCCTCTAGTTGTGCACTACGAATTTCCTCTGGGCTTTTATGAGGTAAATCTATACTCAACTGACAGATAGCACATTCCTCAACAACAGTCGTCGAATCTTCAACGGGACGACTTAGAGTATCTGCCACAACATTGACTTTACCTGGGCTATACTCAACGTTGAGATCATAGGCCTGTATTTTCATAGCCCAACGTGCTAGACGACCACTAGGCGTTTTAAGTGACAATAACCATTTTAAAGGCTGATGGTCGGTTGCCACACACACACGTGCACCTTCAACATACCCCCTAAATTTATCGAGAGCCCAAACCACCGCCAGAGCTTCGCGCTCTGTCGTATTATAATTACGCTCAGCAGAGGTTAACAACCTACTTGCGTACTCAATGGGTTGTTCTGACTTTGGGTTCTCTCCCTGCATAAGGACAGCACCTAGCGCATAACTACTTGCGTCCGTCCTTAAAATGAAAGGTTTATCATAGTCGGCTTGAATCAGAATAGGGGCGGTCGTAAGCAAATTTTTAAGAGTCTCGAATGCTTGCGACTGAGCTGAGCCCCAACACCAAACCTGATTCTTTCTGAGAAGCCTAGTGAGCGGTTCCGCAACCTCGGAAAGGTTTTTAATAAACTTTCGGAACCATGAGCAAGTCTGAAGGAAGGTTCTCAACTGCTTCAAATTATTGGGTTCCTTCATATTTAAAACCGCATCAACCTTCCTAGGATCGGGCGAGACACCTTCTTGGGTTATGACATGGCCAAGGTATCTCACACTTTCCCTCGCAAACACACACTTTTCGCGATTGACTCGAAGGTTAAACTCGCGCAAACGGGCAAAGACCACTTTCAGATCCTCAAGATGCTGTTGAAAATTGTCGGAAATGATCAATAAATCATCCAAGTATGCTAGGACACAAATATTGGAAAAAGCTGCACAGGAGCGCAAACGGTCTATCAGACGTTGAAACGTCGCTGGCGCATTCTTCAAGCCGAATGGCATCCTCTTAAAACGATACACCCCGAAAGGACAAATAAAAGCTGTCTTATCTCTATCATCTTTATGGACTGCCACTTGCCAATATCCCGCTCTGAGGTCCAATGTGCTCATGACAGCATTTCTCCTCGTAGACTGCAGCAGCTCAATTATCAAAGGCATCGGATATGCATCCGTTTTTGTGACCGCGTTTAGACGCCGATAGTCGACACAAAAACGGACACTTCCATTGGCCTTGGGTACTAGAAGAGCTGGTGATGTCCAGGCCGACTCACACTCTTCAACGATGTCATCTTTCAACATCTTGTCAAGCTCCTGACGCATCAACTCTTTCTTTGCAGGAGTTAAACGATAGGGAGGTACCGATATTGGCAGAGACTCACCTGTGTCTATCCGATGCTCGGCGTAAGGAGTGGGGCCTCCCCCTGGACGGAAGATATCCACGTTATCTCGAAGTACCTCTGATAACTGTGATCTCTCCAAGGCCGTTAACATCTTTCCCTCCTCCATGCGCAGGTCCACAGCATCGCAGGCGAGTTGACTCTCCTCCCCTCCATATTCTAAAGGAAAAACACCTGGGACGCCAGCCACTGACCAGCAATCCTTGCTGAAATCAAACATCATGCCAGCATCTCTAATAAAATTAATGCCTAACAATGACTCAGTGGCTCCCGGTAAAATAATAAACAAAGTTGGAATTATAATACCCTTAATTTCTACATTAACAATGGCTGTTTCTACATAATCTTTACTGACAAAACCGTTCGCAAATTTTAACTCATAAAATACATTTTGAAACTTATGATTATTTTTCAACAAATGATTGCGTAACGACACACTCGCTACTGATTGTCTTGCACCAGTGTCCACTAATACACGACCGATACCGTCATATATTTTAATAGGTAAAACGGGACGTTTCCTTGGCGTTTGTACTGACGTCACGGCAGACACAGACTGAAATTCCGCACTCGCAGACTTCTTACATATTGGACAGTTCGACTTTAAAACACCTGGAGTGCCACATCCAAAACACGACAGACGAGGCTCGGTAACTTCCGCATTTAACTCTGTTACATTGTTTCCCTTCTGTTGCAACCTGGGGCATTCAATTTTCGTGTGTCCAAATTGCTTACAATAATAACAACGTAATCTCGTTTTGTTATTATTCGAAGACGACGCCGACGAAGCTATAGGTATAGATTGTGTAGATTCTCTACTCGCTGATAAATTTTGAGATCGTTGAACACCTTGCTTCGGAATCAATTTAGCTTCTGCAATTTGCTTCTGTGACAATTGTGGACGACCCTCATCAAATAAATCCTCCAGTGATCGCGCCATGCTCAATAATTCCGCGAACGACGTACACGAACTGCGAGGCAACTTTTCTCGTATTCTTTTGTTTAGTAAGCCATATATCATATCCATCTGTACTTCAGTACTAAGACTACCCGATGGTAACTGCGCAATTAGGGCTCTTACCCTACACACGAAAACATCTGTTGCTTCGTCACCCTGCTCTTTATTAAAAATTTCTCGATAAATCCTATGAGGCGGCAGACGTGGGCCGTAGGTCTGTTTCAAAAGGTCAATAGCCTCAGACCAACAAAAGACAGTGGCTTTTACACCTTGCCACCAAGTCGCGGCCAAATCCGTTAACAACATTGGCAATCCCCGAAGAGCTATTGCGTCATCTATACCGACACACTCTTTATATATTTGAATTGCCTCAATAAATGCTACCACATCACTACTCTTGGATCCATCAAAACGTGCAGTGCACTTCGAGAAGTTTCCCGACATCGTATTACTGTTCGAACATAAGTTCGGCGACTGTCTCTGTATGGTTTCTAGAAGTTTTGATAACTGTTGGTCGGTCATTATTATCGGAGTAGGTTCACGAGCGCCGGCTGTTGTTGATGAACCGCTTGGCTCCACCATACCTGTGTCCTCTTCCTCAACATCACTTGTGTCCCTCTGGCGTGTGCGCGGCATGACGAACGACGTAAATAGGTTATGTACTCACGTCGCGTAATAACTACACTTTTCAGTGGCACTAATAGTTAATACGAAAACACGCTGTGCACTTTACACTGTCCCGAAGAACGAGAACAACACTCCAATATAAATATAACTTTACTTTAGTACTTTCAGTCCGGCCAAACGTTGGGCTGCCAATTTTATAGCGTGTGGCCACTTAGTAAAACGACGATTGTTCTCACAAACACACTTTATTGTCCGAACCACACAGTTAGAACTTATTACACCATTCAACATGAACAGACAGAGACTCAAACAGTAAAAAGTAAACGACATTAGCATTACACCAGTTATTAGTTATTAGGTTCTTCTCTGTAACGCGCGGGAAGCCTGCACTCCCTTGACAGATGCGAACGCGAGGGATGTCCCGTGCGGCTAGTGAGGGGACGCGCTACAACATTGTATTTTTTTGGTATTTCGTTTAAGTCAGTCGTTGAGAAAATTAATATCTAGTAATTTAAAGCGTGGGTAGGGTTTGCGGGAAATACTAATGTAATTATTTCTAATAACTACTATTAATGTTACCACATTATAACTCGGAGTGCCACTCCAAGTCGCTCCCTCTCGAAACTTTTAGGGCATAAGTGAAAAGTTCAAAAACCTCTTCAGAGTAGAACACCACTATCAGCATAAGGCGATTAACAATTTATTTCAGGTAGATAATTATGTACTCGTTTATATTCGGCCGTTCGGCGTTTTTAAGCTAGAAAGTTTTTTACGGCAATGTGAAATCGCACTTTTCTTAGATCCTTCTAAAACCGTGCCATATCAAGGCACGAGCTTTTAAACGCAAAATATGTCCATGATGAAACCATTTTTTTTGCAGTTAATTTTCCAATGGTATTGAATGTGAAACTATAATAATATATGTAGGGATCGCAGGTTCAAATCCCAGTCGGGGCAAATATTAATATGGTAATTAATATCCTTTTCTCCGTTGGTCGTACTATTTGTATTTTTCGTGTTAGCAGCAAAACCAGTAGTATCCTACTTCCTACTACCTACCTATCCTACTTCCTACTAATATTATAATCCTACTAATATTATAAATGCGAATTTGTAAGGATGTGAGTGAGTGGGTTTGTTACTCTTTCACGCAAAAACTACTGAACGGATTTTCATGAAACTTTGCAGTAATATAGCTTAGATATCGGAATAACATAATTTGTTAAAATTTATAGGGATTTTTGAAGGGACTGGTTCCTCGAAGCGAAGCGAAGGCGGGTTTACTAGTAATAAATAAGTATGAGTGTGTTTGCGTTTATTGTTTACTTATTGTATGTTAGGATACCGTAGGAACAAAGGAGTTTCGGAGAGGTATTCGAAGTAAAATTATATGCAGCATGGGACCTATGAGAAGTGTACATTTATAAGCCTGTCTATACCAACATCTTATTTACACTAACTCTTACTATTATCTAGGCTAACCATCCTAGTCTCTAAAACTCTAAATTGAGTCTTGTTCTACGTCGGTCACAATAATTGTCACGGGCGGCAGCGCAAGGGTGGTGCTGCATGCTCGTTTGCTACCTTAATTCCATAAAACTTCGAATTTTTTTATCTTCTTACGCTCACTCGCCTGCAATGTAACAAGTTCACTTTGTGTGTGAGGTAAATAAACTAGTAAATACTTACTGAGTTAGCTTTGTCGGTTAACGACTGTAATATCCTTTTTTTAGTATGAAAAGTATCATGCAAGCATAAGGCTGAAGAAAAAAACGAAAAAGATTTTATTATTGCACTAAGGGCTGAAGAAAAGCTACGTGAAGGCTAATGCTCGTCTTCTTCTATAAACACGACCGACACCAGGGGAGTCGCCAATGTATCGCCGTTTCGGTAGTGAAGGAGAACTATTTCCACAAAGCGACAAGCATGGTCTTCACCTATTAATGGTCACTATAGGGCACGGGATTCTCCTTATAACTGCAAAGGCCTTTATTCTTCAGAGGAGAAATCTTCCTCAGATACTGGAACGTTGAGTGTTTTGTGTGATATTTACTCTCTATAACCCCTCATAATGGCATTAGGTCTCTGAAAAATTCATCAGAGACAAACTGAGAAGCTCAAAGCAGACTCTAGCACACTGCTCCAAAGCAGATTAATGGGGAGTGGATTCCTGGATGTAAATTAGTAAGTAGGTAGTAAATAGCCAAATAAATCCCGAAGAAATATTCATGGACTTAGTTATTCAGACCGCTACCCAGTGGAAGTAACGAAATAAGATACTTCTCGTCACGTGTTCCCGATCGAATATCCTCACGTGGCTCGGAATGAGATGAAGGTCGAATCGATTCGTCATCGTTCATAATCGTTTCAAATTCACTAATCCATAAATATCAAATTTACATATGTATGTCGACGCATTTGTGTTGAAGATTATTTGATTACAATATTTCAATTAATTTAATTCGAAATAATAGTTAATTTTAACACAATCTTTATTTTGTTTTAACCAATTAGTTTAATAATGAATTTATAATTTATAATTTTTACAAGAAGATTTTGATTAATTTCAAAGTATTAACAAGTGATATTAATTAATAAGTAATAATAGTATTAATAAGTTTGATATTAACAAGTGTCACAATATCAAACTAAAATACTTCATGGTGCTGCAGGCGGGGACAAACAATACTGTTACCTACGGGTAAAAAAAGATTTATCACAAGTACTACGTTTGTCCCCGCCTGCAGCACCATGAAGTATTTTATGTTGATATTGTGACGCTTGTTTTTTTCTTTTGAGTTCTTTTGTAAGCAGTCGGGTTTTTTGTTTTTATAATAATATTTTTATTGAATAATTCCGTTTTGCTTTTACTGTTTTCTAAAATGAGTTAATTATTTCACAATTCGTTTTAAAATATTTTATGAATTATGAAACATCAATTTGAATTGTTAGAACTAAAAATAGACACGTGTTATTTTAATTCCGGTGACGTTTGATTACCGCCATGATGTTCGGTCGCCATGTTTTTTTCGTTGAGTGAGCGTGGCACTGAGGCTGAGGGCACTTGGATTCTAGCGCTTGGACCGAACGGTCGTCTGTACGTAGTTTTGATATTTATTATAATTCAATAATTAATTATTTTGCTGCCAATTTATCGTTGCTATTTTTAAGGATTATTGTAGCTTACTTAAGTGAAAGTTACAGTTCCATTTGCCTAAATATTAATTAAATTAAACCGTAGCGTAATTAATAAATAGTTATTTATATAAATAGTTATTTGAGTTTGAAGCGTTATTATTATTATTTAAGTGAATCTGTTTTCTGTTCGAAATTAATAAAAGAGTTTTGCTTTACCAGTTTGTGTTTTCTTCATCTGAGACATCATGAGTGAAAATAATGAAAGTAGTGACGTTAGCAGTGCTGACGTCACCCTTTCTAAAAACCCGGTTGGAATAGAGGTTATATAGTTAAGGCGGCGGAGCGGACCTAAGTGTGGTATTATTTATAAACGAACTACTTTGATTACGTCTAAGAATTTTTCACGTGAAAATCCGATATAATTACATAATTAATTAATTACATAATTATATCGGAATTTTCAATAATTAATTAATTACATAATTATATCGGAATTTTCACGTGAAAAATTCTTAGACGTGATCAAAGTAGTTCGTTTATAAATACCATCTCAAGGTCCTGAAACAATTGAATAAATTTTATTATTTCTCTAATAAGTTATCGTCGTTTATATGTATAACAGGCAAAAGGTAACGGTCTTCCGGCATACTCTTATAAAAATTTAACACAATAATAATACCCACATGTATTCTTCATTCCGCTCAAACATTTGTCGTGAGATAAAGACAAAGGCATCTCGTCACTACTTCACACAAGGACCTGTGATAACCCCAAGGTTCCGCGGTCAAAGGAATATTTGCTATTTTATCAGTTGGTACTATTTGGATCGTCATGCTTTTGTCCTACTTCTACTGTACTGTATTCGAATCGTAAACAAAAATAAACCGTTGTTCTGAATTTAAATCTTTTGATTTAATTTTGAAATTGCATAATGTTGTTTTCAATTTTTGATTGATTTACATCACATTTCTGATCTGATTTCGTGTTATATTGTTTTGATTTGTAGGTTTTTTTAAACCTTGTGTCTAACTTGTAATCGAATCTATTCTGTAATGGAACAATCTAACTAAATGGCTCTGGAATCAGTAATCTCTGATATCCACTTTCTGGACCATGTTAGTAGGAAATTAAGAAGGTGTGTTAGATTGTACGTTGTTATAGTTTACGCACCTCAGGTTCTTTAAAAAGTCAGTTTTTAATTAATAATTATTTTACCTCGACTTAATTTACATTATTTATGATATTTATTTACAGTTTACAGCAGCCATATTAATTTACGTTCACAGTTTTATCCAGATATTTTTAAATATAAAAGATTAGTAAAGTAGTAAGAATATAATCGTAATCTGCAAAGAATTTAAATTATGTACGTCGTCTAAATTCGAGCGGGGCATTCGTACGTCGATTATTCTTCATCTGGTACCAGGAGAACATAAACCTGAACAAATCTCATAGTATATTTTTCTACTGATGACCGTCCTATTTGTTACCGTATTACGTAAGTATTAAGATCTAATTTGCATTGTATTCCGTTTTGGATGAATGACAACGGTGAGCACTTCATCTCTATCATACAATAATTATGCTATGTTTCTACAAAGATGTATACGGCTAGGGAATAAGGTTCATATTTCAGTATATTAACACGTTTATTGGCAATAGATGCTCTCTCTGTCTTGCTTTCCCATAAGTTAATGATAGGTAATGCATATTGAGTTTTGGTTTCAGGCAACAAAGTTCATTTTACAACATATCAAACTCCCACTGATTTATTCCCTGGGACATTCGGGGAATTGTATAACAACAGTTAGATACACAAACAATGAAATGCAACGCTGTTTGTGTATCCTACTATCCTGATAGAACAAATTGATTAGTGTTGGGATCCAAAGAGCAGAATTGATAGGAGTATCATCATACGGAGAAAACGCGACCCCCGTTTGGTTGAACATGGAACAAGAACAATCTTTCTTTGAAGAGGTATAAAAATCTCGAAAAGGGAATATTAATTGTAGATTGGTGTGAGGAAACCAATGCGAATTTCGTCACTATAAAAGTAGGTTAGGTGGTAAGGGCCTAGAGCTCACCCGGGGAAGTACCACCGCCCGCCAGCCGCCACGGTACTTAGTACCATTCCTACTGTGTAATAATTGTTTTAAGAACAATTGTGGTCCGGATAGGAAGGTGTGGAGCCGGTTACACTTTTAGAGGTGTAGAGGCGACCATCTCAGTCCTCAGGAGTAGCAACGCATCTGTGACCGAATTAGAACGAGACTCATACTAACAATAACTAACTGGACTATTACTAACATCAACTAACAGGACTAATTATCACCGCTTCTTTCACACGGCAGTACAGTTTTGCAGGACCGGCTCTTTACTGTATCCTGCAACACTGGACGCTGTGTTCAGATGGCAGTTCAGTTTTGAAGGATCCAGTAATAAGTTGGTCCCGCGAATCTGGACTGCCGTATGAACACGGGTGCATCCTGTTTTCCATTGCTACGCCGGTTATCAAGTGAAATGGACGTGAATACTTTCCAAATATTATATTGGTAGGTACCATCGGCGTCGGCAGCGAAATAGAAGATTCTGGGTTCTTGCTACTTTGACACAACGCTGGAAATTGGGTATTTTTCTGAATCTTATGAGCGATTTGAGAAGACATGAGTCAAAATTTTTCAATTACTTTAGGATGAGTATGACCACATTTTGACGACCTTTTAAAAAGGGTGAATGAAGATTAAAAAAACGTAGGCGGGGACTGCCACCACTGCACTATCCTGCAAAAAACAGTGTCCAGCAAAAAACCGCACGCAGGAAGCCGTGTGAACACTGCTATTGAAATATATGTGTGATTAAACGGGATCCCGCTTTTCACTGGACGACGGATCCAGTTTCTAGTGACAAACCCGAATGGCACATTTCGACCGGATCGGTTTTTTGCAGGATCCCGCATGGGGGATGCTCGTGTGAACGCTAGCATATAAACAGATTCGCCATCAAACAGGATCCAGTAGAAAACGGGATCCTACAAAAAACTGGACTACCGTGTGAAAGCGCTCTTACGCTTCTTTCACACGGCAGTACAGTTTTGCAGGACCGGCTCTTTACTGTATCCTGCAACACTGGACGCTGTGTTCAGATGGCAGTTCAGTTTTGAAGGATCCAGTAATAAGTTGGTCCCGCGAATCTGAACTGCCGTATGAACACGGGTGCATCCTGTTTTCCATTGCTACGCCGGTTATCAAGTGAAATGGACGTGAATACTATCCAAATATTATATTGGTTTTGGTAGGTATCATCGGCGTCGGCAGCAAAATAGAAGATTCTGGGTTCTTGCTATTTTGACACAACGCTGGAAATTGGGTATTTTTCTGAATCTTATGAGCGATTTGAGAAGAGATGAGTCAATTTTTTTAATTATTTTAGGATGAGTATGACCACATTTTGACGACCTTTTAAAAAGGGTGAATGAAGATTAAAAAAAACGTAGGCGGGGGCTGCCACCACTCCACTATCCCGCAAAAAACAGTGTCCAGCAAAAAAAAGCATGCAGGAAGCCGTATGAACACTGCTATTGAAATATATGTGTGATTAAACGGGATCCCGCTTTTTACTGGAAGATGGATCCAGTTTCTAGTGACAAACCCGAATGGCACATTTCGACGGAATCGGTTTTTTGCAGGTTTCCGCATGGGGGATGCTCGTGTGAACGCTAGCATATAAACACATTCGCCATCAAACGGGATCCAGCAGAAAACGGGATCCTACAAAAAACTGGACTGCCGTGTGAAAGAAGCGTTACAGTCCCTGCCCCTACACTTACTTATTAACAAACTAACCAACTGATATTCTAACACCATCTACTAACTGGACTAACCATCCTAGTCCGTCTCTCTCTCTCCTTCAAATAACTGGCAGTCGGAAATCATCGGGTAAAGGTTACTAAGGTGGCATTACTTGCATCTTGCATGCAATAAATCTTTCCCAGACAGCTACGTTTATTGTTATCCTGCCCTGGCACATTATAAAATAGAGTTTTAAAAAATACTCAAACCTAAGAGTTCCTTTAAGTCTAGATTGGTGCAAATGTGGGTTATACCACTGTACACACGGGGACCACTGGTTCCTGGTAATTGCGCGTGTTAATCATCCGCTTTTAACGCTCGTTTCCTAAAACTTAGTGTTAACTAGATTTACTGTACCTTAAACTTAGCAATCGTGCGTTTCAGTATTTTAAACAGTTTTACACAGACATCTGACCTGCGTATATACCGCTCGTTCTCGTTATATGTACAGTGGGCTAAGAAAGTGGTGTAGGTACCTGTTTTCATTTAGTTTCCTAGTTATCAAAGAGACGCATAATAATGACGTAAACCTAATTGTTGAGATTACGTACATCATAGGTCACATTATAGGTGCAAGACATTTTAATCTTTATTAGAAACGGATAATGCATTAATTTGTGCAAAGAAGATTTAAATATTCTGAACAAAAGCATAAGAACTATTTCAGTTGACAAAATAATTCTTTTTAAAAAGAAAATTTACAATTGACATTTAGTCAAATAAATATGCAAGTAATGTAATAAAAATTGGCTAAGTGCGAGTCGGACTCGCCCATGAAGGGTTCCGTAGCAGCACGTAACATAATATAAAAAAATATTCGAGTAAGTAGATTGAGTGAAAGATAAATTGCGGTTTACTATTTACGCCGTATTAAAAAAACTACTTACTTGATCTCATTCAAACCAATTTTCGGTGGAAGTTTACATGGCAATGCACATCATTATATGTTTTTTAGTTTTATCATTCTCTTATTTTGGAAGTTACGGGGGGGGGGCACATAAACACATCAACAAAGTCTAAGACTCAGTGAATAGTGAAAACTGTTTTGTATAAAACTAATCTAAAGACTGTACTGGCCACTTAGTTACTTTAAAAGGAAACAAGAGCATGATAAAGAAATTAATTTTTTTTCCAAATTCAATTTTTTTAAGATTCACGCTCATTTTTAAGCGCAAATTGGCGGCAAAACGTTACTGAGGGTTTTTTTCACGACCCGCTTTTTCTTTGTGACACTTTTTGGCTAGTAAAATTTTAGTTTAGTGGCGAAAAACAATTATAGGGAGGAAGTTTAGAGTAATAAGCCTATACATAGTTTATTGGTCTGAGGCAGTGGGTATGCTCGAAACCGGGCGTTCACAACGTGATGTTGCTGCAGCTGTTAATTCTAATCAATCGGTTATCCGAAAATTGTGGGAACGCTATCGTGTCACTGGTAATACGGCTGAACGGCATCGTGGCAGATATCGGGTAACAACTGAGCGACAAGACCGTTTTTTACAAAACATAGCCAGAAGGGAACCTAGGACTTCGGCTCGACAACTCGTAGAAGAGCTGCGATCTGCCCACCAAGTGGCTGTCAGCACCCAAACTGCCAGGAGGAGATTGCATGAGATTGGTTTCAAGTCTCGTAGACCGTTACGGGTCCAAGCTCTTCAACGTGGCAATCGAGCACGTCGGTTACAATGGGCACGTGATCACTTACGATGGTCTAACGAGCTTTGGGCTTATGTCCTGTTTTCTGATGAATCCAGGTTCGGTTTCCATCCTGATTCAAGAAGGATACGCGTTTGGCGTGCTTCAGGACGTCGTGAACGGCTTCAGTGTCCTCAAGAAGTACTTCCCTACCAAGGTGGAACAATCATGGTTTGGGGCGGAATTCGAGTTGGCGGGAGAACTGATCTCGTTTTTATACGGGGCACCTTGACTGCCGAAAAGTACCGCCAAGAGGTGGTTGAACCCATTGTTTCTCCGCTCCGCCAGTAAATGGGTGAAGATTTTGTGTTTATGCAGGATAATGCACGAGCACATACTGCACGGTCAGTGATGACCGCTTTCCGTACACATGATATCACTGTACTAGACTGGCCTCCACAATCGTGCGACATGAATTCTATAGAATAGAGCATGCATGGGATTTGCTTGGCAGAAAAGCGTTTGAAGAGATTCCTCATAATTTATGCACCGAACAAGAACTTTTTGTGCATCTCTCTCAAACTAGGCGCAGGATTCCCCAGGCTACTATAGACAACATGATTCTAAGCATGCCAAGGCGTTACAGAGCCTTAGCTAATGCGTTAGGAGGTCCAACAGACTACTAAATGCCACTTCTATAAATTTTTGTTTAATAAAAATATCAATTTGTCAATTTAGTTTTAGTTTTTGTTCAGTACATGTGTATTAATTTTCTTTCCATTTTTGATCTTTTCAATTAAACTTTTATTTTGTCACTTTAACTACATGGAAATTTTAATTTATAAACAAGCATTAAGTTACCCTTTAAATCACATAAAAATGTTTAATAAAAAAAGTTACATTTTTAAGTAGTGACCAAAAATGTGCCTGAGTCTTAGACTTTGTTGATGTGTGTATTTTACCACTTTGGGAGTGCCTCTCGCGCAAAGTATTCAGTTCAGAAAAAAATGATATTAGAAACCTCAATATCATTTTTGACGACCTATTCATAGATATTCCATATGTATGGGTTTGATGAAAAAAAAATTTTAGAGTTTCAGTTCTAAGTATGGGGAACCCCCACAGTTTATTATTTTTGTGTAAAAATCTTGAAGCGATTCACAAAATATACCTACCTATACCAAGTTTCCGACGTCAATGGTTCTATCAAGTTTAAACTAAGAACAAAACAAATGTCACGTATTTATAATCGTGATAAAGATGGCAATAAAAGTTGTCAGATCGATCTGCAAGCGAAACTAACCTTTATCACCTTTATCATCTGCAAACGGCATTCAACCTTAGAGTGGTAAACCAATTCTTTGGCCGACCGTACATATTTAAACGAGCGTTATCATTTAGCGCTAAGTGTGCATCAGGGCTAACAGCGTTCAAAGAAGTAAAATCTTACATACAGCAGAATCTTACTTTACAGTAATGTAAATTCCTGCATGACGAACATCGGAATAACCAAGTTCCTTGTAGATATACTGCCAAAAGATGGGACGTTCGCTTCATATTAAAGTAAGCCTAGGCAAGCCTAACTAGTCCTCCTCACACAAAATTTCTTTAACATCTTATCGCCTTATGCGCTGTAAGTCCGGTAGCTTTCAATTTCCCAAGATTGCAAAAAAATACTATTACTCCTTATTTTGATGCCTATAGTGGTGTATTGGATTGGATGTAGTAAGTCAGCCACCCAAGATGCGGTGTTCCTACCACGGCGTTAGTTGCCTACGTACCTACCCGCTTCTTCTCGACCAGCAACTTAATGATGATATCCGTGACGTAATTGATGTCTATGGGTGAAGATCACGACTTACCCAGGTGGTTCGTTTGTTCGATTGCCGAAAGCCTAGCTTCCGAATATAAAAAGAATTATTAAAATCGGTTCACCGAATAAAAAGTTCGATCAAATTTAGAACTACCTTATTTTCCTGAAGTTGGTTAATATAGTTATGGTGTACCTATATATAGCTATGGTGAAGTTTATGAGACTATTTCGCAACACTTAATGTGGACCGTGTGGCCTAATGGATAAGGCGTCGGACTTCGGATCCGAAGATTGCAGGTTCGAGTCCTGTCACGGTCGTGGTTGTTGTCTGATGGCATTTTTTACAATCTACTAAAAATAATTTTATGTCAATAATAAAATTAATAAATAATCATTTCTATACTAAATTAAAAAAGTATTTTTTATACAAGGTGTATACAACTTACAACAATAAATGAAACCACGAGCCCTGCTTCGTGCAAGGAACATAATATTACATTTAGTAAAAAACGCCTAACATCTTATTTACAAAAATGTTTTTTTCAAACAAACTAAATAGCACAAAATACAGGAAAAAATACTTTGATTATATAATCAAAGAAAAAATAGAACAGCCTATCTAAACGTCAGTCACTCACTTTTGACAAGAGCGGCAACAATCTTCTGCTATTACAATAATAATAGATACAGCGTGTTGAAATTGTGAATATTGAAAAAAAAATATTGCTGTGGCTAAAGTAAAGGAGATATTTGATTGAAAATTTTTTTGGGGGCTTAGGTAATCATTAGGTACATAAAATTAAATTTATTGAAGTGAAACTTCTTTATCGGCGTTGGAAAATAATTTTCGTCACATTTTTCGGTTACGCTTTGACAGGGTACGCTTTGACGCGTTACGCTTTGACGCGTTACGCTTTTGACGCGCGCCATGTCAAGATTATGTTGATTACTTTGGAGGTAGATATTTTGGTAATGTATACAATTATTACTTTGTTATTGACTTCTGGGACTATTTATAAATTTTAAATGTTACCTTTTTTCATGTTTCCTGTATTCCTTCTTTATTTTTATTGATACATTTCTGTAACTTTAAATACGATTTCTTTTGATTGTTTACTTTGATGACATTATTTGTCAATGTAACTCTGACGTCTCTTTAGTTTGTTTTTTATCCAAATTATTTATAACCAGCCAGGTATGTTTTGACTTGTTTGTGGCACTATAACGGTACCTAATTTTGGGATCTTATTATTGGACTCAAGACGGCGACTATTGGACAATAAACGGCGTAATGTTTGTATTTAGTTTTTAAGTGTATTTTTATTTTTATTGTTATTATATTATTTATTTTGCCCCTCTTACGGTTGGTTCAGAAGAAGTAGCACTTTTTTTATTTAGAAGAAGTATTTCGGAGCAAAATTACTAAAGTGGTAGTTTCATTGAAATAAACACGAACAAAACAAACACCATACAATTGTATTTAAAATAACAAAACCAAGACAACCACAGACCTCTATCTATTCACAATCTTATTAGAAAAAACCTACATTTTATTTTTACGATTCTAATAAGATTGTGATTTTTATCTATTTGTAAGTTTACAATCTTATTAGAATACAATCAAAACAAAATATTCGCTTGACATTGACATGACATAATATGCACAGACTAGCTAAAGATTAATGTTTCGTTATACGGTATGCAACGACTAGAAGTTTCACTTCATACGTGTGTACACTAGTACACGCACACATTTTTGTTGTATGGTGGTAACCACGTTGTATAGTAAATTAAATATCGATACGTTTTTGCTTTGGTAATTTTATTGCTTAATGAGCTGACATAAAAACAGACGAGCCATCTGATAGTCATTTGTAATCGGCGCCGCGGCGCCTATAGATTTCGGAAATAAAGTTTTAAAAACAGTAAACAAACAAAAAACTAACCAACTAATATCCCAACACTTGTGTTAACTGGGCTAACCATCCTAGTCCCTTAATTAAAGCTTCATCTAGGTCGATCACAGTTGTCATGGGTGACAGCAGAAGGGTACAAGCTTAATTTCTTTTAAAAAAAATGACGCGATTATTAAATAAACACGCCTTTCTTATTCACACCAAATAATATGCATAACTATTGTATTTTAATGTATATTTATAAGAGCCACCCATCCAGAAGGTCGCATCTCTGGTTACCGACCACCCATACGGCTTTCAATGGAGTATTTTTCATCCGAAAGACAGTTAGGTAGTTTCCTTACGGTGGTTCTTAGCTTAGCTAAGTATGTTTGGTAGAAATTGGTCAAGCAGTTTAAAAGAGTATCAGTTCTTTTCCAAAGCGTTGTTTCTACAGCAAATTAAATTATTAGCTTTATGATATTAAGAAGATCTGTTCGGTCGTTTGATAAATAATCATCAGTTCATTAGAGTATTTGTTTAGTTCGGGATTTTTTAAATTTAAAATTTACCGTTATTCAACCTAATAAATAATGTATTCAAATTAACATTGCGGTAATTCTAACGCGTAAAGTTCCAAACCCCATTGTTACCAAACTGCTCACGAGCCAAAGATGAGGTCACCGAATGACATAACGGAAACCATTACGCGTTATCCCTAATGGTTATCCTTAAAACTTGGAGATTGGACCATTGATTAGGGAAATAACCGAACCTGACTGTCCACACGTAGAAACTACAACATAGTTAAAATAACTCAGTATATTAATTACTACTTATACCTACTTGAGTCGTCGAGTAGGTATATGGAACCCGCTATGAACTTATTTATTACGTGTGTTCACAGTTATATTTAGCTTGTAAGCAAAATTTGCCTTAGGCATTTTAAATTCTCGTTGTCAATCTACAGGGACCGCAATCATGGGAGCGGACAGCTGAAGTTTGTGAAGGTTGCCATTAAAACGCATTCCATATCGAACGCCAACGGAGAATAGTTGGTGAATCTGCCCTCGGTTCACTTCAGGAAACCTGTTTCTTAGGACGCACACTAGATAAATAGATCGTGAAAATTTAACTGATGAAAGTTATTAAATATGGACTAATTAAAATAAAACAATACACTATAATTTCTTTTTACAGAAAAAAATTACCGATTCCAATATCGACAAGCAGAGATAACTCAAAAACTACTCGCCAGATGGAGCTCAATTCAACACATCTAGGTGTAAAGTTCTTGTCACTACAAAATAATTAAGTCCAAACTCAAGGTAATTGCTGTAAATCGTTGAGGAGTTCCATCGTCTGTCTTTCGGCTTCATCAAATCGACTCCAGCCAGACCTTCATTAAATTGTAGTGCTTTAATATAATCAATAAAAACATTAACAAACACACTAGTCGCCCCTACAATTTTCGAAAGTTCCACTCGATTTGATCATGAGACTACCTTGGAATATTTACTTTCCAACAAAAAAAGAACTATCAAAATCGCCTCATAAACGACGAAAACATCGCTAAACACACATAAAAAAGCGAATTTACGGTCAAATTGATAACCTCCTTATTTTTTGAAGTCGGTTAAAAATTTTAAGTACTTTATTACTTATCTAATAGTGAAAACCACACCAAAATCCGATAAGATGTTACTGTGATTAGCGTGAACAAAAATCTAAAAATCATTGTTTTGGTTTCCATTGCGTTATTGAACATCCCGCAATAATTATTGCTCTCATACGAGTATAACCGTTATTTGTTATACGCCGACACACGTCATACGTTTATTGATCTCGTAGCGCCATCTATGTGTATGAGAAATCCATTTTATATCACCTTTACTTTTTTAACTTTTAACTGGTTTTATGAATTATATTAATATGTAGTATCGGGGTCTTTGTACGAAAAATGTAATTTTTTTTTAAATCTTAATATTATTATCTTGTCTTAAAGAAGTATCAATAAGTTAACTAGAATCATTCACGCATCACTGTTCAAATACTGATTTACCTTAACTGTGGCAGGTCTACGTGCGTTGAATTCGGGTTGCATTCAAAATATTCTCAAGTTTAACATATCGACGTACGACGAGTATATTCGAGTTGTTTCGGAATAGAACATGTTTTGAGTCACAGAGTTATCATTGTAATGGAAATTTTATTCGGGGATATTCTTATGTCACAGTTGTTGAGGAAAATGATCCAAAATATAATAGGCACCCTTTAAAAAAAAACTCAAAATTTTGTGTTTCGAAATTGAGGGTGAAAATTGAAGATATTGTAAGCTACGCGGCGCATATTTAATGTAAATTTATGTTTTCTCAATAAGTGAATTTGTGAAATTCTTCAAGAGAAAATAAATATCTTAAACCACAAGATAAGGGTAAAAGAAAACGTTGAGGGGACTGTGGTTGCTACGTATTGATGTAACGCGCAATAAAAAACCAAGTGAAGTTCACATGAATTTAGATTAATCTTACAAAAAAAATAAAAACCAACTAAGCTAAATAAAAACCATTACAATTCTACAACGATTTTACTGTATAAAAACTACATATATTTTTTATTTTATTATTGTATAAAAATCAGCAAAGCAGAGTATCGACCGTGACAGGACTCGAACCTGCAATCTTCGGATCCGAAGTCCGACGCCTTATCCATTAGGCCACACGGTCCCTACAAGGAGTTGCGAAATAGGCTTAGAAATAGGGTAACAACAAAACACAGAGCTGCTAATTTATAAATGCTTTAAATGCGTCTCGACACCTTCGCTGCGTTACGGGCATAGTTTTGCCGTATTTGAGGACCGAACTGTGCGGGCGGCGGTCAATTGTCTGCGTCTTACGCCCGGTGCGGGGGTGGGTTTTATATTATGTTCCCGTGCACGCAGAAAAGAGATAAATATATATCCAAGTTTCTTTCTTCAAATGTATTCCATTTTTCGAAAAAATAAGTACGGCATATAATGGTGCCGTAACGCACCAGAACTTAATTATTTATCTATGGTGCGATGCGGCATGTATGTTGCCGTAACTTAGACGCCGTACCGCACTGTAGGGAACTCGCGCGCAGCTTCAGTGTGCCGTAGTGATGTGTGCAAGGATCATCGTTTGCACTAGGGTAGTTGAGGAATTGATTATGAGGAAGAGGAGCAGGAAGAGGAATTGTGACGCGCAAATTTTGAGGATGCGGATGAGGAAGAGGATATTTTTTGAGGCAGCGGATGCGGATGAGGAAGCGGAAGAGGAATAAAAAAAAATAAAAAATAATACTTAATAATAATAAATTATAAATACTAGCGGATCCAACCCAAAAGCTGCTGTCCTGTCTGTACACTAGGTACATATCTACATTTATTACACAAAAAATAATTAAAAGGGCATTTTCCAGTGGACTCTATGGCTCTAAATCTTCGTCACAGCCAGCCTTTGCGAAGCGTGGCAGTGTGGGCGACTTTAATTAGTCTAATTAAAACTTTGATACCATAAAGTTTAGAGAGAATTCGAGAAAACAAGCGGTGTTGTCACGTTTTCTAGCTTTGTTTTGTCATAGAAATGTGAATTGCCAGAGAACACTAACTGTTGCCAAAAAAAACTTCTTTAAAAATAACAGGGAAAGTATTCTACACGTTAAATATTTATTTTAAAAATCTAGGAGAATATATTTTTTAAATTATTTACTGTCTGTGTGTCTATGCGAGCAGTAAGTAAAAACCTGTGAATGGATTTCGAAGTAAATTACTTACTTACGTAAGGTCCTGACTTGAAAATGGTACTTTCCGAATAGGTCTTTTTATGAGCGGGTAGGTACAGGTAATTTTGCGAATTGGTCTAATATCGATTTAGGTATAAACGTACCTACATTTTGGACAGTCACATAACAGGAATGACTATTTAAATGTTTTATTTAATGAATGTAAAGAATTTTAATTATAGCCAAAGTTTAGTTTAGGTCTTTAGTTTAATTTTAAGGTCTTAAGTTTTAGTTTAGTTTTAGTTAGGTCTGTGAGGTGTATCGTCTGCGCTAAGACTGTAAGTACCTATGTATTTTTAACAGTCCAGAAAATTAAAATTTGTACCAAACAAAGCCCTCCGACCGGTGGCTTAGAATAAAAACAATATTAAGAATCTGGGGCTTTTGCTAGAATACTTTGTTAAAACCTAATTGTGGCATCGCCTGTCGCTCCTGTAAAACATTGTGGACCCTACTGTCTTGACTTTAAGACTTAATTTCACCTGCATCCCACGTTGTGTGGAATGAGGTTATAAGCTTAGGTCTGCGGGCTTGCCCTAGTTAGTACAATGAAGTGCTTTTGTCCTTTGTTTTCACTTCTTATTGTTTTCTATAAATTTAAATTACGCGTTAAACACTTAACTAATTAAACATGCCAAAAGTTTGTAACGTTTTATCTTCCAATTCAGATATATTTGTATGAGTTTAAGGTTCTAAAAATCTTGAGTTCAAGCAGTGGCGATTTCTCTAAGATGGCGCGTATGGCGCCGCCATACCATAATTTTTAAGCACTAAATAAAATGTAAAAAATCATATATTTACAACCTAATTATTTAGACCTAGGTACAATAATTGCATTTTACGAGCGATGCGGTCTTCTATCACGAACGTGACTCGCGGCGATTGTCTTCGCGTTCAGTCGGTGCCGAGCGCGGCGCGGCCGAGGCGAGCGATGCGCTTCTGCCAGCGCATGCATAGTCCATACAAAGTCGTTGGCCCGCGCCTCCCGCGCCTCTTCGATCGCTTAGTATTCACCATAGTAAAATTATACTGTGGTATCACTGAGTTTGAAACGCGGGTCTGGTACTGTGAATGGCGCATTAGGTACCTAATGAGTTTTCGCATGTTTTTCGTGATAGTGTAGATTTGTGATTACGGTTTCTATCTTTCTATTGATTTAATTGACTTTTTATTTAGTAGGTAATTAGTTAATAATGAAATGACATGAAATTATGAGTGATTCAACAAAATCTGTGATACAAGAACTTTTAGAAAGACCTTTCACGACGAGATCGTTTGCCGAAAACGGTTGATAGTGGAAAATGGACGGAAAATGGACTTTCACTATGGGACCAACCCTAAAATCGCGAAAAAACATCAGCTATTTCATACAAAAATGAAAATGTCAAATTGTATGAAATTTCTTTTTTGCGATTTCAAAGTAGGTTCCTTAATGAAAGACTTAACACTACACCTTATATAACAAAAGCTGGAGCCACCCCAATTATAAACACCAGGAATCGCCACTGAGTTCAAGCCATCTTCCCCTATCTACAGGAGATTAGGGGACACAGGGGATATAGAGGATTAGGTTATCACTGCTGATCAACAGAAGAGGAAATGGCGAAAGATCATTTAAGAGAGGTCGCTACGCTCTGTATCACTAATAATAAAATACACTTTGATAATAACGTTGAAGCTTAAGTTCTGACTTGGTAATTTTCATATGAATTTACAATTATTAGGTATGAAAAGAGCGATTACATATTAAATGAAAGTCATCCAAATCAGACCTAAAAAAAAATACCAGATGTCGCTCCAATTTATGAAGTACCACGTCATGACAAGCGCTACCTTTCGAACAAAAAAAAGAATCATCAAAATCGGACACCCACTCAAAAGTTAACGGACAAAGGACCTCTGGACCTCTGGCTTTGAGACCCGAATATCCCTCGCCTCAGTCCGCGCAAAAGGCGCGGCAGCGATGGAAGGCAGATTTCGTAAAGACCTCTGGGTTTTGGGCCCAGCACGCTTCCACTGCGCCACTCTGCTTACAATGCAAATGGTGAAATAGCACGACAATTAGAGGTCGTTCTGAATTATAGTTTAGGTATCAAAACAAAATATTAATAAAACGTAAAGAGACTTAGCAGAGCGTGGTTTCGATCCAAAGACCTCTGGGTTTTGGGCCCAGCACGCTTCCACTGCGCCACTCTGCTTACAATGCAAGGGGTGAAATAACACGACAATTAGAGGTCGCTCTGAATTATAGTTTAGGTATCAAAACAAAATATTAATAAAATGTATAGAGACTTAGCAGAGCGTGGTTTCGATCCACGGACCTCTGGGTTATGGGCCCAGCACGCTTCCACTGCGCCACTCTGCTTACAATGCAAGGGGTGAAATAACACGACAATTAGAGGTCGCTCTGAATTATAGTTTAGGTATCAAAACAAAATATTAATATAACGCAAAATAGACTTAGCAGTGCGTGGTTTCGATCCACGGACCTCTGGGTTATGGGCCCAGCACGCTTCCACTGCGCCACTCTGCTTACAATGCAATGGATGAAATAGCACGACGATAAGAGTTTTTTTCTGAACTAACGGATCAAAATACTTATTAGGTAATAAAACGTAAAGAGACTTAGCAGAGCGTGGTTTCGATCCACCACGGACTTCTGGGTTATGGGCCCAGCACGCTTCCACTGCGCTACTCTGCTTGCAATGCAATGGGTCTGGGTAAAATATAATGCAAGACATTTGGAGTTCTCTCTTTGCTTTGTGGAAATAAAACGTAAAAGAGACCCAAAAAATAAGATACAACACCTATTAGCACAAGCAGGGCCAGTAGCTTAGTTAAAATAACTGTATCAGTAGGGTAGGCCGTGTCTCATAATTGGGTTTCTTCCCTACGGATGGTTCATCTTTAAGGGCTACGGGATCCGATAACAAAATTAATAACACAAGGACTAAATAAAACCGCTCCAGACCCCAAATTCTACTCCCAAAATGAGAATAAACTGTCACGGGTAGTCTCAGGTTGCTCCCAAGCCAGATAATTTGATAAGGACCACGAACAAAGAAACCAGGTTGACATAAATTATGTAAAGTAGTTTAAAGATATTGTTTTACTTGCCCCTAGAGAAATGTTGTAGACCAGCGAGCAGAAAAAGCATAGAGGCCGCCCTTCCTTAGAAACAGTCTTTCCAATATGGCACCAAATTAGTCACGTGACCCAAACCACAAGAAGTTCCTAATTTGAACTTGAAGTCAAAGATAAAGCCTCAAGCTAGGCGTGATTGGCAGACAGCGTAACCATAGTAACCATTACAATCATGATAGTTTAAATGCCGTAAGGAACCAGTAATATTAACTATTCATAAAAATAATATTTATTTTTCGTAAGATTAGTATAAAATAATTATTAAATTATAAATAATGAACGTCTCTTTATTAAACTATAAAAATCTGTATCTCGGGAATGATTTCGAATTATTATTCGAAAACAAAATAAAAATTGTTAATAGTTTACAAAACAAGTACAATTGAATAGCACTATTATGTGACCCTAGTCAGTGAGTGAACAACACCTCGAATGTATTTTATCTTGAGAAATAAGTTCGAATGATAACTTTAACTTTTAACTTCAACTTTCAGTGATAAATATTTCGTTTTATGAAATTATGAAAACCATCGAACCTTTGATATTTTATAATGGATTTAACCCAATGACTTCTTGGTAACGGATACGAACACGGAAACATCACATTTAACAGATATTTAACAGAAGATACATATTTATTTTTAATGAGCGTAAACAAAACTTAACAATATTTTGAACTATTGTGTCTCTAAGTCACGTCTAAAATGAAAGTTTGTCAAACTTTTACTTTAACTTTTTTTAAATAACACAATCACCTTGCATCTTGGTAGCTATTTATTTATTAGGTTTGACTTTAAATACAAATAAAAGGTTTGATTTCATGACTATAAAACTTACTAGTCTCATTTGGCATAATAACATCCATAAACGCGAGCAATAATTTTACGTTTAAATGAACGTATTGATTTATTTACCTATGAAAAGTGATACCATTATTCTTTAAATGATCCTCTGAATTATTCTTACACCATTTAACAACGCACGAGGGCATTTTGAATCAATAAAAGCGTAAAGTCGTTCAAATGTGCGCTGTCAAGATCGTCAGAGATGTGACTGACGTTGAAGTGGTGCCGCGTTATAAGCACCGCCTACCGCGGCTCCCGTTTCGTGGGGTCATTTTTGATCGGTAGTTACACTTCTATGCATTTTTTAGTTCGCTGTTGTAGACACATTCTACGGTTATTGTAACTTATTATGACCTGCTTTCACAAAAAATGAAACGTTCCATGTTTCTTTCCACTAAGCTTTCTTGGGTTATTTCCATCAGGCTTTCTCAGACTGTCTAGCTTTCCACTCTCATTTATAACCGCTCAAAAATTATGATGAGACGCAAGAAATTCACCTATTAAGGGTCAAATCACACCGAGACGAGACGCGACGCGACGCTGCGCGCATTCTTTCAAAGAGCGGCTCAAAATAGAACTTTATTTTCTACACGAAAAGATACACATTTCATTGTGAGAATTCAGAATACGTTGCTTCATGCAGCGCTGCGTCTCGTGACGCCTCGCGGCGTAGCGCGGTGCATCGCTACGCAGCCGTGCATCGTCAGTACGCGCGGCGTGCAAGATTGCCTACTTTGACGATGCACCTCGCGGCATTGAGATGCGTCTCGCGGCGACGCGCGGCGCAGCGCGATATCACTGGCCTCTTCCAGTATCGTTGCGTCGCGTCGCGTCTCGGTGTGAGCTGACCCTAAAACAACAAATACCTATTTAAACCATTTATTTATATCATTTAATCGTGTCTGTATAAAGATATTTTTGGGAAAAAATATTATTTGGGGAACTAAGAATAAATAATAATAATATCTGTTTCGGCTTTATGAAATTTGTTTAGAATTGATTCTTAGCGATTGCTAATTATAATCTTAGTCCATTTTGTAAGTTCAGTTACCAATTACCATCTAGTACGTACCTACTGTATTAAAATTTATCGATTTACCAAAATATACAGTCAATCGGGGTAACTTTGATTCTTTAGGGTAACTTTGACAGTCGGCTCCCAAAATAGTTTTTTATTTTTTACGTGAAAAGCATTTGGCGCATAAAATTTATTTATTACATTTTATGTACATAATGAACGTCGTTAACGTAATCTTAAATAAAAAGTGGTTTTCAAACAAAGCTAATATAAAAAACTTTCTTTCAAAAACGTGCGTAACTATTCGTGTTTTTTTCCGACGTAAAACTTTTTAGATATTTCTCAAAACTTTAATTCTATCAAGGTGTGTTATAATATAATACAATCTTTTACATGTCTACTTTCGATACATAAACAATTTTTATTAATTTTCAATTGCATCTTCGTTAAAATTACAAATAATACCGGTAAGTCAGATTTTGAACAAATTCTGGGTAACTTTGACAGTATCAATGTATGTACCTATCCCTTAGATGTATCCTGACTTTTGCGATTTACCAATTTTAGTGTTAGTCAAACATCCCAGGGCCCCCGGGACTTCTTTATTTTCCCAGAAATAAAATGAAAAAATTGCAGCCATTTTGTTTTTTCAACCTCGAAGCTGCTCGGGCGCCTGTACTGTTTTAATCATTGCTATCGATGTAGACGTCCTAGGAAGTCGAAATATGTCTCATTTCAAAGCTAACAATGTAGGTAATCAATTGATGATACATTTCATTTAATATCTTTTTCATAGAAGACCAAAAAAGGATTTAAAAAACAAAATTCAATATTTTACATGAAAACTAACCCGTCAAACTACTTTTTTTGTTGTCTTATCATAAAACAGGCTATCACCTTATTAATAAATGTTACATCAAAGTTATAAGTAAGGTAGTTTAGAAGATTTTTTGATAAATATCATCGGTGTCAAAGTTACCCATATAGGGCTGGTAACTTTGACACACAACAAAATTGCTAATTTTTAATATATTTTGTCGTTTTTAAAGACTTTTTACAATTTGACAGTATCAAAACCAGCAAGAGGGCACTGATTAACTCATAACTTTTATCTCATATGCGACGTAGTAAAAGTTTTTTAAGAAAATACGCCGATGATGTATCAAAGTTAACCCGAATGACTGTACCTCAAAAGGTGTCAAAAATGGCAAGGTTATGAATCATGTGACATGCACACGAGCAAACCCATAGGTAGGCACACTTATCTTGAAAAAATACTTCACAAAATACTTTAGGAAGGTTATTGTTTTTTAAAGTTTCCTTATCTTGTGTAAGTATTGCCCATGGCACCCACAACACAGGGAATCCTAGTGTGAGGCTATGAGTGCATATCATTATTTATTTATTTATAAAGTTATATTATCGCGGATATTAAATATTTTAAATGAAAGGTACTCACCTAAAAAGGATAATAATAAAAAATGTGTGCATGTACTAGTGTACACACGTAAGAAGTGAAACTTCTTTACGGCAATATACATAATAATATCATAATATAAATATATTGTTATAATTATAATTATAATTAAATTTAATTGTATTTTATTGTTCATCATCGTCATTGTTCGCAACTCAGTGCATCAATCGCTAATTATCAATCTCTTACGATTCTGGGCATTTCTCCCACTCTGTTTTCATTTGTGAGGTGAGGAGTATTTCTGAACGGTAAAGTCTGGTGATGGGAGTAGCTCCACTTAAGCGACATGCTATCCCTACTCCACCGGAAAAATCACTATAATAGTCATAATAAACTATCTTGAATACTTAGTTATAATTTATTTACTGTTATATTGCAGTTAAAAGCCTTTATTAAATATTTTACCAAAAAGACTAGTCGTCGCATACCGTATAACGAAACATTAATCTTTAGCTAGTCTGTGCATATTATGTCATGTCAATGTCAAGCGAATATTTTGTTTTGATTGTATTCTAATAAGATTGTAAACTTACAAATAGATAAAAATTACAATCTTATTAGAATCGTAAAAAGAAAATGTAGGTCTACATTTTTTCTAATAAGATTGTGAATAGATAGAGGTCTGTGGTTGTCTTGGTTTTGTTATTTTAAACACAATTGTATGGTGTTTGTTTTGTTCGTGTGTATTTCAATGAAACTACCACTTTAGTAATTTTGCTCCGAAATACTTTTTCTAAATAAAAAAGTACTACTTCGTCTGAATCAACCTTAAGAGGGGCCTCAGATTATAGAACCAAAAGGTTCTATAATCTGAGAGAGGGGCAAAATAAATAATATAATAACAATAAAAATAAAAATACACTTAAAAACTAAATACAAACATTACGCCGTTTATTGTCCAATAGTCGCCGTCTTGAGTCCAATAATAAGATCCCAAAATTAGGTACCGTTATAGTGCCACAAACAAGTCAAAACAAACCTGGCTGGTTATAAATAATTTAGATAAAAAGCAAAACTAAAGAGACGACAGAATTACATTGACAAATAATGTCATCAAAGTAAACAAACATGAAATCGTATTTAAAGTTACAGTTTATCAATAAAAATAAAGAAGGAATACAGGAAACATTAAAAAAGGTAACATTTAAAATTTATAAAAAGTCCCAGAAGTCAATAGCAAAGTAATAATTGGATACATTAACCATATTACATATCTACCTCCAAAGTAATCAACATAATCAAATAAATTTTACATCAAAGTTCAAATTTGACAATGATTTAAAATAAAGATGGCGCGTAACAGAAAAATGTGACGCGTCAAAGCGTAACCGAAAAATGTGTCGCGCCGATAAAGAAGTTTCACTTCAATAATAATAACCTATTTTACAAGGCGCTCTTGATGACTCAGTGGTTATACGACAAATTCCCCAGTAACTTCAGGCTTGCTCGTATTATTTCTATTAAGGCTACGGCATGTCGGGAATATACGAGAATTTAGGAGAGTGACCCATATTTTCCCTTTAGTGGATGTTACATTTAGAAAAATATGATTGGAACAGCTGGAATCAAATTAGGACATGGGACATTTTTATTTAGGCTTTGAGCACAACGGGTGAAAACGACGTTAGTACTTCCCTTGAGATGTTACTGAACTCTACGATCCAACATTCTGGGCAAGCACAGTATAAAGTGTAAACCCTACTATCGAGCTGTTAAGAACTAGGGCCTTATTTATAAGTAAACGCGGCTTAAAGTTACTCCAGGTTTAATTTTTCCCCTGTAATGTGATTCTGTAAAGTCAAAGGTTAGAAAAAGACAAAACCATTTTAACTCGGAGTAACTTTAGGCCGCGATTAATTAATAAGGCCCCCAGAGTTTTTTAGGGTAGGTAAAAGATAGGGCTGGCGAAAATGGTTCCTTCAATTAGTTAACCAATCTTATAGTACTTGTCTTAATTATGATCTTTAATCAATTGCTACACAAGCTATGCAATTTTTTACGATAGCTAATTTTTAACGAGAACACATTCAATTTCAAACTCTAATCGAGTGAGGATTATGAAATGGGAATGTTTAAAACGCGACACTCAATTATCGAAAGTACAGTTTTTCAAGTTGTATAACTGTATCTTTAAAGAAGAAATCGTCGCCTATAAAATAGCAAAAATTCTCTAGAAACGTTAGATACATTACATGCTTACAGACAAGAAGCAAATTAAATCAGCGATTAAATAAACATTATTTGAGATTATTTGTAAAGACTTTTGGTTTTAGTTAAAGAACAATTAGGACAAGCTTTTTAAACTCCTGAAAGAAAACTTTTGTGCAACTGAACCAATGACCTACACGTGGAACGCTGTGAATAGCCAATCAAGTAATGGGTGTGTTATTTGACTCGACAAATATCTAAATAGAATTCGCGTATTGAAGATCTCAACACGTGTAAGTGACTCATTCTACAATAAACTTTACGGGGTAATAAAAATGAGCGAATTGATGCGGTACAATTGTTGGTCTATAAACAATATAAAACAATTGTCTCTCTTTCTTGCAATTTGTTATCTTAAACTTTGTAATACCTACTACACAACAGCTGTTGTTGTAGGTACGTACCTACTTTTATCAAAATTATCGTCCGCCACTTAAGCTTAAGTACTTACCATCACAGGTGGATGTATTTTTATGTCGCTCTAATGGTCAATTTGTTGATTTTCAGGTAAAATAATACAAAACAAAAGTACCTATTAATAATATTATGGATAATCGTGTAGATACTTTTTCCTTTTTTTCTAAATGTTCTTAATTTAACGGAGTTTGTTCAAAAAAATGTTTTGTTGTTTTTCGATTTAGTCGGTGGGTTATTTGCGAGGGGCGAGGGGCATTGGGTAAATTACTGTGGTTTACATTTTAAAGCGACGCGAATGTGAGACAGCGCGGTAAGGCCGCGGCCTCGAATTTTGCGGGCAGCGGGGCGGCGGCGGCGGCGGCGCGGGCAACGCAGGCTAGTTCTCGAAACTCGCGGCGGCGCTATAGCGGCGTAGTGTTGTGTCGCTGAGATATTTGTTTCATTCGCGAACGAAATGTCTGAACAACGGAGACAACATCTTTTCGATTCAAATTTATTTCTTACACTCGTTTTATTGTGGGCAAATGAAGAAGTGAATACCTACTATAGGACAAGAAAAATAAAAGGCGAGTTTTATCGAAATTGTGAAGAACAGAGACAATGTCCCGACAAATAAATAACAAAGTAATAATTAGATTAATTATCAAAATACCTAACTCCAAAGTAATCAATATAATCTTAAAACATTTACAATTTCAGTTAAAAGAGAAAGTAAAAGTATTAAAAATTGTAAAATAACATAAAATAACAAGTCATAAACAAAGGCAAGGATATTAAAGGAAGTGAACAAGGAAGAAGATAAAGAGGATAAAGATGACAGACAAGGAGTAAAGAAGTAAATAAAGTAATATAAAGTATACGAAACCTAAATAAATTGCACAACACTACAATGCGATTGCGCGGGCTGTCACCGTGTGCGTTACTCTAGCAAGAACAGCGAGAGGGATACGAACTATCAAAATAAAATATTATTATAATTATAGCTATAATTAAAATATTATTTTCACTATTAATTGCTTCCTAAAAACCTAGTAGTCTGGATTCCGTAGCTTTTAAGGATAAATAGTCATTAACAAAAACCGTTTACGAAACTCTGAACACCCTGATTTTATCATTGCAGAAGAAAAAAGTTATTCAAAACAAACTACATTCAAAATAAGTAAGAATATATATATTAAAAATCTTGAAAATATCACATTTGGGATTTCAATGTTATAATTTTATTCTATAATATAATCCGATATAAATCCTACTTCCTACTAACCTATCCTTCCTATCTAACCTATCCTACTAACTATACAATAATTATTATAAATGCGAAAGTTTGTAAGGATGTGAGTGAGTGTGTATGTGTGTGGGTTTGTTACTCTTGCACGCAAAAACTACTGAACGGATTTTCACGAAACTTTGCAGTAATATAGCTTAGACATTGGAATAACATAATTTGTTAAAATTTATAGAGATTTTTGAAGGGACTGGTTCCCCGAAGCGATGCGAGGGCGGGTTTACTAGTATCCCTATATACGAGTACATTGAGCGTACGGTATAGAGTACTATAGAGTATCGTAGTCGATATCAAGTCTTAAATTTTAAATGGAAAGTTATCTGTGATTTTGATTATACACGGTATAAATAAAAGAACTTTTTGTGTTCGAATATACTTAGGATTTTTTTTTTCTAAATCTACATCAACGTTAAATATGAGCAGACCCGCCATTCTGACGCACACGACGCGAGAGCGGTCACCGCTTGACGTTGTCAACCACCGCTCGTTACCCGCTCCTACACCGCCGCCGCGCCGCAGTTTTCGAGGGTCGGTCCATTTGATAACATGCAAAACATCTTGCGCGCCCGCGCCGCCGCCGCCGCCGCGCCGCTGCCCGCAAAATTCGAGGCCGCGGCCTAAGGGTAACGTAGGTCTGTATGACATAACGGGTGATGCTTTTAGGTTTCTCAATGAGACACGGTTCTAACTTCGCTCAGCTCGTTTGTATGTTAACTAAAATTTTCGCTATCTACTAATACAGTAGAAGCTCCTTTTTCGCGGGTTAAAAGATTGTGACCAACTCAACGTATTCGCGGGTGTAAATTTCGTTATTCCCGGATGTAATCGGTAAAAATATAAAGATTCGATGTCTTCTCTTTGCGCGTCGGCTTTTTTTGAGTACTGCTGGTACTAATAAGTTATATTTGACTAAATTTGACTTAAATCGTAACAATTGGAAGAAAAAAAAATCTTAAGTAAAGGTTTAGGCACTTAGGTACGCATGGCATCGATAAAACAAGTTAAAATTAGACAATTCCATGAACCCCTACGTAAACTTCAGTATAAAAATTAATAAAAATATTTTTTTATAGCCTAAGCAGGCAAACGAGCAGACGGGTCACCTGATGGTAAGTGATCACCGTCGCCCATGGACATTGGCAACACCAGGGGCGCCACGCGTTGCCGGCCTCGAAGGAAGCGATAGATAATAATTCTTCTTGTACCTAATTAAATTACTGTTAAATTGATTTACCTACATTAATTTTAATTTTTTCTTCTACCTCGACAGTCTCGGAACGAATTACCGCAATCCCATACAAAATATCGCTCCACATTCGCGGATTCCGCATTCGCGGCCCATCTGTGGAACCAAACCCCCGCGAATAAGGAGCTTCTACTGTAAATAAAAGAGAGTCGTAGAGTTGCAAATTATGTTACAGTTCTGCGGGAATTAACGAAACCTTAAAACGGCTGATTTCATATTAGGTACTCTCATCAATTTCTCCACCTACCTCGTAACGTTGTGACCTTACCAAGTGATTACATTATTACAAAGGTGATCCAATAGAAGGCATGACCTTGGCCGTAATAGCAGTAATAGAGTGCCTGTAGGCGCTTCGCAAAAATGGGAAGTTAACGAGATCGCTCAATGAGGTGATTTGTTTGGGGCAACTGCCAAAGGTTGGCTTATTTCCACTGTGCTACGTCACGTCCTCTTTACATGATCGATTCAAGTTTAACCTGATATCTCCGCTCATAGCAGTAGCCTGTTGAAATGAAATAGAGATCGCTGAGCGTAACGTTGATTCAATAGATATAATAGCGAAAGGTCACTCATTTATAAGCTCATAACGAAATATTGAAAGAAAATGATGTATGAAGATGTATGAAGATGAAATTTGTGAGGAAGGTAGTTTATAGTAAGTAGACGCCCACTAAGAATAGATTTTGTCATACTCCAACCTTACTTGGTCCAGGGGTCCTGACGCTAACTACGGGGAGGGGGTAAAATAAGGGTTGAAAATGTGTTTGTAATCGGTCAATAGTATGTCTTCTTCCACGCGGATTACGGATATTACGGATACGGACGGAGAGAATATTAACCAGGATAATTGGTATGTTTTGCATTAGGTACGATTTGCAACATAATACCTATTATCCGAATTTTTCTGACACTGTCCAGCAAGAGAACTTTTTTCTTGTATTTTAAACAACCTCAACAAAATATATTTTTTGTATGTAACTTTTACTGCGTGTACCTATATTGATAATTTTTTGTCTTTGAAATAAGAAACTTCTCATGTACTTCCAATTAAATTTGAGCAAATTCTGATCTGACGAATAGTTATCCCTCCTAAGCGTATTTAATTGACTAGACAACGTTGATAATGTTCTTTTTCTTTCATATTTGTTAAAAACTTGCTTAAAAGTTCCCATATTTTATAATAAATGTAACGATTAAAAGAACCGACGCGTTTGTAGTTATAACAGCAAAGCTGTGAAAACACGCACACACAATACGGGGGTTCTCGGAACTCTCGCGGCTGATATTGATAGCCACTTAGAAGCACATTAGTTAGTGCCACCCTCGCCCGTTTACTGGAACAATGTTACGTAAAGCTAATTAATTACGGTATGTGGTTGACCGTTAGATTTACTATCAATATCAATTAACTCTTGTGCCTATGCTATGTTGTGATATGATATGTTGCCTAGTTCTCGAAGAAGCTAGGTCTTGGAAGTATGGCGTTTATCAGGCAGAAAGGACATCGAGCTGTACCTGTAAAAATAAACCCGGGATAGATACTTACTTACTTACTGTTTATGGACACTTGTTAAGAGGCGGCTAGCGGCTATCTTGGTGACCCAGTTAGATCAAGACTCTTACAAAAATTACTGGGCTAAACTTTCTAACAACTACAAATTGGACTAATTATCACTAAAATTGCTGCATCAGTCTTCATACTTACTGGAAAACTAACCAACTAATATTTGGACACCATCTAATTAAACTAGCTGTCCTAGTCCCAATCTGAATCATGTTTCGTGTCATTTTAAATCCTTGGTTTATTATAATTATTATGTGGCTACAACCCATTAATGGCCCACTACTGCGCACGGGTCTCTCCTCATTATTGAGGAGGCCTAGAACCTCCTCTGGAGGGGTTAGTGGCCAAGCTAGTGTCGAAAATTTTCAAGCCGCCCGAAGGCCTCCGACACGGCTTAACGACTGTTATCTATCGATAACAACCGGGACCGACGGCTTTACGTGCCCTCCTAAGCACGGAAGCGCTCAAGAAATTTTGCCACTAGCGGTCACCCATCCGATTACCGACCGCGCCCGGTGTTGCTTAACTTTGTCGATCACTTGGGATCGATGCAAATCGCCGGGCTATGAGCGCTTCATTATATTATGTACTCGGCCGAAATAAAACGTAAAAGAGACTTAGCAGAGCGTGGTTTCGATCCACGGAACTTTGGTTTATGGGCCCAGCACGCTTCCACTGCGCCACTCTGCTTACAATGCAAGGGGTGAAATAGCACGACAATAAGAGTTCTCTGTGAACTCTACCTAAAATTATCCAAATATTAATATAACGCAAAATAGACTTAGCAGAGCGTGGTTTCGATCCACGGACCTCTGGGTTATGGGCCCAGCACGCTTCCACTGCGCCACTCTGCTTACAATGCAATGGGTGAAATAGCACGACAATTAGAGTTCGCTCTGAACTATAGTTTAGGTATCAAAACAAAATATTAATAAAATGTAAAGAGACTTAGCAGAGCGTGGTTTCGATCCACGGACCTCTGGGTTATGGGCCCAGCACGCTTCCACTGCGCCACTCTGCTTACAATGCAATGGGTGAAATAGCACGACAATTAGAGTTTGCTCTGAACTATAGGTATCAAAACAAAATATTAATAAAACGTAAAGAGACTTAGCAGAGCGTGGTTTCGATCCACGGACCTCTGGGTTATGGGCCCAGCACGCTTCCACTGCGCCACTCTGCTTACAATGCAAGGGGTGAAATAGCACGACAAGAGTTTTCTGTGAACTCTACCTATTATCAAAATATTAATATAACGCAAAATAGACTTAGCAGAGCGTGGTTTCGATCCACGGACCTCTGGGTTATGGGCCCAGCACGCTTCCACTGCGCCACTCTGCTTGCAATATAATGCGTGAAATAACATGACAATCAGAGTTCGCCCTTTACTATAGTACTAAAATAAATAGAAAACGTAAAGAGTCTTAGCAGAGCGTGGTTTCGATCCACGGACCTCTGGGTTATGGGCCCTATTTTGCGGTTCATTTTTATTAATATTGATAGTATGCTATGTATGAATTACTTGTATTATAGAAAATGTGAGGGTACGATCACAGTGTTAATGTACAGAAATATTACAGTCTAATTTCGAGTGCACAGCGGGTTTCCAATAATAATTAATATATTATTCGAAATACTATTCATATTGAACCCGTCCTGGCTTCACTTCAAAAAAGAGAAAATTGAAAACTCAAAGTTTCAAGTAAATCGGGCAACATCCTTTTAACCCATACTATGAAATTTAATCCATTATGCTTTTTAAATCTACTGGTTCAGGCTGGGCCTTTTTAAACTGAGTGAAGTTGATAACTGAGTAACAGTTGATAAATAAAGTTAAATTTTTATGACTATGTAACAACAGCTGAAATAAAATAATAATTGCTTTTTACAAAAAAAAATAACCGACTTCAATCTTGATAAGTAGAGATAACTCAAAAACTACTCGCCAGATGGCGCTCAATTCAACATGTAAGTGTAAAGTTCTCGTCACTACAAATTAATCAAGACCAAACACTAGATAACTGCAGTAAATCGTTGAGGAGTTCCCTCGACTGTCTTTCGGCTTCATCAGATCGACTCCAGATTTTCATGAAATGGTAGCGCTTTAATTTACTTATGATAACATGAACAAACACACTCGTTGTCCATACAATTTTCGAAAATTCCCCTCGATTTCTCTGAGGTGCCATCATCAGATCCTGGTGTCATTATCAGGGGACCCCACTGCGCATATCTACTTTACAACAAAAAAAGAATTATCAAAATCGGCCCATAAACGACGAAATAATCGCTGAACGTACATAAAAAAAGCATTTATACGGTCGAATTGAGAACCTCCTTTTTTGAAGTCGGTTAAAAAGAGCAAAGCAATGCAGGAACGAGAAATCTCAAAGCTCCCGTTTGTCACAAAGAGGGCTCGCGTTTTTCAAAAACACGAGATACCAGGCGTTCATTTCTTTGAGGAGCTTTTGGGCCTCAGTATAAACTGTTTTCTCTTTCGAACGTATTTCTGCTGCACATTTTCCGTCTCATGTTCTCCTGGTGCTACTGCGCAGAAAGCGGCGCGCATGCACGCTCCCTGCCCATGGATGGACCGACCATTTGTTGGAAAACGTAATCCACGCCCATCGACGACCAATTCAAGGTCGTTTTGAGTGATGTCGAAATGAAATCATTCTCATAAAATTACTTCCACTTCATTAAAATTGACACTGCACATACATAATGCAATCCTTGTCGAACTGCTATTTATTATTCCACTTGATTATCTGGTCGTAAATTGGTTGCTACCTCGTCTGTGGTTGGTACGGTACTGATAGAGTAAAGGGAACCAAATTCATTTTATTCTTAAGTACATACATATAAGTTCTTAGGCACTTTCTCATATAATTAACCCAATTATATATAACAATTTCAATTTGCTTCATGGTCTGTCTACAGCTACCATCAAAAAGTTTATGCGTTCCTAGTGAACGAGGTCGTGGAGCGGGGAGATTTTTCTACACAATTTTTATATACTTTTCTTCACTCAATTCAAAAAATGCGTTTCTTGTAAACTAAAATTGCATAATATCCATGGGTAAATAAATTCTAAATGGAACTAATTGTTCTCCGTTTACTTGGCCTTTAGAAAATTCTGAAAATTGATGATACGTAAAAGGGTATGTAAAAATCGTAAAAGGTAAAGAAATCATTAATATTGACCAAAGAAAGCCACTCAGAAGGCTGACCACTATTATTACTATCTTATAGTTAAGTAGTATTAGTAAATAAATAATAAGACACGGGGGTGCCCTCACATAGATGAACCGCAATACCCACTTTTCCTTGAAACAATTCATCGCATAAAATTTATATTCAAATGCTCATCTGTATATTTTTATTGATATAGTCCCGTTTGTCTTGCACATACATAAAAAAAAACTTGTCAGGCTATCAACATACGAGTATCAAAGTGAATCTACAATAACAAAATGGTTTTCCTTGTTAATTCTTCTAAAATAAACACGGGCAACTTTAACCCTTTCAGGACCAAGGGAAATATTTTTCCCTTTTTTAAAATTCGTAATCTACAGTTAAATATAACTTAATCTATGTTTTTTTAATGAATGTCATAATAGAAGGTATGTTCAATATAGTAAAAGCGTTCTTGAGCACGTAGAAAGAAAATAACTATCAAATTTCCTTTGCGCTAACACTAAAACATTCGAGGGCTGAACTTGGTATCATTTTTAAGTTTTTGGACTTGTGTAAATAAAATTACTGTATTTTCTTGCGTGTTTTTATGTTTTTTGGTAAGTTCAGTTTAATGTTATAATGAATTGAACTGCAGATAATAAGCATAAATACCTAAAAATACCGATTCATCTTAGGGTAAATATTTTTCCCTGTGGTCCATAAAGGTTTGTTTTTGTAGTATTAGTGTAATATGTAGTCGCGCTCATAATTTATTGTTTTCTTGCATTTTATTTACATTTACTTTTATATATTTTTCGGAAACGGCTAAAACCTTCAGAAAATTTCTTCGAGGTAAAGAAATAGTCCAGTTGCCATGAGGCAGATAATAGTAATGGAGAAGATAACCTGAATTAGATGAAGAGGACTATCAGTTCATTGGTCAAAATGTATAAAATTGGACCACTGTTGTTTTTATGGCAGATACTGTTTCAGTGTAATCAGTACATTCAAGACGCATAACTCAAAAAATAAACATAAACTGTCCGGCACCGATTATATGGTATTATGAATATTAGTTTATGTAGGTGCTATGACCCTCGCGGACCACTGCAAATCATGAGATTGATAGCAAAGCCAAAAGAAAATATTACTTCCGGCTATTTTTTATACATATATTATTGTCGATATAGCCATGAATAACGCGTATTTAGTATACGCACAGTTGCATGAAGCGCACCGCATGGAAAGGTTACATTTGAGCAGTCTAGACTCTTAGAGTATCACCAACACTTAGCACGAGCTCTAAAAAAATTATTATACCTGTAGACAGCCATCAAGGCCATCTCTAGTCTCCTCCGAAAACCGGCGCATCGGCAACAAATGCAACTAGCCAGCTCTGAATATGCAAAAGCAGAGAAAATGAAAAGATATATTATGTAAGCGACGCATATAAAATATATATTTCGGAGACACTAGTCAGGATGGTGGTATAATGCTCCGATCATCAGGTTGTAAGGTGAAAATAAAACACAGTGGGCGTTCAATACGTGTCTTCATGATTTAAATTAGGTTTACAGGTTACACAGCTTAACTTAATTTAAATTAAAGCTTTTAGGTTCTGTTAAAACGTGGTACGACTGAAATACACTTAGAGAAACGTTATGCCGTCGGGCATAGGTACGACGCAGTATAAGATTTTATTACAAAGTACTCTAGTTAACTTAATGCGACCGTTCAGCTCGACGTCTGCTCGAGAAGTCTCCGCTCTTCGTAGCCGACTCCACAGGTGCCCTCTGTTGGGTTCCCCCTCCGATATCCCATCGAGACACGTTTACAATTCGTACAGTGTTGCCATTTAAATTACAGTTCCGGATTTACGTTTTATTCAAAGTTTAATGATTTATTTAGTTTGATTTTAATCTAATTTTATTTCCGTCTCCGACACGGCCATTCTGACTAGCACACGTCCTCGTGTGATGCCTTTTACTTTAGGTTACAACAAAGCTCTAATTTTATTTTATTCAGCAAAAGCTACTAATTTTAAACGAGACTACAAATTTAATTTGAACAACAAGTTTTTAGATTGAACGCCAAGTTTTTGTTTCAAGTTTTTTTGCATTTATTTTTAGCCCTAACTACCTACACTCCCGCCGCGCCGTTTCCGGTGTCGCTATGGAGAAGAAAGCGGCTAAACAAACTCCATAACATGACACTTGTTTAGAGCAAAATTACCAAATTTATTATTAACGCGGGTTTGTTTTTAACGTTTAACGCAATACGTCGTCGTACAATCGTCGTAAAACTGGATGACTCGATCGGCTGTGGTGTCGGAATTTACCTGTAACAATAAACACAAACGAAAGTATCTCTTAAAGCTCGGCCCTTCCTGACGTAAGTGGGCAGGGAATAAAAAAAACAACTTTATCAAACCATTAGAAATTTTGAAGATCATAACAGATTATTTCTCTCAAAGGCCAAAACTGACATGTCGATCAACACCCATACTCATTCAAATAATAGGAAACTCATTGAAATATTGCAGTGCTCGCACCCTGACCTCCATCCGGTCCTGATCATCACCCTTATAACCTCCGTCCAGTTACAAGCAACAACCCAATAGGCAACCTCTATCCAGTCATCCCCGCATGCAACCTCCATCCGGTTACAAACACTACACTACCCAGATGATCATTTCGAGCTTTTATCAAAAATAATCTTAAAATTTTTGTTCAACATGTCGCTTTAATTATCCTATCACACTACAGATTAATCCAAAACAAACTCTAAATTTCTCATTAAAGCTACTTTTCTTAAAAAGTTATCATTTCTCAAACAGGTTGACTTATCGAACGGTACTCAATCACAATCATGCACTTCTCTCAAAAATAACAACCGTATACATAGCTCTCATCTGCATGCAACGTCCATCCACCAATAACAGCACAGAATACTTCTTTCCAGTGCTCGTATAAGGGCCATGCATTTTTCAAAGTAACAACACCATTCAATTACAATTTCAACAGTTCCGTTCGACAAGTTGACCGAAAACTAAATCTCTCAAAAATAGTCTTTTACCAAGTGAACTACGTCTCGAAAAGAAAAATTAATTTACTACTTCTTTAAACTATCAGAAAACAAATAAGTATGACGATACAGATCACCTGTTTCGTTGCGTCCGATCTGCGGCTGCCAGTTGACAGAGCTTCCTCCTTCAATGTCACACGAATGAACTCCAGGAAGCCCACGAGTGCACGCACGCAGCCGTCGATTCGGCTCCAGACAACACATGTGTAACCTCCGTGTGCTGCTGCCTGTGCATTCTCAAAAACTTATCTGAAAACAGAACGATGCACATTGCATCGTCACATGTGAGATTACTTCTAATCTCATTGGTTTCACAAGGTAAACCAAAACCAATCGAAGTGTGCTGCCCTTGTAACTAAAATAATTGGGGAACTGATTGTATCCAACCGCTACTTTAATTAAAAATTTCACTAAAATTCCACAAACTGCTATTGATTTTTTTTTCAGCAAATAGAAAATGATGAAAGATTTTAATTGTTATCTTTTGTCACTGTTCATTAATTGCAAGACACAACAAAAGGTCATATTTTCACAAGGAACGAAAATAAAATGGAAGTTATAAAACTCCAACACACCAGATGTAACCAAATAAAACTTTGTCATACCAAAAACGTCGTTTCACTTTTACCTCGTCTAGCCGTTACTATATCTAGGTAATGTCACCCTTGGTTGCAGACAGGAACCAGAAAAGGTCTTGGTCTCCAGTTCCTTATAACCTAGAAACGCTTCCTAAACGCATCATAAATCCGACGTAAACACTTACGCCGACTTTATTTATTTCGAAAATATAGTGACTAAAGCGGGTAAGAATCCAACTAATTCGTCTGTAATAACTCTAACGACAATGTTTTGGATCATTAGATAACGCTTACACAATATTTAAAATTAACAATGAACTACGCGGGTATTTAGAATATCGAAATTATTTTGTCATCACATCACATAGTAAATAAAACTTTGAAAATTGTATTGTGTTTCACTTTTAAAACAACGCGAACTAATGAGCAACTAATTCGATCGACGTCACCAATGAACAACCAAACCGTTCACTTTAAAAAAACTAGCTTACGCTTTTATTGTTATTATTGTTGTAGGCTTTTATTATCGTTGTAGGCACTCGATAAATGGAATAAATACTTCATCAAGTTGAGCACAAATATAGCATCTACTTTGTGTGTGTTTATTTTTCTCCAACTAATTCTTTTCAGCGATAAGCGGCGCACCAAATTATCAAAAACCAAAATAACTATCACGAACATTACACGTTTGATAAAAGTCACTGCACTGTACGTCATATCTCGTTATCAATTAAAAATTGTACCAACACGGAATGCATAATAAAATGCCTGACCTCAAACGTTTCTTTCTTTTTCGACCAGACAAAATCTATTCTATGTACCCTCTTTATCTTTAGGAATTTTATGAACTTAGATTAATTATTATTGTCACTTCGGAACATAATAATTTTACTTTAAAATGACTCTAGTTACGTTACATTTCGATTAAATTAAATGAACAAAAATGCTTACCCAACCAAGTACCATTGTTATCCAATAACTCTCATCAACTATTATCATCAAGGTATCTTCAAAACAAAGCATGAATCAAACTCGTGGCCTGTGGCTTTTCGCTAAGCCCAACCAACAAACTACGTTTGTTACACGCGCATTCTTCCGAATGCCGTACGGGTCGCACGGATTCCTCCGTGGTCTAACCTGGACCCCGACCTCCGCCAGAGCCACCCGCGTACCGCGTATCCACGGTCTACCTTAAAGCAGTTTCGCATCCACTTCAAGCAGATACCGACTTCTACGGACTACGGCTACGAAATGGACCCCGACCTCCGCCAGAGCCACCCGCGTACCGCGTATCCACGGTCTACTTAAAGTAGTCTCGCATCCACTTCAAGCAGATACCGACTTCTACGGACTACGGCTACGAAATGTCTACTGGTACGGTCCGACCAGCCGAGCTAAGATTCATCGCTATCACTCTACTCAAATTCACTTTTTATATCACAACACTTCAAATGGTACTTAGCTCTTGGGCATTCTAACAAACTAATACCACAAATCTACCCACATTAAACTTCAACAAAATGATCGCATGATAAAAGCGTGTTCCGATGTTATAATACTTGGTTAAATTACCTACACTAAAATCAAAGGGTGTAACTTTCCCTTCATAATAAAAACAGAGGTCATAATAAAAACGATTTCTTTTGTTTTTCAGCGATTAAACATCAAAATAAGATAACAATGAGGAGCGATTTGTTTTAATTACGGAGCTGCCTTAAATGATTTTAGTACCGGAAATTGATGTCTTTATTTTTACTCACGATTATCAAACAAACTATACACACACAATATAGTTTACACAAAAATTAAAATTTAAGCAATGAAATTGTATCACCTCAGACGTAATGGAATAAAAATAATGCCATACCCATACTCGCTGTGTTACTTAGCTTTACCAAAATTCGACGCCACATTCCATCCATGCCATGTGAGATGTAATGGTACATGGCAACTCGCTTGCCCTTTATGAATCCAGTTCTCATCTGAAAATTGCTATCTGAAAACCTGGAAATAACCCAGCCAGCCACGTGTGGGACGTGAAGTTACATCCAACTTCTGATTTCGGAGACACTAGTCAGGATGGTGGTATAATGCTCCGATCATCAGGTTGTAAGGTGAAAATAAAACACAGTGGGCGTTCAATACGTGTCTTCATGATTTAAATTAGGTTTACAGGTTACACAGCTTAACTTAATTTAAATTAAAGCTTTTAGGTTCTGTTAAAACGTGGTACGACTGAAATACACTTAGAGAAACGTTATGCCGTCGGGCATAGGTACGACGCAGTATAAGATTTTATTACAAAGTACTCTAGTTAACTTAATGCGACCGTTCAGCTCGACGTCTGCTCGAGAAGTCTCCGCTCTTCGTAGCCGACTCCACAGGTGCCCTCTGTTGGGTTCCCCCTCCGATATCCCATCGAGACACGTTTACAATTCGTACAGTGTTGCCATTTAAATTACAGTTCCGGATTTACGTTTTATTCAAAGTTTAATGATTTATTTAGTTTGATTTTAATCTAATTTTATTTCCGTCTCCGACATATATATTGTTGCGCAGAATACCTTAGTTAAAATTATTTATAATTTCTTATAATTATTATTCATTTTTTTATGTTAAAAAGCAATAACTAAAAGACTTATAAAATAAACCTATATAATATATTGGTTACCTTTATGGCCCACAGGGAAAAATATTTACCATAAAATATCAGAAAAACTGTATGTCTTGTTACGTTTTTACGGGAATATATCGTTAATTTACGTCCAAAACAACTAAAAAAAATAGTCGCACACTCATAAATAGTTTTGGATATCTTATGGTCCTGAAAGGGTTAAATGTGGAAATATTTTAGTTTATAAACGAGTTCGAGGGACTGTACCATTAAAACTCCTTTCGTCAAGTTAAGACGTAACACAAAACGTGCTTCAGCCTATACGACTTGTGATCGTAAAAGGTTTGTTGTCATATAAATAAATAACCTACAAGTTTTGCTTTTGTTCTAGGGTAAAATTGCGCATATCTATAATAATATAAAACGGAAGAGTTTGTTTGTTTGTTCATTTGTTTGAACGCGCTCGTTTGAATCTCAAGAACTACTGGTTCAACTTGAAAAATTATTTTTGTGTCGAATAGTCCATTTATTGAGGAAGGCTATAGGCTATATAAATTTACGCTACGACCAAAAGTAGCGGAGCAACAAGCCTCGGAAAGCGAAGCGACGCCGTCTACTTAATAAAATATGTTGCAGGACGACGTCTGCCGGGTCCTCTAGTTGTTAGATAATAATTATCCCACACGAGAATTGTTTAAGAAAAATAACATCTAAAATGCCAACTCAGATACAGATTTTGTGAAAGATCTTCGTAAGATAGAGTCGGATGAACTACCGGATTATTTGGCGGATAGTATAGTTTTAATGATGGAGTCCCGTTTGGATACGGAACCCTAGACGTTTTTGAATTTTAATCTTCAGGTAGATAGATTATATGGCCTAATAGAGATTTAGACCGACTTAAACAGCTTAACTGAATTAAATTCTGCAGAACCCGCCATAGTACTAAATCGACCCCCAATCTGTTCACACCGTTGGCGTTGTATTCAATCTACTATAACAGATTCTGAATGTACGGGAAAATCTACGGGGTGGGTATCTACGGTCGTGTGCGTGCACCTGTCGATTGATTGCGCTAGTGTGCGGGATGAGGGGGAATATCGGTGTACCTATAATATTGATCGGTTCGGAAAACCGCTTCCTGGTTCATGCGATCCTGGTGCTTTCCGATCGGCTCGTCATTATCGGCGATTGTCGATACTATACCAATACGGTTGGCAATCGTTCGGTGTCGGTACGTATTTCCTATCAATGATGTTATTAGATTCCTATGGTGTCAAATCAACTAATTTTTAGGATCATGCTTCAATTGCGTTGCGTCGACATTGTCTGAAACATTTTTGATTCACTTCGTAGATTATCCAAACTTGGTACCTAGAAAAAAAAACATAATAGGTAATAATAAAAAATAATAATAATTAATAATAATAAGTTAATACATAATTATTTATTTCAAATACATCATTTTGAAAGAAATAATTTTGGAGACATAAATGTAGTCTCTGGATCGTTAACCGTTGAGTTCACTTGACTGGAGGCAATAGGGTAGTTGACAGTAAGAAAATATTTTGAAGATTTCTATTTTTTATGGTAGCTTATTATTTATAAATGAGGAAAATCGATCACATTGATGAAATAAATCATGATTATTTAATATTTTTAACAAATTAAATTCCGAAAATTCCGTCACTAGTCACGTGACAACGAACGCCAATGACGAGGCATAACGTCACATGGTGCAATACAAAACAAACTTGACAACTGACATATCGTGGTAACCGTGGTGTTAAGTTATTACCTACTGTGTATTCGATTTGTTTTTCTTTTGCTTTAAACCTAACTTAATTTAACGATATTCCAGAAAAGAGTTTATTACAATGGAAGCAGGTTTTGTTAAAGCGAATAGCAGTAATTTGCCCAGGATCGATTTTGTTATGTTGGGTGTATTTTTCGCAACTAACACCAATTTTTGCTCTGCAGAATTCCGAAATATCAAAACTTCATTGTAAGTATAAAACAGTACATCAACAAAATAATAAAAGTAACTAGCCTACCTGATAACCATTCAGTAGAAGTATCTAATACCGATCAGATAATTTCATATAGGTTGTACAAATAGTTTATTTGGTGTTTTGATAGTTGAACTTTCACACTGAGGCACTATACAGTATTTATAATACTTGTGATCCATTTTGTTAAAGTAATTTGTAAAAACTTGTTAAACACCCACTCAACTCAACGAAAGCGAAACTCTTTGTATTGCACCTCGTGACGTCACACGAGTCGCCATGACAGTTTGACGTGTTTTGTTGAGGTAATGTCAAATAGTTCATAAAAATATAAAATAAAATATGTTACAGGTTGTATTTAAATGAAATATTAATATTTTAGTTAAATTAGACCAAAAGGAACACTATGAATTAGTTTTTCAAAATTAGTCAACTACCCTATTCTGAGCGTGCTTTTTTTATGTTTTTTAATTATTGTTATTGTTCTGAGAATCTGGGAGTCGCAATACGAAAATTATTGTGACAACCCTGGCGTATGTACTTCGCTAAACCGGAAGCAATAAAAAATAAGGGCCATAAGCATGTCAAGCGAACAATAGAACAATAGAGCGCGGCCGTCTCGAAAGTACGCGCACGACGCTTCGACCTTACGGCAATAGTCATAAGGGCGAAAGTCAATTGCAAGGAACATACTGGACCTTTATTCCGACAACTACGGGAACGTTCTAGAAATGGCATGTCTGGTGCGTGAGCGCTATAAAAGGGGCACTCGGTCGACGGTGTGACATTCTAGTTTCGGAAGCGAAACGGGGAAGAACCAGCGATACCTACGAGCGATACCAGCGAGAAGTGAAGTGATTTCTACGGGCGAAACAGTGTTCGACGAGTGTGTTTACGAGTACCTACGTGCATAGTGTTTTGGTGTGTACCGTGTACTGTGTACATAGTGTAATTGTGTATCTACGAGTACAATAAAGTCTTTGTGGTACATTTTGGCATTTTCTCGAACCCAGTACTCCTGACACGTAACATTATGTATTTAGTAATCAATACGTCATTCTATTCCAAAAATAAATGATTTCCAGCTCCGTTTTCGTCGCATTTATTAATATTTGTACGGCTTCTGTTACCCATCGAAGGGCTTGATAAAGTATGAATTTAATGAACTTTGGTTAGAATTTGTACGTCTTGATTCTAAAAATAAATCATGTTTTGATTGGTTTCCCAACTTAGTTACGTGATTGCTTTTTCTAATTTTAATTAGAATGAAGTCTAAGACTCAATTAAGTTGTTCAATTTGTATAAAACACTCGCGCAACGTTTTCCGAACTATTTTTAACTCCCAACGCCAAAAGGGCTGTTTCCTCGTGGTCCTACTAGGAGGACAAAATATTTCCCCCTAGTGCTATTGCAAAATTATTTTCTTACACACACACACGCACAAGCGTGTGTTTGTTACGTAGGTACTCCGCCACGACAACCATATTTTTTATTTTTTCAATTTTGTACGTACCAAATTTTTTATCATCCTAATCATTGCGACCCATAACTGTCCCACGTCTCCCGCTATTGTGCTGGGGACTCCTCTCCACAGCATGATGGGTACGGGCCATAGGCCACCACACTGGCGAAATACAGATAGGCATACTTTCAAACAATGTTCTTAACATTGCAGAGAGCTCTTAGGTGTGCAGATTTCCTCACGTTTTCCTTCACCCAAGCAAGTGATAATCAAATTCTGATTCGTGCATCGTTTTAAGAAATTATAGATGCGTTCAGGATTCTACTACAGGTCTTCTACTCCAGGTCTCACTGTTGAGGAGTCTACCGTAGAAACCATTCAAATATAACTGCGTGCTTCAACCCATTATTAGTCCGCTACTTAGCACGAGTCTCCTCATCATTGAGGTGGCACACTGGTCTAGTCTAGAGCATGCTTCTCCACGCTACTTCTGCTGATTGATGGAGCAGTTTCTTCAATCCAAATATCAAAAGTCATCATGCCGTTCAAAAGCCTCCGACGTGATTTGCCGACCGCTATCTACCGATAATAACCGGGACCATCACCCATTCAACTACCGACTGCGCCCGCAGTTGCTTTTTATTAATAACTTAGAGCGACGCTTCAATTCCGCATTACTTGGTAACAAACACCGATAGGAATTCTCGCTTGTTATTGAGGAATGGAAACTAATTACAGTTGTCCTTTATAAACCTTCTGGAAGGTGACGGTCTTTAGAGGTCACGGTGAGAGTTCACTGTTCACGTAACATTAAGGAGCTGTTTAACATTCCCAGTGTAACGAGTAAACTATATAGGTACCAAATAATACGTAAGTAAAAAATGCACCTACGTCCTACACACTTTGTTCTTTTTATATTAAATTTGTATTAGGATCACTAAGAACTAGTAACTTGCCCCCACTTCTCTTCAAGAAATCTGTCCCTTAGTACCCACAATTTTTTGTAACCGAGGATTTTTATGCCTGTGCTATACCAACTGTGAGGAGCAATGACTGAAGGAGGTGGTGATATGAGATGTGCTGAAGCGAGGGCAGTTTTGGCATACTGGTGATTCCAGATGTGGAGTTGAGAGGTGCTATTGAGAGGAGCGGTGCTTTTGAGGAGTGTAGTTTTTTAGTGGAGTGGAGAGGAGAGGAGAGGAGTCAGATCTTTCTTTTCAGGTTTTCTATTAAAATGTTACTGGCCAGCGACCTGGCCGGTACCTATTTGAAAATGGATCGACGACAGCAAAGGAAGATTTGTTGTTGACAATACTTGCATCATTCAATAAATTTAAACTGAAGTTGTAACACGAGTCGTATTATTTTGCCCTTTTATATTTTAAATAGGTAGGTACCTACAGGGTACCTATCTTCAATGTACAGTCGATGCATAGATGGCGATGTACTGCTGTAATAAAAAAATGCGAACACACTCATAAACCCGACAGAATTCCTTGCATCGCGGTGGTATGAATAACAAAACAGCACCAAGACCTAAGAACAACATTTATCTATCACCATAATATCTGCCTCGATCAAAAATCCTGAGAACACTCGCTTCACAGGCAGGGCATGACCAACTGGGCTATGGGCTTATAATTGCATAATATACGAAGGGGGATCCAGTACCTCTATTATGAGTTGTTGTAGTAAACGCAAAGGACGTTACTATTGATGCTATCGTGAAAACGCTGCTTTAATAGTAAATGCTCATAACTCTATTAACTACAGTACTTGCGGTCATGTTTTACTTACAATTTGGTATTACGAGTCACAAATTTGACAGTTGCTATAGTAAATTACGTTACCCGTAGTAGTTACGGCACTCACGCTATTTTCTAAGGTGAAAAGTCACTATCGAAATTAAATGTCATTAAATATTGCTGTATATTTAAACAAAATCATGGCTAGGCACTATTTTGCTTGGCAAATGATTCACGCGACCGAACGCAGAGATGAAAATAATGAAATTTTGAACTTGCGAGATCAACAAAATATTTAGCAACCTTTGATGTTTTAAATATCTAGATTGAGCGTCGCCCTACAATGAAAACAAAAAAAAACAAGGCAACATTATCAAGCATGTGTGCGTGCAGACGATGTTTTACCCGTTCGTCTATTGTCTATGTGTGCGTAATGTGTGCGTAATGATATTGTTAGGAGAAGAGTGACGTATTTCCTGTCAATATGAAGCTATGAAGTCTATATAAGCGTTGGCGAGCTCAGTCTGCGGGCAATTCACGTCGAGTTCACTTGGCAAGGGGAACCACTGCTCGTTTGAATGGTCAAACTAAATATCCTGTCATTTAAATTTGCGTGTAATTAATTGTTAAATGTGATTTTTATTTTGCGTTCACGTTCTAGTTGCTAAAAATATAAAAATTGTGGCTAACAGTTAGCCACAATTTTTTGACACGTTTGTGCGGATTCGATGTCCCATCTAGATATTTAAAACATCAAAGTTAGCAACACTTTGACACCACAGTTTGACACTGAATGCGACTGACGCAGAACGCTAATGTAATTAAATTGAAAAGGTACCAAACCGCCATTAATTCCACTCTTCTTTCACATTTCCTAATTTAGTCGGGTTATAGAGCATCCATAGACTTGTTTTTTTTAATTTCACAAATGTTGGCTCGCTGGCCAGGGTCTCGTTCTATCCTTGTTGACATCATAATAAAAGAATGAGAGAGGTATTACTCATGGATGCCAACATAACGTAACGGAAACTGTACCGTCTCACGTCTTTACGATACCCGCTGTAGTTTCATTTCCAAAACTCATAATGTAACTACAGTATTAAACTATTCGATCGTAACCGCTAGAGGCGCTGTACGGATTCTCATACAAATTCTAAACGATAGTCGCTAGCGTGTATAGTAAACTATAGTATTAAAAACTCATAATAGAGGTACTGAACAAAAGCTGTACAAAGACCAAGACGAAATAACATCGTCTCCTCATTATAGCAATCGATGATCGCATATTCGCGCTCTATGAGGTCGATACCCTAGTAGGCGTAGAAATCTCAGGAAACCAATTCCACACAAACACACCATACGTACCTACTCTGTCGTTTGTTGATCTATAGCTTAGTATCAATCTAATCTGGGGGCATGGGAATGACGACATTACGTAGGGTACCTTTTCTCGAAACACTAAGTAATGTTTTAACCCCATATACATAGGTTCGGCCTGGATAATGCTAGAAAGTTCAAGAAATTTTATATATGGGACCGAATTGAAACTTTTAGTTTCTAGATCCTAAAACAATATTATTTAAGAGTATTTTCAATTACTTAAGATGAAATAGGTACTTAAGATAAATACTTAAAATACTTAATATGGCTTGTATACAGGAGTAATAATACGTCATACGTCAATAAAACTTGATTGTGAAAGCCCTACCATTTTTTGTCCACTCACCCCTACATCCTATCATTCTATTTTCCAAAAAAATCTCATTTTATCGCTTATTTTAAGCGTTACTAATTGATAAATTGCAACTAGGCCATGGGCTGTACAACTTGCATAAAATATGCAAGAAAATCAGAATAGCAATTTGAAAGTTGTGTCTATTCACCTTATTTTACGGTATGAAATTCAAAAGCGGCGGTAAGGTTGATTTATTTTTTACATTACAATTCTTTTTGATACGAAATTCATTATTATTTATAAGTTTTTCAAATTAATTATTATTCAGGTACATGGCGTTAGCTAGTAGAACGATATACCTACACTATACTGAGAAATATTTGTAATAAAATTATTGAAATGAATATTTTTCCAAAAAGTTTCCTGTAGAATAAAACTTACAAGGAGGCGTTTAGAACTTAGTTAAGAAAGTAGGTAGGTTGGTAAGTGACTGGAATGTTTACATATCTTTTAAGTGTTTTCAAAATTGAAGTAGGTAGCTAAACTACTTTCTAATAATATTTATTCATTTGGTCACAGTCAAAAGATTTTATAAAATAAACCGTAGTAGTTTTTTTAAATATCACCAGTTAGTTTGTTAGTACAAAAAACTACAAAGTATGGTGGACTGGGATAGGGACCGTTAGTGATAGTATGTAAGTTGTTAGACTCAGAAATAGTCCAGTCAGTAGGTAATTGTTAGTAAGAGTCTTTATCTAATCTGGTCATCGATGCATTACTACCCTTTAGGATTAAGATGGTCACTTCTAAAAAAATGTAACTTTGTTCCACACCTTTCTTTCTACCCGGAACATACTTGCTAATAAAACGATGGTACAAATGGTACCTGGTAATGTTTAGGGTGTGTCATCCACCGTATCAACAGGTTCAAACGGAAAGAAAAAAAATAAAGACGTTTTAGGGGCTTTGCTTGACAATGCTGACTCATCAGAGCTCCAAACCTCCACAAATACTAGGACAACATAGATACGAAGAATCCACTGCATTCCGATACTCGCCCCATCCTTAACAACGGACGCGTCGGTCAATGAACCAGATGAGCGAACGAGACAGGAACGGGATGTGTCTTCCTGTCCTTCTTTCACATTCGCATACAAAATTATGGTAAATTGAACTCTCTTTTTACAGCAGTAGATGTCGAATCACAGAAATTCTTAACACAAGGTGCAGGTAAAATTGGTAAGAAAAGAATGATTTTGAATGAGAATTTAAATGTTTTAGGAGGAAGGAATACTATGGTAGAATATTAAGCTCAAACACATAGCATGTAGATGTAGTTTTGCTTGTAGCTCGTTTATTTTTTTATTAAAATAGGGATAGAAGCGTGAGAAATTCGGGAAGAAACTTCTTCGGCGTTACCAGGAATGTATGTTCAGGGTGGTGATGTTTTTCCCACGTCTCGTACAATGTGCAGGCCTATTACGAGACGATTTCGGTATGAAGTATGAATTATTCAACCACTCAGTGAGAAATTGACAGGCATTAACGAGTTCGATTATTGAAGTGACTTACAAATAAAATAAGTTATCGTGATAAAATTCAAGATATCAGGATATAGCAGTATAACATTAATATTGACTAAATATATTGTTATTTAATAATTATACTAATTAGATAAGAAATAAAAAATGTTAACTCTTAAAAGTATTAATTTGTCGTCACAAATTTCTTCCTGACCATGGGGTTAGGGAAATGGACGGAATCCAATTTATTGGGAAGGTATTGGAAATTGCCGATAATGGTGAAGTTATCGGAAAGTACTAGGCTTTCATGGACGGGCAGAAGGTTTGTCGAACCGATCAATAAACCGATACGTCTACGATAGACACGTGTACGTTCGACCCTCGGAGGTGTTTTGGTATGTGTGCGTCTTTTTCGGTGTGTGCGTTTACGTAGCTTTTTCCGTTTCCGCTTATTGGAGGTGTGTACGAAGTATCAATAGGTTCATTAAAGAGTTTCATACACTCTGTCGGTCGGTATTCATTCAGCTGGCCACCTGGAAGTACAATATTCTTATGAACTTTTTTAGAGCTATAGTTAGGTAGGTACATATTTTCATTTACCTTTCTGCATTGAAGAACATAATTTGTACGAGTTTTTTAAATAAGTTTCTTAAAAAGCTCTGTATTCAGGTGACTTCGTAGGTATTTAAATGTATTTATTAGAATTCTATTGTATCTATGCTTTAGAATTATAAAGCCCTTTGAAACTATACTTTGGTAAGAGACTGTTTACTTTTTTGAACCATAATATGGCGCAATCCAGGGGTAGATAATTATTTGCCGGCGATCCACGGCAATTTTATTTAATTATAGTTTTTTCTGTAACCAAGTCAAGAGGGTGTTTAGTTTTGGGAAACGCTTACAATTAATAGAATTAACAGGTAGTAATTAAAGATAAATACAGGCATACAAGATATTACTGGCTGTAATAATTATGCGCTTCTATTGTTTGAAGGTTAAAAATGTAGGGTACGTATTGTGTAACGGAAGAAATTTATGTCTCTACCATGAAGCAGCTTCATGGTCTCTACTAAAACAACTGTGAGGAATAAGATCAGCAGGGAATGTAGAAATGAGATGTGGCAAGGCGAAGTGAGGTTTGGTAAACTCGTGAGGTGTGGTGTGAAGTAAAGATGTGCTATAGAGAGGAACGGTTCTTTAAAGGAGAGGAGAGATATAATAACTGGCTAGCGAGAAGTCCTTTGAGATTAATATAATATAATAGAAGGTGGAGGGTCTTTGATAACATTTGTCAAGTTTGGTAATTCAATACATTGTATCAGTAGACGTAGGTAACAAGTGTATTAATTCCGCCCTCTTGTAATTATTTACGTGCCTATTTTATTCCCATTCTTAATCACAATACTTTTTTTTATGGAATTAAGGTAGCAAACGAGCATGCAGGGGTCACTATCTGAAAGACCTTTTCGCTGATACGACAATTCATGCTGAATGACATAAAAGCAGAGTACCCCGTTAGCAGAGAGTCAACTCAGCTGGACGACATAAAAGCCGAATGAACTAGTAGCAAAATGTCTGAAATTGTGATTAGTCGGTATGATTAGAATGCCTTATTAGTCAGAAGTCAAGATAGTTGGATGACAAAAACTCACAATGAGCTAGTAGAGGAAACGTCTGGAAAAGAATAGTCTACATTGTTTGTCAACTCTCCCAAAAATATATTTAAAAAAAAAGACGCGAATTCGTGGGTTTGCTGATTTTTCATCTCAAAGGAAACGTGCGTTCGTAAGGCCACCCCTACAATGCAAACTGGCAAATTAATATTCCTCCGTTATCAAAAATACGTGTGTCGTATTCGGGTGCCTCTTGTTTGGTATAACAACTTTTCGTCGAAAATCGCTTCGACTAATTTTAGTTGGAATAAAGTCATTTCACATAATTATTTATTTGATCGAATATTTGATTGCCATAATTATATTTCTTATCATCATTTGTTTCGAATAATATCTTTTTATCGAATGTTCAAATGCGCTAATTTTAATTAAAGTAATTAGGTTAGCGAGGAGCGAAGCGACGAGCGTGTTAGGTTAACAGGAACCATCGCACGAGCCGAGCGAGCGAAGCGAGCGTGCCGCGGCAGCGGCCGGCGAGTGCCAGAACCGACTTTAGGGCGTTTATAACCTGAAAATTTCATGAAATGAACATTGTATAAAATAATATTCGATCAAATGAATATTATGTTAATCAATATTACACAAAATGAATATTCGATCAAATGAAAATTATGTCAAATGATATTATACAAACTGATTATTATCTTAAACGTTGTTCGATTTATTAAAATTATATCAAAAGTTTTTTACGAAACAAGGGTAACCCGTCGTATTCACTATTAATATCTGACACGCTCGAGTATATCTTCGTGACTGTTTTACATTTTTAAAAACCTATACTCGCTTTCCCCACCAGTGGAGGGGCATACATCATATTATAAACTTTTTTCTTTTTAGCATCTTAACTTCACAATCCAACAACAGGTCCCGACGACGTGTGAGAGTCAGAATGGCGGGTGTACCTCACGGATTTAAATATCTCTTTTGGATTACAAACGTACCTGATGTGTACGTACCTCAGTGTACCTATCCTAAAAGTCTGTGTACCTCCTTCTATGCATAGATTTAAAATAAAATAGGTACATCCGCCATCCTGACACGGAAGGTACTCCAGTTTGGCGTTTAGCATTCATGTCTATTAGTAACTATGGCATTTAAATTATCAAGACCTTTTGCTACGAAGTCATTCAACGCTCATGTCTATTTAATAACTATGACTGTGACATTTTAAGGTCCAGACGTTTTGCTACAAAGGCATTTAGTGTTGATGACTATATATTTAGTAACTATGGCATTTTAATTTCAAGACGTTTTGGTTATTTCGTCATTTTGCTAAGTGGGCATTCTGATAGTCACCCGCATGCAGCACCATCACCCTTCCGCTGCCGCCCATGGCAATTGTGACCGACTTAGAACAAGACCCAATTTAGGGGTAGGACTAGGGTGGTTAGTCCAGTTAGTAGATGGTGTTAGAATGTTAGTTGGTTAGTTTGTTAATAAGTGTGAGGACAGCGGACTGTTAGTGATAGTTAGTCCTGTTAGTTAATATTAGTAATTGTCCAGTTAGTAATGATTAGTGTGAGTCTTGTTCCAATTCGGTCACAGATGCGTTGCTACCCCTGAGGACTGAGATGGTCGCCTCTAAAAAAGTGAACCGGCTCCACACCTTCCTATCTGGAACACAATTGTTCTTAAAAACAATTATTATGACGGAAGAAATGGTACTGAGTACCTTGGCGGGCGGTGGTACTACCCCGGGCGAACTCTAGGCTCTACCACCTACGAAAACAACCTCAATTGCCTGCGAAACAAAATTAGCTTAATAACAAGCGACACGCATAAGAGTATCACTAATTGACACAATTGTGTAATTTATTGAGCAATAAAAACCATCAGGCGTTAAAGCTTCTTATGAGGTTACAAGGGCGACCTATGAGGTCACAACTGTTGTGCAATAAATATCCTGAAAGCTGTTACTGTAGTGGCTCGTAATGGTTCTAATCGTTAGGCAGTTTTGGAGTCATTAGGGCAATAGAACTCAAACATTGACCGTTTGTTACAGCCTAATTAGGTACCGTTCTAATTCCCGAAGCGAAGTGAGGGCAGATTTACTTGTAATTAATAAAACTACAAAATAATGTCGAGTATATAATTTTAATAACATTCGACTAACTTACATACAAAGTTCCGTAACAGTAACACGACTTCAGTCTTCACAAAATTAACCTGAAAAAAGAACAAAATCAATGAATAACTAAGATGTTTTTTTTCTTGTAAGGGACTTCCCAACTTTCCTCGTAACTTGTTACTCTGTGAACCGGATTCAATAATTATTCTCTTTTTATTCGAAAACACTACTTATCGTGTAGTCCTATTTTGAACGACATCCGATGAGCAACTTTTGTTACCTCTACTTACTTGTCAAAGTCGTCTACTTTAAAACAGGCGCAATAACCAGGCAGCAAAAAACGGATAGGTAGATAAATTAAAACGACCTGTGGGAATCGTCTGTCTCCATTTTATTATTCCGTACAGAAAAACCACAAAAAAGCTATGAACTTCTAGAAACAGATAATCAACACACTGACATTTAGTATAATAAAGTTTTTCTGCTGCCTTGATACCAGTTTATGACATACAGTTTGGCCGAGACAAATAAACAGATCCAATCAAAACAAATGCCAGTTATACATGACCATGGATTTGGGTTATTTTCCAGGAAGCGTCTAGAGCGGCAAACTGAACAATGGAACCGACCAACTATTACATTACTAATGAAGGACGGAAAATAGAGGACGCAGCGTATGTCTTCTACAGTTACTATGAACAATCGTAAATATGTATCCCTGATATCGAATCAGTTTTATAAGAATTTCTGAGAGGTTATATCACATTTGACCGCTGCCAATATTTAATTTAAAGTAGTAGATATGTCAAGTAGTCATTGAAGATATACATAGTGTGACAGGACATAGAATACACTACACCATATCCAAATGGTGTATTTCTTCGCGCTAGTAAGTAGGTACATAAGTAGGTAATTGATATTACGAGTAGGTACTTATAAGCGAGAAATGAAGTAGGCAGAGAATATCCGATGTTAGGTAGATACAATACTAATTTGACAATTGAAACCTGTGACTTTGGAATTATCCATCCCATTTAATTAACATAAACTGTTGATAATCACTGTAAACACCTCATAATGAGGTAGGTACCCAGTCGTTGTTTTCGACTTCAAATCCAAGTAAAGATGTTGAACCCGGAGCGAGGGTCGTGGAATTAGGACGCGATCCTAAATTCATACCACGGTTCGTCGAACCCACGATTGTTGTCCCTAACCAGCAGTAAAATTTCTGAAGTGTGAACCTACATGACAGTTATGTAGGGTTATGTTTTTTGTACGCTTGAAGAGAATCTTCTTTCTTTATTGCTTCCTTTTAGCGACGGTAGTCGAATAATTTCGTGCTAAAGCTATAAAATCATATTGTTATCATTCTTGATTATATTATATTATTTTAATAATGAAAGAGTTGGGAAAAAAAAGGTTTGTTACATTTGAACGTAAAGGGGACATGGGCATTGGGAATGGCTGTCCCAACCCTTTAGACCTCGCGAGGATGAATTCAACCTCATCCGCGCAAGGCCCCAACACCCGTAGGCTGAATTCAGCCTCATGCGTCCAAAGAGTATTTTTGCCTTAGAATACTTTATTAGACTTGAATAACTATGTTCAAAGTATATTTACTCTGTGGCCGATTAGTCAAACTCGCACTCTATAATGTTTTCTCTGTGACCATAGAAGAAAATTTTTAAATAACCCTTTGTTTAGTTTCGAGGTTATTCACCCGAAGTGCGCGGTACAAAAATAATGATTTCTTATAAAATACGGATAAAAAAGTGTAAATTTCGTTTAATATCTTTAGTTTACAGTGTTTTAGATTGATATAAGTGAAAACAATGGTGAATTTTGTGTTTAATTGATTCAAAACATATATTTCGTCTTGGTGAGTGACCGTTACTTTTTCGTCTGATAGGTATAAAAGCGAAATAATTTTTAAAACTAATTGTTTCGTATTCCAATAAGAAACAACACATATTCCAATTGGAAAAATCGTGTAGAATCTATTTTTAACATTAGTTTTTAATGAAACTCACTCTTTATCGTGTTATTTTACGCAAATTAACGGAAGGTGTCAAATTACACTCTTACAATAACAATAACAAAAGCTTTGAGCTCGGTTTGTGATAAGACTTTGTAAGAGAACTGTGCTTGTATTATATATCAATGAGTTCGGAATATCATTTCCTAAATGAGAAATATATTACTTTAGCCAAATATTACGATTACTAAACACACATTTGACTAAAACGAAACCCTTACGATTACGGGAAATTATCCTACCTTTGTGATGTTTACATTTTTTATGATAAACAAATGTCCTAAGTAACCATATGTAAGCATGTAATACTATTCGTGAATAGTTTATCTTTATGATAGTGTAAAAATATCTGAAGAATTCGTTATAATATTTTTACAAAATTTTTTTGAAAATGAGGTAAACGCGCGCACACTTGGGCTAATTTACTACCCTTTACTATTTTGCTATCTTGTAGCATTTAATGAAGTGCAAGTCCATATTTTATGGGCAGCATACCTAATAATATCCATCATCCAAAATTTTCTATTAGACTGACTAATACCCAACAAGTAGGTAATAGTAAAACTTTCATTCTACGGAGAGGGTTCAAAAATATTAGAACTACTTATTACAAAATATCAAACCAGACCTGTTTATTCCAAAATTTCTATAAATACTTATTATAACAGCGAAAGTAACTCTGATTTGTCTGTCTGTTTTTTATGCTAACCTAAACCATTGCACTGATTTTAATGAAATTTCTACCAGAGTTGTGAACTTGGAAAAGAAAGGAAATAGGATATTTTTTTGCCGGAAATTACTTATCTCTTAAAGATGTGAATAGCGGAGGGATAAACATTTTTGTAGGTACCTAACCATTAAAAAATCTACCCAACAATATCAAAAACCAACTTTACATAAGTAGGTACCTACTTATATTTTTTATGCTAGGTGGACATTATTGTCATTCGATCTTTGTGTCTCACGCAGGCGAGACTGCGAGTAAAAACTAGTACCTACCTACCTACTTAGGTACTTAGGTAGGTACTTAAATACACACAAGTCCCAAAGTGCAATCGAATTAAGTATCTACATAATTCCTCATATGACATTACCGTTCCTTAATCCTCGCTGCATGTTGAATAGTTTTATGAGTTCCTGGTAGACGGGAAATAGCGATGCTAATTTTATGGCGTGAAATTAACTGAACTTAAAGCGACTAATGCCCGATTTGTCATCATATTATGGGTTGATGAATTTCAAAGAGTTTTAAGAGGTAGTTAACCTCGCGTTTAACTAATCCAATCGTCTACTCTTTGTCTTTTTGGTTTTAGGTACTAGGTATGAGATTGAGATTAATTTGAAAGCAGCTACTTAAAGCATTCTTGCGCATGGCAAATTTATTGTTAAATTCATTCAGTGCTGCAAGATACTTAGTAACGGCATTTTTATTTGTTCTGTTACTGTTCTGTCGTTCTTACTCATCTTAATGATATGACCCTGATCATCATGTAGTACTTATAGGTAGGAGTATTTTTCGAAATCTTCAAAAGATACCCAGGGGTAGTGTAACATTTTTACCCTATAAAACCTCCTCGATGGCCTTCTGGCGCAAACGGTGAGGCTCCGGGATCTTCAAAGGCACACCGAAGTAGGTGGGAGTACCTTGTTCGATGTGACTCTTTTTGCACATGCACATAATATGATTCAGTCAATTTAGGCCATCTCCGACCATACCCAGTGAGGCTACATAGAAAAGTCTTCAGGGCGCATAAAGATTTCCGACAATTGGATTGGGCACAAATCTCTCCATTTAAGATTATCCACTAATCAACAGTGGATTAGCGCGATCGCGTTTCCCTGCTTCGCTCAGAACCCAGTTAGGTACGTATACTTAATACGTTTCTCTACTTTATCCGAAATTCAGTTTCCTTAATCCAATATTCCCTTCCACCATGTAGGTAAGGTAGTAATCTCGTGATCGTCGTCTATTTCTCGTCAAACTATAAAATGTTCAATTAGCGTTAACATGTAGGTATTTAATCTGATAATCTTCATACTTAGGTACTCAATCAAACAGTCGAATTTCTTTTCACAAAGCGACACGAGGCATGCGTTCAGTGCCTTTGTTTTATAGTGCCCATCACGGAAAAGCCCTAAACCAGATAGTTTTACTGTAAACGACACGGATCCGTTACGATAACACGTGTTGTATTAAAAATTAACTACATTTTTTTAACTGTAGATAGAAAATAATGCGTTTTTCTAACAATAGGTAGACAAATCTGAATAATAAATAATAACGTTTCTTTTTAAAGAAAACGAAAATCTGAAAGCCCTAGGCTGAAGATAGCGTTTCCCCTTTGTTAACAGCCTTCAAAATGAGGAGGAGATTCTCAATTCTACTGTATCTTTTTATGTTCGTTACTATATTAGTGTGGTACCTAAAAGTTTTTATTGCGTGTGGGTCAAGATTTCCATAATTCTTTTTATATCTATTCGAAAGCTGATGCCTGTCGAGTGGGCTGATTTAAATTGAGCTACTTAGATCTCACGAGTTCTTTTTAAATATTCCTAATAATGTGTACCTATTTATCTAATTGGAAAACGTCCATGATGTTCTTTTTTATTGCTCGTCAATGTTAGGTCGGTTTTTTCTTTGTTAGTGCTATAATTATTATCATTAGTATTTCGCTTAAGGGGCCTACGAAATATTATAAGCATATTATTACTAAGTCTTTGACTAATTACTAAATACAATTTTATTATATTATTGGAACATGATATAATTAAAGTCCGGGCAGTGACCATAACGCATCGTCTAAATAGCCCTAAGCGCAGTTCAATTACATCGGTTCATCGGGCACAATGTTGACACTACTCATTGGAATTTTTACCGCGCTTTGTTTGGAAAATTACTCTTTTTAGGACACGGACCTCATCGACGATCTGAGCCTTTCACGATACATTTATCCCTCTACGTGATATAGGTAATATACCTAATATGTATTAAGCCTTATGGCGCTCACTCACATTCGCGCGAAAGTACCCGGGAAAGTACCTACCACCGCCCGCCATGGTACTTAGTACCATTCCTACCGTGTAATAATTGTTTAAAGAACAATAATATTGTGTTCCGGATAGGAAGGTGTGGAGCCGGTTACACTTTTTTAGAGGCGACTATCTCAGTCCTCAGGGGTAGCAACGTATCTGTGACCGAATTAGAACGAGACTCATACTAACAATAACTAACTGGACTATTACTAACACTAACAGGACTAATTATCACTAACAGTCCCTGTCCTCACACTTATTAACAAACTAATATTCTAACACCATCTACTAACTGGACTAACCATCCTAGTCCCTTTGAGTCTAGTTCTAGGTCAGTCACAGTTGTCATGGGCGGCAGCGGAAGGGTGGTGCTGCATGCTCGTTTGCTATCTTAATTCCATAAAAAAACCTTCACAAAATTATTTTGCGAAGTTTTTGACAATTTCGTGTTATTCCAAGTTGACAATGCTGTGACAATTCGTGCACTGTACAAGCACAGCGTGGTAACTAAGAGCTTTAAAAAGCTTTATAAAAGCTGTTTATTTTTGTGTTTTCTGTGACTCCAGCACCGGCTTAGGATCTGTCATGTCAACTCAATTCCATCACTTCTCCGGTTCTAAATGAGGATGGGCACAAATGTATGGAATCTGGTACCTACCTACCGGCACCAGTCGGAGTACCTAAGTAAATGTTATATCGTTGGGAAGGTATTTTTGAGTAGATTGTGAATAAACATGGTGCTAGTCCTGATTCATTGTCCGATCGTAGTAATCCTACTTGAAAATTATAATATAATTTTGGTACTTACTAACTACTCATGCAACAAACTTTTTGCAATAACTCAGCGAACCATTGGAAGTGATAGTCATACATACGTGTATTTATGTTTATAATTGTTTAATAGATAAATCACTCTTAAAGGTTAATTTACATTGATACAGTAGCTATCAATGTTAAATCGGCCCTAACTGAAAAAATATTAAACTGATTTTATTGTGTAGCCTATTGTCACAGATTTTTATCTGTTTGAATATTAATAGGCTCAAAATCTGTGCACACCTTCAAAATCGGTCAAACTATGCCAAAGATATGATTTTTTAAATCCTTATTCGATCTAAATATTCCATGTCTTCTAAAGGCTATATTTCAAAACGGACAATTTGTTCGGGTTTGTCGTCACAGTAATTTTTGTACTCTTGAAAAGACCTTTCAAACGACACTAAAGCCATTTTCATTGGACATTGGTACCAAAACGCCCCCACCCTCCTTTGAATCCTGATTCGAACTTCAAATTATTTAGTAAATTATAGGTACCTACATTATTATTCTTACATAGGTATAAGTACCTAATATTCCGGTTAATGACCATATTATAAGTAAAGTGTTAAGTATTTTTTATGTTCTACCTCCAACAATCATACATCATAGGTACATAATATACAGTAGAACCAAATTGATAATGCGCATACAAATCTTCGCCAGTGGTCGCGTTTCCGGAAACAACCGAATTATTGAATCGTAAGAGCCCTAACCAATGCTCTTGCATTTAGCATCTTGTGCGATAGAAATAGGAGTCAATATCAATCGATAACAAGTTCGAACGGTCGGCGGCGGTCGACGGGCGCCGCCGGTGAGTTGAACGTCAGTCAGTTGTCATATATAGAGAATATATAGAGCTGATATTACACACCCTTCTTGGATTTGTTTTCAGAGGTAAGTTTAAACATACATACATACAGGGTACATATAATATATTTTTAACTCGTCATTTTAATAAAATTCAAATAGAATACACATAAAAAATAAAACACATAAAAAGCTTACATAAATTTGATAGAATGTTACAACTCCGCCCATTTCATCTTCTTTCAGATCGAATCCTTCCAGAATGGATAAATTTAAACGCGGGAAGCCGCTTAACTTACAAGCACGGCAAATGGTATTTAATGTGTACCTTTATTTCTTAAATGAAGCTAATGTATTCAAAAACGACCATGACGGTTATTTTAAAAAAGTTCAGGAGCGTGTGACAAAATCTACAGGAATTTCACGCCGAACTTTGACTAATATATTGAACGAAAAAAGGCAAAATCAATCAATGAAATTTTCCACACCGAAAAAAGGAAAACCTAAAAGTAGGTTTCGGATGGGACTTGATGATTTCGACTATTGTGTAATTCGAAATATGATATACAATTTTCAGTTGACGCTCAAAGAACTCCCAACTGTAAATAATTTGAGAAAAAAGTTAATCGAAGCTATTAATTTCAAAGGCTGTGTAGAGACTTTAAGGCTCATCTTGAAAGACATGGGGTTTAGGTTTCTGAAAACTGATACCAACCGACGGTTACTTATGGAAAAGCCAGATATACGTTTAAAAAGGATCAAATATCTCCGAGAAATACAACAGCTGAGAAATGCTGGTAGAAACATAGTATTTATGGACGAGTCATACGTGCATACATCGCATACTAAAGGTAAAACTTGGCAAGACAGCAGCCACGATTGTACGATTGCCACCATATCATCCAGATTTCAACCCCATCCAAAACATTTGGGCGCAAATAAAACAACACGTTGCCAAAAGAAATATTGCAATGAACGTTACGTCAGTTAAAGAAGCTATTTTAGAAAAAATCAACAATATAGGTTCGGAAGAATGGAAAAGTTCGTGATCATGCCCTTAAATGCGAAGATGAGTATAGGAAATATGAGTCAAGAATCGATAGTTATTCAGATGAAATGATTATTTACACAGGAGATAGCAGTGATATAAGTGAAATTGGAGACCTTGATGAAAATTCCGATGACTCTATGATGTCAGGAATAGAGAATCTCCCTGATTCTGATTAAATATTAACCTATGTTCTGTTATACGATTCTGATTAAATAAAACTTTTTTTTCCTAATACTTATACCTAAATCTTCTTTTCATTTAAACCTTCTTTTTTCCATCGTTAAATCGTCGACGTCGCTTTCCTATGTGGGTCATGCGTGAAATCTCGTTACTGATAAATCAATATTAATTTATCTCTTTTACCACAAAAAAAATATATATTAAATTATGCATGAAGTAAATGTACTTTCCACTCTATATAGATATCATCTCCCAACGCTTCGGAAATACGACCGATGCCGAACAATGGCGAAGATCGCTATGCGCATTATTACTTTGGTTCTACTGTACCTTCCAGTAAACATTCACGCGTCGATATAGAAGTTTCACTTAAATAAAACCTTTACCAAACGACTTTTTTATAGACTGTACTTATCCATTCATTGACTCACCCATCTAGTTTTAATAGTCGTCTCAAGGAAATCTAGTTTATTCTTGTAACTATATTTTAATCTCATTTCTATGAATAGGACAAATTGTCCTGTTATTATGAAGTAACAGCTACATAGTGACAATTGATCTATACCAATTAAGTAACTGCCGTTAATTATCAGGCACATTAATTAACAAGGCAGCAATTGTTATATGGGATCAATTTTATTAACATGACCGTAGAATACTTATCTATTGCTTGACCAGGAATATAAAAAAACCTCGCTCAAACTCAACTCATGGAACTACTTAATTTCTTATACTGGCAACGCTTAGTTTCTAAACGTCAATCGTAAATTGCTTGTCAGTGAGTTTGAATGTCACAGTAGGTATGTCTCATGTTTGTCTTTTTACTTTAAGTGTCTATTTTGTGCTAAAATGACAAAAACTGTTCAAATTCGTGAAAGAAAAGAGGTTTTCTATGTGCTAAAATAACATTTCGTATAAAATAACGTTTATTTCCTTAAATAACGATTCAGACATAGCTGTCGAAATGACAATAACAACATGAGCGTTACTATAGTTAGGTACTGTTGTCTGTGCTGTTGCCATATAAAAGGAAACTTTAGCGCCCTCATGACAGGTTTTCTATTTTTCTGGTTAAGCAATACCTACGTAAACTTTTGTACTCAACTCTTATGTTGGTAAATTTGACGTTTTTAAAGAGGTTTAGGTTGCGGTTTTAGACAATTTTGATTGTATTTTTAAGTAGGTTCGGTTGTATTTCGTAACTAAAAGAAACCATGAGTCCCTTATCCTTTATCAATTTATCTTTTTGACCGTGTAGGTAGCAGATAATTATAACATTGGTATTTTTTATTTCATAGCAAAGACAATCAAATTACCCCTTACTAGTAATCGTCATAAAAATTATTTCCAATGCTACGGGCAATTATAGACTTACGTTATATTTTACGTTTTCAGATACCTACTTGTAAAACTTCATTTTAATTATAAAAATAACTTTTTTATAGAAAATAACCGACTTCAACTTCGACAAGTGGGTACAGACAAAACAAAGAAACATAACCAAGAAACTACTCGCCAGATGTCGCTCAAACTCATATGGAACTACACAACAGCACTAGTTTTTGAATAAAACAGAATCATTTCAGAATCAGAATCAGAACAGAATGCTTTTAGCATTAAGTTCGCCTTTTTGTATCCTGTATTGATGTAAGGTGCAAAAAAAGTTTAAATAAATAAATAAATAAATAAATCATCAAAATCTGTCCACCCAGTCGAAAATTCTGAGTTTTAACAAACAAAAAATAAAGTTGGATTGAGAACCTCCTTCTTTTATAGTCTGATAAAAAGTAATTACTAAGGGTTTAATATTTAAAATTGAATTTAATTTAGGTACTTACTAAATATTTTATTATATTTTCAGGGTGTTATTTATAAGTAGTTCTTTATTAAAGTAAGCGATTTCTAAACGACTAATGATTATTTTATGTAAATATTACTTAAAATAAACAATCGATGAAGTACTTTAAAATAAATATACTTACTCCTAAATAATATCTACAACAACATCAACAAATTGATACATTACTAAAATAATTAACTATAAATTTTTCATATTGAAAACTACAGAATCTTAAAATTACCAAGGTATAAGGATACGGGTGAATGAAACAAACTATGAAATTACTGGCATTATAATAATTTATTCTTAAATTATCAAAATACAATTAAAATCCTAAAAGTATTTATGTAAATCATTACATATAAAATATTCAAGTACTGTATGTCTGTCGTGATTTGATTGTAAAAAAAAATGGCTTTTGATATAAATTAATTATGTATTCTTACAAAGGTAATAAATATGTGTAATTATGTGATTCAACATAGGTTTTACGTTAAGCTACGCTACAAGACATAACGAGAATATTCTAGTCTAGAATCTCAATTTAAAATACATAGAATGCATCGAAACTACATAAACTAGTTCACACAGACCAACAATGCGTGTAATTCATATTATAATACCAAATAGATGTAAGTTTTTAACAACACAATATAGTTAATCTTTAAATATGTTTTGAATGTTCCCAATATTATGTAATTTCAGTTTGTACATTGTATCATTCTGTAACATTGAGTGTAGTCACCAAAAATCTATTCTAGCGTGATTTTAAATAAAATAAACGAATTGACAGATAACTAATTAAAGTTGCCTCCCCTCATCTTCCACAGATTATAAACCATCCTACAAGTTTTGTAACCAACCGTCATGTAATTCCACTAACACCGAAAAGCCACGTCATTATGATCTTATGACGTTTATGACAAATTCGCTAAACACATAAAATAGCCTCCTTATGAATTTTCACACCAACTGACATTTAACTACTCTATTGCCGCCAATAAAATTAAAATGGCGGTCGAATTTCAAAGCAGTTTTTTTGCAATTCTAACGAGTATAATTTCTGATCATTTAACCGATATTTCGTTAAAAGCCAATTGAGAGATAACTGTTTAGGTGTTGTATGCTATCGTATTTTTTAATAAGCGTGGTTAGCAACGAAAAGGCCTGCTTCGGCGCCCACACCTGTTACGGATCCAGCGACGTATTTGCCAAGCGAAGCCTGGCCGTTGGCCTAGAAAAAAAAGAAAGGTATAAATTAATAACATTTCCACATCTTTATAACCAGTGGCGGATTATTCCTAAGGCAAAATAGGCACGTGGTTTAGGGGCGCGAGGTAAAAAGGGGGAGCTCGCGTTGGAGCAAGGCGCAGAAAGAAGTAAGCTGACCACTGATCAAAGGTCGCCAATATTAATAGGTCGACTGTAGGATTCCCTGTATCTTAAATAAAACACAATAGACACGTTTACACCACAAATGACAAAAAAGGTCGCCAACTTGACGCCTTTAATCCGCCCCTGCCTACACCCATTTAGTACGCAATAAATAAGCGATAAAATATAGATACGATGATAATTCATTGTATCAGGCGTTACAAGACAGCAGAACTCGAAGCTGGGTGTGTATTTTTTTGTTTCTCAGTAGGTATAGGTATTTCTGTCTAGTTACCTACCAAATATCTGAACAAAATTTCCAATACCTACGCGTGTTTGCTCGATAATTTTTGGAAAGTAGATTAATCTTTTGTTTATAATACCTATTTTTGGTGATTGTTCACTAGAGGCCAAGACTGACTAACCATTTAAAGTATAATTAAATCAATGAAATATTTCAAATGATAAATGTATTGTTGTAACGAATCCAACCGAAAGATATAGGTACCTACTTTAACTCATTTAGGTATTGATTGGTGTTCATTGGGTCATCAGACCTATGCTATGCCTAGACAGGTAGATATTGCCCAACGCATTCTAGAAACTTACAGGATTTGGGGAAAATCGTTCAGGGTAGGTTGTAGAAGTAAGTGGTCAGCACTCACATTTGAGTATATTTAATTATAGCTAAAAGCCAACAATCCATCCATCGTGTGGGTACATCCCATTAAATAATATCAAACTTCATAGCAGCTTATTTGGTGAAATAACTATTTTACCAACTGGTATTCTTTATCATAGGTATCTTCATAGAAACTTCTAACCCTTATATACAGGAAAGAATTTTCGAAAATTCTGTAACACGTTTTTAAAAGCAATTCACTTAAATACTTAATATATTTGAAGTTTCAACTTTCAAGTAAGTTTGGCGAAATGTTTAGGGCATGTATTTAACGCGGCGACTAATTATAATGACTTGGCGACTAATAATATTCGTAGGGTGGCAAAAGTAGCAAACTGCAAAATAATAATAATACCACGTTACGGATTTCGACGGAACCCCGCTTTGCGGGGGTTCCTTTTTTCGCGTAAATAATTACAGCTAACAATAACCTAACCCATTTATTCTCCATTGGAGTTCCATGGTTTGATTATATATTTACTTTGCCACCCTACTAACATTATTAGTCGCCAAGTCATTATTTATAGTTCCTCGCCTAATATTTCAATCGACTTGTATAATTAATTTAATCGCTGGCAAGTTATTTAATTAGTTGCCAATAGGTAATATACCCCATTAATTTATCATTCGCCCCAATAATAATAAGCCAATGTTTAGTAGTAGTTAGTTCTTTATGGGATGAATTTTCAAAACTCTCAAGATTTCTCAAGATTCCCTACACAATAGAAAATTCCATTATATGAGTTTCAGTGTCTGGTACTACTTATATGGTCTATTCATCAGTCGTAACCGTCAGTCAACCTATGTTCGAGTTAGAATTCTTTGGCATACGTGGGGTATAAATACGAGTATTCTCCTTTGTGCGTATTACATTATTTAAATAGAGGAATTGATTAGGTGCGAAAAATCCCGGCAGGAAATAAAATTTGTTATCTAAATTGTTATAGAGGATTTATTTTTTAGTGATGTAAAGTTTAATTTTCCTTTAAATTACATATTGCTATGAAATTGAACGAAACAGGTACAACAGTAGGATATATTTATTTAGGGAAGAGGGACTCTTTGAAAATCTGTCTTGAAAATGGGGGAATGGAATGAAACTGGGTAAGCTACCATGCTACATGGACTACTACACACAAAATCTACGGCTAAGTGTAAACAAAATAAACACAATCAAAATAAAATATAACTTTATTAAAACACAGATAAAAAAGGTTAGCACAAACGTTACTTATGTGCAGTTAAAAACATACTACCATGCAAGTACAAAATGTGATGTAAGTAAATTATTTTGAGCCAATTCTAAATTCATGTATAATAATACATAATGAAGTAATGATATGACTAAAATTTGTGTAAGAAATTCAATAGAATCACAATGTTTCGTACACACAAACAAACATAATTAATTACGAACTTCACAAAACTATGTATAGAAAAAAGATTTTAAACTTATATTATATGCCTCCAGAAAACACGATACGTTGATTGAAGAAGCAGTTGTATACTTATCTGTGGCCGCTGGATAGTCTGTGCTTGCATGAAGGAGTTCTCCTTTGGTTTAACTTTTTCACTTAGCAGGCTCCCAGATAGAACGCGGATTTTTTAAAAGTTTCCGCTGTCTTTTGTTTACATAGCGTTGTGTACTCCCGACAAGAGCGGTCGAACACTAAAATATTTAGATCAAATCGTTAAATTTTTTGATGTTTACTCGTTATTACATTTAAATAACGTTGCTCAATAAATTTAACAAAGTTTTAATATTAATCCCGCACTAAATGTCTGTGATAATATTAACTAAGACTGCAGTAACAATTCGACTACGCCGAAAAGGAATCGTGAAGAGGACAACTCGATTATTATATTGGAATATGAAAAAAGAGCTAAGTAAAACACGAATCAGGATAAAAGGTAGTATCAATGCCTTACCAGGTCAGTGTCTTTTCGAATACTTACTACCTATTATAAATTACAAATGTATGCATCAACCATTGATTGTAAGTAAGTACCTGATCCTGGATAATAATATTTATAATAATGGCATCTAGTAAATGTCAGTAAAAATCATAGAAAATGAAAGGCCAGTTGAAATTTCTTACATCTCTTACATTAATAAATCACGCCTTAATGGTGATTTTGTGTGATAGATTTTGACAATTTAAAATTTATCAAACTATCAAGCTTTCTCAAAGTTTTCACATTTATACAACTAGTAGGTATATTGTAATTACAAGTATATCAAAATCAATATATTTGATTCACTTGGGTATTTAAAATACACTTTGGAAGGTCGGTTTTTGATTCTACCGATTTGAGTATATACCTACTTAGTTATAAAAAAGTAAATAAGTGACTATTTATTAAATATTTCAACTGTCTGGTTTTCTGCGATTAAAAGATAAACATGAAATCGTGTTGTCTCTTGGAAATGCACTGCTTCAACAGAGGAAATTTACTTGTAAAGCATTTTTAAATTGAAAATCGGGATGGTGTATTTTTATCATTATGAAACCATATACTAAGTTTGTTTCCGAGATACCTACTTACAAATATTTTGAAGGAAAGTTACAATTAGGTATTTAATGATAAAATGGCTGATCAGTACAAATATATCACTAATTATGTTTCAAAAATTATGATATAAATTAGGACACAGATAATAAATATCCAAGTGTCTTACTCACTAAGAAACTTTAATTTGATTGATCGGCTCGGACATCATTTATTCCATTTATGCATCAATCGTGGGTCTTTTCTGTATTTAAAAAAAAAGAAAACTGTAAAAAAAAATATACAATCATAGAAGTAAAGAAAAAAAAAAAAAGTTTCTTGTCATAATTACCTACCTCTCGGTTTAACAAGTAGGAATAATTATTCAAGATACGATACAGGCATCGCTGGTGGGCTACCAACTTGGTGCCACCTACTTGATAATGTCCGCAATTTTGCAATTGACCTTACCTTCTTTGATGATACCTGCCGGAAAGGTAGTGATAGAATTCTCCACATACCTCCAGTGATCCATGAAATATAACAATAGCATGTCATAATTACAAGCGGTTTTGTGTAATTATGTACATTCTGTGAAAGTAGTATGATGTAACTTCTATGCTTTCAAGTTTGACCTGCGAAGACTAAGATCGCGAGAATGAAACATTTCTAACAAATTTTCAACCTGAATAGATATTTTGAAGGCATATTTCCATATCCCTGTGACAAATGCATATAAGATTTCTTTACGTTTACAAGTATTGGCTTGAGATAACATCTCTACAAAACGGTTTGGCTATAGCTCCTCACCCGTAAGGTACAGGTTGAGTCACAGAGACCTTGCATGTAAAAAAAAAAAAAATTTAGTCGCGATGTCGCGACGAACTTGCAAGTAAACATTTGGGTCGCGGAGACCTTTAATGTAAAAACGTTGGGTCGCGGAGACCTTGCAAGTGAAACTGTTGGGTCATGGAGACCTTGCAAGTAATCATTCGGGTCGCGGAGACCTTTAATGTGAAAATGTGAGGTCGCGGAGACCTTGCATGTGAAGGAATGTCGGGTTCTGCGGTCTATCCCAGACGACATTCCAGTGGTCCATTGGGACCCGTCCAAGTTAAGTTCTCAAGTTGCGGAAACTGTGAGGCTCTTGGACCATATGGGCTGGGAAGTCAATTGGCGGAAGTGAAAGTCTAACTATAATCAGAGATTTGTTAGCAAATAATAGCATAAAGTACCAACAAAAGGGTTGAACAAACTGAACAGTTCATTACAATACCTTCATGATGTTTTCGCCAGTTACACAATTTGTTAGTTAATATACTACATCTTGTCAATTGAAAAAAAAAAAAATCCCAATGAGAAGGTTGTCGACATAGTATAAGATGTTATTTACGTACGTTTGAACGTATTTCCACCATCCCAGCCCATCCCTCAACCGGTCCACCGTGTACACCTCTACAGGTTCGGTGATGTGGCGCAGAGCCACATATTACATAGTTTAAAACTGTCATACAATCTTTTATAACAATATATGCCGGTTGGGGGGCACAACAAGATGTAATTCTAGTGTCAGGGATATGGCCCTTTTTTACTATAATGATGGCACTAGCAATAATAATTATAAAGATTGGATTTGAAACAAAATCTTAAAAAATTAACAAGGATATTTCGACAATCCTAGTAGCCATCATTTGGATCTGAAACATACTAAAAGAATAATGTTTTAGTTTTATAAAATTCAATAAATTGGTCCCTAATTTTATAAAAAGGAGGGAGCACAAAGTATTTGGAGTTACTGGTTTGGTCATTACGATTGCTAAATGTCATTGACTGATTCAACTATGTTCTATGGGCATATTACCTCCCAAGGAGATGCACCTTAATAGCGGACAGAATAATGGGGTATCCAACAGAATGGAATTTCTGGCCCCAAATCACTACGGACGTATTCAAAAGTGCGAACGGTTGGACGGTTGCGAGAGACAGCAGAGATCCGTCAGAGAAATTCAGAGATGCGCTCAGCCGACCAAGGACACGCTTAACTGGGGTAAACCCTTGCCTGATCAACTCTCCAGAGTTATGTTGGAAATCTGAAGTACTCAGAAAAAATAATTTTAAAGACATTAAGATGTAACCTAACAACTTACTATAACACTTATTTGATTTGACATGTGCAACCATTCGGAGATAAATTCCAAAATGTCGTGATGCCACTTCTATTATTAACCCATTCCTCCCCACTGTCCTAATTTTAGGACACCATATTCAACATTTTTTTTTTACATTTTAGGTCATTTATTTTTATTGTTTCTGTCATTTATAGTATTTTTGCACTGTTTTTCTGATACAATATATTTTTTCTGCTGCAGAAAGTGTACCCGTAATTTTATTGTAAATTTATCAAATTGATAAGTTTAAGTCCCTAAAAAGAAGCATCACATTTTGATTTTATATACATTAATATGAAATACTTGCCCCCTTTAATTTTACATAAAACTAATTCTTAGACCTCTATCACTCATATAAAAATAAAAACATAAACAAAACATATTATATAAATATGTGGTTATCTTCTAAAATAAGCCGTACTATAAATATGACACTGGGAACATGCCTTTACAATTTGTCGCGAAAGCATGTCCGGGCCTGCAGTGCTAAGCACTAGTTCAAACGTGTCAATTGTTTGTTTCTTGTTGGTTTTGTGTTAACATTAGTCAAAAGGTCTCTGCCGAACACCATACGCATCGTGACACGATTGTGATTAATTCATAGAATTTGAGTAAAACAAAAGTGATTACTTATAAAAAAGTGGAAAGGTTAGTAATAATATTTTGATTTTATTTTTTATCAAATGATGTATTATACTCGTATATGTATTAGGGGTTATATAAACGTGTAGTATAAGCTCTATTTTTTATTATTTACAGATCATGGATCCAGTTAGAAAAAAGTATAAGAAAGCTTTGAAGGTGTCCGAAATCGTGGACTACCTTCAAGAAATAGAAGATTGCAGTGATGAGGAGTTGGAGTACATCGAAGTTACCATAATTATTACCTCCGGACGAAGTGGACGAAATGACTGACATAGAAGAAGGTCCTGACGACGATATGGGAGTTCTACCAGTGTCAGATGCTCAAATGTCCAATAGTACTGGTGATGGTTTGGGTTCCAGGGTGGTCAAAAAGTTGCTTGCAGTGTGTACAGATCTGAGCGCACATGTAGTCTACTTCGATAACTTTTTCAGTAGCATGCAATTGTTAACCGATTTGAAATCTCAAGGCTTCAGAGCTACAGGGACAGTAAGAGATAATAGGACTAAAAAATGTTCTGTCATGAGTAAACAAGAAATGAAAAAGAAAGACCGAGGATATTCTGATCACCGTTTCGATAAAAGTAACGAAATATTATGCGTGAAATGGCATGACAACAATTTAGTATGTCTTTTGACCAATAATGATACTGTAGAAACTTTTGTAAAAACTAATAGGTAGGTACTAGAAGACAGAAAAAGCAAAAATAGCCGTTAATCAGCCAAAACTCATACATAATTATAACAAAAACATGGGAGGAGTGGATAATTATGATTAGTTGATTTCTAAATATCCGATCCGCTTCAGAGGCAAAAAGTGGTATTGGCCTCTAGTCATTCGTATTTTAGACATGTCCCTAGTGAATGCATGGATTATTTACACCGAGGTAAATAAAAATGAGACCATCTCTCTGCTACATTTCAGGTGGAGGGTTTGCTTTTCTTGGATGAAGAAATCGGAAGGCAAGGCAAGCAAACCTACACAAGGTACATCAGAACGGCTTTTACAATCTGTTCGGTTTGACAATATTGGTCACAATATGACAAAAAGGGACAAAGAGCTTTGCCAGGAACAAGGTTGTAAAAAAAACCTCTTACTTTTTGCGTTAAATGCGAAAAAACACTGCAGTGATTGTTTTGTACCTTACCAAAACAAATAAGTTCATTAAAGTTAATGTTTAAAACTGTATAAGTTCAGGTTTTCAAATAAAGCAAATTTTCTTATAATTATTACCTTGTGTTATTTTTAATCACATGTTCCCACTGTCATATTTATAGGACACGCTGACTCAGCATTAAAGATATAATTTTTTTTATTTTTTTGTTCATATTATTTTTTCTTAGCCTATTATGAACTTAGTTTCAAAATATCATATCAAAAATCCAATGATTTCGATGCTTGGGAAGTAATGGGTTAATAGGTGGAAATTGGGCATGGTTGGCGTTACCAACGGTCATTGAGCCGTAGCCATTGTTAATTTTTTTTAGCAGCCAGCCCTATGGATATAACATTCGGTCCCCTGGACCTATTTAATATCTGTTTGTGGATCAATAAAATATAGAGCGTATATCGTATACCCTTTATCACATATTTATAGCAAATGACGCAAACTGGTAATACATAGTAATAAACATAATGACAATAATGATACAATGTTTCATACAATCCTCACTATTATGGGATATGTATAATTTTGCGAACGCTTTTATCCAATCTAAGTACCTCATATATCTGTTTACGAAATAGCTCGAAAGTCAGCAATTGCTTGCTTAAAGATATTTTTTAATAATTTTACTGTTTTGTATTGTAAGTTGTTGCTAAATGCAACATTTTGGTTATTCCGATACTGGCCAACAATTTTTTCTCCTATTCTATCATTCGATTCTGAATTTAAAATAAACATAATTATTATGTCTACATGATTGCCATTCTGCATTGATGCTTTCAGTACACGATAATTTATGCCAGTGCCTTTCTTTCTTTAGTAGAGAAAGTCGGAACTTAACGAATTAAATAGATTTTGCATCTTGGTTACGATATCTTACCTAGCAACATAGGGGTAACCAGGTACGGATAGAGGGATGGAGAGACAAGTGCCTCCTTGAATGGTGTGACTACAGTTGGTGAACACCTTAAATCTGCCTCGGAGATCCGATTTGCTTCCGCCTCCTCCCAGATCAGGAGGAAATTGCTGCTTGCGAGGTTCTCGTACTGCCATAGCAAACTATATAAATACTGTTTATTCTTACAAGATAATGTCATTCATTCAGCAGTATGAAGCTACAGATCATCAGTGGTTTCACTGGGTTGGTTAGATAACCAGCTAATAGAAAATAATAATAATAATAATACGCTCAAAAGGTAACTGATAAAATACTTCCTAAGGGCAATTGGAAATCATAAATGTATAAATTCTCGTATTACTATTGTCATACAGTAAAGTTGTCGAGAGATTATTCTTACTCTATAGGTGGTTCTTGGTTAGGAAATCAAGAAATACTATACATATTATATAAGTATGCTCCAACAGTAGCAAGCAGAAAAATAATTTTAGTTTTAAGTTTATTGTAAACTGATACTATTAATGAGAACTAATTATACTGAATTTTCAGGTTTTTATTTAATTTACTTTATTAATAATTAACCTTTTCTTCTGTAATCATCATAGCGTTGTGTCTACATTAGCACCAGCAGATAACAAACACGTCTTCAATCAACGTATCGTGTTTTCTGGAGGCATATAATATGACGGTTTTACAAAACAATAAAACCGATATTATGTGCCGAAAAGGAAAACACGATACGTTGCAGGAAGTCCTTCCTGGTGAAGACTATGAAAACAAAAGACAGCGGAAACTTTTAAAAAATCCGCGTTCTATCTGGGAGCCTGCTAAGTGAAAAAGTTAAACCAAAGGAGAACTCCTTCATGCAAGCACAGACTATCCAGCGGCCACAGATAAGTATACAACTGCTTCTTCAATCAACGTATCGTGTTTTCCTTTTCGGCACATAATATCGGTTTTATTGTTTTGTAAAACCGTCATATTATGCGGCACTATAAATAAGGGTACTTGAATATAATAGTAAGTAACCGTTATAATGTACCATAGATAAACATTGTGATAAATTTTAGTTTTATAAATGCACCGAATATAATTAATTCTTTATTTTGTACAGTGCGTCTACATTTTTAATATCTCGGCATTCTCGTATTCATTCTCATATTATATAAATAATCTCAGATGATGAATGTAATCATTTATGGATAAATATAACCTAAAACAAACTGATGTGTCATTTTGTCAGTACTATGACATAGACAAAGATGTATTGAACAGTTGTTTAAAGCAAAAAATATATCTTAATGTTTTGGTCTATCGCTCGCTTTTTGCCAGTTGAGATTTCGAGAGTCGTGGAATACCTATATTTGCGTCGAGATATTAAAAACGTTAACGAACGAAACAATGATCTACGATTCTACGACACTCACCTTCCGCTGATAAGAATCCAAGAATACAAAAATAAATGTTTATACACGCTCAATCATTATTGTTTGGTATTTTTCGATTTTGTAACCTTATATTTCGTATTCTTGGCAAATATTTCGAATGTTATACATTTACATAACTACTCACTACTCATGCAAGACAACACAACATTAACATAGCTACTACATACATACGTTATGTTACAACTACTAGTGGAATTAACCATTTACAGACAATTATTGAACGTAATGTGCTTTTAATATACGTCAGTACCAAATGTATTTCTGGTACTGTTTGTTTAAACATCTTGCTTCACGAAACTCAACATTTACTTAAGCAGTCTCTCTCTTCAACACAACAAATAATTGTACCTTTAACATTTAAATAACGAGATTTCCACTTGTAGTCTCTCATAGCAAAAAAGTAAGTTACTATGACCACAATAATAAAAACTATTATAGTTTTACTTTTATGTCTGTAAATAGATTTAAAGCACAACGTGCGATTCTATTTATTTATTAATATTTCAAGTACATTGTTGCATAGTTAATATTTATCAATGAATATATTATTTCAGAAATTATTTTCTGAAGATCATAATTATAATCATCAATTCAAGGTGATCAATTAAGTCCATGCGACCTTGGTACTAGCTGCCTTTTTATGAACCTACACTTAAAAATAATATGCGCCATCTAGGAATTCAATACAGATGCCAATTTCTAATTTATCTACGTCTCAATCGAAAAATAAATATTTATTTTTAATTCGATATGGCCATGACTTAAACATTAGGTTGAAAGACTGACGCCAAGGCTGTTAACAAAACTTCCGCCTCCGTAGTACGCGCTATCATTATTACAGTAGATTGCGAGCATCTGAACTTAGCCTTAAAGTTAACATACCTACAAATAAAGTAACTTAAGTATTATGTTTCGTTACTTTATACTCCTACGACTATTTTCAATATTCGATCCATCCATAATCGTTAAGTCGGTTGATTAGCAACCGTCAAAGATCACAAGTGTTAGTCATTTTTAGATTTCCGTACCCAAAGGGTAAAACGGGACCCTATTACTGAGACTTCGCTGTCCATCCGTCCGTCCGTCCGTCCGTCTGTCACATGAACCGTAATAGTTACACAATTGATATTTTCACAGATGATGCATTTCTGTTGCCGCTACAACAACAAATACTAAAAAACAGAATAAAATAAGTATTTAAGTGGGTGCCCATACTTTCGACTCCTCAGCGATAGTTTAGTTACTTTTCGGTCCAAGTAGGTGTAGGTCCCAGGCTTTGTGGGTAATATGTGGCTACAATAAAACAGTTAAACATTTAAGTGAGGCTTTCATACAACAGACCAGATTTTTTGGCGTTTTTATACATAATGGTACGGAACCCTTCGTGCGCGAGTCCGACTCGCACTTGTCCGGTTTTTTTACATAATTTTAATTTAATGCTGTAACTACAATCAAACTAATAGTAAACAGACATGGTAGTCGTCGACAGCAGAGCGCATAACTTAGCAAAAACCAATCTTAACTTCAAGACATCCACTCCACATTATTGAATGTGAACATCATTATTTTACTATTTCTTCATCTTCAACCAGAGATTACGGACGGATCGATAATTGAAAATGCCCAGTAGGTGGAGTTTAGTAAGCATGCGATTTAACGAAGTTGGATTTGGATGCAGCGAGCGATGGGATCGAGCCGGCAACGTACTGCCCTCTCGCGGCGAGACCGTTGGCCTGGTTCAAATGTTCAGTTCAGAAACTTTGTTACACACAAATATTACTTAAAAGCCTTAATTTTGCGAATTGCGTCGTTTCTTGTATTCGACCAAGTCAACTAACTTATAAATTTAATGCTTTAATTGCATCATATCAAAATAATTTCACATATTATTTGACATGGGAAATATACTTTTTACATAAATTAGGGCATTATTATTATTTTGTCATCCAATTCTAATATCCTTATCTAATCGGCTCGAATACAAGAAACTCAAATTTATTTCAAAGTATTAAGTTATTGAAAAAGTTGAATTTTAAAGCATTTAATGCAATCAAGTGAATTATTAAAAAAATATATTAATTTTTAATAAAAAAAGACTGTTAAGTAACAAATAACAGTGAAGCGAAATTATAGTAAGTATACTGTGAGAATAATATTCAAAATGTTAACAGCTAAACACAAAACACATACATGCAAAGACAACACTACAGAAGCAAAGATTAAATATTTTTATCATGCTCATAGATATTTCGATAGATGTGATTTAGTTCAATATTCAATAATGACAATAAGACTGACATTTATTATTGTATTACTGCCTTCAGTAGATCACATTGGAGAAACACGAAGGATTAGTCGAATTTTAGCAAATATCTTACCAATTACTCTTGATTTTCCTAATTAAGGCATAAGTATGTCTGTCTCTCTATGTTGGACTCCTAAATCCAATTTCAAATAAGATTCAGTGCTTAATAGTGCAGTATTTTTATAAGGTTAGTAAATACTTTTCTTGTGCGAGTGCGATAAAAAAGAGATCCATTGTTCTATACTTATCTCAGTCTACAACGCAATTACACCATGGACTCCAATATCCAAGGCGTTATAGACGTGTCAGCCAAGTAAATAGGTTAAAACGGAGGCAAAAAAATTCAAGTTTTTATAAAAAAAACTTTACACACTCCGTCCCACACACACACAAACTAAGAACAGAAATTTAAACTCATCATTCAAATCTCCACCTGTCTGGGAATCGAACCCAATAACCTTGCAACGGAGATCCGGCAATCACCCATTGCACCATTCAGGCCTATCCTCCTATATCTCCATTTATTATTCATACTCATCCCTTAACCCTCACCTTAGCCCGTTTGAGCAGCTCCTGCTGTCCGGCGAGCACGTTCTCGGGTTTGCCACCCCACGCGCGCAGCACGGACGCCTGCAGCGCGCGCCCGTAGCTGAACGTCAGCGCCCACGGCCGCTTCAGGTCCACCGTGTTGATCGCGTTCAGGTTCACCGACGCCTCCTCCTCGGACTGGCCGCCGGACAGGAATGTTACTCCTGGAATTTGGTGATGAATGGGGGGTTAAAGAGTTTATAGGGGCTCGAACAGACTGGCATCATTTTTTATACGTTTGGACACAGAGACATCTGTTGAGCGTGAACAACATAAGATAGCAAGAGAAGACTGGCACGTAAAGCGAAACAAAAACAACATCTTTCTATCTCAATAGTGTCGAGTCAGTGGCGTAACTTTATCCTTTTCTTGAGTGTGACATCCATTGGTCCATACGTTTCTCCGTCTACGCTTGGGAACTAGTTACTGACAGTTCAAAGACAAAGTCAACTTACCAGGAACAGCAGCAGGTACAGTCCTGAGCAGAGCTGTAACGGTGGCGCGACCAATGTCCATGGGGGTGTAGGTCTTGGTGCACGACTGTCCAGCGGTCACCTAGTGGGCGAAGTCATTCATTAAAACGAGTTTCATTAAGCAATAATTAATGTGCACAATGCATTGTCATCCCCGGAATGCGTTAAGATTTAAGTAAAACATTATGGTCATAAAACTATAGCGGTCCTTCATTAAAGCGTTTTGACCAACATGACATGAGCTAGGTACTAATTTAAAGGAGAACTGCCATTTTTGACCCAGACCCGACATGAAAGAAACATATCCCAGCATTTTTGTTATGTTGAGTATAACAAATATCTATTATTGTTATATTCGAAATAAGTGGCTAATAACACAATATTTCACTTTAAACTTTTGAATTTTTTCATACTAAATTGTTTGATATTTATTTGCACAAAAAACTTGTAAAATAAAATAATGATTGGATTATCCAGATGACCTAAAGTTCTAGTAAATAATAATACGTAAAACTATTACGGTAAGAACTCACGATGCGGATTTTTTCCGCGTCCGCCGCGGAAACCGAATTGCGCTACGGCGCACGTCGCAGAGCTAAAACGCGTCGTGAGTTTTTAGTTTGCTTTTATTTTATAATTACGTATACGTACATTTTTAAACTTTAAGTAAGTTATTATCAATCGAGTTAAGGTTCATCTAATCTTCGAAGGTAAAGAATAAAGGTACCATTAAAATCTGGGAGCTTGATAGTGGAATATAATATTAATTGCTCTAATGGAGATAAAGGTTTGGTGACTGTTTATATTTCCTATTTTTATTAAGTTTGGGTCATTCTAAATAGATATAATTGCTATCAAGTGAAAAATAAATACCTAGTTTTCAAATATTTCGCCTGAGTAAAGTCACATAGCTATATATAGTTGTTAGCCACTGTTTTTTTTTTTATGGAATTAAGGTAGCAAACGAGCATGCAGCACCACCTTCCGCTGCCGCCCATGGCAATTGTGACCGACATAGAACAAGACCCAATTTAGGGACTAGGGTGGTTAGTCCAGTTAGTAGATGGTGTTAGAATGTTAGTTGGTTAGTTTGTTAATAAGTGTGAGGACCTGAGGACAGGGTCTGTTAGGGATAGGTTAGTCCTGTTAGTTAATATTAGTATTGTCCAGTTAGTAATGATTAGTGTGTCTTGTTCCAATTCGGTCACAGATGCGTTGCTACCCCTGAGGACAGATGGTCGCCTCTAAAAAAGTGAACCGGCTCCACACCATCCTATCCGGAACACAATTGCTCTTAAAAACAATTATTATGACGGTAGGAATGGTACTGAGTACCTTGGCGGGCGGTGGTACTACCCCGGGCGAACTCTAGGCTCTACCACCTACCTAACAAAAAAAAACTGAGGTACCTACTTTTCATTATTGTCGGGCCTGGGTAAATTTTCTATGGGCCATGGCAGTTCTCCTTTCTCGTGGTAAAATGTATGTAGAGTTTTAGTACCCTATTCTGAAGTGTCGGTTTGTCCAAGAATCACACGAAGATTACTAATCAGGTTTGACAACACAATTTGTTTCACAAAACTAAAGTTGCATTTTAACTTTCATAACTATGCATCCTTTTTCAAACGAGAGTCATCAAAAGTGGATACAGTAATCAAAAGCCAAAGAAAGCTGTTGGAAAAATTTACGTAACAGTAATAACAAATTAATTGCACTATTACAACAACGAAAGTGAAATACATAAACAAATTAAAAATAGCCTGATATCACGTATTACACAGCTGACATCGCATGGGGTGCGTCACATAACCCGTGATAGTTTCGACAGTGAAATCCGCACCTCCTTGCCAAATATATTTACGTAGTTCGAACATGTATTAATGTAACGTCTAGGATCGTATTTCTAATTGTTTATCTTTAAACATCGGGAATTTAAAAAATGCATTTAATTTTAAATTCAATTAATGTGCCAATTATGTAACACAAGTACATTAAAATTATTTTAAATAGAAAAACGTTTACGCCTCGAATACGCCTAGAATGTTTGCCCAATAAAGACATTCTGTATGTACGTCAGTGGATGTATTCGTGCTAGTTCTCAAGCACGAATACACCCGTCTGCATATTCATGACTTCATAGCTACTGTCAATTTCTCTCCTACATTTTTTAAATAAGGACATTCGCCCACAAAAAATATAGACGACAAACCCTTTGATGTCACTATCCTATCGATACTGAATTGTTAAGACTAATCAAAGATAGCTACCATCGTTAGACATAATAATGAAAATAATTATGTGAACGGATCACAATTTTAGTTTCAAATAACCATTAAAAAACGTCAAACAATATTGTTTCTTTTTTTTTCGAACATACAATCCATTCTTTTATTACATGAGATGAAATAAAACCTAGAAAGGAGAATGGGCGGTTTCGTACCAAGTATTGTAACACTTTATGATGTATGTCATTAAAAAGGTCTTAAAAAGTACTAAAACTTTTTGTATGGCAGCAAGTCTGGATCTAGTGCAGGAAAAAAGATATAGCCTATTCTATGATGCGCGCTATCATGCAATTCAGCACGTTAGCGCGCTTCGTAATCGCGCATTTATGCACCGCACCGCCGCTACCTCACTCCCCTTCGCCCCGCACTCACCAGTCGATGGTCCCGCGCAGCTAAATTGTATAGCTGCGGGTAGAGGTAAATAAACTTCTACCCGCAGCTATTGTCTAATACGAGTATAATGTGCTTTATGATTGGCTAATTCTTTTGAGAGGAAGAATTAGATCACGTCATGTATCCGGCAGAATTTATTATTCATATATTTTAATAAACAATGCAGCCGAAACAGCAAGAGAAGCAATAAGTAATTATTATTGCTCCTGTTTGACAGGAAAACGAACGGTGGGAACCTGCGCTCATTTAATGAGCATTATTTGGTATCTCGGTTGAGCAAGACACCAGCAGAGCATTTTGTTACCTGCTACGTTTCTAGACGATATTATTATTGATGAACAATAAAAAAATGGCTGGAGAATAATTCTTTTACTTAATTTTATTTACCTTAGGTATTTTTACAGATATGTAAACGACTTATATACGAGTAATAACACTAACAAAAAAACTTAATAAATCATGTGTAACCATGAAGCAAATATAGAGAGGAGAGTGAGGAGACGTTGTATGTAGATTTCCCTAAGAAAGAACGCGTGACACTTTGCGGGGCGAGGGGGTGTTAGATCCCGCCCACCATCCGCCCACTTGTTTATTTTCCATCTAATGCCCGAGATACACGAGGCTAGTTTTTCAAGCTAGGATAGCAAGCTAGTGTCAGTAAGCTAGCAAGCTAGTACTTCTGGCTTCTAGCTTCATAAAATATAACTTATAAATGAAGCTAGTTTTGTCTACACGAAGCCAGAAGTACTAGCTTGCTAGCTTACTGACACTAGCTTGCTATCCAAGCTTGAAAAACTAGCCTCGTGTATCCCGGGCATAACGGTCAATAGCAAAACTACTCGCTTCGTTGTATATCGATTTTACTATGTAGTTTCACTATCTCACACTAGATGTCAATAAATGTAGGATATAACAGGGACGGACTCAAAATCAAAATATAAGAAAAGTGTCGCCATCTAATGTCGAGTAGACAGCACTTCATCCTTTTCTTTGAAAATGTAAACGTCCATAACGTTGTGCACAAGACGGGCGCCGAAGGTAAACTGACTTTAGGCCACGCCTACTGTGATGATGACGTCAGGACCTAGTTGAGTCACAGTGCACAGTTGCTTAGGCCGTCTCCTATCTATATTTTTTTGCTTCATGTGTGTAACACATATTTTTATTTCATTGAAACCCTAAAATAGGGCTTAATTATTACAAAACTTTTAAAACATTGTAATGCAAATAATTCTTTACCTGCATTCAGTTATTAAATATTTTTGTATGCATACCATATAACAGTCCCAGGACAACATGTTTATACAAGTCGCAACTTGTTACAAGGGTTGGTACGCACCCCATACAAAAGTGCCCATTCTCCTTTCAAAAGTTATCTTACCATGTTAGGCTTCAGAAGAGTGCCCTCCAAGAAGACATGGTGGTCATTGAGGGCCTTGTATACGGCGGCCAGGACGACCTCGGTCACCTTCTGGGCACGGTCAAGGTCATGCTCACCTGGTAGAAGAGAAACACAACGGAATTTTTAGTACAAACTTAGCTAACGGATTATTAGTCACAAGGAAAGTGAGGAATCTTCACTCCATCAATTATCTCTGATTACATGCAAAACGTGTTATGAGTACGTCACTGTCTCGTCGCTTCTTATCTCCGGGTAGATGATAATTGATGAAGTAATTAATTAATGATAGGAAGACTCTCGTTCATTTTCAGAGGAATAAATAAAAGTAAATTTTACGATATTTTTATCTATGTGGGAACAAACTGAATAGCATTGAAGAATCTTATTACTGTAACACTTTCACAGTGCATTATAAATTGTGCCAATTCGTTAACGCGTTTATACGTTGACTCCACGATAAACTGGTACATATATTTAAAACATTGTGAGCAATAAAAATAACAATAAAATATACGAAATCTTTTATTTAAACAATATTATTGTACGAAGGTTTCCAAAAGATTCTAGTAAAACCCCTTATCAACCAAATCAATTAAACAAATTTATTACTAAAGTTGTCCTTACACAATTTATCTTTAAACAATACAATAAAATCTTGTAATCAATACTTACGTCATTTTAAATCGTCGTCGTCAACCTGAAATGCACCTTAATCACATAAACAGAGAGCAGACATTATTGTACTCACCATCGGGCAGCACCTCGGGCTCCACGATGGGCACGATGCGCTGGCTCTGGCAGATGGAGGCGTAGCGCGCGAGCACGTTCGCGTTCTCCATGATGCTCTGGTAAGACGGCGTGTTGCGGCCGATCTTCAGCACGCAACGCCACTTGGCGAAGTGGCAGCCGTCCTTCTTGTACTGGGCGCAGCGCTGGGCCAGATCGTCCAAGCCTAGTGAAAAGTTGAGGTTATGTTTTATATGAAGTTGAAGTATTAAAAATATGACTTTACAGTATTTAGTGTGACTTTTGTATGAGTAGCATGAGGAATGATTTTTTATTTAAAACTGTTAATCTTTGACATACTAAAAAAAGGTACAATTTTCATAATTTTTTTGTGACGATTATTTAATAACAAAGTACAAAAGAGTACACTCTAGTGTTTAGATATTTTTATATTCGTTAATACCTACTATTTGATAAATCCTAAATATTAAATTTGTTCATAGAAGAATACATAGAAGAAGTCTTTACGGGGAATAAAGTTACGTAGGAAACTTGATTTAACTTGTTTCCTACCTATTTTCGTCATTACAATATGAATTTATTTAAAATTACGTAGGTATTTATATTCCATTTTTTATGCAAATTGAGGTAAGTATAAAAAACAAGCTGCTAAAATATGAACCATAAAAATCCTGTTTATCATTATTTACCGGTTTCAAACACCAGGTAGCAAAATGTCAAAGTCAACGAGGGACAAGTTCATTGTTTTAATAAACATTCAAAATGGAGACTGAATAAACATGTTCAGTTACAATTCGTAATTTATTCGAAGCAGACTTGATATCTTTAGATATTAAAATGAGACCAAAGGTCATGTTATTACTCAGATATAGATTAAACGCCATTGTATCAATGTCACTATACATATAATTAAAAATATGGACATCATTAAAGAACATATTCGGGTTAAATATTGACTTTATTTAGGAAAACAGAATGCCATTAAGGGCGTTAGCAAGATGGGGTTGTGGGTGGCAGCTCCCTTCCCTCTGGACCTCAGATAGAATACCTAATATTGTTTATATATCTTCATATTTTGCAAAATTATTTTTTAATACTTATATATCTAGCACCAAAACCTGGTTTGCCTTTTCTGAATCAGGAGCTGAGTACGCCCATGCCATGTCAGCCTTCATTTACCGTAACACTACTCGGGTTTTCCCTTGATATTTAGGTATACTATTAAGTTTCTCCTAGGTAGACAGAGAGAAACTCTACACAATACATAACGACTTAATGATTTCAAACAGAATAATACATATGCCAACATTATCTCACCTTGGGTGGTGCATTCGTCCTCGGATCCAAACAGCGGCACAACACCTTTGTCGACCTTGATGCCGGGAATGATTCCACGCTTCTCCAGCAGGGAGACGAGGGGAGTGCCATCATCAGCTTTCTGGTACAGACTCTCGTGGAACAGAATCACGCCGGAGATGTTCTCGCCTATGGCCTGAATTTGTATATTGACAACTTAAATAAAATTTATACATTTTTCTAAATTGCTACACACTCATAGCCCCACACTAGAATTCCGTGTCGTGCGTGCCATGGACAATGCACAAGACAAGGTCAGACAGCCAGACCGAGAACGGAAACTTTAAATCATCATGGGAACCGAACCCAGGACCCTTAACCGGCAAATCGGCATGTTAATACCTAAACCATTGCGTCATTCGAGTCGTCTTATATCATCAAAATCTTTTCACTTTGACAGAGAAAAAAAATAATGTCTATGTTCAGAAAGATTTAAAAAGAGTAGGTATAGGCGGTACTTTTTTAATTTACTCCATCGTAATAATTACCACTTAACAACCTATTTCAATAAACACAGAAGTGCCGTCAATAATAAACATTTATGTGAAAATTATTAAGTATCATAACTTTGGCCAATAAATAAAATTACATCTCATTTATTGGTATCGTTAAATGCGATATGAATTATTGGCAAGTAACCAGTACCCAGATACCAGATAGGTACATTTTTTTCGTCAATGGCGTGCCAGAGGCATTTGAGCCAATTACGCCGTATGTCCCGTACTCAACCTCGTGACCGTGAGACAATCATGAACAATATTTATTTCAATGAGCGCTTATCACTTTTATCACACACGTGAAACGTGGCTCCTTGTTTAAACATTTTAATATTGTTTTGTTTTCTATAACTATCTTAAAAAATATATACCTACTTATGTTATAAGTTCTTAAACAAATCTAAGTACCTACATAATATTAACTACAACAAAAAATTTGGATTACCTACTTTGAACAAGTTTTTTGGCAAATAAATAATTTCTCGTATTTTAAATAAAGTAAATCAAATAAAACTTTGAATCTGCATTTCATGTATTGCATAATTTACCTACATTACAAACTATTTTAAAAAGTTGATGAGTTCTCAATACGTTTTCAATGTATAGGTAGGTATTTTTTTAAACATCATTCTAAATAATTCAGTCAATTTCACTTCAGACATTTACATGTTTGTTTATTACTGATATTCGTAATCTTATCAGACTGTTAACAAAGAATATGGTTTAACTAATAATAAAATAATCATTATTTTAATAAACCAGTAATAGTGCCAGGAGATCATAATAAGTTAGGTACACTTACGGGGTCAGTGGTGAAGAGCAGCTGACGGTACTTGCGGCGGTTCTCCTCAGTGTTCTCAACTCCGATGTCCTGGAGACGCTTGCCCATGGTCGCTGGAATAACACACATTATGTACAACTAGTAATATGGACGATTTAGTTGACGCTCTATTGTTCTCTTTGTTCTACATTGCTGTTATTCTCCAATAAAACGATGAATATTACTATGACTATCGTCATTATTTGGGGTCTCGTGTTCGATTCCCGACTCTGACAAACATTTATGTAACGAATGAATAGTCGTTTTTGAGTTCCAATCTCAACTCACTCGCTTGTCCATATCATAAAAGAAATAGGGGTTAAACGATACACAGAACACAGGCAAAGTTATAATTGCAGCGACTCTCCATGCGTCATTTTAAGGGTCAAACCGAATTCACGGAATCGATTTTCTGCACAGTTTGCATATTGCATAAGTCCGAACATTATTGGAGCACGGTCACCTTGGTCGGAAAATCTTTTGTTACAAGTAATATAAATACATAGCTAAGTACCTATTATTAAAAGTAAACAACCATTACATAACTACAACAAACAAGTAAAAGTTATATAAGTACCAACCTACGTTAGTACATAAGGTAAGTATATTATAATATCCAATTATCCATGTAATTATTTACACAAAGAATAAAAAGGATGTTGTTGTTGTATGAAGAAGCCTTTCTTACCAGTGTAGTGGTTCCCTTTCCGACTAAAGGTAGATGAGTTTCAACAGTAACATCTCTTACCGGTGGATTCATCGGCAGCGAGGATACCCTTGCCGGGAGCGACGATCGCCTGGGCGATCTTCTTCAGCTCCTCCTGCAGCTCGGGAGTGGGGTACTGGAAGTAGGTGCTCATGGTTGCTGCAACAAACACGAAACAACTTCAAATACCAATTCCTTTTTCAAATAGGTATTTTCCATTTTCAAATAGTTAGGTAAGTAGGTAAGTACCTTCGAAATTTTAAGATTTTTTTTAACTTGATCTAGCAAAGGCAATGAATTTGATATCCATCCCGATTGATATCAATATGTTTTAATAAAAACAATACCTACGATAACTTGTGGTTGTGACCGCAACGTCCTTCCTCAATTTATATGGTTCAAAGTCACTCGCGCTATCGACACGAATCTAACTTCCACGCCACATACTTAGCTAGTTTAGCTTTAGCTACCAGCTTTATTTATATTAAAATCTATCATTGCTAATTGCTTATACGATAGTTACTAACACGGAACGGTTGGGTGATCCCAAGCTCTCATTACTTACATAACCTGCCAACTTATACTAACAATAATGACCGGAAATAACGATTCAACGAGCTCTGAAGCTCTTCTAGAAAAAAAATGTCACCTGTTCCATCACTTTGAATTATAGTTACTATATAGAATAATCATAGGCGGTAAATATATTCTGGTACTTATGGATGCTTTAAGGTTCCCTATCACGGATTAATTTTCAAATTGTTTCTTGGTGCTATCCTACACTACACAAGGAACGTGCGGGCCAAACAGCTTCTTACTCTTACATACTTACGGGTCTGTCAGTCACTCAGTAACACTCATTTACTGAGTGACTGAATTCACAAATAAAAGGTAAAATTTTAGGAGTAAAAATTTTTTTGACATCAAAATTTAACACTAACAGATGTCAAGTAATATTCGTAAACAAGTTACCTACTAAAGTATTGAGCAAGTGTTTACTTGACAAGCCCCCAACTAGCACTGAGCCAGTTGGACAAGTTGCCTGATGAAATACTTATAAACATGTTTGTGTAGTCGGCTAATAAAGACCGGCATAGATAAGACAAAAATATATTAATGTACAAGTACATGGTGCTACAAAAATATTAGTTTAGTATAAAAATACAGCAATATGTACAGTGGGCCAAGAAAGTGGTGTACCAGTTTTCATTCAGTTTCCTAGTCATCAAAAATTACATCAAAGATCATAGTAAATATAACTGAAAGAGACGCATGATAATGACGTAAACCTAACTGTTCAGAATACATAAATCTATATCATAAGTAACATACCTATAGGTGAAAGACATTTTAATCTTTATTAGAAACGGATAATGCAGTAATTTGTGTAAAGAAGATTTAAATATTCTGAACAAAAGCATAAAAACTATTTCAATTGACAAAATAATTCTTTTTAAAAAGAAAATTGACAATTGACATTTAGTCAAATAAATGCAAGTAATTTAATAAATATTGGCTAAGTGCGAGTCGGACTCGCCCATAAAGGGTTCCGTAGCAGCAAAAAACATAATATAAAAAAAATTTGAGTAGATTGAATGAAAGGTAAATTGCGATTTACGATTTATGGCGTATGAATAAAAACTACTTACTAGATCAGCTCATTCAAACCAATTTTCGGTGGAAGTTTACATGGTAATTTTAAAATATATTTTTTTTTAGTTTTATCATTCTCTTATTTTAGAAGTTTGAGTTTCAGTTCTAGTTAGGGGGAACCCCCAAAGTTTATTATTATATTTCTATTTTTGTGTGAAAATCTTAAAGCGGTTTACAAAATACACCTACTTACCAAGTTTCAACAATATAGTTCTTAGATTAGGAGAAAAGTGGCTTTTTGCCATTTGGCTACGGAACCCTAAAAATGAATACCGAAATTGTTGCAAAACAAATGTATACTTATTTATAATCGGATAGAGATAGCAATAAAAGTTGTCAGATCGATCTGCAAGCGAAACTAACCCTTATCACCTATGAATCTGCAAACGGCATTCAACCTTAGAGTGGTAAACCAATTCTTTGGCCGACCGTACCTTTAGCTATCTTTAGGGTCAAATCACACCGAGACGAGACGCGACGCGACGCTGCGCGCAGTCTTTCAAAGAGCGGCTCAAAATAGAACTTTATTTTCTACACGAAAAGATACACATTTAATTCATTGAGATATTATGTACTAAAGTACTAGTAACTCAATGATTTCATTGTGAGAATTCAGAATACGTTGCTTCATGCAGCGCTGCGTCTCGTGACGCCTCGCGGCGTAGCGCGGTGCATCGCTACGCAGCCGTGCATCGTCGGTACGCGCGGCGTGCAAGATTGCCTACTTTTACGATGCACCTCGCGCCATTGAGATGCGTCTCGCGGCGACGCGCGGCGCAGCGCGAAATCACTGGCCTCTTCCAGTATCGTTGCGTCGCGTCGCGTCTCGGTGTGAGCTGACCCTTACTGATAAACTGATTATCAAAGCTGTCAGGGTAACAGCTTATGTGGACTAAGCTTTAGTTAAAAGCAAAATTATTGTTTGATCTGTCATAAACAAGATGTGGTATCTATAGGTTGACCAGAAATATAAAAAACCTCGCCATATTGCGGTAAACTCATGGAACTAATTTGTTTTACTGGCAACGCTTAGTTTCTAAACGTCAATCGTAAATTACTTGTCAGTGGGTTTGAATGTCAAAGTTTCTCTCATGTTTGTCTTTTTACTTTGAGGGTCTTTTTTGTGCTAAAATGACAAAAACTGTTTATATTCGTGAAAGAAAAGTGGCTTTCCATGTGCTAAAATAACATTTCGTGTAAAATAACATTTATTTCCTTATATAACATTTCGTACATAGTTGTCAAAATGACATTAATAACATGATCGTTACTTTAGTTACTGTTGTCAGTTGGTTGTCAGTGCTGTTGCCATATAAAAGGAAACTTTAGCGCCCTCATGACAGGTTTTCTATTTTTCTGGTCAAGCAATAAAATAATAGTTTTTAAAATGATATTTGTTACTGTGATGTTGCCCACAATGAATGATATATGTTTAAAATAAAAGAAACTTTGTTAGTACTTATGGGTGCCACAACATGTTATTGATTGTAAATGACTTATGTCATATAACATAATTATATTATCAATGTGATAAAGTATAAGTGTGATATACCTAGTAGTCTTCATATAAAATCCAAAAAAAACTGTGAAACATGTCATTTGGATTGTTGTATTTGGACGAGGTTAACCATTGTACAGTTTATATATCATATCAATTAGTAATAAAATCATATAGAATCTTAAACCTAATATACTAATGAATTTTTAAATGGCCTATAGTCCAATACAGAACAACTTTTACATCATAGTGGGTGTGTCTTCTGAATACTGTTATCATTACATTATTTTGAATGTCTTGACACACCTCCAGTTATCAAGCTTTCAAGGTTACAACAACATTCTTATTTTTTATGACTGGATATAACTGGTCAAAAACTAGTTTTATTCAATACAAATGAAGGTTTCAAATACATATTATGTCAAAGAGTTGAAACTCCCATTTGGTTAAACACCAGAAAGTCACACTCTTCCAGACATAATTATGAGTTTGCAATCTGTTAGTCTCATAGTCATCATTGCCCAATGGCTTGTGATGATCCTAAGTCATCAGCAGATTTAAGTAACAGTGGGTGCACTCACTTATAAATTGACAGTAATTGGTAGTGATAAAATTGTTAAGTTGATTATGTACTTTGACTCCATAGAGCAAGGCCGCTCAACCTTTTTAGCAGTCAGGCCAAACGATGGATTCAGACGTTCACATCGGGCCACTGACAATTCCTATTTCACTTACTCTCAGGATATGCGCAATAAAAACCCATTATTAAGAAATAAAATTGAATTATTGTTTGTTATAGTCCGTTTTTTTTTCGCTACGGACTAAATTGACACATGCAAATGTCAAATTTCGAAATAATGTTACCAGCTTTTTAGATATAGTGTTGTCCTACGATACCGATTTCATGAATCGTAACTTTTTACTCTTACCACATAATTTTATTATTATTTGACAACAGACGAATCTTTTAAAATTCGTGGTGAATAAGGAGCATCACAGATAAAAAAATATATTTATTGATTTTAATAACTTATTTCACTAAGTAAATACGACAATTATTTATTTATAATTGAAGAATACGTAATAACATACATTTAACAACAATAACAATACATTGCGGATGCCGCCACATTGTTAAAATTTTAAAGACACATTTTCGTAATTATTACTGAAAAACGATACTAAATTGCAAATTACATAAGGTTACGGTCGTGGCACATCACTATTAATGATTTGCAAAAATGAAGCAACACAGCTTATGTCAATTTAGTCTGTAGCGAAAAAAACAGACTGTAGGTAATATTATAAAGTATAAACAAACAAACAGTAATTATAAAGAAATAAACAATAAAGAAACAAAATTGAACTTAGTATGTATCTTCTCAAAACTAAATCACCGTGCGTACTGTATAGAGGTACTATGATCCTTCGCGGCAGACTATTTGGCGGGATTTTTAGATTTGGCGCGTATCTCAAACTTTACTTACGCGGGCCATTTAAAATTATTTCACACTATGGCCCGCGGACCTGGGGTTGAGCACCCTTGCCATAGAGGGTGAGAGGGACGAAAGTATGCATGGTAGTCTATCAGCTAAGTACTGCTCTATTTAAAAAGGCTTGTTTTCATGCAATGTATAAGAAAAACTTCATACTTCACAACTAGGGCATCATATCCGGATATCCGGATATCCGTATTATCCGGATATACGCCCGAAAATACTATCCGGATAATAGAAGACCTATTATCCGGATAAAACGGTTAGTAATAATTTTATACTATTTTGACCATTTGGAGACATTTTGTTTGCTTAATTATTACGAAAATATAATATTTTATGTTTTATTTGGTTATTTGGAGATTGCCTCTGCAACTTCTACCACATTTTTTATGGTATATGACCCAAAAAATAGTTTGACTGAATTTTCAACTACCTTTTTATCTTAGCCTACGTCTCGGAAGCATTGCTTAGCTTACGTGCTCGACAGACAACGACAGTTCATAAGAACCGCCCAATGTTGAGGTGCGACGTAACTATAATTCCCAACAACTAAAGGCGGTCAGAGCATTTAATTGATATATTTTAAAAGCAGAAAGCCATGATGAATGAGCACTTCTTGGTGGTAAACTGATACGTCTGTTTTTATGGCTTTAAATCTCACACGATTCAGAAGATTCAGTATCGTCCCAATGAAACACTACCCGTAATATGAAGCTCTCGTTCAGATGGTTTTTCATCCCTACCGGCCGGATATTTGTAGTAGAAATAGAGTGGCGGCCAGAGTCTTCAAGGAACAACAACCTGGAGGAAAGGTTGCTCAAGAATTCCGATAGGGGAATAAACAAAGCGGGAGCTTCCTTAAAATGCCAAGTAGGTAAGCCTATGCTTATTAGTCCTGAAGAAGGTAGTTTGGTTTTGGCATTCAATAAGACACAAGTTTAATATACCCTCCATAAGCTTACAAAGTGGTGGGGTTATTGAAATTGGCTAATAATGACAAAGATCGATACAGCTGCCTTATTTGAAAACGGGCGGCGCGCTAGCAAGCTTCCAGGATTTTGATAATAATCCAATTTTGGAAGTAAGGCGGAATAGTCGTATCAAGTATACAGGCTTTTAGTACATTCATTGGAACACCCTCAAGACCACTTGGCTTTTTCACGTCTAGACACTGTAAGGATTTGAGAACCTTTAACAGTCCCTGTCCAAGTCTTCACACTTACCGACTAACATTCTATCATCATTTCTAACTGGACTTACCATCCTAGTCCCTTAATTTAATCTTTGTTTGGTCACAATTATCATGGATGACAGCGTGAGGGTGGTGCTGTTTGCTCATTTGCTACCTTAAAAATCTCTTTCTTAGTCAACCGAATCTCTCAGAGGTACTCTAATGAGGTATTAGTGGAGGTACATACGTTATTTCTAGCATCCACAGATGGATCTGTGGCAATAGACACGCGGTTGATCACAGAATTTTGAACCAAGATTTTTGGATGTGACGGGGAAATTAAAGGCTTTCTGCTTCGCACTTATATCGGACACTTTGCAAACTCATGCATCAACCCGGAAAAATATATGACACGAAGTCTCGCAGTTATGTTTAAAAACAGTTTTAAAATTTTTAAGCACTTTGCGGATTTGAGAGATTATGGAACAAAACGTTACAGTATTTTGGAAGTTATTAGACTAAACATCACTTTAACAAATCATTTTCGATTCAATACAATTTGCAGAAAATCTAAGATCAGTGGAGATCTTTCAAATGGCATCAACCGCAATTCAATTGGTCAAGCCATCAAAAAATAATTATGAGAGGTTCACATTAATAGACAATATATAGACCATCGCGGGGATATTCAGAATAGTGTCCTATGATCCCAAAACGTGGATATCTGAAGAAAACTCGATTTTCGGAAGTTTAAGTGAGACAAATAACTTTCAATTTTCGATAATTTTGAATTTTCTTAAGAGGAAGTCATAAATATGCAAACGTTTATGATTCATTCCACTATAGGTAACAGAAAAAGTAAAATTAATACATACTATGGTTGATTTTTTTAGAAAAACATTAACTATCCGTATTATCCATTTTATCCAGATAGTAAAATGAACTATCCGTATTATCCGGATAGTAATTTCGGGCGGATAATTGAATGCCCTATTCACAACATTTACTGAAGATTCACAATTTATGGTAATGACTATGAATTAAAAATTAAAAGACCCCTGATGTTTTGTACCATCCCATTTAGCATACTGCGAGTGAACTATAATAAAATCATGTTACAAGTTCTGAATTCCCAAATGCCATGCATAATTTTAGAAAAGAGCTGATATTCTTGAAACTACTGAACCTATTTTTACCAAATGTAGCTACAACCACCGCAAGTAAACGGGTTTTCTATTAAAAAAATGTCTAATAAGACATTCTTGAATCCGTTTGAGAGCTATGATGCAATGAGACAAATACGCAGACAGACAGGTCAAACTTATAACACCCCTCTTTTTGCATTGGGCGTTAAAAATAACAAGTATGGGCATTAAATTTCCTAATTGGGTTTGTATTATTAATCAGGAACTCCAAACACCACCAGATAAGAAAGCGATTTTTTATGATGTTATGGATTTAATTAACAGATTTTAATAAGACGATATTCTTCAATAAAAACTCGTGGATATTTAAAATAAAGGAATTTCTTGGGAAATTTATAGGAGATTTTTTACCTTTGGTTCCAAAACCAGGCATCCATCCTGACTCCGGTGGTCCTTTACCTTTTTTACCTTTTGGTGGCATTCTTTATATTTTTGATTTTAATTTCAACACTTTTAAATTTAACAAATTAATTCTATAATCACTCGACATTGAAAATAATAAATCAAAATTAAAAACAACAACTCACCTACTTATAAAATAAAATAGAAAATACGGCAGCTGTCAAAACCTGTGGTCAAAACAGATCATAAATAAAATCAAATTTGGAAATAGAAACTGTCAAATAATGACATTAAAAATTGCAATAGTGATGTGCCACAGCTGATTGAATGAATACTCGTGAATCTATTTGAATGAACTATAGGTATTTAATTTTTGGAATTTTATTGGAATGTAGATAATAACATATTAAACCTTAGTTATTTGCCATAATTACCCAAAACAAAAATGTAACCTTTAAGGTCAAACTTAGATTAACTGAAATTTGAACTTGAAATTATGTTTTATTTATTTATTACTAAAAACTAAAAGTTATTATATTATACCATAAGCAAATGAAACGAGAAAAAGAAGATAAAAAGTTTATATGGTTTTAGGATAAGTGATGTGACCTTCAAAGGTCATAGTAAACATAACTACAAATATTTAGAAGACTACGATAGGTACTTAATGTCATTGTAATAGACGTGTTGGATTTAATTAGATATAATACAATTAGATATAATGAAATAAAAAATAGACAGACCATTAGTCACGTTTATTGTCACACCTAGAAGCTACATAGATCTTGTCGTATTGTTATAATTCTAATACAATAAAAAACGTTTCTACCTAAGTATATTATCGCTGAACTTAGTAATAATGCATTGACTGAATGTTATTATTGGTTACAATAAATTACCTAAGTACCCAAGCCATAGCCTAAGTGTGTAAACAATTTGGGCAATCTTTATCTTTGTCATTGTAATTTAAAAAATATATACATTTTTATGCTAAGTGTTAAAGAACTGTTCCTTAATAAATATAATTTCACTTCCATTACATACCTGTTAGTTTTATTTATATTACATCACTATTACTAATTATCACTAAAAACTTTGTAATCGATATCGATTGCTGAATTCAACGCATAATATTATTAGCTATAAGCAAAAATTACTAAAATATCAATAGAATTAGTACTTACATATTTTTTTTAAAGTCGGTGTAGGAAATAGACACTCCCGACGTACCTAGGGTTCAACACAACTGTCAAAATCGCCACCTCTAGAAGAGGACACGACGAAAGGTCATTTGAAGGTCTGATAAACGCACGCAGTAACGGTACTGTTTTACCGACGCATATTAACGTCATCTCTTGAAAACACTTCGTACCTTGGGCTCGTTTAGTGACACGTGGTGTAACTTATGTAAAATAGATGGCGTTGTCTCTGAAAACATTTTAGAATGATGTTTAGCTCTCTGTGGAAAATAATTCTAGTATATCTGAGACAGGTGGCACTACTCATGTATCAGAAATAACAGAAAAACTACTCGAAAGATGGCGCTCAATTCAACCTATCTATAGTCGGCACAATCATAAGATTCCGATATGACGTCTGTCATGTATGAACACAAACTAACCTTGTATGGAAGTCTTCAATTTACTTATTACGGAAATATATTTTTTAATTTGAACCGCTGGTAATGATACTATGAAGTAAAGATATTTCGTAGTGAATGTTAGGTCACTTTGGTTAAATTATGCAATGCACTATTTACTGTGCTTATACAGTACACAGTTTATATTTATTATCAATGCAGCTTTATAAGTAGGTACATAATGTACTTGTGAATCCACCTCCTCTTCGCTTTGGAAAATTGTTTTTATGTTTACAGATAATAAACACTTCTTCCCATTTTTGCAACATATTTTATTGGTACATCGCTTCTATTGCTCGTAGCATGATGTTATAAAATTGCCCACAGTTTGTTAAATATTTTAATTAGGCATTAGTCCGTAATATTAAACGCAAGTAACTAGCGGGTTAAACGAATGAGGGTAACCGCGTGTGAATTTTCCGCTAGAGGCGCTAGTGAGAAGGGAGGTCTGTCTGTCACTTTTCGCTTGTCTGAATTTCATTTGTCACTGTTTATGTATGGGCGGGCTTTGACAGCATGACCGCCCTCTGCAGTGGCGCCAACTGGTGAGCACAAAAACGGTTACCCTCATTGGAGTAATATTGTTTACTTACTACGAGTATTTAGATAGGTACTTACTTACTTATACGTACTTACATAGGTAAATACTAGAAATTCTGGCGAAATATGTAAACCATTCCTGCTTGTTTTTTATTTGTGTTATTTATAAATTGTTTAAATAATTTTATTTTATTTTAATCAGTTTACATCATAAATTGTGTAAATTGAACAAATATTTAAGACGTCACTACAATGTTTTATAAGGAGGCTGGATTTATAGTTATGTGACCTCTTGAAACAATTTATGAATCGACCATAATCGATACATTACTATAATCGAAAGTATGTGCTACCATGTCACACCCAAAATACAAATAGTTATAGATTCCTTAATATGTCTAAAGCATTGCGATTTTTCGTAGCTATTATAAATTCTTGACACATACTTTTTTAAGCCTTTTCCACTCAAATCGGATAATTATTAACCGTTTAATAGTTTCTTCGTTTTCACTAGATTAATGAAATTTCCATTTTAATAACTAATATAATTTCCTCACCTTAACTTACTAGTCAAATTGTCTTATTATCCCTTTCGGTGTTAATCTCAACGCTACATCTGTTTTACCTGATTTTAAGAAAACAATCAGAGGTCGGTTTATAAATTATAGTTCGGAACTTAATTAACGAAACGATTAGAAAGTCTTATTACTTATAATCGGTTAAATTTATAAATCGGTTTATTTAATGCATCGATTTTTGTTGTACTTCACTATTGTCACTGTGATGACAGCCTTCATATCGGAATCTTATGATTGTGCCGACTATAGGTAAAGTTCTCTTCTCGACACTTCAAATAAATCAAGCCCAAACACTAAGGCAGGGCCCTTATTCTGCTAAGTTATAAATGCTTCAATTGCAGCTCGATTTAGTTTGACACATTTTTGACACATATCCCATACAAAATGTGTCAAACAATTCAATGAGGGTCGCCGTTTTTGTGCTCACCAGTTGGCGCCACCGGCGAGGTGAGGTCCTGCTGTCAAAGCCCGCCCATACATAAACAGTGATAAATGACATTCAGACAAGCGAAAAGTGACAGACAGACCTCACTTTTCACTAGCGCCTCTAGCGGAAAATTCACACGCGTTTACCCTCATTGAGATCCAATAGCAGAATCGGGGGGGGGGGGGGGGGGGGGGGCTAGTGGGGGGCTAGTGTCCCACCAGCAACGAGTAGCGAGTAAAGCTCGGCTGTTTTCTCGCATTACTCGCCCAAGACAGCGACGCAAGATTTGACATTCCGTGTAAACAAAAGAGAATGTACATTGTGCATATGCGAGCGAGTACCTACTCACCGGCGGTGTGAACAGTCAGCGTGTATACTCGCTGACCATGGGCGTAGCCACGGTGGGGCATTTGCCCCACCCTGGCCCAGCAGCTCAGTACAAGGGTGGGGCTCTTGCCCCACCCTGGCTCTGACTCTGACCCTGCCTACCCGACTACCCGGGAGTCGAGAATTCTGGTCGCTGGCAACTTCTGTCTGGAGGGCAACTTCTGTCGGTCTTCTTTTCCACCATTGCGATTACTAGATAAATCAGTTGTCCACACGGCAAAGGGAAAATCCGAACTTCTTGGCACCAGCTTTGTCGCCAACAGGTTCGTCATGTCTGTCTGTCTGTCCGTTAGTCCGTATGTCACAGCTACTTTTTTCCGAAACTATAAGAACTACCTATATTGATGAAACTTGGAAAGTAGATGTATTCTGTGAACTGTTTTAAGATTTTCACAGAAAAATGGAAAAAAGCAATAAATTTTGGGGGTTCCCCTTACTTAGAACTTAAACTCAAATTTTTGTTTTCATCAAACCCATACGCGTGGGTACATCTATGGATAGGTCTTCAAAACAGCTATTAAGGTTTCTAATATCTTTTTTTTTCCAAACTGAATAGTTTGTGCGAGAGACACTTCCAAAATGGTAAAATGTCCCCCCGTAACTTCTAAAATGAGAGCACGATAAAACTAAAGAAAAATTATAATGTACCTTACCATGTAAACTTCCACCCATAATTGGTTTGAACGAGATCTAGTAAGTAGTTTTTTTAACACGTCTTAAATCCTAAAGCGCAATTTACCTTTCATTGAATCAACTCAAATATAAATATATTTTTATAATCTGTTACTAGCTGCTACGGAAACCTTCATGAGCGAGTCCGACTCGCACTTGGCCAATTTTTACTCGTAAGTCTGTCAGACGAGCACTACTGTCCCTCGATACCAAGAAGTCGAGTGAACCAGATGGTGTTTCTGCAGTGGTGATTAAGACGTGTGCTCCCGAGTTTACTCCCGTTTCAAAGCACCTATTTTCGCTATCCTACACCACTGGAATAGTACCGTCTTCATAGAAAGTAGCCCTAGTTCATCCTATCCCCGAAAAGGGCAATCTTAGTGACCCGGCTAAGTACAGGTTAATCCTAAGGTTTTGGAACGTATTATAAATGTACAGCCCCTAGGATATCTGGAGGATCTCCAGTTGATCAGTGACCGGCAGTACGTGTTTCTTTACGGACGTTCAGCTGGCGATCTTTTAGCATATCATACTCATCGATGGGCCCAGGCCCTTGAGAGCAACGAGGAAGCATTTCTGGATATCGCTAAGGCCTTCGACCGAGACTGGCAGGGCATCCATCTTCGGTCTCCCTGAGAGGTCATGCAATTGGGTAGCCATATTTGTATCTGAGCGACATTAAAGGCCGTACTTGACGGTGGTTGCTCAGATATGAAACCTATAAACGCTGGTGTTCCCTAAGGGTCTGTGCTGTCTCCACTCTGTTAATTCTGCATGTTAATGATATGCTGGAGCGTGCAACCAGTATTCATTGCTATGAAGATGACAACACGGTTGGAAACTTGTGTCTGAAGTTGAGAATTCTCTGGAGAAAGTCTCGGAATGGGGACGACTCAATTTAGTTGAGTTCAATCCGAGAAGACACAAGTTTGCGCATTTTTCGCTTAGAAAACCCCATTTGTCATGGCGCCTCCATTCCAGGGTACCGCGCACACTATTAGTACATGTGTCGGTGTGTCGATGTCATCTGGAAGCTAAGGCCAAATTGGCCTCCGAAGTGCTTGGCGTCATGAACCGGGCGAAGCAGTAATTCAATGCGAAGGACCTACTGATGCTTTATAAAGCTCAGGACACCTCTCGCATGGAGTACTTTCTCATCTCTGGGCTGGAGCGCCACAATAACAGCTTAGTCTTTGGCGCCGTGCAAATGCGCGCAGTTCGAGTTGTCAACTATCCACGAGTCACTAACAGGCTAGAACACCTAGGTTTTAGGAGAGAAATAGGATGTATCTGCGTGTTTCAACGACTTGACAACGGTGAGTGCTCCGAGAAATTGTGCGATTTAATTACGTGCAAATTTCACGCTTCCATCATCGCACCACTCGCTAAAGATTGAAGTATTATTCTCATCCCTTGGATTCATGACGAACAAGGAGGCTCCGATTTTCACGATCATTTTTGCCGCGAACTTGCAGGCTGTGGAATGAGCTTCCTTGTGAGGTACGCCCGGAGCGCTTTAATATAGGGTTCTTCAAGAAAGGTGTAAAAAGATTTCTCCTTCAGGACCGGCGTTGCACTGGTGACTGCCCTGGTGTTGCTCGTGTCCATGGGTGACGATGACCACTTACCATCAGATGGCTCGTCCGCTTTCACGTCAGCCCTTTAGGCTATAAAAAAAGAACGTGGGTATAGTTTGCTAGTTAAGACCATACCTATTATTTCAGAAAGTTGCCCCACCCTGAGCCCAGGGCTGGCTACGCCCATGTCGCTGACATAGGTATGCATCTCTTTTGTTTACACGGAATGTCATAATCTTTTGTACGTGTCTTGAGCAAGTAAATAGCCGGGATGCACTCGCCGACTCGCCCGCGGTGGGACACCTGCCTAAGGTAGACTGTAAATCGTTGAGGAGTTCCCTCGACTGTTTTTCTGCTTCATCAGATCGACTCCGGGCCTTTATTAAATTTTTTTTTTGTTAACGAGGGGGAAACCTTCAAGCTGAAATTGTAGTAGGTATATACCTACATCATGAAATCATTAACAAAAACATTAGTCGCCCCTACAATTTTCGAAACTTCCCCTCGATTTCTCTGGGATGCCATCATCAGATCCTGATGTCCCATCGGATTACCCTTAAAACATTTACTTTCTAACAAAAAATAATTATCAAATACTCATGCTCATTCACGACGAAAAAATCACTAAACTGAATAAAAAGACCCAACTATTCACTATAAAATGAATCTTGATAAAATGAAGGTACGTACAAAAGTTAGTAATTATTCAACTTTATGAAATACTAGCGAACCGCCCTCGCTTCGCTTCGGGACCCGTAAGTATCAACCGCGTAGGTCCCGCTCCCGTAGGAATTTCGGGAAGATAATAAACTATCACCAAAATTAATTCAGGTTAAATTAAATTAAACTTAGAAATAAAGCTTACGACAAAATAATAGCAAAGTAGCAAAGGATCACAGCAAGATTAATTCAGATTAAACTTGGAAACGCGGCAAGTTTGGTATGGCAGTGGGTTCGACCAAATTTGATTACCATAAAACGGTTCTAGTGTGTTAATCTTAAAAGATAGATATATACTGTCGTGGACATTTTTTTAGATCATTTCAAGAGGAATAATTCTTTCATACATATATTTTTGGTATCTTGAATCGTTTTCGCAACGCATGCAACGAAAGCCCTCGAGAATGAATAATTTTCCCCGTTTTTTCCACATTTTCCATTATTTCTTCGCTCCTAATTGTTGCAGCGTGATGTTATATAGCCTATAGCCTTCCTCGATAAAAGGTCTATTGAACACAAAAAAAAAATTTCAATTCGAACCAGTAGTTCCTGAGATTAGCGCGTTCAACCAAACAAACAAACAAACAAACAAACAAACAAACAAACTCTTTAGCTTTATAATATTAGTATAGATTTATAGTTGGTAAGGGCCTAGAGCTCACGCGGGGAAGTACCACCGCCCGCCACGGTACTTAGTACCATTCCTACCGTGTAATAATTGTTTTAAGAACAAATTGTGTTCCGGATAGGAAGGTGTGGAGCCGGTTACACTTTTTCAGAGGCGACCATCTCAGTCCTCAGGGGTAGCAACCTAGCAACACATCTGTGAGTTCTGTGACCGAATTAGAACGGGACTCATACTAACAATAACTAACTGGACTATTACTAACATTAACTAACAGGACAAATATTATCACTAACAGTCCCTGTCCTCACACTTATTAACAAATTAACCAACTAATAGTCTAACGCCATCTACTAACAGGACTAACCATCCTAGTCCCTTGAGTCTAGTTCTGGGTCGGTCACAGTTGTTATGGGCGGCAGCGGAAGGGTGGTGCTGTTTGCTCGTTTGCTATCTTTATTCCATAAAAAAAAATACACAAGCGTTTTGAAACGTGTAGTCTCATGTGTTTAGCTTAACCGCCCATTCATTTGAAGATAGTCAGATACTTACTCGGTTATAAACTATGTTCTACACTTGAACTCAACCTTACCAACTCAAATTGATGTATTAATAGTGCCACAGCATCGTAAACTTTAATATCGTCGGAGCGCACGAGGCGTGAGGAGTGAGGAGCATTCCCGGAACTCAGTTAGATACTGTGTTACACAGTTCGCAGAGCTTTGAGCGAAATTATATAGAGGATGCAGGTATTATTGTATCATGGGGCAAATGTGCCGTTATTTTATGTAGGTACCTACATGTTATTTACCTTCAACTTTTTTTCAGACATACCTCCTAGGTACCTGCAGGATAACCCCTGTAGATTGTACACAATCATGTATACTGTAGATACCTACTTTAATAAAGAAAAAAAGATGAATCTCATTCCTAGGGCACTATAAATTATTATGAACTAGCGACCCGCCCCGGCTTCGCACGGGTGCAATGCTGATACTAAATACACTACAGAAAAACTGTGAACGTTGTATTTAAAAACATAGCGGCCCGCTCTGTGTTCGCACGGGTATCACATAAATATGGCCTATGTCACTCGCCCCGGCCGGCCAGTACCGCCGCGCCGCAAGCGCTACGTCCCGCAATTTTAAATCTGTAATATCTTCGAAAATATTCATTTAAATCTTGTGCTGTAAAGGACCATATAGATCTATCTAGCTACCCGCCCCGGCTTCGCACGGGTGCAAGTTAGATTTACCATAGCAGCGCCATCTATTGATTACTTACTCAACCCAGTCGAAAGGTATCGACATCTGTTACATAATATAATTGTGACTGTCAAATGATAACACTCTTAATTTAGTTCTCTTGTGTGGCGCTAGGTGTCTGTTCATCTGTGAATGACTGCCATGTCAATTGTCATTACTTCAAATAATAAGAGACAATTAATAATTAGAAATAAATTAAAATTGCGACTATAATTTGAGATTTAAAGTATCCTATCTCTCAAGTTGGATCGAACTGCACATGGTGTGCGAATTTTATTATAATCGGTTAAGTGGTTTAGGAGTCCATCGCGGACCAACATTGTGACACGAGATTTATATATATTAAGATATTAAATCAACAATATATTTAAGCTATTTAATTGGATAAGGATTAATGCTGTATTGGTTAAAATCGCTTCGAAAATTAGCCATTATTCGTCGTAAAAAGTAAATGACAAAAAATGTTATTGTGGGATATTCATAAGAGATAGACATATACCATCGCGGAGTTTTCTGTAGACCTTTTCAATGTGTACTAATAATTAGAACATTATTTTGATAAATCTCGTAGGGTTCAGCCTGCGTTTGCAATGTAAGCGGAAAAAAATTGATAATTAACGACATCACATTAGAAACCTCAAAAATAACAGTATTTCTCCACTATTTAATGGATGTTATTATACATAAAAACCTTCCTCTGTATCAAAATCCGTTGCGTAGTTTTAAAGATTTAAGGACACAAAGGGACATAGGGACAGAGAAAGCGACTTTGTTTTATACTAAGTAGTGATTATTTATAGGCCCATTAGTAAAGTAAGTACCTACCTAATTATTTCCGATATGGTCAAGCGAGATAATGTACCCAAACATAAAAAGTGTTTATTAAACACCCAACTTATGATGGACTTCGAACCTTAGACCACTCCTGGGTTATATTAACGTCAAGTTACTGTGTCTCTTTTCCACATTTTTCTTCTCAAATTGATTGGTCGAAAACGCATCAGTAGTTATTATTATCAGATCTCTAAAACCTTTAGCGAAAAGGCCGCTCACTCACATTCGTTAAGAATAGGGTACTTTCGGTAGTGAAAAATAAACTTGATTTTCCTAATAAGAAAATATTAATTCTTTTTTTATTTCCGGAAAAACGCTGTCAGAACTTGTCAGCCATTTTGATGACGTACCTAATAATGGTAAATTGTACAGTGCCACAAACTTATCTGACCCGGTGGCCAAAATTGGAACTAATGCAAATGCTATACTGTTGTCAGAAAAATACCAAGACAGTAGCGCCACCCTTACCGGGTCAAATAATTTTGTGGCACTGTATGTAAGACCGGCATTCTTTCAAGTTGTATGCACGAAACTGATCTGACAGTTTGGTTCTTGGAGGAATAGGATTGCCTATAATTATGACGGACGTCACACCAATCATGCCTCTCGTGTTTTAGGTCACGTGACATACCGATTAAAAATTTCGAATTTTAATATTGTTTATTAAAATAATTATGTGCTTTTATTACTCAAAATCAGAATATTAACGTAAATCTCTACATAATTTTTTCAAATTTCAAATTTCATAGTTTATTTTTCATTACGGAAAGTACTCTATTACAACTGCAATTAAAACGCATAATAATAAGTAGGTATAAGAAAGTACAGCCTTGGTCGTGCGCGGTGCAATCCACTATCAAACGATTCGCGGAGACTGGTATACTTACTCACGCAAATAATCCAAAAACCGGTAGAAAACGTGTTACTACAAATCGTCAGGACAGGAAACGTATCCGTGACTCTACAAAAAACAGGAAAAAATCGTCTTCGGAGCCAGCTGCGGCTTTAACTGAAGAGGCTGGGAAGCCGAAAGGCGCTCGAACTGCTAGGGGACGGCTTGCAGAGGCAGGCTTAAAGGGCTTCAAGGTCAGAAAGAAGCCGTGGCTTTCAGGAGAGAACTAAAGAAAACGACTTGGTTGACCTCTGAGACACCAACATTTCACAGAGGCAGATCAGTCTAACGTCCCGTGATTATTAAGAAACATTCTGGTAAGTAGTACTTACCTATTTGATACGTTGAGCAAAATGTTGAGTAAAGTTTGTCCAAACATAATTATATTTCTGTGGTAAGATTGACTTATCACTAATTAGTTCATAACAACATTATCAATTATTATACAATCACATTCATTTCATTCATGTTACGAGTATCACTGTTATGTAATTTTAGTTGAGTCTTCTTGTTTGTGGCATACGAGTGTTTAGTTCAAGTTTTGTTCACTGTTTAATCATTTTAACATTACTTTTTATTAATTGTAAGTGCCTACGAAATTAATTGTATAATTCATATTTATATGTAGAAGATATAAATTTATTTACATTCACACCATCCGTGCTCAGCTGTAGAACTAAAGTCATAGAAAATGATTGTCATTGCATGATCATAATTTATGACTGTTCCATAACTGGACAAAGGTCTCTTCTCACAATGTGAAATTGAAGAGGTCATAGTCCACCATTTCTTTCTTTCTTTCTTCCCCAGCAACACATCGTTCATAAACTGATGACTGTTATGTTGCTGATGACCACTGAACATCACAGCCTTGTCTGTTCGTTTGCTAAAAAATAACACCTTTGCCTTTGAGAACAACAAGTGGAACTTTAAAGTGTGCAAATTTCCTTGCGATACTTTCCCGAAGCAAAAATCATGAATTATTTTCTTATAGGTATGCACATCATTTTTGAAAACGTGAAGTGCGTTCAGGATTTGAATGCAGATCTTTTGAGTTTTATAATAGTACTATTGTGTACTCCACCAATCCTCACTGGAGCAGCGTGGTGGAGTACGCTCTAGGCCTCCTCAATAATGAGGAGAGACCCGTGCTCATTAGTGGGCCATTAATGGGTTGTAGCCAAGCCATTGTGTACGTGAAATTATCATAGCAATACAAACGACTCATTGTGTTTAAATTTCTAGTAGGTATAATGACGACATACTTTTCGTATCTCCCGGTGGAGCTGCAAAATGAACTGAAGAAGACCGCTGAAGCCATCGTCGCTCCGGGGAAGGGTATATTGGCTGTTGATGAAGCTAATGGTATGTATTATATTTTTTAAATATTTTATTAACGATGGAACATGAGTACGGTTCAACCTTGGCTGGCTACAGTAAGCAGCGACTTGCGATGCGACTGGAAGAGCGAAACGAAATAAACCTGGCATGGCTACATTATAAGCGTAAATATGGCGATGAGGTGGCTACACTACACATGCTTCGAAACAAATCAGCAGAAGCGATTTATGCGGCTACACTAGTAAAAGAGAAAATTATATACGTAATTATATACGTAAATATAATGTAGCCACTCTCATATTTAGTAGCACATTGAATTAGTCGGGGAAGTAAAAAATTTTCTAACAGATTCACTTGTTTTTCGCTGATATGTTGATGTAGCCGATGCCATGGTCACAATAATTTTGTTTCTGTCGCGTAAAAAAATCAAAGTTCGCTAGTAATACTCTACATACAGTGTAGCCGTATACGTGAGCATTTGTTAAGTTGTTTTAGTCGCTCATGTTTCGCAATTCGCGTCGCGGGCCGCGGCTTAATGTAGCCTCAGCCTTAGGCATTGTTCATACCAAACGTATAGTCGGTCGCTGACTGTGAGCGCGCGTTACGCAGTTTATTGTTTTTATATTATTCAACTTCCAGCTGAACAACGATCGAGGCTCTGTCTCTTTCTTGTCATTTATTTGTATAGATTTTAAATATCTAGCCAGCATGCAAACACAACAAGACTCATCGGGGTCAGGATATTCTAGTGTTGCTAGTTAGCAGGTTTCTAGGAAAATCATCACTGGGAAGGGATTGTTACTAGGTACCTTTTCGCTCCCAAGAATGTTACATTCACACCTAGGAATATTGATTGCTGGGCTATACATAGTCTACAAAGTGTGCATCTTCTAAAGATCAAACGAGAAAAGTTTTGACGTATTTTTTTGGTGCATTCCAAGTAATAAGTAAAACATTGAAAATTGAAACGTACCATGCGTCCTCTAATGCGTTTTGTCTTGCCATAACCATGATCCATGTAATTAGGTCAAAATATCCGTACTAAAATAATACTAAATCCTGAGTACATACCCGATTGGATTAAAAAGTGTAGTATTTGAGATGAAGCCAAAAGGCAGAGAGCCTATAACAGTCAGATATGGGGTATCAGTGAGGCTCCTGCTGTTTGATGATTTAGCTGCTGCTGAAAGGCTCTCATAATATTATTAATTAGTCCGGTCTGAAGTTGCGTGCCGACAGATAACAGCCATATAGATAACAGCCGTTAAAACATTCGCTTGTCACATTCTTCTTTTAAGAGGATAAATAGGGGTAGAGACTTTCTTTCTCTGAAAGTCAAAAGTACGCAGATCAAGCGTGGGAAACATCTAGTCTAAAACAGTAAAATACTTTGTATGATAATAATTTGTATGATGTTTAAGGGTGAATTTCTCTGGCGTGTTTTTTACGCGGCTGAAGTGAAAACGGCAGTGAAAGATGCTTTATTATCATACATATATTTTTTTTATTTACTTTAAGTAGTAACCTATTTCCGGCAAAAATATTTTTTAAGTAGGTTCACTCTTACTTACTCTTACTTACTTCATCTTCGGTGGTTGTCCCTGTTCTAGTTTTAGTTGTTATATCCCGAATAATATAAAATTTATTAACTAATTATGCTTATAGACTATTTCATTCAATTTATGAATAGTTGTGACATTAGAAAAATGTATTTTCATTAATACAGTAATACAATTTAATAAATGGTAAGGCAAAACACAAGTGTCCCAAGATTTTTTTTCATTTCGGTGAATGAAAGAGAAACAAGGATAGTTTTGGAACGAAGAGTTCTAGAACATTGCCACTCCACATGAACTCAGCGGCAGCCACGTGCAAGCTTTTGTCGGTAGAGGTGGTCTGCTGCATCGTTCCGTGTTCCCGCTAGAAACGTCATTATTTCACATCGGTGTCTCAGGTATTGATTCTTTTCATTTCCATGAATGGGTTTATTTTATGTCTCAAAATGCTAAAACTAATAAATTTGTATTCTTAACAACGCTTTAAGTAGAACGTTTATCGGAGTAGAATTTATTCAATCCTAACAATTAGATTCTTTTAAATTTTAAATTTTTTGACCCGTATTTTAATTTCGGTGTTTTCATTCCGGTGAATTCGGTGACCAATACGGGTCACCGAAGTGAAAAAAAATCACCGTAATGAAAAAAAATCATTTCGGTGAATTTCGGTGCTCAGTTGTTTCATCTCGGTGGACACTCATTTCATTTCGGTGATAGTAACGGTATTTTGATACAGGATGATTGTGTGATAATGAACATTATCTATTGCAAGTGTTCAATTTACGATTATCAAAATTTATAATTAATTCTGTCAAAAATCGTCCGTAGATAAATTGAATATTGATACCGATCGTAAGTAGATTTATAACTACAAATCATTTCATTTAATAATTTAGGTAAGTAATATGATCGAAGTTACCATTTCGGTATAGATGTTACTATTACTACTTGCTCCACAAATGCTTCTGTTATCGCGGAATTATTTTTTTGTATTAAAGATTCCAAAACTGTCAATTACTTCGAAAGTACAAGTATTTTTCTACTATAGTTTACTATTTCAATAAACTTGTACTCTGTCAATAATTTCAAATTTTGAAATATTAAATTTAAAAAATTATAGGTAACTCCTTGATAAAATAATATTTTTGTTATAATAAGTAGACATGTAAAAGATTGTATTATATTATAACACACCTTGATAGCATTAAAGTTTTGAGAAATATCTAAAAAGTTTTACGTCGGAAAAAAACACGAATAGTTACGCACGTTTTTGAAAGAAAGTTTTTTATATTAGCTTTGTTTGAAAACCACTTTTTATTTAAGATTACGTTAACGACGTTCATTATGTACATAAAATGTACTAAATAAATTTTATGCGCCAAATGCTTTTCACGTAAAAAATAAAAAACTAGTTTGGGAGCCGACTGTCAAAGTTACCCTAAAGAATCAAAGTTACCCCGATTGACTGTACTTATCTTGTTTTATTACACTACTTTTATTTGAAAGTTATCATGGGGGATTTTATATTTATTTTTTATAGAAAGTTACTTACGAAGTAGATACTAAGAAAAACACCTACCTATTATCACTTGAGTCGGTTGATGTTCAGGCATTGCTTTCTTTATCATTTTTAGATCACGCTGTATAATATTTCGGTGGATTTTCATTTCAGTGAATATCGTTTTCATTTCGGTGAACGGCGGTTTCATTTCGGTGACATCGAAAATTGAAACTCTTGTCATTCATTTGTTTTTCAAATTATTTTGTTTCCACTACTCTTCTATATTATATAAGTTCACGATGAACAATAATGTGCAAAATAAATTCACAAAAACTCATAAATAAAAATATTCACCGAAATGAAAAAAATATCGGCTTGTTGAAATTCACTCGTAAATTAAATTTAACAGGTACCTTAAGTCCATAATAAGGTACATATTGATATGTGAAGTAGGTATACCTATGTAGGTTATGAATGTTATGATGCAAAAATGCCTTAAAATAGATCGAAACACGTTTTACATGGCAGGAAAATTATGTTATTTATGCAATTATAAGCTCTATCTCCTTAAGTCTCAATGTTACGACAACAATAAAATTATAAAGTTACATGACGTCTATAATATTTTATCGTAAATAACAACAAACATCCTGTGATCTAAATAGAGTGCGAATTTATATTAAAGGAAGAAATAATTATATTGATCGCGTAGGAACCATTTATTGTGTAATTTCCTATTATAATAATCACAAAAACATTGGATTAATAAATTATTCAATACCATCATCACATCCATTATCAGTCCCACTATTGGACTCGGGCCTTCACAGAGGGTACACGCCGAAGTCCACCACACTGATCAAGCACGGAATGATACTTGGTACCTAGGTACTTCACATTTCACAAACTTGTCAGAACAAGCAAGTGATAAATTTATACAGGGTGTTGGCTATCATTATTTAGGTACTCTACGTGACCTACGGGTGAGTCGAGGAGAATAATATGGAATTGCGACTTCTCGCTAAAAACAACTTTTTTATGTGCCCACAGTTCGGTTTAGCTTGTAAGCGAAATTTACTTACGCCATTTTAAATTCTTGCTGTCAATCTGCAATGTGTGTAGATGAAGACGAATCTCATAACTTTGTTAAACCCTGTTTCTTGTAACTTATTACTATTATTAGGTAAGTACGAGTATACATAATAGACTCCTTATGGGCTGGAACGATAAAATAAAATTTTATATCATAATGCAAAGAAACTCCTGAATATTTTGCTTACAATATTGAGTACTGTAATTTAAGACGCAGGAAGCGTCTAATGGAGTAATATCGGAGAAAATTTAGGCGATCATTCACTTGGCGTCCATTATTTTTATCTCAATATCAAGTTTATGGACGCTGAGATATTTTTTGTGCGTAAGTCTCAGTGAAATAGTAGGTACCTACAATGTTTTTTATTACACATTCCTGTAAATAAGTCATAAAAAGACGTACAATATGCGCTTGTCTTATCTCCTTTAAGTCGTAATTTCTTCCAAAAAAATAATATTTGAACAAGTAAGTAAGGGTAATATTTATGTCTATGTCTTGTTTTTGTTTTTATAAGTTACCTACCTATGTATTTTAAACACACTACCGCACTTCCCCGACTCTTATACACATATACACAGAAAAAAACACAGAATAAGTTTATAAGTACAATAAGTTTATTTAATCTGTATATTTTGGTATTTGCAGAAGGCATTGGAAAACTTCTAGCTTCTGTAGGTTTGGAGAATACAGAGGAGAACAGAAGAAGATATCGTCAACTTCTTTTCACGGCTGATGATGTAAGTGTAATCACTATAAACATGAAAGGCGTACAAAATACACATCGTGGATACCCGTATCATAGAAAAAAAATTGTAATCAACGGGATCGATGCCCGCCGTATGCCGGGAACCTCGAGGGTAAAGAGGGATTATCTACTGGTTACATCGCGGTATTACTAACTCAGAACGGAGAATAGAGAAGTGAGAGACATTAATCACGTCTTCACATTTTTAGCAATAAGTAGATAAAAAAGGTTACGTAAGAAGGTATGGAGTTTAGGAAAGAGATGTCCCGTCGGAGTATGCCATGCTTCAAACATAAGTATCTACCTATTTAAGTTCGAAATATCTAGGTAGGTATATACCAGAGCATTGTAGAAAACTTTAACAGCGTGATTCAGATTTTGTCGTCATCGACGTGACTTCCCTGCGTGACGTATCGTGTGGAATGTCACTTAGGTATGTTACCATAATTATAGGGTAAATATGTTGAAATTGTATAACGTATGAAATGAGTAACAATAACATAACCACGCTTGGTTTCTGCTTTTGAACGATCAGAGCATGATTCTTACAAGAAAGTAAAGGAAATTTACAATTATCAAACATTTACATTACTTGTTCTGTGGTTACTGTAACGCCTCGATTACACACTTGGCGGAATATTCAGATTACTCCAGGAATTATAAAAGCGCGTACGAATAAAGAGGAAAATCCTTTGATCCGCGTCAAAAATTCATCTCCGAGCCGACAACGAGCGAATACTCGTAAGCTCGTAACGAATGGACCATTTAGGTATATATCCTCATTGACGCGTTCCCACTTCTCACCTATCGTGGAGTATCTAACCTGAAACAATAAAGTAGTGATACAAGTAGTGAATAAAGTGGTGGTTTTTAACTCGTCACCTACGGTACAGCGCCGTGTAAAAGTTTGAATCTTGCCTCTAATTTTAAAGTTATTCATTATCAGGGCCGCCGCCAGCTGTATGGGCATCCGCGTGCAAAACTCGTCGTTTCAATAAAAATCTCACATAGATTTTTTTATGTTCCACCCTGCCGTGGTCTGATTGTCACCCCGTGCGTGCCACCCGCGTGCCTGTGATTCTTTAAATATCTGAAGGAAAACATTGTATGAAAACTTACACAGAGATTGCTCCCTATTGTCCTCAAAGGTTCTATTGCTAATTCTCAGCGGTGAACAATAAATATCTACCCTTTACCGTCTTAACGTGGGAGAAGACCCGAATTCATTTATCAGTTACGGATTATGGTAAAGCAACCCTTATCTATACCTAAATATAATACGTATACGTATAATACGACTACAACAATATCGCTGGCCCCGGGCAACAAAGCGGTAATATCAAAAATCTATTTTTCCAGGAGAAATAAAAGAAGCTAATTTGTTTATAGTGCAGCGTACAGTGATCCAAAACAGGCGTTCAAAATGTCAAATGAAAGCTAATTTTTTACTCATTTAACCTTTTAAAAATAATTGTAATGGTATAAATATTTAATGAAATAATTGAAAAAATGTATAATAGGGGAGACCGGGGCAAGATGAGATAGCTAAGACAAAACTCGTTATACTAGAAAAATTAAACTCTTTAATAAAATTAATTAACAATAGAGGGATCAATTATACATTGGTCTTTTATAATTACACATTGTAGCACGAAAAATCACAGAACTTTTTTGGCAAATAATGAAAAAAATAAACCCAGAAAATTTCCCGTTTTGCCCCATAACTGAGGTAAGATGGGAAACGCTGTGGGGGCAAAACGAGTACACATTTAAATTGGATAGACAGCGTTCACAAATATGTGCCTCTTCATCTTCATATGTTAAATAGATTATCTATGTGATTCCGCTGAGCTTACTGATAAGTAAATAATACGAATCTCTTTTCCTGTTTTGCCAAAAAGTCTTGCTTCCATAGATTTCACGTACTTCGCCAGCTCATCGTCTTGCTCTGCTGTGAAAACAGTTTAAAGTCGTCTCGAATGCGTTTTTAGTTCCATCATCATCAGTTTCAGACATCATCAGTTTCACGAGCTTTTCTGACTCTGCATTTAATATAAATTTTTATTATTTAGCAAAACGGTATCCCATTATGCCCCGATCATCTTGCCGCGATCCACATGTAGGCAAACAAGGTGAAGCGATTCTAACCGAAAACGTTACCAGCGAAAAAATCTAGTCTCAATTTAATGTTTTGAACAACTACAATAAGCCTAGGATTAAAACAATACATTAAGTCAAGTACATATCTACATGTCGACACATCAGGTTTTGAACTAGGTATCGCATAAAAAACTTGAAATTTCACTTTTTTCTCTCGGTCATGCAAAAACGTGTTCTAACCTCTTCGCTCTGCTCGGACGCAGAGGCGGAGAGGAAAGTTCGTGCAAATAGCGCCGTCGCTGCCTGGTCCGAACACGATTACCATTCACACACAAAAGCTTATTTCCTATCCTGCCCCGAACTTCATCTTGCCCCGGTCTCCCCTACAAATTATAGACGATAATGTTTCAATTGTAATATCGTTAATGACTTTATAAACACTTCGACCACGGAGATTCAGGACTGTAAGAATATAACACGACATATTCTAGATCTCGAGAGTACCAACCGATAACCACCATGTATGTACATGAGTAGTGGTTTCGCGCAAGACCTTTGTACGGCGCGCCGGGGTTACTATGAATTTCCGGGAAGAAAGGTGTAATAGCTTGTACAGAATAAAATCTCTTGTGATTACTTCGTATGAAATGTTTACAGTTTATTGATTGTTTGTGTTTTATTTCATAAAGTAGGTAATGCAATAATACATTTCTAGTCGTAAGAGAATTTTCCATGCAATAAAGTTGTTATTGTCACGTATTATTGCGAAATATTAATTTAAAAATTGAAAAAAAATAAGGGTGATAGATTAATACTCAGAGAAGCCAAAAATCAAATAAAAGTAAAAAGGGCGTAAGAGACGTTTACCGCTTTATTGCCCGGGGCCAGCGATATCACAGTCATTTAAATTCAGGGAGACGAAAATACCTTCGAGTGAATCTCATGCCTTTGATGTCACTATTTTGGGGATGTCTTACACTAGTGTGAAACGGAGCGCGATGCCGTGATGTTATTCCAAAGGCCATTAATGTCTTGGATAAATGCCAATTTAATTAAATTTTGGTATAAAGGAGCTTTCCGTTGAAGCCATGTTAACCTTTCGTTGAATCATCTAGTTGATAGAAAAATTAAAGGGATTTCTACCGTGTTAATAAAATAGTTAATAATTTGAAGCGCTCATAGCCCGGCGGCTTGCGTCGATCCTAAGCGATCGACAAAGTTAAGCAACAGCGGACGTGGTCGGTAGTCTGATGGGTGACCGCTAGTGGCAAAATTTCTTGAGCGCTTCCGTGCTTCGGAGGGCACGTAAAGCCGTCGGTCCCGGTTGTTATCGATTGATAGCAGTCGTTAAGCCGTGTCTAAGCCTTCGGGCGGCTTGAAAACTTTCGACACTGGGTTGGCCACTAACCCCTCCACCAATCCGCATTGGAGCAGCATGGTGGAGTATGCTCTAGGCCTCCTCAATAATGAGGAGAGACCCGTGCTCAGTAGTGTATTAATGGGTTGTAACCAATGAATTAATATTTTTTATGCCAATAGTTTTCCCGATAAATTGGTGAGTATTTAGTTATAAAGGCAACCGAATAATAACGAGCCTTAAATACTGGTGTCCACGCATGGACAAACCAAATAAAAGACATGAATTGTCTACTGTTATTTGTATTGTTTAGGTTCCAGTTAAATTACAATTTTTACAAGCGCGACATTTTGGTAACGTAATTATTCCGCGTAGCGTCCATTCCATAGAGAGCGAGCTACAGTCTTTTTCCACAGATCACACCATAGATAGATTGTTTTTTATTTTACTGCACAACCACAGATAACACTAAATTGTCACTGAACTGTCCACACGATTAGGTAAGCGGCGCGTACATCCTCCGGGGCGTTGAAAGTTTGCTTTCAACTAGACTTCAGGAACATTCAAATTGCCTCCTTCCTGTGCAGGTAACAGGCACATCTTATTGATCGCCCTCCTAATTACTCCCTTCTTTGTGAGTACATCGGCCACCCTGCTGATTCCATCAGGTCCCGGGTATAGGCGACTGACACGCGCCAAACGCCATTGCAGCGGAGGTAAGTTGTCCTCTTTAAGTATAATTAAATCTCCGACCTTAAGCTCCTGTTGCCTCGTCTGCCACTTCGTCCTTTGCTGGAGCTCAGCCACAAACTCCACGCGCCATCGGTCCCAAAAATGCTGGCGTAGCTTCTCGATGAGCTGGTATCGGTTGGGGTGCTTTGCAGTGACAAGTGGTGACGGCAATGAGGTAAGACTTCGCCCTATCAGGAAGTGCCCTGGAGTCAGTGGAGAGGGATCAGTAGGGTCTGACGAAAGAGGAGTGAGTGGACGCGAATTAAGGATTGCTTCAATCTGTGTGAACAGCGTAGTCAACTCCTCAAACGTCAGTGAAGCATTAGCAGCCACACGTTTTAGGTGGTGTTTGGCAGATTTAACCCCAGCCTCCCATATTCCACCGACATGTGGGGAATATGCGGGACTAAACAAAAATTTAATTTCTGCATCATTTGTAAAATCTGTGACTGACTGACGGCAAGATCTTAAAAGTTTACCTATTTCATTATTAGCGCCTCGAAAATTAGACCCGTTATCACAATAAATCACAGCAGGTTTGCCTCTTCTTGAAATAAACCTTCTCAATGCTAAAATGAATGAGTCAGTGCTCAAGTCACTAACTAGCTCTAAATGTAATGCCTTGGTAGAGAGACACACAAACAGACATAAATAACATTTTGACACTCGATTTCCTCTACCTTTACGGCTAGATATCATAAACGGTCCAGCCATATCGACTCCACATGACTGAAAGGCGAATGCAGGTGTAGTCCGATCAGAGGGCAAATTACCCATCATAGGTTGGATGGTTTTTCCACGATAACGAAGACAAACAATACATTTTCTCACTACACTGCGCGCCAAATTCCGTCCACCGATAGGCCAAAATTGCTCTCTTGTAGAAGCCAGAAGTAGTTGAGGGCCTGCATGAAATAATTTTAAGTGTTCATTAACCATGATCAATTTAGTTAAGTTATTCTTTGCATCCAAAATCAGGGGATGATTTTTATCATAACTGTATATTTTGTTTTCTAATCGACCCCCTACTCGCAGAATCCCATTGGGATCTAAAAATGGGGCAAGAGAGAGCAGTTTTGACTTCCTATCTAAGAGCTTATTATTTTTTAGAGCTTCCATTTCTGAACTAAATGATTGTGATTGGCTGACTTTAATTAATATATTTAATGAACTATTTAATTCTTCCAAATTTAGAGGACCAGATAATTTTGAATTATTTTTATTGCAATTATTTATGAAACGCAATACATAAGCATATGTTCTTTTCAATTTATTAAAATTTGAATAGTTTTCAAAATTAATTAAATCATTAATTAAACTTACATTACAATGTATTGATTTTGATTTAGTAGTTTTAAATTCAGGCAAATTATGTGGTTCTCCAATAAATGTTTGCTTAGGCCAAGCAGAGGGGGGTTGCTTAAGGAACTCAGGCCCTTCCCACCAGAGCAGAGAAGATTGCAAAAACTTAGGGTCCACACCCCTGGATGCCATATCAGCTGGATTTTCATTTGTCGGTACATGCTGGAAGATGAACCCTACAGTCAACTCATTGATCTCGTTAACTCTATTGCACACAAAGGTCTTCAAATCTCTTGGTTGAGCTTTTAGCCAGCCTAACACAACGGTTGAATCCGTCCAAATATATTTTTGAGTTATGTTGCACCTTAATTCCTTTAAAACCTTTGTGGAAAGCCTTGCACCTAACAGGAAACCACACAATCCTAATCTAGGTATAGTGAGTTGCTTAATCGGGGCAACACGAGCCTTAGCGCATAATAACTTCACTACCCCATTACTATCACTGCCTTCGGACTTTAAGTAAACACAGGCAGCATAGGCCTGTTGGGATGCATCAACAAAACAATGCAATTGGACATAATTAGGACAGTCACATAGAACATGTCTTGGAATTTTAATATTAAATAAAACTGAAAATTCTTTTATAAGTTTAGACCATTGTTTAGTGAAACTATCAGGAACTTCATCATCCCACTGAAGCTTGGAAGTCCATAAATACTGTAATAATATCTTGGTAACAATTGTACATGGACACAATAGTCCTAGGGGATCAAATATTTTACTAGTAGTTGAAATGACAGATCTCTTAGTTGTTTTGCTGCTAAGTTCTAAATTTGTTGAAAACTGTAGTGTATCAGACTTTGGAGAATAATTGAGGCCCAACACACTAGAATCCTTATACAAATCAAGTGCTTCAGACATGTCTGGAGCATTAGAAAACAATTCAGAACAATTGGAACGCAACTTCCGTATAGGTAAGCAAGCAGAATTTAAAACTTGTATAACACCGTCTGCAATGCGTCTTAAACCTTGAATATTATCACATCCTGTATTGAGGTCATCCATATAAAAATCATTTTTAATAACATTTGCAACAATAGGATCAGAACATTCCAATGACAACTGAAGAAGACATCGAGTACTCAAGAAAGGAGCAGATGCAGTACCATAGGTGACGGTATTTAGTTGCAAAACTTGAATGGGCTGCTCCATCTCTTCCCTCCACAAAATGAGCTGTAAATGTCGCTGGGATTTATCTACTTCAATCTGACGATACATTTTCTCTATGTCCCCTATCAATATGTATTTGTGCTGCCGAAAACGTAACAAAATAGCATGCAGATCACTTTGAACTACTGGACCGATCATCTGTATGTCATTCAAAGACTTTCCAGAGGATGTTTTGACTGAAGCATTAAAAACAGTTCTCAACTTTGTTGTTTCACTCTTTTCTTTAATCACAGCGTGATGTGGCATGTAATAACCAAAATTAGGTCTCTCAATTGGACTCAAATGACCTAAATTTTTATATTCATTTATAAATTCACAATACTTCTGCTTTAAAATAGGATTTTTATTTAATTTCTTATTTAAATTGTCTAGACATTTCTTAGCAACATAATAATTATCATGGAGTGCCTCTTCAGGCACCTCCTTCATAGGCATTTGAACACTAAAACGACCATTAGGTAAACGGGAGTAGGTGTCTACAAAATGAGACTCACAAAGCTTTTCCTGTAAAGACTTAGTCTTAGTAGTTGGAAGGTCATCAATTTTCCAAAACTTTTCAATTGATTCACTAATGTCTTGAGTAAAATTACAAAATACACGACCAACAGGCTTAGCTAGCTTAGAATCAAATGATAAAGGCCCTGCCACTAACCACCCCAATTTGGAGTTTTGCAACACAGGTTTATTAGCACCCAGCTTAATAGTGTTTGATTCAATCAAATACCAATAAACATCAGCGCCCAACAATATATCTACTTCGGCAGGGATATAAAATTTAGGATCAGCAAGTTCAATATCACCTGGAAGTTCTAAATTTTTAACATTGACCAATGAACCCGGTAACAATCCAGTAATTTGTGGCACAACTAGAAATTTGGAGCTGAAGTTAAATGAATTGACCCTTGATTTAATTTTAAGTTGACAACACTCTTTTATATTACAGGAAGTATTATTAATGCCAGCAATGTTTATTGAATTTTGATCAAGAGTAAGGTTTAGTCGCTCAGTTAAATTCTGAGTTATAAATGAAGATTGACTACCTGTGTCTAAAAATGCACGCGCAATACAGGTCTTGTTGTCACTCACTACCTCAACAAGAGCTGTACACAATAAGACAGAGTTGTGAGTCATTGTGTTAAGTGATACTGGCATTGATGCAGACATTGGTTCAATGGCGGAGTCAGAAGTATTCCCACTATGCTGCATATGTAAGAGAGTATTGTGCTTACCTCGACACACACGACAACCACCCTTGAGTCTACATACATATGCATTATGACCACCTAACAAACAATTCCTACATAGTCGGTGCTTATGCACTTCAGTGATTCTATCATCCACACTCATATCTTTAAATTTGGAACACTCATGTAAACGATGCCCTTCATTACAAATAATACAAGACTTTGACTTTTTATCAAATGACACAACAAAACTTTTAGACTGGCTATAATTATTATTATTAAATTTTGTTTTATTTTCCCTTGGCACAAATTTATTTTCACTTCTTTCAGATCGATTGTAAGCAGTTTCTAACACTTCAGCCCTATTGCGCAAGAAAGTAAAGAAATCTTCTAACGTAGGCAAATCAGCGAGAACCTTCCTATGTTCTTCCCACTTTTCACTTGTCATATTATCTAACTTGGACGCAACCATAAAAATAATAAGTGCATCCCATTTGTCTGTGGGTTGGCCTAGATTATCAAGTGCCCTTAAATGCTTAGACACATGGTCAACCATAAAACGCAAGGCTTTAAAGGAATCCCTTTTCAATGGTTCCATATTAAACAAAGACTTCAAATGATTGTTAATTAATACATTTTTGTTATTATACCGCTGACATAAAAGCTCCCAAGCTGTTTTGAAGTTCTTTGCACTAAATTCAAGTGACTTAATTACTATTAATGCACTTCCTGTTAATGAAGTTCGCAAATAATGAAACTTATTAATTTCTGGCATATTACTACTATTAATAATTGACTCAAATGTGTCCCTAAATTCCAGCCACTGTAAATAATTCCCATCAAAGGTAGGTAAATGGATTGTAGGCAATTTAATGGAATTATACTGATTTGAATGACAACTGTGTACCGAGCCAGCCTCAGACTGAGCCAACAAATGCTTGACTACCGGGGAGGATTCTAATATATCCTGCCCTTCGGCAATAATTTCCAAAAAATTGTTTTCAATAGTCTCTCTTTCAGCCACTTGTTCATCAATATTTTTATGCAACAACTCAATTTTCCCTTGAATATCATAGAAATTGTTTAACATAATTTGAATTTTTTCAATCTTCAATGCTAATTGTTTGTGAGAAATACTTGATAAATTGTTAGTATCTATCTCGCGAATATAGTTCGAATACTTAGTTAGAAGGCCCTTAATAACCCCTCGCTGCTTAATAAGCATAGAAAGTTCAGTTTTATCATCCGACCTAGACTCCTCAGGAGTGTCGATACGTATTACACCTTTATCTCTCTCAGTCATGTTTGAAGCAAGTAAAATTAACACAAGATGCAATAATATAATAATAGACTAACCTGACTAACGCGTAAAAAACAACCAGCCGTTCACACAAATTGAATTGCAAAAAGGGAAATTTAGGTTAAGAAATTAGGATTAGGGCTACTTCCCTGGGCTAGACCTGTCCTCTTGAGGCCCCAAAGCAAAGCAGCAAACAGTCCCATGCAATTTAGATAGCTGATTTCTTCGTTCCTCTTCGGTTGACGATTGGACTTAGTCGTTTGCCAACGCGGCGTCGCTTGGCTTGCAAATCGTAATGGTGCTTTCTTCAAATCTTCTTATGAAAATATCGAAAGTTGTGTCCTGTCACGGTCGCCAAAATTTGTCCACGCATGGACAAACCAAATAAAAGACATGAATTGTCTACTGTTATTTGTATTGTTTAGGTTCCAGTTAAATTACAATTTTTACAAGCGCGACATTTTGGTAACGTAATTATTCCGCGTAGCGTCCATTCCATAGAGAGCGAGCTACAGTCTTTTTCCACAGATCACACCATAGATAGATTGTTTTTTATTTTACTGCACAACCACAGATAACACTAAATTGTCACTGAACTGTCCACACGATTAGGTAAGCGGCGCGTACAACTGGACTATTAGTTACAATTAATAACAGCATTAATTATGAGTAATAGTCTTGTAGCGGTGCGATACCTAATGTTACAAGTTCTACTTCCGGCATCCCGATATAACCCAACATTAATTATAATAATTATACAATTGTGTGTATAATAATTCTGTGTATTATAATTTATTCCTACGATTTATTAATAAATTCATTTATTGTTTGAGATTATATAAGTGTTATTAACTTCCGATTTAACTGTAAAGTGGGGTTGAAGGTAGGATATAAATATGGCGAACTAAGGTTGTGCAGGGCATTATTTTTGTATCAGTTGTAAGGGGAAGTTCTGCCCGAATGTATACTTGTAAAATTAATTGATACTGCTGAAGTTTATTTTTGGGAAATAACCTAACGATAGGGAAGTTCATCGTCCTTGCTGCAGCCAGTGTGATAGCCTGCATCACACTACAGTAATATGAGCGCGCGCCGCACATAATGCTGACCACACAACCACAAGCAACTTTGATTACCACAGTGTCATTAGTGATATATATTAATCAAAATTAAATATGGCAACAAATAACCTATGTATTACAAAAAAGAATTGGGATGTAGGTATGTTAGATTGGTGATCAGAGAAGAAGTAGGTACTTGCGAATGGTATTAAATTTGATCTTATCGTTATTTTTCATCCTAATCAAACATTTAATTGGTTATGAACTATTCTCACTTAAATTTTCAACATTTCATTTTAAATTTTTATGCACTTTTTTATACAACCCAAGTCCGGGAATAGCGCTCTGGGAATATCCAAGAAGAAAATTTCATTTCACAATTTGCATGTACAAAAAAGATCGTAAGAATCGTATTGCAGAGGATCAAAACCAGTCCGATCAATGTGGATAAAACTTCGATCTTCGAGTGGCGTAATAAAAAGGATGAATTAGGAAGACTGGTAGCATTAGAAGTGTTAATGTACAAGTCGAAAAAGTAAAATAATTTCACACTTTTGATTCTTACTTCAAGAATTTAATATTTAATTTTCCCCATAACTTTAGATAGGATTTTTTAATTTTCTTTACTACTTTAGTACTTCAAACCCTTTTACAATAAGCCTGAACTTAATGCTTAACAACAATCGTACCACACGTAATGGTCAGTGGCTTAGGTTCGTTCAGTTAACGGGAGATGTCATTAATAACGTTAGTTGGTCAGTTCATAAGTAAATTATGAAAACAGGGGTAGAGACTGTGGAGGAAAAGGGGAGATATCCCGCCAGGCGATGTCACTGCCTGGGGACCGCGGTCCGAATGTTAACTTCGGACCATTTGTATATATAGTTTGTATCTCTTGTAACTTTGATATCGCGATTGAGGATACGTCATCTGATTGGCCAGTTCAGTATGACGCGTATGACGTAGTCTATTGTTTACTGCACTCGTTGCTTGTGGTTGTGTGGTCAGCATTATGTGCGGCGCGCGCTCATATTACTGTAGGTATCGCGCCGCTACAAGACTATTACTCATAATTAATGCTGTTATTAAATATATATATATATATATATGTCGGAGATAGTAAATCCATGATATTGTTTGATGCTATGTAATCTGTGGTAGGCGAGGTGGTCGATGGTGAATCGATACTCTGTGGCGCGCGGGAGAACTGGGGATTAATGGAGAAATATGAAAAGAAATTAATATCGCATGCGATCGCAATCTTGTGCTGTTGTGCTTGTAAAAAGTTCCTTATTAATTTTAATGCCGTGAATCTCTAATAGTTGTTTATAAAATAAAGTGTATCCGCGAGTGCGAGTGGTTCGATCGATAAATCAATATCGTAATATCGCAAAGCAAATCCAATCAATACCAAAGCAAACCCAAACCGAATATTCATAATGAGCCATACATGAGCATTGAATAAAGTAGCTGGTTGTGTGTTGTTGCTTGGCTCTGAACTCTTGTGTTTTATTTGATATCCTGACAAGTGCCCCCGTCATATATATATATATATATATGTCACAATCACAAGCGAGCTCTCGTCGCCGGTGGCTCCTGATGACGAACCTCGGAATCGGTTCGAAATTAGTCGGGCGAATCCGACAAAACAGTAACGTGAGGTAAGCCGCGTGATAAAATGTATTCAAACACTCACGAATCATTCAGTGCTAAAATGTACAAATACCTTGGAGCTTGGGTGAATGAACAATGGGACAGTGAACAAGAAATTCGTACCCGGTTTGAAATCGCCCGAGCATGTTTTAAGAGAATGGAGAAGGTTTTGTGCAGTCGTAAATTGTCCATAAAGCTCAGAGTAAGAATGCTCCATTGCTACGTCTGGCCAGTAGTGTTTTATGGTAGTGAAGCTTGGACATTGAAAGCCGACACCCAGAAATGTCTCGAAGCCTTTGAGATGTAGTGTTACCGGAGAATGCTCCGTATTGGCTGGACCAGAAAGTTTCCAACGTCAGAGTACTCCAGCGCGTCGTCAGAAGCAGGGAGTTGCTGCCATCCGTGAAAAAGAGAAAAGTCGAATATCTGGGACATGTCCTGCGACACGAGCGATACCAACTGCTCCAGCTTATAATGATGGGCAAAGTAGCTGGCAAGCGACGCACTGGAAGGAGAAAGAAGTCCTGGTTGCGCAACATCCGAGAATGGACGAACATCGTTAGCGTCGAACATCTATTTCGCTTGGCGCAAGATCGCGAAAAGTTCTCAGAGCTGACAGCCAACCTCCAGTAGTGGAGAGGCACGAGAAGAAGAAGATTAGTGATATTCTCAATATCAAAATAAATTGATTGTTATAAGAATCGTCTCACATGGTTCATTGACCGCTAAACACATTATCTCTCATTGCATCGCGGAACCGGATAAAAAGCGTTCTTTATCAGGGTTATCGTAAGTTTGGCGACTGCCCTGATATTGGCCCTCGGCCGTAAGCGTTAGCAACCACTAACCATCAGGTACCCCATGTTTAGTCAACTCTTCAGGTTTATAAATCCGGTGACATTCGTTGATATTGTAGCCTACTTGGTGGCTCTGCATGCAAAGCCAAGGTTCCTGGTCTTGATCGTGTTAGACGTTTATTTCTTATTATCTATATCTATTATTAACCATCAGGTATCCGTGCCGCAAGGCGGTATACTCTCTCCAATAATGTTTTCGCTATTTATCAATTCCATTTGCACTAATTTCGACCGTTCGTATCATCTGTACGCTGACGACCTACAATTGTATGTCCAAACTGATATTGAGAATATCGACAGTGCGATTACCAAAATTAACGAGAACCTGGTGGCAATAAGGGATTGGTCTCTGAGGTATGGTGTGTCAGTTAATCCTGATAAGTGCCAAGCCATGCTGGTAGGGGGGTCAAAAATGCTTTCCAAAATCGACATGCTGAATTTACCACCAATTCGATACAACAATGTGGATCTCCCATTGAAAAACTCTATTAAAAATCTCGGACTGCATATTGACTCCACCCTTAGCTGGCGCACGCATATTACGGAGGTAAGTAGAAAAGTGGCTGGTACACTGCGGTCTCTATACCGGCTTAAAAACTTCTTACCAGTTAAGACGAAAATCATGTTGGTGCAGGCGCCCTTGTTATCCCCCATCTGGATTATGCTGATGTGTGTTATACAGATCTGTCCGAGGAACTTCTGAATAAACTGGAGCGCCTTCTCAACAACTGTATTAGATATATCTTCGGTTTGCGTAAATATGACCACATTTCCCAATACCGTTCCCAGCTTAAATGGCTTCCTATTCGTCAGAGGCGAAACTCCAGGATTCTCTGCGCATTATATTCTATACTGAATAATGCGACTTCTCCTGCTTATTTAAAGGAAAATTTTCAGTTCGCCTGTTCTATACATGACAGAGGACTCCGTTCTTCATCTAACCTCAAAGTCCACCTTCCAACCCATAATACGGGTTTCTTCGGGAACTCCTTCACAGTTCAGTCAATACTGCTCTGGAATGCTTTGCCTGTTGACATTCGGAAATCGCCCACACTGAGTTCGTTTAAGAGACAGGTCAGGCAGCACTATCTGAAGCAACTGGAATAACATCTGTCGTCATCATGTGTGAAGTTTTGTTCAGACATTGTTTAGATACCTCACATTATTTTATAGTATAATTATATGTATGCATAGGCTATATAATATATATTTTTTATAATATATATGTATCTATATAAGGATGTCCTTATCGTGTTTATTTATTATTATTAAGTATTTTGTTGTATATATTATAAATATAATATTATTGTATAAATAAATATATATTTGTTTTTGCTTTGTGGAACCTACTACAACCTCTCACCAGCTCCCAGGGTTGACTGGTAGAGAATGCCACTTGGCATTAAGTCCGCCCTTTGTATACCTTTAAGCTAAGGTTGCAATAAAGAATAAAAAATTGGTTGCCTGTAACGTCGGTATACGGGCGAAAGTTTTACGTGACAACGACTTTAAGTGGTAAAATAATTTTAATGTGAATATTCATTCGTATAGTAGGAAGAAGGATGAAATAATAGTAACAATTTAAAACATTTATTTATACTGTCTAACCGTCATGTGAAGGCGGAAGCAATTTAAGTATAATGTTTTATTTTTGTTAAATAGTTCCTCACTTGTAAACAAGATGGCATTGTACCAATTTGTGAAACGCGCTAACGAGTGTAACGTGGAGTTTATATAAGAGAAAAATTTGTAAAGGTCAATGTGTCGACTTCTTTGGTTTTATAATAAACTGCTATTTTGGGTTTGCAAGCAGTTGTGGTTATTTGTGAAGTTGACCCTGCGTTCCCGTATCTTCACGGGGTAAACGTATACAAAGAATTATATTTAAAACATTGTAACACCATCCGCCATCTAGCGCTGCTAACTAGCGATGTAACGATCTCGAAATTTTTCAAACCGACTTGAGTCTTGAATCGGTTTGAAAGTTATGCAAACCGACTTGTAAACCGAACCGCAAAAATCTACGTAAACCGGTTTGAAACCGAGTTATAAACTGAACTGACAACTTTGACACCGAAGTCCATGCGATGGACCATTTCTATTGTTCTTGCTAGAATTATGACCGGATTATGAATACTTTAACTCTTCGTTTCTGGTAGAGACCAAGAACGAATTAAAATCGTGTTTGTATTTTCATATTTTTATAACCATAAAGAAGAAAAAAATGCGAGTACAATATACTTATATATTTATTTAATGAGACCAAGAAACATGAAATAATTTTGTACACTTCTAAGAAAATTAAGTACTATAATTGAATTTAATAGTCTTACATTTATAAAGAGCCATATAACACTTTATCTAAACGCACTGAAATAAAACACTAAACACAAACCACAAACACTCCCTGCACTTGTTCAACGACTTACAACTCGACTCGTTAAAAATTTATAAAACGGTCTGAAATCGACGTAAACTGTCGCCGACTCGCCTCAGCCCGCGCCCGCGACCCCCGCATGCAGCCCGCGATCCCGCTCGCAGCGCGCGAACCGTGACTCCCGAGCCGACCCGACCCGAGCCGAGCGACTTACGATCACGACAGCTCAGCTCGTCCAGATCGGTTTGACATAGGATCAAACCGACTCGTACGGTTTGTGACTCAAACCGGTTTGAACCGGGTTGGTAGATCGAGTCGTTACATCGCTACTGCTAACCGTTAGACCATTAACCATTAGTCACAACTAAGTAGCGATGGTCGTTTTTATAAAAACGTTTTTGAGCAACGATGCCAGTACACGATGCCGGCATCCGATGCCGATATATTGAAAAACGGATGCCCGCAACAACGATGCCAACACCACCGAATGCGAGATGCGAGCGAGACAGTTGACAACGCAAGGAAAAGCGACGTTGACGATGCGATTCCTCGCACTGTAGGTACACACACAACCTACATATTCCATAATTTAAATGGAACAATCAAATGGAATGATCAGAAACAATTCTGCTCATCATTTCCTCATCCGGAAGGTTCTCATCCGATCGTCACATTTTATTAGCAGTATACATTATATTTTTATACTGAATGTAATGTAAAAAGAATAATAAAATTAAAATCAGTTTATAAACAAAAAAGTTATGCTAAAGCCTAAAACATACATACATAATAAAATACAGTAGAATTGATAACTGTCCCCTTTTTGAAGTCAGTTAAAAATTAAAAGTCGTAAACTCGTAACGTTAAAATATGCAAGCAACGAATGGTATCATTATGGCACCGTTACCGAGCATCTAAACGCCGCAGCGCCGCGCCGGTGTGTATATCAGCCGGCACCTAAGTCGCATGGGCGCATCGATGCCAGAAAAAACGATGCCGGCATCGGATGCGGTTTGCTTATTAACGATGCGCATCGATGACAAAATATAGCGAAAACGCCCATCTCTACAACTAAGTGAGGTAACAAACTAGTTACTCTACTTAACCATAGATGGCGCTGTACCATTTTCTGTACACTGTCACCAAGGAACGTGAGCGGAGCTTACTAACGCAGTTTCTTGGAGTGCCTCCCGGCAAACCAATTTATAAGACGTTGTCACGTCAAAATAAATAAATAAATAATAAATATCCTGTCATCTTTGTCAACCCTCTAAGCTTTATTCGACTTTTCAATTAAAATTAAATGAGATTCTCCTCACCTCAAGATAATCACATTCTTTCAAGCGTAAATAAGTAAGTATAACGCGCTTCCCCATTTCTCACCTGCCTGATTCTGCAGATAAATCAGTGGGTTCACGGGGCTTACCAGTAGGAGCGGACCTTAATTAAATCGTTGTTAATTTATCAAAAAGCTCACTTAGGTACTACGCTTGAAATTTTCAAGTGCTAAGTAAGTCAGCATTTGTGGTATGTAAGATGTAGCAAAGGAATCCGTATAGGATTACTCGCATTTTATATTTTTTTCGGACAAATAGGAGTTATATGAAAATAATAAAACACATCATATTATAGTTAACAAATTATTACTTAATTTAGGAGTTTCACTGGGAGTTGAAAGAAGTTTTGGAAATATTTTGAATGAATAGTTTTTGAATGAAACTCACAAATCACCACCTATCTCTCAACTTATTTAAAAAAAGACTATAAGCTATAAGTATTGTTCAAACATACCTGAATTCTGGCGATGAGACAACAAAAGATGACGTAGTCACGTATGAAAATGTTTGATGTCGTCACTGAATTCCAACGATCAGTAATATTGCGGTTTCAGTATACTCACCTATTGTTACATTGGAAAGAATTTCAAAAAATGTCAGCTCGTGGTTTTAAGTCTGAAAATGCATGATCATAATTCTTTGGTGTACTAATTGTAATTAAATTCCCGCGGTTAGTTATCTTAGGCTATTTGATTGTTTACCAATTTACTCTTGGGTAAATCCCATGACAAAACTTCGTAAATTTTATTTATTCGTCACGTAAATATCAGGTGAGATTGAATTTGAAGACATTTTAGAATTAGCTCCGTTGTTATTTTATGAAATGTTTCAATGTTTTACAGACTTTGGCCGACAATATATCCGCAGTGATCCTCTTTGATGAAACTGTGTATCAGAAAACTGATGACGGAACGCCGTTTATAAAGCTTCTTGATAAAAAAGGCATTATTCCTGGAATCAAAGTCGACAGAGACGTGGTACCACTCTTCTTGTCGGAAAACGAGGTGACCACTCAAGGTGATTGAATGATGAAGTTCGTTGCTTATTCTATAATTCGCACAAATAATCTTGACTTGACTTTCCTACCTCCGAGGATTTCGACGACGCTCCAAGCGACGGGAATTTCAAAGCTTGAGTATAACATAGGGTTAAAGATAGAATGGAAATCATGAAAAATGATTAAAGACCCAAATGGCGCAAAAGGTCGGATCGCTGTTTCAAGAGCCTGAGTTCGATTCCCAGCGCGGCGAAAGTTTGAATGATAAGTTTAAACCGTTCTTGGCCTGGGTGCGTGTCCTTGTCTTGTGTGTTGTCCATGGCATGCACTATATAGGGAATACTAGTGTGGGGCTATGAGTGTGTACCTACTGTGTAGAGTTATAAAAAAAACTATGATTGTGCATTAACTGACTTGTACCTTTTTCTAGGCTTAGATGACCTTGCCAAACGTTGCGCAAACTACAAGAAGTTGGGCTGTCGTTTTGCTAAATGGAGATGCCCGTTGAAGATCGGAGAGCATACACCTTCAGTACAAGCTATCCAGGATACGGCCCAGGTCTTGGCTAGATATGCCTCTACATGCCAGAGCGAGGGCTTAGTGCCTATCGTAGAGCCCGATGTTTTACTTGACGGTAAGGTATTTTAGGACCAATAGGAACAGCCCTTCTTCATGCAAAATGTACCAGCTTACCATGCCTTGCAAAGAAAATGTACCTCTTGCCACATCAAATCTTCTCCAATGCTAAAAATGGTCACTCAGCATTTGTTCATTAATTTTCAACCATTCATTGTTTCATCCTCTCTATTCATTAATTATATCTGTCATATCTATCTCGCATTTTAATATTGCATCTAAATTCGCAAACAGATATTGCACTTAAGTTTAGTCCCGGTGAGTATTTCTGGATCTATAGACATCATCGTTGACTAATGACCCCTTTATTCGTAGGCCAACTCATCACTACTGATTCACTGATGATGTCACGTTACTAAAGTCCCGTACCCTCGTATGATTGATTGCTTAAAAAGTACCTCGACTTTTAAGTGCTTTTAATGTGCGTCATGTTACAATTACCTATGTTATTATTTTTGATAAGAGTGTTATATAGAAATAACTTTATGAAAAGCGCTAAGCATAAACGAGCTATGTAAAAGTACCTACTAGTAGTAAAGGAGTTACGGCCATAAGGGTGTGTTAATTTATATAACTATTATTAATTTTACCAGGTGACCATGACATCGTAAGAGCGCAGAAAGTGACTGAAACTGTATTAGCAGCGGTCTATAAAGCGTTGAGCGACCATCACGTTTTCCTGGAAGGTACTCTACTAAAACCAAATATGGTACGTAGTATGTAATTAATTTCGTAATTACTGTTACCACAAAATACTAAACAGGCATTTCCTTTTTGTAAAAAGTTAGTTATAATTTCAGGTGTGCCTCCAAAAGTTTTCGTTTTCCTAGGTAGGAACACAAAAAGTTTCGGAACACTGAGTTGGGCGATGTTGAAACGTTAATTATTTAGTTCTTTACTATGTATGAGGAATAGGTCAAGGACTGTTAATCTAATTTAGCTGTGTTAGTACATACTTAATTGTTACTAATATTCCAGCTAGTAGTTTTAAGTAAGAATCTTGTTCTCATTCATTGTTACTACCCCTAAAGTCTATGCTGTTTGCTTCTTAAAATATATCACAATTCCTGTTAAAAATAGAAATCGTACTTATTAGGCACCGTGGCGTACGGTGGTATTTCTTATGAGTAAAAAGAGCCACTTCTACCGTGTAATAAAACCTTCAGTAGCTTTGATTCATTTTTTAATTCGACAGGTGACACCGGGACAGTCATATTCGAAGAGGAGTTGTCCAGAAGAAATTGCAGTAGCAACCGTTACAGCTTTACTTAGAAGCGTTCCTGCTGCAGTTCCAGGTTCTTTGCTAATTAAATTCGACCGATGACTAATTTACACACAACACAATACATAATATGTATACTGAATTAATAGACTAAGAGCATGAAACTTTGTATAGAGGTTCCTTAGATTGTAATGCGGGAAGCACTATTTGAGAGTTTCTTGAAATTTTCCTGGGATTCCACAGTAAGATCCTGACTTCTTTGCAAAAGGACCAACCATCTCGGAAGTACGTTCTTAAAAAACAGATTGGATCATAAATGAAATAATTGCTTTTTACAAAAAAAAAATAACCGACTTCAATCTTGATAAGTAGAGATAACTCAAAAACTACTCGCCAGATGGCGCTCAATTCAACATGTAAGTGTAAAGTTCTCGTCACTACAAATTAATGAAGCCCAAACACTAGATAACTGCAGTAAATCGTTGAGGAGTTCCCTCGACTGTCTTTCGGCTTCATCAGATCGACTCCAGATCTTCATGAAATGGTAGCGCTTTAATTTACTTATGATAACATGAACAAACACACTAGTTGTCCATACAATTTTCGAAAGTTCCCCTCGATTTCTCTGAGATGCCATCATCAGATCCTGGTTTCCTTTTCAGGGGACCCCACTGCGCATATCTACTTTACAACAAAAAAAGAATTATCAAAATCGGCCCATAAACGACGAAATAATCGCTGAACGTACATAAAAAAAAAGCATATATACGGTCGAATTGAGAACCTCCTTCTTTTTTGAAGTCGGTTAATAATGAAACTAGAATCTCTTCCTTTTTCTGAAATTCTTTAATAATTGCTAACTATATTTGCTAGTCTGTTAAGACGGTTTTATATGTAAGGTGTACCCGCTACGATTGAAAAGAGGAACCTGTTTCTTAACATGCATTTTGTCTCCAGGTATCGCTTTTCTGTCTGGGGGTCAATCTGAAGAAGAAGCAACCCTGAACTTGAATGCCATAAACCAGACCAGTTTGAAGAAGCCCTGGGCTCTCACCTTCAGCTATGGTCGGGCTCTGCAAGCCTCCGTGTGGAAGGTGTGGGCTGGGAAAGAAGAGAATGTGGGGAAAGCACAAGCTGAGTTATTGAAACGGGCTAAGGTATAAGGACAATTTATAAAGGCTTGTTGTTCTACCAGCTGTCTGTGAAATTTTTGTTTCAGTTTATCCTCTTTTTTGTCCCTGTAGGGTCCCCCCTGATTTACAAAAATCCTCCCTTAGTGCTATCCTACACTCCCCAACGAACTTTAATAATTGCAGCATAAGAAATACAATTGCACCGAAAAACCTCTCAGTTCATCCATTAAGTTTCGGACAATTCAAATATTCAATCTTGGACTATTGTAGGTACCAATTAACGCAAAATTTATGCCTATACATGGCCTATACCGTATGATATTGCACATCAAAGAGTTATTTATTATACTTGTAATAGTACCTATCTGGCTTTGGGTTTCCATTATGAAACCGCAAAAATACCGTACACTTTATGAAATTAACTGATCTTCGAAATAACACAATAGAAGTATAAGAGCTCATCTGCAGCTTAATTTGCATATAAAATAGCGTCATCGCGGGAAACTCCGATAAATATTATACATTTAAAATAGTTTGGATTTCACTAAGTCAAGCTTGAATCAGGTCGCGTTTGGGTAGCATTTACTCACGGCATGACACAACTTTTTCTTCATAAAGGCACAACATAAGGTCAATTATATGGTTAGATATGAATGAAATAAACTAAGAGTTAAAATTTTTAAAAGAAAAAAAATTGGATGATAGTCTAAAAACATCCAGCTTAATAAATTGATAAATGTCACGAAATCTCATTTTTTCAAACATTTTCGTCAGTAATATCTGCCGAACATATCAACCAATTTTGGAGCGCTATATGGCATTAGGCGTCATTTTTTAAATACAAGAGCTAATTAGATTATGGAATCAGTAGTTGCAAAGTCATTTGAACAAAAAAACATCGTCTTAACAACTTTCAAAAACCTTTCATTATTTTTATCGGCTACATGTAGGAAAGGATTTAAGTGAGGATGACGGCATAAATAATATGTATAATACAATTTGTTTTATGTTACAGAATCAAAGACTATTAAAGTGTCAAAGTCAATGAAAACATTAACTACAGTGCGCCCAACTTATCTCTGAAATGGCAAAATTTGGAACTAAAGAAAATTCATTCATAAGTACGTTGTGGTCATTCATCTGTCAGTTACTAGTGTGCAATGATTGGTCAAATGAATGTCAAATGCGTCCGACAGCGCCTCTTTCGTTTCAGTTTTAAGTTGGGTTTACTATAATTAACTATTAACTTTTATGTTAGTACTATGCGACAGAAACGCTGTCTGAATCAAAGTACATAATTATAGGACAAAGTAATTAAACAGTATGTTGAAATCAAATTGGTAAAAAATCAACTGTGAGTATGAAGTGGCATTACATAACAAGATGCCAGGATGACAAACTAACAGGAAAAGTAAATGAAACGAATTTACCGCAATAAGTGCAGCCGTTCGTGCTGTGTGGTAAAAGATTTAAGGAAAATAATATTGAGCAATAAATAACAAACAAATAAACATGCTGTGAGTAACCTTCACACACAACTCAGTTTGAGATTCGCGAGGGGTTTTCCTGAACTATAATTATTTTTTTGTGAACGAGTCCAATCTTTGATCAAGTATCTAATTAAGTGTCATACATTATGGTGTTATCTCGTAAGAAAAAAACTAGTTAGGTCGTGCAGCCATTTCCACTTTTATTATATTTAGATTAGACGATTAGATTTTTTAGACAATTAGAACTAGACTCTTACTAACAATTACTAACTTGATAACGAATGACATGGTCGTGCAGTCATTTCCACTTTTTTAGATTAGACGATTAGATTTTTTAGACAATTAGAACTAGACTCTTACTAACAATTACTAACTTGATAACGAATGACAGGACTAATAACTTATTTATTACCATTAAATAGTCTCAGTCTTAGTCCCCATACCTAAAAAACTAAATTAACCATCCTAGGCCCCGTATGAGTCTCATTTTGGGTCGGTTGCAGTTGCCAAAGGTGGCAATAGAAGGGATGCTAAACGTTCGCTTACTGCCTCAATTCTATTAATATACATTTTTGGTAACACTAGACAACTAACTAGACGGAAATATTTTGAAGACCCTCCTCATCACATCTTTCCTTACTGTATCTCACCTAAACTTTCCTCTCCTCTCCATACCTCATCTTCGCATTTTCTGCTAACGCTACATACTTTTTGCTGTTGTTTTTCTCCGTTACATTTGTTTACAATTCTCCTTGATGTTAGTGATACGGCCAAAAAGTAAGAACCCAAGCACATTCTATCTGTGGCAGTTCATTCATAACCAAACTTTATCATGTTTACGACATGTTATAATTATTATACAACAATGAAACGGAAAATACCATGATTATTCATTTTGGGAATAACCACCCATTCATTTATGAGTCGAGAATTTTATTCTTTCAATGTGACAATGGAGAAAAATGTTGAAGGTACTTTATACTATAGAGAGGGTAAATTAATTTAAGAGGAATGGATAGATAGGAGTTGATAGAGTGTTAAAAATCAGTTAAAACACTTTCACGCGTGCCAAGCCGCGGACATAGCTAGATTTTGAAATATGATTAGAAATTAAGTAATTATTAATTGGCCGCTTAAAATTTCAATGTATGTATTTTTAACAAGAAAAATGAATGACAGCTAGATACCTAATACGTGATTCTGTACGATTCTTAGAGGTAACGTAACAATCATACAATTCTTATAATAAAGCATTGAACATTCAAGTGGCCAATTACTAAACGATGGCCAATTTCTCCTCAGTTAACCCTATATGTTTTTAGCAATCATTTACCATTTTACAGGCAAACGGTTTGGCGTCTCTCGGACAGTACAAAGGAGCCTCAACCACTTCCGCAGCCGGTGAATCCAACTTTAAACAAAATTACTCATATTAATTTAAACCAAGATTTTGTAATATATTTTTAAGATAATTGGAAGAGATATTGTTTTATTGAATTAGTTCCAATGACATGATAAAACCTACGTGCAAAATATGATCTTTATAATCTGTTCAAGAATTGTTTGCTCGTAGGAGTCTTAATGCTTCATGTAGATCGCACATGTGCTTCACGTCTGGTCTCATACTTTGAGCGACATCTGACGGTTGGTTTTAGAGTTATGAATCCTCCTCCGTGCTTCGATATCCTCATTGCTGAGGGTCGTGACCCCCTCCACGGATCACTTTATCCCGGACTATGTTGCGCCAATGGTTCCGGTTCTCTGCATTGCGGATAGCTTCGTGCGAGAGTGCGTGAGAGTGGTGCGGATTTGATCCGACCAGCGCATCGGACTACGTCCTCGCGGTCTCGACCCCTGGACCTTGCCGGTGATGACGAGCTTCTCGAGATTATCATCGCTTCTCCGGGCAATGTGACCGAAATACTCAAGTACTCGTTGGAGACAGATGGTTGAAAGCCTTGTTGTAACTTTATGTTCTTTGAGTATCGACACATTAGTTCTCATAGCAGTCCAGGGAATGCGCAACATTCTTCTCCAGCACCACATCTCAAAAGCGTCAACACGCTTCCGGTCTTTTACCCTGAGCGTCCATGTTTCGGCTCCGTATAGGAATATGGAGAATACCAATGTGCGGACCAGTTTAATTTTGGTATTATTTCTGATGTTCCTGTCTTTCCATATTCCTTTTAGTTGGCTCATAGCACCTTTGGCCATTCCTATTCTTCGTCGGATCTCTGACTCACAAGAGCCAGTATTAGAGATAATGGAGCCGAGGTAAGTGAATTGAGTCACTTTTTCAAGGTTTAATGCCCCAGTGAGCTGTAGTTTGTGACTACGGTCAACCACCATTATTTTGGACTTCTCCTTGTTAATTTGCAAGCAATTTGTAATTTGTTAATTTGAGTTATGAATAATAAGGCGTATTTAAGTTTGGTATCTGATATCCTTTGATTGGGTGTACCGATTTTCTTTGGAAAGTGGTGGTTGTAGCCTAGTCCCAAATAAATTTGAGCAACACCTGATGAGTATTTTGTCAGTTACTCATATCTATTGATCTTGGAGTCGGTTGCTTTTTTTGTAAAAATATATGTAGTTATATTAATAGTAATAATATATCTAATATGATGTATTTCAAAACGTTATTCAAAATCTGGTAGGGCCGCATCAGGTTAGGTGTGGGAGAACCTCAATGCGTCATTTGTAAATGCGACCTGAAAAATACGTAATGTTTTTGTTATTTGTTATGAAATTTATAATAGCATTTCCAAGTACTTGATGCTGTAAACACCGACAGACAGCACAACTCTATATTTATTACGTAATTTAAATTTTATCTTATGAAACTTTGTTTTATTTCTTGAACCTAAGTTAATCGTACGTTTGTTAAAACGATATCGACCTACTAGTTTTAAGTACGTTTTTTCTCAACAAAATCCCATGCGAAGGAAGCAAGGACCTACTTGGATAGAAGTATTGACTGGACACTGGAGCAGTAAACGGCGGGTAGGGACATGTAAAGTTTAAATCTATTTCTGAATAATTTTAAAAAGCCGAATACAAATTAATCAAGTGTGTCCGATGTAATACCACTGAAAACAGGTAAACAATCTTATCAATAACGTCAGCGGATTATATACATAAGTACCTACACTACACGGGATAACCAAAACGGTCACTACGGTAATTTGCTTATCTTATCTTAGTTGGTAGTTTGTACCCACCTATTTCTAACAAGTTTTTAAAGGCCACTTACGAATTTGTCTCGTTGTCAACAATTATTTTTTACTGTTTTTCTATCTATGGACTTATTAAAAGAGGAAACTGAATGCTTTATAATAGCAACGAACATGTAGTAAAGAAGAAGATTTATATTTAAGTGTGACTTCACTTAAAAGCGTAAATGAGTATAATGTGCTCGGTCCAAAATTCAGTTTAAAATCTACAAACGCATTATCGTTGCGTTGCCGGTCGACTGGAAAGTCAATATCTCGTCTAATACTGCCTACTCGAGTCTGCAGTTGTGATAGCTGAAGTGTTTAAACTTTGGACTCCCGATTTGGAGGTCCGAAGGTCTAATCCTGCACGCACTTTTAATTTATTTACACGTCAAAAATTGGCTATCATTTGCTTTGACATAGGACTGAATATATTGTGATGAAACCAGCACACCTGAGAGTTCTCTAGGATATTCTGAAAGGTCTGTGAAGTCCGAAAATCCACATGTGGCTAGCGTGGTGGGCTGTGGCTAGTACCCCGCACACTGTGAGAGTAGTCCGGTGCCTCGTAGTGGAATGGGTATCGACTACAATAAATAATGATTCGTCACTGCAGCGATGCAAGATAAGGCGGTTGATATTAAAAAGAGTAATTGTAACTATTTCTACCAGCATGCATTTAGTAGACGAGATTAAATAGACAACAGGGTGCTACAGAGTGATATAAAAGGAAGGAATCTCAACATCACACGAGGGTATCTGGCGCCATTGCTTTGTCTGTTTATCAGCAGGGGACATCACGAACATAGGAGATCAGTCAGGACTAGGGACCGCAAGGCTGGAGTTCACTGTTTCAACCCATGAATGTCCACTCCAGGAAATGGACCTCTATTCAAAAGAAAAGAGACTAAAAGTAGGTACTTACACTCAAAAACGCTTTTGTAGTTAGGATTTTTTAGGGGTTAGTGACTAAACGAAGTTTCAGAAATATTTTGTCGCCCAAATTGCATGTGTTAATGTTGCATGGCTTAAAGACTGCTGTCCATGTTGCATGACTTAAATACTGCTATCTTATAATAATCAGGATCGACGATGCCTAAAGGAGGATACTGATAGTATTTAAGCATTACAGCTGTTGGTACAACCACAGTAGCTTAGATAAGCTGAAACACTCGTAAATGCTTCACGAAATTAGTCTACCGAAACGTTCTAGCTAAATCTGTAGGAGCTACGGGTCCTAATTAGTTTGCTCACTACATACTTATTACGGGCTTAGCACACAAAGGTTTATAAGTTTCAGCAACATCCTGAAATGCAGATTGTATAGAGAGGTAGCATAAATATCCATCCGTCCTCTACAATTGCAACGAACATTTTAGAAGGTGTTTATATAATATGTTATAGTAGGTATTTATATAAAACCTAAAAACATGCTCTGGTTCATCTTAACGGGTCTCAGTGACGATATGAATAAACATTATTGTTTATTATTTGTAAACGAATTTTCTATTTAACGTAAAGTGCTTCGAATTTCTCTTAATGTTTCTGTAATTCGTACTTTCTCTCGTTTCTTTGAAAGTTCTCTTTCAAAATTTACTTTAAGATGATGACTAAGTAATTAGCAAAATCATCTATTGTGACACTAGGTAGCTACTGGAACAAGTATGAATAAATAAATCAGTATTAATGGGTCTACCATGGATTTAACTTGGTCACACTGTCCTTTGGCAACTAAACCCTTCTTCACTTATTAAATAACTGACTCTTAGACCTCTTCAGAGCAAGGATTTAACAGACAAGTGTTTGTTCTCGTACCATTGTTTGCGGCCGTCAATCCCACTCCCAACACAAGTGGAGCAATGTGTGTGACAGTTTGTTTAGCGTTTACAGCCGAGTGAAAAACCCAACAAGGGTGAGCTAATACTGACCTGGGAAAACATGGAGAATACAAAGTTCACTGACTTGTGTGTTCACTGTAAACGCGTGTTACGTTAAACACGTGACTGGAAACTGATCTATAACTTTGGCTTATAGTGATTTGGAAATGAAAATGTATTTTTCTATTGAAGAGATAATTACTTAAAACCTGTGAAACTCGTCGCTTCATTCTTCATCTCTACGGCTAAGCTTTATGAAGATATGTCTTCACTTTTACTTAGGAATGCAATGCTTCTTTTTTTGCTGAAAATACTGAAGCCGTTATATAGGTACCTACAATGCAATACAATAGAAAATAAAACTACAATAATACCTAGGTACTATAAAATTTCTCTCAATTACTCGTGGTCACTATCATCAGAACTTCTAGACAAAAAATTGGATTACCTAAAGTATTTCCTTTCAAATCAAATAAAAATTCTATATCGCCGGCAAACAGCGGCGATTTATGTAACCAATGAAAACGAAATACTTTAAGAATGAACCTTTTCATTTTTTGAGTCGCTAAAAAGGTCTCGTGTCCACAAAAGCACTAAATGTGACCCGACCGGACAGCGACCGCAGTAAGGGACACCTCGACAAAACATATACGTAGCAAAGAAACCGTAAACCTGCTAGAAATGTAATACTGAAGTCCCCTACTAATCCATTTGTCCCGGAGAGTTGGCGCGCGGTCGTTAGTCAATGTCACCGGGATACAGGTGAGACTTGGGTATAAAGTACCTACGAGTTTATTTGAAAAGGAATTTCACGATATTGTTAACAGATTTTTACTGGTGGTTAAATGTAATGATATACGTAGGCGTGAACAGTTTGATAAATCGTCGTCTCAGTGCTTTTTTGTTCTATCTACCAAAATTTTCGAAAATTAACTTAAAATGCAGTTTTATTAAGACTTAAATTTCAATCCTTCTGATCAAGACAGATTGCTAACTTTTTCTCTTAAAATAACAAAAAATGTCATTTAAATTTTATTAGTGACACGACATCGTAATGAAAATTTCGTGCTTATTTGTACTATTTCCAGAATTTGTTTTAAATCCCACATCGTAAGAGACTTTGAGTGCTCGAGTGTTCTATGTCCACTCAATCGACCAATCACAGCCCGCGGCGCAATATTCTCCGCCATTTTGTTTGATTTGTCACTTTGGCGGGAGACACCGAAGAATCCATAAAAAAAATAATCGTAAAACTATATAAATTATAGTGTTTTTGGTGTTTAGATAATTCTAGACATTAATAAAACGTGTCTAGAACATTTAATAAAAGTGAACATGAGCAGACGCAGCCGCAAATTGAACAATAAGTACTTTTTAGTTTCAACTTGATCTCGTTATGCATTTGCAACAGGGTGTTGCATTTTAATGATTTTGAACATCCCAAGAGTGCGTTAATACGCTCCAAAGATTCTCGCTCTCTTATTTTGAGACCGAATTTACGTGCTGTTACGCATGATAGTAAAATTAGATTTTGACTTAAAAATATAAATATTTTGTAATGATTCCGCGTTGGGTTTCAATGAAGTGAGTTTATTAAGTAAGGGTAATTTTTTGTTGTGCGTTTTGTTAAAAGGTAAAAAATAATAAAAGAAACTCAATCTTGAAATACGTAAGTGTGTATTGATAATTCTAAAAAAATATGTCACGTTGGGGGACCGCAACCTCATAACCGAGTTGGTTCAGCCGTTTAAAACGTTGAGCCGTTTTGATAACCCGGATGGCGCAATGGTTAACACGCCGGCACGCTGTTCCGAGGGTCTTGGGTTCGATTCCCAGCGAAGCGGCAATTTGAATGATGAGTTTAAATTTCCGTTCTCGGTCTGGGTGTGTGTCCTTGTCTTGTGTGTTGTCCATGGCACCCACGACACGGGGAATCCTAGTGTGGGGCTTTGAGTGTGAAGCGTTATTATTAAAATATTAAAAAAATCTTCGGTAAAAGACTTAATAGGCGAGCATGTGACACTTATGAAAAAAAATAATAAGATAATGAATAGTTAGGAGCGTTCCCCCAACGCGATGTATTTTTTTTAGAATTAATTAATACACACTTACGTACTTCAAGATTGAGTTTCTTTTATTATTTTTTACTTTTTAAATGAAATTTCTTGTCTCGGGGTTTTTTAAAATTTCTAATTTAATTTTTAATTAGGTATAGTCTTTATAAAACTCAAATCATAAATTGAAAGAAATCGTTCATAAAAGCATCCTGTATATAATATCTGAAACATAGAATAAATAAGCACGAATAAATGAAACAGTCATTTTGTCCTATATCCAGTGAGTAGTGTTCTAAGTCCACATTCATAATTATATTTGTGCATGTTTGTTCTATCTCCACATAAAAACCTGTAAAATAGGGTAAAATTAATTAATTACGATCTTATATAAAACTTATCACTATTAATTCATAGTTAACTCTTGTATTAAGAAAAACCTTAAAATCAAAAAACTACAGCTTTTTAAAAGAAATACAGCTAAAATTGCGTGTATTGTAAAATTTTACCAATGGTAGATAGGATAAACAAGCACTGAGGCGACGAAATTGAGAACACGATTTATTTAGTAACAGTAAATGAATTTGATAAATACAAAGCAATTAATTTTGTCTTTGGACAATACTTGTCTTGAGACAATACTTGGCGCAGTATCTTGTCATGTTTATTATAAGTAGAGTTATCGAAACTAAAGCAATTTGAAAATTTTCAAATACCTAGTAGGTTTTCTACGTATTCTTTACTCTTCGTACTATAAGTAAATCTAATTCGATTTATAAGATCTGACTGGTACATATCTACACAACATTGGGAATCAAATAAAATGTCGTAAAAAGTTATACATTCATGGTCTTATTACAAAACGTGGTCTAAACATTGGTTTAGACCAAGAATATGAGATCTTGGTTTATCTTTTGTACCTTGGTCTAGACCTTTGATTATATACACGTCTAGATTCCGCAATTCAAACAAAATGTCACTCAAAAAACGTCCTCAGTTTTCCGACATGTGTGAGTACCGCTCGTGTACTTATTGTAAGTGCACTGTCAAGGTGTGCGTGTGTAAGGGATGCCTGCTTCAAATTGTTCACATACCTACTTTTTCCCTATGATCTTTGCAAATTAAGGTTGAACAGAATAGGTTAAAAAGTTATTGTTTTGTATTAGTCTTATATGTATTTATTTTATTTTATGTAAATTAATAAAATTCTACAAAGAGTAGAAATATAATAAAGTTACTGGTATTAAAAAATTAAAAAACATGACAGGAATTGAAATTATTGTTTACTAGCTTTTGCCCGCGGCTTCGCCCGCGTGGAATTCGTTTATATCGCGAACCGGGGAAGTGGGGAAGAAAGGTACGTCATCAAATATCTTCCTGGGAAAATTCATCGAAATCGGTCAGGTGGTTTAGATTTTTCATACAAACTTTCATCCCCTATTTCAAGCCTTTAGGGTTTAGGGTTTGATTTTTGAAAAAAAAAGTAGCCTATGTGTGACTCTGGGTCTTCAACTATTTCCATTCCGAATTTCATCCAAATCGGACCGGTGGTTTAGCCGTGAAAACGTCACAGACAGACAGACAGACAGACTTTCGCATTTATAATATTATAGCTGAACCCGCTACTTCGTACGCGCAGGAGTTTATTCCGCGTAACTCCAGATCCCGCGGGATTTCCGGGAAGACAGACTTGTTAGTTTTATATTAATGTTTGTTTAGAAGTTATTTATACCCCATACGCGAAGAAGGTTTTCCCGCGTAAATTCCGATCCCGCGGGATTTCTGGGATAAAAAATATCCTATATGTTAATCTGAGTTGCCCTCTGTGTGTGTGCCAAATTTCATGAAAATCGGTTTAGTAGTTTTTGCGTGAAGGAGTAACAAACAAACAAACAAACAAATACACAAACTTTCACATTTATAATATTAGTAGGATTTCTATTTTATGGTGTAGCGCAGCTCAGGACATCAGGAACTCAAGGACTTGTCGAAGAATACCAAAGGAAAAACATTAGGGTAAGTTTACCCCTTAGTTTTACATTAGTAGCCGACGCCGACCAAAACATGCGAGTCGGGATAATGCTGCCTAAGGGCGCATTCAAGTAGAGAGACTGTCAGCCAGCTCCTGCTTATACAAGCTTGCTTTATGTGGAGGTTATCTCGACGGACCAGTACCGATAAGCGCTGGCAGATCAGCGTCGGTAACCAGCGCAGCGTTCTACATAAATGCGCCCTAAGACGGAATGCATAATTAAGTTAATTTTTTGATGAAATAAATACTGTCGTGTTTAAATAAACATAACTTAATATATTAATATAAATAAACTTTACCTAATTAGTATTAACATAGATGTAGCATACTGACGTTTAGATAGATTGGAAATGCGAAAGAGCAAAACATATGATACGCGTAGTGCAGAGCGAGATAGATAGACGAAACCAATTTTTAGACGGCATAGCGGGCTTAGCGGGCACTTGTCAAAAATTGTTCCTCAATTTTCTCAAAATACTTAATTTAGTTTTTACATTTCTGTGTGGAATAATGTCCTTTGTAGTCTTAATTAGTAATGGTCACTTGTGCGGTACCTGGATGTGACTCCTCTAGATATAAAAACCACCAGGAAGGCGTCGCGCTCGGCGGTGACATTGACAGCGGGCGATTCATTTTTGGTTTCGTCCAAGTGATACAATTGCCGATCTTTAGTTATATAATAAATCTATGGTATTAACTTATTAGGTTAACTTTATTTACAGGATTTTATAATTTAATACTTATTTGTAATTTATCTCCCGTAAATTCGGCGAATCCCCTAGTAATAAACAGGCAACACTCGCTAATCAGAATATAACGAAATAAAAATTCATGTTTTCTTTAAACTTTGTGATTTATTTAAAAAGCTTACTTATGAAGAGTAATCTTTTTGTTATTACAAGGTTTTTCCACATAATTGCGAAACAATTTCATTGCACAAACCGGCATAATTTATGTTTTTTCGGGAGCACTTTGTCGCTAAGCAACACAAATGACACTGACCTACGTGTCAAGCAAGTCTAACAAATTTGTTGGACTTTGTAGGAGCCGTTCGGTAGAGCCGATTGCGGAATCTAGACCGTGTATATAATCAAAGGTCTAGACCTTGTTTCATATAAATGAAGTACAATTCTTATTACAAAACATGGTTTTACGCTAAACCATAGTCTATCTATCTTTCAAAAGATAAACCTGCTAGACCCCTAGTTTAACGGTGGTCTAACTCACAAAAGTCACAAACGTCAACATATTACATTAGCCGATTCTCAGACCTACTGAATATGCATATAAAATTTGGTAAAAATCGGTCAAGCCGTTTCGGAGGAGTGAGGTAGGTAACTAACATTGTGACACGAGAATTTTAATATTATGATAACAATAATATGTAATAGTTTTATATAATTCCGTTATACAAGGAAAGAAAAAGAAAGAGACAGTAATACTAAGTAATGGAATAAATAAAGCTCAAAAACTTATAAATGAAATAAAAGATGAGTAAATATTATTGCATTTAATAGGACAGACAGACATTTTATAGTTACACTTATAACTGAAAGAACTCGGTTGTTTAAATAAACTAGAAACCATAAGTAGATTGTGTTTCACTAAATAACAATGACTTACTTCCTTTCATGAGAGTTTGCTGAGTAGATAGGTATGTATTTGATTTACGCGCGAGAAATCTATTCCTTTACACTTGTGGACATGGATTGCTCATAAAGTTTTGTTTTAAGCTTTTAATAATTCCCACGATGACAGCAGTTCTTTAGTGAAATTGATAAAATATTACTTAATAATATATTTGAAATGTTTTTAAACAAATTTTTGTGTTTACTAATAATTATAAATATGTTAATTATTATTATAACGGTTTCGCAGAACTGTCGGTCTTATTACAAAACGTAGTCTAAATATTGGTTTAGACCTATGAGACTATGAGATATTGGTTTATCTTTCGTACCTTGGTCTAAACCACAGTTTATTACAAAACGCCAAATGAGCGTGGACTTCTTCGTACCTTGGTCTAAGCTACAGATTATATAGAAAAAAAATGTTCATTCATTCGATCTCAACGTTCCGTTTTTCAATACTGCTATCCATTTTCTGCGAAACCGTTATAATTTACATATTTATAATTATTAATAAGCACAAAATTTTGATATAAAACATTTCAAATAATTATATTATTAGGTAATATTTAATCAATTTCACTAACAGCTGTCGTGGTGGAAATTATAAAAAGCTAAAAACAAAACTTTATGAGCAATCCATATCCGCAAGTGTAAAGGAATGGATTTCTCGCGCGTCAATCAAATAAAACTGCCATTTTGACGTTTGTGAGTTAGACCAACGTTAAACTAGGGTCTAGCAGGTTTATCTTTTGAACCATAGAAAGACTATAGTTTAGCGTAAAACCATGTTTTGTAATAAGAATTTTGCTTAAACCATGGTTTAAGTGAGGTTTAGACCTGGTCGAAAGTTAGACCGTGTTTTGTAATAAGACGGTCAATGTCTACTACAACCTTAGGGACTCTTGAAAAATCATGGCCTTCTGAAAATGTGTAAAGATTTTTACAAGCCGAGGTAATTCACAAACCTAAAAATTCGATATCTGGAATCAAATATTTAATAACTAGGTATAATAAAATGAAATCTCTGTAGAATACAAAAGATGAAACCTTTACGGAACGTCTATATAAGAAGAAGGTCCCTAAAAGATAGATAGTAAAAATTCATGTGAAATCTGTATATTCCCGCTTAGTCGATGGAAATGCCATTGACCGTTTCAGTGACGTCACGTTCTCCCTTGAGGGGGCTAAACGCCATAGTTATAATGAACACTATACTGGGGAAACCCCAGGGTAAAGACCATTACGTAATAAGCACGTGCGCAGGAAATATAACTTGAAAACCAAACGATGAAGGGTTCGCCGTTCGGATGCGGATAGAATCTTAATGTAGAGAGTTGCTCCGGTCCGTTGAGGGTATTAAATGTTTTAGAAGTAGAACTTTTGTACTGGATGAATTGTATAGACTTGTAACAATTGAGTAACTCACGTGAGGTGGGGTTTGGATGATGATTCCGTAGCGTTGTTAGTCTTTGGTTTGATTTCCGACAAGGCAGATATTTTTGAATGACATACGTATGCTTGTTCTTGGATCGTGAGTGTTAGAGCTCTAATAACAACCAATATCCAACATCATCACCCACAGAAGCTGGCATCGTGTTTGGTGGTAGAACAGCTGGCTGGCTACCATATGGAATGGGGACTTCCGTTTAGTTTATTAATACTTTGTGAATGAAATAATGCAACAACATGAATTGCATCAATGGTGGTAATGATATATACACATTTAATATATTTACAACACAAATGTGTTTTGTAATACTATCAATGAAACAATATGATGCGCTCAGTCAATATAATGACGACTATTAGCAAATATTAAGGAAACTTAACATAGTTTAATGTAATAATATAAATAAACATTCGTTTGCTCTTAAGTTTATTAGAAAAAAAGAAATAAACATAATATGTTATCACGAATGTTGAATTTGACTATCTTTCTTTACTAGAGGTAGTAGAAGAAAGTAGATATTTAAATTGGAAGAAAGTCACCCATACTTCAGATCGTATCAGTTTGCGAATCGGCTTTAAAGAAAACGTAAAATTAGGTCCTCTGGTAGTGACGGTCGAAATTGACACAAACGAACTTAAAAATTATCAACATTGTCGCGTGTCAGGGATTCAATAACTCCAGAACAGAATACTAAGATAGAATAGGTCAGTTGTACAGAAAATGGTTAATAAAGCAAGAACGGGGGAAAAATTATGGATATGCATTCCAATATCAACTACAGTTGAAGTTCCAAAAGGGTCTGATGGAAGTTATTAAACGAAGAAATTAACTCGACCCTAAAAGACGATTTATTGGTACCCTTTACTTTTATATTTTATATTTATTAGTACCCCTTAATAATCAGTGATATATTTACTTCTATAACAAGGAAAGAACACAAATCATGTGTGATATGTTTCAATCTAATCTGTATGAATCTTTAATGTACGTCTGGTCTGGCCATGTAGAGTATAGTATCCTGAAATTCCTTAAGATAACTATTTGCGTCAAATATCTACTGTTTTATATCCAAAGCACAACACGATCATTTTATGGTTACGTTTTACCTCATTGAAAATCATATAAATGTCATGCCTGGTGTAAATCTTCCATATTCTCGGGAGCATTGCTCTGAATAAGTTGTTCACTACAACAAAACAAAATGTCAATGACATCAAGTATCCTGGCACTATGTGTCGTATTCTTTGCCTGTGTGGACTCGAGAGTCATTCTAATCCAGGATACTCCAATTACTTCAGAAGGCATGTCAATGAGAATAGCTTTGAAAGAAGTCCGAGATGCATCAGGATATCCCGTGGCTTCCATTAGTCTGATTATTGACGACGAGAAGGTACCAACTTCATCGCCTGTTGCCGATGTCAAACGATATATACCGTCAAGATATCCATCAGAGGACAATTCAATTAGCCCTAGTAATGAAATTGTGCCAAATTTTGAGGACCGAAGTGGCATCAGAAACGGACGATGTGCTATTGGACAAGTACGGAGGGGTCTTAAGTGCATGTGACAAGCAGGTTAATTGTACCCAATCAGAACTAATTACCTCATGACGATTAAATTAAATATATTATGCTAAATTGAAATTAGCGTGTTGTCTTGATTGGTATGATGATTTTGCAATCGTTTGTGATGTCGGAGGTTATTGGGTGTACCTACATGTTAAAAAGTCCGACACTTGGATTGGCTACTAACCCCTCCTCCTATCGTGAGTGGAGCAGCGTGGTGGGGTATGCTCTTAGCCCCTACAGTTATGAAGAGAGACAGTTGAAGCCAAACGTTCGTAATACAACTATTTATTCAAAGTAATTTTACTCTGTATTTTGTATTTTCTATGTTTTAACATGTGAAAAATTGTAATGCTACTCTAAAATATTAGTCTGATTTTTTTGCAAGTAATTTATAAAAATTTCCATGTTGTTGTGAATCAAACTAAAATTATGTGATATGTAAACCAAATAAAATGTAATTTTTACAAAATTTGTGTCATTTTTACACCTACAACTAAACTACTGACTCAGTAGCTGAACAGAAGTGACAGATTAAATAACTGCTCTGAACCTAGGTTTTTTAAAGGGGGTTCTGGATTCGGATCTAGCCCGCAAGTCTACCTTTGAAAGTTATGGGCGTTATAGAAATTTTTGTCTCCGTGAAAGAAGAATATCTTGAAGGGATTCCTACGATTTCTTTATGTTCTCAAAGGTGTTTGTTAGTCTTTACTTAGCCAGCGTGTTGAACTATGGACGGTACGCTTACATGATAAGAGGAGACGTAGCCCACGAATGGGTTAGAATGACGATCGACGATGATCTTATTGTAATTATTGAAACAACTGCATACGATCTATAGGTTTCTCATACTTAAAATAATATTTGCTACAATTTTCTCCCTCAGGTGGGAATTCAACCCGAGACGTCGATATAGTTTTAACGTCTCCTATCTTATGATGTGTCATACACATAATTACAAGTTTTTATACATTTTTGGTTCTGATTAATATTTTGGTTTATCTGTACCTATGGATGGCGTATACGCCTGCGATGGCTATGACATAACTGAAAACGGAGATCCAGGGACAAACGTACAACTGACAAACACATCGGTAAAATTTGGTAAACGGAAATAGGTCAGGTATCGAAGCCAATACGTTTTGATAAACCTGCGTGGCTATTATGATTGGACTTCAATATAGTGAGAGAGTTTCTGTGCTCTTACTATGCATTGAGCTTATTTTAAATGTGAAGAAAATGAAATAACTTAAATCAGGAACAATTGATTTTGATTACTTATTTTAAGATCGCGAATATGGATATATGTTTTAGGGTGCGAACCTACTACTAAAACTCCGCTGTCCGTATGTCAATCCAACTCTACCTTTGAACAACAATGGATCATTTGAGATTTCTACAAAATGTACATTTTTAAAGTTGTCCTACCAACAAATACTGGAGAGTTAAAAGTTAAAGAGGTACCTCAGTGAATTAATCATGAAATATTTTCTCCTATTTCGTTAGCAGTTAAGATGAGTTTACTTTGCGTCTTTGGCCAGGAAACTGTTGGGGCTTTATTAAATAGAACGTCAACATACTCTAAACTATGAACAGTACACGGGTTCGGGGTGTTATTTCTAAAAGTCCTTTTTTAACATTTCTTGCATTCGGTTCATCACATCTTCATTCATGATCACAGTTTTTATTGTTTCTAACCTGGACGAACCTTTTCATCCAACGACTGGTGATGTAATGTTTAGCAACCTGACATTCCTGAAGATAAGCGGTAACGTCATAAAACCACAGTTTTGTGTCCCGAGGACTCTATGACCATTTTATTTCTATATTTTACCTCAATCGCTATGATATAAACGTCGTCCTGAGCATAACTTGTCCATAATTTCAAGAGCATTGCTCTGAACAAGTTGTTCAGTTGACTACTAAATATACTAATTTAAAATGTCCGTCACACCAAGTATCCTGGCACTTTATCTTGTGTTCTTTGCCTGTGTCGACTCGAGGGTCATACTACTCCAAGATACTCCGATTACTTCAGAAGATGTATCGATAAGGATATCTTTGAAAGAAGAAAGAGATGCATCAGGACATCCCGTGGCCTCCATCAGGCTGATCATTGATGATGAGAAGACACCAGCGACACCACCTGTTCCTGATGTAGAGAATCCAAATTATCCAATGAATGGAGGAGGAATTAGAAGTACCAATGAAATTATACCAGATTTCGACGACCGAAATGGCATCAGCTATGGAAGGTGTGCTATTGGTTATGTGTGGAGGGGAGTGAGGTGCGTGCCACTAGGAGGTTAATGTGTTCTACTGGAATAAGTACGTCATGGCAGTTGATATGAATTATATTTAATAATGTGCTCGTTAAATAAGATCAGACAATGCTAAAGTCGGAAATGTAAAGTTTTCAGCTAGATAATTAATAATATTTTTTTCTGTTTTATTTTTTTAAATAAAAAAGGAATTATTAGAAAAAACTAACTAATAAAATGTAAATTTAATGTGAACTGACTGAATGTTCAAAAAATTATTTCAAAATAATTCCAATGTGTACCTATTTTGATTTTAGAACTTACGAAATATATAATTTTGTTTTTCATTTTTTTTGGTAAAATTTATAATTCAAAGTCGAATTTTCTATTCAAAACATAAATATATTGTACCTAATTATTTTAATGGTTATAAATTCATTATTCGGAAACAAAAAGCCATGGCTTTTTTGTTTGTTATTTTCACAAAAAGTTTGTTACTCACACTAACTTATTGTATGAGTAATAAATTAAATTATGTATGCCACCCACAGCAAATGTAATCTCCCAAATAATTTTATGTCAAATTGTCATGATGAACTGTGTGATTTCGTAAACGTATTGTTATTTAAAAGTGAACAATAAATAATGAAATAAAATTATATTTTTGTAACTTAATAAGTTATGTATTAAGTTACAAAAATATATAATAATATTATTATTATTACTTTAGATATATTTTTTAATTGAAAACCCAAATCCCGCTTACTAACAGTAATTAAACTAAGTGACATATTTTTGATTTGTCTTTGGTGTAGAAGTCGTAATTTTCAAAATAAAGGGCGTATCAGAAATTCACATTATTTTTTTAGGCGACTAAAAGGAATTCTTGTGGATGTAAAAAGAAAGCATCTACGTGGTCCTTATGTTTTCAAAGACAGTTGCAGTGGGCCCGGTTCTCCTCACGTTATGAGAGGAAGCTTAGCAGCAAGGGTTCTTCATTGTCCAAAGAAAAAATTGTGTAATGATTAAGCCTAGCTCTTATCGTCATGTGTTTTCCCAGTACCTTCAGATAGTCCATAGACCCTTCTACCTTTATGTTTTAATAAATTTTAAACCTATTTAATATTAAGGTTGGCAAACATAACAAGACATGACCATCAGCGTAGATCTGGGAACGAACATTCACCTATTCCGTGCGAACATTTAACTGATAGGTATATTCTCTGATAGGAAATAGCTTAAGTATCGTCACTAATGATTGGATAACAAACTTTGTACAAAAAAAATTATCGACTTCAAAATCGATAAGTAGAGATAACTCACAAACAACCCGTTAGATGTCACTCAAAGGATGATATCAGAGGACAACTACATATAATTAGCTAGACACATGAAGACTCATACTATGTAATTTAATCATTAAATTATAAATGAATAAAGATAATGAATAATATTACTGTAAGTATGTACCTGGCTTGTACCCCTCAGTTAGTGTAGGCCAGATCCTAGCAATGGGACAGTTACCTACGAGTTGCAATGGTGATTATGATAATTACTAGTAAATCCGCCCTCGCTTCGCTTCGGGAAACCAGTTCCTTCAAATTTCCCTATAAATTTTAACAAATTATGTTATTCCGATGTCTAAGCTATATTACTGCAGTTTCATGAAAATCCGTTCAGTAGTTTTTGCGTGAAAGAGCAACAAACACACACACACACACTCACTCACTCACTCACATACATCCTTACAAACTTTCGCATTTATAATATTAGTAGGAAGTAGGATAGTAGGATATCTCCGTAGAAGTAAGTATGTAAAATAGTTTTGGTTTTGCGATCAACCATCATTATCGACAGTAATGTTGTGTCAGGTGGACAAACGCTGGACGACCTTCGTAAATAATCGTTGTTTTCGTAAGCTGCAAAGCTGTGACAGTTTTTGGTTGCATATTGAACCTTGAACCTTCGTGTAGTGTAGTCTTCCACACATGTGCAAACATTCGTACAGTGCACAAACGATCTCATGCAACTGGTGCTAGTCATAGGCATAAAAATTACCTAAAGGTACTATCATGAAATTTTGACTTTGGACAAATTTGTCAAAAAATAAATGAGTACCTACCTATAATACGCGACAGATTGACATGGCTTTTTTCTAGTGATGTGGCTTAAATCGATATAGTTTATATCGATATTTTTCTTATGCAACAAAATAAGAGTTACATCAATTAAATAAAGTTTATTATAAGTTAAATGAAAATGAATCAGATTTTGTTCAGTTTAGGCTATTGTGGTACTAGCACTTATGACTACATTAAATTAATATTGTTGATAGGCAGATAAAGAAATATTTAAATAATTTTCATGTAGATACGGAATGAGCTAGTAAAAAGATTTACAACTATGTTGTTAAAAAAATATATTTTATTCTCGCAATCAATATCAGATGAGCTCATACTAACATCGCTACAAGCAGTTTGTGACTCTTCGTCACTAGTATCTCCGACTTCTATGATAAAATCTAAATCTACCGTAGTTATGTTAAAACATAACAACAAACAAAAATGTGGGTGAAATTAAAATCGATAAACGCGGTCGATAATAGGCTCGCGCATTACTATTACTAATGGTGCCTCTACACGTTAGCCAACATGTTGGCGAATGTTATGGCCAATAGGTAATATGGCCATCGTGTAGAGCGGGGGTTTGTGATTACTTTGGTAGGTATTGGACCTATGGCCCACAACTTGGCGCAAGATCCGTGAGGTGTCGGTTTTTCAACGCGGATCAAAGGGTTGTGGCGTGATTGTGGCACAGTTATCGGCGCAGCGTCCACACGTTGGCCACGATTTCAGTTAGAAACGAGCGCCCACGCTGAGCGCACGCACTTTATTCACACGCCGATATCTAAATTATGTCTACAATATGGCAACTATGAGTAATATAGATGTATAATAATGTGTATAATGAAATAAATGTGTATAATAATTTTTATACACATTTGTGTAGTAGCGGTATGCTGAGAATAAATAAACCGCAGCAGCCGTTAGAACCTCAATATTCATTTTAAGAAAATATTAATATCGTCCGCACATTGGCCCGAACCGACGCAGACTGATCCACGTTCCAACCTGTGGACGCCATCACAATCTCTTGGCAAACATCTTTGCCACAACATTGGCCAACATGTTGGCTATCGTGTAGAGGCGCCATAAGGCGAGCGCGGGTGACGTGCGGCATGCGGGGTGTCCCTTCCCCCGCGTCTCACCTCATACCCCGGAAGCCATGTCGACCTGTCGCGTACTATAGGTACCCTGGATATTTATTATTAAGATTAGATACAAAAATGAATGAAAGATTTTAGTATAGGAATAAAATTAAGTAGGTTCTTGGGGACTATATGAAAGGATCAGTTAAGAGGGATTGAGATAGGTACACGTAGCTATACATATTTGCTTATATTTTCATGATGGATAAGTATTTTAATGAACAAATCTAATTTAAAGGTCCTCATATCTTCAAAAATAATGTACCTACCTAAATTTTCTTTTTTCTACACATTTCACCTGAACAATTACTCTAAAATTTGCTCTTGAAATTGCTACGAGAAAAGGAAGCTTTCTGAATTAATTTACACAAGAATGCATAAGTTTCCTCATAATGGTTTTCTTCATGTAACGTAAGCGTAAAATACACTCACATACGAATAAATCGTATGCTCATATGCTAATAGCAGTGCTGGCGGTAAGTACAGAATTACGGAGGCGATTGCGTAGTTGAATTATATTTACGTTCATAGCTCGCTACGCTCCCTAGTTTTATTAGAGAACATTCTATTAGAGAAACTTTAATCGAATATTTAATTTGTATAAATATAGGTCAGTAGTGTAGTCAGGATTAAAGCCAGCACCTTTTGACAAAATTTAGAGCTTTCTTGGCGGAAGTATATTTTTGTGCCTCCAGATACCTCAATGGCGCCTCGATTGAATAGTTTGACACATTCCGTGTACAAAATGTGACACTCAATCGAGACAAGCGTTTATAAATTAGCAAAATTGGGAGGTGTCATTTTAATCCATAATCATGAGTGTAGGGAATGAGTTTTTCGTCCTCTTTATTTAAATAAGTGCGCCGCAATTATCTTTTCCGCGCACTTTTTGAATTAAGTGCGCCGCAATTATATTTTCCGCGCACTTTTTGAATTAAGTTTGGATTGTTAGAAATTTATGGTTTTGTTTTCAAAAATGAGTTCTGTGACTGTGAAAGTATAATTAATGAATTTGTGGCGCCTTTTATTTTTACGTAGGGGGCGATGAAAAGTAGAGTGTATCACTCAGGAGAAAATATTTTTGGCTCGGGCGACATACTTTGAATGCCTCGCTACGTTCAGGATTCTACTAAAGAATCTCTCACTACGCTCGGGATTCTACTCTAGAATCCCTCACTTTGCTCTGAATTCAAAAAAGCGCCCTCGTCGTAAAAATATTACTTTGCTCCTTTGTTATACAATCTACTAATAATAGGATGATTATACTGTTCTCGCGTTTGATTTGGAATTTGATTTAATTGCGTCCTACAAAATGTCAACTTTCTCTGTGATTACCTTATATTGCAGATTAGCAACGAGAATTGAAAATGTTTAAATTTTTTACAAGCTAAACTGAACTTAGCACACGTAATAACTTTGTTTTTAGAGGTGAGTAGCTATTCCATATATCCTCGGCGACACAGGTAAAGTATCTATTATTAAGTGGTTCACTCCAACAAGAGGGTGGTAATTTGTCGACAGAATTTCGTTATAATAATGCCAGTGTTTATAATAATACTGATTACCCCATCTGTCACCAAGCAAGGACGGCAGCTTTTGTTTTTTGTGTATTACTACACCCTGGAATAGGGCCATTGTACTAGGGGGCCCAAGTACCAACAATATCAGGAATTAGCTCACCTAGCAGGTTTGTTTCCCTTTTCAAATTTCAATCTAATTATATAAATTTTTCGCTAAGAACGAATTCTGACTTATTCCTCCCCTGAGCAAATAAAATGGGCGTTTAAACTTCGATTGAAATTTCGTCGATTTTAAAGCCCTATGAAAATCGGTCTTAATGAAAGACGCGTTTTAATTAATGGGTTTGGTAAATCAATCTATACAGGGGTAAACTTTAGGTAGGTTTGTTTGGAGATCAATTAATAGACTCCCACGCGAGCCACGCAATTCAAGTAGGAGCTAGTATAATCGTAATATAAAGGTAATTTGGCCCAGTAGCGTGTGAATCATGATGGGGAAAACTGCAAAATTTATAAGCTGTATATAAGCCGTAGCGACCGAATCCTTCGCATTCTGAACCCAGCAGCGTTCAAGTAAAGGCAGACACAAAATTTTAATTCCAATTTTAAAATGTTTCCGCTTCTGACGTTTGTGTACGCTCTATGCGTTTTTACGGTTCATTCACGCGTAGTGATGATACAAGACACGCCGATAACTTCCGAAGGTATTTCACTACGAATTTCTCTGAAGGAAGACGATGCCAGTGGACGTAAAATGGCGTCGATAAAACTGATCATGGAAGATGAGATGGACACACCTGCTCCTGAACCAGTGCCTACTCCAGTCCGGCATACTCCTTTCAAGTTTGGTGAGCTGATTCCAGATGTCGAGGCCCGGTTTGGGGCCAGAGACGGGAAATGCCCATCTGGCTGGGTAAGGAGAGGAATACTTTGCACGCCTAAATAATGGATTGAAGACACTGCCATTTTTGTGACACGTGACATGTGCGCATTTTTCGTGTGGAGGAATCGACTGAGCGTTTTGGTCAAAATGTTCTGTGGTGATTTTGTTATTTATGTTCGTCTGTCTATTGTGATTTCTTTGTGATATTATCATGTTAAGATATTTATTTATTTGTTAGGAAGTAGATAATATGGTCACTATTAGGTTAAAGAACCAAATATTTATTTAAGTTCTTGTTGAACGATCTCTAGATAGGTATAAGGTGAATTTTTTTGCTATATTTTTTTTTTAATTTAAAAAGTATTATAATGAACATTTTGAATAATGTGATACAACACATACAACAAAGATTATAAAAATTAGACACTTATTTTTATAACATTGACAATGATGTATTCGAAGATAATAAAATTCTAAATTCTATGATGTTAATTTTACATGCCATTATCTTATTAAAAATGTTTGGGCGTTAATAAAGGCGAAAGTTTTTAACAGGATTTTATTAATTATTGTATTTGTTTTTCGTAGATTTGGTAATAATTGTATTTATAAATCGATGACTGTAATTAATGATTTAAATGACTGTCCCAATATTATTCTTTATTACTTCCATTTTATAATATTATTATTGCACTTATTATCTCTTGTTAAAATAAAACATGTGAAAAAAATTGTATATTATTATTCCGCATATACCTAAGCATTTCAGGAATACTTTAAAGTTTAAATTTATTAGGACATGTCGATCTGACCTCCATCTGATGATGGAGATCCTTAGTTGAATCCAAATCAACCGCTTCATTTCGTGGCACATCCTGATGACCAGTGATCAAGGTCCCTCTTCTTTGAGGGTACTGTTTTCTGTACCACCAAATTTTATTCTCACTATTCTTATGATGGTGGTAGTGTGTTTTACAAGCCTAGTTATATCAGTCTCCTTCTAAATTCGATGTTAAATCTATTTTTTTGTCTCAGATAGTAATACTTAATGTTAGTCACCACACTATCAGCTCGTCTACTCGTTTATGGTGTTCATTATATAAAAATATCTTAATATCTCATATCTTAATAAAAATATCGTATTGCTAGCAGGAGACCTCGTGGTTAATTAATAAACCAAATTAAATGTAAACCTACACAACATGAAAGGTATTTTTTTATTTCACTAGCACAAAAAGGAACAGACAACAGACATGGTAAAGGTCACTACTCCCCTGAGATATTCTTTACACCATTTTGTTTACTTAGGTACAACTTGTTGGTCAAGAAAACAGACCGCTTGTTGACTACCGCCCCGACACTATAAATAAAAGAACAACTGAAATTATACTGAAATATATTTTTCAACACACTTGCTCGTAAAGTTGCTATTTTTTCTTTAGTCTTACGCCCGGAATGCGGTTTATTACACACTAGTGCGTTTTACTTTTCATTGCCGCACTAGTGTTTTTCTTATTCCACTTTTTTTTAATATCCGTAAAGAGGTTGTTACCAAAAGATTTATTATTTTGTAAATTGTAAATAAATAAACTTGTTGTACTTAGTCAAAATCTGATAAGATAAGTCTAATTATCTATTAAAGCATTTAAAAAATACAATATTTAAAATCATTAATTACCGTAAATTCTTATTAGAAATACATAATTATTTAGTTTAATATATTGTGGCTGAATGTTCGGTGTCTCTGGACTTAACCTGCGCGCGCATAGTTATTCAACCAAAGATACGGCGCGCGAAAAAATAAACCGCGTCATTTTGTGTTTTGTGCAAACATTATTGTTCGTTTATAATTTGCTGATTTGTGACTGAAAAATGTCGATACCTAATTGTTTTTTTCCTCGCAAGTGTGTTGAAAAACGTCGTATGATACGCGTGTGCTTTGTTCATTACAGTCTTGGCTCTATTACAGCCCTCGCCTTGCGGCTCGGGCTGTGCAATACCGCCTCGACTGTAATGACCAACTTCGCGCACTTGTATCATAATTTAGCTTCATGGGTTTCTCCTCATAGTTAAGTAGGACTAGAACTTACCCCACCATGCTGCTCCAGTCCAGAATAGTGAAGGACTGGTTAACACAACTATTAATTTAACCACTATTAATTTATGATTAAAATAAATCACGCTTACACAACTATTAATTTATGATTAAAATAAATCACGCTTGACCCAATAACAAGCTATTCGGATAACTAACATTACAGACAGGTCTTGGAAACGAAAGACGGCGCAATGAATTCATTTGTTGGTTCCAGAGCTCTCAAAGATCGATGGAATATCTGATACGCAAATAATAAATACTTAAATAATTTTAAAATTTGTTCAGTTTTCGATCTCTTTCGACCTCTCCTTTTCGATCTCTTTCGACTAGAAACTGGTTTTCCTACGACTTATTCCACAAATCCCCATATATGCTATGATATTCTAGTCCAAAAATCTCCAGCGACTATGCGAAGGAGATTTGTGGACAAAGCCCTTCCTATATACTATAGGTACCTATTGTTTGTTACAATATGACTTAAGAAATCCCTTGAACCCCTAAAAACCTGGCATTACATCTAAAGAACTTTACTTTAAAACCAATGGCGAACTCTGGAGTGTCTATGATTCTAACTTATTTTTCTTTGGACCGAAACAAATGATAATAATTTTAACATTTAAAATAACATTTTTGAAAATTAGACGTATGTAATGCATGTGAACTCATGCCAATTTCAGTCAAGTCCAAGATTCAATTGATATGTTTGCATAAAAATAAATAAAACAACGATAAATATTAGCGTGACTTCTTAAACAGATAAATAAATAAAAAGAAATCCAAATGTGAGTGTTACATACCATTATCGGTAATACATTTTTTACAAACTGGTAAAAATTAAACGGTATATTATATGGCCAAAAATAGATTATTAAGAGAAGACTTTTGAAATTCATCCCTAAAAAATAATTATTATCAAAACATTTAGTCAGTGGTAATATCATTAAGATTAGTTGATTAGGTAGTTATTAATAATCATTCTATATACTCAAATATCACCTATAATCTCTGGCCAGTAGATAACCGTGGTTGGAAGAATTTGAAAACTCACCTCAGACTCTTCATCGCACCTCACCATTGTATACGTCGTCTCATTAGGTACTTCTTGAATTGCTGTTGATCCTATTTCTCCTGTTGTTTTAGTAGAAATATAACCTCCTCCGTGACAGAAGTATGATAACAAAAGTTTCTACGAATCTAAAAAGTCGCGGGCATCAGGTACTCATGAATAAATTAATTAACTTAATTTGAATATCGTGTGACTCACCTTATGACACCTATAGGGAAAACTCCTTAATATATTACGAGTATATAACTGTGTAACAAAATCTGCAATCTGACATTCTGATTCAGGCGTCACTTGAGGCACCACATCTTTTGAGAGACACATTCAAAGTGTAAAAAAATGATTTCGCGCCAAATAATCATTGTCTTCGCTCTGTGCGTTCTAACAGTTCATTCGCGAGTAGTGATGTTACAAGATACACCGATAACTTCTGAATGTTTATATTTTAAAATTTCATCGAAGGACGATGACCTTTCAGGAAATAAAATGGCTCAAATATGGTTTATTGATGATGACGACAGAGCAGTTAGACCGCCTCCTATGAAGTATACTCCTCATTTGATTGGTGAGGAAATTCCCGATGTGGAAAGCCGGTTTGGTGTGCGAGACGGGAAATGTCCCTTAGGCTGGGTGAGAAGAGGATTCGTCTGTAGGCCCAGATAAGTGAAATAAAGGTTTAAGTGTATAAGTGTCATAAAAGGTTTATGTGAACTTCTTCGTTGTAATTTTCTGCGAAAATTAATTTTAAGAAGTTACTCCGTCTTGTACTTTGTTTTATAAGTTATGGGATGTATTTACCTAAATGTATTTGAAGTAATGAAGAATTTAAAATTCAAATTACGTAGATAATGTATCTTTGTTAATTAATTATTTTGCTTGCCAACTTAGTTATGTAAATCAAAAATATTTGATTTTATTGCTAAGACGTATTTGTATTCTTACCTCAATTATTTTTAAGTGTTTTTAATATAATATGTTGAAGGTATTCTGCAATCTTACAGTTAGTTAGGTGCCAAATTTGGAATAAAATAAATTACTTCATTGTTTCTTATATTATTTTGTCGCAGTTGTTTATAAATGAAATTAGGATATTTGCAAGGTATTCGAACGTACCAAATTTGAATTTGTTTGCATAGTTTTTATGGTTTAGATAATAATGTGATAATGAAAAATGGTGTTAAAATTCAAGTGAAATGATTTTTTATGCTGTACCTATTTGAATAAAGTACTTATTAATTACGCTCTTAAATAATTGCAGGTTTATTTTTCCTTCGTCGGCACTTGTATTACGAACGTTGTCCATCACTAGCATCTGTAGTAATAACTTTATTGATATATTTATTTACATTTTATTATACCCTTAAAACTAAGTGGCACAGAAAAAGTTAATGCTAAAAACATTATATTTGTTGTTTGTTTTTGTTTTACGACAAAACGGAGCAATACATCGATGTGATCTTTAATAAAATATGCCTACATAGGTTTACTAGGATTCGATACAGAGGTTTGGAGAGTGACGTAGGAAAACGCGCTTTTATTAAACAAACCATGCACCAACCGTAACACAAATTAATATGGTGCTACGGGTGCAATAACTGTATGAACACTTGATTCAGTATGGGTAATAAATCATTATAGATGCATGGAATTAGTTTCCCGAGGCGAAGCGATAACGGTTTAATAATAGTAGACACGTATATAATATAAATGCCTGTTACAATTTTTCAGAGGAAATCATCTCAGTTCTTATGGGTAGTAAAACGTCTATCACCATTTCTACTATTAGGTACTAACAACAACTAACTACTAGGACTAATTATCACTGACAGTTCTTGCCCATCCTAACTAATTATATAGGTACCCATAATAATAAAAAATATATAAAGGCAAAGGCAAAATACAAAAACACATATTTTTGAGAATTCTCGTTTCAAAGATTCGGGATGCCTATTATAAGCTTATTTTTCGAATAAAATGTTTTATATTTAAGTTATAGATAAATGTAGATTTTTGTTTTTGATGACTACCTACTTACTTACCCTATTTTTTAAAACCATCAAAAATTATGAATTCTGATAGAGGTAGTAATGAATCATGAACATAAATATGGGCATGATGGTAGGAGCCTAAATATTTATATCTGACTTCACCAAGCAATGGCCCACTATTGAGCAATTGGTCTCTACTCAAACCTGAGGAAGACTTAAGCATACCCAAATGAGCTGGTGGAGGTGAACTGTTGAAGGGGTTAACGATTGCCATCTTTCGATTCGTACAAAGCACGGTTATGCTAAAGAAATTTTTATCACTAAAGGTTACTCCACCAACTATGTTTGTCAAACCAGATTAGAACCGTCGTTTCTCAGTTGACATTTATATTATGCAAGAGAGTGGTCGTCTACCAGCTGGACATCAGCACTGCGTAAGTATACTACATCCTGCATTCTTGTTTGGCCGAATGCGGAGCAATATTTTAAGCCTCAAAATAAAAAAACAGAAAAAAACGACCAAAACCAAAACTAATCTTAACAATAGTTCGACTTAGGTTATGTAGAAAACTGTTGTTAAATGGTTCCGTTGAAAAATGAATGGCCATTCAACACTCGATTTTCTTCAAATGTAAGTACTAAATATGAAAGTTATTGAAATATGACTTTGCTTGATAAGCCAATGACGATGAAAGAAAGTTCCTTAAAAAAGACTAATCCTTATGGATCAACTTACTTGTGGCAGAAAATATTCAAATAATAGGTAAACGTTATGCAACTCTGCACTGCTCGTTTACATGGACCCGAGGAATGTTTAATTATCTTTTTGCAATTCTCCATACTACCTTCTTACTAACGTGCAGTATTCTCAAAACGATTTTCTACTGACACAAAAAATATACATATTATACATGAGGTCATACTAAATTTACCCCATTGACGCGTGAATCATAATGGGGAAACCTGCAGAACTAGTATAAAAGCCGACACAAACTCGTCCCTCGCATTTAAAATCTGCAGAGCTCAAGCGAAGACAAATTAAAAATTAAATTAAAAAATGTTTCTGCTTCTGACGTTTGTTTACGCTCTGTGCGTTTTAACGGTTCAATCACGCGTAGTGATGATACAAGACAATCCGATAACTTCCGAAGGTATTTCGCTACGGATTTCTCTGAAGGAAGACGATGCCAGTGGACGTAAAATGGTGTCGATTAAATTGATCATGGAAGATGAGATGGCCACGACTGCTCCTGAACCAGTGCCTACTCCAACACGGCACACTCCTCACATATTTGATGAGGATATTGATTTTGCCTCGCGCTTTGGAGCCAGGGACGGGAAATGCCCTATAGGGTGGGTGAGGAGAGGAATGCTTTGCAAGCCCAAATAGTGGATTGACTGCCATTTTGTGACCTTGAAGGTTAAGTGCGTGCTTTCCTGTAATTTAAATGTTAAATTCGGGGATGTTGTGATCTATTTGTGATATTTTCATACTTTTATGGCATTTATTATGATAAGTGGTAGGTAAGAAGTATGATATTTATTAGGTATGTATATTTGTATTAATTAATAAATTATCATAGCCAAAGATCAAAATATTTATATTAATACATATATTTTTATTTAAACATAAAAGTGCTGATGATTTTTATTGTTACAGTTATTTTTGATAATTATTTTTGTTATTTAGATAAATTAATAAGTATAATTACTTCAGCAATATGTAGATATACTGAACAAATATAGGTACATATAGTTATAAAGTTGTTAATGACATCGATTAATACACGATGTTAATTAAAAATATTATTTACAAACCTAGATGAATATTTTTTATGTAAGTAAATAGATGATGTAAATAAAAAATGATTTCGCACCTATAAAAAGTTGTTTTCCCTGTATGATTTCTCACAATCCATTCACGAGCATGTTTATTAATATGTATTAAGCTATGATTAAATTTTCGTAACAAAACATTATAATAGCTATGATTTGTGATTATTTGTGAAAAATATGCCTACTAAAAATAAAGGTGGGGCACATATCACGTGAAAATAAATATAGGTACCTAAGGTTACCTACAGCCTTCCATAATCCACCACACTGCAAGTGCATGTTGACTAACTGCACCATGAAGCAAATTTTCTTCATGAACTGCACACATCTTTGAGAAGATCTCCTCGCGATGATTTTCTTCAAAGTAGGAATATGAATATATAAGAAGAATTTGAGCAAGAAAAATACGCCGTGAAAACTTGGCCTCGCTAAAGTGAGGTAAAAAATATAGGGTGCAATTTCGAGCCATATTATTATACCGTTTTGAAATATTGTTCATATGTCGGAGCGACTGTATTCAGGGAGGCGTGAAGTATTTCATTTTATTTATTTCTCATGCGAGTAACATCAGCAGAAAAGTTTTTGCAGTAAAAATTAACTTCAAATTTTTTCGTTGACAAGTAATAGGTATATCTAATTAATGACAACATCATTTATCAGTCGCAAAATACACAGATGCCTACATCATTTAAACTCAAAAGGTCTTCGAGTGTGTTTATACGGATTTTGTGTGTATAATAGCGTTAGTTAGTTAACAAAACCCCCAAACCCTAGTTTATCAAAAGGATCGACCGATACATCATCATAATCCGATCCTGTAACTTAACAGATGGGCTCGGGCTCCCTACACAACGCAAGTTAAAGATCATAATGGAACCCGCTTATCCGAAATATAACCTTGATAATATTACAGGGAATTGTCGGGTAGGTACCCTCGAAATTCCGAAGTACCTAAGTGATAATTAATGTAAAACACGCCATTTTTGAAAAACTGGTCAAGTGCGAGTTGCACTCTTAAATGCAGAGTTCCGCACCACGAGTGATATTAACTCTAATTTTATTCGTTCAATAACAACTTTGAGAGTAGAAACCGAAATTTTGGAGACCTTTTGTCGGAATAACGAAATGACGGCCACAGATGTGTAAATTTATGATAATTTCAAGTGGCTACACTATTTCCGATCTAGAGATAGACAGAGACAGACCATTTGCCTACATAACCCTAAAATTAAGACGTTCGTGCAGAAATCCATTCCGGGTTATGCTTGTTCATTATTTATATTTTCTACAACGTTTATAAGATGACGGTACACAATGTCCGTATTTTCACCTAAAAGGAGCAGGCGGAAAAATATTTTCCGCGGCTCTATCTTCCACGTCTGATAACATTTACATATCGCGTATCCGAATATTAACATAGATATGTCCGAATGTCATGTTTTCGAATATTCTCCATTATCCTTGGACTTTATTCCACGTTTTCTTTTAATCCAGAATTATTTTGGAATTCTTTTTGACTTTATATATTTGAACCCTGAAATGAGAAGCAAAATAGGATTGTTGTTTTGTATTTTATTTTTCGACAAATAAGCAAATGTTCCACGTAGTGGTAAGACTGAGGTTAATGTCGCCCATGGTCGACAGAAACACCAAAGGCATTCAAAAGAGGAAGAAGAAATTTAATAGTAGATTGTATGACAAGGGAGCAAAGTAATATTTTTACGGCGAGGGTGCTTTTTTGAATCCAGAGCGAAGTGAGGGATTCTAGAGTAGAATCCCGAGCGTAGCGAGGGATTATTTAGTAGAATCCTGAACGTAGCGAGGGATTCAAAGTATGTCGCACTGTACTGTCACAGTCACTAAACTAACTAACACGACTAACCCGACTAACCCGAATAACCCGACTAACCCGACTAACCCGACTAACCCGACTAACCCGACTAACCCGACTAACCCGACTAACCCGACTAACCCGACTAACCCGACTAACCCGACTAACCCGACTAACCCGACTAACCCGACTAACCCGACTAACCCGACTAACCCGACTAACCCGACTAACCCGACTAACCCGACTAACCCGACTAACCCGACTAACCCGACTAACCCGACTAACCCGACTAACCCGACTAACCCGACTAACCCGACTAACCCGACTAACCCGACTAACCCGACTAACCCGACTAACCCGACTAACCCGACTAACCCGACTAACCCGACTAACCCGACTAACCCGACTAAACCAATTAAACTAACTAAAGAACTCAGTTTTCAAAACAAAACCATCTAACAATCCGAACTGAATTTACTTTTCACACTACATGCTCGACAATGCCGAATTATATGTCATGTAAACCTTACCGAAAGCAAGACATTATACCTCTTGGCTTTAGCCGGGTTATAATGTTCTATTGAATTTCATTATAACCCGCTGGTCAATAATGTGATTTTCACTTTCGTAACTTTTATTGCTATGTGCATAAAGTCTAATTTCGCTAAACAGAATGTGCCCTCAGCGGGCGCGGCCAACTCGATTTTCGAAGACCGAAGCCGTGGCCCACTAGATTCGCACTGAGACGAACTTCATATGTTTGTCAAATCGGGTAGGCCACAAGCCTGGTTTTTTATTGTCTCGCATAAAGTGAGAAAAGTAGAGTATACACCACCGGAATAAAACTGTTTTTTCTTGGGCGCTTGAATCCCTCACTGCACTCAGGACTCAATCTTAATTCCCTCGCAAAACCCTCGCTGCGCTCGGGAGTTAAATTTGGAGTCCTTCGTTACGTTCAGGATTCAATATAGCGCCCGTGACATAAAACAGTGCTTTATCCCCTTGGTGTATAATCTACTATTTCCTCCCCGTCTTTCTTCCCCCGGGGAGGGAAAGTAATATGAAAATTCATTCCCGCCCGCTAAATAGAAAACACCAACTTTGGGCCCCCTTAAGTCCGAACCAAGTCGTCTTTTTCGAATAGGTGGGATGAAAAAAGTATTGGCTCTCAACCTCCCAAACGGAATAAGATGTTTCGTTTGTCGGATAATTCAAGCAAGAGCGAAGAATGCAAGGACGGTACGAGTATCTGAAAGAAAGTTTCATTCGTGCCAACAAGTTTACGTTAGTTTTATCGCGTCATGCGAAATCCTCGTCTGCTCGACGGCAGAATTCGGCCAAAATATAGTAATTTGAAACGAAATAATAATATTTATTTCGTATTCATATTATGAAAAAAGTAATCTCAATTTTAGCTAAGAACTTTGCTGGACATATTTCTTCTACGTGTCACTACATTTTTTAAAAGGTTATAGTTATAATTATAAGACGAATTGATTGACGTCACAATAACTGAAATTGGCTCTTTCGTTTGTATCCTAGCTACAAAATAATACATAATATTATAATATTATGCTAACAAACACATATTCGGTCGCTTGCGGTAAAACTAATTCTAAACAAGAATCTCACCATCCTTATGTTTTCAGCATCTGCTATACATTTATATTAATATATCATCAATAATGCCGCTAATAATTTCCTATTAAAATAATGATTCAAAGTTATATTCTACGAAATCGTTGGGCATGTTATGAGCTTGTTATGAATGCGCAATGGAATAGTTTTATAGCAAATAATATATTGTCTATTTTTGTTTACATTTACGTACTATTCGTTTGCTTTTTATCCTCTTTACGCTATACAATACCACAGTGCGCATTACCTGACGTATTTGTATACAGTTAATACGTATATACCTACATATGTATGTCATTGTAACAGCACGCGATTCACACGTAAAATTTTAATTGTAAATGTATTCAACCGACTACTAAACAGGAAATAATTTATAATTAATTAAACATAATTATGATTCTATTATTTATTTCCACCAATTCTCAATATACCTACAAGGGAGGTGGAGTAGGTACCTATGTTTTTTGGTACCTCAAATATTAAAAAATGCCCTGTAGTGCGACATTCAATTGGGTTGAAGCCTATTTATTAATTTACTATTGCATTTCTTAGGCCTAAAGCTGTCCACCGCACGTCATACGCACGCTATCGTCAATTGCTGATTGCTTGCATCTTGCGTAGAAATAATCAAAGGAGATGTTTCAAAATGTATGGAGTCCCGGCCACGACTTTGTACACCATACTCAAAAATGGAGAAACACAATTAAAACAGTTTTCAATCATCCAATTCTTTTAAATTGCTTTAGTTTGGTGGTACAACACAAAAATGTACACGTAAAATTGCAACACAAAAACTAAAATCCGTCATGGCGGTAAGCTGTCATCACATGTCACGTTGGTTGATTTGATTGAAGTTTGACATATTATGTACCTACATTTCTGTCATGTTGAGGTGACAGTAGACAGTTCGTGATCTATGATCAATGACAAATTGGCAAGACGCCATGTTGAAACGTGATAAAAGTGAATGATAAATACAATTTTTGTACCAGGAATATATGCATTTAAGCAGTTTATCTTTATTTTTCTCGAATTCCATGGATTTTTCTCGATTTTTCGAGGTACTGTACATATTGTGGGCCGGATTTGAAACATCTCCTTTGTGGCCACGGAGCGGCAACGTTGCGTCCGCCGGTCGCCTTGCGCCGCCTTCCTTCATTTTGTAGGTTGCATACATGACGAATGTAATTACATTCGTCATGCATTCGTCATGCATACGTCATTTGACGCGTCCGTGGACAGTGGGCCTTAGTTTATGATTGCAGCAGCGCCGCGACTATAACGCAACTGTGACGCGGCAAAGCGACGCATATTTGAATAATGCTGCTCTACATTTAGACGCTGCGTTGTAACAAGTTCACAACCTCAAAAATGAGTGTTTTCTGTAGTTGCCTTCTTTTAATCTCAATGTCATTTGCTAGAAGAAGCAACATAGGTATAGCAACTATGAAGTCGCGCTTTTGCACCGCAAAATGTCGCACTCATGAATAAAATTATGCATTTTTGTACAAAGCACAACGGACTTCAGAAAAGAAGGAGGTTCTCAATTCGACCGTATTTTTTATGTTTGTTCAGCAATTTTTTCGTCGTTTTGTGGGCCAATTTTGATAATTATTTTTTGTTGTAAAGTAGATATGCACAGTGTGGTACGCTCATAAGCACACCAGGATCTGATGTTGGCATCTTATAGAAATCGAGGGGAATCGAAAATTGTAGGGACGACTAGTGTGCTTGTTAATGTTTTCATAAGTAGGTACATTAAAGCGTTACAGTTTCATGAAAGCCTGGAGTCGATCTGATAAAGCCGAAAGACAGTCGAGGGAACTCCTCAACGATGTATCTAGTGTTTGGGCTTGATTAATTTGTAGTGACGAGAACTTTACACCTACAAGTTGAATTGAGCGCTATCTGGCGAATAGTTTTTGAGTTATCTCTGCTTATCTATGTAGGTTTATGACGGTTATTTTTTTGTAAAATGCAATTATTTTGTGTCGTTGTCGTACTTTAAAAAATATCCACACTGTAGATTTGCAATGTAGACGTTACAATCTTATTACGAGTATTAGCAATTTTTTTTATATCATACTTGCTCAGTAACTAGGGATTACTATGGTGGAAAGTCTCCTTGTAAGTTGGTGTTTGCAATTCAAGGCAACATTACGTCGCACTATGCTTGAATTGTAATGTTCACATTACAGTTCAAGCTATGCAAAACTCCTTGGTAAACAATCTCTTTTCTTATAAAATGGTAAGAAAACTTTTTACTGAAAAAAAAACAATGAACATGGCGGCATTTAATTTCCATACATTTCAAACTATGCAAAACTCCTTGGAACTCAGAGCCGTAAAAAAAATAGAAAACTATTTACGAAAAAAAATGGAAATGGCGGCATTTCATTTGATCTGAAAGTTTGTGAAGTTTGTTCGTAAAGGGATTTAAGTTATTTACAACAATGTCAAGCACTTCATCAGCAGCAATATTACTATAATTAATTATAATAAGTAACCTTTTTTTTCTATTTTTTCTCTAAATTTGCTAATTATTCTAATTAAAATTTCATTTTGCATTACCAATGTTTTATTTACCTCACAAGAATGATATAAAGTAGAATGCTTACCTCGGTTGCAAGTAGCTATTACACCCTCGAACTATATTCACCCTCGCTCGTTGCGCTCGCTCGTGTGACTAAATATCTCGGGTGCACGCGATCCATTAGCGCCCTATGCGAGCTGCGCTCGCACTGGCGCCAAATTGGATCTTGTTCTGTAATAGCTTACTTACGTCCCTTGTGTAACAATCTACTATTAATTTCATGTTAGAAAATATTACCTCGGCTACTTATAACCTACTAGTACTACTACCTAAAAGAGACAGTGTAAGTTACGCATTTACAAAGTATAATAAATCGTTTTCAATTCCATTCTATTACGCTTCACAGGTTGTTAAAGGCGAATGCTTCGCTTTTGGAGGATCTGTCTCCGTTTAGAGTGGCACAATTTACTTTTCATCACACCTATTCGAAAAAGACGACTTGGTTCGGACTTACGGGGTTCCAAAGTTGCTGTTTTCTATTCAGCGGGCGGGAATGAATTTTCATACAACTTTTCCTGCCGGCTAGATCTTTTCCGTCCTATTTTGAATTTAGAACATTTTAGTATTTTGCGCTAAAGAAATCGAACGCAAATATTGTTTGAATAAAGAATGTCTGGTACGACGCGAGGGCCCCGCCAGCTGAATAATAAAAAAAGAAATCAAATTAAGATTTCGTTTTCAAATTAAAATTAAGTTTTCGTGCATTTTTACGTATTATTTTCTATTATTTTCTATTATATATATATTTTCTCATAGTGGGTGATGAAAAGAGTGTATCACTCGGGTGCAAGTATATTTTTCATCACCCCTATTCGAAAAAGACGACTTGGTTCGGACATAATGGGTTCCAAAGTTGCTGTTTTCTATTCAGCGGGCCGGAATGAATTTTCATACAATTTTTCCTGCCGGCTAGATCTTTTCCGTCCTATTTTGAATTTAGAACATTTTAGTATTTTGCGCTAAAGAAATCGAACACAAATATTGTTTGAATAAAGAATGTCTGGTTCGACGCGAGGGCCCCGCCAGCTGAATAATAAAAAAAGAAATCATTAAGATCGCTCGAACTATTTCCCGCGTTTTCGTGCATTTTTACGTATTGTTAGAAATTTTGTTTTGTTTTGAAAAAATGAGTTCTTCCAACGATAGTGAAAGTATCCTCCTGATAGTATAAAAACTGAAGCGAGTAATGTGATGAATACTTTATTACCTGCGAAATCCCGGGAAAAATATTTGAAAGCCTATGATAATTTTTTGGAATGGAGAAATGCAAGAGGCGCCAAGAATTTTTCAGAAACTGTGTTTTTGGCGTACTTCCAGAACTTAGCTAAAACTAAAAAACCTTCCACCCTTTGGAGTATCTACTCAATGCTTAAATCAACAGTCAGTTCTAATAACGATATAAAACTGGACACATATTCGAAATTAATAGCATATCTGAAGAGGATTTCTGATGGATTTAAACCTAAAAATCCAAAGTGTTCACAGTCAAAAATGTGGAGACTTTTCTTAATGAAGCACCCGACGAAATCTTTCTTGCCGTAAAAGTAAGTAACTATGTATATGGTGGAGTGGACTATTATAGTAAAATATAGCCATAGTGTTTTAAATAGCTGAATAATAAAAAAAGAAATCAAATTAAGATTTCGTTTTCAAATTAAAATTAAGTTTTCGTGCATTTTTACGTATTATTTTCTATTATATATATATATATTATTTTCTGTAGAGTGTATCACTCGGGTGCAAGTATATTTTTGGCTCGGGCGACGTACTTTGAATCCCTCGCTACGTTCGGGATTCTACTAAAGAATCCCTCGCTACGCTCGGGATTCTACTCTAGAATCCCTCACTTCGCTCTGGATTCAAAAAACGCCCTCGCCGAAAAAATATTACTTTGCACCCTTGTCATACAATCTACTATTTGGCTCGGGCGACGTACTTTGAATCCCTCGCTACGCTCGGGATTCTACTCTAGAATCCCTCACTTCGCTCTGGATTCAAAAAACGCCCTCGCCGAAAAAATATTACTTTGCACCCTTGTCATACAATCTACTATTATATTATAGGACAAACCTTCCATTTTCTCGATTTAGATTTAAAGCGAAATGAGTTTTCCTTGCATGCGTGATGTAATAATTAATTTTGCCGAGTGGTTTTTTACTTGTTAGGGTTCCGTACCCAAAGGGTAAAACGGGACCCTATTGCTGAGACTTCGCTGTCCGTCCGTCCGTCCGTCCGTCCGTCTGTCACCAGGCTGTATCTCATGAACCGTAATAGTTACACAGTTGAAATTTTCACAGATGATGTATTTCTGTTGCCGCTACAACAACAAATACTAAAACACTGAATAAAATAAATATTTAAGTCGTAATATGGCTTCGACGCTCCGGCGATAAATTAGTTACCTTTCGCTCCAAGAGATGGCGTTGCTTGTGGCTAATATGTAGTCCATGCTTTTAGTTACCAGTCGGTCCAAGAGATGGCGTTGCTTGTGGCTAATATGTAGTCCGATACTTTTAGTTACCTGTCGGTCCAAGAGATGGCATTGCTTGTGGCTAATATGTGGTTACAAAAAACTCAAGTAAATATTTAAGTGAGGTTTTCATACAAAAGGCCAGATTTTTTTGGCGTTTTATACATAATGGTACGGAACCCTTCGTGCGCGAGTCCAACTCGCACTTGGCCGGTTTTTTTATTTGTTTATACTTTTTGTCTCACTTTCTCTTTGGTGATGTCTATGGTGATAATCGTGTCTAGGATAGGAGCGATGGTGACGTGGATAGTTAGTTATCACTAAGGTCATTGGGCGTTTTTGACCTAGTCGCATTCAGTACCGCGGCGGTGCGCGGTGCCGTGTGCCCGACGCCTAATGAAATAGGGTTTTTTTAAGGTTTAGGCGTCGGGCACACGGCACCGCGCACCGCCGCGGTAGGCGGTGGCGGTAAAGCGGATTTCGAGGCGGTGGTCCGCGCGGTAAGGCGGTTTACGCGCCTGTCCGCGCGGATGGGTTTAACGCGGTTTTGACCAGTTTGATCACAGACACTCGCAAGAATGGATGCAGAAGTGGTGGCAGCAATCTGGCTTTTATGGCGTAGAAAGAAAAAAAAAAGAAGATATTGGGTTCATCCATTTTTACGAAGTAGAACTATTAATGGGGCATTCATGTTGTTCTATAAAAGTTTGAGACAACATGAAGATAAATTTTATAATTATACGCGAATGTCCACTCATTCATTTGATTATTTATTAGCAAAGATATCAAAATTAATTTCTGGAGTAAATACGAACATGCGTCCTTGTATTTCCCCGGAAGAAAAGCTTCTTGTGATTTTTTAAACTTACCAAGTTATTTTTTTTGAAGTGAAACTTCTTTATCGGCGTTGGAAAATAATTTTCGTCACATTTTTCGGTTACGCTTTGACGCGTTACGCTTTGACGCGTTACGCTTTTGACGCGTTACGCGCCATGTCAAGATTATGTTGATTACTTTGGAGGTAGATATTTTGGTAATGTATCCAATTATTACTTTGTTATTGACTTCTGGGACTATTTATAAATTTTAAATGTTACCTTTTTTAATGTTTCCTGTATTCCTTCTTTATTTTTATTGGTACATTTCTGTAACTTTAAATACGATTTCTTTTGATTGTTTACTTTGATGACATTATTTGTCAATGTAACTCTGACGTTTCTTTAGTTTGTTTTTTATCCAAATTATTTATAACCAGCCAGGTATGTTTTGACTTGTTTGTGGCACTATAACGGTACCTAATTTTGGGATCTTATTATTGAACTCAAGACGGCGACTATTGGACAATAAACGGCGTAATGTTTGTATTTAGTTTTTAAGTGTATTTTTATTTTTATTATATTATTTATTTTGCCCCTCTTACGGTTGGTTCAGACGAAGTAGTACTTTTTTTTTATTTAGAAAAAGTATTTCGGAGCAAAATTACTAAAGTGGTAGTTTCATTGAAATAAACACGAACAAAACAAACACCATACAATTGTGTTTAAAATAACAAAACCAAGACAACCACAGACCTCTATCTATTCCAGGGTTCGAAGGATATATATCAATGATATATATCACGATATATATCTGATATATATCCGATATATATCAAGTGACTTTTTATGATATATATCAAAACAAAATTGGTTTAAATTATTTATAATTATTATTAAGTACATATTTTTGCGTTTGTTACTGTATTTCTACTTCTCAAATGTAGAAGACGTTGGAGTAGAGTTAAAACATTCTCCATAATAGTGATAGTGGAGTGCCGTAAGCTTTATACTTCGAAATCCAGGGCAAGTCAACGAATCTTTATACATATAAACTTTCGAAATTTATTTGTAACGATAAACAAAACTATTGCTTTTTACAAAAAAAAATAACTAACTTCAACCTCGATAAGCAGAGATAACTCAAAAACTACTCGCTCAATTCAACATGTGTAAAGTTCTCGTCACTACAAATTCATCAAGCCCAAACACTCCGTAAATCGTTGAGGAGCTTCTTCGATTGTCTTTCAGACTCACCAGCTGGACTCCAGACCTTCAAAATTGTAGCACTTTAATATATTTAATGAAAACATTAAAAAAACACTAGTCCCCCAATAATTTTCAAAGGTTCCCTTCGATTACTCTAAGATGCTATCATCAGATCTTGGGGTCCTTATCAGGGGACCACTCTTCAAATATGTACCTACTTTCTACCAAAAAAAAAATAAAAATCGGCTAATAGACGACGGAAAAATCGCACAAAAAAACAAGCATAATAATTATATACGGTCGAATTGAGGACCTCCTTCTTTGAGTTTATACCCGGATGGATTGAATTGAGCGCCATCTGGCGAGTGGTTTTTGAGCTATCCTTAATTGTCGATATTGAAGTCGGTTATTTTTTGTAAAAAGCAATTATGACTGAGTGTTATGATTTTAATGATGAATTATCCGTAATAATGTGTGTGTTTTTTATGGTTACCTCATAATGCAAAATCGACAACTGTAGATAACAAAAAACTACTCGGCAGATGTCGCTCAAATTTGAACGGCATTACACTACGAGTATTATCATTCGAATAAAAGAAGAATCATCAAAATCGGAACACTCATTAAAAAGTAGAAGATATAATAAGATGGCTTTCATACAAATAACCGATATATATCACGATTTTGATATATTATATCGGATATATATCAAAAATATCCGATATTTTGATATTTATAATAAATATCGGATATTTTCGAACCCTGATCTATTCACAATCTTATTAGAAAAAACCTACATTTTCTTTTTACGATTCTAATAAGATTGTGATTTTTATCTATTTGTAAGTTTACAATCTTATTAGAATACAATCAAAACAAAATATTCGCTTGACATTGACATGACATAATATGCACAGACTAGCTAAAGATTAATGTTTCGTTATACGGTATGCAACGACTAGTCTTTTTGGTAAAATATTTAAGAAGTTTCACTTCATACGTGTGTACACTAGTACACGCACACATTTTTTCTTTAACAATCTCTTCCCATTGCTTCATTTTAAGGAGTCTATCACTATATTGTGGGCTTTTCATGTCCCAGATAGCATTGCGATTTTCAATCTCCGAAATAAACTTTTCGACATCGAAATCCATTTTTGACCGACTTCATTCAATTGCAAACGCCCTGCACCAACGATGGTCCGCGCGGTGATGCGGTGGCTCGTGTGTTAGGCGCCGCCCCTCCGCGCGGACGTCAGCGCGGAGGGGCGGTGGCGGTGAGAGCACCGCTCGACCGCGCGGTCAGTCGGTGTAGGCATCAACGGATTTCATAGACCCCAATACAACTTGACAACCGCTTCACCGCCTACCGCGGCGGTGCGCGGTGCCGTGTGCCCGACGCCTTAGGCATCAACGGATTTCATAGACCCCAATACAACTTGACAACCGCTTCACCGCCTACCGCGGCGGTGTGCGGTGCCGTGTGCCCGACGCCTTAGGATTAGCATTTCACGCAATGTTTTTATTTTCATCCAAATGCATGGGGGAAAAAAGTTTGCGCTTTTACGCAAATGTATATTTTTCATAATTATTAATTTTTAATTCAAATATTTTAATTATAATTTGACCACACGGCAGTCATTAGCTTTCGAATGTCGAAAGAATTATTGAAATCGGTTCACCCAGTACGAAGTAATGAAATAACACACATAAGAAGAAAAAAAAAACATACAGACGAATTGAGAACCTCCTCCTTTTTTGAAGTAGTTTGAAAATCTGCAAATAAAAAGTATTTACCCCTCATTGAACAACAAACAACATTAATTAACAACATTTTACATTACACTTAAAAGCAAAAACCTTCCTTTGCTAATAAAACAGCTCTCCCATGCTTTGCTCAAAAGCGATTTATTGCTATTTTGATACTATAGTTCAGAGCGAACTCTAATTGTCGTACTATTTCACCCCTAGCATTGTAAGCAGAGTGGCGCAGTGGAAGCGTGCTGGGCCCATAACCCAGAGGTCCGTGGATCGAAACCACGCTCTGCTAAGTCTCTTTTGCGATTTATTGCTATTTTGATACTATAGTTCAGAGCGAACTCTAATTGTCGACTCATTTCATTGGGTTATTTCAGTTTCATTACTGAACGCTGCCGCTGGAGGGTCACCGGTCCGAACAAAATTCCCATTTACCTTTAGTATCAAGTCAGCACGTTGGTCGACTATTTAGGATGAACACTGTTAAATTACCCAAGGGCTGGCAAATCTGCCCTGATTTCAAATACACTTTGTTACATGTGTATGTTTTTGACGTTAACGCTTTTTATCAGAAGCGTTTTCACTCGTAGCCCTTATTGCCAAACTACCTTTCAGTTAGGGCACACGTGTTTCGTTTGTGTGCGTCATATTTATGAATAATTTACTTTCAACATAAGTTTTTTAACCCCTGACTAAAAAAGAGGAGTGCTATACTCGTAAGTTTGACCTGTCTGCCTCCGGTATCGGTGTTGGTTTATGGCGTCCTAGTTCCTGAATGAATTAACCTAATTTGAGTGTGGTTATTTTATTCGACAGCCCGTTTCCTTGCGGTGTTTTTAGCAATATTTGGTAGAAATCAGTCCAGCGGTTTGAAGAGTATTATTAGCTCTTTTCTAAAATAATGAAGGCATTTGACATTTCAGCGCCATCTAGATGGCGTGCAGTAAAAAATTATTTATGTTAATTTTTTTAAAGTTTTAAGTTTATTTTATTAAAGTTCACTCACAGTATACTAACGATGGGACTGTACAAAATGTCAGGGGGTGTATTTTTGAGAATATTTTACGAAGCATGAAATCGTCACATCACGAGCCGCGAGTTCTTCTTTTGTGACACGTTAGTTGTTCGCTGTGTTCTTTCTTCACGTCTGAGCAATTGTCAGGAAATTTATTGTAAAATCGTTTTACATAGATTTCAGTACCTGATGTTCAGTCCCCGTGTCTCAATATACGAGGCACGCTTCCACACACAACTTTGAATCAAGGCCGAACGACTAGTACGTGACATGATTCACATCTCGGAAGCTTAGTTTTTGTACGGCATCTCCGGCTCGAAGGATCAAAAAATATTTACTCCTGAGTAAGGGTTTTGGACCTAGTTCCAGATTCCAGATAGTGTTGAGTGGAGGTATTGGATGTTCGGGCTTCATTAAATAAAGGTGGAGTGGTGTCAACAATCAGTATGATTCAATAGTATATTTTGTAAGAATTTATATTTTTATGGAATTTAGGTAGTAAACGAGCACCACACAACCCATTCTTGATTTTTGTTGGATATTCTTGCCACTTTTTTCTCTTATTTTCCTTTATGACAGATATTTTCTGAAGCGGTGTACTTAACTTGACTTTTAAAATATGTATATAAAAATTAAATATGTCAATTACGCTGTAGGTAATATCTAAAGATGTTAAAATTACGTGACGATAGTTGCTAGAACGATGAGTTAGTCAGGCAGGTAAGAAGCTGTGGTAGTCCTGTTAATTTTCATGAGAAGCCCTAGCACCATTGCCGTCTGAAGTAACGTGGAGTGCGCTACGTTCAAGCAAACGTCGGATGTAAGGCCTACTGTCCACATAAGCTGCACGTCATACGCACGCTATCGTCAATTGCCGATTGCTTGCATCTTGCGTAGAAATAATCAAATCTGTGTCCACGGAGCGGCAACGTTGCGTCATTTGACGTCATTTGACGCGTCCGTAGACAGTAACCCTCAGCACTTCTCACACTACGCTATTTATGAGCTACGCGACTGCGACTACGCTACTGCGACTGCTAGATTGCGTTAATCCAAAATTCGCTGTATCTGACACTGTTCACTGACAGGATAACCATCGTAGACGCATCGCTTTCATACATTGACAAGATCCTAGTCGCTTGCAAATAGCGTTGTGTGAGAAGTGCCTTAGATTCAGATTAAATGTGACGTTCGTGCGATATGTTCACGAAGGATTGAAGTAATTTTTCTGCCCTGAAATGTGCTCAACTCTCCGATGAGTTCAGTTAACAGTAAATTGTAGAGTTGACTTCATATTGATGCGCGATGACGCCGATGACTGTTAAGAATAAATGGAACCCGTTGAAGTAGATAAGTGTTTGGACGCGTAAATAAAGGGGTCCGTAACACTGAACAGTATTAGGGTCCAACAGCTCCAATAACAGTGAGCAGAATTCAGCCGAAGCGGCTGTCAGCCGGACCGCGCTTCTAAAAAGAAGCGTCACAGCGCCACAGCCGCCGGTGGCTGCGGTCAGTTTGCGGGGACCCTTAGCTCTAATAAAATTCTTTTGTTAAACATACCTACCTATCCGAAGGTAATGACACAAGGTCAAATATAGACTACTTATTTTCTCAAAAACCAACCTCCAAGGGTCTGAAACAGGGGATGAAAATGAAAAAAAAAAGAATATTAGCTAGTAGTTATAAAAAATCTCCTCTTTACGGTTACCTACTTGTTTGGGGGACCCCTTTTTGGGGTGTAACTTTTTTTTATTAGTTATATATATGACGGGGGCACTTGTCAGGATATCAAATAAAACACAAGAGTTCAGAGCCAAGCAACAACACACAACCAGCTACTTTATTCAATGCTCATGTATGGCTCATTATGAATATTCGGTTTGGGTTTGCTTTGGTATTGATTGGATTTGCTTTGCGATATTACGATATTGATTTATCGATCGAACCACTCGCACTCGCGGATACACTTTATTTAAGAGATTCACGGCATTAAAATTAATAAGGAACTTTTTACAAGCACAACAGCACAAAGTTCCGATCGCATGCGATATTAATTTCTTTTCATATTTCTCCATTAATGACAGTTCTCCCGCGCGTCGTCGGCCACCATCGACCACCTCGTCTACCACAGATAAAATAGCATCAAACAAGTATCCTATCTCCAACACACACACACCATGCCGGTTCAGATGAATAAATATTATGTTCAGCAAAAGTCCTTCCGTTTCCGAGATATTCGACATTTTCAACATTTTCAAAATTGTTCCACCCTTCGCCATTCTTTTTGGCGCCAGGACTATAAATGAAGACATTTTTTGTATCTGTTTTTTGGATAGTATTCCTGGATAGATGTGCTATCGAATGTCTTCAATTATTTTTATAACCAAAGCACAGTTTTTTTATAAATTAAGATTTAATATCCACTTAAAGTTTTTTCATATTTCATTCTTGACTTTTACTCTGCCGTGGTTAAAAAAAAATGAATGGTGGCTTGAATGCCAATTTCAAAAAAAAACTAGCACATTTAACCCAGATTTCGAAATAGTATGTTACAGGGTATAATCCACCTTTAGATTTTGAATTATTTTCTTTGAAAAGGAGGTAGACCCCATTTTATGATACTACAAGTTTATTCCAAAATTTGGTTTGTTACCATAAGAAAGCTTCAAAACCATCCAAATTCTCTTGATTCACCATTATTGGTCAAAATAATAATTTTGAAGCCTTAAACCTCTAGAATATGACTAAGTCTGGTAACTCTGGTACCACCAGAATAAAGAGAGCAAATAGCCTCTTACCCTCTAATAGCGAAGAGAGCAAATAACCTTTGAACACTCATTAAAAATAACTATTAACTAAAAAATAACCGAAATAATTCAAAATCGGGATAACTCAAAAACCACTCGCCAGGTGGCGCTCAAATTTATAACGGACCACATGACAGGCACTAGGTACCAGGGACCAGACAGCAGTTTCTATTTTTCGAATGGCAAAAGAATTATCGAAATCGGTTCACTCAGTACGAAGTTCTGAGGTAACACACATAAGAAAAAACACATGATACGAATTGAAAACCTCCTCCTGTTTTTGAAGTCAGTTAAAAATACTTATCAACGGAAATTATCATTTGATTGCTTTATTTATTTGCTGAAACTAACATTTCAAGGGGTTTTAGTATTAAGTAGGTAATGAAGTAAAATAAGCTCAAACCTCTTAAATTAGAGCACATGTTTTGCTCTCTTGACAAATAAGGGGCGGTCAAGTGAATTTGGATGATTTTGAAGCTCATTAAGGTAACAAACCAAATTTTGGAATTAAATTGTAGTATCATAAAAATGGGTTCTACCTCGTTTTAAAAGAAAATAATTTCAAATCTAAAGGTAGATTATACCCTGTAACATACCATTTCAGAATCTGGGTGAAACGGGCTAGTTTTTTTTGAAATTGGCATTCCAGCCACCATACATTTTTTTTTAATCACGGCCGAGTAAAAGTCAAGAATGAAATATGAAAAAACGTTAAGTTGGTATTAAATCTTAATTTAAAAAGTATCTGTGCTTTTGTTATAAAAATAATTGATGACATTCGATAGCACATCTATCCAGGAATACTTTCCAAAAAACAGATACAGAAAATGTCTTCATTTGTAGTCCTGGCGTCAAAAAGAATGGCGAAGGGTGGAACAATTTTTAAAATTTAGAAAATGTCCAATATCTCGGAAACGGAAGGACTTTTACTGAACATAACATTTGTTTATCTGAACCGGCATGGTGCCCTCTACACGTAGGTGCCGTATTATCCATTCATAACGGGACACCCTGTATATATTAGCGTCCGATTTAGAGAGCCCTGTGATAGACATTCAAGGTGTTCATAATTTCGTTGCCTCTTATTGAATTAGGAACCCTGGAATAAAACATTGTACATGATAATTTATTAATGTTCAGATCAATGGCTATACACAATTTACACATAGATAGATTGCACAGAAACTTGAATATCCCAAGAGTGTTTACGTTGAAAACTATAAACAGAACTACAAACTTAACATCTCGGAGTGGTTCTTTGATGAAACTTCTAGATCTTGTTTCATATCTATACTGTTCTATATAGTTTCAACACCTAACCACTGTTTTAGTTATTCAAATAGATCTAATGGGTACAGAGAGTAGGTTTTCCCGTTTGTACTACGAAATTGACATAAAATTTACAACGAATACCTTTAAAATACTTACGCGATTTTTTTTTAAAAGATAGGTAGAGCCCCGGGCAAAGACATAGGATATTTTTTGATCTCAGATATCAATCATTCCTTTACGGGATGAAAAGAGAAATGGAATATAATATAATATAATATATTATAAATATAAATATTAAAACTTGCGATAAAAGACACACATGTTTAATGATGTCCTGAAATGGAACATAAGATATTTATTTCCGGTGAGACATTCCACTGAGGTATTATGAGGTTGTTTAAATCTCACACGGGCGAAGTTCTGGCAAAAAAAACTGGTTGTCTGTAAAGTCGGTTTACTGACGATAGTTGAACGTGACAACGTCTTAAGAAAATACTGATGGAATGATTGACAAATAATGTCATCAAAGTAAACAAACGTCATGAAATCGTATTTAAAGTTACAGAAATTTATCAATAAAAATAAAGAAGGAATACAGGAAACATTAAAAAAGGTAACATTTAAAATTTATAAATAGTCCCAGAAGTCAATAACAAAGTAATAATTGGATACATTACCAAAATATCTCCGAACGCAAAGGCCGATTGTGCTTCTTTGTCGCTCGTTCCGCGCTCTCGCTTGCACTTCAAGCTTTACATGGGACGCCTCAGAGCGAGGTAACGGTAACGCCGCATGACGTCAGATAACGCCGCATGAACGTCATGTTTTTCGTGCGTGCAGCCGGCTATATCGAATTATAAGACGTAACGTTGTCACGTCAAAAACTAAAAGCTATTTATTATCGCACGGCACACGCGAATTAAGAAATCCTAGTAATATTCAGATTTCAGGCTTTTTTTAAGGCTGAGATATTGAAAGAGAAATCAGTTTAGTTATTTTAGCGAAAAAGGTTTGCGACTCAATATACTTGTTCACAACCATGAGTGTCGAATATTTCCAACTAACTTATTCCATTCTAAGCACGCTCTAAAAATTAACGATCTTTGCAATGATAATATCTGAGCCCATAACATTGTCCTCGAGAGAGCAATCTTTTGAAAATTATGCGATTGTCCCCGTTATCTCTGTAATTAAATCCTGCCTTGTTCCAGTGATTTGCATGTTGAGATTTCATTTACACTAACTAAAGGTACTGTGAAGTAGTCACAGTACCTTTAATTATCTTAGAGGTTCCAGGTTTTGAAAGGGTGACTTGTCATGAAAATTGCTAAATTATACTTATGTGAGAATCATATTGCTCAGAATGCTGCACTATGAATGAGTGTACAAATTGGGGTGTTCTGTTTTTTGTTAAATTTGGCATAAATGTAGTTGGTTTATGTCTATACATCCTACTAATATTATAATACGAAAGTAAGGAGATGTGTGTGTGTGTTTTTTTACAGTACTTAGTAGCTATGGCTATTTTTTAAAGTTTTTTCATAATAATTTATTACGATAATTATACTTAAATATCAAGTAAGTGGGAACAAGTCAGCCTTCTGAGAGCTATTTTTACTAAGGGCCTATTTTCCCGAAGCGTAACGAGGGTAGGTTTACTAGTATAAGATATTTGAGAAAAAATGAACCAAATACATCAATCAATTCTAGAATTTCTGTGTGTCCGTATGTATATTAGTCCGTACATCACGCAAAAACTATTAAATGAAATCGGATTTGGTCTTCGCCGTTATATTGCTTAGGTTTACCTTAAAAACTCGGGCCTCTATCATCTTTCGTCGCGTCGCTTAGAAGCTGAGATATACGATAGATAATTATGTTGCATATTAGATATTACGCTAACGCTCTGAAATTGAATGATTCAAGTGGTACTAAATCAATATTTTTTATTTAGCTATCTTTATCTGTCTCGTATATACTTAAGTTCCTTTATTATTTTTCACATTAATATGTGTCTACGCTACACTATGTCGACGCTTGAAAGGCAAAATTTACCAAGCGACACTTTGGACGACATTGACTTATACATATATCATTGAAATCAGAAAAATATTCTGCGTTGAATGGTCCCACTCTCGTAACGATAGGAAGAGTTTTGTTGTCGCTTGGTAATACGAAAAAATAATAATTTTCACAGTTTTTGGCGACCAAGGGACCAAAATTTTACCGATGAATGAATAATTTTCATTTGGGAGGTATTAGATTTCAAAGGGGGATGCCCATCCCTCATAGAGAGATAGGCCCTAAATGCACCATAGAAAAATATGCTACATTGTTAGTATATGATAGTATGAATTGTTTTGTGAAAGTTCACAAAACAAAGTTCGGGTGTAGAAGTTATGCGTATACTTTTCGACTTACATGCTTGCAATTTTTGCCCTTATTAAAGAAGAGTTATTCTTGATTGGGAACTCTATTTTATAGCACCGTTACGCCTTACATGCTCACTATTATATGCAAGTGCTTGTTTTATTTGGTATATCCCGCAAGAAATATTAATATTATTGTATCATTAGGTATATGCCAAAATAGGAAAATCTGAGACATTCTCAGACTGACAAATTGACAAACGTCAATAGCTTAAAAAGTTACCATTACTACAAAAATCAATAATAAAATTGATCGATACAAGTCCAATTTGTATGTGTAGGATTAAATATATGTATGGTTTTTACATATTATATGTATAATTTCAGTTGACCATTATATATTTAAAAAATTACAAGACAAGCAAACATTTTATTATTACTGAATTTTGTCTACGATAATATTTTATCCGGCAGAATGTTTTTATTATGGCAACAACTAACAATAATCAAGACTGACGTCAAAATATAAATATTTATTAAATCATTTCCATTACTTTTTATTGTACTGCAATGTTAGGTAAACTTCCTATATTGAAATATTATACGCACATATTATATTTTTTTTATCTTTTTTTTTCAACATAATTTCATTTGAGTGCATTTTAGGGCCTATACCGGGCATCCCCCTTTATACATTTAGTAATTTTTGCCTTGACTTGAATTTATTTGTATAATCATAAAGTACTTTTTACCGTACATTATCCACGATATGAGCACTACTTAAGAAATTTTAGCCAAATAAATTATTTTTTGTCTTGTCGTTTAAGACTTTTTACCTCCCCGAAATTTGTTCTCATTTTCATTTAGCAATTTTTTTTCCGTAATGCAATTGAGTTGAAAAAGTAATATAGTAGAATTTTTCCTGAAATTTTAACTTAACGCCTTGTTAAAATGTTATTGATAAGCTTACCAAATACACCAAATGTAACTCCAAAATTACTACTTAAAATAATTCTAAAGCTCTAAATAAGAGAAATTGATCTTAATCGCGTTATTTAATTAATAGTTTACCTGAGAAATTATAAATATTGCTAAATTCATTTTCGTTTGGTCATTTTGGTTTAGCCTTATGTAATTTGTACTAGGATTAAATTGCCTGGCAGAAAAGTGTTTAGATTTCTATTTAGATAATTTTACCTGTATGTCAAACATGCGTTCTTCCTGAATGAGACATTTTTCTTCAAACAAAATTATTAAATAATGAAATGTAGACAATTTTACTTCTTCTATAATAAATTGTTATTGTCGGTAAGTAACTTTTAACTGTTTGTGATTTTGATTGAAACTATTACTATGCGACAATATTTCATAAAATAAAGAGAAAATTTATAGTATGACGAGGGTTTACTAAGCCTCTAAACTGCATTTAAAATTCGTTTGAATGGAGAAGTTTTGACTAATAGACGATTATTTATGATTTTTTTTCCGACAAAAAACTTTAAATTGCTCTAGTGTAAAGTTGTCAACATGTCGCTTGGTAATTATTGCCTTTCAAGCGTCGATGTAAATCTTTGAGGATAATTGAATATTGCGTAGGAACCTAAACGATATTAGAGTAGGTAATCCATTATACCTAATATTAAAAAAAAATCAACGTTGTTCGGAAAAAAACAAAGAGCTCTTCCGTTACCTACTGAGCGACTGACTGACAGACAACGCACAGTCACAGCACATCCAAAACCACTGAACGTACGAAGCTGAAAGGCATGCATGTTCCTTAGGTGTAGTGGAGAACTAGTGCGGATATTTTTGGAAACCCCGCTAAATGGATAAACAGGAGGATTAATTGAAACAAAAGACTACGAGGTAGAAGCCATGGGGAAAGTTGGTTCTGAACAAAAAAACTCCAAATAGATAGAATATATTTTTATTAAGCCTTTACAAAAGCTTTTCCCCTAACGGCAAGGATGGCTCTTAACCTGCACTTCGTTCTCATTAATCTTTTGTTAAGAGCAACTTCCCCTCGAGTGCTTTATCCCATTCGTTACTTACAATATAGCAATTTGTTTTGTTTTGTTGGTGATATATATCACAACCTTTTTTTTAAAAAAACTCTCAACAGAGTTAAAGCAAAAATAAGAAAGCGGGTGAAAGTTACTGTGTTTGAAACGTTTGAAACATTTATCAAATAATCGTTGTTTTTATATCAGACTTGTTTTTGCTCGCGGCTTGAGAGTAAAGCTTTACCTAGGGTAAAAAACGTAAGATTTTGTCCTGTTGATATAGCCTAGTAGTAATAATAGCGAGGGGTAATGGGTTTGAGTCCCGGCAAACATTTGTGACATCATAAATGTTTGTTCTTGAGTAATGGGAGTTAGTGATTTGTGTGACCTAATGATGCCAGCAAAAGCAAAACGAAAAAAAATCCATGACACCGGAAATCCTAGGCCAGGGGTATATCTGTAGGTAAGCCGTCTTTAACAATTCATTCAATTGAAGCATAGTAAACCGCATTATTTTCTTCTTACTAAAATATACTGTTTTGGTCCCTTTGCATGTTGGTTGCTTTCGTCTCGTCCAATTAATCCAAATACCTATATAAAATCAAAAGATCACATACAGAAATACATTAAGTACTAAAGTGTCATCAAACTTACTTATGCACGTTTTCGGCTGACTAAAGTTTATTTATTATTATTATACAGAAACGTCCAGATAAATCTAAAGACGATTCTATTTATGGACAACGATTCTCTCCTTCAGCGAGAAGAGCGCGATCTCTCGCCCTGTACTTCATTCTCGTTAGTTAAAAGGGCTTTTCAAGTGCCCTTAACCTTTTGTTATGAAATCTATACCTAAATGTATTTAAAATAAACAGAGAATGTTTATTTTTCACCACTTTTCTACAACATTTAATTTCTATAATACACTTTATAACGGACAACGCCAGTTTTTAGTTTTCAGTGATGATATTGTCTTAACTATATACCTTTTAACTTCGACGCAAAAAGAGGGGTGTCATAAATTGGACGTGTCTGTGTATTTTTGTGGCTCCTAAATCGAATGGACCGATTATGATGCGATTTTTTTTGTTACAAGACTGATAATGATAGAGATGTCTTTTAGGAATAATTTATGAAGATCTGTTCGGTTCTCATTAGAAGATTTGTTTAGGCGGGAGAACTTTAAATTGTAAAATAAACTTATGTTTTCGTTACTTAGTTCACCACACCCTATCACCAGCACACCCCCTATATTGGAAAGACAATCGAAATATTGGGACAGTTATTGTGTACTACGCAGAAGATGACGATGACAAAATCTTGTATCCTGGTTCGTTTTTTCGTCGAGTCAAGGCAAACCACGTTGCTGAATAATAGTCAACAAATTGGGCCATGAGACGGTAAATACTCGTAATAAATTTCCCTAAAGTTAATTAGCTTTCCAGCACTTTAACCTACTCTTAAAACAATAATACTTAACGGCTACCTAATTTATTAAAGCGAAGGTAGCTTTTCAGGTAAATAACTGTAAATTAGCAGGTAAATAGGTAGATATATTGCAGGCAATTTTAGGTAATTGGTAAATGAGGTAAACGAGAACTATCGCAAGAAAACGAACTTTCGAATGAAACAAACTTCATTGAAATCATTTAATCCGTTTGAGAGCTACGATGCCACGAGACAGACAAACAGATAAGTACACAGAAAGACAGGTCATACTTACAACAATCCTTTCTTTGCCTTGGCTGTTAGGTAATAAGAGTAATTGACTTGGCAAGTAAACAATTTTATTGGAACATATTTTTTCACCGTTATCTGTCCTTTTCATATTCTGATTTTAGGTAATTCATCTTGAAACCTAGCTACAGGTATTGTTGAAAACTATCGGCCACGCCTTTGCACGAAATAAATTGCGTTATTCTGCTTACCACGGTTGACGTCCCTACAGGTAGGTACCTATCTGAATCTGAGACGAATGGTAATTTACCAAATAAAAAATAAATAATGTAACAAAATGGACAAAAAAAAACAAGTTTAATTAAGAACCCTTATTAACACATTCTTCTTAAAAATAAATATTGAAATTCGAGCTATCGAGTCGCAATAATAGTCCCTAAAATGTTTTTTATCAAAGCGTCCCTTTATTTGGAGGATAGATTAAATTCCTCGTGTTTTCTTTGAGAACGTGACGCGAGCAATGCTCGGGCAATTTATTCAATTTTCTATATTGAAGCGATGTGGGACGCGATGGCTGCCTATATGTGAGTCACGTTTTGAATGAACAGACTTAAACGATTTCTTCCAATGGAAAGTGCTTCAGGTGTTGATGTGCACGTAACTAGATTCCTATTGGAACGAGTTCAATTTAGAACTTCAGAGATAGTCGCATTCATCGTTTAAAGCCATTGTGGAAAGGAAAAGGTACTACGATTGTATTGCATTGTAGTTACTAAAAACAGTATCATCGTAAAAAAATGAAAATAATCTTCGCTTCTGAACTTTAATATGCACGTTAAGAATTCACGGAACAGATCTTTTTATATACCTACCTACCTAAGTACCTAGTACATAATCGAGAAACGAGTAGATATCTCGGTTAGTGGCAAATGTTGACCATTTTCTATAAATATCAGCATGCCCACTTCAAAAGCATCATCGACGATTGCGGAACTTGGAGAAAGTGAAAGATCTGATACTAATAATATTATTGGGTCTCTAAAATTGCAAGCAAAACCTGTAATAGACATGTTACAAAATATATTATTATAAACATACGAAAAAGTACTAACAGTTCAATTTAGCTTGTAAGCAAAATTTACTTAGGGCATTTAAAATTCCCGCAGTCAATTTGCGATGCAGCTTAATCACAGAGGCATTAATGTGGAATGCAATTAAAACGAGTAACATGCCCATATTCCATAGATCTTTTTTAAGCTGTTGCATAGCTTCTATCGCGGGCCTTGTGCGCGGAGACCGAATGTAGAAATTTCGCAACGAAAAAACCTAACACCCCCTACTCGTGACATCTATCGATAAATACCAGAACTTTTAACTGAGTTAACTAACTTTTACTTTATAACAGCTAAACCGATTTGGCTAATTTTAGTCTTGAAATATTCGTGGAAGTTCAGGGAAGGTTGCAGCGATTAAAATAATCGGCGTGCGCGAGTTTATCCCCTTTACGGTACTCGATATCAAACATAAAATTCTGTAAAAAGGCCCACCAACGATGGACTCTCGGAGTTAAATCCCTCTTATATCTTGATGCTTTGAGGGAGTTACAATCAGTAACAACTTTAAAGGATCGCCCATACAAATAATGCCGGAAATGTTTAATAGCTTTGACGACTGCAAGGGTCTCCAATTCATAAGAGTGATATTTAGGTACTCTCCGTATCAGTAGTCCGCAAGCTATAATAAGCGACAACTTTAGGAACATTATTATGACGCTGAATTAAGACAGCACCAAACCCCAAGGAGCTAGCATCCGTGTGGAGTTCGATTTCCAGAGCAGGATCGAATATTGTCAGTACAGGGGAGGATGTTAAACAGTCAATTATGTCGTCTGGCTTTTTCATGTCGATCAGTCCAGTTCCATGAACAATTCGATTTAGTAAGTTCATACAATGGTGCCATTTTTATCGAAAAGTTCGGTATAAACTTACGGAAATAACCTGCCAAACCATTGAATTGACGAACTTCTTTAACAGTTCGGGGTATAGGAGAGTTTGAGAGTGCTTGGACTTTGCGTGGGCTTGGTTTAATACTACCATTTTCAATTAAATTACCTAAATATTCAATTTTTGTCTTAAGGAATGAACATTTAGAAACATTAAGAGAAAATCCAGCTTTAGTGAGTCTATTTAAAACTAATTTTAGATTAAGAAGGCCTTCTGGTATAGTTTTAGAAATAACTAATATGTCGTCAACATAAACAAGAGCTATATTATTCCTGTAATCACCTAGAGCTGTATTAATAGCTCTTTGGTAAACGGATGGAGCATTGCACAACCCAAATGGCATGCGCAAATACACGTATTGCCCATCGGGCGTTACGAAAGCAGTTTTTTCTACTGAATCGGCAGCAATTGGAATGCCGTGAAAACCTGCTGCCATGTCTAAACATGTAAAGTAACGAGCTGTTCCTAACTTGTCAATTTGGTCAGCTATAAGGGGCAAGGGATAATGGTCTCTGACGGTATTCGAATTCAGCTCCCTATAGTCCACGCAGAGTCTATCTGACCCATCCTTCTTCTTTACAAGTAGGATGGGGCTACTGAACGGAGACGAGCTATCACGGATGATTAACCTTTTCGCATTCTAGAGGTGATAAACGATATGGTCTTCGTTGGACTATTTTATCAGGGTTCTTTAATCGGATTTTAAGTTCACCAGTTGTCACCCTGGAAACTCTATTTCCACTAGTAAAACTGTCCTTGAATTCATTTAATATGTTATGTAATGTTTCGATGTCATTGTTGTTGGTAATGTCAGTATCAGTTTTAAGATTAAGTTCTGTGGAACATTGATTTATAAGTATTTCTCTTTTAATAAATAAATTATCTTTATGCAAAGTGACACTTAAACCAGGTATTTTTATTAGGTCGTAACCAATAAGGACGTCAAATTGAATTTCTGTATCTTTAACCACAAATAATTCCAGCTCAACACAAACACCACATATTGTTACTAGACTTGTGATGCTTTGATTTGACGTAACGCGACAACCTCCAACACCCGAAAAGGTTACATCAATCATCTTACGTTTCCCAGGAATAGAATCACCGACACGTTTTCTAATTAGCGAGCAATCGGCACCAGTATCAAAAAGGCAAGAAAAGCTATGTTCCCCTATATAAATATCGATTGTACTGCGATCCATTGAAGAACATAAATTTACAGATTAATTTTTTGATAGGTTATTTCGTTCATCGTATTGGCGGCGAAAACAATTTTTCTCATGGTGACCCTTGCGACGACAATAGTTGCACTCAACAAATCTATTACTACCGCTAGAAGTTACATTGGAACCTGTTTCACCAACACCGCGACTATTATTAATTCTAAGGCTAGGTGGAGTAGTCGTTGCTTCGGACTGCTTAGTTAGATTCCTCTCCCGACAGTCACGGGAACGATGGCCCGGTTTATTACAGTTAAAACATATAAACGATTGGCTTTTACTAGAATAACATTCAGCAACACGAGGCTTCTTAATGTCACCTCTTACTGGTTGAGCATCGATTTTTCGTTTGCGATATGTATTAAGAATAGACACTAGTTTAGGCAATGAGTCAGGTGTGTTACGTACTTAATAATTCAGAACGAATAAACTCAGGATAAATACCGGTTATCAAGGCGTCCACGACTTCGGCATCCGAGGCTTCAGGTCGGACCCTCTTGAATAAGGTCCAGGCGGTAGTCGCGTACTCAGCATAGCTGGAGGCTTGATCAGAAGTGTATACTCTCCATTTCTGGACGTCGTCAGAGTAGCGAAATTCCCTGGAAAAAGTCTGTATTAGTTCGGCCTTCATTTGTTCCCACGTTGTTGACTGTAGCGACCACGCATCCGCCCATGTCTTAGCTCTACCTCTTAACTGTAGTATAGCTTTCATACGAGCTTCGTGGGTAGGAATATTAAATTTCTGTATAGTATCATCTATATGAGCACACCAGTCCCTAACATCATGCGAGCGTTCGTCTGGATCATAGGGTGGCAAATAAAAATCGTTACGACGATGGTTCGATGGCACAGATTCCACAGAAAGAGCGGCAGAGACGGCACTGGTGGTTGCTTGTTTAGTAATAGATTGAACGAGAGACATAACCTGCTCCATGGTGAACATGGGATCCGGAGGACGAGTGGCCTCGTCAGCTGGCTGTGATCCCACCGCAGCTGCTGTCGGCGCGTTGGCTTCAGATCAGACTCCATAATAATTAAATAATAAGTCACTGTACTTCACTATAAATTTATTCACTACACCATAATATAATAGTAACAATATCACAAAATCACAAAATAACAGAATAACCGTTGAGTTGTTACTGGCTATGTCTTAATTCTACGAAGGTTGCCGACTTAATGCCGTTTCCACGCGGCGTTCTAAAAGGTTACAGCTATCACCGGATATTAGAAATTATGCCACATCAGCTGTCAAGAAGCGGAGGCGGAAATAAAAACACATTAGTAAAAATCTTTATTGTAAATTAACTTACATACGCATTTATAAAATAATAACTTATTAAATATTAATATTTATTTAATTAACACACATTTTTAAAGTAGAAAATAATAATTAATAAAGTTCATTGCTCATTCAAATAAACCACTGATATAAATATTTCTATATTTAAAAAAATAAGATAAAATAATTCAGAACACATAATTATCTATCCAATCAACTAAATTTCATGAAACTGATATCTTTACATTTAATAAAATTGACTTCATTACAAAACTATAGGAAAAACTCCACAAGATGGCACTGTAACATATTATTCGCGTCCATATTTATGAATCGATTAGTTTATAAAGCTATGATAAAAACCCACAAGATGGCGCTGTAACTTATCCGCGCCCATATATACCTACTTGAAATACGCGCTACTCGCCACCCACTCTTGACTAACTCCGAATCGACACCAAGTGTAAAATCGAAATTTAACTGTAAAAACCAAGATATAAAAATCATAATTGAATGCTTTCTTTTAAGTTAGTCCGTTACCGGGTTGTCACGTGTGCGCAGTCCTTAAACGTGCTCTCCGAAACGCGGAATTTAACTAGCTGTCACCTATCAAACGACCAACCAATTACTTAACTCGGACGATAACTTAGTAACAACATTTAGAATTTGAATCAATACGAAAGTATCGGTTGTGACCCTTTTGAAGACCGAATAAGTAAGAAGCAACCATAACTTGCATTATGTCCGTAAATCCGGCTTTGGGATCGGAGTTGAAACGCGAACATGGACCCGCGGATAATAAATGGGTTTCTAAGGATTCGTGGATTATAATTCCTTGAACACGCCGCAAAGGCATTGTTGAAAGTTAATAGCGGTTTTATCTGAGATACGCCAATCCCTTTCCAGAAAATCAGCAAAATAATCTGCCGATTCAATACAATAGTTATTCATAAAATACCTACTAGCTTTTCCCCACGGCTTCACGCGCGTAAAGTTTTTTGTTTCAGTTTATTCCTTTTTATACCTTGAGGGGGGGGGGGGGGGGGAATTTCAAAAAAATCCTTTCAGTTTCTTGCATTCAGTAGTTTCGGCTGTGCGTTAGTTAGTCACTCAGTTATGGAAAAGTTTAATATTTTTGATTGATGACATTTTCTTTTTTAAATAAATAGTCGACAACATTGAGATATATGTACTAAAGTAACTCAATGGTCGACAATCTAACAGAAAAAGTAAACACAGACGCAGAATAATGCGCTCATAGTGTTAACGTGAAGTAATCCTTGAACAGAATGAATTACTGTTTAATATCAAGCGAATATGTAAATTATCCAAAAATCCATATTTCTCATACAACAATTATAAATGTGAAAGAAAATCTATCTTCAGTGTTGATCTTCGTTCTCGCTTTAAGACTATCATTTAGATTGATTTAGATAAAGTTTTGTATGCAGACGCCCACACACCTTTTTACGCTTCACTCACTGAATCAATTAAGATGAAATACGAATATAGGATAAGTTTTATTTTGACGATTTCCGATCCGTACGTCAGCAAAGCATTGACAATAACTAGTTAGATATTAAAGCACATACATCGTACACTGATTTGTTTAATGTCTCTGCTGTTAAGGAATTTCCATCTAACTTCGGTTCTATGGTAACTAATTAGGAGTGGAGGTAACCTCGACAATCTACTCCAGAAGTTTGTGCGTGTACCGAATAGTTTACGAGACTGTTCAGAAGTAATCCTAGTAAATAATCCTACAACATCCATCGCTGTTGCTAAGTTAGCGAAACTATAACGACGCGCTGTCAGGATTGTTTATTAGGTGGTTTAGGGGTCCTGTAATTGGAGGGAATATAAGTAAGTACTCGTATAATTTATTTCTAATTTTTATCTTATTTATTTATTTGTTTTGTACACAGAAATATTTAAAAGAGACAAAATATATAAGACAGTTTGTACAAGGGCACTACTTTTTCCTATAAGATATCCTTACTTCCATACTTAAAATTAGTATTAAGTTACTATTATTATTATTAAATTACTTTAATTTAGGCGACGATGACCACTTACCATCAGGTGGCTCGTCTACTTTTTCGTCAGCTCTTCAGGCTATAAAAAAATACTTAATTTAAGTTAACTTTGTTAACTTTGTCTGTCTGATATTTTTCAAGATTAATTTTGGAACCGATTTAGATGTCGGATACGAAGACAAACTAACAAACAATTTAAGGATAGGTACAAGGATTATTAAATTTGTAGTTAACTTTATTTTCTGTCTTTGATTATTTTGATTTTTATTCTTTCTTTTGATTTCGGCGTTCTAAAGTCTCAGCAGCATATTGCCTCGTTTAAAATTCTAGGATAATTTCAACGATGTTTGTACCTTGTTACAAAATTCAAAGGACATAGGACCATCTCTAATTTCTTCACTTTCGGGTATCAATACCGTAAATCCAATCAGCCCCTCAGCGTATCTCTTTTGAGAGCCATGATCGATATATCTGTCACAGTGCAATTACTGGTTCGGTTGTAATATGATCACTGCCATAATACGAAATTTATGTTCACGTTTTGTCTCCGTTAGGTATCGAATAAAGTTTGTTAAAATATGTATTTATGTTAGGAAAATATACTGGGAATGAATTACGTTTGGACGTTACTCTGGTTCAAACATAATTTTTGACGGGTTTTCTGTCGTCAATCGTATTAAAATATTTGCATCGCGAGGAATGTTAGCATTTTTAATAATTTTTTTAAGGAACACAGTGGTTCTAGCCATTGAAAATGTTATAACTATTAAAATCTAATAACCCGTCCTAAATTTTATTACAGTCACTTTCTTTTTCCAAGGGGTTTCCTCAAATTGCCATCGATGGGCCAATTTTAATAAAACAAACACTAAACGTTATCTCAAACCGCATTTAAATTATTTACGTTGTTTCTGAAATTAGCGGAAAAAACGCACAGATAAACCAAGGCACAAAAGTTGTAAAAATCTTAGTAGGTATACTACACAGAAGATAAAATCCACCTATCACCTCCTAGTACCTCCTATAAAATCCTATCATCTGTAAATTTATCTTTCATGTACAGACATGAATCAGTTACAGTTTTATTACATGTAGCTATAGGTATCATTAAGATAATAACAAAGATATAAGCTTACATAAAAGAAAACTTAGGTCGAAAATAAAATAATATTAGATCTTTTTCACCCTTACGCAAGCGAATAATATTTCAAGTACTTTCAACCTCTGATATTAATAGCGCGCAAGGGACAAATGCAAGAGATATTTCAACAAAAGTTTTGCGAAGGGTGCTACATTACAATAAAATTATTGAGGTTAGATTTTAGGTCAGCGGCTATATCTGAGCTATCGACATGGTTTGTCGTTTCAGAAAGTTGTAAATTATACATCATACAACGTATATTAATTATTTACAGCATGTAGGAATTACTAATGACTGGTGTCAATGACTAAGTATTTCTTGTTACGAGCAGCATAGTAAGAATGCTCTAGGTCTCCTCAATGGTGAAAAAAGACCCATGCTCAATAGTGGACCACTGATGGGTTGAAGATATACATATGTAGTAATTTAACCTATTTTTGTAGGTATTATTTTCGGTCATATTGCGACGGACTAGAAAACTGACCCCAACCCATGCTAGCAGATCAGGGTATCTAATCATCGTCAGGGACGACAGAAGCTAACCCTAGCTTGATGGTAGGGCTGAAGCTGGCTAGCTACCATTATGGCTCATCTTTTTCGGCTTTGTGAGCCATTTTGCTTATATCTTCTTTCTTAACCAGCAATGCTGTGAAGTTCTTGATGGCCCTGGGTAACGCAGACTACTTATGTTGCCTACTTTGCTCGTTTGTCGAGTAGGTATTCACATATACCTAAAATAAACTTGATTTTAATCCGTCCACAAGATTCGAATGATGCGCCAGCATCAAATTTTTTATATCATTCCTGATATAATAAAAGAGATTGTGGTGATATCCCTGACATATTTCCATAATGTTCGGATAAATTTGATGTCTGCCAATTTGTACTTACCCAGATAAGTAAGCGTGCCCTAAGGGGCTTATCTCATTTCACGAGCACAAAGAAGTTGAATATAATGGGTTAATATTTGAAATTTTTGTATGAGGATATCGTCTATCAGTTTTCGGGGCCTATCTCCCATAATCCTTTTTGTCATTATCGTACCTTCCCTACATGTTTGTATATGACAAGGTATTATGTAGGTAGGTATACCTAATCGTTACTAACTAATATAGAAGATATCTGAGAAAAACTTTTATTAAGAGCATTAACTAATTGCCATTTTTATTATAATGATATTCAGTAATTATGAGAAGTATTTTTGAAGTGAAACTTCTTTATCGGCGTTGGAAAAAATTTTTCGTCACATTTTTCGGTTACGCTTTGACATGGCTTTGACGCGTTACGCTTTTGACGCGTTACGCTTTCGACGCGTTACGCTTTTGACGCGTTACGCTTTTGACGCGTTACGCGCCATCTTTATTTTAAATCATTGTCAAATTTGAACTTTGATGTAAAATTTATTTAAGATTATGTATGTATCCAATTATTACTTTGTTATTGACTTCTGGGACTATTTATAAATTTTAAATGTTACCTTTTTTAATGTTTCCTATATTCCTTCTTTATTTTTATTGATAAATTTCTGTAACTTTAAATACGATTTCATGACGTTTGTTTACTTTGATGACATTATTTGTCAATGTAACTCTGACGTCTCTTTAGTTTTGCTTTTTATCGAAATTATTTATAACCAGCCAGGTTTGTTTTGACTTGTTTGTGGCACATTGACATGACACAATATGCACAGACTAGCTAAAGATTAATGTTTCGTTATACGATAAGCAACGACTAGTCTTTTTGGTAAAATATTTAATAAAGGTTTTTAACTGCAATATAACAGTAAATAAATTATAACTAAGTATTCAAATATAGTTTAGGATGACTATTAGTGATTTTTCCGGTGGAGTAGGGATAGCATGTCGCTTAAGTGGAGCTACTCCCACCACCAGACCTTACCGTTCAGAAATACATGTGCAGTCTCCTCACCTCACAGATGAAAACAGAGTGGGAGAAATGTATAATTAGCGATTGATGCACTGAGTTGCGAACAATGACGATGATGAACAATACAATACAATTAAATTTATTTATAATTATAACAATATATTTATATTATGATATTATTATATTATATATTGTCGTAAAGAAGTTTCACTTCATACGTGTTTACAGTAGTACACGCACATATTTTTTAATTTTAATGTATTGATAAAATGTAGTAAATTTGAATGTTTCCCTCAAACGATGTATGTTGAGTTTACAAATCAAGGCATGACATTAATAAGCATGGCATTAATAGAACCTTCAGTTTAATGTAGGCCTCTTATTTCAAGGAAACCGACCTATGTTGCGGTAGGTATGTAATCCCTACTTCGCTATTATCTCTACTGACTTTATGAATGCGAAAGTAACTCTGCCTGTCTGTCAGTCTGTCTGTTAGGCATGTCTAAACCACTAGCGGATTTTTATGAAATTTAGTTCAGATACCTATAGAATTGAATTTGGGAAAGGATATAAGATGTTTGCCGAAAATGATCCCTTGATGTAAAAAGGAGAGTGGAAGAGATATTATATTTTAGTTAAATATCATATTTTTTATTTTTAACCGACTTCAAAAAATTAGGTTATCAATTCAATGTGTACTTATAGGTGGTACGCGACAGGTTGACATGGCAATTTTCTAGTGATGTGGCACGTACGTACCTACTAGGTGTATATCGATATTTTTCCACGCAACCAAATAAGAGTTACATTAATTAAATAAGGTTTATTATAATTAAAATGAAAATATATATTTTTTTCAGTTTAGGCTATTGTGGTACATACAAGCACATAAGACTATATTAAATTTAATATTGTTGATAGACAGACAAGTAAATATTTAAATAATTTTCATGTAGATAAGGAATGAGGTAGTAAAAAGATTTACAACTAGGTATGTTGTTATACTTATAGAATTAGAATATTTTATTCATCACAATCAATATCAAATGAGCTCATACTGACATCGCTACAAGCATTTAGTGACTCTTCGTCTAGTATCTTCGACTTTTATGATAAAAGCTACCGAAATCATTTTAAATTTTGCCATTGCCATGTCGACCTGTCGCGTACTGTATATATTGTCAGAATTGAAGAGATTTTAGGTATGTTAGTCCATAACAGCTTCTAAACCCGTGTGCCAAATTTTATAAGTGTACTAGCGAACCGCCCTCGCTTCGCTTCGGGACCCGTAAGTATCAACCGCGTAGGTCCCGCTTCCGTAGGAATTTCGGTAAGATAATAAACTATCACCAAAATTAATTCAGGTTAAATTAAATTAAACTTAGAAATAAAGCTTACGACAAAATAATAGCGAAGTAGCAAAGGATCACAGCAAGATTAATTCAGATTAAACTTGGAAACGCGGCAAGTTTGGTATGGCAGTGGGTTCGACCAAATTTGATTACCATAAAAACGGTTCTAGTGTGTTAATCTTAAAAGATAGACATATACTGTCGTGGACATTTTTTTAGATCATTTCAAGAGGAATAATTCTTTCATACATATATTTTTGGTATCTTGAATCGTTTTCGCAACGCATCCAACGAAAGCCCTCGAGAATGAATAATTTTCCCCGTTTTTTCCACATTTTCCATTATTTCTTCGCTCCTAATTGTTGCAGCGTGATGTTATATAGCCTAAAGCCTTCCTCGATAAAAGGTCTATTCAACACAAAAAAAAATTCAATTCGAACCAGTAGTTCCTGAGATTAGCGCGTTCAACCAAACAAACAAACAAACAAACTCTTCAGCTTTATAATATTAGTATAGATGTAGTACGTTTGTAGTATATTTGTATGTATATATGTGGAGAACTGAAAATTTAAGTCGAATTGAAATGATATTTTTTCAATCGTGTTTAGTATGCTCCAACTTAGGGTTCTGTACAAGTTTCATTAAAATCGGTTCAGTAGTTTTTGATGTAGATAGAGCGCAGAAATACTAAGGAAATCGGGATTTCTGCAAGAATATTCGAGTGTGCCATCAAAAAAATTATAATCGTTTGAATTCGTTCCTTAGTTCTTAAAAAGGTTATTTAAGTTTGAATAACAGTCCTCAATACTAGAAGAACCTAGGGTTAAATTCTGGATCTTTGTCGATAATATAACGTAGGTATTTAACATTAATTGGGTACCATTTAACCGGAAGGTTAACAAAAAATGCAGTAATTAACAGCCGTAAAAGTAATAAAAATAGGCAAAAAATCAGACTTTATCCCTTCAATTCCTTGTTGAGTTATAACCGGTAAAAAGAAAATGTCCGCCTGTCAATAAAAATCCCTTAAATTCCAGGTACGTATAAATTTCGCCGAACCGAGGTAGGCAATAATCTACTCAGTTCAAACAAGGGAATTGAAAACAGAACGGAAGGGAATTGAAGTCTTAACAAACAACAGTATCGGCAGGGCAAACAAATAAAATAAATACAAACATACAACATTGATCGACTGAAAACAGCTTCGCCATCGATTGAATGTCTAACAGAGTCAATTATAATGAAACAAGTGTCGCCTACGACTTTCTGTCTGCAAAATAATTTTCAAATTAATTTAAGTTTTCATCATCATCATCGCAACCTCCTCCTTTAGGGCCAGCGTTGCACTGGTGACTCCCCTGGTGTTGCTGGTGTCCATAGGCGACGATGGCCACGTTCCATCAGGTGGCTTCAAGCTATAAAAAACCCATAATTGTGCCTGTTAGAAAAGTAAACCAAAAATGTTCCAGATTCGAATGTAATGTCATATATTAATTGTATTCACTCAAAAAACTAACGATTCTATTGTAATCTCGTGTCTTCTCTTACCAATAAATCCATAAGAATTTACTACTCTTGGCGTGTATTATTATTACAACCCTTCAGTGCCACTATTGGGCAAGGGCCTTCTCATATTGTATGACCCAATGTAGATTAAGGGACTTATCTTACCTTTGAAGGTTTTTGGAGAACGCTCAGGTCTGCAGGTTTTCTAAAGATGCTTTCTTTCATTGAATCAAGTGAATTTAAAATAAACATTTATATATTTTTAATCGATTTCAAAAAAGGAGGTTCTCAGTTTGACCTGTATGTAGTATATTTGTACGCTATTATCTCGCATTTGGCTAAACCGACTTTTTACATTCATAACTTACTTCTGGTTTATAACTCTATTAGGTCAACCGATTTTGATGATTCTGTTTATATTCGAAAGCTTGTCGTGTGGTCGAGTTTCAGCGAAATCTGATGAGCAGTAAATTTTACTTATCGACGTAGAAGTCTGTTTTTAGTCTTAAAGTTGTTTGCAAAATTCAAACCCAGGACACCCTTCGGGCCTTGCCTGATTGTTAAAATTTCACTATTAATTCATATTTAGGATTAAAATCCTATTCCGCTTATGTTTCACAATTCAATTAAGAAAATAAATTCATTGGATTAAGAATAAGTTAAATGAGATGCATGTCTAGTTTTGTTCACGAATGTGGTAGCGGTGTAGTCATCCCAATCACATACCAAAGTAGAGGATTGATCTCTTCGATATAGAGGCCCGAACTATCAGAGCATCAAATTATAAGAACGTACGCGAAATGTAAAGGACCGTCACCAGAAATAAGGAACCGAAGCACAAAAACGAAGAACTAGGCATCAATTTATTGACACAGTGAATGTGTAGGGGATTGAAGGTTCTTTCTCTGAGAATGAAAAATTTAAAATGAAGTTCTATCTCAACATTGGACCCAAAATCAATCCAAAGATTAGTAGAATAAATAAACCATAATACATACTTTTAACGCTCTCAATAATAATAAATATTGTAAAATAATAATGATAAGGAAGAAAACACAGTAAATCAAACTTTATATTAGTAGATAGAAATAAACACAACAATTCACCAAGGCCTCGATCATACATAATTAAGAACGTGAATCGTCAGCCGTTCGCCTTACAGCCGAGCCATTTGTGAGCTCCCACGGTCATCCTCACTTTCCTATTGGCTCATAAAACTTAGAAATTGAAGCACGTAAGTGCGAAACGAACTATTACACTAAAACAAAATCGATCACTTGACCTAACGAATGTGTCCTTAACACACGTGGTACTTAAACGTTACTCATTGAAATCTTCTAAAAATTAAAAAGTTTCATCTTGAAATGTAAACAGGCAACATAAACTTGAACTTGACTTTCAGAAAAAAGTAGAAGCCCGCCAAGGTAAGAAAAAATGTAGATAATGTAGGTTTTTAATACCTTGGAAGATAAGACGTTTCACTTAATAAATAAATGAGTATAAATTGCTTTTCTTGTAGATGATGACGAAAATAAAAACGCAGGGCCTAGTGTCCGATTTGATGCCGAATATCAAACTGATGCAATTGTCTGGACATTTTTTGTTCAATTATCATTCAGGTATGTGACGATATTTTGAATTTTGGAAGACGTATTCATTAAACAATTATTAACAATGTTTTCAAAGTAGATATAAGACTGATAGCTTATATAATAAGTTCAATTATTCTGGAAAAAATCGTTTTATTTTTACAAAAATAAATTCACAATTTGTAGCAAATGTTTCTATTCAATCATTGAGGTGCTAGTATTAATTTAAGTACATAGTACTACATCAATGCCTTCAGGCAAAATTATTTTTAAAAAGTATTTTGCAAGCGCGTTGTTTTTATTTACTGACGCTTTTGTTATTTCAGACAATTCGGGCATGTCTGGGATTCTGCGAAAAGTGTATGCTAGCGTCCATGCCTTCTTCATAATTGTTCACTACCTATGCTTAGCTGCCAACATGGCTCAGTACTCCAGTGAAGTCAATGAGCTCACAGCCAACACTATCACTGTCCTGTTCTTTGCCCATACCCTGATTAAGTTGGTTTTCTTCGCAATTAACTCTAAGAGCTTCTACAGGTATGTACTTTATACTTACTGTGTGTCTGCCTCGTGGCACCCTAGCTCTCAAACGGATTGACCGGTTTTATTACGGTTTTTTAATAGAAACCGGTTTCCTTGCAGTATTTCTTAGTTATGTTAGATAGAAATCTGTCGAGCAGTTTGAAGAAAATGAGCTATTTTCCAAAACGATGTAAGACATTTTTGCCATAAAAATCGTCCCATGTAGCGCCATCTAGATATCGTGCAGTGAAAAATTAAAATAGTGCATTTGATGGAGGAAAGCTAATTGACATTAATTAAATTGAAATATGATCTTATTATAGTTCACTAGAGAACCGCCCGCGCTTCGCTTCGGGACCCGTAGGTAACAGCCGCGTAGGTCCCGCTCCCGTAGGAATCTCGGCCAAAGATAAGCCTATAATATGACATACTGGAACATCAACATCAGAATCCGTCCTGTCTTCACTCACGGCTAACATAGCCGTGGGGATTCAGTTTCGGGGCCGGTGGCCCCCTGACTGAGGTGTCTGCCGCGGTCCGTAACAACGGACCGGTCGTTGGGTTGGGACCCTGTATGGGTCCTCGAAGATTGTCCAGATGGTGATGTGGAGTATGGGTGTCTTGTCCGGGGAGTCATGATGATTTTCACGCCGCCCGGACGATTAGGCCCTACCAGGTGAGACCCGCTGGTGGGAAGCCCAGCAGGAGCCGATCTGCGACCGGACGGCGGCTTGCGGTCTTGTCCGAGGTGGTTCATGTCGGGCTGCTCCCGCGCAGTAGGTCGCGCGGGAGTGCCCAACGGTCCGGGGGGCGGGCGTGGAGCGGCGCCAGGTTCCGCAGGTGCAGAAACCGCGCCGCGTCCGCGCGCGCAAACATCCGTTGCGCTAGGTCCTCCACGTGGGCGTCCAGGCTCTCAACTCTGAGGTCCCGCTGGATGGTGGCGTTCCTCATGCACCACGGCGCCCCTGCCAGCCGATGCAGCGTCTCCGATTGAACCACGCGTAGACGCCTGCGTTGTGGTTCACTCGGGAGCGCCTACCAGGCTGGGGCCGCGTATGTGAGTCTGGGGCGGATGTAGGTCTTCCAGATGGTGGTTTGACCCTCAACGGGAGGCTCGAGGAGAGCGCTGGACGTAGCGCTACAGCTGCTGCCTTGGCGTGATTTACGACATTGGTCACGTGGGGCTTCATAGTCAGGGAACAGTCCAGGGTTACCCCATGGTACTTGGCCTGTCTTGTCCAGGCAATGTCTTGGTTGAGGAGCTTTAGAGTGGGGTCGCGCATCGTGGTTCCTCCGAATTGGATGGCCTGCGTCTGCGTCTTCCCTACGTTGATCGCCATCCTCCACTCGTGTAGCCACTTGGGGAGGGCGTCGAGGCATCTTTGCATTTTAACGGCGGCGTGACCTGACTTAATTGAGGTGGTCAGGTACGCCGCGTGGTCCGCGTAGAGGGCGAGTATGGCGCCCCCCTCCGCTGGAATAACGTTCGTGTAGCACGAGTAGAGGGTAGGCGAGAGGCAGCTTCCTCAACATCAGATATAACATTTGCCTATGATTTAAGTAAATTACATCTACTATTTGATAGCGTGATTCAGAACTTGCAAATGAATTTTACTAACGGCATCTATTAACAACATCCGGAACTAAATATCTAGCAACTAACAAAACATCGATCTTCCCATAGGAATGAGATGTTTTTCCGCGGTAAAAAGTGGCCTACGTCACTCTCCACCCTCCTAACTATCCCCATACACATAAACCATACCATATAATAGCCATGTTGCGACGTGAAATAGTCACAAACAAACAAACAAACAAACACACTTTCACATTTATAATATTAATAAGGATAATAAGGATAAGGATAATAAGGATAAGGATAATAAGGATAAGGATTCGCAGTATACTTGACGTGGCTGTACAAAACATTCGAGGGGTTGTTAAATTTTCAACTTATAGTTATTATGTTATTCTTTAAGATCAGAATTAAAAGCTTCTGCTTAATTAACAATAAATCATAACTGTCATTGCCGTTTTGGTTCTGTAATAAATTATTCTATTTATGCTTTCACATTCAATATTTCATTAACTTGCGGCAACCGAATTTATAAATGCGTATACTCTCTAATTAGGTTTCGCAATTACAAACTTGACTGGAATACTTAAATTTTGTAAGTACCTTCACATTAAAATGATAATTAACCTGCATTGATAAATAATTACTTTAATCCTTTGACGTTTTAAATATCAAGATTGAGCGTCGCACTACAATGAAAACAAAAAAAACAAGGCAACAATATCAAGCATGTGTGCGTGCAGGCGATGTTTTACACCTTCGTCTATTGTCTATGTGTGCGTAATGTGTGCGTAATGATATAAAAATTGTGGCTAACAGTTAGCAAAATTTTTTTGACACGTTTGCGCGGATACAATGTTCCATCTAGACATTTAAAACATCAAAGCTTTAATCATACACGACAGAGAGGCTTTTATAATGGCTTTGACTCTTGTTAATTTAAAAGTGAGTTGAAAACATATTGGTAGGTAGAAATATTGGGGAAGGTAACAAAAAAGGATTTACTTTGATAGATATCGGTGATTCCTTTGTTTTTGCCTATTTTCGTAGATTTTATTTAAAAAAATCAGCAAGGAGTAGGTACAATATTAACATTCGAGTTTAATTTTGCATAAATATTATGACGTATTCGCCACAAATTTAACAGAATGCTTGTAACTGGCTAAAAAATCTTTGCAGTATTCTTTCCCCCGACTAGATTCGATATAATAGGTACAATTACACTGTGTTCTAACTATCTAATCATCTAAATTTTAACACGAACTCCGAAGCTACATTTTAAACTTCCTTCACTGAAATCTGACCCAATTTCAGTGAAGTTAGTGTTATCTCTCTCTCAGTGATCTCTCAGGCTCAGAAATAAATAATATTTTCATTGATTACTGACTGAGGTTGTTTATCATATTATAACTTAGCGGCCTTAGCGCATGTCCTCGGTTCTCGTAGCTTGTAGACTGTTTCCATTATGTAAAGCTTTTTATTTTATTTATACATTGGTAATTTTGCTGGTATGGATCTAGATCTTTTACGAGAAGATGCAGCCAGTGTTGACTGGAGTGTGGTGGTGAGTGCTCAAACTGTTGACGAACAGGTGGCACTATTTACCTAACTCTCTCCTTGTGCAGCTGTACGATCGACATGCTCCTGTTCGCCCAGTACGATTACGTCATCCACCAGCACCTTGGTTGACAGATGATTTAAAAAAGTTGATCAATAAAAAGAATGATGCAAAATCCAGGTACAAATCAAATCCAAAAAATGAAAGAATTCGGGAGAAGTACAAAAACTTGCGGAATCACTGTAACTTGATGTGTAGAGATTCACAACGACGCCACATTCATAAATCCGTTGAGAATGAAGATCCTTCTCGTGTCTGGAAATTTTTAAAGTCTCTAGGAGTTGGGAAATCTAATTTAAGCTCTAAGACAGATGATCTAGACTTAAATTCTCTTAATCATCATTTCTCTTCTACGTCTATTTTAGATGACAATGTTAAATCCACTACATTAAATACTCTTTCATCATTTCCCACTCCAGACTATCCTCCATTTATTGGTTGGTTGTGATGAAATCAGTCGGAAAATGATTATTCCCCTCCTCGATATACTTTTACCTTTTATCACTCATATCCTAAATTTCTCTATTTCCACTAGCTCCTTCCCTGGTCAATGGAAAGACGCTCAAATTATTCCTTTACCAAAAAAAGCCAATCCTTCTTGCTATTCCGAATATCGTCCCATATCCATTCTACCCTTCCTTTCCAAAGTCCTAGAGCGTCTTGTCCAACAACAACTGAATTCCTTCCTTTACAAACACAATATCTTTAATCCCTTCCAATCTGGTTTCAGAAAAAGCCACAGTACAACCACGGCTCTTCTGAAAATTACAGATGACATTCGTCTTGGAATGGATGGCCGTCAAGTCACAGTGTTAGTGCTGTTGGACTTTAGCAACGCATTTAACACTGTCGATTACGACATAATTATTATTAAGTATATTGCGTTCTTCTAACATATCTCCAACCGCAGTTGCCTGGTTTCATAGTTACTTGCATGGGCGCCGGCAGCGTATTAGGATAAAAGATAAGGTATCTACATGGATTAATACTGTTGCTGGCGTACCGCAAGGTGGCGTGTTGTCCCCTCTCTTGTTTGCTATTTTCATTAATACTATAACCTCCCACATTTCTTCTCTCTTCCACTTGTATGCAGATGATCTCCAAATATATGTACACCCACAGCAGTTTAGAGGATCTCCCGAATGCTATACAATTGATCAATAAAGATTTGGCCTGTATTCTTAACTGGAGTAGATTTCATGGCCTAACGGTTAATCCACTGAAATCTCAAGCCATAATAATAGGCAGTTCAAGATTGATCAGCAAATTAGATATGCCAATATTAAGTCCCATTATTTTTGACGGAGTTCAAATAGCATACAGCAGTACTGTAAAAAATTTAGGCATTTTGTTTGATAACACACTATCTTGGACTCCTCAAATTAATGATGTGTGTCGTAAAATGTATGCATCTAGTGGGTCACTCCGTAGACTAAGCCATTTTTTACCCATATCCACGAAGATTGCGCTTGCACAATCATTATTATTGCCCATTCTCGATTATGCTGACATATGTTATCTTGATCTCACTCAGGAGCAGTTTAATAAGCTTGAGCGTCTTCAAAATTTATGCTTAAGGTTTATTTACGGTCTTCGTAAATATGACCATATCTCTGAATTCCGTAACAAGCTCAAGTGGCTCCCAATTCGCCTTCGCCGGAATACTCACATTCTTTCTGCCCTCTACTCCGTCCTATTTAATCCATCTAGTCCATCCTATTTAAAAGAACGTTTCTGTTTCATTAGTTCGACACATGACCTCCCCCTTCGTTCCTCATCAAACTTGACACTGAGTATTCCTATCCACTCTTCCAACTTTTACGATAACTCCTTCTCTGTCACCGATATAAAACTTTGGAATTCCTTACCTATCTGTATTAGACGTGCTCCTTCCTTAGAATCCTTCAAAAACCAAGTAAAAAATCACTACTTGTCACTATGATCGCTCTCTTAAATGATTATTTTAATAGTTTTGTTATCTTTAATATAGTCACAAATTTGTATAAAATCAATTGTTAACTTTCGTACACCCTGCCATAAATCTGTGTCCTTTTGTAATTTTTCCCTCATTAGGTTGTCTGGAAGAACATGCTGCTTAGCAATAAGACCGCCGATTGTTTTTTTGTTATTATATCGAGCTTATTTTGTCAAAACTGGTGAACAATAAAGAGTATTTGTATTGTATTGTAGTGTATTGTATTGTATTGTATTGTATTGTAGAACCTAATTTTGGCTCTCTGTATTCAGTCAGTAGTCAGTTAGTAACGTTTGTTAGTTGTACCTACGTCTCGCAACGGATTGGGGATGGCTTTAGTATACTGATGATGAAGGGCTATAGTGACTACTTTCCAAAGGTTCACAACATCAACAAAAACATACTTCAAGTTGTTCTTATAATATGATAGTCTTTTCCATATCCGATAGGTAATGAAAAATTATTAAGCTAATATTAGCTTGAAATCAAGAAAATTTATTATGAAATATATATTATTATTTTCTTCGTGCACATATTTTATTGATAAGTACCTAGATAGAAAACCTGGTTTCACAGTTATTTATGATTATTATGTGGAATCACTTAGAAATAAAATTATAACGAGGATACAATAAACAGGAAAAGAAGATTTTTTATTTATTGATGATGATCTGCTTAAGGTATTAATCATTGAGTTTACCGATTATACGTTTAAACGGTTTACAGTTTCAACTATTTTTTAATATTTGTCTACATTCGTTGCTTTGTCAAATTAAAATTTTCATAGTCATTAATTTAAACAAAGAAAAAACGCGAAAAATATATCTACTAGTAGAATCAAGTATACCTACCCGAGAATTGAGCTTAAAAAATGTAGTTCATTTTACGTATATGAGTGTCCAGGGAAATCTTTGAGATAAAATATATTTGAGTGACTTTTAAAGTGAGCAGCTTGTTTGCGCGCCGAAAGCACTCGTAAAATACTTTCTTTCGCATATTTTTTTTTAATATATAATACGAGAATTAATGTCATTAGATTCAAACATCACGATCACCATACAATAAAATTTCCCTAAAATGCCACTACATTTTCATACACTCCAAAGCAATCCCGTCATTTTAAAAGCTCCAGTTGGGCTTTAAATCAAAGACCTTCATTTGACAAAGACATGGGCATACAAAGTAAACCCAACTTAAGAGTGAAACGAAAGAGGCGCTGTCGGACGCATTTGACATTAATTTGACCAATCATTGCACACTACTAACTGATAGATGAATGAACACAACGTACTCATGAATGACTTTTCGTTAGTTCCAATTTTTGCCATTTCAGAGATAAGTTGGGCGGACTGTATGCATCATGATTCATGACATTAAATAACATAAGTTAATAAAGATTTAATTGGAACCAAACATGTTCCGAAATTCTCATATCAATGCCTTTCAAATTAACGGGTTGGAAAGGATAATCATTTCAGCCAGACTTTAATTAAAGCGAGAAAATCGTCATGAAAATCATTTTCCCGGCGGACATTTTGATTTTCTTTGTATTACGTTGATAACGTACTATTGAAATCACATTGAATGGATAGAACAGGATAAAATTGTTCAGACGCAACTTCACAAAGGGACGTTCGATTTACTAAGTATAGATTTTTCTTTGATGATCTAATGTCTAGATGGAACAACGAATCGGCGCAAACGTGTCAAAAAATTGTGGCCAACTGTTTGCCACAATTTTTATATTATTGTATCATTGATCACGCACACATAGACAATAGACGAAGTGTAAAACATCGCCTGCACGCACACATGTTTGATATTGTTGCCTTATTTTTTTTGTTTTCATTGTAGTGCGACGCGCAATCCAGACATTAGATCATCAAAGAGATTTTTGTACATCTTTATTTCGTCTTTATAGGAAGCAGTTGGTTCAGAGACAATGATAAAATTACTGTCTTGAGACTATGTAGCTACAGTAGTCGACTAGTTATTGGTGTTAACATCTTCTTGGGGCTAAAGTTCAATACATTTTATATCTAATTAAACTATTACTTATATAAATGGTCCCAAACTAACATTTGGACCGCGGTCCTCAGGCAGTGACATCGCCTGGCGGGAGATCGCCCCTTTTCGTCCACACGCACATGAGAGCGAATATTAGTCGCAAATAATTATCCTTATTATTAAGTAGCAGGTTACCAATAAGCTAGTTCACCATTTCACCACGCTCTCTTTTGATAACATTATTACAAAATTAACCTGTGTTTAATCACCTGAGTACTCTATTTGGACATTTCTAATTCACTTACCTACACTTTCTACGGTCGAATTGTGTGCCGAATTTCTAAGTAAAAACAAAGAATATTCGCAAAGAGACGAGGATTTCGAATCTATTGTCAAAATAATCAATAGATACTTTCTTGGCTAGAGGAGTGCCGTAAGATGTAGGTATAACTACAGCGGAATCCAGGGCCAGTCAATGAATATTTATATAAACTTTTGAAATTGATTAGTATAACACTATAAAGAAAAGCTGAAAACATTTACGCGATCTTTTTTTACTTCTTTTTTGTAATGTTTGTTACCTCATAACTTCGTACGGGGTAAATTGTTTTTGATGATTTTTTACTTGAAAGCTGGTGCTTGTCATTAAGTCCCATATAAATAGGATATAATGTGACTCATAGTTTTTGAGTTATTCTTAATAATGTGTAAATAGTTTTATGGTCGTTACCTCATAACTTTTTTCGAATATTCAAATAATCAGATTATGATGAGGGAAGCTGCTAAATGGAGTTTTAACTCAAAGGAAATCAAAATAAAATTGAATTTAGCTTTCATTTGTTGGTATATTTTAAAGGACATCGCCAATTCTCGCCTAAAAAATTGCATACATTTCACATAAATCATAATTCTCAATTTATTTTAAGGTATTGATTACAGTTACCAGACTTCCACGGACACTTCTTACAAATGAAATAAAAATGAATAAACATTAACTTGATTTCACAAAAACATCCTCCTCTTTACTCTATGCTAAGGTTGCCGCACACACATCAAGTCGAAAAGGATTGCTTGTACAAAACTCTTAATTTCGTCGTACATTGTTTTATAATAAAATATCATTAAATTTTAATTTCATGCATGTCTTTCTTTGGAATAAGCCTGGCTGATGTCGAGGTAATAAAATGAGATAAGACGAAGTTGAACTGTTTCCGAATGGATGTGTGTCCGACGACCTTAATACGTCTTTAGTTTCTATGTTTATAGTGTCATTGATACTGTCAGTCACAACTGTCACTTTCACACAATTTCGGCGGTTGGCAGTTCATTCATATTTATGTACCTACATTCGTTTCGTGTGCAAAGGAGATTTACGTGTACTTTTAATTTGCTTTTAACGACTGATATTGAACAACGGACTCTGATATATTCCTTTAATGACCGTGGCTTTGGCTTACGGACTTAGGTAATGCTTTATAATAGGGGTTTCTTTAACTCTTGTCACTATGTTTTATCTTCGAAATAACCTCAAAATTAAACTTACTTTTGCTAATAAATAATTACAGAGAAGTGTCCGTGGATTTAATTAATGATAACCAAAAAGACAATATTATTCTTCAGCCAATTGTCAATTTTTCATGACTGTTGGTTCTTAGGCGAAGTTTGTATGAACGCGGAGCAATGTCCTTTAATAAAACAATAGATAAGGTAAGTGTCCCATATTTCGGTATGTTAAGCCTCCGCCGACTTTAAGATTTTTTTTAAATTTTACTACATAAGATATCAGTCTGAAAGTTTTTGTGTAATGAATATGGTCTTTTGTTAGTAATTTAAGGTATGAATTATGCAGTTTTAGTTAGAATTAAATTTTTTATTAATTTATTTGTGGACCCCTTGTTTGAACCCTATTTCGTGACAAAATTTGGCTCTGTTCCTAAGTTCGTGAATTCGTGTCCCCTATTTCGTGACAACGTTTGTTAGTTTTTTTGGTAATTTCTAAAAATATATATATTTAAATACTATATTTTGATAATTAATGTCTATACTATATATCTATACTAATAATATAAAGCGTAAGAGTTTGTTTGTTCGTTCGTTTGAACACGCTAATCTCAGGAACTACTGGTCCGATGTGAAATATTCTTTTTGTTTTGAGGAAGGTTATTACTTACATAACATTACGCTAAGACCAAAAGGAGCGGAGAAACAAGTCTCCGAAAGCGAAACGAGGGCGTCTACTTAATAATATAATATATTATGTATGTTGCAGGACGACATCCGCTTGTAATAAGTAATATAAAGGAGAAGGGTTGTTTTAATGCGCTAATGTCAAGAAGTACTTGGTTCGAATTCAAAAAATATTTTTGTGTTGAATAGTGTATTGATTGAGGAAGGCTATAATAACATCACGCTTAGGCAATATTATTAAGTAGACTCCCTCGCTTCGGGAAACTTGTTGCTCCGCTCCTTTCGGTAGTGGCGTGATGTTATACATATGTATATCCTATAGCCTTCCTCAATAATTGGACTATTCAAAACAAAAAGAATTTTTTAAATCGGACCAGTTGTTCCTGAGATTAGCGCGTTCAAACAAACAAACTCTTCCGCTTTATATTATTAGTATATAAGTATAGGTAGGTGGTGCTGCCTGCTCGATTGCTACCTTATTTCTACAAAAAAGAAACCAATATAATCGCAAAAGCAGACTTTTTCACATTTGATGTTGAGTTACTATTAGGTCCTGTGCGTCTTTTATAAGACTTCCGAGATCTAACATGACTGCCAAAATTTATACCTATACAAAAACACCTATAAGTACGAAAAATCAGCTTTTTAGGTATTTTTCATCCGAGGTTGTTTAATGATAGCATCTCATATAAATTAATGATATGAGATCATATATAAACCTCTGTGGCTTCCTATTGCTAATCAATACCAAATTGTTTATAAATTGTTAAAGTGATGATTAAATAAAAAAAAACTTTTTATTATGCTAAAGTGACTGGAACTACTTTAAAATTATTTGTAACGAACTAACGGACAAGGAACAAAATATAAGTCCTTTGTTTCGTGTTATTGATTTTTCGAAATTACCACACTCAAGTAATGAGATTCTTTCTAGATTATATAAATTGACTATTCAGTACACTATTTATATAATAAAATATACGAATATTGACAAAACAAATCGAATAACAAACGAAATTATGCTGCTAGTACCTATGCGAATTTAGTTTAAAATTGTAGAATTGGGTCATCTTTAAGCTCGTATTATGGATTGCCTAGTAAACAAAACATATACCGAATTTAGCTCACAAGTACTGAAATTAAATACCTTATTCGTTTTTTCATTTATATTTCAATTTTTTCAATTATAATATATGAACACGAACAACGAAAATGTATCTATAAAACCCCTAATTCGTGAATGTCACGAAATAGGAGACACCCGAAATATAAAATGACCGCTATTTCGTCAGTCGGTTTATTGCTATTTTAAAAGCATTTCAAGCTGCATGGAACTTTTTCATGAGTCAAATCAATTGTTAAGGGACATATAAAAGCACTGTTTAAGTTTTTATTTGAATGGACTTACCGTTTCTTCTCTATGAGCTTAAGAACTTTGAGCGCCTGCCTTACGGTATAGGGAAGCATATTCACCTCTCACCGACGTTTGCGGCCGATGGGACTTCCAAGCGTTTTATTTCATTGAGTTTAGTTGGTAGAATGTTGGAACTTGGTTTTTTAGACAGGTTAGGAGATAGATATTTTATTCTGATGTATAATTTTAATGTATATTATGTACGTAGCTTATTTCTTGCGCCTGAAGCAAAACTAACGAAGTAATGTACTAGCACGAAGTTGTGGCCCTTTACCTTAATAGCTATCGCCCGCCACAGTAGGTACTAGTTCCATTTCTACCTTGTTATAACTGCTTTAACATCAATATTGTGTAAATTGTTTTACGGATAGAAAGGTGTGGAGCCGGTGGCGCTTTTTTTAGAGGCGACCATTTCAGACATCACGGGTCAGGGTTAGAGACTACCATAATTCCATAAAAAAGCTATTTTATGGTGTTACTGGTTTTTTTACAGAACTCTGGCAGTATGGAACCAGTCTAACAGCCACCCTCTCTTCACGGAGTCTGACGCTAGATACCACCAGCTCGCCCTCACGAAGATGAGAAGACTCCTTTACTTTATCTGCGGAATTACTGTGTTATCTGTGATCTGTAAGTTATGAGTCTGCTCTGGAGACGAGCATTTTTAGGGTTCCGTAGCCAAATGGCAAAAAAACGGAACCCTTATAGATATTATGTCTGTCTGTCTGTCTGCCAGTATGTCACAGCCACCATTCTCCGAAACTATAAGAACTATATTGTTGAAACTTAGTAAGTAGATGTATTCTGTGAACCGCTTTAAGATTTTAATACAAAAATAGAAAAAAAAAATAACAATTCAAATTTTGGGGGCTATCCATACTTAGAACTGAAACTCAAATTTTTTTTTATCAAACCGATACGTGTAGGGTATGAATAGTATCTAATAATAATCTATACTTAAATTAATTAATGTCTTCAGAAATTATATTGAGGTTTCTAATATCATTTTATTCTAAACTGAATAGTTTGCGCGACAGGCACTCCCAAAGTGGTAAAATGTGTGTCCCCCCCCCCTCTGACTTCTAAAATAAGAGAATGATAACACAAAAAATATATGATGTGCATTACCATTTGGTTTGAACGAGATCTAGTTAGTAGTTTTTTTTAATACCTACGTCATAAGTAAACCGTAAACCGCAATTTACTTTTCATTCAATCAATTCAAATAATATTTTTATATATTATGTTTACTTGCTGCTACGGAACCCTTGATGGGCGAGTCCGACTCGCACTTGGCCGCTTTTTATGTTGGTAGTTGGTGTACCTAATAATAAAGTACTTCTATTTAATATCATCAGTTTATCACAATCAAAATGATAAATAACTGTAATTAAACAATTACCTTTAATACTTAAAAAAATGTGATGACCTACATAGCATAGTTTTTTAATAAATCAAATTAGAAATATTGAACAAATGTGTGAAGCCTCTTATACTTTGGAGACCGATTGCATACTTGTACAAAGTCAAATATTCAATTTAACTTTCTTACGAAACTTATTTGTTCATCACATTAAAAAATATAAGTGTTATGACTGAGGATTATTTCGTCAAGTTCCTTGACTAACGATAACCTATAGTAATATTGACTCAGTCCTAAAAAGCAGGAGCAGTTGTGTAAATTGGGTTTAACCCATTCATAATAGAATCATTCATAGAGTAGCATAATGTCCATTCATTCGAATGCCGTCGGTACAGACTGCGTTAGTCGAAGCATGATTCTACCTCTCCTCGATATCCTTTTACCTGTCATTACTTCTATCCTAAATTTTTCCATCTCGTCCGGTTCATTTCCTTCTAGCTGGAAAGATGCACAAGTCATCCCTCTGCCTAAAAAATCCAAACCATCCTCCCCATCTGATTACCGCCCAATATTTATTCTTCCTTTCCTGTCCAAAATTTTAGAACGTCTTGTCCAAATCCAACTTACTTCCTTTATCCAATCGAACCAAATTATGAGTCCTTTCCAATCTGGATTCCGACGTGGGCATAGCACAACAACTGCTCTTCTAAAAATCACCGACGACATTCGATGTGGCATGGACAACCAGCAGCTTACAATATTGGCGTTGCTTGATTTTAGCAACGCGTTTAATTGTGTTGATTACGATCTTCTGCTTGGTGTTTTAAGCTCTCTTAACGTATCTCCGACAGCTATTGATTGGTTTCACAGTTACTTGCATGGGCGCCGACAACGTGTACAAGTTCAAGAGGCTTTTTCTTCCTGGTCTTACTTGTCTGCCGGCGTACCGCAAGGTGGCGTGTTGTCTCCACTTCTCTTTGCCATTTTCATTAACTCAATTTGTTCTGTTATTACGTCTTCTTACCACCTATATGCAGACGATCTACAGATTTACACGCAAGCTTCACTTGGGGAGTTACCAATAGCTATTAATAAGTTGAATTCGGATCTCGCTCGAATTTCCATATGGTGTGAAGCATATGGACTTAAAGTTAATCCCAATAAAACTCAACTCATCATTATTGGCAGTTCCAGAATGGTCTCTAAAATTGACTGGTTGACCCTGCCTAGTGTCGTACTTGACGGAGTCCATATTCCATACTCTGAAACTGTTAAAAATCGGGGAATAATTATGGAATCCAGTCTCTCTTGGGTACCACAACTGAACGAGGTCAGTAGGAAGCTATTTGTAGCGCTCAGCAGTTTGCGTAAGCTCAAAAACTTTCTTCCCATTTCCACTAAAATTAATCTAGCTATCTCCCTTCTTATGCCGATTCTTGACTACGCTGATATTTGTTATCCTAACCTTACTGAGGAGCAACTTAATAAACTTGAGCGCCTCCAAAATTTATGCATTAGGTTCATATTTGGTCTTCGCAAATATGACCATATTTCTGATTTTCGTAATAAACTCAAGTGGCTCCTTATCCGTCTTCGCCAGAATGCTCACATACTTTCTGCTCTGTACTCAGTGTTGTTTAATCCGTTGACCCCATCTTACCTTCGGGACAAATTTGAATTTCGTCACCTAACCCACAATCACTTACTTCGTTCCTCCAAAAACCTTGCCCTTCTTACTCCTTCTCACAATTCATCCTTCTATCATGACTCCTTCAACGTGACTGCTATCCGCCTATGGAATTCCCTACCTATTTCTATACGTAAGGCCCCTAATTTAACCTCTTTCAAAAAGTCACTCAAAGACTACCTTTCTTTATAATCTCATGTAACCGTTTCCCTTCTCTTTAAAACATAGTCCTTCACTGTTCATAATAGTATGTATATGTGTTAAGTTTATGTTCTCTCTTTTGCTGTGTATACCTCTACCCATTCTACTTCTCTTTGTACTACTTTCCTAAAACCTTGGGTTGCCTGGAAGAGATCGCTATGTAGCGATAAGGCCGCCTTTTATATTGTGTATACTTTGTTGTATTGTTTTAAACATTTATATTTTGGTTTGTATACCAAAATATAAATGTTTAAAACAAAAAAGTTTAAATAAACAAAGTGATTAAATAAATTAAATAAATAAATAATAATTATGATTATGATTCACAACTACTTCACATTATCAGTATTAGTTCGCGTGGTAGAAGGATTTAGGTCATCCTAATGGTAAGCGTGGTATGAAAGAACTTTACAGAACTTCAGTAGTATCTAATTATAATGCGGGAATCCCCGTTAAAAAATCACAAATTATGACAATGTTCCTGTTTGACTTTATTTGACCGCTGTAGATTTTTAACCCACTTCAAAAAAGAAGGAGGTTCTCAATTCGACCGTATATATGCTTTTTTTTATGTTTGTTCAGCGATTTTTTCGTCGTTTATGGGCCGATTTTGATAATTATTTTTTTGTTGTAAAGTAGATATGCGCAGTGGGGTCCTTTTAAAAGAATCACCAGGATCTGATGATGGCATCTCGGAGAAATCGAGGGCAACTTTTGAAAATTGTAGGGACGACTAGTGTATTTGTTAATGTTTTCATAAGTACATGAAAGCGCTACAATTTCATGAAGGTCTGGAGTCGATCTGATGAAGCCGAAAGTCAGTCGAGGGAACTCCTCAACGATTTACTGTAGTTATCTAGTGTTTGGGCTTGATTAATTTGTAGTGACAGTGGCGGCGCTAGACTACATTTGGACGTCGGCGAAATACATACGCGAGCCCCCGCGCCGCCCCGCGAGGCCTTTTTTATTTCCCAGTCAAAAAAAAACGTTACATTACTTACATGAGCCGAATTATAGTGAAAATAATGTATGAGTAAACGAGTGTTATTGCTAATCAAATGATGACAAATATTAAACAAATAGAAATAAATCAATTTTAACTTTGAGAAGCTTCTCTCAGCAGAATTGCTATGTAGGTAAACATTGGATATACCTAGTTATTTCTTCCAAATTATTTTCTAAAATATTGTCCTGTATGAGTTGTTTCGCGTCGTTCACAGGGTCAAGTGAATTCCTAAAGTACCTACTACTCACTCACTTGACTCGCGCAATTGTATGAAAATAAATAAGATCTTTTTTATAAATTTGTAAAACTTTTGCGAGGCCCCCTCAGGCGCGAGGCCGTCGGCGGTCGCCGACGTCGCCGACGCCTAGCGCCGCCACTGTGTAGTGACGAGAACTTTACATCTACATGTCGAATTAAGCGCCATCTGGCGAGTAGTTTTTGAGTTATCTCTGTTTATCGAGGTTGAAGTCGGTTATTTTTTTTGTAAAAAGCAATAATCTTACCAATAATATAACTGGTACTCCACGCGCCCTATGCGCAGATGAACTAAAACTTTACACTATGATATTTAAAAACGGGGGTTAATTTATTGTTTTTAGGGTTCCGTACCCAAAGGGTAAAACGGGACCCTATTACTGAGACTTCGTTGTCCGTCCGTCCGTCCGTCCGTCTGTCACCAGGCTGTATCTCATGAACCGTAATAGTTACACAGTTAAAATTTTCACAGATGATGTATTTCTGTTGCCGCTACAACAACAAATACTAAAAAATAGAATAAAATAAATATTTAAGTGGGCGCCCATACAAGTACATAATTTAGTTACCTTTCGGTCCAAGAGATGGCGTTGTGGGTAATATGTAACTACAATAAAACAATTAAATATTTAAGTGAGGCTTTCAAACAATAGACCAGATTTTTTTGGCGTTTTTATACATAAATGGTACGGAACCCTTTCGTGCGCGAGTCCGACTCGCACTTGGCCGGTTTTTTAAAGTATGTAAATAATTCTTTACGATATGTTCAAACTATGTTAACAATTATACAAAGTAATTAATACCTATCCCACCTTTCCATTCTTATGACTGACATATCCCCGTCACGATCGCGTTTAACGTTTAACGCAACCATCTTCGAGGCCAACTATGAAGTTTCAGTTCAAACACAGTTTTACATTTTTGGACATGTTTACATCATGCTGAGTATATTCTCTGTAGGTGAGGTACCTAACTTAAAAAACATAACTATTTAGGTTGGGTAACAATCACTTTCTTCGGGGAATCAGTCCGTCTTATCGTCAACAAGGAAACTAACGAGACATTGACGGAGCCAGCCCCACGACTGCCTCTGAAGGCCTGGTACCCGTTTGATGCCATGAGCGGCACTATGTACATGGTGGCATTTATTTTTCAGGTAAGGGTTTCTTCACATTACATTCATGTGACTGTATTTAAAATTTTGGTTTATAGTCTGAGATTTTCTTTTTCCTTTTTTAATTTCCTTGTTCTGTGGAACAATGTAGACTGCGGACAGTCGCTATCGAAACCAGTTATTTATTGCCTTTAATTGCTGTTAACAATCATCAGAAATTCAGAATCCGATCAGATTCCATCAGATAGATCAGATTTCGAATCAGTAAATACATATAATTTACTTATCGGCCATCTCGACCACGTATTGGGTGACTTTCTGGTATTGGATTCGAGTCAACACGTGAATTTCGTATTGGAATATCGAATCGCTCCCTAACGTACTATGCGGTTTATCTGCAGAACTCTGCGTTGAACACGGGGACCAATTGATCATAATATACGGTTATGTAAATTACTGGTCCGATCCATATGCATACTTGAACTATAAGGACCGAGGACATCATTTTGGGATTTATCATGACAAAGTATGATTACAATCGCTATGATGAGGGGCTTTTCTTTTAGTAGTTGAAATACAATGGTTTAGGAGAGGCACTGGTGGGGTCTCCTCACATGTTTCGAATGACTGTCAAGAGTAATGAGTAAATCCAACATAGCAAGCAACCGATTTTGGTGTCTTTGGATATTTCCAATTTCACAAAATAAAAGATGGTTCACACCATTATCATGAGTCAACATTGCAAACGGATATAAGTAGTAACACAAAAGGTTCACCAACGCTCTGCCAAGAGACCTCCATTATTAATAATTACTAAAAACTTACTAGAAATTAATGTGCACGTCCGTATTATCGAATAAATTAACAGTTAAAATTATCTAAAGTTCTTGAAGGCCTTCATTTGACTAAATTATACATATTGTATAATAAACTAGAACGACGGTCATATGCCCTCTATAGCAAAATTATGCTTAGGAGTATAATTACGCCCTATGTAGAATGGTACTGCTCCATACGGACCGTAATAAAGTGCTTATAGATAGTCAGGCGAAATCCCCGTACATCTAGGGAGCGGCTGACTTAACGCTTTATGAACAAAAGATAGGGGACCCCATCTAACAGCGAGGCTTCCAACCATCGGGACACATTAGTTCTCCCGAGTTTAAGCCCGAATAAAAGAAGGCCTTTAAGACCTGCAAAGCCCTTCACTATACTCGTATAACAAATAGTGCATAGACAAGTATGATTTATCTTCAAAAGCGAATAAGAACTCAATTCGCTTACCTTGTTCAACCTTTCAGGTCTACTGGCTTCTCTTCTCCATGGCGATCGCTAACCTTATGGACGTGATGTTTTGCTCTTGGCTAATCTTCGCGTGTGAACAGCTGCAGCATCTTAAATCTATCATGAAACCCTTGATGGAACTAAGTGCTTCTTTGGATACTTATCGTCCTAACACTGCGGAGTTGTTTCGAGCTTCTTCTACTGGTAACACAAAAAAATATTTTAACATTTCTATTCTACCTTGATGCTCTTCTTTAATTAAGTGAATATTTAATTGAATTCAACCAATTCTCCACAGAGAAATCTGAAAAGATCCTCGAACCGACAGATTTGGATATTCGTGGCATATACTCTACGCAGACAGACTTTGGCTTAACGTTGCGTGGCGCTGGTGGCAAGCTGCAAACCTTTGGACAGGTTATCCCAACCAATCCGAATGGACTTACCCAAAAACAGGAGATGCTGGCTAGATCAGCTATCAAGTATTGGGTGGAACGGCATAAACATGTAGTCAGGTCAGTACGTACCTCTATTTTGAAAAAAAAGTACAAAAAACGCACTTTAGGGTTATGCACGTATGTTATTGATACTTGAGAGTTTAAGCAAATATATTCTTGTGTAAAAAGCTAGAGGACAAGTTTCAAGAAAACTCATCTTACATTTTCTTTTAATATCTTCGTAAATTCGGTGTATCCTATTCTCCACCTTGCAACAAGAGACAAAAAGCCACTAAGAAAACAGGTGCTCTTCTTCCATTGGTTTTTTATAGACAAAATAATAGACGTGTATTCTAGACTAGAGGGAGTTGGTTGTTATTAATCACATAAGAAACCTGACATCATGGTTGTAGTACTGGGCTACGAGAACTAGACAATGTAGGTACAAGCAACCATTAATCACTGGCAACTATTGGCAATTCAGAGCGGAACAACCGAAAACTAAATATCTACGTGTAACGGGGGATATAGAGGGAATGTTTGGATCGGTGCCCAGTGCAGTGTGAGTGATACGAGCAATTTGGAAGAACGGACTGTACAATTTTACATGAATCGTACAATTTTGTGAATTTCTCATTCTTTACTTAAGCCTACTTTGCACTCCAAAAAGAACTTATTAAGTACATAAAGTTCACAACTCGAAATGTACTATGCACACTTTTCAATACGAGTTAGTAATGTAGAAAAAATAATCGTTCCCAGGTACTTTTTTTATTCGAAAATATATCAAAATTATTTTCATGGTTATCGTGTATTTTCCTGTGAGCAAATAGTTGTGAAATTAATGAAAAGTAATTAATTCTCTAGATTGAGGAGCAAATAATATAGGTAACAATTAGTGGCTAAAGTTTTCTCTGAGCGATTTTTTTCTATGATACTGTCATTCTCAATTGGTCTCTAAAACATTCAATACTGTGAGTTATGCACTTACGACCACTTAGTTACTAATTTATAGCTGGCATTTTTCCGTTTATTTACGGCTTGTTTGGCCCTGAAGCCTGCTCTGCCGAAGTACTTATTCGACAATTTAAGGGTTTATTTTTTGCTTGTGGGTTTGGGAGCCTACAAATATTTTGTTGTTTCTTTCTTTTCGATCCATAGATAGTCCATCGTCGAAGGGTGAATGTGACCGCTTGGTGTCAAGTGGCTCTTATCTTTTCTTTTGTTGGCTGTTTACATACAACAACAGATATTGGATGGTTTAGGGTTATGTTCATAAAGGTTTATCTTACTAGATGTTTAAACAATACCTGAGTTACCGGGAATGTCGAATTACCACTGCCCACTAAAAACAAATTTTCACACACACAGTTCAATTCAGCTTGTAAGAAAAATTACTTACGGCATTTTATAATCTCGCCGTCAATCTGAATTGTGCCTTAATCACATGGTCAGAAATCTAACATTTGTATGGTAGTAATTGCAACTAATTCCACACTGAACGAAAACGCCGTGTCGCCACGCTACGCTAGCTTCCTCCTAAGCTTTTCCTTAAAATTAGACGAGTTAACTAGAAAAGAGTTTTCTGGAAAATTACAAGAAATTTTGTGCCATAATTTCACTTTCATAAAGACGTTTTATTTTACGTTAGAGGGACTTTTAATGAGATTCTGGATTAATTTCGATATTTTCCAGACGAATAATTATGACCTTTTTATCATCAAGTTTTTCCGTTTAGTTATTTTTAGGAATTTATTGAGCAGTAAAAAGTATATAGAAGAGGAATAGGTAATATCTCTGGGCTTAGACTAAAACTAGCTGTTTCCCGCGACTTCGTTCGTACATAAGATTTTCTCCCGCGTGAATCCCGTAAAAAGTAGCCTATTTGTTGCTTCATAACCACCTTTATCTCCCAGTAAAAATCCCATAAAAATCCGTTTTGCCGTTTCTAAGATTAGCGTGCACAAACATCGATTAGTTACAGTTTTATTATATGTATAAAATAGATAAGATAGATATAGATACCAGCCCCGTTCAGACTACGCTATGGCTTGATTCGTTTCCATTCCACACGAGAACTATTTAAATGCTGATTTTATTTGTTCCAGGCTTGTGGCATCAATTGGAGACACATACGGAACAACTTTGTTATTTCATATGTTGGTTTCCACGATTACTTTAACTCTTTTGGCATATCAGGCAACAAAGGTAGTCAATTACATTTGACCGCTTAATTTATCTAGAAATATTTGTTGCCGTATTAAAGTGAATTTTGCTCAGTTAAAATTAAAAGATACTGCTTTATGATTTTAACAGGGGAGGCTTTTGTCGAACAGTGAAAGCACAAATGGTGGATGGATGGGTGGATTATTATGTTGACCAAGAACAATGTTGACCATTGCTAATTTGGTCAATTAGCTGGTTTGGTTGGCCAATCGGCTAAGCTTTGCGTATAGTTGGGCCATTTTAATAGGTCACATTTGACAGTTCGTCAAAATTTTCCAAAGTAACCTTGTAAGGGAGGCACCCCATAGTATCTAATACATTCCATACTAGATATTGTTAAACTTTTTACACTTAAAAGTAAGGAACTGACGTCGTTACAAAGTTACGTCAGTGAACTCTTTTTCTTTTTAAATATCAGGGATGGTACCGAAAGAAAATGATGAGTAGATAAGTTGAATTCGAGAAGTCGAACTAATCGTCAAAAAGTATTTCACGATAACAAAATAAAATGTATTTTAATACAAACAAAATTAATTTTATTACATTTTAGGCCAAAAAATATGTAGGTAATCATTCATTTTTATAATAACGTCTGGCTCAAAAGTCAGTATCTAGAAACGTGAAATGTTACAAAAAAGTCATGATTTCATTTCGCGCCATTATTTGACGCATTATTTTTGTAATTTTTTTTAGTCGTTGTGTGAACTGTGCGCTTATTAATACTTTTTATAACAATCGCATTCAATTTACAGATATTTGAAGTCCTTATCGATTTATTCAATTTAATCGATGTTTTTCAGCCGGTTATCCTCACTATGAAGCAAAGACAAACAGTTGTCAAATGTGGCCTATTAAAATGGCCCTACTTTAGTCATTATTTTGCGACTATTATTCAATAACAACCTAGTGAACTAACCAGAAAATAGTTCTACAAATGAGAAACCATTTCCTTGTTCACGGCATAATTCGGCAATTTCTGAATAGATAACATACACGTGCTAATTCGCGAGTGTACGTGTATTGACATTTATGGTAGCGCGTGTCTTTATTACTTATACATAATTTGTTTCTTTTTAGTTAGAGATAATGGTTAAAACAGCCATAAAATTTCTGATTTTACTCAATTACTCTACGTTTATTGATATTCAACTAACTTTACTCTGTAATATAACATAACTTAAACAAAAAGTATCCAATAAAAAATTTAAAAGTCATTATTCGAAAAAGAGAACAGAAATCGCTGATATTGATAACTGGTCAACGTTGCCAATGTACATCAGTAACTAAGGCATCATCGATGCGTTACCGATCGAAAAATTAGCGCGAGACTTCCGTTATTACTGAGCCCGGATTCTGCTTATTTATAATAATTGAATTGGGTCTTGTTTGAATAGTTTGACCCATACATAGTTCCACTAAGTAAAACGCTCAAAACATTCCATTTTCTATAGAAAAGTCCCGTTTTGAGCGTTTTGGTCGCTTAGTGGAACGCTCCTTTGTATACGGAATGAGTCGAACTATTCAATCGAGCCTTATTTGAAGCATTTATAAATTAGATGCCTTATTCTAAGCAAAATAGGGGCCCTGGTTTTCTGAAAGTGCCACTGAAACCTGTACAAAAAATGGTCGATTATAGAATGATCGTATTTTTTTAGATTGATGGCCTGAACGTATACGCATTTAGCACCGTTGGATATCTAAGCTACACTTTAGGCCAGGTGTTTCACTTTTGTATTTTCGGGAACAGACTGATTGAAGAGGTAATTCATATTAAAATTATTTTGTTGTAAGAATAGTACCTACTTAGGTACAATTGAATATAATGTGTGTGTGTCATTTTTAATTCCACTGAGTAACCAATTTCGCATGAAATTAGTGACTATGTAGGAAAGTGCTCAAAGTGCGTATGATACAAAGGTTAACCCTAAATCGTTTCATTTGTGACTAATTTATTGCAGTGCAGGTTAATTTTCTAAGATTGTTGCCAAACCAACAGAATCACAAATGACAAACTCTGTCCGTCTGTCTGTCATTTACGCTTAATCCACTGAATCTGTAAAAGGTGAAATTTTGTATGGAGAGAGCTCTGCACTCCCAGGTGGATTGGTGGACTTCTCACACCTTCATGGAGAACTCTCAGTTGTGCACGTTTCCTCACGATATTTTCCTTCACCGAATCAAGTGATTATAAAATTGTAATAGGAACATATTTTTTGAAAATGAGTGGTAGCAGGATTAGGGAGCCCAATGTTGAAACCGTTAGCCTGTTGCTCGTGGATTGTGATACTGATAATAAAATATCAATTTAAGAGCTCATCAGTGATGGAAGCAGCATACTCCTGCCAGTGGTATGACGGTTCAGAGGAAGCTAAGACGTTCGTGCAGATCGTCTGTCAACAGTGTCAGAAGGCCATGAGTATTTCTGGAGCAAAATTCTTTACCGTCTCCTTGGACCTGTTTGCTTCGGTTCGTATTCATTTATTTTTAATGTAACTTGACGCTCGTAGTAACTGTGGCCAAAGAAAAATTCTTAAGCCCTATCGTGTTGCGTTAGGCACGTTAAGTCTTTAGCAATGTGTGTACCTTTGTTATCCTGGGCGTATAGTGTATACAGCTCGTTATCCAGGGAGTCAAATGGGATTTTCAAGGGGTTCAACAACTGTAGGAGCTTCATGCGAAGCCACATGTGTAAACGGATATACCTATAATGTTATCATTATAAGGTACTTTTTAGGCCTAAAATACTGATCCTAGCCCCATGCGTGTCTACAAGGGAGTCGCAAAAGCGACAGAAGCCGGCTCATGTGTACGGTAACTTTGGCTTGATTTGAGCTTGAGAGGCACATATTTATTTCTTCTTCCTTCTCTTTTAGTGGCATACTTTCACCATCAGATGGCTCATCTGCCGTTGTTTATCGACTGTTAATTAGAAAAAATATATAAGTATATCTATAGAAATTACTAGGCTAAATCCAGACCTTGCGTTTGCATAACATAGTTAAACTAGGGTTGACTAATCTTTTCCCAAATCAGCCTTGTCGGTGGCATAATGTGCGACATGAGAACTTCCGGCAGTTGCGCTGACCGCTAATCCACAAACTAATCTGCACTGGTGTAGCCTGATAGCATACATGCTAGGCTTCCAAAATTGTGAGCTTAATGAGTGAGATCCCGGTTTATCAACGGCCACTAATGTGGCAAAAGAGACGAAGCAGTATTAAATAAAAATTCTTTTAACCTTACAGAGATTTAACTCCGTATATATTTATATGATACCGATACAAAAGAATGTGGCCTCTTTTAAAATATAATTAATGATGCATTTGATTATATCGGACTTAATATCTTTGGTACAATTAGTTTTTCATTTGTTTTTTTTTCTAAATGGCTGTTAGTTCTGCCATGACCCATTTTAAGGTTATCCATTAATTTGGACACCTTGTATATGCCATACATGCGCAAATATTCAATTTGACTGTTATTAATCTGTAATCTCCATATAATATAATACTTATATATTGTACTTATATACTTAGTATGCAATAACTTTTCAGGTTCTCGGAGCGGTGGTAACCTACTTCATGGTGTTAGTGCAACTGAAGTAGATAAAAGCCTTCTACAGTCATTCGGAAGTCATTGGAATTTCTATTTTATTGGCTCAATATACAGTCTAATTTTGAAGAACAACCACAATATTGTTCTTGAATGTGAAGCAGATTGCAACTGTATTTTATTTTTTGGTAAAAGATCTATATGTATATGATTGATCATAAAATCAACCGGCTATTTTGCACCCCTTTGTTGATAAAGGGGTGCAATTTTATTTCGGTACTTTTAATAACTTTGACGCATTTTTTATTTAGATAGAGTTTTTTTTACAGAGAGTTTATAACTTTGCAGTATATACCTAATTCTTATTTTTCTTGTACACAATAAACCTTATTTCTTATTTTTCTTGCCATTTTAAATGCTTAAAGCTTTTTTTTGTTGTGTAATTTATCACGCTTGAAACTTAATTTTATTATCAAAAATAAATGTATAGAATTTATATACAAACATTATAATAGTCTTTCATTTAAATACACCTTTAAAAAAAGAATATATCTTGAAAATAGAGAATAATAATAATAATAGAAATTTTAATTGTTGATTGTGTGTTTAATAAAAATCAATCTAATTGATGTACTTTGGTTTAATGACACTACACCAGGAACAAAATAGTACTACTTTAACATGCACTAAATTACATTTTGTTGTTTTGTATGTGACGATCAAATTGCACTCAATTTTTCAAATCTAAACTACTTAAACAATAACAAAAGAGGTAATAAATCGTTTTTAATTCATAACTAATACACAATCACTTAAACTATACCTATTGTTATCTAACAAATTTAATTAAGATAGGTAAAAGGTATACGAAAGTAATTGCTTTTATTTTCTCCGCAAACGACCACTTAAAGAGGGTTTTAATAAAGCCCGGAACAAAACTAAGCCGAGAAATTTCTGCTACGTCGTTTACAGGCTCAAACCACTTAAAGCCGGTTATAGCAAGTTACAGCCAGTTACTGGCTATTTCACGTCGTTCCGGGTACACTTAACGCTGGGAATTTTATTTTATGAACTATTAATAGGTGCTGTTCGTACCAGCGAAATAGGTACGTGGTTGTTGTGTCGGATGACTTTTAATTAGTTTCCGTCTATCTATCAGCCGAAGAACACTGTTGGACATAGGCTTTCTCTAATTGGCGCCACTCCGATCGATGCTGAGCCAAATTGTAAATTGAGTGCTATTTTGTTGAAGACGTTTTTAAGGGACTGATTGTGTATCCACTCTTTATTAGTGATCGATGCTTTAAACGAAGTAACCATTGTTAATTACTTTTAAATCATTATCATGATGCCAATTTGTGTGAAGAAAACAATGCCCCAGCTATGGTATAAAGTAATAACAAAAGAAATAAAATGCAATCAATATAATATTTCATAATATATATCTTAAACATATTAGGTACTGTGACGGAAATTAACGCGGTTTGAACACAAGCCTTGTAGGAGCTGGAATGAAGTTGTATGCACGAATATATTTAAGTATGTATACCTATTATTCATTGTTTGATAGAGAATACTCGCAATTGAATAAACATCTATTGTTTCCTGAAAACGAATAAAAAAAATATGGTGATGTTAAAAAAACCAAACATAGCTGCAATTAAGTCAAATGAAATAAATAATGGTTAGACTACTAGAAGAATTCCGAGATTAGAAAAACTTGTTTTAATGTAGCTAGTTAAGAAGTGGCTAAAGTATAATTGTAATTAATTATTTATAGGGACAACCACAGGACAACGCTTACATTTTAGTAATTGAAAAAGATTATATAAAAATACTGAAAACAGACACCAACTTAATTCTATCAGTAATCCATTTGCCAATTCAACGGAACATTAATTAAGTCTTTTCAAGCAGTTCATAACTTCGCTAGATTAAAGTCCTCACTTCGTTTCAATTAAGAAGCGTCTAAGCTCCAAAAGGATTATTACAAACCTTTTCATTACCAGTTTAATACGCACCCTAAAACGCTTAAGAAATCGGAAAATATCACGAAGGTCCAACTGAGTTTAAAAGAGATCGTAGGCCGTTAAATTCTGGCTACCAAGAAAGTCCTTTACCATGTTATGTACGAATTAAATTACCGCAAGGATTTCAGAGATTATATTCTTGCAAAATTACACGGTTTTAATATAGCCTAAGTTTGTTTGAAAATTGTTTCATCACTCAAAGTATGAGTTTCTGTCAGAAACGCTGTCTGAAGGTATTCCCTAACAATTCCAATTTATTTTTACCGCAGAAGTCTATTTATATAACTCTTTTTAAAATAAGCTATTATTATTACTGTATCGTGAAATAATTATAAGTGATAATCTTACCGAAATACGAAAGGACAACATGTTATTAACCTCACAAGAATGAACTGTAATAACCTCAGAAAGATTAAGATCCCTGACTCATTTGACTTACCTTACTAGAATACACAATATCTGACCTACTTTCCTCAACACGGGCACGCCTTTGATTGAAACCATAATAGTTCCCTTCATCACTTCGTAAGAAACACACGACAAAAGGTCTTCGAAGAAGTTAACATACGAATCAGTTATGTGAGAACAAGTGGAAATACAAAACAAAAGGCTAAATATTGTGGAAAACATTCTGATTCATCGGTCAGTGACCAATGGCAGTAAAGTTGAGTGTTTAATAAAATAGTGTTGTTTTATTCGATCATTGTACTTCGTGGTTAGTATATATAATAAACTTTTGTAAAATATAAAGAGATAAAATTAAAAGAAATCAATTCAGTGATACCACAATGACGGTGTTAGCAAGTTCACAACTTCTAGTCACCGTGAAGGAAGATTTTGCTGTAGAACCACCTAAATCTTCTCTCACAACAATCTGCCGCCTTCATTGGAAGACTCTTCTAAGTGAATTTATATCAACTTCGTTCCTGTTATTCTTTGGATGCATGACATGTGTTTCTTCAGAAGATAACCATCTGCAGCCTCTCTATTCTTCTGTTGGATTTGGAATGGTCGTGATTTTCAACATACAAGCGTTTGGGCATATTTCCGAAGCTCATATGAATCCATGTATTACGCTAATAGCTGTTCTGTGGAAGAAGATGTCGGTAACACTGGGAATCTTTTACATAATAGCACAGTGTGCAGGTGCGACTATTGGATATGGTGTTTTAGTCGGAGTTACCTCATTAGACACAAAGGGAAGTGAAGTTTGCGTCACTCAACCAAACGCAAAGTATACGATGCTCCAAGCTTTCACCATTGAATTGGTTTTAACGTCAGCTCTATCATTTTTAACTTGTGCTATGTGGGATCCTGTTAATAAGGACAGCCAAAAATGTAATTCCTTGAAATTTGGTTTTACGATAGTTGGTCTATCATTAGCAGGGGGGCATTTGACGGGTGCAAGTATGAACCCTGCAAGATCTCTTGGTCCAGCTGTTTGGACTGGAAAATGGAAAGTGCACTGGATTTACTGGCTGGCTCCTGTATTAGGAAGTGTCCTAACTGCATTTTTTTATAAGCACATGTGGCTAAGAATGGATAAAATTCCTACACAAGCAAAGCATATTGAAAATTTGTTTAATGATAATAAAAATGCTAGTGAATTATAATACGGCAATTTTAAATACACAAAAATTTTTCATTAATTACGAACTGTTCAATATCGAAACAACGATAATTTGGTCTGAAAATAAATTAAGTTTATGTTGACTTCGTTTATTTTGAAGAAACAAAGCGTATTTTTTGAATTCAATAAAATAATATTTTAACGATTGCTCATCATTATCGCTTATCTATCATTAAAACATTTTGTCATTATTTTATGTTTAGGTTAGTGTCAAACTATGAAATAAACTTCTTTTTTGAAGTCATTATGAAGGAAAACAATTATATTACCGTCTTCGCTGACTTTGAATCAATATTTAGATAAACATTTGTACGGGAGTGGCCAACTACCTTTATTTGCGAGACAATTTGGCATGATGTTTGCTTTTCACGTCCATCCATGTTTGGTTGGGCCGTATCAATCAAATTAATGCCTAACTAACCTACACTATGGATATTGTATGATAATAAATATACAAACACATACTTCTCTGCAGTCCTGTATAATTATGACAATGAGATTAACATTCTAATTCGGTCTCAGATGCGTTGCTACCCTTCAGGACTGAGAATGGTCACCTCTAAAAACATTTAATATAGCGGTAAAAATGGTGCAGTGTACCTTGGCGGGCGGTGTTACTTCTCCGGGTGAACTGTAGCCTTTTACTCTTGCCCTTATCAGACTATAATTATACTTCTCCTAATCTTTCATATCTACATATTTGCTATCCAGGCCGTATTGGTTGCTTTAGCCCTCTTACCCAAAGATTTGATCCAGTATTTGAATAAAATTATTGTAATGGAGTCAAATCTAACTAGAATAAATAAATAAAAATTATATTTATGACAAGTGTGCGCCAAGGATATTTTTCATCATGACAAAAGGATTTTTCCGCAGGATATCTGAGTTGAGAAAGTATGCCAAGCCTTTTTCTGCTAATGTAGAGTCTGACACGTCTGCTTTGGGTTTACGGGCTTATTAAGAATAGGCTTATCAGTATAGATGTGACGGGAAATTGTAAGGCTATTTCCGGCCTAGACCTTTTTGCAACGTAATTATTATTGTTATTTGTTCAAATTGAGCATGGAAAAAATATTTATTATTTACATGAAGCCATTGCGACCATTTCTGATCTATTATAGTCATCCTATAAGTATTTGATCTGGTCTATTAGGCTAAAGGTAGGTATGTCTGAACTGTAGAATATCTTTGGGCTCCAGATCTTTATTTTGGTCTGTTGTTATTAAGTGACCATCCAAAATGACTTTTGCAGTGGGCAATTATTGCCATGCAATCACTGCGGATATTGATAGAAGTTTCCTCAGCTCCACTGCAGAATCTACATGTTAATAAGTTAAAAAGGTATTAATAACTTAACCACATGCACCTTTGTCCTATATACAAATATAGATGAACATATAGTCTTGTACCGAGGAAATTTATTACAAATGCTCTGGTACGCGATCGGAATTTATCCGCAGGCGGTATGAAGCATTGGAATCTCTTTTACTAGGTTCAAAAACATACGGGATATTATTGTGATAAACGCGGTACACTCAAAAACATTTGTAGAGTCAATTAATTATCCATTAATTAAAATAACAACAATTAATTACTGATTAATTGTATTGTTGACAGAAACGATGGACCATTGTGTTTTTACGCTAATTACATTAAAGTACTGTGGAATTTTAAAACCATATAGGGTTAAATGAAACTGGATAGATGGTCTCATATTTAGATTCTAATTGAAAATAATTTACCTATGTTATACGTATGACTATGTAACTACATCATTTTTAGGTCAACACTGTATCTGAGAAGAAACGGCGAAACGACACCTTTAATAGTTAAAAAAAAATAAGATAAACTAACTAAATTATTTTACAATTTTATCTTAATAATTTATTTTAACTTGATAATTTTATCTTACTATAAAATGTCTTACTAAATAATCTTAATAATCAGCATTAAGGTACTCTAATAGCTCAATTCCTGTTATCCCTTATCGAGAACACTACTCTATTTCTTTCCAAATATTTCCCCGTATGATTCACACCAGATTCTTACGATCTCGTTAAAATATTTACCGGCGTGTGAGGTCTACGGCGATTTTGAATTCACCGCAAAATGTTGCCTCGGTAAATAGAATCCTACCCGCTCACCCTGTTTTCTTTTCTCAGTATAATCCACACTATCCATTTCAAATATTATTAATGCAAAAGTAACTCTGTCTGTCTATCTATTAAGCTTTCACGCCTAAACCACACACCCATGTTATGGTCCTGGGGAAAGAACATAACATATTTTTATCTCGGAAATTATATCTTAACGGGGTGAAGAAGCAAGAGGGATATAATATTATCGTAAAATGTCGTTTCTCTAAACTTCTACTTTTTATTTTTATTAAAATAGAAAAAAGGTGGGTGCCAGCACCGGCAGTTGACAATTCGACCTTTTCCCACAATAATGGCGCGTTTAGTTTTCCTCGAATTCCCTATGGATATTTTGACATTGTTTGTCTCAGAGGACTGGAGGAGGGTTTTTCTTTCGAAAGCCCGTTTTCTGACGTCGAGTTTAGCTATGTTAAGTAGAAATCTGTCCAGAAATTTGAAGAAACTCAGCTCTTTTCCAAAAAAGTCATTTTGGAATTTCAATTGGCATTTCAATTCCATCTAGATGGCATGCTGACAATAGACAATATTTGACAATAACGAAATTGTAATATGATTTTATTATAGTTCACTCACAGTAGATATAATTACTTGGGGAAGTGCAAAAAATCGCACTAGGGAGATTTTAAATTTCTAATTACAGTTATATCGTTTTATCTTTAAATAAGCGAATTTTAATGCAAAAAAGAACTTAATTTGAAATCTTCAGTCATTAATCAGAATGAAAAGTTGAAGCTCTAAGAATATTCATCATCAACAAACTCAGCTACAACTCCTGCCAAAATTTCGATAGCCATCTTGGAAAATAACGTCATTTATAATACGTCCACTGTTGTAATATCATATCTCAACATTAATTATCAACGCTTGGCTGAAACTCAAATATTATGATAAATTCATTTTTGCAATCATCCGTGAAGTTGGCGGAATGAAATGATAATAATATATATTTTTTTATCACGCCAACTTATTACTTAACCCGGGAGCACTCGCGCTTTTAAAACTTACACGAGCACTCGCGTATAGAGCATTTTTCTCACGTTTTATAAATAGCGAAAAAGTACATAAATTATAGTATATTTATTTATATTACTGCTTGTTAATAATAAAACAGTTGTGTAAAATCAAATCAATTATTTATTTTTAATATATAACATTCGTTACACTAATTACAATTTAATTACAAATTTAGGAATTAAATGGGCATTTCTTAAGTGCACTTTTGGAATTTGTTGTTCTCTGCTATCTATCTGTAAAAATATTGTTATATTTATATGTACATGTATAATATACTCATTGTTGAACGTTTTTAAACAATAAAGACTTTAAATTAGGTAAAATGCTATTTTCCAATACAAGAATTACTAATAAAATAATACTTACGTTGTCACTCGCGCGATGAGCAAAACGCCGCGCGACGTGACTCGGACGTGACAAACCACCTCCAGTGCGCGATTGATGCACACTAACATAAAAAAAAATGTTACGAGCGGGACGGGGGAAGTATAAAACTCAGCTATAGGGCGAACGACGTCCATAGTTAAATAAATCCAAAAATGGCGCGAATTTGAAATTCACCGTGAGGGAAATGCTCATAGCGCGAGTGCTCGCGGGTTAACGTGCTTACGTAATCTTGGAATATTTAATTTTATAAAACGTATAAATTAAATAAATGTGACGGCGCTTCAACGAAATCAGCGCCGAGAGTGACAAACGGTTGTCAAAGTCACTCTAGCGGAGCGTCGTATCGATGGTAGCGAGGCGGCCATCTGGGAGGATAGCTCTGGAGGGACGGCAGCCAGCGCACCACGTCCACGACGAATCGCTGGGAATGTGTTCATTCCTGTATAACTGTAGTGTAATCCGAACAAAGTTAATCTCAGTGTAATAATTATTATCAGATTGTTTCTAAATAGTCGATCTTGTGGCATATTAAAATAAGTCCGCATCTACCGTTCAATATTATTTAAAATACCCGATGGATTCGAACTCAGAGGCCCTCCTGATCCGACAAATGCATGTACGTGTATATTATGTGTGTGTATAGATAGGTACATCAAGCTTATCAACAATTTTGTTTTTGCTATAAACGATAATGTATAATAATATATGATGAATAACGAAGGATTAAAAACGAAGGTTAGACGTTAGACGAACGTTAGGTATGCGTTAGAAAACAAACCTTGAATGATGGAACGTGATGGTGACAAAGATTGAAATTAAATAGCCATGATGGAGGAATAAATAAAAGATATCAAGGTATCTACTTATTATCTTCAAAATTTATGATTAAAAAATTTGAGCAGGGATTATGGATAAAAGATAAACGATTATGGAAGGAATGGAAGATGGGCAATGTACTATACTAACTATAGGTATCTACAACATAGAATAAACGATCAATTAATATTGAGTCATCGATCGAAATTGCGTCAAACTATGAAGCAGGGATGGATTACTTTTTACATAATATAATATAGAATGTAATCCTATTCGACACATTTGAGACCACAGCAAATTATCTTCTAGTAGATTAGGATGACAAATCTCCTTTTAAGCCCCTTCGCTCCAATAAACCGACACTATGGGGTTCCTAACGAGGTTTGAGTGTTATTTGTATGTAACGCATTGGCTACAGGATACAGACGAGACGTCTAATGCTCAATTTACATTAGTGTTAAGTTAAACATGTATCCTTTGTAGTTTGTTTCGAAAATAGTATCTATAGATTCAGGAAAATCATGGTTCTGATGAAAATAATATTATTTTTGTGTCTACGTTTCATTTAGTTAAACACTAGCTGTGCCCGCGGCTCCGCTCGCGTGGAACTTAGTGTGTCACAAAGTTTTTCCCGCGTAAATCCCGATCCCGTGAGAAATCAGGAATAAAAAGTAGCCTATACAATGCTCCATAAGTTCATCTATCTCCCACTGAAATACCCATAAACATCTGAACCCGCGACCTCGTTCCCGCATATGAGATTTTCCCGCGTGAATACTCATCCCGCAGGAATTCCGGCATTAAAAGTAGCCTGTACATTGCTCCACAACTTCCTCCATCTCCCAGTGAAAGTCCCGTAAGAAATCTAAACCCACTATTTCGCGCATATGAGTTTTCCCGCGTGAATCCTGATCCCGCTGGAATTTCGGGATAATAAGTAGCCTATATATTGCTACACAACTTTCTCTATCTCCCAGTGAAAGTCCCATAAAAATTTAAGCCCGCGCCTGCGCGTATAGGGGATTTCCCGCGTGAATCCTGACTGATCCCGCTGAAATTCCGGGATAATAAGTAGCCTACGTCTTGCTCCAGAACCTTTCTCCCAGTGAAAGTTCCATAAAAATCTAAGCCCGCAACTTCGCGCATAGGCGCTTTTCCCGCGTGAATCCTGATCGCGCGGAAATTCCAGGATAAAATTACCCTATATGTTACTTAACAAGTTTCTCTATCTCCCAGTGAAAGTTCCATAAATATCTAAGCTCGCGACTTGGCGCAAAGAAGTTTTTCCCACGTTAATTATGATCCCGCGGGAATTTTCGGGATAAAAAGTAGCCTATATATTTCTCCAGAACTTCCTCTATCTCCCAGTGAAAGTCTCATAAATATCTAAGCTCGCGACTTGGCGTAAAGGAATTTTTCCCACGTGAGTCCTGATCCTGCGGGAATTTCTGGATAAAATGTAGCCTATATGTTGCTTCAGAATTTCCTCTATCTCCCAATAGACTTCCCATAAAATTTAAGCCCGCGCCTACGCGCATAGGAGTTTTTCCCACGTGATTCCTGATCCCGCCGGAATTCCGGGATAAAAGTAGTCTATATGTTACTTCCCAGTAAAAGTCCCATAATAATCAAAGCTAGTGAGTCTGCGCAAAAGAGTTTTTTCCGCATGATTCCTGATCCCCCCGGAATTCCGGGATAAAAAGTAGCCTAAGGCCTCTTGTAGACACACGTTTTTTTGGCGTAAAAATCTACGGTAAATTCGCCGTGTGTAGGCACGGTTGTCAGTGTTGTATGGATTACTATGAGAGCTTGTAGACGGTCGCGGCTGCATTACGGCACGGCGCCGCCGCCGTATGCACCGTGCGTCCCCCTCGGCGTGCCGCGTCTACGCACGGCGTGATTTTTATCAGTGTTGTATGGCAGTCTTCGTGAGTGTGTCGACGACGCCGGACATTTTCACGGTTTAGTGACCGGCTGGCTACACTGTTTTTAACTGACTTCTATCTAGTTAATAAAAATGATCCCAAGTGAGCGGCACCTGGCCGTTGTCTTGCCCGTTAGCTTTGCCGTGCCATGTACACGCTAGCACGTTTTTTTACGGCACGGCAAACACGCCGTACGGTCAAGAAAACGTGCCATGTACAAGAGCTCTAAATGTTGCTAAGGAATATCCGCTATCTTCCAGTGAAAGTTCCATAAAAATTTTAGCCCGCGTCATAGGATATGTATATATTATAGTAGTTTTTTGCGCGTGAATCCTGATCCCGCGGGAATTCCGGGATAAAAAATAGCCTAAATGTTGCTCAGGAATCTCCGCTATCTTCCAGTGAAAGCCCCATGAAAATCCGTTCAGCCGATCCGGAGATTTATTTATTTATTTATTTGTTCCATAGCTTACTACTAACATTACAGGTAGCATCCCAATACGTTAGTGTAATTATAATAGCATATCTTACATTGAAATTACAATAAATAACAATCTATTCATTTTTTTTCTCAAATAAAAATAAGAAAATAAGATCTATAAACCTAAAACCTAATAAATAATAAAACCTGATAAATCTACAAACCTAAGTAATAGAATCACATCAATAATTGTCCATTAATTCCATTTGTAATGACATTACTAGCGACCCTCGCAAACTCATTCAGTGAGCAAGTAAACAAGTCCAGACTTTCAGCTACCGAGTTGAGCGTGTGCAGCGCTCTAGTGAACGGCGCGCGCTGCAGCAGATTGGTGCGAGCGCACGGCAATGCCAGCAGTTGGGGCCGTCGTCGCCGCTCAACGCTGTTGCCCGGCGCGCACAGCTTCAGCTCTTCTAGGACACCTGGATTGTCCTTTTTACCTTTTTACCTCTCTTAGATTAGCGCGCGCAAACAGACAAACAGACAAATTTTTTTTTAATTAAAAAATTTTTTTTAGATTCATGTTCTAGTAGTGTTTCTTAACCCCCCTATATATTTTGTTTTGTCAATTTCGTAAAAAAGCAGACACGACTTTTCTACGCTCTTATTATATAGATTATTATCAAATATTTTCTGTATGTAAATATCTTTCAAGCAAGCAGAAAAGCAATTAGTCATGCCAACGGCACAATTGGTTTTAAAAGGAAGGAAGAGGTAAGAAAAAAATCACTGTCTCTCAAGCTTTCCACCAACTAAGTAATAATCTGTTTGACGCTTACAATAAGGTACAAGCTACCAAGCCAGGCTGCAGCTCCATCTCAAAGTAAAACTAAACTATAACGTCTTGTTACACCTGCTGCTGACCTTGTTGACTGACTTACCGTTTTGATTTTGGATTAGATAGATACTATGTATTTTGGCTGCCTGGAAAAAGCCCAAATTTGGCAATTATTTATTTGAGGTTAATGGGACTCCATATTTACATCTTCCTAATTCATGGTTAAACTTAAACGTGCTGAACGACAGACAATTCTTGGACACTAAGGCACTCCTAATGGTTGGGGGTGGGGGGGGGGTCTGTATCATATACCTAAATCAAACCATACTTATTTATACCGATATCTGGTTCGCAACCACTTTTTTATCGATTTTGAAATGTTCTTTTCCGTGTTTTAGTCGCTTCGGAGATCCAACAAATCCTGGTAAACCGCTTCTTTTTATGTCGTCAACTTGTCGGTAGCGCCTTAATTTTTTTTACTTTATTGTATGTGCATCACAAAATAAAATAAAATACGAAAGCACAAGAATAACACACTCCTTACCATCAGACACCTCATGTCATAAATAAAAAAGTAGGTATAAGTCTACGAACAACATTGCGAAGTCATTCATATTTTACGACGTACTTCAAGCGGACTTTGAGATTTACTGCAATAACACCGACAATACGTGGTCAAAACTTAGGAAATAATATCATAAAGGCAACATTAAATTGTAACATTTATTATTATTATTGTGAGAAACAGCAGACAGTATACGTGCAACGAGATACAATGAAAATATTGTAAGATTAGTTGGATGAATTTTGCTCTTTGAATGGATCTTATGGATACACTTGACCATTTTGAAAACAATAGTAGGTACTTTTGCTTGATTATAGAGTTTGGCCCGGGCTACCTTTATTTCCTTATCTGTTTTATTGCACAAAAGGTTGACGAAAAAACAAACGGGCAACTTGTAAGCGACCATACAATACCATCATAGATGACGTCCATGATACCATGAATTTACTTCTACATTGTGTGATCATGGTTGAATACGACACCGGGATTCTTAGTATCAGGCTATGAGTGTAGCATTGGTAATTAATAAAATATTTATTATCAGCTCAACCCGTAGACATTTTATAAATACAGATTTTTATCTGTTTATATTATGCGTTATGGAGCCGCGTGATATTTTTTTTTTATTTATCACGCGGCTCCATAGCTCATCTCTTATCAGCCAGGCTATTCTGTAAAGGTATCTTTGACATCTCGATAGCTGAATCCGCGGTGAGATTTTGACTTTTGACGTACATCGCGTTCTGTTAAAATCAAATCCGACGGCAGCGCCAATCAAGCTCGCAATCGAAGTGACAGAACTCACCTGAGTGAGCTTCGATATCGAATTTGTTTCTTACAGAATAGCCTTGCAGTTATTGATACCTATAGATATTATAAAAGAACGCCATTCTCCAACTCTTCGGAAATTCAGCTCAGCTTAGAAAGTTCTATAGAACTCATGTAACTGGGTTTGACTGCTTTACTTTTGAAAGTTTTCTTCAAAGGTTTTGTCTCTGAAAAATACTTTTGACAGAATGTTATTTAAAGTCTTGCTTGGCGAGCAGTTGCAGCCTGCGGTTACAGCAATGCGCGGTGCACCAGCAATACGGAAGCGATTCAAACAAATAGTTAACATGTAGGTTTATGGTTACACAGTTCGCCAAGTACGTCTGTATGCAATCGAAGAAACATTACTACCTACCATAGAAATTAAAGCGAATTATTAAAAAAATTACAGTTGCACGGTTGCACGCCTATTTCAACTACAAAATAAACGTGTGACTATACCTATTACTCGTATATACCTTAAGCATAATAAACTTGTGACTACATTAATCATGTAGTTAACTGCAATTGATGATTTGATCACAATATTTACCTATCTCGTTTTACTTTTCTGTCGCATCGCAAATCGATGACCACTGTAGCCCCACAGTGTTTATTTGTAAGTGTGCGGCACCCGTAATTTAAGTGTACTAAATTCGAAATTGCAGCAGGTACAATCATAACAGACAATACAAACTGCGCCACTTGCAGTCTTTGCACGACTGACGGGCGCACTGAAATATCAGAGCCTGTGGTGCATTAGCACCGCGCCATATTCTGAGTGCGACCCGTTTCCATTCGGAATCGGAAGCTCTAAAACTGCAATATCGAACTAAGTACTTATATTTTTTTATACTTATGCTTTATTTTAAGTCAAAGCGTTGTGGGTTATAACAATGGTATAAACGTTACTTCTTCTCCTTAAATTGCAAGGACGCTTCGAACGATATTGTTACGTGTCAGGAGTACTGGGTTCGAGAAAATGCCAAAATGTACCACAAAGACTTTATTGTACTCGTAGATACACAATTACACTATGTACACAGTACACACCGAAACACTATGCACGTAGGTACTCGTAAACACACTCGTCGAACACTGTATCGCTCGTAGAAATCACTTCACTTCTCACTGGTATCGCTCGTAGGTATCGCTGGTATCTTCCTGGTTTCGCTTCCGAAACTAGAATGCCTTGGCGGCGACCAAGTGCCCCTTTTTATACCACTCGCCCACCATTCATGCCTTTCTAGATTGTTCCCGCTAATTCCGCGGACCCGATTCGAATAAGATTCGAGTATGTTCCTTGCAACCGTCTTTCGCCCTTTTGACTATTGCCGTAAGGTCGAACGAAGCGTCGCGCGCGTAGTTTCGAGACGGCCGCACTCTATTGTTCCTATTGTTGGCTCGACATGTTTATGGCCCCTATTGTTTATTGTTTCCGGTGTAGCTATAGTGTAGTATAGCGTAGTAGATGCGCCAGGGTTGTCACAATATTATTCATTAGTTAGTTATTATTAGTTAGTCATTAGATAGTTCCATTTATCATACCTACTAACAAACTAATTAACTAACCGTTCTAACACCATCTGCTAACTGGACTAACTATCTATTCCCTTTTGAATCTTGATCTGGGTGGTAATGAGTGGTGCTGCATGCTTGTTTAGCACCTTAATTCCAATAAAAGAAGTTGATTTCGGAGTTAAAAATGATGCGCGTTTGAATCTCAGCTCCTTTCAATAATTAGTACGGATTCACTTGAACCGTTGCTACAATACGCTTGTGATCCGGTCAATAGGCGTACTCTCTCGACCTGGTTTTGTTACTTGAACTCGAGAATCGAGCAACGACAGGACAAAAGTATCCAACTGATTTATAATCTTACTCACAGTTTGAAATAACAGCGGATTTCTAAAATTCCTAAACAACTTTTGCGTCGCTCGGTGTGTAGACATTTATTCTTTACTGTGTTAGTTGATAAATTTTTGTAAATAAATTATTTATTATACCAAATGTTACAGTACCTACCTAAGTCGCCAAAACTATGGAATTGTTGCTCCCCGCTAAAAGAATAACCTGAATTATTTACTTACGGCATTTTTAATTTTCACCGTCAATCTGCAGTGTACCTTTACTATAGGAACAGAAAACTTCAGAAAACTTCCACGTGGAATGCGAACGGAATATCGCGATAGGCACTGGTGCTACCCCGGGCGAACTCTAGGCTTTACTATTTTTTATTAAATATAATGTATAAAAGATTTCGTTGAGGATTCTTAGAATTATTTCCTAGAGGCCAGTATTAATAGGTCTCACGTAGCCTTACGCAATAAAGATTAAAGCTGGTTTTGATTATTCTTCTGCTAATAAATTGGTTAGGTACGTCTTTGAGGTAGTCTGGACCTGATTCCGAAGAGCTAGCTCTTAGAGCCTTCAGAGAGTCGAATGCGCAGTTGAAAAGGAAATTAATCCGGGACCCTTACTTTTCATAGCGCTACTGAAAAACAGGTTTTAGAAAAAGCTTGAAGCAGTCATTTTAGGGTTCTGTATCCCAAGTTTTTACATAGTATAAGTGTTACTAAGGTAGCTGAAAATATTTCGAGTTGTTATCTTCCATGTAATCTTTAAGAATTTGGCTTTTATAAATCCTACTATCGTATTTTATTGACCAAATAAGGAGAGCTAATATTGGTGATACGGAATCCTAAAGAAATTAAAACTATAACTATATTAACGTGAAGTAATCCTTCGTAGTTACAAGTAATATTTCAAGATTTTCTGCGTCGTGTTGTCATGGCCACAAACTGGACAGGAACACACACATAGATCAAGAATTCTAAATAATTCTCACATCCTCATTTCTCTATCGAATCCATCATAGAGCGAGTATCAACCCTTACGTCGTGAACATCCTGTCGATATGAACGAGAAGACTTGCGAATGCGGATTCGCAGATGTTCCTACTGGGAAGTTCCTCCTACTGCGAAGGACTGGAATAAAGTTGTATGTTATGTATATTATTGTGTATAATGTTAGAGATTTCAATAGGAGAATAATTAGGCTTTTTACAAGTACGTGCGTCCAACATCTTCGACTTCATCGCCACTTACTATTAGGTGAGATTGGTGTCAAGCATTAACTTAGGTATCTTAAGTAAAAAAAAAAGAACGGAAATTCCGCCTCATTGGGAATCGAACGTAGGACTCTTGAAACGGCGCCATTATCGCCATTATCCATGCAGAAATAAAGTAGTGTATGATATAGACCTTAACATGATTATTTATCACAAAATGAATAATTCACATTTTTTTACTTTTAGCTTGACGGTACCGCCATAGCCATACAGGATGAAAGAAAATGCTACATTTCTAGTGTTAATATGTAGTATGACCACTGAGACAAACAAGTCTCACTGGTCATACCAGTATGACAACTCAGTATGACCACCGAGAAGCACCCCTAGAAACAGTAACTGAACTATGCACGGTATTTCAAAACAGTGAAGCTTTGTTACGGAATATTTTCGAATACTTCAAACGATTTTTAAATCACGTTTAAGTTCTTTCAAGTGTTTTGGACGGATTTTTAAAAACCCTAAGTCGTGCTCAAACGCTCACTACCTTTAAAGCGTCGTGAAAATAGAATTGTTAAACTGGGATGCGCCTCTTACAAGTCCCTCGTAGCCATTTTATAGGGCTCTTTCTCTGACGATTCGTTTCAAAACGTGTTAAAGAGGCTGTTTATTCCTTCTTTTAAAATTGGAATACAATTGAATATTAGTTCATTCTTTTTTATGTGAAAGTATCATTCGCGCAAAACGTAATTGCCATCGAATAATCCAATTTAGGAATATTGGACATAATAGACGTCTTATTAAAATGAAATGAAACACTCTTGATGTCTGAACAATTCGTATTGTCTGAGTCAAAATTAAATAGCAATAGTACCTGGAATATTTAGGTACTAAAATATTAATTTATGTTGAAAAAGTAAACAAATATACGAAACTAGCGTCTGCCTACGGTTTCGCCAGCGTGGAATTCATTTATATTGCGTACCGTCATCCCCTATTTCAGCCCCTTAGGGGTTGGTTTAAAAAAAGGTAACCTATGAATGACCTTGCGTCATCAAATCTCTTACAAGAAAATTCATCGAAATCGGTCAACCCGTATAGATTTTACAAACAAAATTTAATCCACCTTTAGGGGTTATGAAAAAACTAATCTATGTGTGACCGGGGGTTTTCAACTATATATTATAAAACATTCTCGAATTTCATCCAACTTGGACCGGTTGTTTAGCCGTGAAAGCATCAGCATTTATATAATCAATTCAAATGTAAATCAGTCTATCTGTTTACTATCTTTTCACGCTTAATCCACTGAACCGAATTAGATGAAGTTCGTTATGATGACAATTTGAGACATTTATCCCGATAATATATTCCGTTGAGAAGTTTATAAGATATTTTTTCGTTTTCTGATTTCGGAATTGAATTGATAATCTTGTAGAGCCAACATGTTTAGGTATATATTATGTAAAATAAACAACATTTTATTAACGACCGAAATATTATTTACATAATAATGTAATACCTAATATTAATTTACATACGCGATGATTACCTACTCAATGAAGTCAAACAAACCCCCTGGCTTGATTGAGCGGTAACTTTGTTACGGCGTTGATTAGAGGCTCCTGCAATATCTGCCGTGGGAGTACAGATAATAATTATGCTTACGTATGCGAGATTGCCTCAATCACCTCTACTACAGTCGTACAAGGATCTTTTGGCGCGTGGGTGACAGAGATAGTGCCTTACAGTTGCCTTACCTGTAAGGCGCTGTCTCTGTTAAACCCACCAAACCACAAAACCCACACGCCAAAAGATCGTTGTAAGACTACGTTCGCGTCCGATATCTAAATCGCTTTAATGGCAACCCACGCAAATGCTGGCTTTCCGCTCCTGTAATGAAGGTCCATTGCAGAAAAATAGAGAAGACTAAAATGCCGAACTAATTTTGATTTCAAGCTTAATTTAACTGAGAGCACAGGTAATTTTCTAAGCGGGGAGTTTCCATATTCTCAGTGAATAAATATCCGTGATACCTATATCAATATCTATATTTTTAAGTGATGCTTTCTTGGCAAGAGAAGAGAGAAATAATGTACCTATTGCCTTTCAAGCCCCTGGTCGGTACACAATAAGTCGTTAAGGGTGAAGTAGAACGCTCGATTGTATTATTGCACTTTAACACTGACATTTGAACTGGTACCTTAATTATTAATGGCTGTTATTTATAAAACTGACTGATCAATAAGCGCTCATCTATGACTATGCTCAGCCAATAGCATAATATATTCCCTTACGCAAAAATCTTACACTTTTCATTTTCTAGTCTCCATCCGTACCGTGCGAAAAGGAACTTCGTTCCAAAGAAATAACAATACTATCAATATGAATAAGTGAAATAGAATGAATTATTAATTATTAAAAATTAAAATGAATGTGCAATTCCAATTGACGACAATTTGTAAGTCAGTAGCGGTACCTATTGATTAAAAGTTTTCATTAGAGATGTAATATTGTTGTAATTTATTTCAAATTCTCAACATTGTACCAAGGAGAGTCTGAGTACAAGACTTAAAACTTGGTAACATAAGCTTACAAACATTGTTTTAATTTAAGAACTTGCTTTGGGAAACAAGCTTTAAATCCGTAAGATAAAGTTGAAAACCTTTTTGGGAAATTTCCAATTTCTATCGCCCAGCTGAAGCAAAATCATATTTCTTTGAAGTAAAGTCTAAATTTGATTGAGAGAATTCCTTTTCTTTATATTTTCTTCTCGTCAGAACTTACTTGAGCCGTTAAACGAAGTTTTGAAGTCAAAGTGTTTTCAAGTATACACTGGTCGAATTTTTTTTTGGTCGAATTTTTCGAATTTGGTCGAATATAAAATTGTATTTTGGGATGTAACAAAAATGTTATATGCGTTGTAATGTCATTTGTCGAAGTTTTAAACATTGAGACATGACCTTTGGGAACATTAGTAGGAACTTTTGTCGGCTCAGAACGAGTGTTTTGGACTTTAAGCGTATATAATGTAAGATTTTCACGGAATTTCATTATATTATTTTTGAAGAATTTCTTATGAAACCAACAAAAAGGTTTAAATTTTTAGCAGCAAATAATAAGTATTTTCATTCATTCTTCCTTTGGTATTGTTGGTAATGGTAGGTAATACTTTACTTATCAACGGATGAGACATGTGTCGGTTTTTGCTGTTGGACGTTGTTGGGTATACAAACGAGTATAAAACCCTAAAGTACCTATTTATGTACCTATGCTTCAAGGGATCTTCTCTGACAATGAATTTTCTTTAACCTGTTTGAACCACGGTGTCCCAGAGATCTGTAACTCATTGAAAATTTTCGACCTTGCTCTCAGTTTCGGCCGAATCCGAAGCTAAGGCCGAAAATAGAATTTTGGCCTTAGAATAAATATAGTATAGAATGACACTGTAGTCATACAAGCGCTCGGTCTAAAATGAAGCACTAACAGATTTTTTTTAATACAAGATACTATGAAATATTGGATGCTAACCTGTGAAAAGTGATGTTACTTATTACATTTCTTTTGCATTTCGGAAGTGTTGTGACAAAATTTAACAGCACAAATCGTTATAATTATTTTTTTTCGCGAGACACGTTCAGCGTGCATTGACATTGAATACTACGGAGCAGAACGGTGTTTGGAGCCAGGCTCCAATGAAGGGGCTACAAAATGGCCGCGCTGACTTGGTTTCTATCCTATAATAATTATTCTAAGATTTTGGCCGAAATCGAAACGTTCGGTCGGTCACTACCTACTACGTATTTAGCAACATGAAAAAGACACACGTTTACATTTTACCTCAAAATATTTTTCTATAAAATCCGCACGTTTCCGCTGTAACATTTTTAACTTCGCTGAATTTTTTAGGCGAGATTTTTTTTTCAAATAAAATCTATCAATTTTTAAATCTGGTTGTATGTAGTTTTGCGAGAAATGTAATTCTCCGTTCACCAACAGCTGAGATACGAATATGACAGGTTGATTCGGGTTCGTGCGAATTGAAAAAATATTTTAAATTATATTTCAGAGTACTGGATAGCTAGTTACTTTACTTATAGTGAAATTGTTATATGGTAGGTATTATTACTGTATTGTAATATATAATACAATGCAAACCCAAAGTAGTACCTTCCTCATTCAACTAAGTAAACTTATAAAGAGGAGAAAAGGCGCAAAATTACATTATGACGAAAAAAGGATTTCACGTAACTATAACTTGACCGACAGCCAATTAGACATATCTGGGACTTGACGGACAGCGAGTTTGACGAATAGAAACGAACCCATGTATAAGGTATGGTTCATGAAATCTACAAAGCTAAATACTTTTATTTTGTAGCTACTACGTACCAGTTTCATGAAAAGCGCCTGAAGTATTTCAGATAAGAAACCTCAAGACAAAGCAAGTGACCAAAAACCCAATAGAATTTTAATTTTAGAGCGCCCATGGCACTTTTTCCGCTTCAGCGTCAGACTCCATCAAAAGTAATTACAATTTTAAACAATGTTAATATCGAATAAACGATATTCTCCGACTTCCACGAGAAATTCGAGGGCACAGTTCATTTTTAACCGACTTCAAAAAAGAAGGAGGTTCTCAATTCGACCGTATATATGCTTTTTTTATGTACGTTCAGCGATTATTTCGTCGTTTATGGGCCGATTTTGATAATTCTTTTTTTGTTGTAAAGTAGATATGCGCAATGGGGTTCCCTGATAAGGAAACCAGGATCTGATGATGGCATCTCAGAGAAATAGAAGGGAACTTTCGAAAATTGTATGGACGACTAGTGTGTTTGTTCATGTTATCATAAGTACATTAAAGCGCTACCATTTCATGAAGTTCTGGAGTCGATCTGATGAAACCGAAAGACAGTCGAGGGAACTCCTCAACGATTTACTGCAGTTATCTAGTGTTTGGGCTTGATTAATTTGTAGTGACGGGAACTTTACACTTACATGTTGAATTGAGCGCCATCTGGCGAGTAGTTTTTGAGTTATCTCTACTTATCAAGATTGAAGTCGGTTATTTTTTTTTGTAAAAAGCAATTATATAATGTTTCCGATAAGACAAATATGCACCTGAATATTTTTGGTTGCATAGGTCGTCTGTCAATAAAATTCCGCTGCCGCCGCTGCGGTATTTGAAATCGCCCGAAAATTTAAAAAGGGTAATCCGAATGTCAGTTCGACGCGTTTTCCTTTACAATCTTCATGACATTCAACAAATTCTGGAATTTTCCAGTTCAAACTAAGTTTTAAGCAACAGTCTGTTAAATCGTAAGTGTTTGATGATAACTAAATTGAGACATAAAAAAGCAAAATACGTTTAAAAATACTTTTTAATATGTAATTGTTTAATAGGGTTTCTAAGCATGGTTAATCAAATAATCGGCGAACTAATGGAATCATCTAATTAGGTAAGTTTAACATTTTAACGAAATAAGGATTTATGTAAATTCTTTTGTGCTAGTTTTGCAGTTGAAGAAAATCAAACTCAATGAATAACATTGATAAGTTAAATTTTAAAATCATGTACTTCCTCTCCCATTCTGCAACCGAGACTCAGAGATCGCGCATCAATGCTGTTAGATTTAGATTGCCATCCTTCAGACGGGTTAAAATCTTCGGACACTTTATTTGACTATTAACATTTTCACATTGATGTATATCTTTAGTACATAGTATCTCAATGCATTTCCACCTATACGCATTGGAACTTCCTCAGTTATGAGGAAGAAGTGGGCCGTAGGCCATTGATGATTTGAAGCCAGCCGTGTTAAAAACCGGTTAAGTGTCAGTCGGACCAGGGAATTTTCAACGTTCAAGGGTTCTCTGTTTACTTGTTAACTGCAAGTATAGTGTTATGATACTGTGCATAGTGTTACTTTCAAATGCACATGTTCAGCAAGTTATATTATTCTGAATTGTTCAGCCTATGAGACATGATATTTATTACCTTTGAAAATTGGTACGCCAATCAACAAGGCTCAATATAATCAACACTACTCAACAATGACATCAAAGCACTTATTTCCATACATACAAGTATTGCCTCACCCGGTGCCTCTCATCGTCGCTGGTACGTAAATTTAATCAAAGCCTTTGATGGAACTGCCTTACCCTTTTGTGATTTTGGAGGGTGAATTTGGATTTTGATTAATTGGTCCTTTAATGGATTTGCTGAAACATCAGTTTATTGTAGAGTTAACCCATTAACACTTAACAGAATATGTTAGGCGTCCTTTTAGATGGATGACGTTTCGTTATATAGTCGTGGCCTGTTTATAGTGACGTGTAAGATTTAGTTTACTAGTAAAATTTAATGAGGGATAGAGAGTACCTAGTAGTAGGATTAGGAGAGATTATGGTATGTAAATTGCATACCTTGCAGTGACAGTCGAGCGTGTCGAACATTGGATTTTCGAACTTGTGTTCCCAGGTGCGAATCCCTGGTATCACTAATAAAAAAATCGTCGATTAGAATTTCATAGTCACTGGCTTTGGTGAAGGAAAACACAGAGGAACAACATGAGGACAACACACACTAAGGAAACCTGCATAACTAAGAGTTCTCCACAATGTTATGAGGATCTCTTTATGAACCATTAGGTACGAAAATATCGAAAAGCTTGACCTATAAAGATGACACAGGAGTAATTTATACTTTTCAACACACTTGCTCGTAAAGTTGCTATTTTTTCTTTAGTCTTACGCCCGGAATGCGGTTTATTACACAGTAGTGCGTTTTACTTTTCATTGCCGCACTAGTGTTTTTCTTATTCCACTTTTTTTTTAATATCCGTAAAGAGGTTGTTACCAAAAGATTTATTATTTTGTAAATAAATAAACTTGTTGTACCTACTTAGTCAAAATCTGATAAGATAAGATTATATTTCATCTAATTATCTATTAAAGCATTTAAAAAATACAATATTTTAAATCATTAATTACCGTAAATTCCTATTAGAAATACATAATTATTTAGTTTAATATATTGTGGCTGAATAGCGGTGTCCTTTGCCTCTGGATTTAACCTGCGCGCCTGCGCGCGCATAGTTATTCAACCAAAGATACGGCGCGCGAAAAAATAAAATAAACCTCGGCGCCATTTTGTGCAAATATTTGTTCGTTTATAATTTGCTGATTTGTGACTGAAAAATGTCGATACCTAATTGTTTTTTTCCTCGCAAGTGTGTTGAAAAACGTCGTATGATACGCGTGCGCTTTGTTCACTACAGTCTTGGCTCTATTTCAGCCCTCGCCTTGCGGCTCGGGCTGTGCAATACCGCCTCGACTGTAATGACCAACTTCGCGCACTTATATCATAATGTACTATAGAAGACATCCGATAAGTACGGATTTTGTCATATTCCACACTAATGTTGAAAAATGGGGATTGAGAGTTTGATTGGAATCAGTTTGGAATTTAGGAATATGGTAATGAAACACCTATTCCAATGTTTTTGGTAAATCAATCTCTAAGGGAGTACGAAATCTTAAAATTTTGTTTGAAAATCATTTAAACCTCACGCGGGCCACGTCGCGGGCAAAAGTTAGTATCTACATAATAAAAACTATACCTAATATAATATGAGAGCAATACGAGCAACTGTAAGATGTTTACCTTATAAAATTTTCCTTCGTCGAAAACATTGTTTATGTAACTTTTCTTCTATACAAATTACGTGAGGATCACGTACTTAATATGAATCGTTACATATTTAAACCCCTGATTCAGAATATTAAACCGTGCAATTTAATTTTAATGAGACGCCACACAGATGATTGGGATGAAATTGCTCGAGCGAAATTGAACTGGGATAGGAAGGCTTCGCGCTTCGTAGGAGATTAGATTTACTACGAGATACGGTCCCCGAGCTCCTCGATGATAAAAGTAATGGATTAAAAGGTTATGAACGTTATGATTAAGTGAACTTCATACGCTATGTATTAATTTATTCTACGTCAATGTGTTTTTCCAAATGAATGCCATTTTGTTTTTTTGTCTTGAACATTTTATTAGAGGAATTGTGGAATCGCGGAGTATAGGTACCTAATAAATTTTAAATATTTCAGTGTAGGTATATAACTATAAACATTTCTATTTTTTCTGATGTAAATAGACTTAGTTATTTTTCTGGCCTGGCCTGGCCTAGACTAAAACGCCTTTAAATTGTCGGAATGAATGTAAAATTGTTTCACTTTGTAGTAAAGGAAAAGGATCTCAGTTCAACTTTGTTTTTGTGTTCTTATAACTTTGTACTTTGTGCTCCTATTTTGATTAGGTAGGTATTCTTTTTTTAACCGACTTCAAAAAAAGGAGGATATTCACTCATAACTTCGTACTGGGTGAACCAATTTCGATAATTCGATAAAGCTAATGACTGCCGTCTGGTCATTTTAATTTAAGCGATATCTGACGGTTAGTTTTTTAGTTATTCTCAAATGTGAATTGAATTTATGCTAACTTTTTACTGGAAGTTTCAATTTTTATGATTCTTTTTTTGTTCGAAGGTTGTGCTTTTCATGCAGTAGGTAAGTACCTTATAAATTGTAGCGACATCTGATGAGTGGTTTTTGAGTTGTGTCGGCATTGAAGTCGGTAGTTTTTTAGTAAACAGTTATTATTCGCAAAGTAGTCCCTTCTCAAAATGAGAAGGTTAAGGCCATAGTAAATCACGTTAGCAAAATGCGGATTGGCGGACTTCATGCACCTTTCAGTTTTTCCGAACTTTCCAGCATGCAGGTTTCCTCACGACACGATGTTTTCCTTCATCGTTATAGCGAACGACATTTAAATGCTCAAAATTCACATAACTCCGAAACGTCAGTAGTGCGTGACGTGTGAGACCTAATTCTTAACGTACATAATATAATTATTATATTATTGCCGTAATTATACCTTTCATTAACCAAACTGATACGAAATAGTATACAAATTGGAAATATCCCTAACATGCTCCAATTTCTCGAGAACTTGTACATTAACCCTCGACGTTAGTTATCTACGATTCTCTGATAATAATCACTACACACGAGCTATGAACGATTTACTAATTAAAGCCAGCGCTAGAACTAACTAATTAATTACTAGGCCTATATCTAGACAGCAATCAGAGATTGGTACGTAATTGGGCTAATTTGATCAACAATTTTGTTTGGGTTTAAGGCTTCCCACACACTTTAGGGCAATCCATTATAGAAAATATTTATCCGAAATTAATACCTATTTGTTATAACTAAACACTAGCTGACTCTGCAAACGTTATTCTACAACATATACCTATCTCAAATTCTGAGCGGCCAATAGCAATACAATTGTGAAAACCGCATCAAATTTAATTCGGTACATTTCGCTTGATTTCCAGACAAACATGACAAACAAAAAATTTAAAAATAACATTTTTGGCTTTTATTAACCTTATAAGAATCTTCATTCATGTTTTTCTCAAATAGACAGAAATGTGAAATTTTTTCATTAAAAGTATAAAATATTAGCTGACCCCGCAGACGTTAATTTGCAACATACCTATCTACCTATGTTATTTATATCTCAGATTCTAGACAGGGCATCAAGATGAAACATACGCTATTTTTAAGCCAGACCTCCAGTAACATAACTTAGGTACAATATGGCATGATAATATGAGCACCACGTACCTAATGGCCTAAACTTTAACTATATCCTAAATTCTAACTAATCCTAAGTGCGTGTACCTATAGGTACCTAACGTACTTGGAAAAGACACAAAGCTTTTCTTACTATTGTAGAAAAATAAATCTATGATATCTGCAGATGAATAGCGAATAAGGAACGTTAAAATAAACTATTCATAGGATACAGGACAGGAGTCAAAGACGAGAAACAAACATGGCGGCCGGATATTACGTTGTTCTGTGCGGAGCAGCGGTTTCTCATCCGGTTTAAAGCCAATGTTGTTATAAATATAAATCAAATATAAATTAAGTCAAAGTAAATTATGTTTAATATCTATATATTGATATAAATAACAAAACTGTAACTTAACCTTGTTTGTAAATCATCATCATCATCATCTCAACCCATCATGGCCCACTATTGAGCATGGGTTTCTTTTCAGAATGAGAAGGTTATGGCCGTAGTCTACCAAGCTGGCCAAGTGCGGATTGGCGGACTTCACACACCTTTGAGTTTTGTGAACTCTCCGGCATGCAGGTTTCTTCACGATGTTTTCCTTCACCGTTTGTAGCTAGTGACTTGCTTAATGCTTAAAATTCAAATTGTGTTTGTAAGTAAATATTACATATTAAAGAAAAACGTTTATTATTGGAACTTAAATTTTTTTAGGGTGTCCTACGAGAGCGACGAATACGACGCGACGCTACTAAGAAACGGCTCAACCGTTTTGAACGTAGGCTTCATTCAATCAATTGTAAGCTTAAGCTACCTAACATGATAAAGTATATTAATTTCATATCAGATCATATCAGAGATTTGGGTATAATTCTGGATTCCAAAATGAGATTTAATTTACATGTAGATAATATTACTAAAAAATTAAGCCTTCAAGACCTTGGGGTTTGTCTTACGCACCTGCAAGGAGTTTAAAAATCCGAGCACCAAAATAGCAATTTACCAAGCACTTTGCAATTTACTTACTTTTTAATTTACTTAGCAATTTGCCCAGATATAAGAAATACATTCCATTCGTCACAAACTTAGCACGGTCACATTTAGGTCATTATTCTCCTCTAAACAGACTAATGAGAAGTTACAACGAGCTTCACAACAAAGATATTGGTAAAACCGTGAGTGAACAAATTATATTCAAAGATGGTCCATGTACTCGTACTTCGAAAAAGCGTTCTAAGATACAAACTTTGGATATTTTCTCAGACCCCTTACGTCGCTTTAAAAGGGTAGTGTCTCAATTGACATGCGATTTTTAAATTATTTATTGTGTTATTTTTTTAATATTTTTTTTACTGTATAAAATAATTTGAATTTAAATAATTGTATTGTTTTAATTTTAATTCTTGTATTCTAATAATTTTAATTTTAATTATTGTATAATTGTAATTTTAATAATTGTATTTTAATAATGTTATTTTTATAATTGTAATTTATTAATTGTGTTTTAACTCTTAATTATGAGTATTTCAAATTGTAATTATCACTGACATTTTCAAATCAATATTGTTTTTAATCTTAATTTATTCTTGCACATATTTTTTTACATAATAACATTTTATTTCTTTGACATTGTAATTAATGGTTTTGGTATTTGTTTTATATTTTCGTAAGCGATCTGTAATGTGTCTATTGTAGTGTTCCGTTTAAGATTTCTATTTACCTATGTATAAATTTATAAAGTAAGCTATGTAAGTATGACGCTCAATATTCATGTAGATTACACCTATAAAAGAGGTATCACTGAGCACTAAATTGTTTATGTATACTCTTAGAAAGTCGTAGTGTATATCTTGTTGGTGTGACAAATAAAATAAAATAAAAAAATATAATAAATTTATAGAATCCCACCAATATCCTTTTTCGATTATAATAAAGCACAGTTTTCCCGAAGGGTAGCGCGAATTACTTGTAAGTAATACTTACATAACATACATATGTATAACGCATTATTTTACCCATATGTACGAAATGAGTTTCTCAATATCTGTCTTTGAAGTTATGCCGGATAACGCGGTGTACGCCAGATGTTCTATTTAATTGTAGGCTTTATATGTACCAAAAATAGGCAACGCATTATCAACTCTTTTCTTGTATTAATAGTACTAAACTTCTTCCGTATGAAAAATGTAAAATAATTTTTCAAAGTAGGTACTTGTTTCATATTTCCATTCGTCCGATTATTTCAACTTCCATACGTCTGATTTTAACAGAGTTTTACTGTTTTACTGAGCCTGTTTAACTGAGGTTGTTTCCTATGACATAGTAGTATGACCACGAGGAGGACTTCCTCATGGTCCTACTATTACCTACGTCGCATTCATTTTGCAGTAGCACCACGAGGAAGACCTATTCCAGGTTGTTGCTATGCTTGTTTTTCTTTCGTTTAAGTTATTTTACCTATCCTATGTAAACCTAACCTCAATTATATACCTATTCCTCAACAGTAAATAGGGGAAAAATTAGAACAAAAAAAAGAAAAACAAAAAATTTACACTATTTCTGTTGTTGTTTCTGCAATTTACAATACAAGAACAATAATATCTAACCCATTTTCAAAACCACATTTACAAGTTTCAAGCCTCTATTGTTGCATATTTGTGCCGTGGAATGCGCTGCGATCGTTTACCTATTATTCCAAATTCCAGCCATAACAATTCCCCATACATAGTCCGCAATAGGTACCAACAGTTCCAAATCCAATTAGTATTGAACAACAAAATGACACCAGATACTATTACTGTATCTGAAAACATCCCAATTGACTTGCATGTATGCATTTGAACGGAATTGGAAACTTTTATACAGCTCAAACAAGTTTCCGTCGGTTGTTATAATTTTGTTTATGTTAACTGCATGAAAGCGAAAATTGTCATCTGGAATTTATTGTTCAATTATATAATGGACGTGACTTAAGCTGATGCACCGCCAGCTAAATTGTACCTAAAGTAGCTGCCTGCCAACACGTCAAGTTGTAGAATCTGGCCTTAGTCAAAGCCAAAGCCAAAGCCATCGCCCGCCATATTGATGATTCCCTCCAGTCACAGCCAGGCAACCGTCACAGCCAGACGGTGGAGCGGAAGGTGTCAATATAAATAAGCCAAAGCCATAACCTTAGCCTTATCTGTAGCCACTGACAATACTTCTTTTTGCATGAACTGATGTTATTTTAAAAAGAAAGATGTAACGTTGACGGAATTTGATTTGGTATTCCATTCCATGTATTGTCATTGAGCAGAAAATTATAAAATCCTACTCGTAAAGTAAAAATAGTCGTATCATTTCCCTTCTTTTACAATTACATCTCCCGACTGCTGTTCAAAGGATCTGAGTTCGATTCCCAGCGAGGTGGTTACACGTGCGCACACGTGCGGGACCACGGAACATACAGATAGTGGAAATGCGATGTAGGCGTGGCCCGCGTGCCACTAGTATGGGTTGTGTTCCATACTTGCCTTCAGTCATCGCTGTCATCCGGTTCAAGAACGGACGTCTCGTGTCACTTTTGTTTTACGGTATTTCAAAGAAATTATGGTTTGTTGTTCCGTTTTGCAGTGTAAAAATAATAGTAAAACAAGAAATGTTAAGAATGGAGGTGTTTCATATCACCGGTAAGTGAAGTTTTTGCAATAAATCTTATTATCGTAATTTAATTTCAATTACTTAAAACCCAATAGATATTTTAATCTGAAATCAACCATAAGGAATGGGCAATAAAGCTTGCTTTAGCTTAGCTTAGCTTACACGTGTCATCTACATGGTTCATTCACCTCTAGAGGTACCTATTCACGTCTCCGTAGGTGATGCGAAAAAAGTTTATCGACATCGACATTTTATTAGTTATTATTACAATAGTGAACAATTGTAATGTAACATCTTTAAAATTTTAACCTGCTTAGATAAATTATATAAATAAAGATATGTTATGCGCTAACAAACAGGGGCGTGTTAATGAATAAACAATATAATAAATTAAGTTAAATAATAATAAATAACACCTATAAATAATAACACCTATTTGCAAACTCAGAAACGCCTGACGTTGCGATATATAATATAACAAGTAATGCCGTCGCGTTACTACATATGCAAACAAATGTGATCATTAACCGACTTCAAAAAAGAAGGAGGTTCTCAATTCGACCGTATAGGTATATGCTTTTTTTTATGTACGTTCAGCGATTATTTCGTCGTTTATGGGCCGATTTTGATAATTCTTTTTTTGTTGTAAAGTAGATATGCGCAGTGGGGTCCTCTGATAAGGAAACCAGGATCTGATGATGGTATCACAGGGAAATCGAGGGGAACTTTTGAAAATTGTATGGACAACTAGTGTGTTTGTTCATGTTATCATAAGTACATTAAAGCTCTACTATTTCATGAAGATCTGGAGTCGATCTGATGAAGCCGAAAGACAGTCGAGGGAACTCCTCAACGATTTACTGCAGTTTTTTAGTGTTTGGGCTTGATTAATTTGTAGCGACGAGAACTTTACACTTACATGTTGAATTGAGCGCCATATGGCGAGTAGTTTTTGAGTTATCTCTACTTATCAAGATTGAAGTCGGTTATTTTTTTTGTAAAAAGCAATTATTATTTGCGATTTCAAAGTAGGTTTCTTAATGAAAGACTGCAAGTTTGTTAGATTGTCCGTCTGAAGAAATGGTTTTCCGGTTATGTGCACTTAACACTACACCCTATATAACAAAAGCTGGAGCCACCCCAATTATAAACACCAGGAATCGCCACTGACGCATAACCAATTTTATTCCAATAAAAATTTAATTACGAATTCTTGTATAGCTGACTGTCGTATTGATATTATTAGGTAAAATGATAAAATAAACAAATAATAAATTATGAAAATCAGTCGGATCAATATCGCGAATCCTCTAACATTTTAAATTGCATTTAAAATAGGTCCAACCAATTTATCGATAAAATCACGCTTGTGTCAAATCACTAAACGATAACGGGAATTATGGTTGACAAATCATTGAAAATTTAACCTTACTGCTTACAAATAAAGATCAAATTATATTTTTCACAAATATCACTTGCCACCTGGTCAATACAAAATGTCGCAAATACGTTACTTTCTTTATAGAAAAGCCAACTCTATTGCTCAGAGTCAAGATGTGTTTTTGCATTAAAGTTTGTACAATTTAGGGTATTTAAGCTTTACATATATGCGACCAATTAAAACTACTCTTCACTATTTGTGGAGCAAAATGGGAGTAACCTATATTTCGTGGGAGTAACTGACCACCGTTTGTTTGTGTGCGTTTGGCGACACCGGTTTCAGTAATAATTTTGACGTATCACACTTCCACTATATGTATGTTCCGTGTGCGGGACGTGTATAGGTACAAGCTGCGCACGCGTTTATTTGTAATGAGGATTCGCCCAATAAAAGACTTGAATTAAAAGTTGTCACAACATTTTATTGCACCGTGTAACATTTGTATAACGTTAATACTATACACACATTGATTTACCCACCTAAATCTACGTTTATTTGTGCTACGAACAGCGGACTTTGTGCATTTCAACTGTAATATACAGCAATAGTAGAAATAATGTTTATTACTATAAAGTAAAGCAATCTTATGACAATATATTTAAAAATTCTTCTGATAAACGAATTTTAACCTGGACAGTTTAAATTACAATTGAACAATTAACTGAATAATGAATTTGCAATAACTATAAAATGTTTTTATCCTTCCTTCGTCTTTTATGACCAATTCTCTTAATATTGCCAAATCACTCCATCGAGTAGAAATGTATATTAAAACATGTAGGTATATACTTATAAACACGAGTATTTTTTTTAAAGAAAACTTATTATAAATATTCATATAGTAGGTATATTATTTAATAATTTTTATCCGCTACACAGAGAGGCAATAAATGAAATGTTCAGAAAATTTTGAGCTGAGGTAAAAAATTCAAATAAAATGATTTTAATTACTACTTAATGACTATAATGGTTTAGAAGTTGATACCTCTCGACAAGAACATCAATTAAGTACCTATCTATTAATGAAATTTATTTCACAGTACCTATCGTAAAAGTACAAATATAAAATACCACCGCAATATACACGCAAAAATATCTTTACATTAAAAAATATTATTAGGTAAATTATATTAATGATTATATTATTCAACAACTAATCTAACAACTCTTATTAACTATCTAATATACCTAATGCTTAGTTTAAAAGATTTGGCTTTATATTAAACGTAATGCTAATGTAAAAATGCCAGGTCGGATGTATTATATGTGTCTGTTTACACTATAATAAATATCCTACGCCTTTTTCTCAAGATAGAAAACAAAAACATACTGTTGCTGCAACTTTGAGCTGATAGTGGACTTATTCGGTCAAAATCTGAAATAATTGTTATCCAGGCAAAGTTATGTTTCAGCGGAATATGAAATATAAACAGTCGAAAGGAGAGATATGAGAGAGCTCCTCAAGGAAATACATGCTTATATATTTCCAAAAACAAGGAAAATCGCCTCGTAAAAATAAATGTTGCAGCTTAGACGGGCGAACCCAACTAATTTCCTGTCGGATAAAATTAATAATAAAAGTGCGAAGATGAAAGCCTGTAGCTGCCGGTATTCTTATCTGAAGTCTCCACTACTTTCACATTGGGATCCCTTGAGGATTTGATAAAATCTCTGTTCTCATATTTTTTTGCGACAAAGATTTATTACATCTATGAAGATTTACCTATGTGCTTGCATTGTAAAAATTTCTAATAGCATGATTCTAGAGTATTTCTACAGTAGATGATAACTATACCTATATTTCTTAAATATCGAACTGAAATGTCAGTGGCTCTAGCAAATAAATACATATGTATATACCTACTTTTCCATGAAAAGAAAAACCTACATGAAATAAATGATTTGAGATTGAATTTGTTGCATAATTTTGGGAATAAATGTCAAAGCCTTTAAAATCATAGAAGATTATTTAAAGACGACCTCGCAGTAAACACATTTTGTGAACTTTCTGTACACTGTTTATGAAATACTTACATGTTACAATGAATTCCATTTACAACAATCTAATAAGATGAAGATATACAAGCCATCGCATCGAAGTAAAATGTACTTAATTCAAATATTTTATCGTGATAAGAAAACCAGTGTTTGAATTTAAACAATGATATTTACAAAGCTGACAATACACCTATTACTAAGAATGAAATAGATATAATAGTCCTACTTTTATTTGGGGTAAAAGATAAAATACATAATATAGTCAATTCTATAAAGATATCTAAAGGTATACACAATATCACTACCATATAATACAGGAAGCACAAGGGTATAAAAAGCACAACACGGAGTATTTCTAACCTGGATTTTTTTATTGGTAGCCAGCAGTATGAATATAGAGTTTCATTAAAATCCTTCATAAAAATAAAGTTAGGCTAAGTTAGGCTGATAGAGAAAGTGTTAGTTTTCTACATTAGATTTAAACGAAATAAATGTTTAAATATAGTACTGAGTTTCCGAATGATAATGATGTTTTACAAGTTAACGAGTGAGTAACAAACGTTGACGTTTGAGACACAACAGGTAAAATTGTTAGGTACAATGTGGCGTAAATGTTAATATAATTTTGATGACGAATATAATGTTATCCTAATATTCGTACTACTAACAGTACCAGAATTTTTTATGTCATGGAACAATCGTAAAATCAGACATCCGTAAACACCACAATAAAGTCACGAAATTTATACTTACTAACAAAAATTAAAAAATATGATTTTAATAGACAGTTGATAGCAATTGAAACAACTTATCTCTTCAAATCTTTAATTTGTGTTTTATAATTTTATATCAAAATTTATCGTATAATCTTTTACTACGACGCTGATTCATCCAATGATCCATTACATCGCCAAGCCTATTAAATATGAATGTCCAATTAGATTAACAAAGCAGGCTGATTACTCCCGACAAACCTGAATCCAAGCAAATCTAATTTAATAGCAATAATTGAGTTGATCCTCGAATGAATCCATCGCAAGAAGTAATGGTGACTGAACTTATTCTATATTTGATCAAGAATAAACTGACTGAAAAAATAATTTTATGGATTCATAAATTGAGGCAAATAATGAATCTATGAATTACTCGTGCGATTCAAAATAATCCAGTCTTGATAAAAAAGCATCAAAAATAAAATAAAATTGAATTGAACGAAATTGATTGACTCGTTTTAGGAAAACCGAAGGTATACTTACATAAATCAAAATCTGACATGACTATTATGCGTATATAGAACGTATGTTCAGTCTGATAACATAAATTGAGTCGATCCAAGGTAGGTATTCTGACAGATATTACGATTGAACTCAGACATAAATACAGGACAAATTATATCAAATTGCTTTTACATAGGTACCTAATTACACAAAATCAAATGGCCTACGTTACATCAAAGATATTAGGTACTATTTTAGTGTAAAATTTATTGATTTTTTACATTTTAATAATAATTTTATTATCTTACGTCCAATCACATATTAATTATATATCTTTTTATTTACATTACCTTCAAAACGTTTTTAAAGTTAGCTTCTCTCATGAAACATTATTGTGGTTAAGGAAAGTTATAATTCGGAAAGAATTTTATTAATAGTATAAAAATGTAAAAGTACCCTGTACCAATGATCTGTTTCTATCCACTACAGGGCCAGAAGAGAAAAACATTAGTAAATAGAGATTAGATAAACTTTTAAAAGCCCTAAACGACCGAAGACCTATTCTATAATATAAACCCTTAGATATTCATTGAGATACTATGTACTAAAGTACTAGAGAAGACACCGCAAAGCAATCTTATGTTCCAGTCAATTGCGGCGAATGCGCCGCAACTATCTCAGTACGGTTGCTACCTCGCATGCGCGACACACGTGTATGACGTCTAGGAATTTCAGTGAATTTCAAGCAACCATCATAAAAAACGCCTTGGCGTGCATTACGATATTGCGATAATAATTCGAGGAATTCGAAAAAATGCACAGGAATAACTTTACATCACTAAGTAAGCAGATTTCATAATTTAAAAAATAAATACGAAAAATTATTTATCGTCCGCCATTCGACCGCCATGTTATAAGTTTTTTTCAGCGCTGTAGCGACGGATATCTTTAAACCGAGAAATGGAACACGACTTTTGTTTGGCGTAGCTTCTTTAGTTAACATAGTACCTCAATGTAGATATTAGAGGAATTCATTGTAGATAAAATAATATGATCACCACAGAGCTAAAGGAGAAAAACATTGATAAATCGAAAGCCAAGAAACTATTAAAACCCCAAATGTCATACCTACTTTTTAATAAACATCCTTAGATATTTTGAGGAATTTACTACCGAAAAAATAACTCGATTCAAAGAGTGAAACATTATTTTGGAAAAGGAAGATATTTTCACGTATCTTGATGACTAAAATAGAATGTTATTAAAAGAACCAGATAATCATAAACGTAACAGAAACTTAATACGTTTAAATACATTTCAGTTCAGTTCTATTCCAATATCTGCCCTATTAATGCCTACAGTTGATAGTTTACCAATACAACTTCTATCGACAATATCAAATTTATTTGTATCTCACATCCTAATTTCTTATATTTTTCTTATTTCTTTTTTATTTGTAAGTACCGAAATACGAATAAGGTTAGCGTTTAAGTGAGTCATGATATAGGATATTAAGTATGTCCTTTCTGTTCGCTTCAGGACAATCCGTTTTTATGCGATGCGATGTCAGCCGGAGGCCATTTTGTTTTTGTGGTTGCGTCAAATATATTCTCATTTATTAAGTTACTGGGCGGATGAAACTGACTAACTTTCTTTTGAATAGTTAGTCCAATGTTTCACTAACACGTTGACAGTAAAGAAGAAACTGGATCATCCACTTTTAACTGAATACCTGTTACAATTGAAACAGCTCAAAGAAACAGAATTGATTCTATTATGAATCTACAGACACAGCCTACAGATCGCATGGCACCTTATTAAGTAAACAAAGAACCTCGCCACGATGACAAATGACTATTATTTATATAAGGAGCCGGCAAACGAGATTAAGAAGCTCATGATTGAAAGACCGTCCGGTTATCGTCACCCATAAACATTAACTGTGAAATTGCCTGGACTGTGTCCTCCGACCTAATATAAGACACACAAGAGTTATGTACATCGTACATGAAAAATTACAATACAAAGGGATATCCCAAGTAACCCAAAATATGAAAGTAACAATAGAAAACACCCGACTGAATACCCTTATCACACGTTCAATGGATGAACAATAAAATAATAAATTACACGGATAAACAACGTGACTTCACTGTGTTATACAATAAGGTTAATGTTAAGAAACAGATCATTGGTTTAACATTTTAAGATACACATTAACAAGACGTTAAAGCTGGAATTTTTATAGAATAATTTTAATACCAATTAATATTCAATTTTTCCATACAAAATTTCACGTCATTGACAGTGAATTAAAGTAAAAATCATTTGAAAGTGATGAACGGTTAAGATTTATGACTTTGTTAACTTTTAAAAGCTGTAATATAAAAAAATGGCAGACTGTTTTGTGTAAGGTTCTGTTACGAAAATACCGGATGTTTATTCATGATTGATAAAAGAATTCCATTTACCTTTGGAACAAAACATCTTCAATTTTGAGTAAAACAATACTATTCAGTAAACTCCAAAAACAAAGAAAATTCAAAGAAAGCTTATATAAGACAGGTTTGATGAACAAATATTGTTACGTAACGAATAAGGGTGCGGTTCCACTAAGGCGGAGCGGAGCGGAGCTGTGCCGCGATTCACCAATCACATGACTTGAAATCTCCGCTCCGCTTCAATGGAAACAACATTGGCGGAGCGGGGCGGAGCGGAGCGGAGCAGAGCAGAATTGTTTAAAATATCGGTAAGAAAGAAAGAGATGGCAGACGCGGAGCGGAGCGGGGCGGAGCGGAGCGGGGCGGAGCGGAGCGGGGCGGAGCGGAGCGGGGCGGAGCGGAGCGGGGCGGAGCGGAGCGGGGCGGAGCGGAGCGGGGCGGACCGCAGCGGGGCGACTCACTCATAATCACTAGCTTTGCCCGCAGCTTCGCTCGCGTAGATTACCTACTACACCATTTTGTTAAAATATATGGTAGGTATTCGTTGCAGTTACGGACATAATGTACTTTATAATATACACTACTATACCTATCTCCTCTTTATTCCATATCCCGTGGGAAAATCAATAACCTCTGAAAATAATTTTGAGAGAACACGTTGTACTAGTTGCATGCGAAAATTCAAGCATAGTATTTATAGCTAAGTATAGTTCCTTGTTTTAATTTAAAAAAAACAATTTGTTCCCTCTCCCGTAGGAATTTCGGAAAATCCTCTCTTATCACTTGCCTACGTTACATACCTACACGGTAATCTATGCAGTTCTGTAGCTCAAAGAGCATATGTAGGTAAGGCGATGATGAGTGAACTAGTCAGGAAGTTAATTTTTGTATAATATTAGATTTTAGTCAGCGTCTTGACGTCATGAGCGGGGCGGAGCGGAGCGGGGCGGAGCGGAGCGGGGCGGAGCGGGGCGGAGCGGAGCGGAGCGGGGCGGAGCGGAGCGGAGCGGAGCGGGGCGGAGCGGAGCGGGGCGGAGCGGAGCGGGGCGGAGCGGGGCGGCTCACACGCGCATATTTATTAAACACTAGCTTTTAGCCCGCAGCTTCTCTCGCGTAGATTACTACACCATTTTGTTAAACGAAATGTATTCGAAATGTATTACGGAGATTTATATAGACTACTATAATATCTTTATTCCATATCCCATATCCGGTGGGAAAATCAATAAACTCTGAAAATAATTTTTAGAGAACACGTTGTACCTACTACTTACTTATATGCGAAAATTCAAGCATAGTATTTATAGCTAAGTATAGTTCCTTTTTTTAATAAAAAAAACAATTTGTTCCCTTTCCCGTAGGAATTTCGGAAAATCCTCTCTTATCACTTGCCTACGTTACATTCAAAGATGTATTAAATATCTAGATGGAACATCGAATCCGCGAAAACGTGTCAAAAAGTTGTGGCCAACTGTTGGCCACAACTTTGTTAGTAGTTTTATATTTTAGATGTTCTCGAATCCAAAATCTATGTTTTCTTTTTGAATTCAAGTAATTCGCAGCAATCAATGCTAATTTCTCTTCCAACTCTTCCTCCTCCAGTAGAGAAAGATACAAAAGAGCTGCTTTATTTTTTTTTATCGACATCATGACGCGTGATTTGACTGAGAGAACGCGTGTCACTGGGCACTCAGGCGAATAGGCAAAGCAAATCCGCTCCGCCCCGCTCCGCCCCGCTCCGCTCCGCTCCGCCCCGCTCCGCTCCGCCCCGCCCCGCTCCGCTTCAGTGGAAACACATACCTCGTTTCACAGCTCAGCTCCGCTCCGCTCCGCCTCAGTGGAACCGCACCCTAAGTCAGGGTTATTTACCTACTTACTACGTTGAACATATTTTCACATAGTGGCCCTTTTGCCATCCAAATGAAAAAAGTTATTCAGCTCAAGAAGGTAATATCTACGAAACATAAGAAATTGTTCAGCAAAATATGAAAGATTTATTACTCGTAACTTATAACCACAACATACTATATGAATAATAGAAAATAATATCTACTCTTTCAAATAATTATAAATACCATGGAAATACTAATTGGCGACTTTCCAAATTTCTTTTAATGAATAAGTTGAAGCTTATTACCTATCGGTCTGTCTTCAGATATAATAAAACTAAATACCAGGCAAATATCAAAACTAATGTTGAAAGTTCTGGAGCTGATAAGAAGTGTTCACCTAGTCGTAGAAACTACTCTAACAATAACATTGGGATTGGCAAAGTATTGTGAAATTATATGGCAGTAAAAATATATTAAGTTGCATTGAAATTATTCAATCATTCATATCAATCATATCATTCCATTAAATAATATATTGTCGACATAATAAATAAAAGAAATCAATAAAATACATATAATTTGTACTTTTGGAGAAATAATTATTCAGACTTCACTAATGTATGACAGCAATTTATAAAGGGTCAATAATGCGTATGATGCTTAAAAGTCAGTTTTACTTAAACCAAAAAAAATAACTATTAGACCACAATATTTTGTTAATCGTTCCTGAAATCGTTAATAAGATACTTGTATTTGTATTAGAAGTTGACAATTTCATAGTCATAACAAAATAACTTTTGTGATAGACAGACTTCCATGAAGCAGCTTAGCAAAACCTCAATCTATAAACAATGTCATTAACGTCGTTAACATATTTAAGCTTGTAGGTTGTTAGATAATAAATATCAAATCGTTTAACAATAACTACGAGTATAATAATGACGTACGAACGTTTGAACACCAATATTAATTTTTGTGCCCATAGAATTAACTCAAAAAGACAACGCAAGTTAACAAAATTATACAAAAATATAAACATACTTAACTATTTATTTATGTACACAAGTCTCCGATGAATTTTTAATGGTGTTGTACTGGCATAATAACGAAGGTGTTGCGTTGAAGGAATTGCTCATTGAATTGGATATAGGAAATGGCTTAATATTTATTGAGTACTTTCAAGCTAAGAAAAAAATATGTAAAAACCTACATACAAGTCGCTATCGTTAGAAGTCATTTGATAAGCTTGTACGGTCTTTTAATAACCTTACATATTATATTATTTGATACATAATGGATAGCGGCACAATAATATGCTCAAGAAATCTACGACTGTAAGACGAGTCCCCAACTCTCCAAAATGTAATTATTTTGTTTTATAATGAGACACCCGAAGTAATTTTGCTTGCGTTGTCCATTTAATTAATGATCTAGGTTTGTAAATGTCATGAACACAAGCTCTTTGAAGATCACGAATGCTAAGCAAGAACACAACGGTTCTCATGAGATCCGCCGCCACCACCGGCTGAAGAGTCAGGCGGTGGTTCAGCACTCCTTCCTCCACCGCTCCACTCCAGAGCATCTATCATCTCCATAAGTTCTTTGAACACCGCTATGACACGCCAATTATATTTCGCTGAACATTCCACATAACCGCACTTCCAATGTTTACGCACTAGATTCACAATATTCCGTCTTTTCTCCCTCGAATCCAGGCACGCGCTCTCTGCCATAGCCAGCTGCTGTAAGCCACTGGCAGCGGAAGGCGTTGTGCTGCACAACAAATCTTGCTTGTTACCAACCACAAGAACAGGAACGTTCCTCATGTCTCTGCTCTCCACCATTTGGTCTCTCAAATTCCGAATATATTGAAATGTTTCCACATTCGACAAGTCAAAGACCAGGATATACGCAGTGGCGTTCCGTAACCCGTAGAAACGGTAATGTGCCCATTCGTAGTACGAGTTAATAGGAAAGTACGGTATAACTGGAACGTCAGTTATTTTTACTTCATACAAATGCTCGTTAATAATCACCGATGGGTAGAATGTGTGTTTCCTGTCGGTGGGTACGTATTCTTCTGTGAAGTCACTCCATACGAATTGCTGTGAACAAAAAATATTTATCAGACCATGTCGAAATAGCACAAAATTTAAAATTTGGCTATTAAGGGAACAAATAAATATTTGTATGTAATTGGATCACTACAAGCACCTTGTGATCAAATAGCGGGTAATTTAGCATTCTAGACTTTGGCTTGGTGCTTTAAGGCATATATGTATATAGTAGTCAACTTAATGATGTGTACTGTGACTTCACGGCTACTACTATTCAATAACCGGCAAGACATCGGTGTCTTAATATTGTGTGCTTCAAAACACTGATGCGCTAAAGAATTCTTTTAACAAGCAATTACGATATGGTGAACTCATAGACATACATAACATAGACCTGCCTTGCACGTTCGAATGTGTGTCAAGTTTTAACAATCCAATTTTGAATTGAATCGGTTTGTGCGTGAAGTTGGCGCAATGGAAATTTGTTACTATATTTGAAAACGAACAGATTACATAGTGATATTTCGCTTCCCCGTTTGGAAGTTTTAGTCGTGCTGTCTCTGTCACTCTTACATATGTCACGCGCAATTTTACTAAAGTTATTATTTTAGAAATAGTGAAAATAATTTACAATTCAATGTTTACATAATGAAATGTGATTCCTTTGGACTTTATTTGTGTTTCTTGAATTGTTAGAATATTTTTGAAGGCACAGGAAGCCATATTTTCTACATTTGCGGACGTAATTACTGAAATCAATTTTGCGTAAGGAAGATGTGTAACTCGCTGCTGTCTACAACAGACTGACTTGATCAATCACTCAATCACACAACCTAATGTTGACCACTCGTCGTGCGCCTTATGTATGTTACGGGCGCATCTTTACTTTCTACATCCATGGGTGAACTCATAATAATATCTAATTGACATAAACAAGCACCTCACTCATAATAATAATGTCGAATACGAGCATAACATTCAATTCAAAAAGGATAGACGGTAAAAAATATCCAGAAGAAGGTCGAATAAAGAAGGCAAAGGAATTTCCTGTACCCGAATGAAAAGGAAGAGCCAAAAATAGCATTTTTGTAAAGAGCCAAGAAAAAGGTCATTTTACTTGAAAGGATCGCTTAATTCTTTACAATTCTTTTTCACGATTAGACAAGGACTGTAAATTCAATTATCCTTAAATGAAAAGGGGAAATAAAATAACAGTTATTGAATAATTCAAGACTGGTAAGTGACCCGGAAACTTAAAACCGTATTTAAGGATCAGCAATTTGGTAGGTATATCAGATTGTATTAATTCAAGAGTTAATGTCGCACTAAGGAAATATATCACTGCAAAATATCTTGGGGTAGCGCGACAAAATATAGTCATAATATATAGATAATCGTTCCCACATGGTAAAGTAAAAATTTACCTAAGCCTATCCATTGCCACTTCGGCTCTATAATTCTGCTTTGATGATGATATATTATTATTTCTATGAAAATTACGTTAAACAAGACATTATGTCTGAAAAGTTAGTAATACATTACTCCTACTTTTTACTTATAATTTCAGCTTGGTAAGATTAAGAAAACATACATTCGAAAAGAATCCCTATTAAAATAATAAAGTTTTATTACCGAATCTTTTTTATTATCATATTTATGCTGGCTTTAAGCCACGGCTTCACCCGCGTAGATTTTTTTCACTTTATCCCCTCTTTAGGCGGACATCCGCCTAGTAAGTCAAATAATTTATCACATACCTACGTTCCTTTTGGATAATTTGGACGTTTTCGTGAGTCTCACACTCATAAGCAAAGCCGCAAGCAAAACTAGTACTAAATAAATATCATTTTATTGATACGGATTCTTAATGGAGGGGAGAAAGTGGGGAATATTCCACAAAATTGGTCTCCTGGGATTTAAGGATAAGCACGCGTCTCACAAGCGCTCATCGCTCGGCGGCTTGCGTCGATCCTATTATAAGTGATCGGATCGACATAGCTATGCAATTGTGGGCGCGGTCGGTAGTGGCAGAAAATTATTAGACGCTTCATGCTTCGGAGGGAACGTAAACGTAAAGCAGTCGATCCCAGTAGTTATCCATAGGTAGCAGACGTTAATCCATGTCAGAGACCGCCATGAAAACTTGCGATACTTGGGGTGGCCTCTAATCCTTCCAATCACGCACCAATCCGCACAAAAACAGCTTGGTACAGTACGATCTAGGCCTCCTCAATAAGGAGCAGAAACACTTGCGAAGTAGTGGACCATTAATGGATTTAACTCCCTGCATCAATATTGGGCGTGGTTTGATTCATACCTGGATAATACTGGTCTTGCCCACGGCTGGCGCTCCCAACAGGACAACTTTGATAAGGTCGAGGCTATCTGGACTGGGCTCCACGCTGGGAGCCCCGCTGACCGTCAGGGTACCCCCACCTCGCTCCAAGTAATCCAGGTCCAAATCTGGAACAAAGAAATAGACAAGTTTACTGGCTGAAAGCTGAGAAAACATTCACTATTATTCTTTCATTAAAATTGTACAATGTTTTAACTTTGTAAAAATATTAAGTTTGGTGAAGTTTTGATGAATCGTTCGAATATATAGGTGAGATACTTTTATTAGAACTTAAATGACTTAAACGACTTTATCCCAGTTCACACAAAAATATAAAGTGTTAACGATAAAATTAAAAGCATTAAAATCATAAAAAAAAAATTATTATTCTTGCTGTTTTATTAAAAAATAACAAAGGTGAGCAAGCCTCACAATAAAATACAAAGAAGTGATTGAACTGCTCTTCATTGTTGGAGAACTGCCAAAGACTAATTGGAGCGAGGCACCTTGCGATATCGAGATATCAGCTTTGAAATTGCATTTTTCTACAAAAGGCTCTATAGAGCTAAAGTTACAGCGCGGTAGCTTTAAAAAGTGATAAAATTGGGGTAAGAATTTAACTTTTTCCTCGTTTATGTCGCAAAAAAATGTCGAAAACCGATATTAGATCAAAAGTCTAAGGCACAAGTAGGTGATTGTTTGTTACACCAAACACACGGACAAACAGATAAAAGGTCTTAAAATCATTGCAATGTAATTTTCTATAAGCATCGTTTTAAGTTCAAAGGACCCTTTTCTGTGTCATCCAAAACATAATAAAAATTAAGCTGTGTTGGATCAAAATAATACCAAATACGAGTACATATCAACATTGATAACACGTGATTTAATCTTTAAATTAACCCAGTCACACTTAAAGAAATCAGGCCAAGGTAACTTTATTTCTATTAAAGCTTTCATCTTGAGCCTTTTATTGTGAGCACTTCGCGATTCTCTTCCGTACGCCTTAATTACGTTATGAATGTAAGGGTACAAAGTAGATGTGAAATGCTTGACATAATTTTACGCGGATTGCGTAAAATGCGAACACAGCTATAGTCCTACAAGCATCTTTTGGCGCGTGGGTGACAGAGACAGCGCCTTACAGTTTGCCTTACATGTAAGGCGCTGTCTTTGTCACCCACACGCCAAAAGATCCTTGTACGACTTTATTTAGCTGTCACAGCGGGTTGAATATCAAATTCTCATTCAAGTTCTGGACACTTCATTTGATTGAAAGACACCCTTTTGTTTACGAGTATTATTGGTCTTTAGTATTTTTGGTCCCTTCGGCGGATGTCATAGCGACGGCGAAGAAACGAGTACTTATCGGTTATTCCTCGCTCAAGAAACAAAGATACAATAGATGTATGACGTAGAGCAGCCTCTTTCTCATCGTCAGCCCCAGTACCAAGCCTCTCACATGGCCTTGAATATTCAGAACTGATGAAGGGAGGTTATCCATTTGAATGAAAGGCAGAGTCCTCAATCAAATAACGTTTTATTGCTACAGAACAGTTCCTCATAATAACAGTGAAGGACTATGTAGCAAAGATCTCCGCAGAGAGTGCCGTGTGGCTCTTTCAAGCCATCAATGTAGAATAGATAACCTACAATCGCAAAGAGTTTCATGTTTTATATCTACTAGATGGAGCAAGGGTTGACTACCTGCTACACAGCTATTTTAGTATTTCGAGGGTCGAATACCTGCTACGCAGCTGCAGGCACTCAATTAGGAGTAAACAGTTCGGTTTTTAATTTTTACGTTAACTACGACATGAAGTCATGTTGTTGACGCGCTGATATGTACATTATACATTTCGTGCCAATAAAAGAGATGCATCCAAATCGGAACCCTTACAATTTCGTAATGTCCTTCCGCGGTTTTACTGGTCGGGTTAGTTAGAGGCAGGGTAGGGGTAGTAGAGTGCTAAGAGTAGTAGCAAGGTTTTGTTGGATAGAACTTTTACAAATGTAGTGGGGTCGCGAATAGCTGCCGGTTTTTGTTTCAAAGATCCGCTTGCGAAGTACAAACTTTGAAGTGCTTACAGTTATAAAAGCTTACAGCGAAGTCACTTCACTGAAGTTTCTTCTTCTACTAAAGCACTGCATATCAGGGAATTAAACAAAATGTCTTTGCTAGCTAGACTAAAGGCATGTTTCACCACTTCCTGATAAAGTCCCTGATTGCTTACCAGGAATTTATCTCCCAAATATACTACAACTTTTTGTTTCACAGGTGTCAAACTATCTGGCAAGTGTCAAGTGTCTGGTATACACGTTACCTGACGGATAACACATGCGTTATTAACACAAGCGGATAACACATTTCTCTGAACGGATCGGAATTTGAATATGTAGCAAAGGGTACAAATCTTACAATATAAAAAGTTAACTTGAATTATTTTGAACCAAAAGTGTTTGATTAGTTAAGTTTTTACAATTTCTTTCAAGTAACGATAGTTTACTAATGAAATCCAACTAAGCGACGTTTCCGCTCCGTCAACTCCTAATTGGCGGTTTTTATCTTCCACATAAATTATCAGGGAGTTTGGTGGTGAAATAGAAATAATTAATCAGCAGCCTTCTGGCAGATATCATTATCTATCAGATAACTATCTGACACTTTAACCGTAACCAGTGAAACTGGCCGAGTGCCGAAATATAAAACTAGTTTTCACACATTTTATTTTATCTATGAACTCAAAGTTGCCAACTCTGTTACACAATTTTTATTACAAGACCATCAATAAAAATCGAAATAGGCGGCAATTGGAGACGTAACTAAATAAGCGATCATTACGATTTACGATCCATCTTCGACCTTATAGTCCTGTTGGGAGTTTTATGTTATAGTTAAATGTTTTTTCCTTTTGTTGTTTGTATCTTCATAGATTAACGAAAATAGAGGACAAAGAACGGAAGCGGTGGTCAAACTTTCACAGTTATCTATAGGTACTAGGTACCTACTAATAATATAAAGCGGAAGAGTTTGTTTGTTCGTTTGATCGCGCTTATCTCAGAAACTACTGGTCCGATTTGAAAAAATATTTTTGTTTTGAATAGTCCATTTATTGAGGAAGGCTATAGGCTAATAACATCGCGCTACGACCAAAAGGAGCGGAGCAACAAGTTTCTCGAAACGAATTGACGATATATGTTGCAGGATGACGTTTGGCGGGTCAGCTAGTTATTATTAAACATCTTATCTTCTACATAATTAAAAGTATAAGGTCATCAAGAAATATCGAATACCACCTGATCTATAAGGATGAAACAGAGAGAAGAGAGATGCTTTATAGTTAGTAAACGTACGCTGAGAAGAGATTTTGTCATATTCCACGCCCTATTGGAATACAATAAGGGCGAAGAGATCGTTTGACATTTCGACGATTATGAATCAAATCATGTGAAAATTGGTCCTAAGGATTGTCAAGAATGAATGAAACACCTGTACATACCTGTACAAGGTTTTTGGCAAATCGATCCTTAATGGGGTACGTAAACTTAGGGATGAAAATTTACACACCACCACAGTAGGTAAGTACCTCTCTTTTGAGAGGTCAATTAAAACATGGTTTATATTCAAAACTACTATTACCTTTAAAAACCGGCTTATTTAAAAGAATAATAAGCTATTTTTCAATATACAATTATACACTCTGAACTTAACATTAAAATTTAGATATTTCTAATAATAAAGGTTTAAAACAAAGTGGGGCTACATACCCTATTGTTATATACCTACCTCCGAGATATGAAAGGCTAATGCCCGTTTTACACCACGAGCGGAGCGGACCCATTAAGGACTCCGTTCAACTCGCAACAGTAAACTGCATACTTGTCTTTCCACCAATAAAGAGTCGAGCGGAAAGGACTGAGCGAGCTAAAAGAGCCGAAAGAGGATTGAAACGGACTCGTTCAGTTCTAGCCAGCGGAGCGGAGTCATTAAGGACTCCGTTTGAATCGCAATGGCAAATTGCATAGAAGCGTTTCCACAGAGACAGAGGTGAGCGGTGCGGATCGAACGAGTTGAACGGAGTCCGCTGCGTCACGGTCTCGGTTACTAGTTTGAAACGGACTCGTTTGTAGTGTCCTCTGTTTCTCTGTCTTGTGTTTTTGTTTTTGTCTGTATTTAAGATATAATAACATGTACCTTTTTCGTCTATATACATAATCGCTGTCTTCACTCGATAACATCATGAATTCGCAACAAAACACGACCGCAAGCAACCAGACACCAACTGAACTCGCTCTCGGTGGGAATACACTGTCATTTTTCATTTCTCATTTTCCGTTCAGTTCGCTCCGCTCCGCTCAGCTCTCTCATTACTCTTTTGCAGTGGAAAACAAAACACAAAACTCTTTGTTGGTGGAAATACAAACCTATTTCTTATAAACGGAGTCCGCTCCGCTCAACCATTTCCCGCTCATTACTCTTTCGCGGTGTAAAACGGGCTTAAGTCAAATACGCAGCCTTCCGATCTCATTCAATTCTTGCTTAACAATCAAATAAACCTGAAATCATCTCATAATTTTTTTAATAGCATGAAACGGTCAAATATGCTATTAAATCGATTTTAATCTCGGAAGGTATACATTACGCCTTAAAACGAATTCGATTTAGCCCGCGAGAGCACTCTCATCACATTTAACGCGTTCTCATTTTTCATAATAAAAGAAATATACGTGACATCATTTTGAGGTAATATTTATTGCGAAGAGGGTGTAAGAGAATTGAACGAAGCAGCATCGTTTTACAGAAATGTCTTCTGTAGGAACATAATTTAAGATGGGAAATGTTCTGGATTAATATTCCATTTTATACCCTTTATATTATGCGAGTCGAAGACGTACGATATAATTATGTAGAAGCAGATAATCGTTATCTCAATGCATCTTTCAGAGAAATGTGGGCTGCTGGCATGGCCACTCATTTAAAACACACACTATAATAAATAATCTTAAGACAAGAATAAATCTCAGTCTTCAATAATAATTAGTTGTAAGTACCCAAAATACGAACTTACAATCATACCTACGTATAACTAATAAATATTTCACTACTAAATTAATATTTCCATTAAATAAGTAGTACTGGCGTAGAAAATGTGTTTATCTAAAGGAGAACATTAGATTTGGACCTGGAGCGAACAGCTTGTTCAATACCCAATAATCTTGCATATTTTAATACGTCCATTTCATATTTAAAAATCTAGTTACATCATATCATTAAAACATTATAATTTCAAGCCTATTCTATGAATTTCTATGTGTGCGCGGTGCGTAAGACGACTATAATTCATTATTCCCATCATTTTCCGCAAAAACCTAATATACTGTTACAAGTTCTACTTCCGGCACCCCGATATAACCCAACATTAATTACTAATTACAATAATTATATTATTGTGTGTATAATAATTCTATGTATAATAGTTTATTCCTACGATTTATTAATAAATTCGTTTATTGTTTGAGATTATATAAGTGTTGTTAACTTCCGATTTAATTGTAAAGTGGGGTTGAAGGTAGGATATAAATATGGCGAACTAAGGTTGTGCAGGTCATTAATTTTGTAACGGTTCTAAGGGGAAGTTCTGCCCGAATGTATACTTGTAAAGATAATTGGTAGTTAAATGGAAGTTCATCGTCCTTGCTGCAGCCAGTGTGATAGCCATCATCACACCTCAGAAGTGGGTATATTTTCCTTTACAGCCCATATTATCTTGGTCAAAGGAACGGAGATTTTTTTTTGACACGCCATCCATATCTACCAAAGTACTCGCTGGCATGCGGCGGGGACTTCTTGTGATCCAAGGAACAAAGAAACGAACAGGTACGTCATATTCATTTTGTCTTAATCGAAGGAAGTGGTGTCTTTCTTAGGTTATAAAACCTTATGACAGTTCTTAAATATTGAATGTTTTGGTTAGTGGTTGCTGAACCGTTTCAGATTATTATTTCACAAAACTTTAAGATAACATTACCTAACGATAGGTATATCTACACGACAACACAAAGCACTTATACAATCGTTCGCAAACATAATATGTACTTAAAACATTATAATGAATACAGTATACATATTACCCGTAAAGATAATTTAAACATGATTCTCAATAATGTACTGACTTAATTGTCTTTTGAAATCTTTCCACTTTGTTATTTTTTTTACAACTGAGGGTATTTTGTTGTAAAGTTGTGCTCCTTCAAAAGTAATTGTTTTTTTGCCGTAGTTTGTTCTTATTCGGGGTAGAACTAAATAACTCAATATCACACAGAGATTAGTGCAACAGGCGGCCTTATCACTAAATAGCGATCTCTTCTAGACAACCTATTAAGCTGAATACATAAATAACTTTGGAAACAGGGTAGGGTGTACAATTGAGCTATAGAAATTTGTTTGTCAGCATTAGAACAGAATAGTATTTTCAAAAGTAAATGCAAAAAGGAAATAAATAGCAAAATAACAATAAGACTGTGTGGTTAGAATAAAAGCAATCGATCTAATAATATGAAGCCGTTATCTTGCATAATAAATAAATCTGTGTGACTACTATATAAAAAAAAGTGACTACATGGCAGATCTGTGTGACCACTATGAAAATTCTGTGCGTCTACTTGGCAGATTTTTACGGCTACTATAAAAATACTGTGTGTTTACATGGTGAATCTGTGTGGCTAGTATGAAAATGCTGTAGAACTGCATGGAGATCTATGTGGCTACTAAAGAAATGCTGTGTGTCCCCATAGTTAGGTTGTAGGACTATAGGCAGATCTGTGTGACTTCTATGAGAATTCTGTGCGTCTACTTGGCAAATTTGTATGGCTACTATGAAAATACTGTGTGCTTACATAGTGGATCTGTGTGGCTACTATGAAAATGCTGTAGAACTGCATGATAGATCAATGAGGTTACTAAAGAAATGCTGTGTGTCCCCACAACCAGGTTGTAGGGCTATTATGAAATAGTAGTAAAACCTTTATCATGTTCCCAAAGGTCCTACTCTGGAAGAAATCGCAATTTTGCTATAGCATTTTCTGCACAAGTAATATAAATTGAAATATTTTTATTCCAATTTGTTGTTATGGTGTGCAATAAATTGTAATAAATAAACCAATAAAAATAAAATGCGAAATAGATTAACCTAAGTAGGTATAAAGGAATTAAAAGAAACAAGCGCTCAATAGTAAGTTGCAATAAGTTTTTATTGAACATGCGATAATGTTTTTGTTTGTTATAATGATTTTGCGAATTAGATTGGACCTCTTTCAACATACATTCTGGTGTGACAACATACCTACATAATACATTTTTGACATAAGCATGATCTGGTAACACGCTCAGGATTGACTGCAGCCAAATCCTCATTTACCGACAGTATTGTAAATAAGTTATAGGTCAATATCATCACTGTTGTAGAGTGATATGTTTAACGTATCTATTTATTATACCTACGTATGTATCTTATATTTAATATTTGGTATCTATTGACGAAAGCCAGAGCATAGCTATATAGCATAGGCTATGGCTAATTGACTCTTTCTCATGAAAGAGGGAATTTGACAAAATAGTCCATATTATTTATTGTTACATGGGTCATGAATACTTAGTGAGTAATTCAAATCAAATAATTACGTAACAGCGTGCTATGTGTGCCGAAATAAAATTAATAGACTGTATATTTCATGGTCTTAATTACAGTCACCATATTTATTGAAGGAAATTTTGGGTTCAATCCAATTATGCTCTTGATTTATTAATTTATGTATCGTTATTCACAATAATATACAATACGCAAACTCGAGCCACCTAATATATTTATTTTGTGATATACCTACCTACTTACATTACATTTTCAATTAATTGGTATATTACTTACAACGCATGTTAAATTATTCAACACAATTATTTTCATCACGTATTCTCTTAAATTATACCAATTAATAATTTTGTCAAGTAAATACGTCAATTCGTTTCGTCATAATCATTCTATAATGTTTATTAAGAAATAAATATGAAATACACTTAATGCATTAGGACGTAGCACCTGTAATGTTAATGATAATAATTTGTAATAAATAAAAAGTAAGTAATTATAGATATACGCAATTGAAGGTGTTACTTTATGTGTTAATGCTGTAAACATTATTTCAATAAAATAATTGCTTATGTTCCTATATTCATTCAAACATTATATTTACAACACAATGAAACGAAAATTTAAAACAAGCAAGATTTATTTTAGCTTTATTTTCAATAGATATTAAGTACTGGTTATTTACTCCACTTATATTCACCTTCTTATGTTATTCATTTGTTAAGGTTCTTCAACAATACATATATTATTAGAATTTAATTTATAGGATGTCCCTTACCTACAGCAGTACACATCACTCATTAGTCATAAATAAAATTATTACATGTATATGGAATAAATAGATGCTGCTATTTATGCTTATTAAACATACGTAAGACAAAAAAAAAAACAAATTCAGTTCTTGACGATTTCATTATTACTATAAGACACCAAGGATAAAAAATACTTCCTCATGGGCATTTATTAATCAATTATTACTTATCATAAGAGAAAAAACAAACCAACTCCAATTTTATAATTTTATTTGATAAGGCCTTTACGCCTTGTTATACCATTAAACTCCATAATTATATTTGCCATAGGATTATAGTATAAATATCTTTCACCAATCATCACATGACCAACCACACGTTCACATTTATTACACACACGTTAATATTTACTATTATTACTAGTTCACATATATAGTACAGCCATCGTATATAACGTCACATATATGTGTTCTTGTATATGTTTGTGCCCTTTGACGTCCTAGTATTTATGAGAAAACGGAGTCGGTTCGCATAAGAGTTTGAATTTGCCTCTAAAATGGTCGCTCCCAGTTTTTAACCTACGTGTTATTGCATAAAGCAACTCACAATATTACATAACAAAATTAAAACATTACATACTTTCGTCTGTAACAACAAGAATAAAATACTTATCATGTACCTATGTATATGTACCATAATTTAAATAAAAAGAAAGCACTTCAACACACTTCAAATATTTATTTTGTAATCTGTAGTGTAAAGCGAATTATTTTTTTGTTATTTATTTTGTTAATCTACCCTCAAAAGTTCGTGGAATTATTTAACGAGAAACAACCGCTCTCTTGATAAGTCCATGTCAGAAGAGTATATTTAGACATTTTTATTTTTTGGTGTTCATTTAAAATTGGTAATTATGCCTGATTGCTGTATGTGTGTGTGTGATTGCTACTCTGATTCGTGATGGACAAGCATAAGGAAAAATTTATTGATGAAATACAACCCTTTAGGTAGTTTATATCAAAATAATATGAACTAAATAATTATTATTATTCTTTGTGCGACCCAGATTATAAACTAAAAATTACACAAAGGGGATTCAGTTGCTAAGTGCGAGCTCTCTAATCTGGTGCTTAATTCTTGTACAATTACGATATAGATTAACTGGGTTTCACTAATACTTATAGTATTTGTAATAATATATGAACTCTTTAAAGTCATACATGGAAATAATAAGTTTTATAACAAAAAAACAGGATAAATTGAAAACAATGTTAGATATTAAGAGCTGTGTGAATGAACTGTGTGAATGAAATTAAAAGCTGTGTGAATGGAATTAAAAGCTGTGTGAATAGAAATAAAAGCTGTGTGAATAGAATTAAAATCTGTGTGAATAGAATTAAAAGCTGTGTGAATGGAATTTAAACCTGTGTGAATGGAATTAAAAGCTGTGTGAATTAAAATAAAAGTTTTGTGAATTAAATTAAAGGCTGTATGAATAAATTAAAAATCTGTGTAAATTAAATTGAAAGCTGTGTGAATCAATCAAAGCTGTGTGAAATAAAATTAAATTTATGTAAGTTACAATTAATAGCAATGGAATAAAATAAATAAATACAGTTTGATCGGTGTCAGTTACGAGCGGCTACAGGCGGAGGTAAATAAAGGAGACGAGACGAAGAAATTTTATAGAATTTATTGATTAAATTCAGTTTACAATTAAAGAAATATGTACCTAATCTAAAATACGTGAAGCTCACGCGATGCTAGCTATGAGTCTCGCCCTTGGGAACGCTACGCGACACCGCGACGATTCCCGGAGTCTTGTGTTGTCAGCACAGGTGCATAACATGTTTGTCTGTACGCGGCAACAAATTTAAAAATTTATGAGGTCTTTATTTAATCAAGAGAACCCAAAACAATGTTTGTTTTGTCTATTTGACTGTAGGTTTGTGCACACTAATCCTCTAGAATTGCTTATTCGATTTGAATGCACTTTTCAGATTTCTACTTTGATGGGCTTCACTTAACATTAGACTATAAAAAAAAAATATTCAAGTTCTGTGTTGGAAGAAAATATAAACAGTAAATAAAAGTTATATAAACAGAAAAAAATATGCGATTGAGGAAAATACAAACGTCACCAAAGAAAAATAAATTTTATTTTATTTAACTTTTTTTGACAAAAAAGATGTTCATTCTATCTCCATTAAATTTGCAGTAATTACAAGAACCAGTTACTCGTTCGGTGTTTCAATTTCAGATGCCGGTGTAGACCAGTGAAAAATGGGGACGCGAACAGACTAGCAATGATGACCTAATGATGACCGCCGTGAGACACGACAGTTGCAGGATGGCCGAGTGTTACAAGTTCTACTTCCGGCACCCCGATATAACCCAACATTAATTACTAATTACAATAATTATATTATTGTGTGTATAATAATTCTATGTATAATAGTTTATTCCTACGATTTATTAATAAATTCGTTTATTGTTTGAGATTATATAAGTGTTGTTAACTTCCGATTTAATTGTAAAGTGGGGTTGAAGGTAGGATATAAATATGGCGAACTAAGGTTGTGCAGGTCATTAATTTTGTAACGGTTCTAAGGGGAAGTTCTGCCCGAATGTATACTTGTAAAGATAATTGGTAGTTAAATGGAAGTTCATCGTCCTTGCTGCAGCCAGTGTGATAGCCATCATCACAATACACAATGTGGTAACAATATCCTCGATCTAAAAAGCGATGTCTCATGCATGTTCTTGTTCATATTCCAGGCCCAAGGTCCTTAAGAAAGTTGCTAGTCTCCTTTAAGTATTATCTAATGATAAAATAAACCATTTTTCTCTCTTAAGCGCAGGGTTGATGGACGATGGTTTCTTGTGCTTCTATAGAGTGCATTTTCCATCGGATAACTTCATTGAATATCGTTGTATTGAACCGTGTCGTTCATAACATCCCGCTGATATGAACGACACGGTTTGTGACATCAGTTATTGTGCACATTGCGAAGGGCTGCAATAGCTTGCCTAAATCGGTTGCCGCGTGTGTGATGTGAGAGTATTAAAAAGCATCAATTTTGCAATTGGTGCATTTATAAATTAGTATATAGGTACCTATGTTACCGTTAATTTGCGTAAATCAGATAGAATGCACATTAACGAGGTATTCTGCAAATTATCTGGCTGAGTCAGTTAAAGTGGAAAAACTATAATTCGACGGCAGCAAAGAACATAAAGACATCTGCAATTTTGCCAAAATCGTTTTTTTGCATAATTCAACTCAGAATTCTTTGTTCTATCTTGTGATATTTTTTTTCTCGAAAAATGTTGTTTTTTACACCAATTTTTCAACGTACAAAAAGACATCTGCACTACTTATTTAAAATTCGACAAAGTACAAACGGACATATACCATTTGTCCTTGTGTACGTCGCGCAATGCGGCGGGCCAGCTGTCCTTACGAGAATAACCTGCGAAGTCTCGAGGCTCTTCAGCAAGAAAAAATGTCTGATGATGACTGCTTGCAATTGGAATAATAAAATAATTGAAAATTGAATCCGGAAGTGACATTCAACCAAGCCACAAATGTAAAAAATATTTATACCTTTTTTTTCTATCTTTGTTGGTGTGTTTGTTACCCCATAACTTCGTGTTGGGTAAACCGATTTTGATGATTCTTTATTTCCTTGAAAGCTGATGCTTTTGTTGAGGTCCAATATAAATTTGAGCGACATCTGATGAGTAATTTTGAATTTACTTGAATAATGTGTAAGGATCTTTAAAAGTGTGTATTTATGGTTTTTTCCTAATAACTTTTTATTGAGTGTTCAGATTTTTATGATTCTCTTTTTATTTGAAAGCTAGTATTTGCATTGTGGTCTCATATAAGTTTAAGCGGCATCTGACCAACGGTTTTTGAATTATCCTTAATAATTTTTATGTATGTATGTTACCTCATATCTTACTACTTAGAGTTCCGATTTTAATCATTCTTCTTTTAGTCGAAAGTTGGAGCTTTAGGTTAGGTCCCGTAACAATTTGAGTTTCGTCAAACGAATAGTTATTGAGTTACTTATGACACTGATACAAAGATGATGATTATGATACAAAGTACTGTTAAAATATTATTATTATTAGTAGTCATTTCTTTGAAACTATACTTTTTAGTTACTTTATATTACAAATACAATTATTAACAAGAATCACAAAACTTTTTTTTTATAAGACACCCTAAAACTCAAAATAGTTCAGGTATATCTGCAATTATCCAATAGCTTCAACGTAAGGCCGAGGCCGCACTACGGCTAAACCGCCGCGGTTTCTTGTCGCGTAAATTTTGTAACTCAAGGAAAGCAATACCAGCGGCCGCACTTGCGGTTTCTAATAATGTATGCAAATCGCGCGGTTACGCGGTTACCGCCGCGGGAAGAAACCGTGGTGCGGCCTCGCGCTAAGAATGCCGAAGTAATGTGAGACAACTACATTATTTTAGTGACAATAATAATTATATTTGTTGTTTTGATGAAATTGGTTTTATATGATCAATAAAAATAAAAATCAATCATTAAATTAATAAAATAGTTAAAGAATAAATAATTATCAGGTCCCAAGTAGGAACGAATATATGGCAGTTGACTCAATTTGCTTGTTTTCTTGATCGAAGTAGAAAAAGATATCTGCCGTATTTTTAAAAATTAAAGAATTATTAATAATTTACCTATACCAAATAATAGTTAATATTGTAATAATTTACTATTCCAAAATCGACGAAGATGTCTTTGTAATTGTAGAAGTTATACCATTTTTGCACTAAAAACGCTCTCCTGAAAACTAACGTTTTTGTAGATGACCGTTTGTTCTTTGCTGCCGTCGAATTGACTAATTAAATACATTAACTAGTTAATCTGCAGACTTCCTAGCTAATCTGCAGACTAACGACCATGCATACGGTAAAGTTTATAAAATAGGTTCTTGTTTCAACGTCAATTGTTAAAAACGAGTAACATTGAACGAAAACATAAAAATTGAGTTGATTTTGGATATAAAACAATGAATTACCTACCTTAGTAGTAATGGAAATGAGTATTCTTTATTTATTTAAATAAATAAATAAATAAAGAATACTCATTTCCATTACTACTCAGTCAAATTCTTCAAGGTAGGTAGGTCGAATTGGTTACAGAACCGAATTAGCCTACCCCTACTCCACGTAGTCTTGTATGCCCTACCCCTAGAGTGTTTTTTAGAACCCGGAGGCGCGGAGGGAGGGCAGCTGCCTCCGCCCGCTGTAACAAAACGCAGACATCCGGGCGAGCCGGAGTGGCTGAGGCTGGTCGCCGAAGGCGACCAGCAAGCCGAAGCTGCGCAGGCGAGCGTGGGTGTCTGTGCTTTGTTACGCAAGGGCGAAGGGGTTGCACCTTCCGCAGCGCCGGAGACGTCACGGTTCGAAGTTATGCCGTATTTTCCGCGTTTTTACGATTCGACCAAATCTCGATCGATCGGCCAGATCGATCATTTCATGATGTGAGCAAATCTACGATGTGGCCACGACATCAACACAAATTGGTACTCAGGTAGCCAGTCTTCCGCAATTTAACGATGTAGGTACTATCCGTTACTGTGCAGACTAACTGGGTAAAGTGCAAATAAGACTTTTTTTACACTTTAACGTATCGTATCAGTGTATCTGCAGATTACCTAGTTAATGTGCACATTAACTTATTATGCATTTTAACGGTAACATATATAATCGGGGGACCCTTGTCTAAAAAAAGACCATTGTAAGATAAGCTAAGTCAAAAGCATAAAATAACGAATAAAGCTTAGTTATTCTATAACTAAAAAAAAACTTTGTTAAGTAAATGTTCAAAATGATATTTAATTTTGTTGCTTCTAATAAACTCGTTACAATCAAGTCATTAGTGTTTAATTTTGGCTTATAAATTGTTTAAAACAACAGGCGTCATAATTAATCATGGTTTGCTAATAATGGTTACTTGTTAATTTTATTATATTATAGATTGAAATATTCTTTATCATTTTAGTACATTTAGGACGCAATAAATTCATTCGGAAGTCAGAATCGATCATTATGTGTTTTCGTGGCATTTCAATCTTTGATGTTTCAAATATCTAGATTAAGCGTCGCCCTACAATGAAAACAAAAAAACAAGGCAACAATATCAAGTATGTGTGCGTGCAGGCTATGTTTTACACGTTTTACACCTTCGTCTATTATCTATATGTGCGTAATGTGTGCGTAATGATATAAGTAAAAATTGTGACTAACAATTAGCCACAATTTATTGACACGTTTTCGCGGTTTCGATGTTCCATCTAGACATTTAAAACATCAAAGATTTTTTAACTTCATAGGTAGTAAATATTAATCCTTATAGTACTGTTTTACTTATTGCCAAAACCAAGGGAGGTTGAATCGTAATTGAGTCGTGACAGTTAAAAGTGCGTATTCCTGTACAAAAGTTTCGTCGAGAATTTATCGCAATAAAAAAGTAACAAAATAACAATGTATTAACAGTGAATACCAATAATAGTTACTTTAGTTTTAGCTCACTTATCTAAACAAATTGGTACTTTACAAAATATCAGAAGTACCTACTTATTCTAATACGTACTACTAATACTAGTAATTTTTATTTGTCTATCACGACTAAGATGCTTTGGAAATTACGAGGAGTTTCGAAGATAGTGTCAATTCTAGATAAGGATTAGGTACGTGTTAATTAATCGTTCTTGGAATGCTCTACCTGAAGAACTTCGGAAACCGGGAACTAAGTTCTGCTTTAAGAAAAGGTTACAAGCTTTCCTGATTGACCAATGCTTATAATAGACGTCACATCATCTGAAATATATATATATATATATATATATATATATATATATATAAACATCTCTGAAATATATAAATATACATATATATTTATATCATATTTATCAGTGTTTTATATATTATGATGATAGTGAATATATATACATTTATTGTTAATTTATATATTATATACATATTATATATGTATATGTTGATATTTATATATATTATTTGTATGTGTGTATACCTATGTATAAACTTATTTATTTTACTTATTATTTTATGAAATAACACTTACACTGAATTTAATATTTATAGCATAATACCGCTCTTCGTGTATATCAGTTTGGCCTAATGGTTAGCTGGTAGAGAATGCTTTAAGCATTAAGCTCGCCATATGTACCCTATTTGTTTTTTGTGGTCATTAAAGCTTAAATAAATAAATAAATAAATGAAGGTCACCCCTCAAAAAAGTGAAATGGGGGACGTAAAATTGTGTGAGAAAAAACTTAAATTCTATTTTAAAAGTGGTTATTTAAAAGTGGTCATTGTTTCTTCAGGTATACATATACTTTTTTACCTGTGGCGATAAAAATAAGTATTGTAGCACTGCATGAGAAATAGAAGTTTTACCGGGATAGCAAATAGCATCTTCAAGCAACTTACATCATTAAGTCCTGTTTATTGTACGAGTAAGGATTACAATGCGCACCTGCATTGTAAGGCTCGGTTCTTTTTTTTATTGCCTAAGCAGGCAAACGAGCAGGCGGGTCACCTGATGGTAAGTGATCACCGTCGCCCATGGACATTGGCAACATCAGGGGCGTCACTAGCGCGTTGCCGGCCGAGAAGGAAGCGATAGACGCTTCTTGAAGGACCCCATAGCACTGTGGGAATACTGAGGGATGAAGTTCGTTCCACAGTTTACAAGTTTACGTGGCAGAAAATGACGTGAAAATCGAACTGTGGACGAATGCCAAGTGTCCAGATGATGTTGGTGGAACCTGGCTTTACCCCGTGCTGTGCGGTGGCGGAAGTTAACCGCAGGTATTAAACTAAACAGTTCCTCAGAACACTCCCCGTTATACAGACGGTAGAATACACAGAGAGAGCTCACACACTGAGCTCGCTCACCGCCTGTGTCTCCTCCTTCACTGATTTAGTACTTGAATCTGTAATTACGTTACCTACATTACACGCGAATGCTCCCGGTGAGAGGGCACCTTTAGAAGAAAAACCATACAAATATACATAGGTACATAAAAGGTTCCACGAACCGACGCTAGGGTCTAGCGAGTTTTACATATAGAATGATTTTATCTCTCCGTATTATCAACTTAACATTGCGAGTTTTCTTAGGTCTGAATCTATTTCATTTATACTTAGGTCTAAATCTATTCCATCTATGTAGGTATACGGAGTTTATGTAACCTTCATGAACATAACATTTCGAGGTGTTTCTTTGCTTTCGTTCACATAATCTTGAGTAGCTCTAGAAGTAACAGCCTTATATTGTAACAACAATATTTTTTAATACGATTCACTCATCCGTTGTTAAAACCGATAAATGGGACGGTTAATTTATTGTAAATACGTTTCGTTTCTGAGGTCAAAAGTCGGCTCCTGCATATTGGTCATTTTAACCGCCATTAAATTTTAGAACTGGAGTCTGGAGTCATCATTGGTAAATTAATAAACCCTTCATGCTCCAGTGAAACTTGCACGGGTTAAGGTCAATTTTATTATCCTATTATCCTATTAATATTATAAATGTGAAAGTTTGTGTATTTGTTTGTTTGTTTGTTACTCCTTCACGCAAAAACTACTGAACCGATTTTCATGAAATTTGGCACACACATAGAGGGCAACTTAGATTAACATATAGGATATTTTTTATCCCAGAAATCCCGCGGGATCGGAATTTACGCGGGAAAACCTTCTTCACGCAAAAACTACTGAACCGATTTTCATGAAATTTGGCACACACATAGAGGGCAACTTAGATTAACATATAGGATATTTTTTATCCCAGAAATCCCGCGGGATCGGAATTTACGCGGGAAAACCTTCTTCACGCAAAAACTACTGAACCGATTTTCATGAAATTTGGCACACACATAGAAGGCAACTTAGATTAACATATAGGATATTTTTTATCCCAGAAATCCCGCGGGATCGGAATTTACGCGGGAAAACCTTCTTCGCGTATGGGGTACTGAACCGATTTTCATGAAATTTGGCACACACATAGAGGGCAACTTAGATTAACATATAGGATATTTTTATCCCAGAAATCCCGCGGGATCGGAATTTACGCGGGAAAACCTTCTTCGCGTATGGGGTATTAATAGCTTCTAAATATAAAACTAACAAGTTTGTCTTCCCGGAAATCCCGCGGGATCTGGAGTTACGTGGAATAAACTCCTGCGCGTAGTTGCGGGCTTAAATTTTTATGCGACCTTTACTAGGAGATTGAGGAAGTTTTGAAGCAACATATAGGGTACTGTTTATCCCTGAATTCCCGCGGGATTAGGATTCACGCGGTAAAAACTCATACCCGGGAATGAGGTCGTGGGTTCAGATGTTTATGGGACTTTCAGTGGGAGGTAGAGGAGGTTATGGAGCATTATATAAGCTACTTTTTGTTCCGGACTTCCCGCGGGATCGAGATTTACGCGGGAAAAGCTTCCATGAGCGAATGAAGTCGCGGGCTCATTAATATCTATATATCGGGATATCTATACATAATATATCAGGAATCGAACCGGTTTTTTTTTCTCATGAACAACTTTATGTTGCTTTTTCGAGGGTCAGCATCGCTTTAGCTGGTCTTTATGTTTTGGCACCCGAATGAAAAACTACCAATGTAGTTTAAAAATATAATAGTTTGGAATGAAAAAACCCGGACGTTTATATCTTAAAGTCTTTTTATCGATTTTCTCAAGATCTACATAACGGATTTTTGTACGGTATGATGTACGGTATGACTAAAACGTAGTAAAAAATCAACTGTTCTTAAGATGTGTGGAGTGTGTCTTAATATGTGTGGGGTCGGGATTAACGCAGGAATAACTTTGTGACACACTGAATTCCCCGCGGGCGGAGCCGCGGGCAACAGCTAGTTAATTATAAGGGTAAATTAAATGATAAATATACATATAACGCTACACACCCCACACTAGGAATACCTGGGTCGTAACTGACACAAAACAAAGACAAAGGAAATTTAAACACATCATTCAAATATCCGTCTCGCTGGGAACCCTTGGGACAGCGATACGGCATGTTAACTAGGGTTGTTGAGGAATTGATTATGAGGAAGAGGAGGAGGAAGAGGAATTGTGACGCGCAAATTTAGAGGATGCGGATGAGGAAGAGGATATTTTTTGAGGAAGGGGATGCGGTAAATACATAAATAAAAAAAAATAATAAATTATAAATACTGGCGGACCCAACCCAAAAGCTGCTGCCCTGTCTGTACATAACTAGGTACCTACATACATTTATTACACAAAAAATAATTAAAAGGGCATTTTCCAGTGGACCAAGCTATATGAATAAAATCGGTCCAGCAGTTACGGAGGAGTTCAGTAACATACACAACACACGCACACAAAAAAAGATGAGTGAATGATATAATTTCATTTAAAGAAGAAATGCGCAGTGAAATTCCTCATAAATTCCTCTTAAATTTTGAGGAAGCAATAGCGGAAGAGGATTTTTTTATTTTTATTTATGAGGATGCGGTAACGGTTGAGGAACCCAAAATATTGCGGAACTTCCGCATTATGAGGAAGTGGAAGAGGAATCCTCAGCAACCCTAATGTTAACCATTGCGTCATCACAATTCACGGTGCCATTTGGTTGTTCATTTATAAACCTACATAAATAAATAAAGTTACCCTACGAATAAAAGGCTTTTACTCCATATTTCTTCTTATTTCTTAAATTATTTTGTAATATATCTATATAATATATAAAATAAAATATATTATATGTTATATATTTATATATAAAACTCTTGCGTTACTGAGTGATTGACTGACAGACAACGCACAGCCGAAACTACTTACTGAACGGAAGAAGCTGTAATAGTGAGTGTAGGGAAGCAATAAGAGAGGATGTTTGGAAATTCCACCCCGAAGGGGGTGAAATAGGGTAGTGGTTGACACCGAGTGCATAAAATATAAGTTTGACAAAAAACATTTAATATCCAGGTTACAAAATTAATTCTCGTAATTTCGCGGACAGTAGGTAGGTACTTGTGCCTAGAACTTTTAATTAATATAAATGGTCACCGTAGTTAGCGCCCGAAAACTCGCAACGCTTTTAGCCACTGGACAACAATTAGGGAGCGGTTACCTTATTAATGGAAGTTAGTAGAGTCACACGGAGAAACAAATACACGTTTGGTTCTCTCTCAAGTTTCAAACGTCTAAGACCGAGAGTGGAATAGACGAAACCTGGGTTTGTTTAGTTCACTTTCCACTTTTGAAATATTATTTTATTTTATACTAGCTACCCGCCCCGGCTTCGCACGGGTGCAAGTTAGATTTACCATAGCAGCGCCATCTATTGATTACTTACTCAACCCAGTCGAAAGGTATCGACATCTGTTAGAATCATTTGGAGTTAACAGATAATTGTGACTGTCAAATAATATTGTGACTGTCAAATAATAAGAGACAAATAATTAGAAATAAATTAAAATTGCGACTATAATTTGAGATTTAAAGTATCCTATCTCTCAAGTTGGATCGAACATGGTGTGCGAATTTTATTATAATCGATTAAGTGGTTTAGGAGTCCATCGCGGACCAACATTGTGACACGAGATTTATATATATTACGATTACATAATGTATTTAACACCTAATGATATCTTACCGTAGCGATGCCATTATTAACAAAAAAATGGTAAGACTGAAATTCGATACATTCTTACAAGAATACGTGCTTACAATTTGCTTTATGGTACCTTTCGTACTTAATTAAGTTCTTAAAATAAATGGATAGTAAATAAAAAAAGACGTGTGGCACTCGGAGACTGCCGCGGTAAAGTTATTGCATAGCATTTTTTATCAACTTATGCAATTACAATTATATTATTTATTTTATTTATTATATCACAAATCAATTCTTATATAGTGCTGTTATTAATATTCGTCTTGATTCCTCATAACATCATTAATCCCTTTGATTATATACACGGTTAATCCATATTCTACCACAATGTTTCTCTTGCTCGGACATCCACATAAATTTTTTCTGACACATAATGTCATTATATTATTTGAAATCTTCCTTTTAATGGAAAGAGCTTTCAGTTTCGGCCTAAATACCTCGCTTCTGCAGATCTCTTATCACCACCTCCTGCTGATCTTGCTCCTCACACTTGTTTTAGTAGAGGCATAAAATTCCTCCATTATAATAGGTCATTAATTAAAACAGACACAAATGGAGTTATCTTCAGCTCCCTCCAATGTATTGCTGCGTCCCGTAGAAAAATCTATTTCGAAAAATAAGTGTAAAGACTGCTATAAGTTTTTAACCTATATATTTCTGATATATTTCTGAACGCACGCAATACAACAACCAAATGTCATTATAGTGTCATTATTTTATGTCATGTATGTCTATATGTCTATGTTGTTATTTTGCATGTTTTAAATCTAAATACGTGATAATTCGACTATTATCAATACATGTTGGCGATTCCAACGCCTTATTTAATCCAGATCTACATGTAATTATTCTTAAAATACCGAACCGACGGGGCGAAAATCAAATGTTTGACAGGTAAGATTTGTATGGGAAATTAAAATTTTCATTTTTAGTATTTTCCTCGCAATTTTTCCATATTTTCTCATCGCTGCAACCTTCCCTGAACTTCCACGAATATTTCAAGACTAAAATTAGCCAAATCGGTTTAGTCGTTATAAAGTAAAAGTTAGTTAACTCAGTTAAAAGTTCTGGTATTTATCGATAGATGTCACCGCTGTGCCGGTCGGAGTGGGGGGTGTTAGGTTTTTTCGTTACGCAATTTCTGGATTCGGTCTCCACGCTCAAGGCCCGCGATAGAAGCTATGCAATAGCTTAAAAAACGTAAAAACTCCTTGGGTTACGGGGGTTATAAATAAGATCAGAGAGCAACTGAACCAATCTAAACATGTAGATGCAGCGTAGACCCCGCCTAGAACGCGTGATAGCTACGGGTGTGTCGCGTAGCAAATGAAAGTAGCAATTTTGTGAGCCCAAGCTGCAACCTGTCTATTAATATAGTTTTTCTTCCATAATCTCAGAAACAATCCAAGCGATTAACTACAGTTTAGTGACAAATAGTATTCATTAAATTTGTGTGCATTTTGTACCTATGTGTATAAGTTATGTCAGTTTAAGGAATCAAATTATTAGTCAGTCAGTGTATAGCAGTATAAGCGCCCGTGTGCAATATGGTTTTGTAACCGCCCCCCCCCATGTCGTCACTTGAACTACCTAGGTAATATAGGTTTATTTTTATTTTAAATGAATATTTTGATCTCCCGCCGCCGTTCCGTGGCCCATTTACGACCCCCCCTCCCTCTCATGAACTTCCCGAGTGTGGTGCATGCCTTGCAGACCCGCTTACGATGGCACCGCCTCCAAAAATCCGCAACGGAACAAGAGAAGTGGCTCGTGCTCAGTAGGCGGATTGATTCAGCATAACCTCGTGTTAGAAATTAATAATGTTTGTATGTTTTTTAATTTGAACAAATAGGACTATTATACACTTACCCATAATCTTGTTTTGTTTAGTACAATTCCCGCGTACATTATCGTGGTCTTCATCTCGGCTTTCCTTTGACGTGTTATCAAATTTATTCATTTCAAATCACCTTACACAGTAACTTATCACATATTTTATGTACATTCTTAAGAGTAATACATTGTTGACATTTTTTTAAATAAAGTTCAGCAATAGTCTTGAGACATATTTACTCAAGAAAAATGTCAAATAAGATCGGCTACTTCATTTCCTATAGTTCTATTCACCCCATTATTTTCTAATTATATTATCGGTAAACTTATTTATTTACACTTAAAATATTTTAAGTAATAGAAGTTTAAAAACGTAAACAAACACAGATCGACACTAGATAAACAAATATATTTATCATCACTTATAAAACCCGTTAAAAAAAATTGAATTCTTTTTTCAAATTGGCGAAGTAATCGTAAAATTGGCGGCAAACGCAAAGCGCACCCGACGTGTACTCTCGTCCAGAGCTAGAGATTAACTGGAGTGGAGCTTGCTCGAATATTGGCTGAAATACGGGGAACAAAATAAATACCTTTCCCTGTTTCCACCCAACCAAACCCTTGGGATTGGGTAAATAAATAAGAAATTCGTATGTGAGGAACGTGTTAGTTCAGTGCGGTTTTCGTGTTTACGAGTCAAGTGGAAACGAACCTCTTTACTTATTAAATAAAGTATTATCTCTGATTCGATTAAGCGTCATTTAAATTCGTGTGTCTCACTTTTGCAATATCAACCTAATTGTTAACTGATACTGATACTAGTAAAATCGAACTCTTTAATACCTATAAAATTTTCTTCGTCTTATTAGATACTCAGTTCTTCATTTTTTTTTAATTTCTCAAAAAAGGTTCAATAGGGTGGTAGCTACTCCTGCTCCAGCTAATACTAAAATAGCATCAACTAATACCCTGAAAAAGTGTCATTAAAATTATAGCCGCACCTATCTGCATCAATGTATCACTCTGTATTCCCCCTGGCATGGAATACTGCCAAATTTTAACGCAATAAAACCCTCTACCTTAGCACTTTGTACAATGAAACTCGTAAATAACACGGTTCTATCTGCAAAGTATCGAAGTAAGTTTTTATAAAACCTTTTAAACTTCACTAGATACTGTGTTAAGTAATTTACGGCGAAACTTTTGCTATAAATTTTCTTTGCGCATTCGCTATTTTCGCTTCGATGTTACAGTTACAACTCGCAATTTTTCTCGATATTAATTCATTTTGATGTGAATAAAATAAATAAACAACAACCGAGTACTCGCGTAATGGTATATCGATGTTAAGACTGACAAGTAAGCGACAAATTGAAACAATTAGAGGAATTAATTGAACATTATTGGGAAAACATTGAGATCTTTTGTACCTACTTAATTACTTTTTTAATTCAAACTCAAAATCATTTAACGACGACCCTGTAGCCTAGTTGGTAGCGACCCTGCCTGCGACGCGAGGGGTCCCGGGTTCGATTCCCGGCCGGGGCAGATATTTATGTGACAGATAAATATTTGTACTCGGGTCATGGGTGTAATTGTAATGTGTTGTATGTGTAGACCATGCCACCCGCGCCACAGGTACCTAGTAACCTACCTACTGCGGGGGTATGAGTGTGTTAGCGTTTATTTAATATTATTATTATTTATTTAATGGGGTGTTTTTCACTAAGTGTCTATAATTATAATATCTCTGTGGGTACCTGTTAACTGTTATTTTAACAGTTATCAAATAATAACGTAAAACTTTATTCCGATGTAGTGACTTTTTCGGCAAAACAATCATGTTACATAATTTAAATTTGGTACGAATCCTTCGCAGAATACCTACTTAGGTAATCGATAGCTCTTATTATAATTATTTGGTAAATTACAATTTTCTTAGTTTGTTCGAACAAAAATGACCAAAAGCGTTACATGAATTTGAAAAGCCCAATCAACGCTGTGTGTACGTATACTAATCCGTTCATTTGACAAATTCATTATCGAAGAGAACCTTGATTGGAATGAAAATTACATATTATATTCTCCGTCGATTTTAAGCTCTCAGTGAAAATTAATTAGCTGAAAATGTTTTATTCATCTTCATTATATTATATATTCACAAACTGATAAACTGAACTGAACTTGTACTCATTATAGCATACAGACCTATAAGTATTTTAACCCTCCGTCCGTCGCGCGAAAAAAATTACGTGTCCCGTCGCGTGGGGTCTATAAAGACCCTAAAATTATATAGCAATCAATTCGTATTATAACTTACATTTTTGTCATTATTTCGATATGTCGCATTAGTATATGGCTACATTGATAAAAAACGAAAAGATATTTTAAATCAGATATTTATTTATATTAAAAAAAATCTAAAAGTAATAGGAGTCGCATTTTTCTTATATTTTAACCCGGTCATCTTAAAGTTAACTTAAAAATGAAAAATAAAGGACAACTGCTTCTTTTTATATAATAGTTTGAGCTCAAGGAACAAGAGATGAAAATGAAATGTAAATTGACTAAGATACATAAAAAAATATATGTACTTTCTATGTCCAAGTATTCCTTTTTATTTCATTGGACACAAACAGCGCAAACGGATTTGATAGAGTTGTAACAAATCTTACTTTGCAAAAGTCTCAAATGGACTGAAATTTACCATCTGTACGTTTTGGACAGTGAAATCTATCCCGCAGGTGCCAACTGACCATCATCACAAGACATCTTCTGAAGCGGAATTATAAATCGTTGTATATATTGCTTCAAATCACGAATTATCGTCTACACCATTCAAGTGATAATTTTTTCAAGAAAACTTTCTGCTGGAGCTTGTATACATGTTGACTATATTCATGAGCGTACCCAGCGCCTGTTCCAGGGGGGCAAGGGTCTAGATCCAGGGGGTGGAGAAACACAGATTTTTGAGGCAAATTTTGTAAAGGGTACAGCCTCCGTAGGTACTTCCTCCAAGGTCAGCAGTAGCAGCTAACCTCCCTCCTTCCACCTCGGTCCCTACCTGTTCCGCCCATGACTATTTCTAGAACATATCGTTTGAGTATTGTTGTTCTAAATGCATGTTTTCTTCATTGCCCTCTTTATCACTATCTATAAGCTTATCTTCTTCTTCATACCATATAAGAATACTTAAGTTTATCTTTTATAAATTTTACTCAAGTAATAATTATTATGGAACAAAAAAACATAAATATAAAACCTAAACCAAATAAGTTACTACTAAAAATTTACTTACGCCAGTCGTCGCGTGGGGTCCTTCAGAGCCTTGTGTAGAAACAGGTCTATATCTCACAAAAAAGCGTGCATAATTTTAGTTTTGACTGCACGATCATGAAGTGTAATCCTTTTTAGGAGGCTACCCATAGTAAAAGATCGATAAACGTATTCTAACATTAAGTATTTCGCAATTTTCTAAACCCTGGGCTTTGGAAGACCCCACGCGACGGATCGAGGGTTAATATCAAAGACTTCAAAGAATCTTTTCTGAAAAAATAATAAACTTAATTGGACTTCCTGCTTCCGGCTTCTTACTGGCTTTTCGTGATGAAAACCTTTGAAAATTAGTTAAAACAGTTGACACCACATTTTGTCTTCTGTGGCACAGCATGCAGCAAACAATCGTTATCTTAATGATATTAATAGTTTAACAAACTGAATACATCCTGCATAAAGCTAACTAAAGTATAAATATACAAAGCATTAAATGTATATTATGTATAAAGGCTGATGTAAATAAATATCAATCGGTGAAAATGTTCGTAAGTTATGCGTATGTTAGGTATTACTAGGTGTTCCCCGAGGATTCGCCTACGTGGAAATACCTACCTTTGATTGATTTTAAACAAACTTTCATCCCTACGTTTACCCTGTTACTGGTTGATTTAACCAAAGTTAACATACAAAATGAAGTTTAGACAAAACTTAAAAAAACCCTCAACTCCTATTTAGGGACTGAATATGACGACTACTATTTTCTTACAAAAAATAACCGACTTTTAAATCGATAAGTAGAGCTACCTAATAATTACTCGTCACTCGTCAGATGCCGCTCTAATTGAAATAGGAGTAGACGACAAGAACTGCCCTATGAATAAAAAAGAACTATTAAACTCGGTCCATCCAGTACAAAGTTATGGGATAAATCAAATAAAAATAAAATACACAGCCGGCTTAAGAACGTCGAATTCAAAGAGTGGTTAAAGATTAAACCAAGAGAAATGCGCGAAATGGGCAATTTTAATTTATTTTTATTATAATGTTATAACCTTAATACCTATCAATTCGTTAGTAGGTACATGACGGCAAAAAACAACATCTTTTATTCAGTTGACATAAATCGTACCCACTGGTTTACAGACACGCTTGCCAAGACATGACATTTATTATGCCACATCCTGTATAATGTAAGTGCCGGGTTTTTCTATTTAAAAAAAAAGTTGTTACATCGGAAAAGGAAAAAGAATTATGAAACACTAGAAACTCTTGCTTCGTTTCGGGAAATCTATGCCTTACATTTGTATCAAAAACAGGTCAAGCTTGATTCAGCCACGCACATAAAAGGTTTTGTACATCCATATACTATTAGTACTATTAATACTATTAGTATAGTATTGACACAGCCCAAGTCCACATCCTTATTAATAAACTAACCAACAAATATTTTACTAAGTACTACTAACTAGAATAACCATCCTTGTCCATATTTGAGTCTTGTTCTAGGTTGGTCACAGCCTGCTCATTTGGTACCTTAATTCTATTAAAAAAACCAAGCGCTATTAACTATAATTATTTAGTTAATATTAAAGTATATTAAAATAGATGACAAATGTAAAAATGTCTCAGAAAAGTCTCAAAGTTTAAGCAGCCATAAGTAGTGACTTCATCCCAAGTCGAGGTTTTCTCTATTTAGATTTTTTCCATTGAAAAAACAAAAATTACATGACTAATTGAGAAACTTCCGAAAAAGAAGGAAGTTATCTCGATTTCATTTTTCAAAAAAAGGAAAAGGTTCGCAATTCGACCGTTTTTTTTTTTTGCTTCTTTTCGATCAAGAGATAGAGCCCTGTAAAAGTCAGACAGACGGATATTAATACGGTTTCCTTGTCACCCTTTGCGAACAGACCCCAAAAACAACATTGTCGTTGAAAATGCAAATTTTTTCGCTCAGTTTCCATCAAACGTCTAACAACATCGTTACGTGCGCATGTCTATTGGAACGAAGTTCGTTATCGCACTGTACAGAAAATGAAAAGTGTAAGATTTAGCATGACGAAAAAGTGTACCCATTGCTAGGTCACTTAGTTTCTTTAATTGCATCCGATAAAGTGCCGGCTGTCAGGTCAGGTAATTCAGCTTTCGGATGAGGTACCTATGTCAGATATTCAAATGTCTGAGTTAGGCTGCTTTTCCACCAGAGATGTGCTATGCAGCTATGCTGCGAGGATGTAATAGCTAAGCTGTGAAACATTGTGACTGTTTCCACCGATACTAAGCTGTGTAGCGGTGCGAGTAAGATGTGCTATAAAGATGCACCGCCGCAAAGCGGCGACAAACGCCGGTCTACTGTAGGTACTCTGCTTTGCACATGGCATACATAGCTACACCACTCGCGAGTCGCGACCATCCATAGCAAGCATCTATAGCACGCATCCATAGTACACATCCACTGCACCATGAAGCAAATATAGAGAGGAGACGGCCTAAGCAACTGTGCACTGTGACTCAACTAGGTCCTGACGTCATCACAGTAGGCGTGGCCTAAAGTCAGTCTACCGTCGGCGCCCGTCCTGTGCACAGCGTTATGGACGTTCACATTTTTAAAGAAAAGGATGAAGTGCTGGCTACTCGACATTAGATGGCGACACTTTTCTTATATTTTGAATACGTCCCTGTTATAACCTACATGTATTGACATCTAGTGTGAGATAGTTAAACTACATAGTATCTAAAATCGATATAGAACGAAGCGAGTAGTTTTGCTATTGACCGTTAGATGGATGGTGGGCGGGATCTTATTAGATCCCGCCCACTTCTTCATCCCCATCGCCCCGCAAAGTGTCACGCGTTCTTTCTAGGGAAATCTAACATACAACGTCTCCTCTCTATATTTGCTTCATGCACTGCACGCATCCTTCCATATAAAAAAACATATCTTAGTTGAATCCGTTTCCACCAGTGCTATGTGCATCAATGAATATGATTGGTGGATATCAAACGCATCCACAGAAACGTAGCATAGCACATCTCTGGCATGGACTCTGGTGGAAAAGCACCCTTAAAGTGCAACAATACATACATATATTTTGTACTTTATTTAATACTAGCAGTAGATATATGTACATATAGATTATATTTAATAAAATAAATATAGCATACCTATAGTCATTCAGATATAACGTTGCATTCTAATAGTGAAGAGATTTATGATATCGGTTCAGTTGTTTTTGATTAAACTGCTTATAACAAACATTCAAAAATAAAATACCTAACTACCTAACATACCTTTCTTCTTCACAATATTAATAAAGCAAAACAAACTCAGTCAATTTTACAAAAGGTTACGTCATGTTCGGCAGAGGACACATGAAAGAGCTTGACAACTAATTTACTTTCACATGAAACGGACTCGTTTTGCCAAATCCTCTGAAACATTTTTGGCCCGCGCGACTATAGTGTACTATAAAAATCCTCTCCAAAAATGTCCTTGCATGCCGCGCCACGTCCGAAAATGATTTGTGACGTGAGACTTCTTGTCAGACTCCCAAAACTTAGGTATTTTATGATACATTTATTTTTTGTGGCAAAGCATCTGACGTCTGTATTATTTGTATTGAGAATACTCTGTTAGCAAAATAATGCTAGTTTTTATAGCTTTGAATATAAGAGCATTTGGATAGAAAAGATTTCCTATGTCCTATGTACATATGTATGTGATTCTTTATAAGAAAGTAAACAGGTTAATTACAGTCATCTCCGCAAGTATATGCAAAATAGCTTCTTACAGCCTTAAAACTTAGATACCAATAGTAGGTATACGTACAAAATTGAGATTTTATACATCTTAGGTATAAAATCTCGATTTTCGAAAATTGCAGTGTAACTGATGACTTCCCAATTTTGTTACATTTCCAACGTTCTTAGCGGGAAGATAGAAACATAACTATGTATTCATATTGTATATATCTATGTAACATCATTCGTCCTTTAGTTCAGTGGCCATAAATTCAGAGAGTGCACTCTGACAAGAATATTTGAGTGGTACTCTATTCCCATATAAAGTTACTACCTTTAAGATACATTTTTCTCTACAAATACTACAATATTACTGTAGGTAGTTCAATAAATCTATATGTTTACGTTGAAACTGCAAAGATTGCTGTCTCAGTAAAGAACTCTTGGATACATTCCAATACAATTTCTATGGCAAGCTATCTGATATATTTGTTTGGATATCTCTTAACCTCGCACAGATGATAAATTTAGTAGGAAAAATAAAGGATAATAGTTGTTACGACATCTACTCCATATCTGAGATTGAAAGTGAGACATCAAATAATGCCAGTCACAATGTTCTCTTCGTTAATTCAACAATAATAATAATAAATAATACAATATTTATCTATTAACATGCCTACTTGAACCGCTCATAGCCCGGCGGTTTGCGTAGACCCCCAGTAGTCGACATAGTTTAACTACGGGCGCGGTCGATAGTTGGATGGGTGACCGCTAGTGGCAAATTTCTTGTCCGTTTTCCTCCTCCGGAGGGCACGTAAAGCAATCCCAACAAACATTTAACAGGTCGCCACAACGTGCCAGCGATAACTTTTGGTTCTATAAGCTTGTCGCCGTTACGTCGCTATAACGTCGGTATCACCAAGAAAAGGCCCATTTTATACGACTCAGAGTCCTATAAAAGTCATATAGCAGTCGCGTAAGTTACTTTTTGGTCGCATAGTGGTCGTATAGAGGTCGTGTAGCGCACTTTTTGTCGAATTAAGGTGTTTATTACCGCTGCTTTACGACATTTGATCGTATACGAGTATCCAGCGCGCCTCATATAACGCAAAATATTAGTTGTCAAAGTGACAAAATATGTAATTATAAATATTACTGTTGAAAGCGAGACTCGGCCATTTTACTTATTCATCTTTGTTTTTACTTCGAAACTCAAGTTCAAGGACGGTTGATCTTATGGGAAATTAATTTCATCGAGTCTTATGTGCTAGTTTTAACTATATAATAAACGCGCCAGTGTAATTAATTAAATAAATAATATTTTACAGTCATTTTTGAAAAAACGTGTTTAAAATTACCTTTATACGATTCAAAGTGTTGGACAAGACCGTTATACAACTTCTATACGACGTTTCAATTTATGTCATTATTGGATTTGTAAACATTCCGCCATAGAAACAAAATTAGGGTTCAGTTTAGTAATTGTCAAGTGTGTAAAACCTTATTAATCACTATTGTTATTATCATTATTGTGTTGTTTGCTGGTTGAGCTGTCATTAAAAAAATACACGTGATACTGGATACAATAGATATCGATAAATTCTTAACAAAATTAGATTTATTAATTTGATACGTATTGCTCAAAATGACCATGGAAATTTACACATTTTGTACGCGCTGATCGTTGTTTCGGTTGCAGATTTTATACTAGTGACGAAACCGAACCTGCACATTTTATACTAACTGAAGAAACTGTTATATATTATATTTTGATAAATTTTGATTTTTTCTGGTGTCCAAGTTGCACTTTATGCCATAGGTATACTATAATTACCCAGAAGATGAATGTGAATTCTGTATTTAGAAATGATTTTTTTATAAAACTAAATATTTTTCTTGTAACTTGTACAGTAAGTATAGTAACATAGTACCTACTGGTGACGGCGTTTTAAAAAAATAAAGTACTGTTTACGGAACCATCTCCAGTTGGACTACAGTTAACTTGTCGCATACCTACTTGTATTCCGTACTTATATTCAGTTCGTATAGCGGTCGTAAAAAAGTGTTTGAATCGACTGAAAGTCGTATAGGAGTTTTATATACCACTCTAATACGACGTCGTGTAAAGGTAGTTTTCAAACCTCTAATACGACTAAAGTCGGTATAGAAGTCGCATAGACGTTTCTACTGCCACAACACTGCTTACACGACTGAATGTCGTGTAATAGTCGTATAGGGCAGTCGAATAGGCGTTTCTACGACGTTTTTACACGACTACAAGTCGAATAACTATAGGGGGCACTAAGTCGTATAACAGAATGAAACTACTTCTATACAACGCTTATACCACTATGAGTCGCGTAATTCCTTCTTATTCGACTAAAATGTTTGTTGGGATCGGACTCAGTTTTTATCAATATATAGCATCGTTAAGCCATGTCGGAGGAATTCAGGTGGCATGAAAACTTCTGGCACTGGGTTGGCCACTAATCCCTCTACCAATCCGCATTGGAGCAACGAGGTGGAGAATGCTTTAGACTAGTGAAATAGTCGTACCTTTGAATACATCTACTGTCGCACTATAATCATGTACGAAAAGTTATCATCTAGGTAAGAGAAACTCCATTTAGGCACTAGTTGATTAAATCCGCACTCTTATGAAAGGAATCCATCTACAGTGTTAAGCTTATGCATCGCAGTTATTTTAACTCAAGTAAAAATTCCGTTCTAAAAGCACCACGATTTTCAAAGAGCAGAAAAGAAAATGTTTAGTTAAGAATAAAAAGCCAGTCTTTGGAGCGAACAGTTTTCAAAGCGGATTAAAATTTAGATAGACGACATTAATTTTAATTCATATACTGGGAATTGGAATTCCCAACTCATTTTTTTCTTCATGAACCACTTAGTAAGTTCTCTCTAATCTATTAAGGAGGCTACGTACTCCAGTGTGCTGCTTCATTCCGGTATTTTTAGGTGAATAGAGAGTGACCAACCAAATGATCCACAAAAATTGGTACTCCAAATTAATCCTCATCTAGGTCTTTGTCTAACCCGAAACTGCTGCAGTTAGGGTTACCAGTTTGCCAAACCTAAAAGCCGGACAGATTGTCAACTTGGAAGTTGTAGGCAAAGGCGAAACAGTACTTATTAATAGTCAAAATCTATGTCAATGAATCAAATGTAAAAACCCTGATAAATTCCGGACAGGACGGACACCATTTTTTGGCCGGATACACAATCAAAAATCCAAACCATGTCCGGCTTTATCCGAATGCTTGGCAATGCTAGCTGCAGTAGAGAAACAATGCTTATAGCTCTTAGCTTGAAACTCCGTCGACTAACCACTTCGCAACTTCGACTACAATAGAGTTACGACGACAACAAAGTCCATACTTAAACACCAAGCTTAAATATTTACACTTTGTCATCTCGGCACTAGCATTCTCATTCTTTTGAGTGGCTTAGAATCACTAAAAGGATATGATGTACATTAAAACTTCGACTTATTTGCACGATTCGTGGCCTAAAATTATTCACGAACGGTTTATACATAGACTTGTGAAAGTGCCTTTATCGTAGGTATGTGTTGTCGGCTTAGAAAGGCGAGACAGAAAATAAAACAAATATTAGCTCTCGCGCTCCCATCCGGATATATTTATGTATGTATTTAAAACTTTATGTAAAAAAATTGGTTGCCTGTAAAGTCGGTATACGGGCGAAAGTTTTACGTGACAACGACTTTGAGTGGTAAAATAATTTTAATGTGAATATTCATTCGTATAGTAGGAAGAAGGATGAAATAATAGTAACAATTTAAAACATTTATTTATACAAAGAATTATATTTAAAACATTGTAACACCATCCGCCATCTAGCGCTGCTAACCGTTAGACCATTAACCATTAGTCACAACTAAGTGAGGTAATAAAAGAGATTACTCTACTTCTCCAGAGATGGCGCTGTACCATTTTCTGAAACACGCCAACGTGTGTACGCCGTAGCTACCATAAGTAATGTTAAGGAGGAAGGGACGCGTGCCTTTCACTTTTTATGTCTGTCTCTCTCGCTCTTAGGCGGGCTAACCATGCCCGAGTGGAAGGGATGCGTGCCTCTCACTCGCTCTCATTGTAAGCGCATAACGTGAGCGGAGCGTGACACAGTTTCTTGATACATGCGTGCGTGCGGTTATACATACCTACAGCCAGACCGAAAAACTTCTAAAAATAATAATTATGTAACCAAACATCCCTTGGCCTTAAGACCCTCCCTACTTTGTTCTCAAATATCTACCATGTAGATACAGATATAAACAAGAACATAATATTTAATTTAACATACAAGTAAGAATGCAAAATTGCTGGTTTTACGTTGAACGAAAAATCTAGTAAACGTAGTTCTCCAAAGAAACTTTTGTAACCCGTAGTCCCTGCGGGCCTGAATGTTCAACCCTTCTTTATTGTAAGTCGCAGAGGTTTGCCAGCTGGGCCGAATTGATGTGCCAAATTCCCATTTTCTCAAATAAGATTACAAAAACAAACTTCCACGCGACATTGAAGCGTTGTCATGAAACTTACATGAAACATGATTTATGTTTTGTTCGGGTGTAAAGCGGTCCTCGCTTGAGGTCTTGCTTCCTTCGCTTATTTATTTTATTTGAGCTTTTCTTAAATAAGCAGAATACTAAGTCTTATCAACTTTTGTTAACTATTCTTTATATGACAACGAAATAGGGTTGGCAAAAAAAAATTATATGAATGTACTAGCGAACCGCCCTCGCTTCGCTTCGGGACCCGTACGTATCAGCCGCCTAGGTACCGCTCCCGTAGGAATCTCGGGATAAACCCCGGATCCCGGGAAGGGGAATTCGGGAAGACAAACTTGTTAATTTTTTATATACATATAAATATGTTTGTTTAGAATTTATACCCATACGCGTAGGCGTTTTTCCCGAGTAAATTCCGATCCCGCGGGCTTTCCGAGATAAAAACTGTGCCTAAAAATCGGTTCGTGTTGAAATTAAACAAGTTTTTGGTGAAAACTTAAATTTATATTAATAAAGCATTCTGTACAATACAAGAAGTCAGAGCAGAGAGAATTTTTCACACATTCGTTATTCAAAATCTTTATAAATGTAGACTAGCAAAAGGTGCAATTTCATACAGATAATAAAACTTTAACACTCCCTCCAAATTGCAACTTTCCAAATATATCTAACAAGCACAAATTAACTCAGTATGGATAGTACAACTAGGCTCACATTTCAGTTTAAATTACATATTACAGACTAGTTAAAAAAAAATAAACTAAACAACCATAACAAAACTTCCTATTTGTACTGAAATACTAACACAGTTTTAAAAAACAAATTTGTTACAACATGCGCATACATTTCATGAATTATACCTGAATTTTGGACATATTCCTTAAATTGATTATTAAGATACTCAGTACCATTATCAGTTCTTAATTTTTTTATTTTTAAATCAAGTTGGTTTTCTACTAATACCTTAAACAGTTTAAATTTACTAAATACATCAGACTTATTGTTAAGAAAATAGACAAATACTTTCCTGGTATAATCGTCCACAAATGTTACAAAGTATTGTGCCCCTCCAACCGACTTGACTTCTAATGGTCCACAGACATCAGAATGTATGAGTTCCAAAGGTTTCTTTGCACGGGAACCTTCTTTAGGAAACGGCAGCCTGGACTGTTTTCCCTCTTGACAATACTCACACACCATGTTCAACTTATTTTCCCTTAACTTGACACCTTCTGTACAATTAGGGAGCTTGCTCACATCAGATAAGTTGAGATGACCCATCCTTTGATGCCACAGGTAGCTATCATTTTCACCTGAGCTACACGCATATGCTGACATAGTACTTGTGTTTAAACGGTACATATTGTTAACTAATTTGCATGACAAAACTTCTTCTTTTGAGTTATTGAGTATTTTACAGCCATCTTCATAAAACTGTACGGAATGCCCCTTTTTAATAAGCTGACTCACCGAGAGAAGATTGCTTGCTAATTCAGGTACAAATAGTACATTAGTTACTTGTATTTTATGTATTTTTCCATGCTTATCGGTAAGAAACAGATCAACTTTCCCACAGCTTTTTACGGCAAGCATTTTATCATTTGCGATACGGATGCTTGTAACTGGAGCTGGCGATATGTCGTAGAGCCAGTCCTGCCTCATAGTTAGGTGCATGGATGCTCCGGAATCAACAAACCAACTATTGCAATCATTTGAAGTTGATGCTGAAAATACGGCGACATATCCGTTTTCTTTTTCTGTTTGCTTATTCTGTTCCTTCCTTTTTGATCTGCAATTCTTGCTAATGTGACCATATTTATTACATTTAAAACAACGTGGCCCTTTGTTTACTTTCAATGTACTTTCTTGTGCTCTCTGCTGATATTTGTTTCTTGCATATAATGCCACTGACTCGGAGCTCTTTATTTCCTGTAAGAGCTTAGTCTTCACAGAGTCCGCTGTAATCGGCACACCCGAACTTTCAATTGCCATTATCATTGGTTTATATACGTCTGGTAGGCCAGCAAGTAACAAAGTACCCAGCCACTCATCATTAATATCAAATGAGATATTTCGTAATTTATGTGCTGTTGTCATGATTTTATTGACGTAATTTTCTATATCTTGACAATTATCCAATGTGGTTGTGATCAAATCTTTTAGTAACCCAACGCGACGAGTCAACCCTTTGTCATCGAAAGCTTTTTGTAAGTTTGTCCAAACCTCTTTTGCAGTTTTAGCTTCTTGAATGTGAATGTAGTTTATTGAGTCAACCAATAATATTATTTTTGATTTTGCTTTCAGATCGAGTTTTGGATCGACTTCCTTGCCTTCGTTTTCAATACAACACCAGAGTTCTTCATGTTGCAAAAATGTTTGGACGGCAAATCGCCACGTATTGTAATTATCACGTCCAACTAATTTTTCAATAAAAGCAAATGAATTAGACGCCATCTTATTGTTCTTTCCAAATTGTCAACCCCGTGTTCGAGTGAGCTTAGGTCGTATCACTTTTATGACCGGCGACCTTGTTTTCACTTTTTTGCACAAAACTTTTACCTGTTGTATATATTTCCTTTGATCTAGATAAATTATACCTTTCTCTCTGTCTCTTTCTACATGTATTCCTAAACAGTGACGTAGCTCTGCAATATCTCTTATATTGATCTTTGTATACCTCTTTCTTAAACTGTATAAACACAGATTTTATATCCATTCTTATTCCCTAGAAAATACACATACATACACTTTTCTCGAAAAATCATCGACAATGGTTATGAAGTACTTTCCACCTCCAGCGGAAGGTATCTCCATCGGACCACAAAGATCGGTGTGTATTATCTCGAGCAATGCCTTTGCTTTAGAATTAGACTGTGGAAACGGAAATCTGGTTTGTTTGGCTTCACAGCAGAATAAACAAAACATTTCTCACCTGGATCTGATGCACATCTTTACATATTTAGGTCCGAATATTTACTTATTTACCCATGTTATGCACGGAGACTGCATCATTGTTCGCCACCGTTATCTTTTGGATCGGAGGTGTCTCGAAATCGTACATCCAGTCTGAGCGTCTTGACATATGCATTGTTGCCCCTGAATCTATGTACCAATCATCAGGATCGATTGAGCTGTGAGCTGAAAAAATAGCTACAAAATTACTTTGATTATTATTTTGATTAATATTTTTTTCGACATTGACTTTTGTAATGTCCGTATTTATTGCAACCATAGCAAAGTGGGCCTTTTCCTTTTAATTTGCTATTTTGCGAGGATACACCATTGTACATAATATCTCAATGGGATACACTGTTATTTTTGTGCTTTATGAGGAATGCTGCGGAATCTGACACTTTCACCTCTTGCAACAATTTCGTTTTGACAAAATCTGACGAAATTTTTATGCTTGAACTCTCCAAACCCATAATCATAGGCTTATAATTTTCCGGTAAGCCCGCTAGCATGAGAGTTCCGAGCCACTCGTCTCCGACTTCAAAACCAATATTTCGTAACTTATAAGCTGTACTCATAATTTTATTTACGTATTCCTCAACGCTAGCACAACTGTCCAATGTAGTGTTGATTAGGTCCTTTAACAAGCCAACTTTCCTTGATAGCCCGGAGTCCTCGAAGGCATTCTGAAGGTTTTGCCATACTTCTCGAGCTGATGTAGCATTTTCGATATGAACGAAGTTGATCGGCTCTACCAACAAAATGATCTTGGTCTTAGCTTTAGTGTCCCTCTTGGCATCTTGACCTCCCGGATCAACACAATCCCATAATTCCTCATGTTCCAAGTATGATCTTACGGCAAACTTCCAAGTCGCATAATTTTCTCGACCGGCGGAGTTTAGTTAAGTATTTGAATATTCGGCATACTCATGATGGAAAATATTTATGGGATACTTTAATTGCAATAAATAACATCAAAAAAACGTTTTTATTTCTGGTATTCTGGGCCCATAACCTGTTGAAATTAAACAAGTTTTTGGTGAAAACTTAAATTTATATTAATAAAGCATTCTGTACAATACAAGAAGTCAGAGCAGAGAGAATTTTTCACACATTCGTTATTCAAAATCTTTATAAATGTAGACTAGCAAAAGGTGCAATTTCATACAGATAATAAAACTTTAACAGTTCGGCAGTTTTTGCGTGAAGGAGTAACAGACACACAAACATATTAATGCACTTATTAAAGCTATAAAGAGCAATAATATTCATATCCGTAGTTTTAAAACTCTAATTTTGTTAATGAAATTCAGATATCAAACGACATGGCAGCACCACCCATTCACCGTCATCTATTGCAACGGTGACCGGCCTAGGCGAGACTCAAATTAGGGGATTCCTTAAACTATCCTATTGGATAGTCCAGTTAGCACTTAGCAGTAGGTGTTTGAATATTACCTACTTGTTTAGTTTGTTGTTAAGTATGAGGACCTGTGACTGTTAGTCATAGTTAGTCCTGTTAGTTTTTGCTAGTGATTGTCCAGTTGTAAATATTGTTAATAAGTGTCTCGTTCTAATTCGTTCCCAGATGCGTTGTTTCCCTTGAGGACTGGGTGAAAAAAGTGTAACCGGCTCCACACCTTTCAATCCGGAACACAAGTGCTCTTAATAGTACATTACGATACGGTGCGTAAAGTTGGCCATTTTTGAACGGCGTGAAGTTAGCGCACGAGCGAAGCGAGTGCGATATACGCCGTTCAAAAATGCAACTTTACGAACGAGTATCGTATATTATTTTATAGCACGAGTGACATAAGAGGGAGAAATGGTACTCGTACCGTGATGGACGGTGGTACTTCCCTGGGTGAACTCTAGGCTCTAACCACCAAACATATGCCTACCTATACATTCATTACCTGTACGTTCAAATTCAGTCAAAGATGTAATTAGGCTACCCTTAAATTAAACTGAAGAGCGTAGAAAAGTCGTGTCTGCTTATAGGGGGGTTAAGAAACAGTACCAGAATATGAATTTAAAAAAAAAAAATTTTATAAAAAAAAAATCTCGGTCTGTTTGCGCGCGCTAATCTCCGGATCGGCTGAACGGATTTTTATGGGACTTTCACTGGGAGATAGAGAAGCTTTTGGAGCAACACATAGGCTACTTTTTATCCCGGAATTCCAGCGGGATCAGAATTCACGATGGAAAAACTCCTATGCACAAAGGCGCGGACTTAAATTTTTATGGGTCTTTCACTGGGAGATAGAGAATGTTCTGGAACAACATAATATAGGCTACTTTTTATTTCGGAATTCCCGCGGGAACAGGTTTCACATGGGAAAAACTCCTATAGTCGGAGTCGTGGGCTTAGATTTTTATGGGACTTTAACTGGAATATAAAGGAAGTTGTGGAACAATATACAGGCTACATTTTATCCAGGAATTCCCGAAAGATCAGAATGCATGCGGGAAAATCTCATATGCGGGAACGAAGTCGCTGATTCAGATGTTTATAGGACTTTCAGTGGGAGGTTATGGTGCATTATATAAGCTACTTTTTGTTCCTGACTTCTCGCGGGATTACAAACTTTGTGACACCGAGTTCCACGCGTGCGGAGCCGCGGGCACAGCTAGTTTTCAATAAGCGAACAATAAATCATAAAATACTATTTTCAACACACTTGCTCGTAAAGTTGCTATTTTTTCTTTAGTCTTACGCCCGGAATGCGGTTTATTACACACTAGTGCGTTTTACTTTTCACTGCCGCACTAGTGTTTTTCTTATTCCACTTTTTTTTTAATATCCGTAAAGAGGTTGTTACCAAAAGATTTGTTATTTTGTAAATAAATAAACTTGTTGTACTTAGTCAAAATCTGATAAGATAAGATTATACTTCATCTAATTATCTATTAAAGCATTTAAAAAATACAATATTTTAAATCATTAATTACCGTAAATTCTTATTAGAAATACATAATTATTTAGTTTAATATATTGTGGCTGAATGTTCGGTGCCTCTGGACTTAACCTGCGCGCGCATAGTTATTCAACCAAAGATACGGCGCGCGAAAAAATAAACCGCGCCATTTTGTGCAAACATTTGTTCGTTTATAATTTGCTGATTTGTGACTGAAAAATGTCGATACCTAATTGTTTTTTTCCTCGCAAGTGTGTTGAAAAACGTCGTATGATACGCGTGTGCTTTGTTCATTACAGTCTTGGCTCTATTACAGCCCTCGCCTTGCGGCTCGGGCTCAATACCGCCTCGACTGTAATGACCAACTTCGCGCACTTGTATCATAATGTACTATTATTGTACAATAACTTTCATCATTAATTCAGTGTTACACCAACTGGGTAGGAACACTTCAGCAAGTTTAAAGCGACAGCTTAACGTGAACAAACTTTGAAGCGTACTGTGCATCAGGTGTCTGCTTACAGACGACCTTTTAACATGCAAATAGCGCGACCACTTTAACTTGAGCCTGAGTGCCTCTCACTTTGAAATTTAAAGGAGAATTACACTTTACAGCGAAGAACGAGAGTTATTGATAAACACTTTGGGGTTTTATAAGGAACGCTCTGGAGGGTGTAAAGCCCTATCCATCCTTTAATCCCAGTTACTTACCTTGTAATGCAACCCGCTGTTTAAGGAATAGGATGTGGCACTACACCTATTTGTGTCGCCGAAAACATCGAATTACCACTCGCGTCAAAAATGAATTTATTACGCATACCCACAGTTCAATTTAGCTATGTAGCATTGTTGTTTTTGTTTCCGATGGTATAATTTACTTGACAGGTTATCCCCACCGTTCGAAATCGTCCGTGAAATGTTTCAGTCATTTTGTCGAAAAGCCAACTAACAGGCCTGTTTCCTTTGTCCTATTTGGTGAGCAATATATTTTTGATTCTTCTCGATCGAAACGTTTTCGTTTTTAAAAATACTTTATTTGAGGACTATTGGAATATAAAAACCAGCCAAGTGTGAATCGGACTCGCCCATGAAGGGTTCCGTAGTAGCAAATAACATAATATACGGTGTACATAATATGCGGTATAAGATTTATGACGTATTAAAATCAACGCCATCTCTAGGACCGAAAGGTAACTAAACTATCGCTGAGGCGTCGAAAGTATGGGCGCCCACTTAAATATTTATTTTATTCTATTTTTTAGTATTTGTTGTTGTTGCAACAGAGATACATCATCTGGAAAATTTCAACTGTGTAACTATTACGGTTCATGAGATACAGCCTGGTGACAGAAAGACAGATAGACGGACAGACAGCGAAGTCTCAGTAATAGGGTCGGGACCCTATTACTGAGACTTCGCCTTTTACCCTTTGGGTACGGAACCCTAAAAAAGGAAAACAAAAAACGAATGTCAGTAAAACAGTTGGATGTCGCAATGAGAACTTTGCGGCAATATTTGATTTACACTAAACTTTATATATAGCACAATATTCCATATTCCATCCAAAGGATCTTTCGAGCACCAATATTGCATTATTACTTTACTCGTCGTACTCGTGCTCATGTCCTAAATAAATATGGCTTCTTACTTTCGTGTGGCCCGCGTACTTCTTCTGTTGCTCAAATTTAAATATACATTTTCTTGTATATAGATGTCCTAATCACTAAATTATCAAAGGCGGAAGACTGACGCTCGAAACACTAAGCTTAATGTTTCTAGTAAGCCTAGCCTTATGTAAGCCTGGTAGCCGGTAGCCGTACAAAAGCTGCACGTATGATGTTAATCTCGGTCATTACTTATCCTTTATCATAGCGCTTCTTATTACGTGGGAATAAAACGTGCAACGACAATGCTCGCATTATCAGGCTTCCAACGATCTTTATGTTCGGATAAAATTTGAATTTCATATTCAAAGAAGAGATTTCATAAACTAAATACAACACTGAGGTACAAACGTGCAGAAACGAGTGAGATGGGTGGGCAGAGTGAGAAGGAAAGAGATAAGATTAGAGAAGGTAAAATGAGATGAATTGAAAGGAAGATGTTTTTGGTGATTGAATAAGGTGAACAGGCATTTGATGTCGGACGTGATCGATAACAAGATGATTATTATGTATGGTGAAAAAAATTAAGCTTAAAAACTTTATTTTTACTTTATCCATACTAATATTTTATATGTGAAAATGTCTGTCTGTAGGCCATTATTATTTATCTAGAAGATACATAGTGGCAAAATTGTAAAATGTCCAATTAACAGGGCAGCTTTGTAACCTAAAATCCTTATATAATTAATTAGAATTGCTACAAGATACTACAAAATTAGTTAGTTTCAGTAGCATTATGTTATCTTTGGCAAAATAACTTCTAAATTGCATTTTTGAAATGTAGTAGTACCTGGTAGTAAGTAAGTAAGTGGTTGTGTGACCCATGGACATCAATAACAGTGAAAATATTGCTGGTAAAAAAGAAAGCCATATATTTCTGGGCTGAGAAGACGAATGTGAGACAAACGCTTGTGACGGTTAAGAGAATAATAAAGTAGATGTGTAGAGTGACGAGGTTGGATAAAATGAGAAATAAGAAAATCAGAGGCAATCGGAAAGCTACAAGGGAACCGCATATCGTGGCATGGTTATGTTATGAGGCGAGAGGAATTGCATATGTCAATAAAAGTGAAGCATATTTTATGAAAGAAGAGGATGAGGATGGCCAAAGATAAATAGATAAGTGATTTAGAGAACAAGTAACAGCTAAGTGGTAATAATAGAAGGAAAGGAGATATTGCGACAAGTTAAAGTAATATCACGAAATTGGCAGACAGATGGTTAGAAAATACTCCAAAGGGATGATATGGTATGGTCTAGGCCCACTAAGTACGTGATAAATAGTGCCCTAATGGAGATTGATGGTGAGAAAAATTAAATATTATTATTATTTAACTAATCTGAAATCACTAAGTCACAATAATTACGAGTACTAAACTATACTCGATTCGCGTTCGATATGTAATTCTTTTAAATGGCAATCCACATAAATGCCGGATTTCTTCCCCTGCGATTAAGGTCCATTCCAGATTGACATTGAGAATTTAAAATCCCTTTAGTAAATTTTGCTTACAACCTAAATTGAACTGTGAACACGCATAACAAACCATTTAAGATGGGTAGGTATGATTCTATATTCGACTCAAGTAGGTATGTATACAAAATTTGAATTAAATTACTAAACCAATCCGCAGTGGAGCAGCTTGGCGGAAATGCTCTAGGCCTCCTCAATAATGAGGGGAGACCCGTGGTCAGTAATGGGCCATTAATGGGTTGCAGCCAAGCCATACATAATTTTATTTATTTCACTATTGTATTCATAGTACATTGATACAGAGGGTACTAACAAAGTTACATGGAACATATTATATGAACAGACTGAACAGGCTTAGTTTTGAACTCTGCAAACTGTTTCAGGGAACGTTAACCATTATCGGAAACTTGTCATTGAGAAGAAGCGAATTATTACTATCTCTATAACCCAGAATAATTGGTTTTCCTTGTGTCAATACTATGCAATATTTTGGTGAAGCCGCTGTAAATTCGTTTACTATAAAATACATACCATATACATATAACTATTTATTCACTATTTATTGTATAACATACATAACTATTTATTCACTATTTATTGTAAACCTAAAAGACTAGAGTACAAGGTTAAATTTAATTCCAGATGGCATTGTCCACTAGCCAACTCTGTGATATACAGCGTGATTCTACGTCTCATCTCCAATCTAAAACAACCTTCTAATGTGTCCTGCCCCCTCCATCCATTTAAAGTTTAGTTGTACATTTTGTTGTTTCTCCTTGAAAAAATATTCAAAGACATGAAGCTTCACACGTGTATAATTTGAATCTAAGCCCCGATTTTGGAGTCTACCGATCAAATTACTTGGTTATCACGACTTTTTAAGCTATTGCATAGCTTTTATCGCGGGCCTTGGGCGTGGAGACCGAATTGAGAAATTTCGTAACGAAAACACCTAATATATAATCAAAGACCTAACACATCTCTCTATGTCTCTCACACTCTCTCTCTCACTCACACTCGTGACATCTATCGATAAATACCAGATCTTTTAACTGAGTTAACTAACTTTTACTTTATAACGGCTAAACCGATTTGGCTAATTTTAGTCTTGAAATATTCGTGGAAGTTCAGGGAAGGTTGCAGCGATGAGAAAATATGGAAATATTGCGAGGAAAATACTAAAAATGAAAATTTTAATTTCCCATACAAATCTTACCTGTCAAACATTTGATTTTCGCCCCGTCGGTTCGGTATTTTAAGAATAATTACATGTAGATCTGGATTAAATAAGGCGTTGGAATCGACAACATGTATTCATAATAGTCGAATTATCGCGTATTTAGATTTAAAACATGCAAAATAACATAGACATATAGACATGACATGACATAAAATAATGACACTATAATGACTTGAGGGTGATAGAGACAGTGCCATACAGGCAAGGCAAGCAGTAAGGCACTGTCTCTGTCACCCACACGTCATTCACGCGCTAAAAGATCGTTGTAGGACTTAAATGTCAAATGTCAATTTTCTTTTTAAAAAGAATTATTTTGTCAACTGAAATAGTTCTTAATGCTTTTGTTCAGAATATTTAAATCTTCTTTGCACAAATTAATGCATTATCCGTTTCTAATAAAGATTAAAATGTCTTGCACCTATAATGTGACGTTATGATGTAACAATTAGGCTTACGTCATTATTATGCGTCTCTTTCAGTGATATTGCCTATGAACTTTGATGTAACTTTTGATAACTAGGCAACTAAATGAAAACTGGTACACCACTTTCTTGGCCCACTGTAAAACAGTGAATATCTGTACTCGTATAATTTGTGTACAAAGTGTTTTAAATATGAATAAACAAAGTGCATTTATTAATGAAGAAAGTCACGAAAAAATAGTGAAAGAAAATGAGTTAGTACTCTATATACATTAATTTTATTATTATTATCACAAATGCAGTATTATTTTTTGTTTTGTTAATTTATATATAATGCTATGCAATAGCTTTACCGCGGCAGTCTCCGAGTGCCACACGTCTTTTTTTTATTAATTAATGAACATCGTGCTGCTTCGTACCTTCGTTATTAAAGCCTCTGACCATTAATAACCCTGGTCCAGCTATAGAAATTTTATTTCAAATGTTTTTCTTTGAAAATAAAATTGCAAATGCATTTTTTCAGTATTCCGATTTTTTATTACCTCTGAGAAATGAAGGCAGTCGGGAAAAAGCAGTATTTCTTTCACTTATTTCCAGAACAAACAAAAGAAATGACGTGGCCAATTTTATACCTGCCCCTCGTGGCAATACGTTGCTTTACGTAAAGGCGTGACATAATAACATTCACGAATATTTATATTTGTTCGCTGCGTAAGTTTTATTTTTATGATAAGACAGAAGAAAAAGTTTATGAGTATAACGTTGGTAAGGTTGGCATGTAAGTAAAATTTTTCCTACCTGGCTACCAGCAACCTTTATGCTGTACTTTTCTTTATTGACACTAAAAGTTTGTCACGTGTGGTTAATGTAGGAAGATAATATTTCTTTCCCTTAATAAAGTTAAGACACTGTACCTAATTAAGCCAAATAAATAAATGAAAGGTTTACATAATCACTCAGATAATTATATTGATATTAATGATATTGTGGTGTAAAACGGAATAATACCTACATTTTGTAAAACAAAAAAAAATAATTAATGTCTGCAAAATTATCCAGGTCACTGACATTTCTTTCTTCCAGACGTAGCCCCAAAATCCCCGGCCCCCGAAATGCCTCTCAAGTATCAAAGAGCCCTAAATTTTGTAAGTATCGACCATTTTCTTGTAACAACAAAAGTAAGGCGCCGCAAATTATTATACCTGTCTATCACAGGCTATATTGTAACAAAAGTAGGGCACCGTCAGAATGTTGAATATTCATCACAATTATACGTTAAATCTTAATTCCTTTTATGTTCGAATTATACTTGTTTTAAACAATAGGTATATGATATGCACAAGACCTACTATAAAGATAATTTGGATTTAATTGTGAAACATAAATAGAGAAATACAATATTTTAAAATAAGCTTCTGCTGAAATGTGAACTCTAGATATAAATGAGAATTGTTAAAAGCTATGAATGATTCATAATCGTATGTCTGACTTAACCTAGTGAGGGTTCAAAGATCTACGAATGTTCGTGAGATTTTATTGGATATTATTGGACACTATTTTATAGGCGGCTTCTGTATGAACCCCAAAGTCTTTTAAAAAATATATATCATTTCATTCATTTATTCATTCTATAAGATTTATTTACAACTGAAAACAAATTTCCATTTTTTTAATGAATATTGTAATAAAGTATTTTTACTAAATACTTATTATTAAAAAGATATTAGGTACATTGTATTTTATCATTAAGGTAAAAAAGTAAAAACGCTTAGTCTATACAAGTCGCAGAATCGCAGGTTATAAATCGACCAGCCCATTCGCACACCTTACACCAGCGTCCTGAATCAATAAACGCAAACATCCGTCAGGACCGGCACAAAGCAAATAAAAATAGATTTCTGAAGAGAACACACAGGAGGATCGTCGGTTGTTAAAGAAAAACGTCCCCAATATTTTATTGTCGTGACAGATTTCGTTTCTTTGTATTTGTTCACTGAAAAATATACCTACTTATACTTAGAGAGATCAATTGGTACATAACTGGACTATCTCTGTTAATATTATAAATGGAAAGTAACTGTCTTCAACATCACTGGATCGATGGTATGATGGTTTGATGATGATGATGATTGATGGTTTGAGTTTGGTTTGGTTTGAGACCTAAAACAGATATGGAATAGTTAATGTGAAAATAGATACTATCCCTTGAAATAATATTAACGGTACTTTGTCGTTTTCCGACTCCTGCCCACGTTTAGAAAGTAGCTAAATTGGTAGTAAGTGAAGTGAAATAAATGAAATAAATAAAAAAGACGTGTGGCACTCGGAGACTGCCGCGGTAAAGCTATTGCATAGCATTATATATAAATTAACAAAACAAAAAATAATACTGCATTTGTGATAATAATAATAAAATTAATGTATATAGAGTACTAACTCATTTTCTTTCACTATTTTTTCGTGACTTTCTTCATTAATAAATGCACTTTGTTTATTCATATTTAAAACACTTTGTACACAAATTATACGAGTACAGATATTCACTGTTTTACAGTGGGCCAAGAAAGTGGTGTACCAGTTTTCATTTAGTTGCCTAGTTATCAAAAGTTACATCAAAGTTCATAGGCAATATCACTGAAAGAGACGCATAATAATGACGTAAGCCTAATTGTTAAGAATACGTACATCATAACGTCACATTATAGGTGCAAGACATTTTAATCTTTAGAAACGGATAATGCATTAATTTGTGCAAAGAAGATTTAAATATTCTGAACAAAAGCATAAGAACTATTTCAGTTGATAAAATAATTATTTTTAAAAAGAAAATTGACATTTGACATTTAAGTCCTACAACGATCTTTTGGCGCGTGAATGACGTGTGGGTGACAGAGACAGTGTCTTACAGTTTCCCTTGCCTGTATGGCACTGTCTCTATCACCCTCAAGTCATTATAGTGTCATTATTTTATGTCATGTCATGTCTATATGTCTATGTTATTTTGCATGTTTTAAATCTAAATACGCGATAATTCGACTATTATGAATACATGTTGTCGATTCCAACGCCTTATTTAATCCAGATCTACATGTAATTATTCTTAAAACACCGAACCGACGGGGCGAAAATCAAATGTTTGACAGGTAAGATTTGTATGGGAAATTAAAATTTTCATTTTTAGTATTTTCCTCGCAATTTTTCCATATTTTCTCATCGCTGCAACCTTCCCTGAACTTCCACGAATATTTCAAGACTAAAATTAGCCAAATCGGTTTAGCCGTTATAAAGTAAAAGTTAGTTAACTCAGTTAAAAGTTCTGGTATTTATCGATGTGTGGGTGCACAGACATAGTGACTATGTCTGTGTGTGGGTGATGGGGGTGTAAGGTTTTTTTCGTTACGAAATTTTTGCATTCGGTCCCCGCGCCCAAGGCCCGCGATAGAAGCTATGCAATAGCTTAATAATAATATCTTTATAATTAGCATTACACTTAGGTATTACCTATATCTTTTGTCTATTTGTCAGTATATCCGTGCATTTATTATTATCATTTAATCAGTTTCAGCAGCGATTCGGAATAGTAAGTAGGTACTTAGGTATGTTTAAAATAAAATATTCACTAATATTACATACCTAAAGACGAGCAATATTCAATTTTATAATTGTTTTGTCTTTCGTATTTCATCACAGTAAGTATTAAGGTATATTTTAAGCGATGCTGATATTCAATAAAGATAATGGGGTAAAGGATATTATAATAGCTCCTTGAATTTAACATTTCAACAGATATATTTTAAAACCAAATATCTGATAGCAACCAAGCTTACCCTTTTCAATTGTATTGTAATGTACAAAATTCACTTCAATTTCAAAATATTTGGAACAATAAATGCCCAATAAAGGGGCGTCTGAACAATCGACAATCAATTTACATTATTATCTGGAACGTGAAATAATAGTAGATTGTTACACAAGGGACGTTTTTTTTTTCAGTAAAAAGTTTTCTTACCATTTTATAAGAAAAGAGATTGTTTACCAAGGAGTTTTGCATAGCTTGAACTGTAATGTGAACATTACAATTCAAGCATAGTGCGGTAATGTTGCCTTGAATTGCAAACACCAACTTACAAGGAGACTTTCCACCATAGTAATCCCTAGTTACTGAGCAAGTATGATATAAATTAAATTATCGCTGTTAATTTTGTAAATAAATTTTCATTTTAAATACATTTTGACCCCGTTTCAAGAAGTAGGTACCTATATAAGTACCTATTGTTTTATGGCTTACCGTGTTCAATCCCGTGCTCGAACATTTTTACATTACAAAAAATTAACACAGCTTTTATAGCTGGGAATACTATGAATGTGTCAAAAACTTCGCATAGTCGTCAAAGCTATAGTCCTACAAGGATCTTTTGGTGCGTGGCTGACGTGAGGGAGGAAAAGATCGTTGTAGGACTAGGTTTAGGCCGAGGCCGCACTACGGCTAAACCGCCGTGGTTTCCTACCGCGTAAATTTTGTAACTCAAGGAAAGCAATACAAGCGGTCGCACTTGCGGTTTCTGATAATGTATGCAAATCGTGCGGTTACGCGGTTACCGCCGCGGGAAAAAACCGTGGTGCGGCCTCGCGCTTATGACGGTTTTTGCTCGCACTCCAAAGCGCGCGCATCACATCTTCAAATTCATGTAGGTAATAAAAGTAATTGCATTTTAAGTCAAAACACGCTTATTTATAAGAAAAGGTAGCGTTAGAGGAAGATTATCAGTTTACCTAGCTTAAAAATCGCTAACACTATACGCAAATTCTAATATAGTTGACCCCGCCAATCTGGACGGATCTAACACCAAAGACTCGTTCGTAGCCAGCAAAAGTACATTATTGGATAGGAACAGGTTGGTTGGACCTAAAGATGGTTGGAACCATTAAATCTCACTTCGTAGTAGTCACTCACTCACTCGATCACTACGCTTAAGTATTCATTATTATAAGTAGATACCATTATAAAATTTCCAAGTAAAAATAACGTCCTATTTCATCACCAACTTTTCAATTTTTACAACTGAAACGAAACTGATATAAAATAAAAAAGTTTTTCTTACGAAGCTGTTCTCAGCGAACTTGGCAAATGATTCCGTCTCATTCTACCTAGTTCGGTGGATAATGGTGCGCGAGAAAGTTTGCCAGCGTCTAATGGTGCGTGATTAATAGTTTTCGTATCAGTAGCTGGATTAAGCCTGTTTGTTATTATGAAACGACTCGTCAAGTTTGTTGGGAAAAATAGCATTGAAACAACAGTTTACTTATCTGGCGATTTCACAATTTTGGTCGTTCACGCACCAAAAACACTTAGACTGTCTTTCTGCAACAAAAGGTGCAATATCGTATGAATTCGTCAATTTTACACATGTAGGTACCTAGATATAATTTCAGTCGTTCGAATAATGCAATCTGACCATTGTCACTCCTGTTTTACAATAGTAATACGAAAAATTAATCGTTAATTTTTTTATAAATTATTGACGTGACAACGTCTTATAAATTGGTTTGCCGGGTGGCACTTCAAGAAACTGCGTTAGTAGCTCCGCTCACGTTACTTATAGTAGCTACGGCGTACACACGTTGGCGTGTTTCAGAAAATGGTACAGCGCCATCTCTGGTTAAGTAGAGTAATCTAGTTTGTTACCTCACTTAGTTGTGACTAATGGTTAATGGTCTAACGGTTAGCAGCGCTAGATGGCGGATGGTGTTACAATGTTTTAAATATAATTCTTTGTATAAATAAATGTTTTAAATTGTTACTATTATTTCATCCTTCTTCCTACTATACGAATGAATATTCACATTAAAATTATTTTACCACTCAAAGTCGTTGTCACGTAAAACTTTCGCCCGTATACCGACTTTACAGGCAACCAATTTTTTTTTTATTATAAATTATCGTTAATTTTATTGGTCTATTAGACTTTGGGCTTAAAATCAGCGTAAAAGATTTTTTATTTATTTATTGGGTAACCAACATAAGTAACAGCTGCACATCCATAGCACAATTCTAAACTTAATATTATTTTATCTTACTGTTCTTATAATTTTATGGTAACCACAGCATGCTTGGTACTACATTGCTAGAAATGCAAATAATTAAAATCATGATTAAAATATATATGTAGGAGCGAGACCAAAGTCCTACGCTGATCTTGTAACGCCACCTATGAGTAATCGATGGAACTAGTTTTAGGAACCTAACGCCATCTATGAATGATGGCCGGAGCTACTTCTGGAAACGAAACAGTTATTGTTTGGGCATGGTCGGTATGGAGTGGGGGTAGAGATGGCGTCGTAGAGAACCATAGCTGTCATGATCATTCTGAATTGAGCGCTTAGACCGAGCGGACGTGTCGAACCCACTGCCATACCAAACTTGCCGCGTTTCCAAGTTAAATTTGAATTAATCGTGCTGATCCTTTGCCACTTTGCTATTATTTTGTCGTCAGCTTTATTTCTAAGTTTAATTTAATGTAATCTGAATTAATTTTGGTGATAACTGTATTGAAGTGTTGGAATAGACGTTTAAACTCAGTGTACAGACTATTATTTCTTATCCCCAGTCACGTATAACCCAAAGTATAACAACCGCTCTGACCCTGGCTCCGAGATATACAAAATTGAGTTACATTAAATTAAGTTAAATTAAAATTAATTAAAATTAAAATTAATGAGATCGTCAAATTAAAAGAAAATGAAGTCAGTCTCAAAAAATTGAATAAAATCAAATAAAATGAATCAAATTAATTAAAAATACAATAAATTACAAAAATAAATGAGATAACATAATAGTAATAAAATAATAATCAACATTCATTAAAATAAAATTATTAAATTACAATTACAAATTACAAAAATACATTCATTTAGGTACTTTTTATAATAAATTATCATAAAACAATAAAATTCAAAAACAAGGTAAGGTAACTAATTTTTTTCTATATTTGAACAAAAAACCACTGAAAGGTTGATGAAGCTCGTGTAAGTAGAAGCTAGTTTAAATCAAATTTATTACAGCGCCAGGTAAAACAAACTATTGGAAAACCTGTCAAACTTGTGAAGTTCCTGTATGATTTCTACTTTACAGTTCCTGTAGTTATTTACTTCTGTCGGTATTAGCGCTTATAAACGCTTTGTTTAGCTTCTGGTCTTTATTTTAGTACCTACATAGCTATGCATCATACGTGTTTTTGCGTAGAACATACACAAACACATTCTTGATGCCATTATGACAGATAAAACTATTGACCAAAAAATATTATTAGTAACCTGTGTTTACTTGCTGCTACGGAACCATTCATGGGCGAGTCCGACTCGCACTTGGACAATTTTTATTAGTTCTAGTCATTGAATTTCTATATCTTGTCCAAAACTTTTGATGCCTACGATAATGTTGTTTCTTAAACGTCAACCGCCGCAATCTGAGATCTAGAAAACACATACAATCATAGATCGTTGAGGGTAATTAAGAACCAATAATTTTAAGAAATATACTTACCTATTAACTTCAATAAATTAAGCTCTGTATTACTGCCATCAAATTGGATTGAAGTAAGTACCTACCTCTTTTAAAATAAGAATTCAATTAAGCATTGAAAATCACACTTTAAACCGAATTAAAATTGAAAGGCACTTTGTTTAAGCATTGACAAAGCTTAATTAAAGTCATAAATTATTAGCTTTCAGAATAGCACTCGCATGCAGATAATTATCTCGCGCAATTTATCTGAGGAAATAAAGACTGTAATTTCCTTTCAAGCGGGAACGGTCTTAATTAAGCGGTTATCGCATTCTTATTCCTTGTTCCACAAAATGTTTAATTAGAAAGGAAAGCCCCATCTCTCATAATTCCAACTTCAAAGAGTTAGACATATTCATATATTCCTTTCTATTTTATTTTTTATGATTTATTTATAGAAGATTACTCTTTTATCTTCTTATTGTTATTTTGAAATTACAAACAGACCCTTCCAGTTTTATTTATTAATTTATAGTTATTAGTAACTTGCGTTCAATACAAAACTTTTTAGAACTGCACGTCCAAACTCCTTGATTTACTTTATACCTATATGTAACATTAATAATTTATGCGTGCGTGTTATCTTATAAGAGCAGCCGGTGTGTAATTAGGGCTCGTTACGTACATATGTTACCGGAAATGTATGAAATCTAGGAATTGTATACATTTCCTAGGAATTGTATACAATTCCGATATCGTATTAGGAAATTTATATGTCGTGGCCACATCTTAGATTTGTTCACTTCAAATAGTCGCATTTCATGAAATGGGCAACTCAGTTTGTCCAGACCGTTAAATCGTCTACGTTTGGTCATCCACGTTAGGCCAAATCGTAAAAACGCAGAATATAGGGCATAATTTCGAACCGTGACGTCTCCGGCGCTGCGGAAGGTGCAGCCCCTTCGCCCTTGCGTAACAAAGCACAGACACCCACGCTCGCCTGCGCAGCTTCGGCTTGCTGGTCGCCTTCGGCGACCAGTCTCAGCCGCTCCGCCTCGCCCGGGTGTCTGCATTTTGTTACAGCGTGCGGGGGTTGCCCTTCCTCCGCGCCTCCGGGTTCTAAAAAAAACTCTAGGGGTAGGGCATACAAGACTACGTGGAGTAGGGGTAGGCTAATTCGGTTCTGTAACCAATTCGACCTACCTACACCGTGAAGAATTTGACTGAGTAGTAATGGAAATGAGTATTCATTGTTTTACACAATAATATTTTTGATTAAGGCACTCGGTGAGACAATCTGGTAAAAATCAAAACGTAAAATATAATATCTTCATATTATCTATCCCGCGTACCCATTAAAATCTTAAATGTTTTATATTTCCGATTGCTATTTAGGAAATGTATACATTTCCTAGGAAATGTGTCCAATATAATTTATTTCACACATTTCCGGGCGATTTTAGGAATTGTATACATTTCCTAGGAATTGTATACAATGACGGATTTAACACATTTCCGTTAACACATACATACATATGGCTAATAGAAAATATTACTGAGAGAATTAACCCTATTCGTTTGGGTCACGTAGTTCCTTCATTAAGTGGAGCATTGTCGTAAATATGAACGATAATGAAGGATTGCAATTACTTAATTCTATTAATTTTATTATATGCTGGGTAAAACCCAGCAGGAGAAAATTCGTTTGTTCTCGGGTTGAGTTTTTGTAATAGGTACGTATCTTATACTTTCATGGACTACACATGAAATTAAAACAAAACCAATTTCCGATGTTTCAATACATGTGTTCGGTAATATTTAGCTACACCGTTCTGATTCTGGAAATACCTTCGCAAGAGATAAAATGTTTCGCGTCAATTTGGGTTCTACCCTCTTTTTGTCTCGTTTTTCGTGAGCGAGCAACGCCGATGGCGCGCGCACAGTCTGTCGAGTCTGTCGTCGTGTGTGTGCCGTTTTCACAAGTCGTCCCGGTCGGTGCAAACCCCTTCGGCGTGGCTGCATTATTTTCGTGTAATAAGTTCGTATTCGTCAACCCAGCCACTAAAACTTATTTCGTCGCATTCTTATCTATATTATTTACGAGACTACGGTGTTGGAAGCTGCTAACTGGTGTACGGAAACCATAAGAAGACCATCTCGGCGCCATTCCGATCGACGCCACGCAACGGGACTTAAGGTTGGTGGATTCCCTTTTTGATGTGTGCATTTGTCTTTGTGGGGTATAGTCAGAAAGGGACACGCTAAATATTTACCTAAATTTAAAAACCAGCATACAGTCCACTCTTCCCATTCTTAACACCTTTTAGACCAACCGGACCCCGTGTCCGGAGAAATTGACACGCCCCAACAACATGTAAATCGATTATAATAACCTTATCGATATGGAATTATCGGATGAACTCTTGGGTCTGAACTAAGTAAACCCAATAATAGTTAAATGGTTCATTGAATTTCAAGGTTTGTTGAGTACGTTAGCTTTTGGGTAACGCTAATGAGGGTTCGGTTGTAACTTGAAAATGACATGGCATTTGAGAGTTGTGAGCGTCACTATGTCATCGTTTCATCAGAGTAATGAAGACGTAAACAACCGGCAATAAACAATCTTGATTTGAGTAAGTTGGCTTCTGTACTAGTTATATTTTGATATTTTTTCGGAGTAAATCAGCTATAGTAATAATATAAAGCTGGAGAGTTTGTTTGTTTGTTTCAACGCGCTAATCTCAGGAACTACTGGTACGAATTCAAAAAAAATATTTGGTGAATAGTCCATTTATTGTGGAAGGCAAAGGCTTTAATAACGTAACGCAACGACCAATAGGAGCGGACCAAAAAATATCCTGAAGCGAAGCGCGGGCATCTTATAGTGTCAGATAATTATAAGAGAAGATGAGCTATCTAGTAGCACCTTGAATTTCAGTAATACCAAAAGTATCACCGATGCGTTATTAATAAAAAACGAATAGATAAGAAGCAGATACGTTCTTCCTTTCCTTCATTCTTGCTCTGCTTGTCCAAAACATATCAAGAAACAAATCGATGTCCGGCGGTAATCGGTAATCGGTAAACCGGTAGGTAAGAGATGCAGGTATGGTGTGTAGTATGTAGGTATGTATGTACCTTTCAATGCAGAGAAAATTTTATGTAAGATAACTCTTAGATAAATAAACGCAACGCAAAAGCAAAGAAAATGGCGGAATATTTCGCTCCGAAGAAATAAGAAAATGCAAATAAACATAAAATTGTGACAAAAAGCTAGTTAATATTTTATTGAAGCCGTTCTATGCCGAGCGAAATTAATATCCCTGATTGATCGATCTCTGTGGTTGAGCTTCGTTCGTTATGACTGCCAGTTCTAATATTATTTATTTCCGAGATTGCAGTTTGCAATAAAACCGGTATTTTTTACTCACAATAAAAACGTACCTATACTCCGTTTGAATTCGAGCTGCAATTCGTTATAATTAATTGCATGGCACACAAATGCCAGCGTTCCGCCAATGCGAATAAGATTGACGGCGTTATCTACAAATGCCCTTGGTAAATTTTTCTGACAAGCTAAATTGAATACCTACAATAAGTTTGGTTGTATTGTCATATACAAATTAAGTAAATTCAGAGATATACCCAATTTTGGAAGAACTTCATCTCAACTAGATAAAGAATGTTGATAAAAATGTAATAGAAACAAATCAGTGCATTTAATACTTCTCAATTACGAATTATGCCACAGTCACTACAAAGCACATTAGGAGATCGTTTGGGAGCGTTGGTAAGATGCGATTTGGTCCCGGACGCTGTGAAAGTACATAGCTAACTGCTCATTTACATGTGTAGGAGCAAGCCCACATCGTTATCTAAAACCTCATGTTATCATCGCCTCGGGAATATATAATATATATACAGAGCAAAAACGAACCCGGCTATGTCCATTCAATAGCAGTATTAATAACACGCCGATTCACCGCGAGCGAGCGCTTCGGCACTTTAATCTTCTAATATTGAACTTTCGATATTGCAATTCAGCCGAAAATCTAAAACTAGTTTGGAAATTTGCATCCCTTCCAATATACATAGATAGATGTAAGTAATTTTAAACTATTCGATGTAGTCAGCGAAGTACTGTCTGAGACTGAAATGAAATTGGTCTTTCAATGCTGATTTTACAAACACTAATAGAATTTAGTATTGCAGTAAAGCTGAACATTTATTTAAACGAGCCAAATTCTGGAATTAGTAGTGCGGTTGGATTTGAAAATCCTTTTTGCACAATATTTTATGTTCTACATAAATTATATTTAACTAAAAAATTTAACTATTTGATAATAGTTTATTATTTTAACTATTTGATATAGTTATATTTCTGTTTAAGGTAGTATCGGAAAAACATCAGAGAGAGACATGAGTCTGTCGGGTGGGTTGCGGTGAAGTGAGGCGCCATAAACTAAGCATAGATGAGGCGAGGTGTTGAGGAAGTCTTCCTAATGCTACTGGCTAGTGACCAAGAGGAAATTAGCTGCTAACGAGCAGGCCAAAATCAGGCACAATTGGAGATAATTAATAGAAATGGAAAAGAGATTTATAGAAATGGAAATGAGATTTCATGCTTTTTAACCGACTTCAAAAAAGAAGGAGGTTCTCAATTCGACCGTATAATATATGCTTTTTTTATGTACGTTCAGCGATTATTTCGTCGTTTATGGGCCGATTTTGATAATTCTTTTTTTGTTGTAAAGTAGATATGCGCAGTGGGGTCTCCTGATAAGGATACCAGGATCTGATGAATGCATCTCGGAGAAATCGAGGGGAACTTTCGAAAATTGTATGGACAACTAGTATGTTTGTTCATGTTATCATAAGTACATTAAAGCGCTACCATTTCATGAAGATCTGGAGTCGATCTGATGAAGCCGAAAGACAGTCGAGGGAACTCCTCAACGATTTACTGCAGTTATCTAGTGTTTGGGCTTGATTAATTTGTAGTGACGAGAACTTTACACTTACATGTTGAATTGAGCGCCATCTGGCGAGTATTTTTTGAGTTAAGATTGAAGTCGGTTATTTTTTTTGTAAAAAGCAATTATAACAATGTACTTACACATTAAATAAATAACTTAAAATGTTTGTCCTCAAGATGTAAAAAATATATCAATGTACAGAATTATGCTTATGACCCCTCGCTAGAGCGAACGTTACAACCATAAGGTAAGAGTGGAGTAAAACAAAAAGGAATTCATAACCTGAACATTTTATATACACATACCATATAGATCCAGATTATAATTTTTTATTGAATTAAGATAGCAAAAGAGCATGCAGCACCACCCTTCTACTGCCGCCCAAGACAACTGTGACCAATCTTAAACAAAACTCAATTGAGGGACTGAGATGGGTAGTCCAGCTAACAGAATATTAAGAACTTACTCTTTGTCTTCCTTTCTTTATTCCCCCTTTTTATTTTCTTTGCTCAAACTTTTGTTACAAGGAAAACCAATTTGGAGAAAATGCTAAACAAATGTCCAAGTAACATTTTTAACAAGTTAGCGAACTCGTCCCAAAGAGCGTGAAAGTTTTTATTGAACTCTTCCGTATCTTGAAAGACAGCGCCTTTGCCTAGATAGAATTTTCTAAGTCGCAGAACCTGTGAAAATATGTTTCGCGCATGTCTATAACCGAACGTAACACTTCTGTTTTCACCAACAACTCACATAACTAGAATATGTCATTATCTTTTGGAAAAAAGGTCCCTGCAACAAACATAACGAGGAGAGTTAAGCCATTTTGTGTTATTTATGTTATTCGAAGTTTTTAGGGCTGCATCTTAACTGGAATATAACACTCCAACATACAACACTACACTCCAACTTTTCCTTTCAAACTATGTATTCTATACAGAATACCAGAAAGTTGCACCAAATTCCTCTTTGAGAAGTCACTGAGCTCTATCACAAAGTTTAGTTCCTGATAATACTTTGTACGGTCTTTGGATGCAGAAGATGGATAGAAAGAGATCATGTTAGTAAACAGATTTCTCGCTTTATTCTTAGCCTCTTAGCCCTCTAACGATAATAGTCTCTTATCTTTTCTTCTTATAATAATATTTTAATATATCCAAAGACGGCGATAACTATGCGATGCTATGAGGATGAAAATGTTTGAGCAAAGTTCAAGTACCAACCATCTATGAACGCCCTTAGATTATTCAAATCACAAGCAGGTGAGCTACGTTTTTCTAGCTATTGATTTACAATAACGAATTATTTAACTTTTTGCAGATTCTCGAGTTTTAAACGTGTTATAAAGAATCATGGCGGATTTTGTACAAAAAAAATAATAATTCTCGAGAATTTGAAATAACTTGTAATTGTTTAATTAGACTTCAAGTATTATCCTGAACCATTCAAAATATTTTTAAAACCCGGGGATTCTAAAATCATTTTCTTATTTACATAGTTCACCATTTCTGGACGAACATTTTGAAGTAGATTCTATCTTGTTATATCAGCGTTTAATCTGTGATTTCGATTGATTTGTAATCTGTTGGAACAATTACTTACTGTGTCGTAGACATTGACATTGCCACATGTCATATTGTCATTGGCTGCGAGCGTTTTGATTAGATTGTCATGTCATTATTATCATTTCTTATGTCACTTTGACAGTTAGCGTACAAATGGCGTAATTTTATAATGGCAAGAAAGTGAAGAAAATTATATCATTTTTGATTATATAACCCCGAGGTTTAAAAATATTTTATATATATACAAGTGTTGATAAAAATAAGAAATAAATATTACAACTCATTCCAGGCTCTCGAGTTTTTAATTTTTTTTTGTACAATTCAATGTATGAAACTTGCCATGATTCTTTAGGTAGGTACCTATATGCAAATGATTATGTCGTCCGCATAAATTGCCCCGAGTACCTCCCTCAGAAACTGGATATCGTTTAAGATAAGATAAGGCGAATCGAGCGAATCTACCTAGGTGAGCTATACCTACCTATTGCACTGAGAAACACAATTATGTACTTGGGTTAACCATCCAACGTTTATAAGTTTTGTTTGCTTTAAAAACACTGAATGTAGTATCAAAATACACACTTTTCAAGTTAATTCGAGCATACGATACTTTGTTGTCAATGTCCAGAAAAGATGGTGTGTTCAGGTATCCAAATACTTGGAGATACTAGACAGTTCGACACCTTATCAAGTCCCACGTCAAGCTAATCACACAAAGCTAATCACGAGACAAAAACAAGGAGCCTCAGCGTTTCTAATATTACTGAGGGTCCTGGTGTACTCCCGATTTTTTATAGCCTGATGGCTGATTTTAATGCACTCGAACCACCTAATTTATAAGTGGTCATCGTCACCTATGGACACGAGCAACTCCAGGGGAGTCACCATTGCACTGGCCCTAAAGCAAAGTTCTTTTTACACTTTTCTTAAACAACCCCATGTCAATGCGCTCCGGGAACTCCTCAGACGTAAGTTCGGTCCACAATTTGTACGTGGCAAAAAAGATTGTGGAAATCGGACCGTAGAAGTTTTCTATGGGACGATTCTTGACGAAGGTGGGAGGACGGGCTGTGATTGTTGCATGAAAATATACACAGATTGTTGCTAAAAAGATAAACCTTTGATGTGTATCATAGATAGGTCCATAATAACTGTACTTACCTTCTTCCGTCATTAAATACCAAAAACCATTTTCATGTAGGATACATTATCATGATACTGAACCGCAACAATTTGGCGATCACATTACGAGATTGGCCCAGTATGCAATATTAAAGTGCCATCAATTTTACTTCACGTTAACGTGGGTGCCAAAGTAGGCTTATTCCACAAATCCCCTTCGAAGATCCCCTTCGAAGGGGAAACATTTTTAACCATTACTTATTGTTTGGCTAACGTCCATAGCATAATGTATAAACCAGCACTTTGTCATGTTAAATGTAGAAATTAAATAAATTTTGGGTAATGAATTATTTCGCTCTGACATAAATTTTGGGTAATAAACAGAACATTTTCTGTGAATTTATGTCCAAATTTTAATGGAGTTTTTATTTCCCGAATATTTATTATTAACAATATAAAAAGTCTTCGTTAAGATTTACGATAATAAATTATTATTGGTAAGATTTTAAAATACGATTAATAAAATCATGTTATTAAACAATCGGTAGTAACTATCTACTAAGTTTTGATTGCAGTACCAACATTATATTCTAGGTATATTTCAGTGAAATTTTCAGAAAAATTATAAGGTTATAAATTATATTACAAAAACTATGTGCTAATAACCTTGGCTGATGCTGAATACTATCTTGATATTGGATGTCTCGTTTCGTCGTTTATCGTCTATAATACATAGTATCTTACTATTTACTTACGTATTATTAGTTACCGATCTACGCACGAGTGAAGGGCGTACTGAAAAATCAGAGGTCGCGTTTATACGCAGCCATAATCTGAGTGCGTCCCTATTCTGTCACGTTGGCACTTCTGCAAATTCGAATTTAAACAATTTACTTTTATCTCTCTATAATTATCTCTTGCTGTTTTTGTTGAAGTGTTAATGATGGAATAAATGTTTCTTTCTTTCTTTCTTTATCTTAAAGTCCTACAAGCATCTTTTGGCGCGTGGGTGACAGAGACAGCGCCTTACATGTAAGGCAAACTGTAAGGTGCTGTCTCTGTCATCCACCAAAAGATCCTTGTACGACTATACTTCGAGATTGACGATATTAAAACCTAAGTAAATATTTCGTTTTTCCTGATTGACATAACTAGGAGTGGGCGGTTGGCTAACCCTCATCCGTTGGAGAAGAAAGGTCCAAGAATGGAAATTATTTCTTGGTAAAAGGAGTATTGATCAGCAGTTGAAACAAAAAGCAAAGAGTTTACGCAGGATATGGCGTAGAGCATGCTATTCTTCCTGCTCATAGTTACCCGACTAGACACAATAGTTGCCTAGATCATGTGTTGGTAAAAACTAACTCATCTTGCACCACTCTGGTGCTTGATTCGTTTATAACTGATCATGCCCCTGTAATTTTTTGTTGTCACCGAAAAATGAAATATAGGTACTAATGTCTGTCGTACTAAGATTGTCACTGATGAAACCGCCTGTATTAATGATATAAGCAACTTTAACTTCTCACCAATAACGTCCATGACTAATGCTGAGGCTGCGGCTGCTGCTTTGGTCAATACGCTAATAACTATCATAAATAGTAATTCTCATACTACCTACATAATAATAGCAAAAGGCGAATCATCAAGCCTTAGATGACTCCGGGCCTCTTGCGTTGTCTACGTCATAGGGACAAGTTACATAAAAAAACTAAAAAAGGTCCCAATGAGCTTACAGCTAAACTAATTATATGTATATATACGCTACAGGAATTATTGTAGGAACCTTCTTATAGTACATTACGATACGGTGCGTAAAGTTGGCCATTTTTGAACGGCGTGAAGTTAGCGCACGAGCAAAGCGAGTGCGATATAGACGCCGATCAAAAATGCAACTTTACGAACGAGTATCGTATATTATTACGAGTGACATATAATTGTAGTTATAATAGATAATAGTTATGATTTAATACTTTAATTTCATATTATTATATAGATAACATATCTTTTTAAGTTGTTACAGAGTTACACTTTTTAAGTTGCGATGTTGTTATTGTTGTTTTATGGTGCGAAAGAGAATTACAAAGTGTAACATGAGGAGTCAGATAAAAAAATACGAAAGGAATTATTAAGAATTTATTAATGTTTAAATTTAAAGTTTTCTACCACACAAAATTAGCAGTAAGCGCTAAGTTGGCAACACAGCAATCAGGTGTCAGTGACGTTTCGCTAGTGTCAAATATGGCGATTGCGATTTGTCTCTCAGAACCATTACAATTTAACAAAACTGGACAATCCGAATTTTGCAGATATATGTTGTCGACTCAAAATCTTTGTTTTTTTATGTTTTATTATTCAGGTAAGAACTGCACGAAATTATGAATATAGATTCATTTTTGAACGGTGTGAAGTTAGCGTCATTTACCATGCAAAAATCAGTTATTTAAGTCACGGATATCTGTGACTTAAATGCGGGATTAGGTCACGCTGTGCTATAAAAAAATTAAACGAGACTATGACCGAGCTAAGTTTCAGGAAGCCAAAAATAATCCTAAGGCGATATGGAAAGTCATCAAAAACATCACCAATTTATATGATAAAACAGCATCTGTCTCTGATCTACTCGATATTGATGCTAGTCCTGAATGTTCTGTAAATTTAGTGAACGAATATTTTGTTAATATTGGGCAAGAACTTGCATCCAAAATCCCTATTCAATGTAATAACTTCGGCCCCCCAACCGACCCAAGTAAATCACTTTCAATCTCCATGGCTTTAATTGAAACGGATAATACCGAAGTTGAGTGTATAATTTTAGGACTCAAAAGCTGTGCTGTAGGATTGGATAATATCTTCGCGTCACTTCTTAAAGGCTCTCGTCATGTTCTTGTACCTGTTATTACCCACATATTAAATCTTTGTTTCTCCACGGGCACCTTTCCTACAGTATTCAAAGAAGCAATTGTTCATCCGATTTATAAATCTGGAAGTAGAGACAGTATCAACAACTACAGGCCAATATCGGTACTGTCAACAATATCAAAAATCATTGAAAAGGTTTAAATAATACATTAATTAAATATTTAGATCACTATAACATCATCTCTACAAATCAATTTGGTTTCCGTATCGGCAAATCTACAGAAGACGCTGTTTTAGAGCTGACAAACAACATCGTTAATAATTTTAACTCCAAACTTAAGACAATTGGCATATTTTTGGACCTCTCTAAATCGTTTGAAACAGTCTCTACCCCCATTCTATTAAAAAAGTTAGAGCTAATTGGGGTGCGAGGTCATGTCCTTGATATATTTAAGAGTTATCTGAGTAACCGTAGACAACGTGTAAAAATTGACAATCTTACAAGTCACGAGCTACCTATATCATGCGGTGTTCCCCAGGGAAGCGTGCTCGGGCCTACCTTGTTCCTCGTCTATATTAACGATCTGTGCAACCTCGCTATACCAAATTGTAGAATTATATCGTATGCGGATGATACTGCACTTTTAATAAGTGCCTCCACCTGGGCAGCTGCAAGAAGATATGCAAATGCTGCAATGAAAAATGTAATAGGATGGTTGGATTCTCACCTTTTATCTCTCAATAAAAATAAAACAGTCTTTACCACCTTTGCCGTTAAAGCTTCTGTTCTCCCAAACTCGCCTCTAACTATTAAAGCACACCGCTGCAAATTCAATGAGGATAGCGAGGATTGTTCTTGCACAATATTGACGGAAACTCATAGTGTTAAATACCTCGGCGTTTATAGATCGACTGATGACCTGGAAAAATCAAGTATGAATGAATGAATGAACGAATGAATGAATGAATGAATGAATGAATGAATGAATATTTATTTGCTTTGATTGTGGTTACATAGGTTTTTACAAAAGTATATTTGATCTGCACAATCAGCCATATACTGTCATGGCATGCAAAATTTTAAAATTAAATTAAATTAAATTTAGGTCATAGTTTACTAATATTAAATTTAAATATATCTATCCAAACAAGTAATACAACACAATTAACTCCGTATAAAATATAAATGTCATATGGTAATACTAATCAAAATCTTAACATCTTATGTCTAAGTTCCCATCGAGATACATTAATTATTTAAATAAAATAAAATCTAAATTATACCGACATATTATAATCAAAATTGTTGTCTAAACTCATTTACTGTGTAGAAACACTTGTCAATCAACCACTTGTGTAATTCCTTTTTAAATCTATTTTTATTTAATTTCTTTATGTCATGTGGTAGTTTATTATTGTTAATGCACATATGATAACAGTTTTTTTGATGCTGTTTAGTATTGCATTGTGGTAACCGTAACTTTTCAGCATGTCTACTGATGAAATTACCATAGTGACCTTTTTTTTCAAATAAATCCATGTGTGTTTTGACGAATACGCAAGATTCGTATATATATAAACTGGGTACTGTTAGAAGCCTAAGTTGTTTAAAAAAAGGCTTGCAGCTGGTTTCGGGGCTTAACCCACAGATGGCTCGTACGCATCTTTTCTGCGCTATGAAAACTTTATTTACAGTTACCGCATTCCCCCATATTAGTATGCCATATCTTAAATTGGACGCGACGTATCCATGATAAGCTTTTAGAGCCGTAGCTTTATCACTAATTTTTGGAATCCGCCACAGGGGGTATATAAACCGATTTATTTTTAAACAAACTTTATCAATATGATTTTTCCACGTACATTTATCGTCTAATACAATACCTAAGAATGTAATGGAATTAGTTTCATCAATATTTTTACTTTCACATTGTAAATTTAAATTTAGTTTTTTCCATCCTTTATTAATAAATTGAATATATTTAGTTTTTTCTACATTAATATGAAGATTATTATTTTGAAGCCATGTTACTATTTTGTCCATTGTGTCGTTTATTTCATTATTAACATTTGTTGAATATTTGTCTGTTACGATAATAGCAATGTCATCTGCAAACAGAGAACATTGATGATTTGTGATTTTTGGTAAGTCATTGATGTAAAGTATGAAGAGGAAAGGTCCTAATATGCTCCCCTGTGGGACGCCTGCTTTAATGATTAGGGGCTCCGATTTATAGGAAACCTCCTCTTTTTTATAATCAATGTTGTTCACCTCAACGTATTGTGTTCTGTTGGATAGATAGCTTTCTAACCATTCCAATGGTCGGCCTCGTATCCCATACCTCTCGCATTTCCACAATAGCAGCTTATGTGAGACAAAATCGAATGCTTTGCTCATGTCGTAGAAGATACCAACTGTTTTATTTTTATTATCAACATTTTGTACTATGTTTTTTACTAAATTAAATGTTGCGAGAGCCGTTGATTTATTCTTGCGAAATCCGTTTTGCTGAGAGACTATTATGTCATGCTTTTCCATAAAATTTAGGATTCGTGTGTGCATGGCTTTCTCTATTATTTTTGAGAATATTGGTACAAGAGCAATTGGACGATAGTTGCACATAGATGTTTTGTCACCCTTTTTATATATGGGTTTAACAACTGTCAACTTTAACATCGCTGGAAATATGCCAGTTGTAAATGATAAATTAATGATATATTTTAAAATTGGAGCTATGAGTTTAGCAGTCATTTTTATTATTTTCGTTGGTAGTTGGTCGTATCCAACTGAATTGGTATTCCTAAGATTCATTATTATTTTAAAAACTTCATTAATATCAGTGGGATAGAGAAATAAAGATTTATTATTGATGTCAATTTTATAATTATAAAAATGTGAATGCATTGTATTGTTAGATGTCAGGTCTATAAAATATTTATTGAAATTATTTGCTATGTCAGTAGGAGATGTCATATATGAATTATTTAATTAGAAGCGACAGTTGCTCGGACAAGGAAATTTTTATCTTCAAAATCTTGAGGGAAGTTGTTGATCTACAGACTATGAAAATAGTTTATTTCTCCTTAGCTCAGTCAGTCCTGTCGTATTGTATTGCTGCTTGGGGTGGTAGTGGCAAGGCTGCTTTTCTTCGACTGGAGAGGGCCCAAAGGGTGGTGCTAAAAGTGATGCAGTCAAAACCTCTTATTTTCCCGACTTCTGAATTATATAAGGTCGCAAATGTTTTAACTGTTAGACAGTTATTCGTGCGTCAAATAGTGTTGCGGAAACACAAATCCTTACCCTTTAATAATGAGAATAGCAAATAGTCGACGCGCTGGACGCATCTGCGAACTTAAACCTTGTCGCGCTACTCTTGCATCACGACATTATGACTTTCTAGCTTCCATTACGTATAACAAATTGAATAAAATTATTGTCATTTATCCACTGACATATAGGGAATGCAAAACCAAATTAACTAATTACTTATACAGCCTCACATATGAACAGACTGAAGCACTTCTTACTGGATGATAGGAATCAGACACACACACACACGCACGCACGCACACACACATACACACACACACACACACACACACAAGCATGCACGCACGCACACGCATCATTGGCAAATGTAATCTAAACGTAATTAAGGCATGAACAACAGCGAACTAAAAAAATGAACAACAAATCTGTTAATTTATCGATCTTTATGTAGTTTAGTTTAATTTAGTTTATGTTATAATCTGGCTGCGCTAACTATGCGTTCCTGAAGTCTGTCATTGAACTGTCTTTGAACTGGCGTACAATTAATTGACAATTTTTTTATATATTTTAATTGCCTTATTAACGAGTGATAACATTAAAATCAAACATTAAATCGAATAATTATGCCAACTTACAATAATTGTATTAATCTTGGGCTAAAATTATTACAATTACTTAAATAACAAATATAAAAACAATACCTTTTAAAAGAAAACCACGTCAAACGGCGCTCGTTCAAGGTTATATCCATGTCATATCAACTTTTTGTTTTTGTAGTGATGTGACATAATAACAAGGCAATGTAATCGAATATTTTTGTAATCTTAATACAATGTCGGTAAAATATAAAATAAAACGTTATAATTTTATAATATATTATATAATGTACTAAGTATTCAATAAAGTTAATAATATTATTATAATAAAGGTACGCCCAAACATAGCTTAGGAAAATTTGTACCTATTATAATATCACTAAGGTGAATCAAATGAAAATAAAATAAATAAATAAAACATTTTAATTTTTTTCTCTTGATTACATTCAGAAATTATGATTAAATTCAATTAATTGATTCCTTAAAATTTTATTTACATAACGAATATTATTATTGAATATATTGAAACATAATTCCTATAAAAATAACAACATAATATAACGATGGGTCCTATGTATATGGGCCAAACTAGCAATTTGGCGATTTTGGCTTTTTTGTGGGTAACGCATCTTATCGATATAATGAATCATGTGAGCTATTAAAAAAAAGATTTCAGCATAGAAACACGATTTTTTATTACGGTTTATCGGCATATGTAACATGAATTTAAACGTATAAGTTCCTAAGCGTAGTTAGAGATTTATACGCGGGGAGTTTCCCGCGAACAATCAGCCGATTTGACACTAACTTGTAGGTACGTTGAACGGAGCATCGGCCGCACTGTGATGAATAAATATGAATACGAAATGTAATTGTTGTGTTTTTGGGTTACAATTTAGTTTAATAAGTAAAAATGACATATAATTATCACGCTAAGATGTCTAGATGTCGGAATTTTGTGAATTTGGCTTTGGGAAATGAAAACAACAACGAAAAAAAAGAAGATTTAGGTTATTAAAACGAAGATTTTATATTATATTCTAATTAATGAATTATCAACTACTTCAATCGTTTATTGATTTTATAGATAAAAAATTAAAAAAATATATACATTATGCTAATTAGCGTAATACGCGTATAATGGCCAACATGGTATATCGGCCCTTTTAGGGTGTTTTCAAAAAAAAATAATTTTAACAAAAACTAACGTAGAAGGGCCAATGTGACATTAAAAAAAAAACAGATAAATGTATATATAAAATACTACAGTGTAAATGAGGGAAATAGTTTTCTTAGCAAATAAGCAAAGATTCGGGAACTTCGGTTTTATCAATTTAAAGTTATAGTAAATTTAAACTTTGGAAGCCTCTCCTGTAAAGTTTTAATTTTACATTTTGGCCCATATGCATAGGACCCATCGATAAATTGAATAAATATTATGCATAATGAATGCATGTTGTTATTGTTATTTGTTACAACGCATAATGTTATTTATTGTACATCACTAGTCATGACGAATTGACATGATTGTGTCAGGAGGAACGCATAGCTAGCGCGGCCTCACATAGCATGTATAATTTGCATTACCTAGTGGTTACTAAGTAATAGAGATATTATTATGAGGTGTATACTCCTTGTTTTATGTTTCGGGTTGGGCGTAAACTGCTGCGACACAGTTTTTTACTTTAGCAGTTGTTTACGAACAATTTTCAATTGTGCTACATTGTTTTTATGTATACAATAAATCTTTAAATCTTTAGATATTTTGTTAAAGATAAACCCGATATAAGTATACTAACCTTTAAGACAGTTAACATAATCAGACCTGACAGCTGGCTTAACCTGACACCTGCGAAATCATTGGCTGCTTTTAACCAATAAGCGTGCACCTATAACTGGCACATCCAATAGCAATGCTACTGATAATCGTTTATTGATACGGATGTTTTAACCCAGTTACATGAATTTACATCATGAGAACTCATACAACCCTCGAACAATGTTTCTATAACCTTTATCACAAACAAACGTACGTACCTAATCTTTGGTCAGTCTATCTAATACTACACTGCGAAAGTTCCTACATTTTATTGATAGTAAAACTCATAGTAAAACTACGGCCGTACATTTTAGGGACAGTTTAATTATCTTGTTGGATGTGTTCTACCCCAATCGAGTTGGCTACTGGTTCCCAAGCGATAACTATAATAACATTAAAACTTTCGGGTCCTCTCAAAAGGCTTTTATGGAGTTAACAGGGACGTGATGATGAATATTACGGTTTTAATAATACCGTAATAAAGCTTTTCATTTTAGGATTGGAAGTGAAAGAAAACATTGTATAATTTCAAGAATGGTCTGAATAATTCATAATGAGGCTTGTGGTTAAAACAAGATAAAAGTCTTATTCTTAGAGTCAATTTATTTATTGGATTCTCTATAATTGAAATTTGAGAAGCTTGAAGCTGAATGGTTTGCAAAGAAAGAACAATGTCTAATTTAAGAAAAATAAATTTAAGTTAATATAAGAACAAAACGAAATTTCTTATATAAGAAGTTTCTCCCACGAGAAGTTTCTTCCAAATTACTTATAGATGTTAAACGGTTTTAAAAAAACAAACAACATACAAAAATAGGAAATTTCAAACATAACACGAAAGATTATTTTTATTCTACATAATACTTGAAAAGTGGTAGATTTTATAACAATGGAAATAAGAGACAGAAACTTAAAAGCATCTTAATATCAATGAGATAAATAAAAACAAAAGCGGTAAAATTAATTATATAATGGAACAAAAACCCGACGAAGACAAAAAGGAACGAAAATACTATACCTATTTATGTTGTAGGTTTTACAAAATGTGGATTCTAACAGCTAGCTGAAACAATGGGTTTAATAATAAAAAGGAGTAGGTACAACGACGAAAATTTCGAAAGAAAAGAATGAAAAGATAGTAAGCCAAGGGAATCAAAATTATTTTGGAAGATATGCAGAGAATTAGGTTGCCAGAATAAAATTCTATTTAAAGCGTTTGACAGAAACTTGACTATCAGGCATAATTTATGCCTGGCTACAGAACAAAAGGTTCGCGCGAACTACACTAACGCTCTACTAACTGCTTTTTAAAATAACTAAAATGAACGTTCTCCCCTCATTTTTCGGCCTATAGGGGCAAATTTCCAAAATTTCTTTCTGGGATACTTATACATGATAAATTTCTTTTAAGCTTAATGCATGGTGCAAGAGTTCAAATTTTTAATCCTAGTTGTCTTCCTTTTCATATAGGTAAATAAGATTATCGTACTAAATTTAGTAACAAGCATGTAATAACAAAATCTAACAACCCTTTACATAATTAAGGTCACAACAATATATTCAGTTGTTTTGTTCAACGAAAACAAATGTTACTTTTACGAACGCACGCCATTATTGCGGATCCTCCGAGTAATGAGAAACTTTGTGGATGTAATTATCAGGCATACGCTTGATTGGGAAACATTAATGCTATGGGTATAAACAGAGAAGGTATTTTCCAGTCTCATACACGAAGATGAAAAAATGTTTATTGTCCTTTAATTACGTATAATTTTGGCTATTATATCATTAGTTTATTTTATTAAATGACGTGAATTAGTAACTAATACTGGGTATGAAGTTTACCAGCTCTTTTACTCTACCACCAAGCACTGTAAAATTATTTAACGTCTTTCGGGACTTTATGAATACTAATTCCATGGCGTGGTTTCTATACTAAAATCTATGTATGAAAAGTCTAACTTAATAACATACAATACAGTATACTTTATTGTGCACACTGAAAAATTTTATACAGTATAGTGTAGATTATTATTAACACAATGGGCGGTATTATCGCTGTAGTAGCGATTTTTTCCAGACAACCTTAAGGCAGAGGACACAGACATTAAAAAATCGTTGGTAGAGGTGCAAAACTTAAGTAACATTTATTATTTAACAGTATCATTATTTTGGTGGTTAATAATCTGGGGGCACAGTAGTGCCCCCTGGCCAAGACGAGCGAAAGCACTCGGGCACTACCTACCCTTTCTCGAAGTGCTTCGTCGTATTTTTGAACCCTCATAACTTCGGTTTACGATATACCCGATAGCTCAAATTCACAGGATATGATGACAGTGATAGACTAATTAAACGCACAAAGTTTCAATTACATAGCTCTGAAACTTAAGATTTTATGGATATCTAAAATATGGCTATTTGGCTAACTGATCCATGTATGATAATCGAAATTATATATCATATATCTAACAACAGATGGCGTTGGACACTAATTAAATTAAAAAAATATTTACCATCAATACTACTAATTAATACCTACTGATTTTAAACTTTTATCATCGCGGATTACACTCATTTTTTCTATAATGCGGGTTACTCACGATATTTTGTATTATTGGTGTGCCGATATTTCGACCCAGTTGCATGGATCGTGGTCACGGCGGAACTGCGGTGGCGCGGAGAAACTTTTGACACATGACATTTTACACTAATACATTAGTCTGTCTACCTTTCTTCTAACTCGTTTTTGTGATTTGTTGACTATATTACGACACACTACACTAACCACATCCTTGCGCTCGACCTCTTTAACTTTTTCCGACTTGCATAAACTAACCACTGGATTCCATGTTGGTGCTAATTTAAATCCGTCCTCCCTATTAAAGTTTTTGGGGTGTTTTTTAATCTCTATCGCCTCTCTTACTAACCGTGGGATGTAATGGCGTTCCATGGCGATAACCTGCGGGCTGTGAAGTTCAATCCAGTGGTTAGTGCCTGAATCAAGTAGATGTTCTGCTACAGCTGATTTCTTCCTCTCATTTTTCCTAATAGCTGCGATGTGTTCTTTTAAACGCTGCGATATTGCCCGTTTCGTCTGTCCAATGTAACACCTACCGCAGCTACAGTCTACTTTGTACACCCCTGGACACTGGTAAGGAATACGGTCTTTGGGTGAGCGTAAAAAGGCGGTAACTTTTTTAAACGGCGTGTAAATTGTCTTTATATTGAATTTCCTATTAAATCGGTAGGATATTAAATAGGAAATTCAATATAAAGACAATTTACACGCCGTTTAAAAAAGTTACCGCCTTTTTACGCTCACCCAAAGACCGTATTCCTTACCAGTGTCCAGGGGTGTACAAAGTAGACTGTAGCTGCGGTAGGTGTTACATTGGACAGACGAAACGGGCAATATCGCAGCGTTTAAAAGAACACATCGCAGCTATTAGGAAAAATGAGAGGAAGAAATCAGCTGTAGCAGAACATCTACTTGATTCAGGCACTAACCACTGGATTGAACTTCACAGCCCGCAGGTTATCGCCATGGAACGCCATTACATCCCACGGTTAGTAAGAGAGGCGATAGAGATTAAAAAACACCCCAAAAACTTTAATAGGGAGGACGGATTTAAATTAGCACCAACATGGAATCCAGTGGTTAGTTTATGCAAGTCGGAAAAAGTTAAAGAGGTCGAGCGCAAGGATGTGGTTAGTGTAGTGTGTCGTAATATAGTCAACAAATCACAAAAACGAGTTAGAAGAAAGGTAGACAGACTAATGTATTAGTGTAAAATGTCATGTGTCAAAAGTTTCTCCGCGCCACCGCAGTTCCGCCGTGACCACGATCCATGCAACTGGGTCGAAATATCGGCACACCAATAATACAAAATATCGTGAGTAACCCGCATTATAGAAAAAATGAAATTAATACCTACTAAAACTAATAATATTAATACCTACTAATTATTATTATTTAGATTTTAATGGTTGCTTGTATGGGGACCCCATAAAAATAATTATTGAAAAATGTTTTGTTATAAGATCGCCAAGTAAGTAACGCCATCTAGAGAATACTTGGCAACTACAATGTTTACTAACTTAATCGGTGGTGAAAGTAGTTCGAACGAGTTGTCACTAGATGGCACTATACCGTCTCGTGATAATTTTATATTATATTAACAAGATGTTATACCTATATATATTATATTATAAATATTGTTATAGATTTAGGTAGAAAACTAATTAATTACGATATAATTGGAAATAAGTAATTGTTTGTTCATTATTATTCGTAATGATAGTAAGCTATTTGATATTTCAAAGTCCACTGTAATTGCAACCGCTAGTTGGCGCTGTCATCGCGCACCGTGCCAATAAAATACTAAAATAACTAATCTTTGGGTTTGATTTACTTACTATTAAAATTATTAAAATTAAAATTTTAGTTCATTACATGGGGGTTTTCAAATATTCCTATCTGAAATATGAATCTGTATATGAGATTCGTATTCAACCAGGGGGGGGGGGGGGGGCAAATAAGGTTCGCACGCGGGCGCCGACACACCTTACGGCGCCCCTTTATATACGGTGAAAGCTACTTTTACTCTTAATTACAATACTCTTAACCCTCAACCCTCTGCAACTGAGGTGAAATAGTAGTAGAGATTCGACTGAGGTGGAGTCTGTCAGACGTCAATTTTAAAATGAAAATACTGTGGAAATATTTGTTGATATTAAGTTACTTATATTTTAAAAATGTTTTATGTTTTATATAGTACTTGATTATAAGAATAATATGTTAGGAATAAAATTGAAATTCTATGAATTATATCACGTATTTTATTGAGATCAAAATTTCAGACTTACTAGCCGACCACGATAATTAGGCGCATGTCAGTTAAGACGTCATTGGAAATAGGGATGGGAATACGTAGTAGGTACATTCTGCAGTAGTACCAAAAGTACCATGGTGAATGTTTAATGGAGGTACAATTTTTTTTATGGAATTAAGATAGCAAACGAGCATGCAGCACCACCTTCCGCTGCCGCCCATAACAACTGTGACCGACCCAGAACTAGACTCAATGAGTCTCGTTCTAATTCGGTCACACATGCGTTGCTACCCCTGAGGACTGAGATGGTCGCCTCTAAAAAGTGTAACTGGCACCACACCTTACTATCCGGAACACAATTGTTCTTAAAACAATTATTACACGGTAGGAATGGTACAAAGTACCGTGGCGGGCGGTGGTACTTCCCCGGGTGAGCTCTAGGTCCTACCACCTGTACTTGGTCAGTTACTGTACCTGCGCAGACATCTCGGAAAACGAAGTTTACATCAGCCTAGTCTAAATGACCTTAATGTACAATTGTACACGACTGCGCCTCACTAGGGGACGCGCGGGGCTAGAGCGGGGTGGGGGGCCCGCGTGACTGCTATCTGACATGCGCCTAATTGTTGTGGTCAGGTAGTACTGTAACGAACTAAACAAATACATTTTTTTTCTATAACATAAAAAAAATTTCAAAAACTTAACATTTATTCTGCTTATTTATATTATAATAAACTAATATACTTAAAAAAAATTATTGAGATCGTATGATACATTTAGGCACAAAACAGTCTTAAAGTTGAGCATATTTTTATATATCAAATTTGCAATCCTGACAAATCTGAGATGAACACTGCAGGCAAATATGCTTCTTACAGGCACAACAGGTGAACCTTGTCTGTCTTTTTAATTTACTAGGGCAAATACTGCACAGTTTTCTTGATGTTGGTCCAGGTTCTGGTGATGGTTCACGCTGAGAAGGCATATCCTTACCCAATACTCTTTTGATGGTTAGACGCAACTCTCTTGGCAGTCTATTGTTATAAACGCGCTCTTTCAGACTAGGCAGAACCAATTCTCTAGCTAAAGACAGTAAGAAGTCCGCTCTCCTCAGTTTAGCACCTGGACAACTTTGGTACAAAACAAAATAATTCACTCCTGCTAGATCCAGGATTCTATAAAATATAACCATAGGCCAACGACGTGTCTTGCGACTGCACGAATATATCGAACATTTCTTGTCGATCTCGTCGACTCCACCTTTGGTGACAAAATGGAGATAGAATTTAACTACTACACTATGTTGATCTGACTTAATATCTTGTGTCCCTCTGACACTGTCGTAAGATCCAATCTGATCTCAATGTTCTTCGTATCCGACTGTGAATGCGATATGCCATGCTGGCGGTCGTACCGGGCTATTAAAAGGGCCCGTGGCGTCGGTCGTCGGGAAAGGGGTGTCCGCCTAGAATTTTCTCGAAAAGCTTTAAAAATAACAGCCTATTGTACCTATTCTAAACATTAAAGTTATTGCCTATTTTAACAGCGACTTTCTAAATCTGCACGACTGCACGTGCGCTACAGTATTTTCTAACACAATACACATTTACAAATAAAGAATTTCTCTGGACAGTACGAAACCTATACTAAAACAATAAACACAAAAATGTTCACTTATTTTACAAAACATTAAAAACTTAACTTACAGATCTACAATATTGTTTTCATCACACCTATTCGAAAAAGACGACTTGGTTCGGACTTACGGGGTTCCAAAGTTGCTGTTTTCTATTCAGCGGGCGGGAATGAATTTTCATACAACTTTTCCTGCCGGCTAGATCTTTTCCGTCCTATTTTGAATTTAGGTAGAACATTTTAGTATTTTGCGCTAAAGAAATCGAACGCAAATATTGTTTGAATAAAGAATGTCTGGTACGACGCGAGGGCCCCGCCAGCTGAATAATAAAAAAAGAAATCAAATTAAGATTTCGTTTTCAAATTAAAATTAAGTTTTCGTGCATTTTTACGTATTATTTTCTATTATATATTATTTTCTCATAGTGGGTGATGAAAAGTAGAGTGTATCACTCGGGTGCAAGTATATTTTTGGCTCGGGCGACGTACTTTGAATCCCTCGCTACGTTCGGGATTCTACTAAAGAATCCCTCACTTCGCTCTGGATTCAAAAAACGCCCTCGCCGAAAAAATATTACTTTGCACCCTTGTCATACAATCTACTATTTATTACGCACCCCTATCGTTAAAGTATTTTTCATCACACCTATTCGAAAAAGACGACTTGGTTCGGACTTACGGGGTTCCAAAGTTACTGTTTTCTATTCAGCGGGCAGAAATGAATTTTCATACAACTTTTCCTGCCGGCTAGATCTTTTCCGTCCTATTTTGAATTTAGAACATTTTAGTATTTTGCGCTAAAGAAATCGAACGCAAATATTGTTTGAATAAAGAATGTCTGGTACGACGCGAGGGCCCCGCCAGCTGAATAATAAAAAAAGAAATCAAATTAAGATTTCGTTTTCAAATTAAAATTAAGTTTTCGTGCATTTTTACGTATTATTTTCTATTATATATATTATATATATTATTTTCTCATAGTGGGTGATGAAAAGTAGAGTGTATCACTCGGGTGCAAGTATATTTTTGGCTCGGGCGACGTACTTTGAATCCCTCGCTACGTTCGGGATTCTACTAAAGAATCCCTCGCTACGCTCGGGATTCTACTCTAGAATCCCTCACTTCGCTCTGGGTTCAAAAAACGCCCTCGCCGAAAAAATATTACTTTGCACCCTTGTCATACAATCTACTATTCCGCAACACTGAATTCGCACCAGATGTGTGCCTCGTCGGTGGTTCTCAGACGTCGCTAACAAATATACTGTTGTTACATCTGACAGACACTATATAAATATACATGTTTTACTGAGGTTATGTATACGGGACACTAAGGAAATATAAATATTTTTGGGAGGTGACGTCTGTCAGAATCAATACTTATTACTGTGCTTACGTCTGTCAGACACCAATCACTCGTACCGCCACACCTGTGCACTATATCGCCAGGGCCGCACTACTGTCAGCTACCTTCAACCATTCGCGGAAGGTACTGAGCGGGACAGAGCTACATCACGCCACATTACGGAATGGCAACCTCTCATTTGTTTTCGGTGTCTGAGAGACTACCACCTCAGTTGCAGAGGGTTAAGAGTAAAGTAGCTTATAATTGATTATTAAAATAACAATAAAATGTTGAAGAACCGTCGAACCGTTCATTGTACTTAGACGGTCGAATTAACTATAACATTCGACGCTAATCGCTAATTCATATTATATGGGACAACTTTCAAACGTCGCTACGAGTAGCCTCAGAAACACATTAATCATAAACAAAAAAAAATACTGCCATTGCAACTTACAAAAAGGAATGAAATCCCACCAAAAACATTTTCATGTAAAGTGTTGCCAAGACGACTGCGTACGGTTTACCTTGTGAAAAAGATCTCATGTAGAGCCAAGCTTCTGAATCTACAGCTCTAACTCTACAAACCCTAACTTCACTAACTCTACATCTCAGTAAAAATGTATGGCTTGGCTGTTTCGCTACCGTCACGAAAGCGTAACGAATGCCTTCGAATTCTTCTCACTGCTAAGCGAATATTTAGTTTATAAAGTCGAAACAGCCAAGCCATACATTTTTACTGAGAACGACAACCGACAACGACACCTCTCTGAATTGAAGAAGGCAATTAAATATTATTTCGTCAAAAAACCTTTTTTCACAAAATATTTCATTTCGATCCACGTTTTTATTTATTTAAGTTATTGCCATATACCTAGGTAAATACTATTTGTGAACTCGTGTGGCAATATTTTTTGCTCCGATGACTTCCTCTTCCCTTCTTGCTAAAGTATCGACTCGATGCTGCTCGAATTAAGTGCCTTACATTTAAATGGAAAACAGATTAGTAATATTTGCTTTTTACAAAAAAAAATAACCGACTTCAACCTTGATAAGTAGAGATAACTCAAAACCTACTCGCCAGATGGCGCTCAATTCAACATGTATGTGTAAAGTTCTCGTCACTACAAATTAATCAAGCCCAAACACTAGATAACTGCAGTAAATCGTTGAGGAGTTCCCACGACTGTCTTTCGGCTTCATCAGATCGACTCCAGACCTTCTTGAAATAGTAGCGCTTTAATGTATTTATGATAACATGAACAAACACACTAGTCTTCCATACAATTTTCGAAAGTTGCCCTCGATTTCTCCGAGATGCCATCATCAGATCCTGATGATCCTTTCAAAAGGACCATAATATATCTACTTTACAACAAAAAAAGAATTATCAAAATCGGCCCATAAACGACGAAAAAATCGCTGAACAAACATAAAAAAAGCATATATACGATCGAATTGAGAACCTCCTTCTTTTTTGAAGTCGGTTAAAAAAAGACAAGAAATATATCAAGCTTGCTGCTAAGCATCGCTTTCTTCCAGTCAACATTGAAGTATCGATGGATAAACCACATCATTCAGAAGAGCCCTAACAAGACTACTGATTTATTGATACACATTTATGAACGTCAGCAATCTGCTATGTTGGAGCTACTAAATACATTGCTATAATAAACTCCCAAAAGGGTAGTCTCGAACAGTAGTTTTACAAGCAGAATTGGAAATTTTCTTCTCGACAGAATAACCGAAAATCTAATATACTGCTAGGAAAGAGCTCTTTTCCAACTTCTTAAATTATTTTCGCTTTGGACGAAAGCCAAAGACAAGGTTATAGAATGAAAATGTTATTTCCTTTCACTAGCAAAGAAATGGTCCAATTTAGTCTGTAGGATCCAAATTCATTAGACCATTCGAGTGTACATTAATATCTTGATATAGTAGAAAATGTCTCCGTATATTTTGTCACAAAGATGGTAATCCCATAGTTTTTTACAAGTATGTCGGAGTCGGAAATAAAATTAGATTAAAATCAAACTAAATAAATCATTAAACTTTGAATAAAACGTAAATCCGGAACTATAATTTAAATGGCAACACTGTACGAATTGTAAACGTGTCTCGATGGGATATCGGAGGGGGAACCCAACAGTGTGAAGTGTGAACCCAACCTGTGGAGTTGACTACGAGCAGCGGGGACTTCTCGAGCAGACGTCGAGCTGAACGGTCGCATTAAGTTAACTAGTGTACTTTGTAATAAAATCCTATACTGCGTCGTACCTATGCCCGACGGCATAAAGTGTATTTCAGTCGTACCACGTTTTAACATAACCTAAAAGCTTTAATCAAATTAAGTTAAACTGTGTAAACCTAATTTAAATCATTAACAAGAATATTGAACGCCCACTGTGTTTTATTTTTCACCTTGCAACCTGATGATCGGAGCATTATACCACCATCCTGACAAGTGTCTCCGAAAAGTACATGTGTAGGTGTACGTGTACTAGGTTTAGTGGTTATATTACAGGGTATGTATAATAGTTAAAAGCACAGGTTAAAAGTTTATGAGGTGTCTGATAATAATTATTGCTTTTTACAAAAAAATAACCGACTTCAACTTCGATAAGCAGAGATAAATCAAAAAGTACTCGCCAGATGGCGCTTAATTCAATATGTAGTTGTAAAGTTCTCGTCGCTACAAATTAATCAAGCCCAAACACTGGATAACTGCAGTAAATGCAGTAAAGTTGAGGAGTTCCCTCTACTGTCTTTCGGCTTCATCAGATCGACTCCAGACCTTCATGAAATTGTAGCGCTTTCATGTATTTATGAAAACATTAACAAACACACTAGTCGTCCCTACAATTTTCGAAAGTTGCCCTCGATTTCTCCAAGATGCCATCATCAGATCCTAGTGATCCTTATCAGCGAACCCCACTGCGCATATCTACTTTACAACAAAATAGAATTATCAAAATCGGCCCATAAACGACGAAAAAATCGCTGAACAAACATAAAAAAAGCATATATACCTACGGTCGAATTGAGAACCTCCTTTTTTGAAGTCGGTTAAAAATCAATGACTTCGGTGGTTATAATATATAAAATAAATAATAAATAGGTACATATTGTTTCCAAATCAAATCAATGATTGATTTTATATGAACTAGAATTATTGTTATAATATACATAATATATTTACGGATAAAATGTTACATTGATTTAAAGACTCCCACCTCAATATGGAGGAAACATGAGTGAGACTTGCTAATACTTCTATATAACTAAGAACCTCATCATCATCACCATCGCAACTCACAAATGTCCCAATGTTGGGCACAGGTCTCTTCTCAGAACGAGAAGGTTAAGGCCACAGTCCACCACGCTCGCCAAGTGCCGAAGTTTTGCGACCACTCCGGCATGCTAGTTTCCTCGCGATGTTTTCTTACACCGTTATAGCGAGTGACATTTCAATGTTTAAAGCGCGCATGACTAAATAAATTCAGAAATACGTGCCCTGGGATTTGAACCCAGATCCCCAAAGTAAAAGGTCAAATTATTAACCACTAGGCTATCACCGCCTAATCTTATGGATATCAGGTCGCAATATTGAGCTCGAACTGTTAGGTATAAGTTACTCAAATTTATCGATATTTTGGACCCTTTCAATTTTCTCCCAATTAGGTTACTTGTTTTGGGGAAGGAAATCGTTATGACAAAACATAATATGGTAATACATTTACGGGTTATAAAATGGATGCTTTTAGCCCTAATTTACTGAGTTACGGATCACATCAGTCTGCCTTTTACGAGCCTATTATAAGTAGGTAGATAGCCGGTTAATTAATTAGCGTATTGACTGTTAAACACATATATTTTTTACAATATTTACACTTCCATACCATTTACCCTATATAAGAAATTCACTCTCTAGCCTGTGGCATTTTTTCCAATTATAATATATATCGGCATCCTTACTGATTTCTAAATGATCTTCTCGTGTGGGCATCGTGGGAAGTGTTGGTTAAACTATGCAATATGGGCTTCTCTCGTCAGGACGTCAACTCAGGATATCAAATGAAACACAGGATTGAGCCATCACGTAACCAACTGCTTTATTCAATGATCTCTCTTTGGCTCAATATGAATACTCGGTTTGGTTTGCTTTGGTATTGATTGGATTTACTTCGCGATGTTACGATATTGATTTTAACCACTCGCACACGCGGTCACGCGATATTTAACTCTTTTAGATTCACGGCATTACAATTAATAAGGAATCTTTACAATCCCCAATCCGACCTTCATTTCTTTTCATTATTCTTTTTCTAATGACCGATCAACCGCGCCATAGAGTATCGATTCGCTATGGATCCGCGCCTACCACAGCTTAAATAGCACCAAACGAATAACATGGATTAACTATTCCCGACACGGCCATCGCTGACAGTCACCCGTCCCTGGGTGATGCTCCATTCCGATATCATCGCCATCACAATTGCTCGATCCGCGATTTTCAATTACTTCAAATCAAAACAAAACTCAAAATCTTTAACATCAAAAATGACTATTGCTGCTACTGCTGCGAGTGGATTTCAAAAACTTTATGTTGCATTTTTTAACCCTGACTACCGTAAACTACCACTCGCTTCGCTAGTGTCGCTATGGAGAAGAAGCGAGTGAGAAGAAACTCCATAACATAACAACACTTATTTAGAACAAAATTACCAATTTATTATTTGCGCGATTTGTTTTAACTTTTACTCGGTACGTCATCGCGATAAAACCGTATGCGTTTCGGCATCTTCCCGTGATCCGTCCTCGCCCTACCAGCGGAACACGTATTAGGCTTTGAAGATTACCTGTAACAACCAAATACACACGCGAGTATCTCTTTACGCTCGGCCCTTCCTGACCTATTATAAAGTCATTCTCATTCGAAATACCAGTATCATTTTAACCTGAGCCATGTACCAAAGTCGTAAAACAAGAAAATTTCTCAACGCCTTCAAATTAACCCCTTTAACGCCAAGGCTCTCTCTTCGCCTTTACAACTCTACAACAAGGTAAGCTTTCTCTTTCCACCCTTGTGGAACGAAAGAACCATACCTACGGCAAGCTTTCTCTTTCAAGTCCTCTGGAACGAAAGAACCAAGCCCATCTCTCAACACTCTCTCTTTTTTTTTCTCTCTTTTTTCCTTTTTTTCTCTTTTTTTTTCTCTTTTTTTTTCTCTTTTTTTCCTTTTTTTTCTCTTCTTCCTCTTTTTTTTTCTTTTTTTTTTCCTTTTTTTTTTGTCACATATTTTGATGAAATAAATGTATTTTCTTTCTTCTTTCTTTCTTTCAAACACAACTGGGAAGCTCTCTTTTTCCACCTTTGCGGATAGAAAGATCCAAACCCATGATCAGCTTCCCCATTCCATCCGTGTGGAACGAAAGAAGCAAACCGATGGGCAGCTTTCTCCCTCCATCCGTGCGGAAAGAAAGATCTAAAACCCTTCTCTAAAACCGAAAGAGCCTGTGATACAATTTCCCTCCTTACATTTCATATCTAATTTTTATTATTATCAATATCCTCTTCGACTGGTACATGACTCCTGAAAACTTCAATAAGCAATCGTGTGCTAACTTATGAATTTTCTACGCAAAGTCAAAATGTTTAACGACCCGCACTCAAAATTTTGGAAATACAATTCAATAATTGCAGCATATTTCTTTATTTATATCCATCCTGTCAGTAGTGACATTTCAAATTAGAATTTAAGCCAAGAACTTTGTAAATTAAATCGCTGTAATATTAATAGTCATTAAAAATTTGATGACCTATTTTGTCATAAGTTGGCAAATGTGCAACAACATTAGAGTGATTATTCTTTACTGAACATAACATCTGTCTCGTACTGAATACTCGTTACCAGAATTATAAGCAAGTTCAACCAAACCATCTTTAAGTGCTCATTGTGCTCCAAACCCGCTTGGTTGCCCGGTCGCCTTGGGACAACGCAGACATCCGCACCACCGCTCAGCTCTCGCCATACTCTTTCTCCGCTGCCTGCGACGGTGTCCGTTCGAACCCGATTGCGATGTAGCCAGAATCTTTGTATTTTTCATCAGCTTCACTTCTGGACAAATAAAGTCAAAAGACAGAAAAGGAAATGATTGACATTTTATGTTCCTACAGGAACCCTTCAAGTTGTTCGACAGCAGACTCAAGCAAGAGGGAGGTTACTAGACAGACATGCTTCACAACAAATACAAACAAACCAATGATCATACTGACGGTCAAGACAAAGTTACGCACCCGACAAGACTAATCTTCGTGAACACATTTAAATTAAATTCATTAGCGTTCGCCATATTTTTTAATTTACTCAGGAAATAACAGATCAGGTTAACTCTAACTTTTCAACTAAACGGTTCTTATAAAAACATTCCATATTAATAAAGAGATGCCGGACTACTAACAAATGCCTATTGCTTTCAAATTTCTGCAACGGAAATTCTCTACAGTAACGGCTGATTCAAGTCATTAATCAACAACTGTCACATATAATGGAACATTACAGGTAGAAGTATTAATGAAATTATAGGTATCCTCCGTTAAATTTGGCTTTACAACAATTTAATCCTTCAACATTGTTCCAATCATTTAATTGAACAGTATCTTATTCGAATGACGATATCCTATCTGATGTGTATCATTGCATCCAATGTTAATGTAATATTACCGAACCTCTAAAATATGAATCTTATTATTTTGGCTTCTTCCATAGAGCCGATGCCAAAGTCAATAAACACACATACGCACAACGACGGGAACAAATTTAAAATCATTCAAATTCTCACGTTCCAAGAATCGAACCTAGAACCTACTAACGACAATCCGATATTGCAGCCACTTCACCACATAAGTCGTCTGACGTACATCTAAACCTTTTTGTAACATACTGTCATTCAAATTGTGAATATCGTTCTTTTAAATAAACTACATTCAAATGTCATTGTCTATCTAGTCAAAGTTATCTGTCACGTCACTTTCATAATAAAATTATGGACCTAAAATACACAATTTTATTTCTATTATTACTGAAGAATCCGGAAAACAATATCTTAAGTTCAGCCATAACGTAAATAGAATAAAAAGGAGTCTCCGACTAGGTGGACTGACGACCTGAAGCATTCGCTGGATTCAGAGGGCTCAGGATCGGTCAGAGTAACGCCAGTTAGGGAAGGCCTACGCCCGACCGTGGAGAAGTAAAGGCTTATCCATCAGCCTTCAGACCCATAATATCACTGTATAAATTCAAGAAACACCAGGGAGTATCTACCTACAATAAGATCATTGGGATATTCTTTATTTTTTTGAACAATCTTACAATGAATTGATATTTTAAATGTTCCGTTCTTTTATTTCACTGCTCATAACCGTTCCTGCCAATTTCTAGTCTCCTGTCACCGTGTGAGGGACACAGACCGATGGAATATGGTCTGTACCTTAGTGAATTGATAGATTTCACACATCCTTGGAAACATTTTAAGAAAAGAAATCTAAGATGTTCAGGTCTCCTCACAATGTAGGTGTTAAAAGGATCACACGACAGTTATTTAGCAATATTCAGAACTTTAAAAGCAATCCGCACCAGAATCTAGAAACAAAACTGTTACCGACTGACCGCGTTATGTGTTATTGGTTCTGTAGAGCACGTCCATGCAGGTTGACTGCATTCAGCGCGGCGCACGACGCTTGCAACGGCAGTAGCTCCGCAGTACGTTACTGTGTAGTGGAATAGCCACCCTCGCTACAAACGGCTCTGACACTGCTCCTTTTCAAAATTTGCTGGGTTGTAGCTTCGTTGATTATTCTCACATTATTTACATAGCTGAAAGACTAAATATGACGTTAGTTTTATGCTGTTGAAATCAATTATAATTATGGATGATTCAATGAGAATACGTATCTGCATTTCCATTGTGTAACACCTCTTAGTTCCCGCTGCAACATGCCATTCAATGCCTTTCAAAATGTTTTTGTTTGGATAGTTAGGTATTTTGTGTATGGAATAGGTATCTATTTTGTTGTAGAGACAAAATACGCCAATAGCTATGTCCTTTATCATCGTTCTCCTCTCTGTTTAAACCAACACCGATCCCGCTTCGGATATCGGCATCCTTACTGATTTCTAAATGATCTTCTCGTGTGGGCATCGTGGGAAGTGTTGGTTAAACTATGCAATATGGGCTTCTCTCGTCAGGACGTCAACTCAGGATATCAAATGAAACACAGGATTGAGCCATCACGTAACCAACTGCTTTATTCAATGATCTCTCTTTGGCTCAAGGGTATCGTACTCTAGTTCGAATGACGTTACCTCGACGGTCGATACCTCGATGTCCCTACCTCGATGGTATGTTTTGTCGATGGGTCATTACCTCGAAAGATCACTATCTCGAAAGGTTTCTACCTCGACGGGTTTCTATCTCGACGGTACGTTTCATCGATGGCTTACTGTCTCGAAAGTTAATCAAGTCAAGTCAAGTTAAGTTAAGTCAAAAAAGAAAATCAAAAAATTGCAAACTGCAATTACACAAATTTGTAAGAACAGAGACCAAATGGAACTAAAAGAGTTTTTGCGTTCTATTGCACATTGCACATCATTATAATATTATGTTACCGTGGATCAAAGATGAAGAACTACGAATAATATATTTAAAATTACTATATTTAATTAAATAATTGCTTTTTACAAAAAAATTACCGACTTCAACCTTGATAAGCAGAGATAACTCAAAAACTACTCGCCAGATTGCGCTCAATTCAACATGTAAGTGTAAAGTTCTCGTCACTACAAATTAATCAAGCCCAAACACTAGATAACTGCAGTAAATCGTTGAGGAGTTCCCTCGACTGTCTTTTGGCTTCATCAGATCGACTCCAGATCTTCATGAAATGGTAGCGCTTTAATGTACTTATGAGAACATGAACAAACACACTAGTTGTCCATACAATTTTCGAAAGTTCCCCTCGACTTCTCTGAGATGCTATCATCAGATCCTGGTATCCTTATCAGGGGACTCCACTGCGCATATCTACTTTACAACAAAAAAAGAATTATCAAAATCGGCCCATAAACGACGAAATAATCGCTGAACGTACATAAAAAAAGCATATATACGGTCGAATTGACAACCTCCTTCTTTTTTGAAGTCGGTTAAAAAGACCTGAGTAGGAAACCAAAAATTTAATTTAATTTTTTTGTAACCGAAGAATTAGATAATACGTTTACATTCATAATGTCTATAAGATTAATAAATAATGTTATAAAAATAATAAAGATTGTTGATTAACAGTATTTTTATCACGCCTTTATGTTGTAATTTAAATGTACTTGGTTTTGATCAACTTTCGAGACAGTAAGCCATCGATGAAACGTACCGTCGAGATAGAAAACCGTCGAGGTAGAAACCTTTCGAGGTAATGATCTTTCGAGGTAATGACCCATCGACAAAACATACTATCGAGGTAGAGACATCGAGGTATCGACCGTCGAGGTAACGTCATTCGAACTAGAGTACGATACCCTTGGCTCAATATGAATACTCGGTTTGGTTTGCTTTGGTATTGATTGGATTTACTTCGCGATGTTACGATATTGATTTTAACCACTCGCACACGCGGTCACGCGATATTTAACTCTTTTAGATTCACGGCATTACAATTAATAAGGAATCTTTACAATCCCCAATCCGACCTTCATTTCTTTTCATTATTCTTTTTCTAATGACCGATCAACCGCGCCATAGAGTATCGATTCGCTATGGATCCGCGCCTACCACAGCTTAAATAGCACCAAACGAATAACATGGATTAACTATTCCCGACATATATATAATGTAAAAAGTGGTTATTTCTCTTTATGTCATAGTGTCACACAGATGTGGTTTCTTACACAAATTGAGGCTGTTAAAAAACAATAAATCGTATCAGTTTACTACCTAGATTTAATATATAACTACATATATATTGTGTAACGGACGTGACGTAAGCTGATGCACCGCCAGCTAAATTGTGCCTAAAGAAGCCGCCTGCCAACGCATCACGTAGCCTTAGCCTTAGTTAGAGCCAAAGCCAAGCCAAAGCCACCGCCCGCCATATTGATGATTCCCTCCAGCCACAGCCTGGCAGCCGTCACGCCAGACGGTGGAGCGGAAGGTGTCAATATAAGCCAAAGCCATAACCTTAGCCTTATCTGTAGCCATTGACGATACTTTTTGCATGAACTGATGTTATTGGAAAAAGAAAGATGTGACGTTGACGAATTTGATTTGGGATTCTATTCTATGTATTGTCATTGAGCAGAAAATTATAAAATCCTAAAGTAAAAATAGCCGTATTATTTCCCTTCTTTTACATTCAGAAGTGGATAATAATGTTAAAAAACATAATACCTACGTCCTAATAATGGAGAGACTAAAAAACAATGGTCGAAATTGAAAGCGATAAAAGTATTAAAGAAGGGGAGACTTGGATGTGGACTTATAATGCTTTGAACATTGAGATACTATGTACTAAATGCATTGACTAAATGGCCTTGAATGTGAATCAGCGTTTGTGGACATCAGGTGACCTCTGTATTGTTTTTACTTTAATGTATAATCAGATAAGGTATTACGAGAACCACGAGAACCTATAAATGAGATTTGGAAGTTGGTTAGACTCTGTTTCTATATGTCTACATAACTAAGGGATGTGAATAAGACAATAAATTATTAACTGGAGAAATAATATCAGTAGGTACATGGCTTCGAGACTAAAATTTTAATGAATTCAAGATTTGAAAGTTCGTTGAGGAGATTTTGATAGTTTGAAACTAAATATAAATCGGGTCAGACGGAGATGACAGTTTGAGAAAGCCGTTGATGTTTTGGATACAGCGTTTGGATACAAACATTGATCAAGTTGGGCAGAGACAGGATTTCCTTTTGGAAATGTCTCATGGTAGGTCGGGAAGGGTCGATCGTGGAGAGATACTCGCGTTTGTATTTTGTTGTTACAGGTGATGTTCAATTCCAAGTGCGTATTGCCGCTAGTAGAGAAATGTTGAAGATGGATCTCGTGGAACAGCTGAACAGGGTTAAATTTTATGCCAATGACGAACTGATATACTACGATATGGACATAAAATAGTTTTGAAGATGCAATGCCATATTTACTTGGAAAGGAAGAACTGTCTAATCTGTCAGATAAAATTTGTTTAAGCCCTCAATAAGGATCCATAACCAGTCTGAATGAAGAGAAGAGCCTTGTCAAAATGTAAAGAGAAATCAGTGAATGCTTATCAGTTTTATAAAAATGATCATTACATGGAGGAGTATTTCTCAGCATAAAAGGTGATGTATACCATTTCATGTTGCTGTCATCATGCTGTGCAAGTACAAGTACGAGTTGTTGATTTTGTTAAATTAATAACACTTTGTGTGCGTTCCAATTGCGGGACGCAATTGTTGCAGGATGGCCGATTGTAACGGACGTGACGTAAGCTGATGCACCGCCAGCTAAATTGTGCCTAAAGAAGCCGCCTGCCAACGCATCACGTAGCCTTAGCCTTAGTTAGAGCCAAAGCCAAGCCAAAGCCACCGCCCGCCATATTGATGATTCCCTCCAGCCACAGCCTGGCAGCCGTCACGCCAGACGGTGGAGCGGAAGGTGTCAATATAAGCCAAAGCCATAACCTTAGCCTTATCTGTAGCCATTGACGATACTTTTTGCATGAACTGATGTTATTGGAAAAAGAAAGATGTGACGTTGACGAATTTGATTTGGGATTCTATTCTATGTATTGTCATTGAGCAGAAAATTATAAAATCCTAAAGTAAAAATAGCCGTATTATTTCCCTTCTTTTACAATTGGCAACTGTGTCACTTGGACGAAACCAAAAATGTATCGCCCGCCGTCGTCGCCGCCGAGCGCGACGACTGGGGGTTTTCATATCTAGAAGAGTCACATCCAGGTAACGCACAAGTAACCATCACTAAATAAGACTACAAAGGACGTTATTCCACACAGAAATGTAAAAATGTTATTTTTGGCTAAAATAAAATGTAGTAGAACTACTGAGAAAAAATGTTCTCACTAGTCCCACTATTCGATAGAACATTTAAAAGTGGAACTAGTGGGAAAAAAAGTCTCATTAGTCCTACGGTAGGACTGTTCAGTGGGACTAATGGGAATGAACCGGAAAAAAAAGTCTCATTAGTCCTACGGTAGGACTGTTTAGTGGGACTAATGGGAATGAACCAAAAATAAATTAAGTATTTTGAGAAAATTGAGAAACAATTTTTGACAAGAGCCCGCTAAGCTCGCTTAAATTTAATTTTAAAAATTGGTTTCGTCTATCTATCTCGCTCTGCCATACGTGTATCATAATTATGTTTTGCTCTTTGCATTGCCAATCTATCTAAACGTCAGTGTATGGTACATCTATGATTTACTACAACTTTGAACACCGACCCTGTCTTATCTATTCTGTACTGTCCTCTTTGTTAACTTCTCCTTCAGTTGAGCGTTGTCCATTTGTGCCTTCGAAGTAAATACATTCCTAAACAGTAATATAAGTTCAGATGCTTGTAACTAACAATGTAACTATTTGATATTATTTGTTGCAAACAAGTCCAGTTACCGCATAATACAAACTTTCTCAATTTAACTTTGACTCAGGGAATTACCATTGTTTTGAATTGTAGAGCAAGCTTATTATGTTTGAGCATGAGATAATTTTAACAAAAACAAAAGCAATTTCGATATCGATAAGAAAATATATGGAACACATAGTGGTACGTGCCTATAAAATTTCAGGGTTTCCCTTGATTTCCCTGGGATTCCATTAATGGGATATGTCTAAAGTATGATCTTCAAAAAATATTATATCGTTTGAGAAATGACGAATACATTACACATTGCTAGAAGTACATAAAAATATATTAAACGAACATAGAACTTCTTATTTTGAAGTCGTCAACCTAAATAAACTTGGCACTGTAGTGGTTCGTGAGGGAAATTAAAGAATAACCAGAACAAGATGGCGAACAGTGTATATTGTATAAAGTACAAATCGGAAGTATATACTGCGCCCCTAACGGTGACAACAGGAACTAAATAATTTTTTCTTCATTTAGTTTCTACTTGGGTAATGTTTACCAGTATTTCAACATCCTCCCTTAAACATAACCCCATCTTCGATGAACAATAAGCCAACTTTGAGTGTGAAGTGGCTTTGTGAGTGCATCGGCGACCATCATATCTGTCTGTATGTAACGAACATCAATGGCTCCTCCCAGTACTTTGTCGCGAACAAAATGATGTATCTATAACAGTAGACTGACGCTTTGAATTCCAGCTGATTGCTCCTCCCTGAAACAAGAATGTATAGCCAGTACAGGAACGCCGATCATCTTCTGAGCTGGCCCAATCAGCATCGCAGTAACCATGAGTCATAGTTTCTTCAAGATTTTGTTTATATATCAGTCTGTAATCTTGAGTGCCTTTTAAATAACGCATGACTCTCTTAAGCGCAGTCCAATGTTGCATTTCAGGCGCGTTATTGAACTTGCTTAACATATTAATAACAAAACTTATGTCAGGCCTCGTCACTTGAGAAATATATAATAGGCATCCAATTATCTCTTGATACGGAATATCATTTAAAATTTTTGCTTCTTTCGTTTTCTGTAACTTTGTATTTAAGTCCATAGGTGTTCTTACTGCTTTACAATCCGACATTCCATATTTTTCTAATACCTGTTGTATATATTTCCTTTGATCTAGATAAATTATACCTTTCTCTCTGTCTCTTTCTACATGTATTCCTAAACAGTAACGTAGCTCTGCAATATCTCTTATATTGATCTTTGTATACCTCTTTCTTAAACTTTATAAACACAGATTTTATATCCATTCTTATTCCTTAGAAAATACACATACATACACTTTTCTAGAAAAATCATCGACAAAAGTTATACTTACGTGTTATAGTTATAGTTAAGTGGTACTTTCCACCTCCAGCGGAAGGTATCTCCATCGGACCACAAGGATCGGTGTGTATTATCTCGAGCAATGCCTTTGCTTTAGAATTAGACTGTGGAAACGGAAATCTGGTTTGTTTGGCTTCACAGCATGGTATACATACAGAATCAACTTCTTTATTAGTGATATTTATACCTTCTGCACACGACTGTAACCTCTTAACGTCAGCAATATTTAAGTGACCCATTCTCTTATGCCATGTAATCAAATCTGCCTTACTTTCACGTGAAGTAGCATATGCATTACCAGTTGCTATATTCAGTTTGTACATGTTATTAGATAATTTTGCAGTTGCAATACGTACTCTATTAGCATTGTAAATATTACAGCCCTCATCAGTAAATTCCAGCTTACAACCATTTTTCGTTAACTGACTGACTGACAACAAGTTCGCACTAAGCTCAGGAATAAACAAAACATTTCTCACCTGGATCTGATGCACATCTTTACATATTTTGGTCTGAATATTTACTTATTTACCCATGTTATGCACGGAGACTGCATCATTGTTCGCCACCGTTATCTTTTGGATCGGAGGTGTCTCGAAATCGTACATCCAGTCTGAGCGTCTTGACATATGCATTGTTGCCCCTGAATCTATGTACCAATCATCAGGACCCATTGAGCTCTGCAAAATTACTTTGATTATTATTTTGATTAATATTTTTTCGACATTGACTTTTGTAATGTCCGTATTTATTGCAACCATAGCAACGTGGGCTTTTTCCTTTTAATTTGCTATTTTGCGAGGATACACCATTGTACATAATATCTCAATGGGATACACTGTTATTTTTGTGCTTTATGAGGAATGCTGCGGAATCTGACACTTTCACCTCTTGCAACAATTTCGTTTTGACAAAATCTGACGAAATTTTCAAAACAACAAAACAATTGTCTCTCGTGGGAATACTTATTCCTTTTCCGCCCCTAACAATATACCCTGGGATTACACTTGTTCCAATAAAGAATGTTATTTTGAGACACTGGTATTTTCTAAGTCGTATTAGACGTATAAATTATTGTCTTTCTTTTAACCCCACTGCTTCAGAAGTAGGGTCATGTTTTTCGAGCGTATGTATGAATGTTCTTTTCTTTGGCACGCAGGTGTCTTTAAATTCGCCAGGATTATGGTAGTAACATAGGCTGTATAAATTTTCAAAATGGCGCCTGCAAATGAATAAAAACAAAGAGGATTCTTCTTACAGATTGTTTGTATCTGAATGATCTTAATAAACAAAGTTTAATTTTAATTGTTCTCATGTAAGTACATTACTTAAAGGGTGTTCTAAGAAGTTTTCCTGGCAAACCCTAATTATAACTTGAAAATGTTACACTGATTTCTTGGCTACTTCTGATACTTTCTTGGCTAGTAGGTAAATAATATCTGCCATAAATTCTGCTAATAAAGAGAAAATTATTTCCAGAAATATTGTATAGGTAAGTAGTTCAATCTCTTAGGGGGTTACCGATTAACAAGCAGACAAATGATGGACTCGTATCTTGATGGTTGGTCAAAGACGACATTATTATTATAGTTTTCTGAAAAAAAATCCGAAATATGTGTTACTCGGGAGTCTGCCTATCCACATTTTGAGGCGTGAAGGAATTGATGGGGAAGCTTAAGCCTAGAAGAGGTCCTAATATGTGTTGTGAAGATAGGTAAGTTTCATTGCACCATATGACTCCACAAAAATATATTATATGAGCTAACCTTTTTACCAATGTTACGTTCCATGTCGTATAGGTAGGTACTACGGGTGGCAGTCTTAGTGTTTTACGATGAAACACTCACGTGATAAGACTTCTGAATATACTGCCGTCTCTTTCCGAAACTCATTCAACTTTACGATGAAGTAGTGGTAAGTTTAATATGGAATTGTTGCAATTACCTGTAACAGTTTTAGGGCACTCACGAATCGTAGTATACTTTTTGTCGGAGTGGCGAGATGATCTTGTGCTATGCGAAGTTCGCCTCTTGTACCGCATTATATAATCTGGAACAAATGAACTTAATTATAACTACTGTTCTAACTTGCTAGTTCTGAGAGTTCAGACAATATAGTTTAGCAGTGTAAAGGGCTTTTAGCCGTCAGTATAATTCTGGTGGCGCTGAAGTGAATAATGGTATATGCTATGGCGCTAGTTTTCTCCTCTTGTAAGTGGCAGGGTTTTATAGCCGAGGGGACTTTCGAAGGTACTCAAGCACGGTAGGAAGATTGTTTTACAAATTGTTGGCTACAACTGTCTCTTAAACGGTTAAATATATTTTATATTCAACGGTGGACTGTTGAATGTAAACTTATGTGTTTTAGTCACTAACGTGTCTAAATAAAATGATGTCTTGGTGTCACAGATGTCCACGGAGAGTCATGTACGATTACGGATAAGTAGGTACAAAATTTTTGCAAAATACATAGTTTGGCTAAAACCCATTAAGGGCCCTCTACTGAGCACGGAACTCTCCTCATTATAGAGTAGGTAGGCCTAAAGCATACTCCACCACGCCGCGCCAGTTCAGTGCAAATTAATTGAAAGAAATGCAGGTACCTATACCCTCAAACCAATAACTATTGACGGAGCGCCTAGAACAAAAGAGTGAAGCCAGCAAAAAGTCAGCCTAGCCTTGTAATACACGGCGGCACTCACACCAAAACGACTTTTGTGTTCTAAATAAAAAAAATTATGAAGCTTTGTGTTCCAAAAAATAAAGTTTGTTCTACTTAAAACTGTCAACATAGGGCATTCTATTGGTTTCGATGTGTGCTTTCGGCTGAGTTTTGCCAGCTTCACTCTTTTGTTCACGGCGCTCCGTCTATACCTAGTTAATTGGTCTGAGCCTATACCTAACTTAACTTGTAGGTACTTAAGATAAAACGTATAAAATTGTGTAATTTACTACGCATTAGATTGAAGCTTCCAGTCGTAATAGTGAATTATTTATACCGAAGAAATTATTTTACTGAAACGTAGCTATACGTACCTATTTTTTTATTAAAGTAGCTACCTACTACTTATATTATTATTTTCCTTTGATGTTAAATCGACTTGTAATAGAAATGAGAAAATATTTGGCAATTATGTTAATGTAGGCAATTTGTCTCTGTACCTACCTATTGTATCATGACTGAGATAATAAAATAAAATATTTTACCATATTAAATAGTAACGGCAAAAATCAAATTTGTTAGGTACCTATATACCTACATACATACATGTGTCGTTTAATAGACACTAAGGCTCTTCTCACACAACGCTATTTGCAAGCGACTCGAATCTTGTCAATGTATGAAAGCGACGCGTTTACGATGCGTCTCCTGTCAGTGAAAAGTGTCAGATACAGCGAAATTTGGGTTGCGTTGCAGTCGCGTAGCTCATAAATAGCGTTTTGTGAGAAGAGCCTAAATTAAGACATTAATAAACTAACTAACATCGGATAAACTCACGCATAAACCAATCAATTCTGCTCATAAAAGAAAACCCATGGATAGGCATAATATAATTTAGTGGTAAGATTAGGTCATATTATAATACAGGTAGGTACCTACTAGCAGCCCACCTCGACTTCGGACGGGTGAATACTAATATTAGGTATTTAATATACCTAGTGATATATTTTAGTTTTAACATTATTAAACCTAATCCATACTAATATTATAAATGCGAAAGTCTGTCTGTCTGTCTGTCTGTCTGTCTGTGACGTTTTCACGGCTAAACCACCGGTGCAATTTGGATGAAATTCGGAATGAAAATAGTTGAGGACTCAGAGTCACATATAGGCTACTTTTTTTTTTCAAAAATCAACCCCTAAATGCTTGAAATAGGGGATGAAAGTTTGTATGAAAAATCTAAACCGCCTGACCGATTTCGATGAATTTTCCCAGGAAGATAGTTGATGACGTATCTTCTTCCCCACTTCCCCGGTTCGCGATATAAACGAATTCCACGCGGGCGAAGCCGCGGGCAAAAGCTAGTATATTATAAATGTACCTATCACAGTGCCTGATTTGAAATAAGAGCAAAATTGTTGACTGAACGTAATGCACAGTTTGGAGAACAATAGCCGCATCGCTGTAGCGCAAAATTCTCGTTAAATACCTAGACAACACATTTATAAAGTACCATCCCTGCGATATAAAATTTGCCGCATTTTAATTATTTCGAATGGACTTGTTAAAAATACTATTTTCATCTTAGGTAGGTACGTATTGCTAATTGTTGAGTAAATTCCTCGTTTAGTGATACCTAAGCCTGAGTACCAACTAATGCTTCGTCATCGTAACTAAAGCAATAACGTAAAATTTTTCGTAAAACTCCACTGGAGAAGAAGAAGAAGTTAAAGAATTGGAGAAGAATAAGTCAGTAATTTTACTTCCGCAAGATTTGAACTAAACGAAATCACAAGCTACAACAAATAAATGAAATAAAACCTCATTATACCACCACATAATAAAACACGATCTTATCTTGAAATGTTCATTACAACACTCGTAGTATTTGACAGTTCTCAGCGAGAAGCGAAAACACAAAGAAGCTGCGAAACAAACGCCACAATTTGAAAGGAGCAATGATGCAATAAATAGGTAGATTGAGCGTCGCCCTACAATGAAGACAAAAAAAACACGGCAACAATATCAAGCATGTGTGCGTGCAGGCGATGTTTTTCACGTTCGTCTAGTGTCTATGTTGCGTGATCAATGATACCAGTTACTAAAATTTTCCCATAAATCACACATTAAACTTAATTTATGGAGTGGTTATTTTCATGAATAAATAAAAAACCCTACTTAATTTAATTACAGTTGTTTATGTTAATGTTGTAATAAACCAGCTAAGTTAATTAAATTAATATTTTTTACGCAGTTTGTAGTTGGAAAGGAGACGGTCCAAAATTGTATGGAGTCTGGGCCTGGTTTTGTACCAGTGATAAAATAAAATAAAAAAGAAAAATAAACCATTTTTGACTAATCAAATCCACGAACTCATCTATATTTCAGTGCAAAAATTATTTATTAACTCCACGTGACGCAATTATTCTACATAATGGCGGGCAGCAGACCAGAGGATTCATAATTTTTGACGTATGACGTTAGCTGTCAATATGCCTTCTCTATGCTTGAACAATGGCTCGAACTCAGAGTGAAGGACGCCATCTTGCAAGTGTTGCAAGTAGTACCTACCGAATAACTCGAAATTAATTTTATTTTAGCAAGTCATTTATTGCGATTTGTGAATTTATTATATTTTTAATGAACTTTCTGTATTTTTTGGTTTTTCATGGTTTAGTGTACAAGATCAGGCCCAAAATGGACCATCTCCTTTTCTAAAATTGTAAAGTTACCGTCTCAGATTAAGGTGAAAATTTGAAGGGAGGACGGGTTCTACACTCTCATTCGTCCCCCCAAACTAAATATTGCTCTCATAAAGTACTTACTTTTTTAAAATTATTTTTCTAAATCTCTAAAAATTTTAAGGTTATGTGGTCTCATTGGTTAATGTGTAAGCGCTCGAAGTCTTAAGTGTATGTATATGTGTGTGTGGACGTGTGTGTGTGTGTGTGTGTGTGTGTGTGTGTGTGTGTGTGTGTTTTAAACTACATTATAAAAAATAAATAACTTAAGTAGATCTAATTTGATTTTTGGGCCTAATTTTGAATCGTGACATCTCCGGCGCTGCGGAAGATGCAGCCAAACAGGCAAACAGGACTAAAAATAGCGAAAAAGTAATTTGGGGGGAAAGATGGGGGAGTCACCAACCTCTCCTCCAAAAAATTTCAGCTTAATTTGAGGTAGTCACTTTATAATTTTTGGAAACTTGATTTTTTTATAATAAAAAAAGTATGCATTTCCTAGATTTAAAAATGGTGGGGGGAAGATGTGAGCGTCAGCCCCCTCCCCCCCTCAAATTTTTAGCTTAATTTGAGGTGGTAACTTAATTAAAGAAGAGCAAATTATTTACATTACCTATCTAATTTAATAAAAAAATTACTTGGAAAGTTAATTACATGCATATCATTAAAAAAAACTTCAATAAATAAAGGAGATGGTCCATTTTGGGCCTGATCTTGTACACTAAACCATGAAAAACCAAAAAATACAGAAAGTTCATTAAAAATATAATAAATTCACAAATCGCAATAAATGACTTGCTAAAATAAAATTAATTTCGAGTTATTCGGTAGGTACTACTTGCAACACTTGCAAGATGGCGTCCTTCACTCTGAGTTCGAGCCATTGTTCAAGCATAGAGAAGGCATATTGACAGCTAACGTCATACGTCAAAAATTATGAATCCTCTGGTCTGCTGCCCGCCATTATGTAGAATAATTTCGTCACGTGGAGTTAATAAATATTTTTTGCAATGAAATAAAGATGAGTTCGTGGATTTGATTAGTCAAAAATGGTTTATTTTTCTTTTTTATCTTATTTTATCACTGGTACAAAACCAGGCCCAGACTACATACAATTTTGGATCGTCTCCTTTTCACATTACTCTTGTACCTTTAAAAGTGGTTTATTCGACCCAATGCAAAAATAATCATTAAAATGGGCTCATAAACATACGAATATTAATGTTACTAGAGAACCGCCCGCGCTTCGCTTCGGGACCCGTAGGTAACACCCGCGTAGGTCCCGCTCCCGTAGGAATTTAGGCTAAAAAGTAGCCTACTACTCGCTCTCTTCACTCCACCCTGTCTGAGGTGTGTGGAGCCCTCGGGACAGTTAGTTCCCCTTTGGGGATGACTCTCGCGGCCCGTTAAAACGGGCCAGTCCTTGGGTTGGGCCCTTGGTTGTCCATCTGTGGTTAACCAATAGGTCAAGTCCGGTGAGTGGTGACCTTTTTACAGGCCACAGAGTCTTAAACGGGATGGGGTTCATCTTCGCGCCGCCCAGGCGATCGAGCCCCTACCGGGTGAATCCCGCTGGTGGGAAGCCCAGCAGGAGCCGATCAGCGTCGGGCGACGACTTACGAAGCCCCAGTATCAGTCAGTGCTAGGCCCGTCCCGCGCAACCAGCTAGTCGCGCGGGAAGGCCCAGCGGTCCGGTGGACGGGTGTGGAGCGGCGCCAGGTCCTGCAGATGCGGGAACCGCGACGCGTCGACACGCCCGAACATGTTGCGTGCCAATCGCTCGATGAAGTCGTCCAGGCTCTCGACTCGAAGGTCCCTCTGGATGACGGCGTTCCTGACGTACCTCGGCGCACCAGTCAGCCGGCGGAGCGCAATCGCCTGAACTGCGCGCATCCTCTTGCGCTGCGGTTCGCTGGCGAGCGCGTACCACGCCGTTGCCGCGTACGTGAGGCGGGGTCTGATGTAGGTCTTGTAGACCCCGAGCTTCAGTCCGAGAGGGAGGCTCGAGGAGAGCACTGGTTTCTGCCATCGCACTTCTGGAATTCGCGACGGCTTTCATAACCTGTGGCTTCATCGAGAGTCTTCCGTCGATTTTGCCCAAGTATTTGGGCTGTGGGGCCCATTGGATATCTTGTCCATGAAGCTCCAGAGTAGGGTCCCGCCTGTTGAGGTATCCTCCTATGTTCACAGCCGGCGTCTTCCCGACATTCACCGACAGTCTCGGCGGCGGCGGCGGCGGCGAGCCATTCGGGGAGGGCATCAAGCGCACGCTGCATCTTGACAATGGCGTGGGTTCTATTCAGCGACGTGGTGATGTACGCCACGTCATCGGCATACAGGGCAAGCGACGCCCCCCCTGCCGCCGGGATGTCGTCGGTGTAGCAGGCGTAGCAGACCGGGGACAGGCAACTCCCTTGCGGGACGCCGGCTGCGATCGGACGCTCGGTGGATTCGGCGTCTTCAACCACTACTCTGAAGCTTCTATTTTCGAGGAAACTGGAGATCATCTTAACGGCACTCCGGGGCGCCGACGGCTGCGAGATCTTGTAGAGAAAGCCGTCGTGCCAAACACGGTCGAACGCCTTTTCCATGTCGAGGAATACTGCACACACGCGTTCTCTCTTATTCAGAGCCGCGGTAACGGTGTGCAACACACTCGACAGTGTAGCCGTGCTGTTCAGCGGCATCAAAAAGTAGCCTTCCACTTCTGTTGGCAGCTAGGCTATTCCACCCCGGATGCTTGCAGTTCCAGTCGCCCGCGCCCACCACCGGTGTCGGCGAGTCCAGCAACTTGCGGACATCAGCCAACAGGATAGTGCCAGCGGGCGGGCGGTACACTGAACACAGCCGGAGCGGGGAGTTCTCGAGGCAGAGCTAAAGTAGCCTATTACATTTGCCTATGACTTAAGTAAATTACATGTAGTATTTGATAGCGTAATTCAGAACTTGCAAATGAATTTTGTTAACGCCATCTATTGGCAACTCTGAAAATAAATATCTAGTAACTAACAAAACATCGATCTTCCCATGGGAATGGGATGTTTTTCCGCGGTAAAAAGTAGCCTACGTCACTCTCCACCCTCCTAACTATCCCCACACACATAAACCTTACCATATAATAGCTTTGTTGCGACGTGAAAGCGTCACAAACAAACAAACAAACAAACAAACAAACAAACAAACAAACAAACACACTTTCACATTTATAATATTAGTAAGGATATTATTATAAATAAACACAAACGTATTGGTAAACACCACCTTTCTTTAATCGATTTATAAAAGTACATGAACTAAATAATATACACGTAACCATAAACCAATTTATATACCCACAAAAATGATGTTAAGTCGGGAGCATAAAAATAGAAACTAGCAACACTGACAAAAAAATGACGTAATTTGGTTACAATAAAAATCAAAATTGAAATTTCATTAAAAATATGTTTATTGGTTACTTGCCTATGATATGTGATGTTTTTTGAGCTTTTTACCCTTCCTTTATAATTCCGGCACAGTTTAATAGCACATTTCGTCATGTTATCCCTCTTATTTGTTTATTTAAATTGCGCGCGTAATACGTAGTGACACGAAAGCGGCGCGATCGGCACTAATTGGCGGGAAAGTACTTCTGCGCCAATAGTTGGCGCAGCTTTTTTGACAGGTCTTCGCGGATTCGATTATCCATCTAGATACTTATACATCAATGGAAAGGAGCAATCAATTTGGCACAGAATTTAGCCGGATTGCGCGCTAACAAGTTGCTCTCGGTAACGAGCTGCAATTTTGCACAAAGTTATTTGTACTTCGTCGTACTGAAATTGTGATTCATTTCTGTAATTATCACACGTTCGTTAATGTTGAAGATTACAGTGTAGGAACTAAGGGTCAGCTCACACCGAGACGCGACGCGACGCAACGATACTGGAAGAGGCCAGTGATTTCGCGCTGCGCCGCGCGTCGCCGCGAGACGCATCTCAATGGCGCGAGGTGCATCGTAAAAGTAGGCAATCTTGCACGCCGCGCGTACCGACGACGCACGGCTGCGTAGCGATGCACCGCGCTACGCCGCGAGGCGTCACGAGACGCAGCGCTGCATGAAGCAACGTATTCTGAATTCTCACAATGAAATGTGTATCTTTTCGTGTAGAAAATAAAGTTCTATTTTGAGCCGCTCTTTGAAAGGCTGCGCGCAGCGTCGCGTCGCGTCTCGTCGCGTCTCGTCTCGGTGTGATTTGACCCTAAGTCTTAGAAACTAAATTTTTAATTTGTATTACAAAATTTAGAATTAATAAATCCACGACAAAAAAAATCTTTAAATGATATGAAGATAATCAAATGCCCTACAGATCTTCATAACTTTGGAATAATCATTTTAGAAAAGTGCTGATACTCTTCAAACTGCTGGATCAAGTTCTACCAAACATAGCTAAATCACCACAATTAATACAATTATACAGGGTCACGATTGATAAACCCACTCAAATCGTATCATTCATTCATGGAGCCCTCTTTTTAGGTTGGGGGTTAAAAAAATACCATTTAATATACATAGGTATTTAGTATCTCTCAAATTATACTGGAAAACAGCGGAAAGTTGCAGTGTACTAAAAGTTTCACTAGACGTCTTTTGAAGTTATGACGCCCTCATTAAGTGAGCGAAAACAAGGAAACTTGCTGCGAAACTCCAAAGCCACAGCTTGGAGCAAGCAGTTCACAAAATTTTCTTGGTTCGTGCTCTCTTACATTCCGTAGCATGCATATTTATGGCGTGTGTTTTGTTTAAAAGCGTACTTGGCTAACGAAACTAATTTTTATGGTTTCATATACGACAATATTACAAAAAGACTTGCTAGGGTAAACTGAAGAGTAATTGACCACCGTTAAGTAATTGGCCATTTGAAATTTCAAATCTTTATAATAGGTATGTACCTATAATAAAAATTGCATTATATTTACGCTACGTCATAATATAATAAAATATCAGAAGAATTAAAAGGAAAATCCGTCAGATTATTTAAAAATGCATTATTTAAATGGCTACTAAGTAAATGTTACTACTCAATAGAAGATTTTTTAAATGATAAGGATAATACCACTTGTTTATTATAGATGTCAGTGTGTAGAGATAATACTATAATATAAAATTAAATATCATTAATAAAATTGGGACAAATTAAGTTGACATTAAGGTATATTGCACTTGACATTTTTTTTAATTTTAATGAGATAAAATCACATACATTATGTTAATAATTGTACATATTAAAATAAACTGACATTGATTAATTCACTTATTAATTAATTTATAATTTGTTTTATTAATGAAGTTATTGTGACTAAAATTTAATTATTATGATTTAAATTGATCTGTTGTTGCATGCTCTTCAAAGCCAAATATGTTTGTACAAATTTAGTCTTAACATCCATTGTTACCATATTTGACGCAATAAATTATTATTATTATTATTATTACGTCTCAAAAGTTTACAAAGTCACGTAAAGCGAAGCCCGGGTGTTTTACAAGTACTCAGTAAAATTATACAAACAAGTGCATAAAGGTGGAAATCTTTAGAATAAAGTATTATCTTGAAATTTTGTCTCATTTTAATCGAGGTACACTTTGAAGCCGGGCTTTCCCGCTCTAGTATTAACCCCTTTGATGTCAGTACGTGGATTCCAAAAAAAAAGGTTAGATACGTTTTTTTAATAAATGTAATATAATTAGGTAGGACTTTATTAATTCATGAACCGAGATGAAAATAATACAAACACAATTTTATTAAATCAGTGAAAAATTATTATATGTCAGTTATCAGTTGGCAAAACGATACAAAAAATCTAATATTTTTTATTATTCAATCTAATCTAATTCTTATTTAGATACATTTATTTATTATCTTCGATTGGTTCCTGAGAGTCATTAGCGAGAACCAACTTTCACGAAGAAATGTGAAAAACCGGCAAGAATTTAACGTATCCTTGTAATGGGACGTGGTTAAATGTACTATGCGGTCCCTGAATCATAATCGCTCCGGGAACGGGATATACCACAACCTTTCGCAATTCATTCATTCGCATTCATTTCGCAGTTCATTGTCACTTCCGGATTCACTTTCCTATTACACTTGCAAGCTGTCCTCATCGGACATTTTTTCTTGCTGAAGAGCCTCGAGACGTCGCAGGTCATTTTCGTAAGGATATACTGACAACAAAGTTTAAAATGTGTTATCAAACGCGAAAATATCGATAACATTTTAGGCTAAATGCTTACTTACGAGTATCATAAAATCATACAATTACACAATAAATAACAACCATAGACTTGCATAAATAATAAATAAATAAAATAAAAAAATATACAATAACCATTTTCACCAAAACTCAGTAAAGTGGGCCCGCGTAGCTGTCGTGGGGTAGACTGGTTGAAGGGGGCGTGCAATAAGGCAGCTACTCAAAATCCCAATGCAATTTGGTGAACGGTGTAAAAAATATTCATGTTTTTCAAACAACCCGGTCTCACAGATATAATTAGGACAACAACGGCGGGTTAATGTCACTCTTGTGATTTTATTTTACGTTTCAAGTGAAGGATTAGAATTTTCCACCTGTAACCAAACCAACTGTAACAAATTTATTACTTAACTGTACTCAAAGTTCAATTAAACTTTTAAGAAAAATTTACCTACTTATGGCTACTACTAATTATGGCAATTGAAATTCTTGCCGTCAATTTACAATGCACCTTAACCATAGAGTCGAAAACCTAGCAGTTGTGTGGGTTGCTATTGAAAGGAATTCCATAACGATCGCGACTTATGGTTGAAAGTTGGTTAGCAACCATCAAGCCCTTATTGCTATTCGTTGATCCAGTGATCGACCGAGTTACCTATGTGTCTGCGGGTGCTGTGGTTGGATGTAGCATAATTTCTTACGCACCACACTTCGGAGGGCTCGTTAAGTTGTCGTTCCAGGTTACTATCGACAGAGAGAAGTCGTTAAGCCAATTGGAGTCCATGTTTTTAAGCCGCTACCGGTGCTTTTCGGTTAAAACATTTCGAAGTCACACACACTCATAATGTGCATGCTTGTTTAGAACTCATCTAACTCCATACTACTACGACCGTGACTAATATCAAAGTTACTAAATACTGATTTAAAAATAGCAAAGGCCTTTGAGTGATGCTCGAATAGAGAATGTTGATTCCGCTGTATGGCGCGCTATATACTTAATAGTTTGTCATGTCAAATATTTTAATAAGGTACTTACGCACTTTAATTTTATTAAGCCAAAACTCAACATACCTAATCTCTCTAAAAATTGAAATTGAAATCAAACCAAAAACCTCGTTCAGTCTGACTTTAATTTCAATTTTTAGAGAGATTTCGTTGAGTTTTTAACCCCCGACGCAAAAAGAGGGGTGTTATAAGTTTGACGTGTCTGTGTGTCTGTCTGTCTGTGGCATCATAGCTCCCGAACGCATGAAGCGATTTCAATTTAGTTTTCTTTGTATTAAAGGGGACTTACGGGCGCGTGTTTTTAGATTGTTTGATGAAAATCGGTTGAGCCGTTTAAAAGTTGTTGGGGTTGAAAGTGGGGAAGAATTTTCACTCTGTCTGTCTGTGGCATCATAGCTCCCGAACGGATGAAGCGATTTCAATTTAGTTTTCTTTGTATTAAAGGGGACTAACGGGCGCGTGTTTTAGATATGTTTGATAAAAATCGGTTGAGCCGTTTAAAAGTTGTTGGGGTTGAAAGCGGGGAAGAATTTTCACTCTGTCTCCTTGTGGCATCATAGCTCCCGAACGGATGAAGCGATTTCAATTTAGTTTTTTTTTGTATTAAAGGAAACTTACGGGCGCATGTTTTAAAATATATTTGATGAAAATCGGTTGAGCCGTTTAATAGTTGTGGGGGGTGAAAGCGGGGAAGAATAGCCGTATGTATGCAAATATATTCGTGTGGGGTTTCAAATGAAAACGTACAGTAAGAGAATATTTATAACTTAATCCAGAATGTTATTACCTATAAAAAGTATAAAATAAAAAATTAAATTAAAAATTAAAAAAACCCCCGACACAAACCTTTAAAATAAAAAAATAATATATTTTAAAATAATACGTCGCGTTGGGGGTTTTTTTAATTTTTAATTTAATTTTTTATTGGCTTAATGAAATTAAAGTGGGATATGATGTCATCTGTCATTAAGTTCATGAATAAGATAAAAATCAAATGACTGCTGAGTAAAAGTTTTAAACAAATATTTCTAAGGATGAATTGCTTACTCCTTTATATTTATTTTGTTGTCACGTTTTGTAACAAATTATCACATTGTTAGTTGGAATTTAAATTCGCATTGACATAAAAAATATTCGTCTATTGCAAGTCCCAATCTACATACTCGTAGCTTACGAACGGACGCCTTATAAACTTCTATCAAAAATTAAAATTAATATTGAAAAAATATCAATATCGAAAAAAAGCAATACTTAAGTAATGGTGGTTGCGTGTCCACCATTAACTTATCCGACTGGTATCGTGGCGGAGAAATAAAACGACTGGTTCACACCGCTACTGATTATTCGTTATCGCGTAACAATTATTAGGTACATGGACACAAAAATCAATCGGGGTCCAAATACCAAACGTATTTCGATCCTATTAATAACCTGACTCAGGAGTAAACAAAAGGGACCTATTTTTAAAGTAGGTCACAAAAACCCCTTTGGTATGCTTAAAGGTTGTTATCGTGTAACCTTTATGGAAACGAAATAGCTTAGGCGGAGCCAGTAAGTACTTTTTTATTGAATTCACATAATACGAGTCTGCTCTTAGTGCCAATTTTTATTATTACAATGATATCATCTCTACAATACTCCAGGCATGTATTTGGATTAAAGTGACTCCCTTATCCATCTGCAATTTTCATACCTAATACAGACCTAAGAATTCGACGAAGCAGTTAAGTGTCTGGCCTTTCCAAGCCAATTTAGATGGTCATACTTAATGTAATTATGCTAGTTTTAAGTTGTTTCTAAAGCTTCAAATAATAGGAAATAGATACATCAAATAGATCAGGTGTAATCATGGAAATTTTGAATTCAATAGAAAACAAATCGAGATAGTGTTTCAGCTAATGTCTGCGTTACTATATTATATTATGGCTGTTACAAATCGACTCACGATAACGAACTAGATACACAGTATGTACCTACTTCAACGAGCGCCGAGACATGGTTACGCTCGGAGAAAAATATGACTCTATTTAAAGAGCACCCAAAAGTTGAAAAGAGCGCTCATTTGGTGAGGACATTTTTTGAGCGCTGATAGTGTGTATCTTTACTTTTTTGATGCAGAAGACCCCGTGAAGATAAGATATGTGACATTGTTACGGAGAGCTTACCAGCGTAGGCAGGCTTGTAAAAATAGCAATATAATCTGAATAAGATACAGCTAAGCTTAATATCTAGACGCTCGTCTAGATATTTGGTTCATCTCCAAATGGGGCTGAAAAAACGCTACATTTAAAGCCACTAGAAATATTTGATCGATTTGTTTTGAGCTGATGTTGCCAAATATCACCGGCTAGGGTTATATTTCTTGCAGAAATATCTCACAACAATTTCTTGAGCGCTTCCATGTTTTGGAGGGCACTTGTAGGCGTCGACTCAGGATGCTATCGAAAGACAGCAGTCTACATGTCATGACGGGAGCCTTCAACGGCACGAATTCTCAAGATATTTGGGTTGGCCACTAACCCGCACCAATCCGCAGCTGGAGCAGCGTGGTGGAGAATGCTCCAGGCCTCCTCAATGATGAAGAGAGACTCGCGCTCAGTAGTGGGCTATTAAAGGATTGCAGCCAATATTCATGCTTTATGTTTTCAGCGTCAATATCTTGCATGACAGTTTCTTTATTTAAACTAAAGACCAATATTGTATGTATGAAAATGTGTTTGTTTGTTTCTCCTTCTTTCGCGTCACTACGGAACGATGTTATGTTATAATTTTTGTGTATAGAGATACATGTGCTGGAGAGTGACCATAGACTACTTTTTGCCGTGGTAAAATATCCCACTCCCATGGGAAGATAGCAGACCAATCAATCGATGCTGGAATGGATTAGTTGACGTCAATCGACCAATCGATCGATCGACGTCGATTATCCCGTTATGATGCATATGATGCGTACCATGAGTAGGTACTTAAATTCTTAGTACCTGGTTGACCGAGCTTTGCTCGGTTGAAAATTATATTTAGTATGAATCGCAAGAAATACGAGGAATTCCGCCATCTATTCAGGAGTCAAATCATACAACTGTTCACTGAGCACAAAATTCATTTTACTTATGTTACGGCCAAAGGATCTCAACAGCGTGTTTCACAAAGTTGTACAGCGCCATCTAGTTTCATACTACTGAAATTTCAACACGTTACAAACAGTACCTCATAGAAGTTAACTGTGTGAGCGAATTAATTGCATTTTAAATAGGTACATACTTAATTAGATAAATTCATTGAACTTTCCTTCGTCCTTTTCGCAGGCTTAGGCAGTCCCCGACTGAAATTTTTATTTGCGATAAAATGTATTGAATGTTTATGATAATTAAACAACATAAATAAATATACTTTTAGTTTAATGAGCAAGTTGTTAGGCGTACTTAAAATTTTATTGATTCTATTTACAACAATAGTAATTTCATCGATCTGACCATTATTTATTTAAAACTTTATTAAAATATATTATTAAATCGATAATAACAAAACTAACATTTATTTACAAATATTCTCGTAAATATCACAAACGCACGTTAAACTATCACTACGCGTCCTGCGAGGTCAAGCGAGATAATCGCACTGATTTTTAATTTTATTCAAACAGAAAATAGGTAGGTATAACGCAAAAATAGCGCTTCAACGTAAGAATGAATATTAATATTAGTATTAGCCGAACAAAAATATATTCGAGCGCCATCTAGTTTCATACTACTGAAACAAACAAACCGTATCTCATAGAAGTTATCCTAATGTTTCATAGATGGCGTCAGTTCAACACGTTACAAACAGTACCTCATAGAAGTTATCCTAATGTTTCATAGATGACGTCAGTATGATGTTTTTAAAATCTCTTTATCTCGGGAACCGAGCTTTTCTCGAACCTGGGACCTTGATAAATCGATTCCTTGAGCCGAAAACCCCCTAATCTGTAACTTTCATGAAAATCTTTGCAGCCGTTTCCGAGATCGTGATTATATATAAATAAATAAATAAATATACAAGAATTGCTCGTTTAAAGATATTAGATTTATAATTGTGGAACTGTTAGCTACTTTGACAATTTGGTCATGCACCAGGAATGTACCTACATATGTTAAGCTGATCGTTAATTCCCATTGGCCACGCGGGCGAAGCTGCAGGTAAGAGCTACTTTCACCATAATTTCTTAATGCCTGATAAGATGTTATGGGTCCCCGAGACGATCAAGCGCACTGGACAAGTCTCACGTGATTGACGGTTTCACTTGACGAGGGACTTGACACCTAATGAAGGTGCCATCAAGTCCCGTCAAGTGCGTGTGCCTTAGTCGCATGCAGCCCTGTGCCCATGAAAGTTGTGGTCGCAAAAACAAAAATGGTTTCTAACGCAGATATGGCATTCCTTGCTATAACTCTAGCGGTATCTATTAAGGAAAAAAACAAGAAAGAGGCGATGGGGTATTTTTATTTTTTTATAGGTTTATTTTTGTCAGAATACTCCTTACTTTTAATTTTCCAAAGTACAGGATAATCCCTGTAAAGGGATATTAGCAATAGCACAAAATCGCGCTCGGTAATTAGGTATGTCAGCGCTTGTTGCCAAGGCCACGTCTCGGTAGTTTTCGTCATCCGCCATGTCCGCCATCTTCGAAGTTTCGGCTGCTAATGAAACAAGCTTGTCAAGTCCTGTCAAGTCGCATCAAGCGTACAGTCCGCCCAACTTAACTCTGAAATGGCAAAAATTGGAACTAACGAAAAGTCATTCATAAGTACGTTGTGTTCATTCATCTGTCAGTTACTAGTGTGCAATGATTGGTCAAATGAATGTCAAATGCGTCCGACAGCGCCTCTTTCGTTTCAGTCTTAAGTTGGGTTATATAGGTGCATCAAGCGGCGTCAATCAAAATTTCTGTCAATTCTGGTCAAGCCGTAGATCGCTTGAAGGAAAGCGTCAAGTCAACGCCGTAAACGATCAATATTCGCTTCAATCACGTAGACTTGTCAAGCGCACTTGATCGTCTCGGGGACCCATTAGGAAACTAAATTAACGCAAATAAAATTGGCTAAATAATTCATGAGCATAATTCAAACACATCGTATCATTTTTTGTGGCGGGACAATCGTAGCTTCTTTTATTTTGTTTTAATTACATTTCTTGGGAACCTACAGATCGCAGCGTTTTCAAAGTATGCGATATTGATTTGAACCCAAAATGAGTATAAGGGAAGAATACTCTTTACATACTTAATATTTCCTCCTAACTTTGAAGCTGACTTAGAGCTCTTGTACATGGCACGTTTTTTTCACCGTACGGCGTGTTTGCCGTGCCGTAAAAAAAACGTGCTAGCGTGTACATGGCACGGCAAAGCTAACGGGCAAGACAACGGCCAGGTGCCGCTCACTTGGGATCATTTTTATTAATTAAATAGAAGTCAGTTAAAAACAGTGTAGCCAGCCGGTCACTAAACCGTGAAAATGTCCGGCGTCGTCGACACACTCACGAAGACTGCCATACAACACTGATAAAAATCACGCCGTGCGTAGACGCGGCACGCCGAGGGGGACGCACGGTGCATACGGCGGCGGCGCCGTGCCGTAACGCAGCCGCGACTGTCAACAAGCTCTCATAGTAATCCATACAACACTGACAACCGTGCCTACACACGGCGAATTTACCGTAGATTTTTACGCCAAAAAAACGTGTGTCTACAAGAGGCCTAATTGTCATTTCTATGAAGATGGGCCAACACAAAACTTCCTTATACATAAATTAGAATGATATCGGTAAATACACCTAAAAATCAATTAAAAATCAGTTGTGCTAATAAATGTGTATAGTAGAAAAACCTACCTTTCACTGCCCGTGATATTCCTTCAATTTTATTGAGCACAACCGTTTACACAACACTTTTTACGATTAACTAGACAACAGACAACAAGATAATAAACAACATGGAATACTAAACAACAACAAACAAGAGCCTATTGCAACAATTTAATACACATAGCCAATAATTTAGACGTATTTTGAGACGATGTTGTTTTCATGATCGTAACCATAATTTGTATCGTCAAGCCTTCATTCGCGCACGGGAAACACCTCTTTTCTTTTATTGTATACTCGAAACACAATCTAAACTTTAATATTCAACAGTTAAATAACATATATTCATTCATAATAACAGAGAAATACAAAATTTTGTCGCGTAAATTTCGCTCCGGTACGTGATTTTGACATTTTAAATGAGTGTTGCATGCTTTTGTGGCTTTACGAACAATCTGAAGAATTTTTCGGTAAAATATTTTTATATAACTTTGCATGGCTATTATCATTGTACGTTGATTAATTTAATGACGAGTAACTTCATATCGCCTAAATAAATGGTTTGAATGAGGGACTCCTGAAAAGTTCTTGACTGTGAATCTGCCCCTCTGCACTTGGCTAGCCTTTCCAGCATTCTGATAAGACAATCTTTAATTGAGTATTTAAAAGCATGGAAGACAATTTTCAATATTTAAATAAATAAGTGGAAATTTTATGGATTTTCCTTAAATCACCTGGGTGTTTGGAATACCAAACCTAGCAACACCAACTCGCGCATGCGTATTGTCGTCCGATATTCGCGCCAGATGTTCATAGACTTTTGGCAGTTTTATTGATCTGCGACAGCTAAGGTCTGGGCACTTCGCGGCCTCTGACTATTAGATGTATCGCGCCTTAAATAGGTTGCTGGGGACGAGGAAAACGCTAGTTATTAATACGAAAACAGGTTATCACACGCCAAGAAATAGGTCATCCTAATATTGATATTAAAATAACTATACTTACCTAAGTCGTTTTTCAACATGGACTAGATATGTATAAACTATTGCTTACAGCTTCACCTACATAGGTAATTTAGATACCATAACGACCCGTGTGGCGTGGTTAACATGCCTGGCTGCTCAATGGGTTCGATTCCAGGAGGTGAAATTTTTAATAGTCAATTTGTAATTAAATTGCATGTGACCTTGTCTTTGTATTGTCCACGGAACCTACGAAACAGGATGAATGGTTACCATATTTTTTAATTTTAAAAAGCTTTTAACTGACATAAGTATTACTGTTATATTATTATAATAACATAAAATATATGACGCGTCCGGTGATCATTTACCATCAGGCGATCCGTCTACTCATTTTCTTGGGCTATAAATAAATAACTAGTAGCCACTGTCGGAAGATTTTGCTTTATTTTTTGGGGAAAATTTTGGAACCATCTCAGGTGTACAGATTTCCTCACCATGTATTCCTTTAGCGTAAATTATAATCATTTTCTCATACGCAATGTGTGAACTCCAACACTAATTAAGCATTTTTTTTTATTTCGAAACTCGAAGTTAAAGCACAAAGTTAAATACTATTTTGTTTTATTTTTACAAACAAACAAGGGTAAATAAAGCTAGTACAACTCGTAAACTTTCCAAATAAAAACGGATTTAGCAGCCAAAGCTCTGTTTAATCAAACACTTAGTTTTAAAGCCATGGAACTGCAATACCCTAATAACGTAGCGCGAAAATGTGTTCCAATTAACTTTCTTTGTAGTCCAGGGGATGGATATGACAGCTGGGTCAAGAAAATTTTATCGCGTAGCGGCATTTTAGTTGACATTTGGTTCATGAAACCCCGACTAATATATTTTCAGTTGTTTGCTTAATTTTCAATATAGATTAAATTAATAGTTTCTGAATATTATGAATAATTAATATTAACTAATACCTACCTATTATACAAAAGCAGCGTACAATTCAGTTTTTTCATCATGATCTCGACACATCATGGCCCACCATTAAGCAAGAGCTTCTTCTCGTGATGAAAAAGTTAAGGCCACATTCAACCATGCTGAACATATTGGGCACACTTCATACACGTTTTCCTTCACCGTTACAGCGAGTGAAATTTAAATGCGTAAGACGCATATATGTAACTCTAAAAAGTCAGAAATGTGATTGGAATTCTAACTCCCTGAGGCCGAATTCTTAACCACTATGTTTTTTAGAGTTCTAATTATTTTAACATATTTGTCAGCGTTATATATAATATAATTGTATATTATGGTAAACACTGTTTACCATATTATACAATTTAACCAAGTAGTCGTTTATTATTAAATTTATATTTTTTATACCTGACCATCGAAATCACACAGCCTTCTCCCAGTCTATAGATGCAGTGGTACTATTTAATATCAACTGTGGAAGTAAATTAAAACCGGAGGTATTATTTAATTTGAGGGAAACAGTGGCTTTGTTTCTTACTTGTCCGTCCGGATTTATGAATATTTACTTCACCATTTTCATATTATGCATTGTTCTAATAAATGTATCTGTAAAAAAGCTACGATAGGTTCTAAGTTGTCTGAAATGTTCATAAATATTTACAAAGAGTTTTCAAATTTAATTAAATCGTAGGGAAGGTGAATACTTGGTATTGTTGTCGTTTGGTCGTTTCGCTGAACGATTTTGCTACGTTTCGTCTTGAGTCATTTCATTCATGAATAAAGAATGAAGAAGAAATTACGTTTTCTTGTGTGACGTATTTGTAGTCCTCGTAAAGTGCTTTTTCAGCTGATATTTTCGTATCTGATTTTGTGCGTGTTAAAGTATGTTTTGCTAATAGTGAAATCTGCTTTATCATCCCCCATTAAAAAAAATCTTTGTTGGTGGGTGTTTTAATATCTAAATCAATAATCGAACCCAGGACCCTTTGAATAGCGATCCGGCATGATAACCATTATTTCATTCAGGTCGTCGCTCGTACAGTTATCATTAGGCTGGCCATATTATATTATGTACTGTAATATTATTAGTTTCAATCTATCTTCTATAATATCTTCTTTAATATTATATTTTCTATAATATATCTTTAATCTATATGTATATACATTTAATAAAACTGTAACTGATCGCTGTTTGTTCGTGGAAACGATCGATGTCGGGGCCTTTATATACGCAAGATAACCCAAAACAATGTTTTCTCATTTTGTCTTTAATTATGTCTGTGTAAGCGAATATCAGAAACAGCTTATCCGATTTGACCGTAATTTTCAGGATAATATTGCTATAGGCTTCACTTAATATTTTGTGTTTTTTCATTTAAATCGGTTAATAAAATAAGTTTTTTTGGGAGAATTTCAAACGAAATCCAAGCGGGCGAAGCCGTGGGCGGAAGTTAGTAAATAAATAAGTTTGTTGACGTTACGTCTCGTTTCATTTCGGCGGAGGTCACGACACGGCGGTGGCCCGGGGAACACCGCTTGAGTCACTCCACGACCCAGCGCGCGCGCAGTTATCACTGATCACTTACATCGTGAAGTGGTATGTTGTATTTTTATCTTTTTATTCCCGCTTTTGTTTTTGTTGTTTTGTTTTATTTTGTGCTCTTTAGTGCTGATTGGTTGATAGAACTGTGTTTAAAAGAATGTTTGAATTACGTAATAACTGATAAGTAATTTAATTTGTGGCATTCAAGTTTCGAACTTTAAGTTTCGCGTGAGGTTGAAAGTTATTTATGTATGTATAAATAAGTAACATTCGTTAAGATACGCGTAGTGTTTATGTTACGATACGCATAGTGTTAGCTACTGTAGCATTTCCGTAAACAATATCTATTATTTCAACAAAAAATGTATTACAGGTATACAACAGGTATATAATGCTATGCAACTGTACCTACATTACTGAAATAAATTTAGGTAAACATAATAATGTGAGATATCTATAAATATATAACATTCAATAAGATACGATTTTGTTTACTAAAGCTTTTCCGTAAACAAAATTCAGCAAAAAAAATATTACATGTAGATAGATATACATACATAGGTAATACTATTCAATTGTATATTATTGAAATAAAGTTAAACATAATAATGACTTAATCATAAACAAAATAATGTGAGAATAGTTACTTCAATGCATAACAATGGTCCATATGACATATTGATTTATACTTGAATATTTTACTACTACAAGTTTGCAATTATGTTACATTCAGTGCATGTGAACGACGGAGTGGGTACCTACATTGTTTGAAATGCCAAACAAGTAATATTTAACAATGAAACCTTTTTATGCTTATGCCCTAAGCGACACAGTAATAGGAAGAAGCTCCAAGGCTCTCACGTTCCTTATAAGGATGCGGATATATGTATAAATAAATACATACTTATTTAACTTATTCAACCAGCGACAAAGTACCAAATTATGATGCTAAAGTTTTGAACTAACAAAAAAGTCACTCCATAGGAAGTCGAATATAGTGCCACCAATATCTGAATGCCCTAATATCGAATGGTGCTTAGTGAAAAAAGTTATCTGCAATTTTGCGATTATTGCGGTAATATACTTAAAATATCATATTCCACAACATGGCAAAAAGAAAAATCGAAATATCTCCTTATTTTTCGTACTTTTGTCACGTATAAGAAGACAACTACGCCTATTTTGTAAAATTGCACGACGTCAATGCGGTTAGGCGCGGTAGGCTACCGCTGGCCGTTTTTACAACGGGAATTTTTTATTACGAAAAGATGCTTAAACGGCCATCTTCCATATGTCTTTTTCTACGTCGAGATTATGTAGATGTCTCAGTTTACATAAGTCAATTAGTATATTTTTGGTATGTTAGTGGGTATCGTGGGTATCTAACTATGTGACTTCTTATTGTAAGCTATAATAATTGACTTGTAATTTAATAATATTTACTTAATGATATTTTTCACTACTGTTTCATGTTTAGAAAGTCCGAAATCACCTTTTTTTATAGCTTGAAGGGCTGACGTAAAAGCAGATGAGTCACCTGATGGTAAGTGGTCATCGTCGCCTATGGACACGAGCAACACCAGGGGAGTCACCAGTGGAACGCCGGCCCTGAAGGAGAGCTCTTTTTACACCTTTCTTGAAGAACCCCATGTCAAAGCGCTCCGGGAATACCTCAGAGGGAAGCTCATTCCACAGCTTGCAAGTTCGTGGTAGAAACGATCGTGAAAAACGGACCGTTCTCGTTCGCCACGAATCCAAGCGATGTGGATGATACTTCAATGTTTGGCGAGTGGTGCGATGATGAAAGGGTGAAGTTGGCACCAAATCGAACAATTCCTCGGAGCACTCACCGTTGTTGCGGTAGAACACGCAGAGACATCCCATGTCTTTCCTAAAACCTAGGTTTTCTAACCTGTCGGTGATTTGTGGGTCGTTGACAACTCGAACTGTGCGCTTTTGCACGGCGTCAAATGGACTAAGCTGGTATTGTGGCGCCCCTGCCCAGAGGTGAGAACAGTACTCTATGTGAGGCCTGACCTGAGCTTTATAAAGCATCAGAAGGTCCTTCGCAGTGAAGTACTACTTCGCCCGGTTCAGGACGCCAAGCTTTTTGGAGTCCAGTTTGGCCTTAGCTTCCCGATGACACCGATACTGCACGTCGCTCGAAATGTCATCACCCAGAATCCCAACACTTTTACTAACGGTGAGCGCGGTACCCTGGAATTGAGGCGCTTTGACAAATGGGGTTTTCTTAGCGGAAAACGCGCAAACTTGTGTCTTCGTGGGGTTGAACTCAACTAAATTGAGTCATCCCCATTCCGAAACTTGCTCCAGAGAGTTCTCAACTTCAGACACAAGTTTTATTCTGCTATCCTGCACATAAGACTGAGAGGAGTTTGCAGGGCCTGTGTAACATGCATCTCCCGTGCTGTCAACTGCATAGCAATGAATGCAGTTTGCACACTCCAGCATATCATTAATATACAGAATGAACAGAGTAGGAGGTAGTACAGACCCTTGGGGAACACCAGCGTTTATAGGTTTCATATCCGAGCAACAACCGTCGACTACGACCTTTATGTGTCGCTCAGACAGAAAGCTGGCTTACCCAGCTGCATAACCTCTCAGAGAGACCGTAAGATGGAAGGTTCGCGAGAAGAGCTTTGTGCCAGACCCGGTCATAGGCCTTAGCGATATCCAGGCTGACCGCCAATGCTTCCCCGTTGCTATCAAGGGCCTGAGCCCATCGGTGAGTAAGGTATGCTAAAAGATCGCCAGCTGAACGGCCGTAACGAAACCCGTACTGCCGGTCACTTATCAGCTGGCGATCCTCCAGATATCCTAGGAGCTGGGCATTAATAATACACTCCATCACCTTAGCAAGCAGGGAAGTTATCGCTATAGGCCTGTAATTGGCCGGGTCACTAAGATCGCCCTTTTTGGGGATAAGATAAACTACCGAATGAATTTGCCTCATAGCCAACCGAGAGGTACCGTGAGGCCCTTTGCACACGACGTCGTAACGTATCGTAATATTTTTAAACCACACGCACGTACGACGAGAACACTACGAGCATGAACATTTTCTAACAACTCCGCACACGAAGCGCATCGCAAGAGAATCGTAGGAGGAGGTTTCTCTTAAGTTCTGGGATAGATGGATTCTTCGAAGAGTATGCTGATGCCCAGGACTACTATGCGGAACGCTTGCGGTTAGATTAAAATATTAACCCCGGACTACTGTTAAGTATTAACTTTCTTACAGGTATTATGTAGATAATTTCATTTTTTAGGTTTGGTTAGGTGCCTGTAGGTAGATAACTTTACTGTTGAATTGTCAACCAAAGAAACTGCAACAACCTTATCAATATTCCCTAGACTTGTATGCAGAAAGAAATTATAATAAGATTATATTTTTACTAAAGTAAATAAATAATATTTTTTTTCATTTAACCTTCTTCTAAATCGTGTACCTTGAACAAACGTTCTCGGACGTAGAAGAAGACATCTGCGCAATATATGTTCTAAACTTGGTGTATTTAAGAATTTAAGATTTAACACAGTCATGAACTAATTTTAATAATAAGAAATGCTGCACTTTTTGAATTTACTGTAATAAGTATTATAAAATATACTTTATTTAATCTAGATTTTTGAATTCCCACGTTAAAACGACCAAGTGGTAGTTGACACAATTATAATATTTTTAAGCACAATGTAGATGAAGACAACTGCAATATCTCGTAAATTAAAAATAATTAGAAGAAATAAAATATGCATGTAGATACCTTATTAAATAATGAAGCAGTGATAAAAATTCAAAAAATTTGGTTGAAAATTAACAAAATGGGAGCCCTTTTTGCTATTATGCGCTGTCCTGAAAAGTTGCTATTTTGCAGATAACTTTTTTCACTTTGCACCCGTCGAAATTATGTACCTACTGGAAATAAAATTACATCCAGTTTAAGAATAAGTATCTATGTATAATTTATTAGATATACGTTGTCGTTTTTTCATGAATCCGTTGTAAAACAATAGATTCGTTACAGTAGGCTAAATTATCTTTATAAATACTAGAATAATTAGGTAAGCAGTAAAAACTATGATTTCATATTTATCACAATCCTGTCCCACTACTGGACCGTGGCCATAAATCTACCAATTTGAACAAGTGCGGATTGGTGGACTTCACATAGGTACCTATGAAATCATTAACTAACTTTCCGATGTGCAGGTTTTCTTACGATGTTTGCATGTTTTCCTTCACACAAGGAAGTGATAATTGAATTTTAATACACGCATAATTTCTGAAAATTAGAGGTGCGTTCATGATTCAAAAACAAATTCTTGTTCGGTAGTTCAACGTTCTATGTAATTTTGCGGCTGTCATTAAAAAAGCAATCTTTCCATCTTAAAGCTAAAACTTACGATATTATGAATTTATCTGTTGTTTACAATCATAGTTGCTATGGGTAACACAGGTTTTAAATGCGTATTGTAATACGATACGGGTACTCCATACCGTCCCTTGTACCCGCATAAGGTTCCTAGTATCTAATGTCTAAGGGTTATCAACTCCTTATTAAAACAAATCGGGTATACCCGAAATATCAGCTAATCTATATAATAAGAGCGTAGAAAAGTCGTGTCTGTTTATTTACGAAATTGACAAAACAAAATATATAGTGGGGTTAAGAAACAGTAAACAGAAAAGTTTGCCTGTTTGTCTGTTTGCGCGCGCTAATCTCCGGATCGGCTGAACGGATTTTTATGGGACTTTCACTGAAAGATAGCGGAGATTCCTGAGCAACATTTAGGCTATTTTTTATCCCGGGATTCCCGCGGAATCGAGAATCACGCGGGAAAAACTTCTATGCGCGCGCTAATCTCCGGATCCGCTGAACGGATTTTTATGGGACTTTCACTGAAAGATAGCGGAGATTCCTGAGCAATATTTAGGCAATTTTTATCCCGTAATTCCCGCGGAATCAGGATTCACGCAAGAAAAACTCATATGCGCGAAGTCGCAGGCTGAAATTCTTATGGAATTTTCACTGGGAGATGAGAATCTGGAGCAACACATAGGCTACTTTTTATTCCGGCATTCCCGCAGGATCAGGATTCACGCGGGAATAACTGATATACGGGGACGAGGTCGCGGGTTCAGATGTTTATGGGACTTTCACTGGGAAATAAAGGAGGTTCTGGATCAACACATAGGCTTCTTTTTATCCCGGAATTCCCGCGAGATCAGGATTCACGTGGGAAAAACTCCTTCGGCCAAGTCGACAGCTTAGATTTTTATGGGACTTTCACTGGGAGACAGAGGAAGTTGTAAAGTAACATATAGGCTACTTTTTATCCCGGAATCAGGACCGGAAGCAGGATCAGGATTCACGTGGGAAAAACTGATATACGGGAACGACGTCGTGGGTTCAGATGTTTATGGGACTTTCAGTGGGAGGTAGAGGAGGTTATGAAGCATTATATATTCTACTTTTTGTCCCTGACTTCCCACGGGATCGGGATTTACGCGGCAAAAACTATGTAGGAATAAAGTCGCGAGCTCATTAATATCTATATATTTATATCTATGTACTTTTATGTATGTGTTACTTAAACCGCATTTCCGAGTATATCGATAAATATGAAAGCTCAGCTTGGTGATAATTGACATGCCCATGAGTTTTCAAAAACATACAAGTTGGAGAAGGCCTCCTTTTGCACAAAAACCTGCACATATACCTGGAATACTTGGAAAAGTTGTTGCCACCAAAGAGAACATTCAGAGAATATGTAACAAGGAAAATTCATGGTTATGTGAACACGCGATATTGATCCCTAAAATGAAGAAGCTGTATTGATTGATTCGGGTTAGATTATTGGGGATGAAATCGTTTATACTTATTTTGTTGACCAGGACAACGCCACCAATTACACAAATGAGTTCCTCAATTCACTGACAGCGAGTGGTCTCGCAGCCCAGCTTATAAAATAAAAATTAAAGTTGGTGTTCCGATTATTCTTTTGCTGCGCTATCATAATGGTGATGCGAAATTTACTCCGCCAAAACTGTAATGGAACCCGTCTCGAGAACCCGAACCGAGACAGGTCACCTGATGGTAAGTGATCACTGTCGCCCATGGAAATTGGCTACACTAGGGGCTTCATCAACGCGTTGCCGGCCAAGAAGGCCATGTCATGGTACTGTAGGAATACCCAGGGATGAAATTCGTTCCATAGTTTACACTTAGGTACCTACGTGGCAGAAACTGAGGTGAACTGTGTTCGTTCCGCGCATACCACTCATCCCCAAGAATTTCCCCTTTCAATTTAAGCGCACAAAGTTCCCTGTGACTATATGCTTTGCCACCACAATAAACAAAGCACAAAGACAGACACTTAAAGCTTCTTGTGTTGCCTCGAGAACCGGCTGTTTTCTCAATACCAACTTTGTTGCTTTCTCGAGGGTCAGCATCGCTTCAGGTTTTATGTTTTGGCATCCGAATGAAAAACTACCAATATGGTTTATAAATATATATGTATTTTTTTAATATCATGGTTAAAAACTCATGGGCTCCATGCTTGAAACCTCTACATTTATATCTTTTTATCGATTTTCTTAAGATCTACAGAGCGGATTTTTGCACGGAGTGTCTAAAACATAGTAAAAAATCAACTACTGTTATGTGTAGAGTAATATATAGTCCACTTTTTATCTTAGAATTCTCGCGGGGTAGGGATTCACGCAGGAAAAACTTTGTGACACACTGAGTTCCACGCGAGCGGAGCCGCGGGCACAGCTAGTGTATAATAAGTAGGTCAGATTTTAAAAAACTGATAGATTCTTTGTAGGTAGCGAAAAAAAGCGTAAAGGAGTACTTGAGTACCTCAGAATTATCCTTACAATTTTCAAAAGTGCTTCAAAATTGGGAACCTCTGGGGCCAATTTCAAGTACAGTAGGTACTTACAGCATGCAATCACACTTATCAGAAAATTGTGATGACATCAGAACTAAAGCAATATTCAAAATTCCAAGTATGTAAAGTACGAGGAAGTATGTAGTTCTAATTCAGCTTGCAAGATTCCGGGTCAAACCTTGCAATATGTATATTACATACAAACATTCAGTCCCTATTTTAGTTTTACCTAGTTCAGTCACTGATGTCATGGGCGGTAGCGGAGCGAACTGCATGTTCATTTCGTACCCTTATTCTATAAAAAAAAATGCTTACACCAAGTACGCTCCAGCAGAGATAGTTAGGCCTTGTCTTAAAAGGCCTACTTATCTTTGTGTTTAGTTAAACCGAATAATAATAATGTTAATTAACTTCTCCTTTATGCTCTACAGACTAAACCCTGAACTACCTACATTTATCTATAATTATCGGCCATAACTAGTTTCCAACAGATGTTGTTGTTGTGAATTTTCGTTAGTATACAAGCACTAACCCATCTCTAATAATGTACTAATTGTACCGATATGGGAATACTTTGAAATCGCAAATTGGTTCGTTTGTGTTGGTCAATTTGAATTGCAAATACGCCGTTAGAGATGTTCCAATGTTTGGAAATCTGGAGCTGTTTGATTACAAATTGAACAGAATTAGCCTGTTTTAGTATCCAAGAAGCAAATCGACCGAACCATATTTAAGACCATAGGTAATCATAATATCGATATGGTCATCTTCGGAAACTATTCCAAATATAACCTAGACTAGGTAGTGAAACTTGATAAATTACTCTTAAGGGTTGGCCACTAATCTCTCTACCAATCCGCACTGGAGCAGCGTGTTGAAGTATGCTATAGGCCTCTTCAATAATGAGAAGAGACCCGTGCTCAGAAGTGGGCCATTAATGGGTTGTAGCATTAAATGGTTTTAGAAATATTCCCCATTAATTGTACTGCTTCAGGGAGGGCAAAGTTCTTTATCCAGGGAGGAGAGCAAATTTCATTTTCGAGGCAGATTGTTTAAAGGTTATAACAGCTGTAGGTACCTACGTCATCCAAGGCCCAGGGGCCGCAGTTGCCCTCCCTACCTACTTGGTTACATACACCAATGTGCAATACATATTGTTTGAAGCGTGTCTTGTTTTAAGCTTGACAAAAAAAGCTTCAAAAAGATCCAATGTTGGCTGAGAAAATGCAAGATTTTCCTTACATTTCTATGATACATATCTTCAGAAAAAGAACTAGCACTTTCTTAGCACAGAGTACATTACTCTGTGTTCTTAGTGCGTAGGTATTGTTCTATAGTTTCACTCCACGGCTTCCACTATTTGTTAAAAGTCTTGTGGTAAGTTATAGCCAGTAGCGTTGCTACCCCTGAGGACTGAGATGGTCTCCTCTAAAAAAGTACTAACAATAAATAACTGGACTATTATTAACATTAACTAACAGGACTAATTATCACTAACAGTCCCTGTCCTCACACTTATTAATAAACTAACCAATATTCTAACACCATCTATTAACTGGACTTACCATCGTAGTCCCTTTGAGTCTAGTTCTAGGTCGGTCATAGTTGTTATGGACGGCAGCGGAAAGGTGGTGCTGCATGCTCGTTTGCTATCTTAATTCCATAAAAAAAATCGGCTTAATTTTGCATCGATAAAACAAAACGATTACCTACCTATAAGTAGTACATATTAAAATTTCTGTGCAAAATAAATAAAATTATTCCTTTTGTTATCGTAAACCATATGTATCCCAGAAACCTAACCTAGCTAGCCAATAAATAGCTATAGCAAACTAGCCAATAAATATCGTAAACAGTAGTTCGTACACTTTGATGTTTTAAATGTCTAGATTGAGCGTCGCCCTACAATGAAAACAAAAAACAAGGCCACATTATCTAGCATTGTCTATGTGTGCGTAATGTGTGCGTAATGATATAAAAAATGTGGCTAACAGTTAGCCACAATTTTTATATTTGCGTTTGCGCGGATTCGATGTTCCATCTAGACATTTAAAACATCAAAGTTCGTACATTAAGCAAAAGGCGATGCCAACACCACTTAAACATGTCAGATATTTGACGTGTTGTAATGTGTTGTAATGAGTCCCGCTTCTGGCCTAACTAAATCTCACCTAACGAGATGCGTAACAACTATTAGCTGGAGAGGTATTCAATCAAGCTTATTTTCCAGTTGATAAGTAGGAAAACCGTTTATTACCGTCACCGGTAAACAAAACGAATATTACTACTTCCTGCTCCTAGGCGTTGTGGATGATATTATGCAGATATAAGCTTGGTATAAATATGGCCATTTTTAATAATAAAATAAATTATACCTAGCTAATATCTTAATATCATGGAGTTAGAACAAAATTTTATTTAATATACAAAAGAAATAAAAAAGAGCGAAAACAACAATTTATTAAGTAATAAAAATAATTAATAATTAAACAATCAATTTATTAAAATTTTCGTAACTAGGTCAGAAAAACAAATTTGTTTCCACGGGACAGATAAATGAGAAACTTCTTAAAAGAAATATGGCACAAAAAATCTAAGTTCACTTCAACCCCGAAGAAAATTATAATCCTCATAAAATCCTTTCTGGTACAGTTTGGAGAGTTTTGAGTCATTAATTTTTATCCAACAATGTTTTTTCGGTTACATCTACATTAAAATCATTATCTACTAAAAGAGTATCAAAATCTATCATTTTAATAGTTAGGTTTTTACTTATCGTTAATGTCTCCCACAAACTACGAAACCTGCCAAGTTTGCCCAGCCAAGCCGAGTTGCCAAGTCGTCCGATTAATTTTTAATCTCGCTACTGCGCCAACGATTTTTTTACTTTTTACTTTTTTCCTTATCAATATTTAAAAGGAGCGTCCAATAAAATGTTCTACGCTTGCTTATCTATTGCATAATCCGTCCAACCTTCCACTGCGTGCGAAATTCATTCATATTCTGATGGCATTCGGTGTATATTCACTTGGGTGATAGGCTTAAATGGAAATGCAGGGTGACGGCGAGCCGTAAGGCCGCGTGCAAGGTAATTTCCTGTATTGAAAGCCGGGAGAGTTATCGATTATAACTCGATTACTATCGCGATGTAATCTCGGGCTTAGAATTGACTGTAAATTAATACGAGTAGGTATGTTAATGAGAATTTAATATGGGTTAGGAAGAGTTTAGTAACTAGACTATTCTGTCGCTGATTGTAATCAATCACCATAATACAATTTAACTTTGTTTCACTAAAATAATAAAATAAATAATGTGGAAATCAAACAATTTTATAACTTTGAATGTACGCATGTCTTCATTGACTGTACATAGACTTGACGAATAACGTATTTGGCAAATTTCATAACTGGACAAACAGACGATTTGACGAACTACCGACTTGACCAATATCAGTTTTGACGAATTGCCGATTTGACGAATATCAGACTTGACAAAAGTCGTGCAACCCCTTACTGCAATATGTTATTTCATTTTCTGACTGATGACCTAACTTCTAGAAACATAGGTACTTGTAATTTTTACACGTTTAAGGTAACGATTTTAGAGTTTAAGGTTTTTGTAATATAAAAGCGGCAATTTCGGTATCTTCGTAAAAGACAACGCCTGTTGATGCATTTGGTCAAAAGTTCAAGGTGCCCAATTGTGAGGTAACCAGTTTATCAATCATTGGCTACTGACATCAAAGTAGTATCATTAATTTCAGTTTTTGTCATAAAATTTAAATAAAAAATGCATGTACTTATAATAAAAACAATGCATTGCTTTCGTCGAAATCGATTAGTTTGTTTCTGACATAAGATGTAAGACAAGCTGGTATATAGGTGATAGCGGAAAGGTTTTTCCATACAATCTTCCACACAATGCTTGTTTTGTAGACTTAACACTAAAATTATGAAATAGGTAGTAGGTGTAATGTAATTATAACGAAATGTTGCTGATGAATTATAAATTTAAATTGTATGTGCAATTATTTGTAAAATCTTAACAGTATGACCCTAACGTCAAGAGATCAAATCATAAATTACGAAGTGTCAAAATTACGTTACATTACGAAATTGGTGTTGGTTGTACAAAGTATATAATTCAATAATTACAACTAAGTACGTAATTATTAGATATAGATAATTGATATTTTTTTAAGTAAAAATGACATTTACCAATGATATTACGCTTTCACGTGTTTTGATTTAGAATACCTATTGCGAGTGTTCCTTTTCTTTTTTGCTTGAAATAATATAATAAATAAATATTGCCTTTGCTTTACCTAGTATCCCAGGTAGACTTTAACTGCATTTCTCATTATATCTTAGCATAATTATAGGGCAAGTTTAATTTAACTCATAGTTTTTAAACACTATTTTCTTGACCAAGGCAAGTGTTAACTTTTCTTTACACGTAAATAATTTTTGGAAATTTGAGATTGAATCCACGACCACCGGTAACACAATCCATAATATTCCGAAAAAGTATAAAAAAGACAAAAAATACGCTACCTTTACCTATCTGTTTGGCAGCAGAAATTCTTTTTTTCCTTTGTTTCCAATGTTCCTACAGAAATGAGAAATTATAAGCCGTTAAATTAATTTACTCGTACATTTCAATTAGCAGAATTGTTACTTTCATTGCCATGGTAACCTTTGGCGCAACGAAGCGTTACCCAGTATAATAAAACAGTAGGTAAAATAGAAGAATCTATTTAAAATTTAAAAACATCGATCGTTACGAGACATTCGATATTTCAGGACACTCAGAAAAAAACAGCTTTGCACAACATGCAAATTGCGTCGGTTTAGTGCCCAATCTCTTCTTGCATGTCTAATTCCACTTGTGTCGCGATTTATGAACTCATAACGCAATCAATCTTGCATTTTTAGTTAATTTGCACACGATTTGTGTACATTTTGCATAATAAAACCATTAGGAACAGTTACAAAGGCCTTGGGATTAAGACTTGCATTCTAAATGGAACTTTGGTATGTTGAAAATATAACAAACTTAACTTTCAATTACGTTACGTAATAAAAAATAACTTTTTAACTGCTTTGTTCACTTTAAACGTTAAAACTCAAAATAAACATGACTGTGTTTTAAAACTCTTATAATACTTTTATGATTAAATCAGGTGATTGACTTTGATTAAACCGATAATCCTATTAATCCTATTATTATAATATTATAAATGTGAAAGTTTGTGTATTTGTTTGTTTGTTTGTTACTCCTTCATGCAAAAACTACTGAACCGATTTTCATGAAATTTGGCACACACATAGAGGGCAACTTAGATTAATATATAGGATATTTTTTATCCCAGAAATCCCGCGGGATCGGAATTTACGCGGGAAAACCTTCTTCGCGTATGGGGTATAAATAGCTTCTAAACAAACATTAATATAAAACTAACAAGTCTGTCTTCCCGGAAATCCCGCGGGATCTGGAGTTACGCGGAAAAAACTCCTATGCGCGTAGTTGCGGGCTTAAATTTTTATGCGACCTTTACTAGGAGATTGAGGAAGTTTTGAAGCAACATATAGGGTACTGTTTATCCCTGAATTCCCGCGGGATTAGGATTCACGCGGTAAAAACTCATACCCGGGAATGAGGTCGTGGGTTCAGATGTTTATGGGACTTTCAGTGGGAGGTAGAGGAGGTTATGGAGCATTATATAAGCTACTTTTTGTTCCGGACTTCTCGCGGGATCGAGATTTACGCGGGAAAAGCTTCCATGAGCGAATGAAGTCGCGGGCTCATTAATATCTATATATCGGGATATCTATACATATATCGGGAATCGAACCGGCTTTTTTTCTCATGATCAACTTTATGTTGCTTTTTCGAGGGTCAGCATCGCTTTAGCTGGTCTTTATGTTTTGGCACCCGAATGAAAAACTACCAATGTAGTTTAAAAATATAATAGTTTGGAATGCAAAAACCCCGACGTTTATATCTTAAAGTCTTTTTATCGATTTTCTCAAGATCTACATAACGGATTTTTGTACGGTATGACTAAAACGTAGTAAAAAATCAGCTGTTCTTAAGATGTGTGGAGTGTGTTTTAATACATATGTGTGGGGTCGGGATTAACGCAGGAATAACTTTGTGACACACGGAGTTCCACGCGGGTGGAGCCGCGGGCAACAGCTAGTTTAATATAACGCAAAAAATATAGGAATCAAAAGATTAATAATTTGGTATTTTAACAATATTGTTTCTTGTAAAGAAAAAGTTAAAAATTTAAATATCATGATTATTATTTGTTATTATAACTTTATATCATCGTTTTATAAACCTGCGCTAGAAAGCAGTTACAAAGGATGTGTTTAATTATAATTATCATTAAAAATTTACGCAACGAAATTTAATTAAGATAATAATACGAAGCTTTTAATGATGTTCTGAATTGGTTTAATTATTTTATCTTTACAACATCGTACCTAGCGGTGGTAGCTAAGTGATTCGACAGTGGTCTTGCTAACGGTGGGCCCAGGTTCGAAACATATTTTTCTTGACTTGTCATTGTAGATATTAATTAAGTATAACTTGAGTCAATGATGCAAAACGTCACAAGAAAACCTGAATGTTGTAGAGTTATTTCTCTTTGAATTCTTTATTTTCGTTTTCATGTTCAAAATCTTTTATTTTATTAAGTTAAAAAATTACATCTAGCTTTTAATGGACGTAATTATAAAGAGTCAAAAATATACCAGAACAAAATGTTAAAACAGTATAAAATTGCGATTAATATTAACAAATTACTTTATAGGATACAATAGCTTTATTTGACTTAATCTAATCCTTATAAAATACACTCGGTTTGAACATTTTCCGTAAATCAATTTGGTCCCTTAACGATTTTATGAAATCACCATTTTCATGATATCGCTGTAAAATAGTAATTAAACCCTATTCCTATAGCGACTCGCGTTGCGTTGGTATGACGCAATTTTTGGCAGACAGAGGATTAAACGAGTCTATATTTCACGGCCAAGATAATAAAGGCTAAATGTAAGACTTGTTCGTTACTTATCACACGCGATTTGTGTACGATAGTCATTAGTATTTCTTGTTCAGTGTCAAGGGAATTGAAGTACCGACGTCTGGACATTCGGGATTGTGGGTTCAACTCCAATTTCCAAAAAAATATATTTGCGAATGATAAATAATTATGTAAATATAATATGTCGACCCGTATGACGCAATGGTTAGCATGCCGGACTGCTGTTCAGAAGGTCCTGGATTCGATTCCCAGCGAGACGGAAATTTGAATGATGAGTTCAAACCGTTCTCAATATTATGGGTGTTTCCCAGTGTCATTAAGTGCTTTCAAAAAATTTGATTCAATGAAGGAGAACACCGTAAAACTTTGCATTCGTCCATAAAGTTCTAAAGGTGTGTGAAGTCTGCCAATCCACACTTGGCCGGCTTGGTGAAATGTGGTTTTTACCTTTCATATATCCAGTGAGCGGAGGCCTTCCGGCCTACCATGAACTCTTAAAACATGCCAATTATAGCCGATAATTGAACTGACCTGCCTTTTTGTACAATGACCTAACTTAAAATACAAGCCCTGCAGTGACAAGATATGGATCTTCCATGATGATAATTGCATGAGTCGTACTAAAATTTCTGTTTCATTTTTGACGTGACAACGTCTCTGTCTGATAGTAGTGACGGAGTGCGATTAATGTTGATGAAGGTTAAGAATATGAAAACGTTGATAAAAGAAAAAAATTGTCGCGGGTGTGATGAAAATTATTATTCAACAATTCGGGTAGAAGATTGAATTCAATGCAATATGTGCATTTTCATTTCATGAAAATTGTATTGAATTTGAAGATATATGCCCGTGAAAATATCGTCAATTGAAAAGGAGGCTGATTAAGCATAGACTAACACCAAACCTATTTTAAAGCTAGATTTTAGTAATGGCCCTCTCACCTCTAATACTATGGCCATCACACCCAGACACCTCGGGTGAGATGGCCAATTGCGATTTTTTTTAAATGAATATTTTAAGGTTTATTCATTAGAATTTGTTAATTTTGAGTTCAATAACTTAAAGCTAAATCTTCAAAGTTTAATTGCAAATAAAATTTTATATCTTAATCTGTAAGGTTTTTTTTATAACAACGCTTTAAAAAAACTATGGCCAACTACCCCGGACTTACCCTATATGTATTATTTATTGACACGTTAATTAAAAATCAATAGGTACGGCGTCTAGCACATTACTGTTGCTCACACTTCACCATCAAATGGTCACTGACCGCAAAGCCATATAAACTGTTGTATGACACTGAAGCATTTTGTATTTTGTATTATGAAATATTTTTTTTTGCTCTTAAAAGGCTTAAAATTTTTAAGGGATTCCTTCATTCTGAAATCTCTTTGGCAGCCTTCCAGCGCGTATAAAGCGACTCTGAAATCTGTTGCAAGAGTACCGGTGTCTTTCATATTTAGAATCTAAATAGGCTCTTTTTAACTGTAACGGGTACTCACGATATTTTTATTCACGATATTTATTATTTACACCGATATTTCGACCCAATTGCATGGATCATGGTCACGGCGAGACTGCGGTGGCGGGGGGAAACTATTGACAGCTGACACTCAAAACACTAATGACAGATAAGCCTGTCAACCTTACGTCTTGTCCGTTTGACGTCCTTTGTCACCATATCACGACACACGACACTAACGACATCTTCACGCACTGACTTTGAATTTACTGTTTTCGTCGAACACATACTGACCACTGGATTCCACGTTTGAGCTAACTTAAACCCATCTTCCCTGTTGAAATTATTCGGGTGTTTCTTGATCTCTATGGCCTCTCGTACTAATCGTGATAAAAGCTTAAAATCTAAATAGGCTCGTTCATAAGCTTTAAGAGTCCGTTTACTTAGCCATTCGAGCAAGGCATTAAGCTTACGAGTATACGTATAATACTATCTGCCCAGGTTTTGAAATCGGAGTAGGGGAGACCGGGGCAAGATGAAGTTCGGGGCAGCATAGGAAATAAGCTTTTGTGTGTGAATGTTAATCGTGTTCGGACCAGCGACGGCGCTATTTGCACGAACTTTCCTCTCCGCCTCTGCGTCCGAGCAGAGCGAAGAGGTTAGAACACGTTTTTGCGTGATCGAGAGAAAAAAGTGAAATTGCAAGTTTTTTATGCGATACCTAGTTCAAAACCTGATGTGTCGACATGTATGTACTTGACTTAATGTATTGTTTTAATCCTAAGCTTATTGTAGTTGTTCAAAACATTAAATTGAGACTAGATTTTTTCGCTGGTAACGTTTTCGGTTAGAATCGCTTCATCTTGTTTGCCTACATGTGGATCGGGGCAAGATGATCGGGGCATAATGGGATACCGTTTTGCTCCGTCTTTGTGATTAAATTAATGGTTTTTGCGTAAAAATAACATATCTTATTTTCTTGTAATTTATATTTAATTCAGAGTCAGGAAAGCTCGTGAAACTGATGATGTCTGAAATTGATGATGATGGAACTGAAAACGCATTTGAGACGACTCTAAACTGTTTTCACAGCAAAGCAAGACGATGAGCTGGCGAAGTACGTGAAATCTATGGAAGCAAGACTTTTTGGCAAAACAGGAAAAGAGCTTCGTATTATTTACTTATCAGTAAGCTCAGCGGAATCACATAGATAATCTATTTAATACAGAAACTGGTATGGCAGGAGAAGACTAGCCCAGCGGGTTTTTAAAACAAAACTCAAATGTAGCATACAGACGCCCAGAACCGAAAGTGGTGCTGTTTAATAATGTAGCAGTCGATCAATTTTTTAAATTGTTGGAAAATGTTATAGATAAATTAACGGGCTTACTTACGCATTCATTTACAATGTAGACGAAACGAGTATCAGTACTGTTCCAAAAAGTCAATCTAAGTAATTGTAAGGTGATAAGATTGGGTCATGTGCAGCGTATGCCACGGTTGGGCGCATAATTCATATGCCGGAGTGAATGAGGAAGATGAAGAGGCACATATTAAATTTGTGAACGCTGTCTACCGGATTTAAATGTGTACTCGTTTTGCCCTCACAGCGTTTCCCATCTTACCCCAGTTATGGGGCAAAACGGGGAATTTGCTGGGTTTATTTTTTTCATAATTTGCCAAAAAAGTTCTGTGATTTTTCGTGCTACAATATGAAATTATAAAAGACCAATGTATAATTGATCCCTCTATTGTTAATTAATTTTATTAAAGAGTTGAATTTTTCTAGTATAACGAGTTTTGTCTTAGCTATCTCATCTTGCCCCGGTCTCCCCTATGTGCAATGCAAACCATCTTAACTTACGGCTATTATAGCCTTGCATCCTGAAAATCAGTCCTGTATAGTAATTTTGATTTTTGATTTGTTGATTTATTAACTGAAAATAATTGGCAAAAGCAGGTAAATTAAAAATTAGGGTCAAGTGGGGTAAGAGAAACATACTTTACTGGTATTTTCATATTTTGGCCTTCAGCTATCAAAATTATACATTTACTTTGATAATAATAGAAACAAATCTTCTGTTTTGAAATATACTTACATTTTTTTTGACACAGAACTAAATTCTTCGTGTAATTACGGCACAATTTAGCAACAAACATAGGTCTTATAAATGTTCCTCTTTCCCGAGATTCGGAGTAAGAGGAACACTCGATATTTTTAAGTAATAACTTATGTTTTTAAGTGTATAACATAGCATGTTTTAAACATTTTTTTGAGTAAAAGGAATTAAACCTCGCCTCGTTTTAAATAAGGTCTTCTTTAGGATGACAGCAAACAAAAACGAAATTTGGGGTAAGAGGAACATATAAGTAAGGTCAGAGGTACTAAACTCTTTGTGCTATTAAATGATTGTATTAATAAAAAGAAGAACCGCCATTTTTTTAAGTCGGTAAAGCTACCAAAAACCTTTTCCTAATTCTAAAAATTACTGTACTGAAATCTACTTTAAGATCGGTTCAGCCAAATGCGAACTTATGGCGGACAATACGTAAAACACGTTTTAAAGTGCAAAACTCCATTTTTTAAGTCGTCTAATATACCTAAAACCTTCTCCTAAGTCTGAAAAATACTATGCTGAAAACTGCATCAAAATCATACACATACATACATACAGATCAAACTCAGAACCTCCTTTTTTTTGAAGTCGGTTAAAAATAGAAATGAATGGCGCCACTTTTAACGGCCCTAACTGCTTCTAATAGTTTTTCTTTCGGGTAAGAACTTCTATCGGTCTTTCTTACGTAAGCTCGAGGCATTTTGCTTTTTTTCTGTAACAAATAAATAGTAAAGCAAATCATGGCTATTTTCGGAACGTGTTATATTTTAGCGGATTTTAAATATGTTTGTTACCCCTGAAATAGGAAAAGAGGAACATATGTTTCTCTTAACCTGGTATAGCCGTTCCTCTTTCCCAGCTTGCCATTTTGAAGGTTATGTTATTATTGACATCGAAAAAGCACTAAAAGCACACGTTACAAACAATGTAATACGTAGAAAATAAAGATTAAACGTAATATATACACTTGTCATAGCAATAAACCGCAACACTGATGTTTTTAATACTAAAATTAACTTAAACAAGGAACGCCGCTAGGTCTTGTTTTTTTAGCTTGACATCTGATATTTTTTTTTCTCTTTTGCTCGCTTACTTGCTGTGTTCCAGCGCAATCTATCCAAGAATATTTGAACTACGCCTAATATTGTTTTATCCACGTAGTCACCATAGAGCTGGGCATAATAGTTTTCTTTTTACGAGTTATTGTTACTCTTCCCCCAGTGTCCCTCTTACCCCACCTGACCCTATAAATAAAGTGGTAAAGTAAAATGTCTTCTGAATATCTGTCTCTCTGTCTGTCTGTCTGTCTATTTGCATCTACTTCTACGCTACATTCTAAAAGCAGCGTGTGTGAATTATGGTCATCAATATATTAAGTGACGAGAGCAGCTTAATAACTGAGTTGTAATAACGATCACGGAATTCATATTATGAAGCTAGAAAAATGTCTTTGGAAATGCTATATCCTTATAAATTCCACATAGTACCAAAATTAAAATTCAAGTGTTAATTCCCTCAGTTTCCCAATATCTTCATAAGCTGTTTAATGCTTTACGACAGCCGAGATATCATTTTATCACAGTCAGGATAAGCCGTTACGCTATAAATAAGCAATAAATTAGGCTACGCGGAGCGACATCAAAATAGTGATTAACGCACAATGTTGACTTTACCAAATGCGAGTATGATTAATATTTAATACCTTCTATGTTCCAAATTAAAGTTTACTCAGTAGATAATTAGTTTTATGGGGGGTAAACGACTTCAGCCCTCTTTGAGGCCAATGTAACTGAACTCTCCTGCTGGAGCAGCAACTTCCACCAATCTCCAACGCTGTTCCACCCAATTTGATAGGAATGCTTGGTACCTACTAATACAATAATTTTAGAACCATACAATCATAGAAACCTCTTATTGTGAATATATAGGTAGGTACTTCACGAAAAAAATTATCTGTAAAATCTGCGGATAATCAAATTAAAGATTATTACATTCTAACTCAATTAAAGATTGAATTCTCAGATTCGGTCCTAAAATTACACCTTTGCATTGCTTGTTTGCAACCACTCCGTTAATTCATTAATTGCGTATTGTTAAACTTGAATAAAGCGTGACGCCACTACATACTCATATCGGCGTATAGTCACGATTCTTTTTTTAAACTTCTTCCGTGTTCATTAGTTTATCAAGTACTTCCTTTTATCACGAATTTTACGCTTTGTATTAATTTTTAGGTAATTTATATTTCTATTACGGCTTATTAAGTTTTCCTTATGGTAAGTACTATTTTTTATAATGATCGTGGTATTTAGTAGTTAAGTACTATTTAAAAGCGCTAATAACTCAAACCTAGCAATAAGTTTCAAAACATCGGATGCAGCAAAAGTTGGTTGTTCGCTATGTTGAATTTCCTTCGAGTTTTGTGTGGCACGTTCGGCCCTCAGAGCTTATAATTTTCACATAGGAGTTTTTAATTTATATTTGAACGTTTTGAATAGCCTGCAAAGTTCTAAATTACTACTTTACTCATTTCACTATTTCACGTTGGAACAACATTTCCAACGCTTCAAGCATTAAAAGTAACGAATGTTAGAACTCTGTAAGGAAAAGTTGCATATTTTAGCAAAAATTTATACCTATAAGTATTCGTCTTGATACTAAGTCCATTACTTTTTGAAGTATCACGATTAGTCGTCAAATTTAGCAGCATTTGAATCTTGTTAATCCGATATCCTCATTGAGATTATAATCTCAAAACTTCGGCGGATCAGTCACGCTTTGTTTTTACAATCGGTACGTAGGTACTACATACCAATTATAGTAGAGATCATTTACCTTAATTTTTTTAATAAGATTGTCTGCAAAATTAATTATATTTTTATTACCAATAGTCTATAAACGAGCAGACGCGACAATTGATGGTAGATAACTGGGTGCCTCTTGTTTGGTATAACAACTTTTCGTCGAAAATCGCTTCGACTAAGTTTAGTTGGAATAAAGTCATTTCACATAATTATTCATTTGATCGAATATTTGATTGCCATAACTTTATTTCTTATCATCTTTTGTTTCGAATAATATCTTTTCATCGAATGTTCAAATGCGCTAATTTTAATTAAAGTAATTAGGTTAGCGAGGAGCGAAGCGACGAGCGTGTTAGGTTAACAGGAACCATCGCACGAGCCGAGCGAGAGAAGCGAGCGTGCCGCGGCAGCGGCCGGCGAGTGCCAGAACCGACTTTAGGGCGTTTATAACCTGAACATTTCATGAAATGAACATTGTATAAAATAATATTCGATCAAATGAACATTATGTCAATCAATATTACACAAAATGAATATTCGATCAAATGAAAATTATGTCAAATGATATTATACAAACTGATTATTATCTTAAACGTTGTTCGATTTATTAAAATTATATCAAAAGTTTTTTACGAAACAAGGGTAACCCTAGATAACTTAGCGAGCACTGTTGAGCAAAGGGCATATCTATGTTTTGAAAAATCTTGGCTCTCTATATAATGCATACATTAAAGTTTAATATTCCTACAAATTATAAATTCGAATGGGATGGTATCGAGATAATTGAAACACTATTTAACCGACTTCAAAAAAGAAGGAGGTTCTCAATTCGACCGTATATATGCTTTTTTTTATGTTTGTTCAGCGATTTTTTCGTCGTTTATGGGCCGATTTTGATAATTCTTTTTTTGTTGTAAAGTAGATATGCGCAGTGGGGTCCTTTTAAAAGGATCACCAGGATCTGATGATGGCATCTCGGAGAAATCGAGGGCAACTTTCGAAAATTGTAGGGACGACTAGTGTGTTTGTTAATGTTTTCATAAGTACATGAAAGCGCAACAATTTCATGAAGTTCTGGAGTCGATCTGATGAAGCCGAAAGACAGTCAAGGGAACTCCTCAACGATTTACTGCAGTTATCTAGTGGCTTGATCAATTTGTAGTGACGAGAACTTTACACCTACATGTTGAATTGAGCGCCATCTGGCGAGTAGTTTTTGAGTTATCTCTACTTGTCGAGGTTGAAGTCGGTTATTTTTTTTGTAAAAAGCAATTATTTAGTAACTTAGCTACTTTTTCCCAAAAAAATATTTCCTTTCCTCGGGAAAACACGTCTAAATCAAATATGTGCTGTAGATCGCGTTACGAGCGCAATGACGTGTGATTCTGAACAGGTAATAAATCATGGCAATCGCAAGGAATACGTTTTCCAAAGCGGAGCGACGGTGGGTTTTCCTAGTATAGTACATAGTACGTCATATGACCCATAATCTATATATATAAAAGCGGAACGTCACTCACTAATCTCGAAATATCGAAAACCATGTATTAGGTATTATGAATTTTGCCAGGGAGGTAGTTTATAGTTAGTGGATTTTGTCATATTCCACCCCTGAGGAGGTTTAATAGGGGCTGAAAGTTAGCTTAACCTAATTCCAAGTGGGCCAAGCCATGGGCAACAGCTAGTCTAACTATATATTATATATTAGCACAACTTTGAAACCTCAACCGCAAATGGCAACTGGTCGCACGTGGTTGGCTGACTCATCATTTTAGTTACAAAATAAAATGAACCATTACTGAAGTGGTCTCGTAACCTTGACTCGACAAGATCTTTGGGCTCGGGCACCTCACCGGTTCATGGAGTAATGAATAAAAAACAACAAAGCCCAGTATTCGCTTCGTAGGTTTATTGAGTTTTCTGCTCTGATTAGCAAAATTTTGTTGAATGAAAAAGAAAAACCGCGTTAGCTTTTTTTGTAAATAATATAATCAACACGGAAAAATCATCTTGTCATCATTGCCGCTGCTGATATTGACGACTAAAGAATTTTCTTTCTTTCTTTCTCTCATCTTCTTTTTTTGGGTATTAACGCATCGATATTAGCTTTGGTGTTGCTAAAGTATATTGGCAACAAAGACCACGGACCATCAGGTCATCTTTGAGTGTTTGTTTTTTCACTATTACCATAAAAAAGCGTCACTAACCAATGAGTGTCCTCTCTCACTGGAATTTCTATAAAGTCATTATAAAAAAGCATAATCAAGGTTGATTTATGACGGAGTATAGTAAACGGCCGGGCAAGAGAAAAAACCCTACCAATTCACGATAAATCGATCAGAGCAAACCGACACGCGGGACTTAGCGGTATAATCTCGTCCATTTTTCAACGGGATTACCCGATTGGAAGATGGATTCAACCCCTTTAACTCAAAATACACCATAGACTTGTGACACCATAGTGATTCGTCACCGCACCGTAGTGAGTCGTAAAAGTAAGTAATGTTCCCTATAATCCATAAGTTATTTTTTCCATGTCATCTGTCATCCGTGTCACATGGGAATCCTAGTGCAGGGGTGTGGTTAATTAAATAATTTATTTTATCTTAATTATAAATTAACAGTTATTTCGCAGAAAAAATAAAAACATCTGAATTATAACAACGAAAATGGATATGCCCACAATTCCCAATTCCCACTTGATATAATTTTATTATACCTAGCTTGACTTTAGCTTTACCACATTCCTATCGAAAATCGCACTGAATTCACTTTCATGCCATTTGAAATCCGAAACAATATGCGACCGGCATTCAATACCACGTCTCCTATCACGGTTCTGCCTTGACATTACACGTCTGTCGCTACATTTTCGTAATAGTTCACACTAAAGGTGAACTATTGAGCAAGATCTGTCCATTGTTAGATCCGGTTGACGAACTTGTACAATGCATATAATTATTTATTGATTTACATAACAATAAAATTAGACCGCATTACGCTCATCATTATCATTTGAATGAAAATGTAGTTCACTTATCAGGTCATAGATGCATTGTTAATATATCATAATGGTTCATTATTATATTAGTGGCGAGCCCAGAATTTGGCCAAATTAATAGATTATGCAATACAGAATTAGATTAGGGTGTAAGGGGCTCCATCCATCTTTGTGTTTGGACATCAATCTTGAAACAGTTTGGATCGACCACCACCGCTCGTCAAGCACCTTACTGGACAATGGACGATTACGATTCCTGGTCCCTCTTTTCAGAGACAGAGGTGTTGGGCTTTGTACTTTCCAGTTAAACCCCCAGGGTAGATACTCTAGGCTTAATAGGCAGGTTTATACCCCGGCTGACTAACCATAATATTCGCCTCTTGCTTGAGCTTGCCAAACCACTTGTAGTCTCCCTAGTGGTGACAAGAGAGACAGTTTTTTTTCTCATTCTTCAGGTATACCGTACAATATATATTTGTCCTCTTAATTCTTTATGTCGCTCTAGGAATCAAATGAGGTTTCAATCGATTTGCCTTAACTTATGATTGTCGCTAAAGACAAGACTAATCATAATTCAATATGCCGATAACAAGGCGTTTTATCAGTAAAAAAAAAATTAACACCTCATACATGGTTTGCATTGCAATGATGTGGTATTATCATTGTTGTCGCACCAAATTTAAGGTAGCGTTTCATGGTATCGTTTTCCCATTTACTACTTGAATATGAATCGCAAAAATAATATTAGTAGGTAAGCAATCTTCTAAATTTTTCAAGTTGTTTAGACTATATAGGTAAGTAGGTACCAAATCAAAGATTCAAATCACAGTAAAGTTCTTACACATTGTTTGCTTCATCGCTTTATGCATAGCCAATGAATTAATTTAAGTAGGTATCTAGTTATGAATAAATGATCATCGCTAGTAGGTACTTACCCTTAAACGTTTCAAGACATCGTACGCCTAGAATTAAGTCGAATGTTATCTGATTTTGAAATTTACACAAAGAATGCTACAGTAATAATATATGATAATGTAAAGTAACAGATAGAATTATATACTTTTTTACTAAAAAATCTGACTTCAATATCGGCTAGTAGAGATGACTCAAAAAGTATTCGTCAAATATCGTTCAAAAAATGGGATTCGATGACAAGCACTACCTTTCGAATAAAAAAACTTTTAGAATTCGATTTACTCAGTAAAAAGTTATGACGTTAGATACATGGTTTTTTCTTTGAATAATTACAGTTGGTTATCTGCAACAATAAATATAATTACAAATCTTTTTTGAATATGAAATCATCTTGTTCAGAATTTCATTTATCAATTTCAGATCCAGGATGTCTTCGGCAGCGTCGTTCAGCCGACGATGGGCCGTCGACAACCTGATGAGGGAGCCCTCAGCAGACGAGCTGACTACCCTAGACTTGTTTCCTGCAACCTGCGATGGAGACGAGGCAGAAGCAGCCAAGCGAGCCAGGAGGTACTACAAGGCCAGAGGCCCCGGAGGCCTCACGGAGCTATGGCACAAAAGACATCCAGATGATGAGGATATACTGTCAAGCTGTCAGGATGCGTAAGTCGACTTTGACATTTTTTACGCACAGAAGTAACTACCTAATAAAGTCTGGTACTGGACTTCTGGGACTTCCAAAAAAAGTGAAGGTTGGCAATTTGGCTGTACTTTTTTTACTGAATAATCCAATTTTTATATTTATTATTCCTTATGACGTTATGATATTCTTTTATTCGAAAGCTGGTGCTTGTCTCAGTCTGGTGGTCTTATTTAAATTCGAGCGACATCTGACCTGCACTTTTTGAGTTGTCTGTACTTGTCAACGGTGAAGTCAGTTTATTTGTAAAAAGTTATGTCGATATATAAGGAAGATGTTCGGCGTAGTCACTCTCAATACACGTAACACCAGTGTGAAAACGGATGCATTGTACTTGGCAATGGCTCCTGATCACCGATTTTGCGACACGGAAAGTTTTTTTTTATAGCCTGAAGGGCTGACGTAAAAGCAGACGAGCCACCTGGTGGTAAGTGGTTATCGTCGCCTATGGACACGAGCAACACCAGGGGAGTCACCAGTGGAACGCCGGCCCTGAAGGAGAGCTCTTTTTACACCTTTCTTGAAGAACCCCATGTCAAAGCGCTCCGGGAATACCTCAGAGGGAAGCTTATTCCACAGCTTGCAAGTTCGTGGTAGAAACGATCGTGAAAAACGGACCGTTCTCGTTCGCCACGAATTCAAGCGATGTGGATGATACTTCAATCTTTGGCGAGTAGTTCGATGATGGAAGGGTGAAGTTGGCACCAAATCGAACAATTCCTCGGAGCACTCACCGTTGTAAAGTCGGTAGAACACGCAGAGAGATCCTATGTATCTCCTAAAACCTAGGTTTTCTAGCCTGTTAGTGACTCGTGGGTCGTTGACAACTCGAACTGGGCGCTTTTGCACGGCGTCAAATGGTAGTAAGTAATAAAGGTAAGTAATTAAATACTTACAGTAAAACATTTTATTGTTAATAATTTAAAAAGAAAATGCTTGGATCCAGGTAAACTTCAGAAAACTTTAACAATACGCGCGACATCAAATGGACAGAAAATGTTTATTGCACGATTTGATCGCAATGTTGAAGAGAGCGGAGTAAATAAATGTAAATAACATCAATAATAATATCACTGTTACTACCAGCTAAGCTTAGAGTTCATTGATCATAAGAGTGATGCCTGTAGTCACTGGTGTCCGTGGACGATAGTGATCAATAAAGACATCAACGTGATTTTTTTGCTTAGGTATACCTATCTATACCAGTACCGTTTACTCAGAAGAGTTGTCTATGACCATTTGATTCTCACGTTGATTATTTGTTTCTAAATTTCATATATTATTCAATTCCAGCTATGTAGTGCCTCTCAAAGTCCGCAGCGTAGCTGGTAAGCGGGTGACGATCGTGCGTCTGCCAGCACCCACAGCCTTGGACCGGTCTCTATCTGCAAGGGCATTACTTGCACGCTGGTTAATGATCCTCGATATAAGGTAAGACTTTTTTCTTGGATTTGAAAATGAAGTTTTAGCAGCATTCTAGGTTCAACTGTCTGCAAAATCAAGTAACTAGTAGCCTAATGTTGGGCATAGATCTTCATCGTCAAAAAAGCTGTAACTGCACAATGATATCTCGGTGTGAATAGGTGGAAATTCTAAGGTTAATTCAAGTATTTGCCTTTGTGGTTTCAAATTATATATTATCTAACGACAACAAAAATAAAATTGGTCACCTTTCGAACTGAAAACCACATCTGTTGTTTCTAATACATGGATACCAATTACAGAATACGAAATTGAAATTGGCAACAAATGTATCTTTAAAGATTCTCTTTGAACCGCTAAAGATTGTATGTATATGGAAAGATATTCTTTGATATCCTTTAATCCAAAAGATTACGATTATGGAAATCGCTTTGCAAGACGTATCACAGTAACAATATACGTTTTATAACAGAGTTTATTTATGTTACAAAGAATCGTTTAAGTAACTTAAAAAAAGGTCTTTTTTCTCTTACCCTAAATATTATTTCTTAAGCCAAGATTTTTTGCTTTGACATTAAGACTTAACATTATATCACGGGTCAAATAAATCATATTGTGTTTCTAGATTGCGCGAAGACCCTACTCCCGGCGAGGAAATAGTGTTCGTAGACGTAGGCGATCTCCAACCTTCTCATCTCAAGAACCACTTCAGAGGCACTTACTGGAAAGACTTCGTATGGTGCATGAGGGTATGTATAGCTTTTCACTACTATTGATTCCAAAATTTTGCCCAAAATGCAATAATAATTGCGGATTACGATTACATCCGGGAGCACGATCGATCGAGCATCCATTTTCACGATCTTTTTTGCTACAATATTTCCTTTTCTTTATGTCCTACTAAAACAACTTTATATATTTTTAAAACAAACCGCTTCATTTACGTTTACATAAAACAGTGTTAAGATATTTTTTCTGATACTTTCAGAACGCCTACCCTCTACGATTCTCTGAAGTGCACATCATAAACACGCAGCGGTTGAAGACCATGTCGTTACTACTGCTACACATCGGGCTGTACCCCTGGCGCCGCAAGGTCGTGCAGCTGCACGCCAACACTGAACATATAAACCAGGCCATGGGACTAGATCATTACCCATTGGAAGGACTACCATACGAGTATGGCGGAAAAGCTGGTGCTATGAAAGATCTCAATGGTAACTAAGGATTAGTTCAATTATACGAGATTTTTAATAAAATAGTGACTGTCATGTACTTATTTTCACAAGTAAATAATTATACCTACTGCTCGACTAACTTAAACTTATAGAAAGCGAAAACTCCTCCCTCTTCCTGCGTAACACAGTGCGTTACTCTAAGTATCCTCAGCAGAATGAATTTACCTAATCCCCGTTCCCTTGTCACACCGTTAAGGACTAAATTCAGAAATAAAAATACATCCTTTATTTTTTCCCAAGGCCAACAAATCCGTAACAAATATTTATGGTTTATATATTTTAATGGTTTAGGCGTGAAAGCCCCACAGACATACAGTCAAGGATTAGTAAGGATTACGAGTATAAATATTGAAGGATTAGTTTATTACTTTACTTTTATAACATATTTCCACAGACGAATGGACAAAGAAACTGCTACTCAGCTCAAAATGGCTGCAGCTGGAAGAGAAGAAGTATTACGACACGGAATTAAAACCTGAAGTAAGGACGCGCACCCGACACAAGAGCGCCATGAGGAACCTTCGAGGAACCAGCGGATCTTATGACATGATCACACGCACACACTCCTGCAGGTCTCTCCACCGGCATGATGACACCGAGGAAGGAGCGTATGGCGCTTACAGAACTCTTAAAGTAACTGATAGGGGGTTCTACGCATAACTTCTGCTGTGTAGACCCTGAAAAATAATAAAATAATCACGATCCCTCAAAAATTTTTCACTAGCAACTAAAAAAATGAAGTATGAATTTTGATTTATGAAACATACAGATTGAATGTTCCAATGTTAAATCAGATCTGAGGAACATTTTTGGTATGTACAAGGGTACATGTCCACTTTTGTAGATGGTAAATCTTAAGATAGCCATTGACGACACGTATTTCCAAATGGAAGACATCCATATGGAAGTACCTCCATAAGGAAATCTTTGAAATTTTGGAAGCCGTTGACGATACGTCCATTTGGAATGCTTCTAAATGTATGGAGGCACTTCCAAATGGAAATCTTCCAAACCAGTAAAATGAGAAGTTTTCTCGATAGAATTTTTTTTTTAAGTTAGGTCCAAATAGTTTTGGTTTTCAAGTTTACTACAAAAGTTTTAATAATTAGTTGATGAAAATATTTTTGAAACATAGTAAATAATCAAAGCTAAGTTCATAAGAATGAAAAACTCAAAAACCGAAACAGTTTTCAAAGAAAAAATTAAAATGCAATTGGCACTTACGTCAATAATATTAAAGCTAAAATAAACCATTGCTATCTCACTATTTGCCTTTATCTAAAATCATTCCATCTCTGTTTTTGAGCTCCGCTCATTCGATTTTACGTATTATAGTTGTAGCGCCTTAATATTAAACCATGAAAGGAACGGTAAAATTCACCTAGTAATAGCCCCAGCACAAGGCGTATTTTTAACCCGCCGACGACGCGCGTTCACGAATGCAAGTCGTTTGCGCCGTAGACGTTTATTTTTGCGTTTTTATAGATGCGTTTGATAGTCGTACATCGTACAAAGGGCCAGAGATCTGCGCGTATACGCGCATATACGCCCAGTAGCAGCGCGTTTCCTGATCGCTCCGTTTGCCGAGGTTACAAGGTTGCGTTCATTTGCATTTGAAGCGCGTATACGCGCGTCGTCAGCGCGTTTTAAAATACGCCGTATGCTGGGGCTCTAAATGATATTAAAGAGGTAGGAAATTAACTTCATCTTAAGAAGTTTTAATGAGTGTTTACAGCTGTAATAAAATTTTACAAAATCGAGTAAATTCTAAAAGTTACTGCTGGCATTTTTACATAAAAATCAAATATTCTACATTTTGATATTCACTAAAATCCACACAAATATATTAAACTTTTTGTACCATGACATTATTCATTAGTCGTTAAATATCTTAGGATTTTGTAATATATAATTATAATACTTTCTAAATATTAACCAAATTACAAAATTATGTGATATTTATAATTGTAATATTTTGCTAATTTAATTTTTAAGCATAATTATAAAGTTTAAGCAAAAAAAAATTAAACCGAGATTTTTTATACACCTTGTTTTTCTCTATTATTCACACAGACTATAATTATTTTGTTTCTTATTCGTTGATTTAAATTTAAATAAACAATTTTTGAAGTTACTTTTTTAATTTAATATTCATTATTATATACATAGACAGCGGAGACCACTTACTATCAAATAACTGGTCCGCCCGTCTCTCTGCTATTTATTTACATAAACTACATAAAGAAATGACTTAGGTTTTTAATTATAATAAAAATAAAAGTTGTTACTTTTTACGTTCCCGGAAATTTGTTTCGCCGCAAATTTTTCATTTTCCCTTCAAGTCGAGAGAGAAATGAAAAATCGTGTGATTAATTCCCTGTTACACTGTCAGCGAACTGAGATGGAAATTCAGATTGTTTTTTTTATTTATAAAAATCCATAAACAGTCAAAATTTATCTTTGACATTGCAAAATAACAATAGCATTTATAAACATTCAAATCGTCATGTGAAATATTATAAAGTCTTAGTAACAATTCAGTAAGTGCGGTATTCCCAAAATGAGTAAGGCCTCATTTACTCATTTCGCGGCGCGTCGGTCGTTTTACCTGTTTACGGTGCGGCGACGCGTGAAGCGGCACGCATCATCACACGCGTAAACACAAACTGTAGGAGTATTACGAGATTGTTCATAGAGACGCGGGACGGGAAGGGTGGCGGTGCCCGCCGCTGCGCCCGCGACGATTTCTCAAGCGTGTAGCAAGGCACTAGGCCACTTCTTATATTAAATATTAAATTATATTAAATAATTCACTTTTTAACATTGAGTTTTCTTCTAAAGAAAACTTGATCATATCATACTCCATTGCGACAGTGACTAGTGTCTGTGTTGCACGATTTCCAAATAAGACGTGCAGAAAGGTTCCGCCGCGGGCATCGCTTCATTGAGAATTGCCGCTGCGTGCGCCGCCGCGATAAACGCCGCGTGAAACGTGTCGATGGCATCCGCGGGCTCGGCCGTTAAAAACGCTCCATTTCTAGCAAACGCATGTAAAATCGCTTCTCCGAAAACGCGTTCATAAAACGCCATATGTTTAAATTCAGTGCGGGCCGCGCAGCCTATCGCAACGCGCGACGCGCCGCGTCTCCGTAAATGAGGCCTAATTAATACCTATAAATAAAATACCTATTAGAGAATTATTTATACCTTCTTTTTCTTTGGATGGAATTTTCCTGTGTCACTCAACTCTTCTTAACCTTTTCAATTTTTTTTATATCTATTTGATAGGTTCTCCGGATAGTTTATTTACATTCACAGTTTGAATCGCTAGATGGCACTGTTGTCGACGCGGCAGGTAAAGTGCAGGTAAAGAAAAAGTACCCAGTTGTATTTAATGAGTTACACAATAGTCAACGTCTAACAGATCAACTAATAATAATTAAATACATTAAGGAAATATAATTCGTTCAATAGTAATTTCCAATAAGTAAGTATGCCTTAGAATAATAACGAAGTTGGAGATAAGATGAAATATCCACGGTAGATACAAAAATTGTTAAAATAACAACTTCATCATAAACAAATACCTAAATGTCTATTTTATAAAATAAATTCAGATATCTACTATTCTTAATTCAAGATCCAATTACTGTTTCAAAATAATAATTACACCCATTAGTGCAGAACACGAGGGTCTATGCCTAATTGACATCTCCGACAACAACTGAGACCAACTCGTCGAAAGGATACGTTAAGCCGTTAAAAGCCTCGATAAATTTTACCATTAGCGGTAACCCATCTAACCCATCTAAGTACTCGCCGCCTAATGTTTAACTCGGGTTGATCATTAGAGATTAACACCGTTCCCGGAATCACTTTTTCTAAATTTCCTAACACTCTCTTCCCCATTTTCTTTCTTTCGTCGTCGCGAATGGAACAGTTCTGCCCTAAAGTGAAAAGAAGCGGAAAAAACCCCATTAATTTAAGATCAGTTACTGTACCTCATTTCTAGTTGGTTGATATCTTTATTTTGTGTTAATATCCTTACATTTCTTTAATACTTTAGACTAACAACAGGGTATTTTTTTAAAGTAAATAGTTGACAAACAATATCTTCTAGTCCGGCCAGAATATTAAAAATATCATATATTTTTTTTGTATTTTATTTTTCAGCGTCTAAAGCTGTTAGCAGCGACTTCATCATAATTTAAGGTCAGTTATTGTACCTCATTTCTAGTTGGTTGAAAGCTTTATTTTGTGTTAATAACACAAAATAAAGTTGCATAACACGGTTTAAAACAAAGTTTAAATATGTTTAACTAACTATTTCCTTCAGTTAAGTTTATTTCGAATTATGCTCGAACATGGCAGACTTTTTATCTTCAATATTTATACTCAAGTCTTATAAAAATTATTCATTTTCTAAAGAAGTTTCAATAGGATTATGAGTGTTATTTTCTTTTAGAAACGAAAATTAAAAGCGATTTCGAAGTTTGCAATTCACAAGTTCTCCAATTAATTACGGACTCGGTGTGTAAAACGTAAAATTGTGAAAGTTTGTAATAATTAAATGTAAACGCAAAATTATGAAGTGAGTAGATCAGATGGTTAGTCAAGTTTATATTTAAGTATTCTTTTTATGGCTGTAACTGTAGCTAATGGATGGACTCTTAATTAATTGAATACATGAAGTTTCAAATAGAATAGAATTGTATCACATGTCCGATAAATTTAGTGCATTCAATTAGTTCAACGTTTGAAAAAAGTAAATATCGCTTAAACATGAGGCTAATTTTGCAATACATTTATGAATGACTAGCTGTTGCAATGTTTTGCAATACATTTATGAGTTATTCCGGTTTGATACTTGAAAATAGATCCCGAGAGTGGATCGATATACTTTTAATTATTTTTTATTCCGGTTTGATACCTAACGAGTAATACCTACGTGGATCATAATATTTTAAATTATTTTCTATTCCGGTCTGGTCCATTGACTATCTGTTATCACATTTTAGTACAGTCAGCAAGAAATATGCATACAGGTTTTATTATTCATTTATTATTCATTGATTTAAGGGCCAAACAGTATTATTGTTATTGTTGTCATAATTTGATGTTCTAAAGTAGGGCCATTTTAATAGGCCACATTTGACAACTGTTTGTCTTTGCTTCATAGTGAGGATAACCTGCTGAAAAACATCGATTAAATTGAATAAATCGATAAGGACTTCAAACATCTGTAAATTGAATGCGATTGTTATTAAAAGTATTAATAATATGCGCACAGTCGGCACAGTTCACACAACGACTAAAAAAATTACAAAAATAATGCGTCAAATAATGGCGCGAAATGAAATTATGTCTTTTTTGTAACATTTCACGTTTCTAGATACTGACTTTTGAGCCAGACGTTATTATATAAATGAATGATTACATATTTTTTGGCCTAAAATGTAATAAAATTAATTTTGTTTGTATTAAAATACATTTTATTTTGTAATCGTGAAATACTTTTTGACGATTACTTCAACTTCTCGAATTCAACTTATCTACTCATCTGTTTCTTTCGGTACCATCCCTGATATTTAAAAAGAAAAAGAGTTCACTGACGTAACTTTGTAACGACGTCAGTTCCTTACTTTTAAGTGTAAAAAGTTTAACAATATCTAGTATGGAATGTATAAGATACTATGGGGTGCCTCCCTTACAAGGTTACTTTGGAAAATTTTGACGAACTGTCAAATGTGACCTATTAAAATGGCCCAACTATATTTTAAGGTTTATTTTTATAATAATATGATTTATCTGTGGTTAAATATCTAAATATTTTTTTTATTATTTATTAATCTAAGGACCAAGCATAAATCAGTATGATTGTTTTACTGTGATAATTTGACATTGTAATTTTAGTTTTTTTTTGTTATTTGAATAATTATCTTCAGTCACTTATTTACAAATTTAATTGTTTCTTTCATACTTAATTAAGATTTTTCCAAATCCAAGGAGCAAATATAACTCAATGTAATTGTGAATACTATGACAATTTTAAAATTGTGTTTTAAATTTTATTTTCATAATTTCATTAATCTTTAGTCTGTTATAAATTGTTGTTTTTATTATTTAGATTTATCCAAATCCAAGGACTAAATATAATTTAACATAACTATGAAAAGATGATTTCAAATGACTTAGGTAGCGTAACATAAGTATGTGATGATTCTTATACGAATAAAAAGTACATATTTTTATTTCATCAACTGTTTTTTGTTTGACTGTACTTACCCATTATATACAGGAAATGGATCGATCCGGAATGGTCAAATTACAATGGATCTAACCGGACAAAATACCTATCATGGATCTTGTAGTGTGGATCATACCGGAATAACTCACATTTATGAATGACTTCGTTGGTAGATAGGAGTATTTCCCGCGTGAATCCCGATCCCGCAGGAATTCCGGGATAAAAAGTAGCCTATATGTTGCTACACAGCCTCCTCTATCTCCCAGTGAAAGTTCCATAAAAATCCGTTCAGCCATTTCTGAGATTAGCGTGCACAAACAGCGATCAGAGACAGATAGATTTTTTTGCTACCACTACAAAAAATTTGAGGTTTTTTACTTTATATTGGTATGTATATCTGCACAACCTTTAACACTGTATTCGAAAAAAATTAGTAAAATAGTAAGTATATACTCAACCTCACACACAACACTAACAAAACCACCGATGTACCTACTGTGCTTCGATTGCGATAGCTCTAGCAATATTATGGTCTTACAGGATGTAGTAATCAGTGCTATATTACACACAATGGTAAGTCTGTAAATTAGCAATTATTAATTAAAACAAAATTGAAACGAATCAGCAAAACCCACCCGCGCACGCAACGCGATATGCTCTAGTAAGTGTACAATGACCATCATTCAGGTGGATATGAAATTCGTTAAAGTACTTAAAAATAAAAGTAACATCAAGAACACTAATAATTAAACTACGGTACAGTTTAAATTAAAAAAAAAATGCACTGCATCTTAGTATAATTTTAATGTTCCCAGGATATTCGAAATTGTATAGAAATAGAAAATAGCTTACGCTAAAAATAATAATTGAACAATACCAAACGTAAAAGTACAATAATTTTCAATTCACAATTTTAATTATTTGTTTAATCAATTGTATTTTCAAATTCTTTATTACTTTTATCTTGTTTTCCAAGAAAACCCTTAATTTTTCTGGGATAAAAAGTTTTCTAAAATATGGCCCAGTAACAATTCTACCAATTTTCATGGAAATCCATTTAAGCGTTTTCATGTGATGCCCGGACAGACAAACAGACACACAGACAGACAAACAATAATCTAAAAAATATAATTATTTTGTGCTTTAATACGTTATTGAAGTGCCCCCTAATCGAAATTTTGCAAAAATATTCAATGTACAGAAAAATTGCACTTTGAATTTTATTATAGGTAGTACGAGTATATACATAGATAAAATTTATTCACAGGTAAACTTTTAAGTATTTTTCTTAAAATTTAATTTATAATGGAGGATTTTATACTTCTGCTAAGACTGCTAAGGGTATGCATGGTATGGGTAAGCATGATTAGCAGAAAGTGATGAAATGACGCGCGGCGAAAAGACATTCGAGGATTTACTCTAAATATTTATAGCCAGATATCAACAAAACACATTGGCCAGTGATCATGTCATGTTTTCGAATATACAGATGATTATTAAAAACAATAGAAGAGGGCACGAGGTTGTCAATAATGTCATTGAATAAAATGGTTTGGGCAACGGTGTACGAGAATTTTATTTCCGCTTATATTATTTTTTCCAGTAATCTATGGTCACTCTACCGAAAGGAAAGTACCTACTTCTCGCAAATGAAATATATGACTGTTACGGTCGTCGTTATTTTGCAATAATTGTTACACGATGTACTTAGCAAAATTAATCAATAGTTCATATTCTCTACATTAACGAACATTCTCAATCGCTTTTATACTTACTCACTTTATTGGTCTGAGTTCACAACCATCTATATAATTCTTATTAAGTGATTGAATTTTGATACCCATGACAATTATTGTATCCAAGATTGATTCATCATCTATATCTCAGTCCTACTATGAGCGAAGTATTTATCTATAAGTATCACTGTCATCACGTTTTTAAAGGGTTATTCCGGTATGATCCACACTACAAGATCCATGATAGGTATTTTGTCCGGTTAGATCCATTGTAATTTGACCATTCCGGATCGATCCATTTCCTGTTTATAATGGGTAAGTACAGTCAAACAAAAAACAGTTGATGAAATAAAAATATGTACTTTTTATTCGTATAAGAATCATCACATACTTATGTTACGCTACCTAAGTCATTTGAAATCATCTTTTCATAGTTATGTTAAATTATATTTAGTCCTTGGATTTGGATAAATCTAAATAATAAAAATAACAATTTGTAAGAGACTAAAGATTAATGAAATTATGAAAGTAAAATTATAATACAATTTAAAATTGTCATAGTATTCACAATCACATTAAGTTATATTTGCTCCGTGGATATGGAAAAATCTTAATTAAGTATAAAAAAAACAATTTGTAAATAAGTGGCTGAAGATAATTATTCAAATAACAAAATCAAAGTCAAATTATCACAGTAAAAACAATCATACGGTTAAGAGACCCCAAACACTTCTTTCGCCAGTTGACACATCTCCACTGACTCCATCCGTTTTTATATTCTACCTTCTTGGTGTACTGATAACCAGCTTTTAGTAAAACTACACCACCGTTTCTATTTATATATGTATATTAACTCATTAGGATGGCTAGAAGAAGTTGACGGCAGACTGTGATCTTCAGACATTCTAAAAAAAAGGAAATAAATGGTGAATATTCGTAATATCGTATGTAAATTTACAGCACAAAATCTATATACATATTTATACCTCTTTTAAAGTACAATTTATTGCACTATGAAAACACTATGAAAACCATAAAAATGAAACAAATTACATTTACATTGTTTTTGACAAAATGAATACCTGTAATATTTCAATTTCCAACAACATTTAAAATTCCAAGATAATCATTATAAAACGTTTAAGATCGCATTACATATAGGTATATAGTTTAATATAGCTTATCTATAAACACTTACTTTTATAAACAGTTTTCACTTCACTTTGATCATCTATTTATTGTAAAAGTATATCAAGAACCAACACTTCACCTTGACTTTACTTCACTTCGTCAACTCAGTACAGAATTAAGATAGAGACTAAGACCGTGTCATTGTCGTTAAAACCCATTTATCATGTAAGAACACAACATCACAAACTAAACTCATCAATGAGGTTACCGTGGTTAAGAAGACCTACCCATCTCGACCCATTTTTTACAGGTAAAAATATTACAAAAACTTCGAATTTCTTCCAAACCCTTGCCGAACCGATAACAATTGTTTTGTTCATTGCTTGCCAAACGCACAATTTTTTCAGTATTTACAAATAAATATTAAATCTTGAAATGTTCTTTATAAATACTAACAAACGAACTTACGATAAATAATACATATTTTGCAAACAACTAATAAAACCTGTATGCATATTTCTTGCTGACTGTACTAAAATGTGATAATAGATAGTCAATGGACCAGACCGGAATAGAAAATAATTTAAAATATTATGATCCACGTAGGTATTACTCGTTAGGTATCAAACCGGAATAAAAAATAATTAAAAGTATATCGATCCACTCTCGGGATCTATTTTCAAGTATCAAACCGGAATAACCCTTTTTAAATAGGGTTGGAGGAGTTACGGATTTCAATTGCAATATGAGGGATAGGTATGTACTTACATGTCATTGTCATACATGGACCAAGTATTTAGCAGACTAACGCACCTTCGAGAACATTACAGAGAAGGAACTCTCCGCTTTCTTCACAGTGATATCCTTCGCCGAAATAAGTGACAAATCCTACTTATATTATAATGCGAAAGTTTGTAAGGATGTATGTGTGTGTGTGTTTGTTGCTCTTTCACGCATAAACTACTGAACGGATTTTCATGAAACTGCAGTATTGATTAGAGTTCGGAATAGCACAATAGGTCCACGTACGCGTCAAAAATAACGAATGCATGCAACCTACAAATGAAAGCAGGCGTATTTTGCTTAATTATAAATCTTTATTGGAATTTAAAATTGCGTGAAAGATTCAAACGTCGGCCCACGTTTCGGGATTCCAACGTTCAAACACTTCAAACCACTTAGTTATACCGCTTTCGCGCAAGTATTTCTCAGTTAAATAAGTGTAATCAAGGCAATTGTAACAGTAGCCAATTAGAGTAGTCTGCTAATTTAGAGCTTTCTCCATATTGTGATATCCGACTCAACATACTTTACTATAATTATGATGGATAACGGCTCAAATTTTAGAAGTCCAAAAATGTTATGACTTATTTTTAACTATTAAAGGAAACTTACCTGTAAGGGAAGTTCAAGAAGTTAAATTAAATAATAAAATAGGATTTTTTGCTTTGGATTTGTGACGACGGCCAGTACATGGAAAACTACTACAAGTATCATGATCTTTCGGAAGAACCAGCTCGTAAATCAGAGATAAACTGATTATCTTAAACACATTTCTCCTCATGGTTTTTATGTTTTATATTACGTCAGTACCTACCAAATAAACATTCATATTGGAATAACAATCCAGCAATTAAAATTAAATTAAATTACACTACCTAAAATACTCAATCGACCAATACTCAAATACTCAATTATATACACGCCAAAACAAACCCAATTCATGCATGACTTAGGCTGCTTTGATACAATAGACATCAACGCTCTACCATATTTTCATTATAACGAAGATACAACCATTGTAGGTGACCGTTGCTTATAGACATAAGTGACACCAAAGCAATGTAAAGCAAGTAGGTATGCGACTTTTCTTAAATGTTTTCATTCATCAAAATAAGAATTAACTCATTTGTCTTTGGAAATTAGAGACGCTTTAAATAGTCGCACTGTGACTTCTGCGGGGATAAACCAGTGGCTATGACCGCTTTGATAGTCGTAAACTAAAACTTGCTTTACTTGTTAGCCAGTTCTTTCTTTCTTCTCCCTTGGTTCTTTAACGAAAAACTCAGTGGTAGTTCCCTTGCTACTGCTACTACTAAGACATACCCTTATGTTACTGACAATCATGGGCGACATTGATCATTTTCCATGCCTCATCGGATAGTTTCTTTATACACATAAAAATATTACTACTAGGTTCAAGGTCTCAACTGAATAGAAATACCCTCAAGTGTAACCAACTCATGTCAATAAGTATAACAAGTGCAACCAAATAGTAACCAGTTTGGAGCGTTAAGAGCAACGTTTCACCCTGAAATTGCTGCGTTAATTTCAGTTTCGACACGTACAATAAGACGCTGGCAACGTAACCATACCGCTAAACTAGAAATTCCTAATGACTCGTGAGTCATAGTTGCGCGTTTTCATTGTGCTACGTCGAAAACACTCCCATTAAATTTCGAGAAAGAAATGATCGACCTAAAATACCCAACGTTATCACGTCGACCCCGGCATAAAAAATCCGTCGCTAGGAACACAAGCCTTATGTACTAGTGTCATCCGGTAACACGTTCTTTAGGGCCTTGTTAGGCGCAAATACACATAAGGTTCCCGATAATTCCATAGTTGGGATAAATACTACACTATATAATTGCTTTTTACAAAAAAAAATAACCGACTTCAATCTTGATAAGTAGAGATAACTCAAAAACTACTCGCCAGATGGCGCTCAATTCAACATGTAAGTGTAAAGTTCTCGTCACTACAAATTAATGAAGCCCAAACACTAGATAACTGCAGTAAATCGTTGAGGAGTTCCCTCGACTATCTTTCGGCTTCATCAGATCGACTCCAGATCTTCATGAAATGGTAGCGCTTTAATGTACTTATGATAACATGAACAAACACACTAGTTGTCCATACAATTTTCGAAAGTTCCCCTCGATTTCTCTGAGATGCCATCATTAGATCCTGGTTTCCTTATCAGGGGACCCCACTGCGCATATCTACTTTACAACAAAAAAAGAATTATCAAAATCGGCCCATAAACGACGAAATAATCGCTGAACGTACATAAAAAAAAAAGCATATATACGGTCGAATTGAGAACCTCCTTCTTTTTTGAAGTCGGTTAAAAATAACAAATAAAGACCTGAAAAGAGATTCAGAGCTTATGGAACGGATGTCCATGAGCGATAGACTTACCATCAGAATATTCAAAATGTAAGGTGTACCGTCTTTTATATAAAACATGTTGTTCCTTGTCTTAATTAATTTTCTATGACACCCACAATCCACATCTAATCCTAATGTGAGACAAAGACTGTGTAGCGTTATTGTAACGGAGTTCAGCAGGAGGTGGTTATATGAAATGTGGCGAGAAGAGCTCAGCGCTTTAGCGTGCTGATAAGATGAGTCGTGGAGTAGAGAGGAGCTATAAAGAGGAGCGGTGTTTTAGTGGAGAGGAGGGGTGTTTAAGAGGAGCATAGAGGAGAGATGATAAGGGAAGGTTTATTTGTTTTTCAGGTTTTCTATTAAAATGTTACTGGCTAGCGTCCTGGTCGGTACCTATTTGAAAATGGAACGACAAAAGCAAAGGAAGATTTGTTGTTATCAATACGAGTCAAGTCGAGTCGAGTCGTATTTTTATTTTGCCCTTTTAAATTATTTTTATCAGTAATCGGAATTTGACGTCACGAAGCCCAACAGTTAGACTTGAGTCAATGGAAACAGGGGGAGTAACCGCCGCGGTGGCGAAACAAACGGTAATGTTGATCATTACCAAGTTGCGGACTACGTGCGAAATAAAACTATGCCGTCTTAAAAAGCCGCTTATTTTTTCACTGGTAGGTAAATAGAGGCGAGTGGTAAAAATAAACTTGATTATTTCATTTGATTCATATGAAAGCAGTAAAACGGTTCACTTCACGCAGTACCCTGTGTTGAATTATAGTAAATGCAATTACGACTTCTTGAAGTAGACACGGCTTTAAATACTTAGGTACGGGGCGGGAAAAAGCAATGATGATAAAACAGGAAGATACAGTTTTGTGATGAAGCTCCATATTCCACAGACTATATTTCAATCGACAGCTAAAAGATCAAAACGTAATAGGTATTAGGTATGTATGTTTATTTTCAAAAAAAAAATACTTTACATAAAAATCGCGATATCAATTTCATTTGCTTTAATTAATTTTTTATTCCGTATTATTCTGCAAGTTAATCATTAAATTAATCAATCATTAATGATTAAAAATAAAGATTAGCTATTTTAGTATCATATTAAAACAATGAACACCATAAAATATTTCATGTATTTTCTAAGATACTACAAAGACTCGAAAAAATGAGGCGAACATTTCGTATGTCCCACGGTGCTGTCAGAAACTTCAAGGCATTCGTATTTTTTTACTCGTAGTACCTACTTACATACTAACTTTCCGCCCGCGTGGAATTTGGTTATATCGTGCGTTTTTGCTTTTATCGTTGCTTTTATTAATTTTATTACATCATTATTGGTAGGTAATATGATTCTGACAATAAAATTATTCTTATTAATTTCAAATAGTTCGGATGGGAATACTTTTCTTTTTATGCCTGACGTAATTTTATTAAAATATATAAATAGAACCCATCTTGGATTCTATTCTTGTACCTATTGTTACAATTTTTACGTAACTAAATATTGAATATTATGAACTATTCTTTTATTTATAAAATTATAAATACTAAATCTAAGATAAAGTCCATAATGCAACAATGTTTTTTTTATTATTTATTTAATAATATTATAATTAACTTATTAATATGTTAAAATGTACATAGGTGCCTTGATTATCATCGCCAATAAAAATACATACTTACATGTAGAAAAAGACGGAAGTCCCAAGCTACACGCTAATAATATAATTATTCACTGTAACGATGAATGGGAAATCTCATGGGAGTTTTCTCAAAGGTTTCGCATAAATAATACTTATTAACGATTATTCAAAAACATGCAATTTGCTAACATGCTCGCAAAACTGCATTGGCTACAATATATTACCTGTATTACTTTGTAGGTATTAAAATCACTCGACATAAAACGAACGGCAGTGAATCTACTCGTAACATCTGGGCCCCAATTCTGCTAATTTATAACGCTTCAATAGTATCTCGATTGAATAGTCTGCCACATTTTATATACGGAATGTGCCGAAATAGCGTCGAAAACTATTTAAATTTGTACACAGAACGTACCAAAATGTGTCGATCTATTCAATTCTGTATACGAAATGTGCCAAAAATGTGTCAAACTCTTCAATTTTGAATACAAAATGTGGCAAACAATTCAATCGAGACACTATTGAAGCGTTATAAATTAGCAGAATTGGGGCCCTGTTAGTGGAAGAATCAACGCCTTGTTATTTGTAACAGTTTCATCCTAATTAATTAAAAATGAAGCACGCTGTGGTAATTAGTAAGGTTTAATACATTTTTAATAACCTTTTGACGTTTCTATGCTCACTGTACTTTCTAATGTACCTAAATAAGAGTTATAAAGGAGTTAATTTAAAATGTAAAATAATAAAAAAAACGCTACACACTCATTGTGACCTTCGCCACTAGGATTAGAATATAGAATTAGAATATTAGAAAATATCACAAGGATAGACTGAGAAAAGAAATTTGAAATCATCAATCAAATTACTGCTTCGCTGGGAATCGAATCCAAGAGCTTCTGCCACCTTCTTGAAGTCAAATGCCAACTGACCTGCCTAGTTCTGGCTGGGAGCTTAAGAGCCAATAATTCCGTCTACAGCCCAGAGCTCACCGGGAAAGGCCCACCGCCCGCCTTAACGCTTAGTACAATTTTTAACGTGTAATAATTGTTTAAACAGCAATTGTATTCCAGATTGAAGTGTTCTACTCATGATTGTCTGAACAATCATCTTAGTCCTCAAAAGTAAAAACACATCTGTGCCGGAATTAGAACGAGATTTTTACTTACAATTACAACTAACTGGACTAACTAACAGTACCTACAATAACTAACAGCAGTATCTACAAATTATCGCTGACAGTCCCTTTGGGTGTCCTAACACCTAATAACAAACTAACCAACTAATATCCGAATACCATCTGCTGACTGGGGTAACTTGGTAACTACCTACTTGAGACTTGTTCTGTGTCGGTCACAGTTGTCATGGGCGGCAGCGGAAGGGTGGTGTCGCATACTTATTTGGTACCTTGATTCTATAAAAAATGCCATTGACGACACTGACCACTAACCATCAGGTGGTCCGTCTATTCGTTTGTCCGATATTAACATAAAAAATTGCGGGACTCTCCTCTCATCTCCCATTTTCAATATACTGTAACGGAGGATTTTTATGCCTGCGCTATACCAACTGTGAGGAGCAATGACTGAAGGAGGTGGTGATATGAGATGTGCTGAAGCGAGGGCAGTTTTGGCATACTGGTGTTGCCAGATGTGGAGTGGAGAGGTGCTATTGAGAGGAGCGGTGCTTTTGAGCAGAGTAGTGTTTAGTGGACTTGAGAGGAGAGGAGAGGAGTCAGATTTCTTTTTCAGGTTTTCTATTAAAATGTTACTGGCCAGCGACCTGGCCGGTACCTATTTGAAAATGGAACGACGACAGCAAAGGAAGATTTGTTGTTGTCAACACTTTCATCATTCAATAAATTGTAACTGAAGTTGTAACACGAGTCGTATTATTTTGCCCTTTTATAATACTATCGACAGGTAAAAATTGTATAATCTCTAGCAAATTGCCGCAGCTTTCAAAAACCGGTCAAGTGCGTGTCGGGCCACGCGCATTGTAGGGTTCCGTAGTTGCGAGTGCCAACTTTCAGTTCACACTCACAAATATTATAAAAACAAGCCAAGTTATTATAGCGACCAACTTATAAAATGTACACGGAAAACCATTTTATATGTTGGTCGCCTATAACTTATTAGTTTTTATTTACTACTCAACTCTGATAGTTTTCCTATAACCCGTGAGGAGGCGCGTTCTAAAAAGTTACACGAGAAGGCGCGTGCGAGCAAAACGCTCACACACTTTAGATTGTATTTTCTTAAAGAACAACTATATTATGTAATAATTATAAAGGATATTAATAATTAAGATACTTAATTTCTTATGATACAAAGTATATTTTTGCATGTATTTAATGAAAAAAACTGTTTTATGCTTAAACTAAACAAATCATAGACTTTTCCTCAGTTTTTGGCACACATTAAGAAAATGAACTGTAAAACATAAAAAAATCTATAATATTGGTAGAAATCAGTCTTGTCTGTGATTTTGAGATATATTTCTTTCGTAATATACATGACACACAAACATTACGTGTTTAGTTTCCAGTGATTTACTGTACAAAGTACATGCTGTTTTAGACTTTCAAAAACTAGTACTAAAAACGACTAAAGATCATTTTTCTTCGGTATTCCCCTATTTAAATATTACATCAGCCTTTGCCAATCCTCTATTTGATACAGGCCTACTTACTTACATACTTGGGCCACTCTTGACTATTCCCGAGACTCGTATCCAGCGGGTGCCCCGTACCATGTTCAGGTCGCCACACTTTTTTCCCTAGCGGTTATCGGTCCTATACGCTATGTGGCTAGCTCTTTTCTTATTGGCAATATCGGAAGGTAATTATTACGTGTTTAAAAACAATAATTTAAAGTTTAATAACAAAATTATTTTTTATAATTTGAACAAAAATACTTACACGGATAGGCGCGTGATGAGCAAAATGCCGCGCTTTGCGATGCAGTGCGCAAAATCCACTTACTGCACAAACTCAGCAGCACTGATCGAAGAATGAGATGTGTCAAAGGAAAGGGGATGAAAAGTTAGGAAGGTACCGTTAAGCTTGTAGTTTCAAAGTATCGCTAAGGTAGAAAAAAACCACAATAAATTTTTACGTGAGCAAAATGCTCATAACGCGCCTTCTCACGGAAACTTCGTTATACGTAGATACTACTGCTGTAATTTTTTCACGAATCCACATATAGCCGTTGAGCAGATAGAGGGGGGGGGGACACTTACCCCTATAACAAAAAAATGAACTTTAAAACCAAATATTTCAGAAACGAATCCCTAAATCGAGAAATGGTGTTCTCAATCTCATAATATTTTTAAAAAACCTATTCAACGACACCCCACACGATGGGTTAGTGGAGAAAAAAAAATACCCCCCCACTTTCCTTGTATGGGAGCTAAATTAAAAAAAATTTTTTTCATGATTGTTTTCTACGACTTTTTTGCCATTATTAATATACTTACATACTCATACCAAATACAGCTTTCTACCACTTATAGTCTCTGAGTAAAACCGCGGACGGACAGAGGGACAGACATGGCGAAACTATAAGGGTTCCTTGTTTTACTACGGAACCCTAAAAAATGGTGTACATTTTGGAGCTAGTCATTATTGCAAATTTATCCAATAACCTACTAACATCGATCCTACTAAGGTTAAAAATTATGTTCTAAATTGTTGTAAAACTTCTTTTGACTATACCTAATATTATGGATCTAAATATAATTACTAGTTTTTAAATTTGATTTTATTGTATATCTACCTACGTATTATTGACATTGTTCTTACTATAATTAATACTTACCCAACGTTAAATGATTGCCAAAGATTTTACAAGATGCTGTTTTTAACCGACTGCAAGGAAAGAAGGAAGTACCACAGAAGAGACAATTATCTCTTCTGTGGGAAGTACAGTCAATCGGGGTAACTTTGATACATCATCGCTGTATTTTCTTTAAAAACTGTTACTATTTCGCTTATGAGATAAAAGTTATGAGTTAATCAGTGCTCTCGGTCTGGTTTTCACATTGTCAAATTATAAAAAGTCTTTAAAAATGACAAAATATATAAAAAATTTGCAATTTTGTTGTGTGTCAAAGTTAAAATAAATAAATAACTACTTTTTATTTAAGATTACGTTTACGACGTTCATTATGTACATAAAATGTAATAAATAAAATCTATGCGCCAAATGCTTTTCACGTAAAAAATAAAAAACTTTTTTGGGAGCGAACTATCAAAGTTACCCCAAGGAATCAAAGTTACCCCGATTGACTGTACTTAATTCGTCTGTATGCTTTTTTTTCTTATGTGTGTTACCTCATAACTTCGTATCTACTGGATGAACCGATTTCGATAATTTTTTCAACATTCGAATGCTAATGACCGTCTAGTTCCATTTTAGCATTTAAGCGACATCTGAAGGTCAGTTTTTGAGTTATTCTCAATAATGTGTATTTAATTTATACGAACTTTTGACTGGGTGTTCCGATTTTGATGACTGTTTTTTTGTTCGAAAGGTAGTGCTTTTCACGTGGTATCTTATAAATTGGAGCGACATCTGGTGAGTGGTTTTTGAGTTATCTCGACTTTGAAGTCGGTTATTTTTGTAAAAATTTAGTTGTTTTTTTTCAAATACTTCAATTGAGGTTTTTCGATTACGTGCACCGTATGATTGAATTTTATTTGAAGAGATAAAAAAAGACGTGTGGCACTCGGAGACTGCCGCGGTAAAGCTATTGCATAGCATTATATATAAATTAACAAAACAAAAAATAATACTGCATTTGTGATAATAATAATAAAATGAATGTATATAGAGTAATAACTCATTTTATTTCACAATTTTTTCGTGACTTTCTTCATTAATAAATGCACTTTGTTTATTCATATTTAAAACACTTTGTACACAAATTATACGAGTACAGATATTCACTGTTTTACAGTGGGCCAAGAAAGTGGTGTACCAGTTTTCATTTAGTTGCCTAGTTATCAAAAGTTACATCAAAGTTCATAGGCAATATCACTGAAAGAGACGCATAATAATGACGTATTGTAAGCCTAATTGTTAAGAATACGTACACCATAACGACACATTATAGGTGCAAGACATTTTAATCTTTATTAGAAACGGATAATGCATTAATTTGTGCAAAGAAGATTTAAATATTCTGAACAAAAGCTTAAGAACTATTTCAGTTGACAAAATAATTATTTTTAAAAAGAAAATTGACATTTGACATTTAAGTCCTACAACGATCTTTGCCTTATTATACAGTTTGCCTTGCCACCATCTTGCCACTGTCTCTATCACCCTCAAGTCATTAATATAGTGTCATTATTTTACATGGTTATTTTATGTCATGTTATTTTGTATGTTTTAAATCTAAATACGCGATAATTCGACTATTATGAATACATGTTGTCGATTCCAACGCCTTATTTAATCCAGATCTACATGTAATTATTCTTAAAACACCGAACCGACGGGGCGAAAATCAAATGTTTGACAGGTAAGATTTGTATGGGAAATTAAAATTTTCATTTTTAGTATTTTCCTCGCAATTTTTCATATTTTCTCATCGCTGCAACCTTCCCTGAACTTCCACGAATATTTCAAGACTAAAATTAGCCAAATCGGTTTAGCCGTTATAAAGTAAAAGTTAGTTAACTCAGTTAAAAGTTCTGGTATTTATCGATGTGTGGGTGCACAGACATAGTAACTATGTCTGTGTGTGGGTGATGGGGGTGTAATAATTTTTTACGAAATTTTTGCATTCGGTCCCCGCGCCCAAGGCCCGCGATAAAAGCTATGCAATAGCTTAAAAATCTCTCAAAAATCGATGTTATCCACGCTTCATATTTTTTTAATTTTCAGAAGAGATGGCGACTGACGACATTTTGAATAGGGATGAAAAAAAAACACTTATGTTTAAATACATCTCATCTCATGTAATAATCATTAAACTAATTAATAAAATGAAAAATAAACAACTAATAAACATTTTGGAAGGTGATGTTAGATAAACATCTACCCCTTTCTCCCGCCAAAATATTGCAAGCGAATGCATCACGCGTGACGAAATAATAAAAACCTCGTGCGCGGCAAACGCATCACATTCACGTTAGCGCGATAGCACGCGCCACAGATATACAATTTTAAAAAACATAAATATTATTTTGTAAAACAGACTAAATAAAGCCACAAACACGTTGCGTTCAAGTGAAGTGTCCATCGTAGAGAGTTTGGCGTGCGAGTTGATTTTTCACTTCAGAGGTGAATATTATTTTTATTTTTTCAGTTTTATAACTTCTGAACAACGGGAATTGTGCAGTGATTTTGGAAGATGTGTTTTTGTGATTATTTGTGATGAACTTGTATTTTTTATCATAAAATTAGTTCCAATGCAAAGAACATTATGTAGTGCAGATTGGAATATGTATTTTCGATGCGGGCAATTTTTTAAGACTTAGTCTTTCCGAGTGTATCCAAATTTCGGTAAATTTTAAACCTAATAATATGTTTTTTTAATTTTAAAGGACACTTTTAATTTTAACTTTTATTAAATACTTAAAACAAAAGTCTGATTAAAAAGTTTTGACTACGCTATGAAGCTATGACTATGACGCTATGAAGTCACGCTAAGAAGACATCGTCATTCGAACAAAAGCTCGAGCGTATACTTACCTACCTAATTACTAAACACCAAAAATTTCTGTAAGCGTTTAGTAAATTCTACCTTCTTTTCTTTTGTTATTCTTCTTTTTACAATAGTAACAGTAATTTACATTCTATAATCTAATAATCTCAGACCAATAAACTATAGACGTAGCGCCGTGAACAAACGAGTGAAGCCGAAAGCACACATTGAAACCAATAGAATGCCCTATGTTGACAGTTTGAACTAGAACAAATTTACCTAAACTTTATTTTTTGGAGCACACACAAAGCTTCATTTATTTTTTATTATTTAAAACGCAAAAGTCGTTTTGGTGTGAGTGACCCCCTGCGTATTACAAGGCTAAGCTGACTTTTTGCTGGCTTCACTCTTTTGTTCCCGGTCTTCTGTCTATAGTTTATTGATCTGAGCTAATAATATTAATTTTGTTTGTTATTGCTAAACTAGTTTCTGCCCGCAGCTTCGCCCGCGTGGAATTCGTTCACATCGCAAAACGGGATTAGATTTTTCATTTTTATCCTCTATTTCAATTCATTTTATTCAAGTTATTAGATGCCTATGATTCAGAACTTGCAAATTAATTTTACTAACGCCATCTATTAACAACATCCGGAACTAAACATGTAGAAATTAACAAAACACCTCGAGTACGCCTTCGTTTCGCTTCGAAAAACACTGTAGCATCTAATACTTTTGTAACCTACGGCATAGCATAAACACTAGACGTCAGTTTATACGGGATTCTTGATTTAACTCGTATTTTTATCTATGAAAAAATTGCGCGATTATACTTCAACGCATCAAAAACGATTGCACCCAAATCTAAACAAAAATTCTGAAATAACTGAAACAAATATAGACAGGAAACATTCAGTTGGGCTAACACTAGATGAATAAAAATTCTAATTCCTTCCTTCCTTTGCCCCGCGCAGTCTCTAGTCGGTTAAAAAATATTATAATCTGTCGAGCTAATCTGCCAAGTTGAGCTAGGAAATATTCCGTTCTTCTCAAACATTTTCCGTATACAAATCCGCATACAAATCGCCGCATTGGTCAATTAGGTATAAGTAAGGTACCTGCGGCAAACAAGAGCCACCTTATTTTAAAACTGAATATTTTACGTATTTTGAAAATATGAATAAAAAACAGGACATAAGGTAAAGGTTTCCTTTATAATTTTTCCGAATAGGTAAGTTTTTTTTAGGTTTCCTCCATTATTTGATACCAAATTTAACATTTTTTAAAACCCTCTTTGTGGCCCTTATTAAAACTAGGTAGTTTAATAAGGGCCGCATCAAAACGAACACCTTTTTTCAGTTTTATGATAACAAACGCAATAAGTATTTTCTTTTTTCCACTAACTCCAGTTATAATTTTTTGAAGAATGACACATTGGACACGTCTTAATCACGAATAAAAACATTATTGAGCCATATTAGACTAACGTATCAAAAATTTGCATTAATAATATTAATTAAATCGTATACTCATAAATTAATAATATTTTTGAACAATTTCTTCGAAATACTATTAAAATCTTTAAAATATATAAAAAAAATAATTAAAAAAATTTTGCCATAAATTTGGTGGCCCTTATTGACCTAATGAGATCTGATGTACGTTGTGACATCAATATTCCTTGAACAGCATCCATTGCAAGCTTTAACTGCTGCAGAGACCAAAGCCCTCGGAGTTTTTAGCAGGAGGTTCCATAATTAGTAGGTATTCTGAAAAAAGCTTAATATTATAAAATATGACAAAACATAAGTACAACAAGGGCCCTTTTTACCTGCCGTGTAAGTGGCCCTTATTAGACTGAGAGACAGATTTTTAAAATTTCTATCTAAATTGTTAAATACCTATTGATATAACAATTAAACTTACCTTGATTAATGTTCACAATTCATTCATTATAACTATGACACAGCAATTTTTATTAACGACAATATCTATTTCGTACAATTTTTTTTTGTAGAAGGATTTTTATAATAGCGTGGCGCAGACCAACTGCCTAAACGGTCTTGGGGCTACTGGGAAGATGGCGGATCGTACGATCACGTGATCTCGAATATAAGCCTTCGTATTGGTCCTTTAAATGTGTGCGTAAGCACGATCTAATAGACTTGTTAAAACTGAGTTTTTGCTGTAGTGGCCCTTGTTAAACCCCGGCTCTACTTACCCTCAGGTACTTTACTATATAATGTACTTAGGTACCTATATCATTTTGATAATTAAAACAGGGTTTCATTTAATGTCTTTGCAAGGTTTGGTAACCCTATCCGATGTGAACCCGATCCATGCTATGTGGTAGACCAACATTTAACCACTATCTATCGGTACTTTCCGAACGATCAAACCATTCGAGCGACCAACGTTTCAAACCATCGTACCAACTATAGGTATCCACTATAATTATACTAACTATTCCAAATTAAATGAATTGATGGTACTTTAGACTAATAATTGCAGTGGAATTTTACCACACAATTCAATAGACAATTACTGTTCTTTAAATAGACCGGGTAGACTCAAATCCATTTATAATAACAGTTGATTATATTCTTCACCTGTCATTTTGATTTTTATGAACGCAAAGTGTTTATTGGCGTGCAAACGTGACTGACGTCTGATGGTGAGTCACTGGTCATTGGCCTCAGAGAAATTGCAGGTATCTTGTATAGTCTTACGAGTATGCGGCTAGCAGCAACAGCAAGCGATTAGTGAAGGCAACATAACTGCAACGCATAACATATTTACACTCTAGAACGCAGCGGATATTTGCGCGTAATACATTTCCGAGGTGTATTCGCTCTTTATTTAGATGCTTAATTATTTAATGTATTGAAATCATTAAGGTCCGTTTTCAATTATCTTGATATCCTCATAATTGCACTAGGTACTAGTATTTGCTCACACTTTGTCCATGTGGGAGTCGGAAACAAAAAAAATTCAAACGATCTGAAACAAACACATCAGGACTCTACGTATGTCGCTAAGAATATGGAATTAATATTCTCAGCTAAAACTATTTTACTATGTGTTTTGCCAGTTCAATTTAGCTTGTAAACAAAATTTGCATAAGGCATTTTAATTCCTCGCTGTGAATCTACAATTAATCTTAAAAGGCAAAAGCTGACATTTGTGGGGGTTGCCATTAGGTAGGTAGCCCATTGACGATACCTCCATTTGGAATGCTTCTAAATGGAAGATTTCCATATGGAAGTACCTCCATAAGGAAATCTTTGAAATTTTGGAAGTCGTCTGTTTGGAATGCTTCTAAATGAAAGATTTCCTTAAGGAGGTACTTCCATATATTATGGAAATCTTCCATTTAGAAGTATTCCAAATGGACGTATCGTCAATGGCTACCTTTACGACTAATTCCATATCGAACGCGAATGGAGTAAACATGAGTCAAAAATATCTATTGTATTCCCTCATGAGATAAGATGATGAGATTCCCTGTAAATTAGATATAGAATGCATTTAAATATTATTAGCGCGGTATGACTAATAGCCAAATGCATGCCGCTCAATTTTTTTCTTTAGATTTACAAGCTTCAAAGAAGACGTTAAACTTTTTTAATTATCGCATGATCAGGGAATTAGATGCCAGGCGCTCTCCGAACTAGCGAACAAACTTATTGGTTGATACAGCTATGTTACAAGCACGGCAATATTATTATTAACTCCACAATATTTTTTGCAATTTCTTGATGTTAGTCAACTTTCTAGAATTAATTAAGAATAAATAATTTTCACCGTTGATTAAACAGAAAAAATTGCACTGTGAAACGGGACGTGTGTAGTTAAGTCACAAGTTAATAATTTGTGTTACCTAACACCACAAAAACTTACTAAGCACGTCACGTAATAAGGGTGATTTTTAACATGAACTAACTAGTAAATTGGTTGCGATATTATATCCATTAATTATTATTTAAAATATAATGAGCAGTGAAATAATGTGGACAAAAAAGAATCAGATATTAGTTTGAATAGTCCCAAAATTCGGATAGTTTGTATCTCTATCAAATACAAAAAGTAGGTACAATTATATAAAACTGGTTTTAAATATTTGAGTAGAACATTACGATTGAGAAGTTACAATAAAAATTATTGTGTAAGATCATAATTCGTGTTAGAACGTTATGTGAATGGAAATAGAATATAATGTGTGTGGATATTTAGAAATCTTGCGGAGCAGATGCGGTCTCCGTTCACCGGTTTCAAGCGGCATGGCTACAGTTATCTCGCATTTACTATCAAGTAGACCATTTGCAATTTAAAAACAGTAATTGCAAAGTGGTTTGGACTGTTGGACTACTGAACAGAGAGGTCTGAGGTATGATTATGCGCAACTCTAATTTTCAACCGAGTTCTAAATAAGGAGGAGGCTCTCAATTCAGCTGTATGTTTTCTTCTGTGATGCCTCATTTTGCACTGGTAATCCGATTTAAATCACTCTTTTTTATTGGAAAGGTACATAGTGCTTGTCGTCTGATCCCATATAAAGGATCGACATTAAACGACATCTCACGGGTAGTTTTTTAGTTATCTCTACTTATCGATTTTGGCTGGTTATTTCTTTGATGAAGTAAGTTCTCAAAAGTTATGTAAAATACCTACGTTGGAATTTTATTATCAGTTCCCATCATCGAGGAAAACATTGTAAAGACAATTCTCACTTAGCTTGGCAGATTAGCTACCATTATTTTGCTGGAAATACAGCCAAACGACTCTTGTGTTCCCGCTAGATACCTACTTTCTTTCTTTCGCCTTCCTCTTATTTTGGCCGGCAAAGCATCGATGAAGCGTTTGGCATTGTTGATGACTACGAGCGACTATCACTACTTTCCAATCGCTGGCTCGTCTCCTCGATTATTGCTTGGCTGCGATCCATTAATGGCCACTGAGCACCGGTCTCGCCTCATTATTGAAGAGGCCTAAAGCTCACTCCGCGCTGTTCCATTGCGAATTGGTGGAGGGGGTAGTGGCCAACCTGGAATCGAAAGTTTTCTTGCCGCCCGAAGGACTACGGCATTTCTTAAGACTGCTATCTATTGATAACATCGGGACGGTCGCATTTCCGTGCCCTCCGAAGCACGCAAGCACTCCTTTTGGTTGACTCTAGCGACACCTTTGATGTTACAAATTACTAGGTACCTATAACGGACGATTCACACATATCAGTGAAGTCACCGTTCCGTCACAGTTCCGGCAAATCTTTCATACATTCTCGGCATTGTCAGTGCAGTGTCAGTGCTGACAATGCCGAGAATGTATGAAAAATTTGCCGGTACTGTGTCGGAACTGAGACCACTGATATGTCTGAATCGACCCTAAGTGAGTGGGCTCGTTGGTCGTTAACTTGTTTTTAGAATTTTGGACAAAGTCATAGTTTGATCTGAATGTCAGATCTGATATAAGTTAGTATTCAAATAATTGTGTGGTTTTCCCTTGGTAATACCATAAAAACGAATGAAGATAAGTACTAACTACAAAAGTAACTTCATATGTTATTTGGCTACAATTTTAAATAGATTAGGCTTACTATAATTGCATTCTAAGGAAGACAAAGACCGATGAAAATACCCACTTTTTAGCCATAAAACTACCATTTAATAGTGCTCATTAAGTTTTTCATTTTTCCCCAAAAGTGATCCTCATCATAAGTTTTTAGAGTTGGAAAAGAAACAAGGCTATAAAACAAATTAAACAGTATGTATGGGAAAATCCAACAGTCATCAAATGATTTTCGGTGGCAGAACCTAACCTACTAAATACTTAATGACAATAATACAATTTAAGTTTACAGTCCGCCCAACTTAACTCTGAAATGGCAAAAATTGGAACTAACGAAAAGTCATTCATAAGTACGTTGTGTTCATTCATCTGTCAGTTACTAGTGTGCAATGATTGGTCAAATGAATGTCAAATGCGTCCGACAGCGCCTCTTTCGTTTCAGTCTTAAGTTGGGTTTACTATAACATACTTATACATATCATATGACAGTATCCCTTTATTTGGATTTTTACAAATTGCCTCAGAACTTTTTACTGGGTGAACCAATATTGACAATTCTTTTTTATTCGGAACTAGCGGCCCGCCCGCGGTTTCACCCGCGTGGATCCCGTTCTCGTGGGAATATATGCATGTATTATACATAAAAACCTTCCTCTTTAATCACTCTACCTATTACAAAAAACCGCATCAAAATCCATTGCGTAATTTTAAAAATTTAAGCATACAGACAAACAGACAAACAGACAAACAAACAAACAGACGGACAAAAATAGCGACTTTGTTTTATACTATGTAGTGATCTATTGCTTGCCATGTATAATTAAAATTTGAGCGACATCTGACGGATAGATTTTATTTGTGTCTCTTGTCGGCTTCAAAAGAGGACGTGGTTCTCAATTCTACACAATTTTGTGTTACTTCATTAATTCTTACTGAATGAATCTTTTTTAAATTATAATTCTTTTTTAATTCGAAAGCTTATGTGTGGTTGTCGTGTGGTCCCATTTTGAATTTATATTACACAATATTTCCAAAGTAATTTGATCATAGAGATATTACAATAGAGGGGGTGAGCCATACGGCTGCCCATACATTGCAATCGCCCCCCGTTAGAAAGAGAAACAACGATAACGGTAATTACCTATCTCTCTCCGATCCCAAGGAGCCAGAAAGAGAAAGGTGATTACTAAAGATTTCGTCTCTTTTTATCCTAGGTACGCTCTGTAGCCTCGCCAGAAAGAGAAAGGTGATTACTAAAGATTTCGTCTCTTTTTATCCGAGGTACGCTCTGAAGGCTGGCTTCTGCCCTCTATTGTAAATTACAACATATTGTAAATTACAATTTGTAATATCTCTATGAATTTGATACGGTCTTCGTAAAAACTATTAAAACACTTCAGCGCCATCTATCTATTATTTATGAAATTACTGTCATTGAGATTGTGCAAAAATTCATGATCAGTTTCACAGCATCCGGCTTAGTTTACCTATCGCTTGACAGATGGCAGCATTATATATTTTAATGCCAGATAAAACCAGTCCATGGAAAAGGAATCAAAATTACCAACTCAGATCTTAATAATAATCATAAATTATATAACTTATTATAATGACATAAGCAGGCTGACAGATTAAACAAAAAAAAAACAATTAACATGATCGACGAATTCGATAAAAAGTAATTATATTGACCGTAGATAATATAATATGCTTCACATTATGCCTTACCAAACTTTCGTAATCAAACGTTACTACATACAAACACCGGTCGGTAGTAAAGTAAGTAAAATATAATAGTATTTTTTTTCTGACCAAATTTTTCTTTTGTCTAACAGTCATTGCCATCTTCAATTTATGTAATAACTAGAGAACCGCCCGCGCTTCGCTTCGGGACCCGTAGGTAACAGCCGCGTAGGTCTCGCTCCCGTAGGAATTTAGGCTAAAAAGTAGCCTACTACTCGCTCTCTTCACTCCACCCTGTCTGAGGTGTGTGGAGCCCTCGGGACAGTTAGTTCCCCTTTGGGGGTGTCTCTCGCGGCCCGTTAAAACGGGCCGGTCCTTGGGTTGGGCTCTAAGGCCCTTGGTTGTCCATCTGTGGTTAACCAATAGGTCAAGTCCGGTGAGTGGCGGCCTTTTTACAGGCCACAGAGTCTTAAACGGGATGGGGTTCATCTCCACGCCGCCCAGGCGATCGAGGCCCTACCGGGTGAATCCCACTGGTGGGAAGCCCAGCAGGAGCCGATCAGCGCCGGGCGACGACTTACGAAGCCCCAGTATCAGTCAGTGCTAGGCCCGTCCCGCGCAACCAGCAAGTTGGCAAGCGGTCAGCAAGCGGTCCGGTGGACGGGTGTGGAGCGGCGCCAGGTCCTGCAGATGCGGGAACCGCGACGCGTCGACACGCCCGAACATGTTGCGTGCCAATCTCTCGATGAAGTCGTCCAGGCTCTCGACTCGAAGGTCCCTCTGGATGACGGCGTTCCTGACGTAGGTACCTCGGCGCACCAGTCAGCCGGCGGAGCGCAATCGCCTGAACCGCGCGCATCCTCTTGCGCTGCGGTTCGCTGGCGAGCGCGTACCACGCCGGTGCCGCGTACGTGAGGCGGGATCTGATGTAGGTCCCCGAGCTTCAGTCCGAGAGGGAGGCTCGAGGAGAGCACTGGTTTCTGCCATCGCGCTTCTGGAATTCGCGACGGCTTTCGTAACCTGTGGCTTCATCGAAAGTCTTCCGTCGATTTTGCCCCCAGGTATTTGGCCTGTGGGGCCCATTGGATATCTTGTCCGTTAAGCTCCAGAGTAGGGTCCCGCCTGTTGAGGTATCCTCTTATGTTCACGGCCTGCGTCTTCCCGACATTCACCGACAGTCTCCACGCGGCAAGCCATTTGGGGAGGGCATCAAGCGCACGCTGCATCTTGACGATGGCGTGGGTTCTATTCGGCGACGTGGTGATGTACGCCACATCATCGGCATACAGGGCAAGCGACGCCCCCCCTGCCGCCGGGATGTCGTCGGTGTAGCAGGCGTAGCAGACCGGGGACAGGCAACTCCCTTGCGGGACGCCGGCTGCGATCGGACGCTCGGTGGATTCGGCGCCTTCAACCACTACTCTGAAGCTTCTATTTTCGAGGAAACTGGAGATCACCTTAACGGCACTCCGGGGCGCCGACGACTGCGAGATCTTGTAGAGAATAAGCCGTCGTGCCAAACACGGTCGAACGCCTTTTCCATGTCGAGGAATACTGCACACACGCGTTCTCTCTTATTCAGAGCCGCGGTAACGGTGTGCAACACCCTCGACAGTGTAGCCGTGCTGTTCAGCGGCATCAAAAAGTAGCCTTCCATTTCTGTTGGCAGCTAGGCTATTCCACCCCGGATGCAGTTCCAGTCGCCCGCGCCCACCACCGGTGTTGGCGAGTCCAGCAACTTGCGGACATCAGCCAACAGGATAGTGCCAGCGGGCGGGCGGTACACTGAATACAGCCGGAGCGGGGATTTCTCGAGGCAGAGCTAAAGTAGCCTATTACATTTGCCTATGACTTAAGTAAATTACATGTAGTATTTCATAGCGTAATTCAGAACTTGCAAATTAACGCCATCTATTAACAACTCCGAAAATAAATATCTAGCAACTAACAAAACATCGATCTTCCCATGGGAATGGGATGTTTTTTCGCGGTAAAAAGTAGCCTACGTCACTCTCCACCCTCCTAACTATCCCCACACACATAAACCTTACCATATAATAGCTTTGTTGCGACGTGAAAGCGTCACAAACAAACAAACAAACAAACAAACACACTTTCACATTTATAATATTAGTAAGGATAGTAAGGACTAGGTAGGTAGGGAAGGTAGTCCGAGATGATCCCCTTAAGCAAAAATCGCTGTAAAATACATATTTTTTAAGGTAAAGCAAAACTAAAATCAATTACTACTACCTATATTCATCTATCTAACTTTCTGCATACTTTAAATTAGCAATTAATTGGCGCTTAATATAAATTCTCTTTCTAAAACCTTGTAAAGTAATCATCTTGTACATCTCTGTGGGTAAGATGATCCCCCATGTAGAGTTAAGATGATCCCTTTGATCTTTTAACCCCATTTCGAGTAAATAAATGTTTTTTTATGAAGAAAAGGGTTATAATCATTATTTTTTACAAAAAAAAACCGACTTCAACATCGACAAGCAGAGATAACTCAAAAACTACTCGCCAGATGGCACTCAATTCAACCCATATACTTAGGTAAAATTCTCCTCACTACAAATTAATCAAGCCTAAACACAAAATCGTTGCGGAGTTTCCTCTACTGTGTTTCGGCATCATCAGATCGACTCTAGACCTTCATAAAAATTTAATATACCTGATGAAAACATAAGTAAACATAAACTCAGAATCACTGAATACAGACAAACCTATCTGAAGACAGACAAAATCACAGAGAGACTAACAGATCGAAACAGGCGACGACTATTGTTTACAATATACGAGATTTCAAATAAAAAAATTGGAAGTAAAACTTTATAAATTATAAAATCTATATCTATGAAATGATCCCCGGGGATCATCTCTATACAAATAGAAAGGAATCATCTTGACCCAAGTCCTACTTTATCATTAAATGTTAGCTAACATAACCTACAACCACGCGGCGATGTTTATGTGACTCCAATGCCGAAATTAAACATATTGGATAGCCACAAACACGACAGTAATTACATTTAGCATTGTTAAAGTAAAAGTAATATAAATAAGTTCAAAGTCATCCCTTCCTTCGATCAGTCGTACACAATTTTTATTTTTTCTCCTCAAAATCGATCTATCGCTCACGCCGCCATTAAGATTTGATTGAGGCAGGGGTGTGTTCGGGGCTATGTATAACCAGTATAAGCAACTAGATGTCGTTTCGGCACAATCGCAAAGGATCATCTCACCTCAAGGGATCAACTAATAGTACTACTTTCCCTACTAACCATCCGCGCTACACTTCGGTAGATAAACATTTTTTATTATACTGTACCGAAATAAATTTCTTGTTATTGCACAAATGCTGTCAAACGCTTTTTACAAAACTTTTGATAGAGACACCGGACAAGGTCTGTTTTTAATGTGTTTTGATGAAAATATCCAATCCGTAATAATGTGTAATCTGCTAATTAAATAACGTCTATTAAGTACATACTCTAGTAGGTATATAGCATGATGCAAATATAGAGAGGTGACGGCCTAAGCAACTGTGCACTGTAACTCAACTAGATCCTGACGTCATCACAGTGGGCGTGGCCTTAAGTCAGTATACTGACGGCGCTCACCAAATAAATTTCTACTTGACGTTAGATGGCGACACTTTGTATCAGGGGAAATAAAAATGCATAGGTACGTAGAGCTAACAATTACTATATCTTGATAATCATATGTACTGAAATTCGTCCTACATTAATTCCTAAAGAATTTTTTACCACCAAAATATTATTTTTCTAGTTTTTATAATCATTTTGTAAACAGCGCCATCTATCGACAACTACTTACGACAACAAAAACACAGGGCCGTATTTAGAATCCATCTAGTGTGAGATAGTTGAACTACGTAGTAAAGTCGATAATGTCTTTATCCCCCTCGCCCCGCAAATCGTCACGCGATCTTTCATAGAGAAATATACATACAACGTCTCCTCTCCATATTAGCTTCATGGTATATAGAGTACCTAATTATTCGCCGCTTAACCAAAAAAGGAAATATCTAAATATTAAAAAAATTATCACAATATCAACATTAATCAAACTACATGAATTAATTAAAAATACTATCCAATAGGTAGTTAATTGATTCAGGCGTTACTTTGCGGAACTCCATTATTACAGATTAGATGTTAATCTACTTTGCAACAGCCTCACTTTGAGGCTCTGGCCCGACTTTGTGACCGACCGTCGTAGAGTCTACTTACCCTGATGATGCCCTGTTTTGGGGCGAAACACGTGTTGGTGGTGGTATGTATGTTGGTGTATACATTCTTTGTTCGTTGCATGTTCCTATGTGGGAGGGAGGGAGGTGCTACTTGCATGAAAGTATGCACCATCATACATACGAGTTTGCTCGCGGATTGTTGCAAAGTAAAAAAAAGCTAAGCTACAACCCACTAATGGCCCACTACTGAGCACGGGTCTCTCCTCATTACTGAGGAGGCCTAGAGCATACTCCACCACGCTGCTCCAATGCGGATTGGTGGAGTTGCAAAGTAGATTAACATCTAATCTGTATCCAATAGGTGTAAAGATGTGTCCCCGTTACAATTTTATTAATATTAGATATAGACATGAGTTGAAATATAGTATACAACTAAGTACTTATATTCACGTCACGGAACCCTCTTACAAATCACATTCTGACTTCATCTATAATGGCCAGCCAGGCATCACTTACGAAATGAAACCAAATTCATAGGACCATTACAGCTCAGCGGTAAGTAGTCACATTGCCAATCTTACCATTATAAATATGAACCTTGAGAACGTGCAACGCATGCATTAGTGATTGCGCAGGCCGTCATCGTCATTACCGTGCGTATAATTTGGTGTAGAAGCACCTTTATTACCGTCACGTGACTGAAGCGAGGCCTAGCCTCGTCTGATGCAATATCGCGAGCACGAGCCTTAACTGATAGCAACTCAGCTTTAAAATTGGTTCCGATAATTAAACTTATCCAGCTTATACTTCAAGTTTTCACCTTATTATGATTCGTTCCCATGACCCTTAGTATAAATCATTTGTCATACATGTCGAAATTAGGAGACATTTTCTTTTTTGTTTAACATACTCAAAAAAATAATAAGGACTTTGATCTCGTACACAAATCATACATCCGACTTATGTTATCTGAGATTCTGTCAGGGATCGGGGATTCTGTCATCTGAGACGTAACTTTCTAAAAGCACACAACCCATTGAGATATTATGTACTAAAGACACAACCGTGTGGTATTCCGATGTTCATACCGAACCATCACGTCAACTCCTGGACAACATAATAACAGTACAAAAACAGCTATCATATCAGCTAAAGAACCAACCCAAAGAACGATAAAAACCGCTGCAATTACACAAAACTAATCGTTGTTCAGTTAATTCTAACAATTTCGAAACCGCGCGTCCATAACATTGCAATAACCAGGGAATCAGAGCACATCAGAAGGTTTGCGGCGAAAGCCGGTACGTGGTGAAAGTAACGATGCTGAAAACTAAAAAACTCCGCACGAAAACCGTTCCGGCGGTGCGCCCAGTTTTTAATATGTGCCTCTCGCACGAATTGGGGTTTCCGAATTCCGATCGCGTTTTTCTGCCGATAACCGATTTAATGGCGCTTATTGGCGTACGAAGATGTTAATGCAGTAATTACTCTAGCGTTCATTAATACAAGAGTATATGGCACGAAGAAGGTTTATTCTGATTTTTTTCTCGTGTCCTCGATACCCTTTGATTATCATCTGGTGTATTAAGTTCAATCTGCATTAACATAATATCCTGTCGTCGTCTCACTGTTTAAATATTTAAGTTTCTGTCGATATGGTATTTTTTCTAACAAATCGCATTTCACATAATTATATTATTATCATACCTTCAAATGTAGTACTAATATTTTTAACCTTTTTTTACCTTACTTTTTTAAAGAATTTACGCAGATTTGTTTATTTTATGCAGAGCAAGTATGCGTTCTACTAAAAATCGAACTGTATAAATTCTTATTCCAGGACCAACAGAAACCAAGATGACTCTGGAGCAGCCCGCTGGAGAAATGTGGCAGAAGATTCGGGAGGAGCTGAATGAGAAGGCTGACACCAAGGAACAAGATCTCGCCCACATCAAGGAGTGGCTGAAAAAGGAACCTCATCTACCCGATGAGTTTGGTCAGTACAACGATAATAATATATGCTCATAGGTATAGTACAGAGTAATATGACAATCAGCGTCGCTAGATGATCATTTTCTAAAGCTTACTCAATATGGATTTGATGCGTGCATTCAGTAAAACTTAAATTTTATATTTCTGGTAAGAGAATGAAATCTATCGATTTATTTAGGATTTATTGAAAAATTGTCATTTATCGAAATATTCCATACTGTTTATCGATTCTCTTTCACAATTATTTTCATGAAATGTATCATATCTCATAATTTTAGTTTTTTTTTTTCATTAAATTAAACTTATCTGTAAAATCTTCATTTCAAATCTTGTTTTTAATCCTAAAAACTCGCCAAGACCTAATCCTACTTAAATGGCAGATACAAAAATTTTACATATCCTGTTCCTCTTCTTCAGATGACCAACGTATCATGACCTTCCTCCGTGGCTGCAAGTTCTCCTTAGAAAAGACCAAGCGTAAGCTGGACATGTATTTTACAATGCGGACTGCTGTGCCCGAGTTCTTCGATAACCGGGACGTCACCCGCCCTGAGCTGCAGGAGATCTTAAATATGGTGTAAGCACTTATAACCTAAGAGCTTTTTTGCGAATGGATAGCCGCTGTTGGACATAGTGGCCTTCACAGCTTCACGCGGAGGAATGGGACTAAATCGAGTAGGTACTTCACCTGAACCTAAACGAAGAAGCCTCCTGCTGCTCCTGCAACAAATTACATCTTTATTAAATTATTAGGCTTAAAGTTCAAACATTCGCTGTTGAAAAGCTTCTATCTTTTACTTTGTTACAATACGTCGCCTCAGTGCTTGTTTGTTCTATCTACCATTGGTTAAATTTTACAGTACACGCATTTTTAGCTGTATTTCTTTTAAAAAGCTGTAGTTTTTTGATTTTAAGGTTTTTCTTAATACAAGAGTTAACTATGTATTGATAGTGATAAGTTTTATATAAGATCGTAATTAATTTTACCTTATTTTACAGGTTTTATGTGGAGATAGAACAAACATGCACAAATATAATTATGAATTTGGACTTAGAACACGACTCACTGGAGATAGGGCAAAGTGACTGATTTATTTATTCGTGCTTGTTTGTTCTATGTTTCAGATATTATATACAGGATGTTTTTATGAACGATTTCTTTCAATTTATGATTTGAGTTTTATAAAGACTATGATTAAAAATTAAATTAAAAATTTAAAAAACCCCCGAGACAAGAAATTTCATTTAAAAAGTAAAAAGTAAAAAATAATAAAAGAAACTCAATCTTGAAGTACGTAAGTGTGTATTAATTAATTCTAAAAAAACACATCGCGTTGGGGGAACGATCTTAACTATTCATTATCTCCGATTTTTTATATTTTTTTTCATAAGTGTCACATGCTAACCGATTAAGTCTTTTACCGAAGATTTTTTAAATATTTTAATAATAACGCTTCACACTCAAAGCCCCACACTAGGATTCCCTAGGTGCCATGGACAACACACAAGACAAGGACACACACACCCAGACCGAGAACGGAAATTTAAACTCATCATTCAAATTGCCGCTTCGCTGGGAATCGAACCCAAGACCCTCGGAACAGCGTGCCGGCGTGTTAACCATTGCGCCATCCGGGTCATCAAAACGGCTCAACGGTTTAAACGGCTCAACCAACTCGGTTATGAGGTTACGTTAGTTACTATTCGTAATTAAATTGTTAAGGTTGAAGCGGTCCCCCAACGCGACATATTTTTTTAGAATTATCAATACACACTTACGTATTTCAAGATTGAGTTTCTTTTATTATTTTTTACGTTTTAACAAAACGCACAACAAAAAATTACCCTTACTTAATTAACTCACTTCATTGACACCCAACACGGAATCATTACAAAATATTTATTTTTTAACTCAAAATCTAATTTTACTATCATGCGTAAATTGCGTAACAGTACGTTAATTAGGTCTCAAAATAAGGGAGCGAGAATCTTTGGAGCGTATTAACGCACTCTTGGGATGTTCAAAATCATTAAAAAGCAACACCCTATTGCAAATTCATAACGAGATCAAGTTGAAACTAAAAAGTACTTATTGTTCAATTTGCGGCTGCGTCTGCTCATGTTCACTTCTATTAAATGTTCTAGACATGTTTTATTAATGTCTAGAATTATCTAAACACCAAAAACACTATAATTTACATAGTTTTACGATTATTTTATGGATTCTTCGGTGTCTCCCGCCAAAGTAACAAATCAAACAAAATGGCGGAGAATATTGAGCCGCGGGCTGTGATTGGTCGATTGAGTGGACATAGAGCACTCAAGCACTCAAAGTATCTTACGATGTGGGATTTAAAACAAAATCTGGAGATACAACAAACAAGCACGAAATTTTCATTACGATGTCGTGTCACTAATAAAATTTAAATGACATTTTTTGTTATTTTAAGAGAAAAAGTTAGCAATCTGTCTTAACCAAAAAGATTGAAATTTAAGTCTTAATAAAACTGCATTTAAAGTTAATTTTCGAAAAATTTGGTAGATAGGCCAAACAAGCACTGAGGCGACGAATAATATTATTTTCTATTAGTATTTGAATAATAGTTTGTTATGATGCTAGAACACTAATTACCTATGCTTGACGTAAAAACCTTTGACCAGGTGAGGTTTGCGCCTTTAACAATCAATTAAAATAATTACTATACTTCCATAACGAATTGAACCGTAAAATGGTGATTATGTTAAATTGAGGCATCATAACATTGATATTGATATTTAACGTTAAGGAAAATTTCGTTATTATTTAACGGTACAAACTGCTTTGCACAGGAAAAAGACAAAAATACGTACAAATTATTACCCATATGATTAAAAAAAATCCCTTCATTTTAAAGATATTTTTCCCAAAATTATTTCTTACACAAACGAGGAATAAATAAAATAAGGAAAAATAAGAAAATAAGAAAAATCAAATCAGAGTTTCACATTCCTCTTCAAGGTTTTCATTGTATTGTCTTCGTCGTCAGCATTTTACAATAATTAGTTACCTACTTAATAATTATCAATAAACACTCAGACGTTCAATTATTTGAATATGGTTATGACTTTTTCTTAATTTTTATTTTTATGTTTTTCAGTCAAATGCCTCCATTGCCCGGGCTTACCCCTGAAGGACGTCGTGTTATTCTCATGAGAGGTAAACATTTTTGTTCAACTAAGATACTCTAAATAACATTGGTAATTAACGCCATGATGAAATGATGTAAGCTGATGATTTAAAGGCCTCTTCAATACGTCATCGGCAAGAAGTACATCAATTAAATCACTGGATTAAGATTAATTCTGAATTCAAAGCACCTTAGTAGAAAATTAATAAGATAACCTAGGATTATTATTGTTCAAGATGCTCTTCGCCAATCCGTTTTCATTAGAAAATTTATGAAAAAAGTCAACAAATTTTATTCTGCTCCTTTACAGGTCTGGACAAAGACGTACCAACACCCAACGTAGCAGATGCCTTCAAGTTAGCACTCATGCTGGGTGACGTCAGGCTTGCAGAGGAGAAAGAAGGAGTCGCTGGAGATGTGTACATCCTGGATGCATCAGTTGCCACACCGACGCACTTCGCAAAATTCACACCTACGTTGGTTAAGAAATTCCTAGTTTGTGTTCAGGTAAAAAAAATTGGTTGTCTGTAAAGTCGGTTTACTGACGATAGTTGAACGTGACAACGTCTTAAGAAAATACTGATGGAATGGTAGCATAATCACTAATAGTCATCCTAAACTATTTTTGAATACTTAGTTATAATTTATTTACTGTTATATTGCAGTTAAAAACCTTTATTAAATATTTTACCAAAAAGACTAGTCGTTGCATACCGTATAACGAAACATTAATCTTTAGCTAGTGTGTGCATATTATGTCATGTCAATGTGCCACAAACAAGTCAAAACAAACCTGGCTGGTTATAAATAATTTCGATAAAAAGCAAAACTAAAGAGACGTCAGAGTTACATTGACAAATAATGTCATCAAAGTAAACAAACGTCATGAAATCGTATTTAAAGTTACAGAAATTTATCAATAAAAATAAAGAAGGAATACAGGAAACATTAAAAAAGGTAACATTTAAAATTTATAAATAGTCCCAGAAGTCAATAACAAAGTAATAATTGGATACATTACCAAAATATCTACCTCCAAAGCTTGCACTTCAAACTATACTCAGAGCGGTAACGCCGCATGACGTCAGATAACGACGCATAGACGTCATGTTTTTCGTGCGTGCCGGCTATATCGAATTATAAGACGTTGTCACGTCAAAAATCCATAGTTTGCAGATATGTGCAGTACAATATACTTGTGAAGGAATATGATTTAATTAGTGTAGAAAAGTTTCACTAACAATATATATTCTCCTATTGGGTCCCCGAGATGATCAAGCACACTTGACAAGTCTACGTGATTGAAGCGAATATTGATCGCTTACTGCGTTGACTTGACACGTACCTTCAAGCGGTCTACGGCTTGACCATAATTGACAGAAATTTTGATTGACGCCGCTTGATGCACCTGCGCATGATACGACTTGACAGGACTTGACAAGCTTTTTTCATTAGCAGCCGAAACATCGAAGATGGCGGATGACGAAAAGGACCGAGACGTGGCCTTGGCGACAAGCGCTGACATAATTACCGAGCGCGATTTTCTGCTATTGCTAATATCCCTCTACAGGGATTATCCTGTACTTTGGAAAGTTAAAAGTAAGGAGTATGCTGACAAAAATAAACCTATAAAAAATAAAAATACACCATCGCCCCTTTCTTGTTTTTTTTCCTTAATAGATACCGCTAGAGCTATAGCAAGGAATTCCATATCTGCGTTAGAAACCATTTTTGTTTTTGCGACCACAACTTTTATGGGCACAGGGCTGTATGCGACTATGGCACACGCACTTGACTGGACTTGATGGCACTTTCAAAAGGTGTCAAGTCCCTCGTCAAGTGAAACCGTCAATCACGTGAGACTTGTCAAGCGCGCTTGATCGTTTCGGGGACCCATATGAAGATAATATTTATGTCAACAAATAACGAAAGCAATAATAGCTTCTGCCGTTTATTTGAATTTTCCCTGCCCAATTCCAGCCCTTTAGTTTACTTCTTTTAACAGTTAAGTTAAGTCACTTTCTTCATTAGGTATTAATATTGTTTTAATTTTAATTGACATTTTGTTTTAATCAATTTGTTTTTTTGTGCACCCTACCCCTTTTCCTGTGTTTAGCTTTTATCACTTTTTAAAGGTTGTCTGGAAGAGATCGCTAATTAGTGATAAGACCGCCTGTTGTACTTATACTATTTTATAAATTACTGTGAAATTTTATGGTGTACAATAAAGAGGATTTGTATTGTATTGTATTGTAATATTATAAAAATATCAGTACCTATCTCCAAATGGCAGAAACATTACATTTGAAAGTGTATATAGATCTTTTGCGTTCACTTTGTAGACTGTAGGTATTTGTCATACTAGACAATTTCTTTAATGTTTGTATCATAATGACATGTATTTGGATACTATCTAAAGTTCATTAACGCACGATGTAAAAATTAATAATAAAACCTGAATAAGGAACCTGATATATGTTTTGCTTGCTATAGACGACACTATAAAAACTTACGATTGATTTAATTTTTCAGGAAGCCTACCCCGTCAAGTTGAAGGAAGTGCATGTCATCAACGTTTCGCCACTGGTGGATAAGATCGTTAACTTCGTGAAGCCCTTCATCAAGGACAAGATTAAAGAAAGAGTACGTTAACTATGCAATATCCTATTTGTTTAAATGAAAGATATTTTTCTCTATCTTCTATTAATTTTAAGTAGCGACTGCAAGGCATCAGCATCCACATTGATTGTCCCTCTAATGTGTCTAAAGTTCATTAATATGCTTCACGACTATCTCATGAATACAAAGTGTCTTTTAGCACTTTTTGCCTTTTAACAAAAATTTTAAATGTAACATGCAGTAAAATAACAACTTAACAATCCTACTTCCTACTAATATTATAAATGCGAAAGTTTTTAAGGATGTATGTGAGTGAGTGAGTGTGTGTGTGTGGGTTTGTTACTCTTTCACGCAAAAACTACTGACCGGATTTTCATGAAACTTTGCAGTAATTATAGCTTAGACATCGGAATAACATAATTTGTTAAAATTTATAGAGATTTTTAAGGGACTGGTTCCCCGAAGCGAAGCGAGGGCGGATTTACTAGTATTATGATAATCCAGTTATCAAATTTCTTATCGTTATAGTTATTGTCCATCAAAATATATGCACATCGTTTAAAATGTATAAATGTCTTTCACAGATCTTCCTCCACACCGATGCTAGTGAAATATACAAATACGTGCCTAAGGAAATGTTACCAACTGAATACGGTGGCAACGCTGGCTCCATGAATGATCTCCACAGTGAGTATTCTGACTTTACCTTTGTCTAGTTCAATGATTTAATCACAAATACCCTTATTTTGTTCGATGATTTATATGAAAAATAATGTAAAAAATAAAATTTTGTAACCAAGTGAACTGTATATGAAATTCGGAGCTCAAGTCAAGACGAACTAAAAATTGTAGAGTAGTTTTTATAACATACATAATATTTTAAATTATTGCGCACAATAGAAGTATCTGATTAAGCAAACAATATTTTATTTTGCGACAGAACTATATAGATTATAAACAGTTTGAATTTAATTTGAAATTACAAAATCGTAAAAGATTAAATTCAAATATTCGAATCAAAACGATTATTCAATTCGAGTAAATCTGAATGATTTACATAAAACTATTTTATAAGAAAAAAACGGCAAAAACGTAACAAACTATAAAAAAGGATTTGTAATTCATTCTTGACTCTTAATGATCCTGTACGAAACTATATTTTCATAAAGTACAATTTGGTGAAAATACTAACGGATTTTTTTAATTCCTATTTTTTCAGACGCGTGGGTTAAGAAAATGGAAGAGTACAAAGATTGGTTCGCAGAACAAGAAAACCTGAAGGCCAACGAGGCTCTTAGGCCTGGCAAACCTACTAATTACGATGAGCTCTTCGGCATCGACGGCTCCTTCCGTCAACTTGTCATTGACTGAGTCTAGTTCAGAAATAACATTAGGACGAGCCCTTTCAAGTTCGAAAGATACACAATATTTACTTTCACATGATATTTTGCATATCTAAAGTACGGAAGCCTAGCTACGCCATGCGCCACCGTGATTTTAATATAGAATTTTTGTGTACTTGAAATTGAATTGGGTATTTGAAGGGTTTAACCGTTGTAGATCTTACAGAGTTAAAAAAAATCTTCACCTTAAAATCTTTAAGTAAACGTCAAATTTTAGGAAGACAGGCTTTCTTTTCCTATTGCTTCACTGTCTACTAAAATTTCTGTTTGCTTAAAACCCTTTTCATCAAAGGCGTTGTCCATAATATTGCGTTTCATTTTTAGACTTCCGTACTTATTATATTTTTAATTGATATCATTTTCAACTTGATTGGGTGTTTCATGCGTCTTTCCTATCGCCTCGGCTACCGTATTACTTTAGCATACTTTTAAATGTTTTTAATTGTCAATCAAATTATTTGTTGTTTGTTGATGATTCGGGACATGTTTTGCATATTTGTTTTATAAATATAAGTTTTTTTTATTAAATAATTACCTTAAAAACATTTTTTCTTTTTCTTTGTACATACAATTTTATTCCCATTTAAGCAATGGCATGGTACTTATTAGTTCACAAAGTTTGTTAACTATTACATAGCAATTAACCGATATATGTACGAGATCTTGAGAACCCATTACAAAGCCTCCGGTAGAATCAAAACATTTTAAGGCGGCAATTTGATCACTAATTTTATTGATAATTATGATGATCATAACACACTTACCTGAAATTTATACTAAAGTAATAAATAATATTTATAACGATATTCTGTGGAAGATGTTGCAACTTTCAATCATACATAAAGCGACCCAAAATATAAATGAAAATCCTCATAATTATTGCATCAAAATCAATCAGAGCGAAGAAAACAAGCTCACACAGTGAAGCTGATTTGTGATTTACAAATGCTTTTGAAGTTCCTTTTACATTCCTGTTATTAATTAACCTTAAATAAATGTGTATGTACACGTTTTAATTCAATTTAAATCAGTCAATAAGAATTTACATACTTTACTTCAAATGAATGAATCTTAGAAATTAAAAGAGTGTAATAGATATCAAAATAATTTTCTAAGTATCAAAATAAAAAATATTTTGCTATGACTTGTGACTTACAAAATACCTTAAAACTATCCTTAAACCGAATAACATATTATTTTCTTAAATATCTTACAGAATGGTATTACAGAAAGAGGTATTATACCTACATAAAACTCCAAGTACTTATTGACCGACTTCAAAAAAAGCGGAGGTTCTCAATTCACTTGTATTTTTTTATGTTTGTTACCTCAGAACTTTCGACTGGGTGAACAGATTTTGATGATTCTTTTATATTCAAAAACTGGTGATTGTCGTGTGGTGTCTCATATGAAGTTGAGCGACATCTATCGAGTAGTTTTTGTGTTACCAGTTTTTAAGTTGAAGTCGGTTATTTTTTGTAAAAAGTTATTCCATTAAAGAATCATACGGAACCACTAGCATTACGTCAAGTATTGAAACAAAAAACAAAAAGCATGTAACATGTAACAGACGACTGAGTTTCATTGCGTGCTGGATATTGGGAAACAACGGATTTGAGGTATTGCCAACGCGAAACGTATCAAGTCTTGCTTCATTACCTTCGGTCAAATCATAGAAATGTCGATCATAAATCACAAAAATAGGTGTGAAGTAAAGGTGAAGATACTAAATTAGAAAATAGAAATGGATTTATAATTGTTACACATGAGATTTTTGTTACAAATGCGTATTGAATAATGTAACAATAAAATACTAATGAAATGAAATAAAACAATCTAAACACAATAATAAGTAACAAGACATAAATTTTATCAAGAGATAACTCTTGATTTAACGTGTAGTAAATGAAAGAATATATTACTCTGGGTCAATGTGATAATTAAGGATGTAATTTATCTCTCAAAGCAGTCCGCTTTCAAGCTTCAGTCTATTGCGCTTTGTGAGCAAAAAACAGGCTTTTAATGGTAGGTCAATGATGCAATAAATAGGTAGATTGAGCGTCGCCCTACAATGAAGACAAAAAAAACACGGCAACAATATCAAGCATGTGTGCGTGCAGGCGATGTTTTTCACGTTCGTCTAGTGTCTATGTTGCGTGATCAATGATACCAGTTACTAAAATTTTCCCATAAATCACACATTAAACTTAATTTATGGAGTGGTTATTTTCATGAATAAATAAAAAACCCTACTTAATTTAATTACAGTTGTTTATGTTAATGTTGTAATAAACCAGCTAAGTTAATTAAATTAATATTTTTTACGCAGTTTGTAGTTGGAAAGGAGACGGTCCAAAATTGTATGGAGTCTGGGCCTGGTTTTGTACCAGTGATAAAATAAAATAAAAAAGAAAAATAAACCATTTTTGACTAATCAAATCCACGAACTCATCTATATTTCAGTGCAAAAATTATTTATTAACTCCACGTGACGCAATTATTCTACATATTGGCGGGCAGCAGACCAGAGGATTCATAATTTTTGACGTATGACGTTAGCTGTCAATATGCCTTCTCTATGCGTGAACAATGGCTCGAACTCAGAGTGAAGGACGCCATCTTGCAAGTGTTGCAAGTAGTACCTACCGAATAACTCGAAATTAATTTTATTTTAGCAAGTCATTTATTGCGATTTGTGAATTTATTATATTTTTAATGAACTTTCTGTATTTTTTGGTTTTTCATGGTTTAGTGTACAAGATCAGGCCCAAAATGGACCATCTCCTTTTCTAAAATTGTAAAGTTACCGTCTCAGATTAAGGTGAAAATTTGAAGGGAGGACGGGTTCTACACTCTCATTCGTCCCCCCAAACTAAATATTGCTCTCATAAAGTACTTACTTTTTTAAAATTATTTTTCTAAATCTCTAAAAATTTTAAGGTTATGTGGTCTCATTGGTTAATGTGTAAGCGCTCGAAGTCTTAAGTGTATGTATATGTGTGTGTGGACGTGTGTGTGTGTGTGTGTGTGTGTGTGTGTGTGTGTGTGTGTGTGTGTGTGTTTTAAACTACATTATAAAAAATAAATAACTTAAGTAGATCTAATTTGATTTTTGGGCCTAATTTTGAATCGTGACATCTCCGGCGCTGCGGAAGATGCAGCCAAACAGGCAAACAGGACTAACAATAGCGAAAAAGTAATTTGGGGGGAAAGTTGGGGGAGTCACCAACCTCTCCTCCAAAAAATTTCAGCTTAATTTGAGGTAGTCACTTTATAATTTTTGGAAACTTGATTTTTTTATAATAAAAAAAGTATGCATTTCCTAGATTTAAAAATGGTGGGGGGAAGATGTGAGCGTCAGCCCCCTCCCCCCCTCAAATTTTTAGCTTAATTTGAGGTGGTAACTTAATTAAAGAAGAGCCAATTATTTACGTTACCTATCTAATTTAATAAAAAAATTACTTGGAAAGTTAATTACATGCATATCATTAAAAAAAACTTCAATAAATAAAGGAGATGGTCCATTTTGGGCCTGATCTTGTACACTAAACCATGAAAAACCAAAAAATACAGAAAGTTCATTAAAAATATAATAAATTCACAAATCGCAATAAATGACTTGCTAAAATAAAATTAATTTCGAGTTATTCGGTAGGTACTACTTGCAACACTTGCAAGATGGCGTCCTTCACTCTGAGTTCGAGCCATTGTTCAAGCATAGAGAAGGCATATTGACAGCTAACGTCATACGTCAAAAATTATGAATCCTCTGGTCTGCTGCCCGCCATTATGTAGAATAATTTCGTCACGTGGAGTTAATAAATATTTTTTGCAATGAAATAAAGATGAGTTCGTGGATTTGATTAGTCAAAAATGGTTTATTTTTCTTTTTTATCTTATTTTATCACTGGTACAAAACCAGGCCCAGACTACATACAATTTTGGATCGTCTCCTTTTCACATTACTCTTGTACCTTTAAAAGTGGTTTATTCGACCCAATGCAAAAATAATCATTAAAATGGGCTCATAAACATACGAATATTAATGTTATATTATTATAAATAAACACAAACGTATTGGTAAACACCACCTTTCTTTAATCGATTTATAAAAGTACATGAACTAAATAATATACACGTAACCATAAACCAATTTATATACCCACAAAAATGATGTTAAGTCGGGAGCATAAAAATAGAAACTAGCAACACTGACAAAAAAATGACGTAATTTGGTTACAATAAAAATCAAAATTGAAATTTAATTAAAAATATGTTTATTGGTTACTTGCCTATGATATGTGATGTTTTTTGAGCTTTTTACCCTTCCTTTATAATTCCGGCACAGTTTAATAGCACATTTCGTCATGTTATCCCTCTTATTTGTTTATTTAAATTGCGCGCGTAATACGTAGTGACACGAAAGCGGCGCGATCGGCACTAATTGGCGGGAAAGTACTTCTGCGCCAATAGTTGGCGCAGCTTTTTTGACAGGTCTTCGCGGATTCGATTATCCATCTAGATACTTATACATCAATGTGGTAGGTATAGTAAAATACGTTTTGATAATGAGGTATCAAGTGTGGGTTTAGAAATTATCGGTGACGAAACTTGAATTAATATGATCCGGAAAAGTAAGTACAAGGCAATCTGTGCAGGATTTACTAGAAATACAGTTACAAACAAAATAACAAAGGCATCGCGCCGTAGGCAACTTTTTATCCCGTTTTAAAATAATTTTAACATAAATGATGGTAAAATATTGGTTAAAACTCGAAATGATACCCTACACAGCACTTACAGAGCTTTTCAAACTGTGTGGAGAAGACACCGAAGATCAGATTTTTGAGAATCATGCATGTAAGTAATTAGTTCACCTGGTTTTGAAACCTTTATTCATTAAACTTCACACTTTTGTCCTTTTTAGCTCTGTGATATTTCTTCCCAATAGTAAAAAAAAAAGTTAATGGCAATTAATTTTCAAGGCTAAGAAAGCTGTGATTCCTTTTTAAATTCAAAAATTTTGTTTTCTAAGTAGGTTTCGACCAATGAATCTATGTTAAATAGTATGAATAAGAATTTTATGGAAAAATTTAAGTGAAATAGACGATAGATACTTAAATATTCGAACACTTCTTTTTGTCTGAAAACTTAGTGGATATCTAACGCACGAAGTTGTTGATTACTCATTTTATCTAAGACTTTCCTTTTAAATAAGTGGCTTTACCTTTTTAATCTTATCTATCGTCTAATGACTCAGGAGTAATACTTAATTTTACAATAACGAAAGCTGCAATCGTTAAAGGACGTGTATTTATGTTCAAAATTTTTGTCCGTTAGCTTACCTACTGTAACTTTAGATGTAATTCAACATTATTGTTGTCAATGCCAATAAGCGTATTGGTATGAATGTAAGTCTTATAAAGATTTTTTTTATTAATTAAAATTTCTGCTTGTGGATAATTTCGCCTGATGGTAAACGGTAGCTTGGGTGGTGTAGTGTACTAACTTGAAAGAAGCCTATTCCTTGTGATTGCCTTTCAGTATCACGACCGCATTGTGGTGTGAATTGACATTATATCAGCACTGGCAGACAAAATATATGGTTATCGTGTCATTGGCCATTTCTCTATGTCAAAGCAAAGGTTGCGGTGGTAGGAAAAAGGGACGCGCGTCACGCATAGGTGTATCCAAGATAAATATAAAAATGGATTTACAATATTCAAGTTGCATTACGCTTTATTTATTACGCTTTATCCAATCACTGTATTGACCCATAGCATTCACTGAATGCACGTAATTTTCTACTATTTGACTGTTTTCAAAATTTATATGCCGTTGAATTTAGGAATCGACATCGCATTCGCATCTTCTATCCAATCAAATTTAGTAGGAAACGGTATTTAGTGGTAAAGGCAGTGACGGTATACCAAGCTAATATTATTAAGTATTAAGTTGGAAATAATTCGGACCGTTAGAGATGGTGTTATACCAATGTCGCAACCCTCGCCAAGGTTCGCGAGGTGGTCACGAAGTTACTCAACGCCTGACTGGTTTAGAGTAAGCAGTCAGTGTGGTCTCTAACTTCGACGACGACGTTTTGTTCGAGCGCAAGTGACTTTTCTCCGTTCAATTGGGAAATTGAGTAAGTTGCTATTCTAAATATATTTTCTGCGTCATCTTCCTAATTATCCGAAAGACTTAAAAACATATCGATCAAATTCAGTACTTTCAGTAGTATCTCAAACAATTACTTTTCTCCGTGCAATTGGGAAATTAAGTAAGTTGCTATTCTATCTACATTTTCTGAGTCATCTTCCCAAAGGTTATCCGGAAGACTTAAAATAACAGATCGATCGTCTTTCGTTACATACTTTTATTTTCTATCGTTATCAATATTATTATCGTAGTTAATAAATATTTTTTTAAACTTTATTGGTCTAGACTAGCTTTATGACTTTATCACCGTCCTGGGTTTCAGTAGTTTATTTTACGGTCGTAATTTATTTTTAAATTACTACGATTAAAATAAGTTGATAGATCCTTAATTGTTACAATGTAGCCTAAAATAAGGGTTAGGTAAAGTGCGTTTAGTGCGTTCTTCTGTTATCTTACTGAAAAATAGCACTATATTATGTGCGTTTTCTGTTGTTTTATTTTTTCAGCGTCAACTTTCAACAGAAACTCGTTAAAATTCTATACCTAATTCTCCTCCATCACATTTCTTAATTAATGCTAACTTAAGTTATCATGCTTTTAAACAGCACAGTAAACAGAGTCTGTTGGGCCGTACCTACTTTAAATAACGACGAGTATTTTTTTATTTGATTTTATTTAAACTTAAGTCCAATTATTTATTTTCATGATAAATGCAGTCTTTTAAAAGCTATACCTAAACATTTACCAATCTTTGGATCTTAGTTTCATAATCTAATAATTTAAAGCCAAAATTCGGAGACTGATAATTCCTGAGACTTAGACCCACTAGATTCTCGTTGTTGTTGTTTCACACTTACAGTTCCGTATCACCGACAGATAGCAACATTAATAACTTAAATTTTTTACTCAATTACAAGACAGAATGTGGAAATACCCAATTGTTTAAAGCTTATATATTATGGGATCGTCCTTGATTTATGACTTATCAAAGTAACATGAATAATTGGCAATTTCAAGCGGTATCTATTTCTGTTCAAGACAGATAGAACAGATGGGCAGTAAAAGCATAGGATTCCGTTTATCATTTGGCTACAAAACCGTAATAACCGTAGCTCACACATAAAATCTCGCAAGCTTTTATAATCAGTAATAATAGGTACCATAAGCTCGCAATAAGAGAACTGGGTAAATACATTAACCATCTTCACATTACTTAAACTTTCAAGTAAAGTATACACATCAAGAAATATTAATTTCTATTTGGTCCGTTTCCGCAATATAACTAAGTACTCTTAACTATTTACGTAGTTCGTACTTAGAACACTGATGCAAGCATAATAATTGACGCATGAATGAATTACGTCTTCCCTTGGAAAATCCCATAAATAGTAATAAGTTCAAAGCGTAATATTTAAAATACTATTTGCAATAGTATATTCGAAATCGACAAAGAAATTGTGTGGCGTCCAAAATTGGTTCTCAAGATTTACGTGTTTTTGATGAATGTAAGTATTTTAAAAATAAAACGTAAAGAGAAAATCTTTTACCCCTTTTAAGAACATAAGTATGTAGGTAGAAGTGTATAGGTATGTACAGTTGTACCTACTTGAATCACTGAGAATATTGAATTGCCACTTCCCGCTAAAAACAATTTTACTACCCGTGTTCACATTTCAATTTAGCTTTTCGGTAAAATTGATATTAATTTTGTATTTCGAGATATTTACAGCATTTATGGTACATACATAAAAATATAAATAAAATAAAAATAACTTATCAAAACTAAAATAAGTTAAATAAACTAGGACCCTGTGGTGCAGTCCCCAATATGCTGGCAGCGTTTCCTCGCTGTATAGCAATGCTAATACGTTGAGCGAGGAAACTGCCAGCTCTTGGATCACTAGTTTTTTCCTTTAATTTATTTTTTATTGCTTTGAAAATATAGTGGGCGTCAGGACCCCACGGACCAAGAGTTTCCACTCCAAATGCTTTGAAAAAGTAATAAGCACTTGAAATATTGTCATATTTCAAGTGCTTACTCTTCTCTGCCGCCTCCGCCGCAGCACCGGCTCTGACTTTCGTACCATGGATATGGGAAGGAGCCAGTGTATCAACGCATGTTGCATCCCACACTAGTGGCCGTCCCATAGTCCACGGCACGATTGACATACCGTCAGGCCTCTTGCCATCCTTCCTAAAAATACCGTTAGGTTCTAACACTGAAGGAACGTTTATTGTGACAAGAGACCTTCTAATAATATCGTTCAAAGCGGCGTGACGGGAAAAGCGGCCAGCACTTTTTTGACAGGAGAGACCGTGGAGCCCCAAAGCATCAACAACTGCACCACAGGAGCAAGTATGAGGCGAGCAAACTTTGACACCTAAACGCAGACAAACAGATATGCGCAAAGTATCAGGATCTAAGAGAGTGCCAATGGAAGCAGATGGAAGCGCCTGTAACCACTGACCAGACTCCCAACTTGACACAGCTCTCAATCTCGCTCTACTGATATCTGATTGAGTATTTTTTAGTAAATAATCGAACGTATGTTTACAAAGCAAATCATCCCAAGCTCTTTGTAAATGTAATGCTGTAGGAAAATTCAGAGACGTCGTCCTCCATTCATTCATGCCATCTTCCAAACACGCAACACCGTAGTTTTGATCGTTATGATGCAGAATATTACCTACGAGTGTTGACGTGCTATGGACTGAGGACAAAAATGCCGGAAGAGCGACGCTAGAAATTTTCCTTACACCGAGACCGCCATATCTAATAGGTAATGCCGCTTGAGTCCAAGAATCTTCTGTAAATTTTAAATTTAGAATTTTTTCCAAATCAGTTTTAATTAGGTCGTCAATATCAACTAAAAGATTTGAAAATTTCCAAAACTGCGTGCATCTTAAAAAATAAATAAATTTAGGTAAAAAAAGACAATGTTTTAAAATTATAAAAGAAAAATGGTTGTTAAGTTTCGAAAGTCTGTCTGAATACTTAGAAAATTTAGAAACTGAATTGTGAATAAAATTAATAGCGCCGTCATCGAAAATAGGAGAACCTAATAGGTAAAGCGAAGATTAAATTAAACTTAAGCCATATTAGTTTCTCGCAGTCAATCTACAATGAACGTTAATCATCGACACGGAAACCTGGCATTTGTATGGAATAATATTCATCATCATCATCATCTCAACCCATCACGGCCCACTATTGAGCACGGGTCTCTTCTCAGAATGAGAAGGTTAAGGCCATAGTCCACCATGCTGGCCAAGTGCAGATTGGCGGACTTCACACACCTTTGAGTTTTGCGAACTCTCCGGCATGCAGGTTTCCTCACGATGTTTTCCTTCACCGTTTGTAGCTTAAAACGCACATAACTCCGTAAAGTCAGAGTTGCGTGCCCTGGGATTAAAACCCGGAACCTCCGAATAGGAGACCGAATTCTTAACCACTAGGCTATCACCTCTATCATTAAAACGAACCATATCGAATACGAATGGAGTATAGTTATAGAGATATTAAGTATAGGTATAGAGAAGTGCAGAAAGTTCAACCTAACCTATAGGTTATCCCTCGGAAGCAGGAACTTATAGTGGTATCATTTCAAAGTTTATCTTAATTTGCCCTTTTTCACTGTCATTTTTTGCTAAATCTGTTGATTTTCGACTATAAACAAAGTAGGTACAAAGTATGCACATTACAAACTAGAAGGAACATAACAACATTTACCTATTTATTTTTACATTTGTTGTCATTGTTGTTTTATTATTCTTTGCGCACAATAACAATTTAAACACATTAGATGTGAATAAACAAATAACAATAGTGGTATTATAATCCTATAATTATGCATTTAAATAAAAAAATATATAAAATCTCTAGATACCTAATAATGAGGAAATCTAATTTTGAAATCACTAGCACACTATTTAAGGTGTATAATTTGGCATCCTTAAATTTTCATTTAAAATCTAACTTAGCGAGTTCCCGAGGCGTAGAGCGTTATGCCCAATCGAGTTACTATCTACTTGGCCTGCTAACATTTCGCAAACGGTTCTCGCAACTTGTTTGAACCACATTGCCACATTTCATTGAGTATCTGTGCGGCATTGAGATATCAAAATAGAGAATGGTTGTGTTAAGTGGATAAAAAAAATCTAAAAGTACTCATTAGGATTTAGAAATATTGTCGTACCAAGCAAAAGTGTAACGAAATAATTCGGGCCCTCTACTTGTTTTAGTCGGCAACTTCGTGTCAAATACAGAGTGTGACTAAAGTAACAAAATTTTAATAATATTCACTCAAACCTCAAATCTTGCAAAAAGTTTATACCTATTAATAGGACATCAACAGGAAATATTAAAAACAAATGTAATTCTATTTTCGTGACAAATTAACTTCTTTTTTCTCCTGGCCATAATTAAATAGCCGTAAAAATTATCAACTAATGTTTAGTACCTACATACCTATAAGTTAAATAAAAAACAATATCCTTAAATAGACGATATGACGTCAACACATCGCAATATCGTAAGTATATAGGAAGGCAAATAAAGAACTTGAGCGTTAAATTAATAATGACTTGCGAACAAATGGTGGAAACGTGAAGACGAGATCATCAATCAAAATTTAAATAGTTTAATACCACCTACAGCTACTCTTCTAGTCGGTAGGTAGGTAACTTCTTAATTTTTGTGAAGACCGAATAGATTTGTGATACTGAGATTATATTAATTAATAGGCACGTGCGTACCTACTCCTAAAATGAACTGTTTATTAAATCATTATTATCATTTTGGTGTCTTTAACCGTGGGTTTATACTAAATTAGTGCGACATCACTACTTACCATCAATATTGGTATCGAAATCAAGCATTAACATAAAATAAAATAAAAACATAACGTTGACATTAACTGTAATTAAAAAGATTTTAAGATAAAAAAATTGATTGAGAACAATAAAATTTCTCCAAGCTCTTGCCGAAAAATAGTAGGACCCCCGTCACTCTTCCGCATATCGAGTAGCGTTCCACAAAATTATTTGTCGGTCTCATTACTGAAATTGTTACCGTAAAATTAAGTTACATGTGCAGAAAGGTATTTACTTGTGAATTGTCTAAGAGCGCCACCTATTATCCAAAAGTAATATTTAACAAAAATTCCAAAAAGATTTTTTATATTTCTATGGCATGGATAGTTAAGTGACATCTATTGTCCAGTAGGAGAACTATGATTAATTTGTTACTATTATTTAGTCCCTTCGAATAAACCAGCTTGATGTATTTTTGCGAGATGTAAAATCAAAATTACTTTTTACGCATTTTTTATATCTATCTTTTTTGGGATTTTATAAATTTATAACTAATTGTATTGTATTCTAAAGGACTTACCTAAGTTACTTTCTTGCTATTAATTTATCAATATTTTATAATTTCAAAAAATTATTGCGTGAGTGCTTAAAATATCGCGAGTTATTAGAGTTAAAAGAAATTGTCCCGAAATGTCAAAATAAATACTTGAGGTATAAATGTAGGAGAATACATAGTATTTATTTATCCATTTAGCAAAAAATGAAACTGGTAGTTCCGCAACAAGTTAATGTATTTTGTAAACGGTTAAAGTTTTTGCTTTAAATAAAGAAAACATTATGTCATTGCTTTACCTATATAAAATGTAAACATTATATTCTCAATTGACAAAGTTCTCTTTACAAAAATAAAAAGATACTTACGGAAAAGGCTTAGGTACTTTAAAAAATTGTTGTGAGTTACGAAATTTTTGCTTCTGAATAGACATTTGCATCATGCCTTTTGTTGTGCGCAATCTTTATGTTATAAAACTGTTTCGTAAAGAAGTAATTTGGGAACAATCTTTTGAACAACTGTTTCGTGATATGAGAATTCTTTTCAAAATACTCGGTATAGGTGAATCAATATCGGTGGAAAATAATTGTATTTAATGGTGATATACCTAATTCAAATGATCATAGCAAAATGAAAATAAAATCAATAGATACTTATTATTTACATAAAATCAAAACATTACATTTTATTTTTCTAATAATTTCATTTAGGTACAGAACGACAAGTAGAAATAATTAAATGGGTTTTAATCCTTCTCTGCCTACGTAATACGAATTGCAGTGAACTTTCAAACGATAATCCGACCGTAATCAATGACTTACAAAACATTTTCAAGCTAGATAACTCGCTTTAATGTAAGTCAAAATACTGTAAGTGGAACCTTTGCTTGAGTTAAAAAAAAACTCTTTAGAAATATACGTTGCACCGTTGTATTTTCTACCTAGCAGACATTTTCATCGTAAACAGAAAAAGAAGTACCTAATTGGTGCTTACAACTAAAATATAATCCATGACTTTCAGAAGCACTCCGACACCATGACAGCAGCAACCCTGGTGCAGCCGTCGGGCGAGATGTGGAAGAAGATCCGAGTGGAGCTGAATGAAGACGTGAACACCCGCCACCGAGACCTCGCGGCTATCAAGGATTGGCTGAAGAAGCAACCACATTTGCCTGATGAATGGGGTAAGAGTCACATTGAAAATAAATCAAATCATAGATGTACCTACATATTGTTAGTAAGTGCCTGACAGACAACGCACAGCCAAAACTAGTGAATGCAAGAAGCTGAATATTGGCACATATGTTCTTTAGAGAGTGTAGAAAGAGAGATGATTTTTGAATTTTTTTCTTCACCGAACAAGAGATAATTAAATACTAATGCATACATAATTTTTTTAAATAAGAGGGAATGAAGGATATCGATATTGACCCTCGACTTTAAATTCCAACATTTAGTTTAGAACAAGATATCTCTGCTTATTATTATTAAGCGCATAATATTCGCTAATAAATATTTGTGCATAATATCCGCTTATAAAATTGTGTGCAATTTCTCCGCAGATGAAAGTCGCATCATGACCTTCCTTCGCGGGTCTAGCTTTTCCCTGGAGAAATGCAAGAGGAAACTTGACATGTACTTCACCATGAGGGCCGCTTGCCCCGAGTTCTTCACCAACAGAGACGTTACAAGTCCAGAGCTAGTGGATCTTATGACTAAAGCGTAAGTTTTTAATTTTTCACTGCCCATTTAATTCATTGCAAATCAAAGACTTATTATTAAACATTATGCATGTAAATAGCTAAGTAACAAGTGACTACCAATACATTATAGTTACCATAGAATATGGTCACCATCGCCCATGGATATTAGCAGCACCAAGGCGACAGCCAGCCAGCAGAACGAAGGAAGAAGCAGCGGAACGATACTGAAAGACTTCAAACATTTTATAGTTCAATCTAGAATGTGAAGTAGATTTCTATTGTTTCAGATTGTAACGAGAAATTTTAAAGGAAAAATACGCGGAATGAGCTCTTAAATTAATAATTTTCCTCTATTGTTTTCAGTCAAGGACCACCGCTGCCGGGCCTGACGCCAAACGGCCGTCGTGTGACCATCTGCAGAGGTGAGCAAAGTACTTTGTGAATCATCATTCATCTCTATTAGTCTTGCAAGAAAACAACTTTAATTATCAGATATTTTAAATGTTGCAAACAAAACGTCCAAAAGAATAAAGACTAAACCAAGTTCATGCTAAATCTATAATTAACAATAATATAAATTTTTTCATCACACCTATTCGAAAAAGACGACTTGGTTCGGACTTACGGGGTTCCAAAGTTGCTGTTTTCTATTCAGCGGGCGGGAATGAATTTTCATACAACTTTTCCTGCCGGCTAGATCTTTTCCGTCCTAATTTGAATTTAGAACATTTTAGTATTTTGCGCTAAAGAAATCGAACGCAAATATTGTTTGAATAAAGAATGTCTGGTACGACGCGAGGGCCCCGCCAGCTGAATAATAAAAAAAGAAATCAAATTAAGATTTCTTTTTCAAATTAAAATTAAGTTTTCGTGTATTTTTACGTATTATTTTCTATTATTTTCTATTATATATATATATATATTATTTTCTCATAGTGGGTGATGAAAAGTAGAGTGAATCACTCGGGTGCAAGTATATTTTTGGCTCGGGCGACGTACTTTGAATTGAATCCCTCGCTACGTTCGGGATTCTACTAAAGAATCCCTCGCTACGCTCGGGATTCTACTCTAGAATCCCTCACTTCGCTCTGGATTCAAAAAACGCCCTCGCCGAAAAAATATTACTTTGCACCCTTGTCATATAATCTACTATTGATGACCTTACGTTACAGTAGATAGGTATATAATGGAAACCAGCTGTTGGCAATTTATAATTTTAAAATTCTATGTTATCGAGAGTAATTACTTAAATTCAAAACATTTTTCGCGCCACTCATCTCAATTCAAGTTATTATTTTTTTATTATTACTTTATTTTTAATTTACGCAATATGTAGGTATTTTAGTTTATTCATATCTACAAAACTCATCAAAGTTCATTCATCCATGACATTTTTATATTGCAAAACGTGATTTCTAACATATTTTAATGTGTAGGTATTCTTTAAATGTTCTGTTTCTAAAATATTAGATAGATTTTAATTGATATATATGCAACATTTGCATCATTTGATTTATACCATTAGTAACCAATTATACTTTCAAATATTTTATAACAACGTTTCCAGGTCTCGATAAAAACTTGGATACAAACCAGCTGAATGAAGCGTTCAAAGTGGCCATGATGATTGGTGACGTACGTCTAGCTGAGGAAGTAGAAGGAATCGCTGGAGACGTTTACATTCTGGATGCTTCTATCGTAGCGCCGAGTCATTTGGGAAAGCTATCGCCGTCTGCTATAAAGAAGTTTTTGATTTGTGTTCAGGTAGGTAAAGAATATTCAACGAGCCTGATTGAAAAAATACTGCAGACACATGCAATTTTCAGCATGAAGTAAATTGCTATACAATTTAAACAATGGAATCAAATGGCATCAAAATAAATTAATCTCAAAAAACTTGCTCTAGTTGAGCTCGCACATCTAGGGTAGGGTATTGAGCGATAGATATTACCTATGAATATTTGTTGCATAACATGATAGACTGTAGAAACATCCGATCAAATTACTTGCCTCCCCTTTTTGTTCCATCTTTTTACTTTTTTAGTAGTGATAGCAGCTACAACTGAAAATTGACAGACATAAATAGTTACAACGAACAGGCATATTAACAGGACTCCGTTTTTTTTCTTTGAATACAGAACCTTAAGAATATCATCACTGAAACATGTATAATGTTCAATGTCTGTGAATATTAAGATGTTCAAAAAAACTTTCACTGGGGGTTTTTATAAATGCAAAAGATCCTATAGCATAGCATTATTAGCACATAAGTTATTAATGTCTAATCATATTTTTGCAGAAACATTATTTTTTTGTAACTGCCCATCACAAAAACATTCACTTTTTATTTTCCAATTTCAGGAAGCGTATCCTATAAAGCTGAAGGAAGTGCATGTGGTGAACACGTCACCAATTATTGAAACCGTCGTGAATTTGGTCAAACCTTTCCTTAAAGACAAGATTAAGAACAGAGTACGTATGAAACTGTAATACCTACCTATTGACCTTTCGTTCGTTACGTTCAGAGGCAAGAAAATTCCTAAACAATTAGGTAAACATTGCTTACAAGTAAGTGTGAAAACATTAACTTTACGTTAGTTTTTGCTAAAAGTTAAATTATACCTACTACTTGCCATATCCCGGTTTAAACCAACTCGGTTGTCGTTGCTGTTTAATTACTTCGTCTATCGGTTAACAATGAGTACTTCGATTTTTTCAGATATTCATCCACACTGATATGAACACCCTCTACGACCACGTGCCCCGAGAAATGCTCCCAGAAGAATATGGTGGCAACGGCGGATCCATCAATGAAATCAATGGTAAGTAAGCATTTTGTATGGCTCCCTCTACTAACTACTTTGATATTATAATGCCTGTTTTATTTATGATCGAGGACAAAGGCTACAGACTTGGGTAAAATCTAAATTAATCATGGAAATGTTAGTGTCACTGAATTTTTAACACAATGCATAATACATCGTTATCATCATTGCAAAATATATCTGCCCCACTACTAGGGTCAGGTTGTAATGTAAGGAATACAGGTCATAAGTCTACCATGCTAACCAAATGCAGATTGGCAAACTTCGCACACCATGGAAAACATTACGGAGAACTCTTAGGTGCTAAGGATACCTTGCGATGTTTTGTCCACCGAACGAAGTTATAATCAATTTCTGATGAACACATCATTTTATGATCATCATTATTGAAGTTCATGCAGAATATTGAACCAGGCTCTTTTATTCGAAAGTCCAACATTCTAACCGCTTGTTATTAACTGTGACTTACGCCGTTACGCATGATTGCAATGAATATTATTAAGTAGAAATTAAAATGTAATATTTTTTTAAATCTCTCCGATTATTCTAATTTTTCCACAAAATGTTACAAATGTTAGTTAGAAAACATTTAAAAACTAATTTACTAGAATCAAAGGTCATCTTCCCTTTCTTCCACAGATGCTTGGATAAAGAAACTAGAAGATTACAAAGACTGGTTTAAAGCACAAGAATCCATCGTAGCCAACGAAGCCCTGAGACCTGGGAAGCCCACCAACTACGATGAACTGTTCGGTATCGACGGATCGTTTAGGCAACTCTCCATTGATTAGGATAGTCAAATATTTAATAAGTAGCTTTTAATTAAAGAACTAGAAGGACCTGAGCATCAGTCTGATTTAGAAATACTGACCCTCATATCCGAAGCCTATAACACTATCGTATTTTAAACTTTATCATTGTGGACATGTGTTAAAATTTTTACTAATAGTTCGAATTCCTTGTACTTATTCTTGTAGATACCGCAAGCACAAAATACACCTCTAATATTCTGTACTCAACAATCCGTGAAATTGGATCGTATATTATGTCGATCCAAGTTGAATCTTTAATACGACGAATTTTTCAAAAACTTCGCATAATCGTTTGCCAAGGCCCTTCCCATACTTGTGAGTGAATGAGCGCCCTTACAACTAAATAAGTTTAATCGTTAAAATACGATGAGTAAAATACGATGCTGATTATGCAAATATTATATTAGGTACGCAGTATTCCTAAACCACAGTCTTAGTTTAGTATCTCAGATAATAAGGTTGACTAATTCACTTGTATTTTATCTTATATTCACAATTTATATCCGAACCTGAATGACAGAACTTACAGACTCATTTTCTTCATTTTCTTCTCATTTTCATGTAACCTCGATCCCTAACACTCCCTGCTTGTCTCACCTTATTAAAATAAAGTGACATTTGTGACTCATTATAAATATTCTACTTTTCGCATAATTCGTTTCAATTGATCGTAGGCAATTAATTTGGAAAAATATTTTCATTACAAGTAATTGAATTAAATTGTTATGGAATATATTGAAATATATATTCTCCGATAAAATAGGTTACATTGTAAGAATAGTTTTAATTATAGATAAGTTAAATGGTATGTAATTATCTATCAGTGTGATATATCTACCTAATTCGCTTATAAAAGGACGCAAGTTATAGGTTGAGTACAATGATGTTTTAAATATCTAGATTGAGCGTCGCCCTACAATGAAAACAAAAAAAACAAGGCAACATTATCAAGCATGTGTGCGTGTAGGCGATGTTTTTCGCGTTCATTTATTGTCTATGTGTGCGTAATCTGTGCGTAATGATATAAAAGTTGTGGCCAACAGTTGGCCACAACTTTGTGACACGTTTTCGTGGATTCGATGTTCAATCTAGATATTTAATACATCTTTGGTTGTGTATATCTAATAATTATAATTAAATAAACATTTTTACATTAACTTTGTTACAACCTTTATTTAAATGTCCCAATGTTTTATTTTAATACACACATTATTATTCAAACACTAGACATTACGGAACAGACAGAATCAATTATTTGGATTATATTATTTATCAGTAGGCAGCAGAGAAGAAGAAGAGATGCATTTTCTTGATTTTCCTTTTCATCCTGTATTTTAAAGAGGTAATGTTATATATTTTAATTGTGGGGTGTAAGTATGTAACTAATCTTCTATTTTTATTAACTTTATAAAGAGCAAATTAAAAATCAGTCTTGAAAATAAAAATCAGAACTTAAGTGAGAAACAAAACAAGCATACCTAGGTACATAGATAAGATTTCTCGGTTATCAATAATATTATTTTGCTATTTTCCATAATAATGAACCATGAAACAGTTAGCGGACTATTTTTAGGACTGACTCAATGACATCAATGAAATATTTTGGAACGAAGTTGAAAATGGCGGGCTTGCTCCCCCGTTTGGTCTTTGTGTGCGTATATAAATGTTGCAACAACGCAACAACAATAATAAAACGAGGTAAAGTTTGTACATTTCATTAAAGTGGGGAAATAAAATATGTTACGTCGGCTTATATTATTTTATATGCTGTGGTTCTAACCGAGTTTTCCACGACATTCACGTTTTCTTCTTCAATGGAACCGAGACCAAATAAATAAGATTAGATATATCAATAGGTAAATATTTGAGCGATCTAATCTAAGTATTAGTGTTACAGTACTAGACTCGACCTCGTTTCGCTTAGGGATACTTTTTCCGTGTACAATTATTATAAATATATTTTTCCCAGTAGTGTAACATTTTTCATTGATGATTCGCTCGTGTTGGAATAACGTGATGTTATAAATAGCCTTCCTCTATAAGTGGACTGTCAAACAGATTTTTTTAATTCAAACTAGTAGTTCCTCCGACTGCTAGTGGAACTAGTACCAAAATGTCAAGTGAGAAGTCTTTTGAAATGTAGGTAGGTAAATAGGTACACAGTTGTCTTTTTTACAAATTCATATTTAGGTACCCAAACCCGGAAATGACGGCACATTTATGTGTCTTGTTCATATTCAGCATACGAGTACTTTCTTGCAGGGTTTTAAATGTAAAAAAATTCATAAGTATGTATCTATGACCTATTTTATAGCCAATGTAGCATATAACTTTTTTTACCTATTAGTAAGTCTGATGACATAAGGAAGTATTTTAATAAACCAGTTAGTGTTCCACAAGCGAAGCAAAGCGAAATACAGTTTAATTGTTTATTTATTCCAACCGACCACGTGTTTTCCGATGACGTCTCGTCAACCTTGCAGAATCACTGTTCGCCTGACCGAGCGGTTTAAACATCTTGTTAACTAAGCAAGAAGTATTGTGTAATTAAATTATGCAGCATCAGAAACGTGGCCATACGACTGGCTTTTTGGGGACAATCCTGCTTCTGAGCTGTGTCGTGAGGTCGTGACTCGTGAGTCATGAGATACATGACATTTGGATTAATCAACTTATTGGTTAAAAATAAAATGTTTACTTCTTATTGCGATGTTCCTGTAATATCATAATATTTCATTTGGCAGATGGATCACGAAAGGAAATATCTATTAAAAAAAATATTATCCAATAAATTGGTTTGACCAAGACGTCGAAAGCCAACTAGCGTCTTCAAAAATACGTAATTTACAGATTGAACTTAGAAAACAATTTTAATATTTTCTTCTTATGACAAATCATAAAAAAATTAAAATATTTACTATTTTCAATTTTTTTTTCTATTGGGCTAATTCAGTATCAAAGTGTTTTAATTAAAATCATAATTATAAAAACCTTTTACACTTTTTAAAAAACCTTTACATAACGATATAGCGTCCCGCTTTGAGACCTAAATTGATGGTCACATTAAATATGAGTGAGATTAAGTAGGTAATGTCCGGAGATACTGATTACGGCCTCTGTGTAATTAATTTGTGACAACCGCAACGTGGTTTATCTCGATGAAAGGACGTGATTCGAATCAATCTGCAGTATCGATGTGACGATTAGACGAATCGATCTATTTTAACAGTAATCCACTTTTATCTCACCTTTCTTTTTATCTTTTATCTCTTCTGGCGTATGAGAGATTAGACAGTAATTAAGTAAGTATACATGTATAGTATCGCTCATAACCCGACGACATGCGTGGATCCTTAGTGATCAATAGTAATGTGTGGATGGGTGACAGCTATGTAGCAAGATAATTTGTGAACGCTAAGTACCGTGTTTCGGAGGGCACGCAAAGCCTTCGGTCTCGGTTGATAGGTATCGTTAGAAAGCAATCGCTAAGCAATATGACCACCTATCCCTCTACGAAGTCGCACTGGAGTAGCGTGACTATACTCTTAGCTTCCTTAGGCCCGAGGAAAGACCTTCAATAGTAACCTATGCTCATTAGTGAGTTCATCCACCCAGCCGGGAACAATATAATATGGCTTACCGACGACTTTCAAAAGTTAATCACAGAAGTCGACGACTTTATATTAACCGACTACAGAAATCAGCACAAAAAGCGTGAAGTCTACTAGCAAAGTGCGCAAATTACTTAACTGTGTAATTGACATTACACGATCCAATTTGAACTCTATTTCAGTTAGTGCTTAACTTCTAGCTAAACGTTAACATAATCTACGTTTCACGGAACATTTAAAAATTTTGCAACGTGCAGTAAGTATGTACCTGGTATGTACCTATTCATCCAAATACCGTGTGCGTGTTGCTTAATTCGTTAAGGTCTGCCCATACTACTTCAACTTAACTCCAATTCGACTTCTATTCATCACAGGAAAATATTTTGATAAAAGCTTTATTTCGTGACGCTTATGGTCGATGGTCAATTTTTTGGTTGAATTGGAGTTGACTATAGATATACCATTTATCGACTTCAAAAGAAGGAGGAGGTTCGATACCTATATTATTTTAATATATGTCTAGCTATTCCTTATCGCACGGTACGGGTGGTATAATAAGTGCAAGAATTTTCCGTCATGACGTAGGTATGCGGTTTGCTGTAGGTAGGTACCAAGTCATAGGTGCGCACTTATTGGTCAATAGCAATTAATGAAGTCGCAGAGCTCTGCGCAATACATTGAGATTGAGTCAGCTATCAGGTCAGGTTTGACAGCTGTCAGGTGAGATACGTCAGATCTTTCGTAGCGTATTGCGATGTACAGTCGTACAAGAGTCTTTTGGCGCGTGGATGTCGTGGGGGTGACAGAGACAGCGCCTTACAGGTAATTGTACGACAATTAGTGTGTGATACTTATGTTTATTTTTAACATAACACGTACAGCATAACCACTTTGCTAATTGTTTGTAAACACTTTTGTAGGTTCATAATAACATTAACAACTCTTTTAATTGGATAATAATGTCAATAATCATATGCATTGTGATATGTGTATCATATAATTTCTTATATAACCTGTCGACATTGAGGTCGGTTTTGTGTTTTTTTAAATTACAAAATAAAATATTAACCCATTGATGTATAAGTGTCTAGATGGATAATCGAATCCGCGAAGACCTGTCAAAAAAGCTGCGCCAACTATTGGCGCAGAAGTACTTTCCCGCCAATTAGTGCCGATCGCGCCGCTTTCGTGTCACTACGTATTACGCGCGCAATTTAAATAAACAAATAAGAGGGATAACATGACGAAATGTGCTATTAAACTGTGCCGGAATTATAAAGGAAGGGTAAAAAGCTCAAAAAACATCACATATCATAGGCAAGTAACCAATAAACATATTTTTAATTAAATTTCAATTTTGATTTTTATTGTAACCAAATTACGTCATTTTTTTGTCAGTGTTGCTAGTTTCTATTTTTATGCTCCCGACTTAACATCATTTTTGTGGGTATATAAATTGGTTTATGGTTACGTGTATATTATTTAGTTCATGTACTTTTATAAATCGATTAAAAAAAGGTGGTGTTTACCAATACGTTTGTGTTTATTTATAATAATATAACATTAATATTCGTATGTTTATGAGCCCATTTTAATGATTATTTTTGCATTGGGTCGAATAAACCACTTTTAAAGGTACAAGAGTAATGTGAAAAGGAGACGATCCAAAATTGTATGTAGTCTGGGCCTGGTTTTGTACCAGTGATAAAATAAGATAAAAAAGAAAAATAAACCATTTTTGATTCTTTCTGTATTTTTTGGTTTTTCATGGTTTAGTGTACAAGATCAGGCCCAAAATGGACCATCTCCTTTTCTAAAATTGTAAAGTTACCGTCTCAGATTAAGGTGAAAATTTGAAGGGAGGACGGGTTCTACACTCTCATTCGTCCCCCCAAATTAAATATTGCTCTCATAAAGTACTTACTTTTTTAAAATTATTTTTCTAAATCTTTAAAAATTTTAAGGTTATGTGGTCTCATTGGTTAATGTGTAAGCGCTCGAAGTCTTAAGTGTATGTATATGTGTGTGTGGACGTGTGTGTGTGTGTGTGTGTGTGTATGTGTGTGTGTGTTTTAAACTACATTATAAAAAATAAATAACTTAAGTAGATCTAATTTGATTTTTGGGCCTAATTTTGAATCGTGACATCTCCGGCGCTGCGGAAGATGCAGCCAAACAGGCAAACAGGACTAACAATAGCGAAAAAGTAGTTTCGAACTAACCTTATTATATTGGTAGCACTGTCAAACTAAGCCAAGAGTCAGTAATCCATCCGCAAATCGCGTGTTTAAAAAACACCTCAAAGAATAAAACAAGTCGACGCACTATGGATTGGTAGGTATAGGTTAGTTTGGATTGTATAATAACCAAGCGGAAAAAGGGACGCCCGAAGGGGGTCCCTTCGACATTTATTTACAACACTTCCTGCCTTAAAAGGTAGCAATTATCTAAATAATTTAGATAAGATAAAAGAACCTTGTACAGTATTTTAGTTCCGTCATAACCTTAAAAATTTTGAAACTTAAAAGAATAATTCAAAAAAAAGTATGCACTTCTTTACAGCCATATTTGGGGGGAAAGTTGGGGGAGTCACCAACCTCTCCTCCAAAAAATTTCAGCTTAATTTGAGGTAGTCACTTTATAATTTTTGGAAACTTGATTTTTTTATAATAAAAAAGTATGCATTTCCTAGATTCAAAAATGGTGGGGGGGAAGATGTGAGCGTCAGCCCCCTCCCCCCTCAAATTTTTAGCTTAATTTGAGGTGGTAACTTAATTAAAGAAGAGCCAATTATTTACGTTACCTAGCTAATTTAATAAAAAAAATTACTTGGAAAGTTAATTACATGCATATCATTAAAAAAAACTTCAATAAATAAAGGAGATGGTCCATTTTGGGCCTGATCTTGTACACTAAACCATGAAAAACCAAAAAATACAGAAAGTTCATTAAAAATATAATAAATTCACAAATCGCAATAAATGACTTGCTAAAATAAAATTAATTTCGAGTTATTCGGTAGGTACTACTTGCAACACTTGCAAGATGGCGTCCTTCACTCTGAGTTCGAGCCATTGTTCAAGCATAGAGAAGGCATATTGACAGCTAACGTCATACGTCAAAAATTATGAATCCTCTGGTCTGCTGCCCGCCATTATGTAGAATAATTGTGTCACGTGGAGTTAATAAATAATTTTTGCACTGAAATATAGATGAGTTCGTGGATTTGATTAGTCAAAAATGGTTTCTTTTTCTTTTTTATTTTATTTTATCACTGGTACAAAACCAGGCCCAGACTCCATACAATTTTGGACCGTCTCCTTTCCAACTACAAACTGCGTAAAAAAATATTAATTTAATTAACTTAGCTGGTTTATTACAACATTAACATAAACAACTGTAATTAAATTAAGTAGGGTTTTTTATTTATTCATGAAAATAACCACTCCATAAATTAAGTTTAATGTGTGATTTATGGGAAAATTTTAGTAACTGGTATCATTGATCACGCAATATAGACAATAGACGAACGTGTAAAACATCGCCTGCACGCACACATGCTTGATATTGTTGCCGTGTTTTTTTTGTCTTCATTGTAGGGCGACGCTCAATCTACCTATTTATTGCATCATTGTATTAACCTTAAAGAATGTGATATACCTACCTAGGTAGGTATGTAAAGCTCGTCCCTCAATGCTGGCCTATGAATAGATCGAATTCTAGTTGAAGTAGAATTGATAAGTAATAAGTAGGTATAATATGTACAGACCTTAACTCGTTAAATCGGTCGATCACTCACGATTTCTTTAAGATGGCTAGTTGGCCTGCACTGACCTTAAACTTTGTGGAATATGAGTACGTTGTACACAAAGAAAAGAACTCCGACTATGCATCCCGGACTTGTTCTTAATTTAATTATGGGGAAGTTAAGAAAATATCAAACCATTAATAATAATAGATTTACAGAAAATTATCCTGACCTATGGAAATACGAGATAATGTGATTGACATTGATCGTCAGATAGTATTGTTGTGAAAGGGAAAGTATGAGGACCCTGCTAGGATGGATGCCTTATAAAAACCCAATGGCTAAACATAATATATTTTGTTTTCAATCGCCTTTAGAAACGTTGAAATGTTCGAAAAAGAGGAGATTCTCAATTCGATTGCATTTTTTATTTATGTCTGTTGCCTCATATTTTTAAATAGGTATAGGTAGGCGTCAAACATAAAATTTCCCACAACAACTAACTCCAATACGACCTAAAATTCTACCGTGACACCAAATAAAACTTATCTACAGACCAATAAACTATAGACGGAGCGCCGGGAATAAAAAAATTGAAGCCGGAAAAAAATAAGCCTAGCCTTGTTTGTATACAGGGCGGAATTCACACATCGACAATAAAAGTCAGCTGAAGTTGACAGTTTGAGCTGTCATCCGGACGTAATAGACGTTTAATTATTGCGTAACAATTATTTAATTTTATCGCGAATATGCCAAACCTTTTGATTTCGTGACGCTCCGTCTATACTTTATTGGTCTGAGTCTACAGGTATCTTAAAGGGATTATACTTACTTAGACGGTACCTATTTAGGCTTTGCACAAACTACTTTGTTGTCTTAGCAACCTCCGATTTTAGACTATAATATCGGTAATAACAGAGAAAGATACAAATTATTACCTCAAAACTGTCTTCATTTTGCGGTTATGTTGAATAATAGTACCTCAGTGCAATCAATTTAATTGTATTGCAAAACTATAAGCAAAAAACAATAATTTATTATGTCATGATTTTCTAATTTAATTTATTAATTATTGATAAAAAGTATGGCAATAAATGTAAGCAGCGACAGATAATTAGAACATTATGTTTTGACGTTGGCAACCCTGGATAAAAAAAAGGCATTATGGCGGGAACGCGTCGGAGGCTTCTTGACATGTACCAATGTAACATTAAGATCTAATAATTAAGAGTAAAATGTGTTAGTGTACATTTATCGTGAATAATATCGAATAATACTTAGTTATGAGAAATGTAGATAGTGCACCGACAATAGTTATGTAATAGGAGGACATTCTCAATGTAAACAGCGTGTGAACAAATATATGTAACCTATTCAAGGAATGAAGATGACGTTTTATTACAAATGCTTTATCCGAATGGAACCACAAGGGGAAGTTTACAATATTTCAGAAGTGGAAAGGCCCATTAAAAAGTCAGGAAAACGAATCCTTATTTTACGAAACATTGGCGAGACTCGACGATAGACAATACGAAATCATCAATGGCATCAATGCATTAGTAAATAAAGATCGTGCTGGTAAAAGTAAATAAATGACAACCCAAGAGGTCTGTGCCATATTGTGAAGTTATCAAATAACCTATTGTGGAACCCGGAAGGAAAAACTCGAAATTATTGTGTGAAGGCTTCATGAGGCCCAAAGGCGGCATGCAACATGGGCCTACAGTGCTGATCTGCAAGGTTGCTGGTTACCAGGTGATCTGTATTGTTTTATCTATATGTCTGGTTATGACTAAATAACAAACAGAAAGAATATCTTGATAAAATGTCTGAGGGTCAACAAATTAATTGAATTAAAGTTTTTAAATGTTTGTTATGATAGAATTGCAACCAAGAGTACTTTATTAACTTATTACTAAAGTTACCTTAGGGGTTGTAAAAGACCCATTGATGGAACATAAAAGAATTATTATGATTTTAACCAAAGTAGTGAATACCCATTCAATTAATAATGAGATAATCTATTTAGTATTATTTTGTCAATGGGTTATTAGTCAATCAGCTTTTGAGTTATTTTGGTTAGGAGATAAAAGCAAAATCTAATTTATGTAATTAGATATTGATGGAATGAAACTTATTTATCAATATTCACTTTGAAATGTAATATTGAGTTCTGAGTAGTAGAATGAGAAAGTTATGGTGCTCATAATTTTGAAGTAAGTTACTAGGAGTGTAACATTTAAGGTGCTCATCTATGGGATTATCACATGGGGTTTGATCATATAAAAGTTTATGCAGATTTAAGTTTAGTGAAATGGTCACATAATAAACAACTGAGTTAATCAAGTCTTTAAAATATGAGTTATAATATGCAGTTAGGCATGATATGCACTAGGAAGCTATTTAGACAAATTAATAATGACTTATTGAATGAGATATAGTGGAGATTTCATGTAAAAAGTTTTAAGTAAAAAAAAAAAAACATTACTTAAATTGTATGTCAAACATTTAATTGTTGAAGATTTAAGTATGAACAGTATTAATTGTATCAAAATTAACATTGCAAAGATTTCTCAATTATTTATTTATTTGTTACATCACACTAAACTCATTTACAATACACATTAAACTCATTTACATATTACATAACTCATGCCCAATTTAAGACATTAGTGTTATTTCAATTACATGTGTAAAAATCTTGCATAAGAGAAACAACAAGCGTTTATAAAAGTATCAAGCAACAAACATTTATCAAACATCAAACATTTACATTAAATATCAAGTCAGTTCTTACACATTAAACAAATTATATTATTCGTAAATTTATCATTAAGTTAGAGGAGATGGCCAAAAATTGTATGGACCTGTGCCTCAGATTGTACAGACATGATATCTATGTCATTTAATAGTACAGATCTTAACCAAAAAGAATAAATAAGTTGCATATAGGTATAATGTCTTGAATTAAAGTTAAAAAAAAAAGATTATATCACTGTTTTATCATGATTCTTTATTTTACCTAAACTTGTGATTTTATGTATGTTATATAGATTGCTAATATATACTCATCTCAGGTGATAATAAGTCATCACATTTCATCTTAAAGTACCTAATCATATAACGATTACAAATATGCAACATATAAAAGGATATGACAAAAGAGTGTGTCAATGGTTCTTCATAGAATAATAACGCCAGAAGGAGTAGTACCATCACATAGGAGGGGTGTTGTGAGTACATATAAGTCAAAAAAAAATCTTCTGCAAATGTTGTAACGCTACATTATTGATATATTATACTCTGTTGTATATTTAATTATTGAAAATAATTCTTGCAAGTTATTTTTTTTTTTTGGCTACTGAAACTGTGCAATACACGCACTGCTTTCGGCGTTCTATTGTTTTATTTTTATACATTTATTTTACAAAAAAAAAATATATTATTAATAGCAATATTAAACTTTTGTGATAAAGTGAAATCAAAGAAATTGAAATTCTTTTATTTTGATTATTTTTTTAGAGACTGCTATGAGATGTAAAATTATAATTAGAATTCTTTATTTGTTTTATTTAAATTCACTGAAAAACTTTGATGTTTGTACAGGGTAAATTTCGGCTATGTCCTTTGATTTCATGGGAATTAATCATAAATATGTTATTGAATTTAAAAAAAAAAAGTGCTATAATTTTGAATTTAAATAATGGTACATAAATTTAATTAAAAAAAAAAAATCAATAAACAATTAAATTAAAAAAAAAAAAAAAAAAAAAATTCAATTATATTTAAGACTAGTAAATCCGCCCTCGCTTCGCTTCGGGAAACCAGTCCCTCCAAAAATCTATAAATTTTAACATATTATGTTATTCCTATGTCTAAGCTATATTACTGCAAAGTTTCATGAAAATCCGTTCAGTAGTTTTTACGTGAAAGAGCAACAAACACACACACACACACACATACATCCTTACAAACTTTCGCATTTATAATATTTTAGTAGGAAGGATTAAAATGTGACAGGAATGTATAATTTTACATGAAAGCGTTGCCAAACAAAACTTATTTATTTTCTGTGCTCAAATATAGGTAAATTTTAACCAACTTCAAAAAAAAAAAAAGAGGTTTTCAGTTTCACCTGTATGTATGTATAATGGTGCGCGATTATCTCGCGTTTGGTTGGACCGATTTTGATGCGGTTTTCAGAATAGTATTTTTCAGACTTAGGAGAAAGTTTTAGGCATATCGTTTGGCTGAACCGATTTTGATACGGTTTTCAGCATTGTGTTTATCAGACTTAGGAAAAGGATTTAGGTATATTAACCGCGTTTAACTGTTCCAATTTTAACTTTTCGGCGTTAAAGTCGGTCCTATTTTGTAAAAAGGTATTCAGAATATATCCACTATTATGCAAATCACCGTAAACCTATAAATAAAGAATTAATACATAGTAATGCTATATTACGGTTATAATGGGGAATGGTTATAGGTCATGGTATAGTTTGGGAGTAAGTAAAAACTGGTGAACATGTTATAAGACAATACTGGGACAATTTTTTTTTGTTAGAAAAGGAGAGTGATTGTCAATTAAACATCACTTACTAAATATATTTTTTTTTTGTGAAACATAAAAGGATATTTTTTTATATATAGTAAATTGGTATTACCAAAGATTAGTAGCACTATTTCTGACAGAGCATCCAAATATATTTTAGTAAAATATTGCAGTTGTATTTTCGAGATGTACCTTCGATTTAGTATTTGACAACTATGGTTCTTTACGGGTCAAGCTTTGGGGTGAATGGTGTGCTATGCTTGTGCACCAGGTTAGAAGTAGGAGACCAGTATGCTATGCTTGTGTACTGGGTTAGGAGTAGGAGACCGGTATGCTATGCTTGTGTACTGGGTTAGGAGTAGGAGTGGTGTGCTATGCTTGTGCACCAGGTTAGGAGTAGGAGGCCGGTATGCTATGCTTGTGTACTGGGTTAGGAGTAGTTGGGGGGGAGGCCAGTATGCTATGCTTGTGTACTGGGTTTAGGAGCGGTGTGCTATGCTTGTGCACCAGGTTAGGAGTAGGAGGCCGGTATGCTATGCTTGTGTACTGGGTTAGGAGTAGTTGGGGGGGGAGGCCAGTATGCTATGCTTGTGTACTGGGTTTAGGAGTGGTGTGCTATGCTTGTGCACCAGGTTAAGAGTAGGAGGCCGGTATGCTATGCTTGTGTACTGGGTTAGGAGTAGTTTGGGGGGGGAGGCCGGTGAACTATGCCTGTTCACCGGGTAAGTAATGAACTATGCTTGTTCACTCCGTTGGTAATAATACTGGGGAGCTATGTTTGTTCATGTAATTTGGAAATGCAATATGAAAGATTCAAATAAGAAGTTTTTATTGTAAATGGCGCCACGCTTGAACTATGGGTTCAAATATAAAGAAAAAGTGAAATGAAAGAATATTAATTTTATGCTTAAGTGTTGTTCATTATTTGTGGGTTTGCAAGATGTACTTTGTTTTATGTTCAATTATTTATGTGTGCATAATATGATTTATGAAGTCGTAATTACTTATATATGACTTAATTTTGTTTGATTATATCAAAATTATTATTTATTTTCTACGTATATAAGAAAGGCATAACATGATTCGCTACATATTTGTAAGTTGCTTTATGTGAACGGATTACGTCTCAAATATATTGCGCAAGTTTCAGTGAGGCGCAATGAAGGCCGATTGTGAATTTTCCCGCTTGATACATCTCCGAGGCGGTTATAGAGCAAGCTGGGAGTGTTCAAGTTCCCCTAACTTAGATGATGAAGTTCGTGGAGGAATGGCAAGTAAAACCTTAGAAGACTAATAATGGCGACCACGGGAATCTTCTAGAAGAGCGGTTAAATGGGAATCGAAGTATAAGCATCTAGTTTAGATATAAAGCCATAGTAATTACAAGTATAATAAAATAAATGAAGTAGTCATCTATTACAGAAGTGTATTGTGACCCTTAACTGTCTTACTATCATCAATATATATTATGTAATTTGAGTCGGAGTTATCAAAAAAATATATATAATATGTGAAAGTTTGTAGTCAATTTTATCGTCATGTTTTGGAAAGGGGTGCTTCTGGAGCAAGTTCAGACTATGATCCAATATCTCAATGGTTCTTTACTAAGTTACAATTTTTGGAAGGAAATAAAATATACACGGCTTAGTTAGAGAAGTATTGTTATTTTAAAGATTTCATAATTGCACAAAATAAGTGGTCCTCGTCCTTAGAGGTAACCGAGACAGAATTTTATAGCTGAACTTGTTAATTAAAGAAAAAAACATTGTTTATAATCAATAGTGGTACCTTTTCTCTGCATCTGTGTGTAACAGTCATACAAATCTGTGTAATATTTTATATAGCTACTCGTTGTAGACGATTTTTATAACATTAAGCAGGCAGTAATTTATGTATTGATAAAGAACCGTTAAATATAACGTCAAGTTTCATAGCCTTTAAAGTACCAAAATGGTTCAGGTAACATGTTTTGCTGCGAAAATGAGAGAATTTATTTATTTATTGGATATAACTCCATAGAAGACTTGCAAGAATATTCCTTGTTAGAGGATGCATATAGAACCTGCTGGTAGAATCAATGAAAAGATATTGCACAAGTGTCTGAGTAAATTTTAATGAGGTTGACAGCACCGTACGCAGCTCAGTGTACCTAATAAGTAATATTGTACAATATCCTTAAGAAACGATTAGTAAGGATTTCTTGTAATAAGTTTGATAATAATAGCAAATGTACAAATTAACTAGAAGAAGCAACACCTGAAGGTACAAACTTTTCTTATTGGTAGTTGACTGGTAAACTTTATGATTTAATATTGAATTGAATTTTATAAGAAGAAACATACATTAGAATAAGTGACAAGTAATATAGATTCCAAAAGGGTTTATCTGTGACAGTAGCTTATAACGGGTGTTGTTTCTAACATTTTGTATAACATAGATAAGAGATGTCCCACTGTAGGTATATATATTTTGTAATATGACAAAAGCCTGTGATTTTGTTAAAAAAAAATAGTATTGCAATATAGCGGATGAGATTAAGCCTTGCAATGAACAACTGGAGTACTACTTAGCTGGACAACTGGGTAGAAACAATTAATGTACTTAATGAGAATCAGTTCAGTGCCATAAACCGAAATTAGATTTGGGGTACCTCACGCAAGTGTCTAATTTTCACTTTATATGAATGACACTCTATACATTATTTGTAAATGACCTTTCATTAAAATTGACGTCTAAAGATAATTTTGAACATTGAAAATGTAATAATAACACAATAGACATTATTATTTAATAGATCAAAGCTAGATAATTTAGAAATTATTATCAAAAACTACAATATAACTCAAATTAATGTATAACGGTCAGCAAATGAAAGAAGGAGATATTTTTTAGGGATTCATTTAAATAGAAATTGTATACGGGTACCACGAATACCTACGTAGCATAGGTCTTATAGGTATAATAGTGTGGTCATTTTGGTGCAATTGATCTAATATAAAAAAAAAGTATTAGAGTTGTTCGGTAAACCACTTTGGGAATAAGGTAGACTACCATAAAAAAAAAAGCGTCATAATGTGTGTGATATAATGCCCTGCCACAGAATATTAGAAGGTTAAGTTTTTACTAGTAGTACCAATAGAGAAATGTTTTTATGCAATTATTGAATTTCTTAATAATTAATGAATACTCAATATTTATGTATACAGAACCATTATTCAAATAATGAAATGGCATGAAATTAAATGTTCGATACAAGGTGACATTTAATACAATTTTAGTTTAATTTTAAAGAGTACAGGGGACTAAATATTTTTGTAGACACCTATATGTATATACTTACTATTTACATTTACAACAAGTAAATGAAAAAAAAGAGTTGTCTAAATTGATCAGACCATATTATAAACTAAAACCAAAGTTAGTTAACCTAACTAAAACGTAAACCTAACCTAATTAAAACCTAAGTTTTAGTAATGAATAAAGTTTTTGGAAATAGGCACCTACATGTCTTCAATAGAAATAGATAGATCTAGTGACGGTGACTCGGAATAGTTTATATTCTTGTTATAATATTAGAAAGTAAGTTGTTTGAAATTGATGTTGTTTTATGTTGGATTTAATTCAGTTTTATTATATAATTTACTCTTAAAAATTATAAGTATGAAGTTGTGAATGTCATGATTTTATTTTAAAAAGGATAGGTGATATAATTATTAATTATTTTAAGTTTGCAATTTATTTGGGGATGTTTGAGTTGTGATTCTAATGTTTTTAGCCTTGTTTAATCAAATACGTTGTCCTAAAGTATAGGGTGTTATAGCCTTGGCTAAACAAAAAAAACAACATTTTTGTAATAATACTTTAAAGTAGTACGAACTATTAAGTTGGTAATACGTAAAGTAGTTTTTTATGTTTAGTAATGGAGATTGTTGTGTGTGCCAGGAGGCAACACACCGTCGGATGGCCGAATGTCATGATTTTCTAATTTAATTTATTAATTATTGATAAAAAGTATGGCAATAAATGTAAGCAGCGACAGATAATTAGAACATTATGTTTTGACGTTGGCAACCCTGGATAAAAAAAAGGCATTATGGCGGGAACGCGTCGGAGGCTTCTTGACATGTACCAATGTAACATTAAGATCTAATAATTAAGAGTAAAATGTGTTAGTGTACATTTATCGTGAATAATATCGAATAATACTTAGTTATGAGAAATGTAGATAGTGCACCGACAATAGTTATGTAATAGGAGGACATTCTCAATGTAAACAGCGTGTGAACAAATATATGTAACCTATTCAAGGAATGAAGATGACGTTTTATTACAAATGCTTTATCCGAATGGAACCACAAGGGGAAGTTTACAATAATTACGGCTAAAATTGCTGCTTTAACAATGTCAACCTTACTCACTTAAACAATAAAACTTTACGAGCTCCGTACACGTGTTTACCTAAGTTGGGGCATTGTGAAGCTTGTTAACGTTGGCTGTGTTTAACGCGAACTAAATAAAATACGTGCCCACTTTTCGTATGGGCCCTAATTTCTCTATACTGATTTAAAGCGCTGACTGGACATCTATGGTATAGTTGATCGAAAATATATAAAAAATATCGCACTATACCGACGTTGCTATGACTACCACAAAGTAAAATTGGGCAAAATCTATGTACCGTCCATTAACTTCACCCTTTCCGTTTCCCTTATAAATATTTAGTTAGTTACGAGTCAGGAGTAATGGGTTCGAGAAAATGCTAAAATGTACCACAAAGACGTTATTGTAATCGTCGAAACACAATTACACCACGTACACACCAAAACACTATGCACGCACTTGTAAACACACTCGTCAATCTATTATCGCCTGTAGAAATCACTTCACTTCTCGCTGGTTCGCTTCTGAAACTAGAATGCCACGCAGTCGACCAAGTGCCCCTTTTATACCACTCGCCTACCATTCATGCCTTTCTAGATTGTTCCCGCAGTTTTTGGAATAAGGTAGTTTAATATATTCCTTGCAATCGACTTTCGACCTTAAAACTAAAGTCATAAGGTACAAGCGACGTGGCGCCTATTGCCGAGACGATCGCGACAAGGTCACGTCTATTGTTCTATTGTTTTCTTGACATGTTTATAGCCCTTGTTATTTATTGCTTCCGGTTTAGCGATGTAGCTATACCAGGGTTGTCACAATATTATATAGTTTCGGGTGTACCGATTTTGGTGATTCAAATATGCTATATAGTTAGCTGGTGCTACTCACGGTTTCCTATTTTTTGAGCGAGATCAGACGAGTAGTTTTTGAATGATGCCTAGTATAAGCTTTATATGGCTATTTGTAAAGTTTCAACAGTCCTTAGAGAAGTAATGGCTTTAAGCATTATTACAGGAAGTACATTACTAAACCGGCCCGACTACTTCATTTGCCTTGCGAAGAACGGAATCGCTTGCAGAGTTAGCGAAATGGTTCTTTGTGATGAAAATCCCCCCAACTCCGTTTGCTAGTAGGTACCTAAAATAATTATGTTGTAGGTACCTAATTTTGTAGTTATTAAAATAAACCAGTTTTTTTAATAGAAAAATAAATATAAGCTTGTATGAGCGTCATAGGACAATATGCACCAAGTAGATAACTACATTTTACTAAGGTACTGCAAGTGTTCGGGCTCAGAGACAAAGAATTGTGTGAAAAATGCCAACTTGTTTTTTCATCGTATTTAACTTAACTAGAGAACGCCCTCGCTTCGCTTTGGGAAACTTAAGTATGTCCCTATTACTAACTAAACTTACCCCTTACGGGTAATCAGTTTAGAAAGAATGTTTGGCAGGTTTACTGGCGATAGAAAATATAGGCCCCGAAGCCGCAAGTCCTATGTAGAGTTCATATCTCCGATATACAAAGTAAAAACTCCAAACTTTTTAAAGAAAAAATAAGGATGAAGTACCTACCTACTTATATTATTTTTACATATTATTTTTCAAAATCATCGAAAAGGACGAACTGAGAAAAACGTGTAGGTAGGTTATGGATTGTTATACCCAAATAGATGCGCTTTCAGAACAGGACCTTTTTAAAAAAACATAATTCTGAACAATAACTTCATTTGAGACCACCCGTGATCAAATGTCAAACTACCGCGTAATGTGTAGATACATAAGAACAAAGCAATTTAGATTTATAAGTACCTAATTGGACAATTGTGCAGTACCTAATAATACAATTAAATCTCATAACTATTATTTATAATGAAAACGATAATATGATACAAAATGATAATATGATACAGTTCAAAGTTAAGGTCAAAACAAGACACTTGAACAAGTAAACGCTCCTTTTAGGGTAAATACTCGTACCTACATCTCATAATAATTTTATTTGTGTCCACGCTAAACTAAGAATATTGCAATTTTTTGGCTATTATTTCGTGGCCGTTACGCATAGGCTCAGGCGTATTCATTAGCATTTAGTCACAATAAAATCCTGTTTATTTATAACGCGTTAAAAAACATTTATTCATATAACTATCACTGATACTCTTATATTTTATTCTTTTAACCCGAGATAGACATATTTTTTATTATTTCTTACTAAGGCTATTATTTCTTGACTCAATAAAACGATAAGTTGTCAATAAAAAATCACAAATAAATCAATGAAACATTTAAGACGTTCATTCGAATATCTTACCGAACAAAGTAATGATCTCATTCTGACAAAAAGAACTCGTAAAGACAATAAAAGATAAATAATTACACTACTACTTTTAAAACACACTTGTAATTGCGAAATAGCTGTCGTTGAATCACCTTCTATTGGTAATCACAGTTTCGCAATTTCAGTTTCGTCCTCAGAGCTTTCAGATAAAAATCCCGATCCTAAAAAACCGCACTCATATTCCTCGTTTACACATGCAAGTCAATTGGAGCACAGAGTTTAATTATGCGTGTACAATATCAATCCTTACATAATAATAATATAAGTATAAATTATCGTTGATCAAACTTATCTTTTTAAATGTCGAAAATTTCAATATTTTAGCAATGTAAATATCTAGTCTGATTGTTAAAATAAAATAAAGTCGTAAGTGATGTTTATCTTCGCATGGAAGATACAAGGGATCAACATACCTATTAACACAATAGATAGCAATAACTTTTATAATTTCTCTTATTTCCGTTAGGAAAAGCACCCTCATCTGAGATGAATTTTAACCGAATATTTAACTCATTTATTGTAGATAACTGTTGCTAACATACCTATTATTATTTATTTAATTGAACTTACGAGTAATCCAATCTTCAATCAAAGAAAAGACAATGCAATATTAGCAAGTACAATTGTTTTTTATGTCGACTACTCACTAAATCACCGTCTCGCAAACAAGATAAACGTTACAAGTCACGAAAGTACAGTACTTGGTGCAAGTACAGATGCATACAAACGAGGCATGAGATCAAACCTGCAGAACGCATTTCTCAACATCAGAGAGAGGCAGTGTGAGGCCAGTCATAACCTAGCCCAGACGCTGCATAGACGTCTGCTAACCACGTTGAAGTTTTAGATAAAGTAGATCGAAATATTAGTTTAGTGGACTCGAGTAGGAAGGACATGTAAGTGTTTTTTTTTTCTTATTTTTTATTATTACAGGTGAAATGGTGTATAAAAATATTTGAGGGTAAACAAAATTTCGTAAAAAACATTTTTGAGACACCTCTTTATTTTTAGGACAATGCATAGTTACTAAATATTTTATTTATTTCGAAAACTTATTTATATTAAGACGGTGAATAAGAATGTTATTGCTTAAAACAACCAAGAATAAGGTACCCGTACCGGTATCGCGAAACCAGTGAAAGTGAATATCCTGTAGGTGCATTAAATATTGAGTGCAATTCGAAAGTACCAAGCAAGTTTCCGAGAAGTTTAACTGTTGAGCAATGTTACTTAACTACGACGTCAATTAAATAATCGCATAACATACATTGACAGTAACAGTCGGATATGAAAACACAAATAATAACAATATTGCAATGAACGTTGGTACCCGCGTTATTTACATTGACACTCCTTGAACCTCTTGTATTAGAAAAGTTTACCCAGTCATCCTTTTAAAGGCTGTTTTAAAAGTATTTTCTCTGAAGGTTTCATATTTAGGGTTCCATACCATTAGGGTGACTGTCTGACTCTTACAAGGCTCTATTTAAACCGTATTCATGAGCTTATTTTGCGTCTTGTTAATAACCAAATAATTTGAGCTAATATTACTTTTTTATGGGATTAAGGTAGCAAACGAGCTTGCACCACCCTTCCGCTTCCGCCCATGACAACAATGACTGACCTTCACCTACCTAAATAGGAACTAGGATTAGTCCACTTAGTAGACGATGTTAGAATATTAGTTGATTAGTTCGTTAGTGTGAGAACTTGTACGGAGACTATCCATTCAGTAATATTAGTAACTGTCTCGTTCTAATTCGGTCACTGATGCGTTGACTCTTGAGAACCGATATGGGCGCCTCTAAAAACTGTAACCTGCTCCACACCTTTCTAATCGGAACACAATTGCTGTTAAAATAATTATTATACGGAAATGGTATGTAGTAAGTACCGTGGTGGGCAGTGGTCCTTCCCCGGATCCCTAATTACCACTTGCTTGGTGGTACGGAAAGAATAAACAATAATTGTATTCTTAAAAAGCGTATTAGGGTTAGGGTTTCCATAATACACATAATTTCTGGGACAATTCTACATAAATAATTTATGAAAATAATAATAATTAAATTAACACGAATTATTTGTAAACATAACCGCACTCACTAACATGCGTACGCGTTAAGAGTAGGTTCCAAATCCGAAACTTTAAACCCTAAACAATTGTTCATTTCCCAGCCACGTGACTCTAGTTGGACTTCTTATCTACTTTCCCCAGTTAAACGACCTCATATTCTATTCGTTAATTTCTTTATTAATTATATGATCACATGATAAAACAATGGACAGTTCTTAAAAACTACATATACCTGGGTCGCAAGAATACGGAAATGCTACTCCCCGCTAAATACACTTCAATTTTGCTGGTAAGCATTTACTTACGGCATTTTAATTCTCGTTATCAATCTGCAATGTAAATTAATCACAGGGGTAGAAAGCTTGCATTTTTGTGTGGGATGTAATTAAAACTAATTCCATACTTAATAATATAACATTGAACGCGATAAGCCGTGTAGGCACTTCATAAAATTTAATTCGGCATACAGAGGAACCGCAGAAATACCCACATAAATAGTTTCCAAGGCTGGGTCTGAGCACTTCACAGTCTTCGTTTCTTCCAAGCAAGCTGACTAGTCCTTCTTTTTATGGAATTAAGATAGTATACGAGCTTACAGCATCATCCTACCTTTGCTGTCCGTTGCCACAATTCTTTCTTTTCTTTTACCTTCTGTCGTTGTTTCCTTTGTCGGTGATGCCTTTGATGATCCATTTGTATAATCATGTGCTCATCAATCTAGTTCTTATTTTGAGTCTTTATTTGTGCCGGCCACAGTTGTCATGGGCGGCAGAGGAAAGGTGGTGTTGCGTGATCGTTTGCATAATTAATTCTATTAAAAATGTTCATGGGTAACAGTGACATAATCAAGAAGTGGCTCATTTGATAGTTTTTCAAATAAGCATTAAATAGTAGATTGTATGACAAGGGAGCAAAGTAATATTTTTACGGCGAGGGCGCTTTTTTGAATCCAGAGCGAAGTGAGGGATTCTAGAGTAGAATCCCGAGCGTAGCGAGGGATTCTTTAGTAGAATCCTGAACGTAGCGAGGGATTCAAAGTATGTCGCCCGAGCCAAAAATATTTGCTCCCGAGTGATACACTCTACTTTTCATCCCCCCCCTATGAGAAAATAAAAGGCGCCTCAAATTCAGGAATAATACTGTCACAATCACTAAACTAACTAAACCGACTAACCCGACTAACCCGACTAACCCGACTAACCCGACTAACCCGACTAACCCGACTAACCCGACTAACCCGACTAACCCGACTAACCCGACTAACCCGACTAACCCGACTAACCCGACTAACCCGACTAACCCGACTAACCCGACTAATCCGACTAACCCGACTAACCCGACCCCGACTAACCCGACTAACCCGTATATCGCACTCGCTTCGCTCGTGCGCTAACTTCACGCCGTTCAAAAATGGGCAACTTTACGCACCGTATCGTAATGTACTATTATATTATGAAACATTTAATAATGCAGGTAGGTACGTACTTACAAAATATAAGGGGTAAATGACTTCTTAATAGACTATCAATAAATTAAGAAGAATTATTTGTTGCTGGCTTCACCAGAGTCAGTGATGTTGAGAGCCATACTGCTTCTCTGCTAGACCTGCTGCTGACTTCACATCCATCTGACTACCGAGTAGTGGTCGGGGCACCTTTAGGTTCTTCTGAGCATTGCTTGGTACGGACAACTGTGCCCTTGATGCGCCATGAGGGCCCTCGGCCCACTGGATCACGTCAAGTCTGGCACTACAAGTCGGCAGACTGGGACGGACTCAAGGAATTCCTTAGTTCGTACCTCAGCTCTGTTTCGTATCAGGGGACCCGAACGTGTGCGCTGATTCAGTAGCCGATGTGATCCGTCAGGGTATGGAATGTTTCATACCTAACTCTGTCGTATCCATCGGTGGTAAAAACCAGCCCTGGTAATAGCAGTTCGTGTGCTGCGGCGTCTAACCGCAAGCATGCTTACCAGGCCAGCAGCCTTACTCTTGAAACCGATTCGAATTTGATTTTGTTTCTGATTCGAACTCGAATTCGATTCGTACTCGATCATGAAGGCGTACTCCCGAACCAAATCGAATCGAATAACGAGATCGAGTTTCGATCGAACGTTATCAGCGTCGTTAAGCGTATCCGGTAGCTGACGTCACAGTCAAGTGCGAGAAGTACATAGATGTTGATTTATAGATGACGTTAAACGTACTTAGTTTAACACATTTTTTTCAAAAATCCCTGGATTTATTGTTTACGTACATTCATCTTAATGCCGAAATTTGTATAAATTTTATTTTCGATTGTGAAAATCACTTTTATTTGCTTGAATTTATCTTTATCGTGACATTTGCTACTAAATATTCTGTGCTTATGATTAAGTCAGTGTCATGTCACTGTAAGTTCGGCGTCAAATTTCAAAAAACGCTAAGTTCTATGGGATATTTTATCAACCACTTGAATAATATTTCGTGGAAGGTCCATTGTTTTGGAACTTTACTTTGCGCTGTAGCCACTTATAAATACGTTTCCCACGGCTTCGACCAAGTGGCAAAAATATTTGGTGAAGTGACAGGGTTATATATTTAGTTTTTCTTGGATAGTTGCCGCTGAATGTCATAATGCTTTGTAATACACCATCGGCTTCAATGTGCGCAGCTGGGTGAGGTGGTTTGATGCAATTGATGTAGTAGACAAGTCATTTTATGTCTCATTATTTAACTGCAAGTGAAAAATTGAAAATAAAGGTTATTTAATATTTTCAATGTTACATAACATATTTCTTACTATACAAGGGCTACTTATCTGCGTTCCAAGTTCAGTTATGATGTTCCTTTCTTCTAGTGATTGTGGAAACCTTATATACTTTGCCAAAATACTGTTGTGGTTTAAGGCATTAACTACATCCCTTATGTATACATCTGGACACAGACTGCTGAGACATTGTTGTACCACATGCTCTGCCCACTATCCTTTGGTAGCTCCCGCTATCAAAATCTGAAAAATATAGATACGCAGTGATGGTACATTAATTCATTCATTGTTATTATAATTTCATCAGTACATACTTAATGCGGGAACTAACCTTGCATTTTATCGAAATATCACTTCGTCGCGTGGGTCTCTTCATAAAGGAGAAAGGTCATCTACTAAGAGGTCGAATAACTCTTTGGACAAACGGTAGTTCCTTTGAAATTCTTCAGCATCTATTGCGAGTGCCCGAGAGTTGTATCGACGCATCCTTTGAATGTTTCTCCTTTCTTGAATGTCCATACGGTGCGCTGCTTCCAAAACATTAAAAAAAAATGCGAGGCGAGCCATAATTGGTCAATTAAGATGATAAAACAATCCAAATTTAATATAAAACACTGAACTCGATCGTAACTCGGGACCTTTTTAGTTATCGTTAAATTTGACGTTTAATTTCGATCTTGCTCCTCGATTGAAAGTCGTTCGAAAGCGTCGGGAGTACACCTTTTTCGATTTCAACTCGATTCTAACGGATTTTTAGTTCCAATTTGAACCACCGCTCGATTGTGCGCTAGCGTAGACTTTCAAGAGTACGAATTCAAACAAAATCGAAACAAACTCGATTGATTTAGAACTCGAAAGCGTCGGGAGTAAGGCTGCTGGTCATCAGCGTACACTTCGAAGAATCCATCAGCCCCAGAGCTTAAGAAAAAGCTCAACGCTGCCTCTCGGTCGGCAAAGAAGCAGATGTCCAGGGTGAAGGCCCAATTCATCGGCAGAATTGGCGAGCGATCAGTCGGCTATCCTTCTGGAAGTCGAGAATTCTGGTCGCTAGCAAAGGCTGTCGAGGGCAACTTCTGTCAATCATCTCTTCCGCCACTGCGTTTACCAGATAAATCCGTTGTCCACACGGCAAAGGGGAAAGCCGAATTCCTTGGTACCCTCTTTGCCGCCAACTCGACTCTTGACAATGGAGGGGCCATACCGCCTAATATCCCGCGGTGTGAGAGCTCGCTGAATGACATACTTTTTACTCAAAAGGCTGTCAGGCGGTCTCTACTGTCCCTCGACACCAAGAAGTCGAGTGGGCCGGATGGTATTCCCGCAGTGGTGCTAAAGACGTGTGCTCCCGAGTTGACTCCCGTCATAACGCGCTTATTCTCGCTATCCTACACCACTAGTATTATACCGTCTTCGTGGAAAGTAGCCCTAGTTCATCCTATCCCCAAAAAGGGCGATCTCAGTGACCCGGCCAACTATAGGCCTATAGCGATAACTTCCCTGCTCGCGAAGGTGATGGAGCGCGTAATAAACACACAGCTCCTAGGATATCTCGAAGATCGCCAACTGATCAATGATCGACAGTACGGTTTCCGTCACGGTCGTTCAGCTGGCGATTTTTAAGTTTATCTCACGCACCGGTGGGCTCAGGCCTAGACAGCAACGGGGAAGCACTGACAGTCAGCCTAGATATCGCTAAGGCCTTCGACCGGGTCTGGCACAGGGCTCGTCTCGCGAAGTTACCATCTTACGGTCTTCCTGAGAAGTTATGCAGTTGGGTAGCCAGCTTTCTGTCAGAGCGACATATAAAGGTCGTTGTCGACGGTTGTTGCGGGAACTGCTGTCTCCTACCCTGTTCATTCTGCACATAAATGGCATGCTTGAGCGTGCAAACGGCATTCATTGCTATGCAGGTGACAGCACGGGAGATGCCTATCATACAGGCCCTGCAAATGCCTCTCGGTCACAAGTGGAGGATAGCAGAATCAAACTTGTCTGAAGTAGAGAACTCTCTGGAACAGGTTTCGGAATGGGGTTGACTCAATTTAGTTAAGTTCAACCCCACGCAGACACAAGTTTGCGCGTTTTCCGCTAAGAAAACCCCATTTGTCATGGCGCCTCAATTCCGGGGTACCGCGCTCACCGTTGGTAAAAGTGTTGGGATTCTGGGCGTTGACATTTCGAGCGACGTGCAGTATCGGAGTCATCTGGAAGCTAAGGCCAAATTGGCCTCCAAAAAGCTTGGTGTCTTAAAGCGGGCGAAGCAGTACTTCTCTGCGAGGGACCTACTGATGCTTTATAAAGCACAGGTCAGGCCTCACATGGAGTACTGCTCCCATCTCTGGGCAGGGGCACCACAATACCAGCTTAGCAATACCGTACAAAAGCGCGCGGTTCGAATTGTCAACGACCCACGAGTCACTAACAGGTTAGAACACCTAAGTCTGAGGAGAGACATGGGATGCCTCTGCGTGTTCTACCGGCTTTACAATGGTGGGTGCTCCGAGGAATTGTTCGATTTGGTGCCAACTTCACCCTTTCATCATCACACCACTCGCCGAAGATTGAAGTTCCATCCGCATCGCTTGGACTCGTGGCGAACGACTACGATCCGTTTTTCACGATCGTTTTTGCCACGAACGTGCAAGATGTCCAATCAGCTTCCTTCTGAGGTATTCCCGGAGCGCTATGACATGAGGTTCTTCAAGAAAGGTGTAAAAAGAGTTCTCCTTCAGGGCCGGCGTTGCACTGGTGACTCCTCTGGTGTTGCTCGTATCTGTAGGCGATGATGACCACTTACCATCAGGTGGCTCGTCTGCTTTTACGTAAGCCCTTCAGGCAATAAAAAAAATAAGAGAAGTTAAAATCAAGAAGGAGAAGAGGAGGTCAACAAATGGTGACAATGTGTGACATCGAAAATATTGGGACGTATCTCAATGGACGTTACAAAGAAAATCTAAACTAATAAAAAGAAGGAACATCATTAATCATTCATAATTATTTTAAGTGTCAATTATCGAAGAAATTTGACTTTATGCTGATTTTATTGAAAGTTGTTTAGAATATAAATAAAAGTTGTTTATAACAGAAAATACATATGTGGCATCTCAACACGGGATCCACATATGTACGAGTATCTATGTATTGACCAACTGTGACAGGACAGGCGCGGGCTAAAAAATTTCTAATGTAATGTATGTTAAAAAAATCCTAATGTATCTGACATAAGTTTATGGATACCTACTCCTTAAGTAGATTCTTAAAGAGGAAGAATTTTTTTCTAAATATAACGAAATGTCGTGCAGTAGTAGGTAAAGTAATAGGAAAAGGAAGTAGTTAAAATGAGGATGAATATTAATTAGGTATTCAATAGAACGAGAAATACAGTGATTATCACTTTAAAAAAGCCCGGATTTTTATTGTGATAAACAATTAAACAAACAGGTTTGGACCAGGGTTGGAATTTTTTATACTTAATTATGCATAATTGTTGAGGTACAAAACTAAATTATAATTTTATTGATTCTGGTTGCAATATTTATAAGGCTGTGGATTTTTCATACTTATTATTTTTTCGATCACAAATTAGGTAAGTACAATTAAGTAAATTAAACAGAAACTTTTTAAAATTTGAAATTAATTATATAAGTGAAAATGGAACACGTTAAAGAAGTACAGACATAAAGATAACATAATACATTATCTATTTATAGATGCAATATGTGGCAGGGTTCAACGATATGCTAAACTGATAATATAAATTATAATAATATTATGCTAGAAGTCCATTTGAATATGAGTCATAAGAAAACAAATTTATTTTTAAATAGGTATCTTTTGGAATTCTAGGAGTGTTTATATGGCGTACAACAACTTAACTAATGTATTATAATAAGTGTTCCTTATTTTATTCATTCATTTATTGAACCTTTGTCACACCACAAATAGTACAGTATGCATAATCAAAGGTCAAGGCATCACATCTAACAATTTTCTAGTGTGGGTAGGTAGAATTACATACTAAAGGACAGAATTCTAGTAGCAAATAATTTAAGGACGGGTTAGCCTTCCAATTCGTGAAGAAGATACCATTGATTCGATAAGACAGTCTTGATAAAAAGAAAATACTGAATATATTGTTAACAACAGTTAGGTATAGAACAATATGTCATTCGTAGTAAAAGAAAGTCCAGGCAAACGCGTTTTTCTCACACCAAACTAAACCTTAATAGAAATCAAGTCAATGTGGTCTTTATGTCATTACAGTCTCCTTGAAACCAAAGACAATATGTAGGTACCTATATTTATGTGAGTCTTTCGACACTCGACGCACTTAAATATTTCTGAGAACAAAGAAAAAATTACTGTTGCAATGAAGCCGTTTCATTTTCCCAGTGAACTGCTGACAATATGATTGTAACATTTCTATTGTTATTGAGGAAAATGTATTAGATATATATAAAGCATTATTTTCCAACGCCTGAGGATGCTCAATGTCAGTCGGCGGAATTCTAAACATTGAATGTTAAAATGAATATTTATTTTATTATAATTATTATCAATTCTAAGAAATATCTAGAACTTTGGTGTCTTGATGCACTAATGGATCGGTGGCTTTTTTATTATTAATGGTATGATAATGCTTGACTTGATTCATTATTTTATTTTATTATTATTTTATTTTATTATTTTAATTAATTTATTATTATTATTTTAATTAATTTATTATTATTATTTTAATTAATTTATTATTATTAAGTATATTAATATTTTATTATTATTTTAAATTATTTTAGTGATAGTCAAATTTCTGTTTTTTAAGTTAATAGCAAGAAATAAAAGGCTTTTTTATTTTTATTTTTAATTATTTATTTTTAATGCTTGACTGCGATGATGCCAGATGGTTAGTGATGTATCAGCACTTAGGTAGTAAAGCGTAGGTACCTAAGTTATCGTTCCCGGAAAGAAACACTGGTCACTAGTGGTTCTAAATGGTTTCATATTTCGTGTCTGTGAACAGTGTTTATGAGTGCAATGCTCGATCGCGTTATCTTTGGAGCTTGACATAGGTACTGTGTAATATGAATTGTGGTAAGTTCTACCAGGTCAGGAGCGATACACCTAGTAAGTTTTAGGACACCGCTGAAGATAAGATATAGTGAGTTGTTATTAACTAAAGCGATTATATTCTTGTATTTTTAGCATCTCATATTCTCACAGACACCATGAAGATCAAGTCCGACTTGCTCGTCCAGCCGGCAGGGGAGATGTGGAAGAAGATCAGGGTGGAGCTGAAAGAAGATGTCTCCACTCGAGACCAAGACCTGGCCGCCATTAAGGACTGGCTTCGAAAGCAGCCACATTTGCCTGATGAGTGGGGTAAGTAGATAAAAAAACTGTTCTTCTGAAATGCAAACTAATCTCTTCCTAGCCTGGCATGAACTTTAATTAAATAATCGAAATAAGCAGACTAGTCTTTTGAAAGGTTTTCCAAATCCCCATGTAGTCACCACCGCGCCTCTCTTTGAGTTCAATAACACCAAAAATCTGCATCGCTACTTACTCTTCTTTACTTTGCTTAATTAAGTGTTCTACTACGATGTCATCTTGTGACAAGTTTATTTATTTAAACTTTAATGACCACAAAAACAAATGAGGTACATAAATAGCGAGCTTAATGTAACAAGTTGCCCTTAGATTATAAAGCAAGCTAACAAAGAAAAAAACCTATTCACTCTTGATTTAAAGACATTTAAGATACGTTATTATCAAATAGATCCAAAGCAGGCGAGTTATTCTAGTGCTTCGGTGTACAAATGATAAAAAACGAAGCCAATTTCGTGGTTCATACCGTAGAGATGTCACTCGATCTGTGTCTGCTTATTCCAAAACTGAAAGAGAATTTAAACTGTTATTCAGCAAGACAGCTAGACTTGTAAATTGTCTCAAGGGATTTACAAAGCTTCAACCGCTTAACCGCTGCGGTTGCTCATTGTTACCACAAAATTATATACACTAACACTAGTACAGTGTTGTAAAGCTCCAACCATAGCGCTTTCGAGCAATGCACAGTGCACACATAACACCGTTCACGGACATAAAATAGGTATGGAACCACTTTGAACCGCTATTGAAAAATGTTTCGTGAATCTACGATATAGTACCTACGTGAACGGTGTCTATGTATTGCGTGCGTTGCTTGAGAACGCAGTGTATGAAGTTTTAGATCAGTACTAGTATAATGATTAGTGGTGTTACTACCTGTTAACCTGAATCATCATTCACTCGACGAGTAGCGCGAGCATCCGTGTGTTGAATACATAAAAGGTACCGACTGAGAAGATTTAATGAACAATCGACCATTATATTGAGCATGACAAATATACTAAACCTTTACCCAAAGAAGCGGGTAAAATTGCAAAGATTCACGTAGGTATGTAGGTACAGACAAGCCAACAATTATTAAAATAAGTAAAAATAAATATGACGGTATGACGATGTGATAGGTACATTTTCTGCTTATTAATTAATAATGAATATATCATTTGTGTTATTTTTAACCGACTTCAAAAAAGAAGGAGGTTCTCAATTCGACCGTATAATATTATAATAATTATGCTTTTTTTGTACAATATTCTTACATAATGTCAAGTTCTATAATTGACACCAAGTCCGCACACCTACGTAAGATTGCTATAATGTAGGTACTTAAACCTAATATTTAATTGAAATAATATAAACAGATACACCTAATACAGATGGAAAAGATATAATAATTGAAAAGATATAAAACAGATGGGAAATATATTTATTATGTAATAAAACAGACATTAATTTTATTCCCTGTAATTTTCAAACACAACGAGATACCTGCAGATAATTGAAAATAATCGCTCTCCTACTTTAATACTCTCATTATATATAGCGTTATAAATTGTTATAAGTAATTGTACAACTACAATTAATCCTATTATCAATTGTGCATTTAAATGTTAAGTTGCTAGTTTATTAAAGCGCTTTATTAAGTACCTACTAAATAGCATTATTGTGCAGGTATGTGGTTCCATAATAAACGTTGTTTACCTGTGTTTGTGTTGCTATAGTTAAAGTAAAATATTTTATGCTACGCCACTATTTAACCCCTCCTTGCGTTGCTTGTCAAAATTGTTGTAAACATTTTTTAAAATAAAAATAAAAAAAAAATTAATCACAAAGATTTTATTGGAAGCTGGCCTTGTCTTACTGAAACTTGTCTGGAAAATAACGCTCTAAGCGATAAGATCAACTTTTTTTTATCGTCTCTCTAAATTTTTTGAGCATTTTTTGTAAGGGTAAGTCCATAGTTTTTGTTAAGCGTTATTATAAAAAAAAAACCTTACTGATTACGATATCAAATTTTATTTGCAATTAACTTTGAAGATTTAGCTTCAAGTTATTGAACTCAAAATTAACAAATTCTAATGAGATGAACTTAAAATTCATTTAAAAAAATCGTAATTGGCCATCTCACCCGAGGTGTCAAGGTGTGATGGCCGTACTCGTATTAGAGGTTAGAGGGCCATTACTAAAAACTAGCTTTAAAATAGGTTTGGTGTCTTTAGTCTATGCTTTATGAGCCTGTTTTTCAATTGACGATATTTTGACGGGCACATATCTTCAAATTCAATACAATTTTCATGAAATGAAAATGCACATGTTGCATTGAATTCAATCTTCTACCCGAATTGTTGTATAATAATTTTCATTATCTCGCGACATTTTTTTTCTTTTATCATCGTTTTCATATTCTTAACCTTCATCAACATTAATCGCACTCCGTCACTACTATCAGACAGACTTAGTATATAGCTTTTCTTTGCTTAATTTTTTTCCATTTCTTCTATTTAGACTTCTATTACTTCTCCTTCCTCATTATTTTCTCTGCTTTATGTCTTCTACCATTTATTTTATATTATCCCGAAGTTAAAAGTGTTCTTACCTCTATTTGCTCATTTACAAATGTTTAGCTTGCATAGAATGGATATGAGCAACCAATTTCTTGTAATTTTCTTTTCCAAATAAAGATGTGTGCCCAATGGACCCTTTTTTGTAATTATTCTTCTTTATTATTCTCTTTAAAGTTTTTATTGATATTTGGTACTGGATAGCGGTAGTACGCACAGACATTATACGCCATGAGTAGATAATATAATTATATGTTAGCTATATGGCCATCACATACCGACTACAATTGGCAATCGCTCCTTTTCTTCCGGGAGAGATGACCATGCATAAAATTCAAACAAGTCAGAACAAAACTCTAGTAACATTGAGGTTAGAATAAAGTGCCATTGTTATAGGTACTTATCAACAAAAACAAAAACCACCATTATTCAAAGAAACTCACATCATACTCATGTAAAACGTGGACCATCTTAGAAATTTAATATTTGCACTTTACGAAACAATAAACGTGGTTTTTACTGACTTTTTTTTTTTTGGTAAAATGTTCGTTATAAATCTTAGCTCCTAAGCACGACGCAAAGCGAACTGAGCTGTAGTTACTAGCTACATTAAGTGAAGGATTCGATGTTTTTTTTTTCGATTGGCCACCCTCTCTCCCTTATGGCCATCTACCCCGGACTTACCCTAAATTTAATTTTGTAGTGTACAATAAAGAGTTATTGTATTGTATTATTTATCCTTAAAGTTGCACTGGGAGCGTTTAAGCCAGTTAAACCTTAGACTAGGGTGTAATCAAGGCTATACCTAATGAACTTGAGCGGAATATAAAATTAATAAATCTTTAACTAATCAATATTTTCAGAGGATCAGCCGCTTATGACCTTCCTCCGAGGCTGCAGCTTCTCCCTGGAGAAATGTAAGAGGAAGTTGGACATGTACTTCACTATGAGGGCCGCGTGTCCTGAGTTCTTCACCAAGCGCGACGCGACACATCCTCAGCTTGCTGAGATTCTGAAGACTAAAGTGTAAGTTAGATACCTAATGTAAAAAATTTGTTAGTAGGAATTTAAAGGTATTCACACACTTTGCACAAATTGCAATTTGTACCTACCCTATCTATCCTTCTTTCGCGTTTGATATGGTATTCGTTTAAATCGCAATCCACACAAATGCCAGCTTTTCGTGCCAGTGATTAAAGTTCATTTTAGATTGGTTGTTAGCAAATTTACTGTAATATGGCTTGTAAGCAAAATTCACTTACGGTATATTAAATTCTCCCCTCAATCTGCAATGTACCTTAGGTAATCACAGGGGCAAAAAGCTGACATTTGTATTGGATGCAATTTAAACCAATTCTTTGAACATGATGGCACTCATGTAGGTGGTGAACTAAATCGCCTACCTATCCGCCTTCTAAAATCCACCGTGAAATGTTTTTACACGTGTTTCAGTGTGTTGAAAAGCCACTTATCATACCGATGGATTTTATGTTAAAGATGATCGTAGTTGACAGTGAGTAGGCAAACCTTGATGACTAAAGTTAACATGCTCAATAACATCAATCAAAAACGAAATAATAACAAACTAAAGATACTTTGGTAATTTGTTCGTAGATACTTACTCGTATATCTTATATTTATTTAATTACCATTCACAATATACACCTCGATAGCACAAAAAAGTAGAAAAAACACAATTGGGAATAATTTCGAATCGTTCACGGATGTTTACTTCAGTGCCATGACTAATATTCCTCACAAACAAAAGGTAGGTAACCATCCTTTAACCACACGTAAAAAAGACCTGCTTCGGTTTTTCACATAACGATTTCACAAAATTCAAGTCCTTTGACCTGTATGTACGAAGGCAAAACGTCACTGTTTATATTTTTTCCAAGGTCAGTTAGTTAAACAAGCCTTGATGTGATTTAAGGGCACCTAGACACCTGCTGACTGCATAATAGCTGTTGCGTAAGGAACGATGTGTGCGCAACTATTTAACAACCTTGGCACAGAAATAATGCGAAATAAAGTTAATCAAGATCAAATTAGCTAACAAGCCGATAAGACTTTTAATACGGAAAATAATAACAAAAAGTAATGTTAAAACAAATTACCCTACTTCAATAATGAACTACTTTTGCAATGCTTAACTTAATATTTTTAGACGCGGTTCAATTACACCCAGCCCATAACCAGGACTCACCATCGGATCCTCGCCAGACGTACCTAATTTATTTATAAAAATATTAACATTAACAATCTAGGCCGGCAACGCGTTGATGGCGCCCTTGTTGTTGTCAATGTGCGATGGTAATCATTTATTATGAGGTACCACATCTCATTCGCATACTAAGGCCATAATTAATTCTAGAGTCAGTCAATTTTTTTAATTATTGTAGGTACTGGTGTACCTACCTAAGTATATTTGATTCGTGTGTGGGAAAGGCTATTTTATTATTATTATTATCTCTTTCTGTGTTAGAATACCTATATACCACATCTCACGCGAATGAAAAGGTTGTTCCAAGTAAATGTGGAATAATAGGTACCAAAAACTAAACAAATAGGAAATGCCATAGATCATAACACTTCTTGCGACTTGCGTTGATGTAATGTGCGTAGACCTTTATTCTCTCATTATTGAAAATTCTTGATGTTGTTTTACTCAAGCAGTTTTTATATAGAACTTTTAATGTTTATTTCAGACAAGGACCCCCCCTTCCTGGCATCACACCCAATGGGAGAAGAGTTACGATATGCCGAGGTAATCTTTACTGTGTAACTGATGAATATGACATGACGTGTAGATAATTTAAGGAGGTATGAAAAACTAGTTATAATTTGGAAACAAAATGAACATCACGCCAACTGGACATAAGTCTGAGAAAGACAGAAAACGTATGGATTGTACAACTTATTACTACCTCTCCATAGTTTATCATTACTCCGAGGATAATATTATTCACAGCTGACGTTACTACACCTCTACATGAGATGTCAATGTACCTATGTATTTCTTATTTGTTTATTATCTTGTTCTTAGATATAACTAAGCGAAACTATCGACTTAAATTATACTTTCTTAGCACATACCTAGCATTATGGGCGGCAGCGGAAGGATGGTGCTGCATGCTCGCTCGCTATCTTAATTCCATAAAAAAAATATTCCTTATTTCAAAACGAAATATCTACCAGCAGATCTGGCATTAGAACGATTCTATGAGAAGTAAATTAAGCGTACACATAACACAATGGATTTAATATAATGAATAATTGCCGACATTGACGTAACTCTTCCATACATGACTACGGCAAAATGCTAATGTGGACATTTAGAACATATCTATAACCATATCACGCTCCATTATTTTGGTCGAATAATTAACATATTCGTAGAGGACGTAAAGGAATCTAGGAAGTGGAGCTTCTATTTTTATGACTTCTTTGTTTGTTTTTTACATTGCTTTAGTACATAGTATCGTACTTTAGTACATAGTATCTCAATGGTTTTTTACACGTATACCTACTGTGGGGGTTGCTGGCGGGACCCTTACATTGGTTGATAATGATAGTAGGAGATCGAATGATAGTCTGTGCGCGTGCGTTGATAGAAGAATGATTTATTGATATAAAAACTATACTAAAATGATAAATGACAGAAAGTGATAGGATAATTGATACGCGTGACCGCTTATGCCAGGCTCGATGGGCGCACTGGCTCAAATTGTTAATTGTAGCGTAAACGCTACAAGTAAAGCGCTGAAACAGCAAATGTACGTGCTGTAGCCCGTACATGCTCGCGGGCCGAAAGATAGCACGTTAGAGGAGGATGAGATGAGCTTAAGACTAATAACAAGGTGATAGACATTTTTGCTTAAAATTAGTTACAAGTAAAGGTACAAAAATAATAAAATGAAACACTGATAAAGTTAAATTCCCGTGTCCGAGATAGTAAACACCGATTGAAGCACTGGTGAGGTGCCACGGTTTTGCCTCTGTCTACGCGTGTTGATAAATTTGTCATTTAATTCGCGTGAAATGTCACCACTATTACACTGCACTGCACTTGTTTGCAACTCTACGTCTCCACATTGCACTTCACTACGACACTGCACATCACTACACTTATTTTGCCCGCGATCGCGCCCTGCCCGACTCGACGAACGCAGGCGCCGCCATGCGTAGACTCCACCGAAAACTCCTGCTGCTATGATCACCAGGTAAAGGACGGTGTAATGATGAATGTCGTGATAGGATACACCTTCCGCCAACGGCTCCGTCTGCTTCATGACATCTAGTTGCTCTCGTATGGCAAGCAGTTGTTGCTGGTTGATTGTTTCCAAGCTTGTATTGGCATGAGTCTCCGGCAATGAGAGATTGATCAGATGATTAATTGGAGCAATCTTCGGTACAGCAATGTCAGGTTTTGTGTTCACCTGAGATGCGTCTTGCTTATAAGTGTGAAAATGGAAATCAGGTGATTTGATAATGCAGTCCTGACCTAGCGTAAGGAGTCCGGCGTGACTCAATTGTATGGAGGTAACTTGATCCTCGCATAATAACTTAAAGAAACAATTGTCACAACAGAAATAAAAGTAATTATTCAGTGTGTTTGTTGCGATAAAAATATTTTTGCAGTGATTTATGACAGTTTTACAGCTTCCAGAGTGTTCTTCCTTCTCACAGAGACTCTTGTCATTGATCATGTGATAGATAGGCTTTTTAAATCGACACAACACAGTATCTAAGTCGCGTTCTATGCAGTCGCGTAAATCGGTAAATGATAGTGATAGGAATGAATCTTTATTTAAATTCATAGCTAAATAGTTGCTAATAGGTATGATACTTATCATGTTACTCCCTGACTGTCTAGGTATGGGAATAACTTTGAGCACGTCGTAAGCATCTCGTGCTACTAACGGGATTCGAACTTCAAAAATAAGAAATGATTCTGATAAACGTGCTTTTATGTTAAGTAATTTATATAATTTGGAATAATTCGCGTGATCGGTAGGTAGTGATAGGTCTTTGGGTATTTGAGTAGATATTATACTCAACTCATGCTGGAGTTGCTTGGGGGTTAATAAATGAATGTCGAACTTTCCATGGAATACGTCGGTAATAGTGTCAATGAGGTAAGTTTGTATATTTTTTAAATTGTTAAATATATTATTCGCAATTATTGCGGTTAAGGCAAACTCGTTGATATATGAGTTATTCAAAGATTCCAATTTCAATTTATTCACCGATTGTTCTAGTTCAAGCATCTTCCTGTTGGCTGACTTATGATGTTTTTCCATGATAGATTCTAGTCTCTTGATAACATTAAATTCCGCTTCCACGACTGAAGTTTGGTTTTTCCACAACTGAGCTAGATGGTTTTGATTTTGTCTGATCAATCCGATGTCTCGCTCATACTTTTCCGCGAAGTTATTATCTAGTATCCCAAACAATGTATTAGCGATACTACCTACCCCGTTGATGAGACCCCGGCGCTTGCGCGTGCGCAAGTCGCGCTGTTTATCTTGCAACATGATATTATATTGTTGTAGTTCCGACTGTTCGTGATTTAATTGATACATGACTCCGTCGCAGTGTGAATGCTCTCTTATCTTCGAACAGATGGTTTCCAGGTATTCTATGTACTTCGTAGACGCCGCGGTGCCTTCCCAATAAGGGTTAAGATCGTAATAGACAACTAGTTTCCAATCGTCGGCTATCAAATGCATGTTTACAATCTTGTCGAAATATAGGCTAGTGTTATTTTGTAGTTTATTGATAGTGTATAGTCCGTAAGTATTAGTTATAAGTGTCATAAAAAATAATAATATAGATGTTGCTACTGTCGCGAAATTGTATTTTCTATTTTTATGTTTCGATCTCTGCTTTGTTTCTTCTTCTTGCTTTAGTTCTTGATTTTGTGTTTCTTCTTGTTTGATAGGGAGGATTGATAGTTTAATAATAGGTCTCTTAATGTAACCATTTTTTGTTTTTAGCGTTACTACACGTACATAACCATCACTGCCAGGATGTAATTCGACCACTCGACCGAGGGCCCACTTGCCTGCGGGCAGATTGCCATCATTTATGAGTACAACGTCATTTAGCTTGATATTTTCTTGCGGTTGTCGCCACTTACTGCGGGTTGATAGATTTGTTAGATACTCTTGCTGCCACTTTTTCCAAATGTCTTGGAATATTTTTTGTGTTAAATGCCACCTAGTTCTAAGATCTCGTTCGGTGTCGTATATTGATAGTATCGGACCACTTGATAGAAAATGAGACGGGGTTAAATAATTTAAATCATCAACGTCCTCCGTCAATGGACATAGTGGTCTCGAATTTAAGCAAGCTTCCAACTGTGCTAGAAGCGTGCTGAACTCCTCGTACGTGAGTTTCTGATCACCGACGACCCTCTTAAGGTGATACTTGAGGCTTTTCACAGCTCCTTCACAAAGACCATTAGCTGATGGCCACGACGGTGCATTGAAGTGCCAATTTATACCCATGTCGGCCACTTCCGCCTGAAACTGATCATCAAATGTCTTAAGAAGCTCCTCGTACTCCTGCTGTAAGATCTTATTGGCTCCGATGAAATTTGTACCATTATCACTGTAAATGTGATAAGGTTTCCCACGGCGAGCTGACATTCTTCGTAATGCGGCCAGGAATGCAGTACTCGTCAGGTCAGAAACCAACTCCAAGTGTATGGCTTTTGTTGCCATACACGTGAAAACCGCAATGTAACCTTTCGTGGTTTTGATACCACGGCCTGAATTGGCCTTGATAAATACGTGACCCGTGTAGTCTACCGCGACATGATGAAAGGGTCGCGAAGGGTTGGATCTAGCTGCTGGAAGGTCACCCATTAATTGATAGTGTTTAGTGGCTTCCTGTCTCTTACACTTGATACACTGGCGTAATCTTTTCTTCGTAGCTCTGTTGCCACCGACGATCCAATATTTTTGTCTCAAGTAGGCTGATGTTAGCCGGGCACCACCATGATATGTCATTTCATGTGCTTGGTCTATGAGAAGTTCTGAAAGGCGAGTGTTAGAAGGTATAATGATAGGATTTTTCATTTCAGGATCTAAATTGGCGTGGCGCAGCCTCCCACCGACTCTTAATATCTCATCTTGATCGATATACGGATTTAATTCACAAATGTTGCTTTTTCTATGTACTTTACTTCCTTTCCTCAAATCAGATAGTTCCTTTTCATATGAAATTTGTTGTATATTTTTTATTATTATTAATCTAGCCTCCTTCATCTCTTGAACTGATAGATATTTTTCGACTTTCCCTCTCCTGATAGTGATAAATCTCCGAATCCATGCTAATACTCTTACCGCTTTGTTAAATGTGCTATATTTTGATAATATTTCTTGAATGATAGAGTTAGGTTGATGTTGTGTAACTAATATTGTTTTGTTTAATTTTAATTCTTCATTAGTTGTATAGTTGATTTTATTTTCTTGCTCATTAAATGTTGATAGCCACGTCGGGCCATGCCACCACAACGTATGTTCTTTGAGTTGCGATGCGGTCAGACCTCGACTAGCACAATCTGCCGGGTTTTCTTCTGACTTGATGTACCTCCAGCAGTCAGACGGCATGTTTACAGATATCGCACGAACCCTATTCGCCACGAACGTTTTCCATCTAGTTGGTTCTCCATTGAGCCAACCAAGCACCACCATAGAGTCCGTCCAACCGTATATTTTGATATTGTGTCCTCTAAGGCACTGTTGGACTTTACTCATAAGCCTGGAGAGGAGCAGGACTCCGCTGAGCTCCAAACGTGGCAATGAGACTGTCTTGCTGGTCGGTACGAGCCTTGCCTTGCTGGCTAGCAGCACTACAGATGATTTGACACGGCAGTAGATGACGCACGCGTATGCTTTCAATGACGAGTCACTGAACCCATGTAACTCTATAGTGTCGCACTCGTGAGTCTGTAACCATCTAGGTACTTCAATGTTGTTAATATTGTGAATATCTTCTCTGACCTTCTTCCACTCCACATATATGTCATTTGGTATAGGATCATCCCATTTGATGTTATCTGCACTCCATACTTGTTGAAAAATTATCTTTAACTTTGTTGATAGAGGTGATAGCCAACCGAGCGGGTCAAAAAGTTTTGATATTTCTGATAGTAGACTTCTCTTCGTGACCTTCGCTGATATTTCCGTCGGTTGAAAATTTGATTGAAATAAGAAAACATCACTTTGTGGATTCCACCTTAATCCAAGTGTTTTTGTTTGCTCTGATAGTTTGAAATTAAAATTATCTCCCTTGGGTAAAATCGGTTCTTCCTCTTTGACCAATTCATCGCTGTTCGATCGCCATTTCCTTAAATGAAAGCCTGCTGATTGTAATAAATTGATAAGGTCTTGTTGCAATTTACGCGCCGATTCTATGTTGTGGCACCCATGTACAAGGTCATCCATATAAAAACAATTGTATAATACTTCAATAGCCTGACTGTTTTGATAGTTATGTTGCTCATCAGACGCAAGTTGCTTGAGGGTCATCATCGCTAGGAACGGAGCTGCTTTCGTTCCGTATGTGACCGTGGTGAGTTGATAGTCTTTGATAGGCTCAGAGGGGTTGTCCCTCCATACTATTCGTAACAGTTGTTGATCATCAGGGTGGATCCAAATCTGCCTGAACATTTTTTCAATGTCCGCAGTAAAAGCGAACTGATACTGTCTCCACCTAATGATAAGAGACTGCAGGTCCTGTTGAAGATTAGGACCACATCTCATGACGTCATTCAAGCTGTTTCCCGATGATGTTTTACACGAAGCATTAAAAACCACTCTAAATTTAGAATTCATGATAGTGTTGTCTGCACGCACACAATGATGAGTTAGTACACAATGCTGACGATCGGGCTTCGGGTTGCCGGTTGCCGGAATCATGTGTCCGAGCGCGCGGTATTCGTTGATAAATGATTTATATTGATATTGAATGCTTTCATTCTTTTTAAATTTATGCTCTAATGACCGAAATTGCGCGATAGCCTTGGGTTTTGATTCTCCTAATTTATCCGAAAAGTCTGGGATCAGAGGCAACCGCACCTCATACCGGCCGTCCTCGCGTCTGATAGTAGTAGACTTATAATAATCGATACATTGCTGGTCATCTAACGACAGCGAAGACTCTTCATTGATATCCTCCATCTCCCAAAATTTTTGAATCTCCTTTAAGTCATTAATGATCACGTTACATTGTAAAGTCTTGACGTTACCGGTCAAAATCCATCCTAAACGGGTATTCTGTGCTATCGGAACGTTATCACCCATCCTACAAATACCTTCTAATAAAATCAATGAATAAACATCTGCTCCTAACAGAAGGTCAACCGAGCGACTAATGTTAAATTCAGGATCTGCTAATGTTATGTTATTTAAATACGTCCAGGATGGTTTTGAAAAGCTAAAGTTAGGTAATTTTTTGATAAGGCTTTTCATTATGTAAACTTCAGGTTCGAACTCAAATTCATTATTGATAGCTTTGCATTTGATAGTCATGGCTCCCTTACAGTTACTCTCCTTGGCACCCACTCCAGATATCACACCCCGACATCGAAGTCGAGGTTGACCGAGCAACTGAGCTGCGTGTTCGCTGATAAGAGACGCTTGCGATCCCTGATCTATCAGGGCACGCATGGTGATAAAACTCCCGTCATATTTTTGGACTCTAAGCATGGCTGTAGCCAAAACAATTTCAGGCATATCGGATTTAGAGGTGCGCGACTGCGAATGATCTCACTATTCGAATAATCTACAACTACTAATGTGCGCATTCGAATTGAATATTAGTAATATACTAATGTTCATATTCGAATGACAACTACTAATTAGTAATTACTAATCTAACAGCGTTTCGACTTGCGACGCGAGTCGCGCGTTCGAGTTCATTTCATTCGACGCTCACTCAGTCGGTTCTGTTGTCAGGTTCGAATGAATAATACGAATGACGACTACTAAATTAGTAACTAATCTCAGCGTTTCGCTTTCGACTCGCAACGAGAGTCGCGCATTTGACTTCATTTCATTCGACGCTCACTCAGTTTGGAATGAATAATAATTATGTAGCCATGGATCGTTCACTGCTTATCCTTATTGGGATACTAGCGTTTGCCCGCGGCTTCGCCCGCGTGGAATTTGTATTCGTACAGTTTATTTACGTTAAATACTGAAAGCGACAAATGAATCAATTTTGATAAGAATGTGATAAATTTTGTAAAATGTGCATCGTAAAAAGCACCCAATTTAAATAAACAAAATTGGAGGGTCTGTTTGTAATATTAAAATGAATGAAAGTCGAATGAAATACAACTACACGATTAGTACTCTGTGTCGACTCAAGTCAAATTAGTTATTGACCTAAAGGTTGTAAATACCAGGTCATAAAATCCCAAAAAAAAAACAAATTAGTTACTAATTTGTATAGATCATTCGACTGATTCGAATGATTTACTAAATCGAATAATTCGAATGGAATCATTCAAAGTCGCGCACCGCTAATCGGATTGTACCGACACGTGTGAGTTGCTTCGTACTTGACCCGAGGTGTCCGGTTTCGAGTTGCTTCCACCGCCTGTTGCTACCTTTGATGAGTTTTGTTGAAACGATTGATGTAAAATAGTATTATGCGCCTCGTTGCACTCGGTACATCTTTTATCGGAAATACATGGCTTACCGTTATGAGAATAAAGACAGTTTTCGCAAACATTTAACTTCGATACAGTTTTGCGTTTTAAGTAAGGAGTCATATTTAAAAACTGTCGGCAGTAATAAAGGCAATGTTCATTGGTTTTACAAAGTCCGCATTTATAAAATTTCCATGAAGTGTTGTTTTTAGCGTTTGATTGTTGCGAAACAAACCTACCATGCGTCGGAAAGGCTTGTTTATTCATATTACGGTGATACTTATTGTTCAATTGTTGCGAAGAATAATTATTATTGTTGTTGCTACGCACGCTTTTGATGAATGCTTCAGGTTTCTTGCGAGACGATTCTAGACTTGTAAATTTGCCTTCTAAGAATGATAAAAATTCTTGTAAATTGGGTAATTCACGGGGCTCTTTAACCATCGAAATGTATTCGTTATGAGTGTCGGCGTCAAGTTTTTGCGACAGGAGGTGCACAAGTAATGGGTCCCACGCATCAACGTTAGCACCTAAGGTTTTGATAGCGTTTAAGGTTTCCAAGGTAGTATCGTGAATACGTTTTATATGATTTACTGACGTATGTTGCATTGCAGGGATACTGAGTAAGATGTCAATATGCGAGCGGAAAATTAAACGTTTGTTATTGTACCTGTTGTTGAGTATGTCCCAACAGATCGGATAGTTATCTGATGTTATTGGAAGATGTTGAATAAGTCTTTCCGCTTCACCTCTAACCTTGGTTTTAAGGAATTGCATTTTCTGCGCATTTGATAGCGTCGGGTTTCCGTGAATAGTTTCAGTGAATAAATCCTTGAAAGAACTCCACTGATGATAGCTCCCGCCAAATGTAGGTATCTCTACGTGAGGAGTCGACTGCTCCCGATGTGACACAGACCACATTTTACGATTGATAGATTTGATAATGTCATTATACTTTCGTTCATATGTAAAGAATGATAATTCATAATCTGGGTTCCTACCCCCAAGTTCACTATCTAACTCCCAATGCATATTATCAATTATGGACCAACGCGATTGTAGAGCACGCAATAAATGTTCAAATTCCCATTTTTCTGATACCGATTCTAAATTGATATTTGATACTGTGTGTTCAAAAGCCTTAAAGTTACTGTTTTGTTTACGTAACATTTCATCCGTCTTACTGTTAGTCCCTTGGGACTGAGACAATGCAAGTTGTGGTGATGGTTGACGAGACGGTCCGGGCACACCCAACGGTGTAGCAGGTTTCAATACCGGGGTAGCGGGCCGGTCGTCCCTAACCTGATAGTTAGCAATTTTAAACCGAATATTCTCGTACGTCTCTTTAGCCGTTTCAAATTGATTATTTTTAAAATATGAATGGGACATTGCATATTCCATTCCACACAACAAATTATGATTGGACTGAAATTCTTGCCAATATTTATCAAGGGTATCCAATCGTCGTTTGATATAATCCGCCGTCTTACGGTCGGCACCATCCTTTTTAAAATTGATATAAATCTGCTCTATAGCAGTAAAAAGTTGCTGCTGATTCGCCAAAATATCTTCCATGTTGGACATATTGATAGTAAAAAAGGAAAGATCTTACTTGGTCAGATCTGCTCAACTGCTTGCCGAATGATGAGCGTTGTTGCTCACCGACTCCCAATGCTGGTGAAGTCGTCCAATGATAGTCCCGGCTGCTTGCTGGTTGCTCACTCACGCGCGATACACACACAATGCTCACACACGCGAGTTACTCGAAGGACCAAAAAATGTGGGGGTTGCTGGCGGGACCCTTACATTGGTTGATAATGATAGTAGGAGATCGAATGATAGTCTGTGCGCGTGCGTTGATAGAAGAATGATTTATTGATATAAAAACTATACTAAAATGATAAATGACAGAAAGTGATAGGATAATTGATACGCGTGACCGCTTATGCCAGGCTCGATGGGCGCACTGGCTCAAATTGTTAATTGTAGCGTAAACGCTACAAGTAAAGCGCTGAAACAGCAAATGTACGTGCTGTAGCCCGTACACCTACATAAACCTCTATCTTTATGTCTTTGTTTATAAAGGTTCAGATGCTCTGCAACACTTTGTTTCCAAAATTAAATTATATGTAGGTACAGTCGGCCGCAAAAGTCGCTTGACAGAATCTAAAGTGCAAAACACCTGAACACCCAACGAACCATAAGTCAGTGTCGTGAGCGTGACACGGACGCAAATTTAGCTTAACTTACAAACGTTCATAATTAGCTTAACGTAACTGTTTCATAAGTTGTTAAACGCTTTCATTCCAAAAGTCGCTGAACATCATCAATGTCAAAAGTAGATTAACAAGTTACATTCAATGTTACTGCGTAAAAAAGTAAATAAAGTAGATAGTTTGTTTTAAAGTTTTGCCCTCGGTTTATGAATATTCTGATTGTAATTCTGATGTTCTCATCTATCTACTTTAGACCAATTTGTATTATCGTCAAATATAATACCATTGCTCGTAAATTGTGTAACTATATCGAGTTTAGTTATATTTCATATGAAAAAAGTTGTAGCAAACAAAGAGATTTTATAATATATCTAAGTCTTGGGCTTGTTTCACCACTTCCTGATAAAGTCCCTAATAGCTATCAGGAACTTATTTGCCATACAAACTACAACTTTTGGTTTCACAGTTGTCGGATAGAACTATCTGGCAGATCAACTGTCTGATAAGTTATTAGCGCTTCTAATGGTTGATAAAGTCGTATTTGGCAGATATCACTGGCGTTTAGTTTCTCTGAATGGATAGATATTCAAAAATGTTGCAAAGGTTACAAATCTTACAATTTTCGTTTTACATGGTCAAAATATATTTGCAAATATATAAAAAAGTTAACTTGAATTATTTTGAACTAAAAGTATTTGATTAGTTAAGTTTTTATGATTCTTCTCAAGTGAAGATACATGTAGTTTACGTAGCAGTAACGAAACGTAACTAAGCGACGTTGCCGCGCCGGTGGTGAAACTGAAAAAAATATCAGCGGCCTTTATCTGGTGGCTAAGGGTAACTGTCATATAGAGCTATCTCATACTTTATCAGGAAGCGGTGAAATAGGCCCTTAAACTTTTTTTGTGTAATAAGTGACTTTGACTTCAAAAACATTTTAAAATAACAAATATATTTCGTATAATATGTATACCTGTGTATATTTATAGTGGACATTTAAATATTGCAATTATAATGCATAAAAACATTGACTTTATTTAAAAACAAATAATTGGCTGAATAGAAAAAAAGAAATAGAATTTTTTTTTTAAAAAGTGACAGCGCGTCATCTGAAATTGAAAAAATCGCCATTCTTTTCACACACACATGTCATTGATGATGTTCGGCGACTTTTGGAATGAAAGCGTTTAGCAACTTATGAAACAGTTATGTTAAGCTAATTATGAACGTCTGTAAGTAAAGCTAAATTTGCGTCCGTGTCACGACACTGACTTATGGTTCGTTGGGTGTTCAGGTGTTTTGCACTTTAGATTCTGTCAAGCGACTTTTGCGGCCGACTGTACCTATTTCTAATTGGCTACTAAGCCGCACACTAAGCGAAGTTCATGTGTGGTGTTATTTTATTTTGTTATTGTTGTTTTTATGTAATTTTCCGTGTGGTCTGTTGTTTAACGTACCCTTTTACTTTTTGTGCTGTTTCCACTTGTAACATCGGGTTGTCTGGAAGAAATCGCTTTAAAGCGATAAGGCCGCCCATTGTTTTACGCTCCTTCTTGTGTGTTTTTTATGTAACATTTGTACGGTGTGAAAACAATAAAGAGTTAAAATAAGTAAATTAGCAGAGAGTCAAACACGACGCTCAAACAAAATTCTCTCAATGATGCAAGCGTCAACCTATAGAGCTGCAAAATTGTGCTACAAATTGATTGTCTAAATGGGATAATCATGTTTCTTGGACTGTCCATAGAACACTGTCACAATCAATTGATTATGTTGGAAACCATATCCTTCAGGCTATTATGTTAAATTGCACAGAGGTTAGCTTTTATGACTTGAGGTTGGATATTAATCCTATCGCCTTTACAACAACAATGTTAATAATTATATTGTAACCTTAAAAAGATTCATTTTTTATGACATTAAAATATGAATAACAATGGAACGACATGTCCAGCAAAATATTAAAGTAGGGCCAAATGTCTTGCGTATAGGTAAATCTTAGTGAATTTTAATAAGGTAGGTACTCGTTTGTCTTCATTTGTCAGCTTACAAAATTAAGACTCTGGATATCCACTAATCAAACCTAAAAGGTAGCCTGGCATATCTGTTCTTTCGACCAACATGCAACGCGTATATTTGGAAGAGCCTCTGATCTAAACTGTTAAAAGTGACCTAATTAAAATATTGTTTTTCTTCAGGTCTTCACCCAGACTTAGATACGCAACAAATCGCGGATATCCTGAAGTTAGCGCTGATGATCGGAGACATCAGGCTGATCGAGGAGAAAGAAGGAGTTGCTGGAGACATATACGTCCTGGACGCCAAGGTTCTCGGGCCAAGTTTGTTGGCGAGACTCTCTCCCTCAACCGTCAAGAAGTTCATGATATGTATCCAGGTAACAGAAAACCATTTAGATACCAATGCTGCATAATTTAACAGCTCTAAAGTTCTCATAGAATAAATAACGTCCTATTTCTGGGACTGGGATTATATGAGACCAAACGTGAAGCACCTTTATCGGTTTACCCAGTGTAATAAGTTATGAGGTAGGTACTTAGAGCACATGAGAAAAAAGATCCAGTAGAATTGAGAACCTACTCCTTGTTTTGAACTCTGTTAAAAATTATTTTGAAGCATAGGTACCTACTCCAAAATAGATTTACTGGGGCTTGATATTAAATCGATGGACTTGATACGTAGTGATTTGATGTAAGGTATTTCCCATTAGTTTTATATGAGTAGGTATCTGATGCGGATGGAAAATACCAAAAGTCAGTAATTTAGAATTGAAACAGTAAAAAACCTACCTACCTCATACCTCCAATGATCCAAGTCGACAAGATGTCAGACACTTGTGTTTGAATATATATTTTTTGTGTTTGGATTATGACGATCACAATCTTCAGAGAATTTTTAAGTTGAAGATTTGTAATACGATGTTATCCTACGTAATTTATCATTAGGTAATTATTTCTAAATTGAATACATAACGAGTTTTTACAATAATTATTTGCTTATCTATCTTGATTTGTGATGATTGTAAAAACAAAAAAAAATCAATGGCTAAGATTTTTTAATGTTGGATGAGTCTTCGAAAATTCTATAATTGCAAAAAAAGTGAATATACTATGGCTACATCACATTAGTGGCCCACTAATAAGCACGGGTGTCTCTTCATTATTGAGTAGGCTTTGAGCATATTCCATCACGCTCCTACAGTTTGGATCGGTTTTGGGGTTTCTGACCAACCCAATATCGGAAGTTTTTATACCAATAAATTTTACCACTAGCGGTCTCCCTTCCAACTAACGAGCACGCCTGCAGTCGCTTAACTTCGTCGATCACTTAAGATCAACGCAAGCGCCGGGGTAAATGTGATTAGTCTTCTAAAGTAGGTATGTAATTATAAAAAATATATATAATTATAATGGCTTTGAAATATAAATTACTAGTAAATCCGCCCTCGCTTCGCTTCGGGAAACCAGTCCCTTCAAAACTCTCTATAAATTTGAACAAATTATGTTATTCCGATGTCTAAGCTATATTACTGCAAAGTTTCATGAAAATCCGTTCAGTAGTTTTTGCGTGAAAGAGTAACAAACCCACTCACTCACTCACATACATCCTTACAAACTTTCACATTTATAATATTAGTAGGAAGTAGGATTCTACACATTACTCTAAAAATTAAGTATGTAATCCTAACTAATACTTTGAAATGGCTATCACAATCAAATTTAAAATTACAGGAAGCATACCCAGTGAAGCTGAAGGAAGTCCACATTGTGAACACGATGCCAATAGTCGAACGATTCGTCAGCTTCGTCAAACCTTTCCTCAAAGAAAAGATCAGAAAACGGGTAAGATTTTTTTTTCAATAACTTTGGTGGGACTAAATGTTTGCGATTTTAAGGAGTCCAGTCCTAGTAGAATATCCATTATTGCATCCAGTATTGCATTATTTGACAATGTTGCATGGGTGCCTACAAAATTTTGTAATAGCCTCTGCGACAAAAAGCGAGCAACTAAAGTTTTGATGTATAAAGCGACGACCTCATTGCTCAATTGGTTCAAGCCGTTCAAGGTTTCAAGTTCGATTCCCGACAGAATAAATGCAAGAATTTTATAAAATGCTGCGAAATGAATACCATAAAACACGTTCACAAATATAACGTCTCGCAGTAAGCAGTCCGAGTTATGACCCACAAGGCCCGCAACTCAATGTTTCAGATCTACATCCACAAAGACATCAAGGATTTGTACCAATACGTTCCTCAAGAGATGCTGCCTGAGGAGTACGGCGGGAAGTTAATGTCCATGAATCATCTTCAAGGTAATAATCTCAAATTATTACTTTAGATATAGGTTATAGGCACCTTAAATCGTTGGTCAGTATTGGTCATAATTATTTGTGGGGGACTTTTTAAGCCTTTACGAGGCTATCAGGTGGCATAGAAATATCCTGTGAACCAATCTGTTCTGACAGTAGAGTAGGTAATTCCAAACAATTCGTGTAAAGAAAAAGAAACTCAGCCTTTTGTGAAAAAATGTGTAGTTACCTCCTAATAAGTCATCTTTTTGTTACGATATGCATTCAATAAAAAGTTTAAATTAATTTAAAAAATTGAGTACCAACAATAAAATGCGCTTACGACACGGATCTTAACAAACAAATTTATAATATAATAATATCGTTTTTCAATTGGTTACGCGTGAATTTCATTTAAGGATTTTGTCAGGTTTTTATGCAACTTAACATCATATTCATCGCACACAGCGTTATCTAACCAATAGTCAATATTTTTACTATTAAACTAAAATTCTAAAAATAATGTTTCTGGCTTCTATTGACCCTATCATGATTTTTCTGCCACGATGTATGCTGTTGGCTGCCCAATCATTTGGGCACTTATTGGTCTACCATAGCATATTCCACGAATCTCATGCGTTATTTATTTTATTAATATCATTTTCATTTCATTTCAGATCAATGGACTCAAAAGATTATAGAATACAAAGACTGGTTTAAGGCTCAAGAACTTTTGGTAGCTAACGAAAGCCTTCGCCCAGGGAAACCTACCAACTATGATGAGCTTTTCGGCATAGACGGATCGTTCAGACAACTGGCTATCGACTGACAAATGTACTAGTGATAATTAAGGTTAAACTAAGTTATTTTGTAAGCAGTAGGTACGAGATTAAAAGAAACCCGTCTACGTAAAAAAGTATTTCCGTGTTTTGTCCTAATCCATATTATTTTGTTTTTATTTATAACTGTGGCCACTAGAGGGCGTCCATTGAATTCAGTATGACGTCATAATCCTACACTCAGCGGTCATTCTGGTTGAAATCATAATTTGAATTTCGACGTAGTCGGGTAAGAAATAAGGTCCCACTACTGCTAAATGTATTAAATATTCGTTGAAACATTATAACTTGAATAGGTTTCCAGTAATTTTAAGACTAATTATGACCTTTATAAAGTGCCGACTCCCAGTTATTTAAAACACAAAGCATTAAAGGCAGATTGATATATCACCATAAATATCATCAAAATTACCTATTGTCATCGTCGTCGATAAATCCATATCAATATTATTATCACCTATGTCATATTCCCGTCTTAATAATTTTAGGTTTTACTCATTCCCTGTTAAAAACTTAAAACGAAAATTATTCCAACGAATTTTTAAGTATTATTGTACTTCGGTTAGTTTAACTTGTAGATCGAGTTAATTGTAGTATAATTAAAATTTAAGTTAATAATAAAAATAAAGTTTTAAATATTGAACTTCATGACAAACAATTATTGTGATGTATTATATCAGTGTTGAACATAATTTTAAGTTGTGTCCGTAATGCATTTATTTTTCATAATAAAATTGATCCTTTAACTGTAATAAAGTCGCTCAATTAATGCAATATACAAAATATTTAAATGGCAAGTCGTTTTTATTTGAAACTGGCTGATCCAGCAGACCTTGTTTTGCAAAAATATTATTTAAGTATTTTTTCCAGCAACTTTATAATTTATTTCTTTCAATGACTTCAAAAGACACGGAAATGCATTAATTTAAACATATTGCACTTATATGAATGAAACTACTGTCGTATTAATATTGTTCATAGCTGTATTCAGTAAGATTTGCTTTATTCTTTTTGATTGGAGATTACTTAATTAAGTTTACTTTCTTTTTGAATTTGTTTATCATTAACAAACTTAAAAAAAGGACGAGGTTTTCAATTCGACTGTATTTTTTATCTCCTCTCTGCCGTAACCTCTACTTACAACTTATTACCCTACTACTGGGTGAACCGATTTGGAGATATAACTTCTTTTATATTCGAAAGCTGGTGCTAATGATGTGGTTCCATTGTGGTTACATTTTGTTTGTGGTTGTCAGGTTGTCACCAACCCAAGGTGACGCATAATAATGCGTATTTTAAATGCTGTAATATGTTTAATATGCTGTTTTTTAAATGGAGATAAATAAAATGAATGCGCTGTTTAGAATAGGTAATCATTTATTTTATTTTACTAAAAACTAACGAATACATCTAATACTCGACGAAGGGAAAGTTGGGGTAGTCCTTCCAGTCGGCGAAGTCGATGACGCGCACGTTCTTGTTGAAGCGGTTGATCTGCGCGACCTCTGCCGGCGTGAGGCTGAAGTCGAACAAGTCGATGTTCATGGCGATGCGGTTCTTGTTCACAGACTTCGGGATTGGGGTCAGGCCGCGTTCGATCTGGTGTTAAGATAGTTTTGGTGTAAGACTTATATAAAACTTCCTGTTTATGGTACTTCCTGGTGTATGGTACTTCCTGGTAATCGATTCTTGCTTTGAGGAATACTATAGGTAGGTACTCTTTGCTCCAGCCAAAAATAATGTGTATGATTTAAATAAAATTCATTTAATTTGAAATAAGTAAATCTAAAATCAGTTGAGATGGTTTTAGTGAAATATAAAGGGTGGCCCATAAGTTTTACGGATAGCTGAGATCCTTGAGAATAGGCCTACCACACGTAATTTTGTTCATGTTAGTCACCATTTTCAATATTTTGACCTTGTTTTATATTTCGTAAATTAATCTCTCTTACGCCACTTGTGTTTCCTGAATCCATAAATGAGCAGCAAAACTACTTATAGGTATTATCAAAAACTTTTGGAAACTTCTTCAAAACGTACTTTATTTCCGTAACTCTTCACTTCTGGTCTCCTGGTACCTATAAGTCATGCTCCTACTATACTCACCAAATATCTGAGCACGATCTGGCTGGTAGTCTTGCCGTACTTGTTGGCCATGGCCACCAGCACGGGATCGTCGGCGCGCGGCGGCGGCGCCTTGTCCGCGGACCGGGACACCAGGAACCCGAACGGACTGTACGCCATCACCGCCACCGCCTGCGCCTGGCAGTGCTCTACCAGCTCTATCTGGGTGAGGGTTGGATTCACCTGGAATATCACAATAATAATTTTAGTTTATGTCTGTATATCGGAGATATTGGAGAAAAGCAACAAGCTAAACTAGTGAATGATTTTTAATGCGGTTTCCGCCGTTAAGTACAGTGTTGTTGAACCTGACATATCTAAAAATAATAAATGTTTCAGCGTCTTGCTGGTGAACTAGTTTCCTATTATGATCCACAAACATCTACAAGCACATAATAAGTTATCCGATATTTTATTCGAAAAATAAAAAAGCACTAGGTACTCACCTCAATCTCATTCACCACCGGCCGCACTTTGCTGTTAGCGATCAGTCGGTCGAGCTGCGTGGCGTTGAAGTTGGACACGCCGATGGTGCGTGTCAGCCCCAGCGCCTTGGCCTGCTCCATGCTCTGCCACGTGTCCAGGTAGTCGTAATCATCGTACGTCGAGAAATCTGGCTGTGAACGAAATAAAAATAATATTGGAAAATGTTCAGCGACCAAAAAAATTAAAGAAAAACATGAATGCGAAAAGGTCAGAAAGATTAAAAAAAAATTCAGGAAGAACTACAAAATAAGTTGTAAGGATGGACCTACAAAATAGATATAGAAGAAGGACCTATATAACACTTGTTAGGATCTAAGAGACTTCATCCATATTTGAGACCAATCTTCCCCGCACCCAGCTGAATCTCCTATCATGCCAAATCGTTCCTTTTGGACATTACGAGACCTTAAATTTAAACCATCTTAACCAACTAAAATTTCTTGGTAACTGATAGAGCTTTTTACGTAATTCGGTAGCACTGAACAAGAAGACTACAAAACGATCACATACAGATAACTTACTGAATATGTATTGTATAAAATTTCAGACATACCTTGACAGCTTGTGGGAAGTGAATCAAGTAGAGGTCGACGTAATCCAGGCCAAGTTTGGACAGAGACTCCCGCAGCGCCGGCAATACTTCCCGATGCTTGTCACTGAATAACTGACCAAAAATAAACACTTACTTTTACCCTGTATTTTGAAATAATTATATACAATTTAAAATATGTTTTTACCTTTTAAAAAGTAATAAAAATGAAAAAGATACATTATAGGTACTTATTAGGTACATTAATAATTACATAAAGTTAATAATAATCGATACCGAAATGCAATTTTAAATGAGAAGCAAATAAGACTAAGTTAGGTGAAACATTATTAAGTATACCTTTGAAATAATTCTTGATTTATCAAGAAAGGATTTTAGTAATTTGAACTCTCGTAATACTCAAACAAATGTAAGATGTTAGGTACCTAAGTATATCTAAATGGACTGGAGTAACCTCATTTGAAACGTACTGATGTGAAGTATCTAATAGTGTAAATATTTCATTATTTTACTCACCTTGGTAGTAACAAACAGCTCTTCCCTTTTAACGAGGCCTTTGGCAATAGCGTCAGCTATACCCTGTCCCACTTGCGGCTCATCACCATAGATGGCAGCGGTGTCGATGTGCCTGTACCCAGCTTCAATAGCCCAGTAAACCGCTTGACGAACTTCGTCGATTGAATCAGTCTGAAATTTACATGACCCAACTTAAGACTGAAACGAAAGAGGCGCTGTCGGACGCATTTGACATTCATTTGACCAATCATTGCACACTAGTAACTGACAGATGAATGACCACAACGTACTTATGAATGACTTTTCGTTAGTTCCAATTTTTGCCATTTCAGAGATAAGTTGGGCGCACTGTACCTACCTACTTACTAGATTTAGAACATGATAAGACTGATTGTTGATGATTGCTGCATTCTTAATGAAGCTTTGTAGGTAATTCGTCCTATTAAACGGACACGGTTAAGATCAAGGATAAAATTTACATACTCGTCTAACGTAGCGTAGTACAGAGTAGGTAACACCAACATTTTTTTGTATTTTAATTGTCACTCGACTGAACTAAAACTAAATACTTTCCGCCCCTGTCATAAAAGTATAGACTTCAGATTCACGGCAGATTCAGATATCTATTATGGTCCATATATTTTCATAGAAAACTTACACGTTGCCGTAATTACACTCTACGAGTATAAAAAATATACCCTGGGTCTTGATAATATGGTCTTGATTCCTTGTGTCTTGAGTGCCAATAGACAACACACAAGACAAGGACTAATGGGGGCTTTATTTACATTATACAATTTGCAGAGCGCTAACTCAGTGCACTAACTAGTGTTTTCATTAATATCGTTTTTTTTATATATAGTAAATAAACAAAATATTGTCCTCTTTGGTTACACTGTGGCATTTACGATCTAAAATTCCTATAGCGAAGCTATCGAAGCTGAGATCTCTCGCAATCAACATTCATGAATACCTGCCTTCTAACAATGTAAAGCACAAATGACCGTCATTATTACATAACGTAAGCGGTGATAACCTAGTGGTTAAGAATTTGGCATCCTTCACGGGCGGTCCGGGTTAGAATTAGAGGGCATGCATTTCTGACTTTTTGGCGTTATATGCGTTTTAAGCATATAAATATCACTCGAAACAACGGTGCAGGAAAACATCGTGAGAAAACCTGCACGTTGGAGAGTTCGTTAAACACAAAGGTGTGTGAATTCCGCCAATTTGCACTTGACCAGCGTGGTGGACCATATGGCATTAACCTTCGCATTCCGAGAAGAGACCCGTCCCTGGCAGTGGGGCAGTTATGGGTTGCGATGATGAATAAGTAATACGTATTAATCTATAGTTATTATTAAATGAACACAGAAAATAGCACGACCCGCAGAATAGAATTGTGGGTGGCATGGTGGTGTGTTGCGCACTTTACCACTTTACTTACTAAAGGCATGATTAGAAAAAACAAACGATGCGACTACATTATTTAAAAATGTTATTGGCGGTAATACTAGAGTAAACATTTATATTGATACATTATGTTGGAAATAAAAAAGAAACTATGAATTTGTAGTAAATAGATACATTTATAAATAAAACGAAGCAGTTGTAAAAGATGAACAGAAAATAAAAATGATTTTACAGAATACTTATCTAAGGAAATTCAAAAAGACAGATTGAGAGAACTGGGTAGGTAAGATAGGTAGGTACATTTGTTAAGTGAGCTATCTGCGTTCCTACCTACTTACCTACGTCACGACTCACTTTTCAAAAATGTCCAATCATCAGGTAAACATTATTTTCACACATGCCAATAGCACATACAATTGCAATCAACAAAAAATAATCGTAACCGGTTCAATTTTTAATAACCCTCCGTGAAATTTTAATTATTAACAACTGAGTGGCGTCAGCGCATTAGTGGTAAAACCGGTAAAACCACGAATTTACTTATATTCACCTGGATTTGGTAAATATTAAAAATACACATTATTAAACACGGTGATTATGAAATGAAGTTAAATACTGGAAATATAGACAACTGGCTATTGGTTTTCGCCTTTTAAGTTTAGCTTTACAACTGTAGATTTAATATTTTTCACCTGTGTATGACGTTTGTCTTTTAATAGTTGTGCTAACAAGAAAAAACCCGTACAGTATGGCAAAAAAAGTGAGTTGCTTATTTTGTAAGCTGCTAATTTGGTATCTATATGGACAATGTGTTTTTCAACAATAAATCATTTAGCAGCTTGGATCTCTTCATGTAGGTGAAATAGTTTTTTATGATTATTTATGTTTTAAATTCATTTTGGACGACATGAATGCTATCTTGCACCTTTGTGGAGTTTTTTCATAAAAAATCCCTAATTGTTAATCATTTACGTAATAGAAATTGGTTTAATTACTATTACGTAAATGTACTAAAATCGTTAAATTCAAACCATGTCATGATTCAAACCGTGGGTTGACTGTCAAACTGTCAATCAAGATACGGATTTGTCGTAACAAAAAGATAATTGACCTTAAGTTCAACGACATTACACCTATAAAATAAGAGATAACCTGTTTGACAGTTGTAAGTTGTATGATTACCTACGTGTCTAGAAAAAGTTGATAGAACATACAGGTAATAATAGACACAACTCTTTCTGATAATTATACTAACAGGTACTAGTAATCTAGTAATCAATGCGTGCCACACACACTCACATACACACATAGTTAAATTATATTACTTAAGTAATTTTGCAAAATTATACCTACCTAATATGTACGAGTAGCCTACTGTTGATTATAAAAAAACGCTCTTTTGCGGGTACCCACCCAAAAATGTTGTAAGTATAGCAACGCAGTTACCCCCTTAACAGATTAAAAAAATTATGGGTTGTATGTATTGTATCTAAAGCTAACAATGTACCAACCTACCTACATAAAAAACTGAGTTAGTGGTATAAAAAAAATTTGAAGCAAGTTTGATGGTTACTTAAAAAACGAAAATTGTTACAAAAACCAGAAGGTTGTTTTTAATTCATATCTACTAATTTAATATACATATTCTACAATGCCCAGTTGATAACGAAAAACTAAAAAAAAAACATTCTTAAAACCGCAAATTATGCTTTTAACGTAACATGTAGGTAATTTAATTCTATTGTTTCTAAGATTAGTTTTTCATTGAAATTGCTCAAATTGGAATGTCAAATATTATAATTGGCCGTGCGGCTATGAGAATGAATTTTAAATAGGTACTATCGGATAAATTGATTCGTACACCACCTTCAGTTCGTTGCCTTGGAAACATACCTGTTATTATTCTACACTAGCTTTTGCCAGCGGCTTCGCCCGCGTGAATTTCGTTTAAACTTCACCCCTTTATTTCACCCACTTAAGTGTCATAAACGTAAGAGTAGATAAAATATAGGTATACTTAATCAGAAAGCTTCGAACTGCTAAGCTATCGGGAGTTACACGTGTTATTGTGAGTCAACCATAAAAGATAGACATAATATGCTGTCGTGGAATATTTTTTATATAATTTTAAGGAGAACATTTCCGTCATACATGATTTCTGTGTAGCTTTAACCATTAAGGTTGCACACGCGACGGAAGCTTAAAAAATGGAGTAACTTCTCCCGTTTCCCCAACATTTCCCTTCACTGCTCTGCTCCTATTGATTGTAGCGTGATGAAAAGTATACTATAACCAGCGCGGGAGTATGAAAAATAATTGTACCAAGTTTCGTTAAAATCCGTCGAGTAGTTTTTGTTTCTATAACGGTTATACATCAGACAAACAGACAGACAGACAGACAGACAGACAGGCAAAAATTTTACTGATTGCATTTTTGGCATCAGTATCGATCCCTAATCACCCCCTGATAGTTATTTTGGAAATATATTTAATGTACAGAATTGACCTCTCTACAGATTTATTATAAGTATAGATAAGTATTACATTTTCAATACATAACTTATTGTCGTATTAGACACTAGCGACCCGCCCCGGCTTCGCACGGGTGCAATAACTATTTAATGGATGTTATTATCACATATAAACCTTCCTCTTGAATCACTCTATCTATTTAAAAAAACCGCATCAAAATCCGTTGCGTAGTTTTAAAGATTTAAGGACACAAAGGGACAGAGAAAGCGACTTTGTTTTATACTATGTAGTGAAGAATCTTTTGGCGCGTGGCTGACGTGAGGGTGACAGAGACAGCGCCTTACAGTTTGCCTCCATGTAAGGCGCTGGCTCTGTCACCCACATGTCATTCACATTTTATCGAGATTTGAATACTTTGACATAAATAGAATACTTTAATATAAATACACATTACACACATTGTCTTTCCATCATGAAGTAAATATATTCTAATCTGCAAAAACAATTTCTGATAGGTAAATAATATTATTAAAAAGTGAGTCTATTGGCTTTTCACACTTAAACCACAGTATAGACTGCTGAATCTGCTAAAGCGGCTGAATGCTGAAGTTGTAATGAATTGCAAAAAATACAATAGGTACATTACAGAACGTTGTATGGAGATAGTTTGAGATTCTGGAAAAGACAAAGGATATTTCTCTATTTCTAATTTTAACGCTAACGGTATTTTGATGTTGCTTGTCTTGAACGCGGGCAAACCCGGGGGAAATACAAATATATACTTTATACAAAAGCAAAAAGAATGTCTGCAAGTTAAATTCATTGCACTTTCACACTTGACAGAAATTCTGAGCGCGAAAAGAATACGAATTTGACATCCTCAAAAGTTCAAACGAAACGTCGATGAAGTGGTGTACGAATTAATTTTGCTGATATAACATGCCTGTGCAGATATTTTATTGTACATAATTACGTACATATTCAGATATTCACATATTTTTTTCTATTGTTGAATATCCATTAGGTAGGTACTCTATTACTGACAATCTGGCGCTGAACGATCACTACACAAAATAACGCTATTTACTCGAGATTACCAAACGTACCACTTCCGTTCAAATAAAACATAAGGAACACAGCTTTTTCATATTTACCCAAAACGACAGGACAACAATTTTTTGTCAGGTATTTTTTAAACTTCATATTTACCCATTTAAATCCTTTTAGGGACACTCTTTATGTTTCTCTGTGGGAAACATAATTACATTATAAGTACATAGATGGCAAACGAGCATGCAAAACATCTCATCCGCTGACGCCAATGATTAGGTATTATGAGGTAAAAAGGGCATAGAACCTAGTTGGCATTCCTAAAAGTTTGTCATTAAATGTAGATATACTTTATGAGATATTTGAGCTACTAGACAAATAAAAAGACAATTCATTATTTTCTACTCAAATCACACTATCGATTGATATAGGTATGTGTCATCGGATGATTCCCACTAGTTTAACTTATTAGTACCTACAACCGTTGAACTAATGGGTTTATTTCTCAGTAGTGGGAAAGATAATTGAACTAAATTGTTAACATGGGGACACTGGCCGTGGAAGCAAGTTTATTTTTTAATGACAAACTTGTAGGTTTCGTACAAAAACTCCTCTACTCCACACTTAACCATTTCAAGCTTACCTCTTTAGCAGTGCCCCGGCCGGTACCCAGGGCGACAACTGGCATCATGGTGCCATCGTTGAGCTCTATACAGGGTGCTTTACCTCCAGCTGCCAACTATAATAATAATAATAATAATAATAGTTCTTTATTTTCCTCTTCACAATGTATGTATGTACAGGTACATGATCTATCTTAAACATTTGTGAGAGGCTGGAGTCCGTACTAGGACAGCCTGTATGACAGATCTCCAGGCCCTCACCCCAGAACAGTGGACACTAATAGTAATTACAGATGTAATATTAAGAGGTTAGACAATAATTAGTATGTTCAATTTAATGTACTAAATTAATACTATTTTACCTTGCAGCTTTTTTTGTGTGTGTGTGTGTGTGTGTGTGTGTGTGTGTGTGTGTGTGTGTGTGTGTGTGTGTGTGGGTGTGTGTGTGTGTGTGTGGGTGTGGGTGTGTGTGTGTGTGTGTGTGTGTGTGTGTGAGTCCGAACTGAAAATAAATGATAAAAAATATAATTAAAATCCACTAAATGTAATTTATATGACATCTGATCGGTGTCTATTTCACCTCGTTGCAAAAAAAAAACTAGGAAAAATATTGTAAGTGGTTTCAGTGCTGGTATATTTCATTACACGTACAATAATAATACATTATGATACAAGTGCGCGAAGTTGGTCATTACAGTCGAGGCGGTATTGCACAGCCCGAGCCGCAAGGCGAGGCCTGTAATAGAGCCATTTCAGAAAATTATTTTTCAACACACTTGAATGCGGTTTATTACACACTAGTGCGTTTTACTTTTCATTGCCGCACTAGTGTTTTTCTTATTCCACTTTTTTTAATATCCGTAAAGAGGTTGTTACTTGTTACCAAAAGATTTATTATTTTGTAAATAAATAAACTTGTTGTACTTAGTCAAAATCTGATATGATAAGATTATACTTCATCTAATTATCTATTAAAGCATTTAAAAAATACAATATTTTAAATCATTAATTACCGTAAATTCTTATTAGAAATACATAATTATTTAGTTTAATATATTGTGGCTGAATGTTCGGTGTCTCTGGACTTAACCTGCGCGCGCATAGTTATTCAACCAAAGATACGGCGCGCGAAAAAATAAACCGCGCCATTTTGTGTTTTGTGCAAACATTTGTTCGTTTATAATTTGCTGATTTGTGACTGTAAAATGTCGATACCTAATTGTTTTTTTCCTCGCAAGTGTGTTGAAAAACGTCGTATGATACGCGTGTGCTTTGTTCATTACAGTTTTGGCTCTATTACAGCCCTCGCCTAGCGGCTCGGGCTCAATTCCGCCTCGACTGTAATGACCAACTTCGCGCACTTGTATCATATTGTACTATTATGATAATTATTCCAAATTCAAATTTTTGCACTTAAGCTTAACAAACATAAAATTGCGAGTATCATCGATTCTTCTATTTCGAAATAGATATAGGTACCTAAGTATCTTACGTATTTAACTTCAACCATATGTAGAGGTATCATTAATAACACACTTAAGTAGGTATGTTATGTGTGTAATCGAAACAAGGTTATTGATGTAAAAAGATTATATTCCACTTGTAACAATGGCAATTATCTCCTACATTACCTTAGATACCTACCTATATTAACTGATCTAATCATGTAGGTAATGTGTTTCTAGTATGCCTATGCATTAGGTTTACCTTCTTTATTGTATCAATAAATAATAATTGAAACAATTAAAAATAAGGAATATTTCACCGTCTACAATTATTTTACTAAACCATCATTAACTATAAAAAACCGGCCAAGTGCGAGTCAGACTCGCGCACGAAGGGTTCCGAACCATCCTACTAATATTATAAATGCGAAAGTTTGTAAGGATGTATGTGAGTGTGTGTGTGAGTTTGTTACTCTTTCACGCAAAAACTACTGAACGGATTTTCATGAAACTTTGCAGTAATAAAGCTTAGACATCGGAATAACATAATTTGTTATATAGAGATTTTTGAAGGGACTGATATTTAAATATTTAAGTGAGGCTTTCATACAACAGACCAGATTTTTTTTGGCGTTTTTATACATAATGGTACGGAACCCTTCGTGCGCGACTCCGACTCGCACTAGGCCGGTTTTTAGTATTTGTTGTTATAGCGGCAACAGAAATACATCATCTGTGAAAATTTTAACTGTGTAACTATTACGGTTCATGAGATACAGCCTGGTGACAGATGGACGGACGGACAGCGGAGTCTGAGTAATAGGGTCCCGTTTTACCCTTTAGGTACAGAACCCTAAAAAAAGATATAATTTTTACGTCACTGATCAAACACCGTGATGCGACCTAAATCAAAATGATGCGCCTTTAATGAGGCGACGATAATATATTGAATAATATTTTAATAATTTAAATCATATATTACGTGCTCAACCTATATTCTTAAATACCAATACTCGGACCGACGCGCGACGCGACGTCGAGGGTGATACCTCATATTTACTATGCTACATTCATCATAGCCGACTTTAATGTAGTCTTTTGAGTGAGGAAATGAATTTATACTTATTCAAAGAACCATTTATTAAACGTTTGTACGCACATGTATTCCTTGTTTGTGACATTTTTCTGCTGGTATACTGCAGTACCTTCTACAACCTATACCTATAGGTAGGTACCTCCTACAATACTTATTATATGAATAGTATCTATCTATGTTGCTTATATTTTAATACAGTTAATTGCAGTGAACCATACTTGTAATGTAGTGCTTATGATTTCGGTGTCACCATAAAGTGGGGTGTTCAATTCAGTTCAAAATGTTACGTTCACTTTAGTTCAATGACTTTCGATATTAATGTGACCCATTTGCAACATGAGATCAGCAAAAAACCTCGTTCTCGTATCATTCGATAATTTAGTAATTAATATTCCTTTACCTCTAAGCGTAAGTACCTACCTATTTATATTAAGTCTTATTTGATGTGACCCGTGGCCGTCAGTACAATACAACCAAAGGGCATCACCGATTCGTTGCCGGCCAAAAAAGAAGAAAAAAAACGTAGATACCTAGGTATCTATTACGATTAGGTATCTATATAATTATTTTATTATGACATAATTCATAGAATAAAATCAAATATAAATTTACTAGAAGCCATTTATTTTCTGATAAATTATTCATATTATAACAATAAATTAATTGAATATTGGAAAACTATAATATAATAACAGCTTTTCCACATGATTAAAGCGTGAGACGAGGCCTCTACCAATGCAAGCGAAAATAAATTTAATAAACATTATCAGTTATAAATATAATTATAATATCATCAGTTATAAATATCGTAGCAATTCAATTAAAAATTGTTTCAATAGACAAACTTTATTCAAAGTATTTTACCTTTTTAAAACGACATGAAAATACGAACAAAAGGCATAGACGACCTTAAACATTATTTTGACCGTGATCATTATCAATTTTAGTAATCTCCTGTCAAATATTGCAAAATAAAGTTACGTAGATAAAAAAAATCAACTCACAGCAACGGCTAAAGAGATCACACAGAGTATGAGCTTCATGTTCACTTATCTAATGACGCGGGCACACTGGCCCGGTCGCATCAGTAAATCCAGTTATATAATAACATTGAACAAAACACCGATCAGCCTTAGAACTGGTCTTCTGCTATACGCTTTTTTGGCTTATCTTGACTTGCAGAATTTGCATCTTGCTGAAGCTCTGTGACATTTCATTTTAAGTACTTCGGTTCTTATTATAAGTAACCATTTTAAAATTAAATCAGTCTGTTGACCTCAGCATCTCTTCAGACACACTCGTGAGCTTCTTGTCAAAATCAAAAAGCAATTGTGTATTATTTAATATTGAATCAAAACATCTTTAGCAGCCACCTAGGTCCTAGCGTAAGTATGTAGCAACCTAGCAACACATCGACGCTTGTGCTGCGAATACCTATTTTAAATTCTAATAAATGTATCCGACCATATCCAGCTAAAATAAAAAAAAATACACCACAGCGGTCAATATGTCCATAAAACAAATATTTTTACATCAGTCTTTAGTGGCCGCACAACTACCATAATGGGTTTTTGAACTTAAAAAAAATCATTGGCCGTATAATTATACTAATTAACTTAATATAACTTAAATATTCAGTCTACATATTTCCTATATCATATAGTAGGTACTTCACTCAGTAAGAAGTGATAGCCGAATGGTTTGAACGTTGAACCTCCGAACCGAGGTCCCGGGTTCGTATCCTGCACACACCTCTGCACAATTTTAAAATAAAATGAACTATCACTTCGTGAACAACTTCGTGAAGGAAAACCTCGTGAGAAATTTTGTACTCCTGGGAGTTCTTCATAATGTCGTCAAAGATGATGTGAATTAAGCACTTGGCCAGCGTGGTGGACTGTGGCCTGTAATCTTCACTTAATATTAGGAAATCCACGGCCAGACAGACAGACAGTGGGACAGAAGTTGCGATGTATTAACAATGATACAGATTTGGATAATAAATACCTAAGTATCATCCACCATTTCAATCTTAATCGCCGCTGACATTTTGAAAATCATTACAAACCTCTATTCATATTCATTGTCTCGAAATGTCGAAGGTTTCTACTGCCATGATATAAATTAAATTTTTATTTGCATTCTGATAAATATTTAGACTACCTATCTCTAGATCTTTTGAAGCGAAGTTCATGAACAAAATGAATAGCGAAACCGTAGGTAGAAGATATCATGATATTGTAAATTGTAAGTGAAATAAAATTAAATTTTAGTTATGTAAATGATATGACTTTTTTATTAACAAAGGTATGAAGTAATTTAGGTTTATCTTAAAAAAAATATAAGTAAACGCTGCAATAATTGAAATCAAATTAAAAAAATTATTTACTTTGAACTATTATATTATCAGTAGTAATGATGTTACATTTACTTTTAATTTCTTTGATTTTACAAACACCAACATTATTTTAAGTTTAGATCACAGTTTTTAACTATCAATAATTAATTGTTTCCAGATTGTTTTCCGTTCGTCCTACGTACTAGTAGAATCGTGTAAAACATTTGGTTTGGGATTCCCTTATTAAGTAACAAAATAAACGACCCTTAAACCTCATACATGTTTGAAGTTTTAAAACCAGGAACTAAATTTAAACATCGTTTAATAAAAATAAATACTGAGGTCAGTTAATTGGTAGGTACCTATGTACGGGTAGGTTTGTATATTGTTTTAAACAATTAAATTAAGAACGTCCGCTTCTTTCCTATATAAAATTACACAGTTGCATATTAAGCAATTCGATATAGCTGGGGAGCCGAAGAGGGGAATCTGGGATTTACTCGAGCGCGGCAGATTAAGGTACAGGGGATACCTTGTACCCAGTTAAGTACCTCCACCAAATATGAGCCCCATATATAAGTTCGAATTTTTTTTGCACATTATAATAATGGTAGCGAGTTTGCGTCACATCGAAATCGTCAGATTATTGAATGAGAGCTTTTTTTAGGTTCACTTAACACCCCCTTAGAAAATCTGACGTGCTCGATTAGATTTTTTCTCTCTCATTTTCAACCCTTACGTACGGTCACCCCCATCAAACAAACGATCAGATTAACATAGTAGGTACATTATTAAAAATACGTAGAACATTGATGCTATCAATATCTGAAGCGCTCGAGTATGTCCACATGGACAGTATTTTTTTACATATTTAAAAGTTTATAGCCGCTTCCCCCACCGATGAAAAGGTATACATTATATAACATTTTTTTCTTCTTATCATCTAAGCTTTGCAACCCAATAGGTCTCTATGACGCTCGAGTAAATCCACATTTTAGCATCGTCGGCTCCCGTACCAATAAATAATTTATTACTTTTGTATGTACCCTATTTGTTTTTTGTGGTCATTAAAGCTTAAATAAATAAATAATAAATACTTAGATAAAATGTACATCTATACGAGAATGTAAGATAACACATTAAAATTGCAATTATATTTTTAATGTTTTGGGGACTCAAGGTTTTATTTTTTAGAGACAAGTCTTAACTCGTTAAGGCCCATTTAAGACACATAAAGAAGCATTGCTAGTTATATGGATATACAAAGCGAATACCATTATCGATTGCACCATATTATGATACAATACAACGTTCTAAAGTGGTCCCTATAATTTGCATATTATGATTATAATTTAAAAAGCAACGATGACTTTATGAAACATTTGGATGCGCAAATGGTTACATGAACATTGTTTTGTTTTAATTTATACATATAAGTAAGTCTCTACCAGCGTACCTAAATATAATAAATAAAAAACAATAACCGACATGTACCTACCTATAAACCAAGGAATAGCCGAATTGTTTGAATCACAAATTTTCAAAAATTAGGTGTGTGTGTTTGAGAAACTTACTTTTAAAAAATCCGACTTCAACATCAAAAAGCAGAGATAACTCAAAAACTATTGACGCTCAAGTCAACCCTTCTTAGTAAAGTTCTCGTCACTACAAATTAATTAAGTCCACACTCCACGTTGAATCGTTGAGGAGTGCCCTCGGTTGTTTTTCGGCTTCATCTGATCGACTCCAGACCTTTATCAAATTGTAGTGCTTTATTTTTTTTATTCGATTTCTCTGGGATGCCATCATCAGATCCTGGCGTAAGTATCATCAGACCACCCATGGAATATTCGGCTCAAAAGCGACGAAAAATTGCTGAGCACACAAAAATGCATAGACCTGTACGGTCAAATTGAGAACCTCCTTCTTTCTTCTCTCGCTTCGGCAAAGGAAATCATCGTGAGAAAACCTGCGCCATTACGTAAGAGTTCTATTAAGTATGTTCTCAAAGGTAGAAGTAGGCTGTGGCATCACATTAGAAGAGGAGATGCGAGCCTAATAGTGGAACAATTATGTATAAGTAGGTTGCGAAACTTACGAAGATTAGACCTACCTTATAAGGGTAGGTAACTAACCCTGAAAAATAACTAAAACAGCATAAGCTAAATCTGTCACCTTGAATGGTCCACTTTTGTCCCAAAAACCAAAGTTAACAAACTTGCAAATACCAATAAGAATATTGTGTTGAGGCCACAATCAGTAGGGGAATTGTGCTTAAGATGACATACTTTTTCTTTCAAGGGAAATATTTAAAATAATTTTAGTCATATGAGATCAGCATCTTGCGTATATTCTAAAAGGTATCATAATCAACAAAATTATTTAAAATTCAGAACAATCAACGTCATATTAACTTTGAAAACAAACATCAATGGCACTTAGGTTGACATGTGTAAAATGACATATGTATAGGATAAGATGACATGGTACATTGCCACCAACTTATCTCTGAAATTGCAAAAGTTGGAACTAATGCCGTCATGATAAAAAGTCATTCATAAGTACAATGTGGTCATTCGTCTGTCAGTAACTACCTCTCGAATTGCGTCCGACAGCGCCTCTCTTCATTTCAGAGATAAGTTGGTTACTGTATGTCATCTTACACCTTAAGGGTATGTCGTCTTATCAATGCTAAAAGCCAGACCATTCGATTGTCCCTCACAGCTTCAATAGCCTTTTTTTCGCGTTTATGTTCATTAGTAAATGCCAGGCATTCTGTATAAAAAAAGAAAACAGGTAAGTTTTCCTATCCTATTTTACACGGATAAGATGACATAGTATGCCATCTTACACCCACGCCCTATATGTCATTTTACCCAACGGTCACAAAATTATGGTTTAAATTGTCACGACCATACCTTTTACGTTAGGATGCGTTTTTAGCTATATTTGTGCAGTTTAATAACCCATTTTTACAATTCAAATTAGTTTAAAGTAAAGACCCTTACCTTACATGTATTTTCACCATCAAACAAAACCGAAAGCAAACTTTTGAGCATGTCAAAATCACAAAAACGTGCACTGCTTGCCAGTCCGCGTTCTTATTCCGCCATACTGAATTTGAGTACTAGCGACATCTATGTAGACTCCCGTTAACGTCACAATTGCACTCTTAGCGCGAATATTTAAAGCAATATAGTAGGTGTGTCATCTTACCTGAGTATGCCGTCTTGAGCACATCTCCCCTATGTAGGACGCTTTCGTTCTCGGAACACGTACTCTTACTCTAAACGCACTCGCTGTTTATTGTTTGTATGTTTGATTGTTGCATTTAAAAAGAGAAAAGTAAAACTGATGAATCAAACAAATACCTATTTGTAGACGACTTTTTAACAGTAAAAGATAAGCGAATGGGGTCAAAGTTCAATGAACGTTCACTTTTGCTTTTATTTTATTGACAAAGTGCTTTGCTGATTCAGTAGAACAGATTAACTAACTGATTAAATTGAAATGTTGAAATACTGTTGTTGTTGGTAATTATTCGGTATAGGTAAACATGGAAGAGTTACGTACCTACACCGTAATATTCTCGTACAATCGTACAAATCGTTAACATGAAAGAGCTCAGTGAATTTCAGGAATAATTTTAATAGTTTCCAACCAAAAAAATTAATACTTTCCAAAAATATTTCGATATCCTCCATTACGAAAATAACAGTTCTTGAATATAAAAAAAAATGTGAAAATACATTACCTAATCAAATTAACTAGATTATCATTTTTGTGTATCGATAGGTAAACAGAGACGTCACACAAACATTTACTTACTTTTTTTCATACTATTATAGTAGATAGTCAAGTCATCTGATGGTAGGAGGTGGTCACCGTAGACCATGGACATCAGAATTTGTCGGTAGTAAAATAAAAAAATAAAATACACTACTTCCCCAGCTTTTAATATTAACACCAAGTCGTATGGCGACTGGCGACAGATTAAAGCGAGAGAGTCGTACCACCAAGCGTCTCCTCTTACAATACCTACTCTACCTACTCTATCTACACCCAGCAGGCATTTCGTTGGATGTAGGCGTTGCCGCGAAAGTCTATTGTAAATAGGAAAACGGATATTACGTCTTTTCGCAAAGGCCCACACCTAATCTATTTGTCCGAAACTAAGATGTGGCATTGTTGAAAACTTTGACAGTGTGCTTTAAATTAACAGTACGGTTAAGAATTTAACATTTACTTTAGATGGCTTTAGGTACACCTTAATATACCTAATAATTACAGGAGTAATTCTTTACCACTATTAAAATAACTGAGAGCTGTAGGGAGAAGACCTGCTTAGAGTAAAGGAAAGGGAGGTATGATGAGGTGGGAGGGTTCAGGTATTGTTATAGTCCAGAGAACAGGTCATCTTTCAGAATAGACAGATGAATAAAACAAATACCTACAAAGACAGAGTGTTTGGATCATTTAACAAAATGGATCGAATGACGTAACACGAGTAGGTATTTAATTTGACCTTTTATAGTACCAAATACAGGTATGGTTTCAAATATAATCGCTCTCCACTCCACCAATTCGTACCGGACCAGCCGTTAGTATGAGACCTACTTAGATATGAGAAAACATGCGTGATTAGTAGGCCATTAATAGGTTGAAGCGATAATAATTACATGACTAGGTATACAATGACAAGCTTAAAATTCAAATAACTGGATGTCAGGTCAGCACCTGCTACAAGATGTCGTAATAAGTATTATAGAACAGAACATTCTTAATGTAGTAACAACACAACATGTTACGTTGAAGTCTTTTATATTGATTGTATTGTAGGTACCTACACTATACATTAATCTTAAGACATTGTATTCGTCCCTTTGTGTTGGTAACGGGCAAACAAGATAGACGGCTCTCTTGAAGATAAAAGAATCAATAAACCTTCCTCGTGAATCACTTTATTCGTTGGGAAAACCTCAATGTACGAGTACCTACCTACCGTAGCTTCCTTCGTGCAATAATTTAATACACTTAAAATAATTACACATAGGCAGTCATACTTTGTTTGATGTTGCTATAGTTTTATTACATCCATAACTACGTCTGCGTTTGAATCTTGTATTTTTTTGTGGGTGGGAAAATTAATTATTATAAGATAATTACCTATAGGGGAAAGTGGCGTAATTGGGAACACTTAACTTCTAACGCTCATAAATAACAGAAAACAGACAAAAACATACCTAATCAACTTTTATTGTAACGTAAACTTTGATTATCTATCTACTTATCACTAGAAATAAAAATCTCAAAAATAAACTATTTATTAGAAATATTAATGAAAATCAAAAACCTTGTCGTTCCTTTTTACCCGATACCCTGAGGGGTAATTGGGATCGACCCGTGGGGGAAATGGGAATAAGTTTGAAGTGATTATGGACGACAAAATTAAGTCTCCATAATAACTCCATAAAATGGCATTGATGAGGCTCTCAAATAAACATAAAATCTTATTGATATCTCATGTACCTACAACTTGTTTTATTCAATTTTAAAATCTACCCGTACTTAATGAAAGACCCTTTATATAAAATCGATAAGGAAAAATAAAGTGAAAAATTACCTTTTGATTTTTTATGAACACAATTATAGGTAGGTACATCTTTGGAATGTAGGTACCTCTGAGGTATTTTGTGGAGTCGTTTCCCCTATTCGTGTTTATATATACTCGCCTGACCGCCATGCGCCATCTTCCTTACGCATCTACTATACTAATAAATCCTACTACCTAAGTACCTACCTACTAATAATATAAAGCTGAAGAGTTTGTTGGAAAGCGCTAATCTCAGCAACTACTGGTTTAAATTGAAAAAAATATTTTGTGTTGAATAGTCCATTTATTGCGGAAGGCTATAAACTATATTTGTATAACATTACGCTACGGCTACGACCAAAAGGCGAGGAGTAACAAGTTTTCCGAAGCGAACGAGGGCGTCTAGCATTTTAGGTATACCTACACTTACATTTTCGAATAGGCAGGTAACATAAATCAGAAATGATGAGATATAAAATATTTTGTTCCGTAGATCCGAGATCCGTAGATGAACACTACTAGCATACATATATAGCATACTACTAGCATAGCCCTCCGAATACATATGCCAGTTGAATTGGCAATATGCTGGCCATATAGTTAGAAGAACCGATAACTCTGACCTGACCTGACGACCTGAAGAAGACAGCCGGCTTCTACTGAATTCAGGACCGGTCTAGAGTGGCGCAGGACTGGTCCTATGTAGCCCAAGTTAGGGTAGGCCTATGTCCAGCAGTGGACGCTAAAAGGCTGATGAACGGAGGTGGTAGTTTGGGTTTAATAGGTGGTAGAGCCTACACCCGAAGTACCTAATACCACTATACCTGCCAAGGTTATTAGTACCATCTCTACTGTGTAATTCCTACCTAATTATTGTTTTAAGTATGATTGCACGGACGTGCAGTTTTCTGTCCGCTAACTTTACTAACCATATCCATTTGAGTCTTGTTCTGTGTCGGTTACAGGCAGGGTTGCCAGATGGACGGGAAATCCGGAATTTTGCAACTTTCCGAGTGTCCTCTAGGTAATTACACTTGTTTGTCCCGGATTCCGAAAGCCTACTTGTTTTTAATTTTATTGATATTTTAACGCGTAATGATTTGGTTTTTAGTTTTTAATAAGAAAATGGATATGTGGTGTGTGAAATTAAGATCAAGATCGTTTATTTTCATATTTATTACAACGGCATAATGGAATAGTCACGGAAATTATAAAATACTAGCTTTTGCCAGCGGCTTCGCCCGCGTGAATTTCGTTTAAACTTCACCCCTTTATTTCACCCACTTAAGTGTCATAAACGTAAGAGTAGATAAAATATAGGTATACTTAATCAGAAAGCTTCGAACTGCTAAGCTATCGGGAGTTACACGTGTTATTGTGAGTCAACCATAAAAGATAGACATATGCTGTCGTGGAATATTTTTTATATAATTTTAAGGAGAACATTTCCGTCATACATGATTTCTGTGTAGCTTTAACCATTAAGGTTGCACACGCGACGGAAGCTTAAAAAATGGAGTAACTTCTCCTGTTTCCCCAACATTTCCCTTCACTGCTCTGCCCCTATTGATTGTAGCGTGATGAAAAGTATACTATAACCAGCGCGGGAGTATGAAAAATAATTATACCAAGTTTCGTTAAAATCCGTCGAGTAGTTTTTGTTTCTATAACGGTTATACATCAGACAGACAGACAGACAGACAAAAATTTTACTGATTGCATTTTTGGCATCAGTATCGATCCCTAATCACCCCCTGATAGTTATTTTGGAAATATATTTAATGTACAGAATTGACCTCTCTACAGATTTATTATAAGTATAGAGATAGAGATAGATAGATATAGATAGATTATGCGGCAACTCTGGTCCCTGTTGTCATGGGATGGGACTCATGGGCGGTAACGAAAGATCGGTGCTGCATTAGATGGCTTGCCTAACTATTCATTACTTTGAATAAAAAAAACCAAGCACTTAGTATCTAGATCAATATACAAACAGGAAAAACAGGCTAAATATCAAGTGCCTCGTGCATTAGAGAATACTAAGAACGATTTTTTAATTGAATTAATAAGTACCTATACCTACTTACGTACATAGGTAAATATTATGTGTATAACTATCAACAACCTTTGGTATTTTAACAAAATATTTTTATAAATTATGTGTTAAAAAACTTTATATTTTTTATTAAATTACCTTTTTATTTTTTATTAATATTTCTGGATGGACCGGGAATTCCTCGACTGGATAGATAGACCTACTGTTTAGTAAAAAACATCCGCGTTCATACGGAGAATCCCGACCTGGGTTGTGTAAGGTATTTTATGTTGAGAGTACTTACCTACTCACGGTCTGTCGATTGAATTTCTGTGGGCCTCAATCGCATAGTTACGCCATATGGTCCCGGGTTTGATGTTCGGGGCAAGCTATTTACAAATTCATTCATTCTCCCCACTATGAATTAGTGCCAAATAGCACGATGAGCGTTTACATTTCATTGTTAAACTCCAACCAGACCAATAACATAATCTACAAATCCAACTAAATAGGTACGTACATAGGTACATCAGATCTACCTACTGACGAAAATATTTAGTGAATGTGAATTTGCAATTTCCTTTATCTTTAAAAACGTCACTCGTATCGGAACCAGCTCAACAGGCTGTGCTCTGAATACTTTCACCGAATGCCCATTTGATACCGAATCAAGAAGTAGATCGCATGCATTGATTAGAAATCTACAGGTCAAACCATATCAGGCATGACAAGTGGCCCATTCACTATCCTGCATAGTACCTAATCCGCGCAGGATAAAGAAAGCATCGGAATTATGCAGTTAAACGCGACATATAGGTTCTTCAATTAGTTTTATGATTTCTTTGGTAGTAAGGTAAGTAGGTAGGTACCTACTCGAGAACAGGCTGCCAGGCTGCATGCAGACAAATGAATGGCTCGCTTCAAGAAGTCCAAATTGACCAAATTCAAATTTAAAATGATGACGCAGGAACATACTAGCATATATTTTTTGCAAGGTAAGTATTTTTTACTCATGACAATAAAAATAAAGAACTTATTTTTATTCATTCAGATTCAGACCTTGTTGTTATCAAAAAAATTAATTACCTATTTTTATAAATATGTGTAGCCATGACACACAAATAAGTAATAAAATTCAAGAACAAAATAACAATTAATTTTATTAACAGGTATTCGAAATGAACTTTATCGATCTGACAGCTTAAAACCTCTGTTATCAATAGATAAAGTTTAATAGCTTAAACATTTTGTTACCGCCATTATTTATTGAAACTTTATTGTAAACTGTAATGGCCTAGAAGTTTAAAAATTGGGTTCTTGAACAGAGGTTAAAGGTTAGATTTCTGCACGCTATTCTAGTTTTCTCAAAAAAAATCTGCGTAGCTACGCAGTTATTAATCGGTATTAAAAATGAATTATCATACGCTTTGAAAAAACAGGCCACCGTAAACCGGCATGCAAGACGTGCACTGCACGCTGGCAGCACGTCGGAGGGGACGGCAAATGGACCACGGAGGGGCAATGAGAGACATTATAGTGTCGTTCTAATTCAGCCAGATAAGAGGTGATGTTATGTTCCTACCGCGGAATAGAAAATAAACTTAAGTAGGTACTTAAGTATTCTGTGGTTGGTACTTTTGAGGACTATGAGTATTGCCTGTTTAAAAGTGTAACTGGATCGCCAGTTCAAGATGTTTCCAAAATACCTTTGTTTTCTGTAGATTTCTCTCAAAGATAACAAAAAACCACCACAGTTTAGCTGCTAAACTTCATTGTAATAATTTACTATGTACATAAATGTCGACTCGGTTAATTAATTCCAGATTATCATATTATCACATAATGACGAACACGCACCAGATGCATTCAAAAATGATAATAGCCTTTGCCTATAAATCGTGGCAGACAGTCTCCTACAACTTAGAACATCGGTTGGTAATTTATTCACTGCGACTAATAACTTGTTGCAAATTAGCATCAAATTAAGTTTCTAAACTGCTTATCTTTCGCGTAAAAATACGTTGAATCGAAGTTGAAATAGGCTATAAGGAAAACAAACAATAATGAAAGTATGTACCTAAGTATCATTGATAAGATGAACTACCAATTAATGAACCATCATATTCCGGCTGAGGTCTTGAAATCCAGTAAAAAATAAAAGCCATTAAATATTCGAAACAAAGATTTAAATAATTTCTTATAAATGATTTTCATCCTTTTTATATAGCGACGGTAAATGGCGATCAAAAATTATAAAATAAAAATAACTTATAAGTATTCCGTAGTAGTACGCGGAAAAAACCCCCATGCACGAACGAAGCAACAGCTAGTGTACCTATATATATACAAACAACAAGTATTGAAGTTACCGGAATATCGTTATCGTTATTGAGGATAAAAACGCAAGAGTTAGGTAATGATTATTTTGTATGCCACATAATCCTTTTGACTTTTGACAACTACTGTACAACTATGTCGGGTAGGAGCCTAAGGCTGCTTTTCCACCAGATATGTGCTATGCAGCTATGCTGCGAGGATGTAATAGCTAAGCTGTGAAACATTTTGACCGTTTCCACCGATACTAAGCTGTGTAGCGGTGCGAGTAAGATTTGCTATGAAGATGCGCCGCCGCAAAGTAGCTGCGGGAGGAAGATGCGCAGCTCGAGCTATGCGCGGGCCTACTGTAGGTAGGTACTCTGCTTTGCACATACATAGCTACACCACTCGCGACCATCCATAGCACGCATCTATAGCGCGCATCCATAGTACACATCCACTGCACGCATCCTTCCATATAAAAACATATCTTAGTTGAATCCGTTTCCACCAGTGCTGAGCTATGTGCATCAATGAATACTTATGATTGGTGGATATCAAACGCATCCACAGAAACGTAGCATGGCACATCTCTGGTCGAAAAGCACCCTTATAAAAGAAGGTACCTAAAGTCGATACAATTAAGAACCTAAATCTTAAAACTCGTATTAAAATTATCGCCTTTAAAGGCTATACATGCCACAACGAAATAAAAATCGGTCGCAAACCGGTGATGATTCAATTAGCCTAAGCTGCCACACTTTGGGAAGACATAACTGTAAAGACGTTTACGCGAATGGTGAGACGCGTCGCACGTTTGCCATCCATATTATAATAATTATAGTGCGGCACTTGCATTCACGCGACTCGACCACGACTTTACAACCACGATCCTTACCGATTGTAACGGACGTGACGTAAGCTGATGCATCCGCCAGCTAAATTGTGCCTAAAGGAGCCGCCTGCCAACGCATCACGTAGCCTTAGCCTTAGTTAGAGCCAAAGCCAAGCCAAAGCCACCGCCCGCCATATTGATGATTCCCTCCAGCCACAGCATGGCAGCCGTCACAGCCAGACGGTGGAGCGGAAGGTGTCAATATAAGCCGAAGCCATAACCTTAGCCTTATCTGTAGCCATTGACGATACTTTTTGCATGAACTGATGTTATTTGAAAAAGAAAGATGTGACGTTGACGAATTTGATTTGGTATTCTATTCGATGTATTGTCATTGAGCAGAAAATTATAAAATCCTAAAGTAAAAATAGTCGTATTATTTCCCTTCTTTTACATTCAGAAGTGGATAATAATGTTAAAAAACATAATACCTACGTCCTAAGACTGGAAAGAGTAAAAAGCAATGGTCGAAATCGAGAGCGATAAAAGTATTATAGAAGGGGAGACTTGGGCGTGGAATTGTAATGCTTTGGACGTGGATCAGCGCTTCTGGACATTAGGTGACTTCTGTATTGTTTTTTACTTTAATGTTTAGCCAGATAAGGTATTACGAGAACCTATAAATGAGATTTGGTAATTTATTAGACTCGGTTGCTATTAAAGAAATACATTGATCAAGTTGGGCAGAGACAGGATTTCTTTTTGGATCGTGGAGAGATACTCGCGTTTGTATTTTGTTGTTACAGGTCAGATAATGTTCAATTCCAAGTGCGTATTGCCGCTAGTAGAGAAATGTTGAGGATGGATCTCGTGGAACAGCTGAACAGAGTTAAATTTTATGCCAATGACGAACTGATAAGTATACTTACTACGATATGGAAAATAGTTTTCAAGATGCAATGCCATATTTACTTGGAAAGGAAGAACTGTCTAATCTGTCAGATAAAATTTGTGAAAGCCCTCAATAAGAATCCATAATCAGTCTGAATAAACAGAAGAGCCTTGTCAAAATGTAAAGAGAAATCCGTGAATGCTTATCAGTTTTATAAAAATGATCATTACGTGGAGGAGTATATCTCAGCATAAAAGGTGATGTATGCCATTTCATGTCGCTGTCATCATGCTGTGCAAGTACAAGTCAAGTTGTTGCTGATTTTGTTAAATTAATAACCCTTTGTGTGCGTTCCAATTGCGGGACGCAATTGTTGCAGGATGGCCGATTGTAACGGACGTGACGTAAGCTGATGCATCCGCCAGCTAAATTGTGCCTAAAGGAGCCGCCTGCCAACGCATCACGTAGCCTTAGCCTTAGTTAGAGCCAAAGCCAAGCCAAAGCCACCGCCCGCCATATTGATGATTCCCTCCAGCCACAGCATGGCAGCCGTCACAGCCAGACGGTGGAGCGGAAGGTGTCAATATAAGCCGAAGCCATAACCTTAGCCTTATCTGTAGCCATTGACGATACTTTTTGCATGAACTGATGTTATTTGAAAAAGAAAGATGTGACGTTGACGAATTTGATTTGGTATTCTATTCGATGTATTGTCATTGAGCAGAAAATTATAAAATCCTAAAGTAAAAATAGTCGTATTATTTCCCTTCTTTTACACGATATTGCTTTCACTTTTCACATGGGAAGATACTTTGTTACATATCATTTATTTAGGGTATTCTTGAGAAATTGATTGTGTTGGGATAAGAAATACTGATACCATAAACTATGTACCTATAATAAAATGATGTTATTATTAATATTGGTATGACGATTATGTTGTATTAATGTATGTAGGTACACGAGTCATTTATCCACTTACAGCTATTCTTAATTATCCATCCATAAGTTATACAAGTTAACGTAATTATAGTATTAACAAATATCACTAAATATATTCAGACTTTTGAACATTTGCTTTGTTAATAACACGGAGATTAATACACGATATATAACATAGTGAGATTCGTCGTTACAGAAGGTACCTAGGTGCTTTATTTAACATCCATAGATACCCAGAAATTTAAAAACGTTAAGTACTGTTAACGTTTTTGCACCGTTTTTGAATATCTCACGATACCTACCTACCGTATCCTAAAACTTCGTTTGGGTCATCCGTTCTAAAATCCTTTATTTAGCTTTACGTTTTAATGGTTAAACCGCGTGAATGATTTTGACATCTCAGCCTTCTTAAATCCATGTGGGTACCTTCATTCACAACATCGTCAGGTCGTCGTAGGCTATGGTCGTAGGTCGTCACGATCGCCACATACGAGTATATCACAGTCGTATCGTCAGCAAAAATGTTCTTCTTTATTAGCATGGCATACAATACGGAGACAGCCCCTTACCTCGCGCTCATACACGCGATACGTGCAGTCATTCGCTCGTGCGCCAACATTCCGTTAGTTGGTTACACTCGCGTCTTCACTTTTCACCGTTCGCTAAGACGTCAATACTCCGTCAATTTACATAGCAAGAACCGCGCAAAACGCGAATATCGTAAGATAAATAAATAAAAAAGTTTCGAACTTATGGCGGGAATTAAAATGGGGCGCCATTACTTATTTTTTGTAATGCTGTTTTTGTCTGTGTCTTTGTGCGAAATGAAGAGAAGAAAAATGGATTATCCCACAGAGAAACAACTAACATTGCAGAGGAAAGAAACTACACCAGTAGACTTTACCAGACTCGTTGTGATGAGGGTTGTGTATGGGATGGCAAAAGTACTAGGTTTTCAAGAGCCAGTGAGTGAAATATTAAATGGTGCGTTTGTGCCCCCTGGGGCAGACGACGATGATGATTTCGATGATGATGATGATGATGGTCTTTTTGATGACTATTGATTTTATTCACCATTTTAATATCCCTAAAATACTTCCAGCACTGAATCGAGATAAGTACACGTGTGGTTAAATTTGTTATTGTATTAGTTACTTATTTGACACCAAATAAAATGCATTTATTTTTTTTACTAGTAATTTAACTTGCTTAGATTTTTTTATATATAATAAGTACGTGTTTATTTAATGAAATTGGAATGAACTTCCTTATCGTCGCTTGGTTTACCCCTCTAACGAATAAAAATCGTGTACCTATTGTCTATGGACCTGCCTGAGGATGTACCTACATTAAAATTTGTAGGTAAACAGGAATTCGTAAGGTGCCTTCTAAGTTTCTACTGATTATATTTTCTCATTTCACTACGTCAAAAAGTTTTAAACTTATATCAGTGCATGAGATAAAATTAATAAAAATTAAAATAAAAATAAAATGAATATAAAAGGAGCTTCGTTCCAAAACAGAATGGGACTTCTCACCCCGCTCTTTCTTAGTGTATAATTTTGTATACTTTAGTAAGAAATCTTTGATGATCTAATGTCTAGATAGAACATCGAATCCGCGCAAACGTGTAAAAAAATTGTGGCTAACTGTTAGCCACAATTTTTATAGCATTACGCACACATAGACAATAGACGAACGTGTAAAACATCGCCTGCACGCACACATGCTTGATATTGTTGCTTTGTTTTTTTGTTTTCATTGTAGGGCGACGCTCAATCTAGATATTAGATCATCAAAGTAAGAAATATTGTAATTACAATATGATAATGAATTTAATATCTTGACTTTGTTTATGTACATATAAAATATTTAATATATTGTTAAGTATTGCTCATTAATTTATTGTTCATGTACCTGGTAGTTAATAAAAACAATGTTTTTGTAACATCATTTAATTTATTTATTGTAAATAAACTGGATTTATAAATTATTTATATATTGTTCTAATATTAATTGAATTTAGACATGTATGTTTTCCGTCCAAAAGTATGAAACTTTAAGCATTATAATTTTTTTTGTTCTTATATGTCTGTGTGTAGAAACATCAGACTATGATTTTTAATATTTTAAAATGCAATACAAAAATAAACTTTTTCATGTCAGTCTTACATTCCATTTGATAACCCTAACATAAATTTAAATTCCTTCATTATTCCCTTGACTATTTTTCAATTTTCAATTGAAACAGACTTCGTCATAAATCCTCATTACAATCAAGGAACCAGGAATGATCATCAACAAATTGTCTATCTTGTGTGCATACAATATCCTCATCATTATCTTCAACCTGCAGTTCTTCTAAATCTTTAGAAATGTTATCAAAACAGCCTTTCATTTTCCTTATTAAATCACCCCACTTTAGTTTTGTATTACATACAGGGCAGTATCCATCTATGGGAATGTATTCTCCTGGTGGTAAAAAATTGTCAGCCAAACATGTAATATGAGCTACTAAGTCACAGTTAGCATTTAAGCATGTTAGTTGTTTTTTGGCATTCAAATAACTGTGACACAAGACACATTTTACTTGCATGGGATTTAAAGTTTGACTATCTTTGGAAGCCTTTAGATTTCTGCTCTTTACAGCACCATGGCATATTTCCATATGTTCTGGGGGTTGCCTTTCAGGCTGAAACAAAATTATGAGTTTTTAATTGAGAATTTGATGAGTAACATGGTATAATAATAATATTTTAATCAAGTGTAATTAAATAATTATTACATGAATTTCCACAAAATATTCATCTTCCAACCATCTTATTGTCAATGGTAATCTGCACCATGGTCCTACATTGAGCATCTCACTTAAAACTCTAAGTTTAAATTGGAACTCAGATTCTTTTCGAGGAATCTTCTTTAAATTCAAATGTTGGAGTCTTATGGTCTTATTGGGATTTTGCCAGGCCCATTCAAACTAAAATGTCAAAAAGATAAATTTATATGAGAATTATCACTGAAAAAAATATATATTATATTATAGTGATACACTATGACTTACTCTTAAGGCAGATATATTGTTGGGAAAACCATGGATTATCATCACCATTTTCCTGAAACACAATATTTATTTTTTATCCATAATTACTGGAATATGCAAAAATTTATGTCATCCTTCCCATTTATTTATACTTACTTATTAAAATTTTGGTTAAAGATAAGTAAAAAAATACTTTTTGTCAGTTTCAGTGGGCTTTTTAAAATTATCATTTGCTTGATCATTTTCCTGATTGCAAATCTTAATGGCTCTCTATTTTTCTGAGTGTTTTGATAACCCATACTGCACATTTTATAATTACCTGCCTAGTTACATTTCATATCTTATTAGTTCAAACTTTTTCTTACATGAATGTTTTTGTTACTTTCTATTTCCATCATACTGAGTAATATTTTAAAGATTCTAGGATATACAATTGTCACATTAATATTTTATAAGAACCAGCACAATAGCAACCGAGCAACCAAGTAACATTAAGGCTATACAACTATCAAATTGTACTTTCTCATACAATAACACACTTCAATGGTTCCTACCTATTTCATATCCACCAAAGTTACTTGAATCAATGATAAAGATGATGAATTTTATTATTATTCAAATTGTATTGGGTGAGTAAGATATAATGAAATTATAGGTTTTATGTCGAAAATGTTATTTATGGACCAAATGGCACAATGGATATCATGAAGGACCACCATTCAGAGAGACCTGGGTTCAATTACCAATAGGGTGGAAATTTAAATGACGTGTTTAAATGTCAATTCTCAGCCTTGTCTCTATGACCATGGTGCCCCACCATATAGAATCCTATACTCTGTATGTGTTTGGTATGGCAGAACTGAAACTGCCTTAACCCTCTACCGCATATGGCACCATATATGGTATCATGACTTTGCAATTTTTTTTCTCCCTAATCAACTGTCGCAAATACGTTGTTACCTAATTAAATACGTAGAGATATTATTTAGCTTTGATGAAAAGTAATTGGTTTGCCTAAAATTAGATAACATTCAAATGTGTGCTTATTTTTGAGTGAGTGGTCGATGTATGTCTCTTGAGGTGGACGAAACTCAATTTCAAGAAAGGAAAACTAATATAATTATTCAATTTTTTCGTTTAATAAAAATATTTTCATAATTAACACAACCTTCACTAAGTTAATCAATAATAAATTTTCCTGATTTAAACCGTTTTCCACTGTTTTCACACGATTTTCACCTGGCACCAGATATGGTTTCGTATGCATTGAGACAATTTTTGGTTTGGACAAATATGGTTCAATATGCAATAATAAAAATTTTACACTGACTATCACATACACGATATGACTATATTTTATATTAAACCTGCTATATACTTGTTATTTTGTTTCTGTAGAACGTAGTTTTTAATGCCTTTTTGACTAAATGAACCTTCGTCACTTTCATGGTGAATTTTATGGTAAATATTGAATATCCCCTTCCCACAGAGACAATATTCAGAAGATGAAAATCTGGCAATGATTGTGACAATTTGAAGATATTCAGTTATGCCAAATACAAATAGTGACAGTACTGAGTACACAATATAACGACTAGATACACTTAACGAGAAAAAAAAGTCAGTATACCCTCAATTTAGTAAATAAGTCTTCACATGAAAAACATGAGTTTATGCACATGATTTGGCTGTATGTTATCTACATTTGCTGTAGATGTTTAATTACCAAGAGCTGGAATCACTTTCGACTTCATTTTAGACAATAATATTTTTTCAGTTATTTTTTATTATTTATTTTATTACTTTCTTATTGGACTCAATGCATACGGAGACATTATATGACCGAGTGATTTTTTACGTGAATGCATAAGAAACCATATATGGTTTTGAAAATTAAAATCTAAACTAAATGATTTAGATTTTTTATTTCTCGACATATATATGTATTTATTAGTATATAAATAAAGAGTTTTACATAGTTAAATATTTTTTAATCATCTCCTTCATAATTCATGCAGTAGAGGGTTAAGTAAATTTTTATTATGAGCTAAATTGAACATTTGTTTTTAGCGGCGATTGGTCTTTTCATATTCTCCACGACTCAAGTAAAGTGTGAAGATAGTGTGTACCATTATTTATTTAATATTATTCACTTACCATGGGCCTCTGTTGCTAGTGCGATAAGCACCCCCCGCCCAAGTGCCTCTATTATGTTGCATTAACCGTCTATTTGGGTCCCTAGTATAACCAATGTAGGTTCTTCCTTTAAACTTAGGGTTTATATTGTATAACAAATAAACTCCAAAGAAGTCTACTATTAGCTCTGGCTCTGCCATTTATGATGCATTTATTAAACAAATAAAGATGAAGATGTAAACAAAAAATATACACTTCCCAAACAATTAAATACGAATAAATATTGGGTGTATTTCTATAGAAACAGAATTGTAAAATACATTTAATTATGTAGCCACTAAAAGAAAAGTAAAAAATCTCATAAATATAAATAAATTTACTATCGACTATTATTAGGTCCAAATAAAAAACATTAAATTATAATTTCATTATAAATCACATTATTTTTATTTTGAATCAAAATCAACAACAGTTACCTATTTTATTATCTCTAATGACATTGACAATTATATTGACAATGACATTTTGGTTTATATTATATCGATGGAATGGTCGCGTTCCAGTTGCGAACACAACGCTCATAACACATCACAAATCGTTCAACATCAGGAACGTTTTGTGTGCAGTGATGATGACGTCATTATTGTCGTTCGCAACGATCCAACAATCAGTTGGGGGTTATAAGCATAGAGATATTACACTAGAGGGCAGAAGCCAGGCTTCAGAGCGTACCTCGGATAAAAAATTGGTTGCCTGTAAAGTCGGTATACGGGCGAAAGTTTTACGTGACAACGACTTTGAGTGGTAAAATAATTTTAATGTGAATATTCATTCGTATAGTAGGAAGAAGGATGAAATAATAGTAACAATTTAAAACATTTATTTATACAAAGAATTATATTTAAAACATTGTAACACCATCCGCCATCTAGCGCTGCTAACCGTTAGACCATTAACCATTAGTCACAACTAAGTGAGGTAACAAACTAGATTACTCTACGTCTCCAGAGATGGCGCTGTACCATTTTCTGAAACATGCCAACGTGTGTACGCCGTAGCTACTATAAGTAACGTGAGCGGAGCTACTAACGCAGTTTCTTGAAGTGCCACCCGGCAAACCAATTTATAAGACGTTGTCACGTCAAAAGAGACAAAATCTTTAGTAATCACCTTTCTCTTTCTGGCGAGGCTTCAGAGCGTCCCTAGGATAAAAAGAGACGAAATCTTTAGTAATCACCTTTCTCTTTCTGGCTCGTCGGGATCGAAGAGAGATAGGTAATTACCGTTATCGTTGTTTCTCTTTCTAACCGGGGCGATTACAATGTATGGGTAGCCGTATGGTATGGTTATACTCTAGTGTAATATCTCTATGGTTATGAGCGGTCTACCTCGTCTGTGTGAGCGCTGTCAAATTTTGAGCGCTTTTCAAACATGTATATAAGATGGTAACGGAAAAAATACTTTTCTATGATTTTGAAACATGGGAAGTAGACGAATTACTTTCTGAAAAATAATTTTCTCTTTCGGAAAAAACAATTGTGTGTAATTTTTAATGCTCGTGAAATTAACCAGTAGATTGCGAGGTTGATCGTTAGGAATTACAAATTTTAACCTAACTAACCTCTTTAAGTTTCTGCCATATTTCCTCAAGCTCGCTATTTGTTATGTTTACATCAATTCCAATCCGTTCCACTGGTGTATAAGATTGCAACGCTCAAACCTAGTGGAGCACGGAAACAAGATGCTGTGAGCGTGATCGTTCTAAGTGGTACGCAGCCAGCCCCAGTAATATATAGGCCGCGTTCTGTCACTAGCCCATAACACTCATAGAAACGTGTATTATAATGGTAACAAAAGCGTTCCAAAGGATTATGGACATTATGGTCGTGCGCAACGTGGGCTCTATGGAACGTTACTGTCAAGTCAAGACAACTGTCAAATTTTGTTTACAATTTTTTTGACATTACCTATTGTTTTGAAGAACTTTTATTTGGATTAAAATTTAAAATCTTTAAATATAAAATTGAAGCTAAAAGTCTACATAACTTTTATTCCGATAAAATAGAGAAGCTATAAGTAAAGAAAATGTCAGGAGAAAGTTCAAAAGAAAACAATTCCAAGTTATGTGGAATGTAAGTACCCAACGTATCCTTTACTTTATGTAGGTACTTAAGAGATACATTGCTATAGCGCCTATAGCAATAAAAACTCTTCTTGGGCTAACAGTTTATTGAAAAATATTTTTGAAATCAACTTACCTACCTAAGAAGAGGGATAAAGTTTAGTATGTGGACCGTTGAATTGGGTAACCATATTTTTATACCTAACTAGAGAACCGCCCTCGCGTCGCTTCGGGACCCGTAGTAAACAGCCGCATAGGTCCCGCTCCCGTAAGAATCTCGGGATAAAAAGTAGCCTACATGTTATACTGGAATATAAGCTACTATGCTCAATCAACATCGCGACGCGATGCGGCGAAGCGCTTAGTTATTTTTAAGCAAACTTACCCAAATTTTTAAACTCGCTATATCTTTTGAATGGAGTGTCCGATTAAAATAATTTAAACAGCAATGTAAAGGTATTGAACTACTGATAAATAAAAAGTAAGTTATTTAGATAAGTATAAATAGTAAATACCATAATATGAATATCGACATCTTATTTTCGTTGCCGATTTAAATAGTTTGTTAAATTATAAAAGTTTTTATATTGGCGCAACTATAATACTTAGATATACCCTACCGCGGACTTTTCTGTAGATAATAATGTGGTCTACAAAATCGTAGTACATTATTTTGCTCCATCATCAATAGTCATTGCAGCACACGCGATTTAAGGTATTTCAATAGTGATTTTTATCGACGGTGGTTTATGTTATTGAAATTTTCGCAAGGATCCCTTATTTTTTTCAAAATAAAATATAGCCTATGTTACTTCGGAAAGATGTACATTCATAATGGTGAAAGAATTTTTGAAATCGGTCCAGTAGTTATTGAGCCTATTCAATACATACAAACAAACAGACAAACAAAAAAATATTACCTCTTTATAATATTAGTTTAGATAGAGTTTAGTTTAAGGAATATTTACGCAAAATTTCAGACTGCGGAAATCAGTAGTTTTTTTTATCGAATTTTAAAGTCTTCACCTAAACAGTACTAAAACGCCTAAAACACGAAAACTACCCCCTCAAAACACAAGAAAAGGGTGTGGGGATGTAGGGGGTTGAATTCCGGTTATAAAAATGCCACCCACAACAATCTGCGACACACAGTTTTTGATAAAAATAAAAAAACCATTCTAACCTAACACTACAGCTAAGTACATAGGGTCAGTTACGACAATCCAAGTGCAAGTAGGTAGGTATGTCACGATTAAATGACTCTGTCACATATGTCGACCGAACCCCACTTCGTAGAGTGTGTGTGAATGTGCGCGCAAGTGTGTGTGAGAATTACTCACACATACTTGCGATTACTTACTAGGTCAATAGAGTAGGATGAAAAAATAGCGGTAAGAATGGGGGTAGCGGGGGGACGCGGGGGCCGTAGGCCCGCCGTAACGGGGGGTCGGGGGGCGAAGCCCCCCACCATAAAAAAATATAACAAAAAGCCAACCACACTCTAGTTGGGTATAGGTTAGGTTCGACTGTAATAGAACCACGCAGAAAAAAGGGACCCCCGAAGGGGGTCCCGTCGACATATTTTTACAACACTTTCTGCCCTAATAGGTAGAGATTAGCTAATTTAAACTTAGACCGTATTAGAAAACTGACCCCATGTATGTAGCTGTAGTGTACAGTACAGTGTTAATGTTAGCACTTTGAGGTTAGAATCGTTTTTTTTTTGTTTTTCTCATAAACTGTGCATCGCAGAGCTTTGTGGGTGGCATCAATGTAACCGGAAATCAACCTCCTATATCCCCATACCCTTTTCTTGTATTTCGAGGACCTAGTTTTCATGTTTTAGTCGTTTTAGTACCTTTTAGGTAAAGATTTTAAAATTCGATTAAAAAAACTATAAGGCTCCGCGTCTCAGGCTTCAGGGTGGAACTTCCCCTCATCCCCCCCCTAACCCATCCCCACCCCCACACCCCTAAATTCAACGGTCCACATACTAAACTTTAACCAAGAAGAGTTCTCATCGTCATTGGAATAACCGGGTCCTATAATTGTTTATCTAATCCATAAAAATTTTAGATGTGAAGAAAACATAAGCAAGTACTGCTGTCCACGTTGCGATATATTATATTGCTCACTTGTCTGCTACAAATCAGAAAAGCACTCTGAATGCTCAGAGGATTTCTATAGAGACTGCATTAACGAGGAACTGGCTTCCCATAATGTTGACGAAGAATCCAAACAAAAAATGATTGATATACTAAAAAGAATGCATGAAGAAAGCACCGAGGATCTAGACAATATTCCGGAGGAAGAAGAATTAGATTCAGATGACGATGATGGTATTGACTTGCAGGAGAGAATCAAGGATTTGAATTTGGATGATGCTGATGCTGTGTGGAATGCTCTTACTGCAGATGAGAAGAATGAGTTTCAGGCCTTACTGGACCAAGGTAATGCATAAACAATACTACAATTGAAATATAGTGTAGGAGGAATCGGCGCATTCGTACCGAAAACTATTCCACCTCAATTTTTTTATGCGATCCTCTTCAAATTGCCCTCTTAATGATATAAATGCATGTTGCCAGGGCGCAACCCGGTGCCTTTTTTTTTAAACCGAAATTTTTTAATCAATTGCAAGGAATTGTTATTTTTCAACCGGACAATTTTTTTTTATATTCTTCATTGAAATACCAATAAAAAAGGTCCTATGACTTTTAACGATAAAGTTAATATTTTTAAAGATATGAATTTTTAAAGGTTCGAAAAATCTCAAATTTGGGTACTTTCGTCCCATGAAAAATATATTAAAACAAAAACATAATGTCTAAGTAATATTTTTTTTTAATTCTCTATACAATTGTTAATAATATTGTTAAAAGAGATTTTAAAAAGTTTCATTGTTTATATCTTTTTTTTAATTGTTAATTCCGCGCGCTCACAAGTATGCGTCGCTTACCTTTAAGTATCGCTGTCTGTCTCTGACTCATGCGTTGCATCGGCCTCTCTGTGTCTTGAATCATTAATTATCATTTATCTTAAAAACTATCAACTTTATCAAGATTGTTAAAGAGAGCAATGTTATTAATAATTAAATTGTCTACAATTTGTTTTTAATAAAAAAATTTCTGAAATCAATTTTTCAAAAGTTATTCAAGCATAAATCGAAACATGTAATTAAAATTACTTTTTTATCAGTTTATATTACTTTTTTGTTATTATCATAGTAATTTTTGCATTTATATCAACAATAATAAGATATATGGTATTTGACTATTTTTTGAAATCACAATTATTTATAAATAATAGAAATATATTGGGTACGCACTTGAATGTTTAGAAAAAACATTCAAATGAATTAAATAAAAATAATTTTACGTATATGTATCATAGTGTGTGTATGATTGTGTCTAAGTAAGAAAAAGATTCTTTTCTTTGTTTTTTATTCTTTCAAGGTTACTCTTTCTATAAAACCTCGAGATCGTTGTTTGTTATTGTGACAAAATTATTGATTATGTCGGATCAGGAGGCAAGCCAAGCTAAAAGAGCGGTATGTCAGGGTTAGGAGATCCCATGTTGCAGGGATTAAGTAGTCACGAAATAACAATGAAGGTTTATTTTACACACGTAAGAGATATTACAGAGATTAGGTATTATTAAGAGATTATTTTAAGAGATATTACAAAGTTATTACAAAAGATTAATTTACGCACTAATCACCCTAGTTACAATTAATTATAATTCCCAAAATAATAAAACAATATTGAAATTGTGACGAACAGAACCGTAGTTCTCTACGTTCGTTTCGTATAGTGGTAACACAACCACCCGAAAACAGTATTAAACTGTGGACGAACAGAACCGTAGTTCTCTATGTTCGTATAGTGGTATCACAACCACCCGATTACAGCATTACACTGCAGACGAACAGAACCTTAGTTCTACACGTTCGTATAATGGTATCACAACCACCCGAATAGCTTATTTCTAAGCTAGAGCATAGGGTATCGCGTTAGCAATTCCGCACTATGCAATATACCTACAGTGCTAGACTGTACCAGGTAAGCGACGCATACTTGTGAGCGCGCGGAATTAACAATTAAAAAAAAGATATAAACAATGAAATTTTTTAAAATCTCTTTTAACAATATTATTAACAATTGTATAGAGAATTAAAAAAATATATTACTTAGACATTATGTTTTTGTTTTAATATATTTTTCATGGGACGAAAGTACCCAAATTTGAGATTTTTCGAACCTTTAAAAATTCATATCTTTAAAAATATTAACTTTATCGTTAAAAGTCATAGGACCTTTTTTATTGGTATTTCAATGAAGAATATAAAAAAAAAATGTCCGGTTGAAAAATAACAATTCCTTGCAATTGATTAAAAAATTTCGGTTTAAAAAAAAAGGCACCGGGTTGCGCCCTGGCAACATGCATTTATATCATTAAGAGGGCAATTTGAAGAGGATCGCATAAAAAAATTGAGGTGGAATAGTTTTCGGTACGAATGCGCCGATTCCTCCTACACTAATAGTTGTTGATCTCACAAATCATTATTTACCACTTATTATTTTCATCAGGCTTAGTAGGGATTTGTTTAAGATTCTATCATTATTTAAATATATAGTATTTATCCACAGGTGATGTTGGTGCCATCATGCCACAGTGGGAGCCCTGGTGGATGTACAGAAAGCAAGATAAACTGGTTGAGGAAGTATCTGAACTAAGTGATGAAGAGGAAGCTCTAAAAAAATGCCCGCACATAAAATCAGTGCCAAATTTGAGTTCACTTACTGTAAGTATGTTTAGTATAGCTTTAGACTTAAGTTTTAAAGTGAAAAAAATATTTAATGTTGAATGTGTTGTTAGATAACTTTATTGGATAAGATGAAGGATGAAATTACATAACGCAGCTCTGATAATGATAAGTGTGCTGCAATGTCAGCGGTCAGCCAAAGAATTGGTTTACCACTAAGGTTGTATGTCGTTTGCAGATTCATAACTGATAAAGGTTAGTTTCGCTTGCAGATCGATCTGACAACTTTTATTGCCATCTTAATCCGAATAATAAATATGTGACATTTGTTTTGCAACAATTTCGGTACAAATATTAATTTTTAGGGTTCCATAGCCAAATGGCAAACAAGCCACTTTTCTCCGAAACTAAGAACTATATTGTTGAAACTTGGTAAGTAGGTGTATTTTATAAACCGCTTTAAGAATTTCACACAAAATAAAAATATAATAATAAACTTTGAGGGTTCCCCATACTTAGAACTGAAACTCAATTTTTTTTTCATCAAACCCATACGTGTGGGATATCTATGAATAGGTCGTCTCGTCGTCAAAAATGATATTGAGGTTTCTAACATCATTTTTTTCTGAACTGAATCCTTTGCGCGAGCACTCCCAAAGTGGTAAAATATGTGCCCCCCCCCTGTAACTTCTAAAATAAGAGAATGATAAAACTAAAAAAAATATATGATGTGCATTACCATGTAAATTTCCACCGAAATTTGGTTTGAATGAGATCTAGTAAGTAGTTTTTTTTTTAATACGTCATAAATTCATTTAATCTACTCGAATATTTTTTTTATATTATGTTTTGTGCTGCTACGGAACTCTTTATGGGCGAGTCCGACTCGCACTAAGCCAATTTTTATTATATTACAGTACCCGGCAAGAAATAATGCACATCGGTATTCAGAAAGAGATAATCGGTTAGTTTCGGCTTTGTAGAGCGTTGTCCTTACTACACAATCCTTATCGCTGATTTGTCATTTTTCTTTCGAATTCGGCAGGAGATGGTCGCGTTCACTCATAAATAAATATAAAGAGTTGTTAAAACCTCCAATGGAACATGAAATTTTTATTACTATAAGTACTTGATAGAGTGCTTTATCAGCTCTTAATAGATATTGCAAAATTAGTGCAATGTGCGACAGAGACATCGCTCTACAAAGCCGTAACTAACCGATTGTCGCTTTCTGAATACCGATGTGCATTATTTCTTGCCTGGTACTGTACTTGCATTTATTTGACTAAATGTCAATTGTCAATTTTCTTTTTAGAAAGAATTATTTTGTCAATTGAAATAGTTTTTATGCTTTTGTTCAGAATATTTAAATCTTCCTTTACACAAATTAATGCATTATCCGTTTCTAATAAAGATTAAAATGTCTTGCACCTATATGTTACTTATGACGTACGTATTTTTAACAATCAGGTTTACGTCATTATTATGCGTCTCTTTCAGTTATATTTACTATGAACTTTGACGTAATTTTTGATGACTAGGAAACTAAATGAAAACTGGTACACCACTTTCTTGGGCCACTGTACCACACAAACTGTCGCAGTATGAGGAATATCTGTTTTGTTCTTAATCAATTTATGTAATAAATAAATAATATACCACTTGTAACCATTTAATGTCTTTGATTCCAGAAAGTTCAGCCTTCATCCATCATAAAATTCAACTTAACAAATGTTCTAGCCTCATATGTATTTATAATGAGGTATTTCAATGGGGAAGTGGAGCCGGTGGAAGCTGTAGTATATCTGCTAGACATATGCGCCAATCTCGGTTCAAATGCGAATTTTGATGAACCTGCTACAGCTGTAGAGTCTGTGGCACAAAAATGTTTGCAGGTAATTTGATTAAACAACTGATTTTATGTATAAAATATTATACAGCCAATATTATTTTTATATAATGTCACTAGTAAATCCGCCCTCGCTTCGCTTCGGGAAACCAGTCCCTTCAAAAATCTCTATAAATTTTAACAAATTATGTTATTCCGATGTCTAAACTATATTACTGCAAAGTTTCATGAAAATCCGTTCAGTAGTTTTTGCGTGAAAGAGCAACAAACACACACACACACACACACATACATCCTTACAAACTTTCGCATTTATAATATTAGTAGGATTGCAAACAACACTTTCTAATGCTCCTATAATAATTGTATGTCAATTGAAAACTGTATAGCCATCAGATAAGTGTTCATAGCTACTGATAGATAATATCACATAGATATTATTGGTATTAATTTGATTTGATAACTAATTTTAAATTTTGTATCATCTTAAAGAGTGAATATTGCATCATGTGCAATGGATACTCACAAAAAAGTTATGCTGTCAAAGTTCAACACAAAGATCTGAAGTATAATATTCCAATGATAATAAATACATACTTTGAAACTATATTCTCATGAATTTAATAACTGTACCTTTATAATGTTATGTATATGTCGGGAATACCGGGTCAGACATCAGAAGTAATACCACAGGGATTATGTTTTAATATAATTTTATTAGCAATTTCTAGATATTATAACTTATTATTACTTATTAAATTTTAGAACCAAATTAATTAATTAATTAATTACATTAAATTTATATTTTAAATTATTTTAAATAGTACAATAATTATTATTATTATAATTATTATTATACTAGTCTATTTAAAACAGACAGTGGTCCGTGCACCGAGACGCATCCGAATCAAATGCGTACAGATCAAGGGCTCAGACCCTTTTTATAAGAACAGCAGGTAAAGAAAACAGGTAAAAAGAGTATGCAGGTAGGCGATGTCGTCCGATGCACGTGCCACCAGCGTTCTGTGACGTCATCTGTTTACAACGATCCTAACCGCCGCCGACATAATATATAATTTTACTTGTTGTATTTATGTGTCTGTTTGTTACAGAGTGAAGCAATAGAAACTGATGAAGCTAGCTTAGATGTAATGAAGTATGACATATATTTAATACTAACTGGACCTAGTGAACAAAACAAATCATTCTACTGCAACGCAGCGTTATCACATCTAATAGACATACTGGTTACAGCAAAGGATACTTGCAAAACTAAAAGTGATAGTAAGTCTAAAAGTACCAGCACATTTTCTAAAAAATTCCCTGATCACAACAAGAGCAATTGGAACAATCTAGATCTAAGAAAAGTTAAGAAGATTATCAAGAAAGTTGAATATTATCTATCATATGTACAAAGCTGTGGTATGGAGTTTGAATTATGAAAATAACTTTAATGTACATTATATTTATGATCATTTTTTTACTTTATAAAAACAATATAAATGTGATCATTAAAATAATTTCATTTATATGTAAAACATGTTTGTATTGTTTTCAACAAATTAAGCGCCATTACTGAGCAAGGGTCTACTCACAAATAAGAAAAACTAGAGCATATTCCACAACATTGCTCCAGTGCCAATGACCTTCTTGTGTATAGAAGGTCATTGTCCAGTGCGGATTCGTGGAGTGGTAAGTGGCCAACCCAAGATTGAGAAGTTTTCATTTCCTGAAGGCCTCCGACATGGCTTAACTACTATTAATCGAAAACAACCGGGACAGACGGCTTTACGATACGACCACTCCAGAACACGGAAGCGCCCAAGAAATTTTTGTCACTAGTGGACACCCATCCAGTTACCAAGCACACCCGCAGTAATTACTTGAGTTTGTCGATTATAGAGCGCGTTCAGACTAGCGTTTTATATGAGCGTAAGAGATTGTTTTTCGAAGAGCTCGTAGAGGCGTAGAAGCCCGTCTTTTTGACACACAAGCAACTAGTATGGTATGTATGTGAGTAAGATCCACAGAAATCTTAATGAAGGCTAACTTACCTAGTTCTGCATCTGCTAGCTCTGCATTACAGAGCAATTAGAGATGTAAATGTCAATAGCTGTCTGACCTTAGGAGTTTCTTGCCACTTCTTCCTAGACCATTCAAAGGTAAAGATTTGTTAATTTTGATATTACTATGGTGTAGTTTGACTTATGAAAAGTGTTTCTAAAAACCATTTCGAATTAAATTGATTTCATTTTCATCAATCGTATGTCACCAAGGTGATCAACGCCAACTAAATGTGGAATAAAATACAAATACCATTACCAGATATTTATTCCAACAACAAGAAACTATGATACAGGAATGTTCACAAATTTTCTAATTCATAACAGCATAACCTTTCAGGATCTACATTTTATTTCAAACTGATAATATAGCTACCAAGTTACAATAACATTTTCTAGGGTACATCACTATTTCATCATCATCACTGATTAATTTCTTAATATATCTCAAAAAAGTATCTGTTTCTGTGCCTCTTAGATACAATATTTTTAGCTCTACTCTTTTATAACTACTCTTCCAGTTTTTCTTTGGAGCATCTTAAGACAAACGCCAAAAGTAAAATTAAAGGGACATTTTATTTACTTGGTTGCCATATTTACAAATGAGATTTCAATGATATCAAATCAATCTGTATTAAACATAAAATAAAATTAAGGCGGGACATTCAAAAGCGTAGTAAATATTGTTATTATGATAATCCCTCGACAAATACTTTAATATTTAATAAAATTTATACATTTGACAAACACAACTGATATTGATAAATTCTATCTTATCATTAATGATAATTTTAATAGTTTTATTATAATGAATAATAATTATGATTATAATGAAGCAGTATATTTCACATAAAAGTTGTAAAATCCTTGTTGCCAATGGATTTGTGAATTATAAATGTCTCTTTTAAATTGGAATAAAAATATTTTTCATAGTTGATACCTAATAAAAAGTCTGTTACACAATGTAACCATATGCGACAAGTATACGCCCACAGGTAGATATTATAAATAATCAAGTACTTTTTTCACCATGCCTTTTTTATTATATAATATTCTTTCATTTCTTCAGTATACACCAACCAAGAAAACAATAATTGTTAAATAAAAATACATTAATAATAAATTACAAATTTTACTACAATTAATAAATAAACATACAATTAAGTATGTGATGTATATAATACCTAAAATACATTTTTAACAAGCTTCCGCCGTTCTGGACATACACCAAAAATTTTACAATAATTAAAACAACAAGTACCATAATGTCTCCAATAATATTACGATATAACAATAATGATGATATTGGTATTTAAGGAGTATTCCAGCATTAGTTTAATTGCAATTAATGATAATTTCAACTGAACTTATTGTATTTATTTTTTGAGAATAACTGATAACTGATAATATGAAAGTGTACACAAGTGAAACAGAAGCGATCAAAGTAAAAATTAAGTAATATTGTAATGTGTCAAATTAAAATTTGCTCTTAACATCAATCAACAACTTTAAACCTACCAGGATGAGAATATACTTCTAATCACCCTCTAATTTTACGTCTATGAAAACATCTTAGGTTTACGTTTAGTCGAAATTTTCACTAATCGCTATACTTTACTATCAGAATTACACTTAACAAACAAAAATTATCAGAACTAAACAAGTACAATAAAGGTAAAAGATTGTATTAAAGTGTAAATTCCGCTCAGTCAACATTACTGTAACTCCAGTAGTATCGAGTTATGTGCATATAATTTAGAAAAGACATACTTCACATTTATAGTTTCTGAATTAGTGATATTTCAAATATTTTACATAAAATATGAACACCATTTTCACGTTTAAAAGGAACCAAAACCTAGGAAAAACAACAATATAGTAAGTACTATCCAGAACAATAGTTTCGCCTTTCCAAAATACCTATCCCAAAACTTCAGAAAGATCTGAAATCAAATATACGTGGGTGAAGACTAAATAATTTATTAAAATTTTACTATAACAAAGTTAGTAAGATATCCGGAGATAGTTATACAGTACAAAGGGTTGCCACGCTGTGACACCCAAAAAGCCTGACAGATCAGCCAGTTTGGCCGGACACCCTACAAAAATCCTGGTGTGTAGCAAAACCAGACAGGCCAGACAGCGTTTATTTTGGCGCACTAAAAAAGCTTAACCCTGTCCGACTTTATCCATACGCCTGGCAACACTAACTGCACGGGATAACGTCTCAATATTTAAGTCTCGATGTAATTCCTAAAATTAACTAAATACATCCCTTATCATTTCGAAGTGGTGCGATTGAATATTTTGAGGTAGGTGCACGCCCATAACATATAAGCCACCCAATCCATACTAATATTATAAATGCGAAAGTCTGTCTGTCTGTCTGTCTGTCTGTGACGTTTTCACGGCTAAACCACCGGTGCGATTTGGATGAAATTCGGAATGAAAATAGTTGAAGACCCAGAGTCACATATAGGCTACTTTTTTTTTCAAAAATCAACCCCTAAATGCTTGAAATAGGGGATGAAAGTTTGTATGAAAAATCTAAACCGCCTGACCGATTTCGATGAGTTTTCCCAGGAAGATAGTTGATGACGTACCCCCTTCCCCACTTCCCCGGTTCGCAAAATAAACGAATTCCACGCGGGCGAAGCCGCGGGCAAAAGCTAGTTCCAAATAAATATTTCTAAGCTTATTTTTTAATTTGGGTAACAATTGTAATAAAACAAGCGGCGACTTAAAAATAACTATTATATAGACTTTTCGACAATTTTACGACATAACAATGATCGAAAATATATTCTATCGGAACAATTTTCAACATGACTATTTGGGTAAATACAATATCTGCAAATCATTAGACATTGCATACACATTTAATACCGTTCGGTTCGATATGGAATTCGCTTTAATGCAACCCATACAAATGCCAGCTTTCTGTCCGTATTTCAGGCATGCTGAATAAAATTTAAACTACGTCGAAAAATTCTGCACAAGAAAATGTCTTATCTCACTCAATACACATCTTTACCATAGATTAAACATATCACTGATTGACAAAATAATTACGTATAACCTTATTATTATTTCATTTACGTCCTGGCTTTAACCCTCAACATGCTACTCGTATGTAGAATAATGCAGGGTTTACTGGCCAACCCAATCGTCAAGCTTCATTACGAACACTCCAAAGCTATTGCTATATAAGGATCGCAATAGGGGCCGTAGTCTTAACGTGCCCTCCGAAGCACGATAGCACTCAAAATTTTGTGGCACTAAAAGTCACCCGTACAAATAACTCGTATTCAATTCAAAGTTGGAATATCATAATTGTGCAGCGTAAATCTCTACATAGACGGCTCTGCTAGGGTTTCATTTTCCTCAGGGAACTGAACGTATTTCAAGAAATATAACTGTTTTATTTTATTTTTTAAACATAACCATTTCAGTTTCAGATGTTGGAGAAAGTAAGTATCCATATTTACCGTAATGCCACACTACTCCATCAAAAAATGCAGCAGCGCCATCTAGTATTAATATTTGGTAACTACCTTCCCAATACAACACAGTCGGTCCATGAATAACAAATTATAAAAACCCCCGAAGTAACTCGATCAAACTTGTATCCACTTGAGTAACCTAACCACTTTAACTAACTAAAACACACCTGTCCTACCATACATTCTAATACGGTATCTGGTTCTGGTAATACTGGATCATGTCGTACGTGCGCGTGCGGAAGTTGAGGAAGGAGTTGCGGATGACGGACAGCATGTAGGCGGCGGCCTCCTTCTCGGTGGAGTTGGGGGCGAAGCGCGAGCGCAGCAGCCGGATGGTCTGCCCGCGGAAACACGGCAGCCCCGTGTCCAGCATGAGGGACACCATCGAGATTATCGCTTCTTGGTATGGCCTGGGAAACCGATTAGGGTTTTAAATGCATTCGACTTAAAGGGTTCTAACTTTCAATTTTTATGTGATTTTTGAAATATCATGAAATTTTTAAGTCTATTGTAATATACTTAAATAATTGAAGTAAGATAGAGTAAAGAATATGTGAGAGATAGAATAAAAAAATATGTGAATCAGTATGACCACCGAGAATCACCGGAATCTATGTATTTAATTTATCCTAATTATGATTCGAATGAAATAGGTGGCACACACACATATGAATCAATAGGTGAGATAAGCATTTTCCATCACTTAAATATTCATTTTAAAATTCTAAATGTCTCTCTCCAAGGATCATAGTACGCTAATTATACTTATTATATGCTAATTATACGTTACTTTAAAAATAAATTGTTGAACATTATGCGTAAGCAGATTTTTCAACACACTTTAACAAAACATAGAGGATGCATTACACAGTATCCTATCAAAAACACAAGTTAGCACTAACCGCACAGCGAGGAAGGCCTGCACGCAGAGCTCGCAGAACCAGCGGAAGGCGGGCGCCTCCATCTTGCCGCCCATCACCATCACCATCTCGTCCGTCAGCTTGATGTCCGGCTCGAAGCCCAGGTTGCCGCCGGGTGACGATTCGAACATGAACCCGAAATCTGTTAACGATAAAGTAGGTAATGTCGCTCCTTGATACTTAAAGTACGCTATAGGTTATCCAACGTCGCGTTATTTTAGAATCTTTTAAATATGAATACTTATAGCTCCATTGCAACCCCCTTGAGAACTTTTCTAAAATAAACAAGCCGTATAATTTTGCGGAATTGATTCAATGATTTGTTTACCTAATACCAGTTACACCCAAAACTACTACCAAATATGTAACACAAGTATAGTCCGTTTTTTTTAGAATAGAGTTAACTACAAAACAAATATGGCCGATAATTGTCAAAGTCACAGTAGTCAAATAAGACACTGACATTACACATGTACAGTAAAACCAACTTAACCTTGAAATGAAGAGAGGCGCTGTCCGAAGTATTGGACCAATCATCGAGAGGTAGTAACTGACTGATGAATGGCCACAACGTACTTATGAATGACTTTTTAACATAGCGGCGTTAGTTCCAATTTTTGCCATTTCAGAGATAAGTTGGTGGCAATTAAGTATCGAAAAAAATGTCAAACGTGTCAAGATCTTGTTGAAATGCATGTTGAAAATATTCATCTGTGAAAAGTGAAGTTGATGGATTTGCACAATGTATGAAATTTATTCATTATTATTGTAATTTAAAATCAGTTTTTGGTGTAAAACACAGCGCGATATACCGAGTGAACCGATTGAATTGTTTGTAAGTTGTTTCACGCGTGTAACATTGTGGAAATGTGATGTTTCGGAAAGTCAGTGATTTGTTTTGTAGTTAACTCTATTCTAAAAAAACGGACTGTATGCACGACTGTTTGGGTAATAAAACATCCCAATATTGAACTATTCTCCATTCCTCATCAACTTATCTTACCGATATGTATGATATGTCCGTCCGTATCCAGCATAATGTTCCCGTTGTGTCGGTCCTTGATTTGCAGCAAGAACCCAATCACACTGTACGCCGCCATCGACGTCACAAAGCACCGTCTCGCCGCCTAAAAGTGATAATATATTTTAACATTAAAAATAAGGTTGAGCTGAATTTTATTCTTAAATCTTCATCTTGCCTTATCCGGTATTGCTTTAGATCAAATATCTATTAAATTGGAGCATTAAAAATGCAATGCAAAAAAAGACTCATTTTTCTTTTTTCTAGTCTTCCATACATCGTTGCTTACTAGTTACTCCACCTACCCGCAGACTGGGAATACTTTTATTGAAGTCCACTACTCTATAGGCACTATTTTATCAGTGAATATACTGTAGGGAATAATATTATAAAATATCCAACATTACCTGGAATTCTCTAGTGGTTTCGTCACCATATTTCTTGATGAAGTACTCGTACATTCCGATGTCAGTCTGCCGGCCGAGCTGGTCACGAGATTTAGCGTTCGGCACGCACTCTATCACGCCGCACTGAAACCAAACATAACATAATTCAACGATCATGTTATACGTAATCTAATAAGAATGAGAGAGGATATATGAATTGTAGTGGGAGGGGGAGACCTTGATACACCTTTTATAGATCCAATAGTAATATTATGTCCAGTATAGAAGTTAAGAGGCAAATTTGAGAAACGAATGAAGATTTTAAATTGATTGATTCTGATATAAGATGAATTGAAAAAAACCTCCGCTAACCACTTATATTATGTACTTCAGCATGGTTTTAAAACCATCTTGTAAAGAATAAAAAACTCCAAATATCTCTCATAACCTCTCCCAGCATATCTTTACAGATTTTTAGGGTTCCGTACACAAAGGGTAAAACGGGACCCTATTACTGAGACTTCGCTGTCCGTCCGTCCGTTCGTCCGTCTGTCACCAGGCTGTATCTCATGAACCGTAATAGTTACACAGTTGCCGCTACAACAACAAATACTAAAAAACAGAATAAAATAAATATTTAAGTGGGCGCCCATACTTTCGACGCCACAGCGATAGTTTAGTTACCTTTCGGTCCAAGAGATGGCGTTGTGGGTAATATGTGGCTACAATAAAACAATTAAATATTTAAGTGAGGCTTTCATACAACAGACCAAATTTTTTTGGCGTTTTTATACATAATGGTACGGAACCATTACTGCGCGAGTCCGACTCGCACTTGGCCGGTTTTTTAATATATTATTACTAGAACCATAAAAATATGATAATATGTTGCACTCACCCCAGGCGCAGTAGCGACGACCTTGTACGGGAACAGGTACAGGTCTAGCCCGACCTGCTGGAAGATGTTCTTGAACAGCGTGATGACCTGCAGCGCCAGCATGTCCTGGCGCACGTCGTCGCCCACCTTGAAGATGGCCGCCTGCCACGTCTCCATCGCTATCGACGTGTACCGGTCTTTGCCTTCTTCCTGATAGAGTAAAATTTTCAAAATGTCTAATATCGAACATTGAGTTTAGTCGGTTTTGTAGTCCAATTGATACTAGAGACAGGCAACAGTTAGTCTCTAAGTATGTAAAGAATGTGTACAAATGGGCCATCATTCTCAGTCAGGAATTTATAGTTAAAAGGAAACGGTTGTCAGTCATATGCTATGTTACTAAGCAAGTCACTCCATAATAACAACTCATCTCATTGTGGACCTCCACTATTTTATGATACTCACTACAAAACCCCCCTTTCTCCGCTTAACATAAATATTTTCCCATTTTTACTTTCATGTACCTATATAAAACTTAAACCTTCCTCGACAAATGGACTATCCAACACCAAAAGGTTTTCAATTTGCACCAGTAGTCTTTGAAATTAGCCCATTCATACAAACTCTTGCCCTTTATAATTTTATAGTATAGAATCAAACTACTTACGGTAGGTAGCTCCTCCCCGGAGGCGATGGCCATGGCGACGGCCTCCATCTCGGCGATGCCGTACTTGCGCACGCGGAACCGCGCCAGGTACGGCGCTTTCGCCGCGCTCTGCATCGGCGTGCCTGCCAACAACGTTACATTCATTTTTTATTTGCCTGCCAACAACGTTACATATATTTTTTATTATGTAAAACTCTTAGAGCCAGGAGGCCTCCTAGCGCTTGGAAGGCCATCAAACGAGTTTCGAATGCGCTTCATAGGTGCGTTTGTATCGCGTTGAACGCGCGTCGTCGGCGCGTTAAAAAATACGTCGTGTGCTAAGGCTCTTATGTTACTAGATAACTAACTGACAGACAACATTGCCGAAACTATAAGCCAGAAGCTGAACTTTGGCATACGTAAGCTGAAATCTGGCATACATGTTCCTTGGGGAGCGAAAGTATCAAGAGAGGAATTTTAGAAAATCAGGGGAAATTTCTTAAAATATAATACAAGGATGACCTGAAACAAAATTTCGACGTGGTCAAAGCAGTGGGGAGAAAGCTAGTTTACTTATATTTTAACTCTCCACTCACGGTTCAAAGGTAAACGAAACTCAGGGCAAGGAATAAATAACTCACCACTTTTGTAATCTATGTCTATGACCATAGAGTCTGGATTGGATGGTAAATAACATCCCGGTTGAACCTGAAAAATATACATAAAAAAATTATAGATTATAGCCCGAAGCTAAAGCCTTCCTCAATAAATGGACTATCCAATACAAAAATAATTTGTGAAATCGCTCCAGTAGTTCCTGAGATTAGCTTATTCAAATGATCAAACTCTTTAGCTTTATAATATTTATTAATATAACTTAAAGAGTACTTCCTTTACCTTAATATTTTTCAAGGCCTCCAAACAAGCCCGCTTTCTTTCAGCACCCTTGGGATACGGTCTGATGATGCCACTGATATTTGTAATCTGACTGAAGAAGTCAAACTCCCGTTCATAGAAGGCTTTTGCTGGTCCCGAGAGCGAGTCCACAATACTTTTAGTCAGGCTTTCTAGTACGTCGAAGAGAGCTGTTAAAGAGAATCAGTTACTAAGTAACAAAGAAATATAACTTAAAACGGGTCGAGTGCGAGTCGGACTTCCTCACTTAGGTTTGTACACTACTGAGTAACATCATAAAAAACCCCATTTTTCAACCTTCAGTATCTAACTTTTTCCTTTCTTTTATTTGTTACGACAGCATCTTGGGTAACACGTATTCTCTGAAAAATTCAAGTGTCTACTTATTTCCGTTAAGAGATAGAATCATGTACACACAGATAGACAACAAAGACATATTAATAGAGTTCTCAAACTTAGTGTAGTGGTGTAACTATAAAAATAATAATACATAATAATATATTATATGCAATGACTTACCATCTTTATTATGCATTTCCTCGTCCGTATACATGTTGGTATGCATGTTCCATATTAGTTGGTGAGCAACTACTTGAGATTTCTTCGCTAGAGATTTGATTAATTCCGATACGTAACCCATCTAAAATCAAAATGTTTTTTTAATTAATTGTATCAGGTGTTACTTTGCAAGAATCCACGAGCAAAGACCTACATAATATGAACGATGGTATATTTTCACGTAAGTAGTGCCAATTACTACCACCAGTCAATATTACTAAGTCAGTTTTCCTTTTTCTGACTTGACTGCGTGTCGCAAAGGAAGTGTTCATCAGACTTTAGAGATCAAACGTGTGGGCCGATTTTAATAATTTATACGTCTATCGATTACTCAATCTTGCGAGTCTCGCTAATTACAGGATGGTAATAAGGATGGCATTCAAAATGGCGGCCACCAGTCACACATGCATACACATTTCTTTTTTAAAGAGTCAGGTTTTTTTTTCATAATATTCAGTCTGTACAATCAAGCCTCCACATCTTACCGTATCATGGCGCAGCGCCTGCACGAGCTGCGGGATGTAGAGCAGCACGGCGGAGCTGGGGTACTCGGTGAGCGTGGCCACGGCCGTCTGCGCCGACAGCGGGTGCGGCGGGTACTGCCGGCTGAAGTAAGACAGCGCCTCCACCGGGGACACGCGCGCCCAGGTTACCATGTGGACCAACTGTAGGGGTGCAAATGTTACTGTTGTGATTTTAATTGTTTTTTGTATAACTAACCACTGTTTCGCAAAGGTGCTATATATGTATCTAGGAAAAGAAATATTTCACAAATCACAAAATGATTAAATTAACCTGTTTCAATTCAATAAAATGTTATTAAACACACAACACAAAGGACACAAATTTGGACACAAAGTTTAAGATGACACATAAAAGAGACACATCATAATACCTATAGACCAGAAGCAAATAACCCTGACCTCATGAGCATCGTTGAGCAGCGTCTCGGTGGTGACGAGGTACTTGAGCGCCTGCGGCACGTGGCACACGGCCGTGGGCTGCGCCTGCACCTTCCGCCTGATCTCCGCCACTATGCCTTCTTTCTTCAATCTGGATTTTAAATTGAAGTACATATTGTAATAATTCCATAGAAAAACAAAAACGCAATAATACGAAACACATCAATACAAAACACATCTTATACAGTATGTTAATATTACAGTTCAACCCAGAACAACATCTCCGGCGTGCGGGTTGCGTCACGTCACTAGGAACTCTATTTGTACCGCCTGTGAACCCACAATACCGTACCTCTCAGGTAAGAACACAGCCAACGTGGGACTGATGTCCCAGGCCAGCTTGGTGTAGTCGCGCCAGGTGCGCTCGGTGTTGGGCTTGGAGCGCCACGTGGCGATGTTGTCCTCGCCCGGGACCGCCATCTCCGGCCGCCCGTGCGGGTTGTGCCACGTCACTAGGAACTCTATTTCCACCGCCTGTCAACACACGATTTGGTGGTAAAGAGCTGTGAAAAAAGTAGGTTTGGTTAAGTTAGGGTTCCGTGCCCAAAGGTTAATAGGCAACCCTCATTTTAAAATTTTGCTTTCCATCCAACTCCCATAGGACCATCTGTTCGTGCACGAACAGCTGAGCCGCGGGACGAGGCGTGCGGGGACGCCACTTCACCGCTGGCCGCCGACGACACCGCGCGCGTTACATTGTAATACGGAGCGTGTTCAGTAAACCAATATATTTTATACAGTCCATTTAGCTCTTTTATTTAAGGACCCAAACATATGGTCCTTCGAGCCGTCTTTATTAAATCAGTTCCCGTTGGAAAAATAAGAAGATCGGCGTCATACGTCAAGAACGTTGAATTTTGAATTTGAATCGCTTCATCGGGTCATCGCTTCAACGGCCATACTTGAAGTCGCCTTACAAAGGGAGAAGAATATTTCTTGGAGAATATTGATATTTAACGTCTTCGGAGTCTTGGAAAACGTCGATCGTGGTGTTCCTGAATTTAAATATCAAGAATATCAATACAGTCACCGCTTCGAAGAACGATTTGGCTGCCTTGTGGATAAGGATTTGGGTATTTTGTGAGTTTGTTCCAATTTTTTCCTAACTTATCCTCTTCTAAAGGTCTTTTGCCACTTATTTTTCAATATTTCTTTATCTTTTCCTCTTCACTGCCTCTATTAATTGAGTAAAAGTGTTAAATACGCTTCATTACATTGCGAATTTACAATAATAAGTGCATATCGGGTTATTGAACTCGCTTCTGTTGCATTGTTTCTTATCGCATTTTTTATAACCCTTACCTCGTAACATCTGTGCGCTTACGTTTGCCAGGTGCGGCTCGAGCGCAACAGGTTCAAGGTCAAGTGCATTCATTAGAACCGTCATTGGATAACTCATTGAGAAAAAACTATCAATAAGCATTTCGTTTCATTCATTTTTATTGCGCACTCCTTACATCTTTATTTTTTCATTATGGCTGATTTAGACATTCTATTAAGAAAACGTAGTGCTATGAAAGCAAAGCTAACGAATTTCTGCAATTATCTTAGCATTCTTGGTAGCTCCCAATCCATTTCAGACCTACAACGCATCGAGTTGGAAGGTCGTATAAGTAAATTTGATGCCTTATTCGATCAATGTGACGATTTACAGATGGAAATCGAGGTGGTTTCTGACGCGCCTCACGACGCGTATGAAGAACGCACCAAGTTTGAAGAGCGTTATCATTCACTAGCTGCTCAGGCACGCAGCCTTCTGCTGCGCACCAGCCAGCCGCCGAGGCCAGGTCTGTTGCGGGTTCAACATGCGCACACACAGGTGAATCGTTCCATAATGGATTTATACGCTTACCAAAAATTGATTTGCCTCATTTTAATGGTAGTTATCAATGCTGGCTTGAATACCGAGATACCTTTTTGTCTCTAATTCACAGTAGTAAGTCTATCGATGACATAAGCAAGTTCCACTATCTACGTGCTTCACTTACAGGGAATGCACTTGAAATAATAAAAAATATTGATTTTAAAGGTGATAATTATAAGTTGGCGTGGAATTTGTTATGTGAGCGGTATGACAATAGTCGGTTTTTGATAGACAACCATGTGCAAGCGCTGTTCAATATTGATCCCATACCATCTGAATCAAGTATTTCGTTACGTCGGCTCATTGATTGCATTAATAAAAATATTCGTGCTCTTAAAACTTTGAACGAGCCCACTGAATATTGGGATACGCTCATAGTTCATATGATGGCAAATAAATTAGATACTACTACTAGTAGAAATTGGGAAGAATATCGTTGTAGCTTAAATAAATCTCCTACTTTATCGCAATTTTGCACGTTTTTAAATAATAAGGCTGATTTATTGGAAACAGTAGAACACAAACACAAGCATGATTTTATTAAAACAAAAACTAAGCCTACTTTCTTACTCACTAATAATGTAAATGATAATTTAAAACATAATACAAAACCAAATAAAAAACATTCAATTAATAAAAATAGTAATAAATGTCCTTTGTGTTCGGACGATCATTTCTTATACACTTGTGAATTGTTTCGTAGTTTGCCTGTGGAAACAAAAAATAGTAAAGCAAAAGAATTAAATGTCTGCTTAAATTGCTTACGACCTGGTCATGTTGCTAATAAATGTAAACTATCACATTGTAAATACTGTAAAGGTAGACATAACACGCTTTTACACATTGATCAATTCAAACATACTCCTTTGCAAGATCCTATGCCTAGTGTTTCAAATAGCGTTGCGTTACCTATTTCGGATGTTTCTAATACTTGTACACCAAATAATATTGTTTTGAGTAATGATTATTCTTCGCACAGTACTACTGCTTCGCAAATTTTGCTTTCCACAGCGTTGGTGAGAGTGGTGAGCTACACCGGGGAAAGGTACGACGCCAGAGTCCTGCTGGATAATGGTAGTACGGCCAATTTTATTACTCACTCATTATGTGATAAGTTGGGATTGCCTCGACGTAATACGAGCTCCACGGTGACAGGTATTAACAGTCAAACTTCAACTAGTACACAGGCTTGCAACTTCGTACTTGAATCTCGCAATGGCGCCTACAAGACTAAGTTAGATTGTCTTATCTTGCCTGAGATTACAAAAATATTACCTTCTAAACTTGTAGATATTAGTCATATCCATATTCCGCCTGGAATTCAATTAGCGGATCCATCGTTCTATGTTCCATCAGGAATTGACATTCTTGTTGGCGCCGAAGTCTTTTGGAATGTTCTAGGTGCCACATCGATTAACCTAGGCAAAAACCAGCCTAAATTAAATGAATCTAAACTCGGTTGGATTGTAACAGGCTCTGTAAGTCTTCCATCATACTCAAACGCTACAAATCATACTCATTTTTGCAATATTTCTATAAAAGATTTAAATGACAATATATCAAAATTTTGGGAGCTTCATTCCGTACCTATTGCTCATTCTATGACTAATGAAGAACGAGCCTGCGAAGAAAGTTTTTATAAAAATACTATGCGTGACAAAAACGGAAAATTTATTGTGACAATTCCTTTAAAACGTGATCCAAGTGTTTTAGGTGAGTCTTATACTATGGCTAAACGTCGGTTTTTATCCCTCGAACGTAGATTTCTCCGTGACCCCTTATTTAAAGCTCGTTACATAAGTTTTATGGATGAATATGAGCGTTTAGGTCACATGACTGAAATAAGTACACCTAAAATTCGTGATTCAAACAACGTAGAGTGTTTTTTGCCGCACTTTGGTATTTTGAAGGAATCAAGCACTTCGACAAAGCTTCGCGCTGTGTTTGATGGGTCTGCCTCAACTTCGTCTGGATTATCCTTCAACGATATCCAAATGGTGGGTCCTACGGTCCAAGACGACCTTCTTTCGATTCTCCTTAGATTTAGACAACACAAGTATGTTATCTCCGCTGATATACAAAAAATGTATAGAGCCATATCAGTCATACCTTCGCAACGTTGTTTGCAAAAAATTATTTTCAGAAGAAATCCTTCATTACCGTTAAAGTTTTATAGCCTTAATACGGTTACTTATGGGACGGCGTCAGCGCCATACTTAGCCACAAAGTGCCTTACTAGTCTTGCTATTACTGCCTCAAATAATGACGTAAAAAGGTCTATCGAACATGACTTCTACGTTGATGACTTTCTCAGTGGAAGTAATTCTATTTCCAAGGCAGTAGAGCTAGGTAAGGAAGTCACTTCTATCTTAAGCTCAGCAAATTTTTATCTGCATAAATGGCAGTCTAATAGTCCTCAAGTTTTAGCTGAAATAACAGGGACGTGTGAAAGTTCTAATACTTTAAATTTCTCAGAAAATAAAAATGTGTCTTCAAAAACTTTGGGTTTACATTGGTTGTGTAATTCAGATACTTTATCATTTTCGATTGGTATAAGCAAATCTAAGCAAGTGACTAAACGTCATATATTATCGGTCATCAGTCAAATCTTTGATCCATTAGGTCTAGTTGGTCCTTGTGTAATTGAAGCTAAAAATATCTTACAACTGTTATGGTTATCTAAATGCGATTGGAATGAACAGGTACCAGAGCATATAGAAAACTCATGGCAATCCTTTATGGATTCTCTTACACACCTTAATACGCTGAAAATACCACGATGGGTGTTATGCGATAAATCTGTGACTAATGAACTTCACATTTTTACAGACGCTTCAGAAAAAGCTTACGGCGCATGTATCTATATGCGTTCGATTAGTAATGCTGGCACAATCACAGTTCGACTGCTAGCTTCTAAAAATCGTATTTCGCCGATACGACCAATGACGACACCTCGTCTCGAGCTCCTTGGCTCGGTTCTCGGAACAAGTCTCTGTACGAAGGTTCGAAGCTCTCTTACTTTGCCAATAGCTAGTTGTCATTTCTGGTGTGACTCTACTATAGTGTTATGTTGGTTATCTATGGCACCAAGTAATTTAAAGCCGTTTGTACGAAATCGCGTATGTGATATACAAGAGCAAACTGCAGGTCATACGTGGAGCTACGTGTCGTCGAAGGACAACCCGGCAGATCTCGTTTCTCGGGGTGTTAAAGGGGATCAAATCAGTAACTGTAATTTGTGGTGGTCAGGCCCGCCGTTTCTTTCAATGGATGCCAGCCAATGGCCCAAAATGCCTACTAACTACGAGAAACGTGACCTTCCAGAAACAACGGCTGATTATTGTTCCAATTTTTATAATCAATCAAATATAAATAATCAAAACAATAATAATCAAATATCGATAATTCAAAATTTAATAATAAAATGTTCAAACTTCAACTATTTACAAAAAGTGATCGCATATGTACAAAGGTTCATTTATAATTGTTCAATTAAAATTAAACTTAAAAATAACAATCAATCAATAAAATTTTCTGGTCCTTTATCTGTACAAGAACTCAATAATTCAACTTCTCTTATTTTACACCATGCTCAAATGGAAATGTTTCCTAAGGAGTTTGCACTCCTATCATCAGGTAAACCCCTACCTCGAAAAAACAGACTTGCTTCTTTGAGCCCCTTTATTGACGATAGTGGTATAATTCGTGTGGGGGGAAGGCTTGATAACTCCTATTACGACTTTAATGTTAAGCACCCAATTTTGATATGCGCCAAGCATCATTTGACAAAAATTATATTTCACAAATTTCATGTAGATTTACTGCATGTCGGTCCCCAATCACTTTTAGCGAATATTCGCCAGTCATATTGGCCTTTGGGTGGTAGAAATCTCTCTAAATCTATTGTTAGAAAATGCATTAAATGTTTTAGGTATAAATGTACCTCTGTGCAGCCCATAATGGGTCAATTGCCGACATCTAGAACAAACTTAGAATATCCCTTTTTAAATTGCAGTGTCGACTACGCCGGGCCAGTATTGATAGCTGACCGAAAGGGAAGAGGGTGTAAGCTTATAAAATTTTATATGTGTATTTTTGTTTGCCTTGCAGTTAAAGCTGTGCACATTGAGCTCGTTACGGACCTGACTAAGGAAGGGTATTTGGCTGCTTTAAATCGTTTTGTTGCTCGTCGTGGCAAGCCTAGGACCATTCTCTCCGATAATGGTACCAATTTCGTGGGCGCTTGTAATGAGTTACAGCAATTCTTACAAGATCATAACATTCCTAATGAGATTGCTCAACAGGGCATTGAATTTACCTTTGCTCCTCCATATTCGCCACATTTTAACGGAGTTGCTGAAGCTGCTGTCAAATCCACAAAACATCATTTAAGGAGACTCTTGCAAATGACGCACTTCACATTCGATGAAATGGTCACCTGTCTTACTCAAATAGAGGCAGTATTAAATTCTCGTCCCCTCACTCCTTTATCTTCCGATCCTTTGGATTATACTGTCCTTACGCCTGCTCATTTCCTCATTGGACGATCACTTATATCTGTTCCACATCCACAGGTAGCCGAAATCAACATTAATCGACTGGAACGCTATCAGAGAATAGAGCACATTAAACAGCATTTTTGGAATCGCTTTCAGATCGAATATGTGTCTCTATTACAACAAAAGACTAAATGGGCGATTTCCACAGGAGAACTGTCAGTTGGGACGCTTGTTCTCATTAAGGAGAAGGGTCAACCGCCGCTGTTATGGCCCTTGGGACGAGTAACCAAGGTCTTTCCAGGCAGCGATGGGACAACGAGGGTTGCTGAGTTGAAGACGAGGGGAGGGACCGTGCTTCGAGCTTTCCATAACATCTGCCCACTTCCTCTTAGTTGAAGTATTCAACGGGGGGGAGGATGTTCGTGCACGAACAGCTGAGCCGCGGGACGAGGCGTGCGGGGACGCCACTTCACCGCTGGCCGCCGACGACACCGCGCGCGTTACATTGTAATACGGAGCGTGTTCAGTAAACCAATATATTTTATACAGTCCATTTAGCTCTTTTATTTAAGGACCCAAACACCATCTCTTGAAATTTAATAGGTAAGATTCTTTAATTTTTACAAAGTATAATAATTATGGACGTAAAGAAAACAAAAAGACATAAATTACAAAAAGAGTCTCCATAAAACAAACCTTTTTTGGGGGAGTTATTGCGGCTTACTACAGAAACTTTAGTGTGCAAGAATAGCACTCAATTATAATGAACGTGAAACATCACAATTAGCTACTATAAAACTATTTAGCTACTTACTATAAAGCTACTATAAGACCAAATGAATAAAATCGACACTCTCAGAACTTCCACCCTCACAACATGTAACACATACCATCAACTCTAAGATGAGATTCCGTTTCCTGACGTAGTCCTTGACGAAGGGGTCCAGCGACTTGGCGGGCGGCTTCACGCTGCGGTTGGACCGCTTGCCCGCGATGCTGCCCGCGCCGCTGCTCAGCGTCGTCGTCGACATCGGCACCTGTCATTTTAACTTTTTACGTACAATCCATCTTTACTACTCTTTGTATAAAAATACCTCAAAAATTTTTATGGCTAAAAATTATTACTGTTTTTGACGTTAAGTTTCTACATCAACGTTGTCGAGAGAAATTTACAACGGAATGAAAATATATTACAACAATTTGGAATAAAAAGAGGGGAAGAAATAAAGTCCTGACTCTCAAACCCCTATTCGGATCAATAGATACGTTATGTATTATGTTACTTACAGTGTTAATCCATCCCGTCGTCTGCCGACTGCCAATGTCGCTGCTGTTGACTGAGGATCGATTGTCGATGGGCGAGTTCGACGTGTAAATGCTTTGCTGACTGCTCTGGCCCATTACTTCGAATTCTGTAACAATACAATCTTTATGAGGCCCTTTTACTTTACTTTTTCGATGTCAGAATCTCTCTTCACTTATGACTCTGATCACACAACACATAGTGAATTTTCACATAGTGAAAAACCTGTCCATTATAATTGTCACATACTGAGAACCTGTCCATAATAAGTAATTAATTATTGCAAATCAATCTTTGACGAACTAATAAAACGACTACCCACAACAAACCCATTTCCCACAATCCAAGCACTCACACCAACTCACCACCAATATCGCTGCTCTTCATATACTTCTTGTCGGACTGCATGAGCTGCCAGAACTTGATGAGCGCCATGACGTTCTCGCGAAGTAGTCCAGGCACGCGCTGTACACGCACTCGTGCAACACATTTCACACAACATCTCACCAACTCACAACAACTCACACCAACTCACCACCAACTCACCACCAACTCACACCAACTCACCACCAATATCACTGCTCTTCAGATACTTCTTGTCGGAGTGCATGAGCTCAGGGGCGTGCGGTCCTTGTAGGCATAAATGCAGTGCATTACTTGCCATTTACGATATTTTAATATAACGTTTGTACGTTTTAGATGACTTTAATTAACAGTAAATAAATGAATATACAAAATATAATAACTTAAAAACTCCTAATATTTTATAAATAGCACCTATTTGTAAACACAAACGCCTGCCGTTTGATGATAGCAACAACTAATTTATTATGTATTATCTATGAACTAATGCCTGCCACCGCGGTCGGCAGGAGATTTGTTTGCATGTGTGTAGTAATTTTGGTGTCCGTACACAGTTCGCAAACGCACACATTCATATAATATCTATAGCAAGGCATGCTGCAGGCTTTCGAACCGAACAGTGCCGAACACGTCCTCGGAAGTAATCGGACATTTTCGTGCTTATAATCCGAGGAAATCAGGTATGCACATTACGCATTTTTGTTTAGTAGGGTTATATTTCGCGCCAGCCATGTTACTTTTCATGTGACGAGCTTACGTATTACATAATTGTTTGCGAATTGCGAGTTATTAATATAGTTTTCATATAAGATTTTTTCATTTTAACATTTGAAAGTGCGTACATTTAATAGTTTATTACTGAGTTACTATAATAATTGTAGTGATTTGCTTTTACTAGTGCTAGTCTGTTGAATTTTTTAAAATGTTGGATTGTGAAGTTTGTGTGGATAATGTGTGTTTACTAAAACTTAAAAATAACAAGTTCTCACTATTGTCATTCAGTGAAAAGAATCAAATTGTGTCTAAAGGTAGGTGTGTACCCGAGTTAAAAAATTTAAACCAGCAAAAAGGGAATGTAACTCGAAAGTTTCATGTCAAAAGTTATGAAACGTATAACTGGCTGTGTGGTTGTGTACACACGACTAAATTATATTGTTTTCCTTGCATATTGTTTAGTAATTCTAGTACAGTGTGGACTGATTCAGGATATTCAGATTTAAATAAATAATTGCATTAATTTACATCGGGATTTTTAGTAATCTCAAGTAACCAGAACCTTGAATATGTGAAAATTGAAGCTGACTAGGTGAGTAATTATAATATTTTAGCTTATTTTATTTATCAGAATTTCTTCCGCTGCGACGATCGATCGCTGTTTTGTCTGCGTTGCCGTAGAAGATGTACATGATTAGTATTACATAAACTTCTTCTATTGGAACGGTTTCCGACTTAGAGATCCTTAGCGTGGCTGTGCCTATGCCTAAAATCTATAAAAGAAAATGTTTTTGTGACCGAGTACTTCGCCGCATACCCTGTGTCATAATCCTGTGCACGCCACTGCATGAGCTGCCAGAACTTGATGAGCGCCATGACATTCCCGTGAAGTAGTCCAAGCACGCGCTGTACACGCACTCGCGCAACACATTTCACACAACATCTCACCAACTCATCACCAACTGACGCCAACGCACGACCAACTCACCGCCAATATCGCTGCTCTTCAGATACTTCTTGTCGGAGTGCATGAGCTGCCAGAACTTGATGAGCGCCATGACGTTCTCGCGCAGCGCGCCGCCGCCGCTGGCGGGCGACTGCGGCCCGCGGCAGAAGTAGTCCAGACATACGCTGTACACGCGCTCGCGCAGGATATTGCGCGCCAGCGACCGGGGGAGGATGTCGCCTTGGAGCAGGGAGAGCCCGCAGGATAGTAGTCTGTAGGGGTCAAGTAAGTTTTATTGCTTTCGTTCGTAACTTGAACTTCATGGGCGGCAGCGGAAGGACGACGTTACCTTCTCGTCTGCTACCTGAGTTCCAAATAAAATTGCCTGTTTCTGTGTTAGAGAACTTGCTTCTTAATTACACCAAAGCGCAAATGTGCTACTTGATGGTAAGTGGTTACAAATGACCATGGATATTAGACAAAAAGTTTTTAAGGTTAAACTTTCCCCCAAAAAGGGTCTATTATTTCTGGCTCCCGGACATGCGATTGAAACAGAACAAACATGAAATTATTATAAAAACAAAAAACCCGACTGCTTACAAAAGAACTCAAAAGAAAAAAACAAGTGTCACAATATCAACGTAAAATACAGTCATTTCGGGTAACTTTGATACATCATCGGCGTATTTTCTTAAAAAACTTTTACTACGTCGCATATGAGATAAAAGTTATGAGTTAATCAGTGCCCTCTTGCTGGTTTTCATACTGTCAAATTGTAAAAAGTCTTTAAAAACGACAAAATATATTAATTAGCAATTTTGTTGTGTGTCAAAGTTACCACCCCTATATGGGTAACTTTGACACCGATGATATTTATCAAAAAATCTTCTAAACTACGTTACATAAAACTTTGATGTAACATTTATTAATAAGGTGATAGCCTGTTTTATGATAAGACAACAAAAAAAAAGTAGTTTGATGAGCTAGTTTTCATGTAAAAGGCACTAAACTAAGAAAATTCAATGAAAAAATATTGAATTTTGGTTTTTAAATCTTTTTTTGGTCTTCTATGAAAAAGATATTAAATGAAATGTATCATCAATTGATTACCTACATTGTTAGCTTTGAAATAAGACATATTTCGGCTTCCTAGGACGTCTACATCGACAGCAATGATTAAAACAGTACAGGCGCCCGAGCAGCTTCGAGGTTGAAAAAACAAAATGGCTGCAATTTTTTCATTTTATTTCTGGGAAAATAAAGAAGTCCCGGGGGCCCTGGGATGTTTGACTAACACTAAAATTGGTAAATCGCAAAAGTCAGGATACATCTAAGGGATAGGTACATACATTGATACTGTCAAAGTTACTCAGAATTTGTTCAAAATCTGACTTACCGGTATTATTTGTAATTTTAACGAAGATGCAATTGAAAATTAATAAAAATTGTTTATGTATCGAAAGTAGACATGTAAAAGATTGTATTATATTATAACACACCTTGATAGCAATTAAAGTTTTGAGAAATATCTAAAAAGTTTTACGTCGGAAAAAAACACGAATAGTTACGCACGCTTTTGAAAGAAAGTTTTTTATATTAGCTTTGTTTGAAAACCACTTTTTATTTAAGATTACGTTAACGACGTTCATTATGTACATAAAATGTAATAATAGTACATTATGATACAAGTGCGCGAAGTTGGTCATTACAGTCGAGGCGGAATTGAGCCCGAGCCGCAAGGCGAGGGCTGTAATAGAGCCAAGACTGTAATGAACAAAGCACACGCGTATCATACGACGTTTTTCAACACACTTGCGAGGAAAAAAACAATTAGGTATCGACATTTTTCAGTCACAAATCAGCAAATTATAAATGAACAAATGTTTGCACAAAACACAAAATGGCGCGGTTTATTTTTTCGCGCGCCGTATCTTTGGTTGAATAACTATGCGCGCGCAGGTTAAGTCCAGAGACACCGAACATTCAGCCACAATATATTAAACTAAATAATTATGTATTTCTAATAAGAATTTACGGTAATTAATGATTTAAAATATTGTATTTTTTAAATGCTTTAATAGATAATTAGATGAAGTATAATCTTATCTTATCAGATTTTGACTAAGTACAACAAGTTTATTTATTTACCAAAATAACAAATCTTTTGGTAACAACCTCTTTACGGATATTAAAAAAAAAGTGGAATAAGAAAAACACTAGTGCGGTAATGAAAAGTAAAACGCACTAGTGTGTAATAAACCGCATTCCGGGCGTAAGACTAAAGAAAAAATAGCAACTTTACGAGCAAGTGTGTTGAAAATAAATTTAATGCGCCAAATGCTTTTCACGTAAAAAATAAAGAACTATTTTGGGAGCCGACTGTCAAAGTTACCCTAAAGAATCAAAGTTACCCCGATTGACTGTACTTCATGCTGCCGCATGCGGTGACAAACGTAAGTACTTGAGATAAATCTTTTTTTACCCGTAGGTAACAGTATTGTTTGTCCCCGCCTGCAGCACCATGAAGTATTTTATGTTGATATTGTGACACTTGTTTTTTTCTTTTGAGTTATTTTGTAAGCAGTCTGGTTTTTTGTTTTTATAATAATATTTTTATTTCAGACTTTTTAGTGGGTTCGCCGAAAAATTCTACTTTTTGGGTTGGTTTTTGACAATTTGTGTTAAAACGTGTGCCTAAACGTTACATGACATAATATATTTGAAAAGGTCTTTTCACGATCTTTCATTAAATTTGATACCCATATTGCTAAGTAAGATAAGAAAAAACTCAAGATTATCCCCTCTTTTTCTTCCACTTTCGGGCGCCATTTTGAAAATTCATATAGCCTGTGACACTTCCACAGTTCTGACGAATTCAATGATAAATCATATGTCGAAATCCGTTCAACCGTTTGGGCTGTGGGGCCACACCAATAAATGGACATACATACAAACATACATACACTCGAAAAACATAAGCCTCCTTCTGACGCAGTCGGGTAAAAACAATTAATTATTTAAGTGCCTTATAACACTGGGGTGAACTAGAAATTAAAAGTCAAATAGTAGTAAATACAGTATCGAGTGAGCTCCTATTTTCTTTGCTACCAGTATGTTTAAGTTTCTGTAGGTTACTGTTATTGGTTACTTACTTGAATCTAACGCCGACTGCTTCCACGTGTCGGTTTATATTATCACGTACATCACCCACGGTGATCGGAAGTGATCTGCAATAAAAAAAAATTGGTCGGGTGTCAACAAAAGGCACCTTTAAACGTCAGACCCCAATAGGTATAAGAGCGCTACGAGCTATGAGGTTAATATGGAATAGACAAAACATCCAAAAATTTAAATCAAATATGCTATAGTTACAGCAATGACCACCGCGACCAGTTATCGAACGGTTGACTCTATTATCGTTAGGCATCACCCCTACTATTTGGTACAAAACAGATTTAAAGTGCATGTATGTACCTGTGAAGTAAGCTGGCCAGCATTTCCACCTTCTCCAAGCTATTGTACTTGGCAGTCTCGGCCACCTCGCACAAATATCTCACCCACACCGCGTGCGGAGCCACGAATGGCGGCCGAGGTTCCAGTTTTGCTCCTGAAAATGTTTAAACATTACTTACATCAAAATACAGCATAATTCACACTCGGGTGCGCTGTAAGCGAGAGTGCAAGGCGTGCGCCGCACGCGGGCGGCACGCCATGGGGGGACGGCAAAAGATTTTTTAAAATTAGCTTTTAGAATTTATTCGTTACAAACATACGAATTTTCTCCATAATATCATAGTGTCGATAGAATATCAAACATAACTTTCTAACAACTTCAAAAAAGAAGTAATAAGTTTAGTATACTGATTTTATTTCAAAGAGCATACTTCCGAGGTGGTCCCACTTAGTCTCTTACCACCCTATCTGGCGTAAGTAGAAGTGAGTTTTGTTTAGTTAAAATTATAATAACATCATCATCGTCATCATCTCAACCCATCATGGCCCACTAGCACGGGTCTCTCCTCAGAATGAGAAGTTTAGGCCTTAGTCCACCATGCTGGCCAAGTGCGGATTGGCGGCGTTTCGCGAACTCTCCGGCAAGCAGGTTTCCTCACGATGTTTTCCTTCGTTGTATTTCTTAACAATATTGTAGCTGGTGTTATTTCGTACAAACCCCAACCCACCTTCATAAGCAGCGAGCGGGCTGATCTCCTCCACCTGGTCGGAGAACAGCCCCATCCGGCGGTCCACGGTGCACTGCCAGGCCGCGAACACCTCCTGTAGCAGCCGCAGCTCCAGGTCTGGCCGCGCCGTCGTCAGCCACTGCCAGCACTCCACCGCCGTCGTCACCGCGTCCTCCGTGAATATGTCTACTTGCGACCATGCTGCGGGGCAGCTTGATAGTTATGGTTCGGTCCATAACAGAAATTACGTCTGTAGTTTTTTTTTTGTAAATAGCTCAATATTGAGCAGATTGAGCCATCTATTGATGAGTGGGGAGCGACACCCATTAAACAACATTTTTATTATAGAGCACAAAAGCTTTCATCTTTTGAGTTAACGTGCGGCGCTCGATCATCCATGATTATGATCCATATAATAACGTGTAGACATGGACATGAAAAGCAAATAGATAGTTAAGACAAGTATAATTTCTTCTTATTACACCACATTACAGTAGAACCAAAGTTATAATGCGCATAGCGATCTTCGCCATTGTTCGGCATCGGTCGTATTTCCGAAGCGTTGTCAGATGATATCTATATAGAGTGGAAAGTACATTTACTTCATGCATAATTTAATATATATTTTTTTTGTGGTAAAAGAGATAAATTAATATTGATTTATCAGTAACGAGATTTCACGCATGACCCACATAGGAAAGCGACGACGACGATTTAACGATGGAAAAAAGAAGGTTTAAATGAAAAGAAGATTTAGGTATAAGTATTAGGAAAAAAAAGTTTTATTTAATCAGAATCGTATAACAGAACATAGGTTAATATTTAATCAGAATCAGGGAGATTCTCTATTCCTGACATCATAGTCATCGGAATTTTCATCAAGGTCTCCAATTTCACTTATATCACTGCTATCTCCTGTGTAAATAATCATTTCGTCTGAATAACTATCGATTCTTGACTCATATTTCCTATACTCATCTTCGCATTTAAGGGCATGATCACGAACTTTTTTCCATTCTTCCGAACCTATATTGTTGATTTTTTCTAAAATAGCTTCTTTAACTGACGTAACGTTCATTGCAATATTTCTTTTGGCAACGTGTTGTTTTATTTGCGCCCAAATGTTTTCGATGGGGTTGAAATCTGGATGATATGGTGGCAATCGTACAATTTTATGCCCATGCTCCTCCATTATACGGTCAATGGCAAATTCTGTGTATTGTTCTTTGTGTCTTTTTATAATTTCGTACAATTCAGGTTTGAGTTTATTTGGGTCATGAGGAACATTGTGTTGTTGTAACCACGCAATCATTTGTGGTTTGGGTGTATTTGAGTTTGGTGGTTTTACAGACAGCTTATTATGATATGGGGCGTTATCAATTACCAACACACTATTAGGAGGCAAGTTGGGAATCAACTGATTGCGTAGCCAAGTTTGATAACGTTCGGCGTTTATTTCTTTATGATAGTCACCTTCTGAGTCGACACATTTATGTAACATTAAAGCCCCTGAGACGAAGCCTTTTTCATTGCCTGCATGTACAATAATAATTCGCTCTCCTTTAGAAATGGGTTGTTTAATACCTTTTTTGCTGCTGTCTTGCCAAGTTTTACCTTTAGTATGCGATGTACGTATGACTCGTCCATAAATACTATGTTTCTACCAGCATTTCTCAGCTGTTGTATTTCTCGGAGATATTTGATCCTTTTTAAACGTATATCTGGCTTTTCCATAAGTAACCGTCGGTTGGTATCAGTTTTCAGAAACCTAAACCCCATGTCTTTCAAGATGAGCCTTAAAGTCTCTACACAGCCTTTGAAATTAATAGCTTCGATTAACTTTTTTCTCAAATTATTTACAGTTGGGAGTTCTTTGAGCGTCAACTGAAAATTGTATATCATATTTCGAATTACACAATAGTCGAAATCATCAAGTCCCATCCGAAACCTACTTTTAGGTTTTCCTTTTTTCGGTGTGGAAAATTTCATTGATTGATTTTGCCTTTTTACGTTCAATATATTAGTCAAAGTTCGGCGTGAAATTCCTGTAGATTTTGTCACACGCTCCTGAACTTTTTTAAAATAACCGTCATGGTCGTTTTTGAATACATTAGCTTCATTTAAGAAATAAAGGTACACATTAAATACCATTTGCCGTGCTTGTGAGTTAAGCGGCTTCCCACGTTTAAATTTATCCATTCTGGAAGGATTCGATCTGAAAGAAGATGAAATGGGCGGAGTTGTAACATTCTATCAAATTTATGTAAGCTTTTTATGTGTTTTATTTTTTATGTGTATTCTATTTGAATTTTATTAAAATGACGAGTTAAAAATATATTATATGTACCCTGTATGTATGTATGTTTAAACTTACCTCTGAAAACAAAACCAAGGAGGGTGTGTAATATTAGCTCTATATATTCTCTATATATGACAACTGACTGACGTTCAACTCACCGGCGGCGCCCGTCGACCGCCGCCGACCGTTCGAACTTGTTATCGATTGATATTGACTCCTATTTCTATCGCACAAGATGCTAAATGCAAGAGCATTGGTTAGGGCTCTTACGATTCAATAATTCGGTTGTTTCCGGAAACGCGACCACTGGCGAAGATTTGTATGCGCATTATAACTTTGGTTCTACTGTAGCGCGTTAATTAACGCGTTAAAACGCAGGTGTAGCCGAAGAGTTAGACAAACATAAAAACTATACAAACCTATACTATGAAGCAGCGCCCTCGCAGCGGGCGCGTTGGTCGGCGCGGGCGCGGACACGTTGCGCGCGTGCACGAGCAGCGCGGTGGCGCGCCACAGCGCCGCGCGGTGCGCCGTCTCGCTGTGCGACGCGCACGCGTCCCGCAGTGACGTCACTAACCGCGCGCCCACACGCCACAGCGCCGCTTCGCCGCCGCCTTCTGCGTGTACGCCGCCGGCTACCTGTGTACGAGAATTGACGAGATTCACGCAAGTAAACGTTAAAGATGATAAATATATTTTTTGAACTGGGTAATACTACCATCATAGAAAAGAAATGCAAATCAAATTTTAAAATTTTAAAGTGTAAACTGGCTTGACTTTATTTTATAATCGTGACGAAGTTCCTTATCACGCGGTTCAGGAAGAAGCTAGAAAATGAAGTTAAAGTTTTTAGCATGGCTAAAATTGGTATACATGTATACTATCAGCTAAGCCCAGTGATAAAAGCGCGCTTATTGGTCAATCAGTATTATTAATTATGGCTAATAAGGTGCACAGTGTCAGGCAAGTGAGTAAGTTAGCTCTCTGTTCAGAGAGAGTTCAGAGTCAAAATACAAAATATAACATCGTTCAATCCAAGTGTTCTGTGACACTATCGCATATCGTTATTTATTGAATTACTATCATTCTACCACCTAAATTATCAAAGCACCACATCAACTAACCTCCTTAGCATACCGGCTGCGCTGCGACACGACGGCGAGCAACGCAGCGCTATCGTGCGTGACGCAGGGCGGGCGCTTGTCGAGCGCGGAGCGCGGCAGCGGCGCCGACGCGCGGTTGAGCCCCGCCGCGCCGAGTAACGCCCCCGTCGCTAGGGTCAGCCCACAGTGGCCAGAGCGAATCAAAGTACATCAACCAACCTCGCCCGCATACCGGCTGCGCTGCGACACGACGGCGAGCAGCGCGGCGGAGTCGTGCGTGACGCAGGGCGGGCGCTTGTCGAGCGCGGAGCGCGGCAGCGGTGCCGACGCGCGGTTGAGCCCCGCCGCGCCGAGTAACGCGCCCGTCGCCAGGGCGAGGCCACAATGGTGCCAGAGCGTTGAGTTGGGGACCTGCGGCGGAGAGGGGGGGAGGGGTGGGGGATGTTATATCGATTTTTGCTTCGAACAGTCGAACAGTATCGTAACTAGCATGTGATGCATGCATCGGAACGGTACCGATGTTATCTCCTTCGATTACGTTAGTCGATCAAAGTAAAAAGTATCGATTTTATACGATTCAAAACTCCGTATAATATTTTTTTCAAACTTTATCCTTACAATGTATTAGGTACACACTCTTACTATTGATACAATTCCTAAAAATATCAGATAGCAAATTCGTTACTGTTTATTGCGACAGTCGATACTTAAGTACATATGTTATATGTATATTACGTGGATATGGTGGCGACGCATGAAACGTAACAGATGGAGAGATAGACAGAGTTACATGTTTAATATTGGTATGGATGGAGACTAAAAACCTCACATTGCAAGACGATACTCAAGTTACACACCTGATTCAAATATTCCTGTAAGTGAGATCTAGTGGACTGCGGTGCCCACTTCATTGCCTCTTGAACGATACCATGGCAGCGGTCAGCAAAATCTTTGACGATACACTAAAAACAAACCCATAGTAAATTATGAAAATAATTTAATTGTCACCAATGAATTCAAACATATAAAAATCTAAATCAATTTCAAATTGGTAAGCGATCGGTTTTTATGCAAGGTGTAACCTTTATTTTTAAAACAAAATTTATTTTACCTCTCGCCCTTCCAACGTATCTTGTAATTGCATAGTGAAATCCGTCCCTGGAACTTTCAGCAATGGCGTCTCTTGGTTGGCGTCCAATTCCAAACTGAAGCTCAGTACTTGAAGTATGTCTAACATAGACCATAGAACCTGGTAACAAATGAAACAAAACAAATTTCAAATATATTTTTAGATGACAAAACGAAACTCTCATAAAATGATGTGTATGTTTACCTAGCGTTTGTCGATTCACTTTTCTCCAAAATGCAGATACGTAGCATTAGCCCTTTCAGGACCATAAGATATCCAAAACTATTTATGAGTGTGCGACTATTTTTTTTAGTTGTTTTGGACGTAAATTAACGATATATTCCCGTAAAAACGTAACAAGACATACAGTTTTTCTGATATTTTATGGTAAATATTTTTCCCTGTGGGCCATAAAGGTAACCAATATATTATATAGGTTTATTTTATAAGTCTTTTAGTTATTGCTTTCGAACATAAAAAAATGAATAATAATTATAAGAAATTATAAACAATTTTAAATAAGGTATTCTGCGCAACAATATATATATTTTATATGCGTCGCTTACATAATATATCTTTTCATTTTCTCTGCTTTTGCATATTCAGAGCTGGCTAGTTGCATTTGTTGCCGATGCGCCGGTTTTCGGAGGAGACTAGAGATGGCCTTGATGGCTGTCTACAGGTATAATAATTTTTTTAGAGCTCGTGCTAAGTGTTGGTGATACTCTAAGAGTCTAGACTGCTCAAAAGTAACCTTTCCATGCGGTGCGCTTCATGCAACTGTGCGTATACTAAATACGCGTTATTCATGGCTATATCGACAATAATATATGTATAAAAAATAGCCGGAAGTAATATTTTCTTTTGGCTTTGCTATCAATCTCATGATTTGCAGTGGTCCGTGAGGGTCACACCACCTACATAAACTTATATTCATAATACCATATAATCGGTTCCGGACAGTTTATGTTTATTTTTTGAGTTATGCGCCTTGAATGTCCTGATCCGATTACACTGAAACAGTATCTGCCATAAAAACAACAGTGGTCCAATTTTATACATTTTGACCAATGAACTGATGGTCCTCTTCATCTAATTCAGGTTATCTTCTCCATTACTATTATCTATTATCTGCCTCATGGCAACTGGACTATTTCTTTACCTCGAAGAAATTTTCTGAAGGTTTTAGCCGTTTCCGAAAAATATATAAAAGTAAATGTAAATAAAATGCAAGAAAACAATAAATTATGAACGCGACTACATATTACACTAATACTACAAAAACAAACCTTTATGGACCACAGGGAAAAATATTTACCCTAAGATGAATCGGTATTTTTAGGTATTTATGCTCATTATCTGCAGTTCAATTCATTATAACATTAAACTGAACTTACCAAAAAACATAAAAACGAGCAAGAAAATACAGTAATTTTATTTACACAAGTCCAAAAACTTAAAAATGATACCAAGTTCAGCCCCCGAATGTTTTAGTTTTAGCGCAAAGGAAATTTGATAGTTATTTTCATTCTACGTGCTCAAGAACGCTTTTACTGTATTGAAGATACCTTCTATTATGACATTCAATAAAAAAACATATAGATTAAGTTATATTTAACTGTAGATTACGAATTTTAAAAAAGGGAAAAATATTTCCCTTGGTCCTGAAAGGGTTAGGTTATCAATAAAATTAAGGCATGCGTCAATAAAGTTAAGTATTTAAAAAGTTTTTGTAAAATTTATTACTAAAATGATTTAAAAATGATTGTGCTTGTTGTGTAATGTACTAAAGAGTAAAGAGATTTTGAAAAACATTTTAAAAACAAAATGAAAACTTGACTTGATAACAACTAAAATATATGTAACTTTTAATAATTCTGAACCAATTCTTCCCAAACCCAAACCAGTCTCACCCTTAAAAAAAACTAACCCTACAATTCCACAGCAGGTGCGGGAACCGATCGACCAAGCCAGCAAGCCACTTGTCAGCCACGCGACGGATCTGCTTGTGGATGTGGTTGAAGTTGACGAGCAGGAACTGCGCGTGGCCCTCCAGCTCGCGCTCGCGCGACTCGTCCTTCACCTTGTCCGACATCACATCCAGGAACTTCTGGAACACCTTGTCGCCCACGCTGTGGCGACGAGTTACAGTAAGATTTGAAAACATAGACAGGCCCTTTCATACGTAGCTACATAGCTAGCATTCCATTACATGGCTAACGCACTCATCCAATCCGAAATTGACTCATTTTCCCTAATCTGAACTATGGTGAGGTCGTATCTATGTTTTTAAATCTCTGGTTAGAGGTATGTACCCGCGGCACTGAACCATGATTCCAGGTGTCGTGGGTGCCATGGACGATACACAGGACAAGGACACACACCCAGACCATGAAAAAATATTATACACCTCGTTCAAATTTCGGCGTCGCTTGGAATCGAACCCAGGTACCTTAGAGCAGCAATCCAGCGTGTTAACCATTGCGCCGTTCGGGTTGTCAACATCAGCGTCTGTATTTTACATCGATACGTCTCGCCATAATTGAATTAGGACGGAGTTAGTTTATTTCTTTTACTATAAGCAATAACACCCATTTACACTAATTATAAATACCACGTTTATAGTGTAAGTTAATGCTGATGGTAAGTGGAGACACTGCCTTTACAAACAACATTCGTGATAGTGCGATATGCACTATGGTTACAATATCACTACATAGTATAAAACAAAGTCGCTATTTTTGTCCGTCTGTTTGTCTGTATGCTTAAATCTTTAAAATTACGCAACGGATTTTGATGCGGTTTTTTGTAATAGGTAGAATGATTCAAGAGGAAGGTTTTTATGTATAATACATGCATATATTCCCACGAGAACGGGATCCACGCGGGTGAAACCGCGGGCGGGCCGCTAGTACAATGATAAAACTTCAAAGGCTGTAATATTGCAAAACAGCAATTTCCAAAAACGAAGAGAATTAAATATCTCCAGATAGAAGTTCCCAATTTTATAACTCACCTAGCAACGCACTGCCACATGCCGCTCTTGTCTTTTTGTAGCGCGGTATCACTTAAGTACTCTATAATGGGTTGTAAACTTGGCTCTGGTGAATTGCTTACTCTGAAAATGAGTAAAACCATCTCAGTGTTGTTACACTACTGTTTAAAAAAGAGTACTATCTTTCACTGCCTTGCTGCTGTGCTGAACCCAAAACAGGTATAAAATCGGGACTAGGACGGTTAGTCCAGTCAGCAAAGGGTGTTTTAAAGAAACAAACTTGAGTGGACCTATTGATCAAGTTATGATCATCATTATATTATTTAAATGCACATTGCATGATTATTATGAAGGGTTAGCTTCTTACCTCAAAGTCTCCAGCCAATACACACTCAGTAGGTACATGCACGGCGCAAACGACAGCTTATTGACTATAACCGTCACATCCGGTTGGTGGTCCAACAAGTTCAAAATCTGTGTTTTCAATTCCTGCAGCTCGTTTATCGATACCGAGTCATTACGTACTGCTGACGTATATTGCAACTCTCTCATTTCCGAACGCAACGACGTTTGCGAAACGAGGTACGGTGATTTAACTGCTATCTCTTTCACTCCCGCGTACCATTCCTGCGGCCACAAACCTGTCAAAGTTTATTGTATTGTTTATGTGTACGTATGAAATCAGTTTTGTTCGTAATTTCAATGCAAAGCTTTTACTTAGATAATTCAGAAATCAGGGAATTAAATTTGAGTGAACGACATAAAATCTCGATTAATAACTGCATAATATAAGATAAACATTTCAGTTTTGAAAACATTAAATAATACACTTTTTTACTTTGATGAATATTTAATTAATGGATGTTTGTATGGCCTGGCTACTTGAAAGCTATTTGAGAGTTCGCTTTGAAACCAAATGATTGACTTAACCAAAATTAAAAAGGACATCACATTCGAAATCATTATCCAACAAATCAACTTTTAGACAGTATTTAAAATAACAAAAGGTCTAACAGCGCATTCTAACACCTTATCAAACACGCGTTTAAAAACAACCTTTGGCATGAACACGCACTACTTATGATTGTCACTAACTTGCCGCCTCAGAATCATTACACTTAAATTAAAAAGCTATTATTAAAATTTCATATTGAATCCTTAAACCATAAAGTGTATGAGATATAAAGAACAAAATCCACCTATACCAGGCATTACAACCCCGTGTTATGTTACACAATATAATAGGTATATAGTATAAGGAGAATTAATCCTTGTGCCTTTGCCATAAAATTCAAATTTAAATATTGTATTATAATATTATACGAGGCAGCAAGTTAGTGAATGAAATGTTTATACAGAGGTAAATCGCGTCATGAGAACTAAAACAAACGTTGATGTGGTGCTATATGGTTGTAACCTGGTGTTTGATTTTTTCTTTTTTAACAAACATGATAACGTCAATTAAGTCCAGTTTTTATTATTAAAAAATAAAATTTCTATCACGAAGACTATTATAATTTTATCTATGTCTATATTGTCTATGCAATGTGCTTTTGTGCAACATTCTATAGATCTGATTTTAAACTTTTATCATCGCGGATTACACTCATTTTTTCTTATAATGCGGGTTACTCACGATATTCTATAGATCAACTATGGTTGTTGGTCCTTACTAGTACATCGTTGGAGGTTAACTACAAATCCCTAAAATAATTTTAACTAATTGCTAAACCTAAAGACAACAAAGTGAAATCTAAAAATGTGTAACTGTTGACGATGCCTTATTATATAGTGAAACATGTTGAAATAAAATTTAAATGATTTTTGAAAAAACTAAAGAAATGATTTCACATTATACCTGTTCTATTATTCACATAAATATCACATTGTTTCATATGAAATTCGTTTTAATTGCACCCTACACAAATACCAGCTTTCCGTCCCTGTCATTAAGGTACATTGATTGACAGCGAGGATTAAAAATGACGTAAGTAAACTTTGTACCGCACCTAAATTAAACTGTGAGCATGTCCCAATTTCATATTCACAACGACTCAAGTATAGGGAGGCATTAAATATTGTTGTCTCGTTTTAATCATTTGTTTTAAATAGTAACTTTGTTTTATTTAGCCACTTCTGGAATTACTTACATATAAAACATATTCCACAGTGATAACTCTCATTTAAAATACATATAGTTATGTTTTATTTTCGCATATAATTAAATAACTTTATAGCACCATATCAATTTAGCCGCAACCAGATGCATTCAGCATCGATAACGCAATGATATCGATTAATCGAATATCCATTATCGATTTAGTAGCTGTATCGCAATAACTCTACACACATACAATAATTATATACAAAATTCTATATAACAGCATAAAGTCGTGGGGGCAATTCATAAAATACATTTATAGAAAGACCGAATAAATAGCTATACTGTTGAATTAAAAAAAACACTTGGCCGCCGATCGTGATGATCGCAGTTCTATAATATGACCAAAGGGCCAATGCCAATTTAGAAGATATTTTTTTTTTTTTTGATTTTAATGTCATGCTACATAACAATATCGTATAGATGTATTTTATGGCCAGCCCCACATACAAAACTCCGAGCAGAACCAGTGTAATTAGTACAGGAACATAAAACTCAAACGACATTATTCTACTGTAGTCTAAAAGCAACTTTACTCACGCTTTCGCAACGCTACAGGCGTGGCCATAGAAGAGGAAACAATAAGATGTTTAAGTACGTCTATACAAACACAAATCGGTAATTTTGTATGCACGAGTTTTTAATAAGATCACTGGACAAGTACGGACGTTTAATAATCTAATCTTTAATTAAAAAAATTAATCGGTCAGCTCGATTTTTTAATTGATTATTTAAAATCACGTATAAAATGACTAGATTTACACCAGTTTAACCCCTAAAATATAGTAAATGTACGATAAAGTTAAGATTTTCCAGATATTTTAATTATAATTACGGTTTTCATTACTATTGTATAAAACAAGAGAGTTATGAAATTTGTAATATGAATCGGTTTTGACTAATTAAAAACTCGATAATGCATACATTCGAATACAATAAGATAGAAGTGCAATTTGGAATACAAAGAAACTGAATTTAGAGTTGAGATTAGAGAAAAGTTTTCTGATTATACTTTTGCATATAAAAATCTAATAACGAAGGGTTATTTGTGAAAATATTTACCTGATTCAGCAGCAGTAAAACCCATTACAACACAATACAGCCAGAAATCCTTGAAGAGTTTATGTAACCTCGGCTTAGGATTCTTTATTGGTGGCAATCTTTTGACTAGAACCTGAAACAATGAAATTTTTAATATTTACTCTATTTCCCTATTAATGTTACGATGACCACTTAAATTAGTCATTGATTTTTTTTATCCACAACTCGCCACATACTGGGCTAAGTTACGGATTGACAGAAAACATTTGATTGGGTTATTGACAATTTTTTGAACATGCGTTTATTTTATAGATTACGCCTTTCTTAACGTGGATAAATAACTTAAAATAGTGAAATAATTTCAATTTGCAACACTAATTAATATTAACTATAAATAATATTCTTTCCCGCCAAAACGCTTATTTGTCAAACATGCACGAAACATTCTTCAATAAAATACTGGTTCCATAATTTCGTGACCGCGAACAGTGTCTACGTGTGCATTGCTCAAGTGCGCAATATTTAGAGCTTTGCATCTGTTTTATACTCCGTTTGTTTTCGATCTGGAATTCGTTATAATTGCATGCCACACGAACGTCAGCTTTCCGCATATACGATTAAGGTACATTTAAGTTTGACGGCAGTATTAAAAATGTCCTCAGTAAAGGAGAATGGCGAAATTAGGCCCACTTTTTATGACTACGGGCGCATTCATGTAGAACGCTGGTTACCGGCGCTGATCTGCCAGCGCTTATCGGTATAGTCTAAGATCCGAATCTAAATCGACATTCATCGGGTTCCATTCCAACTATTGACTATTGACTATCGATATATATCACCCAAGAAATTTAATATCGATATTTCGATATATCGATATTTTTTGCCCAATATGCAATTATTTATAAAAATTGCCCAAATATTCGAAATTTTAAAGTACCTAAATACACATCTGGCTGTTATGACATCTTTTTTATTTTTTAAAACAGGTTTATGTACCTGTAGCCAAGAAAAAATCAACATACAGTGCCACAAACTTATCTGGTCCGGTTGCCAAAATTGCAACTAATGCAAATGTTATACTGTTGTCAGACAAAGACCAAGACAGTAGCGCCCCTCTTACCGGGTCAGATTAGTTTGTGGCACTTTACCAACCAAACCAACAAGCAGTGTCATTGTCATAGACAAGTAGGTCAAAGACTGTAATTTTTGTTTGTGTTTGAATCAAAGAAACTAAACCCATATAGCCTACTGCATACCTACTCTTTTTCTAAATTTAAGAAATCGGATTGGTCAAATAGGTACATGATGCGATCCATGAGCAGACAGCAGAGCTTTAAATATATATCGATGTTGATATCTGTAAATAAATATCGAAAATCGATATATCGCGGGAAAAAATATCGCTGATTTATATCGATATTTTTCTGAAAAAATATCGATATTTTGATATATCGATATTTTTTACCCAAACCTACTGGCAGATCGGCGCCGGTAACCAGCGTTCTTTTTGAATGCGCCCTACGGACAGAAACAAGCAGGGTCTCAAAAAAATGGCTTTTTATTAACTTCATTTGAGAGGCTTTAAACAAAGGGATATTAATAATATAATGTAAAAATATATTTTACTTAAAAATGTTAATATCACTAACAGTCTTTGTAAATGTATCAGCTAGGGTGACAGACTCACAGAGTGATGGAAAATAAATATGATTAATGCCAAATTGACAGATATAAATAATAAGTAGGTAGGTATTGTCCATGGTAAAAGGATTATTTGGCGCGTGGATGACGTGTGGGTGACAGAGACAGCGCCTTACAGGTAAAGCAAACTGTAACGCGCTGTCTCTGTCACCCACACGTCATCCACGCGCCAAAAGATCCTTTTACCATGGACAATACCTACCTACTTTTTATTTATATCTGTCAATTTGGCATTAATCATATTTATTTTCCATCACTCTGTGAGTATTGTCCGATTTGCAGCCGAGCTTTTTGAACTGCTCTGAGAGACTGCTGCATCTAGATATTTAAAAACTGACCTGGCTTGTTTTTTTGGATTCCGAAATTGTCGCTTTTCACGATTTACTTGGCTAACGTACTGGACTGGATTTTAGCAACATGCAAAATTCGTGTGTAAATTGTGGTGTCATTGTAGACGCTAGACCTCGAAGTTGTGAAAACAGTCAAGGAGATAAGTAAGTAACTGTATAAAAGTATGTACATGTTTTTGTATTAAGTAAGTTTATGGAGAGCTTGAGTGACATATAAACTCGAATGAATAATATTTATCGTTTGTTCTAGCTAACCGAGGAAGATAATGTTTGTGATACTTGCTGGACTTTAGCGAATAACACAACCATACAACCCATATCTACCCCACGGATTACCCCAGGCATTTATGTGTGAGCTGTGGTCGTTCAGCGTTTGCCCATTGTTCTGGCATGGGCACGTCATGAATCTGACGTTCGTTAGTCCACCAGCTCAATTCTTGGATGAATTACTGATATTAAAGGATGAATCAACATGTTTTATTGATTACCTACGTAATTCCTGTCTATTATGAATTCTAGAACATTCACTATTTTACGCGTAATACATTTTTTTTTTGATATTGTCAATTGGTAACTGTCAAAATAATTTTAAAATATAACCTCAAAATATGTTAGTTTATTCCTTTTTACATTTTCCCCCATCGTCTATAAATATTTCAGTTCGAGCAGCAATAAAGGGATAATCGTAACATATTATATATTATGTCAATTTTCATTCTTGTCCGTGGATTATGTTGAGTGGGCCTGGCCATGTATGGGGATTTGCCAATGTCCTTTTGCTTACAAGCTAAATTGAACTGTGAGCTAAGGTAATAAGATTGGTTGTATGATAATAATAGTAAACACCAAGCACCACTCACCGCAATAACAGGTATCAGCACCCCGAGGTTGCCCGCGCTGCCCGAGGCCTTGAGCACGGGCGCGGGCGAGCGGTCGGTGGCGCGTTCGCCGCCCAGTCCGAGCTGCACGAACAGCTCCAGAAGCCGCGTCAGCAGCTCCAGCCGCGCGGTCGTGCCGCGCATGTTCGCCGCTATGTTCGCCAGCGCGTTTAACACTGCGCCTGATACATGGCTGCGGAGGTCAGAGTGTGATTAGTGAGTAGTTTTGGTGAAGTTAACGTTGTGTTTTTCTTATGCAATTCTTGTACTGAATGAAATTCTTTGTACATTTGCAAACTCATATGAGAGCAACGCGTGAAGGTGTTTTATCGTACCTGGTCTTCAAAGACAAGAAATGTTGAGACGACAACAATAATCTATGTGTAAATGTAAACAGTTCTGTTCAACTGTTGAATGGCAATTATTGTATGTTCTTAATTGCATTCAATTATTACTTTTGCATAGTCAAGAAAACGGCATCATGTAATTGAGCCCTACTCTAACACATATGGAAACCAGCAGTGCATCTACTCGTAAAAACAACAGTCTTCCACGTACCGATACTGCTTCCGGTCATCAGTATGATGGTAAGCAGCGGAGGCGGCCTCCACGGTGATGACGGTGAACATGCGCATGATCTCGTCGTGCGCCGGGCCCTCGGGGCTGGCCAGCGCCATACAGCCCAGCTGGTCCACGATCAGCGTGTCCAGCGACGATGGAGCTCGACACAACCTTGGAAATGAATGATGATATATTGAATGACCTTAATTGGTACAATGGCTGGGCCATAAAGATATTATTTAGAGTCCAGTAGTTTATTTCAAGTATGTATTTATCAGTAATAAAACCTCAAAATTATTATTTAAAATTGTAATTTTATCTCGTTAGTTGTAGGAATTAGACACTATTATTTATTTTTAACCCCCGACGCAAAAAGAGGGGTGTTATAAGTTTGACGTGTCTGTGTGTGTGTGTGTGTGTCTGTGTGTCTGTCTGTCTGTCTGTGGCATCGTAGCTCCCGAACGGATGAAGCGATTTCAATTTAGTATTTTTTGTATTAAAGGGGACTTACGGGCGCGTGTTTTTAGATATGTTTGATGAAAATCGGTTGAGCCGTTTAAAAGTTATTGGGGTTGAAAGGGGGGAAGAATTTTCATTCTGTCTCTTTGTGGCATCATAGCTCCCGAACGGATGAAGCGATTTCAATTTAGTTTTTTTTGTATTAAAGGGAACTTACGGGCGCATATTTTAAAATATGTTTGATGAAAATCGGTTGAGCCGTTTAATAGTTGTGGGGGGTGAAAGCGGGGAAAAATAGCCTTATGTATGCAAATAATATATATTCGTGTGGGGTCTCAAATGAAAGCGTAATAGTAAGAGAATATTTATAACTTAATCCAAAATGTTTTTACCTATAAAAAGTATAAAATAAAAAATTAAATTAAAAATTAAAAAAACCCCCGACACAAACATTTAAAAAGTAAAAAATAATATCTTTAAAATAATACGTCGCGTTGGGGGACCGCTCCATTTACTTCTAACTTTAACATAAAAAAATATTGATAAATGATAAGTCTTGGGTAAAATTAAGACTAAGTAGGTAGGCAAGTGATACTCATGAAAAAAATCGTACTTACGTACTTAGATAATGAATAGTTAGAAGCGGTCCCCCAACGCGACGTATTATTTTAAAGATATTATTTTTTACTTTTTAAATGTTTGTGTCGGGGGTTTTTTTAATTTTTAATTTAATTTTTTATAACTATCCACTATTTATGGAAAACTAGACTTCAATGGTCGGACTTTATGTCTGCTGGCAACCCTAGGCGAGTATGTTTCATAACGTCATAAGAAAAAGATGCTAAATATAACAAACCTCTGCTGGAAGAACTGCAGAATGGTGTCGGTGGTCTTGGGCGTGTCCTTGAGCGCCACCGCCACGTGCCCCAGCATGATCACTATGTTGGTGCTGATGAGCGACGACTCGCTGCCAAATATAATTACATACAATAATATAAAATTCTGTGCAAGACAAACTGCACAATGTCCTGATTTTATTTTGAAAAAGATGTAGCTTAGCTTAGTATGCTGATCCAAAGTTTAACATTATAATATTCGTGTTTGCAGTTACTTAATTTAAATAGTAAAACAGGCATGAAGATCTTTGCTAACTCAATACTTTTTGTAGTTTCTACTGTATTCTATGGGTTAATTAAACTCTAGCTCAGCAAAGAAACAATTACGGATCAGTAATAATATAATATAATACTAATTCTCACCTATCACTAGTCTCAGCGGTGAACAATCTATTGCTCACAGAGCCGACGAGCGCGGGCACGCAGAACGGGTCCACAGTGAGCGCGGCCTCCAACGCCACGCATAGGTTTTCTATAGCCGCGTCGCGGAGCTTCTCGAACGGCGTCGACTTCACCGGCACTCCCGTCTCCGTCAGCCCCTGCAGCTCTTTACCTTGCACTGTGAAAAGGGTTAAAAAATAACATGCAATTGATTCTTTTCACATTACTGTAGTGTATTTTCAAAGTGTTTCAACTCTCTGATGTCAAAATCAAAAATTTTGTGTATTGTTTTATGTAAATATCCACTGTTTATTGGTCAATAAGTGGTCATTGTTGTCAGGAATCACCAAAGTGATGCTGACCAAGAAAGAAGAGAGAGAAGAAAGTCTGAGTCACGAGGCCCACAAGCTTCCAGCCTGACTAACTAGCTAGCCAAATTCTATAAAAAGATATTAATATCTAACATTTACAATGCTAGGTGCTTTTTCTTTATAAGGTCTTTTTTAAGGGTTTCGTACCCAAAGGGTAAAACGGAACCCTATTACTGAGACTTCGCTGTCGTCCGTCCGTCTGTCACCAGGTGTATTTCATGAACCGTAATAGTTACACAGTTGAAATTTTCACATATGATGTATTTCTGTTGCCGCTACAATAACAAATACTAAAAAAAAGAATAAAATAAATATTTAAGTGGGCGACCATACATACTTTCGACGCCTCAGCGATAGTTACGGTCCAAGAGATGGCGTTGTGGCTAATATATGGCTACAATAAAACAGTGGTCACAGTGGCCTTTGGGAAAGCGACCGTACAGACCAGATTTTAATGGCGTTTTTATACATAATGGTACCTACGGAACCCTTTGTGCGCGAGTCCGACTCGCACTTGGCCGGTTTTATTGTTTAAATAAAATATGGAAGAGTGGGACACAAAAACTTGTTAAGTTTACAACCCGTGACGGTTTTTGCCATTATAATATTTTAATTTGAATATGTACATAAAAATAATAATGTATGTATGTAGTTGAAAAATATAATAAAACGAAAGAATCAAAATGAAGAAAAAAAATCACGTGGCGGAAACAATTACGTATGCAGTCCATTTGAAGTCAATGAGGGTAACCGCGTGTGAATTTTCCGCTAGAGGCGCTAGTGAGAAGGGAGGTCTGTCTGTCACTTTTCGCTTGTCTGAATGGTCTGAATTTCATTTGTCACTGTTTATGTATGGGCGGGCTTTGACAGCATGACCGCCCTCTGCAGTGGCGCCAACTGGTGAGCACAAAAACGGTTACCCTCATTGGGTAGTCATTCAGCACTTACATTTTAACTCACGGAATTTCAATTACCTCATTATATTCAATTATATCAATCGTTACTCATAAGTAGCAATCATGTTTCAGATTTCAATTAAAATTATTTATAAATTAAGTACGACAATAATTAACTACAACGATAACAATTATAATTTAATATAGTAACTTATTACTTGACATTGCACTTGTGATTCTACATTTATTTGAAATATTTGTTTATGTGTAAGAGGATGTAAGTTGATCGAAAGTTATTTAGTAACTTAGTTATTTAATACAGATAGCGATCAGTTACAGTTTTATTATAATACAGTTTTATTACCTGTTAGATAACAGCGAATATTAATAATACTCACATGTAACTTTCATATGTTCCTTTCCAGTTTTCTCCAGCTCCAACTTATGCAGTTTGAAGAGTATAGGCGAGGGCGTGACTAGAAAATCTCTCAAACAGTAAATCGAAGTGTTCGCTATAGTAGGAAATTTGGTTGCCAGTTTGCCTAGACCCTGAAAACATATTAAATCTATGGGACAACTTTGCACACTCACCACTTTGAGCTAGAATATAATGTAAAGGAGTATTGGAATTTGTTTATAAATTAAGGTAACTAACACATATTATTATACATCCAAGTCAAAATCCTATACACCATCTTTAGTTTTATCTACTCAATCGAAAAATCGAAATCACTCAAATCTACTCACCTCAAGACAAACCATTAACAAGGGCATGTGCGCCAATATCAACTTGTGATTATGATTAGAATTTATTTTCTCTGTCAATCTTCCGCATAAAGAGTCAGCACCTGGAATAATAACAATAACTCTATATAACTACACATTATCCCTTTCTTGCAAACTTTTACAGTCATAGTCACTCTCGCCATGCGGTGTGGTGCGGGTTTATCCAGTATTTAAGACATTTTTGATGTTGATCTCATTAACATTAATAACATAACCAATTAGTTCCATATATCTGGCTGGCTTTCTTGTAGATCTGTAGTATTTTCGCAACCCTACTCATGTTTCGTTTTCAGCAGCACATAATTTTTCTACATTGGTAAAAGAATAGATTTCATCTGAAGCCGACATAATAACAAACTTTGGGAGACAAGTCATCATTAACCCGTCTAGTGATGAATATTTAAAAGAAAAGAAAAACGATAAAATATGCTCAATAAACATACCTTGACGTGTAAATGTTAAAATTTAAATGTGTTAGGGTGTAAGTAAGTAAATGTTGATTGATTACATTACAAAACAATTTTGCGTTAGAAAGCCAAAGTATTGTCAGCTAGCATTGAGTAAAAGAAAAGAAAATTTCATATAATTACATAACAATATAATATATCATATTCATCACTCATTACATCTGAAGTACTAGTTTAGTCTAGTCATGTTTGAAAACCATAATTGTTAGTAATAGGGGGATTCAAATCAAGCTTATATCTTGTAAGAGAGATACCTATTAATATTGTTAGAGCATTTATAAGAGCTGGCACGTCATAGTCTCCAATAACTGGAATAAATATATAACATATACATACATCAATAATTAATTTGAAAAGGCCTGTATTATTAATTTAATAAGCCCATTTTTAAATGAATAAAGTACGAACAACAATAACAATTCAATAAGATTATATTGCGAAACTTATTTGAATTAAAAGTAATTGTCGTTATAATTCACATACATTATTGATGCTATTTATTGTAGTAAATTAACCATGAGCAATAAAAAAATAATGTTTAAAAAAGAGGCAAAGAAATATTAATTATTAGTAAATTTTCAGAAAATTATTATCCTTGTGTAAAACTAAAAATGATTATAGACTAAAAATTTTAACCATAGAACATTTATAACTCCAAAAGTACAGAGAGATAAAAATTTATTTAAAGTAATTTTTTTGAAAAGATTCATTTGCTAACTGCTAAGCTAATACAAACCCTATATCAGCATATACAAGGATTAAAACTGACCTGTCTCATCCCCAATAGCCCACACCAACAGATCAACACATGCAGAATTAGCCATCACATTGACTTTAAACTTATTGACCGTGGCAAAGTTGCTCTCCCGGTCCTCTTTTTCCGAAGCATCGTGGTGACGGCTTTGAAGCTCGGTTTGACCACTTAGAAACAGGCATTTGACGAATTCCTGTTATAATAAAATTGTTAGACACAATAGTATAGAATAATTATTTAGAATGTGTATTGAACACAGTTGAGGTACAAGTTGAGAGTAAAAATGAGATATTTCTCACCTGGACATCCTTGGTAAAGGGACCAGGTAAATCTTTTTGATGTTGTAGAATTTCCCGCAGCAGGGTCACCATAACTAAATTTAATGTCTCAGAGAATGACTTGTATGGGAAAACCTGAAATTTCAATAACAATGTTTGTAGTTGATTATATTTGAAGACAAAAATAATATACAAAAAATTTAAATTTGTTATCCCAAAACGGTTATAATATATCACAGTGAATTGTATCTACAACACCATTTTAAACCATTTGCATCCATAATGGTTGCGGCTCAAGGTTTGCATATTATATGAGCGGCTCCAAAAAAATTATCAATTGTTAAAATAAAATTAAAAACTTATAATTTAAAGCTTAATACAACTAACCTGAATCTGTCCTGAAGCATAAATATCTTCTGCCTCTTCATCTAAGAATGCTAATAAATCTTTGGTGAGAATTTTCTTTGCCAGTGACAATATTGACTGCAAGTATGTCACATAAAACTGCACATTGATTCTTTTCTCAGGTGATTCTGAGAACCTCATATAAGGAAACTGATTAAAACTAGATCCAAACTTATTGAAGAAATATGTTGTAGGATCATATGGAACTGAGCTATAACTGTGGTAAGAACCTCGTTTGAGTGTTCCGCTGACACTGTCTGTGGTATCTGTTCCATTTACTGCTAAATGCTCATTATTGGGATTCAAGTTCCCAGACAAAGATCTGGGAATGATTGGTCTGAACTGATTAAACTTTCTCTTTTTATCTAAGGTTGAATACTCAAAATTCGGCTCCGGTTCTTTAGTCTTCACTGGGCTAGGTGGTTGAGGGAACAACCTGCAAAGTAGAGGAGGCTCCACCGTAGCATATCTTCCCATAGATCTTGCCAATCCAATAAGGATTGGTATTGTGCTTTTGCACAGCTGTAGCTTCGTTGTACCGTTATAATCCTTGCTTTCATGGCAATTGATAATGATCTTTGTTAAATTGGACATAAGTTCAATTTGTGCTGTAATGATCTCTTCACGCAGGGATGCCTGTTTTGCTGCCACGTCGGATAGTAGAGTGTTGAGGCAGAAGCTAAATTTCTCTGACATGGGGATACCTGGAAATATTGTAAAAATGCAAAAACTTATGGAAAAAAAAATCAGGCTTTTTTTATTATGCTTAACTAAAATTAAAACAATAAAAACGATATATTTTGAGTGTCATAAAACATAAAGAAACTCATATAAATAGTAGAAAATATAAAGAAACTTACGATCACCATGATTATATCTAAATGTGGGTTCTTCAAACTGTGCATTGGTAAGACACTTCAGCACCTTCAAGAAGTAAGGCAGCAGCTTATCCTGATGCTGCAAGCCACTTTGCAGGAAGTACAAGCCGAGGGCAATGCTTGCTTCCTGGCTCCGTGCTGTCACCACAAATGATGAGCTTGCTTGTGGACAGAGCATAAAAAGAGTGTTTACCTGTAAATTTAAAAAAATGGTTATATTATTGGTTATGTAAATATGGTTGACCAGGAATATAAAAAACCTCGCCATATTGTGGTAAACTCATGGAACTAATTTCTTATGCTGGCAACGCTTAGTTTCTAAACGTCAATCGTAAATTGCTTGTCAGTGAGTTTGAATGTCACAGTTTGTCTCAGGTTTGTCTTTTTACATTGAGTGTCTATTTTGTGCTAAAATGACAAAAACTCTTCATATCCCTGAAAGAAATGTGGTTTTCTATGTGCTAAAATAACATTTCGTACAAAATAACATTTATTTCCATATAAATAACATTTCCGATATAGTTGTCAAAATGACAATAATAACAGGAGCGTTACCATAGTTACTGTTGTCTGTGCCACGGAATACAGACACCAGTGGAAATGGTACAAGTGTTGATTAGTATGGGAACCGTCCTAGCCATCCTACACAAGTAACTCCATAATCGTATTGTAAACACAACTAAGAAACTTACATTTTCATTGGTTGTTACATGTCAACTATGAATGGTCTGAGCAACCCACTGTTTATAGTTGACAATGCACCTTAAAATTTTGTTATTAGTTCTTATTTTTCCATGTCTTATTTTAGTGACCATATACCGCTAACAATTAAGGTCATAATGCTTTTCAAGTTTTTCTATCCACATCTAGATGGCAGTGTTCTACGTGTAAAGTAATTATATACTTAATGTTATTGCTGATAAGGTTGAAATTTAAATTGCAAACTGTGGCAATACATGTCAACCATGATGGAAATGATTAAATAATTGCGTCTTTTGAACACTAGATGTCGTGACAAGAATCTATAATAAAGACCTTAAGGGTATAAATAGTAAGTTATATTTTTGGTTAACAACATCATCCTGCATTGGTTTAGGCTTAGATATGTGCGTGGTGCTTTTACCGCGTTATCGAAAATTATCGATATTTATATCAAACCTTGTACACTACAAGGCGTAGACCCGAAATGTTGGTACTTAAAACGTGCTCAAATTTTTGAAAGTTTGTATCGCAGACATTGTAAGGCGAAGATGTGACCGTAGCTATTTTTATCAACTATAGCTAACTAAGTCACGGAATAATAAGCTGCGCATGTTTTACCGTCAAAATAAAATATACCTACTTTTGTATGTCGATAAATGAAATTTCAATGTCACTCAACGTACCTTAGTTACAAAAACAAACCGATGTGAATTGGAATGCATTTCAACCTTAATGTTATACAAATAAGGAAAATTTATTTTCGTGGAATAATATATTTCCTGGTTTCTAAATGTTAAGTAAGAGCGGTCGCGGTCGTAGCTAGTGGCGAAAACTTCTTAAGTGCTTTCGTGCTTAGGAGAGCACGTAAAGCCATCGGTCCTGGTTGTTATTGTAAGCCATGTTGGCTTGGCCGCTAACCCCTCGACAACAATCCGCACTGGAGCAGCGTGGTGGAGTATGCTCTAGGCCTCTAGGCAATCAGGTGTCAGTGACGTTTCGCTAATGTCCAATATGGCGACTGCGATTTGTCTCTCAGAACCATTACAATTTAACAAAACTGGACAATCCTAATTTTGCGGATATAATTATGTTGTCGACTCAAAATCTTTGTTTTTTTATATTTTATTATTCAGGTAAGAACTGCACGAAATTATGAATATAGATTCATTTTTGTATGGTGTGAAGTTAGCGTCATTTACCATGCAAAAATCAGTTATTTATGTCACGGAAATCTGTGACTTAAGTGCGGGTTTAGGTCACGCTGTGCTATAAAATTATATTTATGTGTCCAAGAAACGTTACTGTTTCGCTTTCAATGTTGGTCGGAGTTGCCTGTCTTTTTGAAGAACCAGGACTTTCCATCGGATTTTGTATCTTAACCCGGCGGGAGTGTGGTGACAAAAACTTACTTATACTATGTGGCGGGGTGTGACATACCCCAATACAAATCGGATTTTAAAAAGGTTTTTCAATGAAATAACAGGAAATGAGTGATGTATATTATATTTGCATTTATTTACGAATAACAAAAGTGAAAAATAATATCAATTTATATTATATTTTTATTAAATCACATAATAAGATGTAAGGCACTCGTTTTTGATGACAAAAATATTATCCTCTAATTAAAAAATCACAAAAAATTACAACTATTATTATAACAAAAAAAACTCTTGAAACTTAAAAAAACATGAGATATTAGACAAAATAAAAACATAAAACCTTAGAAAATAATTTAGGAACACTTTAAAAATTTTATTCAAAATCAATGCAATTTTTACAAGAAAAAATAGCATAATCGGCCTAGATATGTTCAAATTCAAATATTTATTTCTTCGAAGTAGGTTTTACAAACTCTTGAAAGTCAAAAGTACGCCATCGCTTCAACAAATCCCTACGGTGAGTGGTCTTGGAAGGAGAAGCGGCAAGAAACTCCCAAGGAGTCTTTTTTCTCTTATGGCTTTTCCACACCCTGTATATGCGTATTTTGTTTTGCGATCTATCTTGCATGAGCAATCTACATATCGATTATAATGTCCAGGTTCATTTTGAACTATGGGGCGCAACGGATCATTGATTTGTGAAGAAATTCTCTGGCGATTGTTGACAGGAATATTTGTTTGATTTCCTCGTAAATGCAAATGCGTATGCACCAAAATCAACGCTGTCAGAGGACCGACGAGACCTCAGAACTGAAAGAGGGATGTTATCGTCCGAATCTCAGTCACTGCTACTATCTGCATAGTCCAAATTTATGTCTTGCGTATCAGATTCCTGTTCATGTTCACTTCAATGATCAGACACTTCTGACGAGCTTGCTTCGTCTGAAGAATGCTCCAAAACCTCATATAAGAATGACCTAAGTCTTCTTTCATCGCTTTCCACTGAGTTCTTTATTTATAACCTAATAAGAAAACAATAATAAGCTAATAAAACCAAACCAAGCACTAAATAAATTTGGTATAAAACGTATACACGAAGTATGTGGCGGGGTGTGACATACCCCATAGACGTTTGCACACTTATATTCCGAGTGCTGGAAGGTGCAACACTGCGATCACGCCACTTTCCCCTCCTAAAACCCCTCCTCTCCAGCTACACAAAGCCGCTAAAATGTAACAGTGCGAATTAAAATGATATAGCGATATGAACTGTACTAGGGGTATATCACACCCCACCACACTCCCGCCGGGTTAAATAAATATAAAAATCTAATAATATAAAATTCACTATAAAGTCTATTCTAAATAAGTCAGTCATATTATATTATTTTAAAACGTATCACAAGTTAATTGACTGTATCCAATAAAATATGAAAATGATAACCTGATCAAAAACCTAACAATTTTTAATGTTGGGACAGCTGTAGTTCTAAGATATCTATTAGAAATTATGAATTCTTCTTGTAAAAAATGTTCTGAGCATATGGTACTAGATTTGATTGGGAACCAATTGACCCGCCCAGTAGCATTAAGCCAGTCTTCTTTTCTCTATGCGTCTTTAGGAAATCTAAAAAGATGTGTACCTAAACCAAAATAAATATAATATTACAAATAATTTATTATTCATAAAAATATATTGACCAACTTGACTGTTACAGATTGCCAACTGGCATTAACTATTTATATGTATTAACTATAAATTTGAATTATTGTGTTAGGTTATTTGAAAAGATATTTTGTCTATAAATAGCCATTTTAACCCTCATCAGTCGGGTCTTGGTCGTATGATATTACACCGTAAATAAATTTACAAAACACCGATATCGATAAATTTGTACCCCCATCCCTACGATCGAGTAGCAAAGAATGTTCGAGAAATATAGCAATAGCATTTAAAACATAAAACGAACCTTATTACTAAGTGACTAGAGTAGCTTTTCAATCATAAATTATTTATTTTCTTTTAATTTTGCTTTGAATTTGAATTATTACAAAATAAATTTACAACTAGGCTTATATGTGGTATGAAACACTGCCGTTAGATAATTTTTTTGATCTTCTATCATTCTTACACTCCAAAATAGCACAGTAAGGCATTATTACTATAATTTAAGCAAATGTCAATTTACGAAATGCACAACCGAGGCAGCTCAGTGACAGATAAACTATGACGGCAAGTACGCGGAGCTCCGAGTACTGTTAGTCGCTGTGCCACGCCTACTTCGCACTTCCACTGGTGTCTGTATTCCGTGGTCTGTGCTATTGCCATAAAAAAGGAAACTTTAGCGCCCTCATGACAGGTTTTCTATTTTTCTGGTCAAGCAATACCTAAAAATACTTTCTGCTAAGTAACTTAATCCTAGTCCTGATTTGAGTTATCTAAATCCGTTAAAATAAAAATATATAAAAATCTTTCGTTACTGAGTGACTGATGAGGAACATTGAGCTGAATGCATAAAATTAAAATTTGACTTGTATAATCCTTCGGGAGTGTAGGGCAACTTTGGAAATTCCTACTCGAGAGTGATAAGAAGGGGGAAAAAATCAACAAAAATTCTCAGCAGGAACAGCCATGGGGGCAAGAAAGCTAGTTGTGTAATATGTCATATAATCATATTGGTTCCCATGGCCGACACCTTAAGGAATCACTCTGAGTAGAAGTTTAAAAGGAAAAGCTATGATTCTCATTTAAAACATGTTAATTAATATTTATTTAACTCATTCATAAAATTCAAAATACAGGTATAATTTTACATATTACTACATTTTTAAAAGCTCCCAATTTCCATCTACTGACTCTATCAGTGAATGTTTCAATATTGAAGTAAAAGTTAAACAACAGAACAGAGATAGGTAGAGATTATATATTTAGGCAATAGAATAACTGCTTTCTACATAATGTGATACAGTTCAGAGCAGACCAATTTGACCCTCTACAAAGGGAGTAAAATTAGCTAAGTAAATGCTTTCAATCTGGATACTTAAAACCGAAAGTAACACTTTGACAGCGTTTACAGGTATTGTGTCATGATGAGATCATATACCTACTTGCGTATCAAAATATAAACAGAATGGAGTTTTAAATTAGCAATGACTTACATTGCTTAATAACGTACAATAATTACTTCACTTTAATTATAGTAACGCACAATCTGGGACGGTTTCGTAACGCAATAAACAGATAAATACCATTACAATGCTACATTACCTTTTCCCATGGTGTAGGGTGGATACAAGATAGACATTTCGCCAAATGCTGCACTGTCTGCCTAAAGAAATCGCTTTCATCCATCATCGTATTCTATCTGGTATCCAAGTACATTTTCTATCACGAAAATTAGGAAACAGAATTGACGATACTTTAATAAATACCGTCGTCGTCTGATTTTTGGACAGTGGATTGGACTTTAGTAATTATAATTATACTGATGACTTTGACTCAGTGTTGCCAACTATAATTTCGAAATTCCGTTAAACCTGTTGGTAAATTCCGTCAAAAATCCGTCAAATTTTTTTTTGTGTCCGTCAAAAAGTCCGTTAAATAAAAAATACTTTTTATAAATGCGAAAGTTTGTAAGGATGTATTTGTATATGTGTTTGTTACACTTTCACGCAAAAACTATTGAACGGATTTTCGTGAAACTTTGCAGTAAAATAGCTTAGACCTCGGAATAACGTAATAAGTAAAAATTTATAGAGATTTTTTTATCATTTGGTCATACTACAATTATAAATGTAAAGTCGAAACCAGTCAAAACAAAATCCACCTTCTGAGAGCTATCTTCTACTAAGTGGCTGGCTCCCTGAAGCGAAACGAGAGCGGGTTTACTAGTTAATATATAAAAAAAAAGTTTTAAAGAAACAATCCCAATCGTCATCAGACACAGAAAACATAAAAATAACTATAACAAAAAATCACAATCATCATCATCGCTTCCAGTTGATTTTACTATACTCGCTATGGGAGCAGCTGCTAAGGTGGAAGGCTGATTTTAATTTTATGTTTAGCATTGATCCTAGCATAGCAATAACAGGTAAATCAAAAGTGTAACATGTCTTGCCATTTCTTTTTAATGCAGAACGAATTTTGATTTTACTCCATTTAATACACTAAAAACTCTTTCTACCTCCGCGTTTGAACAAGGTAGCAATAACATTGTAAAAGCAAAATCACAATATTATAAGTGTTGGAATGGATTAATGTTTGTCGCACCTTCAGATTTCTTACCTCTGACCAAAATTCTACAGTTCGTTACTAGAACACTAGAACTAAATTCTTGATTTTTTTCAACTATTTTTCCCGTCAAAAAATCCGTTAACCGTTAAAACGTATTTTCTCCCGTTAATACCTGACCCTAATCCGTTAAATCTAACGGGAAATCCGTTAAGTTGGCAACACTGCTTTGACTTTGATGTTGACTTCCGTTTTGTCACTTTTGACATTTGGCACGTCAAAATGAATATAGACTCTAAATAGAAAAAATAACTGCAGATATAAATTAAAGTCTATGTTATTGGTATTTTGTCTATAGGACCAGGAATATAAAAAAACCCTCGCCATATTGCAGTAAGAGGAGAGTGAATAGGCTTTATCTAAGTTAGTGCGCTCATCACTATGGCTCCATCTCCACTTATCAGGTTATCAGGTGGGATCGTTGTCAAGCACTATCTTAATAAAATAAAATAAAAAAAAACTCATGGAACTAATTTGTTTTACTGGCAATGCCTACTTTCTAAAGGTCACTCGTAAATTGCTTGTCAGTGAGTTGAATGTCATAGTTTGTTTTGTTATTTTGAGTGCTTATTTTGTGCTAAAATGCCAAAAACTATTCATAGCCCTGAAAGAAAAGTGATTTTCTACTTATGAGCTAAAGTAACATTCCCTTTAAAATAAATAACACTTACCTATTCCTTTAATTAACATCCATTAATTAAAAGTCTAACGCTCATTTCATTAAAAAAAACTACTGTTGCCATAAAAAAGGAAACTTTAGTGCCCTCATGACAGGTTTTCTATTTTCTTGGTCAAGTTATACCTATCTATATTATTTAACTAAAAATAACAAATCTCTATGTAAACCCAACTTATCTCTGAAACGAAGAGAGCGCTGTTGGACGCATTGGACCAATCTTAATGGACCATCATCGACAGGTAGTAACTGGCAGATGAATGACCACAAGAATGACTTTTAAAGTTGGGCCATTTTAATAGGCCACATTTGACAACTGTTTGTCTTTGCTTCATAGTGAAGATAACCTGCTGAAAAACATCGATTAAATTGAATAAATCGATAAGGACTTCAAACATCTGTAAATTGAATGCGATTGTTATAAAAAGTATTAATAAGCGCACAGTTCACACAACGACTAAAAAAAATGACAAAAATAATGCGTCAAAATAATGGCGCGAAATGTAATCATGACTTTTTTGTTTCACGTTTCTAGATACTGACTTTTGAGCCAGACGTTATTATATAAATGAATAATTACATATTTTTTGGCCTAAAATGTAATAAAGTTAATTTTGTTTGTATTAAAATACATTTTATTTTGTAATCGTGAAATACTTTTTGACGATTAGTTCGACTTCTCGAATTCAACTTATCTACTCATCTGTTTCTTTCGGTACCATCCCTGATATTTAAAAAGAAAAAGAGTGCACTGACGTAACTTTGTAACGACGTCAGTTCCTTACTTTTAAGTGTAAAAAGTTTAACAATATCTAGTATGGAATGTATTAGATACTATGGGGTGCCTCCCTTACAAGGTTACTTCGGAAAATTTTGACGAACTGTCAAATGTGGCCTATTAAAATGGCCCAACTATAACATGGCGGCATTAGTTCCAATTTCAGAGATAAGTTGGGCGCACTATATAGATTTGGTTTACCCGTAACCCCGGTGAGTTGACCCATATTTAGATAGATAACAGGTTAAGTACCATATAAAAAATTGAAAAAGAGTTGTGTCTGTACATTTTATATATTTACAAAAATAGAACCGTTTTTCCCCCGAAGGGTATAAAACGGATATTTAGGTTTCAGCCGCAGCTTGAACCACATTTGAGATTACCTTCCAATCTTCGTCATTAAAATAGGCTATCTCACTCTCACAATGCATCAAAATATAGTGTTGTTTCTGTCTATGCCTTCTCCCCCCTCCTCACACGCAGCGGCCGGTGGCCATTTTGCTTCAGTACTTTTCAGGCCGGCAAGGACCTGAAGGTGTGGTTCAAGCTGCGGCTGAAACCTAAATTTATATCCGTTTTATACCCTTCGGGGGAAAAACGGTTCTATTTAGGTGTTCGAGCCTTAGCTTGAACCACATTTGAGACGTGTTTATTATCTGCCGGCGCTGCGTGTGCGTACTGTGACAGATGATAAATAGGGAGATTTAAATTCCAAGGCATATATTATAATGATTTTTAGCTATTTATTGTAATAATAATGACAAGTATTCAATCAATACATTATTTTGGCAGACTAGTATGAGGGAGTTTAATAAAGTAATTAATTAAATACTACGTATAGTCGGCACAATCATAAGATTCCGATATGACGTCTGTCATGTACGAACACAAACTAACCTTGTATGGACGTCTTCAACTTACTTATTACGGAAATATATTTTTTTGATTTGAACCGCTGGTAATGATACTATGAAGTGAAGATATTTCGTAGTGAATGATAGGTCACTTTGGTTAAATTATGCAATGCACTAGTTATTTACTGTGCATATACAGTATAGTATACAGTTTATATTTATTATCAATGCAGCTTTATAAGTAGGTACATAATGTACTTGTGAATCCACCTCCTCTTCGCTTTGGAAAATTGTTTTTATGTTTACAGCTGATAATAAACACTTCTTCCCATTTTTGCAACATATTTTATTGGTACATCGCTTCTATTGCTCATAGCATGATGTTATAAAATTGCCCACAGTTTGTTAAATATTTTAATTAGGCAGTAGTCCGTAATATTAAACGCAAGTAACTAGCGGGTTAAACGAATTGGAGTAATATTGTTTACTTACTACGAGTATTTAGATAGGTACTTACTTATACGTACTTACATAGGTAAATACTAGGTAATTCTGGCGAAATATGTAAACCATCCCTGCTTGTTTTTTATTTGTGTTATTTATAAATTGCATAAATAATTTAATTTTATTTTAATCAGTTTACATCATAAATTGTGTAAAATTGAACAAATATTTAAGACGTCACTACAATGTTTTATAAGGAGGCTGGATTTATAGTTATGTGACCTCTTGAAACAATTTATGAATCGACCATAATCGATACATTACTATAATCGAAAGTATGTGCTACCATGTCACACCCAAAATACAAATAGTTATAGATTCCTTAATATATCTAAAGCATTGCGATTTTTCGTAGCTATTATAAATTCCCGATACATACGTTTTTAAGCCTTTTCCACTTAAATCGGATAATTATTAACCGTTTAATAGTTTCTTCGTTTTCACTAGATTAATGAAATTTCCATTTTAATAACTAATATAAGTAATTCCTCACCTTAACTTACTAGTCAAATTGCCTTATTATCCCTTTCGTTGTTAATCTCAACGCTTCATCTGTTTTTAACTGATTTTAAGAAAACAATCAGAGATCGGTTTATAAATTATCGTTCCGAACTTAATTAACGAAACGATTAGAAAGTCTTATTACTTACAATCGGTTAATTTTATAAATCGGTTTATTTAATGCATCGATTTTTGTTGTACTTCACTATTGTCACTGTGATGACAGCCGTCATATCGGAATCTTATGATTGTGCCGACTATAGATAACATTTGCATTAGTTCCAATTTTGGTCACCGGGCCAGATAAGTTTGTGGCACTATAAGTGTATGTATAATATTGTCTAATTCAATTTAAAATGGTATTGAAATGACAAGAAAACATGAAAAGTTGCTTAAAAATATTTATTACGACAATTTAATTTATTACAGAATAGTAAGAAGGTACTTTCAATATTATGTTGATGTAGTCGCTATTTTCCACGTTGACCATGTTAACTCGCGTGACCTGTAAAAATGTGAAAAACTTGTAAAAAACGTCAGAACTTGTAAACACAAACAAGGGATAGATAATTAGATAATGTTCAATATGTATGTGGATAACATTTTTAGCGGCACATGCTATTTTCAAAATTACTACACTTTACTACTGAAGAGGCCCGCAGTACTATATTATAGGTACAGAGCGTGTTCGTTTCGTTTTGGTTTTGATTTATTGATGAACTAAAATAGCGGAACTACGAGTATGTAGGTAGGTAAGTAGATACCATGAAGCAAATATAGAGAAGAGAAGAGACGTTGTATGTAGATTTCCCAAAGAAAGAACGCGTGACACTTTGCGGGGCGAGGGGGTGTTAGATCCCGCCCACTTCTTTATTTTCCATCTAACGCTCAATAGCAAAACTACTCGCTTCGTTCTATATCGATTTTATTATGTAGTTTAACTATCTCACACTAGATGTCAATAAATGTAGGATGTAACAGCGACGTACTCAAAATATAAGAATAGTGTCGCCATCTAATGTCGAGTAGACAGCACTTCATCCTTTTCTTTGAAAATGTGAACGTCCATTGGATAACGCTGTGCACAGGACGGACGCCGACGGTAGACTGACTTTAGGCCACGCCTACTGTGATGACGTCACGACCTAGTTGAGTAACAGTGCACAGTTGCTTAGGCCACCTCCTCTCTATATTTGCTTCATGGTAGATACCCATGCTCAAGCCCAAAACATTTTCAGTCTCTCCTAATTATTGAGGACGCCTAGAGCATATTTCACTACGCTGCCCCAGTGCGGATTGGTGGAGGGGTTAGTGGCAACACGGACAACCCAATGTCACAAGTTTTCAGACCGCCCGAAGATCTCCGACATCACCGACATGGCTCAACGACTGCTATCTATCGATAACAACCGAGACCAACGACTTTACGTGCCCTCCGAAGCACGGAAGCGCTGAAATTATGCCACTAGCAGACACCCATTCAACTACCCACCGCACCCGCACTTGCTTAACTTTGTCGATTACTTGGAATCGACGCAAGCCGCCGGGCTCTAAGCGCTTCAAGACTTTGACCTACCTACGATGAAAAGCTAAGGCTATGATAATGGAATCATCCATTGCCCTACGTTACAGTGAGTTATGATTGTAGGTATACGGTTGACACAAATTGTTTATTCCGCCTACTTTTATACAAACCTTATTGTCCACCCTGACCTCCTCCCTGAGCACCACCCTCGGCTCCTCCACCTGCTCCAGCGCTAAATCCAAAGCCTGCTTTGCCTGAATAAAACAAAACATAATTTGTAGTTGAGATGACCTTGCAAGCCTTAGGTATGCCTTGCAGGAGTTGCAGGGATGAAATTTTCACCAATAGCAAAACGTAGATTGTTGTAGTTCTTTAACAAAATACTGTAAGAGTGAAAATTATTGTAAGTCAATATTTTTGACAAATAAATGTTCTAAGTTCTTTGATAACTTAGGAATTATTAGGTATTTGAGCGGTTGGCCAATAACCAACAGACGAGCCACCTAATGGTAAGTGTGTTAACGATCAAGAGAAAATCATAATAGATAATGAATAACGCCAACCTCCAGCTCCTCCGCCGAAGCCACCACCAGCGCCACCTCCAGCTCCACCGCCAGCTCCACCGTCCCCTAGAAATTTAAAGTATTTAAACACATGTATTCGTTTTCTGATACCGTCTCATATAGCACAGTTGTTATCATGCTGGACTACCGTTTCCAGGTTCCCGGGTTCGAAATTTGAATGGCTGCAACCCATTAAATGGCCCACTACTGAGCTCCGATCTGTCCTCATCATTGAGATAAATAGGTACAATATCTACTTACTTATTATTGAGAAAATCGTACAAGGCGCAAAATCTTGGCAATTAAAAATCTTGAAAATAATCTATCTATCTATACTTACTTATAATAAATCTGTAGAGAGGTCAATTCTGTACATTAAATATATTTCATTTTCCAAAATAACTATCAGGGGGTGATTAGGGATCGATACTGATGCCAAAAATGCAATCAGTAAAATTTTTGTCTGTCTGTCTGTCTGATGTATAACCGTTATAGAAACAAAAACTACTCGACGGATTTTAACGAAACTTGGTACAATTATTTTTCATACTCCCGCGCTGGTTATAGTAGGTATACTATTCATCACGCTACAATCAATAGGAGCAGAGCAGTGAAGGGAAATGTTGGGGAAACGGGAGAAGTTACTCCATTTTTTAAGCTTCCGTCGCGTGTGCAACCTTAATGGTTAAAGCTACACAGAAATCATGTATGACGGAAATGTTCTCCTTAAAATTATATAAAAAACTAGCTTTTGCCAGCGGCTTCGCCCGCGTGAATTTCGTTTAAACTTCACCCCTTTATTTCACCCACTTAAGTGTCATAATCGTAAGAGTAGATAAAATATAGGTATACTTAATCAGAAAGCTTCGAACTGCTAAGCTATCGGGAGTTACACGTGTTATTGTGAGTCAACCATAAAAGATAGACATAAATGCTATCGTGGAATATTTTTTATATAATTTTAAGGAGAACATTTCCGTCATACATGATTTCTGTGTAGCTTTAACCATTAAGGTTGCACACGCGACGGAAGCTTAAAAAATGGAGTAACTTCTCCCGTTTCCCCAACATTTCCCTTCACTGCTCTGCTCCTATTGATTGTAGCGTGATGAAAAGTATACTATAACCAGCGCGGGAGTATGAAAAATAATTGTAGGAATTGTGCTTAAGATGACATACTTTTTCTTTCAAGGGAAATATTTAAAATAATTTTAGTCATATGAGATCAGCATCTTGCGTATATTCTAAAAGGTATCATAATCAACAAAATTATTTAAAATTCAGAACAATCAACGTCATATTAACTTTGAAAACAAACATCAATGGCACTTAGGTTGACATGTGTAAAATGACATATGTATAGGATAAGATGACATGGTACATTGCCACCAACTTATCTCTGAAATTGCAAAAGTTGGAACTAATGCCGTCATGTTAAAAAGTCATTTATAAGTACAATGTGGTCATTCGTCTGTCAGTAACTACCTCTCGAATTGCGTCCGACAGCGCCTCTCTTCATTTCAGAGATAAGTTGGTTACTGTATGTCATCTTACACCTTAAGGGTATGTCGTCTTATCAATGCTAAAAGCCAGACCATTCGATTGTCCCTCACAGCTTCAATAGCCTTTTTTTTCGCGTCGATGTTCATTAGTAAACGCCAGGCATTCTGTATAAAAAAAGAAAACAGGTAAGTTTTCCTATCCTATTTTACACGGATAAGATGACATAGTATGCCATCTTACACCCACGCCCTGTATGTCATTTTACCCAACGGTCACAAAATTATGGTTTAAATTGTCACGACCATACCTTTTACGTTAGGATGCGTTTTTAGCTATATTTGTGCAGTTTAATAACCCATTTTTACAATTCAAATTAGTTTAAAGTAAAGACCCTTACCTTACATGTATTTTCACCATCAAACAAAACCGAAAGCAAACTTCTGAGCATGTCAAAATCACAAAAACGTGCACTGCTTGCCAGTCCGCGTTCTTATTCCGCCATACTGAATTTGAGTACTAGCGACATCTATGTAGACTCCCGTTAACGTCACAATTGCACTCTTAGCGCGAATATTTAAAGCAATATAGTAGGTGTGTCATCTTACCTGAGTATGCCGTCTTGAGCACATCTCCTATCAAATTTCGTTAAAATCCGTCGAGTAGTTTTTATTTCTATAACGGTTATACATCAGACAGACAGACAGACAGACAGACAGACAAAAATTTTACTGATTGCATTTTTGGCATCAGTATCGATCCCTAATCACCCCCTGATAGTTATTTTGGAAATATATTTAATGTACAGAATTGACCTCTCTACAGATTTATTATAAGTATAGAAGAAGATAGAAGATAGATATAGATAGATATTCCACGACAGTGCATATGTCTATCTTTTAAGGTTGACTCACAATAACACGTGTAACTCCCGATAGCTTAGCAGTTCGAAGCTTTCTGATTAAGTATACCTATATTTTATCTACTCTTACGTTTATGACACTTAAGTGGGTGAAATAAAGAGGTGAAGTTTAAACGAAATTCACGCGGGCGAAGCCGCTGGCAAAAGCTAGTTTAAAATAAAGTTGTCCCTCTACTTAAATCTTACTTACCGCCGCCTCCGGGCGGGCCTCCGGGCCCTTGTTGAAGTGACTGTAATGAAAAATAATTGTATTGAATAAATGACTAACTATAGATAAAAAAGCTAAGCTAAGCTACAACCCACTAATGGCCCACTACTGAGCACGGGTCTCTCCCCATTACTGCGGTGGCCTAGAGCATACTCCACCACGCTGCTCCAATGCGGGTTGGTGGAGGTAAGACTATAGAATATAGATAAACCACTCCCTAAATAAAGCTTAAATAAGTCGCCGCTATCATGGTTTACAATTGACTAACCCGTATAGCATGTAGGTACCTACCTCTACATTTTTGTACTTAACTACGTGGTGATATTGCACTTTTTAGATCTAGGTATTTTTGTCTTGTACCTAGTTCCTGCTGAAATAACCTTCACGATTTCTTCACGCTGAGGTAGGCTAAACAATTTTGAATGATATACATAAATTGCGTCTCTGTCTGTTTATCCATAAAATCTCATCTTGGACGCCTTCTTTACAATTTTCAGTTTTTTTTTTGATGTAGGGTTAAAAGAAAATAATATGTGCAAATGGGCAAATAAGTATAGTGGATAAGAACAGGTAGGTACTTACGTTTCCAATCATCATCACAGTGATTAACAGTAGAAAAGTGAGCTTGAACATGTTGGTCTGAAAATAAAAGTTTTTTATGTAAACAAGCAAACAAACGAACCGTCTGACTGTAAGTGGTCACTGTCCACCATCGAGTTATGGAATACCCAATGAATCACTGGTGCAAAGTGAAGCGAGTTATATAACACAAATAATTTCTTGTCTGTTTGTCCGGGTTGATCATTGAATCAGCTGAACCGATTTTTATGGGACTCGCTGGAAGATAAAGAAGGTTGTGTAGCAACTGAAGGGATAGGTACTTTTTATCCCAGCGGGAAAATGTCCGAACAAAGCCGTGGGCACAACACAACTCGTACCTATACCTACTTACTTACTAAATATTTGTAAACATGAGGAATACTTACGTTTCCCGAAACGAAGCGAGAGCGACTTTAGTCGTTCTCTAAAAAATTAATTCATGGGTACCACGTCACTTTTTTAATGAAAATTTAAAATAAAATTTTAATTAATTGGTACCTACGATTAGCAAATTTTGCGTAAACTTACAATGTAACTTACTTTTTTATGGTTCCGTATCTATCAGTTGATTTCCAGCAGAATAGCCGTTGTAACCACATCACGATCATCTAAAGCCTTATATAGGTTTTAAATGAAAATGTTTCCACCTTTTTACATTAATCGCCTGATGATTATCGCAAAATGATGATTGTCAAATGATGGCCTGAAATTTAAATCCATTTTATGTGAGTCATTCAAGTGGTCTTTGGATACAATGCTCCGATATGGGTTCGTCTGTATTTTTAAATAGTTGAATCTTTCATAACCATTAGCAGCTGAACTCTCTTTAAACTGAGGAAACCAGGGATTCAAGAGTTTCAAGAGTTTTGGCAACCGAGGTATCCAAGATCCTTACCTACTTATGTAGCCGATAATATGCCACTAAAAACCCCCCGCTAAAAACGAATTTATAATGTGTCATTATAGTTCAATTTGACTCGTACTTAGGCAAAATTTTACTTACGGTAGTTTTAAATTCTCGCCGTCAATCTTCAATGAACCTTAATCACAGGGTCGGAAACTGGCATTTGTATGAGTTGTCATTAAAACTAATCCAAATCGTAGGTAGGTACGTACCTACCTATGCAAACAAACCCTGTTAGAACCCCCAAACAACCCACCTCGCATGTTACCTACCTATAAAAATAAAATTTTCAAACAAAACCACAGGAGTAGATTTTATTGTACATAGTCGTACATACAAACAAACAAATTATAGTTTTACAGTGTAGGTATATTGTTTGTGAATAGATACGAATCTTCACGCTTTGTCGCATTGATGTGTAAAATAAATAATGGCATAGAAATTAAACATGAATAAAAATGTAAAATCGACTGTGAAGTAAATTTATGGCATCTAGCAGGATATCTGGTTTGACTGGAAAAGCTCTGAATCGACTACTTAGGGTCCCGACAAAGGGTCGGGACGCAAAAATGACTTGTATTTCAGATAGTCTCGGGATACTGAAAATGTGACCATGGGTCGTCGTGATTCGCATCTCGCAGCTATATGTATACGACTGAACTCTGAAAACCGCAGTTTTCGCTAAAAAAATTTTAGTAACGAGGGGTGAGCCTAATGATTATGGTATTGCAACCGAGCGCTTATACAAAATGTTGCCGAAACCTGGAAATTCACGAAAACAGACGATGTCCCGTTTTAAGCCAAAAATGAAAAGGTCACTCGCTGTGTATTGTTATTTGCGTAATATTTTTTTTTATTGAATTAAGGTAGCAAACGAGCATGCAGCACCACCCTTCCGCTGCCGCCCATGGAAATTGTGACCGACTTAGAACAAGACCCAATTTAGGGACTAGGGTGGTTAGTCCAATTAGTAGATGGTGTTAGTTGGTTAGTTTGTTAATAAGTGTGAGGACAGGGACTGTTATTGATAGTTAGTCCTGTTAGTTAATATTAGTATTGTCCAGTTAGTAATGATTAGTGTGAGTCTTGTTCCAATTAACAGCTATTAAAGTGGTATTTAAAATACGAGGTACCTACCTACCTACTTATTATTTTGCCACTGTTTTGCTTTTTAGGGTTCTATGGTCTAAACGGAACCCACATGCATACCCTGGCCGTTCATGGTTTAGCTCAGAGATCGATAGTACTGGAAGACTCAAAATTCACACGGATGGATGGTAGAAACTTTAAATATTGCTAAGGTAGGTACTTACACGTCAAGTAGGGATGATTTTTAACCCTATGACCCCAGCTATACTCAACCTGCGGACCCGCCATCCAGGATCTTTGGATTGGCCCACCTACATTCAAATGTTTGTTGTAAATCATTTTAAATTTCGCTCATATCAGAGACCCTAAAAGTATTTTTTATTAAAAGTTATTTATCATTAATATGGTAGGTATAACAAAAATAAATGTTCATATAAAAGAAAAAATATATACTTATTATGTTTTAATTACTCAGACCTAAATATTTTTTGCTTGCGGCCCGGGTTCACTCGGTTGAAATTGTTTGTGGCCCCTATTAAAAAATAGGTTGAGTATCGCTGTTATAACCTATAGCGTGGTGCATCGTTGGGGTTCATTCCCATTAGTTCTACTGAACAGTCCTACCGTAGGACTAATGGGACTTTTTTCCCACTAGTTCTACTCATAAATGTTCTATCGAATAGTGGAACTAGTGAGAACATTCTTTCTCAGTAGTTCTACTAAGTACATTTTATTTTAGACAAAAAAAACATTTACCTACTTCAAAAACATCGTGAGGAAACCTGCATGTCGGAGAGTTCGCAAAACTCAAAGGTATCTATATAAAGTCCGCCAATCCGCATTTGGCCAGCGTGGTGGACTAATGATCTTAACCTTCTCATCTTGAGAGGAGACCCGTGCTCAATAGTGGGCCGTGATGGGTTGAAATGATGAATGAATGATGATGTTATTAATCATGAGGTGCCCCCAGAAAGTTACGACTGATTTTGAAGTAAATGTTTTTTTTGGCTAAAATAAAATGTATTTATTTATTTATTTTGCAACACCTTAATCTAGGGTATACAAGGGCAAAAAAACTTAATGCCTAATGGCATTCTCTACCAGTCAGCCCTGGGTGCTGGTGAAAAAGTTAGATAGGCGCAAACACAAAATTTTATACAAAGTATGAAGGTAACTGATTGTAATACATACATAAATACTTAAAATAAGTATCTATTAAAGAAGAAGACATACTACATACCTACATAATATATTAAATAAACATAAGTAATACCTATAAATATATAATATATAAATATATAATAAATAAATATAGTTTAATAGTATAATATCTGTCAGATATAAATATAGATATAAATAAGTTACAAAGATAAAATGTACGATGATCCTTAATCAATGGTAGATAGCCTGAGGTAATGTTCCCGGAGCAATTTTCTAAAAGTGCACTTAGTCTGAGCTTGCCTGATTGTGTTTGGCAGGGCGTTCCAAAGCTGTATAGCCTGAATTGTAAAGGAGTAATGGAAAAAATCACTTTTATGTTGTGGAAAATTAAATTTTAGATTTCGAGATGAACGTAGTTCCCTGTCACTAGTGGAGCAGTGAAACTGAAAATTTTCCTTGAGATAAAAGGGAGAAGTTGGCTCGTGTAATATAGAATACAGAACCAAGAGCTGAGCATGAAATATTACTATTAAAACTTAATTATTATGGGGTAAAAAACAAGTCGCTTAGCCTGATTAGGTCTTACTTAAGTGATAGAGTCCAAAAAGTTAGTATAAATGATATTAAATCATCAGGGTCTAAGGCTGTGATGGGTGTTCCACAGGGCTCAATTTTAGGTCCTTTTCTTTTCTTAGTATAAATAATATAAATGATTTACCATATTATGTACAAAAACATGCGGACATTGTGTTGTTTGCTGATGACACATCATTATTATTTAAGACGGACAGAAATAAACGTAATTTTGACGATGTGAACAATGCTTTGTCGCATATATCAAAGTGGTTTACAATTAATAATTTACTCCTAAATGCAAGCAAAACTAAATGTATAGAGTTTACCCTACCAAATGTAAAGAATGTCGATAAGACACTTAAATTAAATAATGAAGCATTAAAAATGGAACAATCAACAGTATTTTTAGGAATTACCCTGGATAGTAAACTACAATGGAGCGCGCATTTAACAACTCTTGCGACGAAACTTAGTAGGGCTACTTATGCGGTTAGAAAAATAAGACAGCTTACTGACGTAGAAACTGCTAGGCTTGTTTACTTTGCATACTTTCATAGTGTTATGTCTTATGGTATATTACTGTGGGGTAAAGCAAGCGATATACAACAAATCTTTGTATTGCAGAAGAGGGCCATTAGAGCTATTCATAAACTACGGTATCGGGAATCGTGCCGTGATAAATTCAAAGAATTAGGTATACTTACAGTAGCCTCACAGTACATATATACTTAGTAATATAGTTTTTGTAAGAAACAACATAAATGCATATAAAAAAAACAGCGACTATCATAATCGCATAACAAGAAAGATGCATGATTTGGCGACGCTTTCATATCGGCTAGGTAAAGTGCAGCGTTCTTTTATGGGGCTTGGTGTACAGTTCTATAATAAAGTCCCTAAGGCAATCCGTGACCTGCCTTCAGAGTTGTTTAAGAAGCATGTAAAAGCACAACTCGTAGACAAGAGCTACTATAGTAAGGTCAGGTGGGGTAAGAGGGACGCTGGGGGAAGAGTAACAGTAACTCGTAAAAAGAAAACTATAATGCCCAGCTCTATGGTCACTACGTCGATAAAACAATATTAGGCGTAGTTCAAATATTCTTGGATAGATTGCGCTGGAACACAGCAACTAAGCGAGCAAAAGAGAAAAAAAATATCAGTTGTCAAGCTAAAGAAACCAAGACCTAGCGGCGTTCCTTGTTTAAGTTAATTTTAGTATTAAAAACATCAGTGTTGCGGTTTATTGCTATGGTAAGTGTATATATTACGTTTAATCTTTATTTTCTACGTATTACATTGTTTGTAACGTGTGTTTTTAGTGCTTTTTCGATGTCAATAATAACATAACCTTCAAAATGGCAAGCTGGGAAAGAGGAACGGCTATACCAGGTTAAGAGAAACATATGTTCCTCTTTTCCTATTTCAGGGGTAACAAACATATTTAAAATCCGCTAAAATATAACACGTTCCGAAAATAGCCATGATTTGCTTTACTATTTATTTGTTACAGAAAAAAAGCAAAATGCCTCGAGCTTAGGTACGTAAGAAAGACCGATAGAAGTTCTTACCCGAAAGAAAAACTATTAGAAGCAGTTAGGGCCGTTAAAAGTGGCGCCATTCATTTCTATTTTAACCGACTTCAAAAAAAAGGAGGTTCTGAGTTTGATCTGTATGTATGTATGTGTATGATTTTGATGCAGTTTTCAGCATAGTATTTTTCAGACTTAGGAGAAGGTTTTAGGTATATTAGACGACTTAAAAAATGGAGATTTGCACTTTAAAACGTGTTTTACGTATTGTCCGCCATAAGTTCGCATTTGGCTGAACCGATCTTAAAGTGGATTTCAGTACAGTAATTTTTAGAATTAGGAAAAGGTTTTTGGTAGCTTGACCGACTTAAAAAAATGGCGGTTCTTCTTTTTATTAATACAATCATTTAATAGCAAAAAGAGTTTAGTACCTCTGACCTTACCTATATGTTCCTCTTACCTCAAATTTCGTTTTTGTTTGCTGTCATCCTAAAGAAGACCTTATTTAAAACGAGGCGAGGTTTAATTCCTTTTACTCAAAAAAAATGTTTAAAACATGCTTGTCGCGAATGCGAACTAAAATGGAGGTAGAAAAATAATAAGTACAGTTATTGAGGGTAGATAAATAATTACTTGGCGGTCTGTACAGAAATATTAAGAATATGTGGGTAAGCCGTGAGCTGACACATTCTGTGACGAGACATGGCCGGCGCCGGTTCAGTAAGTGAAATTATTATTGTTTATCAGTGCATGCATTATCAGATTGTTATAACCAGTTGTGTACCAGTTGCCGATGAGTCGGACGGGCTGTTTGCGAACAGTATTCAGAATCAGATATCCGTATTCAGACCAGTATCAGAATCAGATCAGTTTGCGAGGCTTGGGGTGGCTATAGGGGAGGTTGGAGGCCACGTTGGGAACAGCCCACATTTACCAGCGTCAGTTAATCCGTGGGAACAGCCCACAAATAGCAGTATCAGCAGTATTAGCGTATGTGTTGTGATTCAGAGGTCAATCAGGTTGAACCAGCCCTGTATTGATATATTTATTGCTCAGTAATATGCATAGAACATCAAGTTATGTGTAGGACGTGTATTATAATCAGCTCAGATATTTAGCCGTGTACCTTCCAACTTAAAGTAATTGGCGACAATGCTATGTTATACACTTAAAAACATAAGTTATTACTTAAAAATATCGAGTGTTCCTCTTACTCCAAATCTCGGGAAAGAGGAACATTTATAAGACCTAGCTTTGTTGCTAAATTGTGCCGTAATTACACGAAGAATTTAGTTCTGTGTCAAAAAAAATGTAAGTATATTTCAAAACAGAAGATTTGTTTCTATTATTATCAAAGTAAATGTATAATTTTGATAGCTGAAGGCCAAAATATGAAAATACCCGTAAAGTATGTTTCTCTTACCCCACTTGACCTTATACAGGAATATTTAGATGACAAAAAGGCATGGAAATTACCAGCTCTGCAACCAACTTCGCTAGGTTAGTGTGCTTACCTGTATCAATTAAGTAATATTGTAATTTTTATTTTAAAAGATGCGGAGGAGTTTTTTTTCGCCGTTTTTTTCTCCTCAAGCACTTTTCCAAAACGGTGGTAGAATCAAAAAATTGACGTTCATAAGTGAATTTGTAAATTCCTAGATGAAATAAACAGTTTGACTTTGACTTTGACTTTGAAAAGAGAATCCTAGAATTACGCCTCTGTCGAATAGTAAGCCATTTTAGCTGACTACGATAGCTGGAGATGTGATCATATTTTCGTAAATTGAAAATGAATCTGATGCAGTTGTTAAGGAGGCGATCTAGTTTATCGAGAAATACTTCAGTGAGGTCTGGGTAGCAGACGTCCGCATAATCTATTATGGGTAAGACAAGGCTATAAATGAGTAGTAATTTGGTTTTAAATGGGAGAAAGTTTTTATGTTTATAAAGTGACTGCAGAGTACCATTTACTTTACGGCTAATTTCCGTGACTTGTGTTCGCCAGGTCATATGACTGTCGATAAATAGACCAAGATTCTTTACGGCATCGCATGTAGTAGAACTACTGAGAAATAATATTCTCACTAGTTCCACTATTCGATAGAACATTTATGAGTAGAACTAGTGGGAAAAAAGTCCCATTAGTCCTACGGTAGAACTGTTCAGTAGAACTAATGGGAATAAACCATCGTTGGATGGGTTGGATGGGATTTGTGATGACCAACCTGTAATTTAAGCATCCATTTGCGTAATCATCCAGTTGCATCTTTGTTGTAAGAACTAATTTCTGTTAGAACAAATTGTTATCCCCCGCCCACCGAAATGGTCGTGGACTTAAAAAAATTCACAAGGTACAGTAAAATACAATAAAAAACTAACTTTAATTAAAGTAAAAGGAGGTATCACAGTTAGGCAGTTTTATTAAATTAACGATTGGTGGATGTGAAACGCAACTTAGTGTGGTAGAAAAACACGTTGAATGCCTCTTGTCCTTTGTTGCGTAGGTACCTAGGTAACTTATACAGTAAGGTCATTATAACTCGGCCGATCTCAACTTCGTTTTCCGAGAGGTTTGCGCAGGTACAGTAACTGACCAAGCAAAACACGGCGGCCATGACAGTATTTTGTGATGCGCTACTTCGTATTGGCATACTATCCTACCGCCCTGTACTCCCACCTCCGATCTGCGCAGCCACTCGTATATTCATATCGGCCAAGTTGTAATGACCTTACTGTACAGGTACTGTATACTGTACTTACTATACGAATCCTTAGACATAGATACCCCATTCCAATTTTAATATTAGTATACCTACTGAGTACTTAGAATAAAAAACAAGAATAAATGTTGATTGGTAGGTACTTTATTCTTTAGCCAATTTTGACATTATAATGTCCAGTAACTTTGGTCTAACTATTTTTCCGGTTGAAGTTGTAGGCAGTTTGTCCAAGAAAACCACGCCGCCCGATAGTTGCTTGTGTACAGAGACTTTACCTGCAAAAAATACAAAATTGGCGTATATATACTTGCTGCTACTTTTTTATTTACGATTGGTTAATTGACAACAGTCCCACAAACATGGTAGTAAGTGGAGAAGAAGTTTAAGGTGCTGGACTGGACTGGGACATTAATATAGGAAGTTTACGCTCGCCAATTCGCACTTGTGGGATTAGGTAAACGTCAAAAAGGGAAACAATTAAGTACTATCGGGATAAAAACTTTCGTAAGTACATCCTTTCCCAAGTCTTTCTATATCCATATTACCTATTTTATCAAAATCGATTCAGCCGTTGAAGCGTACAAACGTAACAAACAGATAGAGTCACTTTCACATTACGACTACTATAGCTACCACTACTACTACTAATAGTACTAGTACGGATAACATAAATAACTCATACTATCAACATCAACATAATTATCATCAACATAGAACTCACTAGCAACAAGATCCTTGATCTCTCGTTCGCTGACGGAGCACCCGTCGCGTGCGACAACGCACGCGACCGGCAGCTGGCCGTCACGCGGGTGGGGCAGCCCACACACGCACACCTCACGCACGGCCGGGTGAGTGAGGATCACCGCTTCTAGCTCCGCTGGTATTATCTGTGGACAGTTTGTCTACGTTTTTAATGGGCTTCAAAAAAGGAGGTTCTCAATTGGTTATTTCAGTTGACACACGACGCGAAACGGCGTTAAATCGTTAGTTTGATAATAAAATCGGTTTACTTATTATAATCGATGTCTCGTGTTTAGGTTACATCGTTTCGCCATAGACTTGGAACTTTAGAACAATATTGCATTTTAAATATTTTGCTTTTAATATTAATAAGTATTTGTTAATCGCGAATATTGCTAAGAGATTTTAATAAATTTGCAAATAGAAGCAACTGAAATAGTAAAGAACGTACATGATAATTCCTAAATTTGATGAGCCTCTTTAGTCGATCCACGAAGTAAAAATTATCATTCTCATCAAAATACAATAGATCGCCAGTTTTGTAGAAACCATCTTTTGTGAACGATTTTGCTGTTTCCTCGGGGTCATTATAATACTCCTGAAATTAAATGTGGTAAATATTTGATGTTCGTCAGTAACTCAGTAGATACATAAGTATCTATTTGCAGTTTGTAAGCTGTTTGTAAGTAGGTAAGTCCGGGGTAGTTGGCAATAGTTTTTTTAAAGCGTTGTTATAAAAAAACCTTACATATTACGATATATAAATTTTTATTTGCAATTAAACTTTGAAGATTTAGCTTTAAGTTATTGAACTCAAAATTAACAAATTCTAATGAGATGACCTTAAAATATTCATTAAAAAAAAATCGCAATTGGCCATCTCACCAGAGGTGTCTGGGTGTGATGGCCATAGCATTAGAGGTTAGAGGGCCATTACTTAAAACTAGCTTTAAAATAGGTTTGGTGTTAGTCTATGCTTAATCAGCCTCTTTTTCAATTGGCGGTATTTTCACATTCAATACAATTTTCATGAAATGAAAATGCACATGTTGCATTGAATTCAATTTTCTACCCGAATTGTTATATAATAATTTTCATCACCCGCGACAATATTTTTCCTTTTATCATCGTTTTAATATTCCTAACCTTCATCAACATTAATCGCACTCCGTCACTACTATCAGACAGACTTAGTATACTTACCTTTTCTTTGCTTAATTATTTTTTCCATTTCTTCTTTTTAGACTTCTATTGTTTTCTTCTTCTTCATTCTTTTCTCTGCTTTATGTCATCTACCATTTATTTTATATTCCTCCGAAGTCAAAAGTGTTCTTTCTTACCTCTATTTGGTCATTTACAAATGTTTAGCTTGTAAAGAATGGATATGAGCAACCAATTTCTTGTAATTTTCTTTTCCAAATAATGATGTTTGCCCCATGGACCCTTTTTTGTAATTATTCTTATTTATTGTTCTCTTTAAGGTTTTACTTGGTATTTGAATAGCGATAGCACGCGCAGACGTTACACGCCGTGAGTATATGTTAGCTATATGGCCATCACATACCGACTACAATTGACCATCTCTCCTTTTCTTCCGGGAGAGATGACCATGAATAAAATGCAAACAAGTCAGAACAAAACTCTAGTAATTTTGAGGTTAGAATAAAGCGTCATTGGTATACTTATCAACAAAAACCAAAATCACCATTATTCTAAGAAACTCACATCATACTCATGTAAAACATGAACCATCTCTAAGAAATATTTGCACTACACAAAACAATAAACGTGGTTTTTCCTTAGTTTTTGATTTTTTTTTCGGTAAAATTTTCGTTATATCTTAGCTCTTAAGCACGACGCAAAGCGAACTGAGCTCTTAGGTACTAGTTACATTAAGTGAAGGATTCGATGTTTTTAACCGACTTCAAAAAAGAAGGAGGTTCTCAATTCGACCGTATACCTATATGCTTTTTTTTATGAGTGTTCAGCGATTTTTTCGTCGTTTATGGGCCGATTTTGATAATTCTTTTTTTGTTGTAAAGTAGATATGCGCAGTGGGGTCCCCTGATAAGGACACTAGGATCTGATGATGGCATCTTAGAGAAATCGAGGGGAACTTTCGAAAATTGTATGGAGAACTAGTATGTTTGTTCATGTTACCATAAATACGTTAATGCGCTACCATTTCATGAAGATCTGGAGTCGATCTGATAAAGCCGAAAGACAGTCGAGGGAACTCCTCAACGATTTACTGCAGTTATCCAGTGTTTGGGCTTGATTAATTTGTAGTGACGAGAACTTTACACTAACATGTTGAATTGAGCGCCATCTGGCGAGTAGTTTTTGAGTTATCTCTACTTATCAAGATTGAAGTCGGTTATTCTTTTTGTAAAAAGTAATTATTTTCGATTGGCCAACTCTCCCGTATGGCCATCTACCCCGGACTTAACCACTCTATCTACCTAGGCTAATTTTGAGAGAAAATTCGAATTCAAAAATTAGCACTCATTATGAGTTCCAAATATATTTAACATGTTCTAAAAATACGTAGGTAGGTACCTACGATACACTTACACAAAACATAGTTCCTTTAACTAAACACTCTCCTGGTGTATTTGGTTCTGTTATTTCCTTTTCTGTTTCTGGATCTACTAACTGGAACAAAAAATTGGCTTTTACAAACATCTGGCAAAATTACACTTCAGAGGATTGAAATAGATTCATTCAAATGGATATTAGTGAAATATACAAGTGACCCGTAAGTTATATGACAAATTGGAAAACTGGAAACTGGAAAATGGAAGCTTGAAAATGGACCAACCAGATGTTAAAAAGCACTAAGTATGGTAAAAATCGTCAGCATGTCCGAGATTTTGTCCTTTGTATTATTTTTCGAAAATTAGAGTCTCTTACACTAATTTTATTTGCCGAGTCTACACATGAGCAGATAGGTATTTTAATTATTTCTTTTTCCACGTAGATACTCTGAGATAGTCTACAATTCCAGAATATAATCTACTTAGTTAAAAATATTAGATATAAAATAATGAAAAGTATGGATCTGTTGTTCATTTGAAACTAATATACTTAGATGAATCAGGAAAACCATTATAAAAAGGGCAGGTTACCTTAACCTCGTTGTCAGGTGAGCGACGTCCACAAGAATCCGTAAATGTTGGCATTGACTTTACGTTGGGCAATAAGCAAGCTCCTATAGTTTCGGTCATCCCATATAGTTCCAAGAGGAATGCGTCTTTGTGAAGTAAAGCCTACAAAAATAATAGGTACCTATATGGTATCATTCTACTAATAACCGACTTCAAAAGGGTAATTTATTTTAGTTAATTTGTTTTGTGTTTGCCTCGTAACTTTTGACGTGACAACGTCTTATAAATTGGTTTGCCGGGTGGCACTTCAAGAAACTGCGTCACGCTCCGCTCACGTTATGCGCTTACAATGAGAGCGAGTGAGAGGCACGCGTCCCTTCCACTCGGGCATGGTTAGCCCGCCTAAGAGCGAGAGAGACAGACATAAAAAGTGAAAGGCACGCGTCCCTTCCTCCTTAACATTACTTATGGTAGCTACGGCGTACACACGTTGGCGTGTTTCAGAAAATGGTACAGCGCCATCTCTGGAGAAGTAGAGTAATCTCGTTTGTTACCTCACTTAGTTGTGACTAATGGTTAATGGTCTAACGGTTAGCAGCGCTAGATGGCGGATGGTGTTACAATGTTTTAAATATAATTCTTTGTATAAATAAATGTTTTAAATTGTTACTATTATTTCATCCTTCTTCCTACTATACGAATGAATATTCACATTAAAATTATTTTACCACTCAAAGTCGTTGTCACGTAAAACTTTCGCCCGTATACCGACTTTACAGGCAACCAATTTTGACTGGGTGTTCTGATTTCTAGAATTCTGTTTTTAATCAAAAGGTAGTGCCGCATATCGTGTGATGCCTGATACCTAAAACTGAGCGACGAGAGCGATTATTTGAGAGCGATGATTGTATGGATTGATTCCCAGTTGCCCCCGCGTGATTGCCACCGGAGGCATGTACCTACCAAAACCAAATGAAATCGTAGACGAAAGTGAATTCGTAACTTACCCGAAACTGTGTTAATATTTCCTTATTCAACTTGGCACCGGTGAAAGACAGAATGCGTAAGCAAGTGAGATCCACGTCAGCTTTGCGGTTGACCAACGATGCAATCACAGACGGACTGACTAGAGCATTTGTAGGCTGTACAATGTATAACAATTTCGATTTACTTAAATTATGATTTTACCCATTGGATTCCAGCGAAGTGAACGTACTATGCATTCGTGACATGCATGCATGTCGTTGGAATCCAACAGTTTAGGGATAAGTGAGCTTAAGTGGACATCATGGACGATCTAAACCAGACATTATTTCGTTAAAACACGAACGTCTATGCAGTGATGCAGTGGAGGATTATTCCTAAGGCAAATTAGGCACGTGCCTAAGGGCGCGAGGTACCTAATACGTTTTTCAATACCACTCACTGCCCATAAAAATAGTGGCCGCCAATGAGGTCTTTATTTAGGGCGCTCTCGGTCCCTCGAGAATATGGCATTGCCACTCCCCGTTAACAATACAGTGGCTTCTTTATTGGATATTAAAATTAAAACACAATTTGCCTGCATCAAGGCCTGCATGCATGCATGCAACCTGCTCTTTTATCACCTATTAAAATTAAGGGTGAAAAATTGTAAACAGTATAATACCTTATACTTATTGATCATGTCAACAACATGGTCAACATCATCAGGATTTGAAGTTTGTAGCTTCGTGTGTCCCATCAATGGCAACCCCATAGCGAAGTAGAATGCAGAAATCCAATTGATCGGAGAAAGGGTGATTGTCATATTGTATGTACTAAAATTTTAAATTTCTAGTTTATTTCAAGTGGTAGATAAATATAGCCTTATATTTAGAAACATATTGACCATGGTAATTTAAGAAAAATATTTTTCAAAAGCAAAAATTCTTGGACTTCATAAAATAGAGGGCTTAAAACCTCTAACTTCCTACTTACCTAATGCTGATAAAACATAAAACAATAATACATATAAAACTAATAATACAAAGGATAAACTTGTTTTATTGAGAATACACTAAGTACCTAGGTACCTACACGAGAGTCCTTAGTAGGTTAGTAGGCTAATTAGATTAAATAAAGAAAGTAAGCAAGTAGTTAGTCGATACTTAATTGAGTAATGAATTTTATTTACTTACTGATTGTTCTTAGCTGGAGTCATTGTATTATGTCTTTTCATTTTGTAGATCATATTTTCATGTTTGATGGCTGCCAGTTTAAATTTCCCGGAGGTGCCACTAGTGCTAATCAGGAATACGAATACTTTGTTCCGGTCAAATTCTGCAGGCCTAAAATGTAGATATAGAGAGCATGAACCTACTTTAAACTATTTTTTTCTTTCTTCAAAACTTGAAAGCCACCACGTCAAAAGGTCGCTCATATTAAGTTCACATTGAGGTCGCGTTGGATTCGTAATCACCAATAGATTTAGCATACACTCTCGTTCTATGATCCCCGCTAAAAAGAAATTTATAACCTATGCTTATACCTAGTTAAATTTAGATTGTCTTGTAAGTTAAACTTACGGCATTTTAAAATCTTGCCGTTAATCTGCAATAGGTACCTACTGCGGACAACAAAGTCCAATTGGAACGCGACTAATATAGGTTTTAGGAAATAATGGTTATTTTTTTTTACTTAAATAATACTCACTGAAATTCTTCAAGTGGTTCATTTGTATCATGTTCAGCTAAAAAATTTTCCATACTGTTCTCACCAACACCAAATGTTATAACTTTAACATCAAGTCCCATAGCATTTATGACCTCCTTGTAAACTTCGTAACTTTCATTTTCACAAAAAGCTATTTTGGGTCTCGAAAGTTGGAATAATGTTTTTAATTCATCTGGAATAAAATAATTTTCTGCATTCTCACACATTCCACACACGGCCAGTACAAAGTTTTTCGATGCCGTATAAAAAATAAAATCAATATGAGAACTTCCTTCTTAGTGGAGTGCCGTAAGACATAAAAATGGCAAAACCTCGGAATCCAGGGACTATGAATGAATTTTCATAAAAATTGTTGGACTGTATTTTAAAATGCACAAATAGAAAAGTTAAAAAAAATAGTTCACCGATATTTTTTTTTGTTATCTTTGTTCGTAAGTTTGTGACACCGTAACTTCTTGTTGGGTAAACCGATTTTGATGATTCTTTATTTTATGCTTATGGAAGGTTCTTACCGAATTTAAACGTCGGATCAACTCCAGAAATGGGAAGGCCATTTAATAGGGCTGCGTAGTACGGTATGTGTAAGTCCAGGTGATTCCTGCCGCCAAGAGACAATACGTCCCCTGGCTGGAGGCCGATTTTCCTGAAACATCTCGCTAGTCGGATAGAGCGGGACAGCACTGATGCGTTTGTTTCTTTCTCTCCTGTCGCTGCATCTATCTAGAATTTGGGGATGTTAAACAGTTTTATAACAGACGCATGCATATACTACAACTACCCATGACAACTACAATATTACCCCCTCCTCCCCTTTCAGAGGTAAAAAAGGGGAATGGGGGCGGTTACAAGTATCTACTGCTACGAAGGCGAAGCCGCGGACCACAGCTGGTTTTACAGTAAATTTTAAGATAATTTTCGCGTCAGTTAATGGTCATCGCGCTGAATAACTTTAATTTGTACATTTCTGAAGAGTGAAATTCAAAAACGGTTAGGTTAGGTTAGAATCGAAATAGACATCGAAAATATGTATAGAATGAAAATAATAGAGGCATTTATAAACTTTAATTTCACGATAGAACATTTTTCACGATTCGTTATTTTTTTTGACGGCGGCAATGCGTTTTAAATACTCATGTTCACACGCTTGACGAATCGTGAAAAAAGACGAATACGGATACGTCTTTTACAAATCACGAATCGTGAATGTTTTATGATTATGACGGATACGTCTTTTAGAAATCACGAATCGTGAATGTTTCTGAACCAATCTGAACTGAGCTAAATCACGAAATAAATGTGAACTTCAATGCGGATATTTTGACGAATCGTGAAAAAACACGATTCCGTATTCAATGTGAACGTCCATCCGTCAAGACGTATCGTGTTTTTTGACGAATCGTCAAAGACGTATGCCGTGGGAATGAGCCCTTAGATTAAACGGGACAAAATATGAATTAATTAAGTAAGTCATCTTACAAAACGTTTAACACGGATTTTGCAGTAGAAATATGGTGGTACTTACTGGTAAGTAAGTAGGTACACAATTTACACAATAAAAAAAATATAACGACATAGCTATTCAATAACTTTTCAAGATACTTAATAAGTTTAATCTTTTTTATCATTGAATAGTAAGTCATCTTACAAAACGTTTAACACGGATTTTGCAGTAGAAATATGGTGGTACTTACTGGTAAGTAAGTAGGTACACAATTTACACAATAAAAAAAATATAACGACATAGCTATTCAATAACTTTTCAAGATACTTAATATGTTTAATCTTTTTTATCATTGAATAATTTTCCTAATCCAGGTAAGAGACCTTATCATAATAAATAGGTATATGTGCAATTGCATTTTATTATCAGAACTCAATCAATAAGAAGATAAGTTTTATGCTCTTTATCTTTAACGAGCTATTGCTCGCGGCTTTTCGCGCGTGTAAGTAAATTTACTGATTTTCACACAAACTTTCAACCCCTATTTGCCCACTTAGGGGAAGAATAATGACTAAATCCTTTCTTAGCGGACGTCTTCTAACTTTAAATAACGTCCCTGAAAAATTTCATCTTCATACGTCGAGATTTTATCATGAGCATGTGATGGTTTAGCTTGTTATACTTAGATATTGTGGGCCATAAATAACCTGAGTCACCAGGAATATGTAATTACCATTTCCTGTTTAAACTTTATTACCTGTAAGTACTCACAGGCACTCACAGTTTAACTTATCTTTTATGTAAAATTACCCTATGTCATTTAAAATTCTCTCCCTTTTGTAATTAACCATGGGGCGGAAAGCTGGTATTTGTATGGGATACTATTACAACGAATTCCATATAGAACGCAAATACTTATTCCTTCGTTTCATTAATAAACAAAAAGTTATTATAGATACGTATTCACGAATAATCACAACATGCCTAAATAAGATCTACCATTGTGTAGATAAAATAAATAGGTAATTATACCCATCGAACTCGACAAATAACTTGTTAGTTAGGAATCATCCACACAAAAGCTCCGAATAGCTTGTACGTACCCAGGTAGGTATACCTACTTGCAATAAGCCAGTTACCTGACATATAGCATCCGGACGTTTCTTCATGGTTTCCATAAACAAATCTCCCATATGATTGGTTGCAGAACTTGATTGACTCATTGTCCAGTCAGACGTCGATTGATTGATAATACTAATCCGTGTAACGACTTGTTCCGAGGGCAAGGAACTTAGGTTCAGTGGCCTTGTTATTCTTTGGGTTTATCTGAAAGACACCAAAATAATAATCATGTAAAAATAATAATAATCAGGTAAAATATGAGTAAGCAGGAAGGTATAAAAACAATTTATATCTACCTGCTAATTAATGCTATTATTGTTAAAGTTTAATGAGAGTCATTGTGAGCTGCTTTACCGGCTATTTCTAGTTAGCGATTACTTGACCGATTATGTTTTGCAAGTTAAAGTTAAGTTCCATATAAAATAATAACTAAATGGTATAATACGTACAAAGGAGAGTTTTAGAAAAGTAAAGTTAGTAACCTCACAAAGTCCCAACACATTGGCTCGATGGGAGGATAGCCAAAAATAACCTGCGGAACTTTATACCGATCGCGATGCCATCTCAGTGACGCTAGGACGCAAATGAGAAAAAACAAGGTAGACGGCGACGTTATTATTTAGTGTTAAGGCAGAAGTAAGTAACAGAAGGACAAACTTATGTAGGTACCTACGTAACTATCTCTGTTATTAAGCCTAATGACCCCTAATGTGTTTATACGCGCTAGGGTTCTTAACTCTACAGCATGAGTGATAGGTTTAAGGGTCCGTTCAGACAGACCGGCTCGGAGAGCAGAGCAGATTTTATTACGATGGAAATAGAGTTTTGAGTCATTGTATTAAGGTTTATTTTTGTATGTGCACCTATATTGTCATCAGGATGCTCGAACGCGTTTAGTGTGAAATGATAAGAGGAGCCGACCGGCTCCGAATGCGTGTTCTTTCTTGCTCGCTCGGCTTTAAGATTTTTTCCATACGGTCTATGTGAAAATGTGAAGTAGGTAGTTGGCGGCATGGTTGGCGACTCCGCTCCGATCCGCTCTGATCCGGTCTGTGTGAAAAGAAAAATGCGAGCCGATGCTCTCCGAGCCGGTCTGTGTGAACCGACCCCTACTCATATCTTGACTGACAGTTAAGATATGAACAAAATGGTTTGGTATGAACAAAAATAGAAATCAACAATGGCATTAAAATAAAACCTCAGCATTGTAAGTACTTATTAAAATTTACCTAACAACATTGGATATCAATATTTTATTGTAATTAATAATAAATAACTAATTATTAACTATTGACCTTAAATTATCACTGCCCATGCCCCAGTTCGGTAAAAATATTAAGTTACTAGAGATCCGCCCGCGCTTCGCTTCGGGACCCGTAGGTAACAGCCGCGTAGGTCTCGCTCCCGTAGGAATTTAGGCTAAAAAGTAGCCTACTACTCGCTCTCTTCACTCCACCCTGTCTGAGGTGTGTGAAGTGTCTTTGGGGGTGTCTCTCGCGGCCCGATAAAACGGGCCGGTCCTTGGGTTGGGCCCTAAGGCCCTTGGTTGTCCATCTGTGGTTAACCAATAGGTCAAGTCCGGTGAGTGGTGGCCTTTTTACAGGCCACAGAGTCTTAAACGGGATGGGGTTCATCTTCGCGCCGCCCAGGCGATCGAGGCCCTACCGGGTGAATCCCGCTGGTGGGAAGCCCAGCAGGAGCCGATCAGCGCCGGGCGACGACTTACGAAGCCCCAGTATCAGTCAGTGCTAGCCCCGTCCCGCGCAACCAGCAAGTCGCGCGGGAAGGCCCAGCGGTCCGGTGGACGGGTGTGGAGCGGCACCAGGTCCTGCAGATGCGGGAACCGCGACGCGTCGACACGCCCGAACATGTTGCGTGCCAATCTCTCGATGAAGTCGTCCAGGCTCTCGACTCGAAGGTCCCTCTGGATGCGGGCGTTCCTGACGTACCTCGGCGCACCAGTCAGCCGGCGGAGCGCAATCGCCTGAACCGCGCGCATCCTCTTGCGCTGCGGTTCGCTGGCGAGCGCGTACCACGCCGGTGCCGCGTACGTGAGGCGGGATCTAATGTAGGTCTTGTAGACCCCGAGCTTCAGTCCAAGAGGGAGGCTCGAGGAGAGCACTGGTTTCTGCCATCGCGCTTCTGGAATTCGCGACGGCTTTCGTAACCTGTGGCTTCATCGAAAGTCTTCCGTCGATTTTGCCCCCAGGTATTTGGCCTGTGGGGCCCATTGGATATCTTGTCCGTGAAGCTCCAGAGTAGGGTCCCGCCTGTTGAGGTATCCTCCTATGTTCACGGCCTGCGTCTTCCCGACATTCACCGACAGTCTCCACGCGGCGAGCCATTCGGGGAGGGCATCAAGCGCACGCTGCATCTTGACGATGGCGTGGGTTCTATTCAGCGACGTGGTGATGTACGCCACGTCATCGGCATATAGGGCAAGCGACTCCCCCCTGCCGCCGGGATGTCGTCGATGTATCAGGCGTAGCAGACCGGGGGCAGGCAACTCCCTTGCGGGACGCCGGCTGCGATCGGACGCTCGTCGGCGTCTTCAACTACTCTGAAGCTTCTATTTTCGAGGAAACTGGAGATCACCTTAACGGCACTCCGGGGCGCCGACGACTGCGAGATCTTGTAGAGAAAGCCGTCGTGCCAAACACGGTCGAACGCCTTTTCCATGTCGAGGAATACTGCACACACGCGTTCTCTCTTATTCAGAGCCGCGGTAACGGTGTGCAACACCCTCGACAGTGTAGCCGTGCTGTTCAGCGGCATCAAAAAGTAGCCTTCCAATTCTGTTGGCAGCTAGGCTATTCCACCCCGGATGCTTGCAGTTCCAGTCGCCCGCGCCCACCACCGGTGTCGGCGAGTCCAGCAACTTGCGGACATCAGCCAACAGGATAGTGCCAGCGGGCGGGCGGTACACTGAATACTGCCGGAGCGGGGAGTTCTCGAGGCAGAGCTAAAGTAGCCTATTACATTTGACTTAAGTAAATTACATGTAGTATTTGATAGCGTAATTCAGAACTTGCAAATGAATTTTATTAACGCCATCTGTTAACAACTCCGAAAATAAATGTCTAGCAACTAACAAAACATCGATCTTCCCATGGGAATGGGATGTTTTTCCGCGGTAAAAAGTAGCCTACGTCACTCTCCACCCTCCTAACTATCCCCACACACATAAACCTTACCATATAATAGCTTTGTTGCGACGTGAAAGCGTCACAAACAAACAAACAAACAAACAAACAAACAAACAAACACACTTTCACATTTATAATATTAGTAAGGATAAGGATAAGTTTGATATAATTAAGTCATGATATAAGTATTAATTGGTCCTACAAACTGCGGTTGAATAAACTTTTAGTTTTGTGAATAGAGATATTACAGATTAAGGGTTAACGTACTTTACAATCATTCTAGTTAAACAATAGATAATGTAGTTCTGCAAAGAAAAACCTCATTCAGAATAGAATAAAATGAAGTGAAATGACAGCCAAGTTCAATATTATGCGGTGATAGCATGTGTTAAGAATTCAACCTCCTGCTCGGGGGGTCCGGGTTTGAATCCCAGGGCACGCACTTCTGACTTTTCGCAGTTATATGTGCTTTTTAAGCATTCACAAATGTCATTCGCTATAACGGTAAAGGAAAACATCGTGAGGTAACCTGCGTGTCGGAGAGTTCGCAAAACTCAAAGGTGCGTGAAATCCGCCAATCCACACACACCACACGCATTATCGCCTTTCGCTAGTTCGTTATGAAAAACATTGATACACAAAAATTGTAGGAAAAAAATATATAGAATAGAAAATAGTAAAAATAGTAAGAAGTAAAAAAATTCTACTTAAGTAGAACGTAAAGTAAAACAAGATAAAATACTTACATTTTAGTATTTCCCGGTGTTTTTTCAAAATACCTAAACTTGGTACACTCGCACGCCAAGCTATCAACAGAAGTGAGCGGAGTACATGAACACTGCGTTTAATTCTTGATATGGTTTATTCGAACAATGCATTTTTAATATCTAATCTCGTTAAGTGAATGAATGTAATTTTACGTGATAACGACTTTTAACAATAACTTTCAACATCTAACACAACACAACACAACGATACACTCGATCGATACTTATGTAGCTGTATGATAGCCTATCGATAGTATCGACACTATCGATACTATTGATAGTATGATGTACGACAATAGTATTGCGATACAAAAATAGTATCGAAAGTATTAGCTTCAATAGTATCAATACTATCGATTGTATCGATACTATCGAAGACCGATATATGTTTAAGAGTACCTAATACTATCGATAGTATTGATAGTATCAATAGTTCACACTATCGATTGTTTAATGAACTGCGATGATAGTTTACATACTATCGATAGTATCGATGATATCGATAGTATTATATAAAAAAGTCGATTCTATCGATACTATCGATACTATTGATAGTAATATCAAGTAATACTATCGATGGTGTCGATACTATTACATCCCGTCAATGGTATTGGTTAGTTTGTGATATTGATAGTATCGATAGTATCAGTAATATCGATAGTATTGATAGTACTATCGATATTGTTACTTGTTCTCAACGTCAACTATCGATAGCGGAACTATCGATAGTTGGGCAACTCTAGTACCTACCTAGTTCCTACTGTCTCAATAAACTTATTCACTAAAATTAAATATCTTTATAATAAGAGCGTAAAAGTCGTCAATCAAATCAAATCACTGAGAGATAGAGGAGGTTCTGGAGCACACATAGGCTACTTTTTATCCTGGAATTCCGGTGGGATCAGGATTCACGCGGGAAAAACTCCTATGCGCGAAGTGGTGGGCTTAAATTTTTATGGGACTTTTATTGGGAGATAGAGAGGTTCTGGAGCAACATATAGGCTAATTTTGGTTTCGGACTTCCCGCGGGATCATGATTCATCCGGGAAAAACTCCTATGTCGCGGGCTTAGAATTTTATGGGACTTTCACTATGAGATAGAGAAAGCTGTGGAGCAACATATAGGCTAATTTTTATCCCGGAATTCCCGCGGGACCCGGATTCACACGGGAAAATCTCCTATGCGCAAAGTTGCGGGCTTAGATTTTTATGGGACTTTCACTGGGAGATGGGAGATAGAGATGTTTCTGGAGCAACACATAGGCTTCTTTTTATCCCGGAATTCCCGCGGGATCAGAATTCATGTGGGAAAAACTCCCTTGCGCCAAGCCGCGAGCTTAAATTTTTATGGGACTCACACTGAGAGATAGAGGAAGTTGTTGAGCAATTACAGGCTACTTTTTCCCCGGAATTCCTGCAGTATCAGGAATCACGCAGGAAATTCTCTCGGGAACGAAGTCGCGAGTTCAAATGTTTATGAGACTTTCAGTGGGAGGTAGAGGAGGTTATGGAACATTAAGTATATAGGCTAGTTTTTGTTCCTGACTTCTCGCGGGATCGGGATTCACGCGGGAAAAACTCTTATGCGGGAAGATGCTTGCTTAAATTTTTATAGGATTTTTATTACGAGGTAGAGGAGGTTCTGGATCAACGTATAGGCTACTTTTTCTTCCGGACTTCCCACGGGATCAAAAAACTCCTATGCGCCAAGTCGCGGGCTTAGGTTTTTATGGGACTTTCACTGGGAGATAGAGGAAGTTGTTGAGCAATTACAGGCTACTTTTTATTCCGGAATTCCCGCGGGATCAGGAATCATGCGGAAAATTCTCTCGGGAACTAGGTCGCGGGTTCAAATGTTTATGGGGCTTTCAGTGGGAGGTAGAGGGGGTTATGGAGCATTATTTATGCTACTTTTTGTTCCGGACTCTCCGCGGGATCGAGATTTGCGAGGGAAAATCTCCCATGAGCGAATGAAGTCGCGGGCTCATCAATATCTTTATATCGTGATATCGACATATCGGGAATCGAACCGGCTCTTTTTCTCATGACCAACTTTAGGTTGCTTTCTCGAGGGTCAGCATCGCTTTTGGTCTTTATATTTTGGCACCCGAATGGAAAACTACCAGTATAGTTTAAAAATATATATTTTTAAATTATCGTGTAAACTTATGCTTAAAGCTTGGAATAAAAAAAACTAGACGTTTATATCTTAAAGTCTTTTTATCGATTTTCTCAAGATCTACAAAACGGTTTATTGTACGGTATGACTAAAACATAGTAAAAATTCAACTGTTCATAATATGTGTGGAGCAATATATATGCTACTATTTATCTGGTGCGTACAGATTATGCAACATGTTATATAACTTCTGTTTTATAACACGTCCACACTATCTAGCATTGTTGTCTAACAATGAAACATGTTACAAGACCGTACACATTAAAACAACATTGTTGTATAACAATGTTATATAACAATTCAATGCGTTTCATTTCTTAAAATATAGCATATAACATTGTTGCAAAAACTAATAACATGTTGTATAACTTGTTTTTGTAACACATAGCGTCCACATTTGTAAAACATGTTATTTAACTATGTTTTATAACATGTTTTGTTACATAGTCTGTACGCACCAGGATTCTCGCGGGGTCGGGATTCACGTAGGAAAAACTTTGTGACACACTGAGTTCCACGCGGGCGGAGCCGCGGGCACAGCTAGTTCTATAATAAAATAAGAAGTGCAAAGATCGAATGAGTGAAACATTTATTAAATAACTCCTTGAAAAACATACATTGGAATCTTGCTAAGCCATAGGCCATAGTTAGTAGTCATGTTAAGGACAAGTTAAGTCCGTATCATTATGGTCTGTGCCTCCTAATAATAACATTTAATTTGTAAATAAAGATAACAAATACTTATCGCAAGGTTTATCGTATTGGTAAATATTCTATCGTTACTTTCGTGTGTGTGTGTGTGTGTGTGTGTGTGTGTGTGTGTGTGTGTGTGCGTGTGAGTGCACTGAGTGCGGCCGCACACCAGAGTCTATACATTTGCATTACAATAATTGTAGCGCCACATTTGAAAAGCGACATATATATCGCACCCCTATATTTGTATGTAAACCCGCACATCAAGGACACATTTCGACACCAGCAATTTATACTACGCTAAGTCGAAATTTGGCAAATTCGCTTTTTTATGCCAAGTTGCTTAAAATAGGGTATATTATCTATACTAATATTATAAAGCTGAAGAGTTTGTTTGTTTGTTTGGTTGAACGCGCTAATCTCAGGAACTACTGGTTCGAATTGAATTTTTTTTTGTGTTGAATAGACCTTTTATCGAGGAAGGCTATAGGCTATATAACATCACGCTGCAACAATTAGGAGCGAAGAAATAATGGAAAATGTGGAAAAAACGGGGAAAATTATTCATTCTCGAGGGCTTTCGTTGCATGCGTTGCGAAAACGATTCAAGATACCAAAAATATATGTATGAAAGAAATATTCCTCTTGAAATGATCTCAAAAAATGTCCACGACAGTATATGTCTATCTTTTAAGATTAACACACTAGAACCGTTTTTATGGTAATCAAATTTGGTCGAACCCACTGCCATACCAAACTTGCCGCGTTTCCAAGTTTAATCTGAATTAATCTTGCTGTGATCCTTTGCTACTTTGCTATTATTTTGTCGTAAGCTTTATTTGTAAGTTTAATTTAATTTAACCTCAATTAATTTTGGTGATAGTTTATTATCTTCCCGAAATTCCTACGGGAGCGGGACCTACGCGGTTGATACTTACGGGTCCCGAAGCGAAGCGAGGGCGGTTCGCTAGTATGTTATAAACTTATAACATATAATATCTATCTATCTATCTATCTATCTATCATATATATATCTTATATAATATATATCTTATACAACGCTAAGTAAAGGTACTTTTTAAAATCACGCGATTTAAACTACGCCAACTATGTATACTTAGCGGAGTGTGCGCGGGGCGAGGACGCACCGCTTGTTTGTATACATTAATTAATCTAACTACACTTGGCGCTGTGTTAGGTGTGACTATAATATACCTACTATATTAGCGGGTTTTAATGAAAATAGTGAGAAACCTCTTAATACTGTCGAGAGAGTTATGTTTAATATGTTATTAAAGATTATAAATGTATGTCAATGTATACAAATATGTTTTATAGTAATACGCTAGTCTTGCGCGTAATAGTTCGCGATTGAGATCGAACGACTTAGTTCGCTGCTCCGAAACGAACTAGTTCGCTCTGTTCGTTCGTTAGTTCGCGTTTTGTATTTCGTTCCCAGCTCTTCGCAGCAGGAGCTGTTTTCCAAACGGGCGAACTATCTGCCTTGAACTGAATGTAGTTCGTTCGCTCGTTCATTTTGATTTGCTCCTGCTGCCACGTGATTATTGAACACTGCACAAACATCGCTACAATCAATGGACAAAAAATTATATTAATCTATGAATTATAATATTCATAATATTAGCCTATTTCATTTAATCTTTATATTAATACGTGAAGCAAATCTATGCACCCCTTTTTACGAAAATTGCGAGGACGGAGGAGTATGAAAGGAGATGTTTCAAAATGTATGGAGCCCCGGCCACCACTTTGTACACCATACTCAAAAATGGAGAAACACAATTAAAACAGTTTTCAATCATCCAATTCCTTTAAATTGCTTTAGTTTTGTGGTATAACACAAAAATGTACACTTAAAATTGCAACACAAAAACAAAAGTCTGTCATGGCGGTAAGCTGTCATCACACGTCATGTTGGTTAATTTGATAGAAGTTTGACATATGTACCTACAATTCTGTCATTTAAAGTGACAGTAGACAGTTCGCGATCTATGATCAATGACAACTTGGCAAGACGCCATGTTGAAAATTGATAAAAATGAATTATAAATACAAAATTTGTACCAGAAAAGTATGCATTTAAGCAATTTATCTTTATTTTTCCCAAATTCCATGAATTTTTCTCGATTTTTCGAGGTACTGTACATATTGTGGGCCGGATTTGAAACATCTCCTTTGGCACATAAATATAGTTTATATGTAGAAGTGCAAACGGCTAATATTTTTCTGTAATAATGCTTAAAGTAGCAGATAGGATTCCGTTTCGTGAGATGGCATTATTTCGTTTAACGTCACCTCACTCATTCGTCTCATTTTGTCACGAACGAGTGAACTGTTGAGCGGGAAATCTGGGGATCTAGTTCGCGTAGTTCGCCTGTGGGAGTCGTTCTCGCGAACTAGTTCGTTCGCGAACTACACAAGACTATAATACGCTACGTTTTTTAAAATTTAAGCCGCTTAGGTTATGACTTTCCGTAATACACTTAACGTGTGGAAAGACCCTCGTCTCGTCTATCCGGCCACGGGAAGCCGGACAGGTATGTGGGACTCGAACCCACTAAAACCACACGGTGTCGACGCCTACCGCTTTGGTGCCGGGACAGTGTGCTACTCTCGCTCCACTGTCCCAGCGCGGTGGCCGCTGTAGTGGCGGCCTCAGCACGGCCTTGGCGGCCTAGGCACGGCGCGCTCTCTAGCCCCTCTCCTTGATGAGAGGGTTGGAGCGGCCGGCAAGTTGGCCCATCGGCGTCCTGCTAGGGTAAAGGCGCGCTCGACACCGGCGCGCCTTTCAACCCGGGCCGTTAAGTCGGACGATGGATTCCCGTATCCGCCGCCCAACCGGCTGTTGTTATGGGGGCAAGTGGTGCAGGCCGTAGGCCCGCCTTCTGCCCCCTGGGCGCCGGCGGCGGATAGCGAGGTCTGAGGTAGCCTCTCGCTCTCTTTCCGCCGCCTCTTTGCGGAGCATTACGCTCTCCGCAAAGGCCTGCACCGCTTTCCACGACGTCTCACTGCCGGCCATGTGTTTTACCACGGTCGGCAGCGAAAGGTCGTCCCCCACGACCGCGCGTAACTCCGCGCGGTCTTCCGCCCAGGCTGGGCAGTCCTCCAAGACGTGCTGGGCGTCCTCGTCCTGGCATCCGTCACAGTGATGGCAGGCAGCAGTCGGTTCGCGACCCGCAATTCGACACAGATACCCTCCGAAGCAACCATGCCCGGACAATACCTGTGTCAAACGGAACGTCAGCGGGCCGTGCCGCCTTGCCAGCCATTGGCCTAAGACTGGACGGACTGCCTCGACGGTCCTACGCCCAGCAGTGGGCTGCTCCAGCCTCTGGCTCCATTCTCTGATGGCGCGCTGACACAGCTCTTCGCGGTGTCCTGCGATCTCCCTCGGTGCCGGCCAGTGACCCCGGGCCAACGCCTCCTCGCGCCAAGTAAATAAGGACGCGAGGGTCTTGGCTTCTAGGTCCCAGGGAATGCTACCGGCCAGCACGCACGCTGCCTCATTGGAGATCGTGCGATATCCTCGGGTGGCCCTGATCGCCATCACCCTCTGCGGACGACGCAAGAGGGCGATAATTTCCGTAATACACTACGCTAACATTGGTTAACGTAGTGTACTTCCCGTACTACATTAAAATATTATTAAGGAATTACCTTTATAAACGGCTAACTTGCGATAAATAAAAAAATATAAATAATTAAGGAATAATAAATGTGGGATATTACAATGAATAGATTCATTACTAAGTGTACCAAATTTCAAATAAGTATCTTATTTAATATAGAAGTTATCACGTTTTTCTCTTTAAAACCCTCTCCTGTAAAGTACACTTTTATGAGTTAGCTTAGTATAAATTGCTGGTGTCGATTTGTACTTGTAGTAGGTGCGACAAACGCCTCGCCACAAGAATTGAAGATCGAACACGTTCGTTTTACGTGGCGCCGTGCTTCAAAAATGTCAACAATGACTTTACGAAAATGAAAGACAATACAAGTAGACGCTACAACTGTGCTTCCGATGTGCGTATACACAATACATTTGTCGCCGCGTAAATATATCGCAATAATTACCTATGGCGCCGTAAATATATGTTGCGAGTAATATTATGTGGTGCCGGTGTGCGGCCTTACATTTCCATTGTTGCGTCAACTTCTAGATGCACACTACAGGGCCAGTCTCCAGGACTCCGATTTTGCTATTTTATAAATATAATGCTTCAATGGTGTCTCGTTTGAATAATTTTCCAAACAATGTGCTAATAGTTAATGTGTCAAACTATTCAATCGTGACGCCGTAGCATTTAAAATAATGGGCCCAGGCGCATAAAATTTTAAAGTTGAATTTAGCTTGGAGGTAATTTGAGTAGAATAAGAATGTGAATTCCACAATACATTGATTTCTTAAATAAAATTAAAGTGAATAAAACTCTAAATGGAATCCTCCACCATAGTACCTTTTTATGCTATCTTAATATATATAAATCTCGTGTCACAATGTTGGTCCGCGATGGACTCCTAAACCACTTAACCGATTATAATAAAATTCGCACACCATGTGCAGTTCGATCCAACTTGAGAGATAGGATACTTTAAATCTCAAATTATAGTCGCAATTTTAATTTATTTCTAATTATTTGTCTCTTATTATTTGACAGTAAGTTTTGCAAGTAATGACAATTGACATGGCAGTCTTATTCACAGATGAACAGACACCTAGCGCCACACAAGAGAACTAAATTAAGAGTGTTATTATTTGACAGTCACAATTATATGTAACAGATGTCGATACCTTTCGACTGGGTTGAGTAAGTAATCAATAGATGGCGCTGCTATGGTAAATCTAACTTGCACCCGTGCGAAGCCGGGGCGGGTAGCTAGTCATAATATAAAATGAATCTATAAATTAAAATCCAACCTCAAAAGCTCTCGCTCGGGGACACTAAAAATAAAATGGTGCAGAAAAAAAGACATTTGAAGAAAAAATTTTTTATAGTTTACCTAACTTATCATAGATATAACATTGTGTGGAGACAGGAGGATGGAGAGTGACTACCACAGAACACTATACTCCTGTCGGAGAAGAATGACGGCTACATACTTTAAAAAATGAAACGGAGCTCACTACCGCCATCTATATTCTGCCCAACGAAAACTTTCTAAAGCGGGAGATTCAAATGTCTAAAGCGGTAGATTCAAATGTTCATGGCAGTAGGTTCCTGCTTTTTAAAGGAGATGTTTCAGAAATGTATGGAGCCTGGGCGGGTACACTGTACATTCAATAGGAAGTAGCCCATATTATTTGAAAACTTTCCATATCATCCAAATGATTGATTACACCTTAGTTTGGCGACAATAATTCAATTTATGAATAGTATATTGTAACACTGAGACAGTATGGTGGACCAATCGACTGCTGATGGTGGCGTTGATAAACTTGATTTATTCTAATGTCATATTAGGAGTGTCAACATGTGTCAATGTCAAATGCATAGTCAAAATTCAAATATATAGTAAACCCAACTTAAGACTGAAACGAAAGAGGCGCTGTCGGACGCATTTGACATTCATTTGACCAATCATTGCACACTAGTAACTGACAGATGAATGACCACAACGTACTTATGAATGACTTTTCGTTAGTTCCAATTTTTGCCATTTCAGAGATAAGTTGGGCGCACTGTAAGCCCGATGATCTTTTTGGATTTGGTTTGTTGGATCATCTTTTATTTTATTAACATTATTAAGCGTATCTTATCTAATTAATGGTGTAATTCGTCGCTTCGATTAATCCGAACAAAATCTTGACGATAGATCTCCAAGAGCCATACTGCCATACATTGTCGATTTATTGTCACGATTTTAACGTTTGCATGGGTTTTTGTTAAAATCTCGGGAGTCCATAATATTCGATCATCAACAATATCGACATAGGTAACGATAGGTCTGAATCGACACTGAAAGCAGTTTGGAAACGCCAACTACTAAAACGCGAATATTACTATCAAAAAAGGAATGTCTGAGGTGTAAACACAAAGTAGGCACCTCTTATAATATAAAGTAACAGAAACAGAAAGGTATAACTAAATGAAGCCGAGTGCTGTATCGGTAGAAGGAATAGAAGCATGATAAAATAGAAATTATTTGCAGAAATCAACGAAACACTATCAGCAGAAGGCAAATGAGCATCTCATTGAAAATTCAACCTACATAAATATAGCCAGTGCATACTTAAATAAGTATGAACCTAAAGTGAAGCTGGATAATTGTGTGGCATAAATGAAGATTTGTCTTAACACACCCAACGCATTTGCAGTTTCTGTATTTTAATATTTTGGATATGACAAAAGTAAATAAAAACAGCGTTTTATTTATTCTCATTTTTTTTTTTTAATTTCAATCATCTTCTCGTAACAATATGTCATCCAGGACTGAAGCCGGTGCCTCAATATTTGTCTGATACCGAGCTGAACCCAGATACCATACAATGGTGCACACAGCATCATCATCCCAGCATCCCAATCACAACCAAAATCGAGGTCCATAAAACGAAAGCCGGGTAAACAAGTATTGCGAGATCCAGGAGTCCAAAAAACAAAGCCACCAGATAAGCCACTAGATATGCACTTGATCACTATAACACTGATGTTACGTTCACTCACCAAAGAAACACTCAAAAAATGTCACTTGCATTCTCAACTTCAAAGCTCATCATTCCAGTACTTTTTACATTTACAGTAAGTACAGAATACAAATAAGTAATCACAGACAACAGACAAGTTTATATTTATTTTGACAGTTTCTCTATTTCGGAGCCATTGAACCGCCAATGTTGTCGTGTGTAAAAATATTTTATTTAAAATAATTTCTCTGCAGAGAACGGCTCATTTAATATTTTTTTTGCTATTTTTCTGTGAATCAGTATATTTTTCTCTATTTATGATGGAATGTACGAAGACCCCGCCCAAAAAGAAACATCTCCTTTATTTTATAGGTTTTAGGCATTTTTTTACATAAAGAAAAACTCGGCATGTGGTGTTATCCGCCGAGCTTTCCTTTATGTAAAAAAATGCCTTTCAAGTTTTAAAATAAAACAATAAGAATATAATAATAAAAGCGTTTATTTTGCAGTAACAAAGATACACTTACAAAGAAGATTCTTATTACAAAATTATCCACATAGTATTAAATTTTTTCCATAGTCAAATGTGATGTAGTACTAGAATGGATCTGTTTTATTTTGTGTACATGCCTTTAATTAACACAGGTCCATCCTAGCATCACCATAGTATAAAATTAAGAAGGTGACATAAAGAGTATCTATTTTGCTCAAACAATATAGGTAATTAGCGATATGTGAATGTCTCAAGCATTCTTCAACTTAATTATGTTACTAAAAAGATACAAAACCAACCATTTTTAGTTTTAAACAACCTGTTCCCATTTTCACATAACATTATTTTAAAATACATATATTAGGTATACACGTATTTAAAATAACACAATGTAATATTTTACAGTCTATTATCAATACTCTCATTATCACTATATCATTAATATCGAAATAATAATATGGAAATTGTCATCATAAAAATAATATAAACATGTAATGGATGTACCTGTTCTAATGCAATAAATACATTGTGCATTTTTGATACAAATTAAATAGATGTGTTATGAATATTCACAATCACACGCTGAACAAATGTTCACGATTACACTTCCGCACAATTTAAATTAAACATCACCACATTTAATTTGAACACATCACTACATTTATTATTACATTTCAATTCAATTCCGTCAATCTTGGTATTCTCCAAAGAATATTACATGCATTTCTTAATTTATTAGGGTTGCATAAATACATAGTTCTTGTTTACACCAATTAATGTTATCATTCTTCTTTTTATATGTTTAGACAATATCTGTGAATAAAACCTTACTATATTGATTTGCTTTCTATAATTAAAATGAAAAATATTCTTGCAGTGTAAGACAGCAACAACAGCATCGGTCTTCTTAATAAAAAATTTAATTACCTATATACTTTCAATTCTTTTGATTTTCATTCTTCAAATTTGTGGTTGACTTGAAAAAGTTCTACATTAATGTTATTTATTAAATGTTAACACAACATGACGAGCCTATAAAATAACGACAGTGTTTTTTCAACTTAGTCAAGTTTGCTTCTTCAATATTTATTTACTGTAGGTATTATATGTCGGAATCGGAAATAAAATTAGATTAAAATCAAACTAAATAAATCATTAAACTTAGAATAAAACGTAAATCCGGAAACTGTAATTTAAATGGCAACTCTGTACGAATTGTAAACGTGTCTCGATGGGATATCGGAGAGGGGGAACCCAACAGAGGGCACCTCTGCAGCTACTTACGAACAGCGGGGACTTCTCGAGCAGACGTCGAGCTGAACGGTCGCATTAAGTTAACTAGTGTACATTGTAATAAAATCCTATACTGCGTCGTACCTATGCCCGACGGCATAACGTTTCTCTAAGTGTATTTCAGTCGTACCACGTTTTAACATAACCTAAAAGCTTTAATCAAATTAAGTTAAACTGTGTAAACCCAATTTAAATCATGAAGAAACGTATTGAACGCCCACTGTGTTTTATTTTTCACCTTACAACCTGATAATCGGAGCATTATACCACCATCCTGACTAGTGTCTCCGAAATATAAATATTATTCATCATTGGAGAGATTCATTCAACAACTCCAGAACCTTTCCTCTCGCAATTTTTCCATTCGACGTCATCGGCATTTCATCCACGAACAGAACTCCTCCATGTAAATGCTTGAACTTGGAGAGTTTACCTTAAAAAATATTATTATGTTAGGTTTAGGTAGTATGTCACTGATAGATACCTACCTACTCCTGACACTAAAAGCTGCGTCTTAACATTAGAAATAGCTAGGGAGCCCAAGAGGGGATTTTTGGATTTACTCGAGCGCGTCAGATTAAGGTACAGGGGGTACCTGGTACCCAGTTATGTAGCTCCACCAAATATGAGCCCCATATATAAGTTCGAATTTTTTTTGCACATTATAATAATGGTAGCGAGGTTGCGTCACATCGAAATCGTCAGATTATTGAATGAGAGCTTTTTTTAGGTTCACTTAACACCGCCTTGGAAAATCTGACGTGCTCGATTTGACTTTTTCTCTCTCATTTTCAACCCTTACGTACGGTCACCCCCATCAAACAAACGATCAGATTAACATAGTACATTATTAAAAATACGTAGAACATTGATGCTTACAATATCTGAAGCGCTCGAGTATGTACACATGGACATTATTTTTTTACATATTCAAAAGTCTATAGCCGCATCCCCCACCGATGAAAAGGTATACTCGTACATTATATAACATTTTTTTCTTCTTATCATCTAAGCTTTGCAACCCAATAGGTCTCTATGACGCTCGAGTAAATCCACATTTAGCATCGTCGGCTCCCGTACCAAAATGAGATCAACAAAGTAGCTGTTCATAAATTGTGATTGTATTAAGAAAAGAGGGGAAATTAAAGATTGAAATTAATTAAAAACTGCTTTTAAAATTTCTACACCTTAATCTACACATCTATATCTATATGTTAACGGAAATGTGTTAAATCCGTCATTGTATACAATTCCTAGGAAATGAATACAATTCCTAAAATCGCCAGGAAATGTGTGAAATAAATTATATTGGACACATTTCGTAGGAAATTTATACATTTCCTAAATAGCAATCGGAACTAACTAGATTTCATACATTTCCGGTAACATATACATATTATAAAAAGAAATCCTGTTGATTTTAAACTTTTATCATCGCGGATTACACTCATTTTTTCTATACATAGCCAAAATACATATCGTAAGTAACCCGCATTATAGAAAAAAGAAATCTTGTTTTCGGTCTTTCTGTCAGTCTGTCTGTCTGAACGCGATAAACTCGAAAACTACGAAACAGATTTTTATACGGTTTTCAACAATAGAAAGAGAGATTCTTTAGGCAGGTTTAGGTATATAATTTATTATACTTTTATGTTTATTTCTAAACGTATTTTTAACAAAACATTCTCAGATTCCCTCTTTTTATTACCTTACAGCGCCATCTATTATTGCAATGGTTCATTTATCGATGCAAAAAAGCTAGCCGTCATATGTAAAGTTACAGTTCAATCACAGTACGCTAGATGGCACTACAAGGAGATTTTGAATCACGCTGTTGAGATTTTATGTAGTTTATATATGAGTCCCGTGTGTAGTCTGAATCTGAAAAGTGCAGTTTTGTTGTTTTGCATTGCTGGCTGCTGCCGAATTTTCAATAAAGTAAAGTTACGTGCCTGTTGAAGGATTATGTTTGTAATTAATTTGTTTGATGGTTTGATCGCGCAAATTTTTCTAAAGTTACAATACAAAAAACTGCTACTGGACACTCTGGACAGGAGGGAGAAGTACTGAATCTTGCTTGAATATCGCTCGATGGTACGGAAGGGAGAACCCTATGAGTCCCTATGTGTGCGTTTAACAATACATTATGTTGCAGAACGACGTCTGCCGGGTCAGCTAGCTAGTTAGCTTAAAAAAAACTTCTACTACCCGTCAGATGTCGCAATAATTTTTAGGCCAGACGACATAAAAAAATCCAATCGAGAACCTCCTCCACTTTCAAAGTCATTAAAAGAATACGCACCAGCAACAAGTTCCTTGATCTCCTGTTCAGTGACATGACATCCTGGCTTGAGCTCGACGCAGGCGGCCGCGCGCTGCTCGTCCTGTCTGGATGAGATGCCGCACACGCAGACTGCGCGGACTCCTGGGTGGCTCTGGATCACTTCTTCCAGCTGACCTGGTAACACCTGGCGTGAGGATTTAATGTTAAAAAAATTGTTTAGATAAAGCAGTACTTTTACCCCATCACAACCTCAAATAGTTGTAGTAGTTGTGGTTCAAAAAAACGACGAAGCACTTCGGGAAAAGGTAGGTAGTGCTCTTGCGCAGCGCTTGGCTCGCTTGGTGGGGGCACGACCGTGCCTCCAGATTTGGAATTTGTTTTTAAATAAAATGAATCAATAAATGTATAAATAAAAATGGGTTACGCCGGTTAAACTTTTTTAGAAATGACCATCTTGAGTCATCAAGGTTACCGACGTATTGGTGACCGACTTAGAACAAGGCCCTTACTAACAATTACTAACTGAGCTAACCATTCTAGTCCCTATTTGAGTCTTGTCGGTCACAGACATCACAGTTGTCATGGGCCGTAGCGCAGCAGAAGGATTCAGCACAACGGGTCGTACCTAAATAAAAAAGTTGTAACTAATTGGTGAATTAATTTATGCTACCTTTGAAGCTACGAATAAGTAAGCTAAATTTATATGACAATTACGCACATGATTACTGCGATATTTTATAAGCGACTTGATCCGATCGACGAAAAAATAAAAGTTATTTTCGTCTCTGTATAAAAGATCTCCGCATTTGTAATATCCATCCTTTGTGAACGCATCCTTAGTTGCTTGTGGTTCGTTGTAGTACTCCTGAAAGCAATAAAATATTTATTATATTATTATGATAACATTCCGTCACATTGTACGCACTGCCTGCTATTAAATACTTAGATCAATAAATTTTATCTTTACACAATTTTTACATTCTGCATTATTGCAAATTAAGTATAATATGATTTCGAATATGATATCAATTGACTAATGGCCCACTATAGAACTCAGAGCATACCTACTTCAACACGCTGCTCCAGTGCGAATTGGTGGAGGGGTTAAAGGCCAACGATTGGCTTAACGTAACGAGTAACGACTCTGTCTATCGACAACAAACGGGACCCACGGCTTTACGTGCCCTCCGATACAAGGAAGCGCTCTAGAATTATTTATTACCACTAGTGATTTTACAACTACCGGCCGCAAAGTTACGACCGACGACGCCGACGTAAACGGCCGGGCTATGAGCGCTTCGAATTCAAACATAATATTTTGCTAAAATTTATTATATTATGTTACGAGTAAACACTTAAAACATGTCAAAACATAAACAATATCTATATAAGTACGTTAAGTCAACACCTACCGTGAATGTTGGCCCCTTCACACACAATTCTCCTGGTACGCGTGGATCTGTTATTTCCTTTTCTGACTCTGGGTCCATTAACTGCAAAAATGTAAAGTACAACATTAGAAAAACAATTATAATAAGTAAACGTTAGCCGTTAACCTTGTTACGTAAATAAAATAGGTATTATAGTCCTACTAATTTTATAAATCTCTGTCTGTCTAATTTTATAAGTCTGTCTGTCAGGCTTTCTCACCTATATAAGTATACCGATTTTGGTGAAATTGGTAGTGATACTTATTTATAGATTTAACATTGGGAAAGCAGAAAGGATATTTTTTATACCGGAAATTGTCCCTAAACGGAGTGAAAAACGGAGGGAATAAAAATGACGCTACTCTCATGTCCCAAGATGTCCATTCAGGTTTCAGGATAATGCAAGTTTATTTGAAGTATTTTTTTACAAACACTTTTCGAAAGTCAAACTAAGCCATCGCTTCAACAAATCCCTACGCTACGCTACGTCTTGGGAGAAGAAGGATAAAATAAAACCTTCGTTACCTTAACTTTATAAGCAGGACCTGGGACCCCGCACGAGCCAAGAGGGGTGCCAGGTATAGTAATCGTAACTGGACCAAACGTCTCGGTCTGCGCATATGATTCCAATATCCGAGCATCTTCAAGGAGTACTTGCTAAAATACAGGTATTCATGCAAATAATTAATTTTTAAACCAGTCTTTTGTATATGAATTGTTATAAAATTACAACAGCAAACCAAAAACTTAAAACCAAAAACTTAAATAAACATAATTAAAAACGTGAAACAACCATAAAATTCGTAAATTTCCTACGTTTTAATATTGGTTACATTTTGACGCACAAACAGGCGAAAATGCGTTCAATCGAAATTTCATCTATTAGGTACATCATTGCCCTTTAGGTACCAAGATTCCTGTAGCTCCCTAGAAGGTCTTCGACATACACAAGACATCAAACACCCGACAGAACATAAAGTTAAACTCAACATTAAAATTTCGGCCTCGAAAGGAATTGAACCCAGGACTTGTTGGCGGTTCGACATTGTAACCATTGCGTCAAATGGGTCATTGTGTCGTAGTTACATATAAAGATTGGCACAAGCTATCGTATCCTATCCTTTATGATTAAAGCCGCTCTCTCAAATTCGCACGGAAAGGATATCTACGTGAACCCACAAGTGTAGGACGGATCTTCCAAAATGATTCATCATTATCATAGCAACCCGTACTGTTCCACTGCTGGGCACGGGACCCTTCTCAGAATAAGAAGGTTAAGGTTGCCCCCCACGCTGGCCAAGTGCGGATCGGCAGAATTCACACACCCTTTACTTTTGTGAACTCTCCGGCATGCAGATTTCCTCACAATGTTTTCCTTCACCATTCTAGCGAGTGAAATTTAAATACTTGAAACGCACTTAGCTCCAAAAAGTCAGAAGTGCGAGCCCTGGGAATCGAACCCGGCCCCCCAAGTAAGGGGTGAATTCTTAAGCACTAGGCTATCACCGCTTTGCCCCTATCAAATGAGTGAGCGCGATAACGCTTATATAAATAATTCTTACCCGTAACTGCCGTAATATATCTAGATACAACTTGGCACCAGTTATATTTAACGAGCGAAAGCATGTGAAGTCCACTTCTTCTTTACGTTGGAGCAATGCAGTTAATAGAGGTGGACTGATAAGACAAGAGAGAGGCTGTAATGAAAGGGAAGTGTGAACATTTAAAATTCGTCAGACTACTGTTGCATAGTCAAGCTTACCGCCAGCGCGGTTGACCGGCGCGGCGCGCAGGCACAGATTAGAAAATTCTTGGTAACGCGCGGGACACGAGCTTACAAGTCTCTTGTACCGTTTTATAGTGAAAAGAGACCCGCGCGGATGAACCACGCAGATGTAACGTATATTTGTAGAAAGGTTTATCGGCGCGGGTCAACCGCGCTGGCGGTAAGTTTGAGCACAGGCTTGACAAGACAACCACAGTTCAAGATAAATTTGTGAGAGTAGCCCCTTTTTTTGTAATGTACCGGTACAATGTCACGAGGTGTCTGAATGTTCAACAGCAATGTTCATGTTTGTGGTGAATGAGGAATAGATAAGTAAGGGCTCGGAACGGGACATACAATTTAAACCGGTTCATGTTTAAATGTTGAGGCGCTCTACAAAGGAGAACTTCAGATTTGGGCCTGGAGCGAACAGCTTGTTCAATACCCTCAAATAATCTTGCATATTTTAATATATCCATTTCACATTTAAAAATCTAGTTACATCATATCATTAAAATATTAAACGACTAAAGTAGATACTATGTGTGCGTAGTGCGTAAGACGTAGGAGAGGTATATCATTATTCCCATCATTTTCCGCAAAAACGGAATATGCACAATGTGGTAACAATATCCTAGATCTAAAAAGCGATGTCTCATGCATGTTCATATTCCAGGCCCAAGGTCCTTAAGAAAGTTGCTGGTCTCCTTTACGTCATGTCAGGGACAAAGGTTACTGTCCTTGTATGGCCTACTCAACACTAATCCTTAGTGACATATTTATCATTGAGGACATTGATCCGTTTTTATAGTATTGACTTAGATACTTTATCATAATCTCTGATAAACTGGAGATCTTCGGGGCTATTGATATATTTATCAATATCTTTTACCTGCCTATCATTTTATTGGAGCAAAAATTTTAGTTGAAGCTAAATATTAGGTACATTGTAATCTCTAACAGGTAAGCAATAAGGTGAAACTTAGTAGGTACATACAGTTTTCACAATATTTAATAATCTCCACAAATAATGTTCACCGTCTGCTAACTGGACAAGCCATCCTAGTCCCCACTTGAGTCTTGTTCTGCGGAGGTCACAGTTAGCATGGGCGGCAGCGGAAGGATGGTGCTGCTGATGTGCTACCTTAATTATTAAAGTACTGGATTTTTGTCGGCAAAAAAATATTGCGGATGGCTGTAGATATCAACTTCGTAGCCGTCAAGGCTTTTGTATTGCTCGTCTCGGTACTACCACAACGTCCGCTACACAACAAATTTTGAATTTTTAGCCAAACTATTAACTAGGCACAGTATAAATACATAAATCTTACTTTATATTTGTTTATAATTTCAATGATATGGTCTTCATCGCCTGGTTTCGAGGTTTGCAACTTTTCATAACCCAGCATTGGCAATACGATCGCCTGAATGTATCCGGACACCCATTGAACGGGTGACAAAAGTAAAACTTTTCTGCGGACACTGAAACGTTACGAATTGGTAATATGGTGAACAATACTTTAATTATTTATTTATTTATCGGAGACGGAAATAAAATAAGATTTAAATCAAACTAAATAAATAATTACACTTTGAATAAAACGTAAATCCGGAACTGTAATTTAAATGGCAACTCTGTGCGAATTGTAAACGTCACTCGATGGCATATCGGAGAGGGGAGAACTCAACAGAGGGCACCTGTGTGCAGTCACATACGAACAGCGCGGACTTCGATTACCGGGGCGGCGTTGCGATTTACCTACGAACCCATTTAACTTTCTCAATCGTATGTAAGTCAACTGAAATCCAAGCAATTCAATCAAATCCAAGCAAATCCAATTTGTTTATTGAAGTCACCTCTTCTCATTCCAAACTTTTACTGGGCGTTTTGTACAGTCCTTCTTCATCAGTGAATTATTTTCCAGTGCTTGAAAAGCTCCTTGAAGACCTAACGCCTTCATATGACCACACAATTCTTATGGGTGACTTCAATACCTGTCTTCTAAAGGATGATGCTCGTTGTAAGCATCTCAAAGCCACAATATCAGCAGCAAACTTACAGATTCTTAATAGTTCTGCGACTCATTTTTTCCCCAAATGTGCCCCATCACTTCTTGACTTAATGATCGTCTCTTCTCCGGACCATGTTGCTAAATACGGTCAATGTGCTGCTGATGCATTTTCATACCATGACCTTATTATCTTATCTTATAATATTCGACTTCCTAAGGCTAAGTCAAGAATTCTCCTTCAGCGTAATTTTAAAGCAATGAACGTAGATCAATTACGACGTGACGCAGCTGAATTAAACTGGAGGGCTCTTTGGGACGCGAAAACTGTTGATGAACAGGTGGCTGTTTTTAACTCCTTGTTGATTCAACTTTACGACATACACGCCCCTGTTCGTCCAGTACGCGTTCGTCACCTTCCTGCTCCATGGATAACTGAAGATATTAAAAAACTAACGTTAAAAAAACTAAAAGCGAAATCGAAATATAAATCTGACGCGAGTGATCACAATTGGGTAAAGTATCGGTCAGCACGAAATCACTGCAATATTGTGTGTAGAGATGCACAACAACGCTATATTCATAAATCAGTTCAGGATGATGACCCCTGTAAGGTCTGGAAATTTCTCCGGTCTTTAGGAGTTGGGAAATCACAGGATAATTTATTACCCCGTGATTTAGACTTAAATAGTCTTAGCAACCATTTTACATCTACGTCGCGCATTAATAATAATGCAAAGGCTGATACACTACAACATCTTTCGAGGTTTCCCACTTCAGACCTTCCTCTCTTTAATTTTAGTCACTTTACAGATCGTGATGTTAAGCAGTGCATAATGTCCATAAATTCTAACTCAGTTGGCGAGGACAGTGTTAGTCGTGATATGATCGTACCCATCCTTGATATTGTTGCTCCTGTCCTTACGTTTATCATCAACAGCTCCTTATCTTCCAGTTGTTTTCCTTCCTCCTGGAAAGATGCTACAATTATTCCTGTACCTAAAAAGACTAATCCTAAAGTACCCTCTGATTATAGACCTATTTCTATCCTTCCGTTCCTCTCCAAAGTCCTAGAGCGCCTTGTCCATAAACAACTAACTTTCTTTTTATCCAGGAATAACCTATTCAATCCTTTGCAATCCGGTTTCCGTCCCGGTCATAGCACGACTACAGCACTTTTAAAAATTACTGAAGACATTCTCTTAGGTATGGAAAGTCAAAATCTTACAGTCTTGGTACTTTTGGATTTTAGCAATGCCTTCAATTCTGTAGATTTTGACATTCTCTTGGGCATACTTCGCACTCTTAACATATCTCCGACTGCAATTGACTGGTTTCATAGTTACTTGCATGGACGCCGGCATCGTGTACAGGTTAGTGGTTCTTATTCAACCTGGTCTCCTGTATGTGCTGGTGTACCGCAAGGTGGCGTGTTGTCTCCCATTCTTTTTTCTATTTTCATTAATACAATAACTTCCAATATAACTTCTCTCTATCACCTATATGCAGATGATCTTCAAATATATCGACAATCTTGCCTTACCGAATTACCTAATACAATTAATGCAGTTAACAATGATCTAGATCATATTTTACACTGGAGTAAACTTGAAAACGCAAGTAATGGTGTTAGGTAGTTCGCGTATGTTATCGAAAATTGACTGGGTTACTTTACCCAAAGTATATTTTGATGGTGTTCAGATACCATTCAGTGAGCAATTTAAAAATCTAGGTATCACAATGGACTCCTCTTTGTCTTGGAAGCCACAAATTGTAACTGTAAGTAAAAAGGTATTTGCCGCCATGGGATCCTTACGCAGACTAAAAAATCTACTTCCCACTGCTACTAAAATAACGCTAGTTCAATCTCTGATTCTACCTATACTTGACTATGCCGATATTTGCTATCTTGATGTCACAGAGGAGCAATTGAACAAACTTGAGCGTCTCCAGAACATCTGTATAAGATACATATTTGGTCTTCGCAAATATGATCACATATCTCAATTTCGTACAAAACTCAAGTGGCTCCCTATTCGACTTCGCCGGAATTTACATATTCTGTCTGCTTTATACTGCTACCTGTTCAATCTAACTGCTCCTACGTACCTAAAGAGCGGTTTCAATTCATCTCCCATTCCCATGATCACTCTTCGGTCATCTAACAATCTTTCGCTCCTCATCCCAATTAATCAAACTTCATTTTACAATAAATCTCTTTCTGTAGTTGCGGTTCGTCTCTGGAATTCACTTCCTCACAATATCCGTCTCGCTAAGTCCTTGGAGTGCTTCAAAAGGCAGGTTAAGGATCACTATTTACAAAACACGAACTAACTATTTATTCCTTATCCCTTCACTTTACTACGACACTATCATTATCAGAAAAGAAAAAAAAACAATTATTAAGGTAAGTGTCCCATATTTCGGTATGTTAAGCCTCCGCCGACTTTAAGATTTTTTTAAAATCTTACTACATAAGATATCAGTCTGAAAGTTTTTGTGTAATGAATATGGTCTTTTGTTAGTAATTTAAGGTATGAATTATGCAGTTTTAGTTAGAATTAAATTTTTTATTAATTTATTTGTGGACCCCTTGTTTGAACCCTATTTCGTGACAAAATTTGGCTCTGTTCCTAAGTTCGTGAATTCGTGTCCCCTATTTCGTGACAACGTTTGTTAAAGTTTTTTTTGGTAATTTCTAAATATATATATATTTAAATAGTATATTTTGATAATTAATGTCTATACTATATCTATACTAATAATATAAAGCGTAAGAGTTTGTTTGTTCGTTTGTTTGAACACGCTAATCTCAGGAACTACTGGTCCGATGTGAAATATTATTTTTGTTTTGAGGAAGGTTATTACTTACATAACATTACGCTAAGACCAAAAGGAGCGGAGAAACAAGTCTCCGAAAGCGAAACGAGGGCGTCTACTTAATAATATAATATAGTATGTTGCAGGACGACATACGCTTGTAATAATATAAAGGGGAAGGGAAGTTTTAATGCGCTAGGTAATGTCAAGAAGTACTTGGTTCGAATTCAAAAAATATTTTTGTGTTGAATAGTGTATTGATTGAGGAAGGCTATAATAACATCACGCTTAGAAAATATTATTAAGTAGACTCCCTCGCTTCGGGAAACTTGATGCTCCGCTCCTTTCGGTAGTGGCGTGATGTTATATATCCTATAGCCTTCCTCAATAATTGGACTATTCAAAACAAAAAGATTTTTTTAAATTGGACCAGTTGTTCCTGAGATTAGCGCGTTCAAACAAACAAACTCTTCCGCTTTATATTATTAGTATAGAAGTATAGGTAGGTGGTGCTGCCTGCTCGATTGCTACCTTATTTCTACAAAAAAGAAACCAATATAATCGCAAAAGCAGACTTTTTCACATTTGATGTTGAGTTACTATTAGGTCCTGTGCGTCTTTTATAAGACTTCTGAGATCTAACATGACTGCCAAAATTTATACGTATACAAAAACACCTATACGAAAAATCAGCTTTTTAGGTATTTTTCATCCGAGGTTGTTTAATGATAGCATCTCATATAAATTAATGATATGAGATCATATATAAACCTCTGTGGTTTCTTATTGCTAATCAATACCAAATTGTTTATAAATTGTTAAAGTGATGATTAAATAAAATAAAAAAAATATTATGCTAGTGACTGGAACTACTTTAAAATTATTTGTAACGAACTAACGGGCAAGGAACAAAAGATAAGTCCTTTGTTTCGTGTTATTGATTTTTCGAAATTACCACACTCAAGTAATGAGATTCTTTCTAGATTATATAAATTGACTATTCAGTACACTATTTATATAATAAAATATACGAATATTGACAAAACAAATCGAATAACAAACGAAATTATGCTGCTAGTACCTATGCGAATTTAGTTCAAAATTGTAGAATTGGGTTATCTTTAAGCTCGTATTATGGATTTCCTAGTAAACAAAACATATACCGAATTTAGCTCACAAGTACTGAAATTAAATACCTTATTCGTTATTTTCATTTATATTTCAATTTTTTCAATTATAATATATGAACACGAACAACGAAAATGTATCTATAAAACCCCTAATTCGTGAATGTCACGAAATAGGAGACACCCGAAATATAAAATGACCGCTATTTCGTCAGTCGGTTTATTGCTATTTTAAAAGCATTTCAAGCTGCATGGAACTTTTTCATGAGTCAAATCAATTGTTAAGGGACATATAAAAGCACTGTTTAAGTTTTTATTTGAATGGACTTACCGTTTCTTCTCTATGAGCTTAAGAACTTTGAGCGCCTGCCTTACGGTATAGGGAAGCATATTCACCTCTAACCGACGTTTGTGGCCGATGAGACTTCCAAGCGTTTTATTTCATTGAGTTTAGTAGGTAGAATGTTGGAAATTGGTTTTTTTAGACAGGTTAGGAGATAGATATTTTATTCTGATGTATAATTTTAATGTATATTATGTACGTAGCTTATTTTTTGCGCCTGAAGCAAAACTAACGAAGTAATGTACTAGCACGAAGTTGTGGCCCTTTACCTTACCTTTTGTCACCACTAGCCCATTTTTCTTAGTATACTTAATTTTCTCCTGTACGTAAGGTTGCCTGGAAGAGATCGCTGCTTAGCGATAAGGCCGCCTTTTTTGTATACATGACTGTATTTTAATTCGCTGTATGTGATTATTTCTGGTGTACAAATAGAACCGTTTTTCCCCCGAAGGGTATAAAACGGATATTTAGGTTTCAGCCGCAGCTTGAACCACATTTGAGATTACCTTCCAATATTCGTCATTAAAATAGGCTATCTCACTCGCACAATGCATCAAAATATAGTGTTGTCTCTGTCTATGCCTTCTCCCTCCTCCTCACACGCAGCGGCCGGTGGCCATTTTGCTTCAGTACTTTTCAGGCCGGCAAGGACCTGAAGGTGTGGTTCAAGCTGCGGCTGAAACCTAAATATCCGTTTTATACCCTTCGGGGGAAAAACGGTTCTATTTAGGTGTTCGAGCCTTAGCTTGAACCACATTTGAGACGTGTTTATTATCTGCCGGCGCTGCGTGTGCGTACTGTGACAGATGTAATAGAGATAAATAGGGAGATTTAAAGTCCAAGGCATAAGTATATTATAATGATTTTTAGCTATTTATTGTAATAATAATGACAAGTATTCAATCAATACATTATTTTGGCAGAATAGTATGAGGGAGTTTAATAAAGTAATTAATTAAATACTACGTAGTAAGACAATTTGATGTAATTAGATGATTAATCAAACACATCGGCTAATGTTTACCAAGATTAATTTATGTAACAGTGAAGGATCCAGAGAGAGCATTCACGTTAGGTCTTGGAACATTGCGGACATCTTTAAAGTAATGTTTAAAGAAGGTGTTCTTTGACTGCCAATAATTCCCCGTAAACCGGTTGCTAGTCCAGGCATGTGTCGCCATGGCAGCACGGAAACTTCCCGCCGAAGCACAGATTTGAGCCTCTTTAAATAAGTTCTGATCCGACCCACAAAAACCGTTAGTGAGGCAGGTTTGGCGATTCCGCGTGTGGTAATAAATATGCTGCTAATACCCTTTGACGCTCGACGTTTATGAGAAATTGATATGACGTATATCCTCATCCAAAAACTATGTCAAATCTATTGTTGTTGTCCTTGCGTCCATTTTTCAATAGTCATCTAGACAGCTCGACTGTCTGTAGGAGATTGAATTTGTTTTGGAACCGAAGTTTGACCAAAATAGTAATTCTACGTCCATATCTTCAAATGGTCCTCTTTCTAGGGATAATAAGGTGATGTCGTGGACCCTTCCCCCAGTAACAACAACAGTAGAACGCTAGCATGTCTGGAGACTGCAAAGAGATCCTTTTCGTTGAAGCTATACGATACTAAAAAGTTTATTAAGTCCTCCATTTTCTAAGACAATTGTTAGTAGTTAGTTAGTAGGAGGGCGTATAGCGAAACCTCCTCCAAATTTTGCAACGACCGACTTATGCATTGCTTTTGTTCTGGGAGCTTACTTGACTTCATCATGAAGGTAGCAAAGGTACCTTGCTAAATCTTGTGGGTTTGGATTGTGTGTCGGGATACTTTTATTTATGGCCCAAGTATACCACTTTCTCCATACTGGTTTGAAACTTTTTAACAATGATTTTCTCCAGGATGACTCTAATAAAGCAATTTCTGATTCAGTCCATCCTTTTACTTGATGTGACCAGCCCGAACCATCCTGGCCCTCAATTTAAGGTGCTCTGCCTGTGGGGGTGCTCGGTTTGTTTGTAGATCGATCTAATTCTTGTGGATGTTCGGGATAAGCAGAAGGGAACCCATTGCCCTGAGGCGGAATTCTGGTTTCCAGAAAGCGTTCTCCCAAATTGGAGCGATGAGAATATATAATCCTTTGTCCGACTGGAGGTGCTGTTACACACGAGGTATTAATGCCGGAGGTGGGAATGTCCATGCTAACTTGTACTTCCACTTCTTGCTGAACGCGTCGTTGAAACAACCGTCTTTGTCTTCGACATTCTCGCTCACATATGTAAGTTGCCACAGCTGATCGCCTCGACGCAAACAAATATATTTCCGGCGTCCGAAACTTCTAGAAAAGCATGGATTTGTTCCTCGACAGGCCGTCCGCTATTCCATTGTATACACCCGGAATATGTCGCGCAATGAGGTGAGATTGTTGGTGTTCGCAGTATAAGAGGATTTGTCGTGCCGCTCGCAGCAATTTTAACGATCTCGTTCCCCCTTGCTTGTTTATGTAAGCTACGTTCGTGCGATTGTCCGATTGGAGAACAACGGTTTTCAATGTCAGTTCGAGATTCAGTCTCCGAAGCACTTCTAGCACCGTCCATAATTCTTTGATGTCGCTCTACCATTCCCTCTGAGTCGTTGACCATTGTTGCCATAAATAGCGATTGTTCGCTATGGTTCCCCAACCTAGATCGGCTGCGTCCGTTGTGATGAAGATCGAGGGATCTTCGAAATGTATTGGCATGCATTTCTGAATATTCTCCATCCACCATAATAAGTCCTTTTGCGCTGAGTCCCGTAAGGGAAACTTCTTGTAAGGGATCTTGTCTGGTAACCGATTTGAGGCTCTCTGAAGTGCTCGGCACTGAAGCCTGCTCAACGGTACCGTCAGTGATGCAAAGTTTAGTTTACCCAGTAATATTTAGGAACGTCCGCCAACTCTATCGTTTCAACCGCAGAAACTTCGATATGATGTGCTTTATTTTAGAACCGTTGGGGCACAGGCTCTTGGTATTTTTTACTGTGTCCAAATGATCCCCAGGTGCTCCAATCTGGTTGATGTGGTTAGAGACGACTTCTTCCGATTGGGATGCCACCCTAAATCCTCTAAGTATGTCATTGCAAACTTGCTTTGACTTTCCAGGATTAGGGGGTCTAGGTGAATTGTTAGGAAATCCTCCAAAAATAATAGGACTCGCAAGTGTTCTAGCCTTAGTCGTTGCGCAACCCAGTTCGTTATTTTGGCAAACGCGGCCGGACTGCTTGCCGGACCAAATGGGAGGCAAGTAATTTCGTAAACGGTTCCTTGATACGCGAGGGACAGGAACCGGCAATGACTCTGATGAATGGGGATATGAAAATATGCCTGCGAGGTATCTATATACATCATAATTATAATCTCCCCTCTCTAGATGTAGAGGTATTTGAAATAGATTTATAAGACGAAAAGACGGGGCATGAACATAATTGTTTAAATTCTTAAGGTTGAATATAGGGCGATTCTCCCTGTTGGATTTTTTTCCTCAAGATCATCGTTCACCAAAAAACCCGTTTGATGAATGGATTTTTGTAAGGCGTTGCAATCTAGTTTTGCCGTGGCAATTCGAGGGAATGTTTCGTTTGAAGCCAGAGTCTGTTTCTCCTTGTAAACTGCTTTATAGGTGGGGTTGTCCGAAAGGGGATTCTGTAGCCTTTTATAATTTTTAATATACTTTCGAGTGCCTCCCTCCGTTGGCTTGTGTGAAATGCGAGGTATCCCGCTCGGATGGAGTCAGTGGAGTTGCGTGTGCCTCCCCCCCCTTTTTTTTGAATTTGCCTGGTTGGTGTGTAGGGTTCGATTGCTTTGTGCTTTGAATGGGGTGCCATTCCACCCTTTCCTTTATTTTGGGAATCAATTCTTCTTGTAGATCCCTGGTTATTATGCAGGTTTGATTTGCGCTGAAATTTATTTCATTTCATTTATTATATGCATAACATATGTCACAATGTTATTCCGTATCTAGAAGATTTATTTTGCTTCCTTTTGTCAGGAAAAAAAAATTATGAATTCCCCGTGTTCCTGAACTACCTCAGTGAAAGCTTTCTCTTCAAAGAGATGAGTCTCCGAAGGGGGTATTTCATGTAAAAAGATAATTCCCTTCATGTAAAAAGATCTCTGCGGTTCTGTACTACTTCTGTCCTCCGACCACAAACATATTGCAGTAAAGAGTCTGAAGTCTTCCTAAATTTTGAGTCTGCTGTAACGAAGTCCTGCCATACTTTCCCTGTCATTTAGGTAAACAATCTAACAGTTGTTGGAAAACCATCCATTGTTAAATTAAATTAACCCATTTGTGATCACTCTTAAAGTATGGTCAAATCGTTCGAGGACAGCGACAGATTTCCACTCTGGGGTAATACCCGCGAGGAGGTTATTCGGGTTTAAGCACAGAAGGCAGGAGTAGCCTGAAATTGTTTTTGTGTTATTGGCATAAAGGTATGCCGTAACATAAGGATATTGCGCCACTCTGAGTCGCAAAAGCCCCCTTCGATTCCTGACCTGTGGTCTTCATGGTGAAATCGAGAGTAGGTTCACTATCAGATGCTTCGGCATGATGCATGCATTGTGCCCCTAAGTTCAACTTCTCGTGAACGTACCGAGGGGCAATTCCTACATCATCCCCAGTGCTATCTGGGAGGGATTCAAAGGATCCATCTAAGTCTTGATCTAAGTCTTGTCGTTGATTTTTCTTGCAGCAACAACTTACCATTTTCATTCTGTTCCGATTGCATATTAATCATTTTATGAAACAGGGCCATTTGTTGGCTAAGGATAGTAGCTAATAAGTGCTCATTACTGCCCTGGTCTGCTTCTCAAATTGAGCGTGAGTGGATTGCTTTTGATGCTTCATCGGTGTTTGACCGTGGGTCGTCACTTCCTAGCTCGGAGGAGGCATCCAAGCGTCTTTTTAATTTTGATTTGAGTCTGGACACGGTGTCCCTGAATATATTGTAAGATGGTGCATGTATTTTTCCCATTACACTGTGGGGGGCATATAAGAGTGAGCACTGTATTCGCACTTCGACAAGGATGATGCTGATAGGTTGAAGGCACCAGCCATATCCACAATAGGGATGGCGAATCTTAGCTTTATTTCTACGGAGGGGGATATCTGATCCCCACAACTCCCAAACAACTCTTGAAAGGTGTAGTTGTTCCATTCGTGCCAACCGTTCGGAAAATGTTGGTCGACAGCAGCAACGATTACCGAGAATGCTCTTGTATCAGTTTGATACGTCTCCAAGGCCAGTTCACCCAAAGTAGATAATTCGGCCATTTTCTGCAAGTAAACAAGTGGCTGCTTAACTTTATTGAAATCAGAGCAATATGTATATACATTATGTGCTCGCTCGTTACCCTAAACGACAAGTTGCCTCATTAGAGACCATGTCGTCTCATCTGAACGGTCGCCTCATTTGAGCCGTCGTTTCATTCGAGATGACGTGTCGAATCAATCGAGACCACGTGTCGCCTCAATCGAGACGACATGCTGCCTCAATCGAGACGACGTGCCGCCTCAACCGAGACGACGTGCCACCCCAATCGAGACGACGTGTCGACTCAATCGAGACGACGTGTCGCCTCAATCGAGACGACGCTGCTCCATTTGAGCCATCGCGTCGTCCCGAGCAGTGTGGCGCGTGGTCTCAACGAGCCGACGCGCCACGCTTCGTCGCTGGGCCGACAGGCGCCGAGCGGGAATAATATCGTCGCTGGGCCGACAGGCGCCGAGCGGGAATAATATCGTCGCTGGGCCGACAGGCGCCGAGCGGGAATAATATCGTCGCTGAGCTTATGAGCGTCGAGCGGAATGTGAGGCAAGTTTCAGAGTAAGTACTTGCTTGTACGGTTTACGTGTTGCCCCGACGAATATTGAAAGCGTACTGAAGCAAAATGGCCACCGGCCGCTGCGTGTGAGGAGGAGGGAGAAGGCATAGACAGAGACAACACTATATTTTGATGCATTGTGCGAGTGAGATAGCCTATTTTAATGACGAATATTGGAAGGTAATCTCAAATGTGGTTCAAGCTAAGGCTCGAACACCTAAATAAAGAGTTTATCTATCTATCTATCTTCTCGAGCAGACGTCGAGCTGAACAGTCGCATTAAGTTAACTAGTGTTCTCTGTAATAAAATCCTATACCTACTGCGTTTTACGGTTGTATTGCTTGACCAGAAAAATAGAAAACCTGTCATGAGGGCGATAAAGTTTTGTTTTTTATGGCAACAGCACAGACAACAGTAACTATAGTACTTAACGCTCGTGTTATTATTGTCATTTTGACAACTATGTCGGATATGTTATTTATGGAAATAAATGTTATTTTATACGAAGTGTTATTTTAGCACATAAGAAACCACTGTTATTTCACGTTTATGAACAGTTTTTGTCATTTTAGCACAAAATAGAAACTCAAAGTAAAAAGACAAACATGAGACAAATTGTGACATTCAAACTCACTGACAAGCAATTTACGATTGACGTTTAGAAACTAAGCGTTGCCAGTAAAATAAATTAGTTCCATGAGTTTACCGCAATATGGCGAGGTTTTTTATATTCCTGGTCAACCAATACCTATGCCCGACGGCATAACGTTTCTCTAAGTGTATTTCCGTTGTGCCACGTTTTTGACGTTTTAACTTAACCTAAAAGCTTTAATCAAATTAAATCGAACTGTGTAACCTGAAACCTAATTTAAATCATTAAGAAACACGTTTGAACGCCCACTGTGTTTTATTTTTCACCTTACAACCTGATGATCGGAGCATTGTACCACCATCCTGAAAAGTGTCTCCGACATATTTATTTTATTTTTTATAAATAATAATACTTAGATACTAAAGTACTACTCGTATACGTTTGTTTTTCTGTTCGTCTGTATGTTTTTCCATTTGCATTGTTTTGCATTTGATACACTTTTGGTACTTTTATAAAACTTTGAAACTGGTGAATATTTCATCGAGATATGCCAGTGAGAACCAGAGATATCAATAAATAACATATCTATTTAGCAGGAAAATAAATTGAACTAGCTTCCGCCCGCAGGCTTCGCCCGCGTGGAATTCGTTTAAACTTCACCCCCCTATTTCACCCCCTTCGGGGTGGAATTTCCAGAAATCTCTCTTAGTGCTCCCCTGCACTCCCCAAGGAACATACATGCCAAATTTCAGTTTCTTCCGTTCAGTAGTTTCAGCTGTGCATTGTCCGTCAGTCAATCACTCAGTAAGGCAAGAGTTTTATATAATAAGATTAGTGCAACGTCACTTACCTCGTATCCTTAGATGGTACAAAAGAACTTTTGTAAAACTCCAATTTCTGCATAATAACGTCATGCGTGAACGCTGCCACCTTCAGCCCACCGGTGGTACCGCTGGTGCTGACCAGATACGCGAACACCTTGTCTGTGTCTATAGCTGTTGGCCTGCAATGATCCACGATTTAAGTTTAACTGCCACAATTCTAATATTTCTTATACAATGTAGTATGAAGAAAAGTAGGTATCATGTGAGAACTGAGAACACTGATACCTGCAACACAGGTTGAATCTTAACATGAACTAGTAGATGCCCTCGCTTCGATTCGGGAAACTTGTTGCTCCGCTCCTATTGCGTGATGTTATAGGTGTAGGTAAAGCCTATAACCTTCTTCAATAAATTGAATATTCACCACAGAAATTTTTCAATTCAAGTTGATTAATCGATGTAAAAATTGAGTTAGTACTTATTTAATTAATACCTAACACCACAACAAGTCGAAAACTTACTCAAATTCACTGAAATTCTCCTCATCTTCGCTATAAGATTCAATGAACTGCTGCAGGTTATTGTCCTCACCGTCAAATGTAATAACTTTTGAATCCAATCCAATTTCTTTAAGGGCTCTGACATAGTCTTCGTATGATTCTTGCTGACAAAATGCTATCTTTGGCCTCGTTATTTTTAACAATGCCCTAATTTCATCTGTAAATTAAAATTAATATAAGTAAATAAACAATCTTAAGTAAGATATATTACCTATCCGAGATCCAGGGTGGCAACTGTCTCTCCAACGCGTCTACTTTGTTACACCCATTATTCTATGTAGGTATAGAAACTTACGAAATTTGAAGTATGGATCTATTCCAGATATTGGAAGTCCGTTGAGAAGTCCCGCATAAAAAGGTATGTGTAAGTCCAGGTGATTCCTTCCTCCCAGCGACAACACATCGCCTGGCTGAAGACCGAACTTGCGGAAGCATTTCGCGAGACGAATCGATCGGGATAATACTGATTTCTTTGTTTCTTCCTCGCCTGTAGCTGCGTCTATCTGAAAATATAATCAAAATTTATCCATCAAAAAATGTTTAGGTATGTCGTTGCCTTACATATTATTAGTGGAGTGCCGTAAGCTTTAAACCTTCATAAAAACTGTTGGACTGTATTTCAAAATGCACAAATAGAAAAGTTAAAAAAATAATTCACTGATCTTTTTTTTTATTTTTTTTTTATCTTTGTTGGTAAGTTTGTGACCCCATAACTTCGTGTTGCGTAAACCGATTTTGATGATTCTTTATTTCCTTGAAAGCTGGTGCTTTTGGTACGGTCCCATATAAATTTGAGCGACATCTGACGAGTAGTTTCGAATTAACTTGAATAAAGTGTAAGGATGTTTTGTAGTGTGTACTTATGGTTTTTTTTCTAATTCCTTTTTACTGAGTATTTAGATTTTGATGATTCTCTTTTTATTTGAAAGCTGGTACTTGCATTGTAGTCTCATATAAATTTGAGCGGCATCTGACTAGTAGTTTTTGAATTATCCTTAATAACTTTTTTGTATGTATGTTACCTTATGTCTTACTATTTAGAGTTCCGATTTTGATTATTCTTTTTTTAATCGAAAGCTGGGGTCTTAGGTAGGTCCCGTAAAAATTTGAGTTCCGTCAGACGAGTAGTTTTTGAGTTACTCTTAATAATGTGTATTTAATTTATGGTCGTTACCTAATAACACTGGGTGCTTCGATTTCGACGATACATAAAGAACAGTTCAAGAACATAAATAATCATCAAAATCGGTTTACGAAACACGAAGTTATGGGGTCACAAACTTACCAATAAAGATAAAAAAATAAAAAAAAGATCGGTGAATTATTTTTTTTTAACTTTTCTATTTGTGCATTTTGAAATAAAGTCCAACAGTTTTTATGAAGGTTTAAAGCTTACGGCACTCCACTAATAATATGTATAATTAATATTATGGCGTCGGTTCGTTGGAAAAAATGTAATTGGCACGTTAACTAATCGCTTCTGCACCAAAACATCGTTAATGTCCTGCATATTCCAGAAAGAATGGATATTCCTGATATAAAATGTATCTAAACAAAGAAAAAAGCTGACAGGCTGACTCGCTTCTCGCCGGCTCCGCGATGGGACACTGCCTAACGGTCGTGTATCGACTATTTATCAATACACTATAATGGTCCCGGAGTTCCCGCGGGATCGGAATTCACGCTGTAAAAACTCGAACGAAGTCGCTGGACTCGCGGGCACATCTAGTCTAAAATAGGTAGGGACTACTAACTGGACTAATCTAAAGAAGTAAGGAAGTAGTTCTTAGATACCCGCATTGAACCTTCATGACGTCGATGTTGCTCAGCTTCAATATCGCACCATCAATAAAAGACAATACGAGAAAAAGCATGAATGATAATTTAGCGGGCATTTAACAGAAAAAATTATTGCCTTTAGTTTTGTGAACTTTTGATTATAAAACAACTAGCGACCCGCCCCGGCTTCGCACGGGTGCAATACTGATACTAAATACACTACAGAAAAACTGTGAACGTTGTAGGTATATAAAAACATAGCGGCCCGCTCTGGCTTCGCACGGGTATAATTATATATGTATATATTAAAATCGGTATAATTATACAGGGTGTTCCGTTATGAATGGATAATACAGCACCTGCGTGTAGAGGGCATCATGCCGGTTCAGATAAATAAATGTTATGTTCAGTAAAAGCCTTTCCGTTTCTGAGATATTCGACATTTTCGAAATTTTAAAATTATTCCACCCTTCGCCATTCTTTTTGACGCCAGGCCAGGACTACAAATGAAGACATTTTTTGTATCTGTTTTTTGGATAGTATTTCTGGATAGATGTGCTATCGAATGTTATCAATTATTTTTATAACAAAAGCACGGATTCTTTTTAAATTAAGATTTAATACCAACTTAAGGTTTTTTCATATTTCATTCTTGACTTTTACTCTGCCGTGGTTAAAAAAAAATGTATGGTGGCTTGAATGCCAATTTCAAAAAAAACTTGCCCATTTCACCCAGATTCTGAAATGGTATGTTACAGGGTATAATCCACCTTTAGATTTTAAATTATTTTCTTTTAAAACGAGATAGATCCCATTTTTATGATACTACAAGTTAATACCAAAATTTGGTTTGTTAGCTTAATAAGCTTCAAAACCATCAAAATTCACATGGAACCTAATTAAACGACATACATCAACAACTAATGAAATTACTAATAAAATTGAAAGTATACATACAGGTAGCGATAAATTGATTACATCACCTTCAAAGATAGCGGATGAATTTAATAAGCATTATATCCACCAAAATGAAAATGGAACAAATTCAAATTTTAACTCAATATTAATGGACAGGTCATGTAATAGTATATTTCTTACACCAGTAAATGCTCAGGATATTATTAAAATTGTAAAAACCTTAAAAAATAAAAAAAGTTATGGATATGATAACATTCCCATGCAGATCGTAAAATCATCAGTAAATTATATTGCAGAGCCTCTGGCCTATATTATTAACCTGATGCTGGATACAGGTGAATTCCCAGACGCTTTAAAAAAAGCATTAGTAAAACCCTTATATAAGAAAGGTTCCAAACTTGATATGAATAGCTACAGGCCAATCGCACTGCTACCAGCTATCTCTAAAATTTTAGAAAAAGTTATTTATTTTAAATTATATAGTTTTCTGTATCATAATGAAATTCTAGAAGAAAACCAATTTGGTTTTCAAAAAGATAAATCCACCACACTGGCTATCTTTAAAATGCTCTATGACGTCTGGACGAACTCCAATAATAAGACCCCATGTATTGGCTTATTCCTAGATTATGTCGAAGGCGTTTGACTGTGTATGCTACGACAATCTTCTTAATCAATTAGAACACATAGGTATAAGAGGTATCGCTTTAAAGCTTCTAAAGAGTTATCTAAACAACCGCAAACAAGCTGTAGTAATAGAGGAATTTGACGAGGCCACAAAATCTATAAAAACGGTCCAATCATCATTTAGGGAAGTAACAGTAGGCTTACCACAAGGAAATTATATTGGGTCCGTTACTATTCCTAATAGGTACGTTAACGATTTACCAAAAATTACTCGTAACCTGTGTGTGATGTTTGCTCATGATGTTACAATTTTAGTAACCAACGATGAATCAAATAAAAGTAATATTGAACAAGAAGTAAAAAATTAAATTGCGTGTACTTATGTACGCGCGTAAGAAGTTATACTTCTTTGGCATCATTAAATAATAAATATTCAACGTTAATAATTTCATAATATTTAGTATTAATTATACTAAAAAAAATTGGTTGTCTGTAAAGTCGGTTTACTGACGATAGTTGAACGTGACAACGTCTTAAGAAAGTACTGATGGAATGGTAGCATAATCACTAATAGTCATCCTAAACTATCTTTGAATACTTAGTTATAATTTATTTACTGTTATATTGCAGTTAAAAACCTTTATTAAATATTTTACCAAAAAGACTAGTCGTTGCATACCGTATAACGAAACATTAATCTTTAGCTAGTCTGTGCATATTATGTCATGTCAATGTGCCACAAACAAGTCAAAACAAACCTGGCTGGTTATAAATAATTTCGATAAAAAGCAAAAGCAAAACTAAAGAGACGTCAGAGTTACATTGACAAAGGCCAATGAGTGGTTTAGCCGGCAACTTCATACTGTTAATTTTTGTGTCACAGATGCGCGCGCATCGTAAAATTTCACGCTCATGATTTTTCCATAACTCGCCTAACTTCATACTGTTAATTTTTGTGTTACAGATGCGCGCGCATCGTAAAATTTCACTCTCATGATTTTTCCATAACGCGCCTAAAGAAGTATAACTTCAAAAATACATTGCAACTTAGGGCTCATTCCCACGGAATACGTCTTTGACGATTCGGCAAAAAACACGATACGTCTTGACGGATGGACGTTCACATTGAATACGGAATCGTGTTTTTTCACGATTCGTCAAAATATCCGCATTGAAGTTCACATTTATCTCGTGATTTAGCTCAGTTCAGATTGGTTCAGAAACACAATGGACGTGAATACTACAACGGATCTGTCATAATCATAAAACATTCACGATTCGTGATTTCTAAAAGACGTATCCGTCATAATCATAAAACATTCACGATTCGTGATTTCTAAAAGACGTATCCGTATTCGTCTTTTTTCACGATTCGTCAAGCGTGTGAACATGAGTATTTAAAAAGCATTGCCGCCGTCAAAAAAAATAACGAATCGTGAAAAAAGACGATTCGTGAAAAAAGACGATTCGTCCTCGTGTGAATGAGCCCTTACTGTAGAGTGGCTAAGATGTCGAAATCTAACTGTAAATTTCAACAAAACAAAATTGATTCAAATTAGGAATTATAAAACTAAACATATTCCCCTAAATATCACTGTGAACAACGTAACAATTGAAGAAGAAGACAAAATAAATTTTCTAGGTTTCACTATCGATCCCTACTTAAACTGGAAAGCTCATAATGAAAAGATAAACAGTAAAATATCCAGATCTTGCTATTTGCTCTCCGTATTGTCCGATATAGTCGATAAGCAGACTGTCAAAAATGCATACTATGGCTACGTGTACCCACTACTAAAATATGGTATAATTTTTTGGGGCAATTCAGTTAGCGTACAGTCTACATTTATTTTACAAAAGCGTTGTATCCGTAGTATTTATCGATTACGTCAAGATGAGTCCTTACGTAACATGTTCAGAGAAAATAATCTCCTTACAGTTACAGGTATCTATATATTAGAATTTGCACTCTTTGTTAAGAAAAACATGGAGTACTTTACAATGAAATCCAAAAACCGGGAAGAACGTGTAAGATCACAACATAAGCACGATTTAAAATTACCTAGGATAACAAATACAACGTTTAAGAAAAGTACCTTTATTGAAGCCATTCGTGTATATTATATAACAAACTTCCGCACAATATAAAATGTCTCGAGACTCGAGGGTATTCGATTTAAAAATCATCTAACAAAATGGCTTAATTGTAACGTTTTTTATAATTTAAATGAGTTCTTCAGCTTTAAATAATTTTACACCAATTGCTTATAAATTTATTGACATAGGTACACTTTTAATATTATTGACATGTGTAGGCGCCTGATAATTATGTTCGGTGCGTCTTTGCTCCTCCTTTGGTGAAAGCGCTCACGTGAGGACGTCACTAACAACGTCACACTGACGAGTGGACCCCGGTCACCTCTGCGTGTCCTCCAATCGCCCTTCTGACCGCGGTGCGTGCGCCTGCGTCCAGTGCGTGACCGCTTTGACTCCTCATTGAAATTTTGTAAAATTTTATCCTAATTTATCGAGTAAAGGAGTTCTTAAAAGTGGCAATATTTCTTTTATTTAACAACATGTATTTAGGTTTACCGATATGTACCGAATTATTTTTTATTATTGACATTGAATTTCTATTTTAATATTATTGTTGTTGTATTGTTGAATTTTTATTTTTATTATTGTAGTTTTATTTTGTTATTGGTATTATTGACAAATGTTTAATTTAGAATTGTTGATATTTAATTAATTTCACCATTACTGACAGTGCAATTTTAATAAATAATGGATAAATATTAGATATATAGAATATTAGATAATATTAGATAGGATTATGTTATTTGACTTATATTTGCACACCAGAAATGGTATTATACACTATCGCTGTAAACTACTCTGTCACCTGTAAAGTATAAATTTAATGTGTATAGCAAATAAATAAATAAATAGAAAAAAAAATAGAAATAAATCCACAATGTATTTAAGCTATTTAATTGGATAAGGTTTATTGCTGTATTGGTTAAAATCGCTTCGAAAATTAGCCATTATTTGTCGTAAAAAGTAAATAACAAAAAATGTTATTGTGGGATATCCATAAGAGATAGACATATACCTACCATCGCGGAGTTTTCTGTAGACCTTTTCAATGTGTACAAATAATTAGTACATTATTTTGATAAATCTCGTAGGGTTCAGCCTGCGTTTGCAATGTAAGCGGAAAAAAATTGATAATTAACGACATCACATTAGAAACCTCAAAAATAACAGTATTTCTCCACTATTTAATGGATGTTATTATACACATAAACCTTCCTCTTGAATCACTCTATCTATTAAAAAAAACCGCATCAAAATCTGTTGCGTAGTTTTAAAGATTTAAGGACACAAAGGGACATAAGGACAGAGAAAGTGACTTTGTTTTATACTATGTAGTGATGTAGTGATGTCAATAATTTAACTTCAAAAGAAGCATTAACGTTGATTTAATCTTGAATCTTTAATTCAACTGAAAACAAAAAGGGAGCGAATATTTAGTTTTTATATATTTTTTACTAATGCAGTTTCATTAATGACTTTCTTTTATTTCCAAAATAGGTAGAGTTACAATTTTAAAGCAGGTCAGTAAAAATTATTCGTGCTACTACTGACCTGACAAACGGCTTCGGGGTTTTGTCGCAAACAATCTATAAATACGTGTCCGAGATGTTTTCGTGTCACTAATTCACTCTCCATCGTGAACCCGTTAAACCACCGAACAGTACTTATGCCGTTTTAAAACAAACTGTAGTGGAACGCTACACTTTGTGAATGAGCCAATATGCAGCGAAGATTGTACCTACTTTACGATATGATATGCATGATATAATTGATAACTAGGTGCGTACCTTCCTTTGTAAAATTGCACATACTATAACAACGTGAGGCTGTGGCATTTATTTATTTATTATTTATGTAAACTTTATTGACCACAATATAAAAATATTATAGTACAACATGGCGAGCTTAATGCATTCTCTACCAGCTAACCATTGGGCCAAGCCGAAATGCGCGAAGAGCGGTATTACCGTTTGATGGGAATTTTAAAATATTTAATAATCTACTATTTTAAATTATATAAACATACATACCATATATATATACATATAAGACAATAAGATATTATATAATATATAATAAATGACACAATATTATCGATTAAATTTAGTATCTACATATATAAATATCAATAATGAAAAGATATTGAAATAAAATCAAGTTCGAAGCGACCGACGTTCTAACAAGTAAGCCTGCAGTCTTTTTTTAAAAGTTAGTTTACTAGCCGCGGGTCTCCTGATTTCATCAGGCAGCGCATTCCAGAAGCGAATAGCTTGTACAGCAAATGAGTTAGATAAAAAACCAGATCGGTGAATAGGGAAAGACAGGAGATAGGATTCTTTGGAACGGAGAGGACGATCATGAATAGAGGAAAGGAATTGAAATTTAGACTTAAGGTAATCTGGTACAAGAGGGTCAAAAAGAATAGAAGAAAGCGTACATAGAGCTCTTAGATGCCGTCGTTCACGGATTGAAAGCCATCGAAGCTTGGAACGGTAGGTGGAAACATGGTCATACTTTCGCAGACAGAATATAAAACGAACGGCACTGTTTATGAGTCGGTCCAGCTTATCAAGTTGAGCCTCACTGAGATCCAAACAGCACACATCACCATAATCGATTACGGGAAAAATAAGCGCTTGAACCAATTGAACCTTGGTCCTGACGGGAAGAAACTTCTTCAGGCGGTTGAGGAATGTTAACGTGGCAATGACAGTCCGACAAATTTCACTCACTTGGGCATTCCAGCTCAGATCACTATCAATAAAAACTCCGAGATCCTTAACGCAAGGAGAGAAAGGTATTACAGAGCCTTCAAACATGACAGGATCTAACGACTGAGGATCAATTTTAACTAGTTGGCACGAACTACCTATGATGATGGCTTGACATTTGGAGGGGTTGACTTTGATCCCAAATTTCTGTGACCAATCACTAACAAGAGCCAGATTGGCATTTATAGTGCTAACAGCATTGACTATATCACTTACTTTAGTGTGGGCGTAAATTTGTAAGTCGTCAGCATACAAATGGCAAGGACAGCTAAGAAGGGGAATGAGTGTGTTGATGAAAATAGAGAAAAGCAAAGGAGATAGGATACCCCCCTGAGGTACGCCAACAGACAGAGAACACCAGTTCGATAACTTACCGTTAACTTTAACAGCCTGCTGGCGACCACGAAGATAGGAAGAGAACCATGCCTGACTTACGGACGAGAGCTGCAGTCGTGCGAGGATAGCAAGGAGAATGTCATGGTCAACCAAATTACAAGCGTTGGAGAAATCAATTAGAATTAAAATGGTGACCAATCCACTCTCCATGCCCTCCTGGATATCCTCCGTGACTTTCAATAGCGCAGTTGTTGTGCTGTGACCTGGTCTAAAGCCCGACTGAAGTGGACTGAGGACCTTATTTTTATATATGAAAGAAGAAAATTGTTTATGCACAACAGCCTCCAGCAGTTTTGATAAGAAGGGTAAGATTGAGATTTGTGTACTTATATCTATCTATAATTATCAAGTCAATCAATCAGTATATCAAGTGCTTGTGTCTTCTGGGCTGGTCAAGAGTGTAATCTCGATAGTCCTACAGCTCCTACTTTCACTTTTTGAAGTTATACTTCTTTAGGCGCGTTATGGAAAAATCATGAGAGTGAAATTTTACGATGCGCGCGCATCTGTGACACAAAAATTAACAGTATGAAGTTGCCGGCTAAACCACTCATTGGCCTTTGTCAATGTAACTCTGACGTCTCTTTAGTTTTGCTTTTGCTTTTTATCGAAATTATTTATAACCAGCCAGGTTTGTTTTGACTTGTTTGTGGCACATTGACATGACATAATATGCACAGACTAGCTAAAGATTAATGTTTCGTTATACGGTATGCAACGACTAGTCTTTTTGGTAAAATATTTAATAAACCGCGCTCACTAAACATACGCTAAATCAAGCTTATGCGACGAAATTTCCGGCAGTCGTTGCAATTCTACGCCTTGATACGAACGTCACGCGCTGCCGTTTTGAAAGTGGGAAAAACGAAGAACAATGCCTAGTTGTTCAATTAAATGGTGTGGAAAGTGTAGTGCTACTTCAAGTTATGCAAAAGACGGGATCACATTGCACAGGTAAGTGGTTTCCTACTCCATTTTATTCAATTTCATAATAAAAGAAAAAATAAATCAAATGTTTAATTTCTGAATAGCTCGCGTTGATGTCTTTAATGCCATCTCTTTCTGATACACTGATCTGCACATTGGCAGTCGTCTCTTTTTTTCTCGATAGTGCTGATCGCAGCATCGCAACGATTTATATCGATATAATTCAAGATTATATTGATTAGTATTTTATTGTAGGTTTTATTATTGATTTATTTTAGGATGCCTATTTTTGGATTTAGGGGCCTTAGGATAATTAAAAATGTGTGTTTTGTATGAATTAAAATTTGCAGATTTCCCAACGATGACAGCGAGACGAAAAAAAAATGGATTGATGCTACTCATAGAGACAATTTTTTTCCAACAAAGCATAGCGTGTTCAAGACATTTCACACCGGACTGCTTTGAAACTTTAAAAAATAGACGCCGATTATACAGGTCATCAGTACCTACATTATATTTACCTTCTCTGGTAGGTACCTATCTTTTAGTGTATTAAACGTTTACATAGGCTGGTCATGCACTTATTGTTAAAATATTTTTTACAGACACTTCCAGATGATTCAAAAAACACCCAAGATCAATCACCTCAATCCACGGTAATATTAATAAAATAATTATTATTTTAATCAAGATTCTTGTAATTGTAATTGTAATTCTTATCCATTTTAAAAATCAGTAAATATACATATATATTAATAAAGCTCTTTAAAATAAATCACCTGTTTTATTAAAAATAGAACCCATAATCTATGTATCGCAAACCAATCCATAAACTACTAATAAGTCAAACAATTATCGATATCGATGTTTTTTTAGGTAACCCTTTTGGAATCCCTAGAGAATCAGCCGTCGCATGGTTGTCACTTCGTTACCCAATCACAGCTGGCGAAGCTTACCTCTCCCCCCGCCGTAAATGAGTGACTTTAAGTTAGAACAAAAACGTGCCGACGCGTTCTCCACTGGTTGTTGTGCTCCATGACTGGAGGCGATCGGTCCCGTTATCCCCAGCGGGAGCAAAAATGTCCCGCTGGCATAGAAAACAAATTAAATTAAAAATTTAAAAAAACCCCGACACAAACATTTAAAAAGTAAAAAATAATATCTTTAAAAATAATACGTCGCGTTGGGGGACCGCTCCTAACTATGCATTATCTACGATTTTTTTCATAAGTATCACGTTAGTCTTTTACCCAAGACAATTTTATCAATATTTTTTGTGTTAAAGTAAGAAGTAAATGGAGCGGTCCCCCAACGCGACGTATTATTTTTAAAGATATTATTTTTTACTTTTTAAATGTTTGTGTCGGGGTTTTTTTAAATTTTTAATTTAATTTTTTATTTTATACTTTTTATAGTAAGAATATTCTGGATTAAGTTATAAATATTCTATTACTGTACGCTATCATTTGAGACCCCACACGAATATATTTGCATACATACGGCTATTCTTCCCCGCTTTTACCCCCCACAACTATTAAACGGCTCAACCGATTTTCATCAAACATATTTTAAATCATGCGCCTGTTAGTTCCCTTTAATAAAAAAAAAAACTAAATTGAAATCGCTTCATCCGTTCGGGAGCTATGATGCCACAAAGAGACAAAGTGAAAATTCTTCCCCACTTTCAACCCCAACAACTTTTAAACGGCTCAACCGATTTTCATCAACCATATCTAAAAACACGCGCCCGTAAGTCCCCTTTAATACAAAGAAAACTAAATTGAAATCGCTTCATCCGTTCGGGAGCTGCGATGCCACAGACAGACAGACAGACACACAGACACACACACACACAGACACGTCAAACTTATAACACCCCTCTTTTTGCGTCGGGGGTTAATAAATAAGGAAAAAGGTCTCCAACGCGTTTACCTCCACAACTTTTACGCTTTTCCATGGGCGTCCCGTTTTGACATGAAACATTTATGGTCCGTTTATTCCAGATATACCTACCTACCGTAGGTATACTTAGGTATCTGGAGTAAAATGACAAAGCTAAGTAGATGTAGGTACCTAACGCTTAAACTCTCCATAGAGTAGTAAAATGATAACAAAAATATTTATCTTACACAAAAACCGTTTTCTCTAGCTCAACGTCGAGACAAGAAATTCAAATTTTACCCATGTAGCTTCACTACATAGTATAAAACAAAGTCGCTTTCTCTGTCCCTATGTCCCTTTGTGTCCAACTACGCAACGGATTTTGATGCGGTTTTTTTAATAGATAGAGTGATTCAAGAGGAAGGTTTATATGTATAATAACTTAATAACATCCATTAAATAGTGGAGAAATACTGTTATTTTTGAGGTTTCTAATGTGATGTCGTTAATTATCATTTTTTTCCGCTTACATTGCAAACGCAGGCTGAACCCTACGAAATTTATCAAAATAATGTACTAATTATTTGTACACATTGAAAAGGTCTACAGAAAACTCCTCGATGGTAGGTATATGTCTATCTCTTATGGATATCCCACAATAACATTTTTTGTCATTTACTTTTTACGACAAATAATGGCTAATTTTCGAAGCGATTTTAACCAATACAGCATTAATCCTTATACAATTAAATAGCTTAAATACATTGTTGATTATAGATCTATAATGGTCCTTTACAGCACAAGATTTAAATGAATATTTTCGAAGATATTACAGATTTAAAATTGCGGGACGTAGCGAAGTAAATAAGTAATGTAGGTATGAATTTAGATATTCCAAAGATAGCAGGAAATCTTCATGGTATAGGGAAAGAGGAATATTGTTTTACTCCAAATTTAACGCGTGCGGGCCACGGGCAGTAATGAATAAATCAAAACTACTGGATCGATTTTAATCATTTTTTCAGTGAGTGACATAGGTAGGCTATATATATTGTTATACCCGTGCGAAGCCAGAGCGGGCCGCTATGTTTTTTTAAACAACGTTCACAGTTTTTCTGTAGTGTATTTAGTATCAGCATTGCACCCATGCGAAGCCGGGGCGGGTCGCTAGTATTAAATAAACAATGTCAAACTGTCCATTACATATTTATTTTATCTATTACAGCTTTACAGCACTGAAATTATTTTATGTGCAAACTAGCAAACGAAAGAAGTCTTGGGCAACACCAAGACTTCTTTCGTGCATAGTGATTTTTGCCGCGTGAATCCGGATCCCGCGGAAACTCCGAGATAAAAAGTAGCCTATTTGCTCCACAACCTCCTCTATCTCCCAGTGAAAGTCCCATAAAAATCCGTTCAGCCGTTTCCGAGATTAGCGTGCACAAACATACAGACAAAATTAAAAAAAATGTTTTGGGTTCTCTTGCGTATATTATTATTATAAAAGTCCCTCATAATATATGTGTTTGCCATGTGTACAGACAGCGACCAGTTACATTTTTATTATGTACTAGCGAACCACCCTCGCTTCGCTTCGGGACCCGTAAGTATCAACCGCGTAGGTCCCGCTCCCGTAGGAATTTCGGGAAGATAATAAACTATCACCAAAATTAATTCAGGTTAAATTAAATTAAACTTAGAAATAAAGCTTACGACAAAATAATAGCAAAGTAGCAAAGGATCACAGCAAGATTAATTCAGATTAAACTTGGAAACGCGGCAAGTTTCGTATGGCAGTGGGTTCGACCAAATTTGATTACCATAAAAACGGTTCTAGTGTGTTAATCTTAAAAGATAGACATATACTGTCGTGGACATTTTTTTAGATCATTTCAAGAGGAATAATTCTTTCATACATATATTTTTGGTATCTTGAATCGTTTTCGCAACGCATGCAACGAAAGCCCTCGAGAATGAATAATTTTCCCCGTTTTTTCCACATTTTCCATTATTTCTTCGCTCCTAATTGTTGCAGCGTGATGTTATATAGCCTATAGCCTTCCTCGATAAAAGGTCTATTCAACACAAAAAAAAAATTCAATTCGAACCAGTAGTTCCTGAGATTAGCGCGTTCAACCAAACAAACAAACTCTTCAGCTTTATAATATTAGTATAGATAGACTGATATCGGCAAATTCAACACTGATGCTTAATTTTGAGGGTAGGTACATAGTAGTTTAAACTGTTTGTCGTAGTCAATGTCTCGTCTACTTAAGCGTATGGTCACAAATAATTGAAAGGAGTAATTAATTATGTACTAGCACGAAGTTGTGGCCCTTTACCTTAGTTACTTACGTATTTAATGGTACGTTTCCGTTAAATGGCCGCTTCCTGTAATCATAACCATTGAGGCTAGCAGAAATACCTACATAAATCTTTGAGGAGGCGTCGTCGATTTAATATTAACAATAACCACACAGAAGACTCCGCCCTGGGACTTCAGGGTTTTTTTATGAAATTAAGGTAGCAAACAGGCCAGCAGTACCACCCTTCCGCTGTCGCCCATTAGATACAACCGTAACCGACCTAGAAGTCCTAGAACAAGACTCAATTAGTAAGAATCCTGGTATAATTCGGTAACAGATGCGTTGCTACCCAATGACACTATATAAAAAATAGGTACTCTCTACAAAATACAATTTCAGACATGGCGTAAATGTTTTACACTGAAGACATAGTGACGTCAAGGCGATAAAAGTAAAACAGACGAGACATTCCAATTCATCCGTATAGTACCTCAAACTGCCATGACTCACGGAGTCAATTATTCTACGAGTAGTAGGTATTTATGTATGTATGTGTATGTATGAACTTTAATTGTTTGTAGGTAGTTGGACGCGTCTAACATTGTGAAAATTGATGTTTCGAAATTTTGTGATTTGTTTACTACTTAAGGCAATTCTGAAAAAACGGTAAACATACGCACGCATATTAATAATCGTAATTTAAGCATGATTATAAATCTAGATGAATATAATTCTTAAAAATTATTTAAACTTAATGTGACCTTCATCGTTTTGTATTATATATTTTTTAATAGGTACCCAAAACGCCGATAAATAAATCAGTGTAAAAGATCGAAGTTATTACCTAAAATGTATTCACACCAAGGTATTTCGATCTTTTTATTGATCGAACTGACCCCTCGGTACACTAATTAGTCTAGATTGGTAGAATGGTCCACCTCACTCGCACTTAATAAAATTAAAATAAAAGATGTGGTGTCGTGGGACACCAGGTAGGAACGAAGTTCCTTCGGCTAATGTAGATACGACACAATTTGCAAAAAAATCGTGCTCAATTTTATGTAGGTTTTCTTGATTTTTCTCTTAAATTTTGCTGATTAGTTTTTATTTAAATACAGGAAAGTATTTAGGAAATTAAGTATTTTACGAAATAATAAATTACGTAAAATAATAATGTTAGTGCACAGCAACAAATGCCCCTTAACAGGACGACGTACCTACTATAGGCTATAGGTAGTTGTGCTCATGTGCTATCGATAATCTGGTACTTAGGGTGTGCCCGTCATGAAGGGTTTAATGCACCTGCATTGTTCCATAACGATGTTATCCCCGATGATGTTTAATTACATATAATATTTTGATTATCGATGTTGTTTTTATTTATTAACCGACTTTATGGTCTAAGATCCGAATCTAAGTCGACTTTCACCGGCTTGATAATAGAATCAAACTTATTTTATAATAAATTTCGTATCTTAGAAAATATATTAAAAATGGGTTGACAACAAAAATCCTGGACAGAATATTTTTTATTATTTTTTAAAAAATAATTTTTCAAAAATATTGCATGATGAAGATAATAATAAAATTTTATACTGGACTTAAAGTATAGAACATATAGAATGTGCAGACTATTATCAAATCGAGTGAAAAGTAACTAGTATTGACATACCTGTTTATACCTGTCTACCCAGTAGTTCGTCCAGGTAAATAATAGTCTACCCTACGTCTGCACATTCTATATGTTCTATACTTTAAGTCCAGTATAAAATTTTATTATTATCTTCATAATGCAACATTTTTTATGAAAAATATTTTTTTTTTAATAATTAAAAATATTCTGTCCAGGATTTTTGTTGTCAACCCATTTTTAATATATCCTATTAATATTATAAATGTGAAAGTTTGTGTATTTGTTTGTTTGTTTGTTACTCCTTCACGCAAAAACTACTGAACCGATTTTCATGAAATTTGGCACACACATAGAGGGCAACTTAGATTAACATATAGGATATTTTTTATCCCAGAAATCCCTCGGGATCGGAATTTACGCGGGAAAACCTTCTTCGCGTATGGGGTATAAATAGCTTCTAAACAAACATTAATATAAAACTAACAAGTCTGTCTTCCCGGAAATCCCGCGGGACCTGGAGTTACGCGGATAACGGATTTTTGTGCGGTGTGACTAAAAAATCAACTGTTCTTAATTTGTGTGAAGCAATATATACGAGTACATATGCCACTATTTATTTTAGAATTCTCGCGGGGTCGGGATTCACGAAAGAAAAACTTTGTGACACACTGAGTTCCACGCGGGCGGAGCCGCGGGCAACAGCTAGTTTTCTAATATACGAAAGGAGATGTTTCAGAAATGTATGGCGCCTGGGCGGGTACACTGTACATTCAATAGGAAGTAGCTCATATTATTTGAAAGCGTTCCATATCATCCAAATTCTTGATTTCACCTTAGTTTGGCGACAATAATTCAATTTATGGATAATATATTATTGTAACACTGAGACAGTATGGTGGACAAATCGACTGCTGATGACGTTGATAAACTTGATTTATTCTAATGTCATATTAGGAGTGTCAACATGTGTCAATGTCCAATGCATGATAAAATGTCACGATATTCACGTTTGCATGGGTTTTTGTTGAGATCTCAGACTCCGATATATAATGTACCTAATATTCGATCGTCAACGATATCGACATAGGTAACGATCGGTCTGAATCGACGCTGAAAGCAGTTTGGAAACGCCAACTACTAAAACGCGCATATTACTTTATGCCAATGAATACCTAAATAAGTATGAACCTAAAGTGAAGCTGGATAATTGTATGGCAGTTGCAATTTCTGTATTTAAATATTTTAGATACGACAGAAGTAAATAAAAAACAGCATTTTATTTATTCATATTTTATTTTTTCATTTCAACCATCTTCTGTAATTAATAATATGCCATCCAGGACTGAAGCCGGTGCCTCAATATTTGTCTGTCTTATAATGAGACGATCTACAAACCTTAAAAAGTATGCGCAACAGCTATTGAACGGAAACAACAAAAAACCAAATCACAAGCAAAATCGAGGTCCATAAAACGAAAGCCGGGTAAACAAGTACTGCGAGATTCAGGAGTCCAAAAAACAAAGCCGTAGTAGGCCATGGATCTCTTTATACGTCCATGCCGTAGGCATTGAGATATTATTAGGTAGATATTCACTTGATCACTATAAATAGCACTAATGTTGTTCACTTCAAAGAAACACTCGGACGGAATGTCGAAAAATGTCACTGGCATTCTAAACTTCAGAGCTCATCATTCAAATAACTAATCACAGACAACAGACACGTTTATATTTATTTTTATTTTGATAGTTCTCTATTTCGGAGTCATGGAACCGCCAATGTTGTTGTGCGTAAAAATATTTTATTGAAAATAATTTCTCTGCAGAGAACGGCTAATCTAATAAATTTTTTGATATTTTTCTGTGAATCAGTATATTTTTCTCTTTTTGTGGTGAAATGTACAAAGTCGCCGCCCAAAATGAAACATCTCCTTTATTATAAAATAAGTTTGATTCTATTATCAACCCGGTGAATGTCGATATAGATTCGGATCTTCTACTATTAAACGACGAGGTTCTCAATGTTTTTTTTTTCTTTTTTTTTATGTGTGTTACCTCATAATTTCGCACTGGGTGAACAAATTTTGATAATTCTTTCGACATTCGAAAGCTGATGACTTCCGTGTGTTTCCATTTTAGCCAATTGAGCGACATCTGACGGTCATTTTTTGAGTTATTCTGAACACCTAATGTGAATTTAATTTATGCTAACTTTTGACTTGGTATTCCGATTTTGTTGATCCTTTTTTGTTCGAAAGGTTTTCGTGTGGTCTCTTATAAGTTGAAGCGACATCTGCGAGTGGTTTTTGAGTTATGTCGACTTTGAAGTCGGTTATTTTTTTTGTACAAAGTTATGTAAGTACCTACATTGTTTCATTATTTTTTACAAAATGTTCATTTTAAATACCACGATTTCAATGTTTGGCACTACATAAATACTGTCAGATTCAAATGATTCAATGTAGTAGAACTTAGATTCGACAATACTCAGAGAAATGCGACTTAATACATATGCAAATACATAAAATAATCCTTCTATTAACATATTATGACTTATTTTTATTGCAAGGTAGACCAGTTTCCATGCATTTTTACCCGTCCTCCTTTCATTGATTTACTGATAACGGAAATCTATAAAACGGTTAGTAATACTATTTCGATGTAAGTTGAAATAGCTGTAAATGGAGTGCGTCGGGAATGTCTAATAGCTGAAATATCATAACGTTTTAGAGATATTGAAAAATATCGACGAATTCAAGAACATCGTAATAGCGACTAAATTTCGATTAATGTAATGTATTGATTTTAGATGACAAGCCTCCTTATAAAACCTTGTAATGACGTCTTACATAATATTCATTTAATTTTGCACAAATAATATGATCTAAACTAAAGTTTAATTCTGTATTAAAATATTTTATGCAGTGTTTATAACATCAGTAAAAACAAGTTGGAATATTTTGCCTATTTCGCCATAATACCTCCTACATATATATAACTTATATAACTATCTAAATATTCATATTAAGTAAACAATTATTCTAATTCTTTCATAACCAATAATAGTAGATTGTTACACAAGGGACGTAAGTAAGCTATTACAGAACAAGATCCAATTTGGCGCCAGTGCGAGCGCAGCTCGCATAGGGCGCTAATGGATCGCGTGCACCCGAGATATTTAGTCACACGAGCGAGCGCAGCGAGCGAGGGTGAATATAGTTCGAGGGTGTAATAGCTACTTGCAACCGAGGTAAGCATTCTACTTTATATCATTCTTGTGAGGTAAATAAAACATTGGTAATGCAAAATGAAATTTTAATTTCAGATCAAATGAAATGCCGCCATTTCCATTTTTTTTCGTAAATAGTTTTCTATTTTTTGGAGTTTACTCCTTAAGAAACGATTTGAGTTATAAGGCCCGGTATGAGATTTTATGAGGAGTAAAATCAAGTTTAGAAACACGAAAAGTTCAGGCGTTACGTAGAAAGAGACAAACATATAACTATCTCAAATCTCAAATCTCTAATCTCTAATCTAATCTCTAATCTCAAATCTCTAATCTCTAATCTCTAATCTCTAATCTCTAATCCCTAATCTCAAATCTCAAATCTCAAATCTCAAATCTCAAATCTCAAATCTCAAATCTCAAATCTCAAATCTCAAATCTCTAATCTCAAATCTCTAATCTCTAATCTCTAATCTCAAATCTCAAATCTTTTCTTACCATTTTATAAGAAAAGAGATTGTTTACCAAGGAGTTTTGCATAGCTTGAACTGTAATGTTCACATTACAGTATGATATAAAATATTTTTATATCATACTTGCTCAGTAACTAGGGATTACTATGGTGGAAAGTCTCCTTGTAAGTTGGTGTTTGCAATTCAAGGCAACATTACGTCGCACTATGCTTGAATTGTAATGTTCACATTACAGTTCAAGCTATGCAAAACTCCTTGGTAAACAATCTCTTTTGTGTGTCAGCTACGACGCACGATTGGAGTTTACTCCTTACGAACGATAAGAGATTTGAGATTTAAGATTTAAGATTTGAGATTTGAGATTAGAGATTAGAGATTAGAGATTAGAGATTAGAGATTAGAGATTAGAGATTAGAGATTAGAGATTAGAGATTAGAGATTAGAGATTAGAGATTAGAGATTAGAGATTAGAGATTAGAGATTAGAGATTTGAGATTTGACATTTGAGATTTGAGATTTGAGATTAGAGATTAGAGATTAGAGATTAGAGATTAGAGATTAGAGATTAGAGATTAGAGATTAGAGATTAGAGATTAGAGATTAGAGATTAGAGATTAGATTTGAGATTTGAGATTTGAGATTTGAGATTTGAGATTTGAAATTTGAGATTTGAGATAGTTATATGTTTGTCTCTTTCTACGTAACGCCTGAACTTTTCGTGTTTCTAAACTTGATTTTACTCATAAAATCTCATACCGGGCCTTATAACTCAAATCGTTTCTTAAGGAGTAAACTCCAAAAAATAGAAAACTATTTACGAAAAAAATGGAAATGGCGGCATTTCATTTGATCTGAAATTAAAATTTCATTTTGCATTACCAATGTTTTATTTACCTCACAAGAATGATATAAAGTAGAATGCTTACCTCGGTTGCAAGTAGCTATTACACCCTCGAACTATATTCACCCTCGCTCGCTGCGCTCGCTCGTGTGACTAAATATCTCGGGTGCACGCGATCCATTAGCGCCCTATGCGAGCTGCGCTCGCACTGGCGCCAAATTGGATCTTGTTCTGTAATAGCTTACTTACGTCCCTTGTGTAACAATCTACTATTAACCATGGGCATTTTTAATTCATCATAATTCAAAGTACCTAATTCTCACTTTAACGATAAATTTGTTTTGGTATATAATTTTTCATTTCACAAGATGATATTATTCTTGTAAGTACATTAATAGCCGAAAACGAATAGTCAAGTCAACAAGCCACCCGAACGGCTAGTCGTCACTGATATTTCACGAGTGCCTATACATACGTAACACCAAAGGCGTCATTAACACGTTGCCGTAATTAAGCAGGTACAATAATATCGTATAATTGTGTTGATTATATTATTAATTAAAATATAACAATAATATTTCCTGGCTCGGACATACTCATGTTCGCATGGCTGTATCTCCAAACGGACAAAGATTTGGGGAAACTTCCAATAGTAAAATTTAATGTACTATTCTATTCCAAATTGAAAATGTGCGACTCATTATTATTGGACTGTAGACCAAAATGCCCATTCTCCTTTCCCTTACTTTAAATTACTCGGCGTTTATGACGTCACGTTCAAGCTAAAAGATGATCATAACGAACTTTGGAGCGTTTCGGTAGGAATTTTAAACTTAAAATTTAAAATGTATTTTTTTTTTTCAATTAAAATATTGATTATTTCTGAAATATTACATTCGTTGAAATATTATACAACAAGATTTGAAAACCTGTCAGCATGCCTATTGCCTCATTTTGTCTTTCGTCGTTCCCAAACACAAGAAAGACTTCAAGATTATTTTTGCTCCCCCTTTTAAGCACTGCGGAAATGTGGTGTTTAAATTTCCGAACTTCATTATTCGTTAGGTACCTACTATTGAAAATTGGTTTCTTTAGTGTAGGTATCGATTTTTGTGGTACATCTCTATTGTCACTGCGGTGACAAACGTCATAACGGAATCTTATAGTGAGTCTGTACTCACGCCGAGAACCCCCGAGAACACCGGAGAAGCGTGAATGTGATCGCTTTCTCGCCGTCTCGTTCTCGGGCTCGCCTGTTCTCCGATCGGTGTCGGTTTTTTGCCCGCTTCAAAGGGTTTTTCGGGCGAGAAAAGAGAACCGTATCACATTCTCGTTCGGTCTCAGTGGGACCGTTGTGTTTTTGTATTAGGTACCCACATTTCTAGTTAAAATAATCTACTGTCTGTGGTTACCAATTATTATTATTATTTTAGTACTTATATTAATTTATTTCTTATTTTAGTATTCACAAGATTATAGTATATTAATGCACACAAAACCAAAGCCGCTGCACTGACGTCCATTCCGGATGACGATCGAGAATGCGAATGAGAAGGTCGCATGAGTGTAGATGCCTTCTTGGTTCTCGCGCAAATTCTCAGCAAGATTTCTCGGCGAGACTTCTCGCGTGAGTCTGTTGGCGGCTTTATGATTGTGCCGACTATAGTCCAATATAAGGCATAGGGTACTTTCGGTAGTGAAAAATTAACTTGATTTTCCTAATAAAAACCAACAAAAAATATATTTCGGCAAAATAAACACGCATACTCGCCTTAAAATAAAAGAAAATATTAATTCTTTTTTTAATTCCGGAAAAACGCTGTCAGAACTTGTCAGCCATTTTGATGACGTAATAATGGTAAATTGTACAGTGCCACAAACTTATCTGACCCGGTGGCCAAAACTGGAACTAATGCAAATGTTATACTGTTGTCAGAAAAATACCAAGACAGTAGCGCCACCCTTACCGGGTCAAATAAGTTTGTGGCACTGTATGTATGACCGGCATTCATTCAAGTTGTTATGCACGAAACTGAACTGACAGTTTGGTTCTTGGAGGAATAGGTTTGCCTTTATGACGTCACACCAATGCCTCTCGTGTTTTAGGTCACGTGACATACCGATTAAAAATTTAGAATTCTAATATTGTTTATTAAAATAATTATGTGCTTTTATGACTCAAAATCAGAATATTAAAGTATATTTCTACATAAATTTAAATTAATAGTTTATTTTTCATTACGGAAAGTACCCTATTAGTGAGAGAGACAACGCTCTACAAAGCCGTAACTAGCCGATTATCAGCCGTTTCTGTCCGATGTGCATTACTTTTCTCCGGGAACTGTACCTACATCTATATGGACGCGTCGATTTAATATTACCACCTAACCACACAGAAGCGTACACTTACCCCGCCTGGGACTTCAGAGGACATACGCTAGTTTTTTTATGGAATTAAGGTAGCAACAGGCAGGCAGCACTACCCTTCCGCTATCGCCCATTATAACCGTGACCGACCTAGAACAACATTCAATTAGTAAAAATCTTGGTATAATTCGGTCACTGATGCGTTGCTACCCTTGAGGCTCGAGATTGCTCGAGATGTTAGCGTCTAAATAAGCGCTTAAGGCTTTTTTATTTATTATATTAAATATTTTTATTTTGGTATTGTTGTATTATACTTAGATGTATTTTGTAAGTTTTTATGTTCATACTACAAAAAAAAAACAAAATTACAATTTAAATCTTTAATTTATATTTAATCATGCAGTATTAGTAAAATGAAATATTTACAAACTACTAACATGGAATTCAATATATCATTGAAATTACTTAAAGAAAACCTTAATAGGCATAGAAATAAAAATAAAACTTATGTATCCACCAATAGTTAATGTAGGCACAAAAAATGTTACTTGAACATTTGGGAAATTTTGGTCAAGACACAGTAATTCATATCTTCTTACATTGCATTGCATATGAATTGCATGTCAAATTTGGAAATTGAGTATAGTTTCCCTTGTCAATTCAACGTTTGAAGTACTTAGATATCTTCTAAGTACGAAAACGATGATAGATATTATTATCTAAGTACTTCAAATGTTGAATTGACAGGGAAACAATGCTCCAAATTTACTCCTCCATGATGCTCCAATTTTCAAATCTGTGCGAGCATAGCCTTGAGCCGTCGCTAGTTACACAACAAAAATAAAACAGGTGAAGATTAATATCAGTTTGTTTCTCAAATCATTTCATCTGTTCTCTGTGATGTTGTTCATTGGATGACTGAAGATATACTATAGCTACTTACATATTACATTTATACCCTTTTTGGCTTCTGTATTAAAGCCAAAAATATCACATTAAATTTAAATTTACTTCTTTCATTACTGAATGTCTTACTACAACTTTCTTTCCTCACCCATAGAAAATAATAGTTTCCCTCACTGCAAAGTACGGTGAACAGAGATTTGTAGAATAATGGAGTATCTCAAGCACACTGGAATAATATTTTGGATACTGAATAGTTTAATAAATATGACACCATATAAACATTTGTTAATAATTACAATTTAACACTGTACCACTAAAATATAATAACTAAAATATATGTATATACATGGAAATCACTATTCTAACTGAATTTTTTACAGTTTTCACTTGGAAAGGTAAAGTACACTAATAAGTATACCTGGTTGATCCATTTAGAAACCCAAAATAAAACATTAATATTTATCCTTTGTATTAATAAACAAACATAAAAAATACCTGTTAATTAAAAAAAATATATAACTATATAGGTAGAATTTAATAAAATAATTAATAACTAGTTGCAGAGCTTTGAGAACTTCAGTTTAACTGATGAATAGTAATAATTTGGTTAGTTTAATTCAAAACTACATCAAGTTGACGTCTTGTTGAACAATTAAAACCTCTTTACTTATATCACCAGATCCAATTTTGCAGTTTCCAATTATCTGCAAGCCATCCATTCTGCAAACAATAATATTTTTTATAACAATGCTTTAATATTAAATAATATAATATTAAAATATATAGATTTATGCTAATGAGTATTTTTTTAATTAATTATTTATTAAAAACTGCAATAACATGGCACTAATTTAAATATCGCCATTTTCGTGCGCTTATTAGAGATGTCTACGTCATCTTCGCTTTGTGTGACTTCTTCATATTTACAAACATACAGTAGAACCAAAGTGATAATGCGCATACAAATCTTCGCCAGTGATCGCGTTTCCGGAAACAACCGAATTATTGAATCGTAAGAGCCCTAACCAATGCTCTTGCATTTAGCATCTTGTGCGATAGAAATAGGAGTCAATATCAATCGATAACAAGTTCGAACGGTCGGCGGCGGTCGACGGGCGCCGCCAGTGAGTTGAACGTCAGTCAGTTGTCATATATAGAGAATATATAGAGCTGATATTACACACCCTTTTTGGTTTTGTTTTCAGAGGTTAGTTTAAACATACATACATACAGGGTACATATAATATATTTTTAACTCGTCATTTTAATAAAATTCAAATAGAATACACATAAAAAATAAAACACATAAAAGGCTTACATAAATTTGATAGAATGTTACAACTCCGCCCATTTCATCTTCTTTCAGATCGAATCCTTCCAGAATGGATAAATTTAAACGTGGGAAGCCGCTTAACTCACAAGCACGGCAAATGGTATTTAATGTGTACCTTTATTTCTTAAATGAAGCTAATGTATTCAAAAACGACCATGACGGTTATTTTAAAAAAGTTCAGGAGCGTGTGACAAAATCTACAGGAATTTCACGCCGAACTTTGACTAATATATTGAACGAAAAAAGGCAAAATCAATCAATGAAATTTTCCACACCGAAAAAAGGAAAACCTAAAAGTAGGTTTCAGATAGGACTTGATGATTTCGACTATTGTGTAATTCGAAATATGATATACAATTTTCAGTTGACGCTCAAAGAACTCCCAACTGTAAATAATTTGAGAAAAAAGTTAATCGAAGCTATTAATTTCAAAGGCTGTGTAGAGACTTTAAGGCTCATCTTGAAAGACATGGGGTTTAGGTTTCTGAAAACTGATACCAACCGACGGTTACTTATGGAAAAGCCAGATATACGTTTAAAAAGGATCAAATATCTCTGAGAAATACAACAGCTGAGAAATGCTGGTAGAAACATAGTATTTATGGACGAGTCATACGTGCATACATCGCATACTAAAGGTAAAACTTGGCAAGACAGCAGCAAAAAAGGTATTAAACAACCCATTTCTAAAGGAGAGCGAATTATTATTGTACATGCAGGCAATGAAAAAGGCTTCGTCTCAGGGGCTTTAATGTTACATAAATGTGTCGACTCAGAAGGTGACTATCATAAAGAAATAAACGCCGAACGTTATCAAACTTGGCTACGCAATCAGTTGATTCCCAACTTGTCTCCTAATAGTGTGTTGGTAATTGATAACGCCCCATATCATAATAAGCTGTCTGTAAAACCACCAAACTCAAATACACCCAAACCACAAATGATTGCGTGGTTACAACAACACAATGTTCCTCATGACCCAAATAAACTCAAACCTGAATTGTACGAAATTATAAAAAGACACAAAGAACAATACACAGAATTTGCCATTGACCGTATAATGGAGGAGCATGGGCATAAAATTGTACGATTGCCACCATATCATCCAGATTTCAACCCCATCGAAAACATTTGGGCGCAAATAAAACAACACGTTGCCAAAAGAAATATTGCAATGAACGTTACGTCAGTTAAAGAAGCTATTTTAGAAAAAATCAACAATATAGGTTCGGAAGAATGGAAAAAAGTTCGTGATCATGCCCTTAAATGCGAAGATGAGTATAGGAAATATGAGTCAAGAATCGATAGCTTTTCAGATGAAATGATTATTTACACAGGAGATAGCAGTGATATAAGTGAAATTGGAGACCTTGATGAAAATTCCGATGACTCTATGATGTCAGGAATAGAGAATCTCCCTGATTCTGATTAAATATTAACCTATGTTCTGTTATACGATTCTGATTAAATAAAACTTTCTTTTCCTAATACTTATACCTAAATCTTCTTTTCATTTAAACCTTCTTTTTTCCATCGTTAAATCGTCGTCGTCGCTTTCCTATGTGGGTCATGCGTGAAATCTCGTTACTGATAAATCAATATTAATTTATCTCTTTTACCACAAAAAAATATATATTAAATTATGCATGAAGTAAATGTACTTTCCACTCTATATAGATATCATCTCCCAACGCTTCGGAAATACGACCGATGCCGAACAATGGCGAAGATCGCTATGCGCATTATCACTTTGGTTCTACTGTACAATGTTTTTCTTATTTATGCTTCGCTCATATTAGTCATAGCGTGATGATATTAATTTATATAACCTATAATGCCTTTGTTGATAAATGGGCTATCGTTCAAAATTTTTTATTCAATTCAACCCTGTAGTTCCTGAGACAAGTCCATTCAAACAAACACACAAACCCTTATAACATATATAGATACTCACTCAGCGTTCGCCTCATCGCCATCAATGTCCACCTCACACCTTATGCACTGCTCCAAGCACTCCGATATGGTGGTACTATCCAACTTGACGTGCGAGCCGGAGTACATCTGTATACCGACGCCGCACTTCCTTATGCGACAGTTGCGGAGCTCTACCTGATAGTTACCGAAACATAACGCAAATATGTATAAGAGTGACAGTAGTCAAATACGATGTATAATGGCCCTACTATAAACCATTGTTATTGTTTATTGCGAGACAACACATAACAAACTGTCACAGGCCGAGATCATATTTTATGTCAAGTAATAAAGTATCTTACCTCCGCTCCTTTGTGGACCACAATGCCAGAATAAAAGTTCTCGAAAGTACAGTCTTCAATTATGACCTTGGCTCCCGCCATTGCCACGATGCCTTGAGCGAAATCACTCTAGAAAAAATATATTACATATAAATAAATAAACAGCACAAACTCAAATTCACATTAAGCATGATATGTATGACAATGGTAATGTAATATCACTGAATCAATATCATAATATGATGAAATTCAACATGATCATTATTATTATAGGTCATTAATTATTATGTTTATAAGTGGACATTATCATATTCTTACCCTAACTTCATCAAATTTAATAGGGGTTGAAAGTTTGTATGCAAAACAGTCAAATCTATAGAGCATTTTTAGAGCGATACCTGAAAAGTCTTTGAGTCATCAAGCAGCGCACAGTTTTTAAGACGAAGGACACCAGTACGAGTTACTACTGTAGTATTAACGGACGCGCAGTGCAGTGTGACATCACAGATACTGCAGTCTTCACTCAAGTTGAGAAGACAGGAACGCATATCTGATGCTTTCAGTGTGGTACCTGTAGCAAAATTCATTAAACTTAAGTATGTTTAATTAACTTAAAATAAGTATTCCATTTTCCGTCAACAACATATTCTTTTACAGTATTATATTAATGTAAATAAACAAGAAAAAATCGTTAGCGTCAGGACCCCTGGACCAAGTGCGAAATTCTTTGTTTGGAGACTGTAAGGATTTTGTACCTTTTTTGTACTATTTTGTACCTAAATTAAATTATTTTGTACCTCGACGAGCAGTGAAAAAACATGAAAAGAAAGTGGTCAGACATTCTGACGTCAGGTTGTCTGGACCACATTTTTTTTACATGGTTGGAGACGATATATCTTAATTTTTTTTTGTTAGTATTTTGTACCTTTTTTGTACCTTAACATATTTTTTTTTTCAAATTATATGGCGTTCCAGGAAAAAGTAACGGATGAATGTAATTTTTCTTTAGGAAACAAAACTTATTCTAATTATAATAATTTGCAATATACTTATTATATTACCACTGACACTGAATGCGGGTAGCCCAAGAAAGACCCAAAGTGGCGTGCACTTGGAGAGGCCTATGTCCAGCAGTGGACAAGAGCAGGCGGATGATGATGATAATGATAAATATGTTATGTATATGTATGATTGTGATAATATCTTATGTATTGTATGAGCGTTAATAGCTTAATAGTGGTTAAGAACTTCGCCTTCCATTCGAAGGGTTCGGGTTCGAATCCCGGGCACGCGCCTCTGACTTTTCGGAGTTATGTGCGTTTTAGGCATTTAAATGTCACTTGCTACAAACGGTGAAGGAAAACATCGTGAGGAAACCTTCTCATCCTGAGAGGAGACCCGTGCTCAGATGATGATCCAGATAGAGCTCGTTGGCACGATCTGGGGGATATCTATATCCAGCAGTGGACTGATATGAGTCGATGAAGATATATATTACCTATGTAGTTTTGGATAATTAGAAATAAATTCACTCATTTTAAAGAATAACTTTTATAATCAGAATTGAAAGATTATTGATAATATTTTGTACAACTGGTTTCAGCATAATCTCCTGACAGTCAATATATCGAAAACATGTTATGTCATCTACAAAGCAAAAAATAAAGTTGTCCTTCCGCACGATCATCTTAAAATTGTTAATGTAATCATTCAGGAAAAAACGTGCAAAAAATACCTAGGCCTCAGAATGGATAGCGGTCTGACGTGGAATACACAGATTGAATACATGAAAACCAAACTCTCATCACTTCGAAATATCAATCGATGTATCCCTCGTCAGTTACGCTAAACAATATACATTTCATTAGTCAAGACGTATGTATAAAAGCGGCCAGTTCTTGGTCTGGGAACTTGTGTTGAAAACTATGGTAAGAGGTCGGAAAGGTGCAGTTGCGTTGGAAGAACAAAAATTACGAATTTATTGTAAAACACTCAGAATCTATTTCGGGACAACTGAAAATGGCTAGCAGTAAATTAAATGTAGGCAATAAAAAGAAAAAATGCTAAATAAAAAATGGTGAACAACAACAGTCCACTGCTGGATATAGATATCCCCCAGATCGTGCCAACGAGCTCTATCTGGATCATCATCTGAGCACGGGTCTCCTCTCAGGATGAGAAGGTTTCCTCACGATGTTTTCCTTCACCGTTTGTAGCAAGTGACATTTAAATGCCTAAAACGCACATAACTCCGAAAAGTCAGAGGCGCGTGCCCGGGATTCGAACCCGAACCCTTCGAATGGAAGGCGAAGTTCTTAACCACTATTAAGCTATTAACGCTCATACAATACATAAGATATTATCACAATCATACATATACATAACATATTTATCATTATCATCATCATCCGCCTGCTCTTGTCCACTGCTGGACATAGGCCTCTCCAAGTGCACGCCACTTTGGGTCTTTCTTGGGCTACCCGCATTCAGTGTCAGTGGTAATATAATAAGTATATTGCAAATTATTATAATTAGAATAAGTTTTGTTTCCTAAAGAAAAATTACATTCATCCGTTACTTTTTCCTGGAACGCCATATAATTTGAAAAAAAAATATGTTAAGGTACAAAAAAGGTACAAAATACTAACAAAAAAAAATTAAGATATATCGTCTCCAACCATGTAAAAAAAATGTGGTCCAGACAACCTGACGTCAGAATGTCTGACCACTTTCTTTTCATGTTTTTTCACTGCTCGTCGAGGTACAAAATAATTTAATTTAGGTACAAAATAGTACAAAAAAGGTACAAAATCCTTACAGTCTCCAAACAAAGAATTTCGCACTTGGTCCAGGGGTCCTGACGCTAACGAAAAAATCATGCATATTCCTATTACCTTTAAAACTGCAAATTGATATATGTGACAGAGGCATCTCAGGAATTTCATAGCTGTTACTGCAGAGAACCACTTGATCAGGTTCTAATGCAAGAGCTTCTTCAGCAGAAACCATAATGGATAGAGTGTGAGAGTCAGAAAGACGAGAACTGAGGAACTTAGATATTTTCTCAAACTCTGATACAGACCCTCCATGCCACAGAGCAACAACCTGAAAGGATGAAAAAATATATAAAATACTTATTTGTATTATTGCAATATTTTTTTTTATATCACAATACAAATAACATATTGCTGGCCCCGGGCAATAAAGCGGTAAACGTCGTTTACGCCCTTTTTACTTTTATTTGATTTTTGGCTTCTGTGAGTATCAATCTATCACCCTTATGTTTTTCAATTTTTAAATTAATATTTCGTAATAATAAGTGACACTAACAACTTTATTGCATGGAAAATTCTCTTACGACTAGAAATGTATTATTGCATTACCTACTTTATGAAACAATTCACAAACAATCAATAAACTGTAAACATTTCATACGAAGTAATCACAAGAGATTTTATTCTGTACAGCTTTTACACCTTCCTTCCTGGAAATTCATAGTAACCCCGGTGTCCCCGGCGCCATAGAAAGGTCTTGTGCGAAACCACTACTACATGCACATGGTGGTAATCGGCTGGTACGCTCGAGATCTAAAGCGGAAAATAAAGTCATTAACGATGTTGCGATTGAAACAATATCGTCTATAATTTGTATTATACATTTTTGCAATTATTTCATTAAATATTTTATACCATTACAATTATTTTTAAAAGGTTAAATTGGTAAAAAATTAGCTTTCATTTGACATTTTGAACGCCTGTTTTGGATCACTGTATGCTGCACTATAAACAAATTAGCTTCTTTTATTTCTCCTGTAAAAATCGATTTTTGATATTACCGCTTTATTGCCCGAGGCCCGCTGGCCCCTATATCGCTGATATCACTAACTCTCTGTTCCCAAAAAGAACAAAATATGTACCTGTAACATAAAAGGGCAGATCCCTTTTCAGGTAGAGAACCTCTATTAAAGGCAGTGCTACTACAAACCAGGCTATAAATTAACACGGAACAAAAAGCTATGGATCCAGCATCTGTTACCCCATACTAATATTATACAATTATTTATGTATGTACTTACATTTTTCTTATTCTTATTTTTCTGCCATTTATTTTTAGCTTTCACAAGATACTGCTCCCTGATTAATGGGTTCTCATACAGTGTCCATTTTGACATGAGCCCATCTAGACGTGCATTCATCTCCGCACACAGGGAAAGGTAGTTTGCTGGTAGAAGAGAATCTGAAATAAACATTTTTTTTTTACTTTGATGAATTTCATAATTTTAACAATAATTTAAATTACAAAACCAAATTCACTGTCAACAAATAATATAAAAAATACTAATATATGAAACACAAATGGTTATGAAATATATTAAGGGTTTACTTCAATTTCCCTGGGATGATCAGAACTTGTTGGCAATGGAGCAACCTCTGAATATCTGAATCTTTCAAATAAAATTATACACTAAAATTCGGGCGAAATTGCTGGACACACTTCAAAGAACATGAAGAGCTCATAGCTTGGCCTCTACATTGATACTAAGTGATCCACAAAGTTAAGCAACTGCTTAAATTTTTTTGAGTAGGTTAAAAATAGCTTACCATCATCATCCATCAAGTCCGTTTCACATAACGATGAATCAAGCTCCCTCAGTTTTTCATGAGCATTGATAGCACTGCTCCTCAACTGTACAATGGACCTTGCTACACAGTTGGGAATGACACCGTTGTGGATATCTGACCACAGATGCATTCTGTCTTCTATTGTGCTGGGCGACAACACCTTGTCATCTTGATCATCCCAGGGCATCCATATATTGCTGTAGAAGAACCTGTGAACAGGTGACAAAATGGATGGAATAACAGGTGACATAATGAATTAACTTAAACCAAAGCATTTAATTATGATCTTTATGACTTGGTCATTTGGTTAAATTTTGATTCTATACTTAGGTTCAGAGTTTGTCCGGAGCAACCATTGGATACATTGGACCTAAATAAACAGTGTGTAAATTCTTGTTTGTTTAAAATTTCTTACCTCATCAAATCAATGAATTCAGCAGTAGTGGCAGCATTGATACATTGTTCTCTTTGTTTTGTCGTAGGCCAGAGTTGAATTAACGGAACATCTACAACCTTCTCTGGCAAGGACACTGCCTCATGCTGAACACTCAACACATCCACACTGGCTGAAAGGTCTTCAAAGTCCACTGAGGTGACTGCAATGTACGCTATGCAGGGGAATCTTACTTCTGTAGAATAATAAAGATAAGATTGGTTAGGTTTATGGCCAGTTCTACAGATTCCCATTTCTACAGATTCCCAATTCAACAGATTTTAGTTATAGCTTCCCAATTCTACAGATACCCATTTCTACAGATTCCCAATTGTACATATTCCCATTCCTACAGATTCCCAATTAGACAGATTACCGTTTCTAACGATAGTCGAGTAATAATATAATTTTAAAAATATTAAGGGTATTGCCAGACCAATCGATTGATTACTCATCGATGGACGACATCGATCGATGGTGGAATCGACTAGTGGACGGCGATCGATGGTTTTTACTAAGACCAATCTATCGATGCCGTCGATCAACGATCGATCGATAAGTCTGGTAACACCCTAAACAGACTTCAAATACTTAATTTCCCCATATCTCTTTTCTCTCAAATTTTATCGGTCAGATGTCCTGTACCTATTTAAAAAACTACTGAAGCCATTTAATGAAACTTGTTTCCTAAGTTGAAGTATAACGAACTTAAGTTAAAAAGAATCATCTCGATATGACTTTTAGATTTTGAGAAATTCGTGTACAAACATACAAGCAAACATACACTTACCAAATTAAGCACACGCACTTGGAAGCCTAAATATTCAGTTTCAACAATGTTACACACATAATACATAAATATCGAGTTGACAACCTCAGTTTTTGAAGTTGGTTAAAAATAATAAAAAACGGAATCACCAGTGGAAAGTTGAAAGATACCAAACATAACAACAAAGATTTAAAAAAACCAGTCCAACAGTTTTTATGAAGATTCATAGAACTTCCCTGGATTCCGAGGTATAAAGCTAACGGCATCCCCTAAGATTGGAATGGTAATAGGAACCACCTTGCAGTATCAGTAAAGCTAAAGAAAAAATCATTTAAATGAAATACAAAACAGACAAAATCTTCTTACACATAAACTTAACATGAAATAAAACGTGATAAAAATAGTTAATAAACCGGCCAGTATATTGAACCTAATGCAATAAAAAACCGAGGAAAGAGATTGTTTATGCAAATTATTTAACTATTTTTTTATCTTTACGAATGGGAATCTGTCGAATTGAGAATCTGTAGGAATGGGGATATGTAGAACTGGGAATCTGTCGAAATGGGAATCTGTTGAAATGGGAATCTGTAGAAATGGAAATCTGTAGAACTGGGAATCTGTAGAAATGGGAATCTGTAGAACTGGCCATAAACCATTGGTTACATAGTAAGTTCTGAAACTGCAAAAGGCCTTTGGTATGATAATGTGGTATGTATTGTTTTTTGTTTCAAAATTATCTTTTATGTGTATATTCAATAATCAACAACTGTTCTAAGCAAAGTTCTACAGGTTTCAACAAGGTATTTTCTTTAAAAAATTTAAAACCTTACCAAACTTTTTACAGAATTCCTTAGAGAGTTTCCACAGAGCATCCCATCCCACTGGCTCAACCAGCACCTCAGCTTGGAGACTCCATTGCTCCCGCACGGCTCCCCGACCGGCGCTGAACACTCTGAGAAGTTCCTGAAGAATTTCATTATCACTCCGCGAAAATGTGTAGACTGACGGCATCTGAGGAAGAGATAAATTTAATACAAGTAGTTGTTTATAACAGAATATAGCTGAAGCTGAAGTAAACAATACAATCTAGTAGAACAGAGAAATCAAGGAAAATATATTATTAATTCCGAATTTGAAATTCCATCATTATATTCCACCTTCCTAGATGGAATTAAAGGTAGAAAAGGTGTAAATGGACATACCTTAGCTAGCACCCACTGAAATAAGTTTATAAAGCGCACATGCAAAAACAAAATTTGCCCTGCACTAACAGGTTGCAATAGAATCATTTTATCGTTTATTTGTTACGAATTATTGTATACGATTTCCAAAGTTTTTATAGGGTCTAAATTAAAAATAAATTAAACATAGTTACCTTTCTAAATAATAGTTTTTTAATATGCTTACAATAAAATAACTCTTCCGTTTTTGACCGTTTTATACTTTTCTATAATTTAAAAAAGTTGTCATCGACTTGTCTGAGTTGTCTGTCAATTTGACAGCGTTGACATGACATGATGCATAGATACATTAAAAACCATAGACTACTAAGACAGAAGAATCATTAAGGGCCTGTTTCACCACTTCCAGATAAAGTGTAAGATATCTATCTGACAATTAACACTATCCACCAGATAACGGCCGCTGATAACTTTTTTCACCACCAAACTCCCTGATTATGCGTTGATGGAGCGGCAACGTCGTTTAGTTGCGTTTTGTGAATACTACGTAAACTATCGTCAATTGAGAATAATATTATAAAAACTTATCTTATCAAATACTTTTGTTTTAAAATAATTAAATTTAATTTTTTTATAAATACTTGCAAGTATATTTTGACCCTGTAAAACGAAAATTGTAAGATTTGTACCCGTTCCTACATTTTAAACGAAAGTGTAAGCCAGATAACGTCTTTATCGGCCACTTCAAGCGTCTGCCAGAGAGTTCTTACCGACACCCGTGAAGCCAAAAGTTGTAGTTTATATGACAGATCAATTCCTAATATGCTATTAGGGATCAATATTTTGTTTAAAAATGTATAAAATGGCTGACGATCTGATATCGATTAATCGTAGAATCGATTCTTTATACCAAAAAATCCATTTAATCGTTATTCCATCCTAGAAAATCGAAATTCGATTTTTTGAGATTGAGATTTGCAAAACAAGGTCGCCACTACTAACCTTCCATTGAAAACATAGGTAGAAATAGTGAATTGACGCAAAATAAAAACGAACATCGAATTTTTGGAAATCGATTATTTAGGCCTCAATTGTTTTGTGAATCGATTTATCACGTTTCGATTCAATTCGAATTAAGAATCGATCTTTTCGGAATGAATCGCCACCCCTTGCTTGCGCAAATTTCCAAATGCAGTATCATCCAATATTAGGGATGTAAGATAAGAAGTGTAGTAAAATATCCATACATCGATAAATACACATACAGAAATAAAAATATGCGTGGACAAAACATGGGGACAAAAAGTGAATCATCAATTCAGTAATAAAAAAATAATGTTGGATTTGAAAAGTGGGATTACTTATAGTGTAACGTTATGCCTATTATCGATTACACGAATAAAGCTAAAAAATATTTTTAACGTACCAATATCATTAGGTAACAGTAAAATAAATTATGCACACTGAATAGACACTAGGCATAGACACTTGCTTATAGTTTGACAAGAATAAATTAATATAATACTTTAAATACAAAAGTCACGCAGTCATTTCAAAAAATATCAAAAATGGTTTTTTTTTGCATAAAATGCATCTTAAACGATGAAACTTTAATGTTTCGCTAAAACAGCCGTTGTTTTATGATCAAAAACACCTATAATCGCAAGCACGTTACTTTTGTTTTGTACCGTTTCTGTAACTGAGTTCCGCGTAAAAGTACCTACTACATTGTCAATATTGTCATGTCAATAAAATTGTCAACAGTCATTCGGCTGCACACGCATTTTTTGTGAAAAAGTACCATATTCCAAACAACTGCTAAAAGATAGGTGAAATTATAATTATATTCAAAAGTGCCACATTCAAAAATATATTCGTATTGCAGATCACATACACGTAAGTAGGTATTTAATCATTTTTATACGCAATAGTACAATATTTCGAAATAGTGCATTTATAAATTTGATATTTTGTGTCATTAGTACAATATTTCGAAATAGTGCATTTATAAATTTGATATTTTGTGTCATTTTTGTATGCAATAGAGTACCATATTTTGGATTAGGTTAGTTTTGCAAATATTAATTAGAACTATTTTCTTATTTCTTTATGTAAGATAGTAAGATATTTCGAAATATAGTAGGTATCTTTGTATTTGAGAGTTACCTGTAAATAGATTTTTAAAGTTGTTTTTAAAGTAATCTTATGGCTTAAACAAATTAATTTAAAAGAACTTATTGTACTGAACTAAAATAATTAAAATTACATTTTAATTTTAATAAATTTTTATTTTCAGGATGACATCAAGAGCGCACCGTATTTTGAACATGGTACAGAATAGTAAAAAAATGGATCCAAGTTACATTCAAAGTAACGATATTATTAATCATGAATATGATCTGATGACCTTAGCTCTCTGCCAGACAGTCAGTTTTCAGTCCAGTTTCAGTTTCAAGCAACGCCTCCAAAACACGGAATATTCAATACACGTAGGGAACACAGGGTAATGAGAGCCATCGGGCAATGGGAGCTATGGTGATTGAACGAAATGCAGCCACATTTAGGCGATCGTAAGCACACGACTACTTCCGTCAACTATCGGCAAACTACCCCTGACACGCTCGAACCATTAGTGCTATTCGTTAAGTCACAAGGGACAGTTATGTGTTTTTCGCCAAACGCTTACAAAAAATTCGCCAATTGCCAGCATCAAGGTAAGCATGAAATTATATTGTTATTTTATTGTATTTATGGTCATTATATCCCTGGATTCGTTTACTAACAAGTCCAATTAGTTGAATTGTGATTGAGAGTAGTATTAAATATTTATGTTATTACTTTTCAAAATGGCGGTGAGCGGCTAATGGTAGCCTAACTAGGCTCTCAGTAGTGCCATGCCAAAATGGCTTGTTTTTTGTTTTAGATGCCACGTACAAATATCGTTGAAGAACAAGCAGCACTAGAGAACAACAAGAAAACAACAATAACAACAAGAGAAGAGGAAAATAATTGAAACGGAGAATAAGACAAAGACAATTAAGAAATAAAGGAAATTGTGATAAAGAAAATTGTGTCAAGGGCAAAAGTAACAATGGTATATGAATTAGGAAGAAGAATATCAAAGATAAAGAGATTAAAAGTAAGAAAATTACAACCAAAAACACAAGGTAATTATAATGGCTCTCATTTCCTGTATGAGCGTTAAATGGGCTCCCATTAGCCGCATTTGTCGGGTAATAGGAGCGACTGACTTTTTTCGTAAATCTGTGATTGTACCTTAATACATATCTTTAGTTCATTATAACTGTGATAAAAGTATACTCCTATAATAAAGGTAAGAGTTTATGATAAAAAATTAAAATAATTTTGATTAATTTGGTTTTTATTAATACTTTTCCTTAGTAGGCTCCCATTACCCTGGTCTCACAGAAATCACAGGGTGCTAGGTCGGGGCTATGTGCAGGATGGGTAACGAGTTGTACTTTTTCGGAAACTAAAATGACTTTGTTTTGTTGGCCATGTGTGAAGAAGCGTTATCATGATGTAGGAGAGATGAGTGTGTGTTTTTGTAACACCCTGGGTAAACATATGGTAGAATACCACTCAGCGTTAACACTCTTTTAATCTTCAAGTGGAATTGTGCAGATGGGACTCGTGGCTGAGAAGAAACTTTTGTTGGCCTGTTCTCATTTTCAAACACCCATTCACAAGGTTGCTTTTTTTTCTCGGGTTCAAAACAATAAATCCACGTTTCGTCTCCTGTGACAATGTCATAAACAGCATTAGTATGTCCGTGATCGTACTTCAGTAGCACCATTCCACGCGAGTCCGCTTCTGCTCCGTTGTCAGTTCATGAGGGATCCAACGACAACAAAGTTTCTGAACTTTTAATTCTTTGTGTAAAATTTTCTGAAATTGGCTCATACCAATCCCCAATAGCCCTCGAATTGTCTCATAGGTAATCCGCGGGTTTTCTTCAATTAGCCGCTTAGCACTCCACCAACCCGCATTGGAGCAGCGTGGTGGAGTATGCTCTAGGCCTCCTCAGTAATGAGGAGAGACCCGTGCTCAGCAGTGGGCCATTAATGGGTTGTAGCCAGCCGCTTAGCAGTAGTCACATTATTTTCGTTGACGGCAGTTGAAGGCCGGCCTTCACGAAATTCGTCATGTAAAGAAACCCGACCTCTCAAATTCAGCAAACCATCGCCTCACGGTACTCAGGGAAGGGAAGGGGTTAGTGGCCAACCCAGTGTCGAAAGTTTTCAAGCCGCCCGAAGGCCTCCGACACGGCTTAACGACTGCTATCAATCGATAACAACCGGGACCGGCGGCTTTACGTGCCCTCCGAAGAACGGAAGCGCTCAAGAAATTTTTGCCACTAGCGGTCACCCATCCGACTACCGACCGCGCCCGCTGTTGCTTAACTTTGTCGATCACTTAGGATCGACGCAAACCGCCGGGCTATGAGCGCTTCAACCGCCGGGCTATGAGCGCTTCAATATTAAAAATCAATCCTTCCATTAACCAGACCGCCTACTCCTAAACAATGCCACTTTTACTGATTCAGAATGTACCCGCTGAATCCAGAAAAATCGCGATAGATACTAACATAAATAAATAAGTCGTATGTAGCACTACGATGAATTTAATTTTAGAGTTTATTCAATAAAAGATAAGGGTGAAGATAGTACTGCTGTGTGATATGACTGACAATTTTCTTGTGATCACCCATGATTGTGTTATAACCCTTAACCTTAGTGCATTAATATTGTGTAAATGGGACCGAAATGTAAATAAAAAACATGTGTCTATGTACACAAATTTTAATTTATTTGTTTAAGGGCCAGAGGATTCACAAAATAAAATTGTAAAACAGTTTTAAATTAATAAAGAATTATTATTATTATTATAGATAAACAGACAAAATTAAAAAAAAACATTGTTTTGTGTTTCTTTGGGTTCTTAAATATATTTGCCATGTACAGAAAAGGCTATATAATGTACAGCATAATTACAAAAATACAAATAAAAGTATTACAGCATATTTATTAATTGGGCACAAAAAGCGATCGTATCGCAAACTAGCGAATTCTTTGAGATAAGCTTTTAACATTGAAATTTCAAGTGTTCAATTATTAAACGATGCCGCGGTGGCCAACTACCCCTCAGTTTAGGGTTCTTCTACTCTATTAATTTAGTTCAATTAAATAACATACAGACCTAATTTTAAACTTGTGTTAGACTCTCTTGTTCTATAAAAAGCGAGAAAAGCTCACCAAAATAGAAGGAACAGCGCCGTCGCCGTCGTGTAACCTTACCACATTAAGAGTTCTGTTGAAACTTGCTTCAACAAAATGTAATGAGCACACAAACAAATTTTTAAGGCCAGGGTTTATGTTTTCTGGCCCAATTATTTCTAGCCACTTCTTTTTTAACGATTTATTTGAAGGTAATCTATTGAATAAAAACAATTATTATTTCAACTTTCTTCAGCGTCATTTTAAATTATCGATATATCGAATATCGATATTTTAACACTTTCTACCCTAAGTGTCATTGAAATGTAAACAAACAGGCTACTCAAATATATAAAATAATGATGTAAAAACCCAACGAAACATTAACAAGCCTACGTAATCCTCGCACAGATCTACATGTAGCAAAAACAATATATCAATATCATTCAGATATTCAACAAACAACGAAAACTGATACTCACTTGTGTAAAGTTAATTTTGGGTGAATTTATTGACGTGACAACGTCTTATAAATTGGTTTGCCGGGTGGCACTTCAAGAAACTGCGTTAGTAGCTCCGCTCACGTTATGCGCTTACAATGAGAGCGAGTGAGAGGCACGCGTCCCTTCCACTCGGGCATGGTTAGCCCGCCTAAGAGCGAGAGAGACAGACATAAAAAGTGAAAGGCACGCGTCCCTTCCTCCTTAACATTACTTATGGTAGCTACGGCGTACACACGTTGGCGTGTTTCAGAAAATGGTACAGCGCCATCTCTGGAGAAGTAGAGTAATCTCGTTTGTTACCTCACTTAGTTGTGACTAATGGTTAATGGTCTAACGGTTAGCAGCGCTAGATGGCGGATGGTGTTACAATGTTTTAAATATAATTCTTTGTATAAATAAATGTTTTAAATTGTTACTATTATTTTTCATCCTTCTTCCTACTATACGAATGAATATTCACATTAAAATTATTTTACCACTCAAAGTCGTTGTCACGTAAAACTTTCGCCCGTATACCGACTTTACAGGCAACCAATTTTTATTATCGTCACTGTCAGTCGACCATTCATTCCTTTCACAATGGCGGTTTTAATTTTTTTTTCCTGGCTCCACATTGTAGTATACCACACCTCATTATGTTTAAATGTTTTTGTTTTGCTTAAAAGACACCACAACACCTCCTATCAATGCCTATTTTAATATATTTTATAGTTTTGGGTTTATTTACTATTTTGTTTGACACAAGATGTCATGTACAATAAATGGCCGGCCTGCTACAACGTCAACCAGCTAATGAGGTTAAGGATTAGGGCGTCTCTATCTAAGTAGGTATATCTCTAACCTATCTCTATGGTTGAGACAGCTTCGGGTACCTATGTATTTTTTATTGTTGTTGAAGTGCATTCCTCATAAATCTGATAGTTATTTAGTATGCGCCATTTTTTTTTCTTAAATTGACGTTTTGTGAGGTTGACAACTGAAAATAAAACTAAAATTTTCCTAATTGTGGTGGTTTCATTTTAAATATTTTAATGTTCTCAAAGTCTTAAGCTTGTCTTAAGTCTATATACAAAACTAACTTATATGCATTTTTTTGAGAGTCCATTCGAGTTCTGGTTAAGATTACTTTATTGAAAAATAGGCTATACCTCAGACCAATAAATAATAGACGGCGTGCCGTGAACAAAAGCGTGAAGCCGGCAAAAAGTACGCCTCGCCTTGTAATACACACGGCGGCACTCACACCAAAACGACTTTTGTGTTCTAAATAATAAAAAATAAATGAAGCTTTGTGTTCCAAAAAATAAAGTTTAAATTTGTTCTAGTTCAAACTGTCAACATAGGGCATTCTATTGGTTCCGATGTGTGTTTTAGGCACACTTTTGCCGGCTTCACGCTTTTGTTCACGGCACGCCGTCTATACTTTATTGGTCTGAGGGCTATACAATTACGTATGTTTTGATACCAAAAAAATGTACGCAATAAGTATAGTTTATACAAAAATCTTAAAATAATCCAAATTATTTTTACAAATGTCGCTCCTGTATAATTTGCTTATTTTGACTTGTGTTACTTTTGTATTTAAGGAGCGATGTATACTTTTTCCACACAATAATTATATAAAATAAACTTAAGCAGACGTAACATTTATTTTACCACTAAAGCAGTTTAAGCAGGGGCGTTAGCCATAATTATTTGCCGTACCAGTGGCGACCCTGGGCCACAGGGGCCTCCAACTTGCGTTAGCCATAGACATACATAATATAGACCTTGCACGTTCGAATGTGTGTCAAGTTGTAACAATCCAATTTTGAATTGAATCGGTTTGTGAGTGAAGTTGGCGCAATGGAAATTTGTTACTATATTTGAAAACGAACAGATTACATAGTGATATCTCGCTTCCGCGTTTGGAAGTTTTAGTCGTGCTGTCTCTGTCACTCTTACATAATATGTCACGCGCCATTTTACTAAAGTTATTATTTTAGAAATAGTGAAAATAATTTACAATTGAATGTTTACATAATGAAATGTGATTCCTTTGGACTTTATTTGTGTTTCTTGAATTGTTAGAATATTTTTGAAGGCACAGGAAGACATATTTTCTACATTTGCGGACGTAATTACCTGAAATCAATCGATTGATGAAATTTAATCGATTTGAATAAAATTTATTATTATATTATTAACATTAATATTCATAAATTTATTTTTATGTTAAGATCACTATACAATGATAATAATTATTATTATTTTGGAATATGTGCATCTCAAGAATTGTTACCCGTTGTACCTAAAAAAAGGAATTTCCTTATGCATGTTGTGTTTGCCTGTAATAGGTTGTGCACGTAGTTGTTAATATCATTGTCTGTATTAAATCCAATTATTCGTGTAACAATTGTTGGCAGACCTAAAATAAAAATAAAATAAATAAAAATAAAATCAATTTTGCGTAAGGAAGATGTGTAACTCGCTGCTATCTACAACAGACTGACTTGATCAATCACTCAATCACACAACCTAATGTTGACCACTCGTCGTGCGCCTTATGTATGTTACGGGCGCATCTTTACTTTCTACATCCATGGCGTTAGCAATAATTAATAAAAACTCAATTTTTTTGTAGTGAGGACTGTCATTATTATCCATAGAGCCAGGATGTTTAGGCAATAAATTTAAATAAGTAACCAAAAAATTAAGGAGGAGAACATGGGGGTATCCAGCTCCTGATACAGTGAAGGCAAATCGATTTACCGAGGAAGGTTTTTAAGAGTACAGCCACATATTATGTGTATTTAACCCGTGAATATAAAAATGTAACCCTTTTATAAGAATTATAACTATATTGTCATATGAATACTAAACGAAAAGATATAAATACTTACATCAAATATAATTTATTTGATAAAGGATAATGCCCAAGAATGTATGGACTAAAAACCCGGAGTCGATTAAATCGATTTATGTTTAGTAAGGTAGAATAAACATACTAGATCCCGAATCCAATAATTTTCTTCGATGAAACAATCGCCAAGTTCTAAAAAAAATCGTAACTGACTATAGTTTTATAAACTTTTAAGTACCGACGTGCGGTCTGAGAGACCGCGACAGGTACTTAAGTTGTTAGTTTACCCCTTTCCCTGCACAATAGCGATCCCCGCGTTTAAGTAGCTGCATGATTAGTAACCACGGTGGCATCGGAACACTCAGTATTGTCGTCGTGCCCGTATTTGGTGAGTAATTACGATTTTAAATTCCGTTGCGGTCTCTCAGACCGCACGTCGGTACTTAAGTAAGTTTATTGTTTTATATTTTGTTCTAGTAAACTGTTATTTTTACAGATTTTATGAACCATGGATACACCAGGGACTTCCGGTAGTAAAAGAAATAGTTGTGCGACAGATTTACAGCATTCAAAGAGATCTCGTATGTGTATAAGTACATTGAATCCAAATAGTGAGCGAGTGATTGAGAGTTGGCTTGCAGATGAAGATTCGACTGGATCCGAGTTTGATGACATCATCGATGGTGAAGATTTTTGTCCGGAGCACAGTGAGCACAATACGGATACAAGTACCTACTGATATTTCTGATATTGAAGAAACTCAACCCGAACACCTGGAAGCGTCGTCGTTGTCACCAGATTGCGCTTAGAATTTAACGTGTAGTTTGACAGTGGACATTTTTTTTCCCGTAAGGTTTATGTTCCTACAATTTTTTTTTTCTAATAGTTTCATAAGTTGTAAGTAAGAAATACTATTTTTTGTTATGCTGAGGGGAATATTTTTTGTGTGTTTATGTTTTTAAATCGAACAGTCTGATTATTTTCTAAAATTGAAGCCAAATATTGTTATAGTTTTATTTTCAAATATTTAATTAAGTTGATTACCTACTATACTTATTTTTACTTAAAATCCTTTATTTTTCATCATAATGCAAGGACAAATATTTAACTCATAACTTTCATTTAAAAACCCGAGATTATATGGGCGGTCTCTCAGACCTCACATCGGTACTAACGTTACAAAAAATGCACGTCGATACTTAAAGGTAAATCTTGATAATAATTAGAACGGTTTTACAAACGATATTGTGACGAATTGTGCATAATAATAAGAGTAAAGTACATTTATACATATTTGATGATTATTATACTAATACAATGTAAAGCGGAAGAGTTTGTTTGTTTGAACGCGCTAATTTCAAGACTACTACTGGTCAGATTGGAAAGAATCCTTTTGTGTTGTATAGTCCATTTATAGAGGAATGCTTATAGGCGAGACGACATCACGCTACGACCAAAAGGAGCGGAGCAAAAAGTTTCCAGAAGCAAAGCAAAAGCATAGCGTGTTGTTATATAGCCTATAGCCTTCCTCAATAAATAGGCCATTCAAAACAAAAATATTTTTAAAATTCGAACCAATACTTTCTGAGATTAGCGCGTTCAAACAAACACAGAAACTCTTCTGCTTTATATTATTAGTCTAGATAGTTCACATTATGTATTCTGCATCTCTTTCACGAGTGAGCAACAACACAATAACAAAACAGTGAACCATTTATTCAACGTACTTTGCTTTACTTATAGAAATTGTTGGATGCTGTTTTCCTGTTCGGTTATAGTTTTATGCGAAACGAGGGGCGTATTTGCGACCTCTTAGTTATGGTCTACTTTGCTGTTCATAGATTTTTTTAATCGACTCTGGGTTATTTTTGAGCATCCTCCTTTGTGATTGTAACCACAGTAGGCAGGCAAAGTAAATATTGCATAGTAGGTAGGTATGTAATATGTAATTCAATGCATGAATAATTTAACATGCGATTACTTTGTCGAGCTATAACCAACGCATAAACTCATAGAAAAGAGATGACACAGATTTATACGAGAAATTGCAATGAAATCTATGATTCACACAACATAATTTACTGTTTACTGATATATGATATGATTGGTGATGGGAATTGATCGAAAAGCCATTAGTCACCCTCACTCTTGGGGATAGCCCCTCGCTTTGAATTCATTATCGAAGTAAAGTCTTCGCTATGTAGGTAAATGACTGGCGTTCAAATGATCTTACACGTTCAATTGAATCAATGCGTGAACAGATATTTATTAACAACAAAGTAGAGAATACAATATTCTGCAATGTAATGGAAATTAAACATAGAGATTCTGCATAAAACATTAGCACCCAACAATAACTGAACATAATACTTAAGTATATGAAAATAACATTGTATATATAATGTAATAGATAAAAATAAATCTGAAAATGAATATTATTATTAATAAGTATAAAATATTAAAAACAGACAACATAGAATTTACCTATTGATTCAAATATATTATTTGAATTTATTGTATATACCAAGTACCTGTAACGTTATCAACAGAAGAACAAAAACAAAGGAAAAGATAGTACCTGCCCATAGAAAGTGAAAACAAGTTCCAAAAATGAATACAAGAGGAGCTGAAAATCTACTTAACAATCACTTAACTGACAATGAAAATCATAATTATATATCAAGAATAGTTGCAGAAGAAGACAACGTAGTTCAAGTGTCAGGTGATGGCAAGTATCATACCTTGACCTTGGTTCCCATGCCCACAGGGGGTAGTGACGAAACAAGAAACGATGTTGAAGAACAAAAGGAAACACAGAAAGGACCAAACCATAGTGAATCAGATCATGAAGAAGTAGGGATCGAAAAGGATTTAAGCTTCGGTGAAGACGAGTCTTTATGTAACAATCTAATTGAAAGTGGTAACAAGTATCGCAATAATATGATGTGGGAGGATCTTCGACCTAAATTTTATTGCACTAGTTGCGATTTTGGCAGTAATAAGCGCTATCTTCTTTTACGTCATTTAAAAACTCATGAGAGGCAAAACCGGAATAGTGAAAAAATTGATTGTGTTAAAGATGAAGAGGAACCCTTAGCTGATGTGGTCAAACAGTGCAGCAATAAATATGATGTTGATACTGATGAGGACGAATTAAAACGTACATTTGAATGTAACCAATGTAATTACAATACAAACAGGAAATATCTCCTTTTAAGGCACGCCAGGACCCATTCGGGAGACCGGCCTTATAAGTGCAAAATTTGTGAACGCGGTTTTTCAACCGGATCTTCGCTGCAGGCTCATATTAATATGCACTATGGAGTGAAGAAAAAAAAATGCAAGTACTGTTCGACATCTTTTACAACATCAGGTGAGTTGCAAAGGCACCTGAAATACAAGCATACAGGGGAAAAACCACACAAGTGCAACGAATGTGATTACGCGGCCGTTGAGCGTAGCAAACTGCTACGACATAAGCGGTACCATTCCGGGGAACGCCCCTATCAATGTCAACATTGTACTTACGCTTCACATGATACCTCCCAGCTAAGACGACACACGAGAAAACATACAGGAGAAAAACTCTATAAATGCGATCACTGTAACGCTGCTTACGCGAAATCCACCTCGCTTAAACTGCACAAACGTGTTCATGAATCTTCAGGAGCTATATTGTAGGTAGGTAGGTAGTTAGGTACTCTTAAGCATGGTGCGCAGTGAACGTTAACGTTACATATTTTGAATTTAACAAATTCAAAAAAGGTACACTAACACTAACCTACTCTCACCTGTGTCAATTTAAAATTAATTCATAAATAATATGAATGAATCCTTTAGTTTTTAATATTGTTGAGTACGCTTAAAAAAGCTTTACATTTATGTATTTCATTAGTTTTATTATTTATTCAATTAGTTTCAACGCTACAAAGAATTTGGTACTAAGTAGGTACTTAAGTATGTTTTATATTTCACTAGCGAACCGCCCTCGCTTCGCTTCGGGACCCGTAAGTATCAACCGCGTAGGTCCCGCTCCCGTAGGAATTTCGGGAAGATAATAAACTATCACCAAAATTAATTCAGGTTAAATTAAATTAAACTTAGAAATAAAGCTTACGACAAAATAATAGCAAAGTAGCAAAGGATCACAGCAAGATTAATTCAGATTAAACTTGGAAACGCGGCAAGTTTGGTATGGCAGTGGGTTCGACCAAATTTGATTACCATAAAAACGGTTCTAGTGTGTTAATCTTAAAAGATAGACATATACTGTCGTGGACGTTTTTTTAGATCATTTCAAGAGGAATAATTCTTTCATACATATATTTTTGGTATCTTGAATCGTTTTCGCAACGCATGCAACGAAAGCCCTCGAGAATGAATAATTTTCCCCGTTTTTTCCACATTTTCCATTATTTCTTCGCTCCTAATTGTTGCAGCGTGATGTTATATAGCCTATAGCCTTCCTCGATAAAAGGTCTATTCAACACAAAAAAAAAATTTCAATTCGAACCAGTAGTTCCTGAGATTAGCGCGTTCAACCAAACAAACAAACTCTTCAGCTTTATAATATTAGTATAGATGAGGATTCACAGGATAATAAGTCCATAAAAGCATGTTTCTCATATCTATAAAATTGTATTTATCGGCAAATCATACATTTGAGAATGATACCAAATTGTTTTTTAGACATTACATATGTACCTATTTATCATTGTTGTCAGTCAGCGCCACACTCAACATAACGCAAGGTTGCTCGAAGCAATTTGAGTTGCGGTAAAATTATCAGGCGCTATAAAGCATCGAATTTATGTTTAGTCTATTTTTATATTATTTATATACCCAATTTTGTCATATCATATGAAAAAATAAATTCTCTATTTGATTGTAGATAAGTATACGACCTTAGTTTGCTTTGAGTAACTAGCCTAAGCTTTAGTACCTATCCATCAAAACTAGCAAGAACAAACAGAAAGGTAAACTGTAAAATTAACCGACAGAAAATATTAGATATTATACATAATCTAAGTAAGTAAATCTTTGATGTAGTTTTTCTCAAATATCTTCCATGCATTTTGGACAGTTGGAGTTTTGAAATATGTATGTACCTAATCTTATTGTAGGTACCTACGCAATATTATTGTATTTAATAAATTGCTGTGTGTATAGGGTATTTCAACAAGAACTTTGTTTTTCAATTGCAACAAACACCGACAATATGATAGTTTTGACATTTATTTTTTCGATGTATTCTTAGTAGATGTATAGATGTATATAGAATACGTCGAAAAACTACATGTCAAAACTATCATGTTGTCGGTGTTTGTTGCAATTGAAAAACAAAGTTCTTGTTGAAACACCCTATATAAATAGCCGTAGTGACGCACAATAATTAGTATTTAACAGGCAAATTTAAGAATTTGTTTAAGCAAATACGGCAGATTTTTCTACTTTGACAACTTTTTTACTTTTTACTTAAACATTTACTTGATTAGCAGCAATGGTTTGGATTTGGATTCATTACGTAGATTAGCGACTGTAGCGACATCTATTTAATGCTGTTTTAGAAGTAGCTAGTCATTGCTAATTATGTCATTTATAAATTAATGAAGCTCAATGACCTACCAAGTAAGTAATCACGTTTTTATATTCTTGTAACACTTTAAAAGGATAAATTATTGTTAATAAAAAATCTCGTACAGTGCCCGGCAAGAAATAATGCACATCGGTATTCAGAAAGAGATAATCGGTTCGTTACGGCTTTGTAGAGCGTTGTCTCTCTCGCACATTGCACTAATAATGCAATATCTATTAAGAACTGTGCCTCTATTATGAGTTGTTGTAGTAAACGTAAAGGACGTTACTATTGCAGTTGACGTTTAGAATTTGTATGAGAATTGTAGTTCAGTATCGTAACCACTAGAGGCGCTGTACGGATTCTCATACAAATTCTAAACGTTAACTGCAATAGTAACGTCCTTTACGTTTACTACAACAACTCATAATAGAGGCACTGATAAAGCACCCTGTCAAGTACTTATAATAATGAAAATATTGATGTTCCATTGGAGGTTTTAACAACTCTTTATATTTATTTACTAGAGAACCGCCCTCGCTTCGCTTCGGGACCCGTAAGTATCAACCGCGTAGGTCCCGCTCCCGTAGGAATTTCGGGAAGATAATAAACTATCACCAAAATTAATTGAGGTTAAATTAAATTAAACTTAGAAATAAAGCTTACGACAAAATAATAGCAAAGTAGCAAAGGATCACAGCAAGATTAATTCAGATTAAACTTGGAAACGCGGTAAATTTGATTACCATAAAAACGGTTCTAGTGTGTTAATCTTAAAAGATAGACATATACTGTCGTGGACATTTTTTTAGATCATTTCAAGAGGAATAATTCTTTCATACATATATTTTTGGTATCTTGAATCGTTTTCGCAACGCATGCAACGAAAGCCCTCGAGAATGAATAATTTTCCCCGTTTTTTCCACATTTTCCATTATTTCTTCGCTCCTAATTGTTGCAGCGTGATGTTATATAGCCTATAGCCTTCCTCGATAAAAGGTCTATTCAACACAAAAAAAAAATTCAATTCGAACCAGTAGTTCCTGAGATTAGCGCGTTCAACCAAACAAACAAACAAACAAACAAACTCTTCAGCTTTATAATATTAGTATAGATGAGTGAACGCGACCGTCTTCTACCGAATTCGAGAGAAAAGTGACAAGTCAGCGGTAAGTAAGACTGTGTAGTAAGGATGTAGGGGTTGAGTTTTAGGGTTCCGTAGCCAAATGGCAAAAAACGGAACCCGTATGTAGATTCGTCATGTCTGTCTGTCCGCCAACAGCCACTTTTCTCTGAAATTATAAGAACAATATTGTTGAAACATGGTAAAAAGATGTATTCTGTGAACCGCTTTAAGATTTTTACACAAAAATAGAAAAAAATATAATTAATTTTGGCGGTTCCCATACTCAGAACTGAAACTTCTTCAAAAATGATTTATTGAGGTTTCTAGTACCTATAATTTTTTTCTAAATTGAATAGTTTGCGCGAGAGGCACTCCCAAAATGTAAAAATGTGCCCCCCCTGTAACTTCTAAAATAAGATAATGATAAAAGTAAAAATAGTAGATTGTATAACAAGCAAAGTAATATTTTTATGGCGAGGGCGCTTTTTTGAATCCAGAACGAAGTGAGGGATTCTAGAGTAGAATCCCGAGCGTAGCGAGAGATTCTTTAGTAGAATCCTGAACTAAGCGAGGGATTCAAAGCACGTCGCCCGAGCCAAAAATGTTTGCTCCCGAGTGATACACTCTACTTTTCACCCCCCCTCCCCCTATGAGAAAATAAAAGGCGCCTTAAATTCAGGAATTATATTTTCACAGTCACTTAAAGAATTGGTTTTTCAAAATAAAACCATGAATTTCTAACAATCCGAACTGAATTAAAAAAGTGCGCGGAAAAGATAATTGCGGCGCACTTAATTAAAAAAGTACGTAAAGTAGTAATAGTTATTTAAATAAAGAGGACGAAAAACTCATTCTCGCCCGCTAAAAGTTTCTAATAGAAAACATCAATTTGGGCGCACTTAAAGGCCAACCAAGTTGTCTTTTTCAAATACCTAAGTAGGTGGGATGAAAAATGTATTATGTGCATTACCATGTAAACTTCCACCAATAAATGGTTTGAACGAGATCTAGTTAGTATTTTTTAAATATATTGTCATAAATCGTTAACCGCAATTTACCTTTCATTTAATAAATAATTTTCATTCGAATATAATTTTCATTCGAATATTTTTTTTTGAAGTTATACTTCTTTTGGCGCGATGGAGAAAAATGATGAGAGTGAATTTTTACGATGCGCGCGCACACCGACACCTAAATTTAACAGCATGAAGTTAGGCGCTTGAAATTTTACGATGCGCGCGCAGCAGTATGAAGTTGCCGGCTAACAACTCATATTGGCCTTTGTCAATGTAAAGTTGCAACGTGCACACCGATAGATGGCGTTAGGAGCCTAAAAATTTTTATTTATAACCAGCCAGGTTTGTTTTGACTTGTTTGTGACACATTGACATGACATAATATGCAAAGACTAGCTAAAGATTAATGCCATAACACTATCAAAGTTATCGCTAAATACCTACTCGACTAAATAAAATTTCTCTAAACCGAACGATACCAGCGACGTTGAGACTGAAAGATTCAGAGTTGCAACGTGCACACCGATAGATGGCGTTAGGAGCCTAAATTTTTTTATTTATAACCAGCCAGGTTTGCTTTGACTTGTTTGTGACACATTGACATGACATAATATGCACAGACTAGCTAAAGATTAATGCCATAACACTATCAAAGTTATCGCTAAATACCTACTCGACTAAATAAAATTTCTCTAAACCGAACGATACCAGCGACGTTGAGACTGAAAGATTCAGAGTTGCAACGTGCACACCGATAGATGGCGTTAGGAGCCTAAAATTTTTTATTTATAACCAGCCAGATAGTTTAGGATGACTATTAGTGATTATGCTACCATTCCATCAGTATTTTCTTAAGACGTTGTCACGTTCAACTATCGTCAGTAAACCGACTTTACAGACAACCAATTTTTTTTAGTATAATTAATACTAAATATTATGAAATTATTAACGTTGAATATTTATTATTTAATGATGCCAAAGAAGTATAACTTCTTACGCGCGTACATGTACACGCAATTTATTTATAATAAGTTAAGTACTTGCTGCTACAGAACCCTTCATGGGCGATTCCGTCTCGCACTTTGCCAATTTTTTTATCTGTCTGGCTAGAATCATCCTGTTGTATCGTTTTCGTAAATATATTTACTTAAATCTGCCAATTTTTCTGGTAAGTAAGTACCTACCTAAAAACGTCGATAAGATAATGGAAATAGTAATATAAGTTATTAAAATATACCTATGCAAGAAAACTGTGAAAACAAAATGTGAAAATTAGTCACGTTTATAAACAGTTTCCGTTACGGAACCAGAATAAATTTTTCATAATATTGTCAAACCACTATGAACTATGACCCCGCAAAAACACTTCCTGATTGATAGGTAAATAACCAGTTATACGAAGATATATTTTTTCGTAGCAAGCTACGAAAAATGGTTAGGGGTGCTACGTCTGTACTATATTTATATTTATACTCATGTCAAAGGTATTCTTATCACGAACTTGATGATTATTTTAAACCAATATACCTATACAGTAGAATTCATTTATAACGACGTCGCTTATAACGACTAACCGTTTTTAGCGTCGATATTATTTACTCAAGTTCGGTACTGAGTAAGTTAGATACTGAGAAAATGTAACCGTTTAGTGCGACTCCGGTTTGAGCGACAAACCGTTTATAGCGACCATTTTTTACGATAATTCGTCCGTTTAAAGGACTTCGCACATTACAACGACTCCACGCCAACGCGGTTACGGAGCAACTCAAATGTAAGCATTCAATTATGATCCTTATATCTTAGGCGTTACGGTTGAATTTCGAGTGTACACTTAGAAAACGTGGATTACTCCCCACCCTCTGCTCACCGACGCCGTTCACACTCGAAATTCAACCGTGACGCCTAAGATATAAGGATCATAATTGAATGCTTACATTTGAGTTGCTCCGTAACCGCGTTGGCGTGGAGTCGTTGTAATGTGCGCAGTCCTTAAAACGACGCGCCGTGTTTTGTTTCAATTTAGGTAACAAATGACCAATACCTCGGCCCCCTTACTTTCCCCGCGCGCTTCACCGTTCAATTCTCCTTATTGGCGCGCGTAAATCACAGTGTGTTTGTCACCTGTTATGACAAGTTCATAAAGCGCCATAAAATGAGTTCTGTGAAGAGAAAGTGTTTTACAATTGAAGAAAAGAGTGCAATATTACACAGATTAGAAGCTGGTGAATCAAACGCGACCCTCGCAAAGGAATTTGGCGTATCTCATTCTACAATATCAACAATAAAGAAGAATAAATACAAGATCGAGCCGCTATTTAATGCCATTGTTTTGAAATGCAAACGTGTAAGAACTTCTACTCATGAGCAGTTGGATAAGGCATTGTTACAGTGGTTTAAGCTTCAGCGCGACCGGGGAATACCTCTTAATGGACCTCTGCTACAAGAGAAAGCAAATTTTTTTGCTAGACAGTTAGACATGCAAAATTTCATATGTTCCATGAGTTGGATAAACCGTTTTAAAGTAAGACACAACATCGTCAGTGGAAAGATTGTTGGCGAGTCTTTGTCAGTACAACAGAGTGATGTACACGATTGGTTAGAAAAAGTTTGGCCTACTCTACGTGCTCAATTTAGTGATGATGAAATTTTTAATGCAGATGAGACCGGGTTGTTTTATAAATTAACCCCAGACAAGACGTTGAAATTTAAAGGTGAAAAATGTACAGGAGGAAAATTATCAAAGGAGCGAATAACAGTGATGGTGGCAGCCAACATGAGTGGCACAGCTAAAAAAAAACTTCTCGTAATCGGGAAATCTCAACGTCCCAGATGTTTTAAGAATGTACGGCATTTGCCAGTGGATTATGAGAGCAATCGAAAAGCCTGGATGACTGGTGACATTTTTACCAAATGGGCACGCGCATGGGATCGTGAACTTACGAAAAAGAATAAGAAAATAATGCTGTTAGTTGACAACTGTCCTGCACATCCCCATATTGCAGACTTGAAAAGCATAACCCTAGTATTTCTGCCTCCAAACACGACATCAGTGTTGCAACCCATGGATCAAGGGATCATTCGAGCTTTGAAAGCACATTTTCGTAAAAACCTTGTTTTAAAAATGATCCAGTTTCTAGATGGCGGATGCAGTAGTGTTGAGTGCCCGAAGATCACTGTTCTTGACGCTATTCTAATGATTCAAGATGCCTGGACTCAACTCAAGCAAGGAACAATTTTTAACTGTTACAAACATGCTGGTTTTGTCCGAAGCAATGTAGAATGTACCATAACTTCAGATGATTTTAACGAAGAAGACGACGTACCGCTGAGCATTTGGGCGAAGGCTATTGATAAGCATCAGTTACCCATAACCCATAACAAACGAGGACTTTGAACAATACGCGCGTGTCGATGATGCTGTCGCCACTTGTGAAGAGCCGTCTGATGAAAACATTGTGGATAATATCATCGCCGATGACGCGAATAGCAAAGATAGCGACGGTGATGATGACGAACCAGAATTTGATCCAACATTGAGTGTATCTGAAGCTCTGAAGGCTGCGGAAACGCTTAATGTATTTGTTCAGACTAACTTTGATGATGACCATATGAAAACAATGATGTCACGAATTCACAATGCTGTCCGAAGTTCTTACTACCGAACAAAAGTCTGTCAAAAACAAACCCAAATAACAGATTTCCTACGTTAGTGACAGTATTACAGTACATTATGTACCTATGTTTGTAATTTGGTATGTACTACTTATTTGTGTACATATAAGAATAATTAAAATAAACATATGTAACTGATTCCTACAACATGTTTTATTTACCTAAATAGGAAAATCAAACTTTCGCTCTTATAATACATATGTACATAATTACATACATATGTAAATATCCGTTTTATACGTCATCCGGTTAGTACGACATAATATCGCCGGTCCCTTGAAGGTCGTTATATCCGGATTCTACTGTATATTATTATAACCTAGGTATATCTTGCTCACGACATGACTTTTATATAACATTTTAGCTATAAGTACAATCAGTAAATACTTAATGTAAATATTGGTAACTTACCTAACAAAACAAGCTTCTTCGAAGTTTGTTGTCGCTTCATCCTCCAAAACCACTCAAAGTAAGTATTCGTACAAGCAAATGTGATATTCGACTTACGAAAAGTATTTTTAAAAAATCAACTTCGAATAAATTTCATTGCACATAAATCAAGATAACTTAAGTACCTACGTAATATTTTTAATACTAACAATAATTAAAATAAAACAAAATGGCAATAGTCGTTAAACTCAGCAGACAGGGTCATATTATAACCGACAGGTCTACAGGGCCGTCATTCGTCAATCTAAATACGCAGTACGCTAAGCAAACTACATTCATTTTTCTGAAGGAAAAACCTTGTATGTCACATTGGTCGTAGGCAAGCGATACATACAGGGTAAAACTAAATCATTAGACCTTACCTAGATAAGTATTGTGACGCACGTTCCTAGAGTAGGACGTATAGTTAAGTAAATAAAAAACGTCGTAACAGATACGATAACACCACACCATACAATAAAGTAAGTATATTATAGCTTAAAGGACCGTTAAGTTTTGAGATGTAATAATTTAAAGGGAGAGATTTTTGTCTGAAAAAACGAATTACATAATTTAGATATTTTCTGATGAGATTATAACTTTGATATCATTATTAAATTATTACGTATCTATAGAATTTTTAATGGCAATGATTAACTATAAATGACTCTGCTTTAACTTAAATTTAACCCAAAATAAACTCAATTAATGATTTTTTAACAACTAAAAGTGATTTCAACGTGGATAAGATTGTAACTCCAAAAGTTTAGATGTAGACTAAGCTATACAAGCAGTAGCTCTAGATTAAATAAAAAAAAGAATTTATCGAATTCGGTTTATCCATTACAAAGCTACGCGGTAACAGACTTAAAAATACAGATGAATCTAGAGCCTCCTCCTTTTTTTGAAGTCGGTTGAAAATAGTCTAACTATGAGGTAAAATACAATTAAAAGATGTCAAACGGATGGCGCTATAAAAAGGCTACCTAGTCGTAATTGAATCAAACTTTCACATTTCACTATATCGCTCATTCACAAGAAGGACGTCACATCTCAAAAAACTAAAATTTTGAGTTAAATATACACAGAAGATTAGAATTTTTAACTTTATTTATTGTAAGAACGTCTTAACAATCGGCCGTCAAATGAGGGAGTGAGACAGGTTGTGTCATTTTTTATCGATCTTGCTCTTGCGCTACGCTTTTTTAAACACCGGCACATTTCAGTTGCTACGAGTTTGAAGAAGTGGGAACATGTGCAATTTTAGTGAAAATACATCATAATTCTTGTTATGTCGAGCTTTTTGAAAAGGTAAGTAAAAACTCATTTTATAACTTTATAATAGAACGACTTATCAAAATTTGTGTCGTTGTTTATCTAGAATTTTCTTCTGATATTATAGGTTATACTTTGTGTTGTGTCGTTATTGATAATATTATACATTTATTTCATTTGAACTATATCCTCTTAATACGTTATAAATAATAAGTAATTGTACTAGTGTAAATTCTTTAACGACATATTTCGTACAAAAACATTATAGATACTAAAAGCTGGTATTGAATATTTAAAGTATATTAAGTTATGACGTTACTAACAATATTTATTTGTTTTTTAGACTTGATTATTACGAACTATCAACTATGCCTGGTAACAGAGGAAGAAAAACATAAGCGTTTAATTGCATCTAAAAACGATAATAGTAAAAATAAGATAACAGGTTTTTCTTTATTTTTCATTTTATGCTTTAATAATGTAAATAAACATAATATTTCTTCCGTTTTTTCAGTGAATGAAGAGGGTTGCAAAAGAGATTCAAATTGTAACATGGATTTAAATACAAAATAGATAACTCAACTGCAACTCCTCGGTAGAGATCAAGCTACACTAGCTACCCCTGTTCTTCTACTAGTAGCACTAATAGCTCTTTTAAATACGTGGAAAAAATGCACAGTGAGGACGAAGATGGTTTTACTCGGGTTATTATATAAAAGAGCCATACCAAGTTTTTATGCTCCTTTTCCTATATTTTAATAGAAAATAATTCCCTATGATTTTTACAAGTTTCAATGATTTGTTTCATTTTAATATTAAGCTTTTACGTGATTAAATTATTTATAAGAATTGATTTTTTTTCATTTTATTGAAATGTTTTTATAGTTTTTAACCGACTTCAAAAAAGGTGGTTCTCAATTCGACCGTATAGATGTTTCTTTATGTTTGTTCAGCGATTTTTTTGGTTGTTTGTTATTTTGGCCTATTTTGATAATTCTTTTTTGTTGGAAAGTGCCTAGATATTCCAGGAGTGGTCCTGTGATAAGGCCACCAGGATCTCATGATGGGATCTTAGAGAAATCAAGGGGAACTTTCGAAAATAATAAGGGGCGACTAAAATAGTAAGGGATGTGTTTGTTAATGTTTCCATTAAGTATAATAAAGCACTACAATTTCATGAACGTCTGTAGTCGATGTAATGAAGCAGAAAGACAGTCGAGGGAACTCCTCAACGATTTATAGCAATTATCTTGTGTTTGAGCTTGATTACTTCATAGTGCGGTGAACTTTACATCTAGATGGTTGGAATTGAGCTCCACATGGTGGGTAGTTTTTGAGTTATATCTGCTCGTCGATTTTGAATTCGGTTATTTTTTTTTTTGTAAAAAGCAATTATTATGACCGACTTATTTATTTTTATTTTATAAGAGTTCTTTGAATTTTGAAGGATATTTGAAGTTTATAATTTTTAAGAATTAGGCTGAGTTTTGTTACAAATGCAAAATAATTTTATAAATAGTCATATTTTATTTAAAATCATTTTTATTTTATAATGAGCTTCCGCCCGCGGCTTTGCTGCCATGGTATTCGCCTAAAATTCACCTCCCTAGCCCTATCCCCTTAGGGGATGAATTTTGATAATCATTTCTTAGCGGATGCCTACATCATAGTGGCATCATAGTAGTATCATGATAGCATGCCAATAGTATATCATTGTTTTTTTTTCTCTTTATTTTTTAAGGAGGGTTTTTCACCCCGATCGGTCCAGTAGTTTGGGCTGTGCGTTGATAGATCAGTCAGTCAGTCATCACCTTTGCGTATTATAATTATGTATAGATTTACAATATACTTACTGTTCTCTTTATACGTCCATGCTTACTGTCAATAATGACACAAGATGGATAATTAAAAGAAAAATAATTTATACTTTCTAGAAAAACGACACATCTTGTACTAGGTGACACTTAAAATTAAATTATAATAAAACTACCCACTTTTTACTCACAAATAAGACTGATTTAGTATGACAGATAAATGAGGAATAAAATAAATGTAGTAGTATCGCCTTCTAGTCCATACATTTTTTTTAATTAAATTTACAAAGTTAAAAACCTCGTTTCCCAAAAGTTAGTAATTTTTAGTTGTGACGTCCTTCTTGTGAATGAGCGATATATTTCCGACTACAGACTATTTTAGTCCATTCATCCATTGCGTACGCAAGAGAGACGTCGCAGTGTCTCTTTCGACCACCCAGGGAGTTGTTTTCGTAAAAAAGTTGCATACCTACTCCTATCCCTATAGGGTTGCCAACTTTTTTGAGAAGAAAAAAAGTATACAGTTGTCTGAATGGCGGAAAAATAAAGTATATGGAAGAAAAAAAAGTATTTATCAAATTTTATGTTTTATTGTCTTAATAATTCATATAATTCCTTTTTACAAAAAAAAATAGCCGACTTCAACATCAGATAACCAGATATAACCCAAAAACTACTCGCCAGATGGCGCTCAATTCAACCTACATAGGTGAAAACTCTCGTCACTACAAATTAATCAAACCCAAACACAAGAAAGTGCTGAACACCATTGAGGAGTTCCCTCGATTGTCATTCGGCTTCATCAAATCCACTCCAGACCTTCAATAAATTCTAGTGCTTTAATATAGGTACTTAATGAAAACAGTAAGAATACTAGTCACTCCTACAATTTTCGGAAGTTCCCCTTGATTTCTCTAAGACGCCATCATCAGATCATAGTATCCTTATTATGAGACCTCCCTTAGAATATCTACTTTCCAACAAAAAAAATATTGGCTGATAAACGACTCGTCCGGTCAACGAATGTCTTAAAAGACATTCTAGAGTGCGTGACCGAAATTGTAAGCGTTTTCTTCAGAAACGTGTTCAGGGTGCTTAGGGTGAAAACATACTAAAAGTCCTGACGTCTAGGGGGTAAGCCGGGGTGACAATGCCAATTTTTGTTTTTAGCAAATAACTCAGAAATCATGCGTCGTAGCGAAAAATGTTCTATCGGGGAATTAAAGCTTATAACATTATCTACAAATTATCTTAAAATTATCTATTATATTTAAAGTGGATTCTTCAAATATAGACAAAAAAGGTCAATTTTCATATAATTTCGTCGATAGTGACATTATGTTATCTGTCACTGTCACATTCACATATATATGATATGACATTCAGTAATTATAAATCTTTTCCATCATCAGTTTAAACTTTTAAGTATGTACCGTTAAATAATTAAGTAGGCCATAATGAGCCTGTCCCTATTTGAGTTTGTTCTAAGTCGGTCACAGTTGTTGGCTAGGCTGATCACAGTAAAGGTTGAAAATAAAGTATTTTCACATACTTTATTTGTATGCAAAAGTATAAAGTATAATTACCAAAAATAAAGTAGGATACTATATAATAAAGTATGGTTGGCAACCCTATATCCCTATCCTAGCCCGCGGAGATGCTGCCAATATTTTTCATATCTTAGGTATTCTGTAATAAAAAATTCAGTATAGAAGAATTATAGCCTCAAGATTAACTAGGTTTCATAAATGAAGTAAAGAGGGACGTGTGACAAAACAAATGAGTCGCGGTTAAAGTATTTTTTCTTTAAGGAAACCAATCCAGTCATGTAGCTAATAGCTATTAATTAACTAATACACTTGATTGTAGGTATTTACCAAGTTAGGTCAGATGAGATTGATATTAGATTACTGTGGATTACAGAGAAGTCCATGTGGGTCACCAGACATTCGGTAAGTGATTAGGTACTGATTGGCCAATTAACTAATTAACCTACTTAAAAAAGAGGTTCACAAATAAACTGTTTTTTAATGTAGGTATGTTACCTCATAAATTTTTAGTGGATGTACCGATTTTGACAATGCTTTTATTATTCGAAAACTAGTCCTTGTGTAATGGTCCCATATAAATTTGAGAGACTCTCTACTAGTCGATGTTGCAATTTGCAATCCGCTTTTTTTGTTGTAGTAATATAGTAGGTATAGTATAGTATATTTGCTGTAATAGTATAGTACCTATAGTGTATTGTTTGTTTAGTTAGTAGCCGATGCTGTCTTTATTTATGTGGCTAAAACATCGAAAACGACAAAAATCTTTTGTAACAGCTGGCCGGGATAGGCCATGTTCTTAAAATTGGACCTGAAATTTCCATGCTCATTATATTATTTGGTCTTGTTGTAAATGAAGCTTTTATTTCCATAGTTGGTACCTACGCCAACTCAATAACGGGACGGTAAAAAAAATTGGAAAAGAAAGATACTTAAGCTGCAGGTTCACTACCTCCCGAATCCTTCTCTATTACTGCTCATCGATGTCAATCTACTGATCCATCCTGCTCCTGTTTTAGGCTAACAATAGCTCATAGCGTTAAGTATCTTGGTGCCCAAATTGATTGTTTAATGACCTGGAAGGAACAGATAGAGGCAACTGTTGGTAGATTGCGAAAATTAATCTATATATTTAAATCCTTGCGAGCTGTTACAGATCAGGAAACTCTAAAAACTGTGTACTACTCCTTGGCACAATCAATCATGACATACATAACAGCTTGGGGTGGATCTGTCAAGACTAGCATTCTTCGTTTGGAGAGAGCACAGCGAGCGATTCTTAAAGTGATGTATTCGAAACCCATTCGTTTTCCTACAGCAGACTGATATTTATTCTCTAGCTAAAGTTTTAACGGTTCGGCAGCTATTCGTCCGACAAATCATATTGCGCAAACATTCAAGTATGCCCTTTATTAATATCAACTCCTCCACTCGCCGAATCGCGCGGATTTGTCAAATACCCTTATGTAACAATGCTCTTGCAAGGCGTCACTATGAGTACATAGCTAGCGTCAATGATATATATCATTGGCTAGCGTGGTTTATAATAGAATAAATAAATCTATAAATATCTATCCACTCTTATATCATGAATGCAAAATGAAATTAACAAATTTCTTACTTAACTTGTCATAATATGACGAGACCGAGTCACTCATTACTCTTCTTATACACTGTAGGTGTAGACCATCCACACACAGCCACGCACATACTATCTGACACGCACACACACACATACACACACGCACACACACAACACATACACACATACACACACACAATACATACTAACTTGCTCAATATTGTAACTATTATTTGGATAACTTTGTAATTTTTAGTTAAGATATATTCAAAATTGTATTCCGAGGTGGGCGTAACCAGTGGTAACACAGTTAATACTATTTCCACTGTTTACGAACATTAACAAATGTAAAAAATTGTTTCTGGTTCTTGAATAAATCTTTAATCTAATCTTTAATCTTAATCCCCAGGAGTTAAAATCTTTCTCTCCCAATCTGATTCAAGTCAGGCTATCATACTACCATACCTTCTATTCCAGAACAAAGTGTTAAATAATCGAACGATGATAGAGATACTGATTACGTTGGGGCTTTCCTTGCTGGCGTATTGGCTGTACTGGAGGTGGACCCACCGGAGAATGCTGCAGCTGGCCAGCAAGGTGCCAGGTCCCAGAGCGTGGCCTGTCGTGGGTAATGCGCTGTTGTTTATGGCGAACCCTAAAGGTAAATCTGTTACAAATATTCCAAACTAGCTCTGCCCGCGGCTCCGCCCGCGTAGATTTCAGTGTGTCACAAAGGTTTTCCTGCGTGAATTCCGATCCCGCGAGAAGTCAGGAACAAAAAGTAGCCTAGAGGTATATAATGTTTCATAACCTCCTCTACCTCCCACTGAAAGTCCCATACACATCTGAACCCGCGACCTCGTTCCCGCATATGAATTTTTCCCACGTGAATCCTGATCCTGTGGGAATTCCGGAATAATAAAATAAATAACCTGTACATTGCTCCACAACTTCCTCTATCTCTCAGTGAAAGTCCCATAAAAATCTAAGCGCACGACTTGGCGCATAGGAGCTTTTCCCACGTGAATCCTTATCCCGCGGGAATTCCGGGATAAAAAGTAGCCTCTATATTGCTCCAGAACCTTCTCTATCTCCCAGTGAAAGTCCCATAAAAATTTAAGCCCGCGCCTTCGGGCATAGGAGTTTTTTCCCGCATGAATCCTGATCCCGCCGGAATTCCGGGATAATAAGTAGCCTAAGTGTTGCTCCAGAACTTCCTCTATTTCCCAGTGAAAGTCCCATAAAGGTCTAAGCCCGCGACTTAGCGCATAGGAGTTTTTCCCGGGTGAATCATGATCCCGTAGGAGGTCCAAAACAAAAAGTAGTCTATATGTAGATCCAGAACCTTGTCTATCTCCCAATAAAAGTCCCATAAAAATCTAAGCCCGCAACTTCGCGTATAGAAGTTTTTCCCGTGTCAATCCTGATCCCGCGGGAATTCCGGGATAAAAAGTGGCCTATGTGTTGCTCCAGAACCTCTTCTATCTCCCAGTGAAAGTTCCATAAAAATTTAAGTCCGCGACCTCGCGCATAGGAGCTTTTCCCGTGTAAATCGTAATCCCGCGGGAATTCCCGGATAAAAAAAATTGGTTGTCTGTAAAGTCGGTTTACTGACGATAGTTGAACGTGACAACGTCTTAAGAAAATACTGATGGAATGGTAGCATAATCACTAATAGTCATCCTAAACTATCTTTGAATACTTAGTTATAATTAAATTTATTTACTGTTATATTGCAGTTAAAAACCTTTATTAAATATTTTACCAAAAAGACTAGTCGTTGCATACCGTATAACGAAACATTAATCTTTAGCTAGTCTGTGCATATTATGTCATGTCAATGTGCCACAAACAAGTCAAAACAAACCTGGCTGGTTATAAATAATTTCGATAAAAACTAAAGAGACGTCAGAGTTACATTGACAAAGGCCGATTGTGCTTCTTTGTCGCTCGTTCCGCGCTCTCGCTTCATGGGACGCCTCATCGCGCCTCATGACGTCAGATAATGACGCATAGACGTCATGTTTTTCGTGCGTGCAGCCGGGTATATCGATTTATAAAACGTAACGTTGTCACGTCAAAATAGCCTAAATGTTGCTCAGGAATCTCCGCTATCTTTCATTGAAAGTCCCATAAAAATCCGTTCAGCCGATCCGGAGATTAGCGCGCAAACAGACAAACTTTTTTTTATTAAAAAAATTTTTTTTTAGATTTATGTTCTGGTACTGTTTCTTAACCCCCCTATATATTTTGTTTTGTCAATTTCGTAAAAAAACAGACACGACTTTTCTACGCTCTTATTATATAGATAAGAGTAGGTATTAAAACATAGAGCAGGATTTAAAGTTGTGGCAAAGGTCCTGTATTCCTGATCCGTAATGGGATTTTCGAGGTAGATTTTGTTATAACAACCGTACCTTTATCAGAGGGCAAGAATGGGACAGCTGCCTACAGTTCTGACATGAACGTGTGAGGGAGTGTAAATGAGAATTGTGATGAATTGCTGAGCGCTGAGCCTGATTAACGGCAGAAGCCTGATTAAAAGTCATATAGGTATGTCAATTTGACCAATTTTGCAAGTTTCTTATTTATGCTCTCCTTCCAACTTAAAATATACCTATAAAGGACATCAATAATCAATATCACCACATGTACCCCAAGACCCCAATGCATCGTCGGCCAAGAGGGGACGGGATTACCGCTAATTGTTTATTCTCAAACAGTGGAAGCTAGTCAGGTGGGGTGAAAAATCTTGCTCCCAAAAGCAAGTGTTCGCGAGATTGCGGACACCAGTTACAGTTAGTGAAGCGCAGGAGCGCATATGTATATCCTAGTCGGCCACGTCGTCGCTCTCATTCAGCTAGGTGTACCTACCATCAAAACGGTTTAATGGAGGTGTCTTGGACTCATGATTAGACGTAGCTGTTTTTAATCCAAAAAGGTTTTAAACCTGATCGATGAATTGTCCGTCTCGCACCACCTTGGACGCAGCGACGCGTAGTCTAATAGGTAGGTATCTTGTTCTCCATCACAGATGTTACGTGTCATCAACATGGTGCACAATTAGATCCAATTACAGATAAGTAAAGTATACATAATTAAAGATTCTTTTGATATTCCCGATGTTACATGTGACATACATTTAATTTTGTTTACTTCAGTTAGGTATTCTGTTAGAGTAGAGAAGAAGAATACCAAACGAATTTTCATATTGCACTTGCGAGAGTGGAATTAAAATTTTAATAGCTAAGCAATTAAAATGCCTTAGCGAATTCTGCCGATAATGGGCATACTAATATGATTATTTATTAAGTTAATAATTTAATTTTATGCCCATGGTCGGCTGACTATTTATTTACTGTCAGATGGCCTGCTGGTTCATATTATAATATATCGGCTATTTACCTATGTTTAAAAATATTGACATTTTTGCAGAAGTTTAATGTTTACATTATACTCTATGATGTAACTGTTTCTAGAGCAACTTAATAAGATTGAGGAGCTTATGAAAAAATACGGCGAATACGTAAAATTTTGGCTGGGACCGGATCTCAACATCTGTGTCAAAAATCCAGCTGATATTAGGGTAAGCTTTCGTTTAATAACTTCAATGATCAAAATGCTTTATTGAGAAATGGAAAGTGTCCAACAGTATGTAGCGTGAATTTAGCGAAAATATAATACAAGGCTAAGGGTGCGGTTCCACTGAGGCGGAGCGGAGTGCGATTCACCAATCACATGGCTTCAAATCGACATCTCATTTTGCCTCGTGTGGATTTCAAGCCATGTGATTGGTGAATCGTACTCCGCTCCGCCTCAGTGGAACCGCATCCTTAGGCTAGGGCTATTTAGCTTGTAGGGCTATGTTAGTTTGTAGTCTCACAATAAAAAGAAAAAACAAAAAACTCAGAATTAATGCATGGTTGATATATACTATATGACATGTATAGTCAATTAGGTATATAAATATAATAGACGAGCTCGTACGCGTAGGTGCGGTAACCATCGTTGATCCTAATTGATCCAAGTTATGCAACTGTAGGCGAGGTCGGTAGTTGAGTAACTGCTAGTGGCAAATATATTATATAGTGAGTACTTTTATGCTTCGGAGGGCACGTAAAGCCGTAGATTCAGGTAGTTGTCGTTAGACAGCAATCGTTAAGCCATAGCAATGGGGGCCTTGGCAGCTTCGGGTGACATGAAAATCTATCAATACTTAGGTTGTAATGACCACTTCACCAACAATCTGAGCAGTGTGGCGAAGTCTGTTCTAGGCTTCGTCAATAAGGAGAAACGTGGGCTCAGTAGTGGGCCAGAGTTGCTTTCTAGTATGTAACTACTTGGTAGAGCTGATACCTATTGCGGGCTACATAATGAGGGCCCGCGCGCAATATCTACTTACAATTACAATTACTTTAAAATTACTTTATGTTCTGGTTCAATATAAGTATGTAATATGTACTCGTATACTAAATATCATATAAAATAATTAAGTTATAAATTTTATGTTTTAGTTTCTGCTAACCAGCAACAAAGTAAACCACAAGGGTCCTCTTTACAATTTTATGGTGCCGTTTATTGGACAAGGTATTTTGTCTGGAGGTAATTGATTTATTTATATTTATATTTTCCTTAGTATTTCTTTAGCATAGCACATACGCAGGTTACAAGTCTAGATAGGAGCCAATGTGGTACAACATTTTAAACGGCTATCATTTTATTAAGATCTCATAGCTAAGTAAGTAGGTAGGAACCTACCTGATGAACAAATGAATCCAAAGAAAATCTAGGCGCCGAATTTCGATTTGATAAATGAAAATATTTACTGACGCAAGTACCTACCTACAAAACAGGTTTAAAAACCTCACAAATATTATTTGAACCTTTTATTTATTTCAGGTCCAACCTGGCGAATTCATAGAAAAATAGCGACTCCTGCATACAATAAGAAATGTGTTCAGATATTTGGCGAAATGTTCAACAAAGAGGCAGAGGCTCTGGCAAAATCACTATGCGACAAAGACCCGAGGGTCACTTTCGACGTATATTTTGACGTTTTGAAGTGTACCACCCAATGTGTTTTACGTACCTAAGTATTTTAAATTAACTTTGCTACAGTAATTTAATTTTTTTTGTTAATTGGTCCGAAAAATTGCTTGAATATTTTAAAGCCGCGCATATTACATGGATGTATGTAGGTACCTTATGTACCTACTAGTGATGTAACGAATGTCATTTTTTGAACATTCGCGAATGCGAATGCGAATGGGAATATCTGCTTCCGACATTCGCGAATGCGAATGCGAATGCGAATATTCATTTTTTTTTTAAATTTGAACTCAATTTTCTGTGTGATCAATTTGCATCTTTCTCCGAAACTACAGAGTTGATTCGAACTTACCTAACTAAAGTGTCACCCCGCTGGAAGACCGTTCAAGTATTAGATCCGCAAGCAATTTTTGTTTCAATTTTCACCACAATTTTCACACACGATTCGAAATGAAACAGTAGATTGGCCGTAGAAATTTCAAAATCGGTTTTAAGGGTTTACTCACTTAGAATTCATTATTTTTGATGCCCGACTCTTGATCACAACTATTTGCAATTTGGGAAACGCCTAAATCACGTTTGATTCGAGCATAACCAAGCGGGTTTGGAACCATTATAAAAGAAAGAAAATATGTCAAAAATAAAAGGGACAAAAAATTAAATAATTTAGGGGCGATCTGAGGTCAGGAAGGGAAGGGGTTGAGGGGGGGTTTTAAGGGTAAAAAACTACAAGTCCTATGAAAAAAAGTTAAATGACAAAATTACAGTTAATTAAAAGATCTACGACTTTTGTATCCTACAAATTTCTCATAGGACTTGTAGTTTTTCCGGAAAGTACAATAAACCGTTTTTTACCCTAAAAACGTTGGGTTTCATCCTGTTACTATTTTTTTCGTTTCAAAAGCTATCGGTACTAGTCTACTTATCCAGTCTGCATGTCAATAAGTCAATTTCGCAATATACCTAGTTGAAGGTGAATTTATTTTTCTTGATAAAATAATAAATGACTGGCTTTTTACTTATTTTTTAAATTATTTTCTATTTTATTTTTTATTTGTTCTGGTCTAAATATTCGCAAAACATTCGTGTAAATTTTGCGAATGCGAATGCGAATATTCAAAAAACATGCGAATATTCGCGAATGCGAATGCGAATGCGAATATTCGTTACATCACTAGTACCTACACATTGAATCTCGTTATGAATATGAAGTAAAAGCACCTATGACCGCGGTACGTAAAATTGGCACCTATGACCGATGTATGACATATTTTCGCGTGTAAATTCACTAATAATAACTTCAGCGAAATAATATTTCTGTCAAGTTATGCCCTACACTGTTTCAAATAGAACCACCAATTAATTCAAATAAATCGGTTTGTACGACGGCACCGCATGAGTTGGTGGTGTCCATACAAAAACGGAGCTATTCATGTAAATACAGTCGTATCTTTGTCGTGTGATTACTAGAATATTTTAGTTTATAACGAAAAAGGGGTGTTATTTACTTGATTATACGTTATTCTAATATTGTTTTCTGATACTTTTATTGTCAAACTAGCGACCCGCCCCGGCTTCGCACGGGTGCAATGCTGATACTAAATACACTACAGAAAAACTGTGAACGTTGTATATAAAAACATAGCGGCCCGCTCTGGCTTCGCACGGGTATAATATAACGTATATATATAGCCTATGTCACTCACTGAAACAATGATTAAAATCGATCCAGTAGTTTTGATTTATTCATTACCGCCCGTGGCCCGCACGCGTTAAATTTGGAGTAAAACAATTCCCTTTTCCCTTTACCATGAAGATTTCCTGCTATCTTTGGAATACCTAAATTCATACCTAGGTACATAACTACATTACTTATTTACTTCGCTACCTACGTCCCGCAATTTTAAATCTGTAATATCTTCGAAAATGTTCATTTAAATCTTGTGCTGTAAAGGACCATATAGATCTATATTAAATCAACAATGTATTTAAGCTATTTAGATAAGGATTAATGCTGTATTTGTTAAAATCGCTTCGAAAATTAGCCATTATTTGTCGTAAAAGTAAATGACAAAAAAGTTATTGTGGGATATCCATAAGAGAGACATATTATACCATCGGAGTTTTCTGTAGACCTTTTCAATGTGTACAAATAATTAGTACATTATTTTGATAAATCTCGTAGGGTTCAGCCTGCGTTTGCAATGTAAGCGAAAAAAATTGATAATTAACAACATCACATTAGAAACCTCAAAAATAACAGTATTTCTACACTATTTAATGGATGTTATTATACATATAAACCTTCCCATTGAATCACTCTATCTATTAAAAAAAACCGCATCAAAATCCCTTGCGTAGTTTTAAAGATTTAAGGACACAAAGGGACATAGGGACAGAGAAAGCGACTTTGTTTTATACTATGTAGTGATATTATGCAAACACATATTAGTATTAAGAAATAAAATCCGCGGTGTCAGGTGCCTCAAATTAACGTGAGTTCCCACTACCGACGTTTATACCTCGGTAGTACATAATTATGGGATGTTGAGATCTTGTGCTTATTATATAGAATTGAGTGTGATATTAGTGAACTTGTAACTGTTATTTTAATCGACTTAATCGTTGTTTCCTATGGAATTCAACCCGCTGTGCCACGGTATGTAAAACCCAATTGAAACCACGTTATTATTATAAAAATTCTAGCACGGAAATCTTGATTTTGTACTGAGCGTCAAAAATTGTCAAAAATATATTAGTTTTTGTAAATCGGAATTACGATTCAAAAAATCAAACACGCAAGCTACTACCGCGCTAAACATCGGTAGTAGGTTATAGGAGAACATACTACCGAGTGCAGTGGCGTGCACAGGATTATGACACAGGGTATGCGGCGAAGTACTCGGTCACAAAAACATTTTCTTTTATAGATTTTAGGCATAGGCACAGCCACGCTAAGGATCTCTAAGTCGGAAACCGTTCCAATAGAAGAAGTTTATGTAATACTATTCATGTACATCTTCTACGGCAACGCAGACAAAACAGCGATCGATCGTCGCAGCGGAAGAAATTCTGATAAATAAAATAATAAGCAAAAATATTATAATTACTCACCTAGTCAGCTTCAATTTTCACATATTCAAGGTTCTGGTTACTTGAGATTACTAAAAATCCCGATGTAAATTAATGCAATTATTTATTTAAATCTGAATATCCTGAATCAGTCCACACTGTACTAGAATTACTAAACAATATGCAAGGAAAACAATATAATTTAGTCGTGTGTACACAACCACACAGCTAGTTATACGTTTCATAACTTTTGACATGAAACTTTCGAGTTACATTCCCTTTGTGCTGGTTTAAATTTTGTAACTCGGGTACACACCTACCTTTAGACACAATTTGATTCTTTTCACTGAATGACAATAGTGAGAACTTGTTATTTTTAAGTTTTAGTAAACACACATTATCCACACAAACTTCACAATCCAACATTTTAAAAAATTCAACAGACTAGCACTAGTAAAAGCAAATCACTACAATTATTATAGTAACTCAGTAATAAACTATTAAATGTACGCACTTTCAAATGTTAAAATGAAAAAATCTTATATGAAAACTATATTAATAACTCGCAATTCGCAAACAATTATGTAATACGTAAGCTCGTCACATGAAAAGTAATAAAATAAACATGGCTGGCGCGAAATATAACCCTACTAAACAAAAATGCGTAATGTGCATACCTGATTTCCTCGGATTATAAGCACGAAAATGTCCGATTACTTCCGAGGACGTGTTCGGTTCGAAAGCCTGCCAGCATGTCTTGCTATAGATATTATATGAATGTGTGCGTTTGCGAACTGTGTACGGACACCAAAATTACTACACACATGCAAACAAATCTCCTGCCGACCGCGGTGGCAGGAGGCATTAGTTCATAGATAATACATAATAAATTAGTTGTTGCTATCATCAAACGGCAGGCGTTTGTGTTTACAAATAGGTGTTATTTATAAAATATTAGGAGTTTTTAAGTTATTATATTTTGTATATTCATTTATTTACTGTTAATTAAAGTCATCTAAAACGTACAAACGTTATGTAATGCACTGCATTTATGCCTACAAGGACCGCACGCCCCTGACCGAGTGTTTGTAATAAACACTATAATAGTTGTTATAATCTGTCATATTTTTTGTAGTCTGTTGTTGATTTTCGTTATCTATGCCATGTCTATGACAAATTTCTTCAATAAATCTCCGTTCCGACCGCACGGCTATTTTATTTCAGTGCAAAATTATAGGAATTTTTTTCAGTGTTAAGTACTCAAAAATAAAATTAAAATATAAAACCTTTTAATGCGTGAGAAATGTGAGAATGCCTATTCACTATAATATTATGATTTCCTAATCATTTTTTAATTATAGGGTTCCGTTACGTACGTAAAATTCTACAAAACGGAAACCTTATTAATATTGAACACTTATTATACCTCCCATGTCTGTCTGTCTGCCTATCTGTTCGTCTGTTAGTCACAGGATCTATGTATTATGTCTTGAACAGAAATAGGGCAAAACCTGAAACTTTTTCAGAATATCTACGTGACATTTAAAAGATTAAAATAATAAAACGTAAACAAGTTAGGTCCCAAAGGGTGTTTCCATGTAAGTAACCTTAAAAACTGACCAAGTGCGAGTCGGACTCGCGCACAAAGGGTTCCGTACCATTATGTATAAAAACGCCATAAAAATCTGGTCTGTATGGTCGCTTTCCCAAAGGCCACTGTGACTACTGTTTTATTGTAGCCACATATTAGCCACAACGCCATCTCTTGGACCGTAACTAAACTATCGCTAAGGCGTCGAAAGTATGTATGGACGCCCACTTCAATATTTATTTTTTGTTTTTTAGTATTTGTTGTTGTAGCGGTAACAGAAATACATCATCTGTGAAAATTTCAACTGTGTAACTATTACGGTTCATGAGATACAGCCTGGTGACAGACGGACGGACGGACGGACGGACAGCGAAGTCTCAGTAATAGGGTTCCATTTTACCCTTTGGGTACGAAACCCTAAAAAGGGAGTTGTTTATTTCATGAATAGTATATGTAGGTATATAATGAATACAAACAAATATTTTTATAAATTAGGTAGGTACATACATATCTAACTAGTGTAATCGCCCTCGGGAACGTTTTTACGATAACAATAATATTTTTTAAACATACTTTGTACGCAGTACGAACCCATCTTTAAATAAGCTTTTTCTATACTGGGTAGTTGGAGCCATTTGCCGCGGTCGTAGGCTTCGACCCTCGGTAGTAGGGGACGTCGCCTTCCTGATTTAAAAAATCAAAAACACATAGAACTGTTTAACATTAATAAAAATAAAAACGAGAAAACTATACACATAATTCATATGTAGCGGAAAAAAAATCATCCCATTGAGGATCATTGTGATTTCAAGATATTTAACAATAATGCCAAATCGCTGCCCTAGTGCTTGAATGGCCAATCGACCATTAATTAAATTTTACAGGAGACGTTTTTTTTTAATTAGTAAGTGTTTATATTAAAAATTTTACTAAAACCTTTTATTAATCAGATACATGAATCATTTCTTTACGTATATTAAAATAGTAATTTAAAATAATAATAATAGTAATGACTATTTTTCATTTTATTATTGGAGATTGGCTAAAACGTCTCTAACAAAATTATGTTCATGGAGATTGAGCACAGTGACATGGAGATAGAGCCCTAAGAATAACATGCAAGTTTTGTGCTTATTTGTCCAAACTACCATCATTGGTGCAATACAGTATGTTCAATTTTTATACCACATTTTTCTGTACATGACTTGATACAATGAATACAAGACTTGACTCCGACAAGACTTGGTTTAGTGTCATGAATTTAGGCTATATTTTATACTATAAAATCGTGTATAAAATTGTATAAATAATAATTACAGGTCGTGGGGGTCTGGAGTCCAGCGGCCCTAAGACCTTTCATATGTTGTTTTATAAATTGAATCAAAATGTTTACAACGAAATAAAGTCCTATTTCGTTTTTTAAGCTTTTTAAGAAGGGGGGAGGGGGGTATAAGAGGAATTCTGGTGAGGTCTAGAGTAATAGATTCAAATGTGTAGGTATACTTGCACATGTGTGTTCGGGGATAACTCGATCGTTTATGAACCAATTTTTAACCGACTTCAAAAAAGAAGGAGGTTCTCAATTCGACCGTATATATGCTTTTTTTATGTTTGTTCAGCGATTTTTTCGTCGTTTATGGGCCGATTTTGATAATTCTTTTTTTGTTGTAAAGTAGATATGCGCAGTGGGGTCCTTTTAAAATAATCACCAGGATCTGATGATGCATTTCGGAGAAATCGAGGGCAACTTTCGAAAATTGTAGGGACGACTAGTGTGTTTGTTAATGTTTTCATAAGTACATGAAAGCGCTACAATTTCATGAAGGTCTGGAGTCGATCTGATGAAGCCGAAAGACAGTCAAGGGAACTCCTCTACGATTTACTGTAGTTATCTAGTGTTTGGGCTTGATCAATTTGTAGTGACGAGAACTTTACACCTACATGTTGAATTAAGCGCCATCTGGCGAGTAGTTTTTGAGTTATCTCTGCTTATCGAGGTTGAAGTCGGTTATTTTTTTTGTAAAAAGCAATAATTATGATAATTCTTTTTTCGACGAAAATTTCCGACGCTAGTATCATGATCAGAATACCAGGATCTGATGATGGCATCTTGGAGAAATTGAGAAAAAATTTCTATAATTGTAGGGGCGTCTAGAGCGTTTGTTATCTTATTAAAAAGCTAATGCTTGTTGTCTAGCCCCATATAAATTTGAGCGACATCCGACGAGTCGTTTTTGAGTTATCCGTAAGAATACCTATTTAAGGTCTTTACCTCATAATTTTTGACTTAATGTAACGATTTTTATGATTCTTTTTTCATTTGAAACCTGATACCCGTCGTGTGGTCCCATATAAATTTGAGCGACATCTGGCGAGTAGTTTTTGAGTAATCGCTACTTGTCGATATTGAAGTCGGTTATTTTTTTTTTGTAAAAATTACTTGTAGATCGTCGTTTACCAGAACTAGAAGAACTTTCTTCCATTATGGTTATAGTATTGAGTATAGAGACTACCTGCGCCGACTACCTGCGCGGATCGGTTCCGATAAGCGCTGGCAGATCGGCGCCGGTAACCAGCGTTCTACTTGAATATGCCCTTAAAGACCTAATTAAGCGATTAACGACTTTTTTATTAATTTTGAAACAATACAATCTGGTGGGGATTGTTACTTATTTTTCCAGAAATCCCCACTAAGCTGAGTTAATTTTATTAGTGGGGATTTTTGAAAAAAATAATAACAATCCCCACTGGTAAGGATTTTTCGGTGGGGATTTCCGGAATAAACCATAAAAAAGCATATACGGTTGAACTGAGAACCTCCTTCTTTTTTGAAGTCGGTTAAAAATATTTCTGATTATCGTTTCAATATAAACATTTTATAATAAAACTTTTTTATAATATTGACATAATTACTTAACTATCTAATTAAATAATAACGACTTTTTTATGAATTTTGAAACTATAAAATCTGGTGGGGATTGTTAGTAATTTTTCCAGAAATCCCCACTATTCTAAGTTAATTTTATTAGTGGGGATTTTTGGAAAAAATAATAACAATCCCCACTGGTAGGGACTTGTCGGTGGGGATTTCCGGAATAAACCACACGTAGATAAATGAAAAAACACATAGTAATTAAAGAATTTATTATTTAAGTATCTTGTGCCCCCGACTCCTAACACTCCGACGTAAATCCAAGTCCTAGTTTTTATTATTACTTCACACACTACAGTCTGACCGATATGCACATAAATCATATTAAAATCATCCTGTGTACAACACCTAAGTAAATACAATAAATATGAACGAATTAAAACAAGAGAAAATCGATAAAATCTCAACGTATCTATCAAAATCCACTTTACTTAGTTTAATAATTATATTATGTCCTGTTTTTTTCTGACATTTTGAAACAAAGAACTGTGTTTAAACAATTAAAATGCTTAATTTTGTTAAAGTAATGCTGCTAACTCTAAAACTAAGCAAAAAATAACAAATCAAAATTGCGTCACGTGATTTCGGTATGCTTCGCCGTAATTGGTCAATCGATGGAGATTGGACAAACAAGCACGTAAACTGATATTTGGATGCGTTCATTTGAGCAAAATAAGGACATACACCACTCAAGCACTCAAAACAAGTTTTGTATGGGAGATTGGATATTTTATTTTTGCTAAATAGGTAATAGAAGTTAGGTCAATAATAATAATAAAAAAAATTAGTTGCCTGTAAAGTCGGTATACGGGCGAAAGTTTTACGTGACAACGACTTAGAGTGGTAAAATAATTTTAATGTGAATATTCATTCGTATAGTAGGAAGAAGGATGAAATAATAGTAACAATTTAAAACATTTATTTATACAAAGAATTATATTTAAAACATTGTAACACCATCCGCCATCTAGCGCTGCTAACCGTTAGACCATTAACTACTACTACGACTACTTCTCCAGAGATGGTGCTGTACCATTTTCTGAAACACGCCAACGTGTGTACGCCGTAGCTACCATAAGTAATGTTAAGGAGGAAGGGACGACGACTTAGAGTGGTAAAATAATTTTAATGTGAATATTCATTCGTATAGTAGGAAGAAGGATGAAATAATAGTAACAATTTAAAACATTTATTTATACAAAGAATTATATTTAAAACATTGTAACACCATCCGCCATGTAGCGCTGCTAACCGTTAGACCATTAACTACTACTACGACTACTTCTCCAGAGATGGCGCTGTACCATTTTCTGAAACACGCCAACGTGTGTACGCCGTAGCTACCATAAGTAATGTTAAGGAGGAAGGAAGGGACGGGTGCCTTTCACTTTTTATGTCTGTCTCTCTCGCTCTTAGGCGGGCTAACCATGCCCGAGTGGAAGGGACGCGTGCCTCTCACTCGCTCTCATTGTAAGCGCATAACGTGAGCGGAGAGCTACTAACGCAGTTTCTTGAAGTGCCACCCGGCAAACCAATTTATAAGACGTTATCACGTCAAAATATATATTGTAAGGCGCGTAATCAAAATTGCTATAGTTTGAAATAAAAAAACGATTTTGATAAAATTGGTCGGTTGGCCATTCAAGCACTAGGACAGCGAAATCCGTCGAGTTTACCGCGGTCATAGACTGCTCTTACCTTATTTCGAAATCACACATTTATATTTAAGAAAAATACACACAGAATTTCGTACAATTATAATTATGTTGAATACTACGTAAACATCTGAGGGCAATAAGAGCAAGGTCGGTCACTCACATTCGCGCTAATAAGTGAACCCACAAGTGTAGGACGATCTTTGCAAGTAAATTAAGCGAATTTTTAGAGATATTCGTGTTTTTTCCAAGCTACTAAAGCTGTGACAATTTATAGTCACACTCACATAATTTATCAAAGCTTGAACCTTAAACCTTCGCGTAATTAATTCTCTCTCCTCACATTCCTGCACACATTCCTAATGTAGGTACCTACAAACCTTCGCGCCTATGTGAGTGCCCGTGAAGATGCATTAATGATGAGACAAAGAAAAAGTTAAGGGCAAACAGGTTACAGTGTAATAAGAACAAACTTTTTTATTTCTTAAATATCTTACTTTCAGAAACTCTAATGGGATTACCTAAAGAGGAAGCTCTTAACGTGAAGAAGCTAGATGAAGTTATTTTAAAAACACAAGAGTACGTAAGTTATTTTAGAGATAGAAACGGGAATAGTTAGTCTATGACCAACAAACCAAATATGAATGAAATTTAGAGTTAAACCTACCTATAAATTAAATTAATTTAAAATACTAACTCATTCCAGAATGTACTTTCTTATATTTTCGAAGATGACTCGTTGGTGGCTACAGTTGCCTTTTGTCTACTATCTAACCGGAGCAGCAGCATTAGAGAGGCACTTTATCAAAATCGTCGACGACATGACCTCTGACATTGTTAACAAGAGACAAAGAGCTTTAAAACTTGGTGCAGTCAACGAAGAAGCAATGAGCATCGTGGATCGATATATCCTGGACGGGGGGCTAACAGAGCATGAGATCAAAATGGAAACGTTTACATTGTTTACCACTGTAAGTATGAACTTTTATAAATAAGTAGCCAACAGTAGCCAACAAAGGAGTTGACGAGCCTTTAAATGGCAAGTGATCACCCTGTAAATCTATCAATATGTAGGTACCTATTGTCGATGAATTGAAGACAAAAATAGAGTTCTGGCTAGCTAGCTCTTTTGCAACTCGTCTAAATAACGACTAAAGAAAACTGAATTTTGTATATTTCAGAGCCAGGAAGCATCAGCGAAGATCGCCTCAGCGGTGTTGCTCTTTTTAGCGCATTTGCAGGTTTGGCAGGTATTTATAATGATTTCTTAATTAAAGTCCCAATTCATCAGAAATTCAGGTCAGGGGAAATTAGTTCAATCTATACTAGTAGTCATATACCTACTGTAGTACTCCGCATGTGTAAAGGTACGTGTTTTGGCTCGTTCCATGCCAGTCCACGAGTGACGTGCGCTCCCGCTGCCACGCTCTCTGTCACTGTCACACTGCTACCCGCATGCCAGAGACAACGTCATATCCTTACCACAGACTACATACATTACACCTACAATATTATGACGTGAGTGGATAAGGTTAACACACCCAAAACCCACTGCGGCCAAACTTAATTAAACCGACCTCTCCATCCTAATAGCCAATAAAGGAAAGGATTGATGATTGATTCTCTTTGGGAATATCAGGAGTCTTCAGGTCTTACCTACTTAAATTGTGCTGCTTTACTTTAATTTAATTTGAAAAGAAGCTAGACTAGTGTGGTACACAATTCTTCGGAAATAATTTAAAAAAGACGTCGCCATTACTGTGCCAAAAATCACCTGAAAGCAGGACTTACCACTACTAAGTATTACTGAAACCCGGCTGGCTAGCTATCATCTATTTGCTATCATCTATTTAAATGCAGACAGCTAACAAAAGACTCATCGCGTTCTGGCTATCAGCTTGAAAGTCAGTTTTGTCTTCCTTTCTTGAATGGAAACGTATCGGCGATGTCTTTGATTTAATCTCTAATTCCCAAGGTCTAATTTGCAAGGAGACGCGGTGACTGCTTATCATTAGGTGACTCGTTTACCTCATTTGCCTGTTAGCATTAAAGTTTGGTCTCGAACATAACATGTAGTACGTATCTTCGAGCCCTCCTTACGCACAAAATTACGGTTATTATTGTTGTCACGTCTTTACTTAACAGCTTTATTGCCGCTAAAAGTTTTTATGATGTTTTAGGACAAAGTATATAATGAAATCGTGACTGTCCTCGGCCATTGTGGTGACGTGACTGAAGAGGATGTGAAGAAGTTGCAATATCTGGACATGGTGTACAAGGAGGTCCTCAGATATCTGTCTATCGCTGCTCTTATACAACGGACCGTTGATGAGGAAATTACTGTTAATGATGGTAAATTGATGAATATTGTTATATTGTAGGTACCTACATATTGTATTGTAAATGAATTCTGTGTAAACATTTTCTGCAACATACCAATACGAATACGAAGCAATGAGTCCTCCACTTTTGCATTTGACAGTTGCTCTGAGCAGTCTGAGCCCTAAAATCGATTAAATCCCTTTAGAATCGTTAGATCCTTTCAGATCACCTCCCAACTGTTTCTTTTTTTAAAGAAAGGAGCAGGAAAAGGAGCAGCATTCCGATGCCACCCATGACAATAGTAACTGACCCAGAACAAGGTTCAATCAAATCGGGACAAAGACGATTAGATCATTTACTTATTTAGCAGGAGGTGTTACTTGGTGTACCTATTTGTAAGTAGCTGGACGTACGAGGAAGTACGAGGACTGGGATGATTCTATTATTAGTGATTGTTAGTCATGCTATTTATAGTTTTGAAGAATAGTACTGATCCCGTTAGTAATAGTCCTGTTTTTATTGTGAAAATGCCTTTCTGATTCAGTCACAAATGTGTTGCTAGCTTCAATGATTAAGATGGTCGCCTGTTAAACAGAATAGTTATAATGTATTTTTGCATTCCTAAGCGCTAAAAGTTAAAGATTGGCTCTCTTGCAAAAATCAAAGAAAGGAAAAAAAACGAAAAAAAGAAAACGATTCGCCAACTAAACGGAAATTAAACTTAAAAACTAAGTATTTGAATTTTTAATATATAATTGCTTTTTACAAAAAAAATAACCGACTTCAATCTTGATAAGTAGAGATAACTCAAAAACTACTCGCCAGATGGCGCTCAATTCAACATATAAGTGTAAAGTTCTCGTCACTACAAATTAATCAAGCCCAAACACTAGATAACTGCAGTAAATCGTTGAGGAGTTCCCTCGACTGTCTTTCGGCTTCATCAGATCGACTCCAGATCTTCATGAAATGGTAGCGCTTTAATGTACTTATGATAACATGAACAAACACACTAGTTGTCCATACAATTTTCGAAAGTTCCCCTCGATTTCTCCGAGATGCCGTCATCAGATCCTGGTGTCCTTATCAGGGGACCCCACTGCGCATATCTACTTTACAACAAAAAAAGAATTATCAAAATCGGCCCATAAACGACGGAATAATCGCTGAACGTACGTAAAAAAAAGCATATATACGGTCGAATTGAGAACCTCCTTCTTTTTTGAAGTCGGTTAAAAATAACACGAAGATAACTCGTAGCTAAGTAGAAGAAATCCGCTAAAAAAAATTTTGTGATATTACATCGCCAAGGGGAAATTGTTGATTTGATACTTATTCTGTTTAGAAACGATAAAACACCCGTAGATATTAAGATTTTTGGAAAATCCTAATTGAATAAAATTCAGCCTACATTTCGGAGATGATGACGAATCGACTGGAATTCAATTTAGCGTACCCGCTGTATCTCACGGCTCACGGCTGGAGCTGAATATTCAACGCGCACATCACGTGCAACTCTACCACGCAACTATTCCGTGAACTCTACTGTAGGAAACACGAAATAAAGTCCAATTTTCATTACTTTCCTATGAGTTTAATTGCAGACGAGTTTACGTAATGTGCGCGGCATTCCTTGGATCTTGCGTCTTAACTTTATGGTTCGAGTATATTTACGATTTACGAGTGGGTACCTAAGTGACGTAAAACGATTTGTACTAAGCCTGCCTTTCCTCAAATAAACCTTGCAAGAGGGGGATCATGTCCGAGTCAACGACTAGACGATTATGATTATTACCTACTCTTCATACTATTGTCAACGGACATTTATGAGATAATATGTATATGTTTAAAGCTATGTCGTCAGAGGTTAAGCTTATGGCCTAAACGGATTACTAACCTGTTTTAACTATTTGTCGCAAACAACATGCGCGTGTTTTGTTTAAAAAATGTAATTTTCTGTAACTTTCGACCATTCATAAATTGCGGACACGTATTGTAAAGAAATATGAGGGTAAGGTTAAAAAAATCGTTGCTTAAAATTGTCGTTTATGTATGTCAAGGTATCTTAAACTTGAAGTTACTTCCCGCGCCGAATTGCAATTGCGGCCCTGTTACTCTAGTTTCGTGAATCGACCCTGAATCTCCATTTTTAGTAGGTAACTATGTCAAAAGTCAAAAGGTTCCGGGTACCTACCATTCCCAACTGCTTATTGACATTATTTCCTAAAATTTTGTACACAAAAACATAATGGTTGAATTTATTAGCTGAAAAATGCCAAAAACTTTTAAGTTCCGTTAGTAATTTCATAAGAAAGGAAGACTTTATTTGTGGGCCTTAATTTACCATGGTGGTTTATTAAAGCTCATGGAAAGAGTTTTTAATTTTTTTTATATTTTCCTCCATGATGATAATTATCTAAGTTATTATCTTTTATTCTAATCATAAAATAACCTTTGTATTGAGCTAAGTTTTTTTTATTTATTTTTTTAATAATTCCGGAGTTTTTTAGTTTTAAAGTTAAGTGTACTGTACCTATTTGCCGCCGTTTCCATACCTAGGTGCCAAGTAATAAAAGGGTGAATTTCAACAAACACGAATTTTGTCTAATTCCAGTGGCGAATTTTATCCTGCTGTTTTTGATATATTTTTTTGGTGGTGTGGTGGTGGACGGGGACTTTGTTCGCGGGTTGGATCGGGGGTCCTTCCGTCCGCCGTGCCAGTCGCTCACTCCACCCGATTTGCAGAGAGAGATCGCATGACACTGCTTTGACACTGGCGACACCGATAATGTATTGCTTCCAGTTACTCTTTGTCTTCCCCGCAATCAACAATTCAAAGTACAAAGTCGAACAAAAGAAAAAGGTTGAAACCAGCGGCATCCCCCTCCACATTTCAAATCACTTTTGCAACATCAGGGGCTTACACTCTAACCTCAACGCCGTTCACCACCACCTTGAATCGGCGCGGCCGGCCTTACTCTTTTTGACGGAGACACAAATATCGGCTCGAGAAGAAATATCTTACCTTCTGTATCCTGGATATAGATTGGAACACAAATTCATACCACATGCTGGTGTCTGTGTGTTCTCTCGAGACGATATTTGCTGTCAACGTCTCGACTTTCTTGAAGGAAGAGACCTGTCTACCATCTGCGTACGCGTTGACCATGGCGGTCAAACACGTGTCTACATCTGCTTGTACAGGTCTCATAGCGGCAATACCGAAATTGATCGACTCTTCGAGCACGTTCAAGGGGCGATCGATTATGTGCAGGAGCGGATTCCTCGTGCCGAAGTGGTGATCCTAGGCGACTTTAACGCCCATCATGTTGAATGGCTTGGATCACGTACAATGGACTACGCGGGGAATTCTGCCCACAGCTTTGCCTTGGCCAATGGCCTCAGTCAGTTGGTGTCCAGCCCAACTCGAATCCCTGACATTGACGGTCATTTTGCTTCTACTTTGGACCTCCTGGTTACCTCCCATCCTCATGATTACGCCGTATCCGTCAAGGCACCGCTTGGCTCATCAGATCACTGCCTAGTGCGTTCAACGACTCGATTGGCGCGATCAGTAGATCGGAGACCATGCGCGTCTCGCCGGGTTTGGCATTATAGATCGGCGGACTGGGATGGTTTGCGGGAATTTTATTCGTCCTACCCTTGGAGGCGCATCTGTTTCTCTTCGGCTGATCCCGACGTTTGCGCCCTGTCCATAGCTGATGTGGTGCTCCAGGGCATGGAATGTTACATTCCTAGCTCTGTGGTACCCGTTGGTGGAAAAACCCAAGCCTGATTTGACAGAGACTGCTCCAAGGCTAACAGCCTGAAGCAATCTGCTTATCAGGATTGGCTTAAGGCGCGCAAACTAGGTTGTGCAGACGCTTCTCAGCTGAGGAAAAAATTCAATGCTGCCTCCTGGTCCACAAAAAAGCAAATCACCAAGGCAAAGTTCAAGCACATACACAGAACAGGCAAAAGACTTCTAGGTTACCCCTGTGGCAGTCGAGCCTTTTGGTCTCTAGCCAAAGCCATCCAGGGCAATTTCTGTGAATCGTCCCTTCCACCTTTGCGCAGAGCAGACAATACCCTGGCCCACACTGCTAAGGAGACAGCCGATATTCTAGGCACACTCTTTGTATCGAACTCGACTTTCGATGACGAGGGGAAAGCACCGCCTACCATCCCGCGGAGTGAGGAGCTGATGCCAGACGTTCGTTTTAACCAAAATGCCATGCGTCAAGCTCTTCTCTCCCTCGACACCAGTAAGTCGAGTGGGCCGGACGGTATACCTGCCCTTGTGCTAAGAACGTGCGCTCCGGAGTTGACCCCGGTTTTAACGCGCCTATTCCAGCTTTCCTATTCTGCCGACATCGTGCCGTCTTCCTGGAAGGTAGCTCTGGTCCACCCCATTCCCAAAAAGGGAGACAGGTCCAACCCATCCAATTACAGACCAATTGCGATAACCTCTTTGCTCTCCAAACTAATGGAGCGCATAATCAACTTCCAATTGCTCCGGTACCTAGAAGATCGCCAGCTGATTAGTGACCGTCAATACGGTTTCCGTCATGGCAGATCTGCTGGCGATCTCTTAGTGTACCTTACTCACTGCTGGGCGGAAGCAATCGAGAGCAAGGGAGAAGCATTGGCTGTGAGTTTGGATGTGGCGAAGGCCTTCGACAGGGTGTGGCATAAGGCATTATTGTCTAAGCTGCCTTCCTACGGGATACCCGAGAAGTTGTGCAAATGGGTCGCCAGCTTTTTATCGGAGCGGAGCATCAGAGTCGTTGTTGACGGTACATGCTCGGACACCAAGCCCATAAACGCTGGCGTCCCACAAGGCTCTGTGCTGTCGCCTACACTGTTCATCATGCATATCAATGATATGCTCGACATCGAGAATATCCATTGCTATGCTGATGACAGTACAGGCGACGCCCGTTATACAGGCCGAGCAAATATGTCTCGGGTGCAGATTGAGGAGAGAAGGAATACACTTGTGTCGGAAGTCGAGACATCTCTGGAGCGGGTCTCGGAATGGGGCAGACTAAATTTAGTCCAATTCAACCCCGAGAAGACACAAGTTTGCGCGTTAACCACTAAAAAAACCCCATTCGTCATAGCACCACGGTTTCAGAACATTCCCCTTAACATCTCCAGGAGTATCGGGATCCTAGGTGTCGATATCTCGAACGAAGTTCAGTTTCGGGACCACTTGGTGAGTAAGGCTAAACTGGCCTCAAAGAAGTTGGGAGTGCTCAACAGAGCTAAGCGGTACTTCATGCCTGAAAACTCAAAAACTCAAAACTCAAACTCGTTTATTTCACGTAGGTAATTTACAAATACGCTTGTGAATGTCATTATTTGATTCTAACGCCATTTTTGCAAAGGTGCCTTATATTCTTTTGTAATGGAGGAGAAAAAAAAATGGCGAAAAAAAAACTCCTCGGCATCTTTTAAAAGATCACTTACATCTACCTACAGTTTTATACGTACTAACAGGAGCGGAACTGGTCGCGGATGGCTACTTCCAAGCATCCTTGTCATTTAAATATTCATCGACTGTGTAATACCCTTTTTGTATAAGTCGCGTTTTAACATGTTTCTTAAATATTTGTATGGGCAAATCAGTAATGGACTTTGGCAATTTATTATAAAAGCGTACACCGAGCCCCACAAAAGACCGCTGTACCTTACGCAGGCGGTACGAGGAAGTTACTAAATGGTCCATATTTCGTGTTTGCCGATTGGTAATATCGCTTTTTTGTTTGTAAAGACCTAAATTTTTCTTAATAAAAATTAAATTGGTGTATATGTATTGGGAAGCTACGGTTAGTACATCTATTTCTTTAAATTTGTCACGCAGTGATTCACGTGATTTTAGTTTATATATTGCTCTAATAGCACGTTTCTGTAATACAAAAACTGTATCGATGTCCGCAGACTTACCCCAAAGTAATATACCATAGGACATAATACTATGAAAGTAGGCAAAATAAACAAGCTTTGCTGTTTCCACGTCTGTAAATTGTCGTATTTTTCTTATAGCATAAACAGCCTTACTGAGCTTACCCGCAAGTGTCGCTATATGGATTCCCCACTGGAGTTTACAGTCTAGGGTTATTCCTAAAAATACTGCTGAACTTTCAAAGTTTAATAGCTCATTATTCAATCTAATGTCCTTAATGCCGACTTTTACATTAGGCAAAACAAATTCTACACATTTAGTTTTATTGGCGTTAAGAAATAAGTTATTAATGGAAAACCAGTATGAAATATGGGCAAGAGTACTGTTCACATCGTCAAAATTTATTTTATCTCTATTAGTTTTAAATATTAGAGATGTATCATCTGCAAACAGTACAACATTGAGCATAGGATGTTGCTTTATAAAGCACAAGTCCGACCTCACATGGAGTATTGCTCTCACCTTTGGGCCGGGGCACCAGCTAGCCAGGTGGACCCGTTTAACCGAATCCAACGGCGAGCTGTTCGACTTGTCGACGATCCCATACTCACAGGCGGTTTGGAAACGCTAGAACTACGGAGACATGTGGGCTCTCTCTGTGTATTCTACCGTCTGTATAACGGGGAGTGTTCTGAGGAACTGTTTAATTTAATACCCGTGGTTAACTTCCGCCACCGCACAGCACGGGGTAAAGCCAGGTTCCACCAACATCATCTGGACACTTGGCATTCGTTCGGTTCACACAGTTCGGTTTTCACGTCATTTTCTGCCACGTACGTGTAAACTGTGGAACGAACTTCCTCCCTCGGTATTCCCACAGTGCTATGACATGGGGTGCTTCAAGAAGCGGGTCCATCACTTTCTTCTTGGCCGGCAACGCACTGGTGACTAGGGTTGCTGAGGATTCCTCTTCCGCTTCCTCATAATGCGGAAATTCCGCAATATTTTGGGTTCCTCAACCGTTACCGCATCCTCATAAATAAAAATAAAAAAATCCTCTTCCGCTATCGCTTCCTCAAATTTTAAGAGGAATTTATGAGGAATTTCACTGCGCATTTCTTCTATGAAATTGTATCATTGACTATATCTTTTTTTTGTGTGCGTGTGTTGTGTATGTTACTGAACTCCTCCGTAACTGCTGAAACGATTTTGATGATTCTTTTTGTGTGTTTTGAGCATGGTTTAGATTCATAGCTTGGTCCACTGGAAAATGCCCTTATATTTATTTTTTGTGTAATAAATGTATGTACCTAGTTATGTACAGACAGAACAGCAGCTTTTGGGTTGGGTCCGCTAGTATTTATAATTTATTATTATTAAGTATTTTTTTTATTCCTCTTCCGCTTCCTCATCCGCATCCGCTTCCTCAAAAAATATCCTCTTCCTCATCCGCATCCTCAAAATTTGCACGTCACAATTCCTCTTCCTCCTCCTCTTCCTCATAATCAATTCCTCAACAACCCTACTGGTGACGCCCCTGGTGTTGCCAATGTCCATGGGCGACGGTGATCACTTACCATCAGGTGACCCGCCTGCTCGTTTGCCTGCTTAGGCTATAAAAAAAAAAGTTACCAAATGCCACCGAAATTACGTAAGAACCACTGGAATTAAAATCCTATTCACCGAAATTGATTAATGACACAGGAATTAGAAATAATAGAAGTATGATCATTTTAATACAGTATTTTTATTAAAAAACGTTAAGCTAGCAACAATTTAAGCATCCCAAATTATGATACTTATATTTTACTTTTATAGTAATTTAATTCGGTTGTTGTTTAAACATTTATTAAGCTCAAAACGACTAAATCGCTACAGTAGGCTGCATTACTCTCATTGAGAACTTGTTTTCCTCGTTTTACTAGCAGTGCTAGAAGATACCCTTGTTCTCTATTGTTATTACCTTGCGTGACAAACGATAGAAAAACTTTTAAAAAAAAGATAATTAGTGAGAAGAAAAAAGAATACAGAGCTACCCCGTTCCTAATGCAATATTAAACGCAATAGACAATTAAATTAAATTCAACTGATGGTTACTGGTCATCGTCGCCTATGGATAAGAACAACGCCAGGGGAGTCGTCAGTGCAACGCCGGCTAAGAAAGAGAATCACCTTTCGCATTTCTTGAAAAACATGTTAAGGCTACCAACATCGAAAACACGGACGGACTCCAACTTCGGGTCGACCTCTAGTTTGAGCAAGAATCGAGTTGTGGTGACATTGCGCACACGTCACATGATGACGCCATGAAACATGAATCACGCTATAGAAAATTTGTTAAACCGCTCGCAAGTATACAAGAAAGCCTCGACAGGCAGACAGGCAGGCATTTTGACTCGCCTGGCGGAAATATTTCTTTGGCAAAAGTTCTTGACTTCATACACAAGTTTGAGTATGCCATCCTCCACTTGGAACTGATAGGATTTCGCAAGGCCATCTGTAAAGCAATGAATGCCAGTGGCAAGCTGTATCATGTCATCGACATGTAGAATGAATAGTGTAGGAGATAGCCTAGACCCTTGGGGAATATCAGGTTTCATATCTGAGCAGGAGCCGCCTATTATCACCTTTCTTTGTCGCTCAGACAGAAAACTGGTTATCCTTAGGGAGATTTAACCTCTTAGGGAGACCATAAGATGGTTCACAGGTTGATGGCTTCCCGAGAAAAACCCTATTTTGCCACCGAAACCACCGAGATTGTGCCACCGGACTTAAAAATCGGAGTCAAAATTTGAATTTTTAAGAATACTATTATTTATTCCTTAACTTTTATTTTAATATTGTGACTGAATGAATACCTTTAATATAAGCCTCCATAAAATTTCTTTTTAATCTGCTTTAAACTTTTAGTAATGCATATGACACCGATATTAGATAATTTTGTATTCCTGTGCCACCGCGGCAAGTATTTACGTGTTTAACGGGAAAAATATTCAGTTTATCCATAGTTCACATACACTGATTAGAAGAGCATAACTGGGTGGTGTAGGGATTGGTAGTTAGGGGTTTTCAAAATCGATTCGTTAAAAGTAATGAAGTATTAAAAATGCACCAGCGATATTGCGTTTTTCTGCGGGACAATTTTGAGGGGCATTTTAATGGCTATAATACTCACTTAATTTTATCGTAAAATATATAATTAGTTAGCTTATTTAATATAGTTCTAAATGACATTACTCTTCTATGTAATTATTTCAAGGGAAAAAAATAAATTACATAAATGTGCAAAAAAATGTAATTGGGACTTACTTACTTACTTACTCCGCTGGCTCAGCGACCCGAAGTGAGTCTTGGCCTCCGATACGAGAATTCGCCATTGATCCCGGTCTTGTGCGGTTTCATGCCATTCGCCAGCCTGAAGCTCGCGTAGATCTGCGGCCACCACATCGCCCCAACGATATCTGGGGCGCCCGACGGGCCGACGACCAATTGGGACAATGCACCGTAATTAGATTTTAGGTCTTAGACTTTTTTTTATTCAGAACCTATAACTCTAATTACTCTAATACCTTTGAAACCTTCATTAACGTGTAGATGACTGTTAAAAGTACTTATATAAAAATTTGTGTAATTGTAGTTAACTTGTACAGTACATCGAATTACATCGTTGCCGTCCCAAAAACGCGCCTCGGAAATTCACCCAAAAGCGTCATAGTCGAGTACGAGTATGTTCTAATTAAACCTCATCAGTTATAACTGTATGTCCTACAGTAGCATCTACTAGTAGCAACTAATAAATAGTGAACCAAAGTAACAATGTTGCAGGTAAAATCACCCTTCCTGCTGGTACGTCTCTGGTTATCCCAATCCACGACGTGCACCGTGACCCTCGGTACTGGGACGAGCCTCATCGAGTCAAGCCCGAGAGGTTCCTGCCTGAAAACGTGAAGAAGAGGGACCCCAATGCCTTCATTCCATTCAGCCTGGGTGCCATGGATTGTTTAGGTTGGATAATTTTACTTGGGTAGCAATGAAAAAAATGATCTATGGTTTGATAACAAGTAATTTAGGCTCACATTCTGATACCCTTGTAGCACAAAATACGGAGAGTTCTCTAAGTGTTCCTTGTTTACACTAAAATTCTTAGTGGCGGGTAGCATGAAGAATTCATTACGAAATATATCCAAACCCAAGATCAGGACCTTTTCTCAGGAATTGAACCTAAAACCCATCATTTAGAAGTCAGTCACCATGGACTTAGGTACATTTGGGAAGGGCCTTGTGAGCAGTGGCGATTTCTCTAAGATGGCGCGTATGGCGCCGCCATACCATAATTTTTAAGCATTAAATAAAATGTAAAAAATCATATATTTACAATCTAATTATTTAGACCTAGGTACAATAATTGCATTTTACGAGCGCTGCGGCTGCGGTCTTCTATCACGAACGCGACTCGCGGCGATTGTCTTCGCGTTCAGTCGGTGCCGAGCGCGGCCGAGGCGAGCGATGCGCTTCTGCCAGCGCATGCATAGTCCATACAAAGTCGTTGGCCCGCGCCGCCCGCGCCTCTTCGATCGCTTAGTATTCACCATAGTAAAATTATACTGTGGTATCACTGAGTTTGAAACGCGGGTCTGGCACTGTGAATGGCGCACTACCTAACGAGTTTTCGCATGTTTTTCGTGATAGTGTAGATTTGTGATTACGGTTTCTATCTTTCTATTGATTTAATTTTATTTAGTCGGTAATTAGTTAATAATGAAATGACATGAAATTATGAGTGATTCAACAAAATCTGTGATACAAGAACTTTTAGAAAGACCTTTCACGACGAGATCGTTTGCCGAATAACGGTTGATAGTGGAAAATGGACGGAAAATGGACTTTCACTATGGGACCAACCCTAAAATCGCGAAAAAACATCAGCTATTTCATACAAAAATGAAAATGTCAAATTGTATGAAATTTCTTTCTTGCGATTTCAAAGTAGGTTCCTTAATGAAAGACTGCAAGTTTGTTAGATTGTCCGTCTGAAGAAATGGTTTTCCGGTTATGCGTACTTAACACTACACCTTATATGACAAAAGCTGGAGCCACCCTAATTATAAACACCAGGAATCGCCACTGCTTGTGAGTTGCAGTTTTTAGTTAAACCCACGGAAAAAGAAAAAGGAGATGTTTCAAATCCGGCCCACAATATGTACAGTACCTCGAAAAATCGAGAAAAATTCATGGAATTTGGGAAAAATAAAGATAAATTGCTTAAATGCATACTTTTCTGGTAAAAATTTTGTATTTATAATTCATTTTTATCAATTTTCAACATGGCGTCTTGCCAAGTTGTCATTGATCATAGATCGCGAACTGTCTACTGTCACTTTAAATGACAGAATTGTAGGTAAGGTAAAGGGCCACAACTTCGTGCTAGTACATTACTTCGTTAGTTTTGCTTCAGGCGCAAAAAATAAGCTACGTACATAATATACATTAAAATTATACATCAGAACCTCCTAACCTGTCTAAAAAACCAAGTTCCAACATTCTACCTACTAAACTCAATGAAATAAAACGCTTGGAAGTCTCATCGGCCACAAACGTCGGTGAGAGGTGAATATGCTTCCCTATACCGTAAGGCAGGCGCTCAAAGTTCTTAAGCTCATAGAGAAGAAACGGTAAGTCCATTCAAATAAAAACTTAAACAGTGCTTTTATATGTCCCTTAACAATTGATTTGACTCATGAAAAAGTTCCATGCAGCTTGAAATGCTTTTAAAATAGCAATAAACCGACTGACGAAATAGCGGTCATTTTATATTTCGGGTGTCTCCTATTTCGTGACATTCACGAATTAGGGGTTTTATAGATACATTTTCGTTGTTCGTGTTCATATATTATAATTGAAAAAATTGAAATATAAATGAAAAAAACGAATAAGGTATTGAATTTCAGTACTTGTGAGCTAAATTCGGTATATGTTTTGTTTACTACGAAATCCATAATACGAGCTTAAAGATGACCCAATTCTACAATTTTGAACTAAATTCGCATAGGTACTAGCAGCATAATTTCGTTTGTTATTCGATTTGTTTTGTCAATATTCGTATATTTTATTATATAAATAGTGTACTGAATAGTCAATTTATATAATCTAGAAAGAATCTCATTACTTGAGTGTGGTAATTTCGAAAAATCAATGACACGAAACAAAGGACTTATCTTTTGTTCCTTGTCCGTTATTTCGTTACAAATAATTTTAAAGTAGTTCCAGTCACTTTAGCATAATATATTTTTTTATTTAATCATCACTTTAACAATTTATAAACAATTTGGTATTGATTAGCAATAGGAAACCACAGAGGTTTATATATGATCTCATATCATTAATTTATATGAGATGCTATCATTAAACAACCTCGGATGAAAAATACCTAAAAAGCTGTTTTTCGTATAGGTGTTTTTGTATAGGTATAAATTTTGGCAGTCATGTTAGATCTCGGAAGTCTTATAAAAGACGCACAGGACCTAATAGTAACTCAACATCAAATGTGAAAAAGTCTGCTTTTGCGATTATATTGGTTTCTTTTTTGTAGAAATAAGGTAGCAATCGAGCAGGCAGCACCACCTACCTATACTTCTATACTATACTAATAATATAAACCGGAAGAGTTTGTTTGTTTGAACGCGCTAATCTCAGGAACAACTGGTCCAATTTAAAAAATTCTTTTTGTTTTGAATAGTCCAATTATTGAGGAAGGCTATAGGATATATAACATCACGCCACTACCGAAAGGAGCGGAGCAACAAGTTTCCCGAAGCGAGGGAGTCTACTTAATAATATTTTCTAAGCGTGATGTTATTATAGCCTTCCTCAATCAATACACTATTCAACACAGAAATATTTTTTGAATTCGAACCAAGTACTTCTTGACATTACCTAGCGCATTAAAACAACCCTTCCCCTTTATATTATTACAAGCGGATGTCGTCCTGCAACATACATAATATATTATATTATTAAGTAGACGCCCTCGTTTCGCTTTCGGAGACTTGTTTCTCCGCTCCTTTTGGTCTTAGCGTAATGTTATGTAAGTAATAACCTTCCTCAAAACAAAAAGAATATTTCACATCGGACCAGTAGTTCCTGAGATTAGCGTGTTCAAACGAACGAACAAACAAACTCTTACGCTTTATATTATTAGTATAGACATTAATTATCAAAATATAGTATTTAAATATATATATTTTTAGAAATTACCAAAAAAACTTTAACAAACGTTGTCACGAAATAGGGGACACGAATTCACGAACTTAGGAACAGAGCCAAATTTTGTCACGAAATAGGGTTCAAACAAGGGGTCCACAAATAAATTAATAAAAAATTTAATTCTAACTAAAACTGCATAATTCATACCTTAAATTACTAACAAAAGACCATATTCATTACACAAAAACTTTCAGACTGATATCTTATGTAGTAAAATTTAAAAAAAATCTTAAAGTCGGCGGAGGCTTAACATACCGAAATATGGGACACTTACCTTACATAAATGTCAAACTTCTATCAAATTAACCAACATGACGTGTGATGACAGCTTACCGCCATGACAGACTTTTGTTTTTGTGTTGCAATTTTAAGTGTACATTTTTGTGTTATACCACAAAACTAAAGCAATTTAAACGAATTGGATGATTGAAAACTGTTTTAATTGTGTTTCTCCATTTTTGAGTATGGTGTACAAAGAGGTGGCCGGAGCTCCATACATTTTGAAACATCTCCTTTAACAATATTATTATTATATATCTCGGAGCCTGGATCAGAGCGGTCGTTATACTTTGGGTTATACGTGACTGGAGATAAGAAATAATAGTCTGTACACTGAGTTTAAACGTCTATTCCAACACTTCAATACAGTTTTACAACCAATAATAACCACTAATAAACTATCACTAAAATTAATTCAGATTAAACTTGGAAACGCGGCAAGTTCGGTATGGCAGTGGGTTCGACACGTCCACTCGGTCTAAGCGCTCAATGAGGGTCACCGTTTTTGTGCTCACCAGTTGGCGCCACCGTCGAGGTGAGGTCCTGCTGTCAAAGCCCGCCCATACATAAACAGTGACAAGTGACATTCAGACAAGTGAGAAGTGACAGACAGACCTCACTTTCCACTAGCGCCTCTAGCGGCGAATTCACACGCGGTTACCCTCATTCAGAATGATCATGACAGCTCTGGTTCTCTACAACGCCATCTCTACCCCCACTCCATACCGACCATACCCAAACAATAACTGTTTCGTTTCCAAATTAGCTCCGGCCATCATTCATAGATGGCGTTAGGTTCCTAAAACTAGTTCCATCGATTACTCAGTCGATTACTATTACTAGATCGATCGATTATTATCGATTACTAGATCAGCGTAGGACTTTGGTCTCGCTCCATGGTCTCGCTCCTACATATACATATATTAATACGCTAAGGTTAAGATGTTTGCCTCCCTTTTTCGAAAAAACCATAATTACTTCGCATAAATTTTATATCATTTTATAGATAACTAGCGAACCGCCCTCGCTTCGCTTCGGGACCCGTAAGTATCAACCGCGTAGGTCCCGTTCCCGTAGGAATTTCGGGAAGATAATAAACTATCACCAAAATTAATTCAGGTTAAATTAAACTTAGAAATAAAGCTTACGACAAAATAATAGCAAAGTAGCAAAGGATCACAGCAAGATTAATTCAGATTAAACTTGGAAACGCGGCAAGTTTGGTATGGCAGTGGGTTCGACCAAATTTGATTCCCATAAAAACGGTTCTAGTGTGTTAATCTTAAAAGATAGACATATACTGTCGTGGACATTTTTTTAGATCATTTCAAGAGGAATAATTCTTTCATACATATATTTTTGGTATCTTGAATCGTTTTCGCAACGCATGCAACGAAAGCCCTCGAGAATGAATAATTTTCCCCGTTTTTTCCACATTTTCCATTATTTCTTCCCTCCTAATTGTTGCAGCGTGATGTTATATAGCCTAAAGCCTTCCTCGATAAAAGGTCTATTCAACACAAAAAAAAATTTTCAATTCGAACCAGTAGTTCCTGAGATTAGCGCGTTCAACCAAACAAACTCTTCAGCTTTATAATATTAGTATAGATTACTTGCTCTACCGGCACCAACAATTGAAAAATTTATTGTTGCTTTTGTTTTTGCAAAATAATTAATTATTACATTAAGAAGCAATACAGCAATGCTGCCATCTAACGGCTTTTATTTAGAAACAACGTCAACATGATTGACGGTTGGTAAATTTCAAATCAACTCACATATAATACTTTTCGTATAGTGGCGCTTTAGCTCAACGTAGTGCGAATTATTCGCACAGGTTTTGCTTGTTTTAATTTAATTTAATTAAAGCGGTGATAGTAATGGTTAAGAATTCAGCCTCTACCTACTATTCCTAGGTTCGGGTCCGAATTCCAGGGCACGCACTTCTCACTTTGAGAAGAGACCCGTGTCAGTAGAATAGTTATGGGTTGCAATGATGAATAAATTGGCTTATTATTTCCAGGTCGAGTGTACGGCACTGCCCTGGTCAAGACGTTGGTGGTGCAGGTGCTTCGGCAGGTGCACCTGGAAGCCGACGGCTGCTTGGAAGACCTGGAGCTCCACGTGGCCATCTCCGTCAAGTTCGCCAAAGGATACAACTTGAGAGCTCGGCCCAGAAAACTTGGCAGCGAGCGCAGCGACGCTTAGATTAGTTTAAAGTTGATGAAATTGTTTGGAAAGGAATAAAGGCTAAGGGCGCATTCATGTAGAACGCTGGTTACCGGCGCTGATCTGCCAGCGCTTATCGGTATAGTCTAAGATCCGAATCTAAATCGACATTCATCGGGTTGATAAAAGAATCAAACACACTGATAGAAACTTTTTGACGTGACAACGTCTTATAAATTGGTTTGCCGGGTGGCACTTCAAGAAACTGCGTTAGTAGCTCCGCTCACGTTATGCGCTTACAATGAGAGCGAGTGAGAGGCACGCGTCCCTTCCACTCGGGCATGGTTAGCCCGCCTAAGAGCGAGAGAGACAGACATAAAAAGTGAAAGGCACGCGTCCCTTCCTCCTTAACATTACTTATGGTAGCTACGGCGTACACACGTTGGCGTGTTTCAGAAAATGGTACAGCGCCATCTCTGGAGAAGTAGAGTAATCTCGTTTGTTACCTCACTTAGTTGTGACTAATGGTTAATGGTCTAACGGTTAGCAGCGCTAGATGGCGGATGGTGTTACAATGTTTTAAATATAATTCTTTGTATAAATAAATGTTTTAAATTGTTACTATTATTTCATCCTTCTTCCTACTATACGAATGAATATTCACATTAAAATTATTTTACCACTCAAAGTCGTTGTCACGTAAAACTTTCGCCCGTATACCGACTTTACAGGCAACCAATTTTTTTGATAGTTAAAAATATTTCTTAGCATTTAAAAAGATTTATTAATATGTGATAAATGAATATCAGATTTATTAAACACAAAAAAATCATTTTAAATACTAAGAAATATTTGTTTAAAGAGTGGTATAAACTAATACTTATATTCTGTCCAGGATTTTTGTTGTCTACCCATTTTTAATATATTTTCTAATATACGAAATTTATTATAAAATAATTTTGATTCTCTTATCAACCCGATGAATGTCGATTTATATTCGGATCTTAGACTATACCGATGAGTGCTGACAGATAGGGACAGGGATGGGCAAATGGGAAAAACATATTTTATCGTATCGATATTTTCCAAATGTATCTGAAATTAAATTAAATGTATATGATATTCCGATATATTGATATTTTTCCCCAATACCTATGCAATTATTATGCCCCTCTTACCGGGTCAGATTAGTTTGTGGCACTTTACCAACCAAACCAACAAGCAGTGTCATTGTCATAGACAAGTAGGTCATAGACTGTAATTTTTGTTTCGTGTTTGAAGCAAAGAAACTAAACCCGTATAGCCTACTGCATACCTACTCTTTTTCTAAATTTAAGAAATTGGATTGGTCAAATAGGTACATGATGCGATCCATGAGCAGACAGCGGAGCTTTAAATAAATTAATATTAAATCTGAAAAAATATCGATATTTTGATATATCGATATTTTTTTCCCCAAACGGCCCAAACCTACTGGCAGATCGGCGCCGGTAACCAGCGTTCTTTTTGAATGCGCCCTAAGATTTGTACGTAAATGGGTTTTAAAAATATGTAATAAAAAATAGGAAATTCGACTTTTCTTCATTTTAGAACACCAGTCCCTTAGTAGCCACATGCGGAAATTGTTATAGACAGGTTCTTAATTTATACTCACTCACTATTGTCCTGGCTTCTATTGCGGTAATAAATACCCCTTCTAATTTTTATCATATATCTTCGATGTATAAACAGCGATCAGTTACAGATTTATTTTATGTTTACCTATAAGAGAAAAGATAAATAAAAAAATTATATAAATATGACTAGAATTGAAGTTTTTTATTACCTATTCGTATTAGATAACAGCAACAGCCCTTTTACTGTTCTTATATCTGCTGATAAATGTGCATTTTATGTAGAGTGACTCTACGGCACTGAAACATTTCATTACTCTAAGGCTCCAGGGGAACAAATACCCCCATAAAACCATTAACACCACACTAGTCAACCGCCCTCGCTTCGCTTCTGTGTGTTATACTGAATCATAAGCAAGTTTCATCAAAATCTATTCAGTAGTTCTGGCGTGATTGAGTTACAAACATACAAACTTTCACATTTATAATACCACATGGATGAAGCTAATACAGCAGTGCTTTACGAGCACGAAGCTTAGCTCGGAGTCAAGGATAAAATAAAGCAACTGATGCTTTTAGAAAAGTGAGTTTGATGATCATCAGCACATTAGAGGATTTGCTAAGGAGGAAAACGTTTTGATATAGGTGGTATGTGACAATGGTGCCTATCACCGTACGCAATTGTGCGCCTTTGTAAGGCAACTGAGCCAAAAAGCGAGAAAGATTTTTTTACTTCTATCCGTCGTCAAATCATCATCAAATCATTAGAATCTCTATTTTAAACGGGATAATTTATTTTAAATATCATAATCACTTCACTTCACTACAATAAAACAAAAAATTTAAGTGAGGCTTTCATACAACAGACCAGATTTTTTTGGCGTTTTTATACATAATGGTACGGAACCCTTCGTGCGCGAGTCCGACTCGCACTTGGCCGGTTTTTGTTTTTCTTACCCAACTTTTATTTGATGACTACAGAAATAACCAGCCTTTTTCACGTAATCTCAGGTTGGTACCTACTATTTCAAAATAATATACCTAAATAATATGATGGGTTCAAATTATTATTACTTACTAGATGACCCGGCGAACTTCATTCCGCCAAGCAGTCAATGGCAGAGCAGGTTTACAATTTAAAAAAATAATGCAAATTGATAATGTCACAATCCTTAATAACATAAATAGGAAAAAGAAGGGCAAAATCAAATACTTTTTTATGTGTTTTGATCCGTTTTATTCAATGAATATATTGACAACATCAAACCCTACTATTTTAAAATTAATTGCAACTTCTTAATTATATTGTTGCAGAGAGTGTATTCGTGTGTTTCAGCTGGTCGATTATCCGCTCTGGTCACATTGTAGCCATCATTAGGCATGCGCTCTGAAGCAGTCTTGAATTTGTATACCAATGCATGACGTTGATAATGTACTTGCTGTAGTTCTTGAAGAATTGCTCCTTTCAAAGTTATGTTGACCCTTTACGTCGATCAAATTTCTTCACATCTCTCCACTGCTGTCCACTAAAGCACCGCTCTATATTTTGGGTCACCAGCACCCCAAATCTGAGTTCGCCTCGCCGCATCTCATATCACCACCTGATCTTGCTCCTCACAATTGTTGTAGAAGAGGCATAAAACTCCTCCATTAGGGTCCGTCCACGTTGACCGGCTCGGAGAGTATCGGCTCGTATTTTTCTTTTCACACAGACCGGATTGCATGCACTTGGAATTTGGCGGTGCGGAGCCGCTAACTCTTTCACATAGACCGAGAAAGAGCGAGTACCTAAGAGCACGGAATCGGAGCCAGTCGGCTCCTCTCATTATTTCACACTAAACGCGTTCAGGCATTCCCAATGACAAAATAAGTGCATATACAAAAATAAACCTTAAATACAATTATTCAAAACTTTGGATTCCATCGCGATAAAAATCTGCTCTCCTCTCCGAGCCGGTCTGTCTAAACGGGCTCTTAAAGTTAGCCTGAAATTCAAGAATTCATTATTCAAGAAAGTCAACGCCTATCACCGGGCTATAATGATGTGGTATGGCATACATCACCCTTTTTAAGCTGAAATAAAAATGATAACTACTGATACTTTTTCCCGAAAATCCACACGTGTCATTCCAATTTATGGTGCTTTCCACATCAAGAAATATAACTTTATCAGAACTTTTTAACATTTTCTTCCGTATCATGAAATCTCTATTGTAATAATGACACATCATTATTATTATTCATATTCGCCGTTATTAATATTCGTCTTGATTCTTCTTAACCATTTCATAACATTGTTAATCCATATTCCACCCATGAACCAATAAAATATGATTCTACCGCAATGTTGCTCGGACATCCACGTAAAATTGTTCTGACACATTATGTCATATGACTATTTGAAATCTTCCATAATGGAAAAAGCGTTCAGTTTCGTCCTAATTACCTCGCTTCTGCAGATCTCTTAACACCACCTCCTGCTGAACTTGCTCCTCACCCTTGTTTTAGTAAAGGCATAAAATTACTCCATTATAACAGAGGAGAAAGTAAATAAGATATAAGTTGAAATGAAATCGGGTATTTTAATGACATGCATATTTAATTTCCGTGCATGACTCACTGCACTCTTCAGTAAAGCACCGACACTTTTCGTCTTGTTATTAGACTTGTTATTACACGACATTTTTCGTCTTGTTATTAGGTGCAAATACAAATGAAGCATGTGGTTTTCCGACCCGTGAACAGGCCACATATAATTGGCCATGAGAAAAACATGCATTTTCTAGATTCAGACCATAAAAATTCAAGGATTGGCCTTGTGATTTGTTAATCGTCATAGCGAATGCATGTCAAATTGGAAATTTAGAATCGTTGCATGGATCACATTGATCATCAATTTCCTTATCACCAAACGCGTTCCATTGCATAATTTTGGTTGGTTTAGGTTTCGAACCGATGACTACCGAGCCAACCTTTAGTTGTAAATTCTGAACGCACCCGACACAACAACCAAATGACGTTGTAGTGTCATTATTTTGTGTCATGTATGTCAATATTTCTATGTTATTTTGCATGTTTTAAATCTTAAATACGCGATAATTCGACAATTATGGATATATGTTGTCGATTCCAACCCCTTCTTTAATTTAGATCTACATGTATTTATCCTAAAAACACCGAACCGATGGGGCGAACATCAAATGTTTGACAGGTAAGATTTGTATGGGAAATTAAAATTTTCATTTTTAGTATTTTCCTCGCAATTTTTCCATATTTTCTCATCGCTGCAACCTTCCCTGAACTTCCACGAATATTTCAAGGCTAAAATTAGCCAAATCGGTTTAGCCGTTATTGAGTTTTTCCGACTCTAACGAACAGCAATTCATTTTTATTTTGCATTTGCATTGCATTTGATGTTCGCCCCGTCGGTTCGGTGTTTGGCCTTGAATTTTTATGGTCTGAATCTAGAAAATGCATGTTTTTCTCATGGCCAATTATATGTGGCCTGTTCACGGGTCGGAAAACCACATGCTTCATTTGTATTTGCACCTAATAACAAGACGAAAAATGTCGTGTAATAACAAGTCTAATAACAAGACGAAAAGTGTCGGTGCTTTACTGAAGAGTGCAGTGAGTCATGCACGGAAATTAAATATGCATGTCATTAAAATACCCGATTTCATTTCAACTTATATCTTATTTACTTTCTCCTCTGTTATAATGGAGTAATTTTATGCCTTTACTAAAACAAGGGTGAGGAGCAAGTTCAGCAGGAGGTGGTGTTAAGAGATCTGCAGAAGCGAGGTAATTAGGACGAAACTGAACGCTTTTTCCATTATGGAAGATTTCAAATAGTCATATGACATAATGTGTCAGAACAATTTTACGTGGATGTCCGAGCAACATTGCGGTAGAATCATATTTTATTGGTTCATGGGTGGAATATGGATTAACAATGTTATGAAATGGTTAAGAAGAATCAAGACGAATATTAATAACGGCGAATATGAATAATAATAATGATGTGTCATTATTACAATAGAGATTTCATGATACGGAAGAAAATGTTAAAAAGTTCTGATAAAGTTATATTTCTTGATGTGGAAAGCACCATAAATTGGAATGACACGTGTGGATTTTCGGGAAAAAGTATCAGTAGTTATCATTTTTATTTCAGCTTAAAAAGGGTGATGTATGCCATACCACATCATTATAGCCCGGTGATAGGCGTTGACTTTCTTGAATAATGAATTCTTGAATTTCAGGCTAACTTTAAGAGCCCGTTTAGACAGACCGGCTCGGAGAGGAGAGCAGATTTTTATCGCGATGGAATCCAAAGTTTTGAATAATTGTATTTAAGGTTTATTTTTGTATATGCACTTATTTTGTCATTGGGAATGCCTGAACGCGTTTAGTGTGAAATAATGAGAGGAGCCGACTGGCTCCGATTCCGTGCTCTTAGGTACTCGCTCTTTCTCGGTCTATGTGAAAGAGTTAGCGGCTCCGCACCGCCAAATTCCAAGTGCATGCAATCCGGTCTGTGTGAAAAGAAAAATACGAGCCGATACTCTCCGAGCCGGTCAACGTGGACGGACCCTAATGGAGGAGTTTTATGCCTCTTCTACAACAATTGTGAGGAGCAAGATCAGGTGGTGATATGAGATGCGGCGAGGCGAACTCAGATTTGGGGTGCTGGTGACCCAAAATATAGAGCGGTGCTTTAGTGGACAGCAGTGGAGAGATGTGAAGAAATTTGATCGACGTAAAGGGTCAACATAACTTTGAAAGGAGCAATTCTTCAAGAACTACAGCAAGTACATTATCAACGTCATGCATTGGTATACAAATTCAAGACTGCTTCAGAGCGCATGCCTAATGATGGCTACAATGTGACCAGAGCGGATAATCGACCAGCTGAAACACACGAATACACTCTCTGCAACAATATAATTAAGAAGTTGCAATTAATTTTAAAATAGTAGGGTTTGATGTTGTCAATATATTCATTGAATAAAACGGATCAAAACACATAAAAAAGTATTTGATTTTGCCCTTCTTTTTCCTATTTATGTTATTAAGGATTGTGACATTATCAATTTGCATTATTTTTTTAAATTGTAAACCTGCTCTGCCATTGACTGCTTGGCGGAATGAAGTTCGCCGGGTCATCTAGTTAGCAATATAATTTATTGTAAAATGTTATTGTAGGTCTAGGGAACGCCCTGAGAAAATTTAAAACTAGGCATAATACGGTACCTTCGAAAATACTAACTTGGGGTAATCGTTTTATTAATTAACCTGATAAAATAATTGAATAATTGTCGTTTGACGTTAATTCATATAAAAATGTTAAATGCATGATTAGTGAATTTCATGTGAATGTGTGTGATACATATTTTTAACAGGTACCAAAGTGAGTACAATGGTAGGAATAGGTACCTATTTATTATGCCGTCGTCATAATGTGATTGTCGACGTGTTTACCATCACACGTTAAACCTACTACGTTAACAAAGGCAAGACCTTCCCTAGGGTAGTTCCCACGCGACACTTGAAGACGAACGGCGCGGCGGCGTCCGAAGCAGTTATTTTATTCTTCGAGGTAAGCGCGTTTAAATTATATTTTTACATGGTCCCAAAATTATCATTACTACATTTTTTTCTTTATCAAACCTTTAAAACAACTTGAAAGTACCTACTAACGACTAAGTAGGGTTTTATTGTAAGTATGTAGGTATGTACTGATAATAATTTTTAAATTATTGACGGTTTTGATAAAATTGTAGGTATCAGTGAATAATAATGAAGGGAACAGCTCTCATAATTATTATAGGAAAGATTATAGGAAAATCTGCATTTTTTGAAATACAATCTATTATTTCACTTACCTTTTTGTCAGTTTGGTGGTAAATAAATATAGAAGGGAAAATCAATTCTCGTGCAACGTCTTCCGAAGCATTTTATGCAATGACCATTATACCTACATATTGACATCAAACCGTCCTTTACTTTTATTGATCATCTGTTTATGATCGAAGATAGCCTGCTCGCTGACCAGTAGATAACATTTTGGTAGAAAACCGGAAACCGGAAACCTCTATTCTCAGGTCTAAGCATTGTTAATCAGCGAACAGTTACCGCGAAGTTTCAGCGAAGCGAGGGCAATAAGCTACTAAGTAATTAATACCTAAACCATGTGGTATCTAGTTAGCATTAAGAATGTAAAAAGACAGGTAATTACAATACCCCGATTCGGGGTTTTCCCGTTGGCTCCCATTCCCGTTCTCACCCGTCCCACTAGACCCCGAAAACGATTAATTTGATTTATTACTTTTACCTTCTTTTTTCAACGTGTACAATCGATAGAAAACGTGCTTTAAAGTATTATAATGATTTTTGTAGGGGCGTAGCTACTGTCGTTTAAGCCGTATCAATGATACGGGGCCCCCGGGTTACAGGGGCTCCCAACATGTGTAATGTAACTAAAAATTGGTAAAATGTTATCCACAATGTCACTTACTCGTAGTTCCCGAGAAAAAACATCAATACTAATAATAAATCTGTAGCTGGTCGCTGTCTGTACTTAGAAAATAGGTATATGAGATTTTTTTACTGGGGGTGTTTGTTAACGCAAGAGAACCTAAAACAATGATTTTTTAATTCTGTTTAATTAAGCAAATTAATAAGGAGGCATATAAATAAGTCTAATTTTGCACTTTAAAGATTATTTTATTATGTGTTTATACATACATATTTTTATTATACCTAGTTAATTCCTTTCACTCTCGTTAATTTAGCAAATGTATGTTTATGAAAATAAAACAGATTATAACATGTTTTTATACTCCTTATTTGTTTATTAAAGTAAATTACCTGTATTGTTGTTAACTAGGTACTTATTTATTTTACTCCCGATCCTTTGGTAAATAACGACGCACAAGTAGCCTCATTCTCTAGGATTCCGTCTCGTAGGTTCCATGGGCATTATAACACCCAAACCAAGAACCAGGCCAAACCCAGTATACTTAGAACAGCAATTCAAGATATCCGTCCGGTGTGTTTCAATTTTTACTTTAAGACTTTTTCTGATAACTGTACTTTTAAGCAATATTTACTTTTATTTAACGTTATCTGTCAAATCGGAATTCTTGGTCTAGTGGGATGGATGAGAACGGGAATGGGAGCCAACGGGAAAACCTCCCCGATTCTGCTAATTTTTAACGCTTCAATAGTGTCTCGATTGAATAATTGTTTGCCACATTTTGTATACAAAATTGAATATACATTTTTGGAACATTTTCGACGCTATTTCGGCACATTCTGTATACAAAATGTGGCGGACTATTCAATCGAGACACAATTGAAGCGTTATAACTTAGCAGAATTGGGGCCCAGATCAGTACAGCTACTGCACAAAATGTAGGTACACCGACCTACTTCCTGTTTCGCAACACTTCTAGAGGGGTTCGTGAACCTAAGTGTGCGTACAGATTATGTAACATGTTATATAACTTCTATTTTATAACACGTCCACACTATCTAACATTGTTGTCTAACAATGAAACATGTTACAAGACCGTACACATTAAAACAACATTGTTATATAACATGTTTTATAACATGTTTTGTTATGGTGCGTACAGACTATGTAGTTAGTTTGTGCAACAATATTATATAACTTTTGCCTTATACGAGTACTTATGCGTATTGCCTTGTTATTTAAGTAACACTGTTATACAACAATGTTGTTTTAATGTGTACGGTCTTGTAACATGTTTCATTGTTAGACAACAATGTTAGATAGTGTGGACGTGTTATAAAACAGAAGTTATATAACATGTTGCATAATCTGTACGCACCATTACATAGTCTGTACGCACCATAACAGTTTCAGTAGTCTATACGTAAGTATAATAAAACTGTAATTGATCGCTGTCTGTACATGGCAAATATATTTCATAATTTACAATGGGGGGCCTTTAAATACGCAAGAGATTTAAATCGGTTAACAAATAATAAAGTTTGGGGGTAAAGTTAAACGAAATCCAGCGGGCGAAGCCGTGGCCGTGGGCGGAAGCTAGTAAATGGAGATCGAACCAGTCCGTTTCTTCCTGAGCCTGAGACGGGCAATTTGTCATGTTGTTTTATTTTAATTGCTATTCACACACATTGTATTGTACGCAAACTAGAAGGAAAGAACAGCAAAATAATCATGTAACTTGGTTGGATGATTGATTCTCATTATGTCATAGTTATCGAGTATAGATAATTATTACCTACAGTTAATAATTATAAGAATACTATAAAACAATTGGATGGTTGAAATAATTCGGTTCAATATAAAAAAAATATAGATTACCTACTTAGAATCAGGTATACCTACATTGCTACATTTAATTTTTAAAAATATTGATATTTTGTCACAGTTCTTATTTCCTGATTAAAATAATATCTAACTAAGTTTGGAATAGAATAATCCGAAGTTCAGTAATCTTACAGAAAAACATGAGAAGGAAAAAAATAATAAGTAAACAAAACACAGTACACACGGATAGGCAGGCACCTAGGTGATCTGATATTTGATCAGTCAAAGATCTGTCAGAGAGATTCAGTGGGCCTTGGACGATTTGGACAACACACAAAGACAGGCAGACATTCTAGAGCTAGACTGAGAAAAGAAATTTGAAATCATTAAAATTATTTTATGCCTCGCTGAGAATCGAACCCTTTAACATTAGTTCAGCATGGTGGCCAGTGCGCTACGGGTCGATAAAATAAGTAGTATGACCTAGCATTAATTCTACTGTGTAGATATGTTAAGATTAGAAAGATGTGAATTCAGTTACACTTTAATGAAGAAGAATATTTTAGTTGGTACACAAAGGAAGCAAGACATCTTACTAACAACTACTTTGGTCTACCTTATACCTACTAACAACAACAAACAGAACTTAATATAATTATATCACTCACAGTCCCTGCCCTAGACGTATACCACAATTATCCACTAACGAAATAACGGACTAACCATCCTAATGCCGATTTGATTCTTAATCTTTCTTGGCCACAAGTGGCATGGGTGATAGCGGAAGGATAGTAATGCATCATTGGTTTGCTATTTCAATTCCATAAAAAGAGGTTATGGGTCACATTAATTAAACGCAGCAATTTGTGTGGTGCGGACATAGCCTAGTCACATAGTGGTTAAGTAAGAGTTTGGCTACCTACTCTGGACCAGTTCGAATAACAAAGCAAGTCGCGTCGGCACGCACTTTTGAATTTTTGGAGTTATGTGCGTGTTAAGCATTTAAATGTCTCTCGGTATAACGTGAAGGAAAACATCGTTATGAAACCTGCTTTCTGGAGATTCCGAAAAACGCAAATCTGGCCGCACTTGGCCTGCGTAGTGGCCTTAACCTTGTCATTCTGAGAAGAGGCCCGTGCTCAATGCATCATAATGGATTGAGATGATGAACAATTTGTAGACAAAATTCCCGGACACCGCACTAGTAAAGCCCTATTGATGTTGAACAATTTGAATTTGTTTCAGGATGATCTGGCCACTTCTAGCCGTAGCAGTTCTCCTGGCGTCGTTCTGGCTGCGCTGGAGATACAAGAACAAGCGGCTGATAGAGATGGCGAAGACCTTCCCTGGACCGCGTACGCTGCCTCTGCTGGGCAGCGCTTATCTCTTCATGGGCCGCACTGAAGGTTTTCTTGTTTGTTCATTGCTTCAACCCATCAATGGTTCACTGCAAACAGGGTCCTCTCATCATAACTGAGGAATGTGATGGAGACTCCATCGCCGCTGCTCTAGTGTGGGTTAATACAAGTGTTTGTGGCTAACTCAAGTGTCCGAAGTTTTTAGGCCAGCTGAAAGCCTCCAACATGGCTTAACAATTATTATTATGTACCTAATCACAGTGTAAAAACTTATTAAATAACAACTGAGACCAAGTTGCTTTAGATCACTACAAGCCGCCGCGCCGGGTTGTAAGTATAAGCGCTTCACAAATCGGCTTCTTGTTTATACTTAGGTCTTAGGTATATCTCTGTCGATTTGGATGCAGTTTCCGCTATTGTATTGCAGGAAGTTTTATGTAAAATTAAGTTTTAATTTTATTTCAATCATTTCATAATTAAAAAAACTATAACAATTAAAAGAATTACCTACACCTATTTTCTTTTCTTTTGGATACAGAGTCAGGTTTCAAGAAGAGAAGCGAGGTCGGGTTTAAGTATTACCTAATCAACAAGTATTAAGACACGTGACACGTGGTTAGCTAAAACATTTAAGTACCTACCTGTAAGCACCGTTCCTTTGCATAAATATTAATTATAAATATTACAAGCGCTTTACATTAATAAATGTCGACTTAGGTGATCTCGGGTCAGACGGAAATCATCATGCAATGACTCTCATTATGCAAGTCAACTGTAATTTAATAATTACATGCCTTCACGCAGTTTTGAGGTCAGTGCTGTCAGTATTTAATGTAACTACGGCTATTATATTTATCTACGGAAAAATCGTAAACTGATACCAATTAAAAATAAATTTACCTAGGTACTAAGACCTTCTAAGACTATGAGCATAATACCTATATCTGAAAAGAAGGTTATTTCATACAAAATTAATTAAATAGAAATACAAATTCAATTCTTATTACGCTAATATTACGAATTTTGTTCCAAAATACCAAGTACGCAATATAAGAAGACCTAAACAAAAACGACACAGGAAGCAAAGTCTGTTAAACACATAATAATCATATAAATTTTAAAGTAAACACACGTACCTAGGTACATTATTAAAGTGAACATACCCGTGGAACATACATTAAAGTGAAACTGATCACCTTGAGTTAAAATGGAGTATCTAGGTACCTACATTATAACAAGACAAGCACTCTCAGCAGAAGCACACATACGGAATATTTCAGAATCTTCGGCAAGAGAGCAATTACCTATTCATCTATTGTCGAAAATTCTGAATAGTTCAGTATGCATAGCGGGATGTCTTTTGGCTGTTTCTTCTTGATGTTTGAGAATAGTAGAATAATTTTAAGTAAATATTCTGTGACCATCTTGCCTCTGACGCTCTTCTGATGCTAATGCGGATTATGCCCACCGCAAAACCATGAACGCAAGACCATACTCGTATCTTCCATGTAATCTATAGCTGCAATAAAAATGTAATTGGTTCGTATATAAGACATAATAATATTACAAAAATATATATATAAGAAGAAAAAAATATACAAATATGGTCTTTAGAATTTTTCTCTGTCTGACTGTATGTTTGTCCGGGTATCTCGCATAAACTACTAAATTAAATTAGGTACTGTTGGCTGGAAATCCAACTTAAAAACTAGTATTTGTTTACCGAAATACGCCTCTTAGAACTTAAGACATAAATAATACCTGTATGTTGCAGTATCTACAGCTTCTGCTAGGTCAGCAAATGCAAATTATTCTTAGTTTTATCCCAGCAAGTTTTATCCCAGGAGTCAAAGCAAATACACTGGATCAATCTTTCTTTTAGGTCTATATTTCGCGTTTACCTTAATTACTGTATATCCACATAGCAATGTTCCTTGTCTATTAAAAAGTCACGTTCAAAGGTTCACAGGCCGTAATCCAAATGTAACAAAAGTCAGGGTTGCCGACCTTATGTGATCTACGATCTCAATCCACGGGGGTCTCTAGAAACGCTATGAATAGCACTAGAACTAGCATAATTATGCTTTATAAGACCACCACGCTAGATTGATTTCCCAACTTGGTTTCATAGAGGGAAGGGGAAAAGGAAAAGGAAATGTTTATAGATAACAATGACAAACACGATTATGATAAATAAATTATTTTAATGGTTATTCCCAATCTTTTTTATTAATTTTAATTACTTATGGCATAAACTTTGATAATGACGTGGTAAACTATTTTTATTTTTGACGATTTATTAAAATTTTAGTTTTTATTCGCTATCTTACACAATAAATTGTTTAGGATCCATGGCCTCTAAAAAATAGCAAAGGAGACATGACTGTTATTCACTTACTACAGTTTGTTGAGAGTTTTGCTAAAACACTTAAGTACAAAATTATATTATTTTTAATACAGAACTAATAAGAGTAATAAAGGACTTGATGACTACGTACGGGGACGTCTACAAAATTTGGTTTGGACCAGACCTAAATATATTTCTAAGCAATCCTGACGATTTGAAAGTGAGTACCTATCCTACTAATATTATAAATCCTACTTCCTACTTATATTATAAATGCGAAAGTTTGTAAGGATGTGAGTGAGTGTGTGTGTGGGTTTGTTACTCTTTCATGCATAAAACTACTGAACGGATTTTCATGAAACTTTGCAGTAATGTAGTTTAGATGTCGGAATAACATAATTTGTTAAAATTAATAGAAATTTTTGAAGGGACTGGTTCTCCGAAGCGAAGCGAGGGCGGGTTTACTAGTATACGTATAATGTTATCTTGAGAAAAGTGTGTGATTACTGTACCCTAAGAAATCGCCATAGAGCTAAGCATCAGGCACGGTTGGTACGTTGCTTGGTAGGTGGGTGAAGGTGACCCAATTTTTTTTAAGTTTAAAGCAATACACGCCAAGGGGCAAGAGCCCTGAATTCCTAATCCAGAGGGAGGAAGATCCTCCCCCCTCCCTGAACCTAAGCAATATGCGTACGACCAGACGATTATGCCTAACACTCAATCCTTTTCAGGTACTTCTCACAAACCCCAAATTAAGCTTCAAAGGACCTCAATACAAGTACATGGCCAACGTCATAGGTGGTGGCATACTTAGCGGTTCCGGTACGATCATTTTTTTTTTCGTGTAAGATGGACATGGAATTCGATTCAGAAGTTTTAAATATTTCTCTAGCAATTATTTATCAATGACCGCGGATATTGGTATTTTAGTTACTTTTTACTGTAGTACAGAAACAAAAAATCTAAAAATAATAAAAAGGGAAATCCATTCTAATTTTATACATACCTACTTAGATGTGAAATTCTGCCTGTGTTGTCTGTCTGTGACGCTATCACGGCTAAACCACCACGCATCGGCCCGATTTTAGTGGAATTCTGAATGAAAATAGTTTTTCAAAAATCAATCCCTAAAAGGCTAAAATAGGGAAATATTTAAGATTCCTGAATCGAAGTGAGAAGTCGCTAAAACATAAATATTTTTTAAATTTATTAATATGCCGACTGATATAAAAGGAGGTTAATTCATTCTAATTTCAGGCACACCCTGGAGGAAGCATCGAAAAATAGCTACACCAAACTACGGAAAAAAGGCCATCGAGAGTTATGGAGACATCTTCAATCATGAAGTAGAGATTTTATTGAAGAAATACAGAGAAATGTACAACGGAAAGCCATTTGATATTTACGAGAACATCGTGCAGACAACTAGTTACTCGGTTTGCCGTGAGTACATTACAATCTATGGTATAATAGTCACGTTTGCCTGGGAATCAAATCCAGGTCCCTAGGAATGGCAATCGGGCATGTTAACCATTGCGCCATTCGGATCGTCGTGCTAGATGTTTGTTATGTTAATTACCCTGTTTACATAGAAACCAATTAAGGCTTGAGTATAAATCTGTATGGTCACACTAGGACCTTTGTTAAAAGGTTCTAGGGTCACACCTCACACCCTTCCCACTAGCATGGTGATGTAAAGCATCGAAATACTTTTGTGTTTCAGAAACACTAATTGGTCTCAGCCGAGAAGAAACATTGGCCTTACCGCATTTACAAGAACTCATTGATTTAAGTCCAAGGTAATTAAATTATATTACTGTGTTTCTTCGTTAGTCACTTGACCCTAGGTTAAAGATCGTAAAACTAGCCATGTTTATGGTTATATTTAATTAAATAATACGGCTTAGTTGATTTAATTAATAAATTTAAATTAGCGGGTAAGAAAATGCAATTTTAACGATAAAGGTGCTAAAGCTGTGTTACTATTTCCAGAATGTACGACATAGTTTTCGACAGGATGACAAAATGGTACCTACAGATAGATCCAATATTCTGGTTCACGAACTCAAACTACATGTTGAAAGACTTTATTATCAAGATGAATAGATTCAGTAAAGATATCCTTACGAAGAGATTGAAAAAACTTAAAAGTACTGACAAAAGCAAATTGGATCTGATGAATACTGACGCAGATTCCCTAAAAAATACTGGTTTAAGCGTTATTGACAGATTCTTGCTGTCCCACGAACTTGACGAGCAAGATCTACTGACAGAAACATTTACAGTATTTACCTCTGTAAGTTTGATTATGAATCAACGATATGACGCTATAGCATAAATATCTAAACCTGTCTTACTTTTTGGCACGTCGAAGAGACGATTCCTTAGAATTAACACATCTAATTTAATCAGCCCTTTGAATTCTTAGTGCAAAACTTGAAAAATCAATATAATTAGATACATCAGTGAACATCCTCCACAATGAATGTGAATCCATTTTGTATGTTATTAAATATCCTTACTATCACAACCATGACTAACATAATCTGATATTTCGGAATTCCAGAGTCAAGAAGCCTCCGCCAAAATAGCTTCGTTCTTGATTCTTATGATGGCTTATCATCCAAATTGTCAAGTAAGTACAGGATTATTTTCATTTGAAATAAATATAATTGCTTTTTACAAAAAAAAATAACCGACTTCAACCTTGATAAGCAGATATAACTCAAAAACTAGTCGCCAGATGGCGCTCCATTCAACATAAAGTGTAAAGTTCTCGTCACTACAAATTAATCAAGCCCAAACACTAGATAACTGCAGTAAATCGTTGAGGAGTTCCCTCGACTGTCTTTCGGCTTCATCAGATCGACTCCAGACCTTCATGAAATGGTAACGCTTTAATGTACTTATGAGAACATGAACAAACACACTAGTTGTCCATACAATTTTCGAAAGTTCCTCTCGATTTCTCTGAGATGCCATCATCAGATCCTGGTGTCCTTATCAGGGGACCCCACTGCGCATATCTACTTTACAACAAAAAATGAATTATCAAAATCGGCCCATAAACGACGAAAAAATCGCTGAACGTACATAAAAAAAGCATATATACGGTCGAATTGAGAACCTCCTTTTTTGAAGTCGGTTAAAAATTAATGAATCGCCACAATGAAGGGTTGGGCCCGTCTGGTGATTGCTTCTCTTTCTATATTTGGAAGCACTGACAGATTAGGACTCACAACAATAACTGATAAAAAAATGTTGAAATTTTCGAAAATAGGTAAGTTGTAACTTTTTATTTAAAAAAATACTTTATTACAAAATAGACTTCAAAATCGAGTAAATTCAATTCAATTCAATTCAAATTCTTTATTTTGGACAACAGTGAGATCCATTTCTTTGTTAGTAGGTCTTAAAGACTATGTTAATACAACCTACAACTAAAACACAATACAAAACAATAAAAACAATATAATTCAATAATCCATATACCTGCGAAGCACTCCATGCGGACGACAACGTCTAGAATGCTGAATGGATTCAGTTTCCGTCATTATCCGCCTAAAGTGCCTCAAGACAGGTGAATGGATATCCTCCGCTATAGTTTTTAGGATGATGTTGTTACTCTCCCTAAGTCTCCCAATCAGCGATGCTGCTCTTTCGCGCAGAATGGCATGGAATCCATCTGTTCGATTTTCTGCAAACATCGCTGACGCACTGCAGAATCGGGGAAGTCTCAACAACATCCTAAAAATATTATTGTTTTGAATGCGAAGGGCGCTTAACGATCGTTTAATAGCTTTCGAATACATTAGGAAGATTCGATTCGAAAAAAATACAGTTGAAACGAGAACCTCCTTCTTTTTTGGATTCGTTTAAAATATTTGAACGAGACGAGAGGGTGTGAAAAATCCGTTACGATTAGGAAAGGATAGATCACCAAGTTCCAAGTAATTCTTTCAAAATGAGTAGGTATGTAATTTTCTTTTCTGTTCTTTTTTCATTCTTAGGAAAAATTGCACAAAGAAATCGTTTCCATTGTGGGCGACAAGGACAGACCAGTTACGGATGAAGAACTAAGGCAAATGCCCTACCTTGAAATGGCTTTCAAAGAAGTACTCCGGCTCTTTCCCATTGGATCCATGTTGCAGAGGACTGTTAATGAAGATATTAAAATAAGTACAATTAACTTTTACCTTTATTGCATGCATGCCATTTTACTTATCTCTTACGTAGCTATTGCAGTCGACACTCGAATTACTTACAAATCTTAAAAACACTTCTGTTGATAAAGGAAACCCCTGTTTCCTTCTGAGCTATCAATCAACGCATCGATTTCGCTCTACATAAATATGAGGGTACGCAACGGTTATCACATACTTATTTAACACGAGTTATTCTTCACTCTTCCCCTTCATCCTACCTAATCGCTCGTTGAATCTATGTCATGTATCATGTAAATACTTATATGTAGTTAAGTTGGCTGACGTGTTCCACTTCGATAAGAAAAGCTTTTACCTACTGATCGCAACGGGACATTTTTCCAACTTTTTCTCTACATTAAGTATATTAGGTATTATGAGATGTTGGTTGGTGGTGAGTTCTACACTCAGTGAAAAGCAATAAGATAAAGTACGTACAATAACTTCATTAAAAGTGTGTGCTGTAACATCTTTACATTTACTTTCTGTATACTTTCTACACCCAGGTTCAGGGATACTACCAGCAGGTTCTTCACTCGTCATTCCAATGTACCATATTCACCGAGACCCTCGTTTCTGGACCAATCCTGAAGCCTTTGATCCCGAGAGATTCACTCCGGAAAATATAAGACTGCGCAAAGCAAATTGCTACATACCTTTTAGTCTAGGACCTATGGACTGTCTTGGTAAGAAAGGATTACTTACTTTAATTATAGTTAAAACTAGTCAATGCCCTCGGTTCGCTTTGAGATAGTTAAATATCCCCATTTTTGCAATGTTTACAACTTTTTGTTACGAACATCTTCTTTAGCCACTATAAAACGCAGTTTCTTTTCATTTTCAGGCAGATACTTCGGCACCAAACTTATAAAGACGATTTGCGTACGAGTTTTGAGAGAATTCAAAGTAACCTCTTTAAACAGATACGAAGATTTACGGATAAAAATGGCAATATCGGTTGCCTCGGTCAGCGGTTTCTCCGTAATTCTGACTCCAAGGAATATTAGTGTTTGATATCTACGATGACATACCTAATATGATGATCTGTTTAATTGTTAAACAGCCTTTAACCATCATGTTTGTATTATTTGAAATGAGTAGGTAATAAAGTACTTTTTATCAGACCTGTTTTTTTAACAAATTTAGTATAGGTATTTAACAATTTGCCTACCATAACCGGCACCACGCCCACCATTTAGATAAAATCCGTGCGCAAACAGAATGCGATACATACCTTCTACTTTTTGGAAGGAACTGAGAAGCGTTCTTCTCGCCGGTCAGCCGTAGCATCGGCAAACTCACGTCGAAGCTCGAAATAAGCTATGTAGTTGAATACAAATATCCTTTACGCGTGGACTTCTGGTTGAGTTTAATTTAAATGAGTGATGACAAGGTTCCTTATCTTCCTGGTTGCGCACGGATTATAAGTCGTTTTTGGGTTCCGTAACAATAAAGTAAAAGGGAACAGGGCACAGGTAAATAGTTAAGCTTGTAATGTATTTATTTTGTTAACTGTCTGTGTAACGACAGTACAGAGGGAAGCAGTCTGTCTCGCAGCAACAACGTTTATAAATGAAATACCAATGAAATACCTACTTTTTTAAAATTTTCTTAGATATAAGTATACCTTTGATTAGGTACTTACATATAATTATGTAATGTCATATCTATTACCTATTATGCAGCCGTAGCCGCTTACGAGTACGAAAGTAAAGGAGCATGCATCGCCATTCACCACCCTTTTGCTGATTTGCTGCCTCCCTGTCCACTGTACAGTACCCGGAAAGAAATAATCATGGAGCAAATATAGAGAGGAGACGTTGTATGTATATTTTTCTATGAAAGATCGCGTGACGATTTGCGGGGCGAGGGGGATAAAGAAATGGGCGGGATAATCGACTTTACTACGTAGTTCAACTATCTCACACTAGATGGATTTTAAATACGGCCGTGTTTTTGTTGTTGTAAGTAGTTGTCGATAGATGGCGCTGTTTACAAAATGATTATAAAAACTAGAAAAATAATATTTTGGTGGTAAAAATTCTTTAGGAATTAATGTAGGACGAATTTCAGTACGTATGATTATCAAGATATAATAATTGTTAGCTCTACGCACCTATGCATTTTTATTTCCCCTGACACAAAGTGTCGCCATCTAACGTCAAGTAGAAATTTATTTGGTGAGCGCCGTCAGTAGACTGACTTAAGACCACGCCCACTGTGATGACGTCAGGACCTAGTTGAGTTAGGGCTAGCGCGCACTGGTGACTTTTGTCAGCGCGACAATAAAGTTTTTGTCATTGTCACGTCATGTTACCCAAGTGGAGTGCGCACACGAAAAGTGACAGTGACAAAATTTTTCGAAGCGAAGCGTCATTTGCCGATATGGATTTCGAAGAGACGGTCGTTCTCTGTGAACTCATGAAATGGAATGACTGATTTTTTTATCGAATTAAGATAGCAAACGAGCATTGTTTGGGTCCTTAAATAAAAGAAGTAAATGGACTGTATAAATATATTGATTTAATGAACACGCTCCGTAATAGCAAATGCACACGCGCGGTGTCGTCGGCGGCCAGCGGTGAAGTGGCGTCCCCGCACGCCTCGTCCCGCGGCTCAGCTGTTCGTGCACGAACATCCTCCCCCCCGTTGAATACTTCAACTAAGAGGAAGTGGGCAGATGTTGTTGAAAGCTCGAAGCACGGTCCCGCCCCTCGTCTTCAACTCAGCAACCCTCGTTGTCCCATCGCTGCCTGGAAAGACCTTGGTTACTCGTCCCAAGGGCCATAACAGCGGCGGTTGACCCTTCTCCTTAATGAGAACAAGCGTCCCAACTGACAGTTCTCCTGTGGAAATCGCCCATTTAGTCTTTTGTTGTAATAGAGACACATATTCGATCTGAAAGCGATTCCAAAAATGCTGTTTAATGTGCTCTATTCTCTGATAGCGTTCCAGTCGATTAATGTTGATTTCGGATACCTGTGGATGTGGAACAGATATAAGTGATCGTCCAATAAGGAAATGAGCAGGCGTAAGGGCAGTATAATCCAAAGGATCGGAAGATAAAGGAGTGAGGGGACGAGAATTTAATACTGCCTCTATTTGAGTAAGACAGGTGACCATTTCATCGAATGTGAAGTGCGTCATTTGCAAGAGTCTCCTTAAATGATGTTTTGTGGATTTGACAGCAGCTTCAGCAACTCCGTTAAAATGTGGCGAATATGGAGGAGCAAAGGTAAATTCAATGCCCTGTTGAGCAATCTCATTAGGAATGTTAGGATCTTGTAAGAATTGCTGTAACTCATTACAAGCGCCCACGAAATTGGTACCATTATCGGAGAGAATGGTCCTAGGCTTGCCACGACGAGCAACAAAACGATTTAAAGCAGCCAAATACCCTTCCTTAGTCAGGTCCGTAACGAGCTCAATGTGCACAGCTTTAACTGCAAGGCAAACAAAAATACACATATAAGATTTTATAAGCTTACACCCTCTTCCCTTTCGGTCAGCTATCAATACTGGCCCGGCGTAGTCGACACTGCAATTTAAAAAGGGATATTCTAAGTTTGTTCTAGATGTCGGCAATTGACCCATTATGGGCTGCACAGAGGTACATTTATACCTAAAACATTTAATGCATTTTCTAACAATAGATTTAGAGAGATTTCTACCACCCAGAGGCCAATATGACTGGCGAATATTCGCTAAAAGTGATTGGGGACCGACATGCAGTAAATCTACATGAAATTTGTGAAATATAATTTTTGTCAAATGATGCTTGGCGCATATCAAAATTGGGTGCTTAACATTAAAGTCATAATAGGAGTTATCAAGCCTTCCCCCCACACGAATTATACCACTATCGTCAATAAAGGGGCTCAAAGAAGCAAGTCTGTTTTTTCGAGGTAGGGGTTTACCTGATGATAGGAGTGCAAACTCCTTAGGAAACATTTCCATTTGAGCATGATGTAAAATAAGAGAAGTTGAATTATTGAGTTCTTGTACAGATAAAGGACCGGAAAGTTTTATTGATTGATTGTTATTTTTAAGTTTAATTTTAATTGAACAATTATAAATGAACCTTTGTACATATGCGATCACTTTTTGTAAATAGTTGAAGTTTGAACATTTTATTATTAAATTTTGAATTATCGATATTTGATTATTATTGTTTTGATTATTTATATTTGATTGATTATAAAAATTGGAACAATAATTAGCCGTTGTTTCTGGAAGGTCACGTTTCTCGTAGTTAGTAGGCATTTTGGGCCATTGACTGGCATCCATTGAAAGAAACGGCGGGCCTGACCACCACAAATTACAGTTACTGATTTGATCCCCTTTAACACCCCGAGAAACGAGATCTGCCGGGTTGTCCTTCGACGACACGTAGCTCCACGTATGACCTGCAGTTTGCTCTTGTAAGTATATCACATACGCGATTTCGTACAAAAGGCTTTAAATTACTTGGTGCCATAGATAACCAACATAAGACTATAGTAGAGTCACTCCAGAAATGACAACTAGCTATTGGCAAAGTAAGAGAGCTACGAACCTTCGTACAGAGACTTGTTCCGAGAACTGAGCCAAGGAGCTCGAGACGAGGTGTCGTCATTGGTCGTATAGGTGAAATACGATTTTTAGAAGCTAGCAGTCGAACTGTGATTGTGCCATCATTACTAATCGAACGCACATAGATACATGCGCCGTAAGCTTTTTCTGAAGCGTCTGTAAAAATGTGAAGTTCATTAGTCACAGATTTATCGCATAACACCCATCGTGGTATTTTCAGCGTATTAAGGTGTGTAAGAGAATCCATAAAGGATTGCCATGAGTTTTCTATATGCTCTGGTATCTGTTCATTCCAATCGCATTTAGATAACCATAACAGTTGTAATATCTTTTTAGCTTCAATTACACACGGACCAACTAGACCTAATGGATCAAAGATTTGACTGATGACCGATAATATATGACGTTTAGTCACTTGCTTAGATTTGCTTATACCAATCGAAAATGATAAAGTATCTGAATTACACAACCAATGTAAACCCAAAGTTTTTGAAGACACATTTTTATTTTCTGAGAAATTTAAAGTATTAGAACTTTCACACGTCCCTGTTATTTCAGCTAAAACTTGAGGACTATTAGACTGCCATTTATGCAGATAAAAATTCGCTGAGCTTAAGATAGAAGTGACTTCCTTACCTAGCTCTACTGCCTTGGAAATAGAATTACTTCCACTGAGAAAGTCATCAACGTAGAAGTCATGTTCGATAGACCTTTTTACGTCATTATTTGAGGCAGTAATAGCAAGACTAGTAAGGCACTTTGTGGCTAAGTATGGCGCAGACGCCGTCCCATAAGTAACCGTATTAAGGCTATAAAACTTTAACGGTAATGAAGGATTTCTTCTGAAAATAATTTTTTGCAAACAACGTTGCGAAGGTATGACTGATATGGCTCTATACATTTTTTGTATATCAGCGGAGATAACATACTTGTGTTGTCTAAATCTAAGGAGAATCGAAAGAAGGTCGTCTTGGACCGTAGGACCCACCATTTGGATATCGTTGAAGGATAATCCAGACGAAGTTGAGGCAGACCCATCAAACACAGCGCGAAGCTTTGTCGAAGTGCTTGATTCCTTCAAAATACCAAAGTGCGGCAAGAAACACTCTACGTTGTTTGAATCACGAATTTTAGGTGTACTTATTTCAGTCATGTGACCTAAACGCTCATATTCATCCATAAAACTTATGTAACGAGCTTTAAATAAGGGGTCACGGAGAAATCTACGTTCGAGGGATAAAAACCGACGTTTAGCCATAGTATAAGACTCACCTAAAACACTTGGATCACGTTTTAAAGGTATTGTCACAATAAATTTTCCGTTTTTGTCACGCATAGTATTTTTATAAAAACTTTCTTCGCAGGCTCGTTCTTCATTAGTCATAGAATGAGCAATAGGTACGGAATCAAGTTCCCAAAATTTTGATATATTGTCATTTAAATCTTTTATAGAAATATTGCAAAAATGAGTATGATTTGTAGCGCTTGAGTATGATGGAAGACTTACAGAGCCTGTTACAATCCAACCGAATTTAGATTCATTTAATTTAGGCTGGTTTTTGCCTAGGTTAATCGATGTGGCACCTAGAACATTCCAAAAGACTTCGGCGCCAACAAGAATGTCAATTCCTGATGGAACATAGAACGATGGATCCGCTAATTGAATTCCAGGCGGAATATGGATATGACTAATATCTACAAGTTTAGAAGGTAATATTTTTGTAATCTCAGGCAAGATAAGACAATCTAACTTAGTCTTGTAGGCGCCATTGCGAGATTCAAGTACGAAGTTGCAAGCCTGTGTACTAGTTGAAGTTTGACTGTTAATACCTGTCACCGTGGAGCTCGTATTACGTCGAGGCAATCCCAACTTATCACATAATGAGTGAGTAATAAAATTGGCCGTACTACCATTATCCAGCAGGACTCTGGCGTCGTACCTTTCCCCGGTGTAGCTCACCACTCTCACCAACGCTGTGGAAAGCAAAATTTGCGAAGCAGTAGTACTGTGCGAAGAATAATCATTACTCAAAACAATATTATTTGGTGTACAAGTATTAGAAACATCCGAAATAGGTAACGCAACGCTATTTGAAACACTAGGCATAGGATCTTGCAAAGGAGTATGTTTGAATTGATCAATGTGTAAAAGCGTGTTATGTCTACCTTTACAGTATTTACAATGTGATAGTTTACATTTATTAGCAACATGACCAGGACGTAAGCAATTTAAGCAGACATTTAATTCTTTTGCTTTACTATTTTTTGTTTCCACAGGCAAACTACGAAACAATTCACAAGTGTATAAGAAATGATCGTCCGAACACAAAGGACATTTATTACTATTTTTATTAATTGAATGTTTTTTATTTGGTTTTGTATTATGTTTTAAATTATCATTTACATTATTAGTGAGTAAGAAAGTAGGCTTAGTTTTTGTTTTAATAAAATCATGCTTGTGTTTGTGTTCTACTGTTTCCAATAAATCAGCCTTATTATTTAAAAACGTGCAAAATTGCGATAAAGTAGGAGATTTATTTAAGCTACAACGATATTCTTCCCAATTTCTACTAGTAGTAGTATCTAATTTATTTGCCATCATATGAACTATGAGCGTATCCCAATATTCAGTGGGCTCGTTCAAAGTTTTAAGAGCACGAATATTTTTATTAATGCAATCAATGAGCCGACGTAACGAAATACTTGATTCAGATGGTATGGGATCAATATTGAACAGCGCTTGCACATGGTTGTCTACCAAAAACCGACTATTGTCATACCGCTCACATAACAAATTCCACGCCAACTTATAATTATCACCTTTAAAATCAATATTTTTTATTATTTCAAGTGCATTCCCTGTAAGTGAAGCACGTAGATAGTGGAACTTGCTTATGTCATCGATAGACTTACTACTGTGAATTAGAGACAAAAAGGTATCTCGGTATTCAAGCCAGCATTGATAACTACCATTAAAATGAGGCAAATCAATTTTTGGTAAGCGTATAAATCCATTATGGAACGATTCACCTGTGTGTGCGCATGTTGAACCCGCAACAGACCTGGCCTCGGCGGCTGGGCTGGTGCGCAGCAGAAGGCTGCGTGCCTGAGCAGCTAGTGAATGATAACGCTCTTCAAACTTGGTGCGTTCTTCATACGCGTCGTGAGGCGCGTCAGAAACCACCTCGATTTCCATCTGTAAATCGTCAAATTGATCGAATAAGGCATCAAATTTACTTATACGACCTTCCAACTCGATGCGTTGTAGGTCTGAAATGGATTGGGAGCTACCAAGAATGCTAAGATAATTGCAGAAATTCGTTAGCTTTGCTTTCATAGCACTACGTTTTCTTAATAGAATGTCTAAATCAGCCATAATGAAAAAATAAAGATGTAAGGAGTGCGCAATAAAAATGAATGAAACGAAATGCTTATTGATAGTTTTTTCTCAATGAGTTATCCGATGACGGTTCTAATGAATGCACTTGACCTTGAACCTGTTGCGCTCGAGCCGCACCTGGCAAACGTAAGCGCACAGATGTTACGAGGTAAGGGTTATAAAAAATGCGATAAGAAACAATGCAACAGAAGCGAGTTCAATAACCCGATATGCACTTATTATTGTAAATTCGCAATGTAATGAAGCGTATTTAACACTTTTACTCAATTAATAGAGGCAGTGAAGAGGAAAAGATAAAGAAATATTGAAAAATAAGTGGCAAAAGACCTTTAGAAGAGGATAAGTTAGGAAAAAATTGGAACAAACTCACAAAATACCCAAATCCTTATCCACAAGGCAGCCAAATCGTTCTTCAAAGCGGTGACGTATTGATATTCTTGATATTTAAATTCAGGAACACCACGATCGACGTTTTCCAAGACTCCGAAGACGTTAAATATCAATATTCTCCAAGAAATAATCTTCTCCCTTTGTAAGACGACTTCAAGTATGGCCGTTGAAGCGATGACCCACGTTGACCCGATGAAGCGATTCAAATTCAAAATTCAACGTTCTTGACGTATGACGCCGATCTTCTTATTTTTCCAACGGGAACTGATTTAATAAAGACGGCTCGATTGGACCATATGTTAGGGTCCTTAAATAAAAAAGCTAAATGGACTGTATAAATATATTGATTGAATGAACACGCTCCGTAATAACAAATGCACGCGCGCGGTGTCGTCGGCGGCCAACGGTGAAGTGGCGTCCCCGCACGCCTCGTCCCGCGGCTCAGCTGTTCGTGCACGAACATCCTCCCCCCCGTTGAATACTTCAACTAAGAGGAAGTGGGCAGATGTTGTTGAAAGCTCGAAGCACGGTCCCGCCCCTCGTCTTCAACTCAGCAACCCTCGTTGTCCCATCGCTGCCTGGAAAGACCTTGGTTACTCGTCCCAAGGGCCATAACAGCGGCGGTTGACCCTTCTCCTTAATGAGAACAAGCGTCCCAACTGACAGTTCTCCTGTGGAAATCGCCCATTTAGTCTTTTGTTGTAATAGAGACACATATTCGATCTGAAAGCGATTCCAAAAATGCTGTTTAATGTGCTCTATTCTCTGATAGCGTTCCAGTCGATTAATGTTGATTTCGGATACCTGTGGATGTGGAACAGATATAAGTGATCGTCCAATAAGGAAATGAGCAGGCGTAAGGGCAGTATAATCCAAAGGATCGGAAGATAAAGGAGTGAGGGGACGAGAATTTAATACTGCCTCTATTTGAGTAAGACAGGTGACCATTTCATCGAATGTGAAGTGCGTCATTTGCAAGAGTCTCCTTAAATGATGTTTTGTGGATTTGACAGCAGCTTCAGCAACTCCGTTAAAATGTGGCGAATATGGAGGAGCAAAGGTAAATTCAATGCCCTGTTGAGCAATCTCATTAGGAATGTTAGGATCTTGTAAGAATTGCTGTAACTCATTACAAGCGCCCACGAAATTGGTACCATTATCGGAGAGAATGGTCCTAGGCTTGCCACGACGAGCAACAAAACGATTTAAAGCAGCCAAATACCCTTCCTTAGTCAGGTCCGTAACGAGCTCAATGTGCACAGCTTTAACTGCAAGGCAAACAAAAATACACATATAAGATTTTATAAGCTTACACCCTCTTCCCTTTCGGTCAGCTATCAATACTGGCCCGGCGTAGTCGACACTGCAATTTAAAAAGGGATATTCTAAGTTTGTTCTAGATGTCGGCAATTGACCCATTATGGGCTGCACAGAGGTACATTTATACCTAAAACATTTAATGCATGTCAGTCTCGTTCTAATTCGGTCACAGATGCGTTGCTTCCCCTGAGTCTCCAACTGAGGACTGAGATGGTCGCCTCTAAAAAAGTGTAACCGGCTCCACACCTTCCTATCCGGAACACAATTGTTCTTAAAACAATTATTACACAGTAGGAATGGTACTAAGCACCGTGGCGAGCGGTGGTACTTCCCCGGGTGAGCTCTAGGCCCTACCACCTGCTAAATCTATATCTGATCTATACTATTTTGGCATTTGATCGTAAGGTCATAGCATAAACCATAGATTTTAATTGAACTTAGATTGAATAAACCATACTTTAAGACTGCTTTGGTCTTATGGCCTTAAATAGTTTAAACTGGACTTGATCGATTTTCTACCGTTGATATTATGAAATAATCCGTGACAAGAAATGAAATGAAATGGAAAATATTGTTCTGCTAATTTCTTCCCACGCTTTAATTTTCACATTAATATCTGAATACTCTTTCAACTTTTTATCATAAAGAGCAGGTCTCTTTTCCACTTCTTCTATAAGAACATCATTATCAATATCGTCTTCGCGAATGTTTACATTTTGCGTAGGTTGTGACGCCATTTTGCGCGCGCCAAAGTCGGTAGTCAGAATGCAAATGGCGAACGACCGACGACGAGAGTGACAATTTTGTTACCAGTGCGCGCACCGCTACGAAAACCTAAGGGCGCGGTGACAGTTTCGTCACGGGCTTGTTCGCCGGTCGGCGTACACAAATGTCACCCAGTTGTCGCGTCGTAACATGCGCGCATCTCCATACATATCCACGGACTTGATAAGAGACAAAACAGTCTCGCTGACAAAAGTCACCAGTGCGCGCTAGCTCTTACAGTGCACAGTTGCTTAGGCCGTCTCCTCTCTATATTTGCTCCATGGAAATAATGCACATCGGTATTCAGAAAGAGATAATCGGTTAGTTTCGGCTTTGTAGACCGTTGTCCTTACTACACAGTCCTTACCGCCTGACTTGTCACTTTTCTTTCGAATTCGGTAGAAGACAGTCGCGTTCACACATAAATAACTATAAAGAGTTGTAAAACCTCCAATGGAACATCAATAATTATTATTATTTTATGTACTTGATAGGGTGCTTTATCAGCTCTTAATAGATATTGCACTTTTAGTGCAATGTGCGAGAGAGACAACGCTCTACATAGCCGTAATTACCCGATTATCTCTTTTCGGATACCGATGTGCATTATTTCTTGCCTGGTACCTTTGATTATATACACCCTGGTACTGTAACCTAGCTGTGACCGACCTGACGACACTCAATTTAGGGGCTAGGATGGTTAGCCAAATGCCAGCTTTCCGCCCTTGTGGGTAGTAAAATACTGGTATATAAATATAAAAATATACTTTGCACTGCTTTCTTACATTTTTGAAATGCGCACCAAAGAAAGCGCTCATAATTAGTCTTGTGTAGTTCGCGAACGAACTAGTTCGCAAGAACGACTCCCACAGGCGAACTACGCGAACTAGATCCCCACATTTCCCGCTTAACAGTTCACTCGTTCGTGACTCGTGACGAATGAGTTAGGCTTGGGTAAAAAATATCGATATATCAAAATATCGATATTTTAACTGAAAAATATCGATATAAATCAGCGATATTTTTCCCGCGATATATCGATTTTCGATATTTATATTCAGATATCAAAATCGATATATTTTTAAAGGTCTGCTCATGCGTCACATCATGTATTTAACCAATCCGATTTCTGAAATTTAGAAAAAGAGTAGGTATGCAGTAAGCTGTATGGGTTTAGTTTCTTTAGTTCAAACACAAATAAAAATTAAAGTCTATGACCTGCTTGTCTATGACTATGACAATGACCCTGCTTGTTGGTTTGGTACAGTGCGCCCAGCTTACCTCTGAAATGGCAAAAATTGGAACAAACGCCGCCATGTTAAAAAGTCATTCATAAGTACGTTGTGGTCATTCATCTGTCAGTTACTAGTGTGCAATGATTGGTCAAATGAATGTTAAATGCGTCCGACAGCGTCTCTTTCATTTCAATCTTAATTTGAGTTTACTATATGTTGATTTTTCTTGGCTATAGGTACATAAACCTGTTTTTATAATAGTAAAGCTGATGTCAAAACAGCAAGATGTGTATTTGCTTTATAATTTCGAATTTTTTGGCATTTTTTTATAAATAATTGCATATTGGCCAAAAAATATCGATATATCGAAATATCGATATTTATTGGATGATATATATCGATACATTTGAAAAATAAGGATACGATAAATATCGATATTTTTTCCCCATTTGCCCATCCCTAGAATGAGTAAGGTGGGTGACGGTTGAATTAAAGTACTTTAAAAGCATTATTATTGAAAAATATTATCCGTTCGCACTTCTCCTACATATACCTAAACTATAAGTATGCCAAATTTCATACTCCGTCCTCGCAATTTTCGTAAAAGGGGGTCCAAAGTTCTTGCTTAATGTATTAATTTATAGATAAAATTAAATCGGCTAAAATTATGAATATTATGATTCATAGATTAATAAATATAATTTTTTGTCCATTGTTGATTGTAGCGATGTTTGTATTGTATTCAATAATCACGTGGCAGCAGGAACAATATCAAAACGAACGAGCGAACGAAATACCTACATTCAGTTCAAGGCAGATAGTTCGCCCGTTTTGAAAACAGCTCCTGCTGCGAAGAGCGGGGAACGAAATACTAAACACGAACTAACGAACGAACAGAGCGAACTAGTTCGTTTCGGAGCAGCGAACTAAGTCGTTCGATCTCAATTGCGAACTATTAGGTACGCGCAAGACTACTCATAATCATAAACATCCCACAGATTCAAATAGATCTAAGATCGTTGTGATCAAAAATAGTGACGTCATCCAGGTCAAGCGGTTTAGAAATGTTTTAAACATTGTGTGATCGTTTACTGGAACGCGCTCAGTGTAATATTAAATCAAGTACATTTAATTTTATTTTCAACACACTTGCTCGTAAAGTTGCTATTTTTTCTTTAGTCTTACGCCCGGAATGCGGTTTATTACACACTAGTGCGTTTTACTTTTCATTGCCGCACTAGTGTTTTTCTTATTCCACTTTTTTTTTAATATCCGTAAAGAGGTTGTTACCAAAAGATTTATTATTTTGTAAATAAATAAACTTGTTGTACTTAGTCAAAATCTGATAAGATAAGATTATATTTCATCTAATTATCTATAAAAAATACAATATTTTAAATCATTAATTACCGTAAATTCCTATTAGAAATACATAATTATTTAGTTTAATATATTGTGGCTGAATGGCGGTGTTCTTTGCCTCTGGACTTAACCTGCGCGCCTGCGCGCGCATAGTTATTCAACCAAAGATACGGCGCGCGAAAAAATAAAATAAACCTCCGCGCCATTTTGTGCAAACATTTGTTCGTTTATAATTTGCTGATTTGTGACTGAAAAATGTCGATACCGAATTGTTTTTTTTCCTCGCAAGTGTGTTGAAAAACGTCGTATGATACGCGTGTGCTTTGTTCATTACAGTCTTGGCTCTATTACAGCCCTCGCCTTGCGGCTCGGGCTCAATACCGCCTCGACTGTAATGACCAACTTCGCGCACTTGTATCATAATGTACTATTGTCTTCTTTATTTAACAAAGAAAACTAAAATCAATATAATAATAAGAGTTATTCAGAATTCACAATTTACATTAAAGAAAAAGATTCCGTAACATAATTACATAAAGTGGCCCATATACGATACGATTCGTCTGAACGTTCGATCTGATGAAGATCGTAACGATCGATCGCAACAAAAATGTCGCTCATACACGAAACGATTGGTCGTAACGATCGATCGTTTACTTCTTTGAAGTTGAAAGATAAGGACCTGTTCAAATAATTAAATACCTACGGGCCGCATTAAATTGAAAATCGTCAGACTGAGATAGGGTTGCCAACTTTTTTGACAAGAAAAAACGTATATATAGCTTGACCAGAAAAATAGAAAACCTGTCATGAGGGCGCTAAAGTTTTCTTTTTGAAGTTATACTTCTTTTGGCGCGATGGAGAAAAATGATGAGGGTGAATTTGCGCACACCGACACCTAAATTTAACAGCATGAAATTCGTTTTGCGATGCGCGCGCAGCTGTATGAAGTTGCCGGCTAACCACTCATACTCATTGGCCTATTGGCCTTTGTCAATGTAAAGTTGCAACGTGCACACCGTTAGATGGCGTTAGGAGCCTAAAAATTTTGAAAGTTTCTGAAAATATTATTAAATTATTAAGTTATTTATATAATATTTTCTATCGTAAAATTATATATTGCAGTGCTCATAAAAAACAAAAACAACGGCACAATGTGCGTTTTCTGAACGAAATTCTCCAAATAAATTTGGCGAAGCGTCATCTGACAACAAATAGAAGTACTATTTCAACACGTTACAAACAGTACAAGAAGTTACAACGTTACAAGAAGTTATCCTAATGTTTCATAGATGGCGTTAGTATGAAACATTTTCATGAGTTCACGGTTTGAAAATAATTGTTTGTGGCACATTGACATGACATAATATGCACAGACTAGCTAAAGATTAATGTTTCGTTATACGGTATGCAACGACTAGTCTTTTTGGTAAAATATTTAATAAAGGTTTTTAACTGCAATATAACAGTAAATAAATTATAACTAAGTATTCAAAGATAGTTTAGGATGACTATTAGTGATTTATTTAAATAAAATCTTTTTGATTAATTTTAATATTTATCGTTAATCACTACTGCATTTTAGTTATTTTTTTCCATACGCTTAAGAAGTATAACTTCTAACGCGTGTACATAAGTACACACACTCTTTTTTTTTATTCCAACAGCACAGACAACAGTAACTATGGTAACGATCATGTCGTTATTGTCATTTCGACAACTATGTCGAAAATATTATTTATTATAATATTATTTTAAAGGAACTGTTATTTTAGCACATAGAAAACCACTTTTCTTTCACAACTATGAATAGTTTTTAGCATTTTACCACAATATAAACACGTAAAATAATAAGACAAATTGTGACATTGAAAATTATTGGCAAGCAATTTATCATTGACGTTGACGTTGCCAGTAAAACAAATTAGTTCCATGAGTTTACCGCAATATGTACTTTAGTACATAATATCTCAATGAATATGGCGAGGTTTTTTATATTCCTGGTCAACCAATACAATTGATTGAATGGGAAAAAACTTAAGTATTTGGAAGAAAAAAAGTATTTATCAAATTTTTTGTTTTTATTGTCTTAATAATTCATATTAATCCTTTTTACAAAAAAAATAGCCGACTTCAACATCGACAACCAGAGATAACTCAAAAACTAGTCGACAGATGGCGCTCAATTCAACCCATCTAGGTGTAAAATTTTCGTAACTACAAATTAATCAAACCCAAAGTGGCCAAGTGCGGATTGGCGGTCTTCACACACCTTTGAGTTTTGCGAACTCTCCGGCATGCAGGTTTCCTCACACGATGTTTTCCTTCACCGTTTGTAGCAATTGAAATATTACTATTAAAACTTAATTACTATGGGGTAAAAAACAAGTCGCTTAGCCTGAGTAGGTCTTACTTAAGTGATAGAGTCCAAAAAGTTAGTATAAATGATATTAAATCATCAGGGTCTAAGGCTGTGATGGGTGTTCCACAGGGCTCAATCTTAGGTCCTTTTCTTTTCTTAGTATATATAAATGATTTACCATATTATGTAAAAATTGGTTGCCTGTAACGTCGATATACGGGCGAAAGTTTTACGTGACAACGACTTTAAGTGGTAAAATAATTTTAATGTGAATATTCATTCGTATAGTAGGAAGAAGGATGAAATAATAGTAACAATTTAAAACATTTATTTATACTGTCTAACCGTAATGTGAAGGCGGAAGCAATTTAAGTTTAATGTTTTATTTTTGTTAAATAGTTCCTCACTTGTAAACAAGATGGCATTGTACCAATTTGTGAAACGCGCTAACGAGTGTAACGTGGAGTTTATATAAGAGAAAATTTTTTAAAGGGCAATGTGTCGACTTCTTTGGTTTTATAATAAACTGCTATTTTGGGTTTGCAAGCAGTTGTGGTTATTTGTGAAGTTGACCCTGCGTTCCCGTATCTTCATGGGGTAAACGTATACAAAGAATTATATTTAAAACATTGTAACACCATCCGCCATCTAGCGCTGCTAACCGTTAGACCATTAACCATTAGTCACAACTAAGTGAGGTAACAAACTAGTTACTCTACTTAATCATAGATGGCGCTGTACCATTTTCTGTACACTGTTACCAAGGAACGTGAGCGGAGCTTACTAACGCAGTTTCTTGAAGTGCCTCCCGGCAAACCAATTTATAAGACGTTGTCACGTCAAAAAACATACGGACATTGTGTTGTTTGCTGATGACACATCATTATTATTTAAGACGGACAGAAATAAACGTAATTTTGACGATGTAAACAATGCTTTGTCGCATATATCAAAGTGGTTTACAATTAATAATTTACTCCTAAATGCAAGCAAAACTAAATGTGTAGAGTTTACCCTACCAAATGTAAAGAATGTCGATAAGACACTTAAATTAAATAATGAAGCATTAAAAATGGAACCAACGGTATTTTTAGGAATTACCCTGGATAGTAAACTACAATGGGGCGCGCATTTAGCAACTCTTGCAATGAAACTTAGTAGGGCTACTTAAGCGGTTAGAAAAATAAGACAGCTTACTGACGTAGAAACTGCTAGGCTTGTTTACTTCGCATACTTTCATAGTGTTATGTCTTATGGCATATTACTGTGGGGTAAAGCAAGCGATATACAACAAATCTTTGTATTGCAGAAGAGGGCCATTAGAGCTATTTATAAACTACGGTATCGTGAATCGTGCCGTGATAAATTCAAAGAATTAGGTATACCTACTTACAGTAGCCTCACAGTACATACAGCCTCATAGTACATAGTAATATAGTTTTTGTAAGAAACAACATAAATGTATATAAAAAAAATCGGCCAAGTGCGAGTCGGACTCGCGCACGAAGGGTTCCGTACCATTATGTATAAAAACGCCAAAAAAATCTGGTCTGTTCTATGTAAGCCTCACTTAAATATTTAATTGTTTTATTGTACATCTTACGCACTACGCCATCTCTTGGACCGAAAGGTAACTAAACTATCTACTAGATTCTAAAACTACTTAAAACCACTTAAATATTTATTTTATTCTGTTTTTTAGTATTTGTTGTTGTAGCGGCAACAGAAATACATCATCTGTGAAAATTTCAACTTTGTAACTATTACGGTTCATGAGATACAGCCTGGTGACAGACGGACGGACGGACGGACGGACAGCGAAGTCTCAGTAATAGGGTCCCGTTTTACCTTTTGGGTACGGAACCCTAAAAACAGCGATTATCATAATCGTCGATCCGTCGTTTCGATCAGTCTGATGCGACGGATCGTACAGATAAATCGTACCGTGTATGGGGCCTATTACGTAAAAGCACGTTAAAGCTCGAATAGCTGGAATTCAAGTCGTATCTTAAATTGTCATTTGTCAAAATTGTCAAAGTCACCCTTTTGAAAATGGCATGTTCATTCCGCACAATTTTTACATTTTTAGGTTACCTATATTCAAATTCAAACTTCAAATCTGCTTTGGCAGTCAGGTTTGGCTTAATTTGCAAATCTTTGGACGATTTTATTAATTATAGAGGTGTTTCTCCGATCCTGTAATTATGCTGTATTAATTAATAGGTCAATAGTCTGCGGTTAAAAATGGCTTCGTTGTCGAGATTCCACAAAATAGCCATAATAAGCTTAGGTGCAGTCGGTGGAGGTTTTGCGTACTACCAGTTCGGTAAATCGAATAAAAAGTTTGATGTGCAGAATTCTTGGACTACTAATTTTACGCCCAGTGTAAAATGGGAAAAAAATTGGGATCAGTAAGTATCTTTTTCTATAATATTATTTGAGGTGAACTGTTCCTTTCAAGTTTGTCACATAAATTGCTTTTATGAAACGAATTCGACTTGTTAACCTGCCCTTGCTTCGCTTCGGAAAACCAGTTCCTCAGTAGCCACATCCGGAAATTGATATTCGTGACTGTTCAAATTGTCATAACTTTTTTGGCAAAACGTTTCAGGCTTTTCTGAGATTAGTTCGAGCTAAGCAGATAAACAGACAAAGATTCTAAAAATAATTGTTTCGGGTTCTATTGCATTTATAAATACCCCCTGTAATAGGTTTTCCTATATACCTATCTTGAATCTTCCATGTGCGGACAGCAATCAGTTACAGATTTATGATTTATGTATAGATAAAGACTAAAACCACTGTTCACACTCGAATCATTCCTAGACAATGTTGTATCTAGGGAATGCAATCTCGGTCCTTTTTAGCGAGATTGATCTCGGTCGAAAAATGGGCGAGATCTCGCGACATTAACGAGATTGTTAAAAAGCATTAAAACATCTTATTGTAATTGCGGCAGCGCGCGAATTGACATGGAGCCAGAGTGACCACCTCAAAAGTAAACTAAACTAAACAAAAAGATGCCTAATTGAAGACAATAAATTCCACAAATAATGCCTTCAGTTAATTGGAGCAAATCAAATACTTACATTATGTACTGTAAAGCTACTATCAAAATTATTCTTGATAATGTTGTATGGTATGAGGTAAACTGAACAAGCATTCAACTTGGTTGGAATACTTATATTGTTAGTTAATCGGTATCTTCTAATAGATCCCTGAGTGGGTAAATTTTTCTTTAATTATAATAATCTCTCAGTCTAATAGTCAATTCAAGTTTGTTAATGAATTTGTTATTTTTGTTTTAACTTATTGTTGTTTTGTTATAAAAAACTGATTTATATATTTTTTTAAGTTGTTTGATGTTAGAAGAGAAAACAAACTGTTTATTTTATGTTCAATTTGATAAAGTTTATGAAAAAAATTGATAGATGCGTCTAACGCCTAGCAAATGTTAAAAATATCTAAAAGTTTATTGAAAAAATTCGTAAAAAATAATTTATATTTCAAAATATCTTGAATTCTCATTGCTTTTTCCAAATTTATTCAAATATAATGATTATTTGCTAGAACAAACACCCAAAACTACCAATCTCTTTTTTGAAAGAATGATATTTATAAACTCGCGAGATCTCGCCTGAGCCCCAATCTCGCGAGATTGCATTCCCTAGTTGTATCTTATCTTGTAATAGATATTTTGGTATATCTTGGAACTGACATTTGTAATAATTTAAAAACATACAAAGGATTTAAAATTAAAACCCTTCCAGTCGTGAACCGGAGTCAATAGTGCGTCCAGTCCGTGAAGCGAAACCAGAAGATGATAATAGATACAATGAGCAGATTGAGAAGAGCAAGAGCAAAGCAATCCGGCACCTCTTCCTCATCAGACATGGCCAGTACAACCTTGACGGACCAACCGACAAGGAGAGGACACTGACAGAATTAGGTATGTCAATAATGTAACCATATTTTATTTCAAAATTAATTTTATTATGAAAAGTTCAATATAAGCAGAAAAAGTCTTTTATCAGTGATGAGTGCAGACTGAATAGTTATGTCAAGGTTTGTGACTATAAAATGAAGTGGTTTAATATCACACTGAATTTATACTGTTGTTCATACTCCTGTATCGCTTTTTCTTTGTTGAAATCAATTTGGCACATATACTGGAAGACATAGATTGGCAGCTAGCTACCATTATAACTGATTGACAAAGTGTAGTAACTGCATATGAGGTACTGTTAGTATGGGAACTCTATGAAAATAGTTTAGATATATGTAAATGAATTAATGAAGTTAATTCCTTGATATTTATTTAGCTCCGATTCATTAAAATTTCAGGTAGGAAACAAGCAGAACTAACTGGCAAGAGGCTGGCATCTCTAGACATTAAGTGGGACTTGCTGGTCCGGTCCACTATGACTCGTGCTCAGGAGACGGCCATGTTGATAGCCAAACATCTACCACCAGATCTTGAAGTGAAGGATTGCCAGATGATTGAAGAAGGGGCTCCGATCCCACCAGAGCCACCTGTAGGACATTGGAGACCAGAACCGAAGGTAAGTTGTAGTGTGTGCAATATTGCATGGTTTATTGCTTGGAAGTAACTACAACAACTTAATTTACATAACAACAGCATTGAATATTTTTACAAGTAATTTTTGTTTGATCAGATGTTATTTATTCATATTTTTATGATATGTTTGGTATAGCAACAAGGACATTATAACACCAATAATTGTATTCCTGTCTGTAGTGTCAATGCATTTTAAACATGGGAACTAACAAAAGCAAATCATTATAAAACTCTCTTCCATCTTATGACATATTTGAAAGTTCAGGGAAAATGCAAATAAATATTGATATTTTATGTAAAGCCACATGTTTAACAACCATTTTATAACATTGGATATACATAATATTTATTAAAATCAAGTTAGGCATACAATTTTCTCAGTTTAGAAATCACTTAAAAAAAATATTGTACATTTTAATTTTATTCCAAAAGGTTAAAAAGAAATTTAAGAAGTGAAATTAATGCCAGTTACTTAGATTTTTCCCTGCTTTGTATAGCTTTTTTGCTTAGTGTGTTCTTAAAATTTTATAACCTTTTTTGACTAAGTAAATTCATTACCTGTAGCAAGTAGTATTACTTAATAGAATTTAGTTGTATCTCATAGTAAGTCTAGTTTTGCAATACTCCATTATGCGTCTCCTCCTTCATTACACAACATCAAGTTGGGTAGCATGGGGTAGTTATTTAATGGTATGTACCTAAGATGGGAAGTTCACAAGTAATTCAATTATTACCTCATTTATCATGAATAATTTATGAAGAATACACAATTATTACAATTTATAAAGAATGTCGGTGAAAATTTTGAATGAAATAATACAAATTATAGCCCCCTATTTAGCTACTATTTTTAATAATTGTGTAGATGTGGGCGTATTTCCAGATCTAATGAAATTTAGCAAAATCATACCCATTTTTAAATCTGGTAATAAAACAGACTTGAATAATTACAGACCTGTGTCTATTTTGCCAACTCTTAGTAAGGTCTTTGAAAAGATTTTATTAAATCAAATGCTCAACCATTTTAACGCCCATAACATACTTCACCCTGAACAATATGGTTTCACTAAGGGCCGTAGTACTACTGATGCAGGTACCAGGCTTCTGAAACACATCTTTGAAGCCTGGGAGACTTCTCAAAACGCTATAGGTGTCTTTTGTGATTTATCTAAAGCGTTTGATTGTGTAGAGCATGAAACCCTATTAATTAAGCTTAATCACTATGGCATCAAGAATACTTCGCTTAACTTGATCGCATCTTACATAAAGCATAGGACTCAATGTGTTAGCATTAATGATGTCAAATCGACGGGATCAAAGTGTATTCTGGGTGTTCCTCAAGGCTCAATTCTAGGTCCCTTCCTTTTTCTTGTATACATAAATGATTTGCCATATTACATTAAAAACCATGCGGACATCGTACTGTTTGCTGATGACACATCACTTATATTTAAGACAAATAGAAATAAGACAAACTTTGACGACGTAAACAGTGCTCTGTCACGCTTATCTCATTGGTTTACTACAAATAACTTACTTTTAAATACTAAAAAAACAAAATGTGTAGAATTTATCCTCCCAAATGTCCAAAAAATTGAGAAAACTCTTAAATTAAATAATGTAAATTTAATAATGGAACAGTCCACAGTTTTCCTGGGTGTCACTTTGGACTTTAAACTTCAGTGGGGCTCTCATATATCAGCACTATCAGCTAAACTAAGTAGAGCGGTATATGCAATTAGAAAGATAAGGCAGTTTACTGACGTGGAAACTGCTAGACTTGTCTATTTTGCCTATTTTCATAGTCTTTTGTCTTACGGCATTGTAATGTGGGGCAAAGCAGCTGACATAGACTCCATATTTGTACTGCAAAAACGAGCGGTTAGGGCTATTTATAGGTTGAAAACGCGTGTTTCTCTGCGAGAAAAGTTTAAAGAAATAGGCATATTAACTGTAGCCTCACAGTACATTTATAGTAACTTGTTATACGTAAGAGAAAATTTAGGCACATATAAAGTCAACAGTGATACGCATAATCATCTAACGAGAAGGAGACACAATTTGGTTACGTCTTCATTTCGCCTGCGTAAGGTGCAGCGATCTTTTATGGGGCTTGGTATTAAATTTTACAATAAGATACCCAAAAAGATACGTGATTTACCTATTGAAACGTTCAAGCGACGTGTAAAATCACAACTTGTTAGTAAAGGATATTATACTATAGATGAATATGTTAATGATAAGGGTGCCTGGGTGTGATAATGCCGCGACCGGTTCCACTTAGACTAGAATTAGTTTTTTTTTTGTGTTTAGCCATAATTAGTAGTAAGTGATACCTGTACTGTGAGTGGTGAAAGAGAAAAAAGCGACTCCTTGGGAGTTTCTTGCCGCTTCTTCTCCCAAGACCACTCATCGTAGGGATTTGTTGAAGCGATGGCGTAACTTGACTTTCGAAATGAGTTTGTAAAAACCTACTTCGAAGAAATAAAGATTTGAATTTGAATTTGAATTTGAATTTGAATAATAATAATAAAATTGCTGTTTTCATAGAATTTCATTGTAAATTAAAGTATCTCATGCAACAGCCTATGATTTCCCATACACAGACAATAACATAAAAAATTATTTGTAACATATTTGGCATGTGTGAAATATTAATGGTTTTCATATAATATAAGTACTAAATCGTTTGGTTTATTACTAATACATAAAAATATTATCACTACGAAAGTCCTTATAAAACGAGGAATATTAAAATAACTTGTTAACGCAACAAAATTAGAAACGAGAACTAACCACATAATTATTATGTACTTGACGTTTCTGCAAAATTTTTTGATAAAAATTAAAAAAAAATGTATTTCTAATTATACCGACTTTTCTCTTATCCAATTTACTTTTTTTAATCACCAAAATCCGGAGTACAGCAAAACTAGCACTAACACGCGTACTGTTTGGCATGTCGTAGCAGTTCTTCCAGGACGGCGCTCGCATCGAGGCGGCGTTCCGGCGGTACTTCCACCGCGCGCCGCCCGACCAGGACAAGGACTCCTACACCATCCTGGTGTGCCATGCCAACGTCATCAGGTTCTTTGTTTGCAAGTAAGTCGATAAGAGGACAGTCGATTTTTCTTAGAATTAAGGTAGCAAACTAATATGCAGCACAGCACAGCACCTTTATACTGCTGCCCACAGGAGCACTGGAGCAGCGTGGTGGAGTATATTCTATGCCTCCACACAATGACGAAGAGAAACCTGTTCTCAGTAGAGGTCGATTAATAAGTTGCAGCCATGTCAAAGCTCACTAACCTACAATATTCTAAAGAAAACAATTTATTAGGTAACTTGTCTTGTAAAACTCGCGTTAAAATCAAAAACATTACACTTTTCAGGCATGGTCAGTACCATGGATGTAGAAGTCTAGATGGGCCCGTAACATACATTGGCGCACGACGAGTGGTCAACATTAGGTTGTGTGATTGAGTGATTGATCAAGTCAGTCTGTTGTAGACAGCAGCGAGGTACACATCTTCCTTACGCAAAATTGATTTCAGTAATTACGTCCGCAAATGTAGAAAATATGGCTTCCTGTGCCTTCAAAAATATTCTAACAATTCAAGAAACACAAATAAAGTCCAAAGGAATCACATTTCATTAAGTAAACATTGAATTGTAAATTAACTTCACTATTTCTAAAATAATAACTTTAGTAAAATGGCGCGTGACATATGTAAGAGTAACAAAGACAGCACGACTAAAACTTCGAAACGCGGAAGCGAGATATCACTATGTAATCTGTTCGTTTTCAAATATAGTAACAAAATTCCATCGCGCCAACTTCACGCACAAACCGATTCGATTCAAAATTGGATTGTTCCAACTTGACGCACATTCGAACGTGCAAGGCCCGTCTAGGTATATATGTCCATGGTCAGTACATAAACCTTCTTTTTTTCACATATTAATAATAAGACTAAAGTCCTGGCTGAATAACTCAAACAACAACTTAAAAACAAACCCAACGCGTTCCAGAGCCCTACAATTCCCGCCGGAGGGCTGGCTGCGGATATCGCTGAACCACGGCTCGATCACGTGGTTGTCGATCCTGCCCAACGGCAACGTGATCCTGCGCACGCTCAGCGACACCGGCCACATGGAGCCCAAGTACATCACCGTCCGGTAAACACACGCTATGTCGTACACACACGTAGGTGGGTAGATAGGCTGTTTTGTGTTATGTGCGGACCATTCATTAACCTGCACGATGGTTTTAGGTTTTAAGCGGGCCATTCACTATCCGGTACCGGCGACCGGTTTGAGTGGATTGTTGTAAATGTGTAGTTAGTTTCTATGTCATAGCGGTTTTGGTGTAGTTATTGTGTAATTGTTATTGATGATGGGTTGGATTGGATAATGAATGTTTTTTTGACAATTACATCGTGGATTGCACCTATCCCGACAAGTTACCGCAATATTTATGCAGTAGTGCATAATATTTTGTGGTTTAATTACTATTGCTATAGCGATTATGATTATAGTTCTTTTTGGAGTATATCTTTTGTTTGACAGGGCGTCTAATGTTGAAATATTATAAACAAGTTCTATGCTTTTAAGATATTTCTACGCTATGTATTGGTCGCTCTTGCTGGATAGTGAATGGTACACTTTAAAACAAACTTAATATCTTAAAGACGGGACTTCGAAATTAATAAAAAAACACATCTCAAAACCGTTTAAAAGTATCTGAAAATTTAAAATGCATATCATTATAAAGTCAAATTAAATATGAAATATCCCATTATGGCTAAAACTAACTTTTTTATAATGTACGAAAAATGTAATATAATTGTTATGCATATTATTGTTTCTTATACGAGTTATTTTAGCACGTTTTGGTGCAGGCTTCGAAAAAATCTACTTCGAAGTTTAAAGTATTACATTATAAGTATGTTTATAAATAACTAATGCTTTTCCTTATTTGTTAGTAAGGGGAATATTTTGTATAATATCGAATTATTTCGTTACAAAATTAGCTTTAATTTGAGTGAAAATAGAACGGGTTCTATAATATCTCTATTGCACTTATCATTCGTTCTGTAATCATTGTAAGAGATACAACTGCTAACTATTGGTGGATGTGATCGCTAATTGATATGTCTTGTTTATAAAAAATGAAAAATGAAAAAAAATAAAAAGCGATTTATTTCAAACAAAAATGAAAATAGTGTGAGATCCTGGGAAGATTTTAAGAAAGTTGTAGTTCCGAAAATCCACCTTTAAGGGCGCTTTTAGTGTCATGCGGATTTGCTCACGCACGCGGGATTGCTCCGCATGCGTAGCACCCGCAAAGAACAATTTCTTACATGAATTTACTGTAAAGCGTCATCCCGCAGCGGGGCATCCGCTCCGCATGCGTGATCGTCCCTACAACTTCAGTGCCCATTTTAGAGTCGTGCGGGGCGCACGCACCGTATTGTACTAATCGTCTACGCAACCCGCACGTCAACCCGCAGAAGACTGAAACTTAAACTGCGTATGATCCGCAGCGTGAAATTTCACACATGCGGAGCAATCCCGCGTGCGTGAGCAAATCCGCATGACACTAAAAGCGCCCTAAGGTGGTGAAAAGGGAGTTGAAAATGTAGGTGGAGAATAAATGAATATCGTGTAGATCGTATAAAATTTATTAATATACGTAAATCATTCATTTTTTAAATAATTTAAAATGTGAGTCGGACTAGCAATTTTAGGGTTAAGTAGGTACTTCCAAGCAAAACTAACTAACCAGTTGGTACATACGCGTAAAAATGGTTATTATGAAAGATTTTTTTTCTGAATTTTAAATTAAATTAGACACAAATGGGTAGACAATGTAGACATTGATAATAATATTAACGGTGTTTTGTCGATTTCAAATCCTATCCGGGATGTTATTATTTTTGTATACGGCCATTCAAAACTGCATTTCGAAACATTATTGCTGAACATAATTATTATTATTGTCAAAAGTTTACAAATATCGTATGAAAGAGTGATGTTAAATTTAATGCTCATAAACAAGACATATCAAAGTAGGTAAACGCTTGTAGAATTTGGTTGGTACTTTGTGTTCATTATTTGGTATTTAGAGAACTTTTACTAATATTTTTTAATAAGCTTGCCTTTTCCACTAATCTGCACTGGACCGACGCATAAAATGTTTCACAATTCTCCCAGTATCATGCATGTATTGGTGAAATAATCCTTAACATTATTTAACCCTTAACAGGAATAAAGAGCCGTGATTGTGACGAAAAAGTGTAAATGAACGAAGAAGATTGGCATGATTTAGGTTAAGTATGAGTACGTATTTACCTCACGTTTACTATAGACTGAAGCGCCTTTACAAGTAATAGTGCTTTCGTTTTAAACCAGTGTATTTTATTCTTTTTCCACTAATTGGTTGCCAGTGAACGGTTACGAGACGTAAATTTTGTGAATATGTATCTATATACTTTAAAAAATATTAAAATGTTAGTAAACAGTTGAATTTACTTAAAGGAGATATTAAGATGCTGGGTGGGTACCTAATGACTGAAGTAACTTTGCATAAAAAACATAACTTATCCCAAAAAATATATACTTATCAAAGATTTTCTAAATAGCCCGGTCAAATACATACGTATATGTATTTAGATGAGCATTCGTTTCGAAGCATTTGAAAGCACTAAAACAAGACAAATTTGGGCATCTGTTAATTTTTTTTCTGCTCGTGACTTTGGTGGCGTGACGTACACTTACCCTTTTTTATTATTGCTTGAATGAACGTGCCTAGAATCAGATAACGGACTACTGGTGGAGTTTCTCTTTGATCCCTTTCTTCGATTTAGCTTATAAACTGACAGAGTTTTATGCTAACTTATCTTCCCCTTTCTCTTTTTGACCCCCAAAAGTAATATTTAGTAAATTTTAAACTGTTAAAAGAAAAACGGAGAAAAATTAATTCGTTCTAATCCAAGTTAGTAGCTGTGCGTTCAGTCAGTCAGATTTTTAATTTCCTTTTTAAAAAAATTGCTAAAATAATATAAGATGATGTTGGTCTGTCTCAATCCGCCACGGCTATCAATTAGTGGAAAAATCTATAGCTTTTATAATAACATGATGTAACTTATATTAATAAGCAATACAATGTTCCAGTGTATGGTAGTTTTATGTATTTGAATTTAAGCTTTATAAGTTATAAGTAAGAACATATCAGTCACATACCTTTCATTACCTACCAAGCTAGACCGTTATAACAGTAAATCGATTAAAATATAGTAATAACGTAATTACGAAACATCTCTAGTCCCAGCATCCTTTTTAATGTTATTATTATACATTATTTGTATGAGTAAGGCAGAATTTTACCTCTCGTTTAGAAATCAGTTCAGTATTTTTATCTTCGTTTAAATTATGTGCAATTTAAGTGAATTTACTCGACTCGAATTATAATCTGATTTGGCCTTTATATCACCCGATGTAAAAAAAACTGTCATAAAAATATACAGGATAGCCTTGCATTATTCTGCAGTAAGAAGTAGGTACCTAGTACCTATATGTATAACTGCGCGTCATTTGTGTAAAATATTGTTTTATCTTATAGGCAATATTAATGTACCTATTTGAAATTATTGTGTTATATTAAGGAAATAATTTCGTTTTCAAATGTGCAGTGATTTTTAAATTCAAGTTACATATTTCAATTACGTACTGTTATGCTATTGAGTACAAAAAAGTATATTAATCAGCTTTACCTGTTAACATTGTCTGACTTCCAAGTAGGTGCAAGCCGTAGTGCCTTTGCTGCAAGATGTTAGCTGAAGCAACTGTTATAATATAATATATATACCAAATACCTAACAACTCCAACATTTAGAATGGTATCCGTTATTTGTTTAAATGTGTCATTGAATGTATTAAAATAAATGTGACGTTGAATGTATTAAAATAAATTCCTATAAAGTTCACTATTATGACTTTACAATAACTTTATGTATTTCAACATTTTACCGTGAATTGCAGGACCGATTTCTTTCGAATATTTTTGTATATTGTGTGGGTATATGTCTTATGATAAATTGAATCTCTGCGTAAATGAAAAGTCCGGACAATTTTAATGTAAGGCACACTTTAGATGTCGTCAATTTATTCTCTGGATGTGTAGTTGCAAATTTATTTTTTTATTATCAAGAGGTCGATGTACGTAAACGAAATGAAAGATAATTTTCCTAATGGTTGCGTTAGCTTTTTTAGGTTTCCGTACCCAAAGGGTAAAACGGGACCCTATTACTGAGACTTCTCTGTCCGTCCGTCCGTCCGTCCGTCTGTCACCAGGCTGTATCTCATGAACCGTAATAGTTACACAGTTGAAATTTTCACAGATGATGTATTTCTGTTGCCGCTACAACAGCAAATACTAAAAAACAGAATAAAATAAATATTAAGTGGGCGCCCATACTATCGACGCTTCAGCGATACTTTAGTTACCTTTCGGTCCAAGAGATGGCGTTATGCGTAATTTGTGGCTACAATAAAACATTAAATATTTAAATGAGGCTTTCACACAACAGATCAGATTTTTTTGGCGTTTTTATACGTAATGATACGGAACCCTTCGTGCGCGAGTCCGACTCGCACTTGGCCGATTTTTTATGTATACAGAAAAGGAACCTCCTTAAACTGCAGTAACACTCCTTTAACTTAACTAACTCCTTAACTTAAGTGCAGTTTATTAACTTCCATTATTCAAGTTCTGTGCTTAAAAGAGCAGGGGAATCAATTTGTCTGATCACCATACGATCCATACTAATATTATAAATGTGAAAGTGTGTTTGTTTGTTTGTTTGTGACTCTTTCACGTCGCAACATGGCTATTATATGGTATGGTTTATGTTTGTGGGGATAGTTAGGAGGGTGGAGGCTACTTTTTACCGCGGGAAAGCATCTCATTCCCATGGGAAGATCGATGTTTTGTTAGTTGCTAGATATTTAGTTCCGGATGTTATTAATAGATGGCGTTAGTAAAATTCATTTGCAAGTTCTGAATCACGCTATCAAATACTACATATAATTTACCTATGTCATAGGCAAATATTCTGATGTTCCAGTATATCCTATAATAGGCTACTGTTTAGCCGAGATTCCTACGGGAGCAGCTCCTACGCGACTGTTACCTACGGGTCCCGAAGCGAAGCGCGGGCGGTTCTCTAGTATCTTAATATGAATTCCATTCACAAAATGCAAAATTTTTGTTACCTAATTATCATTGTCATTTTATTGGCTGCTCCCTAGAAATTTAGTTAAATCAATTATTATTATATTGTCAATTTAGACACGGGTCTCTCAATACCTATATGATATAACATTTTGTTTAGTTTTAAAAATTAGTTAACCAGTTTTAAAAATTACACACTTCGTATGTACTAATGTATGTAATATTAAAATTTTATGGACGAAAATTTAATTAAAAATATTGTAAGTGACATCAGATTTGTTACGAGAAACTTATATAAAGGTTTCATAAATTGTGGTCATTTTACTGTGATACAGGTACTCACTGTGATATTTCCACGTACAGCCCTTTCCAGTGTTTTATACATATCCTTAAGGGTGCGGTTCCACTGAGGCGGAGCGGAGCGGAGCTGTGCGCGATCCACCAATCGCATGGCTTGAAATCCCAGCTCATTGTGTCTCGCGTGGTTTTCAAGCCATGTGATTGGTGAATCGCGCACAGCTCCGCTCCGCTCCGCCTCAGTGGAACCGCACCCTAATCCTCTGTAAATTATCGTCAACAAGGCAAACTTTGGTGAACCGATTTTGATATTTTTTTTTATATTCGAAAACGAAATCTGGCGAGTAGGTTAAGAGTTATTCGTATTACTTTCGACGTTATTCGTTTTTTTATGCCAGATATGTAGGTATAGATATAATATTGTAAACAGTCGTTACTTACATGGACAATATAATACGGCTAGAGAATTAATATCTGTAACACAGTAAAATGCACCCAAAATTGATTTGACTAATGGTTAAATGCTCTATGTTAATGTTTATAACATAATCGATCAATACAAATACCTAGAACAATAACTTAAATTGTTACCGTGCATTTATGAATCTAATTTTTTTGTTCTTGTTGTAATAATCAATTGATTTAACCATTTTTGTGCATACGCTAGAAACTACGTATTCCGTAGTACCTACGTAACCAAAATAAATACCTGCCTCATACGAGTTTATTGTGCATTTCAATCGTGTATATACAACTGTAAATAATTTTGATATATTATTAAAAATTTGATATATTAATAAAAAATTGTTTACAACAAACAAAAGTTTTATTTAGTGGACACACTTAAATTGATACAGTCAGTTCAAAGATTCACTTTGGCGGTTGAAAATAGCATTTATATGTATGTCGGAATCGGAAATAAAATTAGATTAAAATCAAAGTAAATAAATCATTAAACTTTGAATAAAACGTAAATCTGGAAACTAATTTAAATGGCAACTCTGTACGAATTGTAAACGTGACTCGATGGGATATCGGAGAGGGGGAACCCAACAGAGGGCACCTCTGCAGCCACTTACGAACAGCGGGGACTTCTCGAGCAGACGTCGAGCTGAACGGTCGCATTAAGTTATCTAATGTACTTTGTAATAAAATCCTATACTGCGTCGTACCTATGCCCGACGGCATAACGTTTCTCTAAGTGTATTTCAGTCGTACCACGTTTTAACATAACCTAAAAGCTATAATCAAATTAAGTTAAACTGTGTAAACCTAATTTAAATCATGAAGAAACGTATTGAACGCCCACTGTGTTTTATTTTTCACCTTGCAACCTGATGATCGGAGCATTATACCACCATCCTGACAAGTGTCACCGATATGTATGTGTACCTAACATTTTCACGTCTGTATAGATAGAACACAGGGCCAGCACTTTCTTTCTCTTTTGTTTCTCGCAGAGACGGATTAAATGTAAAGAGCGCTTTAGGCTCAGTCTGCACTGGCGACACTTTTTTTTGTTTTCAGTCTGGGTGTATGTTTTGTCTTGTGCATGACACCTACAAAACAGGAAATGCTAGTGTGGATTTTTTTCGTCAGTGGCAACCGGCAAAGTAAGTATTACCGCGCGCGCGCCCCCTCACGACCTCGCGCCCCAAGACACATGTCTACTTTGCCTTATGAACTGCGGACGCTGTAACGACCCGGCAAGAACCAACTTAAATGAAAGCATTGAATTGTGACCTTCGTATCGTGGTTGCTACGGTTGAATTTCGACTCTTACTTATATCTACTTGGTGTCGGTTCGGAGTTGGTCGATGGTGGCGAGTAGTACGTCTTTTAAATAATATACAGTACTCGGCAAGAAATCATGCACATCGATATTCAGAAAGAGATAATCGGTTAGTTACGGCTTTGTAGAGCGTTGTCACTCTCGCACATTCCAGTAATAGTGCAATATCTATTAAGAGCTAATAAAGCAGTGCTTTAAAAGCACCCTATCAAGTACTTATAATAATAATAATAATATTGATGTTCTATTGGAGGTTTTAACAACTCTTTATGTTTAATATTTATAACGCGACCGTCTGCTACCGAATTCGAAAGAAAAGTGACAAGTCAACGGTAAGGATAAGGGCTCATTCCCACGGCATACGTCTTTGACGATTCGTCAAAAAACACGATACGTCTTGACGGATGGACGTTCACATTGAATACGGAATCGTGTTTTTTCACGATTCGTCAAAATATCCGCATTGAAGTTCACACACAAATGCATACTAAACTGTGCGCGGATCCGTCATAATCATAAAACATTCACGATTCGTGATTTCTAAAAGACGTATCCGTATTCGTCTTTTTTCACGATTCGTCAAGCGTGTGAACATGAGTATTTAAAAAGCATTGCCGCCGTCAAAAAAATAACGAATCGTGAAAAAAGACGATTCGTGAAAAAAGACGATTCGTCCTCGTGTGAATGAGCCGTAAGGACTGTAGTAAAGACAATGCTCTACAAAGCCGAAACTAACGCTAACCGATTATCTTTTTCTGAATACCGATGTGCATTATTTCTTGTTACTGTACAACTGTAATGACCTAGACATTAAGGTCATAATTGAATGCTTTCGTTTTCGTTGGTCCGTTGCCGAGTCGTAGTAGGTAATGTGCGCCGTGCTAACGCATCAGTGATCATGCGTGGAATGGATTTCCGTATATTATAAAGTACTCTGTGAATGGAACTGATATTCAATGGGGCGATGGTAACCATATACCGTCAGGTGGCTATTCTTATCGTTTACAACTAGTTACCAGCCTAAAAAATACTTAGAATAAAATAAAACAATACGACACAATTCACGAAGCTTTATTTTGCTTACATTATTACTTTCCATAAGCTATAAATAACATCAATATTACGTTAAAATCACATACTTAGTAAATGTAAAAGTTTAATATTACACAGTAAAACCGAAAAATAGGTAAGTATTTTTGAGATTCAAAAAGTGATTTTTACCTATTTAGATATTTAATTATGGAAAACTTGCATAGGTACTTAGGTATTACGAAAATGGTGCCATGCAACATTGGTAGGACATTAAAATTATGAATTAACATATTTTTATTTTTAAGGTAGTACCTAGGTAATATAGTACCTACCTATAGTAGGGCCATTTTAATAGATCACATTTGACAGTTCATCAAAATTTTACAAAGTGACCTTGTAAGGGAGGCACCCCATATTACTTAATATTCCCTTCTAGATATTTTTAAACTTTTTACACTTAAAAGTAAAGAACTGACGTCATTACAAAGTTACGTCAGTGAACTCTTTTTCTTTTTTTTATTAGGGATGGTACCTAAAGAAACAAATCAGTAGATAAGTTGAATTCGAGAAGTCGAACTAATCGTCAAAAAGTATTTCACCATTACAAAATAAAATATATTTTAATACGAAAAAAATTAATTTTGTTACATTTTAGGTCAAAAAATATGTAATCATTCATTTATTTAAATAACGCCTGGCTCAAAAGCCAGTATCTAGAAACGTGAAATGTTACAAAAATGTCATGATTTCAATTCGCGCCATTATTTGACGCATTATTTTTGTCGTTTTGTCGTTACGTGAACTTTATGCTTATTAATACTTTTTATAACAATCGCATTCGATTTACAGATGTTTGAAGTCCTTGTCGATTAATTTAATTTAATCGATGTTTTTCTGCAGGTTACCTCACTATGAAGCAAAAACAAACAGTTGTCAAATGTGACCTATTATAATGGCCCTATTTTATATATTATATATTTATATATTATATATTTATATATTATATATTTATATATTAGTGTGTGTAAGTCTTACATGAGAACCGCCATACAATCTATAACGCCTAAGGCACTTCTCACATTACGCTATTCATGAGATACGCGACTGCAACGCTACCCAAAATTAGTATGTATTTGACACTTTTAAGCTTTTAACTGACAGAAGACGCATCGTCCTGTCAGTACATAGTGTCAAATACATACTAATTTTGGGTAGCGTTGCAGTCGCGTATCTCATGAATAGCGTTGTGTGAGAAGTGCCTAAGTTTCTTTAATTTTAACTATAAATTGTATTCAGAATTTAATTAAGCTGCCAGATTTCTACAACATACTAAGTAGTTTAATAGGCCGTTTTCTTTTTTTACGCAGTTCCGTACAAATAAAATTAAAACGAATAACAGCCAGTATTGCAATTTAACACAATCTGTCTTTTTAGACCAACTAAATACTTATTTAAGGGAATTTCGTTGATTTGATTTATTTATAATCTATACTCACTAATTATCTGTTTATAATCTATGCTCTTTGTAAATTTCAGTTACCTGTGTGAGATAAGGAATGATGAAACTATGGCAAATTATAGTAAACCCAACTTAAGATTGAAACGAAAGAGGCGCTGTCGGACTCATTTGACATTCATTTGACCAATCATTGCACACTAGTAACTGACAGATGAATGACCACAACGTACTTATGAATGACTTTTCGTTAGTTCCAATTTTTGCCATTTCAGAGATAAGTTGGGCGAACTGTAAAGACATTTATGGAGAACAGTAATTTTGGTCACCCTTCATTGGTCCATATTTTCCGTCCCTTTTCTTAAATTAATAAACAGGAATAAAGTTACTCATAACAATGATAAAATATAATCATTAAGTCTTTAAGGTATAAAATACATTTGAAGATTTTATTTTGATGAAATATTAGAAATAGGTACTAATTTAGAAATGCATTTGAAAGATAAATTCTGATATAAAGATAGAGATATGTTAAAAGTGGATAACTAGGTACTTAGTAGGTATAAAGATGCATTATTTTTTCTACCATTAGGTATGTATCATTTCAAAGTCAGTAAGTATCTATTAATCGCAATATTAAAATTAATAAATATTTTTGAGATTTTTTTTCTTATCTAATTTTTAACATGACTACAATTTTCTTAAATTATTTTAAAAGTTGATAATATATTGAAAATTCTTATTGTATGATGAAATTATTATCTAGATAAAATTGCTTTCGCGATTCATTCAAAGATATCTTTATACAGGATCTTAAATGAAGGTATGAAAAATTGAAAAATTCTACTAAGTACGTAAATGCGTAATTTTACTAAAAATTATAGAAATAAGCGAGCGTACGACGTAGGTAAAGAACGATAAAATGACGTGCTGAATGCTTCAAGACATTTTTTTATTTTTTGAATACCTAGATGTTATGATGATACTTTTGTTCGAATATTTTCTCCACCGTACAAATTAATAATTTTTCCAAGAAATTTAATAAGACCTTTTATGATTGAGTTCTTTTTTCTACTGGGTTCCAAAATAATTCCTTATGAGATTAACAGGGTTGCCAGATGCAGGTTGTGAAAAAAGGGGAAATGGTTTAAGATTAGATAATTAAAACACGTAACTGTCGTGAAATCGTGATTCTCCTTGTTATCGTACTAAATGATATAGTATCAAAAGACATATACAGTTCAGTTTTTTTAACATTAAATTTATATTTGGCACATAAGCACAAATAATGATAAATATTAAACATACTGAACCAATACCAATCACACTGGCATTCTTATGAGATCGAAAATTTATCAACGAACTGAAAAACCCAGCAGTTCGATATTAAAACCAAACACCTGGCAACCCTGGACAACATTGGCATTTAGCAATGCAAAGGGCAGCGACCAGTGACAGGCCGCTCTAGGGGTAAGTCAAGGTCAGTTGGGTCGTCCTCGTCTTCGTCGTCGCAAGCATCCTCGGGCTCTCCGAGGGCTCTGACAAATTCTGAAAAGTAAGAAATAATGACTATAATACCATTTTTTGTTTAAAATTCAGCTTGGGTTAAGAAGGCAGCCGCAGGCAGATAGATCAATATTTCGTAGACACAGGTACACATACTGGTACATAGTACCTACAGACATGCAATTGCACTGTACATTTCCGTGGCCCGTGACCTCGCTCCATGCAACAGGCAGGATCGAAATATCAGCGACATCAGTGTACTACAATGTGCACTGCGCAATATAGGTATTAAGACGTTGTTCTAATGAATCATAAATTGCGGGATTGGTAAGTTTAGGTAAGTAACTCACATGTTTGTATCAATAATAATAGGTCTTCAGAGTATTATAAATATTCGTCAAGTGTACCTACCTACTTTCAAATCTACTTTACCATTGTAAGAAAACTTCTTCTTACCTAAAAAGTCGATGCGGCCGTCACCATCTGAATCGACCTCTTTGATCATGTCCTCAACTGAAAATGAAGAATTTTAGTATAGGGTATAATAATAAGTATCTAACGTGATACGTCGGTAAATTTAACTGGATACAGATTGAAAATAATGATGTGTGGCTTTGGTCACAGCACCTGACACTTGTTACGGAGACCTGGCTCGCCTCGCCAGCATAAGATTTGGATTTAGGGTTAGTACCTACTTTAGTCCTCTCTACCTACGGCCAAATTCATAGATAATCACTGCATAGTATAAAAAAAGTCGTTTTCTCTGTCCCTATGTCCCTTTGTATGCTTAAATCTTTAAAACTACGCAACGGATTTTGATGCGGTTTATTTTAATACATAGAGTGATTCAAGCGGAAGATTTATATGTATAATAACATCCATTAAATAGTGGAGAAATACTGTTATTTTTAAGGTTTCTAAATGTGATGTCGTTAATTATTAATTTTTTTCCGCTTACATTGCAAACGCAGGCTGAACCCTACGAGATTTATCAAAATAATATACCTACTAATTATTTGTACACATTGAAAAGGTCTACAGAAAACTCTGCGATGGTATGATGGTCTATCTCTTATGGATATCCCACAATAACATTTTTTTGTCATTTACTTTTTACGACAAAGAATGGCTAATTTTCGAAGCGATTTTAACCAATACAGCATTACATTAATCCTTATCCAATTAAATAGCTTAAATACATTGTTGATTTAATATAGATCTATAATATGGTCCTTTACAGCACAAGATTTAAATGAATATTTTCGAAGATATTACAGATTTAAAATTGCGGGACGTAGCGAAGCAAATAGGTAAGTAATGTAGGTATGAATTTAGATATTCCAAAGATAGCAGGAAATTTTCATGGTATAGGGAAAGGGGAATTGTTTTACTCCAAATTTAACGCGGGCAACGGGCAGTAATGAATAAATCAAAACTACTGGAACGATTTTAATCATTTTTTCAGTGAGTGACATAGGCTATAATACATATATGTTATACCCGTGCGAAGCCAGAGCGGGCCGCTATGTTTTTACAACGTTCAGTTTTTCTGTAGTGTATTTAGTATCAGCATTGCACCCGTGCGAAGCCGGGGCGGGTCGCTAGTACAATATTTATTTATTTATTTATTTAAACTTCATGCACCATACAAAATTGTATAGATACAAAAGGCGGACTTAATGCTAAAAGCATTCTCTCCCAGTCAACCTTCAGGAAGTACGAACCCAACGAAATGGCGGCGTGAATATAGGTATTAAAAATAGGAACTAAATGTAAATATTTGATTAAAAAAAAACAAAATAGCGTAATAATCACAAAAAATGATAATATACGTAACTGAAAATATATAAATACAAAAATATATAAATAGCAAATAAACATATATTTATATATAAATACTCACATATGAATATAAATAAATATTATAAATAAATATATACCAGAGGGCTAAATCTTAGGACAACCTACTACCAATTTTTACCTAGGTATTACTCGACAAATCAAACCATCTGTAGTTGTCATTATAAGTTAGAGTGATAATATATTTAGATTATAGATTTTTATTTTTAATTATAGATTTTTTTAGCTTAGCTTATATTTACCTTATATTTGCCTATACTGAATTTCCAATTTTCTATTTCTACCTTGAGGTTGTCTGGAAGAAATCGCTTTTTAGCGATAAGACCGCTTATTGTATAACATTATGTACAAATGTCTTATTCTGTTGTGTCCTTGCTATGGTGTACAGTACAATAAAGTGTATTATTATTATTAAGTATTATTATTACATTCGATTTATTTTAGCCAGATGATAAGCGATTACGCGTTGCCTAGGATATTGCAAACACTAGTCACTGGCGTCACCATTCCATTCTAAGCCAATATTATATGTACCTACATTTAACAAACTGTGCTGAAATATCCTCGTAAGAAGTGAGCCTTACTCTCTTCCTCAGACAGGTCTTCTCCCAGGCACTGCAGCACAGCACGCAGGTCGGAGGCGCAGATGTACCCGCGGTTGTGCTTGTCGAACACGCGGAAGGCGTCTCGCAGCTCCCGTTCCTCCTGCTCCGCCGAGCTGGTACCTCCACCGCCGCCCGACATCGACTTGGATAGGATATTCACGAACTCTTCGAAGCTTACGTTCCCATCACCTGGAAGGAGATACAGCTTAAGTACTTATCTATCTCTGTTGACTAAATTGTATCCTTGTATTTGTTTCGTTTGTTTTCAAGTTAAAAAGATAAAGTGCGCCTCATAAATAGTTTTAAAAGTCTGTATTTACTTACATTACGCGTTACGATAAATTTCGTCCATGGTAGGTACGTAGTGCACACTGGATTTCTAGCTGCACTGATATACGCAATATTAACAACATAATTATACCTACTTAGGTAAGGTACCTTAAATCAGTGATCTGTATTCTCGGGTGCTTCTCGGTGGTCATACTGGGTTGTCATACTGGTATGACCAGTGAGACTTGTTTGTCTCAGTGGTCATACTACATATTAACACTAGAAATATAGCATTTTCTCTCAGACCTAAATAAAATGTAACTTCCTATGGTACATATACTTACCTAAAGTTATGTTATACCTACATGAAAATCTTTTATAAAAGGTGGTTAAGGTACCTGAGTAATATCTAATTATAGTAATGTAGTCCCTACCTATGTGATTCAGTGACTAGGTAATTTTCCCGGTACTTGACTGCCTTTCAGTGTTTACAAATAGCTGCTGTAACTACCGTCCGTAAATGCCGCGACGGACGATCAGGCCGCTTAAAACATCCTCTATATCGCGAAAATAACATAGTGGCCCTTGTACCTATGTATCTAATATTGTCAGTACAATTAGTACAAAACAGTTTATTTCGCTTCTGTTCCTACGCTTAGATTTTTTAAATTACGCAACTGATTTTCATGCAGTTTTCACTATCATTCATATAATTTATTCCAAATAATTTTGTATAATAATAATAATTTCACATTATATTTACAGAAAATAAGTATAAATAGTCAGTGTTTAATTAAGGGAAAAATTGCTAACTATACGAAAAATTATGCCTATTACATCAACTACTACGGATTGATTGATTTGCTCGGAGGTGATGCAAATTTTTATATTTGAAGGTACCTACTTAGGTAGATGAAGAAACTGAACACTGACTGAAACAGATGACTGATGACGTACCGTCGCTGTCCACTTCCAGCAGCATGTCTTGCAACTCCTCCACCCTGGCGAACTGGCCCAGGCTGCGCATCACTCGGCCCAGCTCCTCCTTGGTAATGGTTCCATCACCATCCTTGTCGAACAGCCGGAATGCTTCGCGAAATTCTACAAGTAACACAAATTTTGTACAGTGCCGATATTTTTTTAAATGGGCTAATTTTGGGCATTAAATTCTGAACAATCACGAAGTTAGTGGTGCGCGTGAATGGGCAAAATATTTTTCATCCCAACTATTTCGAAAAAGACGACTTGGTTCGGACTTAAGGGGGCCCAAAGTTGGTGTTTTCTATTTAGCGGAATTTCTATTTAGGAAAAGTAAATTCAGTTCGGATTGTTAGAAATTCATGGTTTTGTTTTGAAAAATGAGTTCTTTAGTTAGTTTAGTTGGTTTAGTCGGGTTAGTCGGGTTAGTCGGGTTAGTCGGGTTTTTTTTTTTTTTATATAATTGAATGCACTCGCAGTTTGAGTGGTGGTTGATTGATCGCTTGAACCAACCAGCCACCGCTCTCCCTGCCAATGTGCCTATAATAACTGCCGATACTTATTTTTCAGCAACCTTCCTACTGTGTATATTATGCTTAATTAATTATATATCTTTATGGTATAATCTAAAGTTATTTACACTTAGCTGTTAATCTAACATGCATACATGCCTTAACCTATGTTATTACTTAATACTAAAACCAAATAATCCTAAATACATTGTTCGCGTCTTTTTGCTTTTTGTTCTGTACTTGATTTATTTCACCTCACTTCAGTTCACAACTCACTTCACTTCACTTACAACACAAATGAGAACAAAGGTAGAGTTAAAGACGGATTTTGGAACCGTTTGCCTTGCCTGTCTCTCTTATAACATGGAGAGCGAATTCTAAGAAGTGTGGCCGGTTGTCTTCGTTGTTTATGGCCTCTCTGAGACTTTCCTCGCGTAGTGGGTATCCCAGCTTTAATTCCCATTCCCACCTTCTGCGAGCAAATCTGGGGCACTCCAGAATAACGTGCTGAAGTGTTTCGCTCACAGGGTTTTCGCAGATGCAGAGGTGGTCGTTTCTAAGCCGGAACCTGTGCAGGTATGCTTTGAACCCACCGTGGCCAGTGAACAATTGGGCTATTAAATTGTTCATCCTTATATTTCTTATTGTTTTATAAGCCTCCGTCACGTCTGGGAAGAATGTCTTTGTGACAGAGCCGGTGGGGTATGAAGTATACCTCTTTTGCCACTTTTCGAGGGTTGATCCTCTTATAGTCCGTTTAGCAAAGGAGAGGGGAAAGCGATCATAATCAGGAGCTGTTTGAGACGCTAGTGCTGCTTCCTTTGCCAACATGTCTGCTCTCTCATTTCCAGGAATTCCGACGTGGGCCTTGATCCAATGAAGGCTTACCTGCCCGCCCTGCTCATGGATTTCCTGAATGCTTTGCCTGATGTTTACGGCTAGTGGGTGGAGAATATGTGGAGAGCTCAGGCTGTCCATTGAGGATCGGGAGTCGCTAAAGATGTTAAATACCAGCGGAAGTTTGCTGTGCCGAACAGTTTCAATGCCTTTTAGTATGGCCAGTAGCTCTGCTTGGTAAACGGAGCAGTAATCCGCGAGTTTGATCTGGTTGGTCATCACTTCACGGCCGTCCTTCCAGATGGAGGCTGCGGCTCCTACTCTCCCGTTAACCTTGCTACCATCTGTGTAGATGTGGATTGAGGTTTGTATGCGACTTAGGTCCTCGAAGTCGTTGACCTTGGTGTAAGTAAGTTTGGTTCTGTATGCGGGATGTTGTAAGCTGAAGGGGCTGACGGAGGTCTCAAGTTGTTGTTGTTGGGTTAGTCGGGTTAGTCGGGTTAGTCGGGTTAGTCGGGTTAGTCGGGTTAGTCGGGTTAGTCGGGTAAGTCGGGTTAGTCGGGTTAGTCGGGTTAGTCGGGTTAGTCGGGTTAGTCGGGTTAGTCGGGTTAGTCGGGTTAGTCGGGTTAGTCGGGTAAGTCGGGTTAGTCGGGTTAGTCGGTTTAGTCAGTTTAGTGACTGTGACAGTATTATTCCTGAATTTGAGGCGCCTTTTATTTTCTCATAGGGGGGGATGAAAAGTAGAGTGTATCACTCGGGAGCAAATATTTTTGGCTCGGGCGACATACTTTGAATCCCTCGCTACGTTCAGGATTCTACTAAAGAATCTACTAAGATTCTACTCTAGAATCCCTCACTTCGCTCTGGATTCGAAAAAGCGCCCTCGCCGTAAAAATATTACTTTGCCCCCTTGTTATACAATCTACTATTTCATCCCACCTATTCGAAAAAGACGACTTGGTTCGGACTTAAGGGGGCCCAAAGTTGGTGTTTTCTATTTAGCGGGCGGGAATGAATTTTCATATTACTTTTCCTCCCCGTTATTTAAATAACGGGGTGGAAAAGTAAATTCAGTTCGGATTGTTAGAAATTCATGGTTTTGTTTTGAAAAATGAGTTCTTTAGTTAGTTTAATTAGTTTAGTTGGTTTAGTCGGGTTAGTCGGGTTAGTAGGGTTAGTCGGGTTAGTAGGGTTAGTCGGGTTAGTCGGGTTAGTCGGGTTAGTAGGGTTAGTCGGGTTAGTCGGGTTAGGGTTTAGTCAGTTTAGTGACTGTGACAGTATTATTCCTGAATTTGAGGCGCCTTTTATTTTCTCATAGGGGGGGATGAAAAGTAGAGTGTATCACTCGGGAGCAAATATTTTTGGCTCGGGCGACATACTTTGAATCCCTCGCTACGTTCAGGATTCTACTAAAGAATCCCTCGCTACGCTCGGGATTCTACTCTAGAATCCCTCACTTCGCTCTGGATTCAAAAAAGCGCCCTCGCCGTAAAAATATTACTTTGCTCCCTTGTTATACAATCTACTATTGTGTAACCCGATCAGAACAGACTTGAAAAGAATACCTATTCACTTTGAACATTGCTACGTTGTTATTTATGAACCATACTTTTTTCATCGTAATAAGGTAGTGCTTGACAACGATCCCACCTGAGTGACCTAAGTAATGATGAAGACATTAATGTTGAGCGCACTAATTTAGATAAAGTCTATTCACTGTCCTCTTACTCTTAGGTATACTTAAAAACATTACGTTATTTTCAAAGCTATTTTCTGTAGTTCAGTATTAATCCTTATCCCAATGAATAATTATGTTAGTTAGCTTAGGCATTTAAAGTTGCCTTTTACACAATATCAATCAGATGGATAGTTTTTGAGATATTGTCGTTAGAAGTCAGCGAACAAGTAGGTAGGTAATTAGCAGCGTCGGCGAAGCTGCGGGCGGCATATTTAACAATATTCTGCAGAACGAAGTCTGCCAGGTCAGCTAGTACATTATAATATGCTTTCTAAGCTACAACCCAATAACCCAATTAATGGTGATAATTAAAAAATACACTATCAATTTCAAAATCCTAAATTACAGGAAAAACGGAAAGATTATGATGGAAGATTGTTGTCTGTTATAGAAAAATATCTAATCAGCGCGACAATAAAATTCAGCAATCTCACAAACCAAACTCGGAACGGATTCTGTGCGGTGAGATCATCATAGTTCATAGTTTTTTTTATGGAATTAAGATAGCAAACGAGCATGCAGCACCACCCTTCCGCTGCCGCCCATAACAACTGTGACCGACCTAGAACTAGACTCAAAGGGACTAGGATGGTTAGTCCAATTAGTAGATGGTGTTAGAATATTAATTAGTTGGTTAGTTTGTTAATGAGTGTAGGTACAGGGACTGTTAGTGATAATTAGTCCTGTTAGTTGATGTTAGTAATAGTCCAGTTAGTTATTGTTAGTATGAGTCTCGTTCTAATTCGGTCACAGATGCGTTGCTACCCCTGAGGACTGAGATGGTCGCCTCTAAAAAAGTGTAACCGGCTCCACACCTTCCTATCCGGACCACAATTGTTCTTAAAACAATTATTACACTGTAGGAATGGTACTAAGTACCGAAATAACTAAATAATATTAGTCAATCTTAATTATATAAAACTTATGACTGACAACTTAAAACTGGTGACTGACAGCTGACAGACAACGCACAGCCGAAACTACTGAACGGAAGAAGCTGAAATTTGACATGTATGTTCCTTGGGGAGTGTAGGGGAGCACTAAAAGAGGATTTTTGGAAATTCCATCCCGAAGGGGGTGAAATAGGGGGGTGAAGTTTAAACGAATTCCACGCGGGCGAAGCCTGCGGGCGGAAGCTAGTCCCATTATAACACTTCAATTAATTTTAATACTTCATGCAGTACCTAATATTCCAATCTTTGAAGTAACAGAATTACTATAGGTATATATAGGTACCACATTTCATTTGCTATTTATCAGGGATGTTATGGATATCCGCAACCGTAACCGAAACTATCGGATATCCGAAATAAAAATATATCCGTAACCGTAACCGTATCCGCTAAAAACGTTTCGGATAATTTCGGATAAGGGCGGAGTTTAAATAAAACACGTTACAACAGGTTTTTGTTTCACCACTCACGCGCCATGTAAATATTGCTATATTTGTTTGTTTTTTTTAGTCGTAATGAGTCAGATCACTATTTTTTTACTATCTAAGAAGTAGGTAATCAATCCCCGATGTAAGAATCTTCATTATTAAACCTCATTAACAACCTGGTCAATTTATTAGTTAATATTGAGTACTTCATCTAATAAAGTGAAGGAATAGTTTTGTACTGTGCACTAAATTTGATTTATAATAAAAGGCAAAATGCGTCCAAAATCAAGTTTAATTTGGACATTTTTTCATCATGATAAACTTCGGTAACTCTATATCACAATTCTTATTACAAAAAGCATTGTAATTTCAAAAGTGACCCATTAATTCTCAGTTTCTCCTATCTGATTTATTCATTGTATTATCAAATTATAACCTAGACTTGATAGTAAATGTTATCAAATTAGGCACATACTTTTTTATTTTACTTTAATGTAATATCCGTAACCGAAACTATCCGAAACTTACGGATAATCCGAAATAATTAGGTATCCGTAACCGAATCCGAAACCGATATAATTTTATTCCTATATCCGTATCCGTATCCAGATCCGAAACTCCACATCCGTAACATCCCTACTATTTATCTATTGTTTTAGGTATTTTGAAAATTATGATTATTTAAGAATAGGTAGGTTCTTTTGCGAATGAGTCCTTTTACGACTACAAGTCGTTTTGCGAATAGGTTCAAATGCGACTAAGCCATTATATCTGGGTAAGTATACTATTTTAGTTTCCTACTTGGCTGAATTTATTTTTTGTCCAACCAATTAAACGAATTTCACAAATACGCAGAGACAAGAATATTGAAATGTTATCTGAATTGAAACCTATTCCGCTTTAAAAAGAGGACTTCAATAAGTTAATGGAACTTTCATTTCAAACTGAAATTGAGTAAGAATAAAAATTCAATTAAAACCCAAGTGCTTCTCGGCCTGTCTATTTCAAGATAGTGAGAACCATTTTGCTGGCCCCGGGCAATAAAGCGGTAAACGTCTGTTACGCCCTTTTTACTTTTATTTGATTTATGGCTTCTCTGTAATCTATCACCATTATTTTTTTTCAATTTTTAAATTAATATTTCGCAATAATACGTGACAATAACAACTTTATTGCATGGAAAATTCTCTTAGGACTAGAAATGTATAATTGCATTACCTACTTTATGAAACAAAACACAAACAATCAATAAACTGTAAACATTTCATACGAAGTAATCACAAGAGATTTTATGCTGTACAAGCAATTACAGTAGAACCAAATTGATAATGCGCATAGCGATCTTCGCCATTGTTCGGCATCGGTCGTATTTCCGAAGCGTTGGGAGATGATATCTATAAAGAGTGGAAAGTACATTTACTTCGTGCATAATTTAATATATATTTTTTTGTGGTAAAAGAGATAAATTAATATATAGATTTATCAGTAACGAGATTTCACGCATGACCCACATATGAAAGCGACGACGACGATTTAACGATGGAAAAAAGAAGGTTTAAATGAAAAGAAGATTTAGGTATAAGTATTAGGAAAAAAAAGTTTTATTTAATCAGAATCGTATAACAGAACATAGGTTAATATTTAATCAGAATCAGGGAGATTCTCTATTCCTGACATCATAGAGTCATCGGAATTTTCATCAAGGTCTCCAATTTCACTTATATCACTGCTATCTCCTGTGTAAATAATCATTTCATCTGAATAACTATCGATTCTTGACTCATATTTAGGAAATATGAGTAACGAGATTTCACGCATGACCCACATATGAAAGCGACGACGACGATTTAACGATAGAAAAAAGAAGGTTTAAATGAAAAGAAGATTTAGGTATAAGTATTAGGAAAAAAAAGTTTTATTTAATCAGAATCGTATAACAGAACATAGGTTAATATTTAATCAGAATCAGGGAGATTCTGTATTCCTGACATCATAGAGTCATCGGAATTTTCATCAAGGTCTCCAATTTCACTTATATATTATGCTATCTCCTGTGTAAATAATCATTTCATCTGAATAACTATCGATTCTTGACTCATATTTCCTATACTCATCTTCGCATTTAAGGGCATGATCACGAACTTTTTTCCATTCTTCCGAACCTATATTGTTGATTTTTTCTAAAATAGCTTCTTTAACTGACGTAACGTTCATTGCAATATTTCTTTTGGCAACGTGTTGTTTTATTTGCGCCCAAATGTTTTCGATGGGGTTGAAATCTGGATGATATGGTGGCAATCGTACAATTTTATGCCCATGCTCCTCCATTATACGGTCAATGGCAAATTCTGTGTATTGTTCTTTGTGTCTTTTTATAATTTCGTACAATTCAGGTTTGAGTTTATTTGGGTCATGAGGAACATTGTGTTGTTGTAACCACGCAATCATTTGTGGTTTGGGTGTATTTGAGTTTGGTGGTTTTACAGACAGCTTATTATGATATGGGGCGTTATCAATTACCAACACACTATTAGGAGGCAAGTTGGGAATCAACTGATTGCGTAGCCAAGTTTGATAACGTTCGGCGTTTATTTCTTTATGATAGTCACCTTCTGAGTCGACACATTTATGTAACATTAAAGCCCCTGAGACGAAGCCTTTTTCATTGCCTGCATGTACAATAATAATTCGCTCTCCTTTAGAAATGGGTTGTTTAATACCTTTTTTGCTGCTGTCTTGCCAAGTTTTACCTTTAGTATGCGATGTATGCACGTATGACTCGTCCATAAATACTATGTTTCTACCAGCATTTCTCAGCTGTTGTATTTCTCGGAGATATTTGATCCTTTTTAAACGTATATCTGGCTTTTCCATAAGTAACCGTCGGTTGGTATCAGTTTTCAGAAACCTAAACCCCATGTCTTTCAAGATGAGCCTTAAAGTCTCTACACAGCCTTTGAAATTAATAGCTTCGATTAACTTTTTTCTCAAATTATTTACAGTTGGGAGTTCTTTGAGCGTCAACTGAAAATTGTATATCATATTTCGAATTACACAATAGTCGAAATCATCAAGTCCCATCCGAAACCTACTTTTAGGTTTTCCTTTTTTCGGTGTGGAAAATTTCATTGATTGATTTTGCCTTTTTTCGTTCAATATATTAGTCAAAGTTCGGCGTGAAATTCCTGTAGATTTTGTCACACGCTCCTGAACTTTTTTAAAATAACCGTCATGGTCGTTTTTGAATACATTAGCTTCATTTAAGAAATAAAGGTACACATTAAATACCATTTGCCGTGCTTGTGAGTTAAGCGGCTTCCCACGTTTAAATTTATCCATTCTGGAAGGATTCGATCTGAAAGAAGATGAAATGGGCGGAGTTGTAACATTCTATCAAATTTATGTAAGCTTTTTATGTGTTTTATTTTTTATGTGTATTCTATTTGAATTTTATTAAAATGACGAGTTAAAAATATATTATATGTACCCTGTATGTATGTATGTTTAAACTTACCTCTGAAAACAAAACCAAGGAGGGTGTGTAATATCAGCTCTATATATTCTCTATATATGACAACTGACTGACGTTCAACTCACCGGCGGCGCCCGTCGACCGCCGCCGACTGTTCGAACTTGTTATCGATTGATATTGACTCCTATTTCTATCGCACAAGATGCTAAATGCAAGAGCATTGGTTAGGGCTCTTACGATTCAATAATTCGGTTGTTTCCGGAAACGCGACCACTGGCGAAGATTTGTATGCGCATTAATACTTTGGTTCTACTGTACACCTTTCTTCCCGGAAATTCATAGTAACCCTTGCGCCGCGCCGTACAAAGGTCTTGCGCGAAACCACTACTCATGTACATGGTGGTTATCGGTTGGTACTCCCGAGATCTAAAGCGGAGAATACGTCGTGTTATATTCTTACAGTCCTGAATCTCCGTGGTCGGTGTGTTTATAAAGTCATTAACGATGTTACAATTAAAACATTATCGTCTTTAATTTGTATATACATTTTTTCAATTATTTCATTAAATATTTATACCATTACAATTATTGATAAAAGGTTAAATGAGTAAAAAATTAGCTTTCATTTGACATTTTGAACGCCTGTTTTGGATCACTGTACGCTGCACTATAAACAAATTAGCTTCTTTTATTTCTCCTGGAAAAATCGATTTTTAATATTATTGCTTTGTTGCCCGGGGCCAGCGATTTCCTAACTCAGTCCAATTAAAATAAGACCAGTAAATTAAATTTTACCAAAAAAAGAATGTTATTTAAATGCTATTAGCTTGACCCCATACAGGCTTTGCTGTTTGTGAAAGCTTTTTCCAGTTTTTCTACTGAACTGATTCTTATAAACTTAGGTTTCTCAAGTGTAGTACGTACCTACTCTTTAAAAATCTGCCTTGAAATCTGATTTGATGCCTTTCAGCGTCGTCGTAAATACCTTTCATCTGAGTCCGTGTGATGCCGGTAGTCTCGTCGACGATGGAGGCCTTGCGGTCCAGCGTGGTGTTCGCTGCCGGCTTCAGGAAGGTCATTTGACGCTGGGATCTTGTTGGGGTCAACGAACGCTGGGAGAGAATGCTGGAAAAAAAATTTTAGCCGTCGGTTCTTGGTTCAATATCACGTACCTACCTACTAATAAGTAATAAGGTACAAAATTATTTATCACTTGTAACGTGGAGAATGTAAGTTTGCCCCGAAATTTGCTCTAACCACGGAATAGTAACGGATCCAAATCAAATTGATTCTGTAAGTCAATCCGAATGAGAAAATACATCATGAGAGCGACAATAGTAGATTGTATAACAAGGGAGCAAAGTAGGTAATATTTTTACGGCGAGGGCGCTTTTTTGAATCCAGAGCGATCCTGAACGTAGCGAGGGATTCAAAGTGTCGCCCGAGCCAAAAATATTTGCTCCCGAGTGATACACTCTACTTTTCATCCCCCCCTATGAGAAAATAAAAGGCGCCTCAAATTCAGGAATAATACTGTCACAGACTCAAAGTCACTAAACTGACTAACCCGACTAACCCGACTAACCCGACTAACCCGATTAACCCGACTAACCCGACTAACCCGACTAACCCGACTAACCCGACTAACCCGACTAAACCAACTAAACTAATTAAACTAACTAAAGAACTCATTTTTCAAAACAAAACCATGAATTTCTAACAATCCGAACTGAATTTACTTTTAATTTTATTTGTAACTAGCGAACCGCCCTCGCTTCGCTTCGGGACCCGTAAGTATCAACCGCGTAGGTCCCGCTCCCGTAGGAATTTCGGGAAGATAATAAACTATCACCAAAATTAATTGAGGTTAAATTAAATTAAACTTAGAAATAAAGCTTACGACAAAATAATAGCAAAGTAGCAAAGGATCACAGCAAGATTAAACTTGGAAACGCGGCAAATTTGATTACCATAAAAACGGTTCTAGTGTGTTAATCTTAAAAGATAGACATATACTGTCGTGGACATTTTTTTAGATCATTTCAAGAGGAATAATTCTTTCATACATATATTTTTGGTATCTTGAATCGTTTTCGCAACGCATGCAACGAAAGCCCTCGAGAATGAATAATTTTCCCCGTTTTTTCCACATTTTCCATTATTTCTTCGCTCCTAATTGTTGCAGCGTGATGTTATATAGCCTATAGCCTTCCTCAATAAAAGGTCTATTCAACACAAAAAAAAAATTTCAATTCGAACCAGTAGTTCCTGAGATTAGCGCGTTCAACCAAACAAACAAACAAACAAACAAACTCTTCAGCTTTATAATATTAGTATAGATACGAAAATTCATTCCCGCCCGCTAAATAGAAAACACCAACTTAAGTCCGAACCAAAGTCGTCTTTTTCGAATAGGTGGGATGAAAAATATCTAGGTGAACACTACATAATTATATACCTACCTGCAGTAGCACTCAGAGGGTGTATAGGTGAGCATTGAAGACGAAAAGAAACACATTTCTATTTCTGTGACTCTGTTCTGACGACCCGACTGCTGCAATCGCCGTTAATACAAGGGTTCGATTCCCAGCGGCGAAAATTTAAACCATGAGTTTAGATTTCCGTTATCAGTCTGAATGTGTCGGTAGGACTGTTCAGTGGGACTAATGGGAATGAACCTGTCTTTGTCCTGTACGTTGTCCCTGGTACGTACCCACGACACAGGGAATCCTAATGTGGGTCTATGGTAGTATTATGTTTATTTTTAATGTTGTCGAAGTTATATGTGGATAATTTTATAGTCGAATATAAGACCTTATCAGGAACTGACCTTACCTTACCACAGAAACCATGAGAAGGGCGATTATGCTGACTGTACTTTTTAATTTAGAAGCCATAAATGTCACAATGCTTCCATGTCTGTATTCTGACTGTTTCATTGTTCCCTTAATCAAAGCGAAGTTAACCGCCGCACTCAGAGTCGTTAATGGTTACTTAACTCGTTCCTTAGTATAGATTTAAAAAAGTTCACTCTCACAGTCAGTTAACGTCCCTTAATGATCATTAAATTTATGTAGAGTCGAACTCTTACTTAACTATGTAATGGATGATTTTGACATTTGCGTTTTGAGGTTACTGTGATAAATAAACCATAATTTTATCAGTGAATTAATGAAAATCAGTTGCATTGTAGCACTCATAGCCCGGCGGCTTGCGTCAATCCTAAGCGATCGGCAAAGTTAAGCAACAGCGGGCGCGGTCGGTAGTCGGATGGGTGACCGTTAGTGGCAATAATTTCTTGAGCGCTTCCGTGCTTCGGAGGGCACGTAAAGCCGTCGGTCCCGGTTGTTATCGATTGATAGCAGTCGTTAAGCTATGTCGGAGGCCTTCGGGCGGCTTGAAAACTTTCGACACTGGGTTGGCCACTAACCCCTCCACCAACCCGCATTGGAGCAGCGTGGTGGAGTATGCTCTAGGCCTCCTCAGTAATGAGGAGAGACCCGTGCTCAATAGTGGGCCATTAGTGGGTTGTAGCTTAGCTTTTTTTTAGTTGCATTGTGTTTAAAAATATTCAAAAAAGTCTGATATGAGTGACTTTATTGAGTTTGTGGAATATGCTAGAAGGTTTAGAGAAGTGGGACAGAGGAGGTATTTACGCGATTATTCAGATAACAGATAGATTATTTTAATTCAGGTAACAAAGAACCATAACATATATACCTTACAGACTAACATACATATAACAATATTAACTTAAAAACTAATTCACTTTGTCGCGAAGTGAGATGCGCTTTCGGTGGCTCCCGGTGGTCGTCGACGTCCACGGAACTTCCTGAAGACGACCCCCTTTGGCCACAGCTCCTCCTTCAAAAACGTCGGCAGGTGTTCGGTTGGAACACGCACAACAAAGGAGTTGAAGTTCACTGCGTTGCGCGAGTCCAACTTCTCTACCAGCAACCGGTACTTGGTCATCTTCTCCAAATACTCCACGACATCGGACACTTTCGTGGTGTGATGGAGTCGAGAGACGTACACGTAAGACGCGGGAACGGCGGGACGTAGGAGATGGTTCTGTCTTGTCGGTGCTGTGCCACATTGGTTGCGACAAAGAGGCTTTTTCCTCTTCTTCTTCTCCACTTTAGTGAAGCCGTCTTTGTCCAGCTGGCCAATTTATAATGTAATATAATTTATATTGCCTTTGCCCGGTTAAACAAGAAATGAAATACAAACAAACATTGGAAATGCCTTGGAATTATTATTTACTATTATGACATTGACAATGACAACATTGACAACAAGTCTAATTGACAACAGTAAGTGTTCCCATAGAAAAAAAGTGCAAATCATTCTATTTTTTGTTCAATTAAATAGCTATTTCTCATTGTATTTTAGTAAAAACTAACAGTAAAAGAACTGACTTTCAATCATATTCCAATGATTAATGAGTTTAATAGCTTTATACATATTTTTTCGTTGTGAAATACCAATTATTTTTAAGCGTGGCTACACCAATGCCTTATCGAATGAGGGTAACCGTTTTTGTGCTCACCAGTTGGCGCCACTGCAGACGGCGGTCATGCTGTCAAAGCCCGCCCATACATAAACAGTGACAAATGAAATTCAGACAAGCGAAAAGTGACAGACAGACCTCCCTTTTCACTAGCGCCTCTAGCGGAAAATTCACACGCGGTTACCCTCATTGCAATCGATACGGATGCACCGCCCTACGGTTACTTAAATCTATCATTAGCAAATGAACCCTTAAATATTGTTTCTGGGATGAACTGTTCATTAACAGATTTAATGGCAATTAGTTAAGTAATCATTAGGTCTAATTTAATGAACCTTTCTGAGTGCGGCGGTAAGCTACTAATATTCTATTAGAGCGCTCCCTCAATGCTATTGACAACGAGCTTACTTTAAATGTATCCCGTATGAAACATAAATTAAGCCATAATATTCCCAAGCTGATATAAATAGGCCCACAAAAGACTTGTGAACTGAACCGGCCAGCGAAGCGTATTGAGTTGAAGAACATCCGCATTTACGATGATATGGGCGCATTGTTAAGTGTTGCGATACATACGCCTGCAATTCAAAGTAACGTTTCAGTGTCTTAGGTATATGATAATGAAATAAAATGATATTAACCTGCAGTAAGTAATGTAAAAGTTGTGAGGTTATAAAAACATCTAGGAATTAGGAGTAGGTATAGACCAGGCAAACATAAAATAAGAAGCAAAACGAACTCTTCAGTTTTCTTTTTTAGGTATGGGACGGAAATATTTGAGATAGAGCTAGGAAGAGTTGAGCGCCAATTTTGTTAATTCAAACAATTAAATAACTTTTAACCACAGAAGTAGGTACCTAATACAAAAAGCAGAGTTTTAATACCTTTTTAACACAACACAAATTCAACCATAATATAGTGTGGCACAATGTTTAACATTGTGGACCACTGCGCCGTTCAAAGGGACCTAGGTTCGATATCTAATGAGGCGGAAATTCGAATAATGAGTTTTCGAAATGTGTAGTCTTAATTTGTTTCTTATTTCTGGCACTCAGGACAAAGACAATCACGGTGTGGAACTTTGGCTGTCCAACGTTAATATGTACATACCTAAGTGTATAAATATTTTTAATTAACATTTTACACTTCCAGCTAAAAGTGTTGGAAGTGTCGAAAGTGTTGGAGCCAAATTGTGTTCACAAAGGGTTATCAATTTATCATTAGACACAGAATAATTTTTACTTTTTGTGATGTGGTTAGTTCTAATGTTAATAATAAATCAACTTAATTATTTTTGTAATACCTAACTAAATAACTGAGTATTATAATAACTAACTATGAGTAAATCTAAATAATTTATATAAACATAATAAATTATGCATCGTGCGTATTTGTTTGGTCGAGATAGTCAGATCGCATTAAAATCACGCGGCTGACTTCTCTTGAAAGGGCCTCAGGCAATCGATAGGTAGTTCGCATTCGCTTACAATTCGATATAAATAGATATCAGGGTGTTAATGTATGACTGCACTGAACTATATTGAGAACACTTTAGAATTTAGATTTTTCCTCAGCTCAGACATACAGTATAAAACATATTATTGCAAATCATTTTTAACCCCCCACGCAAAAAGAGGGCGAGGGAGGGACACAAAAAATTTAACCTGTCTGTGGGTTTTTCTGTACGGTACTAGTAGGGTTGTAGCCTTTGGATGTACCCAGCTCCTTATATGGAGGGTGGAGGAGCAGAGCTTTTGGTTCAGGGGACAGCTGCGCCACTACTCCTACCTGATCGCTCATGGTCCTCCAACAGGAGGAATTAAGCTTTAAACGTTTAAACAAGACCTCGAAAATCATCTTAATGTGTTACAATCCAATCCCCAATGTGCTAAATCACAGGCAGATTTTGACGTCACGAACCAATCGATTTAGCAAGAGAAATACGAGGCAGTAAGTACAATCACGTACAATGCTCAAAAATACAGGCAAGCAATCATGACCATACTCAATTAAATGGGATAAGTACTGTAATCTCCCAGTACAAACATAATACATAACCAGGGCCACCATTTATCTAAGTTTCGTCGGATTTGTCCTAGTTTAGCTTGTATCCGGCGAGCGGCCGGCGGGGAGCACGGGGAGTGCGGGGAGTACCGGGCGAGACTTTAATACACTTTCCAGATTTATGACATAAACTCAAGTGGACTTGGTATTACAAGGCAAAACATTTGCTTACTCAATTTAAACGCAGATCTATGGTAAATTTTCGTACATTTTCTTGAATTAAAATGACATGGAGTTTTTTATTTATTAAGAACACAATGCACGTGATCAAAGGTTACCCTACTTATTACTAACAATGTGAGTAACAAATTCTACTAACGTTAAACAGTTTTTTTCTTCAGTGTTATCAAACATTATTTTATGTGACAGACGGGCAGACAGATTATTAGGTATCGAATGAGTGTTTAAACACTCCCTTTACCTTACGACGAAGAATAAAATCGTGCGGAAACCTGCATGCCGGAGAATTCTTCAGATCTCTAATGCCAATTCACACTTGGCAAGCATGGAAGACTGAACCTTAATCTTCCCAACTTCTTATCTAGCCTTAACTTTCTCATCCTGAGACTCACTAGAGAATCGTGCTCAGTATTGTTACAATCGTATTCGTATTGTAATCGTGTGGATGTTGTGTAAGGCCTGACCTTTCAGACGGGCTGAGGGCCACCGAGGGCGGGCCGCGGCTGCCCGGGCGGGACGGCTCGTCGGGCGGGCCCGGCTCTCCTGTGTTGCTTGTTTGTCGAGTCTGAAACAACGGACTCATTAGACCTGCGGTCGTGAGGTCGTGACACTTCTCTGGCCGCATACGGGCTCTTTGTACCTGCATGGGTACCATCCCGGCCGCATCTAGCTTTATGAGCGCTCGGGTGCAATATCATTTTATATAAACAGGGCCAGGGGTCCCTGTCGCTTCCAAAATACCGGTAGCGCCATATGCGGTCCGCGGGCTGCAGTTTGAAGACCACGGCATTATAAAAAGCTGTCATCGATAAACATTTTTATTTTCATAGATTTTCGTTTCAGCAGCCAATAAAATTGATGGCAAAGAGCAACCGAGTACCTAACACCGACCGAGTAACGGAAATTACATGAGTTATGTTCTAATTTCTCAGTTTAGGTATTTTCATGCTACTACATACATTAAATACCTAAAATACTCGTACAAAATGAACCTCATTCGCTCACACCAGTAGCGTAGGTATATCTACCTACTGCATACGCAAGAGCTTATAGTCAAAAAAGCGTGATTGATAACCGAAACTTACACGTTCACTCTGTGTTTGATAGTTATTAATGTGTCTCAATTTGCGCGAGTGGTCCCGATCTTCTTGATCGGGACACCAATTATTCCACTGTTTGACAGACCTGTTTGAAAGAACTTATTGGCAAAATAAGTTCTTCGATTGATTTCATTCCTTTTTGTAATTTTTTATTTCTAGCGAACATCTGTAGGTATGTTGCATTGTTGCCATATATGGTTTTAAAACTAAACTGAAAACTAAAGTCCCGATTCTATTTGACACCCTGGCCCAGACAACATTATTTACATCGAGCGTACCCACACTCAGCAACTGACAAATCTGAAAAAATCGTTTTCTTTGAATTATGCCTAAAGGGCGCTAAAAAGTAAAGCTAAATTAGTGTAGAACCGATCACACTTTTTAGAGGCGACCATCTCAGTCCTCAAGGGTAGCAACGGATCTGTGACCGAATTAGAACGAAACTCTGACTAAGTCTTGTTCTAGGGCGGTTCCGGTTGCCATGGGCGACAGCGGAGGGGTGCTGCAGTCTGCTCGATTGCTTGGTTCCATTAAAAAAGTAATTGACTCACCATTATGCCTTTGAGCTGATTCACCAGCGGCGAATCAGCGAAGAAGTTGTTCACCGCGGAGAATATGTTTGCACGTTCGCTCGTCGCGGACTGGCAGGCGTGGGCACGCCCGCCTGATGCTTCTATTGACAAATAATTAATTAATACCTAGTTTGAAAAACAAAAACACCCTTGTATAAAGCTACGTGAAGTATACTTAAATGTAGTCTCTGTACCGTTAGCCGTTGAGGAGCTCCCTTGACTGGAGTCAATTCACTGCGTGCTGTTTGGCAATGTTCTTCTTGAAATTGGTGACACTTAGAAACTTCCCAGCTGGGAGCTTGAAACGCACACTGGCACCTTTATTGGTAGTTGATAATGAAATGCCATCAAATCTATGTATCTGTCTTCCGGTATGCAAAAAATTGAAACGCCAGAAAAGTGATGAGAATTTATGTACAGTCAATCGGGGTAACTTTGATTCTTTAGGGTAACTTTGACAGTCCGCTCCCAAAATAGTTTTTTATTTTTTACGTGAAAAGCATTTGGCGCATTAAATTTATTTATTACATTTTATGTACATAATGAACGTCGTTAACGTAATGTTAAATAAAAAGTGGTTTTCAAACAAAGTTAATATAAAAAACTTTATTTCAAAAACGTGCATAACTATTCGTGTTTTTTTCCGACGTAAAACTTTTTTAAAAAAATTCCAAACTTTAATGCTATCAAGGTGTGTTATAATATAATACAATCTTTTACATGTCTACTTTCGATACATAAACAATTTTTATTTATTTTCAATTGCATCTTCGTTAAAATTAGTACAAATAATACCGGTAAGTCAGATTTTGAACAAATTCTGGGTAACTTTGACAGTATCAATGTATACCTATCCCTTAGATGTATCCTGACTTTTGCGATTTACCAATTTTAGTGTTAGTCAAACATCCCAGGGCCCCCGGGACTTCTTTATTTTCCCAGAAATAAAATGAAAAAATTGCAGCCATTTTGTTTTTTCAACCTCGAAGCTCGGGCGCCTGTACTGTTTTAATCATTGCTATCGATGTAGACGTCCTAGGAAGCCGAAATATGTCTCATTTCAAAGCTAACAATGTAGGTAATCAATTGATGATACATTTTATTTAATATCTTTTTCATAGAAGACCAAAAAAGTATTTAAAAAACAAAATTCATTATTTTTTCATTGAATTTTCTTAGTTTAGTGCCTTTTACATGAAAACTAACCCGTCAAACTACTTTTTTTTGTTGTCTTATCATAAAACAGGCTATCACCTTATTAATAAATGTTACATCAAAGTTATAAGTAAGGTAGTTTAGAAGATTTTGTGATAAATATCATCGGTGTCAAAGTTACCCATATAGGGGTGGTAACTTTGACGCACAACAAAATTGCAATTTTTTTATATATTTCGTCATTTTTAAAGACTTTTTATAATTTGACAATATGGAAACCATCCCGAGAGCACTGATTAAATCATAACTTTTATTCATAAGCGAAATAGCAAGAGTTTTTAAAGAAAATACAGCGATGATGTATCAAAGTTACCCCGATTGACTGTACTTATAATATGTCAAATACAAAAATATCATCTAATATAAAGTATTGCTTGAATAAGCATACAGGAAAACAGACAAAAGATACAAAATTAAAGTGTTTTTGTCTCTGCACCGGTAACAAAGCATTTCTACATGTTTGTCCGTAAGTACATCGCAATGTACAGATTTAACAACGCTATAGTTTAATTAATAAGTACCTACTTACCAGCATAGATAATATTATTAGTGAGCAAAAACTAATTTTAAACATAAATCCACCAAACCAAAAAATCACCACCAAAAAATAGGGACACTGATTTCATGCAAACACCCCAAAATACCTAATAATAATTGAGTGCATGGGGAACAAAATAAAAATGAACCGACTTGAAAGGACCATTCCTTTCTTTAATAAAACTTTCAAGTGTCTGAATCTTAAACAAAGGATTTACTTTGCATCAAATCGTTGGCATTCAGTTTAATAATCAATTAATGCTACAAGCGGTGAAAGCGATATTAAATCCAAAACTAACGGTATTTACCTTGTGTTTATAAAATAGCAGGAGTGTTTTCTGAGCCGAATGTCGACGGTGAGTCCTGGTACTGCTCAGAGGTGCGAGACTGCTGCAGGGCAACTGACGGGATGCTGTATCGGGTGAACTCTGTTGATTTCGGAATTTTTCGCGCATGCGACCTAAGGCGGCTGTGTAACGTGGATTTTCACTAAGGCGCGATTGGGACACAACGAAACCCGAATTTTTAAGACATGTTTTCAACGAGTAGAAGGCATTTTACTACAAATGTAGGTTAATCTTAATTCAGTAGGGTACTTTCCGTAATGAAAAATTTGATGAAAATTAAAATTTAAGTAAAAATATACTTTAATATTCTGATTTTGAGTCATAAAAGCATATAATTATTTTAATATATAATATTAAAATTCGAAAATTTTAATCTGTCTGTCACGTGACCTATAAAACACGAGAGGCATTGGTGTGACGTCATGAAGGCAAAAACAAAAACCTACCAACCAAACTGTCAGTTTATTTGTAGCTGTTTACGTTGAATGAATGCCGGTCATACATATAGTGCCACAAACTTATCTGACCCGGTAAGGGGGGCGTTACTTTCTTCGTCTTCGTCTGACAACAGTATAACATTTGCATTAGTTCCAATTTTGGGCACTGTTTGTGGCACTGTACACGCGACTGTTGCTGTTACCATTATTACGTCAAAATTAAGTTTATTTTCACTACCGAAAGTACCCTATTAATAGACATCGTTAATATTATGAGTGAATTTCAACAAGCCGATATTTTTTTTCATTTCGGTGAATATTTTTATTTGAGTTTTTGTGAATTTATTTTGCACATTATTGTTCATCGTGAACTTATATAATATAGAAGAGTAGTGGAAACAAAATAATTTGAAAAACAAATGAATGACAAGTTTCAATTTTCGATGTCACCGAAATGAAATCGCCGTTCACCGAAATGAAAACGATATTCATTGAAATGAAAATCCAACGAAATATTATACAGCGTGATCTAAAAATGATAAAGAACGCAATGCCTAAACATCTACCGACTCAAGTGATAATAGGTAGGTGTTTTACTTAGTATCTACTTCGTAGGTAACTTTCTATAAAAAATAAATTTAAAATCCCCCATGATAACTTTCAAATAAAAGTAGTGTAATAAAACAAGATAAGTACTTAATTTTTTAAAAGTTTAAAGTCAATAACAATGGCCGGTAGCAGTAGAAAAACTTTATAAAAAACAGTATTTTAAATTTATCCTTCCTACTATGTATATGTATATGTATGTATAATATTATAAATGATAAGGATGTATGTGTGTGTGTGTTTGTTGCTCTTTCACGCAAAAACTACTGAACGGATTTTTATGAAACTTTGCAGTAATATAATAGCTTAGACATCGGAAGAACATAATTTATTAAAATTTATAGAGATTTTTGAAGGGACTGGTTTCCCGAAGCGAAGCGAGGACAGATTTACTAGTTATTAATAATTCACAGGTAGATTTGAGTCTTGGAAGATGGACTTACAAGTTTTTGTTACACTTATTATAACAAAAAAAACTGGTTGTCTGTAAAGTCGGTTTACTGACGATAGTTGAACGTGACAACATCTTAAGAAAATACTGATGGAATGATTGACAAATAATATCATCAAAGTAGACAAACGTCATGAAATCGTATTTAAAGTTACAGAAATTTATCAATAAAAATAAAGAAGGAAACATTTATAAAAAGGTAACATTTAAAATTTATAAATAGTCCCAGAAGTCAATAACAAAGTAATAATTGGATACATAACCAAAATATCTACCTCCAAAGTAATCAAGCTGCCGAACGCAAAGGCCGATTGTGCTTTTTATGTCTGTCTCTCTCGCTCTTAGGCGGGCTAACCATGCCCGAGTGGAAGGGACGCGTGCCTCTCACTCGCTCTCATTGTGAGCGCATAACGTGAGCGGAGCGTAACGCAGTTTCTTGAAGTGTCACCCGGCAAACCAATTTATAAGACGTTGTCACGTCAAAATATTATTTTATCAAGGAGTTACCTATAATTTTTTAAATTTAATATTTCAAAATTTGAAATTATTGACAGAATACAAGTTTATTGAAATAGTAAACTATAGTAGACAAATACTTGTACTTTCGAAGTAATTGACAGTTTTGGAATCTTTAATACAAAAAAATAATTCCGCGATAACAGAAGCATTTGTGGAGCAAGTAGTAATAGTAACATCTATACCGAAATGGTAACTTCGATCATTTTACTTACCTAAATTATTAAATGAAATGATTTGTAGTTATAAATCTACTTACGATCGGTATCAATATTCAATTTATCTACGGACGATTTTTGACAGAATTAATTATAAATTTTGATAATCGTAAATTGAACACTTGCAATAGATAATGTTCACTAACACACAATCATCCTGTATCAAAATACCGTTACTATCACCGAAATGAAATGAGTGTCCACCGAGATGAAACAACTGAGCACCGAAATTCACCGAAATGAAATTTTTTTCATTACGGTGAATTTTTTCACTTCGGTGACCCGTATAGGTCACCGAATTCACCGGAATGAAAACACCGAAATTAAAATACGGAACAAAAAGTTTTCACTTGCGCCGCGTAAAAAACACGCCAGAGAAATTCACCCTTAGGTACTTAGTTACTGTTGGACTCACAGCTCACTCCGATGCATGTTCAATTAATACCTACGTTACGGTTAAATTAAGATGAAACAATGTCATAAAACAATTAATGATAAAATTAATGGACTACCTAATGTTTGTTTTAATTTTAACAGTTGTAATTATTACAAATCTGATTCCCTCGATATCTCATCTTCTAGCTAGTGGCTATTAAATCTGTGTGAGGCTAACCGTAATTATACCTACGTACCTAAGTAATTGTTTTTAAAAGTTATAAAAATGGTTCAAAGAATATCATGATCTTATAAGGGTTCCGCTTTTCCTTTCGAAGTACAGACCCCTAAAAAGCATTGAAAGGAGAACTGCCATGGCCCATAGAAAATTTACCCAGGCCCGACAGTAATGAAAAGTACCTCAGTTTTTTTGTTATATTACATGTAACAAAAATATAGTAACAGTATTTTAAATAACAGTGGCTAACGACTATTTATAGCTGTGACTATTTATAGTCTTTACTCAGGCGAAATATTTGAAAACCATTTATTTTTCACTTAATAGCAATTGTATTCATTTAGAATGACCCAAAATGAATAAAAATAGTAAATATAGACAGTTACCAAACCTTTATCTCCATTGGAGCAATAAATATTACCTATAGGTATTTCACTATCAAGCTCCCACTTCCAGATTTTTAATTTCGCCCGGGGTAGTACCACCGCCCGCCAAGGTACTCAGTACCATTCCTACCGTCATAATAATTGTTTTTAAGAGCAATTGTGTTCCGGATAGGAAGGTTTGTGGAGCCGGTTTCACTTTTTTAGAGGCGACCATCTCAGACCTCAGGGGTAGCAACGCATCTGTGACCGAATTGGAACAAGACGCATACTAACAATAACTAACTGGACTATTACTAACATTAACTAACAGGACTAATTATCACTAACATACCCTATGTCCTCGCACTTATTAACAAACTAATCAACTAATATTCTAACACCATCTACTAACTGGACTAACCATCCTAGTCCCTTTGAGTCTAGTTCTAGGTCGGTCACAGTTGTTATGGGCGGCAGGGGAAGGGTGGTACTGCATGCTCATTTGCTATCTTAATTCCATAAAAAAAAAAAAAAAAGATTTTTAATGGTACCTACCTTTATTCTTTACCTTCGAAGATTAGATGAACCTTAACTCCATTGATATAACTTAACTTGAAGTTTAAAAATATAATTATAAAGCAAACTAAAAACCCACGACGCATTTTACCTCCGCGACGTTCGCCGTAGCGCAATTCCGTTTTCGCGGCGGACGCGGAAAAGTTCCGCATCGTGACTTCTTACCGTAATAGTTAAGTATTATCATTTACTAGAACTTTAGGTCATCTGGATAATCCAATCATTGTATTATTTTACAAGGTTTTTGTGCAAATAAATATCAAACATATCTTTTTAGTATGAAAAAATTCAAAAGTTTGAAGTGAAATATTTTATTGTTAGCCACTTATTTCGAATATAACAATAATAGATATTTGTTATACTCAACATGACAAAAAAACTGGGATATGTTTCTTTCATGTCGGGTCTGGGTCAAAAATGGCAGTTCTCCTTTCAAGTGGCCAATAGGGAATATGCATGATTTTTTTTATTGTTTTTATAGCTCATTTATGTTAATACAATACCGTAAAAAATATACGAGTCATGGGAAAGTCCAAATTTATTTTAAATCAATTAATGAAAATTGCAATGACATAAGGCCGATTCAAACGCCGCCCTTTTGGCGCGTTCTATGGTGACGTCATCGTTCGTCAGGTTGGAGTTGTTTACTAACAAGTGGTTATGAGCGAGGTTGAGAAAGAGTATTTTATAGTATTAAATTTACGTTTTCTGGTTTAATTTCATAAACGGAAGTATGGATGGAAACCGAAGACCTTATTTTAAGTACTGTATTGTACCTATGTGCAAGAATACGAGATGGATCGCACCGGACAAAGTATTTTTTCATGTTCCACGGGACGCTTATATAAGAAAAACGTGGTGTAAAATTGTGAAAAGAGATATTATATCTACAAAAAGCACTGCATACTGTTGCGAAGATCATTTTAACGTGAGAAGAAAATAATTATTTCTACCAAATATTAATAGTTTTGGTTTAATTTGGCTTACAAAAGTACAAACCCTGAAAAGTTGTTGTAAGATTCTCGTTCAGATCTGGGATAAAAACAAATTTGATTATAAAGTATTCCCAAACACGGATTTATTTATTAACAACCATTTATTCCTAAAATGTGATATGAAGGATATAGTATAATTTGTATGTAGAATGTAAATGGCTAAATCTTTACAGGTTATGTTAAAGACTTTTATGAATTACATAGAAAAACCGTATGAGAACCATGTATTAGGCTATATCTTTTAAAACAACATGTTGCATATTGGAAAATATTGTGTAATGTTTGCAAATGTGAAGAACAAGTTTCCCGAAGCTAAGTCTCCCTTAGTTATCGAGTCCACTATAAGTTATCATTTGATACAATTACTTAATTAATTATTCGTTTTTAATCATGTAAGCTAAATATCTGAAGTAAAGGAGCAGCGTAGGTATTGCCCGAATTAGAACAAGCAGACGAGATCTGATGGTTAGAAATTCCCGTCAACCAAGGAAATCGGCAATACTACCAAAGACTTCACCGATTCGTTATTGGAAAGAGAGATATAAAATTGTCTCTAAAACTCCAAGAACCGAACTTGATCTGTGGAGTCAGACTTGAATGAGAGAACCTTACCACCAGCCTTAAGTACTTTCCGGATTAATTCCAACATTCGTTCAGCAAGATCCATGCATCACGAGCACGGGAAATCGGCTTTGACTCAATGAGTTATGGAACCCCATACATCCCAAAAAATTAATGTCAACTAATGGTCAAATAATAATAAGAAAAAAAGAAGTTCAACAACATGTTACGAAATAGAATAAGTACCTAAGTACGTATGTACCTATATTATAGGTGCATAATAAATAAAATTGATATATAAAAATAATATATAATATATAAAAATAAAAATAAGCCGATAGGTTCTTGATAAGGTGATCCTGGATTACTTTAATCTGCGTCCAACAAACTGTACAACATTATCTCAGTAGGTAGCTTATCAATAAAAATCCGGCCTTTGGAGGACTCGAAAGGTCGATCGTTGGAAGAATAAACTTTGCTTTAGGAAAATTTTAGATGTGCATAGACATAGTAAATATACGTCCTTTCCAGTTAATCTAATGTTGAGCTGACTCATCACTCATGTCTTGAACTTGGTGTATTCTGTGATGAGTTGAAATGAACGCAAAGAACGAATCACATCGAACACTCTCAGCCATTCGTTTGAAGTTCATTTCGAATACGCTGTCGCATTCAATTCAATGCGTGCTAATCCCATTCGTTCAATCAAGCATCGCATGATCGGCGCGCGCATGGTCCGAGCCGGCTTCACAGAGCGACTCGCCCCACAACCACAATCATTCCAGTTTTAGCCGGCTACGAGCTTGCACGTTATTTAGTATATTCAACTCCAAATCTATACAAAAAAGATGGATTTCTTAGGAAAGAAATACAAGATGGTCTCTTCCGAGAACTTCGACGAATTCATGAAGGCGCTCGGTAAGTTTTTTGATGTATTTTTAAGTAAATATCGAGATATTTTTAAGAAAAAGTAGACGCCGGCCGGCATTTACACAGACCACGCCATCCGAGAAGAGTAGGCACTTTTTGTGATCAGTATTCGCTACCGTTACTGTTAATTGGTTTCGAATTAATTGATCTTGCTTGCTGTTTCTAATTGTATTTAGATCTGTATGAAATTAAAACTGTGTGCATTTATTGTTTATTTAATTTGTTTCATATGCAATAACTTTACATCGAACGTTACATCGAGAGAAAATTTAAAACTACCTGCAATTGAGATGATTAAAAAAATATTTATCATATCGTACAGCAAATCTAATTTACGTGATTTCTAATCATTTATTTTAACGGATTCATTTGTTTAATTAACTGACCTCATTATAATACGGTCTAGGTACCTGCGTATAAAAATTAAAATGCACGTGTATTGTTTTTGTTCCGTAGTATTAAATTGGGATTACACGTGAAGTTGGTAGATTCCTACTGAAGCAATGACAAGGGAGTTTTTTAAAGATTTAATTAGATTTTAATCTTTATTCAATAAATTATTCAACTCAATTTAATTTCAACTTCGTTTATAAATATTTGGCTTTATGAAATCATTGTTTCATGAAATGTCGTCTATTGCGAATGGTTTAAATTAAACGTACACCTATACCCTACCCGGATGAACCTATTTTTAAAAACATAAAATTGACTGACCATTTACTTAATCTTTTAGATATACTTTAATTGTTGGTATTTTAATATCAGTGTTATGGTCACTTCAATATTTTTTTTCTAAGTGTCCCAAAACTGTCTTTTCGCGTGTTTTTCGTCCAAAAATTGCTTATTATTCATTTATTATTATAATTTCTTTAAAATTCATTTTAATTTAAACTAGCTTCCGCCCGCAGGCTTCGCCCGCGTGCAATTCGTTTAAACTTCAGCTCCCTATTTCACCCCCTTCGGGGCGGAATTTCCAAAAATCCTCTCTTAGTGCTCCCCTACACTCCGCAAGGAACATAGGTACCTTTCAGCTTTTTCCTTTCATAAGTTTCGGCTGTGCGTTGTCTTTCAGTCACTCAGTAATGCAAGAGTTTTAAAATAGATTTAAGATTTATGCAAGGAGAATCGAGGTCCTAGTAGCAAAAAGCCAATTAAAGTCTAGTATGTAGGTTATTACCTACTACTTAAGTAATAGAAGCAAAAAAATAACGTGCATAATGTGTTGATAAAATTCTTACACATGAATATTTACACGAATAGCCGGAATCAAAATGTTTGAATACCTACTAAAGCTGGTTGATAACCATGTATGGGTGGTTATCTCTTTATCTTTTTTGGTTATCGTACTGCGTTGGCTAGGTCCTAACTTTATTACTGTAAGTTTTATCGTTAACTGTCATAAAAAAGTAATCTGCTAGTCTACCGACATTAGTCTGATAAAAAAGTTTAAGTGATTGGAAATTTTGTATGAATTATCTATATTTCAGAGTCTATATCCACCATTATCAGAATAAATGTTATACAATTCTATTACATTTTTTAATTTGAAGACAACTTTTATTTTGAACAGTTCTTCCTACCGTACATTAATATAGGATTAAGTATTTTTCCCTTGTCTAATATTATTCTGTCAATTTGAAATTATACATGCGTTGGTCAGGTACACAGACTAATAAAAAATAAGCAGACCAAGCATAATTTTCACCACTACAAAGACTTAATGTAAGCAATAGTTTCAATTCAATGTTTCCCATGAAAGTATCTACCTACAAACTCTATCTCGTTTTATTTTTGTTGTTGCAACACTCACGCACACAGACAAAATGCGGGTCCTACAGTATGGAATTGAATTTAAATTTAAATTAAATAAATTAATGTGACTACTGGACTTAGCGGATATCCGTTCGACAACCTCCTTCTTATTTTTTCCTCTATTTTCTTATTCCATTTTAATAGATTGCACTGAGCATATTATGCATCTCTCTTTAAAAGTAGTAGGTACCTACTCATACAAATCCTCGGACAAGTTATATTATACACTAGCGGACCGCCCGCGGTTTCACCCGCGTGGATCCCGTTCTCGTGGGAATATATGCATGTATTATACATAAAAACCTTCCTCTTGAATCACTCTACCTATTACAAAAAACCGCATCAAAATCCGTTGCGTAATTTTAAAGATTTAAGCATACAGACAAACAGACAAACAAACAGACGGACAAAAATAGCGACTTTGTTTTATACTATGTAGTGATAATATCTTTTAACAGTCATTTTTGAATAATATTTAACTTTAAAACCAGCATCAATGTCTGCAAAATTATATCTATAGAGATGTCGTAATTTTGTAATAGTACAAAAACATTTTACACAATTTATCAATATTTGTCACCTTTTGCAATAGGTATAAATAGGAAGAGAGTTTGGTTTGGGTGCTTACCCATTACTTCTATTTTTAAACGCTTATTTTTTGCTTGCATAGTGAATCATATTTGCCGATAAAAATCACTCCAAATCATGCCATAGATAAAATTAAACATTTGGTCTACATGGTATCGCACATTTCTAAAAATTGATAATTTACACGATAATGATGCGTCATGCACAGGAAAAACACAGGCATGCGAATAAAGCAATTTTCTAGGTTAATAATTTTTACATGGTGGTTGTATTAGATTCTAGGTGTATGGACATGCTAGACATCACTCCATACATTAGTTCAACAGTAGGTACTAGTTTAAATGTATGTTTTTAATAATCCAGTCCATTTTTTTTGAACTTATGAAATCATAAATATAAATAGTTTAACCAAAAACTTTCGAAATAATGGAAACATTAAAAGACTGAACAATAGGTTAGTAAGTAATTATGCAGTATTTGTTTTATTAATTTCAGTTGAGGCAATAAATGCGAAATAATTAATTCGTTCTTTTCTAATTATCATATAAATAAAGTTCATAATTTAGTTAATTATAACTATAAAATTAGAGAAGAGATAATTAAGGATCTTAATTAATTTTGAAATCTGGATGGTAATATTTTAAATAAGTTGTGTGTAATGTGTATATTTTACAGTTGAATATAATTTTGTAACCAAATCTGTAAAATAATAACTGATTTTATTAGAAAGCACTTAATTAAATTGAAATTTAGATATATATAACGCTACACATACATCCCCACACTATGATTCACTGTAGTGGGGGCCATGGACAATACGTAAAGACACAGATTCGATAACAGACAAAGTACGCACCAAACACCAAGAATAGAAATTTAAACTTACATAAGTAGGTATTATTCATATCATTCTTATTCGACTCGTTGGGAACGAACCTAGGTCCCTTCGAACGCCAGAACGGCATATGGTAACCGTTGTGTCACGGGGGTCGTTAGAGTAATGTCGTCAAAATGTAGGTACTTCACAATAAAAGCAATATTTAGGTTAATAGTAATAAAAATAATAATTTCCTTCAAAAATAGCGTTAAACAATAGAAACAAACCCTACCCAGTACATATTAAAAAATAGAAATTACCTTTCTACCTTTATGGATTTTTCATGACATTATTATATTTAATTCCAGTACTTAAATGAAAAAGCATACTAGCCTCCTTATTCACCTTATTAATGTATACCTACCATTTATGTATTAACTTCATAATAAGTGGTCACGTATATATGTATATATAGGTGTATATATGTATGTATATATATAGGTGTATATATTGTATATATATATATTAAATTATGCATGTATATTTGTATGTAAGTTTGTTTATATGTATTTATTTGTGATATATTTGTGATAATAAGTAAACCGCTATTCGTGCTTATCTAAACTGATAATGGTTAGCTGGTAGAGAATGCTACAGCATTAAGCTCGCCATTTGTGCCGTAATATTTTTATGTTATGGTGGTCAATAAAGTCTAAATAAATAAATAAATAACTTTATCAGTATCCTTAAGGACGTACTCAGTAAGAATAATAATACTCGTATTAGGTAAGTACTAGGTTCGGCAACTAAGTACTTGATCAATATCCACTTGGAACTGTTCGGAAGTACTTAGTGCTTGAAAAATTGTTAGTTATGTGAGTCCAATAACGATCCTAGTATTGATGTGGAAACTATGAAAAGTTCGTCCATATTTCATGAATTGATCACGTTTCAGCAAAAGCAATAATATTGTAAACTTTGATTGTAAATAACAAACGTCCTTGCGTAGGTAAACACGATCAGGCTGTAGCGATAAACATTTTATTTAACTAGTTAACTTTAGCTTTGTTTCGGTAAACTAACTAGTATTACCTACTTTAGTAGCCAGTACCTGGTTGACCGAGCTTTGCTCGGTTGAAAATTATATTTAGTATGAATCGCAAGAAATACGAGGAATTCCGCCATCTATTCAGGAGTCAAATCATACAACTGTTCACTGAGCACAAAATTCATTTTACTTATGTTACGGCCAAAGGATCTCAACAGCGTGTTTCACAAAGTTGTACAGCGCCATCTAGTTTCATACTACTGAAATTTCAACACGTTACAAACAGTACCTCATAGAAGTTAACTGTGTGAGCGAATTAATTGCATTTTAAATAGGTACATACTTAATTAGATAAATTCATTGAACTTTCCTTCGTACTTTTCGCAGGCTTAGGCAGTCCCCGACTGAAATTTTTATTTGCGATAAAATGTATTGAATGTTTATGATAATTAAACAACATAAATAAATATACTTTTAGTTTAATGAGCAAGTTGTTAGGCGTACTTAAAATTTTATTGATTCTATTTACAACAATAGTAATTTCATCGATCTGACCATTATTTATTTAAAACTTTATTAAAATATATTATTAAATCGATAATAACAAAACTAACATTTATTTACAAATATTCTCGTAAATATCACAAACGCACGTTAAACTATCACTACGCGTCCTGCGTGGTCAAGCGAGATAATCGCACTGATTTTTAATTTTATTCAAACAGAAAATAGGTAGGTATAACGCAAAAATAGCGCTTCAACGTAAGAATGAATATTAATATTAGTATTAGCCGAACAAAAATATATTCGAGTGCCATCTAGTTTCATACTACTGAAACAAACAAACCGTATCTCATAGAAGTTATCCTAATGTTTCATAGATGGCGTCAGTTCAACACGTTACAAACAGTACCTCATAGAAGTTATCCTAATGTTTCATAGATGACGTCAGTATGATGTTTTTAAAATCTCTTTATCTCGGGAACCGAGCTTTTCTCGAACCTGGGACCTTGATAAATCGATTCCTTGAGCCGAAAACCCCCTAATCTGTAACTTTCATGAAAATCTTTGCAGCCGTTTCCGAGATCGTGATTATATATATACATATAAATAAATATACAAGAATTGCTCGTTTAAAGATATTAGATTCCGGAAATTTATGGACGTTATTCTTTAAACTGACATAGATACCTTACAGTTTACAGTTTTATTTTTTGAACCTACTGAATATATAATTATGTTACCGTTAATTTGCGTAAATCAGATAGAATGCAGATTAACGGGATATTCTGCAGATTATCTGGCTGAGTCAGTTAAAGTGGAAAAACTATAATTGAGTTCATACATTAACTAGTTAATCTGCAGACTTCCTAGCTAATCTGCAGACTAACGACCATGCATACGGTAAAGTCTATAAAATAGGTTTTTGTTTGAACGTCAATTGTTAAAAACGAGTAACATTGAACGGAAACATAAAAATTGAGTTGATTTTGGATATAAAACAATGAATACTCATTTCCATTACTACTCAGTCAAATTCTTCAAGGTAGGTAGGTCGAATTGGTTACAGAACCGAATTAGCCTACCCCTATTCCACGTAGTCTTGTATGCCCCACCCCTAGAGTGTTTTTAGAACCCGGAGGCGCGGAGGCGAGCGTGGGTGTCTGTGCTTTGTTACGCAAGGGCGAAGGGGCTGCACCTTCCGCAGCGCCGGAGACGTCACGGTTCGAAGTTATGCCCTATTTTCCGCGTTTTTACAATTCGACCAAATCTCGATCAATCGGCCAGATCGATCATTTTATGATGTGAGCAAATCTACGATGGGGCCACGACATCAACACAAATTGGTACTCAGATAGCCAGTCTTCCGCAATTTAACGATGTAACATCCGTTACTGTGCAGACTAACTGGGTAAAGTGCAATTAAGACGCTTTTTTACACTTTAACGTATCGTATCAGTGTATCTGCAGATTACCTAGTTAATGTGCACATTAACTTATTATGCATTTTAACGGTAACATATACATATATGTATAGATTATTTGGAGTGGGTAACTCAGCACACCACAAATTATCACCTACTTCGGTGAAAGCAAATAATATGACAAGGTGTGCAGTGTGCACACATGAGAGCTATCTACAATTACATAACTATAGTATTCTCAGCGTGATGGACTATTGTCTGTACCCCTCAAAATTTGAGAGGAAACCTGACCCCAGCAATGGACTGACGTGACGGACAATGAGAATAATAACTCTACAAAAAACGAAGATCGCGGTTGGATGACTATCGTAATGTATCAGAGGCCCGATTCACGGGTCGCCTACATCCTCGCATAGATTAGTTACACCGGTTACACGTCACCGTGAATATGATACTGTATTTTCAATGCAATCTCTTATCGCTATTAATTGTCTCTCTCAGGTCGCGGTCAATTCGCGCCGGAACGCGAACAAAGTGTAGGACGATCTTCGGTAATGATTAGGTATATTGATTGTGCGAAGTTTTTGACACATTTTGTGGTTTTTCTAACTGTTAAAATTGCGATCGTTTTGAAACTTTCGCATAGTCTCTTATTAATAAGATATTTCATACATTCACACACTTTCGTACAATGTAAGTACCTACCTACAAACTTGCGCATATGTAAATGACCGCGATAAGTTTAATACCGAACTGCAGTGCCCATGCCCACGCGAGTAGATTTTATATTACCTACTGAATGAAAAATATGTATAGTTCAAGAATGAAGTAGTATAATATTAATGAGTCAAATTTCCGCAATAATAGGTACTACGCGTAATAGTTACTCGTTCGTTCGTATATATGCAGTCGAAATACCTACATAAGGCATTATGGATTTTGATACTTTATTTACTTATACCTGGTTGACCGAGCTTTGCTCGGCTGAAAATTATATTTAGTATGAATCGCAAGAAATCCGAGGAATTCCGCCATCTATTCAGGAGTCAAATCATACAACTGTTCACTGAGCACAAAATTCATTTTACTTATGTTACGGCCAAAGGATCTCAACAGCGTGTTTCACAAAGTTGTACAGCGCCATCTAGTTTCATACTACTGAAATTTCAACACGTTACAAACAGTACCTCATAGAAGTTAACTGTGTGAGCGAATTAATTGCATTTTAAATAGGTACATACTTAATTAGATAAATTCATTGAACTTTCCTTCGTACTTTTCGCAGGCTTAGGCAGTCCCCGACTGAAATTTTTATTTGCGATAAAATGTATTGAATGTTTATTAAACAACATAAATAAATATACTTTTAGTTTAATGAGCAAGTTGTTAGGCGTACTTAAAATTTTATTGATTCTATTTACAACAATAGTAATTTCATCGATCTGACCATTATTTATTTAAAACTTTATTAAAATATATTATTAAATCGATAATAACAAAACTAACATTTATTTACAAATATTCTCGTAAATATCACAAACGCACGTTAAACTATCACTACGCGTCCTGCGAGGTCAAGCGAGATAATCGCACTGATTTTTAATTTTATTCAAACAGAAAATAGGTAGGTATAACGCAAAAATAGCGCTTCAACGTAAGAATGAATATCAAAAATATATTCGAGCGCCATCTAGTTTCATACTACTGAAACAAACAAACCGTATCTCATAGAAGTTATCCTAATGTTTCATAGATGGCGTCAGTTCAACACGTTACAAACAGTACCTCATAGAAGTTATCCTAATGTTTCATAGATGACGTCAGTATGATGTTTTTAAAATCTCTTTATCTCGGGAACCGAGCTTTTCTCGAACCTGGGACCTTGATAAATCGATTCCTTGAGCCGAAAACCCCCTAATCTGTAACTTTCATGAAAATCTTTGCAGCCGTTTCCGAGATCGTGATTATATATAAATAAATAAATATACAAGAATTGCTCGTTTAAAGATATTTATACTTACGCCTACAATTCTACCACAGGTCCTACTCCACTAACTTTCCATATGCCACTTAATTCATGAACATCACAATTCACAAACAATTAATTATTTAATAGAAAAAAAAAATGCTTTGAAATTTCTTTGCCTACCAAATTATAATCGGATGGATCGGCAATTGAAAAAAACCGGCCAAGTGCGAGTCGGACTCGCGCACTAAGGGTTCCGTACCATTATGTATAAAATCGCCAAAAAAAATCTGGTCTGTTGTATGAAAGCCTCACTTAAATATTTAATTGTTTTATTGTAGCCACATACTACCACGCCATTTCTTGGACCGAAAGGTAACTAAACAATCGCTGCGGCGTCGAAAGTATGTGCGCCCACTTAAATATTTATTTTATTCTGTTTTTTAGTATTTGTTGTTGTAGCGGCAACAGAAATACATCATCTGTGAAAATTTCAAATGTGTAACTATTATGGTTCATGAGATGACAGAGAGAGATTACGCCTGGTGACAGACGGACGGACGGACAGCGAAGTCCCAGTAATAGGGTCCCGTTTTACCCTTTGGGTACGGAACCCTAAAAACAATGTTGTTATCAATAAGTTGTTGTCACATGTTTAATATAAATAAAAGGTAGTTATTGATAAAATTAATTGGTTTTATAGCATGGGTATGTAAAGGCTGATATCATTTTATATTACAAACTAGTAAACCCATCCTTGGTTTGCTTCGGGTAACTTGTCACTAGGTACCCACCATCTCTTACACTGATATTATTATTTAAAAAACCGATTGAAGTGAAATAAATTATTTAAGTGAAGCTTACCACAATAGGTAGGTAGGTAGGTACCTACTTACATACAGTACAATAAGTAGGTGCAAACCGCACCCAAATCGGTTTTTGAAATTAGCGTGTACGAAACCACGGAGAAACCGACAAACAGAGCAAAAAATAGATACAAATAACATTGTTTTCGGTTCCATAACAAAATAAAGACCCTAATTAATAGATTTTCTGTAAAAATATAGACCATTATACTTAGGTAGCTAAATAAGTTTACTTCGATTAATAATATATGTACCTACCTCTAATTCTATAGGTATTATATTTATCGATGATAGGTTAGTCTTACTACTGTTGTATCTAAAAACTGACCGTTATTTGATGTCGAATGGCAAAATAACGTTTTATTAGGATAAAGGATTATCTTTGTCTGATATCAAATTCAATGTCATTGCAATATCATGCACAAAAACAGTAAAAACATAAAATGTACCCGACGTAGATAAGTAACTTAACATTAAAATAAGCTGATAACCATGAACAGATATGTGTATCACTTCATTTAGTTTTTAATTAAAGAAATTCTTTCTCGATGATACCGGGTCATCGCTTGACCCCTGGTCAGAGTACATAATAACTGAATGTACAAGCAATGTACTGTAATTTACAGCAGCCTGACTCACGACTGACTCACTTACTTAGACTTGTTTATCGATCAAATATTCTTCAGTTTTTATCAGTACTTCTTTTTCATAAAAACCCGATCAAGCATTATGTTTTCCAGCGGAAACCATTGAAGTCTGAAATATTTATGATTAATAAATACTGGACAGACCATATTAAATTACTTGTAGGACGCATGCGAAAATTAACATAATATATATATTTAGACAACTAAAACATATAGGAGATAACAAAATTATAATCAACGTTTATTACAGTCTTTGCCAATCAATTATCACCTATGGAATTTTAGCCTGGGGAGGAGCAAGAAAAACAATACTTTTGGAACTAGAAAGAGCGCAAAGAGCAATATTAAAAGTAATAGGTAACAAAAGACACTTCTACCCCACAACTGAAATTTATAGAGAAACTAGCTTTTGCCCACGGCTTCGCCCGCGTGGAATTCGTTTTTATAGCGAACCGGGGAAGTAGGAAAGGGGGTACGTCATCAACTATCTTCCTGGAAAAATTCATCGAAATCGGTCAGGCGGTTTAGATTTTTCATACAAACTTTCAATCCCTATTAAAAGCTTTTAGGGGTTGATTTTTGAAAAAAAAAAGTAGGCTATGTGTGACTCTGGGTCTTCAACTATTTTCATTCCGAATTTCATCCAAATCGGACCGGTGGTTTAGCCGTGAAAACGTCACAGACAGTCAGACAGACTTTCACATTTATAATATTAGTATGGATGAAGTTACTCACAGTGAGACAATTATTTATTAAAACGGTTATATTGTATCAACACAAAATTCCTCCCACTCCCCAGGCAAGAAATGTACGCAGACCTGGGTTGACACCGGATGTATTATGACATTATCAAGAATCTTATCTTCTTTTTTGTCATTCAGGTGTTCTAAAAATAATAAAGTATTACGCGAGTGCTTTGGCAAAATTACCGAATATGGCCTAATCCCCGTATATAATTATTCTCTTTGAAAGTAGGTACTTATTAAAAACCAATGTTCACAAATGAAACCATAGTATATGATGCTGTTATCTTGAATCTTGAAGATCAAAATCTCTGCTTACTTTATACTGGAATCATTAGCTACCCATCACTATAGGTCATCAAAGTCATCTTCATCAATTCACATCCGGTTTTCTGGCCAAGCAAACGACATATTATAGCAAACTCTCAGAATATTTCTTTCCATTTATTTCCTGCAAAAGGTGTTTCCTTCGTTGAGATAAGGGATATTAAATTTCCATTAAGCACTTGAATTTCACCAATTTGATTTATACAGAAGACTTACGTTCTCAAACCACATAAGAGATCGGGCGTTTGTTGAATTTATTTGTTTGTTATAATTGAATTCACCATCGGTATTGTTCATTTGTTTGATTAAAAATATCATTATAAAGGTATCTTACTGAAGTAATCAAACATTGTACCTGTGATATTTACAGCACGAGTTTACAGAAGGAACCTGTGATATATACATTTTGGTACTTACCGTTCCAAAGACATTTATTTCAATATCTCCAGGGCTTACCTACATTTTGACAACTAAAATAACAAAATAAATTCGCTGAATTTCTTTAAAATAAAATAAAAAATCAAAAGAATTTGAGCTCCACAATTTAAATGTTACCATTCTGCCTCTTTGAATTGTATGTTCTAAGAAAATTGTAATGATGTGAAACAAAGAAACCTTAACTTAAAACCTGTGCCACGTAGGTACCTATATATAATAAAAAATAAAGCTCACGGCAGGGTCCTTCGTATCGTGAATACAAAAACAATGACACTATAAGACAAGATTACAGACCCTCAGAATGATTCAAACTTTTAGACGTTTCGTCTGGCTTAGTAACCAAAATAACCAACCAGCCGTAATAGATGATATATTTTAATTAACGTCAAACAAATCAAAGGAGATGTTTCAAATCCGGCCCACAATATGTACAGTACCTCGAAAAATCGAGAAAAATCCATGGAATTCGGGAAAAATAAAGATAAATTACCTAATTGCATACCTTTCTGGTACAAAAATTGTATCTATCATTTAATTTTATCAAGTTTCAACATGGCGTCTTACCAATTTGTCATTGATCACAGATCACGAACTGTCTACTGTCACTTTAATATGACAGAAATGTACGTACAATGTCAAACTTCAATCAAATCAACCAACGTGACATGTGATGACAGCTTACCGCCATGACGGATTTTTGTTTTTGTGTTGCAATTTCAATTGTATATTTTTGTGTTGTACCAAAAAAACTAAACCAATTTGAAGTGATTGGATAGTTAAAAACTGTTTGAATTGCGATTCTCCATATTTTAGTATGGTGTACAAAGTGGTGGCCGGGGCTCCATACATTTTGAAACAACTCCTTTGCATACCGGCGTAATCTTCGCTTTCCTGTAACTAACCTAACCTAAGCCGGGCATATCCTGAAAGATATTAACAAATCACATAAAAGAAGATGTAGGTGGAAATGTTTTAGAAATACAAAAAAACCCACATCGGGTACCCATCCTCCCAGTAATTAGGATCGCATGAGAATGTCCCGGCATAGTTGAACGATTAGATCCCATTGGTCGAATCGGCATCGACAATTGCCCACAAATGGTCGACAATCAGCTTCAATTCAGTCAATAAGAACCGAGACAGTTTGTTGAGCCGTCTAGCCCAGCGATTGCGGTGCGTCCGGTCACCAATATTATACCTTTTGTGAATAATATTCGCATGCAAATATGATGGATAGGCTCTTCCGTGTGTAACGAGAGCTATCAAATGAAGATTGCTGCTAAATTGGAAAATTGCCGTTATTTACTTCCACGATTCATTCGGTTCTCTGGGAGTTGGGATTGATGTTGGAATAAATATTTGGTGTCTTTAAACTAAAACAAAATTCTATAAACATTACAGCTTATTCAAACAATTTAGTTTTGTATTTTAAATCATAGTAGTTACATACCTAAGCACCACGAATACGTCAACAGAAATGTAATTTCTGGCACTGACTATGTAATCTGTTACAATTATAATATTAACCGCGGATGTAAACAACGTAGGTAATATTAGAACAATATATAAATGTATGTCAGTTAACCCGGCCCGAATACCTTGTATATTACGTTCCGTATGCTAATGAATTATTAGCATATTATTAGTAATAATGTAACCGTTGTCATTCTTTTTACGTGTCACCATTTAATGCTACATTTAACAATCCACTTCTGTCGTGTAGGATCCCCTGCTTGGTGATAGAACTGAAGCCCGTTTGGCTAGTTACCACATTCTTGATTTTATCAGCCGCCAAAGTATGTCGTGTTATCGCTGGGATCTTGGGAAACAGAATTATATTTTTTCCTTTACCTTTTTGGATGCCTTCGTTATGACTAATTCCTTTGATTTAAATAACTAATTTATCTGTTGGCCAAAGCATAATAATATGTTACGGGTTCACTGATAGGGTTCACAGGATAATAATCTAACGCGGACGCGTCACTGTCACTTATGAACTTGACCCGCGGTGCCCCATGTTTCAATAGTTCAGGCATCGGCGGCCCCTATTGAAATTTAAATTGAAGTTATGTCCATGTTTCTCGAGTCTTCAATGTTGAATGTTTTTCAATTGATGAATTTAAATGTGAGTTTTGGCTAGTAGTCCAAGTTAGTAGTTCCAACGATAAAAAACCTAATTTCAGGGACAATGTATACATACATATAGGGCATGCAATTATCCGCCCGAATTTACTATCCGGATAATACGGATAGTTCATTTTACTATCCGGATATTATCCGGATAAAACGGATAATACGGATAGTTAATGTTTTTCTAAAAAAATCAACCATAGTTTGTATTAATTTTACTTTTTCTGTTACCTATAGTGGAACGAATCATAAACCTTTGCATATTTTTGACTTCCTCTTAAGAAAATTCAAAATTATCGAAAATTTAAAGTTATTTGTCTCACTTAAACTTCCGAAAATCGAGTTTTCTTCAGATATCCACGTTTTGGGATCATAGGACACTATTCTGACTATCCCCGCGATGGTCTATATATTGTGTTTGTCTATTTATGTGAACCTCTCATAATTATTTTTTGATGGCTTGACCAATTGAATTGCGGTTGATGCCATTTGAAAGATCTCCACTGATCTTAGATTTTCTGCAAATTGTATTGAATCGAAAATGAATTGTTAAAGTGATGTTTATGTCTAATAACTTCCAAAATACTGTAACGTTTTGATCCATAATCTCTCAAATCCGTAAAGTGCTTAAAATTTTTAAAACTGTTTTTAAACATAACTGCGAGACTTCGTGTCATATATTTTTCCGGGTTGATGCATGAGTTTGCAAAGTGTCCGATATAAGTGCGAAGCAGAAAGCCTTTAATTTCCCCGTCACATCCAAAAATCTTGGTTCAAATTCTGTGATCAACCACGTGTCTATTGCCACAGATCCATCTGTGGATGCTAGAAACAACGTATGTACCTCCACTAATACCTCATTAGGGTACCTCTGAGAGATTCGGTTTACTAAGAAAGAGATTTTTAAAGGTATCAAGGTAGCAAATGAGCAAACAACACCACCCTCACGCTGTCATCCATGATAATTGTGACCGAACAAAGATTAAATTAAGGGACTAGGATGGTAGAAATGATGATAGAATGTTAGTCGGTAAGTGTGAAGACTTGGACAGAGACTGTTAAAGGTTCTCAAATCCTTACAGTGTCTAGACGTGAAAAAAGCCAGTGGTCTTGAGGGTGTTCCAATGAATGTACTAAAAGCCTGTATACTTGATACGTCTATTCCGCCTTACTTCCAAAATTGGATTATTATCAAAATCCTGGAAGCTTGCTAGCGCGCCGCCCGTTTTCAAATAAGGCAGCTGTATCGATCTTGGTCATTATTAGCCAATTTCAATAACCCCACCACTTTGTAAGCTTATGGAGGGTATATTAAACTTGTGTCTTATTAAATGCCAAAACCAAACTACCTTCTTCGGGACTAATAAGCATAGGCTTACTATGCATTTTAAGGAAGCTCCCGCTTTGTTTATTCCCCTATCGGAATTCTTGAGCAACCTTTCCTCCAGGTTGTTGTTCCTTGAAGACTCTGGCCGCCACTCTATTTCTACTACAAATATCCGGCCGGTAGGGATGAAAAACCATCTGAACGAGAGCTCCATATTACGGGTAGTGTTTCAATGGGACGACACTGAATCTTCTGAATCGTGTGAGATTTAAAGCCATAAAAACAGACGTATCAGTTTACCACCAGGAAGTGCTCATTCATCATGGCTTTCTGCTTTTAAAATATAACAATTAAATTCTCTGACCGCCTTTAGTTGTTGGGAATTATAGTTACGTCGCACCTCAACATTGGGCGGTTCTTATGAACTGTCGTTGTTTGTCGAGCACGTAGGCTAAGCAATGCTTTCGAGACGTAGGCTAAGATAAAAAGGTAGTTGAAAAATCAGTCAAACTATTTTTTGGGTCATATACCATAAAAAATGTGGTAGAAGTTGCATAGGCAATCTCCAAATAACCAAATAAAACATAAAATATTATATTTTCGTAATAATTAAGCAAACAAAATGTCTCCAAATGGTCAAAATAGTATAAAATTATTACTATCCGTTTTATCCGTTTTATCCGGATAACAGGTCTTCCATTATCCGGATAGTATTTTCGGGCGGATATCCGGATAATACGGATATCCGGATATCATGCCCTACATACATACTAAACGTACTCATAAATATGGGTATACCTACCCATATTTACCTAAACATATTTTGATAGACAATGAGTCTTGTTTTTGTTACTTTAATGATTCAGTGTGAAATAATGAAATTCCACATCGCTTTTGTGGTCTGAGAATAATAAATAATAATGCGGGTATAAAGTCTAGCCACTTCTATTGTGGCCATAACTGTACAAAAAGTTCGCTTGACGGACTTAGATAAAATGAATATTATTGGAGGACTGAATCACGACTGAATGGAGTTCTAATTGTGCAAAGATCAATGTCCACGGCGCCGACGCAGTGTCAATGATGCGGCAGCTGCCAGCGCACGTACTATTTACAGATTTCATAGATGATGTATTTTCAAACTAGTTGCCGTTTTATTTTAACTTTGTTGTTGCGATGCGTTTTTGAACTTTGTACCTTTTCATTATCTTGAGTTTGTAGCTCTGAGAGTACGGTTGACATCTATAAATATCCATTAGATTAACTATTATTAGAGAAACAATCATTCAGTAATAAATTCCTACTCGATAATCAACTATGTGCTTGCCGAGTGTTTTTTAACCTAATGCCTAAAATAAACAACCCGTCGGTCGCGAACCGGCGAAATGACCCTACCAAATATTTTTACCTTATAAAATGTAGCTCAAGCTGATTGATGATTCCCTAAAAGTTATTTCATTATATGTTCACTAGAAATGCCTGGCATACAAAATAAAGTGTTTTTTAATAATAAATGAATCAGATTTATTTTTAGTTTACTTATTCAAAATTACCCCAAACCTGGGACTGGGTCACATTCAAACCAGATTTGACCATATAAAATTAGATGTTATAAAGAAATTGTTTCAACCAGGTGTCAACCATTGAGATACTCGTAATATGTACTTAAAGTGTCAACAATGTTTTATTACAGAGATTAAATATGCCTCTTGCTTATTTTGTAAAACAAACCATATAAAATGAATCGATTTTTGGGGTCTAGTGTATAAATTGAACAACGAAACAGCAATATGGATGGATTCTTAATTGAAAAATTGCGCCAATATAAAGGTCATTGTCCTTGACATCTAGCTACGACCATACAACCAATAGTAACGCGGCGCGCCCACCAACCGACCAATCAGAAGCGAGAGGATTTTATCGATTCATCGTCAGCTCTGATAACAAGATAACAATAGATGCAGCCAGCATCACCCCACATGATTCACATGGAAATTGGAACGGCGCGGCGTGACCAACAATTTTACCGGCTTCATTGTACTTCATGTTGCATGTGCTAATACAATTTTTTATAATACTTACCTACTACCTGTTGCCCGCGTGGACGTTTACCCCTATTTGACCCACTTAGGGAAGGTATGTGACAAATAGGGTTCTTAGTGGACGTCTAAACTACCTCACTATAAATTTTATCTTCATTCGTCAATTAGCGGTTTTCGAAGTTTCTTCATACGTAGGTATAACGTGAGTGACCTTTCGCTTTTATGTCTTGTATGTACACTACAGATATTATGGACTAAGCTACAACCCACTAATGGCCCACTACTGAGCACAGGTCTATCTTCATTACTGAGGAGGCCTAGAGCATACTCCACCACGCTGCTCCAATGCGGATTGGTGGCGGAGTGGTTTTAGCTTTTAGAACGAGCTTTAGGTATATTTCACGAATTCATAAAAGTTATACAATAATTATTTCAAGAAAGTGTAGGAGAGTGCACTAAGTAGATAAGTGCGAGCAACCATAACCTACCGCAGTATTAGCCAGAGGGAACTAGAATAATTTCCGGGTAGGGCATTGAAATTCTGTTAACGTAAGTGCCTAAGGGGCGCTAGTCCCCGATCATCCTGATATGAAGGGCTTTTCATTATTTAAAATAGTAATAAAGATTGTAATCTATATTATTTTGGAAGTACCTACCTATGCGATTTTTGAGGGTTAAAACAAGCAAGAAATGTACCTACACATTGTGATGAATTGTTAGGTAGGAAGATTCATGATTATTTAAAACTGAATTGATTTTCAAGACCATACAGCAATCAACTGAAGTAAGCAAAGTACCGTTATTGAGTAATTCCGTTATGAATTGATATATCCGCTCGCCTCTGCTCAGCTGCAACCGCATTCCTGACTGCGTATAATAACACCATTATTTTATAAAGAAAATCTAGATACCGTCTTGACCTTAGATTTAAACAAGGTACTTATGTAGTCCATAAACATTATCAGTGTGATTTGTACCTAGTTTGTTTTTTGCCTATTTCTGTGCTCGCATGTACTACAAAATTAACAGTGGAAGTCTAATGAACATACACATATTTTTAGATTAAGTATTAGTGATTTAGGGCGCATTCAAGTAGAACGCTGGTTACCGGCGCCGATCTGCCAGCGCTTATCGGTATACTTAGTCTAAGATCCGAATCTAAATCGACATTCATTGGTTTGATAAGAGAATCAAACTTATTTTATAATAAATTTCGTATATTAGAAAATATATTAAAAAAGGGTAGACAACAAAAATCCTGGACAGAATATTTTTAATAATTTAAAAAAATATATTTTTCATAAAATGTTGCATGATGAAGATAATAATAAAATTTTATACTGGACTTACTTTTAGAACATAATTATAGAATGTGCAGACGTAGGGTAGACTATTATTTACCTGGACGAACTACTGGGTAGACAGGTATAAACAGGTATGTCAATACTAGTTACTTTCACTAGATTTGATAATAGAAAAAAAAAATATCAGCATAAGCGCTGTTTTATTCTGAACACGATGATGTAGGGTAGATTGCAAAAAATTCGGTCCTAATAGGGGTATACAAATTTTAAAGATTTCAATTTCAACGCGTCCGGAAATGAGTGATAAGTATTAGTTTATACCACTCTTTAGTATTAAACAAATATTTCTTAGTACCTATTTAAAATGTTTTTTTTTTGTATTTAATAAATCTGATATTCATTTATTATCTACCTATTAATAAATCTTTTTAAATACTAATATTAATAATTATTCTTTACATTTATTTGATTTATTAGTTTTCGAGGTTAATTGGAATGCAAGAATGCTAGCTGTAGGGTGTAGTGAGGGTAGAGTATGTAAATTACGTCTATTATGGGTTTTAAATACTATACTCGCTAGCGACTATCGTTTAGAATTTGTATGAGAATTGTAGTTCAACATCGTAACCGCTAGAGGCGCTGTACGGATTCTCTTACAAATTCTAAACGATAGTCGCTAGCGAGTATAGTTTTAAAAACTCATAATAGATGTACAGGTATTTAATACGGGCGGTTCACCACAAACTTAGCTTATCTACAATGTACCTATAGCGTGTATTTTTCCTTCCCTGATTTATTATTCTACGTTTAAAGAGGTTCTTGTTTAGGGTTAAATAAATAATTCATAAGGTATTTTAAATCTAGGTGTATCTACTTAAAAGGTTGTTAAAAACTGATTTTGGTATAACAGACATCCGTTGGAAGGATAATTAAGTTGTCATCAGGTGATTTCATCAACACATTTTTTTACCAGCAGGTGCCTTCGCCCTTTTCTTGACTTTTTAACCGACTTTACAAACTTTGACTTGATTTCATGTGTTAGGTACCTTATGAATTTTTGCCGTATCTTTTTTATTCGAAAGCTGCTGTTTTTTTTTATTGAATTAAGGTAGCAAACGAACATGCAGCACCACCCTTCCGCTGCCGCCCATGGCAATTGTGACCGACTTAGAACAAGACCCAATTTAGGGACTAGGGTGGTTATTCCAATTAGTAGATGGTGTTAGAATGTTAGTTGGTTAGTTTGTTAATAAGTGTGAGGACAGGGACTGTTACACACCTTCCTATCAGGAACACAATTGCTCTTAAAAACCATTATTATGACGGTAGGAATGGTACTGAGTACCTTTGCGGGCGGTGGTACTACCCCGGGCGAACTCTAGGCTCTCTTGTCTCTTCGTATGGTCCCATTTAAATTGAGTTTGATGTGCCGAGTTTGAGTTTTTCAGTTAGATATCCCTAATAATTCGATTTGATAAAACATTGTCATTTTATTACTTGTAGATGTTAAGTCGGTTTATCTTTGTTAAAGATATAAAAGTAATAACTTCGTCCTTTACCTATTTTTTTAATTATATTGTTCTTTTTTGGCCAGCAAAGCATCAAAGATCGGATGAAAGTGGTTACTATTAGAGATGCGCCGAGTAACACTTTTGCCGAGTAACGAGTACCGAGTTTTACTCGGTTCAATTTTTTTTCAACCGAGTACTCGGCCGAGTAACTCGGTTTTATCAAATTCCCATTTCGCGCGCGTAAGCAAGTAGAAACAGGTTCGCGGTGTCCGTCAGAATGGCGGGTCACTACTCATTGATGTGCTCATTTAACGTTGATGTAGATTTAGAAAATTGCTACCTGTTTGCTACCTAACATTAAATATTTGCTACCTCCGTATTTTTCAAAATAAATCACTTTTAAAGGTGACCGGCCTTACTATCCTACTGATGTCAGCTTGGCGGGTCACTCATCCCGTATGTAGGAACTTCTGAGAATTATAGAAATGTTTTTTCACTATTAATTGCTACCTAAAAACCTAGCAGTCTGGATTCCGTAGCCTTTAAGGATAAATAGTTATCAACAAAAACAGTTTACGAAACCTTAAACGCCTACTAAATCAAAATTGCAAATGATGCGTAGATATTTACGTTGTATTATTATTACGTATAAGCGCTAAATGACAAGAATACATACTAAAACACGTACAGTCCTACAATAATCTTTTGGCGCGTGGATGACGTGTGGGTGACAGAGACAGTGCCTTACAGTTTTCCTTACTTGTAAGACGCTGTCTCTGTCACGCTCACGTCAGCCATGCGCCAAAATATCCTTGTAGGACAATAAACGTTAAATAATACTTGCACTGACATGAAAATCGAGCTTTAGATAAAGAAAAACCTGTATGTTTGTTAAATTTATGTTTTTCAAGATTTTGCGTTTATGTTTTGCAATTTTGATTTAGTAAGCGTTCAAGGTTTCGTAAACTGTTTTTGTTACTAACTATTTATCCTTAAAAGCTATGGAATCCAGACTGCTAGGTTTTTAGGTAGCAATTAGGTAGCAATTAATAGTGAAAAAACATTTCGATAATTCTCAAAAGTTTCTACATACGGGATGAGTGACCCGCCAAGCTGACGTCAGAATGGCCGGTCACCTTTAAAAGTGATTTATTTTGAAAAATACGGAGGTAGCAAATATTTAATGTTAGGTAGCAAATAGGTAGCAATTTTCTAAATCTACATCAACGTTAAATGAGTACATTAATGAGTAGTGACCCGCCATTCTCACGGACACGGTTCGCGCTGGTCGTGAGGCCGCCGGCCGGCTGTTACCAGAACGTGCAGAGAGCCTTGTGTTCCTGCATCATAACGTACCTTCATTAAGTTTTTATGTTCTCTTTATTTTGTCTCACTGACTACTCATTCATTAGTATAATTTTGATTTTATTAATTCAGATTGACAAAGATTTCCTAAATTAGTAATAAATACTTCTTGATTAACACTGTTGTTTTAAATAGCTACCTAAATATATTGTTTTTCTTAAACAAAGTATACTCGGCAACTCGGCATTCAAAAACCGAGTTATTCGGCCGAGTACGAGTATCAAAAAACCCGCCGAGTACGCCGAGTACCGAGTATCAACCGAGTACTCGGCCCATCTCTAGTTACTATCATCTCGTAGCTCGTCTGCTATTTTGTCTGATACTATCCATTCAATAGGTACTTAACTAATATGATATTACAAAGTAACAGATAGCGTTTTTTTTTAATAATAATCAATAATAATAATTGATAATAAACTAATAGATAACAATAGATAACTAATAGATAAGAAACTTTTAGAGAACAATAGAAAGCTAATCCTATTAATATTATAAATGTGAAAGTTTGTGTATTTGTTTGTTTGTTTGTTACTCCTTCACGCAAAAACTACTGAACCGATTTTCATGAAATTTGGCACACACATAGAGGGCAACTTAGATTAACATATAGGATATTTTTTATCCCAGAAATCCCGCGGGATCGGAATTTACGCGGGAAAACCATCTTCGCGTATGGGGTATAAATAGCTTCTAAACAAACATTAATATAAAACTAACAAGTCTGTCTTCCCGGAAATCCCACGGGATCTGGAGTTACGCGGAATAAACTCCTGCGCGTAGTTGCGGGCTTAAATTTTTATGCGACCTTTACTAGGAGATTGAGGAAGTTTTGAAGCAACATATAGGGTACTGTTTATCCCTGAATTCCCGCGGGATTAGGATTCACGCGGTAAAAACTCATACCCGGGAATGAGGTCGTGGGTTCAGATGTTTATGGGACTTTCAGTGGGAGGTAGAGGAGGTTATGGAGCATTATATAAGCTACTTTTTGTTCCGGACTTCCCGCGGGATCGAGATTTACGCGGGAAAAGCTTCCATGAGCGAATGAAGTCGCGGGCTCATTAATATCTATATATCGGGATATCTATACATATATCGGGAATCGAACCGGCTTTTTTTCTCATGATCAACTTTATGTTGCTTTTTCGAGGGTCAGCATCGCTTTAGCTGGTCTTTATGTTTTGGCACCCGAATGAAAAACTACCAATGTAGTTTAAAAATATAATAGTTTGGAATGAAAAAACCCCGACGTCTTTTTTCATTCCAAACTATTATATTTTTAAACTACAATACATATATCTTAAAGTCTTTTTATCGATTTTCTCAAGATCTACATAACGGATTTTTGTACGGTATGACTAAAACGTAGTAAAAAATCAACTGTTCTTAAGATGTGTGGAGTGTGTCTTAATATGTGTGGGGCCGGGATTAACGCAGGAATAACTTTGTGACACACTGAGTTCCACGCGGGCGGAGCCGCGGGCAACAGCTAGTAGATAACATAAAAAATAAATAATGACTTCGTGTCAAACTTTATGATATTTGCGCTGACTATTCCCACAACTGAGTGGGTTAGTTTTAAGCGTTTCCTGTGGAAAAATTATCGTATCAAAGAGTATTTCCTAAACATATTTTGGTAAAGATGCGTTTTTGGGAAGGCAAGATATACACCCTGGTGTCTTCGGAAAAATTTGATGATTTCATGAAGAAACTTGGTATGTTTCAGTTTCAGTAGAAAATCCTTAAGGTTATACTTGTTACAGCTAAAAATGATCGTTACAGTAGGTATGTTTGTATTTTTGCAAATAGCGATGATTATATTATTATCATAGTTAAATTAAATAATTTTAGGTAAATCCGCACTTTTACATATCTGGGTACGTCTACGTATTCGCTATGTGCAAAGCGGGTGGCAGGTGTACAAAAACGATCGCAGCGCACAACGTGACAAAAAATGGAAACTATTGCGGCTGTGTGTAATACTTTCGAACGCGGTTTTTATGATTAAGTATATCCATTGTACACATACACTATTCAATAAATTGCACTCAAATAAAGTCAACAAGTATCATTTACTGTTTATTTTGGTTTTTGATTGCAAAAATACTAACAATGTTTACTTGTCATATTTGACAGTAGCCGAAAAAGTTGCGCGTTGCCACCGTCGTGCACGTTCCCAATACCTACGTGCCAACTCGGTTGTATTACCAATTAATATGTAGAATATTGTACTTACAATCTTACATGTTGGTAAAATTTTAGTGTAGCATATAGATAAATAAAACAATTTCACACTCATACCTCCTTATTAGGACATCCTGTGTCGCAAGGAGCATGGATAACAAAAATGGGTTTTTCCCGTTGGCTCCCATTCCCATTCTCACCCGTCCCACTAGACCCCGAATTCCGATTTTACAGATAACGTCAAATAAAAGTAAACATTGCTTAAAAGTACAGTTATCAGAAAAAGTCTTAAAGTAAAAATTGAACCATGCCGGACGGATAACTTAAATTGCCGTTCTAAGTATCCTGGGTTTGGCCTGATTCTTGGTCTGGGTGTTATAATGCCCATGGAACCTACGAGACGGAATCCTAGAGAATGAGGCTACTTGTGCGTCGTTATTTACTGAAAGGATCGAGAGTAAAATATAAGTTGTTAACAACAATAAAGGTAATTTACTTTAATAAATAAAATGGTAGTATAAAAACATGAAATAATCTATCTTATTTTCGTAAAAATATATTTGCTAAATTAACGAGATTGAAAGGAATTAACTTTAAAAACATAATAAAATATTCTTTCAAGTGCAAAATCAGACTTATTTGAAATACCTACTTAATAATTTGCTAAATTAACAACAAGAAAGTAATTATGTCACAGACAAACAGACAAAACTTCTAAAAATCATTGTTTTAGGTTCTCTTGCGTTAAAACTGTTGGATTCCAACGACATGCATGCATGTCACGAATGCATAGTACGTTCACTTCGCTGGAATCCAATGGGATTATAAACGCCCCTAGTAAAAAAAATATCTCATATACCTATCTTCTAAGTACAGACAGCGACCATCAGCTACAAAGGAGAACGGGCGGTTTCGTCCCAAGTATTGTAACACTTTATGATGTATGTCATTAAAAAGGCCTTAAAAAGTACTAAAACTTTTTGTATGGCAGCAAGTCAGGATCTAGTGCAGGAAAAAAGATATAGCCTATTCTGCGATGAGAAAAATGCACGTTTTTAGTTATTTTTTTAATGTAATTCAGTATGTTAGCGCGCTTCGTAAGATGTTTTTGTAAGAATCTCACGTTTTATTTACCCTTTGTAGGGTTACAGATAAAAAATACTTATATAATGACACTACATAATGAATCAATGATCGACAGCATGGCTTCCGTCACGGTCATTCAGCTGGCGATCTTTTAGTTTATTTCACGCACCGGTGGGCTCAGGCCCTAGACAGCAACGGGGAAGCACTGGCAGTCAGCCTAGATATCGCTAAGGCCTTCGACCGGGTCTGGCACAGGGCTCTTCTCGCGAAGTTACCATCTTACGGTCTCCCTGAGAGGTTATGCAGTTGGGTAGCCAGCTTTTTGTCTGAGCGACATATAAAGGTCGTTGTCGACGGTTGTTGCTCAGATTTGAAACCTATAAATGCTGGTGTTTCCCAAGGGTCTGTGCTGTCTCCTACCCTGTTCATATCAATGACATGCTGGAGCGTGCAATCAGCATTCATTGCTATGCCGATGACAGCACGGGAGATGCCTATTATACAGGCCCTGCAGATGCCTCTCGGTCACATGTGGTGGATAGCAGAATCAAACTTGTGTCTGAAGTCGAGAACTCTCTGGAGCAAGTCTCGGAATGGGGTCGACTTAATTTAGCCGAGTTCAACCCCACGAAGACACAAGTTTGCGCGTTTTCCGCTAAGAAAACCCCATTTGTCAAAGCGCCACAATTCCAGGGTACCGCGCTCACCGTTAGTAAAAGTGTGGGGATTCTGGGTGTTGACATTTCGAGCGACGTGCAGTATCGGTGTTACTTGGAAACTAAGGCCAAGTTGGCCTCCAAAAAGCTTGGCGTCCTGTACCGGGCGAAGCAGTACTTCACTGCGGGGCACTTGTTGATGCTTTATAAAAAACCATACGCAACATTCATTGTAAACTAACTTTTGAATGAACATGTCATGTATGTTTAATCATGTAACAACAATCATGTTTTGTATTAGAAACGAGAAAATAATAAATCATATGTGTTTCTTATCACGATTTTGTATAATATGACTTCATCATTACAAAACTTTTAAAACATTGGAATGCAAATAACTCTTTACCTGCATTCAGTAATTAAATTATTTTGTATACATATCAAGGTGCTTCTAAACGGGCAATGTTTTTCGGCACTTTGTGGCTGCCACACAGTGGCTGGCAATATTGCTGGCAATCCCAGCCATATAGCCACACATGTTTGGTATGGCCGATATTGCTGGCCATGGTTGCCGGAGGATCGCTGAGCGATCGATATTTCTGCAATATTGCCCAGCGAGTTCTATTGCTGTTTCCGTCGCTCTCTATTAATATGGTATAGTGCATCCTTTTCTGCGCGATATGAAGTTTGTGAGTGACGCCGTGATACCCCTTGAGCCCCGACGACATGAATTCATGTCCTCCGCCAAATGTTCGTCAGGACTAGGAGTGGGTAATATCGGGTTTTTACGATATCGTATCGAAACTATATATCGATATTCAATATCTGAAACTATATATTTTTTATCATATTTTTTATCAATGCTTATTTCTAGACATAAATTATCTAAAGTTTCACGCCTATTTAAATAAGGTCTAATCCACATTCTCTCCTTTTTCTTTTTTGATTTTTCCTTTAATACAATATAAGCCGCTGCGACCAGTGTGATTTCGTCAGCCATTGTTGTCGGTTTGTGTAGCTCGTTTAGGCGTCTGTAACATGAGCCATACTATTGCAGCCATATTGCTCGGCCATGGATTGCTCAGCCATAAATATAGCCGGCAATAAGTAGCCAATGATGCAGCCACAAATTGCCGAAAAACATTGCCCGTTTAGAAGCACCTTCATATAATAGTCTCAAGACAACATGTTTATACAAGTCACAACTTGTTACAAGGGTTGGGACGCACCCCATACAAAAGTGGCCATTCTCCTTTATTATTAGTATTGATGTTTTTTTCTCGGGAACTACGAGTTTAAGTGACATTTTACTAATTTTAGCTTACACACGTTGGGGGCCCCTGTAACCCGGGGGCCCCGTATCATTGATACTGCTAAAACGGCAGTAGCTACGCCCCTGCAAAAATCATTATCATACTTTAAAGCACTTTTTCCATCGACTGTACACGTTGAAAAAAGAAGGAAAAAGTAATAACAAACTATAAATCAAATTAATCATTTCGGGGTCTAGTGGGACGGGTGAGAACGGGAATGGGAGCCAACGGGAAAAACCCACAAAAATAACGCATCATAATACCCATGACCCGAGCTCACAAATAGATTTGTCACACAAATGTCTACTCCAGTCCGGAATCGAATTCAGGACACCTCGTCTTGCATGCAGGTTTATCACCAATTGAGCTAGGTGGTCGAAGATATGGATAAGAATACGTAGGAACTCCATATAAACAGCGGCCGTATCTTCGAGAAGGCCATTTAGTTAAGCCTTAAATTAGTTGATTGGATGTTCGTGTTCTTAGAGACCTATCCTGCTTATTACTATTAAGTACTTCAGCACTATTCGTGTCGTGCGAGTTATTTCCTGATAATTATTTCAATTGCCTGCACCACACCCTTACTCATTCCTTGGTATGCCATCCTCGAACAGACTGCCAAAGACCAGCTTATCGGCTGGCTTTCCTCAAAACCTCTGACCCCCAAAATGTAAGAACCTTATTAACTATTAACCGTGTCTTCCACAGGAGTGGGCCTGATCACCCGTAAGACCGCCAACGCGGTGACCCCCACGGTGGAGCTGAAGCAGGACGGCGGCAGCTACGTACTGGTCACGTCGTCCACCTTCAAGACCACCGAGGTCAAGTTCAACCCCGGCGAGGAGTTCGATGAGGAGCGCGCTGATGGTGCCAAGGTAAGTAATCATTTTCAGATATTCGGTCTTTCTGATGAAATCTTATATTCTACTGTAACTAATCGCTGTTTGTGCACGCTAATCTCATAAGCGGCTGAACAGATTTTTCTGGCACATTCACTGGAAGATAGAGGAGGCTGTGGAGCAACATATAGGCTACTGTATATCGCGGAGTTCCCGCAGGAGCAGGACCGGGATTCACGCGGGTAAAACTCCTATTTACTGTTACGTGTCAGGAGTACCTACTGGGTTCGAGAAAATGCCAGAATGTACCACCTACACTAGGTAGCTAAGTTGTCACCATGAAGCAAATATAGAGAGGACGGCCTAAGCAACTGTGCACTGTGATTCAACTAGGTCCTGACGTCATCACAGTAGGCGTGGCCTAAAGTCAGTCTACCGTCGGCGCCCGTCCTGGGCCCCAATTCTGCTAATTTATAACGCTTCAATAGTGTCTCGATTGAATTGTTTGCCAAATTCTGTATACGAAATTGAAGAGTTTGACACATATTTGGCACATTTCGTTTACAGAATAGAATAGATCGACACATTTAAGTACGTTCTATGTACAAAATTTAATAGTTTTCGACGTTATTTCGGCACATTCTTTATTCAAAATGTGGCAGACAATTCAATCGAGACACTATTGAAGCGTTATAAATTAGCAGAATTGGGGCCCTGTGCACAGCGTTATGGACATTCACATTTTCAAAGAAAAGGATCTTGTTAGATCCCGCCCACTTCATTATCCCCCTCGACCCGCAAAGTGTCACGCGTTCTTTCTTAGGAAATCTACATACAACGTCTCCTCTCTATATTTGCTTCATGGTTGTCACAGTACGAACGAAGCCGCGGGCACAACTAGGTCACAAATATGTTTAAGAAATGTGCTAAGTAGTTTTTTTCGCGTTTACTTATCCTCGGTTAAATTAAAATGATAAACTACCTTTGCGAAACGAAAAAAAAGAAACAAAAAGTGGTCTTCACGTAAGTAAGTGTCTTGCAAAAACATTCAATTTGCATTCAAGTCACTGCTAGTTTTTCACATCGTTCTTTATACCTACAACTACAATTTAGTTTGGGTCCAAGTCCAGGACAATAAAGGGCGTTTATTTAGTAAGTAGGTAAAACATTACTTAGCGAGATCATAAATGTTCAGCTTCACGTATTCAGCCAGTGTAGCAATTTGTGTCCTTATGGAAATAGCACATCTGACACAACAATATTGTGTTAACTTGAGAGCAAATATTTTGTCTGCCCCGTACACAAGCTAAGTTGAATTGTGGCCAGTTTTCCTCAACTTGCAGACACAACACGTGATTATGTGACGCGGTTTGTTTCCAGATCAACCGCAGTAGACTTGCGGCCATAGCTACTCGCGTCAAATATTCTATAATTATCTATCCATAATCTGTGGGTTATCGATGAGGGGGGTGGGATGCAAAACAACAGTGCTCGCTTGCGTTCATACAGGTAGAAATATTTACGAAATCTGGAAAATGATGAAAACATGCGATGTCTCGTTTTGGCTATTTGAGACCAATTATTATAGTCACGTTAAGTACATACTTATAACAAGTTCTTCTATAACATGGGAGATGCAAAACATTGTAAATGCGAAACTAACTCTGTCTGTAACCTATTCACGCTGAAATCAGTTAGACCGACGTAGATAAAATTTGATATGGAGATAGTTTGAGACCGTAAAAAGGACAAAACATAGTCTTTATCCCGGAAGTGCGTTCCCTTGAGATAATTTTAATGGTATTTTGTCGTTCTCCGATTGCAATGCGTACGAAGCAGCGTTCAAGAACTGGTAGAAAATATTGCGAATGTTCATTAAGTTTCCAGAAGTTTAAAGACTACGTTGTCCCCATTCCAGGTGAAGTCGGTGTGCACATTCGAGGGCAACAACGTGCTGAAGCACGTCCAGAAGTCCGACGACGGCCTGGAGGTCACCTACATCAGGACCTTCGGCCCAGAGGAGATGAAGGCTGTAAGTTTAAGAAAATAAACATAGAATAGGAGAAGTGCGTACGTGCGTGCTGCGTTGTGTATGTGCGAGATAGATAATTTGGAAGGTCTGCCTTATCAAACTTTCATTAATATTAAATTCAGCTTGTTCACTATAATATTCTTATAGGTGGTAAGAGCCTAGAGTTCACCCGGGATAGTGTCATCGCCCACGGTATCATAAAAACAAACGAATTGACATACCTACTAACTTATCATCGGACATACGGTATGTCACATACCTAGTACCTACTATTAGCTAAGGTACGGCGATTGTTAACACCTTTACGACTTGTCATTATCTAAAGAGTACTTATATAATGTTATCGATGAAGATTAAGTATATTTATGTCAGTACTAGCTTTTGCCCGTGACTTTGCACGCGTGAAAGTAGTTTAAAAATTTCTGATTTTCAAACACACTTTCATCCCTTTGTTAGCCCTTTGTTTGTTAGCGTGGAAAGTGGCAAAATCTATTATAAAGTACTTCTGTACTAAGTACTGCTACTGTCACAGCTAATAGTATTTAAATTGTTCGCTGGTATTTAATGAATAATCATTAATTGTCCTTCATGGCTATGCCTATAACTATAAGCTTAAGTAATGCTAATGACTTTTGACTCAAACTTAGTTACCTACTACTTAGAACTAAGCTGAGTTGTTTGGCCATCAATTACCTACACTGCTCAGCTGTCTAGTGAAAGTACGAGCTCCTAAGGTTAAGCTAAGGTTTACTTATTGTTGTCAATGCACTTACTGATTCACTTAATTTCGTAAGGAATTTTTAGTTGAAAAAATTATTATACCCACCCACTGCATTCTTTAAAATGCCCCATCTGTTTTATCTTTGCAGCAAAGTTAACATAAATTTCCAATGTGCAAAAATCTATCAAAACCGCAAGCTAATCAGTTAATTTTTTTCTGAGACTAGCGCCGCTAACGACACGCAAACAGATAAAAACATCTAAATTTTTTATGAAACCTATTCCGGTTATAAATATCGCCCATAACAAGTCTCGTCCAATGTCTTTTATGTACAGGAACTAGAAATAAGTACATGCATCAGTCAGATTTTTAATTGCAGATTATTTGAATATATTAATTTTGGAGGTACCTTATTTTTTTATCTATATCTATATATATAAAAGCGAAAGGTCACTGACTCACTCACTCATCACAAAATCTCAGAAACTACAAGTGCTAGGAGTGTGAAATTTTGCATGCGGGTTCTTTTAAGGATGTAAGTGCTCACTAAGACGGGATTTTATGAAATTCAACCTCTAAGTGGGTGAAATGGGAGGGTGAAGTTTGTATGGAAAATTATCAATTCTAGATTTAGACGAATGAAAATAGGTACATATGTTCTTGATTACAATGTAAGTGCTCACTAAGACGGGATTTTATGAAAATCAACAGAGGGTGAAATAGGAGGGTGAAGTTTCTATGGAAATTTTTCAATTCTAGACTTAGACGAATGAAAATAAGTAGGTACATTTATGTTCTCGATTACAATTAAAAATGATCTGATGAAATTTTCTCTTTTCTGGACTTAGCAGTATGAAAATTTATATACGGGGCCCTGATTATAATTATCTTCTTTTATATATATAAAAGAAGATAATTAATCTATAAATCTATAAAAGAAGATAATATCATAATCTAATAGATAATATCTATTAGATTATGATATTATCTATTGATATATCATAATCTAATATCTATATTAACACGCTTTTATTAACTTCACCTGTATGTATGTTTGTATGTAACTTTACTCCATTTTCTTTAATATCTCCGGTGCCCAAAGGTCTTCTTGCTTCAAACTTATATAGCATCTGCAACTAATTATTCCCTAACTTTCTATACCATTTTCACGAAAATCCGACCACAATTTTCCGAGAAATAGCTGTTTTTCCTCATTTTTTTCTTAATTTTATACCTATACTTCCTTTAATATCTTCCGTGCCCCTCAACCGTTGTGCTTCAAACTCATAACTAACTTAAAGCTAACTGATCCCTAACTTCCTATACCTTTTCCACGAAAATCCATCGCGAATTTTCCGAGTTACAACTGTTTTTCCTTGATTTATACTAAATTCGTTCATTTTAAACCTACATTTCTGTTAATATCTTCCGTGCCCCTCAGGCGTTTTGCTTCAAATTCATAACGCACCTATAAACAGTTGATCCCTAATTTTCTAGACCCTTTCCACGCAAATCTATCGCGGATTTTCCTAAAAATAGGCGTTTTTCCTAACTTCTTTAATTTCCACCTTCCCTAGCCTATAACTTCACCTGTATGTTTGTATGTATGTTTGTATGTAACTCTCCTTCGCATAAAGAGACTACCATAATGATATTATTACACGCTTTATATTAGCTTCACTTGTATGTTTGTATGTTTGTATATTTGTTTGTAACCGACTTCTTTGGACGCGATTTTGACCCACTTTAAATGGCCAGATTTCGTTCAAACTTTGTAGATTTATCGAGTTCCGATGACATTACACTATTTTGATAAAATTATTCCAATTTTCAATATGCAAAATAAGATTTTAATTTTTTTACTCTCACACTACTGCCATCTATCCATTTGCTACTGCCATCTACCCATATTTACGGGCAACTAGCTGTAACTGCGTATTCAGTTTGACTGCGTACATTACGTTTTACTAGATGGCGTTGTTCTTCTGTTTATTTGAATTCTAAGTTATCACAGTAGATAGATCGATAGAGACCAAATAATAGTTTAAAATTATAAAAACAAGCTATTATAAATAAACAAAACTAAAAAGTCGAAAATAAATAATAGTTTAAAAAAACTAAAAAACACGCTTTTTATAGAATACTGAACTAAAAAAATAGAAAATAAGTTTCAATAAATTTAAATTAAGAATAGTGTTAAAAATTTCAACAAACATGAATTAATAATAGTGTAAATAAAGAAAATATTTTATTTAAAAAAAAGCGTGGGGTGCATGGTGTCATTTTGATAATATCTTAAAAAGCACCCCACGCTTTTTTTAAATAAAATATTTTCTTTATTTACACTATTATTAATTCATGTTTGTTGAAATTTTTAACACTATTCTTAATTTAAATTTATTGAAACTTATTTTCTATTTTTTTAGTTCAGTATTCTATAAAAAGCGTGTTTTTTAGTTTTTTTAAACTATTATCTATAGATATGATAGATCTATAATAATCTAATAGATAATTATAATGAAAGGTCACATATAGGGATTATTTTTTGGACGTAGGTGTTATCTAAAACGGAAGTAGTACAAAAATATTTTTTTTTTCAATATCTAACCTTTATGTAAGCATAATACTTTTTTTTGTAGGATACCTACTAATGTATACTAGGGATGTTACGGATGTGGAGTTTCGGATCTGGATAATTACGGATACGGATATAGGAATTAAATTATATCGGTTTCGGATTCGGTTACGGATATTAATTATTTCGGATTATCCGTAAGTTTCGGATAGTTTCGGTTACGGATATTGCATTAAAGTAAAAAAATAGTGAGTAATAATTTGATTATATTTACTATCAAGTCTGGGTTATCATTTGGTAATACAATGAATAAGTCAGATAGGGGAAACTGAGAATTATTGGGACACTTGAAATTACAATGCATTTTATAATAAGAAGAAGTTTATCATGATCGAAAAATGTCCACATTAAACTTAATTTTGGACGCATTTTGCCCTTAATTATAACTTAATTTAGTACCTACGCAGTACAAAACTTGACAATACAAAACTTTGGTGAAATACTCAATATTAACTAATAAATTGACTAGGTTGTTAATGAGGTTTTTAATATTATTATTATTTAGGTGTCTGGGCATGAACTAGTATTCCCATGAGGCCAATGCGAACATCTCTGTTAATGAGACCTACCTGCCTACTATTTAGATAGGGTGATACCAAAAAATATTGATCTGACGCATTTACGACTAAAAATAACAAATATGCCATATTTATATGGCGCGTGAGTGGTGAAACAAAAACCTGTCGTAACGGGTTTTATTTAGACTCTGCCCTTATCCGAAATTATCCGTAACTTTTTTAGCGGATACGGTTACGGTTACGGATATATTTTTATTTCGGATATCCGATAGTTTCGGTTTCGGTTTCGGATATCCATAACATCCCTGATGTATACATGTAAAGAAAAATATATTTTCCTTTCATTAAATACTTTTTAGTTTTAGGTATTTAGAAGAAAATTAATACATTATGTTGTCACTTTTGTGTCATGAAAACTTGATGTGGCCTGTTCCAGAGTAAGTTCGCCTGACAGGTTATTTATACTGCAGCCTGGAAATATGACTAAAAATTTGGTTTATAGAGAGGTTTTATAAAAATAACTGGCTGCAATCCTTTTTATGTCCCATTGCGTCGCACGGGCTCTCCCCATAATTTGGAGAGGCCTGGAGCTTACTCCACCACACTGCTCTAATGCAGTTTGGTGGAGTATAAAAATAACTATTAAAAGACAATATCCATTTTCGGTTGTCCGCGGACCAAACGCTCGAATGAAAATAAATTTATCAGTTACTTATTATATTCAGTTATTATAGTCAAATTAAATTATATTTTATTATTAAACCTATTTGCACGTTGCATTTTTGTAAGCACTTATTTAATTAAAAAGTTCCTATTTAAGAAATTATCAATTAACAGGAAAACAATCCTTTTATAAGTGAGGCCACGATGAGAATGCGTTCCTGACACATCATGTCAATTCGTAATGACTAGTGATGTACAATAAATAATATTATGCGTTGTAACAAATAACAATAACAACATGCATTCATTATGCATAATATTTATTCAATTTATATGTTGTTATTTTTAAAGGAATTATGTTTCAATATATTCAATAATAGTATTCGTTATGTAAATAAAATTTTAAGGAATCAATTAATTGAATTTAATCATAATTTCTGAATGTAATCAAGAGAAAAAAATTAAAATGTTTTATTTATTTATTTTATTTTCATTTCATTTGATTCACCTGAGTGATATTATAACACAAATTTTCCTAAGCTATGTTTGGGCGTACCTTTATTATAATAATATTATTAACTATATTGAATACTTAGTACATTATATAATGTATTATAAAATTATAACGTTTTATTTTATATTTTACGGACATTGTATTAAGATTACAAAAATATTCAATTACAATTGCCTTGTTATTATGTCACATCACTACAAAAACAAAAAGTTGATATGACATTGATATAACATTGAACGAGCGCCGTTTGACGTGGTTTTCTTTTAAAAGGTATTGTTTTTATATTTGTTATTTAAGTAATTGTAATAATTTTAGCCCAAGATTAATACAATTATTGTAAATTGGCATAATTATTCGATTTAATGTTTGATTTTAATGTTATCACTCGTTAATAAGGCAATTAAAAGATATTAAAAAATTGTCAATTAATTGTACGCCAGTTCAAAGTTACATCGCCCAGTCGAATGACAGACTTCAGGAACGCATAGTTAGCGCAGCCTCACAAAGGTCTGTTTGATGTTGCCACCTTTTAAAAAAAATTAAAAGAGTTTAATAAATGTAAACATGGTCAAAATGCATTCTAATGATCTAGAATAAACAAAACTAGGTTTATTTATAGAAAATGGACTTCGGTACTTCTTCCCTTGACGATCCTGGCATTATTTTCGAAACCGAAGATCCTCTTAACGTTGGCTACGGATGGAAATTATGTGCATGGCCGTGGAACAGTAGAGTTCATTTATCATGGATTTTGGGCTGGGGAAAGTACCGACAAAACATAAATACACGTACGTGCCCAGTTCTTAAAAAATATATTTTTGACTGTTTTTGGCATCATAATAAGAGAAATGACTGAAATAATGTGTCTTATTTGCAAAATCTAAACCCTGGTTTATAATTATAATTACATATCCACTTGGATACAACATAATTTGTATATTCTGGTTATAATTACTCTAATCTATTAGGTCTATCGCATAAATGATTATTGTAGCTGTCCACGATTCAGCCAAAACGCCCATACAAAGTGGGCAATGTCCTTTATTTTAATGGTAGTTTTAAAAAGTTACATAGTGTGTTAAGCATTGCGAGTGACTGGAGTATAAAAAAAATTGCGTTAAACAACTTAATAGTAATGCATATCTTCATAACCACGCGGACGAAGTCGCGGGTAACAGCTAGTTATTTATATAAGTTAATGCACCACCTGACTACACCTACTACTTATTACTGTAAGGTTCTCAAGTGCAAACTTATTTGACTACAACTAATAATGCAATGAATTGCATGGAAATATACAGTCCGTCTTCAGGAAAATAATTAACCACACACAAAACAACAAATTAACGTGAAAAATGACGTGTTTGTTTCGCTAATAACTTGTTACTTTACGTCAGACATTGTTTTTTTGGAACTTGTCTGGTGCATGTAACCGCAACCGGAAGACAAATTTATTTCGCCCATAATATTTGTATAGTGTGTGGTAACTAGCTAGGCAGGTAAAAACTCTAAAGCTTTGGTTTCCTAGGAAAGCGGTGCCGCCATGTAGCGGCCGTAATATTACGGACGCAAGTAGACGGCCGTCTTGACGGTGATGACATGTGGAAAGTTCCACGACCGTTTATAACACACCGTCAGTCATTTTAATAATTAATAATTCATCAGAATTTAATATTTCTCCACTTTCACGCCACCAATTCTGTTTTAGTTGACTTTTTTCTTTACTTTTTATTTTTTTGACGTTGTTCCGAAAAAAAAACACAAATACATATTAAAAATAGCTTCACCGCTATCAATAAAACGTTGACCAAACCATCGGTGTCGACAAGACGGCCGTCATGCAAATGGCGGTACCGCTTTTTGACATTACGGTGTCAGTTACCGCTCTTCAGGAAACCGCGCCATTTCGTTTACATAGACAACGTTCTAGTGACGTCATTCACCGCTGTATTACGGCCGCTACATGACGGCACCGCTTTCCTAGGAAACCAAAGCTTAACATCATCCAAGAGAATTTATTGGGCGATGCCCAGACGAAACACCTCTGACGAGACTTTTCATTACATAGATAGACACACACAATCAGCAGCAATGTGTACGATGAGCATGAATGTTGGCTTGGACTCGAAGATGCATGAATTCCATATACCTAGACCTAATTTTCAACTTTGTTGATGATGTCTGTTGTGTCGTTGACCATAGTCCAGTAACATAATACAAAAATGTGAATACCCATTGGGATTTATGATAAGTGTCCGTGAGAATTGAGAATACAAGATTTATATTTTAAGCCTGTGGTAGTAATATAATATTTTCATAATTTCCAGGTAATGACCGCCAAGGACGTCACCTGCACGCGCGTCTACAAGGCGCAGTAACGGTCAACACTCTAAGACTGCGGGGCAGAGCCCTAATATTTTCCTATTATTATTTTGTATCTGTCAAGCACAACTATTTCATAATATAGGTTATTCTTATTGTACTATTTTGTTGTACTGCGTTGGAGGACTTTGGTCTGTATTACATCTGGATTAAGTCGCTTTACAAGATTCTCGTGTTTTGCCAAAGTTTATTGCGATTGTTCGAAGTCTAAAATACAACTGTTGTATAAGTTTTTCAGTGCATATTTAAATAAATTAGTTTTTTTACAATCTATTTGGTTTGTGTATGTACCCTGTTCTTTATCGGCATTGGCCAAAATGTCCGGTAATTTATATCCCTTCCGCTTGGTTATTTTTTTTATATAGTTGAACATCTTAGATTTTGAATAAGAATTACGAGTATTTACTGAGAGACCGAATTATAACTCTGAACTAGTAATGATAACATCAGGACTAATGCTAAGTAAACCTCCATCTTCACTCTTCAGTCCTCATCTACGAACAAATTTACTAACACCGTCTGTAAACTGGACTAACCGTCATTTTAATAATTTTAGTAGGTAAGCATGTCCAGGCAATTGCGTGCCTATTCTGAACCTAATCTAAACATTATATAAGATGGAGGCGGCTTCGCAAGTACAAAAAATTTCAAGGGTCCTAGATAAAGATAAATAAATAACAAGTGGACTGCTGGTGGACTGTCATTAAGAAGGCTTGTGGGTGGGCTCGCGACATATCCCACCTACGAGTAGAGGCCTTTTTGGGCTCATTTGAGACACTCGTATGGATCTTACGGCGCATAACCACATCGACTGCACTCAAGATGATTCCCGCCGTATAAACCACATATTTTATGTACCCCTACCTACTAAATACCTATTGACCTATTATGGTAAAACTTCGAGGGACTTCCGAATAGTTGTGGAATACCATTAGCATCAGTCGATCCAGAACCTATAATAACTGGAAGTGAAGACCAGATGACCATTATTGGAGACATTGAGATGTCTAATTCTACTATCTAAGATTCTAAGGGCAAATGAAATTTTATGGGCAAGTTAGGGCATTATTTTAAGGACACACTGCAATTCCTTCCTTATTCCTTGATCCATCTACTGAAAATAATGAACAAAGGGTATTCTTTTGTATGCATGAGGCCATGCGAACGATCTGCGCAAACAAACGGCTACCCTAGGGCTCTAGAAAATCATTACAGTATACTTAGATATAGACATAGTCGTATCCAACTCCTGATCCAGGGGAGAGATGGAGGTCATATTTTTAAAGGATGTCGTTGGTACATAGGTAGGAAGGTAGGTACCTTTACTTATACCGCTTATACGAGACTAGCGGCCCGGCCGCGGTTTCACCCGCGTGGATCCCGTTCTCGTGGGAATGGGAATATATGCATGTATTATACATAAAAACCTTCCTCTTGAATCACTCTACCTATTACAAAAAACCGCATCAAAATCCGTTGCGTAATTTTAAAGATTTAAGCATACAGACAAACAAACAGACAAAAATAGCGACTTTGTTTTATACTATGTAGTGATGCAGGCGGGGGGGATGCTTCCCGGCCCAAAAGCGGATTGTTCAGGAGTTTCAATGGGTACCCATTATTGTAGTGATTATAATTTTGTGAAAAAATCCACGAAACGATGATAGAGCTGTTTCGTATCAAGAACTGTATTTATCTAGAGCAGTGAAGCAAAACATTTAGTTAGTGATGTAAGTAATAATATGAATTTATAGAGACACTTGTCAGGATGGTGGTATGATGAGCTCCGTTTATCAGGTTGTAAGGTGAAAATAAAACACAGTGGGCGTTCAAACGTGTTTCTTAATGATTTAAATTAGGTTTCAGGTTTCAGTTCAGTTTAACTTAATTGCATTAAAGCTTTTAGGTTATGTTAAAACGTGGTACAACTGAAATAAGCTTAAAGAAACGTTATGCTGTCGGGCATAGGTACGATGCAGTATAGTATTTTGTTACTGAGTACAATTAATTAACTTAATGCGACCGTTCGACGTCTGCTCGAGAGAGAAGTCTTTTAGCTTTAGTCCTCGCTGCTCGTAGGTAGACTGCACAGGTGCCCTCTGTTGGGTTCTCCCCTCTCCGATATATCATCGAGTAACGTTTACAATTCGCACAGAGTTGCCATTTAAATTACAGTTCCGGATTTACGTTTTATCAAAGTTTAATGATTTGTTTAGTTTGATTTAAATCTTATTTTTATTCCCGTCTCCGACAAATATATAAAATTGATTGATATGGGTATCAACAACTGCTTCACAATCCCAAAGGAGCGTGGGCGGTTTGACTTTCATTATCAATTTTATCAAGCAAAAGAATAAGCGAACTCCGTTTTTTAACTTTGAGAACCTAATTCCATGAAGTAGAAGATACCTTTGTTAAAAATGTATTATTTAATACTTAGTATTTTCTTTCTTTCTTCATCCTTCGATGCATTCAAAATACCAGCAAGAATTCTCACACTGATGGAGAGACAGCCTACGAGGGGCACTTCTTCTATTTTTACTCTCTAACATCTCCTTAGGTAGGTAGGTACAATGATACAAAAGAGAGTCACAACTTCTACATCAGTGGGTGCGGAGGGACTAATCCCTCCTTACAAGAGCGAACTCTTATCGGAACTGAATTCCTATCGGATTGCGGCGAGTCGTAGCAGCGACTCGACCGTCTTCGGCCATTCTCGCAAGCAGCGCCTACAGGCCCAAGCGACAGCCGACGCCCACGGCGCAGGGAGCATGACGGAGGGCGAAGGACGCAGGGCGCAGGCGCGTGCCTGGGATTCGGGTCCTAGAACCCGCCCCTAACGTCGCCGACAACAATACCGACATCGCATTTAGCCCGTACCGACCAATAAGGCTGTACGTGTCTGGCAAAGTCAGTCGAGACGAGTAGAGGAGGACGGCTTAGAGCAGTTCCGTCCTCAAACTGCCTGACTGTGTAGAAACGGACTCTCCATTTATGTAGAAGCGGCGTTTGTATTTATGCTACAATTTCAAAAAGGTTCGATAGCGTGATTCAGGATTATTTACCCGTTTTGCTATTTTCTAATAATTTCCTTCACAATTTTTCATCGTAATTTTTTCCGAAATCATTTTTAAACGCAAAACTTTCGGACCCAATTTTTAAATCGAAAATTGATCTTAATTTTTTTTATAAGCCTTTCAAAGTTCGCCATTTGCATACTGCTATTTTCCATAATATTAATGAAACTATCACCACCCCTTCTAGCAATAGCAAGAGATAAAACAAAAATCATAATTAGTCCACCACGGCGCGGTGGCCAAGTTTTAGCCCTATAAACCTGAGAATTCTCAGGTATGATGTCCTAACGATGATTTCTTCAGTAACACAATTGATAATATTTTCTTGTATTCTTTATCACAATAAATTAATTATTGAGAGCAGAATTCGATCTCTCAACCTAAGTAGCGCGGCGTTCTACTTCCATTGAGACGGGGAACGAAATTATCGCTGGGGCCACGATAGCGATAGGTACCTACTAGATAATATAATTTTATTAATTTTGTGCTTTGACCAAAAATCTCTAGGCTGCATTGTTAAACGAATTCTTTCTGATAAATGGAATATAAATGTTTAAATTAATGCTTATCAAAATATATATATTATGCAACAGTCGGGAATCGAACCCGAGACTTCGTTTTGCAAGGAGCCCGGCTGCCAATTATTATTACTGGACGCCATCTATAACGGGTACCAGAATAATAATTGGTATACACGAAAGGGGGCGCTGTGAACGTGTGTTTCAACTACTTATGGTGGACACTGGACGCGTTTTTGATTCTACACGACAAGGCATTAAAAAAGCGGCTATTGAATTGTTATTAACCGACTTCAAAAAATGAGTAAGAATCTCCTCCTTTTTTTCGTCTGTATGTTTTTTTTCATATATGTGTTACCTATGCATGTGTTACTTATTTTGATGATTCAATGTTTCAAGATTGGAAATGCCACCATCGTGCATTATACTTTGTTTCCCAGAAAAGCGTAATAATAATATAATAAAGGAAAATTAGTGTTGATAGTGACATCTTGTGGTGAGTAACCAAAACAATTTTATTTTTTCATCAAGGGAATGAAAAGTAAGTTTGCGTCGGAACTGACATAGTATTACTACTGAATACTAGATGTCACTAGTATCTTAAAATGCGATCAAGATATTAAATCAATTATATAATATTTTACAATTTAATCAACATTACTTGTACGTGGTTATATTAATTTAGAATATATTTATTACACAATTAAATAATAAATTGATAATAAAAACTGAGCTGTCAAAGTTTTACGTGAACGCATTAAATGTAGTTGTGATTTGGAATTGCTATACAACTAAATAGAGAAGTAGTGCACTAAAGAAATATTATTGAATACTCTGTTGACAATTCAAATCAGTCGAGTATATCGACTACTAGGTATTGACGATTGACGCCTTGTTTGACTTGTCTGTCTCTGTCATTTACGTTGCGATTGCTGCATTTTTTCTTTAGTTTACTCGTAGCGTGTCAATATCGAGTACGTTTGGAAACGCTACGGAACGCAACGCAATACGCGACATCTGTCAAAGTAATCTCCGAAATCCAGATTTTAGTGAATGCCGATCATGAAAACAGGGAATTTATTGTGTTCTAAGTAGAATGATAATGCTTGTGTGTACTACATGGTTTTCGATGTGAAACATTAGACTACCTGTGTATAATGACTAGAATCTTTGGTGTTATGTTTTGTGTGTCGTGAGGTGCTCGTAAGGATTATCTTTCTGCTTTGAGGATTAAAAATAAGCACAAGTAAGTAAATATTTATTTAACCGTGCGTAACAGCAATAGAAGATTTATAGTACGGAGTAACATTAGGTACTGAAGGTGTGCAAGATAAATATAATAACAAAGCAATACGTAAAACCACTATAATTTTTGATAAGGAACGATCAAAATAGAAGGTAAATTTTAGTTGGTCAGCTTAATAGTTTTCTTATAAGAATTCAACTTTTGTATATTTATGTGTACTTAGGTCGCGTAGTAAAAAAACTTGTTATCAACCTACCTACATATTTTTCAATATCAATTTATTATTACCTCAAAAATCTAGAGGTACAGATTTTATCATTTGCATCAAAAATTTTAATATGTTAATATTTAAATACACAAAATATAAATAAGCTTTTGTCTGCTTGGTATACCTGAATAATAATAAAAAAAATTTGTATAGGTTATGAGGTACTTCTTTTTACACTGAGGGTCATGGTCTTTGATTCTGGTGTAGGCTATGAATATCTTCCATGCTATTCTGTCTTCCGAAAGTCTCATGGACTCATTCATGATGGTGTTGCATGCTTTGGTGATAGAGTCCATTCATTAAATAGGCGATGATCGTCCTGGACTTTTTTCCTTCCACATTGCCGACTATGATTAACTTCAAAGTTTTTGGGGTTCCTGTGCGCAACATGGCCAATCTAATTGATTTCCCAAAAGGATAATATATGATACATGACAATGATAATGCCAAAAATATAGAGAATAAAAGTCCATAACACATAGACTTGCCTTGTTAGTAATAGTTTTGTATAGGAGTATTATTATGATAACAGTGTAAAGAATCTACAAAATATTCATAAAGCTGTTAATTTTGTGACTGTAATCTGTTGCACCGCTTGTTACCTGAGAAGGATTCTTGTATTTATGATTACGAATAATCCATAGAGTGCCATAGACCAAAATTGCCCAGGCTATATCAACTTCTAAATAGTCAGCTGTGATTTAGAATCATGTAACATCTGAGATTTTATGCAAATAATTCATTAGCTACTAAATAACTCTGTCCCAAAATCACATAAACTATTTAGATCCCGTTGGATCAATAGATTTGGATATGAAATTTTTATTAATGACAAAAAAACAATGTCTAAGAGATTAAATAAAATAAGTCAACAAATAGTACAATTAAAAATACTCTAACAAAATTTTGCTTGCAGCTTCCATATTTGTGGTGACTCTTTCGTTAGTCACTGAGGTATCCCTTTGTTTGGAGCCTATTCGGAGTACACTATTTGGCCATGTTTGTCATTGTATTGTCATCAGCCCTTGCATCTCTCATCTCTGTGCAAATTTTCAAGTTAAGTCTTGAAGTTAGTGTAAACAAGCTTGAATGTTTCCATAAAATTCATAACTTGCTGGTCTAACTAATATTATCGGTGTTAAAGACACATTTATTGGTGATTATAAAGTTTGACAGTTTAGTCTTGTAACCATTTTCTTTAATAGCCAACAAACTTGCATAACATAACTGACGATCAACCAAGATAGAGGAGACAGAAGGAAAGTCATGGTATTTTTTTTATCCTGGTGTGTGTCATATTAGCCAAAACCCATGGCCCAATACCGAGCAAGGGTTCTCAAGGAAGCCTAGAAATACTCTTCCACATGCTATTGAGCAGATTGATAGAGGAGTTAGTAGTCAACGTCGAGTGATTTAGCAAGTGCTATGTAATGATAACAAATGGGACAAACAGGGTTTTATGTGCCCTTCGAAGAACATAAGCGTCCAAGGTTGCTCCTAGCGGTCTTTCGCCTAAAATACCTAATGCACCCAGTGTTGCTTAATTACTCGGCTGATCAGTTAAGATCGACGCATGCCGCCCGACTATCTGTTAGCACTTTTTCATTTATTATAACAAAATAATCTTACTAAATTATCTCGTTACCTTAAGACATAATAAATCTAACATCATTCCTTAACATTATTTGAATTTGCGAGCCTTTTTATTACAATGCGATTAAGGTACATTTAAATTTGATGGCATTGATTGGAACGTTACATTACGCGAATGCTCGCGGTGAGGGAGCAGAGGGAGCACCTTATTTATCTCATTTTTAGTGGACACAAGAAAAAGTAAGAGCGTATTTAACGTAAATATAAAATTGTAAGGTATTGGTCCCGATTTTGGGCGTACCTATGTCGTAGTCGTGGCAAGGGGCTCGGAACTCGGAACGGTCAGATCGATAGTACGCGAGTCCGGACCATCAGCTGAGCTATGGTAGGGTGGCTAGGCTGCATACAACTGGTCGGGCTAACTTCGTAAGTTATTATGTTGTAAACGCTCTTATTATTATTCAGTAAATTGCCCAAGAAAATGTGTTATCGGGAAATAAATATAGAAGACTACCTGACCCGGCAGACGTCGCCCGAAAAACTTGTTGCTCCACTCCTATCGGTCGTAGCGTGAAGTTATATAGCGTAGCTTTTATCGATAAATAGACTATTAAACACAAAGAGAAGTGTTAAAGAAAATCATGAAATGAATTAATAGCCTAATAATATTCCTAATAAAGTCCTAATCATTTTCGAAAACCTTGTTCCTTTATTAGGGTTCCGTACCCAAAGGGTAAAACGGGACCCTATTACTGAGACTTCGCTGTCCGTCTGTCCGTCCGTCCGTCCGTCCGTCTGTCACCAGGCTGTATCTCATGAACCGTAATAGTTACACAGTTGAAATTTTCACAGATGATGTATTTCTGTTGCCGCTACAACAACAAATACTAAAAAACAGAATAAAATAAATATTTAAGTGGGTGGCCATACATTCGACGTAAGTTTAGTAGTTACCATTCGGTCTAAGAGATGGCGTTGGGCGTAATATGTGGCTACAATAAAACAATTAAATATTTAAGTGAGGCTTTTATACAACAGACCAGATTTTTTTGGCGTTTTTATACATAATGGTACGGAACCCTTCGTACGCGAGTCCGACTCGCATTTGGCCGGTTTTTTTATATCCTACGCGGCGGCAGAACTCTAGAAATGCACCCCGCACCCGTGTTTGTTATAAGGGTTTTAATAACTGATGATGATTAATAAAACTACTTAAGTAGGTAATCGGCATTACATTTTTAATTTGGCTAGATGGGTTCGTTCGCGTTGCAAATTATTTAAATTGTCGAATTATAACAATTGAACGTCTTAGGTTAAATTAATCATGCAAATGAAATAATTAATGCTCTAGGATTTAAGTCAAAAACCTTCATTTTTAAAATTACTAAACAGAAAGCGTAAATATAAATAAATATGTTTGGAGCACATTATAGGATACTAACTTTACCAGAAACTTATCTAACTCTCGGCATCTACCTGCAGGAAGATGTCTTCTGATATTCCAATATCATTCGCCATGATTCCGGTTTTTGCACCCTTCCAGTGCATTTGTAGACATTTCTGATCAAGTCTAACTTTTTAATATTAAAAAACAAAACGCCCGACTACGACAAATAACCACTAAAACCTTGTATGATAATATTTATTTCTGAAATGGTCTTTTCACGATCTTTCATTTGGTACCCACATTGCTTAGGTAAGGAAAAAAACACATCCCCTCTACTTTTTACCTTCGCTGCTGCCGTTTTGAAAATGTATGTAGCCTATGTTACTACCACAATTCGAAAGAATTCAACGTCACCTCAAATGTCAAAATCCTGCTCCGGTGCGGATTGGTTAGTAGGGGTGAGGTAAGTTTCTTTGACAAATATATCGTCAGGGATTAAGGCAAGTACTGCTGTTAACACCAATCGTTTATTCATGCCATCCAATACATTTAATGTCAGTCTAGGGATCGTTCGAGTTCGAGTTCGAGTTCGTATCGAAAGCTGGCAGCGCGTCTACTCTTTTCTTTTCGCCATATCTAGTTATAGGGAGGCAGTGCTATCACCCTGATAAGGAAAGCGAACTCTGAGTTGTTTTAACCACTGCATGGTACCTTCGCTAATGTAACCAACTTCTAACGTAACTGTTCCGGGTATCGAAAAAATGTAACGTATGTATTCCGTTACGCGATTCGAAATTCAAAGGGCACTTACATTCCAAGCGTGAGGCGATTACATTGTGTGTCGGACTGTCGGTGCGCATTACAAACGGGTTAGCATACGCGCATACTCGTATACATTCGTACATTATGGCTTATGGTATGACTCACCGATGTGACGTTGTAACGATGCGTTAAATTGATTAGTTCACTGATTACCCTATTGTCCTCTAAACGTAGGTCGTGATCTAGATAAACTGTTGTTGCGTGAATAACGCAATTTCTTTCATGTTTCCATTTTTATGTTATGCAAGCAGTATTGACTTTACCATTACCATAAGGGTCGGGCCACATTGATCGACGGCGATCGACGGTTTGTCCATACAAAAAGAGCGTAAAGTATGGAAAGCCGTACGCGTCCTTTCGCATCGACGAGCCGAACGCGCCGTCGACGGCGATCGACGGCGATCGACGGCGATCGACGGCTGACGGCTGTGAGCTGTACGGAGGCGTTCGCTTCCGTACGGCATAATGCGTAATAGTGTGTTCCTTTTCAATCGGCAAAATGCGAAAGGCCGTTGATCAATGTGGCCCGACCCTTATGTGCTCGAAGGCTCGAATCATAAATGTATTTGTTAAAATATTGTATATTAGATACCTACTTCGTCGAAGCACAGCATCGTCTAAGAAAGAAAGAGTATTAAGGTTTGAAGCATTTTATTAACAGACTTTAAAATGCTTAACTTTTCCAAAAATGTACCGACTTCAACATCGGCAAGTCGAGAGACATTGCAGTGCAGGCATGTTGTGGTTTGTTGACGACGTTAAGACCTTCCTACAACTACCTAGGCGTTTTGAATTTAAACAGGCACATGAACTGCAGTGAGCCGTTAATGAGCCGTACGTAAACATGTCTGTGACCCGTAATTGACCACTTAACATCTGGCAACTTCTATGCACATTTATGTTTTTAATTGAAGTAGCAAATGAGCTGGCAGTCTACCTGTTGTTAGACTGACTTCGTTTGCGTGGGAGTTTTCCCGCGTAAATCACGATCCGGGAAAAAAGTAACATATTATAATAATTACGAGTACATTTATGTTGTCTTCTAGTCTAGTGAAAGTCTCATTAAAATTGCTTCAATAGCTTCAGTGATTAGCCGGATAAACAGAAAGAAGCGCAAACTGTCAACATTTTATTTAAGTTATCTAGAAATCACAGAAAAACACTTCTATTTTAATAATTTTAATATTTATATACTACGTACAGATTCAAAGTTCCATTCTGAACATACTTCATGTTCTCAATGTCATTCTGGGGGAATTTAACCATCAGTAAAGCACATTGCATTCTGTTTTGACGTCATGGACGGACAGCGCGCAGTGTGGTGTTTTATTATAGTGATTGATGATGGAATAGTTTTATTATAGTGATTGATAATGGCCTTTAATTATAGCTAGTTAGTTTAAAGCATGGAGAATTATTTTGACATAATTTACAATATTTGAAAATTATTTTTCCAATATAATATAATCCTCCCTCGTTTCGCTTCAGGAAATATGTCCCTTGATTTAGGATTTACATATCGTCGGCTTAATAATCAAAAGTCGTATCTCCATCAGGGCAAACTTTACAGGAGCAAGTAAAAACTGTTTATTTTAATTTTTTGTTAGAAAAATTATTAATGTAATAATGTACATTTATTTAAAACTGAGTAGGAAATCTATTTTTACAATTAAATATTAAATAAAATGAAATTACTCAGGTGAAAATGGATTTACGAACTTTTCTAAGTAACTGTTTTGAGCGCTACATAGTAAAAGGGGAATTACGATTTTTTATGTTCATGCCTACATAATTAAATTTGCTCTGTTTCATTGTGGAAATATCATTTTCCTACATAGATAATACTTTATTTAGGTAAATAAAACATAAGATATTGCAAAAATATAAACTTTATTTATTTGCAATCAATAAAAATTCGACACGCCCAAGGAAGCTGTTGATGCAATGAATTTAGGTTTTCTCAGCGCAGCGGTTGCATGTGGTGCCCCTAAAGCGAACATTAAATGTGCGCTGGCTACCCTAGCGGCTACCCGCGGGTCACTGCTTTGTACTTAGACCATTTACTGCGCATGAAGTGTATCGTATGGTTACTGTGCAAATACCTCCAAACCAAAGCCATATACGGCTTGTCGATGGAGCTCTTAAGAATGGCGATCATTCCACTAGGTCCAGTGTTAACCGAACTATTCAACATGTGCCTGTCTGAAGGGTCATATCCTGGACCACTAAAGGTGAGCAAAGTGTGTCCTATCTTTAAAGGGAAGGGAAACCGGAATGCGATAGACAGCTACACACCGGTGTCTATAATCCCGGCAATAGCAAAGGTCTTCGAAAACGGTCTGAGTGCTAGACTCACGGCATTTCTTACATCAAATAAGGTGCTGACAGATGAACAATACGCGTACCACGCAAGACGATCTACTACGTCTATGGTCCGTCAGGTCATCAGACGTGTAATGGACGCGCGCGAACAGAATCAACAGATTGTTGTTCTATGCTGTGACTTATCGAAGGCATTTGATGTTGCCGACCATGAAGTACTTGCAGCCAAGCTGAGATATTATGGCATCGACGGTGCGTCGCTCGATATACTGACGGATCTAATGCGTGACAGGATCCAAGTAGTGGATGCAGGGAACGGAAAAACAAACTGACCCGCTATCAACTGCTATGGGAGTTGCGTAGGGTTCGTCGGTGTCCAACATACTATTTTCTCTCCTTCTGAACGACCTCCCAGTCGCAGTAATCGGTGCGTATGTGCAGCAATAGTCATAGCACCTAAACTGGACCTGCTCGAGGAGAGGGTAAATAGTACAGCGGCCCGTCTTGCCGAATGGTTTACAATAAATGGCCTCTCCTTAAATATAAACAAAACGCATTACATTCACCTCAATCTGTCGACGATTTCGACGATTAAGGGAACACACGAATCAACCTTTCTGGGCTTTGAAATCGACAGTGCTCTTACATGGAAATCCCACGTTCAAAAGGTATGTGCAAAACTTGGTAGTGCCTGCTTCACGCTCAATCGTGTGTGCCGGGTTGTATCCGCAGAGGTGGCCCGCGCGTGCTACTTTGCGACGGTGCACTCTGTGCTGCAATACGGCGCGAAGCTGTGGAGTCGCTCTTCTGACTGGCAGCGTGCCTTCCGCATGCAAAAACGCGCTGTGAGGTCGCTGGCACAAGGGGGTCGTGACACCTCCGCAAAACCGCTTTTCAAAAAATTGGTAATTCTCACATTACCTTCCATCGTTATTTTACAAATAGCAGTCTATGTGAGAATTAACATCGAATCGTTTGAAAAGGGCCATGGTCACTCCCACCACACCCGACACGCCAATAAACTGTTGGCACTACCGCATAGACTCACCAAGTCGTCAAAGTTAACCCACGTAAGTTGGTTCGTTAATCTCGTTAACCAGTCTTAATCTCTGGGTGTTTCTGCGTTGTGAACTCTTTTCTTTCGTCATAATCAATGTTTTGAAGCATCTTTATTATACGAGCATTTTTAAACATGTTGAGCAGTTAAACGAAATTATCTGAAATAAAAATTAAAAATGTTATTGAAAATTAAATGTAAAATAAAACCTCGTAACTCCATACACATTCAGCTTAATATAGGTTACAAACACAAAATAAAACATCGTAACTCCAGCAAAATCTTTTAAGTCTTATTAATCAAATGTTGGTTGGTATTTCTAATTTAATCAAGCATAAATAACGTTCTTAATAATCAACACAATGAAAGAAATTAATAATAACACAATAATCAAGGATTTACTTACTTTTTTGGTAAGAAGTGCGCGCGTCCTCCTCCTAACGTTTGCAAAGCCGCACTGTTTATGGAGATACGAACTTTGCGCAGCAAAAAATGGCGGCGTGGACTTACGTAGTTTTATAATTTGCCAATAGAACATTTTGTGTTTTTTGTAGGGAAATAAGACTTATTCCATTCGATAGCTGACAAAATTTCACACTAGATGGCATCAAAAGTCCATTTTCGCATTTTTGTGGAGTTACGAACTTTGATTATTAAGCCGACGATATTTAAATTGTTAGGTGGGACTACCGATAAGACTTTTTTACGTTTTGGGTTTTGTTGTGTAAGAATAAAAGTTTTTCTCATTTACCTTCATTACAGACAGCATTGACTTTTAAGTAGGATATTGTGTAAAGATAATACCAAACATGATGATAATATTGGTATTGTGACAACCCTGGCGTATGTATGTACTTCGCCAAACCGGAAGCTATAAACAATAGGAGCCATAAATATGTCAAGCGAACAATGGAACAATGGAGCGCGGCCGTCATAAGGGCGAAAGTCGGCTGCAAGGAACATACTCGAACCTTACTCGAACCGGGTCCGGAATTAGCGGGAATATTCTGGATTGGCATGAATGGTGCGTGAGTGGTATAAAAAGGGGCACTCGGTCAACTGCGGGCATTCTAGTTTCGGAAGCGAAACCAGGAAGATACCAGCGATACCTACGAGCGATACCAGTGAGAAGTGAAGTGATTTCTACGAGCGATACAGTGTTCGACGAGTGTGTTTACGAGTACCTACGTGCATAGTGTTTTGGTGTGTACTGTGTACATAGTGTAATTGTGTATCTACGAGTACAATAAAGTCTTTGTGGTACATTTTGGCATTTTCTCGAACCCATTACTCCTGACACGTAACAGTAGTATTAACGAAACATAATCGATACAACAAATATGCCGATGTAAGTTGTAATGTAACGATTGTTTTATAAATTGTAATAATAGCAAAAAAATATAGACCGGTTGCATCGCGCACTATTTATGTACCTGCATCATAATTGCAGTAATTAAACCACAGACTTACGTAATTATTCCGCGATAATGAAACTAAGCACCGATAGTATGTAGTTATCAGTTTGCATTTAATAGGTAATAGTAATGTGACCTAAAAAACTGAAACATCAATGCCCAGATGTGAAACTACTTACCTACGTGTAAATCTAGTCATAATACATAGGTACATTTTAAAAAGAAAAAAATGCGTGAGTCTCATAAAACACTCGGTTGGAAGTTGCAACGAAGTTATATTATTGCATTTTAACTCTGAGACTTGAACTTCTGACATACCTACATAACTCAACCTGCAGCTGACTGACCTGATAGATATTGGCTGCAATTAATGAAACTGATTGCCCTATAAGTCTCGCAAAAATCTTACATTTTTTATTTTCTAGCTTCCATCTGTATCGTGCGATATGGAACTTCTTTCAAAAACATATTTGCACAATTTAAAAAGAAATAATTATATGAGGACACTAATAATAAAGAATACGAATTTGACTACTTTATTAAAAATTATTAAAAATAATTAGGTACACACTCGGCAAATGGAGATTATAATGTGTGTCCCCTGCTTGTATGTATCCTTGAATATTATACACATACATACTAGAATTACGTTGTTATGTAGGTGAACGAAATGCTACAGTGTATATACTTAGGTTAAAAGGTAGGTTCTTTTGTCCATTCATTCATAACAGGTTTGTTGTCGGTGGCAAAATATGATAAGATCACTACTTAGCTCACATTGATGCAGGTGGTACGGTGATATGGAATTTATAAATTGGCTTACCAAAATCAACTAAATGACAGGCTTAAGTTTTAAATCAGGGGTCTTTATTAATGCAGTAGAATCGAATGTTAGCGCTTATCACAGAAACGGCTCAACCGATTTGGTGCGATTATTACTTATTTAATTTAAGTACATAAATAATAACATATTTTATTGCAAATTGCTGTCGGTTCCTAAATAAATAGTTACTTATGTCCGCTTAATTATTCACGATAATAATTACCGAATGTGGCTACTATGAGACTGGTTTCCTAAAGAAATACTAGGGCGAGTATAAAATAAGACTTATCATTTCTTAAATATAGTAGATTATTTATGGTCTGATATTTTATTCATTCAGTTGCCTTGATCTTGCATATCAACGCTAAAAATCGAACAATGGGTGCACATTTTTTAAGAATTGACTTTTTCAGGACCTTTTTAGCTTAATCACATATTCGATACTGCACTCTAATGATAAAATAAAATTAACCTAGTTGCTATAGACTGTTGAGCAAACTTAGCGATCCGGCGGCCGCATCTGCATTGCGCTACTCCAATTGCAGTTCATCAAATGCATACACGAATGCATGTCCCTAACGGATTGTGCAACTAGCAATCAATTTAATCAGAGTTTTGAAACTTGGTCCATTTCGAGCTTCTTCAATCCTTACTTAATGAAAGATGGATGATTGCCAGCTAACAAACTTATACTGTGATAACTTTATACCACCTTGCTCAGTTTCTATACTCTGTTTGCGTTGGAATTCTTTTAAATGACAACCAACAGAATACCAGCTTTGCACCCCTGTGATTAAGGTTCATTGTAGATTGACGGCGAGAATTTAACATGCCTTAAGTAAATTTTGCTTACAAGCTGAATTGAACTGTTAGCCCGCGTCATGAATTTGTTTATAGCGCACTGCGCAGCGTGACAATTCCACATTCTTGGCGGCTCAAGTTTGCTCTGCTTACTGAACGGTCCCATGTTCGATTTGCGTCCGGGGCAGACATTTTCATGACAGATTTTGAATGTCTAGGTATAGTGATGGAGGCTCATGGATGTGTTATTTATCTAGTCAATACTATGCGATCCGCGACGCAGGACTCAGCGCATCTAATTTCAAAATTTTCAAAGTCATTTGTGCCTGAGATTATTTATATGTTTTCGTACGAAACAAAATATTAAGATGAAGTGTTTGTAGCAGCAAAACACAATATAATATGCGGTATGCATATTGCCTATTATTGTATTGAATTGTTAAATAGAATACAATTAACATGACACAAGGAACATTGGGAAATAACTATGTTTACCGGTGATCATGAGTTTTCCTTGATGGCAAGGAAATATCGTTATAGGGTTGTTACAGTTGACTTTCCTGTTTTTATAACAATGTAGTATCCATGTTATTAAATTATACTATAATAACTTCCTATCTCTATCACATAGTCGGTGTTTATTTACACATTATTAATGTCAGAGCTAAATCCACTTAGGTAGGTACCTACCTATTGTCCAATAATATTTAAACTATTCATGTTTCCCATACTTAAAATAACAGGCGCGACATGTCACATGCCTCATTAAAACAGAGAATTTTCTTCGGAGAGGATTTATGTAGTTGTAAACGGATTATGTTTTTAAAAGCGAAGCAAGGTTTCTTAGGAAATATGAATTCCTTGTTCTTATATATTATAGTAAGTCTTGTATACTCAGTAAGTAAACATAACTCTAGGTTTTCCCATCCAGTAGCAGATATTAGCCTGCCCACTGTCCGGCAGTGCAGTAAGCCTTCAACTTGTTGATGGCGCACTTCTGAACACAGGTCCTCTCCTCATAATTGACTAAAGGTGCATTGACTAAATGGTTACTGCATATGACCTGTCGGATAAGATGTATGCAATTAAAATATTTAAATATCATCTCCTAACAATAACATGACCACAGCCGTCTAATCGTAGAATCTTTATAATTACACGGAACATGTTAATCACTATCGCGAATTTGTAAACGCGGGCGCGTTTTACGAGCAATTACAGTACGCACGCGGCCGTCAACAAGACATTGACCTTGTCTCTAAATAGGACCAATTCGTCATGTGAGTTTCTTATGTCGCGCCCCACACCCCGTCTGCGTAATCGATTACGTAGATTGGGAAATAGTTTGTGATACACTATTATCAAGATTTAGATGAGGTTTTCCGTTATAGTACACATACACACACACAGGCACACACATACACGCACACATACGCAGTGCTATTAAATGGGGTCCTTCAAGAAGCGGGTCTATAGTTTTGTTTTTAGCTGGCAGCGCGCTGGTGATGCTCCTGGTGCTGCCAATATCCATGGGCGACGATGATCACTTTTTATCAGGTAACCCGCCTGTTCGTATGCCTGCTCACCCTGTTAAAAAAACTTCATTGAAGCACATTTATAATTATAATAGTTCAGGCCCTTTTGGTGCATATTATGCATAATATGAGCGCAAGAGTACTTACTAACAAGTCGTGAAGCAACCATTGGCGGCCGCGAGTTTTATTACCTAAACGTCCTAAACAGTATGTAAGACTAACTTCTAGCTGTGCTTCCATTCTGCATGCTCGATTGATTTTTATCATGATTCGTGACTTATCCTCAAATATTACTCTTACCACCCATTTGGATAATTTTTTATGTACCTACGTGCTCTTCACCACCGAGATTTCTCTTATATGCGTCAGCTTCATGGTGAAATTAGAACGAGCTATCAAAATAAGTGAATTTTATATCTGGCTCATATCTGCCTTGTTCACCGCTGGTGATTTATTAATTGTTTTGAGTCAATCCTGGACGTACAATGAGGTCGTGCTTATCACAATAATTCATGGTCATCGAAATGTGTTGTAGCTAATATAAAATTTTATAATTCCGTGGGACAAGCGAGAGTATTTCTGGCTCCGGTTGCCAGATTGGAGCCATATTTTTAAACGACTTCCATAATATACCTACCTATTATAAATTTTCACAATAACATGGAAGAACAAGAAATAATTAAATAGTAATTAACTAGCTTAAACAAAAGACGAAACATTTATTTTTTATTCTTTTATTTACGTCAATGTGTCGCCAATTTTCCGTCTAATGAATATGGTAAACTTCAGGCGTGATAAATGATCATTTACTTGTGACGAGGATTTCTACTCATAAAGCAGCTGCAGTAGCGGGACAAGTGCAAAGGATTTGCATTCTACAAAATAAACAACACGATCTGTCTATGCGGCCGTCAAGAAGACATTGACCGTAATTAAGTACTCTAAATAGAATCGAAGGATCGGACGCGATCGAACGTTGCCCACCTATTGCGTACTGGAACTACTGTACAACGTCTACGAGAACTGTTAGAACGATTATTGTACGATGGATATTGCTTTCTTAGATTTTAGAGTATTTTAATATTTTATGCAGTTGTTTTTGTTAAAGTGGAAGTACCTATTGAACTTTTATTCGAAGAAATACAAATTCTTGTTTTAATTTTTTTACGTCCTTGTAGCTTAATTGGTATAGGTATAGGCCCATCCAGCGAAATATCAAGTCCCTAGTTCGATTCCCGGTCGGCAGGATGTTTTGTGATAGGTAAATAAATAATGTCTACCGCTACCGTCATGTCATAGGTCTGTACGAGTATCAGTGATGTATTGTTTGTGTTGTCCATTTCACGCGCCAAACGGGAAACCTTACTGTGCGGATGAGTGTTGTAGCGTTTATAAAAAATACATTTAAAGTATTTGTTTCATAAACAACACTTGTCATGTTAAATCTTCCAAAAAAATAAGTGAAGAATATAATTATGTATTTATCAACGGGGACCTCCTACTCATGTTTTTAATAAGAGAAACACCTAAAAGGGTTCCTAACCAGTGCTTTCACGTTCTGTTATCAACAAATCTACGTAAGCATCAAAAACACGAATTTCCCGCACACGCAGCGGGTACAATGACCGGCGCTACATCCGGACGGATGCGCGGAACGATATCTAACGGGTCACTGTAGGGCCGCCGCTGAGCAATGTCCGAACTTCATTAATCCATGATGGACCAGCGTGGTACATTTGGTGTGGTGGTTACATACAGCGTGGTGGAGTACATTGTAGGGGCGTGATAAATAGCGATTGAGTTATAACCCGTAAATGTTTCAATGAACACTAAAAACTTAAGTTAGGAAATATTGTTGTTTGAATTTTCGGGTGCTCTACAGATATGTATATCGTAGGTGGATATTAAGCTGAAATTAAAGTTGGACTTGCGATCAATGCAACTAGATTGTAATATCGACAAACAATATCCATAATTATTGTGGGAACACCCATCATAATAAGTACTGAATTTATAATTGAATCACTCAGTGGTTTTGATCGTAGGCATCGTAGCTTCAATTGAAACTTCTTGAACATTCGAAAGATTTAAACGTCGAGTGTATTTACAATATTAAGATGGTGTACTTAGTAGAATGGGATTGGTATAAGGGAAGTTGGCGGTAAACGAACAGTTCAGAATATATTTAGGTAAGTCTTTATCGAATTCTCTTTTTATTAAGCACTAGCTTCTGGCCGCAGCTTCGCCCGCGTGGAGTTCATTTATATCGCGAAACGGGAAGGAGCAGGGTGTTCCCCTACACTTCCCAAATAAAATACATGTCAAATTTCAGCTTCTTGCGTTTAGTAGTTCCGGCTGTGCGTTATAATACAAATTTTCATCCCCTACTGCAAGCCTATGTGGGGTCATTTTTGAAAAAAAAGTAGCCTATGTTTGATCCTGGGTTATCAACAATATTTATGTCAAAATTCATTATAATCGGTTACGTGGTATATATTTTTCATTTTCATCCCCTATTTCAGCCCCTTAGTTGTTGGTTTTTAAAAAATAGGTAGCCTATGGTTGACCTTGCGTCATCAATTATCTTCTTGAGAAAATTCATCTAAATCAGTCAGGCGGTTTAGATTTTTCATACAAACTTTCATCCCCTATTTCAAACCTTTAGGGGTTGATTTTTGAAAAAAAAAGTAGTCTGTGTGTCTCTGGGCCTTCAACTATTTTCATTCCGAAATTCATCCAAATCGGACCGGTGGTTTAGCCATGAAAATGTCACAGACAGACAGACTTTCGCATTTATAATATTAGTATGGATTGTACTTATACATAGGTATACATTTTGCGTTCAGCTCTTTTGCATTAAGTTAATTTTTATTTTGTGCTCGTGTAGTCATTGTCACATTACATAATATTTACTTTTATGTTTATATGCAGAAATATCAGTATGGATTTAATTTAATTATTATTTTATTACGACGAATTTATTGACACAGTTTTGTTGACAACCCTATGACACGCCATTAAATATGCACGCGTGCGCGAGCATCTTTATATAAATTTACCTCCATCATTTAATGAAAGGTGATGAGTACGGAATACGTATCTACTGTACGCCGGGAGCTGCTTATTCATGTGAATTCCAATAATGATATAACGGATAAGTTATTTTTATTTATTCATTCTTAACGAATTAAGTTTATGTAAATTATATTATTATATTATCTGAAATGTCACACGGTCACACCCCTACGCGGTTGCACTATTCCTTAAATTGGGTACGAAGGCTTACTATGACACATTACCATAGGTAGGTACATATTCATACGATACAAGGTGAATTTATATAATACTAGCTTTTGCCAGCGGCTTCGCCCGCGTGAATTTCGTTTAAACTTCACCCCTTTATTTCACCCACTTAAGTGTCATAAACGTAAGAGTAGATAAAATATAGGTATAGTTAATCAGAAAGCTTCGAACTGCTAAGCTATCGGGAGTTACACGTGTTATTGTGAGTCAACCATAAAAGATAGACATATGCTGTCGTGGAATATTTTTTATATATTTTAAGGAGAACATTTCCGTCATACATGATTTCTGTGTAGCTTTAACCATTAAGGTTGCACACGCGACGGAAGCTTAAAAAATGGAGTAACTTCTCCCGTTTCCCCAACATTTCCCTTCACTGCTCTGCTCCTATTGATTGTAGCGTGATGAAAAGTATACTATAACCAGCGCGGGAGTATGAAAAATAATTGTACCAAGTTTCGTTAAAATCCGTCGAGTAGTTTTTGTTTCTATAACGGTTATACATCCGACAGACAGACAGACAGACAGACAGACAGACAGACAGACAGACAGACAAAAATTTTACTGATTGCATTTTTGGCATCAGTATCGATCCCTAATCACCCCCTGATAGTTATTTTGGAAATATATTTAATGTACAGAATTGACCTCTCTACAGATTTATTATAAGTATAGATGACTTTAAATACATTTAAAATAAGGTAGTTGTCTCGAATCTAAATCAGTCTATGATTAATACTAACCACCTATAATTTACATTCCATCTAAGCGTAAATCAAGTTTAGCAATGAGCGATAAATTACAAGGCAACTAATCGTATTTAACGGTTAACCTCTTTGAGAGTTAATTATTATGACATTGTATAATTTAGTTATCGGTCGTTATCATAATTTAGTCAAAGCTTTGAAGTATGCTAATCCTAATTATTTGATTTCGTGTATTAGGAATCTCAGGTTTCAAGTAAATATTGGTAAATTAAAAATATTATATATTTAATACAATAACAATAAGTATAGTTTTACAATATTTTCTTTGAAACGGAATATTTTTACACATTTTTTGTGTTAGATAGTGTTTTTGTGTTATTTATTTTTTAGAACCGTAAAGTTCTGTTTTGCCATAACTTTGGGACTAATCTAATTAAGAGAATTAACAGAAAATAAGGTTTTATCAGGAATTTTATAAACCTTCCATGTTTATATGTACATACATACAATGAATTCGTACTAATTGCTTTATCTAGGTATTAGCAATGTCCGCTTCGTCCTTGTGTTAAATTAATTATCGAGATTATCGCATTTGGAGAGACAAAAGATATCGTCTCATAATTATGTAGTTACATTTGTATCAGAAATATTTTGAATGGACAGAAATAAATAAATTTTGAATTAAGCACGTGGAAAATATTGATTATATGTGTACTTATATGAAACGAAGAGAAAAATTTCAGTCAATGAACTGTGTCACTTTAATATAATACCTTTAAATTGTAAAATCTTACTGGAACAAATATTTCTATTCAACTCTATACAAGTCCTTGACTCTATATTATTGTTTGCTTAGGTGATAGCATTGACGTTTACAAATTTACAAAAATATTGGAAGGAAATATTCATTCATGAAAGGTTCATTACTCGTCTAATATCCAAAAAGATATTAAGACCAATATTGTACTTATTTTTGTTCCCCACCACTTATAACTTATTTCGGTTACCGCTTAGACCATAAAGTAATGTAGTTTGCATTTTATATCAAAACCCTTATCGTAATTCTAGTTATATCTACCTATTTCTCTCACCTTTCTCTCAGTATCTTATGCAATAAGTACAACGCTCTAAATTAATGCACTACTTATACATAGCTACTGACTACTGTTGTTATATTGTTCACGATTCTAACCCCGTCAATCACACTCTCAGTACATAAATTTATCTTGATTTCTCACGAAGCTATTAAATCATGAGGTATTAAATCGACAACCCTATCTATTGAATTCTGGCCTGGTTAGTTTAGTATTTGAAGGAACAATTCTCAACTTTTTCTCGAGTTATCGTGGAATATTAACAGTAGTTGTGACGTTAATTTTGCAAACGTAAGGGCTAAGTTTCTCGAAACGAAGCGAGGCTGTGTTTAGTGGTATTAAATTTTAATTTAAGCTAAATTTTAATTTTTTCGTTCCTCATTAACACCGTTACAAAGTGCTATTTACGAGTTTAATAATTTGAATCTTGTTACTCCATCCGGCTCGAAGGACCATGCGTACAATTTTCTTTGGAAACCGACATGCATTGTTCGAGGCAATTAAAAAGTAGTTAAGATTGTAGATCTCCTTTTACGTAAACTAGGTGATACACTCGCTGCATCGTTTTAAAATTCTATAGCGTTTAGTTGAAAACTTCTATACGGTTGGATGCTTTAGGATGCAGAGCATATGCAGAACAGATAAATGCAGAAATATGGTTGTTATTGTTATGAACGTACGCAGTAATATATTTGTAAGTGCTTCAATGATTGTCCTTTATTGTTTATTTTTATTGAGGCAAGTAGCTGTTTTTTTATTATTTAAGTACATAATTTTTGTAACGACTTTGGTGAGGTCCTCTCTAACTTTGCTACGGAGATTCATAAAACAGTTTCTGACTGTAGTGAAGGAAATGGAGTTAATAATTCCACAATTCATTTCATATAAGAATTCATAACTCGTGTTTTATTTTTGTGTAAACAAGCGCTGAATTTGGGTCCGGACCCGTGCTCCACCTAGGTTCTCCACCTGGGTGGAGCACGGGGACTTTCAACAAAGAACATGCTCGTAAGTGGTTGACTAAGAGGCCCAATTTGGCAGCGGTACAAACAATGAAACGAATCGCAATCAAAAGTTCGATTGTTTCGACACCCGTAACGGTGAAACAATTTCAGTGGCAAGTTATTTGCGTGAGTTTATATTGCGTTGCCGGCGCCATTATTGCGTTCATGGAGTTGTGGGGCAATACCATGCATGGCAGTACCGCGATAGTTTCAGATCATGACGGCGCTTAGCATGATTTGTATGTGTAACAGCTAGATGTAGAAGCTAGATTTAGGTATAGTATTACCATGACATGGCGGCAATATTATCTGGATCTTCGAAATTGTACCTGGTGCACGTTAAACGTTAACGTTAAAGTTCTTTTTTATTATTGACGACTTATTTATATGGGTGGTATTAAAGAGAAGTTCAACAGTCAGAACTTGGTGCTTATTAGTGCAGAGTAGATTGATTACCTACGCCCCTCACACGCTCTATTTACTCAACTTTTAAACCTATGCCGTTTGTAATAGAGTTTCTTTGTCATTTGTCAGTCATACTTATTTGAAATTAAACAACTTTATAAAATATTGTTATGATTTTTTTTTATTTTTTTTTTTTATGGAATTAAGATAGCAAACGAGCATGCAGTACCACCCTTCCCCTGCCGCCCATAACAACTGTGACCGACCTAGAACTAGACTCAAAGGGACTAGGATGGTTAGTCCAGTTAGTAGATGGTGTTAGAATATTAGTTGGTTAGTTTGTTAATAAGTGCGAGGACAGGGTATGTTAGTGATAATTAGTCCTGTTAGTTAATGTTAGTAATAGTCCAGTTAGTTATTGTTAGTATGAGTCTTGTTCCAATTCGGTCACAGATGCGTTGCTACCCCTGAGGTCTGAGATGGTCGCCTCTAAAAAAGTGAAACCGGCTCCACAAACCTTCCTATCCGGAACACAATTGCTCTTAAAAACAATTATTATGACGGTAGGAATGGTACTGAGTACCTTGGCGGGCGGTGGTACTACCCCGGGCGAACTCTAGGCTCTACCACTCTAGGCTCACTTAAACCTCGACTCGATTACGCAATCAGGTGATTGAACCCAGTTGCGTATTCATAGTAGACGTGCGTGCGAATCGAATTGTTGCTGTTGTGTTAGGTACATCTCCTACTCCATATGATGGGAGGCGTCCGCGCGAATATGACTTCAAGTGCCCACTTGATAGGATTGCGATTTGAGTGGCTGCCAAGTTAACGGAATGGGAACGAGTCAGGAAGCTTGTTAGCGACCCCTGGCATTGGCTTCGCTCCATCCGTTGCTCTGTAGCACCTTTCTTTGAGCACGTCTGAGCTCTACGTTTCGCCGTTTTTGCTGAATGGGTTGAAATTGTTTCCTTTGTGTGGTGCTACTAGGTATTCTAATTTGTCAATGTCGTTTTGTTTTACTTTTGTGTCAATGTCTTTTACGTGTTTGTGTTTATCCAAAGTAACATTATTTCGTGGAATGACAAGGAATGGTTGTATTTCATGATTTTTTGACATTTTAATATAGTGATCACATAAATTGTACCATAAATTTTTCGTCATGTTCCAACTACGATTTATCTGAAATGCAATTGTAGTTGTCATACCGCATTCCGCAGTATTGTCGCACCGAGCGCAGCGCGTGCCGTTTGGTACGCGCGACTTGTGTCGTGACATCATTACTGCAACTCGTTTTTTGTCTCCCACAATGGTAGGACGCGTTGACATAAATGCCATAATAGAGTTGGATAATAGAGGTAACATTAGTCAGTAGAAGCCGTTCTGCGCAGTGTTTTGGATTGGAAGTCTTCGCATCTACAAATGTCTGAATAATTAAGGCGGAATTACATTGACCGCTAGCCGGTAGTCGTAGGTACCTTATGGTTGAATTCAGGTATCCGATTAATTTTTTACTCCAAATCCATGAACGTACCTGCGAGGTAATTCGGGCTAACGACTTGTAATTGAAGTCGAGGATGATGTCTGGAATTCCGAAGTCATTGTGACAATTGGCGAAGCACTGATCGTAGACAAAAGAAAGCTAATGTTGGTTATACTATTCCTTTCCTTTCTTATTTAACGAATCTTTATTTTGCTTTTCGGTTTTTCCTTTATAAACCAGTGGCGATTCCTGGTGTTTATAATTGGGGTGGCTCCAGCTTTTGTTATATAAGGTGTAGTGTTAAGTGCGCATAACCTGAAAACCATTTCTTCAGACGGACAATCTAACAAACTTGCAGTCTTTCAATAAGGAACCTACTTTGAAATCGCAAAAAAGAAATTTCATACAATTTGACATTTTCATTTTTGTATGAAATAGCTGATGTTTTTTCGCGATTTTAGGGTTGGTCCCATAGTGAAAGTCCATTTTCCGTCCATTTTCCACTATCAACCGTCAATCAACCGTACTATCAACCGTTTTTCGGCAAACGATCTCGTCTTGAAAGGTCTTTCTAAAAGTTCTTGTATCACAGATTTTGTTGAATCACTCATAATTTCATGTCATTTCATTATTAACTAATTACCTACTAAATAAAAAGTCAATTAAATCAATAGAAAGATAGAAACCGTAATCACAAATTTACACTATCACGAAAAACATGCGAAAACTCGTTAGGTAGTGCGCCATTCACAGTGCCAGACCCGCGTTTCAAACTCAGTGATACCACAGTATAATTTTACTATGGTGATACTAAGCGATCTGTTACAGATAGTCTATGTAGGCATATCTGCTGACTCTGCTCACCTATTTCTGCACCTTCAGCACATCTACTCCTTCCCCTCCGCTCATCCTTCCATCCCAGTCAGTCTCAATCCATCATCCACACCAATCGGTCGTGTCGCCTCAAACAATTCTTTTTTTTAAAAACCCTTAAACCCTGAGGCTCGTAACATTTTGGTGGCAGCGTGAAGGGATTCAAAAGAGTCCCCGGTACGTCTCTTTCTCAAAGTCGTAAATTCAGTGAGTGAGTGCCAGTATTCAGTGAATAAGTGTAAGAATTCAGTTAAAAGTGCCAATTATATTTCAAAACTACTAAATTCTGTGTAAAAGTGCGAAAATCGGGTAAAACTTCTATATCCAAGTTCTATTTCTATTTCCACTGTATCCTTTACCCGGACACACTAGAAACACAAACTGCACTTCATACTATATCCTGTGACTTCTACTCCACTGGCAACCGCAATAGTAGCAGTAGATTGCGGCTACTTCTTCTACGACGAGTTCCATCGACGACACGACGACAACGACGGTATATCGACGACACAACGACGACGACGACAACACATCGCAAGGTCTACATTCCAATCTCCTCTGCGCTCCAGTCTTCTCTGCGCTCCAGTTCTCTCTACGCTCCGATCTTCTCTGTATCCTGGTCTCCTCTACGAGGGAAGAATGATCGTCCTTATTGCTCTGTGAGTGATTTCTAAATCCTTGGTCATTGCCTTATATTGAACTTTGATTTTTCTTTGTGCCTAGTTATCGTGTACTATTTGTGTTTTGTGTTTGTTTTTATAATTTCAGATATATTTTTATTTCTTGTTGTATTTTTTGTGTGTTATCTTGTGTATTTCGTCTTAAATTAAAATGGCAGAAAGTAGATCGCAGAGCCCTAAATTTGAAAAGCCGGAAATAGCCGTAACCGACACCGAGGATGACAGAGAAAGCATCTGTCCCCCCCCAGGCCCTTCTACTAGATCTAAGAAGAAGACCTCAGCTCCTAAAGCAGAAATAGACCTATCAATTTTACTAAAATTTATTAAACCTTATGATGGCCGCAGAGAAACCTTAAATTCGTTTTTAGTTAACTGCAATAATGCTTTTGAGCTGGCGTCCGACTCTCAGAAAGATATATTATTTAAATATATTTTGTGCCAATTACAAGGAAAAGCGGAAACTGCGTGTTCGATAAAAGATTTTACTACTTGGCAGCAACTGAAAGATTTTTTGAAAACCCAGTTTAGTGAACGTAAACACTATTCTCACCTTCTTACAGAACTACAGGAGTGTAAGCAAAAACTGAACGAACCTGTAAGTCAATATGCGCTTAGGGTGGAAACTTGTCTCTCCGCCCTCCTTACTGAAATCTCCATCTCACATGGCCACAAGAGCCGTGAGATGATAGGTCGTACCGCAGCTATGGAAGAGCTCGCTCTTCACCACTTCCAGATGGGTTTAGCTCCTCGTATCTCTAATATTGTACGGTGTCGTTCTGTAAAAACGTTAAATGATGCAATTAACGCAGCAATTTCTGAGGAGAAAATCCAACAGTCCTTGTATAAAAACGTTCAACCCGCGGTTCGTCAAGAAAGACCAATTGTGCAATTTATGCGTCGTCCACAACAAAATCAATTTGTTTCAACATCCCGTCAACAACCTATGATCCCTAAATCCCCAAATCCTAAAAATGTGACTTGTAGGTATTGCAAAAACCCGGGACATACCTTAGAACAATGCCGAAAACGTATGTTCAATAATCAACGTTTTAAAAATTTAAACCAAGGCCAAAACGTTGATATCCCTATCCGAAACGTAAATTTTGTGTCCGATCCTAGCTGTGAATCCCGTGTGTGTGATCCCGATGAATATGAAGAAGGCTATGATACTGTGGATGACGTCATGCCAAAAAACGAATAAATGTCTCGTTCCCGTGCCGTACGGGACCTCAATCAAAAATCGGCACATCGGAAACGATTCCGTTACATGGCAATCGTTCGACTAAACCCTCTGTATCCGTGCAGCGACGTCTGCCAAAACCCTCTGTATCCGTGCAGCAAAGCCTGCCAAAATCCTCTGTATCCGTGCAGCGACGTCTGCCAAAACCCTCTGTATCCGTGCAGCGAAGCCTGCCGAAATCCTCTGTATCCGTGCAGCGAAGCCTGCCGAAATCCTCTGTATCCGTGCAGCGAAGCCTGCCGAAATCCTCTGTATTCGTGCAGCGAAGCCTGCCGAAATCCTCTGTATCCGTGCAGCCAAGCCTGCCGAAATCCTCTGTATCCGTGCAGCCAAGCCTGCCGAAATCCTCTGTATCCGTGCAGCCAAGCCTGCCAAAATCCTCTGTATCCATGCAGCAGCAACAAAAAGCTAGCTTGCCGAAAACTCCTAAATCCACTTTATTCCCTGTATTAAAAAATAAAAATCTTGCTATATCCGACGTATCCATCCCTAATCCTGAAACAAAGGTGTTTGAAATTACTACTGATCCCAGTAAAATTCTACTTCCGCATGTTATTATTAATTCTCCAGTGTCCGAATTGCCTTTGTCCTTGCTAATAGATTCTGGTTCTGCAATTAGCCTAATTAAATCATCTTGTTTACAAAAACCAATAAAATTAATTAATGAACAAATAGAACTGAAAGGAATTGAACCCGGAAAAAGTTGTACAAATACCCGTGGTCACTTCCTCTTAAAATTAAAATTATCTGATACCTCAAACAAATTTATCTGTCACAAATTTCATGTAATCGACAAAATTCATCTTCCATATGATGGCATCATAGGAACAGATTTACTAAATTCATTTGGTTGTAACATTAATTACACGACAAGTAAACTCCAAATTAATAATATCCAAATACCAATACACTTTAATGAACCAATCTACACCATCCCTGCCAGATCTGAAATGATAATAGAGTGCTCTGTGTCGAATCCCGAATTAAAAGAAGGACTTATACTGGATCAAACACAATTCAAAGACATCCTTATTGCTAATTGTTTAGTTAGAGTCAAAAATAACAACAGGATAAATATATCTGTTGTTAACATATCCGAATCTCCTATTTCCCTCAACTCTAATTTATTACTTACTTTAATTCAAAACGACTCCAATAACCTTCCTATTCCTGAAAATAAAGCCGTAGAGTATCCTGTGAATACTCTACAAACCCATGACTCAATTAACCGAACCCAGGAAGTTTTAAGCCAACTCAGAACTTCACATCTCAACGGTGAAGAAGCCAATACCCTTTTTGAAATTTGTGCCAACTATTCTGATATCTTCCATTTACCCGGAGATTCCCTATCTTTTACTAATGTCCTGGAACATGAAATCAACACAACAACCAATGAGCCAATTCATGTTAAGTCTTATCGATTTCCGGAATGCCACAAGCAAGAGGTCCAAAACCAAGTAAATAAAATGCTTAAAGATGGTATCATTACACCATCTATGTCTCCTTGGTCGGCTCCCATTTGGGTTGTCCCGAAGAAGTTAGATGCTTCCGGGCAGCGGAAATGGAGAGTTGTGATCGATTATAGACGGCTCAATGACGTCACAATCGGTGATTCATATCCAATACCCAACATCAATGAAATATTGGATCAACTTGGTAAGTCAAAATACTTCTCAACTCTCGACTTGGCGTCTGGCTTCCATCAGATAAAAATGGCATCAAAAGATGCAGCGAAAACCGCTTTTAATGTACCTCAAGGACACTTCGAATTTCAACGCATGCCCTTCGGACTCAAAAACGCGCCTTCCACATTTCAGAGGCTCATGAACACCGTGCTCACAGGACTTCAAGGTACAAGATGCTTCGTGTATCTCGACGACATCGTAATATATTCATACGACCTTAAATCGCATATAGATAATCTCGAATTAATATTCAATCGTCTCAGAGAACACAATCTCAAACTCCAGCCTGACAAATGCGAATTCCTTCGCAAAGAAGTATCTTATCTCGGGCACCTTATAACCGATAAAGGCGTGAAACCTGACCCTGAAAAAGTCAAGGCCGTATCCAGTTTTCCAGTTCCAAAATGTCCCAAGGACGTAAAATCATTCCTAGGTCTTATGTCATATTATAGGAAATTCATTCCTGATTTTTCAAAGACAGCAAAACCTCTAACCTCCCTTCTGAAAAAGGACACTTCCTTCGTTTGGCAAAACGAACATCAATTAGCCTTCGAAACCCTAAAATCACGTCTTGTCTCACCTCCGCTTCTTATTTATCCAGATTTTACGAAACAATTCATACTTACGTGTGACGCATCTAATTACGCCATCAGCGCAATCCTATCTCAAGGTGATCCTGGAAAAGAGCAACCGATAGCTTTTGCTTCTCGAACGCTTAATAAAAATGAAGTTAACTACAACACCACTGAAAAAGAGTTGTTAGCAATCCTATTCGGATGTAAAACCTTTCGTCCTTATTTGTATGGTCGCAAGTTTCAAATTATTACCGACCACAGACCTTTAAAGTGGTTATTCAATCATAAGGATCCTGGAAGCAAACTCCAACGATGGAGGTTAAAATTAGAGGAGTTTGACTACGATATCCAATACCGAAAAGGCAAGTTAAACTCTGCAGCTGATGCTCTTTCAAGGTATCCTGTAAATCCCGTATATCCTGAAAATAATAATTCGAATCCTGCACAGGAGCAACAAAATATAAACTCACCTGATGATTTAAATGATTTACAGAGTGTCCTAGTCTCCCCACCTTCAAGTGTTGAAGCTGGCCTCCTAAACCCTGAAATAGAACAAGATGTATTAGATTACCTTAGTTCTATGAATGAAGAAACGCGTGTCAGTGTCGAACATGACCCGCAACCTTCAACCAGTTGGCAGAATCCTGAAACCTTACCCGTGTCAACTAATCCTAACCCTGAAAAATCCTTAACATCTAAAAACTTACCTCTACCCGAAATAAACTTACCTGCTAATCCTAGTCCTGAAAAATCCTTAACGTCTAAAAACTTACCTTTACCCAATGAAGACTTACCTGCATCTGATCCTCTCGATCCCTTGTCCTCGACACCTGAAAATCACTTGCCTGCTAGCTTTGGTCCTGAAACGTCCCCATTACCTGAAAGTCAGAGTAGATCAGCCGACGACAGCTATAGCAAATTCCTAAAGTCCCCTACAAGGACATATAGTACGACTATAAAAGAATACAACGAAAACTTGCTTAAGTGTAAACAAGAGTTAGTCATAATTCCTACTTCAATCGATATGGATGAATCTATGCCCTATGTACAAGAAGTACTTAATAATTGTCCGGACAGTAAGCGCGACGAATTCCTTAGATTAGAAAGACACCTACATACTACGTTACCTCTTAACATCGAAAATAAACACTACCTTTTCTTATTCACTAAAGTACATCATTTTGATGACATCTCTTATCCAGATATATATAAATCTCTTAAGTTTGCCCGTGACCAAATAATGATGGTATATACGACGATAAATGACGTCAGCATATCGGATTTCAAAAACCCTTTTGATAAACACTCCTTTATTAAAATCTATAACATGTTAGGTTACCTGTTCGACGGAACCAACATAAATATACATATCTATCACAATCAAATTATTTACCCTTCTCTAAGCGAAATCCCAAAAATATTAAAAGAAAATCACGATATCCCTATTGCAGGTCACTTAGGAAACCTGAGAATGTATAATCGTATCCGTGACCGTTTCTATTGGAAGAATATGCGAAGTGATATCGAAAACTATGTTCGAAAATGTCAAGCCTGTCAAGCGAATAAAGCCCTACGGAGAATTAACCGAGCTCCTATGATTATTACTTCGACTTCGACCGCCCCATTCGAAAAATTATGTATCGATATCGTTGGTCCTTTACCCGAAGCCGGAACTGCTAAATTAAAATTTATTTTGACTATGCAAGACGACCTCACAAAGTTTTCGTTAGCGTATCCCCTACGTTGTAACACCGCGGAAGAATCGAGTGAATGCCTTGTACATTTTTTGTCCCTCTTTGGAATACCCAAACATATACTCACAGATCAAGGTACTAATTTTACTGCAGATTTGTTTAAAAAGACCTGTGAGTTTCTGAAAATTAAACAACTGTGGTCTGCTCCTTATCATCCGCAGACGCAAGGCGCACTAGAAAGGTCGCATTCTACTCTTAAAGAATACCTGAAAACTTATGTAAACGAAAATCAAGATAACTGGCCGCGTTATGTGTATACAGCCATGTTGGCATATAACACAGCCATACACTCTACTACGCACTATTCTCCCTACGAACTCTTGTTTGGACATAAGCCCCGTATTCCTGATTCCTTATACAACGAAAACTCTACTGTTACTTATCCTGAATACGTGAAAATGCTCCAACACCGCATGAAACATTCGCGTGAGAAAGCTTTAGAATTTATACACGGTTCAAAGCTTAGATCTAAGAATTATTATGATTCCCATAGTCGTCCAGCTAAATACAAGGTAGGCGACTATGTTATGTTAAAGAATCATCTCAGGTTACGAAAGGCCTTATCGCCTCTCTGGAAAGGCCCCTATAAAATAGTCAAAGTTCATGGGAACCATACCTTGTCTCTTCTTATAAACAGAAGACACGTGAGGCATCACTTCGACGAAGTGAAACCCGTTCAGGATATCCATGACTCTCCTCCTAGTTAGGATAGTCCTTATTTTAATACTTAGTTTTAATTATTCTATATCTTTTTAATAATAACTTAAGTAAATAACATATTATCTTTTATTTTTTTTCTCTTCGTTACAGCATATTGGCCCAAGGTCACTGTCAAGATTTTGTTCATCAAATCGACTCAAGTCCTGGCATATATTTTGACCCAATTGGTGAACTTAAAATAAATGTAGGCCATTTAGATATTGTGACTGCATTCGATATTTCTTACATAGAACCACATATTAATAATATTAATTCTATTTTAGGTACAACACGTCATTTATGCAACCAAATCCAATTTGAAATTTCAGAAAGTTTAGAATGTACTAATATCTTAGAACCTCTCACAATTCGATATAATGATATGGTTTCTGAATACTCTTCTATCGCCCATTTAGTCAATAATAGGTCCAAAAGAAGTGCCTGGATAGGTGGCATTGGCTCTTTAGCAAAAACTATTTTCGGGACTTTAGATGAAAACGATGCTATTAAATATGACAATGCCATTCGAAACATCCAAGATAACGAAAAGAGAATAGCCTCTTTAATTAAAGAAAATGTATTAGTTACTACCTCCTCTTTATTAGAATTTAATAATACTTTATATAAAATTAAGTTTAATGAAATTAGCCTTAATGAAGCTATCGACAAGTTCTCTATTTCTTTAAAGAATTTAACTATTATTTCCAACATTTTAAATATAAAAAGTAAAATTAATTCTATCCTGAATAGTTTGGAAGCATCCATACTCACCCTATCTTTTCAATTGCAAGACATAACAAATGCAATTATGCTCACAAGTCAAAACATTCTGCACCCGGCGATTCTACGTCCCACGCAACTTTATCAAGAACTTGTTGATAACTATAGATATTTACCTGTAGAATTTAAGCTACCTGTAAACTTAGAATTAAGCCAAATTCATATTTTAACCAATATTTCAAATGTTATTTGCTATAGTTTAAGAAATAAATTAGTGTTTGTATTAAGAATTCCTTTAGTTTCCCCTAAGGAATACAGTCTATTCCACAGCATAGCATTACCGATTCCGCATAAAAATACAAAGCCGGACTCTTTTAGTTTTATAATACCTAGTACTAAGTACATAGCAATGACCAGGGATAAATCGGAATATTATACTTTAGAGTCACTACAAGAATGCAGAGCGATAACGCGTTACAACTACATCTGTGACGTGATGTCAGTGTTCCCCACAAGTGCAAATCCCAACTGTGAAAGTGAAATTATGTGCAGTGTAATAAGTGTTCTTCCAAAACGTTGTAAAACCGAATTTATTTACGGACATTTAGATATATGGAAACCTCTACATAATAATAATTGGATTTTTGTACAATCTCAAAAGAATAAATTATACATAGAATGTCCTAATAAAAATATTGCAGAATTAAATATCTTTGGTACTGGTATCGTAAACATACCAATTAATTGCATAGCTTATTGTAAAACAACAAAATTAATTCCAAAATTAAATAACCTTTCATTAAATATAACCATTGTAAAATCAGATTTTAACATAATTAACGACTCTTGTTGTTCATTAGATAATTTTAAATATAAAATAAAAAATGAGTCTCCTATTCAATTAAATAATTTAGATCTAGATATTTTCACTTCGGAATCAAAATCAAAATTTAAATCAATAACATCAGAAACTGATAAAATTATAAATCAACATCCAATCATTCAATATGAGACTCATTACTCTATTGTAACAATAGTAATTGTTTGTATTATGTCATTATTTTGTATTGTAAAAGTTTATTCGATTATTAAATCACGTAACCGATTTTCCTTCACTTTTCCGAGATTCTCCTCGCCCGCTCCAGTAGAGTCACCTCCGGAAGAAATACCAATTCCTGAAATTCCTATTCCTGTCAAAACCACTGAAAGTCGTTCTAGACCCAAAGATATTCCTTCTCCCTCTTTGAGAACGATTATATAACTTTTGCCAATTTTCTTCTCCCTAAACATCGTATTTCAACCCCGATGTTTAGTCAACCCCAGGGGGCTGTTACAGATAGTCTATGTAGGCATATCTGCTGACTCTGCTCACCTATTTCTGCACCTTCAGCACATCTACTCCTTCCCCTCCGCTCATCCTTCCATCCCAGTCAGTCTCAATCCATCATCCACACCAATCGGTCGTGTCGCCTCAAACAATTCTTTTTTTTAAAAACCCTTAAACCCTGAGGCTCGTAACAGATCGAAGAGGCGCGGGCGGCGCAGGTTGTAAATATATGATTTTTTTACATTTTATTTCATGCTTAAAAATTATGGTATGGCGGCGCCGGCGCCGTACGCGCCATCTTAGAGAAATCGCCATATAAACGCCTCCTAAGTAACCAACTATAGACCTCATATATATAGAAGGGCTTCTAACAAGGCTCTCTAGCAATTCACAAGAGAGTAATATCTAGTCACAAATGGCTCAAATGAACCAGTCAAATTGTATGCAAATTAATATCTCGTAAGTATGCCTTATTAAATTTATAACTGTAACGAATCAGGTCTATTATGGTCTCATTGTGATCTATATCAGTGTCAGGCACAAGACACAATGGTAGGTATAGTAATGTTTTTCTCATAGTCGATACAGCGCCGACGCGCGACGTCGAGTTATTGTGTGATAATGCTGATTAAGTACACTTACAGGCTTTTAGTAGGCACGCGCACTGAACGATTCCAATCTAGACTGTTAAGTGACGTATCAGACGATGATCCAGACTAGTGATGTAACAAATGTAAATTTTTGAACATTCGCGAATGCGAATGCGAATATCTGCTTTCGATATTCGCGAATGCGAATGCGAATATTCCGTTTTTTTTATTTGAACTTAATTTTCTAGGCGTGATCCATTTGCATCTTTCTCCGAAAACTACCGAGTTGATTAGAACTCAAATGATTAAAGTTTCACCCCGCTAGAAGATCGTTCAATTATAAGGTACAAAGGCAATTTTCACCTTTATAAAAAATCACACTCGAAATGAAACGGTAGATTGGCAGTAGAAATCTCAAAATAGGTTTTAAGCGTTTACTCACTTAGAATTCACTATTTTTGATGCCCAACTCTTGATCACATATTTGCAATTTGGGAAATGCCGGAATTACGTTTGGTTCGAGCATAGGTTTGCCCTATGCGTTTAATTAAAAGTACACAAAATTATGTGGAAAATGTGAAGTTTTAAAAAATATTGGCTAAACAATATTAAAAAATATACATTTCATTTAATCAAAAATAAGCAAAGCAAACATTCCTTCCCCCCCCCCCCTTTAACCCCCTCTAGAGCTTACGTAGTACCCTTATAGGACCAGTGCCAAAGCCGTTGAAATTGGTCAAAAGTAAAAAAAATGAGTAACAGGATGTAACCTATTGGGAAAGGAAGAAATCATACAAATAATAAATTTACGGGGGATCTGAGTTCGGGAAGAGGTTGAGAGGGGCTTTAAAGGGTAAAAACCGGCCAAATGCGAGTCGGACTCGCGTACCCCTTCCCGTACCATTAGGTAAAAAATGCCAAAAAAATCTGGTCTGTTTTATAAAAGCCTCACTTAAATATTTAATTGTTTTATTGTAGCCACATATTACGCCCAACGCCATCTCTTGGACCGAATGGTAACTAAACTTACGTCGAATGTATTGGCACCCACTTAAATATTTATTTTATTCTGTTTTTTAGTATTTGTTGTTGTAGCGGCAACAGAAATACATCATCTGTGAAAATTTCAACTGTGTAACTATTACGGTTCGTGAGATACAGCCTGGTGACAGACGGACGGACGGACGGACGAACGGACGGACGGACGGACGGACGGACGGACAGCGAAGTCTCAGTAATAGGGTCCCGTTTTACCCTTTGGGTACGGAACCCTAAAAAACGGTTTATCGCAATTTCCAGAAAAAAACAAGTCCCTTAAAAAAAGTTAATGGCACCCTAATTTTCAATCGAAAAATCTCACATCAGTAAACCTGCTTTTTTCAAAAATCTAGATGTGCGTTTTGTTTGTTGAAATCTCTACTTTTTGATGGTGAAAAAATATACATAAATTTTAGGTCAAAATTTCTAGAAAAACTGAAAAAACTCAAATTCGATTTTTTATTGTGTAAGATATTTTTATATTATGTAAGATATTGTGCTCTTTAAAAAAAAATACATTTTATTTACCTACTTGAAAAACTTAAGATTTGATTTTGATTTTATTTACTTGAAGAACTAAAAAATTGCAAATCGGAATAAATTGCTATAATTATAACCAAATAAGATATTGACACCTACAATATTTTTGGAAAGTTAAAGATATTTTTTAATTATATTGGTAGGTACCTTTTCATTTATATTTTATGATAATTTTTATATCTGAATGGCCTAAGGAAAATTTTAGCCCATAGATAATTTCATAATTTCATTTAGGTAGATAATTTCATAGAGAAGTGAGAGATAGTACCTAATAGTAATATATATATCGATTTTAAATTTTTTTACGTTATCAATGTTACATGGAATGTTACGTTTTTCAAGTAATTAAAGTGATTTTTTATTTATAAATACATACTATAAATAGCTCAATATTTTACATAATATTACGAAAATCGAATTTAAGTTATTCAGTTTATTTTTTGAGAAATTTTGCCTTCGTAATACCTAGGTACCTTTATATTTGTACCTTTATATTTTTTACACCATCAGAAAGTAGAAATTTCAACGAACGAAACGCACATTGAGTTAACTTAGGTTTCGCAATACAATTAAAATAAGTAGAGAAAATCAATTATTCTCTTTGATAAAAAAACAACGAATGGATTTTGTTAAATTATTCATAATTTTTTCTGGTGTAAATATTCGCAAAACATTCGCATAAATTTTGCGAATGCGAATGCGAATATGGAAAAATGATGCGAATATTCGCGAATGCGAATTCGAATGCGAATATTCGTTACATCACTAATCCAGACAATACATGTTGTGACTTTGCGACTCCTCAAACGTTCAATAACGTTCCAGATCCGGTTACACTTTTTTTTTGCGATTAGTCCTCAAAGATAACAACGCACTTATAAGTTGTGGTTGTGACCGAATCATAATGGGCCACTTCCTAACAGTTTCTAAGTCTACACTACTTTCAACATTAATCTAATCTAACAGGACTAACTATCGCTAACTGTCCCTGTTGCAGTCCTTATTAGTATAAACAAACAGACCCATACAGATCTTCATTCTTTCTGCTCACTAGACGCACCATTCCAGTCCTAATTTAAGTTTTGTTCTGTGTCCATTAGTTGTCATGTGCGGCAACGGAGGGATGGTGATGTATACTCGTTTGCTATCTTATGTCTTTTAAAATTAAAAATTAACAGCTGTCGACAAGATCTAGATTCCATACAAATTCCATTTGTTTTCACGATTGCAATAACCCTCTATGAATTTACCGGCAGGCAATGTGGCAACCTAATGGTTAACACTCAGGGCCTCCTGGCCGCATGAGTTACGAAAGGAGACCGATAAATGCATTAGTCATTCTACTTTCTTTACCTAGTTGTCAACGGAATGTGGATGGTACCATTTCGTCATGGAATCAGTAACAGTTTACCGTCTCGCAAGTTTTACTTCATACAGAATAATGCATCCTTCCGAGCCTTCAGCTTACGTCAAAGGCAAATAGGATGTCGCGTATCTGTATGGAATGCGGGATTTCGCCGTAACTACTTTTTCTGTACATTAAGGTAAGGCGCGGTTCTATTGCGAAGGTACAGTCAGCGTCATATAGTACGTAGCAGTCATGATTACCAAATACTTGGAAACATTCATTATGACCATTAAGAACGGCTCAACCAAAGCGATCAAATTGTTCAGACCATCTACCGTGTACAAATATACCGGAGCACTCACAACACCGAATACTTGATAACACCCAAGTCGGCATTAATACCGTGACAACCACAACGCCACTGGTTGCCTAACAGCCAAAGTGTTCAAAATTATGAAGCAACCAAAGTATTCAAAAATATGTAGCACCCAAGTAGCCAAAATTATAGCAACACATAATAAAAATGGACATTAAATGACATGCGATAAAGTTCATTGTGCATCATTTCTTCCGATAAGTAAATTGATTAATTCAATGTCAAGTGCAAGTCATGTATGTCAAATGAAGTGGTGCTTCAATGCTTGCTTAAGGCTTGCTTTGATATATTTAATACAAAAGCCATCACATCCATAGAGATATTACAATAGAGTGGGTGAGCCATACCCATACATTGCAATCGCCCCCGGTTAGAAAGAGAAACAACGATAAGTATAAGTAATTACCTATCTCTCTCCAATCGCGATGATCCAGAAAGAGAAAGGTGATTACTAAAGATTTCGTCTCTTTTTATCCAAAAGACGCTCTGAAGCTTGGCTTCTGCCCTCTATTGTAATATCTCTATGATCACATCGGATACAGTTATGCATCAATAGATATTATTTCAAATTGACATTGATTTGAATTATAGATATTGACATACAGTCAGCGTCAAATAGTTAGAGACAATCAGGGTATTCAAATAAATAGACGCAACCAAAAAGTCGATAATATCGGTACAAGCAAAGTTTCCTTATTGTTGACAACAATATAGTCGCTCAAATGGCCGAGACGTTTAAAATGTCATATACATCGGGTCAGTCATAACACCATAAACATAGTTACAGTCATCTCGTCAATGGTATCCAAGCATTCAAAGCGTTCAAAAATATGGAACATTAGAAAAATAAACTACAATAAACTAAACCTAATGTTATTGGCATGTCGTTCTATTATCTATCATTGTATGTCAATATCTATAATTCAAATCAATGTCAATTTGAAATAATATCTATTGATGCATAACTGTATCCGATGTGATCATAGAGATATTACAATAGAGGGCAGAAGCCAGGCTTCAGAGCGTCTTTTGGATAAAAAGAGACGAAATCTTTAGTAATCACCTTTCTCTTTCTGGATCATCGCGATTGGAGAGAGATAGGTAATTACTTATACTTATCGTTGTTTCTCTTTCTAACCGGGGGCGATTGCAATGTATGGGTATGGCTCACCCACTCTATTGTAATATCTCTATGGATGTGATGGCTTTTGTATTAAATATATCAAAGCAAGCCTTAAGCAAGCATTGAAGCACCACTTCATTTGACATACATGACTTGCACTTGACATTGAATTAATCAATTTACTTATCGGAAGAAATGATCCACAATGAACTTTATCGCATGTCATTTAATGTCCATTTTTATTATGTGTTGCTATAATTTTGGCTACTTGGGTGCTACATATTTTTGAATACTTTGGTTGCTTCATAATTTTGAACACTTTGGCTGTTAGGCAACCAGTGGCGTTGTGGTTGTCACGGTATTAATGCCGACTTGGGTATTATCAAGTATTCGGTGTTGTGAGTGCTCCGGTATATTTGTACACGGTAGATGGTCTGAACAATTTGATCGCTTTGGTTGAGCCGTTCTTAATGGTCATAATGAATGTTTCCAAGTATTTGGTAATCATGACTGCTACGTACTATATGACGCTGACTGTACAATGATAGATAATAGAACGACATGCCAATAACATTAGGTTTAGTTTATTGTAGTTTATTTTTCTAATGTTCCATATTTTTGAACGCTTTGAATGCTTGGATACCATTGACGAGATGACTGTAACTATGTTTATGGTGTTATGACTGACCCGATGTATATGACATTTTAAACGTCTCGGCCATTTGAGCGACTATATTGTTGTCAACAATAAGGAAACTTTGCTTGTACCGATATTATCGACTTTTTGGTTGCGTCTATTTATTTGAATACCCTGATTGTCTCTAACTATTTGACGCTGACTGTACATGCACGGATATGCGACGCTTTCTACATACGTAGACAGTTTGGTAGGCTGCGTCTGGCAACATTTCCCCTATAGCATTTGTTATGCATGATAGATTAATCCACGATTGTAGAATGTGTACTCTCTTTTCTGATCTACCTTACGCTAACGCTGTAAATCTTTCCCTGAATGCTGCTTGTATAGTGTACCTACGCAACGTTAACCTACTTCATCGATACGTAGTGTGATCAGGCCGTGTAGATTGGAATTATGTTATTTCGTATTGTTTAAAGAGGTTGTGCCAGAACTTTTGGATCTTTTCTAACAGAAGTACACACACATTCAACACACTAGCAAAAGGTGGGTCAGCTGCACCTCCCCCGGACCCTCGGATAAAGTACCTACCTACAGTTGTTATATCCTTTACAAAATCTGCTTCGAAAATCCGAATTAATTGTCCTCTCCCTTATATCGGGTATTCAGGACCTTTGCGCCTTCTAGATCAGTAGCTAAGTAGCTACGCCCATGCATAATGTTCAACTTTAGACAAGTTAACATTATATACGCTACATTACTTTGACGTTTAATTGAACGGATAGTGTTCTCTGCAATGACACCACGCCCTTATGCTAAGAGTATCTTTGCTCTGTGGTTATGTGGGTAACAAAACAAGGATCTAAGCATGTAATTACCATAGTGATGCGTTTCCGTATCCACATAGAATGGATAGGAATGGATCCACATGAATGGATGAATAGAATGGAAGTAACAGTACGATATTATTCATACCTAGTATATTATTCGATCGGCGTGTGTGATGTTTGACATACCTACTGATTTCCTTTTGATATGCTTTTGTTTTTTGACCTACTTGGTTGGTACATGTGTGCCCGGAGAAATTTTATTGCGATCGGTGAATGCATTTTCATTTTCAGGACTAAGTAGGAAGGTTCAGAACGCATTATGTCTAAGTTACCATTGTTGCGATTTGCTACAAGAAACCCTAGTGAGATGGTAAATGTATTGGGCTTATCTTCGAACTATAGTTTCCTGATATTGATCTAAGACAAGACCTTTGGAAAAAGAAAACCTCTTTTACTTTTGACGCACATGTTTTACGTGACCTTTCTAGGTGTGGCGCTAGCCGCTTATTAAATCGAACAGTTCTCGGTAACTGCACGTGAGTTTGATGCACGCCATGCATTGTTTGTATCCGTCTCGAGAATTATAAATAGAGCCGTAAGTAAATACCGTCACGTGTGATTAACGGTCAGGCTTACGCATGACGCTGGCTCCTAATAGTTCTAACTGTTTATATGGCATCCTTTGAATATACATACATATATTATGCTGTTCGTACGAGTCTGGCGGCCGGTACTGGTTTCCGTATAAATCATCGCACGGTAATTAATTTTACGAGTGGTATGATAGCTACTGACTCTTAGTCTACGGTCGAAATTGTCCTGTAAATTAATTTTTGTTGACACTTTGTTTGAAACTGTTAATACATTAAATATATCTTATTTTCCTCCTCACCATGAAATTTTATCAAAGGTACAAAGTTTTTTCTTATTGATACAGATTGTTGTAGGTATTTGTATCTTAGTAGACCAGAGTTCTGTAGGAGCTTCTGCTCAGCGTACTTAGATACTTGAAAATTTTGTGTTGTACTGTACCTACAATGTATTCGACGTCGAACCGATACCACGCTCCTCTAGGCCCCAGGCCCCAGCGGGAATGCGGGATGCGGCTTCCTCATAAATTCGGAACAGCCCCCTCATTATGAACTCTTAATTCCAGACAGTTTACGTTCAGTTCAGTGTGTGACAGAGACAGCGCCTTATTACCTGTAAAGCGCTGTCTCTGACACCCCACGCTGTGAACGTGAACTGCCTGGAATTAAGAGTTCATAATAAGGCCCCAGTTCTATTCTACGCGACGCGACACACAAAATAAAAAATGTGACAGGCTACGGGCAAAAGTTTGACAATAACGGTCAACCAACTAATATCATTTCACTATATTTATCGATTATATCTTTTTATTTATTTATTTATAAGTTCACCAACGGTTCATACATCTTAGTAAATCTAAAACTAAAACTTATGACAAACAACCAATAGATGTACTACCACTTAAAGGTAAACATCGCATGCACTAAAAATATTAACGTGGAAAAGAGACAATCTTATTAAAACTAAATTAACTATAAGCCAAAGACACAAGTGTGGTTTTAAGAAATACATACAGCTTATAATTCAAACTACTATTACTACTACTACTACTACAAGTGAGGTTTTTTAAAAAATACAGCATATGATAGATACAGAAGCACTTAAGATAACAAAAAGCCTAAAACACATAACATATATATAAATACCCTCCTTTTTGAAAGTGGTTAGGTAAAATTATGAGACATTAGCACATAATGATATTGCCTTTTTGAAAGCAGGAAGAGACATATTGAAAATATCGACATCGACATTACCATCACCATCCGTGGATACACTACATTTATTGTATAGCATAGTTAACCTTCTAATAGGAGAGTTAGATCCCAACTTAGTTTTACGTCGGGGGGGTGCGAAGAGTAAAGTTTGTTTCCTGGGCATATTACGGGGAATTCTAAACTGAATTTTAGAGAGGAGACGCGGGCAATTAATATGGTAATTTACTAATTTGTACAAGAAGACCATGTCACTAACGTCCCTCCGAGTATTCAAATTTAACATTTTAAAGTAATCTAGAGACGCATTATAAGAATACTCATCTTGTCTATGTTTTCCTGATGAAAACTCGAGATGTCTTACAAATCTCTTCTGCACCCGTTCTATGCGAAGCATGTGCGTTGCAAAGTGGGGACGCCATACAACACACCCATATTCTAATATAGTCCTTACAAGCGAGTTGTACATAATTATTTTTGTAGAAGTTTTTTTAAAAAATCTTGTATACCTAATAATAAAACCCAACATTCTTGAGGCTTTTTTTACTATTGAATCTATGTGTGGTATAAAAGTAAGCTTAGAATCTATAGTTATTCCCAGATCTTTGATGGTCCCTGTCTCACAAATTTGCTTGTCATTAATAAAATAAACTGATGGGATAAAATTATTTTTCCTAGTGAATTTGATGTGTAAGCATTTTGCTACATTAAGTTCCATGTTATTAGTCTCGCACCAACTTACCAGTGCGTTTATGTCTTGCTGAAAGTATGCTACATCATCCAAACTCTCAACTACTTTATACAATTTTAAGTCATCCGCAAACAACAAGGGAGTGGAATGACTGAAGCAAGCTGGCAGGTCATTGATAAACATGTTAAATAAAATCGGCCCGAGATGCGATCCTTGCGGTACGCCAGACGATATGCTACACGAATTAGAATTAAAACCATTAACCACAACCAAAAATGAGCGATTATTTAAATAAGATCGAAGCCAATCCAAGAGAGCACCTGAAATTCCATATGAATTTAGTTTCGTGAGTAAGATCTTGTGATGAACTTTATCAAAAGCCTTTGCAAAATCGGCATAAATGGCATCGACCTGCTTCTTATCATCTACGGATTCGATTAAATCTTCAACGTAAGACGCCAGATTAGTATTAATGGAGCGACCTCTGAGAAAACCATTTTGTTCATCGCAAACATACTTCTCAAAATGTTTTTGTATAATGGGGCATACTAACGATTCAAATATTTTTGCCAAACTTGACAGAATAGAAATCGGTCGATAATTGCTTACAAGATGAATATCTCCTGATTTGTGGATTGGCACAACCTTTGCCGTCTTCCACCTCGAAGGGAAAACACCCAATCTGAGAGAAGTATTAAAAATAAAGTGTAATGGTGTGACTAGATTGTCAGCACATTTTCTAATAAAGAAGGGTGGAATATAATCAGGTCCTGCTCCTTTATTTCGATTTAATGTATTTAAGGATTTTAGAATTGCATCTCTAGTTATATATACTGATGTGAGTGCCTCGTTAAATACATTACTAATTTGGTTTGTACAGGGATTATCCAAAGAATTATTGTATATACGGTCATAACCGTCACTATTAAAGACTGACATAAACTGGGAAGCAAACATATTACAAATATCTAACCCATCTGAACATTCGGTTACGCCGTCTGTAAAGGTGCCAGGATACGAACTACTACCACCGCGTCTTTCCTTCACAAATGACCAGAAAAATTTGGGATCTGTGCATATTCTGTTTTCGGCCAAATTTATATAATTATGATAGCATTCCGTGGTAATTTTAGCACAACGCTCAGTTAATAATTGTAACGATATTAAATCTAGAGGATTACTATATTTTTTAAATTTTACTCTGTATTTATTTCTTTCCTTCAAACGTTTGATTAATAGAGGTGAAAACCACTGCGGATATTTATTATTATTTTTAGTAGTTGATGTAGGTACAAATTTATTTATAGCATCACAAAGAACGGAATAAAATATGTCTACTAATTTATTTACGTCACTCTCTTCAGCGAATAATTCAACCCAATCAATTGTAGTCAAATAGGCGTTAATTATATCATAGTCTGCTCTGTAAAAATTATATCTGATAAACTGTTCGTTATAGGGCAATTTATTTTCGCATGCAAATTTTATAGTTATGTGTAAAGGAGGATGTAGTGGATCCACGGAAGATAGGACGTCAACTGCATTGGATACAGTACATGGAGATGAAAAGTCTAAAAGGACTAAATCCAAGATCCTATTCATACTATTACTAATATTGTTGTATTGCTGATAGTTATTTAAGTTAAGGAAATCCAAAAAATACTGATTAAGCGGAGAAGTGTGGTAAGTGTCACATTTTTTTGCCAACTCCCAGTCAATATTACTCAGGTTGAAATCACCCACAATGCATTTTTGACTGACGAATTGTTCATTTATATTTGAAAGATTGTCTAAAAAAGCTTCAAGAGTAGATTTCAGCACTGGAGGTGGCAAATAAACTACACAGAACGCAATTACGTTAGGCTTAGTTGGAGTGCCAATATCTACAGAAATCCATAGGTCTTCACTGTCGGTCTCAAATGAAGACAGCCGCTTAGACCTTAACAATTTTGAGATAGCTATAAGAACTCCCCCACCTTCTTTTTTAGCCCCTGACTCCCCTCTGTCTCTTCTATAGACCACATAGTTATCGTCAAAAAGTTCTGAATTTAAAATATTGTTGTTGAGCCAAGTCTCAGTTAAAATAATCAAATCATATCTGGAACAACTGAGGTTACAAAAAAAGGCTTGGGTTTTCGTTCTAAGACCCCGTACATTCTGATAATATATCGATAAACAATTTAAAGTGCTTTTCATCAATACAGAGTTAAAGGTATTAATATTATTTATTAAATTTATTCTTATAGAAAATGTAACTTTAGAAACAAGAAATATGTACTTCAGAGATTATTTTAAATTATTTAGACTCTCAAAGTTTTTTATTACAATATAATCAGAATCGTCGCTTTTTCTTACGAAGATTCGCCCTCCGCGAACCCAAACGTACTTGAAGCCCTTATCTTTAGCTGAAGCCCTTGCTGCAGCGTGTAAGGCTTTGTTGCTCGGAGATAGGTGATCAACAATGAAGATCGGCGATTTGGGGCCTTGCAAACCCAGATGAGTACTGTTCAGCTTGCTCTCGATTGGTTTTTTCTTATTGAAATTTATTGCTGCAGCCATAAACTGGTCCCTTATTTTTATATTGTTAAATTGTACTACAATAGATCTAGGTCTCACGCTGTTTCTATTTATTTTAGGTACGCGAGTGCAATGCTGGATGTTTTCCGTCTTAATCTCACAGTTAACTACGTTGCCCAGTTGCTGTATAATTTCAACTAGATTTTCGCTTTTTTTTTCCGGTAAGCACTGGATTTCAACGTTATTTGAACGCGCGTTTTGCTCCAATATATTCACACGTTGATTGAGATCATCGACATTAGATTTCAAGTTTTTGTTTTCAGTCTGCAGGTCGGCAATATCCTGTTTTCTCTCAATATTATCTTTGGATAGGATTTCAAGTTGTGAGTTAATGTTTTCTACTGAGGCTTTCAGGCCTTTTATCTCTTGATTGATTGATTGCAGTTGAGGGCCAAGAACAGAAAGTATAGTGTCATGTAATTTAGAAACTAGTGAGTCCGATTCAGTTTTAACAATTTTTTGCACAATGCTTTCAACGTCTCCAATATGTACCAGAGTAGCATCTACAGCGGCAGGCGGTGAGTGTACAGCAAGCCTCTTGGAGGGTCTCACAGTCACATTGGAGCTCGAGGCCGTAGTATTGGTAACACTGTTTCTCTGTGTGCGCCAAACTGTACTGCACGTAGAACACTCCCAGGATGGATTATTCAGAGTAGAGGAATCAATGTCACTCAAACATCCTAAGTGAAATTTTTTCGAACAAGTTTGGCATCTCAAAAAGTCATCACCAGCAATTATTTGTTTGCAACAGCCCCAATGATTTCCCTCATCAGACATGGCAGCAATTATGAGTAGCAATAATTTTTTTTATAAAAAAATATACTAAAAATATATATATATAATTAATGTGAAAAAATGAATTTTTAAGCTTTCAGTTATTAACAAAAAAAAAAAGAACTAAAAATAAGATATGTTGTAGGTGGAATCGATCTTGAGGTCGTCGCGTAGTAGCGTGAAGTCCAATAGGCCGATATACCACTCGACTGTGGCGGCTTCGGTATAAGCGTGCAAAAATGAACTTGGTATGGTAACTTATCATCCGTAGGAACACATGCACTTATGAGTTCAAAGTCCAATCTATTGTTTCCAACTTGTGTGTCGTTCGAGTGTTGAGTAAACAACGGAAGATTTTAAACTTTATTTCGTTATTTAGCACTTTTATAAACACTTCTTGGTCATAATTTTGTAATTGTTAATTTGGTTGGTATGTAACGAATATGCCGATGTAACTCAAGCTGCGAACACTTATGTAAATTCACACTTTTTTAATTTATTTCACTCAGAACAGCAAAAACACGTCCACTTCTTCGCACGCTCGCGCGTATCGCGCGTATCAATAGATAAGAAATTATTTTTTGTGTTAAAAATAGCTGCCGCGATATTTGGTAGAGTTATTTTGCGTTTATGACATAGAAGAAAAACCGCGTACCTATTTAGGTACTCGCTAAAATGGAACTTAAGAATTTTAAAATAAATCTAAAAGTTTTATTGTTAATTTAACATTGTTATCATGGTACAGCCTACGAGTTTCTAATCAATCATCATACTTTCTTGAGAATAACTAAGAATTCTATTATTAGGTAAATTGATTGATATTGATACGCCCACTTCATTGAATACTTTCCAGATATTGTTCAAGACAAGATTTATAGAGAACTTTATGAGTTACAGAGGCTTTTAGCCGTTCACTTGATAAAAAACTGAAAATGGGTTTCATAAATTATGTAAAATAAGAAAAATTTAAACTTTATAAAAATCACTTAGGGTGCCTAGTGGCATCATCTCGAAGCGAGGGTATCGCGAAAATTCACTCTTACTGCTCCCCTACATTCCCCAATGCCTAATTTCAACTTCTTCAACATTCAGTAACAGTTGATATTGTATGATACATAATATATACAGTACGCGACAGGTAGACATGGCATTCGGGGTATGAGGTGAGACGCGGGGGAATTGACACCCTGCAACCCGCACGTCACCTGCGCGCTCCTTAGTATTAGTAATGTACGAGCCCATCATAGATTAATGAGCCCATATCGACCGCGTTTATCGATTTTAATCTCACTCACATTGTGATTGTGATGAATAAAATATGTATTCTTATTCTATAACAACATAGTTGTAAATTTTCTTACTAGCTCATATCTTATCTACATAAAAATAACATTATATTTACTTGTCTGTCTATCAACAATATTAATTTTAGTGTAGTCATAAGTGCTAGGTACCACAATAGCCGAAACTGAATAAATCTGACTAATTTACATTTTACTTTTTAAATCTTTTTTTATTAATGCTACTTTTATTTTGTTGCGTGGAAAAATATCGATATAAACCTAACCTATGTGATGCCCCATCACTAGAAAAATGCCATCTCAACCTGTCGCGTACTATAGATGGTATTTTATTGCGGGGTAAAGTAGCCTATCTATATACTCTCCTAACTATGTCTTTACATAAAATATATATTATTAGATCGACTACTTTGTAACGTGAAAAAAGGACAAACAAACAAACATACCTTCGTATATATGTATCTATAATATATTATCACCCGGGGAAGTACCACCGCCCGCCACGGTACTTAGTACCATTCCTACCGTGTAATAATTGTTTTAAGAATAATTGTGTTCCGGATAGGAAGGTGTGGAGCCGGTTACACTTTTTTAGAGGCGACCATCTCAGTCCTCAGGGGTAGCAACGCATCTGTGGCCGAATAGAACGAGACTCATAAGTACTAACAATAACTAACTGGACTTTTACTAACATTAACTAACAGGACTAATTATCACTAACCGTCCCTGTCCTCACACTTATTAACAAACTAACCAACTAATGTTCTAACACCATCTACTAACTGGACTAACCATCCTAGTCTGAGTCTAGTTCTAGGTCGGTCACAGTTGTTATGGGCGGCAGCGGTAGGGTGGTGCTGCATGCTTGTTTGCTATCTTAATTCCATAAAAAAAAATGATAGAGGTCAAATGCATGACTCATTGAATCATTATGTGCATAATTTGGCCGAGTAACCGGTTTTGCTAATAAGTAGTTTTATTTGATCTACGCCGTCGCATGATCGTGTTGATATTGGATGTTGAATAGATCCCTAAAAGGCTGTTTATTTATGAATGTTCAATGCTGGAAATGCAGTTGCCGTACTAGTATGGCCGCCAATTGGATAGTCTATATTATATACGTATCTATGGACAGGAATGTCACGACTTTGTTTTTAGAAAAATAGTACTATATAGACAAACTTATTTTTTTTATTAAAATTAATGATGTACAAGCATGAAAATTCTAAGGGAAATTTAATCACTTGTTTTGGAACGGAATACCGTACCGTAACCTGCCTTTGTAATACTTTTTCTTTAACATGAAGTAGAGTTAGAGTGCCAAAGTATAAGTATGTTTTCTTGTTTTAAATCGTCACGGCTTACTAATTTAACACAACAACAAATCAAGGCCAGTACACATTACTTTATATTATGTACTTTTCTATAACAGTAGGTACTAGGTACCTACCTACCTCATAGTTAGTTAAATATGTTGTTAAGTAGTTTCGTATGTGTATAATAATTGTTTTAACATTATTCCTAATTACGCCACTAATTTCGTTCTTTATCGGTTTCACATGTTACCTTACGGTGGAATTTACACGGCGAAAGAGTAGAACAGGATAAAGAAACATGCTGCTATATGATTATCCTATTTACAAGGAATTGCCTTACATTAGTCAGTTACCTTATCACGTACAATACAAACTTCATTATCAACGCAAGGGCCGTGTTTATTAGGCGGCCTGTCATCAACAGAGCGCGTTTCGGCGTCGGCGTCGGTCGGTCTACATCGCGTCTCGGCGCAATTCAGCTCGCCTTGTCTGTGAGCTGACCGGAATATGTCCTGATTGTTACTCCAGGCACGTTTCTACTGACTTTTTTACAACTGTAAATCTCGTAATAAAACATTGGGAATATTTGACCGGAGTCAAAGTGTACAGACGATGCACTTTGATGTACTCAAACGCCAATTATTTCTGGACACAGCCTATAAAAATCAGTTTAATAAATAATGTTGCAAATGCTTTAGGTCGGTTATAAATTATTGACACTATGAATATCACACAGGGCAGTAGTCTACCTTGCTCCCATAACTATGAGTATGAACGCGAGCCATGCCAAAATCCTTTGCAGTCTCGTACGGCAAATGAATACCTATGCGTGCGTCGGGCATTTTGAACACGCGCCAATTCCCCGCGACGGTCGAGGCTTATCGGGTAGTATAGCGTCATGGGTACAGGAGGTTTTGAGAAAGACTTTGAAATAAAGAACTGTGTACTATGTGTGTAGTATTTCTAATAGGAAATAGTAATATAAAAAAGTTAGTAGTTGCAATACCGTCGTTCGTTAACTTTAGTGACGATTAGTGATGCCTTATCGTCCAAAAAAGATGGAAGAAAGAAAGTGTCTCTTAACTGCATGACGACGACGACGACGAATCCTTTAGCGGCTGTCTCAAAGTAGACAGACGGTGGTTAATAAATAAGACAAAACCATTGATACGACTTTACTTTGCAAGAAATATAGGTAGTAGAACATGACATGGGATTGAGATTAGCAAAGTTTCGGCCACGGGATTAAAGTTCTGTAAATAAAGTAAATAAACTTGTTAGTAAGATGCGGATAGTGAATTCTGGTCATCATAGTACTGCCGCGCTAACAATAAGAGCAGTAAGTAGATTTTTTTCAAAAATGAGTTAAGTACATATCCTGAATCGCCACGTCATGCTCTATTAACTGGTCTTACTCCCGTTTTTCTATCTTCACTGGAACCTAAAAATATCATTAAGCTTAACAGCAGTAAGACTATAAAATGATGTCTTTTCCTTAGCTTATAAGTAGGAAATATACTTAAGTACCTCACGATAATTAATATGTACCTCCGAAATCTTTGTTATTATTGCTTAGAATAACCGCAGTAAGTACATTAGTTACAGCTTTAATGCACATACAATATCTATGTTTTGTATGAAATTACGTTTCACAATGCAGCCAAAAAAAAATTAGATGTTAACTATATAGTATTAATCATTGTAGGTATATCATAAAAAAGATCATTATAGTGAGAAGTTATGTGGAGATTCCTCAGTATATATTATGATCCTTTTTATGATATATAATTATTAACACTATTTAGCTAACATCTTATTATTTTTTGACTCCAAAGTGAAATGTAATTTCATACAAAATATAGATATCGTATGTATGGAATACTTAGCATTAAAGCAGCAACTAAGGTACTTACTGCGGTTATTCTAAGCAATCAGTACAAAAAGATTTAACTCGTACTAGACATAATAGGAGTTTTCATCTTTTAAATATATTAAAATAGATAAATAGGAATTATTAACTATGTATCATGAAAGAAAAGAACTCCGTTTAAGCTACATATTGAAAAAATCGGACCTAAAAAAACTTACAAGCTAAAAGAGTAGTCAGTAAAAATGGAATCGAAAACTTTAACGCGATTTTCTCAGTTTCTGAAATTCCGACTTACTGCTCTTACTGTTAGCACGGCAGAGTAGTTTATTTAAAGTGACCAAACGTCCCGTTTTCCGGTTGTCTGTCCCGCTATCCCCAAAGATAGCTGCGGTACGCAAAAATGACATTATTTGCGAAATGGTAATGCATACGGGCGCTAATACAGTTGTAAATGTTCACAAAACCTGGAAAATGACTAAACCGAAACATGTCCCGTTTTGAGCCGTAAACAAAATGTCGCATTGGGTATATAATATGTACATAATATGTACAATCAGAGAATCAAACAATAGATAGGCCCCGCGCTTCCGAAAAAATGTTCGTGAGCCTAAAGTATGGTAGGCTCAAATCTTGTGTTTTTAAATCTCTGAGAACTATCATCTTTGCAGGTGCAATTGTATTGGATTGTGTATAAATTCTTCCGTTTGTTAATTACCGTATACCTGTTGTACAATAAAAATTTATGTTATTCAAGGCAATTGCAATTTTAACAACAATATTTTATATTATCTGCGCTAGAAAGTGAGGAATTGTCTATTTTAGGGTGCGTACAGATTATGTAACATGTTATATAACTTCTGTTTTATAACACGTCCACACTATCTAACATTACACATTATCTAACATTAGAGGCGACCATCTCAGTCCTCAGGGGTAGCAACGCATCTGTGACCGAATTAGAACGAGACTCATGCTAACAATAACTAACTGGACTATTACTAACATTAACTAACAGTACTAATTATCACTAACAGTCCCTGTCCTCACACTTATTAACAAACTAACCAACTAATATTCTATAATAGGGCCATTTTAATAGGCCACATTTGACAGTTCGTCAAAATTTTACAAAGTAACCTTGTAAGGGAGGCACTCCATATTATTTAATATTCCCTACTAGATATTGTTGAAATTTTTACACTTTTAAGTAAAGAACTGACGTCGTTACAAAGTCACGTCAGTGAACTCCTTTTCTTTTTAAACATGAGGGATGGTACCAAAAGAAACAGATAAGTAGATAAGTTGAATTCGAAAAGTCGAACTAATCGTCAAAAAGTATTTTACGATTACAAAATAAAATATATTTTAATGGGAACAGAATTAATTTTCTTACATTTTAGGCCAAAAAATATGTAATCATTTATTTAAATATATAACGTCTGGCTCAAAAGCCAGTATCCAGAAACGTGAAATGTTACAAAAAAATCATGATTTCATTTCGCGCCATTATTAGACGCATTATTTTTGTCGTTTTTTTAGTCATTGTTTGAACTGTGCGGTCATTAAAATAGTTTTTATAACAATCACATTCAATTTACAGATTCAAACATCTGTATGATTAATTAAATTAATCGATGTTTTTCAGCAGGTTACCCTCACTATAAAGCAAAGACAACCAGTTGTCAAATGTGGCCTATTAAAATGGCCTTACTTTAACACAATCTACTAACTGGAATAACCATCCTAGTCTGAGTCTAGTTCTAGGTCGGTCACAGTTGTTATGGGCGGCAGCGGAAGGGTGGTGCTGCATGCTCGTTTGCTATCTTAATTTCATAAAAAAATATAACAAGACACAATGTGTTTTTGTAAGACATATCGTCCACATTTATAAAACATGTTTTATAACATGTTTTGTTATATAGTCTCTACGCACCCTAAGATTTAAGATATTCATTTACTCTGCATTTACTACGCTCTCGCTTAAATTCATAACGCTTTCTTCACCATTATCAGCCAACTAAACCGATAAATAACTTGCGACCGGGTATCAAGACGTTATTAAATACGAGGCGGAATAGAAATCGTGATATTCATTAAAGTCCGATGAGATTTCTTCCGGAAACGATGAGTTCCCGGAGGACAGTGTCGTAAGGAGCCAAGTTACGATTGTTCCACATTCACAACTGTTGCACAATAGCTCGGAACAAATTTACATTCGCGTCAGTTGTGAATAATACGGAGACATTAATGCCAGACGCATTGTGACGCAGCCAGGATGAGCAGCTATGTTCTGTCAAGTGGATTGGTTTAATGTCAAGTTTAGATTTACTTATTTCACAAGTAACTTCCTTCCGCGACTTCGCATGCGTGGAATTAGGTTATATCACGAAACGGAAAAGGGTGAACATTTTTCATTTTCAGCCCCTTAGAGGTTGGTTTAAAAAAACAGGTAACCTATGTTTGACCTTGTGTCATGAACTATCTTCCTTCAAATAGAGCCGCTGGTTTAGGCATGAAAACGTTGCAAACAGATAGACAAATAGATTTATAGTTTATACCTAATATTAATAGCGGCAAACTAAGAACTAACCGGAACGGTCTCTTGATTTTAGGGCGACTGTGCTGTTTACTTTCAGATACATAACTTGCATACGTGGATATTAGGTTCAACTATAACTTCATCTTCTGCTTAATAATATTGTGATATATTTGTAAGTCTTGTTGTTGCAAGTATTCTAGACCTGCTGCTTGTTTTTTCTTGGGTTAAAATAAATACCTGATTGACCTCTCTTAATAAAAAATGTTAGTTATTTTCTAAGTTAATGAGTTATTGCTTTTGTTAAATATCACATGTACCTATTGCCTGTCCGTAGCACATACCTGGTTGATGGTTACTTTATATATTAGAATGTGAAGATTGTGTGGACAGTTAGTTCTGATGTCGTATCGTTTCCAACTAGTAACGGTGCTATTGTGAGCGGTGATGGACTGACAGACAGTCGTGAATAACGTATTGCCCCGTAACAAATGCGATTAGTTACAGGGCAATTTGTTAAAGGGCACTTTGTTTGGCTACTTTCTGAAGAGCTATGAGCGAATCTGTAGCATATACCAATTGGTTCGACCTATTAGTGGCCCAATGCAGAGGCCCCGATATTTCCTCGTAATTGAAAAGACTCAGAACGTACTTCACGATGTTGCACCCATTGCGAAATGCCGCGGTAGATTGTGGGTCACCCTTCGGAAGTATTTATGCCTTTTGACGGCCTCGCGGCTGGCACAATAGTCTTTATCATTATATTAACGTGCATCTAAAACCAAGAACACAAAAAATGCCATGTCGGCCTATATATGAGTTATATTCAACACAATTTGTGCTGTAAAAGTCACTCATGGTCATGTCGTTCATGTCACCTACTAATTGATAAAGTTAGCAGCTTTGAGTGTGTTTACGAATTTTACCACGGAGTGAGTATCAATGTCTTGATTAAGTAAGTACCCTAGGTTATACGGTTATCCTATCGATTAACCTTGTTGGAGACTTCTAGTCACAATTTGACCTAATGATCCTGGAGCCTGTAGCCGCATGTTGTGCAGTATGACCTAGATCATATTAATTCGGAGGCAGATGCTGGACGGCTGGACCCTTGAACGGTTCTATTGGGTTTAAGCCAGAATGCGTAGACAAAAGGTGTAATAATAAACTTTTTATTAACAACAAAATGCATGGATTGTGTGTCACGGATGGTCTCGTTACCTCTAAAATAAATAATTATTTGTGCCACTAGATCTGGGTTGTTATTTCCTATTTCCAGTTACGAATAAATTGTTCAAGTATTTTGTGCAATAATTGTGTATAGTGACTTTAGTAGAGGTACAGAATCTATGCGTGTTTAGCGAATTCATAGTTGTATTAGCTAAAATGATGACAGCTACTACTATTATAAATCGTGAGCATCTGTTACGTTACTTATAAAAACACAAAATGTAAACAGTATGACAAAATGTTTCGATAAGGTCATGATCGAACGCTCGTAAAATCTGCATATTATCATAATATCCAACAAAACGACGTGACCTGACCTACTACGTGAGTGCGTACCATGGAGCAATCTATGTTTCGTGGTGCGTACTACCAAGCAATAAAAAGTCTCACACCCTCATCCCGCCTCATTCTTAGATACGACATTCAAATAGCCACGTAAATAACAACGGAACATAAAATAGACAGTTCAATCATGTTTATGAGTCTCGCTTGTAAACTCAATTTCCCCTTACACAATGTGGAATATTTTCGTGTGTTCAGTTCAAACTATCAAGTCGTGAGATAAGTTCGGAATATAAAATTTCTTTTCTGTTGTATTAACATGGAATTCTTAATAGTTATGAAGGTCATTGGGACATTATGTTTTGAACATAAAAACCGGTATTGCCCAAATTGAACTCGTGTCTATTTATTTGTAGGTACATTTAGAAATAATTTATGTACTTATTTTGGTTTTCCAATTACATATTATGGATGGAGAAAAATGTACTTTCTCTTCATTTATTTCACTCATTTCTGTTTAGTACATGTTGTCTAAATAGCCATATATTTAGTTTCATTGAAATATCACAAAACCTCGCTAATGTAATTTGTATCTAATCATTAAATTATATCACCTACTTCTACCACCACTACTGTATCCATGTTATCGCAACACTAATGTACTGAATTCTTTTCCACTGCCAGTTCTACATTTTGCGTCGGGTAAAGTTAAAAGCCTCATTGTGTGCTAAACACTTACTCGTATATAACTACTTTGACACTTACTTGCACTTATTGCGATGTCTTGTGTTGCTTGCGTAAGTGTTTACCACGTTTTTACAGTTGATCGCTTCTCATATTATCTGTATTGTATCGTTTGTTTTATAAATTTTCGCGCGATATTAAACAACCTTCGCTCTGGCGAATCTCTTACTTTATCTTTTCCAATTCACCATTCTGGTTTTGTCTCTCAGTCTTTCACGATACTACCAATTCGACTCTGGAACGCCTTACCCTGTGACCTCAGAAAATTGTGCTCTAAACCTTCCTTTAAGAAAAAAGTATTTGATCACCTTCTGAATATGCTTAACCAATAAATTAAATAATTTTCTGATCTTATTTCTACGTTGCTTAAGTATTTATTATATGACATATTTATTGAAGTAGTATTTATGCTGTATCATCTGCTCATGTCTTAAATATATAAATAAATATATATATATATATGATAAATATATGTAATAAATCTATATAATATTATATTCACGTCTTATTTTATCTTTATTTATTTATTTTTATTTTAATGTTTACCAAAACCGCATTCGTTGTTCTCTGCACATCCCGAAGTCCGTCCGTCCGTCCGTCCATCCTTCTATCCGTCCGTCCATCCGTCCGTCCGTCCGTCCGTCTGTCACCAGGCTGAATCTCATGAACCGTAATAGTTACACAGTTGAAATTTTCACAGATGATGTATTTCTGTTGCCGCTACAACAACAAATATAATAAAAAACAGGATAAAATAAATATTTAAGTGGGCGCCCATACTTTGGACGCCTCAGTAGTTAGTTAGATAATTTAGTTACCATTCGGTCCAAGAGATGGCGTTGTACGTAATATGTGGCTACAATAAAACAATTAAATATTTAAGTGAGGCTTTCATACAACAGACCAAATTTTTTTTTGGCGTTTTTATACATAATGGTACGAAACCCTTCGTGCGCGAGTCCGACTCGCACTTGGCCGGTTTTCGATTATACCTAGTGTTAAAAATAGTGAATACGGATTTAGAATCTAAATAAGACTAACTGTAATAATTATGCTGGGTCATGGATCTGTTTAAGAAATTCTAGCCCGACCAACTCTTAACTTCTGTAAATCTCCACTTCATTAGAGCCTTAATCATTTGACAATCTGGGGGCACAGCAGTGCCCCCGCCAAGTCGAGCGCGAAGCAACACTGCCGTACCATCCATTTCTGGAACCATTTCGCCGCATTTTCCGGCTCATATTTGAGAACCTCTGGCTAGGATTAGAACGCTGAAATTATCGTCATCTAATAAGCTATACTCGCACACTAGAAATTCAAAATTTCAAGTCGGTAGATCATTTAGTTCCGAAGTTAAGCTAATGCAAAGTTTCGCATTTTCGACACTGACTGACTGACTGACTGACTCAGGATCATCAAAATAGAACTGGTACTTCCCATAGACCTAGAGCGCTGAAATTTGGCACAGAGGTAGAGGTTAACGCCCACATTAAGGAAAAACTATCAAAACAGGGATCTTAGAAGGTCTGGAGTGAGGTGACCCTGATGAGATATCGGTAGAGCACAGCCAAACTATTGGCGGTATCGATCAATCAAGCCAAATAAGAATGTCTAGTAACTTAATCAGTCCACCTCAGCTTTCTGCCAGAGACGCCGTAAGCGGGCGTGCAAGCCGTGCGCCGTAAGCGGGCGCGTAAAGCGTGCGCCGCACGCGGGCGTCACGCATGGGGAGCGGCAAATGGAACACGGTGGGGCGTCATAAAAGTAAATCTGTGTGAGATTTGTATTGAACGATAGGGGGCGGGGGGTGTAGAGCGGTTTTGCACACGAGCGCCCACACAGCTTACGGCGCCCTTGTATTCTACAAAAAGAAGTGAAATCCCACCAAAAACAAGTCTAAGGTTCCCTACTTGCTATGTCTTATTATTATATTTAATGTTATGTGACTTGGCCGGTAACTTGTACCAACTAACGTGTAAAAAATGTTCAACGGCCAGTCATATAACATTAAATGTAATAATAAGAAATGGCAAGTAAGGAAACCTTAGACTTGGCTCAACTTGGTCTAGAGATTTCATTACTTTTTAGAGATAAACAAGCAGCTCTATCGAGACTTTGCTATTTTTTTACAGAATGTTTTTGGTGGGATTCAGTTTACTTTGATGAAGTATTTACTTACAAGTTGCAGTCGGTAATAATAAAATTCCTTGTTCCAGTCCGTCGCCGCCATGTTTAACTTCATGAAGAAGTCTGGCGTCCTGGCGGGCGGTGACTCCGGCGGCTACGAGGAACGGGACGGAGAGAAAGAGAGACGAAAGAGAGAGAAGAAGGAGCGCAAAGAAAGGGAGAAACGCGAGCGGATAGCTGCTGGGCTTGAGGAACCGTTGAGATTGGAAGAGGTAAGATCAATACTAACCGAGTGAAGGAACTCCTACATTACGCTCTGTTTGACATTAAAAACAAGTAAAAAACACGTGCTTGAAGCACAAAACTTCATGAAGAAGCGACAAAAGAACAATATAAATTATTAAATTAAGCCTCATATACATATGTAATACAAAGACTTATTTCGTTACCATCAGATGATTGGTCATTACCATCCTCAGCGTAAAATTTCAAAGGTCTATAACTCCAAAAGTTATGGGTGCAATTTATTTAAAAATGGTGAAATTGCATAACTCTTCGAATATTTTGATCCTAGCGCCCTATTTTTAAAATCTAAAAAATTCTCTGTTTTTCCTCCGATTTACACGAACTCATAGAATCACCCTAAAATCACACTTGGTAACAAATCTAACTTGGTACTCGTAACTTCTTTATAAGAAAAATAACGGTAAACCGTAAAATAGCCAAGTTATTTTTACATTGCGACTCCAGTACTCCAGAGTCTGAACAGGGTTTGGTTTCCGCACCATCATTACCATCAGACTTTGAGAGTTCGGAGCCCAGTAGTGGGACAGAAATGGGTTGCGATGACGATGTTGATGAAGCTAACAGTGTGAGGTTTATGGAAAAATTGTTACAGTCTACAGTAGCCGGCAATTGAACTGTTGCCAAAACTGAAAAATACAAGCCGAGAGCGAAAAGTTATTGTTTTGAAAGGAAAGATAGAACTCGTGGCATTTTAGCTTAGAGAGGCCCATTTACTATGTTTCCACTGGAGGATGTGTTTTGCAAAAAATTACGTTACATTCTTGTTTCAGTTCTTATTTCCCACATAAGTAACATGGTTAGGGATTGAATATTAAGGAAGATCTCAACCATGTTATACCACCAATATGTTGTTTCATAATTTATATTATGGTTCTTGTGCAGCCTTCGATATTTAGTAGTGTGCTAATGAACAGTACAATAGACAGTCACAGTAACAAAAAAATCTGGATCTATTTTCACTTATTAAATTTTTATGTGTATAGACTTTAACGTTCTATCTTGTGGTTCTTTTCTTTTAACTTTGTGAACTGTTAACTTCGTGAAATAACCAAAACCATCGTTTTGGTAACGTAGGTATATTATACGTAACGTAATCTATTATGTTTTTCTCCGTATTGTTCTGCTGTATCACACTAAAGTTTATCCTATACCGTATGTACAATAATATCTTTCACGTAGGACCTTGTTTTACCTACCAATGGCTGTAAAATACCTGCTACATGCTTTGCGAGCTCGTACGTCGGCGAATCAATTTGACTGACAATAGGTCTCAACGGAACGCCTTGTTTATGAATCTTTGGTAGTCCGTAAAACTTAGGTGGTTGTATTAAACGCGGTCTAAGTAGGTGTCTTCTCCCATAACCTCTCGACATTCCTCAATAAGCTTTTTCGTTTGTCGTGTCACTCTTGCAGTAGGGTCGTAATTAACCTGCATGTATGTAGACGAATCCGATAATATATTCGTGACTTTAGATTTATACTCTGTGACATCTAACACAACCGTCGCATTTCCCTTATCCGATTTTAAAATTATAATATTATCATTTTTACGTAGGTTTTTTAAGGCTGTAAATTCTTTCCATGTAATATTGGGCACCGGAGGTTTCGCCTGCCTAAAGCCGCGTTTCCACTAGGCAACATTTGCCGCGCGACATGACGCGCAACATGTTGTCCAACATGTTGAAATTCAGCGTGGAACTTTTGTTTAACAACGTTGTCTGTCTACGCATCATTTGTCACTCGTCGACAACATATAATTTTATCGAAAAAAAAGAAAAGAAATAAACCACGTTGGTGGGTTAAAAATATTTACAAAATAAAGAAAATGTATTCAGTGATCTCCGTGTGGTTGATGGATCTTTTACGAATTTTACCCGAATGAACAAAACAGATTTTGAGATACTATTACAAAAAATTGAACCCATAATATCCAAGCAAGATACAAAATGCAACCAGTGCTTCTCTCAGTTTGGCTGATACACTTCGATATTTGGCAACCGGAAATTCGTATACTTCACTGTCTTAAACATTCAAAATATCAAGACAATTAATTAGTAAAATTGTACCAGAAGTTTGCAGAGCACTGATTCACAGTTTAAAAGATTATGTAAGGGTAAGTAGGTACATGTAAAGTAAAAGATTTGATACATTAAATATTAAGCTCTATTCAAATAATCAACTTCGCTAAACGAAAAAAAACAGTCAAATTAATATTACTAGCAACAGCAACAAGCCGCGCGTCATGTTGCGCGCGAGCTGGCAATGTCGCGCGCTGTTGTGCAACGTTACCGAACATGTTGAGCGTCACGTGTTGCGCGCCAAATGTTGCCTAGTGGAAACGCGGCTTTAGAATGACCGATACATCTTGCCTCAACGCCTCCGCATCGTTCGGTGGTAATTTATTCCGTGATATGGTTTCCTCTACGTTTCCAATGACATGTTCGTAAGGTATTTGCTTCGGAGTAGGTGCGAAATTCAACCCTTTGTTCAGTACACTTAAGGCGTCGGTAGATAATACTTCGTTTGACAAGTTAATAACGTTATTAGGAATATCAACTTTTATGAGGGTATTTTTGTCTTGGTGTTTCAATAGTACCCCCAACTTTTGGTTGTGTTTTTCTTGAACCAATTCTGCGGTACGTTTGGCCTGTAGATAAGTTATCCTATCAATTACGTCGAACACTTCCTTGTCAAACACTGCACTGCAATCCAAATGTATACGCAACAACTCACACTGTATGCGGTCAAACAAATAACGATTATTACGGATTTCTTTACGCAAAAGTTTCTCACTCGCGGTGCGTAGAATGGACTCGGAGCCCCGTATATCGTTACGCGGCTTAATTCTAACACATTTAGGTATGATGTTTAAGTCCCGACACTTAGTTAGAAATATTATTGACGCACAGATTACTTCGCGTTTTTTCCGAGCCCGTTCAAGGTGACGTATTTTATTTACAAATTCCGGCCCGTACCGGCTTGTAACATATGATTTTAAACTTAACTCATCGCGGATTGTACACATTTTACTATGATACGGGTACACACGATATGTATTTTTGAACGCCGATATTTCGACCCAGTTGCATGGATCGTGGTCACGGCTGAACTGCGGTGGCGCGGAGAAACTTTTGACAAGATGACACATGACATTTGGCACTACTAATACATTAGTCTATCTACCTTCCGTCTAGTCCGTTTTTGAGTTTGGTTTGCCACATTCCTACACACTACACTAACCACATCCTGCCGCTCAACACTTTTAACTTTTCCGCACCTACATAAAAAAAAAAAAAAAAAAAAACCGCAAAAAAAAAAAAAAAAAAAAACATATCGTGTGTACCCGTATCATAGTAAAATGTGTACAATCCGCGATGAGTTAAGTTTAAAATCATAAAGCACTGGGGATGATGTAGGAATTGCCCCTCGGTACGTTCACGAGAAGTTGAACTTAGGGGCACAATGCATGCATCATGCCGAAGCATCTGATAGTGAACCTACTCTCGATTTCACCATGAAGACCACAGGTCAGGAATCGAAGGTGGCTTTTGCGACTCAGAGTGGCGCAATATCCTTATGTTACGGCATACCTTCATGCCAATAACACAATAGTACATTACGATACGGTGCGTAAAGTTGGCCATTTTTGAACGGCGTGAAGTTAGCGCACGAGCGAAGCGAGTGCGATATACGCCGTTCAAAAATGCAACTTTACGAACGAGTATCGTATAATATTTTATAGCACGAGTGACATAAGCCCGCATAATTGTAGTTACAATAGATAATAGTTACCTATGTCATGATTTTCTAATTTAATTTATTAATTTGGATAAAAGTATCTGATTTTGTATGAAAGGAGGTATTGACATATGAGTAACTGGCAGGTTAGCAAGAAAAGAAGAAAAAGATGACATTGGGTAATGGCATGAATGTAAATTATTATAGCGATTGTAATGTTGGGAACACAGGTTGGGAAATAATAAATGTGTAATATGATTAAAGTATAAACAGGTTATTTTCATTATAGTTATGATTTAATACTTTAATTTCATATAGATAACATATCTTTTTAAGTTGTTACAGAGTTAAAACACTTTTTAAGTTGCGATGATGTTATTGTTGTTTTATGGTGCAAAAGAGAATTATAAAGTGTAACATGAAGAGTCAGATAAAAAAATACGAAAGGAATTATCACGAATTTATTAATATTTAAATTTAAAGTTTTCTACAAGTTCACACAAAATTAGCAGTAAGCGCTAAGTTGGCAACACAGCAATCAGGTGTCAGTGACGTTTCGCTAGTGTCAAATATGGCGACTGCGATTTGTCTCTCAGAACAATTACAATTTAACATAACTGGACAATAAGAAATTTGCAGATATATGTTGTCGACTCAAAATCTATGTTTTTTTTATGTTTTATTATTCAGGTAAGAACTGCACGAAATTATGAATATAGATTCATTTTTGCATGGTGTGAAGTTAGCGTCATTTGCCATGTAATAAGGAGCTACTTACGCCACAGCTAACCGTGGCATAAGTGCGGGTTTAAGTCACGCTGTGCTATAAAAACAATTTCAGGCTACTCCTGCCTTCTGTGCTCTAAATCCGAATAACCTCCTCGCGGGTATTACCCCAGAGTGGAAATCTGTCGCTGTCCTCGAACGATTTGACCATACTTTAAGAGTGATCACAAATGGGTTAATTTAATTTAACAATGGATGGTTTTCCAACAACTGTTAGATTGTTTATCTAAATGAAAGGGAAAGTAGGGCAGGACTTCGTTACAGCAGACTCAAAATTTAGGAAGACTTCAGACTCTTTACTGCAATATGTTTGTGGTCGGAGGACAGAAGTAGTAGTAGTACAGAACCGCAGAGATCTTTTTCTTTTCGAGAAAGCTTTCACTGAGGTAGTTCAGGAACACGGGGAGTTCATAATTTTTTTCCTGACAAAAGGAAGCAAAATTAATCTCTTAGATACGGAACAACATTGTGACATAAGTTATGCATATAATAAATGAAATGATATGAAATAAATTTCAGCGCAAATCAAACCTGCATAATAACCAGGGATCTACAAGAAAAATTGATTCCCAAAATAAAGGAAAGGGTGGAATGGCACCCCACTCAAAGCACAAAGCAATCGAACCCTACACAAACCAGCCAAATTTAAAAAAAAAGGGGGGGGGGGAGGCACACGCAAGTGACTCCATCCGAGCGGGATACCTCGCATTTCACACAAGCCAATGGAGGGAGGCACCCGAAAGTATATTAAAAATTATAAAAGGCTACAGAATCCCCTTTCGGACAACCCCACCTATAAAGCAGTTTACAAGGAGAAACAGACTCAGGCTTCAAACGAAACATTCCCTCGAAATGGCCACGGCAAAACTAGATTGCAACGCCTTACAAAAATCCATTCATCAAACGGGTTTTTTTGGTCAACAATGATCTTGAGGAAAAAATCCAACAGGGAGAATCGCCCTATATTCAACCATAAGAATTTAAACAATTATGTTCATGCTCCGCCTTTTCGTCTTATAAACCAATTCCAAATACCTCTACATCTAGAGAAGGGAGATTATATGATGAAGATAGATACCTCGCAGGCATGTTTTCACATCCCCATACATCAGAGTCATTGCCGGTTCCTGTCCCTCGTGTATCAAGGAAAGGTCCGGTAAGCAGTCCGGCCGCATTTGCCAAGATAACGAACTGGATTGCGCAACGACTAAGGCTAGAACACTTTCGAGTCCTATTATTTTTGGAGGACTTCCTAACAATTCACCTAGACCCCCTAATCCTGAAAAGTCAAAGCAAGAGAGGATTTAGGATGGCATCCCAATCGAAAGAAGTCGTCTCTAACCACATCAACCAGATTGGAGCACCTGGGGATCATTTGGGACACAGTAAAAAATACCAAGAGCCTGTGCCCCAACGGCTCTAAAATAAAGCACATCATATCGAAGTTTCTGCGGTTGAAACGATAGAGTTGGCGGACGTTCCTAAATAATACTGGGTAAACTAAACTTTGCATCACTGACGGTACCGTTGAGCAGGCTTCAGTGCCGAGCACTTCAGAGAGCCTCAAATCGGTTACCAGTCAAGATCCCTTACAAGAAGTTTCCCTTACGGGACTCAGCGCAAAATGGCTTATTATGGTGGATGGAGAATATTCAGAAATGCATGCCAATACATTTCGAAGATCCCTCGATCTTCATCACAACGGACGCAGCCGATCTAGGTTGGGGAACCATAGCGAACAACCGTTATTTATGGCGAAAATGGTCAACGACTCAGAGGGAATGGTAGAGCGACATCAAAGAATTATGGACGGTGCTAGAAGTGCTTCGGAGACTGAATCTCGAACTGCGGCAGTATTCTGTAAGGATATCTTTGACATCTCGATAGCTGAATCCGCGGTGAGATTTTGACGTTTGACGTACATTGCGTTCTGTTAAAATTAAAACCGACGGCAGCGCCAATCAAGCCCGCAATCGAAGTGACAGAACTCACCTGAGTGAGCTTCGATATCGAATTTGTTTCTTACAGAATAGCCGCACTGACATTGAAAACCGTTGTTCTCCAATCGGACAATCGCACGAGCGTAGCTTACATAAACAAGCAAGGGGGAACGAGATCGTTAAAATTGCTGCGAGCGGCACGGCAAATCCTCTTATACTGCGAACACCAACAATGTCACCTCATTGCGCGACATATTCCGGGTGTATACAATGGAATAGCGGACGGCCTGTCGAGGAACAAATCCATGCTTTTCTAGAAGTTTCGGACGCCGGAAATATATGTATTTGTTTGCGTCGAGGCGATCAGCTGTGGCAACTTACATATATGAGCGAGAATGTCGAAGACAAAGACGGTTGTTTCAACGACGCGTTCAGCAAGAAGTGGAAGTACAAGTTAGCATGGACATTCCCACCTCCGGCATTAATACCTCGTGTGTAACAGCACCTCCAGTCGGACAAAGGATTATATATTCTCATCGCTCCAATTTGGGAGAACGCTTTCTGGAAACCAGAATTCCGCCTCAGGGCAATGGGTTCCCTTCTGCTTATCCCGAAAATCCACAAGAATTAGATCGATCTACAAACAAACCGAGCACCCCCACAGGCAGAGCACCTTAAATTGAGGGCCAGGATGGTTCGGACTGGTCATATCAAGTAAAAGGATGGACTGAATCAGATTTTGCTTTATTAGAGTCATCCTGGAGAAAATCATTGTTAAAAAGTTACAAACCAGTATGGAGAAAGTGGTATACTTGGGCCATAAATAAAAATATCCCGACACACAATCCAAACCCACAAGATTTAGCAAGGTACCTTTGCTACCTTCATGATGAAGTCAAGTAAGCTCCCAGAACAAAAGCAATGCATAAGTCGGTCGTTGCAAAATTTGGAGGAGGTTTCGCTATACGCCCTCCTACTAACTAACTACTAACAATTGTCTTAGAAAATGGAGGACTTAATAAACTTTTTAGTATCGTATAGCCTCAACGAAAAGGATCTCTTTGCAGTCTCCAGACATGGTAGCGTTCTACTGTTGTTGTTACTGGGGGAAGGGTCCACGACATCACCTTATTATCCCTAGAAAGAGGACCATTTGAAGATATGGACGTAGAATTACTATTTTGGTCAAACTTCGGTTCCAAAACAAATTCAATCTCCTACAGACAGTCTGGCTGTCTAGATGACTATTGAAAAATGGATGCAAGGACAACAACAATAGATTTGACATAGTTTTTGGATGAGGATATACGTCATATCAATTTCTCATAAACGTCGAGCGTCAAAGGGTATTAGCAGCATATTTATTACCACACGCGGAACAGCCAAACCTGCCTCACTAACGGTTTTTGTGGGTCGGATCAGAACTTATTTAAAGAGGCTCAAATCTGTGCTTCGGCGGGAAGTTTCCGTGCTGCCGTGGCGACACATGCCTGGACTAGCAACCGGTTTACGGGGAATTATTGGCAGTCAAAGAACACCTTCTTTAAACATTACTTTAAAGATGTCCGCAGTGTTCCAAGACCTAACGTGAATGCTCTCTTTGGATCCTTCACTGTTACATAAATTAATCTTGGTAAACATTAGCCGATGTGTTTGATTAATCATCTAATTACATCAAATTGTCTTACTACGTAGCAGCTACGTAGTATTTAATTAATTACTTTATTAAACTCCCTCATACTATTCTGCCAAAATAATGTATTGATTGAATACTTGTCATTATTATTACAATAAATAGCTAAAAATCATTATAATATATGCCTTGGAATTTAAATCTCCCTATTTATCTCTATTACATCTGTCACAGTACGCTCACGCAGCGCCGGCAGATAATAAACACGTCTCAAATGTGGTTCAAGCTAAGGCTCGAACACCTAAATAGAACCGTTTTTCCCCCGAAGGGTATAAAACGGATATTTAGGTTTCAGCCGCAGCTTGAACCACACCTTCAGGTCCTTGCCGGCCTGAAAAGTACTGAAGCAAAATGGCCACCGGCCGCTGCGTGTAAGGAGGGGGGAGAAGGCATAGACAGAGACAACACTATATTTTGATGCATTGTGAGAGTGAGATAGCCTATTTTAATGACGAATATTGGAAGGTAATCTCAAATGTGGTTCAAGCTGCGGCTGAAACCTAAATATCCGTTTTATACCCTTCGGGGGAAAAACGGTTCTAAATATGCTCTCGATTCGTTAAACATCTAACACTGACTCATAAAAGGAAAAACTGGGTTAAATTTAATATTTATTGCCCAATTCCGCCACGCGGCACGCCACTGACTAATGCCAGAAATAAACGGTTTATTTTTAGCACTCAGTTTGGATTAAATAACTAATTGCAGTCATGTCGAAATTTTGTGACAAATATACCTACTAGTTTAAAACGACCTATTCCTTTTTAATACCAAAAACTAATACCATTATCCCAGATTCCGAACGAATACCACTCATGTGAAGCTGAAATACGATCCATAATTGTTTTCATAATATTCCTTTCATTTTACATTCATAGTAACTCAAGATAATAATATTAAGTAGGATTTTTTTACTTCGTGGATCCCTGATCCTTTCCAGACTACTAGGACAGCCGCAGATATGTGGTTTTACTTTTGTAATTGTCTATTTTGTCACTTAATACTGCGTAGTGAGAACTGGTTATTTCTACGTGTTCACCGATCTGTCAAACAGGGTTTTCCTAAGCAATCTAAGGGTCGAATTCATTTGCGATCGAACTGCATAGTTGGCCTCAATTAATGTACAGAAGCCGCAAATGCATGTGATCCTTGGGTTTGTCGGTTGGATTAATAAGTATGCGGCAAGTTAATACCTTGGTTTCTATGAGGCATTACTAAGCTTTATTACATTGCAGTGTGGAATCTGTAGTAATAGTGTCGATTATATTATAAGCGACAGATACACGAATTTTAATTAGTTAAATTAAAACATTCGTCCATAAAGAGATTTTATGTATAAGTAAGGCCTCTTGTAGACACACGTTTTTTTGGCGTAAAAATCTACGGTAAATTCGCCGTGTGTAGGCACGGTTGTCAGTGTTGTATGGATTACTATGAGAGCTTGTAGACGGTCGCGGCTGCATTACGGCACGGCGCCGCCGCCGTATGCACCGTGCGCCCCCCTCGGCGTGCCGCGTCTACGCACGGCGTGATTTTTATCAGTGTTGTATGGCAGTCTTCGTGAGTGTGTCGACGACGCCGGACATTTTCACGGTTTAGTGACCGGCTGGCTACACTGTTTTTAACTGACTTCTATCTAGTTAATAAAAATGATCCCAAGTGAGCGGCACCTGGCCGTTGTCTTGCCCGTTAGCTTTGCCGTGCCATGTACATGCTAGCACGTTTTTTTTACGGCACGGCAAACACGCCGTACGGTGAAAAAAACGTGCCATGTACAAGAGCTCTAAGTGTCTCTGAGCTATTTTATCACAAAAAATAATAAGTAATTAATTAATCTGGGATATTCACGAAATGCTATTAAATTACGTATGAAACTTATGTTATCAATGTATGTGAATAAATCGTTGAGGATTTATAATAAAAATTAAATTAAAAATTAAAAAAAACCCCCGACACAAACATTTAAAAAGTAAAAAATAATATCTCTGAAAACAATACGTTGCGTTGGGGGACCGCTCCTAACTACTCATTATCTACGATTTTTTTCATAAGTATCGCATGCCTACCTACTTAGTCCTTTACCCAAGACTTATCATTTATCAATATTTTTTGTGTTAAAGTTAGAAGTAGGTAAATGGTGTCGGGGGTTTTTTTTTAATTTTTAATTTAATTTTTATTTTATACTTTTTATAGGTAAGAATATTCTCGATTATGTCATAAATATTCTCTTACTGTGCCCTTTCATTTGAGACCCCACACGAGTATGTTTGCATACATTCGGCTATTCTTCCCCGCTTTTACCCCCCACAACTTTTAAACGGCTCAACCGATTTCCATCAAACATATTTTAAAACATGCGCCCGTAAGTTCCCTTTAACACAAAAAAACTAAATTGAAATCACTTCATTCGGTCGGGAGCTATGATGCCACAAAGAGACAGAGTGAAAATTCTTCCCCACTTTCAACCCCAACAACTTTTGAACGGTTCAACCGATTTTCATCAAACATATTGTTACGTGTCAGGAGTATGGGGTTCGAGAAAATGCCAAAATGTACCACAAAGACTTTATTGAACTCGTAGAAACACAATTACACACTGTACACAGTACACACCACAACACTATGCACGTAGGTACTCGTAAACACACTCGACGAACACTGTATCACTCGTAGAAATCACAACTTCTCACTGGTATCGCTCGTAGGTATCGCTGGTATCTTCCTGGTTCCGCTTCCGAAACTAGAATGTCCGCACTTGACCGATCGCCCCTTTTTATACCACTCACGCACCATTCATGGCAATCGAGAATGTTCCCGCGAAGTCCGGACCCGCGTCGAAATAAAGATTCGAGAACGTTCCTTGCAACCGACTTTCGCCCGTATGACTATTGCCGTAATGGTCGAAGCGTCGTGCGTACGGGCAAGCGCGCTATTGTTCTATTGTTGACTCGACATGTTTATGGCCCCTATTGTTTATTGTTTTGCGAGGTGATACGCCAGGGCTGTCACATTGCCCCCCTCTTAGTCATGCTCGTCCCGAGCATTATTCGATCCATGAAATGGTGCCAATCTGTCCACGTGCACGATCTTCGGCTTTCTTCTGTCCCCCTGTCTGATTCGGTAGGTCACGTCGTTAATCCTCGTGACAACTGTGTAAGGGCCTTCCCATCGTGCTTGTAGCTTCGGAGACTTCCCTTTCTTCCGCAGTGGATTGTGCAACCATACAGAATCTCCCTCCTTGAAACCATGTTTCCGAGCATCGCGATCGTAGCGGGTTTTCATCTTTTCACTGGTCTTCAAACATTGCTCCCTTACAAGATCATGTGTCTCGTCCAATTGTTTCCGTAAGTCCGCGATGTATTCAACTGTTGGTTTCGGGGCATCTGGCGGTGTTCCGGTAAGCAAATCCAACGGCAGGCGCATTTCTCTTCCGAAGTTAACTTTAGCGGGTGTAAATCCCGTGGACTCGTGTATGGCAGACCGATATGACATCAGGAACAGAGGAATGTGCCGATCCCAGTCTCGCTGATGTTCCACGACGACCTTGGCCAAGTGATTTTCCAACGTTTGGTTGAATCTCTCCACCATGCCGTCAGATTGAGGATGCGCCGGTGTGGTACGTGTCTTATTTATTCCCAAAAGATCACACATCTCCTGGAATAACGTCGACTCGAAGTTCCTGCCTTGGTCGCTGTGTAACTCCAATGGTACACCAAAGCGGCATACTACCTCCTGGACAAGTTTCTTGGCCACGGTCTTTGCCTCTTGGTTCGGGGTTGCAAACGCTTCCGGCCATTTACTGAAGTAGTCTTGAACCACTATGATGAATCTATTCCCGTCTTCCGTCTGAGGGAATGGCCCAGCAACGTCTATGGCGATTCTCTCCCAAGGGGCTCCGACGTTGTACAGCTGTAGTTTCCCTTTGGATCTAGTGCGGGGCCCTTTCACTGAAGCGCACACTGTACACTTCCTGCACCAATCTTCGACGTCCTCTCGACACCGCACCCAATAAAAGCGTTCTCGTATCTTTACGAGGGTCTTCTTGATGCCGAGGTGCCCACCAGAAGTGCCATCGTGTACGAGCTTCAGCAAATCAGCCACTTTACTTCTAGGGATAACCATTTGCAGGGTTCGTTCCCTTCCGTTGAGTGACTCCCAGATCCGGTAAAGCACGCCATTCTCTAGTGTAAGGCTGTCCCACTGAGCCCAGTATGCCTTAGTCGTCGCGCTTGATGTTGACACGTCACTCCACAGGGGCCTCTGTCCTTTGGCTTTCCATTCCATGATCAAGCTGAGGTCTTTGTCTTCCTTCTGAGCTTGGCTTACTTGCTCCGTTCCCCAAGACTCGTCTAGGTCCTGCATCCTTATTACCCTGACCTCTTCTTTAGCCTCATGCTTGATGCAATGTCGACATTCTTCGGAGCATGGGCGTCGTGATAGGGCGTCGGCATTCGAATGAGCTCTTCCGTTACGATGCTCTATCACGAAGTTAAACTCTTGAAGCTGTTCGATCCACCTCGCAACCTGGCCTTCCGGGTTCTTGAATTGCAACAGCCACCTAAGAGCGGCGTGGTCCGTTCTTATCGTGAACTCGCGTCCCAGCAAATATTTGCTGAAGTGTTGAAGGGTCTTCACCACAGCCAGTAATTCACGCCGAGTCACGCAATAGTTCCTTTCAGGTTTCGACAGGGTCTTGCTGAAGTACGCAATGACCACCTGCTGGCCGTCCTGTTCTTGCGATAACACCCCTCCGATGCCAGTATCGCTAGCGTCCGTGTCTACTGTGAATCTCCCTTCTCTTCTGGGGTAACCAAGAATCGGAGCCGAGCACAGACGTTCCTTTAAGCGAACAAACGCATCTTCGCAATCGGAATCCCAACTGAAGATTCTCTTGTCCTCCGTGAGACGATGTAACGGCTTGGCTATCTCGGAGAAGTTCTTCACAAACCGACGGTAATAGGCGCATAGTCCCAAGAACGCTCTTACATCGGTCTTGTTCTTTGGGGTCGGCCATTCTTGAACAGCTCTTATCTTATCTGGATCAGTGCGAACACCTTCGTCCGATATGATGTGTCCCAAGAATGATACTTCCTTCTTGAAGAAGTCGCATTTCTTCGGATTGAGCTTTAGGTTGGACTCACGGAATCGTCTGAATACCTTCTCTAGGTTTCGCTTGTGTTCCAGAAAGCTTCGTCCCATGACTATGACGTCATCGAGGTAAACCAGACAAGCGTCCCCCAAAAGTCCAACTAACACTCGCTCCATGAGACGCTCAAAAGTGGCAGGAGCGTTACATAGCCCAAAAGGCATTACGCGAAACTGCCATAAGCCATTTCCGGTTCCGGTGGTAAAGGCAGTCTTCTCCTTGTCTTCTGGTCGTACTTCTACCTGCCAGTAACCACTCTTCAGGTCGACCGTCGAAAACCACTTCATGCCACCAAGCATATCTAACGTGTCGTCAATCCGGGGCAGAGGGTAGCTGTCCTTCTTGGTAACGGTGTTAAGCATCCTGTAGTCAACACAGAATCTAGTACTGCCATCCTTCTTCTTCACGAGTACCACAGGTGAACACCAAGGGCTAGTTGACGGCTCGATCACCTTGCTGCGCACCATGTCGTCGATCATTTCTGCAACTTCGTGCTCCTTTGCCAATGGTACTCGTCTCGGTCTTTGCTTGATCGGTGAAGTATTGCCGGTATCTATTGGGTGAGTGACAAGATTTGTTCTTCCAAGGTCGCTATCTCCTCTGGTAAAGATGTCCTTGTAGTCCATCAACAACTTTGCTGCCTGAATATATTCTTCAGAGCTCAAATTCCTCCTGGTCGCCTCCAGCAAAGATGTCATGTGAACCGTTGATCCAGGTTTGTCTGAGTTTTCTTGGATCTTCCTCAAGCTATCCACGGCTTCACATCGGCCAATGACTGTATTCTTTCCGAGATGTATCGGCACGCTGCTAAGATTGATGACCTTTAACTTAGCGTCGCGTTTGGTCATGAGCAGTGTCCTTGCCGTGATCCAACTGGGATGATTTCCATAGTCTTCCACTACGACACATCGGTCCAGCTGTATCTTTTCGGGAAACCTAACCTTGACCAAGGTTTCCGATCTGGGTGCCAGCTTCACTGTCCTTAAACAGTACACTGCTCCTGAACATGAACCGTCCAAGAAGACTTCTTGATCCGGGAAGCTTAACACTCCTTTCGCTATGTCAACTATACAGTGATGTGCCCGTAGAAAGTCCAGTCCGATAATGCAGTCATCAGTTATATTCGCTACTAAAACAGACTGCGTGTAGATGTCACTTCCGAGTTTCAGTCTTGCTTCCGTAACTCCAAGGACGGTCACTGGCTGGCCTGTCGCTGTCTGCAGATTGCATGATGGTTGTCCATTTTTCCACATGATAGTCCTCTTGAGTAGTTCCGGCCGAACGATGGACTTCGATGCTCCTGTGTCAATCGTAAATCGACAAGGTATGCCATTTATCTCACCAGTAGCTACCAGGCTGTTCCCGTCACAAGCTTGTGACACTATAACAGTAGGGGCTCGACGAAGTCCAGCCGCTGCCCGTCCCGTGGCGCCGACGCCTTTTAATTTTAGCAGCTCCTGGGTGTCGACTTGGGTAGCTGTCGAGGTCTTCGTAGGAGGCTTGGTAGTCTTCTTAGCGGCGGCGGCGGCTTCTAGTTCCTGCACTTGCGTATCCCTCCACACCGATTTCGGTTGTTTCCGCGTCCGGCAGCTAAGCCTAATATGACCTCGTTCACCGCATCCGTAGCAGATAGGCCCAGTACGAGGTTGAATAGCCGCTACAACTTCGCGCACCTTACAACTTTTGTAGTCACTTCGCACCGCTTCCACTTCGAGGGCATGCGCCAAAGCTGCTTCCAATGTTGCGTGATGCCCCAAGCGCACCGTTGCTCTCACCTCGGGATCCCGTATTCCGCTGACAAACGCCTCTAATACTTTGTCTTCAACTGGTGTGGAACTCGACGCATAGGCTCGACGTACGAGGCGCTCGATCTCCGTAGCCCATTGCTGCAGTCCTTCGCTCGACTTCTGTACTCGGTCTTTAAGTTGCGCGCGGTACACGTGCTCGAGATGCTTTTCCCCGTATCGAGCTTCCAGGGCCTTAAATAGCGACTCCAAGGTGCGTCGCTCGGCGGGCAGGTTCTCAAGCACCAGCAGTGCCTCTCCTCGTAGCGCTAGGGTGAGTGCCGCCAACGAGTGCTCGTCCTCCCAGCCATTCCCCCTTGCGACTACCTCGAACTGGTGCCTGAACGCCGTCCACGAGGTCGTGCCGTCGAAACTTGGGACCTTAAATTTCGGGGCCCCAGAGCATGAACTCGTTGCTGCCGTGCCCATAATCCTTATTTTCTGCAGCTTATTGTCCAAATCCACGAGCCTAGTTTCGTGGAAGTTTACCGACGCACTGAGGCTGTTGATTGATGCGTCATGGCTTTTGAGGGCTTGGTCGTGCTCGGATGTACGCACTTTTACCACTTCCAGGTCCTCTTTCACGACGTTCAAATCTCCCTGGAAACCATCCAGCTTTGCGTCGATTGCCTCCATGGTTTTGCGCTGGATCTTTATGTCTTCGCGCAGGCTCTCCATTGCTTCGCGCTGGCTCCCCAACAGTTTACTTTCCAGGCTCTCCATTGCCTTGCGCTGGCTTTCCATGAATTCGCGCTGGCTCTGCTGTAAGGCGGCTAATAACGAGGCCATATCCAATGCACTCGCTGATGCAGCAGATGTAGTCGGTGGTCCAGCGGTGGTCTCCGTTTCCATGCGGTCACGACCCGGCGACTCCATCCGCGCGGCATCCAATGCCGTCTGCCGTCGCGTACGAATCCCTTCTTCACTTTACGGTACTACAGGCATTCCGCTTCTGTCACCAATTGTTACGTGTCAGGAGTATGGGGTTCGAGAAAATGCCAAAATGTACCACAAAGACTTTATTGAACTCGTAGAAACACAATTACACACTGTACACAGTACACACCACAACACTATGCACGTAGGTACTCGTAAACACACTCGACGAACACTGTATCACTCGTAGAAATCACAACTTCTCACTGGTATCGCTCGTAGGTATCGCTGGTATCTTCCTGGTTCCGCTTCCGAAACTAGAATGTCCGCACTTGACCGATCGCCTCTTTTTATACCACTCACGCACCATTCATGGCAATCGAGAATGTTCCCGCGAAGTCCGGACCCGCGTCGAAATAAAGATTCGAGAACGTTCCTTGCAACCGACTTTCGCCCGTATGACTATTGCCGTAATGGTCGAAGCGTCGTGCGTACGGGCAAGCGCGCTATTGTTCTATTGTTGACTCGACATGTTTATGGCCCCTATTGTTTATTGTTTTGCGAGGTGATACGCCAGGGCTGTCACAATATCTAAAAACACGCGCCCATAAGTCCGCTTTAATACAAAAAAAACTAAATTGAAATCGCTTCATCCGTTCGGGAGCTACGATGCCACAGACAGACAGACACACACACACACACAGACACGTCAAACTTATAACACCCCTCTTTTTGCGTCGGGGGTTAATTAAACCTTCGAATTATAAATACTCAGCTTAGCTATCGCTGGTAAGAGGTTCGAATATAATATGCAACATGCAGATATCCTCACAGCTTATTTGGTAAAGGCACTTGATATCAATTTGTGTCGGTCAACCTATCTTATAAGCGCACCGCTTTATTCAAGTTTCAGTTAATGTATTCAAGAGCGATTTGTTAAATGTCATTGCCGATCTTTGTCATCATAATGATAATGTAAGAGCTTGTAGTGATTTAACTTCTTGATTTATCAATATCTCTAGAGACCTAAAACTAGGTGCATCAAATCTTGCGGGTAGATTGTTCAAAGAAGCATTTCTGTCCTTTATATTGTAGTGACATCAAAATCTATTCGATATATATGGTTATTATTAAAATTGAATCAATTCATAGGTATTCATAGTTTCAATTGTCGTGAAAATTCAAATAAGCGTCGAGACAACATTTGAACTTTATTTCCACTTAATGTCAATGCCAAAGAATTCTTAATGATGCTCACGAAATACCAATGTTTCCATAGATTTTATCGCAACCATATGCGGTATCGAACAATCACTTCACTAGGTTGGTTTTGTGCACTGTCGCAATCGCAATAGGTCAAAAAGTACCCGTGAATCGGAATACCATCGCTTGGCATTCAGCTCGGTTTGACGTACAGTTTATTCTATTGCAGGAATACGCTCACTGGCATTTGCTTAGGATGGCTCTTTGTAGTTAAAAGGCCAGTCGAGTTAGTTGTTGTTGTTCCAAAAATATTTAGAGGAATTGGTCTACTTTATTTTAGTACTGAATGATTCGTGAGTGTTTGAATACATTTTACGTATATCACACGGCTTACCTCACGTTACTATTTTGTCGGATTCGCCCGACTAGTTTCGAACCAATTCCGAGGTTCGTCATCAGGAGCCACCGGCGACGAGATGTCACAAGCGAGCTCTCGTCGCCGGTGGCTCCTGAAAATGAATTGGTCTACATTTGTTTGGGTACCCTCTATTATAATAGAGTTTAGCTACATCTTTTGAACTTTCCAATACGGGGTTCGGTCACTTCAGTCTATTCATATTGGAGGTCCGGATTATGTTTCACAACAAATTATTACAAAATATTAATAAAGGTGATTAAAATGTGCGATTATAAACTTGAAAATCTGAAGTTCACGGGCCATGTCTACAAGACAAAGCGAATGACTCTTACCTTAACCGCCAACACCGACTGCTTAAAGTACTCTCTGCATATGAAATATGAATGCTCATTAAACATTATATTATGCCACTACATATGTCCGACCATTTTTAACTCAGTTGATCACTTCCAAAACACAAGTTACATTAGAACCCAGTTACGTTACAATGGAGGTTACGTTAAATGTAGTCGCTTATCGTTACATTATGCTTTTATAGCTAAAACGTTTATTATAAATGGAACTTTCGCTTTTAAATTTTTATTAAATTCGTCCTATATATTGAAACGGAAAAGTTGTACGGCAGAAACGATGTTAAAAGTATTGTTGATCGGATCACGTACGTCAGTCGAGAATCAGATAGGTAATATTAGTAGTTAGCTCCATTGATAATACATTGTTAGGTAGTAGGTACCAATACGTTGTCTTATCAGCTGTTATCGTTTTCTAATCGTCGTATTACTAAGTTATCGATGAATTTAATTTATCATCATTTGTTATTGAGAGTACATACTACATATATTGTTATGACTTGATTTGTTTTTTATCTGTTCTTCAAAAATATGTTTAGTATCTGGTTTATGATAAAATAACAAGTATACATACAAGTGCATGTCGTTTGTAATTACTTATTTGTAACAAATTTTAGATTATGTAAATGCAAAAGGGCAGTAATGTATGATTCAAAAATTTACGTTTTCATTTTTATAACCTAGTGTAATTCCGAAAAGTCCTGTTTATTGTTATTGATCATGATGCGAATGCATCGTATAGATTCATGCAATATGACCAACCTCGAACATGTTTGCAACCTGCACTTTATACCGAACCGACCATTTATAATATTCACAGTAATGCCCTAGTTTACTAGATCAATATAAATCGCGTGAGCTTAACATCGCATGCTAGGTCAGGCATTAATTTTTTGAAGAATTTCTGAGCACACAAAGAGTTTACGTTTCTTGTAATGATTAAATCCCTTAAAATAGTGGCTAGGGAAAATCCCTAATTACATGGACTTTTTTACACAGTTTGGTTTTATTAAATATATTGGTTATCATAACAAGAAATTCGTTAATTAGTATACCTAATGGTCGCTTTAAATTGAAAATAAAACTGACATCGTATCATCATGTGACATCTCTATTTTTTTGAGAGTCAGGCAGTGTGAATGCACTCAATTTAAAAGTACAAGTATCTATGCGCGTGTCACAACGAATATACTAACCTGGTGGTACCAACACTTCCTCTGTTCTAATTGTTGAAAGTGTCGAATTTCAATTTAGAAACGCCGGATGTGAGTGCCCATTTGTTTGTGGTCCATGGATAGGTCCCCAAGCAAAATTGGTCCTTATATAAATTTGTTTCATAGCCAGTTAGTTTTGCTTTTAACTTTTTGATTAAACTTATTGCACCTGTTGCATATCAGTTATTTGGGGCTAGTAACACCGTATTAAAAATACTTTGATTATAGTAAATAAATATCCATAATTTCTTATTTCAATTAGTATGGTGAAACCCACAATCATTCTAGCATTTATTTACTTATTTATCAGCTATGCAGTTGCTTTTCTTCCATAATACTGAGAACATTCCACAGCTTTTCTTACTCGTATTCCTTACCTAGTTCGCTTTTTCTGTTTCTTAATTTTCATGTAATTTAATGACATTTTTCATCATTCTTCTGTTCCCAATGTCTTCATTTTAAATTCGGACGCCTATTTTTTGTACATAGCGTTACTTCTACAATAACATAATTATTATGATAATTTTTAATAACAAACAAATATAATTATTGACATTGCAGTTATACTGTTTCTATGTTTGTTTATAATGATCGTGTTTGTTGATTGATGTTTTTGTAAACAAATGGACATTGAAACGACCTATGATAATGTTTCTCATTGGAAAGCAATTATTGATAGAGCAACATTCTATACTAGGTTTTGCAAAGTCAGCTGCTTACAATCTCTAAATAATGGAAGTGCTGTGGAAAACGGAATCTTACGATGGTCTTAAGGTTATTGGACTCGCTCTTCGCGCTTTGGTAACTCATTTTTGTTTTGTAACGGTTCTTTTTTATGTTAACTTATATTCTTTTATATATCACTAGGGAGGCGTCTTGGCGTCGCTATTATAGTGATTGCTGGTGCCATCGTTATTATTATACTACTTTTAGTGCGCGAAATTTCATTTTGTGATAGCTCCCTATGATTTGAATTTAAACATTATATTGACCAACATTTTAATAAGACAATGATTACTTAAGGTAATCTTTGTCACTAACGTAACAATTATCTGTTGCTTATTTCTAAATTTATATTCGTCGTAATATTCCAATATTCACGACTTTTCTGACTAATTTGACAAATTATATCATAATTTCAGAACTCTTTTTTACAAAGTTCGTGTCCTCTAACTATATAGTAATTGTCTTACTAATAAACGCTGTATAAAGTTATTCTGTGTTTAATTTTTTTTGTCTCTTTCTTGCCTTTGACTTCAGAGAATCATATGACAGGGACAAATAATATAAACATGGAATAACTATACAGCGTTTATTAGTAAGGCCTTAAATAAACGAAAAAAACATTATTCGTATTAATGTATGTAACTTTGTTTAATTTTGTATGTTATAAAAGCTAAAAGGAAGTTTCTTGTATCGATTTTATTAGCACCTTTCACTGTTCAGCTAAGTTAAGCTTTGATGTTGACTAGTACCTACTTTAGTACATAGTATCTCAATGACAGTACCTAACTAAAAAACTTATACAATCATTATGATCATCTTATTGAACAAGGTACCTACGTAATGAACCTGTCATGTCTCATTAAGCTGTTATTATAACATATTGTTTACCATTAAAAAATGTAAACAAACTTGCAGTCTCATAACTTTCTTATAATTACATTACATATTTGAATTCTACTTTTGTAATAACGGAATAAGTTATATTGTTCCTATATCAGGAACAAAAAACAAAGCATTGAGAACGTCTGAGACTACTTTTTTGCTACGAGTATGCAACCAACAATCAAGTTGATAAAAATAAAAGTAGTTTTATGCCATTCAATTACGTCGTCACTCGAAAAACTCACCGTGCAACCTTACATCACTACATAGTATAAAACAAAGTCGCTATTTTTGTCCGTCTGTTTGTTTGTCTGTTTGTCTGTATGCTTAAATCTTTAAAATTACGCAACGGATTTTGATGCGGTTTTTTGTAATAGGTAGAGTGATTCAAGAGGAAGGTTTTTATGTATAATACATGCATATATTCCCACGAGAACGGGATCCACGCGGGTGAAACCGCGGGCGGTCCGCTAGTCTCCAATAATTAACACTTAAATTACTTTAGCGCCACCGCCAAATCTGGGTCCAGGTTAGGCGTAGCACAAACGATCATCTTGTCGAAATGAGTACGCAACAACTTTAGACCTAATTGATTTTATCAAATTAGTATTATTTGTAACTTAACTTGCTTGCAACTCAATTTAATCATCTATGTTTGAATCGAGTCAGTGAAGATTTTTCTAAATAATCGTTTTATGGTCCTCATATAGTCGGCTTTAAATGTCCTTCCAGTGTTCGCATCTACACTTTCATTAGCCGATTCGGTCTGCGAAGTCATCGTTCAGAATGCGGTTTTTTGCACCGCGGTGCTTGACTGGTTTTATCGCCGTTCCTGCTACTGTTACATATTTGTCTCGCCGATACATCAGAAACCGAGAGTTTAATTGACCTTGATATGTTTTGACACTGTTTAGTTATAGATTTTTGAATTGATTCCTTATTAGGCAATTTAAAATACTGATCTGTGAACTTACTGAATGATTATTATTAAAGCTACTTACCCACTACTCGTATTACAATGAAACTTTTATTCTAACTGTATTATTTTATGTCATTGTTTAGGTTTTTAAATTTTAAATGCGACGTTTATGTTCACTGATGAATAACTGTTATGTCATATTATACGTTAACTAAGCATTTTTTAAACTAAGTATTTTTTTCTTGCAGGTTCGACGGTCTTTAAAACTACGAGGGAGACGCAAAGAAAAGGAAAAACTTCCCTCCGGCATCACAGCTGACTACACCGCTTCATTGTTTGCCCATCTTGAGCAAGATTCTAACTATTCCAATTACCCTCTCATTAGCACGTCCGGATCCAACTCAAATCTTAGCGATGAAAATAATCATCTGTCACCCGGATATCCTACTACGCATAGTTGGAGTAAAAAAGAAGGGATATTGCAATCCGACAGTTCAGAAACATCTTTGAATTCTTTAAACAATCCAAATAATATTAATAGTAGCCCTCGACAAGCACCAAATCTACCTCCGATACCACCGAGACCCCCTAAACGTGGAATCCTTAAAGGTCCGCGTTTAAGCAACACTAGTTCTAATTCACAAGAAAGCAATATTCCAAACTCTGATACAGTTGATTACGTTAATGGTCAAGATCCAAATCAACTTGCAAGAAATACGCAACAAAATGAGGTTATTTCTTATGGAATCCCACCATCTAAGAGTACGTCATCAAGTGACGATATGCAACACATTCAAAATTTCACCAAAAAAGTGATTCATAGTCCTGTCGAGACGCAGTATAAAAACTACAAAAATAATTCTAATCCGGCAATTACCACGCAAGATGTTGATGAGGCCCCAAAAACTAATGGTAACAGTTATCTTGGCGTTACGTCCACTTCTCCAAGTGCAGATTCCTTAACTGACACTACTACAAATTCTTCGTTTGCTACACCACCATTTTCTACCTCGCCTGTCGGAGAATCCCAGGGCTTCCATAGATGGTCTAGGACGAGTACATTTGATGATGTCTATTTGCCTCTACCAACATTAACTCCCTTACAACTTCCGAAACCACGTATCTTAACCATACAAAGACAGAAAGCCCCAAGAAATGATTTCGGGTTTAGTCTTCGTCGAGCGATGGTTCAAGAAAGAATATTTATTGCGGACAATAAAGACTCACATGTAGAGAATGGCCTCGTTAATGGTGACAATAAATGCAATGGAAACATTATTATGACTAGCAAATTAACATGTAAGGCTGTAATTCTTGCTGAACCTGGTTCCTATCCCGGAGCTAGTGAAACTGGTTTGCTTCCTGGCGATAGACTTATAGAAGTGAATGGAGTTAATGTAGAAGAAAAGAGCAGAGAAGATGTTATTGACCTTATCAAAGGAAGTCAAGATTATGTTACCATTAAAGTAAGTATTTCTTGTATCGTTAATTATAATACTTGAGTCTTATTGCAAGGAAATGACAATTATTCGGCTATTCATTATTTTTATGTCTTTCTCATAATCGAAATGCTGTTAAGAAGAGAAATTTAATCAAAGTGGCAGAACTATATAGCCAGTTTAAAATATTACGACCCATATTATACCAACGCAGCACAGGTATGAAAATACTTTCATGCTCATGACACATTCCAAAGGCTAATCTTTACACTTTATTATTGATAAAATTTACAAATACCTAAGATGCGGCCTTGATTGTTTCTTGAGTTAGTTGTGTTCATATTAACATCTACTGTTTGTCAGGTGGTTACTAAAGTCTTAATATTATTATCAGCCACGTGTCATAAACTTAATAAAGTGAAGTCGTTTGCTATCTTAATTCCATAAAAAAAGAAACAAATCAAAACAAAATTTAAAAGTTAAATCCTTTTATGTTATAAGAGTTCAAGCATTTCGCATTACATACTGAAGTTTGTCGTTTTCGGAAGGAAAATTTTGTGCTACAGGAGACCCAATTTGTGTGCCTACTCCAACAAAATTTACTGCAGCAACTTGGCCATTACCTACCCGTATTTATAACTGGGTCAAAGTAGGTCTGCATTTTCCATTATGCTTTTCATATTACTCATGAACTGCAGTTAAAGTATTTGACGTTCTTTTTACCCGACTACGTCAGAAGGAGAGTTATGTTTTTCGAGTGTATGTATGTATGTATGTTTGTATGTATGTCCATTTATTTGTGAGGCCCCACAGCCCAAACGGTTGAACGGATTTCGACATATGTATGAGGTATCGTTGAATTCGTCAGAACTGTGAAAGTGTCATAGGCTATATGAATTTTCAAAATGGCGCCCGAAAGTGGAAGAAAAAGAGGGGATAATCTTGAGTTTTTTTGTTATCTTAGCAATATGGGTATCAAATGAAAGATCGTGAAAAGACCTTTTCAAAAATATATATCATAATATAACGTCGTTTTAATCCAAATTGTCAAAAACCATCCCAAAAAGTAGAATTTTTCGGTGAAAACACTAAAAAGTCTGAAATAAAAATATTATTATAAAAACAAAAAACCCGACTGCTTACAAAAGAACTCAAAAGAAAAAAACAAGTGTCACAATATCAACATAAAATACTTCATGGTGCTGCAGGCGGGGACAAACTGTACTGCTACCTACGGGTAAAAAAAGATTTATCACAAGTACTACGTTTGTCCACCATGAAGTATTTTATGTTGATATTGTGACACTTGTTTTTTTCTTTTGAGTTCTTTTGTAAGCAGTCGGGTTTTTTGTTTTTATAATAATATTTTTATTACCTAAATGGTTCCTTCCAATATTATTGAGTCTCGTATATTTCAATATGCCAAAATTTAGTAATATGTTGAAATTTAACAGGTCCAGGCTTATATAAATTAATAGTACACCCGCCCTCCTCACTTCGTTTCGGATATCAGTTCCTTAGTCTTATATCATTAGTCGGAAATTCTAAAAATCGTTGTGTTGAGTTCTGTTAACCCCTGTAATTGTTTTTTTTTTTCATATAAATCTTCCATACAGTATTGCTCAGGAATCGATCCGTTTCATAAATCATTGTTTAGTTTATTATACCCAAGTATATCATACAAATTTTATTTACAAGTAGTTGTACATATTATAGTGATAATTATATAAATTAATAGTACACCCGCCATCCTCGCTTCGCTTCGGATATCAGTTCCTTAGTCTTATATCATTAGTCGGAAATTCTAAAGATAGTTGTGTTGAGTTCTGTTAACCCCTGTAATTGTTTTTTTTTTCATATAAATCTTCCATACAGTATTGCACAGGAATCGATCCGTTTCATAAATCATTGTTTAGTTTATTATACCCAAGTATATCATACAAATTTTATTTACAAGTAGTTGTATTATAGTGATAATGTTGATATTATTTGGACCTATTGTAAGATCAGTATAACGGTATAGTAAATCTTTTGCATAACGAATCCCAAAGTTATCGTAGGGGAAGTGCGCCCAAAGCGAGCACCTGCCTAAAGCGGGCACCCCAAACGGAATCAACCTAACTAAACGAACTCGATGTGGTCTTAGGTCTCATAGACGTTACCTCCTACCCCGCCGCTGTCCATGGCAGTCGCCGGTTCCACCTCGGACGAAGGCTTCGGCTCGTATGAAATAAAATATAATTTTGAAGTTATTATGCAAAAAAAGGAAGGCATGTAAATTGTGTTTTGTCTAGTTTTAAGTGATCAATGCTATTATTAATATATTACTTATATATTGCCTTTATCTTACTTTAATTTAATCATATTTGCTTTTAAATATGAACATAAATTTTAGGTTAGGCCGGACACAAACGTGCGCGTGACACAAAAGGCAAAGCGAGCCGGGCAAAGCAAGCATGCCCACTATGCCCTCATGATCCTGTACGCTATGCCCTCTATTAAAAAAAACTTAAAGGAGTTACGAAAAATCTTAAAGGACAATTAATGAAAAGTCAAAAGAATAAAAGAATTAAAAAACCAAAAAAAAACATCAATTTCAAAAGAGATGGTCCGAGAGCTGGCACCAATTTTGGGTAGGTATTTGAGGCAAGCTGAAAACTTGTCACATAGCTCTCCTATCATACCCCAACACAGTAGTGCAGACCTGGCTGGTCAGTAGCGGGGCTAAACCGACCATAAAAACCGGCCAAGTGCGAGTCGGACTCGCGCACGAAGGGTTCCGTACCATTATGTATAAAAACGCCAAAAAAATCTGGTCTGTTGTATGAAAGACACACTTAAAACTAAGAAGTAAGTGAGTAATATTAGCCACAACGCCATCTTTTGGACCGAAATGTAACTAAACTATGGCTGAGTCGTTGAAAGTATGGGCGCCCACTAAAATATTTATTTTATTCTGTTTTTTAGTATTTGTTGTTGTAGCGGTAACAGAAATACGTCATCTGTGAAAATTTCAACTGTGTAACTATTACGGTTCATGAGATACAGCCTGGTTACAGACGGACAGACAGACGGACGGACAGCGAAGTCTCAGTAATAGGGTCCCGGTTTACCCTTTGGGTACGGAACCCTAAACTGCCTTCCTGATGTTTTCGTAGATTTATTTCTTCTTATCTAACCAACGTAGCGGTGATAGCCTAGTCGGTAGTCGGCCTTCTATTCGGAGGGTCCGGGTTCGAATCCCAGGGCACGCACCTCTGACATTTCGGAGTTATGTGCGTTTTAAGCATTTAAATGTCACTTGCTACAAACGGTGAAGGAAAACATCGTGAGGAAACCTGCATGCCGGAGGGTTCGCAAAACTCAAAGGTATGTGAAGTCCGCCAATCCGCACTTGGCCAGCGTGGTGGACTAATGGCTTTTACCTTCTCATTCTGCTCAATAGATGATGGGTTGAAAAGATGATGATGATCTAACCAATATATATTTGCAAGCTCGCTTTACCCGTTGCGTGCCCACTTTGCCCTAATGCTCATGCCCACTTTAGGCCAGCCTCCGGGCAAAGTGAGCATTTGGAAGACTTTCATATTTTTGATATTAATTGTAATTTATGAAACATATGAGTAATTTATATGTTGGGTATGAAACTACAATAAATTAAGCATAGAATAGCATTAAAATTATTATTCATCTATGTATTTTTATATTTTTTTCTCTTCCTTAAACTTAAGGTGCCCGTTTTGGGCGCACTTCCCCTACATTACGTTTTATTTAGGGCATACCGTATTATAACAATGCGCTTACGCTGTTGAAAACATACTACAAGGTACTATTTACGACTTATTCACTAAACCAACCACGTTAATTTGCCGCGGTTTAAAATGTCGTAATAGTTAAATTATCTACGGTTACTATAGTTAACGCGTCTAATAAGTTGCGCAGTACCAATATTGAAGGTCTCGGAATCCATTAAAAGTTTGTTAAAAAATACTATGATTCTCTTAAAATACTTATATGTATTGTAGATTATGTTCGAAATTAAATAGTAACGTTTTCTTATCCCCTCGTTATAGCTGGTCCAGTTATAGCAGCGGTACCATCCGTAATATTTATTCGTGTGTTTCTTGTAACTGTATCTATTATGATTTAGCGGTGTCTCGTGACACGGTCTACAGTATCAGCGACTTAATTCAAGCCATTCATCAATAAAACTGTCATTGGTTTTGTTAACAGTTGTTGACTTGTTTTCTTTTCGAAACGGTACTTTGCTATCACTTTATGGCGTTACTTTAATTCGTTGCTTATAGATTCGTTATACTACCGTAAAATGTATTTAGTGCAAATCACTTTTTAATCTCTATCCAAATTTTACATTCATTTGTTCACATTCAGTAGTATTTATCTAGTGAAGCCTGGCTGTGTGTATAACTTAAGTAAAGAATTTACGTATATTTATAATAGTGTGCACAGTTTTCTTCTAAGCAGGGCCGTCGATTTAAGCTAATAGCAACGAAATTTGTTTTAACAATTGCTTAAATGTTTGCAAGATAAAAATATTATTATAAAAACAAAAAAACCCGACTGCTTACAAAATAACTCAAAAGACCAAAACAAGTATCACAATATCTACATAAAATACTTCATGCTGCCGCATGCGGTGACAAACGTAACTTGTGATAGGTATGTATCTTTTTTTACCCGTAGGTAACAGTATTGTTTGTCCCCGCCTGCAGCACCATGAAGTATTTTATGTAGATATTGTAATACTTGTTTTTGTCTTTTGAGTGCTTTTGTAAGCAGTCGGGTTTTTTTTGTCTTTATAATAATATTTTTATTTCAGACTTTTTAGTGTTTTCGCCGAAAAAATCTACTTTTTGGGATGGTTTTTGACAATTTGTGTTAAAACGTGTGCCTAAACGTTATATGGTATATATATTTTTAAAAAGGTCTTTTCACGATCTTTCATTTGATACCCATATTGTTAAGATAAGAAAAAACTCAAGATTTATCCCCTCTTTTTCTTCCACTTTCGGGCGCCATTTTGAAAATTCATATAGCCTATGACACTAACACAGTTCTGACGAATTCAACGATACCTCATATGTCGAAATCCGTTCAACCGTTTGGGCTGCGGGGCCCGACAAATAAATGGACATACATACAGACATACATACATATTGTGACAGCCCTGGCGTACCTCGCTAAACAATAAACAATAGGGGCCATAAACATGCCTGGCGAAACAATAGAACAATGGACGGCCGTCTCGAAAGTACGCACGCGCACGACGCTTCGACCATTACGGCAATAGTCATACGGGCGAAAGTCGGTTGCAAGGAACGTTCTCGAATCTTGTTCGAAGCGGGTCCGGACTTAACAGGAATGTTCTGGATTGCCATGAATGGTGCGTGAGTGGTATAAAAAGGGGCGATCGGTCAAGTGCGGACATTCTAGTTTCGGAAGCGAAACCAGGAAGATACCAGCGATACCTACGAGCGATATCAGTGAGAAGTGAAGTGATTTCTACGAGCGATACAATGTTCGACGAGTGTGTTTACTAGTACCTGCGTGCAGAGTGTTTTAGTGTGTACTGTGTACATCGTGTAATTTGTTTATCTACGAGTACAATAAAGTCTTTGTGGTACATTTTGGCATTTTCTCGAACCCATTACTCCTGACACGTAACAATTGGTGACAGAAGCGGAATGCCTGTAGTACCGCAAAGTGAAGACGGAATTCGCACGCGACGGCAAACGGCATTGGATGCCGCACGGATGGAGTCGCCTGGGCGTGACCGCACGGAGACCACCGCTGAACCTTCGACTACATCAGCTGCGTCAGCACCGACACCGAGTGCACTGGATATGGCCTCCTTATTAGCCGCCATACAGCAGAGCCAGCGCGAAGCCTTGGAAAGCATACAGCGGAGCACGCACAAAGCAATGGAGAGCCTGCGCGAAGACATGAAGAGTCAGCGCGAAGCCATTGAAAGCCAGCGCGAAGCCATAGAAAGCCAGCGCGAAGCCATACAGCGGAGCCAGCGCGAAGCAATGGAGAGCCTGCGCGAAGACATGAAGAGCCAGCGCAAAACCATGGAGGCAATCGACGCAAAGCTGGATGGTTTCCAGGGAGATTTGAACGTCGTGAAGGAGGACCTGGAAGTGGTCAAGGTGCGAACATCCGAGCACGACCAAGCCCTCAAAAACCATGACGAGTTACTCAACTCCCACGAAACTAGGCTCGTGGATTTGGACAACTAGCTGCAAAAAATGAAGGTTTTGGGCACGGCAGCAACTAGTCCATGTTCTGGGGCCCCGAAATTTAAGGTCCCAAGTTTCGACGGCACGACTTCGTGGACGGCGTTCAGGCATCAGTTCGAGGTAGTTGCAAATGGGAATGGCTGGGAGGACGAGCACTCGTTGGCGGCACTCACCCTAGCGCTACGAGGAGAGGCTCTGCTGGTGCTTGAGAACCTGCCCGCTGAGCGACGCACCTTGGAGTCGCTATTTAAGGCCCTGGAAGCTCGATACGGGGAAAAGCATCTCGAGCACGTATATCGCGCGCAACTTAAGGACCGAGTACAGAAGTCGAGCGAAGGACTGCAGCAATGGGCTACGGAGATCGAGCGCCTCGTACGTCGAGCCTATGCTTCGAGTTCCACACCGGTAGAAGACAAAGTATTAGAGGCGTTCGTCAGCGAAATACGGGATCCCGAAGTGAGAGCAACGGTGCGCTTGGGTCATCACGCCACATTGGAAGCAGCTTTAGCGCATGCCCTTGAAGTTGAAGCGGTACGAAGCGACTGTAAAGGTTATAAGGTGCGCGAAGTCGTAGCGACGATTCAACCTCATACTGGGCCTATCTGCTACGGATGCGGTGAACGAGGTCATATTAGGCTTAGCTGCCGGACACGGAAACAACCGAAATCGGTGTGGAGGGCTACGCAAGTGCAAGAGCTAGAAGCCGCCGCCGCCGCTAAGAAGACTGCCAAGCCTCCTACGAAGACCTCGACGGCTACCCAAGTTGACACCCAGGAGCTGCTAAAATTAAAAGGCGTCAGCGCCACGGGACGGGCAGCGGCTGGACTTCGTCGAGCCCCTACTGTTATAGTGTCACAAGCTTGTGACGGGAACAGCCTGGTAGCTACTGGTGAGATAAATGGCATACCTTGTCGATTTACGATTGACACAGGAGCATCGAAGTCCGTCGTTCGACCGGAACTACTCAAGCGGACTATCATGTGGGAAAACGGACGACCATCATGCAATCTGCAGACAGCGACAGGCCAGCCAGTGACCGTCCTAGGAGTTACGGAAGCAAGACTGGAACTCGGAAGTGACATTTACACGCAGTCTGTTTTAGTAGCGAATATAACTGACGACTGCATTATCGGACTGGACTTTCTACGGACACATCACTGTATAGTTGATATAGCCAGAGGAGTGTTAAGCTTCAAGGATCAAGAAGTCTTCTTGGACGGTTCATGTTCAGGAGCAGTGTACTGTTTGAGGACAGTGAAGCTAGCACCCAGATCGGAAACCTTGGTCAAGGTTAGGTTTCCCGAAAAGATACAGGTGGATCGATGTGTCGTAGTGGAAGACTATGGAGATCACCCCAGTTGGATCACGGCAAGGACACTGCTCATGACCAAACGTGACGCTAAGTTAAAGGTCATCAATCTTAATAGCACGCCGATATTTCTCGCAAAGAATACCGTTATCGGCCGATGTGAAGCCGTGGACAGCTTGAGGAAGGTCCAAGAAAACTCTGACAAACTTGGATCAACGGATCACATGACATCTTTGCTGGAGGCGAGCAGGAGGAATTTGAGCTCTGAAGAATATACTCAGGCAGCAAAGTTGTTGATGGACTACAAGGACATCTTTACCAGAGGAAATAGCGACCTTGGAAGAACAAATCTTGTCACTCATCCAATAGATACCGGCAATACTTCACCGATCAAGCAAAGACCGAGACGATTACCATTGGCAAAGGAACACGAAGTTGCAGAAATGATCGAGGACATGGTGCGCAGCAAGGTGATCGAGCCGTCAACTAGCCCTTGGTGTTCACCTGTGGTACTCGTGAAGAAGAAGGATGGCAGTACTAGATTCTGTGTCGACTACAGGATGCTTAACACCGTTACCAAGAAGGACAGCTACCCTCTGCCTCGGATTGACGACACTTTGGATATGCTTGGGGGCATGAAGTGGTTTTCGACGGTCGACCTGAAGAGTGGTTACTGGCAAGTAGAAGTCCGGCCAGAAGACAAAGAGAAGACCGCCTTTACCACCGGAACCGGAAATGGCTTGTGGCAGTTTCGCGTAATGCCTTTTGGGTTATGTAACGCTCCTGCCACTTTTGAGCGTCTCATGGAGCGAGTGTTGGTGGGACTTTTGGGGGACGCTTGTCTGGTGTACCTCGATGACGTCATAGTCATGGGACGAAACTTCGTGGAACACAAGCGAAATCTGGAGAAGGTATTCAGACGATTCCGTGAGTCAAACCTAAAGCTCAATCCAAAGAAATGTGACTTCTTCACGAAGGAAGTATCATTTTTGGGACACATAATATCGGACGAAGGTGTTCGAACTGATCCAGACAAGATAAAAGCGGTTCAAGAATGGCCGACACCAAAGAACAAGACCGATGTTAGAGCTTTCTTGGGACTATGCGCCTATTACCGCCGGTTTGTGAAGAACTTCTCCGAGATAGCCAAGCCATTACACCGTCTCACGGAGGACAAGAGAATCTTCAGTTGGGATTCCGATTGCGAAGATGCGTTTGTTCGCTTAAAGGAACGTCTGTGCTCGGCTCCGATTCTTGGCTATCCCAGAAGGGAAGGGAGATTCATAGTAGACACGGACGCTAACAATACTGGCATCGGAGGAGTATTATCCCAAGACCAGGACGGCCAGCAGGTGGTCATTGCGTACTTTAGCAACACCCTTTCGAAACCGGAAAGGAATTATTGTGTGACTCGGCGAGAATTACTGGCTGTGGTGAAGACCCTTCAGCACTTCAACAAGTATTTGCTGGGACGCGAGTTCACAATAAGGACGGACCACGCTGCTCTGAGGTGGCTTCTGCAATTCAAGAACCCGGAAGGCCAGGTTGCGAGATGGATCGAACAGCTTCAAGAGTTCAACTGCGTAATAGAGCATCGCAATGGAAGAGCTCATTCGAATGCCGACGCCCTGTCACGACGCCCATACCCCGAAGAAGGTCGACGTTGCTTCAAGCATGAGGCTAAAGAAGAGGTCAAGGTGATAAGGATGCAGGACCTAGACGAGTCTTGGGGAACGGAGCAAGTAAGCCAAGCTCAGAAGGAAGACAAAGACCTCAGCCCGATCATGGAGTGGAAAGCCAAAGGACAGAGGCCACTGTGGAGTGATGTGTCAGCCTCAAGCACAACTACTAAGGCATACTGGGCTCAGTGGGACAGCCTTGTATTAGAGAATGGCGTGCTTTACCGGAGCTGGGAATCACTCAACGGAAAGGAAAAAACCCTGCAAATGGTTATTCCTAGGAGCAAAGTGGCTGATTTGCTGAAGCTCTTACACGACGGCACTTCCGGCGGGCACCTCGGCATCAAGAAAACCCTCGTTAAGATACGAGAACGCTTTTATTGGGTGCGGTGTCGAGAGGACGTGGAAGACTGGTGCAGGAAGTGTACAGTGTGCGCTTCAGTGAAAGGGCCCCGCACTAGATCCAAAGGGAAACTACAGCTGTACAACGTCGGAGCCCCTTGGGAGAGAATCGCCATAGACGTTGCTGGGCCATTCCCTCAGACGGAAGACGGGAATAGATTCATCATCGTGGTTCAAGACTACTTCAGCAAATGGCCGGAAGCGTTTGCAACTCCGAACCAAGAGGCGAAGACCGTGGCCAAGAAACTTGTCCAGGAGGTAGTATGCCGCTTTGGTGTACCATTGGAGTTACACAGCGACCAAGGCAGGAACTTCGAGTCGACGTTATTCCAAGAGATGTGTGATCTTTTGGGAATAAATAAGACACGTACCACACCGGCGCATCCTCAATCTGACGGCATGGTGGAGAGATTCAACCAAACGTTGGAACATCACTTGGCCAAGGTCGTCGAGGAACATCAGCGAGACTGGGATCGGTACATTCCTCTGTTCCTGATGTCATATCGCTCTGCCATACACGAATCCACGGGATTTACACCCGCTAAAGTTAACTTCGGAAGAGAAATGCGTCTGCCGTTGGATTTGCTTACCGGAACACCGCCAGATGCCCCGAAACCAACCGTTGAATACATCGCGGACTTACGGAAACAATTGGACGAGACACATGATCTTGTAAGAGAGCAATGTTTGAAGACCAGCGAAAAGATGAAAACCCGCTACGATCGCGATGCTCGGAAACATGGTTTCAAGGAGGGAGATTCTGTATGGTTGCCCAATCCACTGCGGAAGAAAGGGAAGTCTCCGAAGCTACAAGCACGATGGGAAGGCCCCTACACAGTTGTCACGAGGATTAACGACGTGACCTACCGAATCAGACAGGGGGACAGAAGAAAGCCGAAGATCTTGCACGTGGACAGATTGGCACCATTTCACGGATCGAATAATGCTCGGGACGAGCATGACTAAGAGGGGGGCAATGTGACAGCCCTGGCGTACCTCGCTAAACAATAAACAATAGGGCCATAAACATGCCAGGCGAAACAATAGAACAATGGACGGCCGTCTCGAAAGTACGCACGCGCACGACGCTTCGACCATTACGGCAATAGTCATACGGGCGAAAGTCGAAAGTTGGTTGCAAGGAACGTTCTCGAATCTTGTTCGAAGCGGGTCCGGACTTAACAGGAATGTTCTGGTGTGTGAGTGGTATAAAAAGGGGCGATCGGTCAAGTGCGGACATTCTAGTTTCGGAAGCGAAACCAGGAAGATACCAGCGATACCTACGAGCGATATCAGTGAGAAGTGAAGTGATTTCTACGAGCGATACAATGTTCGACGAGTGTGTTTACTAGTACCTGCGTGCAGAGTGTTTTAGTGTGTACTGTGTACATCGTGTAATTTGTTTATCTACGAGTACAATAAAGTCTTTGTGGTACATTTTGGCATTTTCTCGAACCCATTACTCCTGACACGTAACAATATAAATATACACGTACATACATACACTCGAAATACATAACCCGACTGCGTCAGAAGGACTGACGCAGTCGGGTAAAATAAGATTCATATGGCACCATTAACTTTGGTAAAGGTTACATGTTATTGGGTAGTAATAGGAATGCTACTGAAATATTTCCATAGTCATATTAGTGTCTGTCCAGCACCATAATGTAGGCTCTTAATATTCAATAGAAGTTATTAAAGTTACGAGAGTAGCCATTTTTAAGACTACACCCAGCATTGCTGCGTTAACAAACATCGTCGGTAATAGAATCGGAATGAAAATCATCGCAGAATTTGCGGCTTAACAAGAATCACTATAGAAATATTTGTTTATAATGAAACTCTGATGATTGAAATTAAATTGTTGTCCCTAAACGTTCTACCAAATTTTAATTTGGTCTCTTTTTAATGTAAAGATGTCTGTTAACACCAAACCAAAATCGACAGGTGCAGCTAATATTTAAGGACATGTAAAAAAAAATACTTCGTTTACATTTTGTGGTTCGGATTTCACAGCAGGTGCAGATAAAACGAGAATATGACATTTAAATGAGTATGTAAAATGTTACATTATGGCTAGGTATGTATACCTCGTAAGAGGCTGAAGTAGGTATTTAAAATCTACAACTATTTTTTTTATAAAATAAGTTAAAGCTTAACATTAAGAAATCTTGTCAAAAGCGATCACATGACGTGGGGTGCCCCACTGCAATATGTGCATCAGTCAATAAACCACAGCAGCAAGTACCTAACAGTTCCAAACTAGGTATAGAAAAGTTCTTGTTCTTGGTTCCACGCAAAAAAGCATCCGTCATGAATAGTCAGGATAAGCAAATTATTACCCCTATTATCTTGAATTTATATCTACCTAATACCTATATAATAAAACAAACGATTTTAAGCGTGAATTTGAACGTCCAGGTGCAACCAATAGCGGAGCTGTGCGAGCTGTCGCGCAGACGCGCGGCGGACGGCGGCGTCGAGGTGGAGCTGTCCGACAGCAACGTGCGAGGGGGCACCCTGAGCCGCTCGGGCAGCCGCCGCTTCACCAGCACACAGGTACGTGGTGGTTTGGAGAATTGTTCAGCTTGTATGGGGCGTAGGTAGGGTCAGGGGGAAGGATGCTGCCTCGGATAAAGTACCTAATGGTTCTTGTATCCCATTAAGACATCTGTCTCGAAAATCCTATTTGACCGACTGGATCAAGAATTCAGGACGCTTGCTGTTATTGCCAAGCAACATAAAAAGCATTGAATGGTTTTGTTGCCCAAAATCAGTTTTTCCTTCTTTTCTCAAAGTGGACTTCGTACATCTCAAATTGAAAAACCGGCCAAATGCGAGTCGGACTCACGCACGAAGCGTTCCGTACCATTATGTATAAAACGCCAAAAAAATCTGGTCTGTTGTGTGTATGCCTCACTTAAATATTTAATTGTTTTATTGTAGCCACATATTACGCACAACGCCATCTCTCGGACCGAAAGGTAACTAAACTATCGCATATCGTATGGGCGCCCACTTAAATATTTATTTTATTACCCAACTGCGTCAGAAGGAGGGTTATGTTTTTCGAGTGTATGTATGTATGTATGTTTGTATGTTTGTATGTACGTCCATTTATTTGGACCGCCCCACAGCCCAAACGGTTGAACGGATTTCGACATAATGAGGTATCGTTGAATTCGTCAGAACTGTGAAAGTGTCATAGGCTATATGAATTTTAAAAATGGCGCCCGAAAGTAGAAGAAAAAGAGGGGATAATCTTGAGTTTTTTTGTTATTTTAGCAATATGGGTATCAAATGAAAGATCGTGAAAAGACCTTTTCAAAAATATATATCATATAACGTCGTTTTAACACAAATTGTCAAAAACCATCCCAAAAAGTAGAATTTTTCGGTGAAAACACTAAAAAGTCTGAAATAAAAATATTACCTATTATAAAAACAAAAAACCCGACTGCTTACAAAAGAACTCAAAAGAAAAAAACAAGTGTCACAATATCAACATAAAATACTTCATGGTGCTGCAGGCGGGGACAAACTATACTGCTACCTACGGGTAAAAAAAGATTTATCACAAGTACTACGTTTGTTTCAAGCAGCAGGGTAAGCAGTCGGGTTTTTTGTTTTTTTTTAGTATTTGTTGTTGTAGCGGCAACAGAAATAATACATCATCTGTGAAAATTTCAACTGTGTAACTATTACGGTTCATGAGATACAGCCTGGTGACAGACGGACGGACGGACGGACAGCGAAGTCAGCGAAGTCAGTCGAAGTAATAGGGTCCCGTTTTACCCTTTGGGTACGGAACCCTAAAAACGGCATGTCATTGCACTGGAGTGCTAAAGAATTTTGCGAATCATGTTATTTTGGTAATGCGGTTGCCATCCACGTAGCAAAGGTTGCAAAAACCTGCATTTGGTTGACCGGTCGTGCTGCTTTTTATTATTGTATTTGTACGAGTTTGAGGCAGCAAATTGAAAACAAAACATTGAAACTTTGTCATAAGTGCAAGATTTAGTTAGAAACCTATTGTAAATGAATTGGGATGATAGGTATTGACTGAACTTATTTGAAGGCGGTGCTATTGCTGCCATAGGAGTTAAGTCGTCTCCCTTGCCAAAGATACCAACCGAAACCGGATTTAAAAAATTATAAATCGCAGAGTTGTTTCATCATTTAACTGCATGCATTATACGCTTTATCTACACGAACACAGGTTCCATCACCTATCAAATGGTTTTGTATAAACATTTATTTCTTATCAATTAGTACTTAAGTTTACGTTGGTGTTGCGTTATGAATGTTATGATGCATAACTCATAAAATTATATGCTCGTTTATCAATTCAAAATAGAAGTTCAAGAATGAACCTTATTTGTCGTCATATAAGGTATATATTAAGCCTGACGATTAACTGATATTTACATATTTCGCTAGGTAAATGCCCTTTAACGCAACTTAATACCCTTAATATAAAATTATTATGTTGTAACCGAAGGTATTAGATAGATTTGAAGTATTTATTCAATAATCGAATTGCTTACTTTGTTTGATAAGAACATGATAAATTACTATGGGTTTAATTACCTCAAAGTCGGTCCAAGCAAGATAGGACCCGTACCTATGTATATTTCATCGAGAGGAACAAATAACAAATGCATTTAAATTGATACTAACTAACCAAACCATAGTTTATGAATACGGGAAAGCAATGCAAGTACCTATTTGAAACACGGAAGTTACCAATAGCAGTTGGTAAGCATTCGCTCTCGGCGTTGTGATCGAGATAGAATCAATGTGCAATGTATCTTTGGGCATTGTTTTGAAATCTGCGGAGGTCGAACACTGTGGTGGCCAGTTGAATGTTTAGTTACATTGTCATTATATCATCAATTACAGCTTGTTGAACATTGGAGCTGTTCATTAAAACAAGTCGATGGATCAAAAGGTGGTCGCCCTGTCGCAAGGCGTGCTTACGTACCAATCAATATTGTAACTGTAATGTAATAGCTTGCAACAGGTGCAATTAATTTATTGATTGAGATGTGATGAAAGCTCTCAGAAGCTTGTAAATAAAATAAAACACAATGTGACTTTCTTATTATCTTCAAGAAATACAAGGCCTATCTAATTTTATATTATTAAGTACTTATATTATTTATAATGACACATATTTCTTTCTTATGGTGCGTACACATTATGCAACATGTTATATAACTTTTGTTTTATAACACGTCCACACTATCTAACATTGTTGTCTAACAATGAAACATGTTACAAGACCGTACACATTAGAACAACATTGTTGTATAACAATGTTATATAACAAGGCATGAGTAGGTAACTCGTGCGCAAAAGTTATATAATATTGTTGCATAAACTAATAACATGTTGTATAACTTGTTTTTGTAACACATAGCGTCCACATTTGTAAAACATGTTATCAAACAATGTTTTATAACATGTTTTGTTACATAGTCTGTACGCACCATTAGAGATTTAAGAAACCTTCTAAAAAATCTATTTGTTTAATTACGTTAAATTACCAATATATGCTATACGCCCACCCTCGCTTCGCTTTGGTAAATAAATAAAATATACATATAAATGACGTTGCACACTTGTAGCCCCACACAGGATTCACTGTGTCGCGGGGGCCATGGACAACATACAAGACAAGGACGTACAACCAGACCAAGAACGGAAAGTTAAATTCATCATTAAAAATTTTGCCTTGCTGAGAATCGAATCCCAGGACTATTGGAATGGCGATTCGGCATGTTAACCATTTTGCCATATAAGTTACCCAAGGCCAAAACTTTACTAAACATTTCTTTCAGTTATCAAAAAAATGTTTGCTAAGCCGAAGGAGTACAAACCGAATACGGATTTAGCTACATCCCTAAGGGCTCATTCCCACGGCATACGTCTTTGACGATTCGTCAAAAGACACGATACGTCTTGACGGATGGACGTTCACATTGAATACGGAATCGTGTTCGTCCTCGTGTGAATGAGCCGTAAGGGCTCATTCCCACGGCATACGTCTTTGACGATTCGTCAAAAAACACGATACGTCTTGACGGATGGACGTTCACATTGAATACGGAATCGTGTTTTTTCACGATTCGTCAAAATATCCGCATTGAAGTTCACATTTATTTCGTGATTTAGCTCAGTTCAGATTGGTTCAGAAACATTCACGATTCGTGATTTCTAAAAGACGTATCCGTCATAATCATAAAACATTCACGATTCGTGATTTCTAAAAGACGTATCCGTATTCGTCTTTTTTCACGATTCGTCAAGCGTGTGAACATGAGTATTTAAAAAGCATTGCCGCCGTCAAAAAAAATAATGAATCGTGAAAAAAGACGATTCGTGAAAAAAGACGATTCGTCCTCGTGTGAATGAGCCGTAAGGAAGGAAGGAAGTACGCCGATTAAATAAGGACAGCGAATTCATAACTCCTTTGTATCCATTTCGAATGTTCGTTGAATATCACAAAAATATACCTATTTATTTACCGATACGCCTTCGTTAGTAAAGTAGCCTTCCGCACCTGTTCATTGAAAATTTGACTCAGCTTAGAATTTCGCGAAGTTGAAGACTTATAAGACTGAATCGATTTGAAGGGAGAAGGAACGCGGCCCTTCAGTGGCGACCCCTAGCTAATCCTCCCTTATGTCTGTCTCCCGACGTTCGTATATACTCTGGTAAGTTAGCAAGTGGCAGGAATTTCACGGTCTATGTCGTTGTCGTATAAGATATCATATTGTGGACAGATTTTATGTCGTGTTTTGTTCAAAAATTATTTCTAAAGGGCGGTGACGCACATTGTCAAACTTTATTATTGAAATAGATGTGTGCAATAATATTTTCCATGAATATTTAATTACTGATGAAAATAGATTAATATTAATCGTGATCAAAGTTAAAGTTCAAATATGTACACTGTACACCTGTACAGTTTACTGAAGATTTACATATTTTTAAAATGTGATTATAAAATAATTCTCGGATGGACATTACACCTAGGTTCTAATCAGCCATCACAAGCAGCATTATAGAGGTGACTGACTCTGACCTCAAGGGTAGCAACGCATTTGTGACCGAATTAGAACTACAATACACTTTTAATTCCATAAAGAACAAAAAAATTGCCCCAGTGAGAAATTATTCCCGAGAGCCTTCACTGGCAAAACTGTACCAATCTGTAACTTCCTCCAAATGAGCTATGGGGTTGTTACAGTTAACGAATTGTGTCGACTGTGATAATTTATTATCTTTTGTTTTCCTGTATTACTAGTCATGCCTCCTTTAAAAGAGAAACCAAACGTATATTGCTTCTCACTTCGCACTCGTTCGTTTCTTTAGTGACAGTTCAGGGTTGATTGCAACATAATAAGTTGCTAAACTACGAGATCTGAAATCCGATAATGCAACATTATTAATCATTTCTTAGTTAAATAATAATATTATAATAGAAGCATAAACGCCTATATGGTACGCATGCGACTAACCTTATGGGAGAGGTTAAAGCGGTACATAAAGTAGGTACACGAAAACTGAACAAAGGTAAAATAATTATGTATTATCTTAGCTAATTATAATTAATGGGATTCAAGGCTTATCTCTGCATCGCGATTAAATTAATTAATGAAATAAAAACCAAAATACGTTTACGCATTCGTGGTGGAGAAAATCGTTGAAATGAACCCCTGTTTAATATTTTCTGCATCACGCCTCTTTCCCCTTTATTGTGACAAGTTGTTCGTTTGCGACGCCAGCCATGAAAAATTGCTTAATGTCCTTAATTCGTTTGGTTTCCAAAATAATTGTCTAGCCTTTTTCTCTGAAATGAATATTGATTTTGGGTTTTTCTGTAGCCACATAGATTAAATAGTTTTAGTTACTTTAATTTTACGAAATACTTCATTTATTTTTATTGAGATAAATCTGTGTGACGCACAATTTTAGTAGTGACAAAATAACAATTTCAGCAAACAAAAAAACTTCAAATTGTAATCCAACAGTAAATCTTAATTTTTCAGTAAAACGTTACATAAGTGTAGATAGCGTAACTTTCGAAAACTGGTACCTAATATATAATTAATACTTGCTTTTATAATCGCTGTTAAGATCATTTGTAATAATCAAGTGTTTTTAGATTCACCGGTGGTGCTTTAGTATTTAGATTAGCGCGTGCGCCTAATGCACCGTGTCGGATGGATACAAAAACTCGTGCGATTGGTTTCATTTCAATCCAAATGACTTCATCGTTTATTTTGTCGATGTAATTTGCTCAGGGACGAAACATCGCTGCTAAATTTTTCGCTTCAGTGAATATTAAAGTAAACCAAACTGTTAAGCTTTGGTTTCCTAGGAAAGCGGTGCCGTCATATAGCGGCCGTAATATTACGGACGCAAACAGACGGCCGTCTTTACGGTGATGACATGTGGAAAGTTCCATGGCCGTTTTAACACACCGTCAGTCATTTTTTTTTAATAAACGTGAAACGAAATGTATCCAAGATAGAAAATGGACGACCTTGATTTAGCTTTAGTAATTTACTTGGAGGATGAACTATCATCAGAAGACTTTTTCTATAATCTTTACTTTTTATATTATATATTGCTTCGTGGTTACAAACGAAATCTATTAAAATTTCGTCGTCCTCGCTGCTCCAAGAGTTGGAACTCATTTTTTACGTTGTTCCGAAAAAAAAAACACAAATACGTATTAAAAATAGCTTCACCGCTATCAATAAAACGTTGACCAAACCATCGGACACCGACAAGACGGCCGTCATGCAAATGGCGGTACCGCTTTTTGACATTACGGTGTCAGTTACCGCTCTCCAGGAAACCGCGCCATTTCGTTTACATAGACAACGTTCTAGTGACGTCATTCACCGCTGTATTACGGCCGCTATATGACGGCACCGCTTTCCTAGGAAACCAAAGCTTTAGTGCCGCAATGTTGTTGTAGATTTTCGATTATGTTACGAATTTTAGTTACTTCCATTTTCCTGGTTTACAGCCGATGGGATTGGAGATATGATAGTAATGGAGAGTTTGTCGAATGCTATTCTTGTATAGGTAAATTTATGTAATCATTATGTATGCAATGATATTCTTCCTTTTGGAAACAAAAACCGTGTCTAAAAGCAAAACAATTTACTGCATAAAGTATTTCAATTTCAAAACCAAATATTTCATTTCTCACTACCTTCTGAGGCACATATATTATTTAATTTGTAATGTAGGTCTCGCACGATGAACAGTTAAGTTCGGAAGGAAAGCGTCCTAGGAATTTGCTCTGAACCGGAACGCTGACCACATGTACATGCCGTGCGTAAGCCGATCTGTTTACAGGCGTCACGTGGGACTGTGTTTCAGGCCGGATTCACATACACCTACTGCTGATTTCTTCTTATGTTTTACCATTATTTCGAGTAGCTGTTACAGACGAAGACTTCAGAGATGGTTGCGTTAAACGTTTAACGCTACTGTGGTGGAGGATTTTTTTTATAGCCTGAAGGGCTGACGTAAAAGCAGACGAGCCACCTGATGGTAAGTGGTCATCGTCGCCTATGGACACGAGCAACACCAGTCACCAGTGGAACCCCATGTTTTTTGAAGAACCCCATGTCAAAGCGGATAGTATAAGTAATGGTAGTAATGGAAAGAAAGGATAGGAATAATATCTAAATGAAGAAACTAATTGTAGTCCATCCTCCAACTAATATTATAAATGCGAAAGTTTGTAAGGATGTGAGTGAGTGTGTGTGTGTGTGTGTGTGTGGGTTTGTTACTCTTTCACGCAAAAACTACTAAACGGATTTTCATGGAACTTTCCAGTAATATAGCTCAGGCATCGGAATAACATAATTTGTTAAAATTTATTGGGATTTTTGAAGGGACTGGTTCCCCGAAGCGAAGCGAGGGCGGGTTTACCTACTATTATATTATAAGAAGTAGCACAGTTTGTAGGTACGAGTATTAAAAAAATATGAAGTTCAACTGAGCGTACAGACAACGGACACACCAGTTTTCTTTCATTAAAATTTTCGATTAACATACCTGTCCGAAGATCCCAAGGTTCAAATGAAACAATGTATCAAAGCGAGTAACAAAAATATTTATTATGGTCGAGTCTTATAGAAACTACAAAGAATCTTAACAGCGCGATTCAGCGGGCGGAACAACGCCATCTAGCGATGAATGACGAAACTATATTATTCAAACAAAACATTCTACATAGGTAACTTATTTAAACATCGAACATTCCGCCCACCATGGACGAAAAGTCCATAACCATTAACAATTGAATAAATTGAAGTATCCTTCTTCCGCCCACCATTCTTCCGCCCACCATGAAACAATATTTAAAATGGGCGTTTAAAATTAAATGGACTGTATAATCTAAAAGGAGCAATAACAACGTATAACATAAAATATACAATGAAACTCTATAAAACAAAAATATGTACCTAAGACAATTACGTCCATACATCAACAAAAAAAAACTATTTAACAAAGACAGGGTATTAGCTATTACAATGGTTTAACTTGTAATAGGAAGCACGATTAACCTTGATACGGGTCGTTTTATTATCGACCCTTTGCAACGCAAAGATACGACTCTCGTGACTTCATACGAACCGGTATGTTTTACGACAATAATACCGTGAAGCCATCTTGCAGGGGGCAAATCGTCCTCCATGACCAACACTACATCACCCACACTAGGCTCAGGAGAACAGCGGGACCACTTATGTCTGTGATGAAACTGTACGAGATATTCCCGAGACCATCTGCGCCAAAAGTCCTGGAGCAAACGTTGAGTCAAATGCCATCTTTTTAAGGTGCTCACATTTGAGTTTTCAAAATTGTGTTCAGGCACAAGCAATAAGGGTTCTCCAATTAAAAAGTGACCAGGCGTTAATGGACAGGGATCTTCTGGACTACAACTAATTGCAGATAGCGGCCTCGAATTTAGACACGCCTCAATCTGTGCAAGGACTGTCGTCATCTCCTCAAACGTCAGGGTGCTAGTACCTATGATACGTTTGAGGTGGTACTTTGTGGATTTCACCCCGGCTTCCCAAAGCCCTCCGAAATTCGGAGAGTGGGGTGGAATAAAGTGCCACTTAGTGCCATTTATAGCAAGCCAATCGGCGATATCAGAAGCTACACCGGACTTTTCTGTGCGAAATAAGACCTTCAACTCCCTATTAGCTCCTACAAAAGTAGTGCCGTTATCGCTCCACAACTCGTCACAATGGCCTCTCCTAGAAGTGAAACGCTTAAGCGCGGCTATAAATGCTTGCGATGTCATATCGCTTACTACTTCTAAATGTATGGCTCGAGTAGCCATGCATACAAATATACAAATGTATCCCTTTGTGGAGTGATAACCGCGACCCCTTGTAGGTCCAACGCTGATTGGACCAGCGTAGTCTACGCCACTTTGACGAAAAGCTCGGCTAGCATTCACCCTTGAAGCAGGCAACTGTCCCATTAAGGGTTGATTTGGTCGAGCTGAGTATCGCACGCAAGTCACACACTTGTGTATATATTGCCGAACAACACTTTTTGCACGAATGATCCAGTACCTGGATCTCAAATAATTAAGTACCAATTGTGGCCCTCCGTGCAAGGTACGTTCGTGAGCGTCTGCTACCAACAGCATAGCGAGGTGAGACTTGTGAGGAATAATCATTGGATGTTTACTGTCCTGATCAATGTTGGCCCGTTGCAATCTACCACCAACTCTCAAAACCCCATCGTGATCTAGATAAGGATTTAATGATATTAATTTTCCTTTTCTATTAACTTTGCCTGTTTTCTTCAAACTCTCTATTTCTTCCATAAAGTATTCTGACTGACATTTTTTAATACATGACACCAAAGCTTCATCTATTTCCTCAAATGTTAAATTAAGTTGAAATTTAGTTTTAGATTTAAGTTTTAAAAACCTTCTACAGTAAGCAATTACCCTTGTTAATTTACGTAAAGATGAAAACCTTGATATCAATCCATTTTCTTCTGTTTGCTCTGTCACTACATTAGCTACAAAATTTGACTTTCTTTCTTCCAGATTGGTTTGACTGATTACTCCCTTACTATAATCAATAACTTCATTTCTCAACCAATGAGGTCCAGATACCCATAATTCTAATTCATGGAAATTACATGGATTCACTCCACGAGAGGCACAATCGGCGGGGTTATCTTTGGACTGCACATGTGACCACTGATTAATGTTCATAGAACTGAGAATTTCAGACACTCGATTTCCTATAAATGTTTTCCAACGACTCGGGTGGCTACTCAACCAAGCGAGCACCACTGATGAGTCAGTCCAGGCATGCACATCATCCTTTGCGATTCCTAAGCTCTCTGAAACTTCTAAAAGAAGTTTTGTAAGCAAAACGGCGCCGCACAATTCCAAACGAGGTATAGACACCTGTTTGATCGGCGAAACCTTCGTTTTTGATGCTACGAGGCTGACGTGAACATGGCCATTGGAATCAACAGATCGAGTGTATACAACAGCTGAATATGCACTCATAGAGGCGTCGCAAAACCCTTGTAGTTCAAGACTGATGTCTTGGTGACTCGTGTGAATCCATCTCGGCAGATGAAAGTTTTGAAGATGGTGAAGACTTCCCCTATACTCCAACCAATCCTGCAACAAATGATCGGGTAGTTCTTCGTCCCATTCAATTCCAGAGAGCCACAGGCGTTGAATAAACACCTTGGCAGTTATTATGACTGGTGCAATCCAACCGAGAGGATCGTAAAGTCTTGCGATGTCAGAGATCACCCTTCTCTTGGTTACGGGTGTTTCCAGCGGAGGAAGTTGGACAGTATACCGAAACTCATCAGATTTTCGATTCCATGTCAAACCTAAAATTTTCATCAAAGAATCTATTTTAAAGTTTACAACTTCAGTCTCATTTAATTCTAAAGTGAAATTTTGTATCTTAGCTAAAAGTTCGTCACTGTTACTGGTCCACTTCTGAAGCTGGAAACCTCCTCGACTGAGTAACGCATTCATTTCGCGACAAATATCCTCACCTTCCTTGACAGATTCGCAACCAGTTAAAAGGTCATCGACATAGAAATCCTGCAAAACACGTTGTGAGACTAAAGGAAAATCTTTGCCTTCGTCGTAGGCCACTTGTTGAAGAGTACGTACCGCAAGGTATGGAGCTGAGGACGTAACAAATGTGACACGCAATAATCGCAAATGCTGCAGCTCAGCGTTCGGATTCTCGCGCCACAAGATACGTTGATAATCAACATGCTCATCACAGACCTTCACCTGTCGGTACATCTTCACGATATCTGCAATCAAACATATTGGATGGCGTCGCCATCGCATGATGATATGACGTAAGTCGGGTTGTAAGGTAGGGCCTACCATCAAATCATCGTTCAACGAAACTCCATTGCATCCCGAACAAGAAGCGTCGAAGACGACCCTAACCTTAGTCGTACTTTTATCTTCGCGCACGACGGCGTGATGGGGCAAATATACCGCCATCTTCTCAACTTCTGACTGAGAAACTATTTCAGCGTGTCCCAGTTGAAGATATTCCTGAATCACGGCCTTATACTGGTTTCCTAGTTCAGGGTTTTTAATCAACCTTTTCTCCAGCATGTGAAATCGTTTACGAGCTATCTCCTCAGATCTACTATATTGACATTGTGGATCTTCGGATTTGAAGGGCAACCGAACAATATAGCGTCCAGTTGCATCTCGTTTTGTGGAGTTAGAGTAAATATCTTCACAGTGCTGCTCCTCCTCGGTCAATATAACCTTGCGAGCTAAAGGTTCATCCGATTCTAACTCCCAAAACTTCCGCAAAAGCTCGTTAACATCTGTGCGCGCAAATACGCTGCAACATACTGGCGTCGTCATCGTTTTGTTGATCTCACCAGACAAAATCCATCCCAGCTTAGTCTGCTGAGCAATGGGTGTGCCAGGTGGACCCTTAACCAAACCCTCTTGAAGAACCTCGCCAACAACAGAAGTACTCAACAACAAATCAATTTTTCCTGGGGTATCAAAGGACGGGTCGGCTAATTCCAATGATGCAAACGATGATGGTAAAACCTGAACAATCTTCCTTTCAGGAAGACGTGATGTAAGCCTTTTTAGCACATACGCATTGACAAATAAAACAAAATTGGGATCTAGGCGTGATTGAATTTGAAAACGTACCATCCACCTTGAGGGCATCGCAACACCCTCATCATCGCCTAGTCGAAGAATGTCAGTGTGAGCAGGCGTTTTCCTCAAACCGAGCAACTGAACCGCGGACTCCGTGATAAAGGAGACCTGAGAACCCTGATCCATCAAGGCCCTTAATACAATAGTGGTACCAGTTTTTGACTCGACGTTGACCAAGGCTGTGGCTAACAGGCCATGGTTGTGAACATCTGCGTAACAACAAATACTTGTGGTAGACTCGCCCTGATTTGACGACGCGGCTGCTGCTGCAACGACAGCTTTCGTATCGGTTGATGTATCAACTGTCGCAGCAGTATTGAGGGACTTTGGGTGAAGTAGCGTGTGATGTCGTTTTTTACATAGATGACATCTAGTGGCTTGACGGCAAGAATAAACATTGTGATTTTTGGTAAGACAATTAAAACATATCTTATTAACACGAGCAAATTCGCGACGAGAATCAGTATCCTTTTTTGCAAATTCTTTACAATGGCATAACTTGTGATCACCAGAACATAAAATACAAGTTTGAGAAGATACATGAAATGACTTAGCATTGGTTTTGTTAACAGTAGGCATTACAGACTTAGCATCTAAAAACTCCAATGATCGAAATCTTGACTCTAAAAACTCTTTGAATTGACTGAAACTAGCTAAAACATCGCGTGAGCTTATCTGCGATTCCCATAACCTACGTGACTCAAAATCTAGCTTCGCACTGATAATAAATATTACAATGGTATCCCAGGAGCTTACATCGATATTAAGTGTGCGTAAGCCATGTAAGCAATCTACAGTAGTATCCAACATGTTTTTAATAGATGCAGAAGAAGCTTTAGCAATTGTAGGTTGATTTAAAAGGCGTTTTAACATGCAATTAGCTAAAAACCGTTTATTGTCGTATCGTTTTGTTAATATCGACCAACATTCTTTGTAATTAGACGCAGTTACTGGAGTGTGTCGTAGCAATTGTTCGGCCTCACCTGATAAATGGCTCTTCAAATAATGAAGCCTTTGCACATCATCTAATGCCTCATTTTTATCGATAAGTGATACAAACAAATCACGAAATGAAGTCCATTCAGTATAGTGTCCCGAAAATATTGGCAAAGAAATCTTTGGTAATTTAACGTTACTACCATTTGGCTTTACTTGTTTGACATCACTACTTATGGGTATGGTACCCGAAACACGCTCCTTTAACTCTGTCTTATAAGAAATATAAATTTCTTCTGTTTGATCATAAATATCTGTAGTAAAATATGTATCTCTCAAATCTTTATCAGTCCTAATTTCTATTATTTCTTTATGTACTTTTACAAAATCTTGCCATTGATCTTCAAGTGATTCTAAACGTGTCGATATGTAAGCTTGCGTTAATCTTTCCTTTGGGGATTTCTTGAAGTTATTTCTAGCTTTTTCTATTATCTTTTTGTTTTCTATCTGTACTTTAACTAGTGAATCCATACTTGATTGTTAACTGTTTCAAATTATTATAACACAATTTTTCTAAGTTAAAGAATTAGCACCAATTTTCTAAGTCCTTAAAAAAGAGCGAAAATTTTACAAGTGTTTTTAACCAAACAATAAAGATAGAAAATTGGGCATGGATTCCCCGTACAAACGTTTTTAGCCTAAATATTCTAAGTCCAAATTAGTAACTAATAATTAAGAAAATTTTACAAGCGCTAGAAATTTTTAAAGTCCAATACTGATATAACTGCTCACAATAATAATTCAAAGTCAACTCACAATGTTCGCCGCTAAGTCAAACCTCCTGTTTACTTCACTTGTCACTGCGATGTCACTTCCACTCAGTGACTTCACCTGCCTCCGCACCCCGCAGTTGGTTGCCAGAAGTGCCTCCTTGATAGCCGCAACCTCCTGGTGGCGCCCTCTGCCGGAACGGTCTTGAACTTGCAGTTTGGCGTCGCCCTGCTAGTACCGCTTCCTTCCGCAGACGCGCTGAGTGCTGCTCCGTAGCACTTCAGTGACGATCCACCACTGGTTTGCGTGCCGCGTTCTCCACAAAATAGGACCGGACTGGTATGGCACTAAGGTCTAATATCCGACTCGTAAGGCCCAAAAATATGTCCGAAGATCCCAAGGTTCAAATGAAACAATGTATCAAAGCGAGTAACAAAAATATTTATTATGGTCGAGTCTTATAGAAACTACAAAGAATCTTAACAGCGCGATTCAGCGGGCGGAACAACGCCATCTAGCGATGAATGACGAAACTATATTATTCAAACAAAACATTCTACATAGGTAACTTATTTAAACATCGAACAATACCTTTATGTACTTGTGTTTACCGTTATTATTTTTTCGCCATTGATCATTACGCTGCGTAAATAACCCATTGAAAATAAAGTTTCCGAATCATTTGTGTCGCATCCGGATTATCTCAGTATGTTTTAATTATACAACTTGATTAACGGCCTGCCCTTTACGTTTTTAATAAATCTTACATCATAATTCTTAACGACTAGCACTTGAGCAGCGATAGTTCACAGCCGATGTGACAGCTATGTGAGTTACCTACATCATGTTATTAATTACTTCAATTAGCATATAAGAGCTCGTTATGATTATGAGATTAGTCCGTAAGATGTGGTTTTGTTTTCTTGTACGTTAATTATGATCGGCTTATATTTTTGTACAACTATTATAAAAATTCATTATAACCGTAAGCATTAAACGGTTAAGTTAGTATTCTGTTTATTTTCTGTTAGTATTCTGTTTAACAAAATTTAGGACGACAGTGGGAAGCTAATTGAAAATTGAACACAGACTTTCTTAAACAGAAAGGAAAGTAAGCAAAACAGTAAAAAATATTAGTATTTTTTTGTACCTACTGAATTTCACGTATCTAATACGATCAATCAATTCTTGATAGCAGATGTTAGGCTTCTTTATTGACGTCATTCGATAATTGTATGAGTTAAGCAGTACGGCTACGTAATCTATCCAATTTGCGCTCTCTAAGTAAATTTCTCATACATCGGGCGGACTTACTCTACACAAAAATCGATGGAAACTACAAATTAAGATGTATCGGCCCCCGGGCAACAATTATGGACCCCAATGCGGCACGCCAGCAATGAGAGTGAGTTATGGAGTAAAGATTGAATTATGTGCAGTGTGCTGAGGTTCTGTCGATGTCGTGGCCACATCGTAGATTTGCTCACATCATGATATGATCGACCATATCATGAAATAGTCGCATTTCATGAAATGGTCAACTGAGTTTGGCCAGATCGTAAAATCATCTACGTTTCACGATTTGGTCATCAACGTTTGGCCGAATCGTAAAAACGCGGAATATAGGGCATAATTTCGAACAGCAGATGTATCGACCTCGTCAGCGAATGCGAACAGCTCACCTTAATGCGAACATTGTGTGAATGCGAGTCTAATCGCGTATCGAAACAGTGTACATAACGTGGCAGAATTATGCACGTTACAATTGTCTCGCTTGATATACTGTGCAAGTTAAGCTATGTATGTTTTACAAATCGCAATGCTATCTGTTCGTATACCTACCTACGGTCTTTTGGTAGTGTAGGAGGTCAATATTTGGAAATGAACCCCCCGCCCCGTCCTTTTTCACAGACACTAACGCGGACAAAGCCGCCGTTGAAAATCTAGTGGTTTTATACAATGTTCGACTACTTTTGACAGTTAGTAGAATTGACGAAAGTCTACTTAAGGGGCTAGGTACAACCTACAACCGTAATACGTAAAACCGAATGAGCGGAGCTCAAAAACAGAGATGGAATGATTTCATTTTTAAAGGCAAATAGTGAGATGATAGCAGTGTTTTAATTTTAGCTTTAATATTATTGACGGGAGTGCCAATTGCATTTTAATTTTTTATTTGAAAATTGTTTCGGTTTTTGAGTTTTTCATTCTTATGAAAACTTAGCTTTGATTATTTACTATGTTTCAAAAATATTTTCATCAACTAATTATTAAAAATTTTGTAGGAAACTTGAAAACCACAACTATTTGGACCTAACTTTAATTTTTTTTCTATCGAGGAAACTTCTCATTTTACTGGTTTTGCTCTTATGAGATTGTTTATTATATAGTGAAGATATATACATCTAAATATCGGAGATATAGACATTAAGCTTTAAAAATAATCTTAGATTTAAAACTACCATATTTCGGATATATCCTCTTGATATTTTAAACCGACTCCAAAAAAGAGGGAGCTTTTAAATTTGACCGTATGCTTTTTTATCTGTGAGATCAAACACTTATTGATTAGTCTTTCTTTGTAGGAAAGTAGATATTCCTAGGGTGATCCCATGATAATGACACCAGCATCTGATGATGATTCCGTGCGGGAGTCTAGACTTTCAAATACTTAACTCTTTGTCAAGTAGAAGCAAGACTTTAGTTAGCAGTCAAGTAATCTTTTTTTCGGTTTCCTTTATTCAATTTGAAACTCGACTTAAAAAACTATAAAACTGAACTACGATGTTGCTGTGATCGCAATATACATACCTACTAGCGTTAGGCGTTAGCTATGAATCATTTATCACACCTGAAAGTTTAATGTCTGTCTACTTAGATCATCTATGCGTTGTGAAATCTACGTATTGTGTTATCCTACACGTCAGGATATTCTTAAATCATTGTAGGATTTTCTTGCAGTAAAGTATGTTACAAAAAAAAACTTTATACATTATAATTATATAAGATGTGCACAGTGCACTGAGTCTTAATGCATAGTCGAATAAGTTTTGATATGGCACAAAATAAAATTCAACGTTTAATATCAGCCTCTTAAATTAATCATGGCAGTTATATTATATATACTTAGTTATGAATTATTAATTTATGCATTGGGTGCTTGGTGAAAATTTTGGATTTTTAGTTGAGCTAGCAGGCGAGTTTATTTACGTAGGGTATTTTAATTCCAAGTACAATAGGGTGCTAAAGACCTACCATCAAAAGTAGAGTAGAAATTTAGAAATCGCAGTGCATAGATTACAAGCATGTCATCCGTAGTGATAACTTGAATTCATAATATCCTGTAATACTTTATTATATTATGTAATATTCGTGGGTATTGTTGCGATATTAAACCCTGGTACTTACGCTTACATTTTGTACCCTTTATAATATGTACACCTATGTAGGGACTTTGACATAATCAGATTCTTTTTATGAGACATTAAAAGTTACGAAAGAAAAGATGCTGTCGATTGGAAATTATTGTAAGCCTATGCAAATAACATTTGTACAGCGAGTAAGCTGTGTCGTAAACACCAACGTACAAAGTATTGCGACGTACATGAATCATTTATGGCGTTGTCTTGGCGTTAATGCCACTTTACATTAATGTAGCTTTCGCTGAGAGCTTTGAAGTGTCGATCAATGTCGCGGGCCCATACATGTATGTATGTACGTATACAGATTGAAGTAATTTGTAAAGAACACGGTTATCAAGTGTGTTCTCGTAAAATATATTGTTACGTGTCAGGATGTAGGTACTGGGTTCGAGAAAATGCCAAAATGTACCACAAAGACTTTTATTGTAACCGTAGATACACAATTACACTATGTACACAGTACACACCAAAACACTATGCACGTAGGTACTCGTAAACGCACTCGTCGATCACTGTATTGCCCGTAGAAATCACTTCACTTCTCGCGGGTATCGCTCGTAGGTATCGCTGGTTCTTCCCGGTTTCGCTTCCGAAACTAGAATGCCACCCACTCGACCAAGTGCCCCTTTTATACCACTCGCCTACTATTCACGCCAATCTAGAATATTCCCGCAATTTTTGGAATAACGGTCTAGTATATTCCTTGCAATCGATTTTCAACCTTAAGGGTGCGGTTCCACTGAGGCGGAGCGGAGCGGAGCGGCGTGTGATTCCCAATCACATGGCTTGAAATCCACAAGAGGCACAATGAGCAGGGGTTTCAAGCCATGTGATTGGTGAATCGCGCACAGCTCCGCTCCGCTCCGCCTCAGTGGAACCGCACCCTAAGACTATTGCCGTAAGGTCGAAGCGTCGTGCACGTGCTTTCGAGACGGCCGCGCTCTATTGTTCTATTGTTCGCTTGACATGTTTATGGCCCTTATTGTTTATTGCTTTCGGTTTAGCGAAGTACATACGCCAGGATTGTCACAATATTTATTTGGACAAGTGATTATAAATATACTGGAAGGGTGACCAGCACGCGATATTAGAGGAGTCAACCAGACATAGGTAGGTATAGACTTTGGGGGTCGTATGCATAAAAAAATTTGGATGCGATCCACATTCCTCATACGATATGGATCTTTGTCTGAACTTCGCGTACCCATCGTCATCACATAAACCACGGGCCATCCGACGATGGACATATTAGGCTCATCGATACGTAAGTAAGCATATTTTTACGATGTCGTATGAATATTGTTGCAAGAGCCACGAAATATTTCTTACTAGCTGTTGCCCGCGACGTCGTTCGTGCATAGGAGTTTTTCCCGCGTGAATCCCGATCCCGGGGGAACTCCGTGATAAAAATTAGCCTTTATGTTGCTCCACAACCTCCTCTATCTTCCAGTGAAACCAGCCGTTCTGACCAGTTCAGCCGTTTCTGAGATTCGATCTCAGCAATCTGTTACATTTTTATTACGAGTATATGTATGGATAGAAGATTTCAAAGAATTTTTTCTTTGATTCAACAATATAAAACATCTTTACTGCTTATTTCATCAGCTCCTGATATCAAGGGAACGTTCAATGGCAACATTTGAGGAGGTATTTTTATCAGTTTTTGATCCCATAGTACTTTATGTTACGAAGAAAATTCAGACATTTAAGTAATATACTCCACCTGTGCGCTAGTGCAACCAATACATTGACGAAGTTATATTAATTTTATATACGATCAATCAGTCTTACTTTGCGGTTTAGATTATAATAAATGATTAAGTACAGCCGACTTACTATGGAATGCGGAATCTCAATTGACTTTTCGTTATAGAATTAATTCGTAGGTATTATTTTAGAATCAATTCGTATAACTTAATGTTTTGTGTTTGAATGCAGTTTGGCCATTTCTACATTCGTTCTCTTTATGTTACTGGCATCTTGATATTTAATCCTGTACCATGTCTCTCTATCCGATGTTATATACCTATTTATCATGCATCTACGAAAGGAAATAAATATTCTATAAGTAGGGACATGACGGCCCGAGTGGCACAATAGTTAACATGCCGGATCGCCATTCGAAGGACCCTGGGTTGGATTCTAAGCGAGGCGGACATTTAAATTTAAATGATGAGTTTAAATACAGTAGAAGCTCCTTATTCGCGGGGGTTTGGTTCCGCAGATAGGCCGCGAATGCGGAATCCGCGAATATGGAACGGTATTTTGTATGGGATTGCGGGGATACGTTCCGAGACTGTCGACGAAGAAGAAAAATATTAATTGAAATTAATATAAATCAATTTAACAGTAATTTAATTACACGAAGAATTATTTTTTATTAATTTTTATAATGAAGTTTACGTAAGGGTTTAAGGAATTGTGTAATTTTAACTTGTTTTACTGATTTTAAAAGTTCCACAGACGGAATAATTTTCATGAAAAAATCACACCGCATATTTGCATTGCGTATACCTAAACCTTTACTTAAGGTTTTTGACACAATTTTAGTCAAATTTTGTCAAAACATTACTTATTAATGGTAATGTTTTGACACCAACACATACAACACCAGCAGCTGGTTTTGTAAAGCAGTACTTACTTAAGTACCTACTGCTGCAGCAGCAGTACTTAGGTACCTACTCAAAGAAAGCCGACGCGCAAACAGAAGACACTGAATCTTTATATTTTTACCGTACCGGATGTAGCATCCGCGAATAACGAAATTTAAACCCGCGAATACGTAAAGTGGGTCACAAATGTCACAATATAAAGTTGGTCACCCGCGAATACTGAATCCGCGAATAGGGAAGCCGCGAATAAGGAGCTTATGTATCTGTTCTTAGTCTGGGCGTGTGTTTATGTCTTGTGTGTTGTTCATGGCACCCGGCAAATAGAGTGTGTAGCTTAATTTAAGTTCTCAAAAATTAACCACATGTAATCAATCTATTCCACCTCCTAAATTTTCTGAGCACGGTCAATTAATTAATTCACTTATGACTAATGCAATTTGTCGAGCGATTAGAGCGTCAGATCCGGTTAATAGATTCGATAATCATTATTCAACTGCAGCCCAATTCGTTTACACTACACCGAATTCGTCGTCCACCTAACTCGATCGCAGGGCCCTCTGTCGGTGTACAAAGCTCGTTAGGAGCCCCCACTTAGCGCATGGACCTAACCTAACCCCTGTCGGCTAATCCGATAAGTCGATTAACGTTGTTTAATCAAGCACCGTTCCGACTCGATGGGTGTCTCGGCTTACTGATTGGCAATTAGGCTTTAAAATGCTGATCAATGTACAGAAACAGGGTGATAGGATATCCTGTCTTGCGAGTGGCAAGGCCGTGTCTCATTTGTATCAGGCGTTAAATCCTTGCGATCCAAGAGTGAATACTAAAGATTAACATCGGCAAGATAATCTTTTAATCTGGTAGGTGATTGAAATGTGTTCTCTCCGATCGGCCTGCAGGGTAAACTTGGGTCTTAAGGTCGTGTGTTGAAGGAAATTGATAAAATCTTGTTAATAAATAATATATCAATGTGTAATTATTGTGTATTATTCGTGAGGGTGCGGAGCTACCTACTATTAAACACTAAATATTGTATTTGTAATAATGGCTTTATTTTATACAACTTTACAATCTTTACATTGACAACAGCGCGGGAAGTCTAGCCATCGCGTCCACTAGTGATGTCCACCCTCTCGGTATATCCATAGTGTTGCGCATTATCGGCTATTACGATATTCCATCTAACAGTTCGGCCATCCTGGCAATCCTTCGGCCTCGAAGGATACTCTCATTGATGTAAGCAACAACATTGTAGAATCTTATTATGCTTCATGACCGCAACTTCAATTTAGTAACTTCGGCTTCTTGCAATAACCATTCAATTTGCATTATATCATAATTATGTTACTTCATCATTATCATCTCAACCCATCATGGCCCACTATTGAGCACGAATCTCTTGTCAGAATGAGAAGGCTATAAATACCATAGCGTAGATATAATTCACATATAGCATAATATGGGTTACTTAGCTCCACGTGGCTTCATTGTACACATACTCCATGCGATAGTTAATTAGAACCCTTTTCACGGCCAATTGTAGTTACTCTCTTTTTTTGTTTGTGTCTTTGTTTCTTCCTTTTATTAGTTGTAGGCATTCAAGCCATAGCTTCTTGCAGTTACTGTAAGCATGAGCCTCTTCACGGCATTTATGCGCATCCTCTCTTAATGGCACTGTAATGAAGAGGTTCTCCTGAACAATATAATGTGCATCTGTAATGGCATTTAATGTCCCATCTCTGTCTGACGTACAAACATGCGTCTCTATCAGCATTTGATACCAAAGTGCCTCTCTAGGCTATTTCAGTGTGTATCCTTAACAATATTTGAAGCCTTGTTCCTCTCTCGGCAACATAATCGTACACTCAAATCAGCAATTGAAACAAAACCATCTATCGGCTGTATAAGTAATGCGCCCCAACCGGCCTTTCAAATCTGATGCCCCTCTCGGCATTTCGGACCAGCAATATCTAGAGCATGGTTCCTCCAATGGCAATATCAGCTATTTGATTCTCATGACATTTGGAATATGGCGACCCTAACGGCATTCCGGATATTCATCCTTAACGGTTACTGAAATAACAATTCAGGTATTCGCCCCTCACGGCTTTTCGTATATTCATCTTTAGTGGTTGATGAAATATCAATTCAGATATTCGGCCTTCAAGGCATTTCAGACAATCGTCCTTGACGGTAACTAAAATACTACTTCAGGTATTCGCCCCTTACGGCATTTCGGATATTCGTCTTTAGCGGTTGATGAAATATCAATTCAGATATTCGGCCTTCAAGGCATTTCGGACAATCGTCCTTAACGGTAACTAAAATATTACTTCAGGTATTCGCCCCTTACGGCATTTCAGATATTCGTCTTTAGCGGTTGATGAAATATCAATTCAGATATTCGCCTATCATGGCATTTCAGATATCCATCCTTAATGGTTAATAAAATACGGTGCCCTCTCGGCATTTCAGACTTACGCCCCTAACGGCAATTCAGATATCTCGCCCCTCACGGCATCTGAAATATGGTGCCCCTCAATGCATTTTCAGACATTCGCCCCTTACGGCATCTGAAATACGCAGCCCCTCACGGCAGTTCAGATATCTCGCCCCTCACGGCATCTGACATATGGTGCCCCTCAATGCATTTCAGACATTCGCCCCTTACGGCATCTGAAATACGCAGCCCCTCACGGCAGTTCAGATATCTCGCCCCTCACGGCATCTGACATATGCAGCCCCTCACGGCAGTTCAGATATCTCGCCCCTCACGGCATCTGACATATGGTGCCCCTCAATGCATTTCAGACATTCGCCCCTCACGGCATCTGAAATACACAGCCCCTCACGGCAATTTTCAGACTTTCGCCCCTCACGGCATCTGAAATACACAGCCCCTTACGGCACTCTTCAGACGTTCGCCCCTCACGGCATCTGAAATACACAGCCCCTCACGGCACTCTTCAGACGTTCGCCCCTCACGGCATCTGAAATACACAGCCCCTCACGGCACTCTTCAGACGTTCGCCCCTCACGGCATCTGAAATACACAGCCCCTCACGGCACTCTTCAGACGTTCGCCCCTCACGGCATCTGAAATACACAGCCCCTCACGGCACTCTTCAGACGTTCGCCCCTCACGGCATCTGAAATACACAGCCCCGGATCCGGTTATTCGCCCCTCACGGCAGTACAGATTTCAGCCCCTCACGGCATCTGAATATATTTTAGCCTTTTCGGCAATTGAGGGTTAAGATGCACCATTTATAAGCCCCTTACGGCAACTCAGATTTCAGCCCCTGACGGCATCTGAGACATGTGGCCCCCTTACGGCAACTCAGATTTCGGCCCCTGACGGCATCTGTTATATGTAGCCTTTCACGGCAATTCAGATTTTAGCCCCTCGCGGCATCTGAATATATTTTAGCCTTTTTCGGCAATTGAGGGTTAAAATGCACCATTTATAAGCCCCTTACGGCAACTCAGATTTCAGCCCCTGACGGCATCTGAGACATGTGGCCCCTTACGGCAAATCATCGTTTTTCTCGTTTTGTATTTTGTACTTGTTTATATATTTCAACATATTATTCAATCGACTTGATCGACTATTTTGTCCTTGTCATTTTCTCGTTTTATATTTTGTACTTGTTTATTTATTTCGACATATTCAATCGACTTGATCGACTATTTTGTCTTTGTCATTTTTCTCGTTTTATATTTTGTACTTGTTTATTTATTTCGACATATTCAATCGACTTGATCGACTATTTTGTCTTTGTCTGGTGTGGCCCCACACCCTTCATCCATAATTAATCAGATCACCTTTCTGAAACACAGTTGAACAACATGTATAAGTAAACATTACACACACCAAGTGGCCTTAAGCCACACCGTAATTGTAAAAATGGATATGGAAGTCCCAATGATTCATTTTAAATGCAACTCGTAGAATCAACTAAAGCTTAAAATGATGTGATCTATCCACACATGTTGCGTTCCATAAATGCTTCATAAGCAGTGTTGTTTTAATTATTAATTCTTTAAAATTGTGAGCTTAGCACTTTTTATATTCATCAGTCATCTAAATACTCGCTGAAAATAAGAACTTTGAGAACACATCAATAATTTCAAGTCAATAATGCTATTGCTTTTTTTTTAACCTTGATGATCCACCATAGTGTGTAGTGGATGATAACCCTTATGTTTTAGTTATACTTTAACAATCTACATTTTTTTTTTTCTGAATGATTTTACTTTTGCCATCAATAGGTACTCTATTTTCATAGCCGCTATGAAGATTTAGTTCCCAAATAAACACAACAACTTCAACTCAACACATTCAACTACAACAATTTGAGCACACATCATAAAACTAAGATGCTGAATACTACAGTGTGTACTTTTCAAAATGATAACATTAATTTGGTTTCTGTCACTAAAACTTGCATTGCCCTCACCATTTTATTTACATAATTTCCTATTTATTTATATATTTTCATATATATATTTTTTTATCAATGATATCATTGTTACTTTCTACAGGTAGACCCCGTATGATAACACAATCCAAACATTCATTAATAAGAGAAACTAGAACTTCATTCATGGCTCTTCAAACATTGTATAGACTTTAGAAACTAGACTTTAGAAATTAATTTCAACTCAATTTTAAATTAATATCAACTCAATGTCATTTCTAAATAACAATTATACTATCAACCAATCGTATAAATTGCACATATCAAAATAACCAATGGGGATATCATTACTTCTCCATTATCTTATTAAACGCTCTATAGTGTAAGCATATAGCATATACAATGATTTCCTGTATTAAAAGCATAGGACTTGTACGTGAGAAATAGATTTTCCAAATATCCCTTTATATAAATCATTTTAACAAAATTATGAAATTTTAAAATAAATTTATCTCTTTGTTATTATCTTATTATTTTGTAACATTATTGTTTTGTTTCTCTACGGCTTGTAATATATGTATTACCTTATATTAAATGTTAATTAGCCATATTTGCATTTAAATTCTAAAATCTCCTGCTCTATATTTCACCAAAGAAAATATAACAAAAGGCAAGGACAATAAGTCCACCATTCAATATGACTTAAGCACTATACCACTAACTATCACCACCATAAACCTGTTATACATTTTATATAATGTTTTATATTATGTTATATCATGAACTGTTATAAAATATAATTAGACCCAGTGACCAAATGAAAGCACTACATTTCATATAATTGCCTCTGCTAACTCAACCTATGTCAAGAACAATAATAATATAACAATAATAATACATTAATAATATTATAGCTCATTAATTAAGTGCCCCTTTCTTTTACAAAATCATTAATATTTGTCTTAATTTAAATTTTAACAAGTTGTTCGCAGTAATTTTGTTTTACAAAATCTCCTTATCCTCTCTCTCAAGCCTACCTTTAAAACTCACTACCAGTATCCATTAGGCATACTCAGCCCCTACATTAAGGCATACCATGTCAACCATTCCAGTCCATTCATCCATAATATCTTTTATCCTTAGAATTTGATATAAATTCCAGAATTAGTTCCTTAAAATTTATGAACATTATACTATATAAATTTATAGCTTAGTTATACTTCTACATCTCAAGCCCCTTTATTTATCAACTTATATTTGCTACCCTGAGTTACCTAGAGCTAGAACAGATTACTTTAGTGATAAGATCCCCCGTAGTTAATACTAGGTGTATTTTTTTTTAGTTCAAGTTTTACTAAATGTACTGGTAAAATGGTATGCAACAAAGAGTAATTGTATTGCCCATGACTAAGTTTATCACAAAATGAACATATCCTAAGACTTTCCCTGTCTTTCCTTGCACACACAACCAACAAAAGCTTATGTCCATTGCTCCTGTGTTCAAAACATTTAATAGCTTTATTTACACTGGTCTTTATTGCCCCCGTGTGCCCCAATGATACATTAAGCTAAGTTTATTGTAATAAAACTCTATAGCATTTTCACTTGTGTAACTTTTTGCTATTCAAAGGATATAAGAAAAGCCCAACTTATCTTATATGATGATTGCTGCACATATCAAACCTTGCCAACACTCCATAACTTAGGAGTGTAGTTGTATTCTAATATTATACTTGTCCCATCCATGAATTTTAGATATGCCTTCCCAATTTGAATCCAATGCTCTATAGAGCTAAATTCTATATCCAATATGCTATATGTAGATCAGACTTTCTGTGTCAATTTTCTTATAATGCAGTTAGTTCGAACTTTTTTCTATAATTGTTTTCCTTATTTGATTCTTTTCCAATCCTTGGACTCTAGTTGTAGATAAATTCAATCAACATAATTGTTGCAAGAATCTTCTTTCCTCAGATTCATTTACATTAACTCAATAGTGTAAGATTACTAGAACCCACGAAAGTAAGTGGTCTCAGTGTTTCTTTTCACCATTAATATAATATATATTATGCACTCTCAACTCATTATTTAAAAAAGTCTTTTTAACATGCATTTTGCATCACACCAATTCACAACAAGAAACACGTCACAACTTGACTTATGCATCTAGGGTCTAGATATCACGAGTAGTATAGGTAATACTCCATCCAAAGTAACATGTTAGTTACACAAGCACTGAATAATGTTAATATGAGCATATTTAAGCACTCTTAACTTATCTTTTAAACTTTAAGGCCAGTCATTATGCACTTTGTAACTTTTCAAGCGTCTTTTCCTCAGTTGAATTTAGGTTATCAACACAAGTCACGAATTTTATATTATACATCTCGCCAAGCTTTACACTACATATAGGCACGTAAGTTCTATGTCACTTCTGAATTATTAAACACTAAATATTGTATTTGTAATAATGGCTTTATTTTATACAACTTTACAATCTTTACATTGACAACAGCGCGGGAAGTCTAGCCATCGCGTCCACTAGTGATGTCCACCCTCTCGGTATATCCATAGTGTTGCGCATTATCGGCTATTACGATATTCCATCTAACACTACTGATTATGAAATAAGATTGGTTTTCTGAACCGAGCCTAGTTTATTTACATCTAGTAGTAATCTAGTAACTTCTATTACCTAAGATTGAAAAGGAAATATTATATAGTGTTAAATGTTAAATGAGTAGAAGACAGAAAAAATAAAAACGAATGGCATCATTTATGTAAAGTATCCACCACACAATATTATAGTTTTATGATTATAATAGGTAATATGTAACTTTATTAAAGTGGTTAGCGAATCAGTAATTTATAAAAACCTACTTCGCATTATCATTTTTGGGTCAAGTATGACGTAGGTAAGTGGCCGCTAATACTAAAATGAATTGTCGGTACCTACCTACCTTAATCAAACGTACCTATTGTTAACTTTATGTTTACTTTACAATGTTCTTAGAATCGAAGTAGCCCTTTCTATAGCTAAGTATACCAGAGCTCGGAATCGGGAGGTTTCCAATTCCATTAGTAGGAAATTCTTGATCTATTGTTGGGTAATACCGCAGCTTGCATTGTTCGTGCGGCGACGTAGTTAAAATTCTATTAAGTTTGCTTCCCTCTGCTTTATGAACTCCTGGTATTTATAAGACACGAGTATAATGCTTTTCATTTTGCAACGCGGGCGCGGGTACAATAAATATCTAGAGTTTGAATCTAATTATGTTTCTTATGTAGTTAAGTAGAGTAGGTAATTAAAATGAAATGATGAATAAGATTTTTTATTTAATAAAAAAATACTACGTATTGTAAAAATACTACGTATAAAATATACGTACAGCTGAAAGCCGGAATTAAACACAGTACCTATGTATGACGTCTGCTGCATGCTGTGTGCGGTGCACTCTTGTAACCTACCAGGTTCTTTTCATATTTGAATTGAACGCTGGTGCTTGTAGGGTCAATAGTTTTACCTGGCCCGGTGATATGTTTACCGGGCCAAATGACACAAATAAAACAATTTTTCCCATGTGGCCCGGCGCCGGGCCAAGTCACCGGGCCAGATAGGATACAACCCCAACGTAGCCGTAGTCGTCAGATCTCGCTCAAATATAAACGGGACCCTACAAGCACCAGCGTTCAATTCAAATATGAAAAGAATCATCAAAATCGGTACATTCAGTAAAAAGTTATGAGGTAACACACTCCTTTTTAGGGTTCCGCACCCAAAGGGTAAAACGGGACCCTATTACTGAGACTTCGCTGTCCGTCCGTCCGTCTGTCACCAGGCTCTGTATCTGTATCTCATGAACCGTAATAGTTACACAGTTGAAATTTTCACAGATAATGTATTTCTGTTGCCGCTACAACAACAAATACTAAAAAACAGAATAATATAAATATTTAAGTGGGCGCCCATACTTTCGACGTCTCTGCGATAGTTTAGTTACCTTTCGGTCCAAGAGATGGCGTTGTGCGTAATATGTGGCTACAATAAAACAAATATTTAAGTGAGACTTTCATACAACACACCAGATTTTTTGGCGTTTTTAAGCTAAGCGTCCACAGGTTGGTATCGTACGCATCGGACGCATCGCATTAAATTAAACGGATCGTAATATTCTTTGTACCTATAGAAAGTCACACAAGTGCGTCCACTTAAGCTAAGCGTCCACAGGTCGGTATCGTAAACATATACGACACGTAACTTCTAACTGAAATTGAGCGAATTAGGTATTTTAGCACTCCTCACCCCTCGCAAGCGAATCTATGCGAGAGCGCGTTTTGAATGAACTCTGACCCCGCGCGGCAAAACGTCGTGCGTCACAGTATAGTTAAATCAGTATTATTATACAGAATATAATATAAACATTGAAATACAAAATGTAAACACTGTGTTTAGAATAAAACATCACGTTGCATAATGATTCTTTATTTAAATAAAAAAGTATTTTTATCTATTACACTCTAATATTGACTGTTTTGAATCAAACCATTTTGAAAATTTTAGAATAATTTTTTACATGCTCCTGAAACGAGGGAGAAAAATTATATTGTTTTTCGTCATAAAGATCATACAATTTGGTCCTACTTTTGAATATACCTACAGTAGCCCAATCACTAAATTTACAATTTTTACTAGCATCTAAGTATCTAACTTTAAATATTCGGTTAAATATTCGGATTGAGGCACTGCAAAATACAAACACATGGTTGTATGTATATTATCACAGTTATACATACCTACTACTGTCACCGACCTAAACCTTAAGTGATACCAAATATTAAAATTACTTCAATGCTGTATACGTGGTATTTGATATATCAATTATGCTCAATATATGTAGGTATAACATCGACGGCAGCAAAGAACATAAAGACATCTGCAATTTTGCCAAAATCGTTTTTTTGCATAATTCAACTCAGAATTCTTTGTTCTATCTTGTGATATTTTTTTTCTCGAAAAATGTTGTTTTGTACACCAATTTTTCAACGTAGAAAAAGACATCTGCACTACTTATTTAAAATTCGACAAAGTACAAACGGACATATACCTACCATTTGTCCTTGTGTACGTCGCGCAATGCGGCGGGCCAGCTGTCCTTACGAAAATAACCTGCGAAGTCTCGAGGCTCTTCAGCAAGAAAAAATGTCTGATGATGACTGCTTGCAATTGGAATAATAAAATAATTGAAAATTGAATCCGGAAGTGACATTCAACCAAGCCACAAATGTAAAAAATATTTATACCTTTTTTTTCTATCTTTGTTGGTGTGTTTGTTACTTCGTGTTGGGTAAACCGATTTGTATGATTCTTTATTTCCTTGAAAGCTGGTGCTTTTGTTGAGGTCCCATATAAATTTGAGCGACATCTGATGAGTAATTTTGAATTTACTTGAATAATGTGTAAGGATCTTTAAAAGTGTGTATTTATGGTTTTTTCCCAATAACTTTTTATTGAGTGTTCAGATTTTTATGATTTTCTCTTTTTATCTGAAAGCTGGTATTTGCATTGTAGTCTCATATAAGTTTAAGCGGCGTCTGACCAATGGTTTTTGAATTATCCTTAATATATATGTATGTATGTTACCTCATATCTTACTACTTAGAGTTCCGATTTTAATCATTCTTCTTTTAGTCGAAAGCTGGAGCTTTAGGTTAGGTCCCGTAAAAATTTGAGTGTCGTCAAACGAATAGTTATTGAGTTACTTATGACACTGATACAAAGATGATGATTATGATACAAAGTACTGTTAAAATATAATTATTATTAGTAGTTATTTCTTTGAAACTATACTTTTTAGTTACTTTATATTACAAATACAATTATTAACAAGAATCACAAAACTTTTTTTTTATAAGACTAAAAATATTATCGGGATAATAATGTTAGTATGAAGTATAAGTATAGAGAGGGAATCGATTTCCAACCATTTTCCAACCGATATCTCCCTGAACGACGAGAATAATGCTTGATCTATTATGTAATTATTTAAGGGAGCTAAGAAGTCCCTCGTGCTCAGCGAGAGCCAGAAGGCGCTCTTGAGCGGAAGTAGCTGCTCGCAGTTTGCGGGCAAGAGTAGTGATCTCTGATAAGTCGACGTTCTTAATGACGTCAGAGATTAGATTGATGTCCTCTTCCAGGGAGGGCTTATTAGCCTTCTTAGGTTGAGGAGGGGCGGTAGATCCCGTCTGTTTAGAAGCAGAACGGAATGAAGAAAAAGGCCGCGTGGGCTTAGTCTCAGGAGAGGGACGCCTCCATGATAGGGGCGGGGGAGGCCCTTGAGGGGCTTGATTTTTCCTTAAAGGAGGGAAGTTAGCGTCCGTCATTTTCGGCGGACGTTTTTTACCGCTTGTTGGTTGTTTGTTTGTTTGGGACGGGGGGCGTTCGGACAGCCGCGGTAGTTAGCCGGGTGGCCCGTTTGGCCGCATAGAACGCACGCCGGAGGCGTGGTTATATCTTTTACGCACTCAATAGTGCGGTGGGGAAGGAGGCACTTAACGCACCTCGGTGAAGCCGTGCAATGCGCCGCTGCGTGGCCGTACAGCTGGCAGCGATGACATTGACCGGGATAACCTCTACGGTTAGGGGGTTCAACCCGAATATTAGAGAGTCCACACACAGTGCGGTTCTCTTTAAATAATTCCCTAGCTTGGGGGTTATTGGTCAATATGACCAGGGCTAACGGAAATTGTTTCCCGGTGCTGCTGTGCATTTTGTGCACTGCCTCAACCGGGAACCCCTGCGATTGTAGGTCCTGGAGGACAAGCTCATTGGCGAGCTCAAAGGGAATGCCGCGTAAAACGGCTCGTACTTTACGCTCCTCAGGGAGGGCGAAAGTGTGATAAGGGATTCCTTTGTCTATGAAGATTTGAAGGAGGAGCTTGTAATGCTCTAGATTTGGGAAGGAGATGTTAATACCATCACTGGTGTTATAGGCCTTGGTAAATTGCACCTTATTATCAGTGCACAACTGTCTTACCTCAGTCCATCGGGTTTTATCCCGAAGAAGAATTGGGGGAGTGGGCTTAGTAGCCGGAGTGATAGGGGCGCAGTTAGAAGTGGACTTCTTCTGCGAGGATTTTTTCGTCTGTTCAGGGAGACGGGCTGGGGCATTGTCGTCCGAAGACATTAGTTCAGGTGAACTAGAGCCCTTCTTTGAATTTTTAGGGGATGCAGTTTTGCCACCCTTGGGGGCAGATTTGCCACCCTTGGAGGCAGATTTGCCACCCTTGGAGGCCTTAGAGGCCTTTTGTTTGCGCTTCTTGCGCGAAACGACCTTGAAACCAGTTTCAAGGTCTTCTTCTTGGGAACCGCGTATGGTCGTATTAGAGTCAGACGACTCAACACGCCGTTTGCGGGAACTAGAGACCGAGGAGCAGTCCGAGAACGCATCCTCTTCTTTGGGCTGCCTTATAAAGGCTTCATCTGGGAGGGGGACGTAAGTTCCCTCAGATTTTTGACATCTGGCATAATACTGGAGGTTTTCCCTGATTAAAGCAGGGTCCCATGTGGGATTAGCCTCTTGTAAGTTTTCGACCGCTAAGTCTAAACATAGAGGATTTTCACCGGGTTTACCGGAAATCGCACGAAGGAGACGATCCATACCTATGGTAATGGAGAAAGGGACTTGGAAGATGGTAATCCGTATTGGACTAAACCAACTTAAAAAGACCCTGAAACGATACACGAAAGTACACAATACAGTAAAATAACAATAAGAGTGATTGGTTGCGTTGGCACCGTTAGGTATCAGCCAATCAGAGCGTAATAGTAAGGAGCGATCTCACCGAGTGTCCTGCTCTCGCACTGAGAGCGAGAGGTCCGGAGGGAGCGAGACAGCAGACGTACAGGGACGTCCGCTCGTCACGGCTGCCGAAATGGAACTGACCAAGCAAAGCGCTCGCGTCGTATTGTTATATAATGGAATTGTGAAAAAAAATAAACAGTATTTTAAAAATTAGCCATTGAATAATTAGGTAAGGTAGAACCAGAGTGGTCCAAGTGACAATTTTAACTTTTCGAGAAAACGAGGGAAACGCGTTTGTACTTATTGTAGCGAAACTAATAACTTTTAACTTGTAATTCTTTATTGAAATTACAGCTAACAAGTTAGATTAAAGTAATAAGATATGTATAATCACAATCATTTGTATTTAGTATAACAAATTGATGGTTTTTCACAAAAAAATGCACACAGACCACTCTGGCACAAACAAAAATTTAAAAATTCTTGCACATGGACCACTCTGGCACAAACAAAAATTAAAAACTCTAACAAATTTATCTATATGTCCGTAATCTACTTATGTTTGTGCACGCTAATCTCAGAAACGGCTGAACAGATTTTTATGGAACTTTCACTTGGAGATAGATGAGGTTGTGGAGAATCATATTAGCTACTCTTTATCCCGGAATTCGGGATTCCCGCAGGAAAAACTATTATTCTCAAATGAAGTCTCGGTTTCAGATTTTTATGGGACTTTCGTTGGAGAATAGAGAAGGTTGTGGAGCAACACATAAGTAGGCTACTCTTTATTCGGAATACCCGCCACATCGGGATTCATGCGGGAAAAAATACTGTTATCGAATGAAGTTGCGGACTTTCACTGGGAGATGGAGGAGGTTGTGGAGCAACATGGAGGCTACTCTTTATCCCGGAATTTTGTGACATACAGCGGCACAGCTAGTGTATTAATATGATTCAGAACTAACTTTTTACAAAAAAAAATAACCGACTTCAAAATCAAGATAACTCAAAAACCACCGGCCAGATGTCGCTCCAATGTACAAGGTACCATAATTATGACAAGCACTACTTTTACTTTACCTTCGAACAAAAAAGAATCTAGTGAAAATTCCATAACGAACCGTTCAGCCGTTTCTGAGATCAGCAAGCACAAACATACTACAAACAAATAGAAAAGTTAAAAAAAAACTTATTCACCGATCCTTTTTTTATCTTTGTTGGTAAGTTTGTGACCCCATAACTTCGTGTTGGGTAAACCGATTTTGATGATTCTTTATATCCTTGAAAGATGGTGCTTGTGGTATGGTCCCATATAAATTTGAGCGACATCTGACGAGTAGTTTCGAATTAACTTGAATAATGTGTAATGATGTTTTGTACTGTGTACTTATGTTTTTTTCCTGATAACTTTTTACTGAGTGTTTAGATTTTTATGATTCTCTTTTTATTTGAAAGCTGGTACAGTGCAAGTGGTTCAATGCAAGTATCATTGTAGTCTCATATGAATTTGAGCGGCATCGGACCAGTAGTTTTTGAGTTACTCTTAATAATGTGTATTTAATTTATGATCGTTACCTCATAATTTGTCACTAGATGCTTCGATTTTGATAATTCCATTTTTTATTCGAAAGCTAGTACCTACTTGACCTGTGGTCATATATAATTTTCAGCGACATCTGACGAGTAGTTTTTGAGTTATCTATACTTCTCGATTTTGAAGTCGGTTATTTTTTTGTAAAAAGTTATTGTATTATTTGAAAGCTGGTACTTGTCGGTGGTCCCGTGTAAATTTGAACAACAATTGACGATTGGTTTTTGAATTATCCTTAATGTGTATTTATGTTTGTTATCTCATAACTTTCTACTGGGTATTCCGATTTTGACGATTCTTTTTTTACTTGAAAGCTAAGTGTATGTAACTCAAAAACAACTTGTAAGACGTCACTGAAATTTATATGAGACCCCACGTCAAGGACCTACTTGCTTTTGAATAAAAAAATAATTTAAAAAGTCGAAGCACCCAGTGTTAAGATATGAGGTAACGACCATAAATTAATTACACATTATTAACAGTAACTCAAAAACTACTGGTTTGATGTAAATCAAATTTAATTTAACGGAACCACACGACAAGCCCAGGCTTTCAATTAAAATAAGAATCGTCAAAATTGGAATACCCAGTACAAAGCTATGAGATAACAAACATAAATACACATTAAGGATAAATCAAAAACTACTCGTCAGTTGTTATTCAAATTTATACGGGACCACCGACAAGTACCAGCTTTCAAATAATACAATAACTTTTTACAAAAAATAACCGACTCCAAAATCGAGAAGTATAGATAACTCAAAAACTACTCGTCAGATGTCGCTGAAAATTATATATGACCACACGTCAAGTAGGTACTAGCTTTCGAATAAAAAAAGAAAATATCGAAGCATCTAGTGACAAGTTATGAGGTAACGATCATAAATTAAATACACATTATTAAGAGTAACTCAAAAACTTTATGTAGAGGTTATCTCGACGGACCAGCGCTGGCAGATCAGCGCCGGTAACCAGCTTTCTACTTGAATGCGCCCTTACATTGCACTTTGATCAAAGTCTTTTCACGAAATTAGAACCATAATCATCCAAGTACAGATTTGTCGCTTGGACCAGTCTGGCACACTAAGATTTTCCAAATTCCATTAAGTCCAAAGTGAGAGGTTGCGTTTTTCCTAGACAATGTTTCTGAATGACAATTGAATCAAAGTGGAATAAAAGAATATTGAATTTTGGAGATGTTTTTGCCAAAATCGGGTTTTTTTCAAAAATGTCACTTGGACCACTCTGGTTCTACCTTACACAATTTAGATAATGTCATGTGCTACCTTGCAGTATAATTTTTTCGTCTAAATTGTAAATATTCTTTACGTAATATCATAAAAATTGTCAAAATTTACCTATCTTTGCCTATTTTTATGATCGAGTGAAGTAATAACTATCGTGTTTGGAGCCATTGATTATTGAAGATGGGTTCTTGATCAATAACATATATTTTTTTTAAGTTGAAACAACAAAATAATATTTGATGCTTTAAAAGTCCACCGAATATAGGTCGATTTCGAATAACCTGCCCTTAAACCATAGGTATACAAAACAATACAAATACAAACTTTCACTGAAGGTCGGGAGCTTTTACTATGTATTTAACCTTGAAGGGCGGCGAACTGTAAATCAGTCTAGACGCCCTGCCCAGCACTGTTGTGACCTACGATGCCATTGCCGGCTAACCTGAGGGTTAAACACGTTTGGCTTTTGGCACGTAATTTATTAGTGGGGTAAGCCTATAATTTTCGCGTGCTACTTGAACTCAAATTTGTTCCTTTATTGCAAAAAATTACATAGCCTGAGCCGGATGGATATTGTAAATAAATAATAATCAAACCCTGGTTCCATCTATTTGATTACTTTGCATACTATATTATAAATTTGCCAGAAAATTCGTATTTTTTACGAAAATAAATTACTACTTAATGACCTTATAAATAATGATGTAGTTAGTGGGCGAGTGGCAACAAAAAGAAAAATTCGGCCGACAAAGTGTCAGTAAATTAAAATATTTATGTTTCTCCCCTTTAAAAATTAAATTAAATATTACAATATTCGGTATTATTCAATATTACAATATTATCTACTAAGTATTGTTATTATTTGATGAATCAAACAAAATTGTGGTCACTAAGATAATGGGACGAGGGTCGCGAGGGGTAATTAAAATTTAAAGTTACCCCTATTCTCACATGTTTTTATATTAAACAAACCCCATGAATCGAAATGTTGGAAGTTGCGAAAGTGGGTGAGTTTTGTTATAATTGACCCAGCACACAATAATGTTATTATTTCCCATTCTGTCGAATTTTACTTAGGGTGAGATAATAAATATTTAGTTAAGTAGTATAATTCTTGGTAACCCTTACAACTTGTATCTTAATATCAGCGTACGCACAATTTATAGTTTAACTAGCGGCCCGCCCGCGGTTTCACCTGCGTGGATCCCGTTCTCGTGGGAATATATGCATGTATTATACATAAAAACCTTCCTCTTTAATCACTCTACCTATTACAAAAAACCGCATCAAAATCCGTTGCGTAATTTTAAAGATTTAAGCATACAGACAAACAGACGGACAAAAATAGCGACTTTGTTTTATACTATGTAGTGATCATAAAAATGCTATAGCTGTGGGAGCCCAAGAGGGGATTCTTGGATTTACTCGAGCGCGTCAGATTAAGGTACAGGAGGTACCTGGCACCCAGTTAAGTACCTCCACCAAATATGTGCCCCACATATAAGGCCGCGCCTCAAGAATAAAGGATCAGATTAGTAAAAAAAATTGATCATCAGACATTCTCGAGCGCGTCAGATTAAGGTAGGATGAGTTAATTACATGCTAAAAAGTGTATATTTCACTAATCTGACAATTTGAGAATGACGCAATGAAAGGGGAGGGCTACAAAGTTGTTAAAAAAAAACGCCATCTTGACAGTCTCGAGCGTGGCAAATTTTTATTTTATTTTGAAGGAAATGATTCAAGGATAACGAAAAATATATAATCTGACGATTTATAAGAGCCGAAATAACAAAAATTCGTCATTAAAGTTTAATGTTCAAAATCGATAAGTAGAGATAAATCAAAAAGTACCCGTCAGATTTCGCTCAAATTTATACGAAAACATACGACAAGCTTTCGATTAAACAAAAGGATGGAAGGATGAAAATTTAAATTCTCAGTAAAAAGTTATGAGGTAGCGACCATAAACACACATTATTAAAAATAACTCAAAAACTGCCCATTAGAGGTCGCTCAAATTTATACTGTATCACAAGACACGCACCAGCTTCCGAATAAAAAAAGAATTATAAAAATCGGAACACCCAGTCAAAAGTTATGAGACAACTACCATAAATCCAATACACATTATTATGAATAACTCATTAACTATCTTGAAGAAACGTCAAATTAAACGAAAGGTTAATCTCACAAGGAGGTTTTTAACCAACCTTCGGGAGAGTTTAAATAGTTTAAACTGGACTTGATCGATTATCTACCGTTGATCTTAAGAAATAATTCGTGACTAAACTCTGAAGCATAGTTTAAACTATGATTGATATTACGGCCCTTATATTATGTAAATACAAGTATTCTACTTAAAAACATACACTTTTTTATTTGCATGCTATTTCCTGAGCTTTTCTATAAATGAAGTTCAATGATTTAATTTTTTTTTGGCAGATTAGGGAAATCCCTCTAGATAATCGTCAGATTAAGAGACAGCAAGTCTAGGACATAAAGATGAACCATTTATATCTTAATCTGACGCGCTTGAGTATTTCAAAATGGCGATTTTTTTTTGCATATTAGTATAATGGCTGCGAGTTTTGGTCACATCCAAATCGTCAGATTATTGAATTAGAGCTTTTTTTTGGTGCACTTAACACCCCCTTAGAAAATCTGACGCGCTCGATTAAATTTTTTTTTTCATTTTCAACCCTTACGTACTATCACCCCCACCATGCAAACGATCAGATTAACATACATACATTATTAAAAATACGTAGACCATTGATGGTATCAATTTCTGACGCGCTCGAGTATGTCCATGCGGCAGTTTTTTTTACATATTTAAAGATCTATAGCCGCTTCCCCCACCGATGAAAAGGTATACATTATATAACATTTTTTTCTCCTTATCATCTAACCTTTGCAACCCAATAGGTCTCTATGACGCTCGAGTAAGTACACATTTAGCATCGTCGGCTCCCGTACCACTATTATTAGTGACAATCTAGAATTAGTTCAATAAACAAGTTTTATATTAAAAATTATTTTATTAAAAAAAGCGTTTTTGCGTAATATTGCAAGTCTTCCAGACAACAATGAGTTATTATAACAAACAAAGTATATTTTACAATCAAGATATAAAAACATCAACATTGTGATGTAAACATTACAAATCTTGAATGAAATTAAATTATCACTATTTACATTTTCGTATTAGCAGACAGTACAGTATTTAATTTTGTTGTCATTATTAATGTCTTGCATTTAGTCTAATTTTAAGGATTTTTCATAAATATCAGAGGTTCGAGACATTTTCTTTTGACCGTGTATCCCACTGGCATTTATTAACTTCACAACATAGCAGAAATAAAATTACTTTCAGTGTATTCCAACTTGTTTACCAGAGCCATTGATTACATTTATTTGTATGTTTAGGTTTGCTAAATTATTGCTATTTTCTTTAACCCTAGATGCAAAATTATCAACCTGATTTCCTCATTATGATGAAATGTAGACATAAAAGTTATCCTTGATTCAAAGATTTTTAACAATTTTGTATCTTACATGCATCAGTTTTTTTTAAAAGGCATTTTTATAAATGCATCTTTGGTATGCTAAAAAATGATGCAGGTATCAAAGTATTATAAATCTGGTGTAACTTCTCTATAACAATAGCATAAACATGTTAAATATTAACACATTTATTTTTTTCTAACTCTGTACTGGCAAGTTTTGACAAATCTTATTACAACTGTTAACATGCACAGACGAATATACTATTAAAAAACCCTGTGAACATGTAATTAAAACAAATTGTATAGACAGGGTCTCACTCTTTTTACTCACTAACTGCCCTTTTCTAGGCAAACAATGTTTTCCAAGGTTTTAGTTACAACCAAAACAGAAAAGTAAGTTTCATCACATTTTAAAATCAATTGTTCTTCTTCACTCAAAATGTACATGCATGTTCACAACATTACCCTAAAATAATGTTGAACACAAATATTATTGTTTATAGGTTTTTGTCAAAGCTTAACATTTCATACTTTGCAATCACATTGCAAACCTCCATTTTTACTTTAGGTATGAGAATTGGCTGTAACTTTTTCACACTAGCTGCCATACTCCTGAAGAAGACGTCAATTTCATTAGTGTTTTCCTTCAAAACCTTCTCAATTAATTTGTCTATCATTTGCGACCTCTGCTCACCAATTGGTACCGTCTTTGGGTCTTCAATGTACTTCACTATACCAGGATCATTCATAGTTATAACTGGTTTTGGTAGTATTTTAATAGGTGGTACATTCCTTGGCATGGGTAGAGATTTTTTTCGACCTGCGTTTTTCCTGACCCCTCCTCTCTTTGGTGGGTCAGATAAAACTGACTGCAATTTTAAGTTCTTAGGCACTATTTTGATGTAAGGTTTGGTAGTACCTTGTTGGTCTTGCAGTGGGTTTTCGAGGACTGTAAACTGAAATGTTGAAAAATTAATATTCTATATTTACTGTACCGAGTTGTTATAAAATCATTGGTAAATGATGTATTGTATAAATAAAATTATTTCCACAACCACCTTAAGAAAGTCAACATTTTAATACTTTGAAGTAACTAAATCATTATGATTATGACTTATGTAATTTAACACTAAAATTTTTGTTCATAAATAACTGCTTTTACTTGTAAATTGATTGCAAATTGTCTAACAATCTTTAAAAAATATTTGGGAATGCCATTTGAAGCTTTTTAACCAAGTTCAAATGGAGGAGGTTCTCTTTTTTTTTTTTATTGAATTAAGGTAGCAAATGAGCATGCAGCACCACCCTTCCGCTGCCGCCCATGGCAATTGTGACCGACTTAGAACAAGACCCAATCTAGGGACTAGGGTGGTTAGTCCAATTAGTAGATGGTGTTAGAATGTTAGTTGGTTAATTTGTTAATGAGGACAGGGACTGTTAGTGATAGTTAGTCCTGTTAGTTAATATTAGTATTGTCCAGTTAGTAATGATTAGTGTGAGTCTTGTTCCAATTCGGTCACAGATGCGTTGCTACCCCTGAGGACTGAGATGGTCGCCTCTAAAAAAGTGAACCGGCTCCACACCTTCCTATCCGGAACACAATTGCTCTTAAAAACAATTATTATGACGGTAGGAATGGTACTGAGTACCTTGGCGGGCGGTGGTACTACCCCGGGCGAACTCTAGGCTCTACCACCTGCAATCTCAGTTCAATTACATTTTTTTTAACTATTTTCGAAACCTGGTGCTGGTCGAGTGGTCCCAATTAAGCTTGAGCCGCACCTGATTCTTTTTTGAGTTATTCCAATGATTGTGTATTTAATTGAATCGGACTATGGAAATGGTGTTCTCATTTAATTGCTTGTTGGTTATTTTAATCAATATTTCTTGTATTTGTATAAATACAAAAAAAAACTATTAAATTTTACAGATCCCATTTTTACAAAATTAGGGAGTGTCATGAGTTGATGTCAAAAATAATTTATTTACCTACCTCATAGTATTCCTGGTTATCTGTAATAACCTCTTGTTGCTCCGGTACTATCATCTCGTGCTGGTTGCCTTCTTCTTTCACTCCTTCCTCTAAAACTTCTTCAACCCCATCTACTGCTGTGTCGAGGAACTGCAGTTTCTCAAACATAGTGGCTTTAGTTTTGTGCATAGTGCCCATACGTTTACTTCTCATGTAGCCATCTCGAAGGCCTCGCCAACGCTTCTTGCATTCTTCAACTGGAATGTACATAAGTTACATGAAAATTTTATGGCAGATTTCTTTAACAGATTAGAGGTTTAATATATACCTGTGTTCTGCTTTTCAGAAATGTTTAGAACTTACTAAAAAATGAAAATTCATTAAATATTGTCCAAATAAGTAGATGGAAAGAATGACAGTTACCTATTTAATGTTTCACCAATTTCATAATGTTATTCCATTAATAACAACAACATTAGAAAATATCAGCTGATTATACTGAGCCGAAAATACATATTTGATGAGTCACATTCATTCGCTTTTTTATACGTTTGATACATTTCCAATACACAACATTCACTGACATACATTTTGCTGAACGCATGAGTTGTTTGTTTGTAAAAGCAAAACACTTCTGCATATAATAAATTATGTACGAACCTTATCAGAATACAATCGGAAGAACAACTTATCGCAGTCACCTCTGCAGTTGTGCTATGCAGCACAAACATGGGTTATGTCGACCAATGCCCGTAGTTAATTGCTTACCTGGTTTAAATAATTCCTGCGCAATTTCTTGCCATGTAGATTCCCTCGCCAAAATATTCTTCCTAGAAGGATCGAGTAAATTATATAAATAAGTATGTGGCTGAACTAATTCAACTAGCTTTTCGTCCTCTTCCGAAGACCACCCGACGGCGTTCAATGGCATTTTAAGTTCTCACTTCTCGTTCTCGCTTGCGTCACAACGTCAAAACAAAATGTCGGCCGCCTATCACGAACGAAAATAAACGCGCTGCGCAGCACGACGTCACAATCTAGTGAACATTGAACGCTAGAGAATGCAGCAATCAGTCCGTTGTAGGAATTCTTGCTTCTGATTGGACGTTGAAAAGTAACAACTTAAAACGAAGTAACGAAGCGCCATCTTTTGTAGCTGATGTAAAATATATCAACAGCTCTCTCCAACGCCCTCTAGTGTGGAGTAGCGGCAAGCATTAAGTACCGAGTATTATACTAGATGGCGTTTATAAACACAGCGCGCAGCGCTTTGAAAGGTGTATTTTTAAAATTAAAACTGAAAGCTTTAAATTCTATAATGATAGGAATGCTCACAAAACCTTTGTATGCAAAATCATAACATTTCTTTAGTTTATAATAACGTTAGTATTTTAAGACGCAAGACTCATGCGTAATCTTCCATCTATTGACACTGATAAGAATTTTACAAGAAAGCAAGCTTCATTATCAACTCTGAAGATAATGAAAGCTCTTACAGTGATAAGCTTAGCAAACTTGTTTAGCTGGTTCATGCTCGATAAGATAGTGCATTTTATGTTGTGTAGCCTGGCCATCCATACTTTATTATAAATGTTTTTTAGTGATTTTAGTCTCAATTTACCTACTATAAAATTCAATAAATTCTGCTTAACTAAAACATTATTATATATTATCGTTATTATATTATCGTTATTTAGACCTTGCCATCCTGTATTTATTAAATAAATACTTATTTAAAAATGTTAAATTATTTTTAATAGATGACGTAGCGTAGCTGGTAGTGACGCCGACGTGTATTTTCTATGACGCCGACTGCATGGTTTCAGTTACCGGCGGAGTCACACCAGTGTTGCCAACTATATTTTGAAGAAGATCGTATCATGAGAGTTAAAAAGATCGTATTTTGGCCGAAATTGTAGGGAAAAAATCGTACACTAAAATTTTTCAACAAAAGGATAATATTTAGTTGAGCATAGTGTTATCATTTAATATATTAACATTAATATCACAAAAACAACATGAAAAATAAGGGAACATAATATATTTAGTTACTACCTAATTCGGTACTCATTGCCGAAGTATTAATTCTTTCATACAACATTAACATCACAGAATCCTCACAAAGAAGAAGCAGAAAAAATTCCAACTTCCACCACTTTTTTAACACGTAAAAAAAGTTCAGACACTTTTATATTTAATTACTATTATTTATATTTAATTTATTTACTATTATTTTATAACTGTAGGCTACATTCTGTAGCAATATTCCTTATTATTATTTAGTGTGTTCCAGTTTAGCATGCAAAACGCTTAAAACATGCAATTTTCCATAGAAAAAGGTTGCGTTTTGAATTTGGTCGCTCATTGGAACGCACCCATTATACGGATTAAGGATATGTTCATGAAAAAAATGTTGCAATGACGCTATTAAACTTTAAAATCGATAAAATTACATGAAGCATGTATGACTAAAAAGATCGTATATAGGGCGTACGATTTCAGGTCATGATCGTACACAGCATTTGTGGTAAAAAAGTCGTACAAATACGATTTAAATCGTACGGTTGGCAACACTGAGTCACACATTTTTTGTAAGACATAAATTTGTACTCAGGTCATGATCGAGGGTATACCTAAATTGTAAGAATTCTACTGCCTATACTATCAAAGTAGGTACCTACTTACCTAAATATAGTCCAAGTTAACATGGATAAAACACTCTTAGCAGATTGCCTTAAAATACACACGGCATTAAATGAATCTGAAAGCCATTGATATAAAATAAATAAAATTGGATATTTTTTGTTTTACACCAAAAATAATAAAATAAATTTGATAGCTCGTTTTTGTGGCGCCCTGGGTCTGATTTGAGCATTTTCTTTATTTTATTGATTAAAGTAGCATGAAATATCCGCTTAATATTTTGGAAGATTATTATGTTGAAACACAGTCACACATTCTAATTCTATAATCACAAAGCTCCCTTGTCTACGGCCACGTGGAACAAACTGATGGAGGGTTGCGAGTACTGGACTGTGTAATTGTATCCGTGTTCCGTCCGCGTATGTACCTACCGTGAAATTATGTATAACTGTACCAACAATCCGAACAAGCCTTCCGGCCCAAAGATCTGCATCATTAGAAAAGTCAAGCTTGCGACTGATGTAATATACGTTAAACACTCATAGCCCCACACTAGGATTTCATGTGTTCCACACACCCAGACCCGCGTCGTTGATAAAATCGAACCCTTGGAATGGAACATCGATCAGCGAGATAACCATTACTCTATTCGTCGCAATACTTTTGTAAACAATTAACTTTATAATTTTCGTAGTTATTCTGCAGTCCTTTATCTGTGACTACGGGTTAAGTATTCAATTGTGGAAATAATATAGATAGGAATATCTTTACAGAAAAAGGAAGCGAGCTGCGTCATATGAAATACCGTATTATTTGTAGGTTAAGCCGGAAGCCCGAAATATTTATGCTCTTTAACCGGAGCCGAAATATTTGTCATTGGAATAACGGTCTTTACAATGATTAACTTATTGGAATGTATTGGAAATGAAAATGAGAAACGTATAGTTATTGCTCATAGGGTCGAGGGTCCCTTATTAAGGTCATGTCTCTATATGTGGTGTAATGTTCTCGGACGGTACATTTTTATGGTATCACGGTAGCATAGTAAACGAGCATGCAGCACCTTCCGCTGCCGCCCATGATAACTTACTGTGACCGACGAGACTTAATTTAGGGACTAGGATGGTTAGTCCAGTTATCAGACGCTGTTAGAATATTAGTAGGTTAGTTTGTTAATAAGTGTGGGGACAGAAACTGTTAGTGAATACTTATCCCTGATAGTTGATGTTACTAATAATGTTGGACTTGTCTTCCGTTACAACTGGGCATTCGATCAAGGCAGCGGATGCGTCAATCTCTCAACTCAGGTTTACTTTATTCCGCCCCCCCTTTCCCCCGAAGTCAATTTGCCGCCCTCCCCTTCTGTGTGCCGCCCGCATGCGGTACACGCCTTGCACACCCGGTAACGGTGCCTATGTCTCTACTAGAGGCAAAAGTTCAAGAGCATTTCCGTATTGTACCGCTTGCAACCTGCTTCAAGTACCTACTTCAAGTAACGATGGGCATCTACAGCCATCGATGTGGTTGTTACACCACAACGGAGGATTTCGTGCAGTAGTAGGTTTCTATCTTGGTTGTCAAGTAATTCCTAGACCAATCAGCAACCATTATGACCGAAAAACTAGAAGTTACCTAAGTTGGCTTGCGTTTACATTTACTTGTGTGCACTTTTAAAATCATGGATAATTTGGAGACGGTTACAATTTTTTAGATGCGACGATCGTAGTCCTTAAGGGCAGCAACACCTCTGTGACTGAACTTGAACGAGACTCTTACTAACTGAACTATTACTATCCTGCCCTAATATTCTTACCTACTTACGAATTAACCAACTCTAGAACCGTCTGCAACCTGAACCATCCGACCCAGTCCTGATGTAAGTCATGTTCTGTGTTTGTCATAAATGTCATAGGCGGCAACGGTGGGGAGGGAATGCTCCATGCTCGTTTGCTATTTTAATACCATAAAAAATCTCGAATTGGAGTAACTTTCTAATTTAATATTCTATCAACAAAAGTGTAAATATCACTGTCTCTTGCTGCACGTGATCTAGCTAGGGTCGTCAATGACGCGTTGCGAGTATAAAGGGAGCGTCGGGTTCGATCATTGGTAATTATTGGCATGTAAATTTTATGGTTGAAAGACGCACTTATAGATAATTATATCGGTGTAAAAATGTAGTTACACAGACGGGAATAAAAGCCCATCCTGACGAAAGATCGATCCGATTGTGATTATTCAATACAATACGACTACAATTATTGTAGCAATAATGAAAATATAATATTCTGTTTTTTTTAATCCCGTTTGATATTTCGTGTGTTTGACAAACTATCGGATAAAAGCAAGCGCTGGTTTCCCCAACTCTATGAGAGGGACTTCATTGAAAACAAATATTTTTATTAGATTTTTTAAATTTAGCCACTTCCTCAAAGCCTAATCTAATCTGATCCTAATCTTCAAAGATTATTTATTAACTTCTTTAATTAAATATTATTCAAACTTTTTAACTAATGGAGTTACAAAACAGATAAATTTTTTACGTCTTATGTTATAACCGGAATCTTGAAAACGTCTCTATCAAAATCAACGGGGAACATTATATTTGCGTTTAACATAAGCGTCTTTCAATTTACAATAAGGAATTAAAAACCAGATTTAAAATTAAAGAATGTCATAGGTGAAGCCCACGTTTCCTTAAAGAAAACTAGTAGAAGTTCAAATTTGTTTTGAAATCCAACGATTTGTGTAAGTAAATCCGTTATTACCTGTGCTCTTGCACAGCTCTGATGTCATGGAATCATTTTTCTTCTCTATGGTTGGATAATATTATAAGTTTTATACAAAGATTAATTGCTATCTGAACTGTAGTATGTTTACAAAACGTAGTACGTAAACTAGACGAACGGACAGTCAAAACACCGCGCGTGCTATAAACAGTTGAAATCCGCGCCGCGAGCCCTGCGCACGCGCATGTGGTCGTTACGCGCCCGATTCAAATTTAGAATAACGTTTGCTCAAAAAGGAACTTTTTAATTTTTAAAATTTTAGAATATTTTTTTTCTTATTTGGTATTTGTGCAGTGTAGTGGTCAGTGTTTGTAATTCAATAAGTTCGCAAAATTTATGTGCTATTTATTCGGCGTCTGATTGCTGTCAATTTTGACAACCCGAGGAGTTGTCGAATCTGATAAGGTTTAGTGTGTAAGGCCTCTGACAAGTATCCTACTGAGTGAGAATGATTGACGTGTTTTATTAGGAGTAACAGCGTCATGTACTAGTTTGTTATGTTAAATTACGCATACGCCCATTGCGTTATGATAATTTAATTTAATACGAAGGTAAACCCCGCTAGTCGATTGGGTAACATACCACGTTATTTTTACTATTTTGCTCTTAGAACTGAACTTTGTGTGGCAATCAGTGATCCGCAATGTCAGTCGGTATAAATTAATTGTGTAATTAGAATGCTTATTTTATGTATGTATAGACTTACGTATAGACATTATATCCTATATATTTATATATATATATATATATATATATATATATATATATATGTATGTATATTATATATATTATATTATATATATTTAATAATAATATAGTGTTATATAGTATTTTTATATAAATATTTGTAGTTGTTCAAGACCTACCACAACTTCTCACCGTCTCCAAGGGTTGACTGGTAGAGAATGCCATTAGGCATTAAGTCCGCCCATTGTAATACCTAGTTATAGGTTTTTTCAATAAAGAGTAAATAATAATAATAATGTCATCGGTAAAGTTTTCTTACTAGTACATACATATCCATGTTAATTGCTATTCAAAACTTGAATTTGAAAAAAAATACAAAAGTAAATTATACAGACCGCATAATTAATCCTCAACTATAATTCTACATATACAGAAGAATAAGTATTAAGTAGCGAGAATCTACTATGCAGTCCATAGTGTCACACACCCCTAAATTGCAATTTACAACTATTTACCTTTTAGTCGTTAGCGTTACGTCACTTTTGCGTCATAACGTGAGTTGATGGTGATGATATCTTTGCCATTGGGTATTAGAACACTAAACCTAGGGTATTAGAATCCTAGTCTGGATTATTTTGTAATTTTTAGTTTTTATAGCTCTGTTATTCAAAATTTTGAGTTTTTATGGTTTTCGTTCACAAAGTTTAATTTTCGTGGAAAGTTTTGTTGTAACTCAATTGTTTGTATTGCTCTTATTGGGAAGGAGGATCGTTGAGTAGGCATTTTGGCCACTAACTCGTCGTTACGGTAACAGTCCATGATTGCAGGCCATTGGTTTGCTTATCATAATATAATTCTTTGTCAGTTGTTATAACATAAAAAGTTCCCCATAATCCATATACCTGCCTTCATCAATGTACCTATTGCAATGCCTTATGTCAGTAGTGATAAAATTTCAAATAGTTATGGTGCTAAAAAAACAGAAGGACCACCATTAAGTAATCGGATCCGCTCATTTTTACGCAAAACACCAAAAGCACGCTTTGCTGGCGAAGGAGTTAAGTGGTAAAGTGGTTATTACTCGCTCTGACACTGCCACTGAAACGCGTAAATGTTTCTAAAAAGTAGTAGCTACACACTGAGAAATTAAATCATATCGTCAATACTGCTAGGACTGAATGGACTTTGTACAAACCCCAGTGACTTAGAAGTCATAAGACTGAACGCCGTAGCTTCGACTTTTGTATAGAAGGGTACAATATCACGAGACAAACGGGGACATGGGCTTGATTCAGAGTTAACTCCGTACATCCCAGTCATCTACCTCTGATGTGATCAAAACATGTTGATATTGAAAAGTTTCATATATTTATGCGTCTAACAATATACCACGGCGACTTGGTCTAATGTGCCAATAAATTCCATCAATATTATATTGATTAGCACTGATTGGCATAATTATAGCATTTTTAAATTCCATCACGAGGTCTTAACTTAGGTCTTTAGGTACTTAATCGAGGTTACTGTTGATTAAGCGAATACTACAGTTAAACGCTTCATTAAGTGATTTAACTGTCAATCAATTGGACGTCATGCTGCGGCGTGTCAGCCGGTGTCAGCCTAACATCGGCTGTCTACTTGCATATGCTCTGCATAAATTGGTCTGCATAACTTTTTAATTCTTATATTAGTAGGTATTTCAGTAATACTTAGTAGTTTATGTATAAGGTTTTTCTCACACACGCTATTTATGAGCTACGCGACTGCAACGCAACCCGTAGACGCGTCTCCTGTCAGTGAACAGTGTCAGATAGAGCGAATTTTGGGTTGTGTTGCAGTCGCGTAGCTCATAAATAGCGTTGTGTGAGAAGAGCCTAAGAGTTACTTAAATGATTGTGTTGTTAGAAATTAACGAATGCCTGTGCACTACTGTGCACTTGGACGTTTAGTAGAGTCACCTCACTTTCTTGAGATTCAAGATAGCTTATGGTGCCTCAATTTAGACGTAAATCTCGTTTGATCCCTTTGTTGGATGCTTCGTTTTTTATAAAATGCTGTTTTCTTTACTTCAATTATTTATCATGGGAAGCTGTGATGGAGAGTCCCCAAGTTTTGCTTAATTGTCGCCAGTTACAATAAAAATTGCCTGCCACGACCCGTCTACAACATCTGCCTGAAATAGTGCTACATGCAATAGTCCTTAATTTCTGCTGCAAATTAAAATGCTGAGGTTTCTCAAAACACACTATTATTTGGAATAATTTGCTTCAAATTTGAACAAAGAACTTTTCTTTTATGTTTTAGATAGTATTTCTAGGAGTTATAATCTCCCTGTATCTGCTATAAATTATTATCCATGTTGTTCGTTTAGTGAAGTTTAGAAAATAATATGAACGTTGGTTAACACCTAAATAGATTGCGAGAAATACGGATGGCATCTATCTTAAGTGTTCGCTTCTTCTCCACCGCGCTAACAGATCAGGATTCAACGTCTGCTTGAAACCCAAAGCAAATAATGTGCACGACTCACCTTTAGGACTGCTACACGGGCTTCCATGTCCACGGCACTCACTTACACATTCCCAGCTGGCCAGCTTAACTTTGGGATCACAGCGCGGTAGAAAAGTACTAAAATGTCTTCAATAGGTTGATTATAATATCCACGGATGAACTGAACTTAATTAAATGTTGAACTTAGATCGTGTTGGGACGATAATCGGTTGATTTCAGAATGTAGATTTCGAATTTTTGGTAGAATTTTCGTAACGGATAGGTGCATATGCGATTAGATTCGATTATGAACTGGTCTGTTTTCTATTCCGTATCACGTGAGATCGTGCATGGGCATTAATGCCGCGTTGCTATTGGCTAAAAGCGTGGACAATTGAAATCCACCAATCAACGCAGCGAATGGAAGACGAACGATTTGAATTATTGCCATCGAAGTAATAGAAAACGAAGATATGAACGGAACAGTGTCTGACTATTGTTGGAAACTGATAAATGTCAGATTAATGATTTATACAACATTTGTGATGGTAATCATTCATTTGGAGTTATCAGATCACTAAACGATAAAACCAAAACATAAATTCAGCGCTATACCATCCTTAAATACACTATACCGTGATGATCTGTCAAAAGAGCTTAAAGATACAAGACTTAAAGTCGATCAACATCAAGATTCCACACCTACGTGAATGCCAACGCTCTATTGTTGATCTCGTGTTCCCTAACGAATGTGACACATAATCTACACAAACCCTCCGTAATGTGATGACGTGAATTATCCTCATGCGTAAACATTGCTCTTTGTATGGGCGCCACTTTTTGCCCACGCTCTCGCTGCCTCAGTCAGGCTACGCAAGGTCGTAACATGATTTACGCATCATAGAACGAACTTAAGGAACTCATGAATTCTTTGTATGCATCTTATAACGATTTCCCATCAGTGTCAACAACGTCTACTTTACGATTACTTTTTAGTTAGTCTTTGGATTAACAAGGCAGATTTGTTCATTTCTCATTAAAGATATTATGTTAAAAGGTTTCAGTGACATGGGGCCATGAGTTTAGAACGAAAATTCCAATTTTCAGTAATATTTTTCACGTATGTCCCGTCACGTATGTTGTTGTAATTAATTGTATCTTGAAAGTGTTGATGAAGTCACGGCTGTGTTAGGTACTATTGAAATTTTAAACTAAATTTAGCGACCCTTAGAATGAGATGGAGAGTTGGACATTGACACAAATTAATTAGATAAATTTTAAATACGAAAAAAAATAAACACTTAATCTCTTAGTATAATAATCCTGTAGTAATGCAGAAGACATTTTCTCTGGAGTAATGAATCAAGAGTGTGTAAAGTAATGAATCAAATGGCTACCATATATTACTCAGGTTCATTGCATTAATTACGAAGCATAAGTCAAACATAAATCCTTAAGTGCATTACACCAGATTTTCATTTCGCGAGACCATATTAATGTCGTCAACAAACGACAGTAAAAGGCAATTAATCCAATAGAATAGCAGACCATCCCGCCGAAGAATGTCCAGAATGTAACTGTGCATCTATAAAAGGGATTGGTACTCGTATTGCATTTGTATAGACCAGTGGTTGGTAACCTGTGAAGTGATCATTAAGTTGTAAAGTATATAGACTGATTACTTTGTAAGCAGTATTTAGTTTACATTTTTTCTTAGTTATGTTTGAAAATAGAAGACGTGCGGGGTCGGTACCTATAAAATTAGATTGTCTTTACATTGACTGTTGGACATAGGCTTCCCCTTACCTTTACTATTGTCAACAGTCCTGTTTCCTGAGCCTTCAGAATCCGGAAATTGACCATTGACTTGTTCGTCAGTTCCACTTGGTCGAGGGGTGTATGCACTTCTTCCCAGACGTGCTCTCCTTATTACACGGCCAGCAACTTAGCCCGGCGTTCAGTAAACCTAGTTAGAAGAAGTGCCATTTGATTGTAGTTGATTAAACGCTAACACACTTATGTAACTATGCAAAAGGAGTAGACAGTTTTAATTAATCAGCATACAATGTCTAATATTAGTTGATTATCTTTATTCTTTGACATCCAAGTTATTTTCGAAAATCCTTTCTTAATTTCAACTTTCTAATAGTTTGTTTTATTATTTCTTAATTCGTTCTTGGTTTAAAATTATCAAACTGTACCATTTTTTGAAATTTTTACATCACTAAAGTTATTTATTTACTCGAATATGTATCACTTCTATGAATATTGCTTAAATGTAAAAGTATTATTTCCTGTCTTTGTAGAAGTGCACAATTTATTTACTAAAGTTGAAATATTTTCCACATCTAAAGGTTTTCGACCCCTATTACGCATTTGTGTATCTGATGCGGCCCGTGCGGTCCTATTTTCGTATCTTTGTGGACGAACGTGTCCGAGGGTATCCTTTCAGTCTTAATGGATAATGGGGGATAATCGATCTCTCTTTAGAAACTCGATTGCCAAGAGGCTTGGTTCCGATTTATTTATGATTTGCTTTGTTAGTAATCTTCATGTCTACATGTTTGATTGGTCATTTGTCATTAATATTATATTGTGGTGTTAGAACAGCAACTATGATTGAGTGATGTTAAACACAACTATTATGTGGATGGTTTGCATTCGAAAAATACATATAAAATAATTTTTGTCGAGAAATTATAATCATAATTTTCTTAACGCATGTCAATACGTGTGAGTTGTGAGCTTGTGGGAGAGAAATTCTGCGGTGAAATACTTTAGAGATCGAATATGAGTAAGAACGTAGTACAAATAAGAAAACACCATAACATAATATTTCGATGGTGTTAATTTTCCTAAACCGTTCAAGCGACTAAAGCTGGATAAAAGTGAAACTTTAAGAGTCCATGTTGACTCAGCATACCATCTCCGAATAAACAAAACAAACTTGACCCACAACATGACCAAAGCGGAATTAATAGTTTTTATGAGTGCTTTGTCATGAAAACAGCAAACGAGTAGGCAGATCCTCTACCCTTACTTTTTAATGGAGCAGGAAATCTTCAGATGATCGGGAGGTTTTAGACTGACTACTAGTTCTACGGGATTTTGATCTTTTTATGCCTTGTTCTTGTTGCAAATCAGTCCTCAGCAGCAGAAAATCATTCGTCGTCATGGAGTTAGTCAACGATTTAGTGCAATATTTGAAATCTGATACAGATTTTTTTAAATATTTAAATATAAATTGGCCCAAATCGATACCTTGAAGTTTAGTTGATCCTAGGATGCTACTATGTTTGAAAAAATTTAAATACATTGTGAAACAATTAAAATTTTATTAGTGTCACTAAAAGCCGCTTTGACATGGAAGTGAAGAAAGCGCATTAAAAATCAATAAATCGTGAGGTCAAAGGCTGAATCATTTCGCTACTCAGTTGAAATGAGATTTGAATGATGAATGAGTGTTGAGATAAGTGACACTATTTGTTTTAAATTTCACTGCACTCAGTAGCCTCCTACGCTTCGCTCGCAACTGGTGTGGCTTGTTTGAGTCATTTAAATCGAACAGTCTTCGCCCTGTGATTTGTAACGTAGCTATGAAAATTATGAGTTACTGTCCTCAGTTAATTTCCAAACCACTTTGTCTTGGTTTAGTTATTTTTAGCTTGTTATGTTTCTTAGAAGTGTTGTATTGTTTTTACTGTTGTTGAGATTTAAAAAATAAATTATATCTGGGTATGGGTTTTTGCAGAGATATTTATTTGCTTTACCACCTAACACCATGTCCCCAATTACCATCAAGTGGTATTGTAGTTAAGCTCAGTTAAAAACTGGGTCACGTGTTTTTGGACGAGTAAGATTTCCAATGGTTGCACTGATTGTTATTTTAACATCTGCATCTCTTATTATGAGGCCTTGAAAAATAAAGATATTATTATGGTTATGTATGTTGGCTGACCAAGATCCTTTATTGGTATTCGCTTAAAATATATTGGATTTTTGTGCTCGAAGATGAGGTATTAAATCAGATCAAAATCAATGCGTGGTTGTAGGTAAATCATTTATGTATATATCAAAAAAAGCAATTAATTTAATGTAATAGAATGTTATTTTATATAAGTATTTATTTAAAGAAACGTTCATTTGTAATGGTGTGGGCGAAAAGGAACCTATCAACTTAAGCCCACAGCCGTGCTCTAGACGTTTGTAACAGAAACGAAACTTGTTCTTCGAAGCATGATTCAAATCACGACACAAATCAAGTTCACTAATTTGAATTATTCACCACCTATATAATTGTGCGGTTTGAGCAATTTATTTTGGTCCTTGTTTAGACGTGATGACTTGTGGATGAGCAACACATTTTACAGATTGTTCACTTTAATTTTTTTTTTGAAAAAATTGATTTATTTATTTACATTATGTATTTCAACATTATTTTTACTAAAACAGCGCATTCCACAGCGCCACCTTTGGATTTTACAGTTGATTTTAATCAACTATATCTTTTTTGCAAAATAATTTTAATAGATAGGTAATCACTTAAAGAAAGAAAGCCACACTAACTATAACCACTGACACATAGATTTTTATTTTAACAAAATATAAGATTTATTTCGCATATCTACCTATTAATTCTTTCGCTGACAGAGTTCACCACATACATAGAGATGTATGTGGGGGTTTGAACCGAAAAAAATTATTAATTTTTGCAGGTAGGTACTTTGAATTTAATATTATAATCGAGTAATTTTTTATTACCGACAAATAATGTTTCACTAATCTTTTCTACTTTATTTTCCGCAGAGAGATATTATTACATTGATCCTATTGTGAGCATCCTTCTTTTGTGATTACCTCTATATACTCGTATATAGGTAGATTCTGTCAGTCACAATTTATTCTCAGCTTATAATTAACGCATCTACACTCTTCATCAGTTCCTCGAAGCAGTCTTTATATTTTTTACCTTTAAGTTCTAGGAATTATTTTTGGCCTGAGTCGGATATGGATATTTCCGTGAAATCTGGTAAACATCTTGTGAAATTTTGTATCTTGAAATGTTATTCATCTACTCATTGTGTAGCGAAATAACCGTGAACTGTACAAATTATGTACGTACTACCTCTGCACGGGCGTGGGTGCGGCGCGGGGGCGGCTTTGTTTTCACTTTCTTGTCTTTTCCATTCGATTATTAATTCGATTGCAGATATCGATTACACTTGGGATTTCATTTGTATTTTTTTCACTGCAAAACATGGGATTCTGTTACATTAAAATGTATGAAGGTTAGGACTATATTGTCAACCGGTTTCAGATTAGGTATGACGTTCATTGTAGCAGAAAGTACGGTTACACTTTTTTAGAGGCGACCATCTCAATCCTCAGGGGTAGCAACGCATCTGTGACCGAATTAGAACGAGACCCGTACTAACAATAACTCATACTAACTGGACTATTACTAACATTAACTTATAGGACTAATTATCACTAACAGTCCCTGTACCTACTCACACTTATTAACAAACTAACCAACTAATATTCTAACACCATCTATTAACTAGACTAACCAACCTAGTCCCTTTGTGTCTAGTTATAGGTCGGTCACAGTTGTTACGGGGGGCCGCGCCAGCGGAAGCGTGGTGCTGCATGCTCGTTTGCTGTCTTAATTCCATAAAAAAAAGGAATTATGTTTAAACTGGCATTGACGGGTTATTCTCAGAGTACTCCGTTCTTTTGTTCTCAAAAAATTTAAATCTCTAACATTGATTCTCAAAATACTCCGAAAAAAATTTAATAAAATTAAATACCTATTTTTAATTCTCATCCTCCTCCGCAAGGTGTTACGTTTATTCTCAATATCCTCCGACGGTCATTTTCGTCAATTCTCATTCTCCTCCGCGCGTTAAAAATACAGTCAGATGAAAAATAAGTACTACTCAGCAATATTAAATTATTTTATTATTTTCTATGGGCGCTTACCTAAATATACAATCATTCCATTATTAGGTAGTCATTATTGTTGTAAAAAGTAATAGCAAACCCTAGTGCTACAGAGACAGAGAACATGGCGTGCTTTAATGTTTCACTAATGATCTTGGGTCTCCGAGGTCAAACTGACCAATCCTTACTAATATTATAAATGTGAAAGTGTGTTTGTTTGTTTGTTTGTTTGTTTGTTTGTTTGTTTGTGACGCTTTCACGTCGCAACAAAGCTATTATATGGTAAGGTTTATGTGTGTGGGGATAGTTAGGAGGGTGGAGAGTGACGTAGGCTACTTTTTACCGCGTAAAAACATCCCATTCCCATGGGAAGATCGATGTTTTGTTAGTTACTAGATATTTATTTTCGGAGTTGCCAATAGATGGCGTAACAAAATTCATTTGCTAGTTCTGAATTACGCTATCAAATACTACATGTAATTTACTTAAGTTATAGGCAAATGTAATAGGCTACTTTAGCTCTGCCTCGAGAACTCCCCGCTCCGGCTGTGTTCAGTGTACCGCCCGCCCGCTGGCACTATCCTGTTGGCTGATGTCCGCAAGTTGCTGGACTCGCCGACACCGGTGTGGAATAGCCTAGCTGCCAACAGAAGTGGAAGGCTACTTTTTGATGCCGCTGAACAGCACGGCTACACTGTCGAGGGTGTTGCACACCGTTACCGCGGCTCTGAATAAGAGAGAACGCGTGTATGCAGTATTCCTCGACATGGAAAAGGCGTTCGACCGTGTTTGGCACGACGGCTTTCTCTACAAGATCTCGCAGTCGTCGGCGCCCCGGAGTGCCGTTAAGGTGATCTCCAGTTTCCTCGAAAATAGAAGCTTCAGAGTAGTGGTTGAAGACGCCGAATCCACCGAGCGTCCGATCGCAGCCGGCGTCCCGCAAGGGAGTTGCCTGTCCCCGGTCTGCTACGCCTGATACACCGACGACATCCCGGCGGCAGGGGGGCGTCGCTTGCCCTATATGCCGATGACGTGGCGTACATCACCACGTCGCTGAATAGAACCCACGCCATCGTCAAGATGCAGCGTGCGCTTGATGCCCTCCCCGAATGGCTCGCCGCGTGGAGACTGTCGGTGAATGTCGGGAAGACGCAGGCCGTGAACATAGGAGGATACCTCAACAGGCGGGACCCTACTCTGGAGCTTCACGGACAAGATATCCAATGGGCCCCACAGGCCAAATACCTGGGGGCAAAATCGACGGAAGACTTTCGATGAAGCCACAGGTTACGAAAGCCGTCGCGAATTCCAGAAGCGCGATGGCAGAAACCAGTGCTCTCCTCGAGCCTCCCTCTCGGACTGAAGCTCGGGGTCTACAAGACCTACATTAGATCCCGCCTCACGTACGCGGCACCGGCGTGGTACGCGCTCGCCAGCGAACCGCAGCGCAAGAGGATGCGCGCGGTTCAGGCGATTGCGCTCCGCCGGCTGACTGGTGCGCCGAGGTACGTCAGGAACGCCGTCATCCAGAGGGACCTTTGAGTCGAGAGCCTGGACGACTTCATCGAGAGATTGGCACGCAACATGTTCGGGCGTGTCGACGCGTCGCGGTTCCCGCATCTGCAGGACCTGGTGCCGCTCCACACCCTTCCACCGGACCGCTGGGCCTTCCCGCGCGACTTGCAGGTTGCGCGGGACGGGGCTAGCACTGACTGATACTGGGGCTTCGTAAGTCGTCGCCCGGCGCTGATCGGCTCCTGCTGGGCTTCCCACCAGCGGGATTCACCCGGTAGGGCCTCGATCGCCTGGGCGGCGCGAAGATGAACCCCATCCCGTTTAAGACTCTGTGGCCTGTAAAAAGGCCACCACTCACCGGACTTGACCTATTGGTTAACCACAGATGCACAACCAAGGGCCTTAGGGCCCAACCCAAGGACCGGCCCGTTTTAACGGGCCGCGAGAGACACCCCCAAAGGGGAACTAACTGTCCCGAGGGCTCCACACACCTCAGACAGGGTGGAGTGAAGAGAGCGAGTAGTAGGCTACTTTTTAGCCTAAATTCCTACGGGAGCGAGACCTACGCGGCTGTTACCTACGGGTCCCGAAGCGAAGCGCGGGCGGTTCTCTAGTAGGGTTATAGTTTTATCTCAGGTACCTGGGACTCTAAGTAAAATGCACTTTTTAATCCCTATTAGCGATGCCAATGTTATGTTCATTATAAGTCGGAAGTCGAAGTGAATTAGTCTCCTTCTTATGTTTACTTAAAAAAACCATGAATATGGAAAATTTCAGTGAAAGTGAAGGTGCTGGAGTTACAAGCTTTAATTTTTTTAACGGAAAACGTAAGTAACTGATTAATATAAATTATTATTAATTAAAACGCTGGCAGATCGGCGGCGGTAACCAGCATTCTGCTGGAATTCACCCTTATTGTTGATTAATTTTTAATGTTTAATTGTTGATTTTTTTAAGTCTTAATTCAGACTGATTCTTTTATACATATTTTTCACTTATATTTTGAGGTTGATTTTTGTATATTTTTATTTTTTTCTTAGTTTATTTTTAATGTTTAATTGTTGATTTTTGTTTATTCTTAATTCAGACTGATTCGATTATAATTATCTATATTTCACTTTTATATTCTGAGGTTGATTTTTAATGTTTCATTGTTGATTTTTGTTTAGTCTTAATTCAGACTGATTCTTTTATACATATTTTTCACTTTTATATTTTGAGGTTTATTTTTAATGTTTCGTTGTTGATTTTTGTTTACTCTTAATTCAGACTGATTCAGACATACATGTTATATACTAATATAAGACATAATGAATCAAAATGACTGGATTTTATTTAGATTTTCCACTTGCTAAAACTTGCCAAAGACACTTGCTTCTGACTGTACCGTTCGTAAATATTCGGAGTAGTTTGAGAATGGATGTATGGGTTATTTATTTTTCACAAATTAAGGGACGGAGTATTTTGAGAATGAATTTGAATTGCCTCGGAGTCAAGTGCGAGTCGATTCTTAAATCATTTTTTTTCGCGGAGGAAACTGAGAACTATTTTCGGAGTACTTTGAGAATAAGCCCATTGACCATTTCTGTAATTAAAACTAAATTTTGATGATGCAATTCAGTTTTATGTATTAATCAATTCGTAATAAATTTGTACTATAATTTGTTTTGTCCTGATTTTATACCGTAACAAAACATGATTAATAGTGTCTTATTTACGCTTTTACTTCAACTTTTGATATATTAGCACAATGTTTTTGTATTTAATGTATTACGCCAACTAGTAACATTAGACTAATTAGGTAAGTCGATATTTCAACTCCGTGTAAAATCGATTCGTTTACGCATGCTAAATTCAATGTGACAATTTATGAGCGTTTCTAAAGTTCTACCGGTCATGATATACTGGTAGATTACAGATAATCACAAATTGGCAGAATATTGATATCAAGCGAGCTGTCGTAACAAGTTTCGAGATCATAAATTACTTAAATGCTAATAGTTGAATATTGTCGCCTCCAGGGAATATAATTATACCTCTTAAAAAATATACTCCAACAATTTCTTTAACAAGTATCGTTTTCTTTAATAAACATGCGTTTTAACGGGTTAAAAAAATGTTAACCTACGTTATTTTGTAATAGATAGTAATGTATTTGTAGCAACACAAATTATTGTTATATTTCGCGTATTATTATATTTCTGTCGGTGATCTTCATATTTTCGTGCATTGAATATCAACGATTGCCGAAGAAGTCGATGTAGATTTAAGGCACCAAATGCATAATTATATATCATTGGAGTGATAATGGCGTGTAAGATTAAGATGTGAATAAAGAGAGTTAATTTGCTTGCTCCGAATCCACTAACTCTTTATACCTTTGTCTTCTACTAGCTAATGTTCGCTACTTCGTCTACATGTACCTACTTTTGATATTTTTTTCAAAAAGGATTAATTTAACATTGAAACGAAAAAATTAAAAGTATCATCTATGTCCTGCTAAGTCAAAAACTATTTGTGTGTCAAATATCACCCAAATCAGTTCAGCTGTTTCGGCATGACAGAACCAAATTGATTGAATTAAGATTGTAAGCTTGGTGCTGTTTATATTATTTGGGAAGAAATATGAAGAATTCACGCAGTTAAGGTTGCACAAAATCAAATCATATTTATATTTGCTTTGAGTGGATCTTGCCGCTTCTATTTACCCATGGTGAGGTCTGACTGAAGCAATTTATTTTCTAAGTTAGATAATATGATTTCAATACTCGCCTGGTGCCTATTAGATATGCACTTGAGGTTCACGTCAACAAACCCACACAAGATCTGCTTTGTCGTCAATTAGTCACATGCAGATCGTGGTTGGGACAACGCTGTGTAATGCAAATTACGCTCGCTTCAAACTTGGAATAGCTGTGCGACGATGTGCCTGTCAAGTTTCTAGTGTTTGCAAATGTTTAACAACTGTGCGAGTGTGTTTTGCAAACCTTTTTTAGGTTGTCTCTCTTTATTAAATTAGAAAATCCGTTGGCTCTTAAGGCTAAGCGTCCACAGGTCGGTATCGTACGCATCGGACGCATCGCATTAAACGGATCGTAGTATTCTTTGTATAGAAAATCATACAAGTGCGTCCACTGATCCGCATCGTACGGATCGTACTTTCTATACAAACTGCGATACTGCGGTATCGGTATCGTACGCATCGGACACATCACATTAAACGGATCGTAGTATTCTTTGTATAGAAAATCATACAAGTGCGTCCACTGATCCGCATCGTACGGATCGCATATCGGCAATGCCGACACCGATGCTCCGAGAGGCAACTTTTGCGATTTGCGATGCGTGCCGATGACGTCATATGGAATGACGGTCAGTGGACGCACTCCGCGCACTAAGAAAATGCTAATGAAACTGGTGTCGGCAATCCGATTGCTGTTACTTGCGTTGGCAATCCGATCGCTTCCGGTACAGTGGACGCAGTATCAAAAAATAATGCGGTTGATGCGATCGGTCCGATGCGTACGATACCGACCTGTGGACGCTTAGCCTAACTAAAACAGCTGTGACTGACGTTGAACATAAGTCAAAAATTCTTAAAAAGGTATTCAAAAAAACTTTTTAAATATTACGATCTAGGCCATGGATCTAGGCTTACTGAGAAAATAATTGTGATTAGAAAAATCGTGAAACTTTGGTGTGTTCTTTTATTTTTATGACTCTTGTTAGATGATGAGGGATTAGGTACATACTGCATACGTGTGTGGCCATTTGCCTGTTTTACATCCTTAATTATCTTTTGAATCAGTAATGTATTAAAAATAAATATTAGAATAGGTTAATAGCATCGAAAGGTTTCATTACGACAAAAACAAAGCATAAGAGTATCACCATAGGAAAAGGTGGGTGGCGCCTCAAGTGAACTACTTATACAGTATTTTTCCGTATTGTCCGAATATGTCCTTAACCTGTCTGTGGCTGATCTTGTGTTCAAGAGTATGGCAGTGGATATTGTTGTGAATATCACGCCGCAGCGTCTCGACGGAATACTAATCGCACGCGCACTGATGTGTCTGTCCTCGAATTGGCGGTATTACATCCAATGTATTATTTATCTGTTCGTGTCAATAGGTGTATGGTCATATTTTGCGGTGTTATTATTGATGACTTTTGCTTCTCGGAACGCTGAGGTGTTGAATACTGAAGATTAAAGAATTATAATGGTTGTTACATCAAATCCTTTATTTGTATCCACAAGATCTTGTATTTAAGTAGGTTCTGTGGCTTGGAAATTGTAGCAAAAATTTCGATTGAACTGAATATACCTAATCTAGCTAAAATTGCCTATAAATGTTGGAATAGTTAAATTCTGCACGTACCTTGCAGTTGACACAGTTATGTCAATACCTAATTAATTGGAATTGATAAGATATTTTTGGTTTTTTAAAGAGATCTTGACGCAACGTCTATGTGCTAATTCATACTGACTCGCGGGCGCGGTGGCGGGCGCGATCACGAAATATCAAACATATGGCGTAATATCCAAGTGTTCACACAGGAATCGCACGTGCGGTCTAAGTAGCAGGCAAGCTAGCGAGGGCGCGCGTGGCGCGCCCGCAGCAATATCTACTAGAGGCTTACTACGAAAAACGAACACAAAATCACTAATGTGGTACGAAATTCAAAGTCCGAACGTCGACGTAACGTATGCCAACGTTTATTTTTCGTAGTAGGCCTCCTGAACTCTCGCGCAAATGCCTGGTGCGGCCAATGTGAACACGAGCTCGCCACGTCCACCGCGCGCGCGCCCGCCACCGCGCCCGCGTGTTCAGTATGAACAAGCACTATACCTGCCATGTCGGTCGTCAGACACAATCAAAACTTGAGCGCGGCACATAAATACAACCAGTTGAGCCCGTGTGTTGTAATATTGTAATCCCTTCTTCTATAGTCAACTACTGTCGGACTAAATTAGTCGGTGGGAAACCCTTAAAAATGATAGTCACTGAGCATAAAGGCACCCACACGGGTTGCACTGATCACTTAAAATCGTAAGTAGAGTACATTTAAGTCGATATGATAATAAAGAAACCACAAAAATCTTTGCTCGCCTTAATTACTTAGTTGAAATATAGTTTAAACTTTCGCGTCATTTGCTTCCTATCGATATCATGCCCACGAATGCAAATAGGGCCAGGTGTTGCGCTTCATATTTACATGTCATGAATGCATAGAGTCCACTCGGAGTTATTTAACAGCGTATTACATGGCTTTATGTCGTATTAGTGCGCGCTTCCCGGTTCGCGGCGACTAGTTAGAACGCTAGTTAAAATATTGATTGGTAATGGTAACGGATTCGGATTAAATATGGATGGAGAAAGATGGAGAATGTCCATTAATATTAATGAAATATTTTTTTCATTAGTCATAACAGCTATGTTTATTACAGCTTAATTTTTCGGTAAAAATATAACGTTTCATGAGAGAAATTTGTGTTTTAGGGGAACACTGGGGACATTCAAAGTTCTCAAATAAAATACGAATTGTCAAAACGAAACGAAAACGAAATTGACTTTAAAACGAAATGAAGTTTTGATAAAAGGAGATGTTTCAAATCCGGCCCACAATATGTACAGTACCTCGAAAAATCGAGAAAAATCCATGGAATTCGGGAAAAATAAAGATAAATTACCTAAATGCATACTTTTCTGGTACAAAAATTGTATCTATCATTTAATTTTATAAAGTTTCAACATGGCGTCTTACCAATTTGTCATTGATCACAGATCACGAACTGTCTACTGTCACTTTAATATGACAGAAATGTAGGTACATATGTCAAACTTCAATCAAATCAACCAACGTGACATGTGATGACAGCTTACCGCCATGACGGATTTTTGTTTTTGTGTTACTATTTCAATTGTATATTTTTGTGTTTTACCAAAAAACTAAACCAATTTGAAGTGATTGGATAGTTAAAAACTGTTTGAATTGCGATTCTCCATATTTTAGTATGGTGTACAAAGTGGTGGCCGGGGCTCCATACATTTTGAAACAACTCCTTTAAAAGGGTGAGTATCTATACTAATATTATAAAGCTGAAGATTTTGTTTGTTTGTTTGTTTGTTTGTTTGTTTGTTTGTTTGTTTGTTTGTTTGGTTGAACGCGCTAATCTCAGGAACTACTGGTTCGAATTGAAAATTTTTTTTTGTGTTGAATAGACCTTTTATCGAGGAAGGCTATAGGCTATATAACATCACGCTGCAACAATTAGGAGTGAAGAAATAATGGAAAATGTGGAAAAAACGGGGAAAATTATTCATTCTCGAGGGCTTTCGTTGCATGCGTTGCGAAAACGATTCAAGATACCAAAAATATATGTATGAAAGAATTATTCCTCTTGAAATGATCTAAAAAAAATGTCCACGACAGTATATGTCTATCTTTTAAGATTAACACACTAGAACCGTTTTTATGGTAATCAAATTTGCCGCGTTTCCAAGTTTAATCTGAATTAATCTTGCTGTGATCCTTTGCTACTTTGCTATTATTTTGTCGTAAGCTTTATTTCTAAATTTAATTTAATTTAACCTCAATTAATTTTGGTGATAGTTTATTATCTTCCTGAAATTCCTACGGGAGCGGGACCTACGCGGTTGATACTTACGGGTCCCGAAGCGAAGCGAGGGCGGTTCGCTAGTTTTAAGATAAAGCTTTACCTTGTTAATTGACTTGATATTATCATGCCTTAGGTAATTAATATAAGAATTATATTGAGGATACGTTATCTGGGTATATGTTGAAGAAAATAAAAAAAACCGGCCAAGTGCGAGTCAGACTCGCGCACGAAGGGTTCCGTACCATTATGTATAAAAACGCCAAAAAAATCTGGTCTGTTGTATGAAAGCCTCACTTAAATATTTAATTGTTTTATTGTAGCCACATATTACCCACAACGCCATCTCTTAGACCGAAAGGTAACTAAACTATCGCTGAGGCGTCGAATGTGTGGGTGCCCACTTAAATATTTATTTTATTCTGTTTTTAGTATTTGTTGTTGTAGCGGCAACAGAAATACATCATCTGTGAAAATTTCAACTGTGTAACTATTACGGTTCATGAGATACAGCCTGGTGACAGACGGACGGACGGACTGACAGCGAAGTATCAGTAATAGGGTCCCGTTTTACCCTTTGGGTACGGAACCCTAAAAATGTATTAAAATATTTATCTTCCCGTCTTGTTCCAAGTATTGCGCCGTTAAAAATGAAATCATTGGATACATGTCATCCAACCGTGTTATAAATCTTCTCGTCGACACGTTCATTAGGAATCCGACTTTGCTAGTCAAATGAGTCTTGTTCGGTTATTTTTAATACGATTTTAGTCTTCCGAACACGGCGTAGTAATTAATTTTATCGTCGTTATCTTTTCCTTTTTAAATTGTTAACTTTGATATGATCTGTCGTCCGTCTATTTGCCTTTTAACTATATTGTGTCTGCCAGAAACAATATATTTGACAATATGTTACTAGATACGCAGAACTCGCATTGATGTTAATCAGATCGAAATTATAATGAGGAGTTGTTTTTTAATAATATACACGCACAGTAGGTATATATAAATAAATGCAGTAAATCCTTTTGTATCCAATTTATGAAATTACTTTTATTATATACCTATAAAATCATTACGCCTATAAAATGAATTAGGAGGTAGGTGATATCATTTCTGCCGGAAAAGCATTTTTATGGCCCTGCCTTAGAATAATAACGCCTAGAAGCCGCGTCTGAACCAAAACATAGGCACAAACGCGTGCCATCTTCATTATCCTTGTGTGCGTGAGCGGTATGTATCTACGATCTTTTCACGCACAGAGATACGGCTTCAGTAATACCATTATCGTGCGTTTACCCACAAAAAACACTTTTTTTGTGGTATAAATATCCTTTTTGTGAAAATGCATTGAACAGATCTTTGTATTTTTAGTAGGCTTATACCAATTTTCTTTGCGGTTACGTCTAACTATTTCAATCCATCGATTGGCTATGACAGGGTCAACTGGTAAGCTAAAAAAAGAATATGAGACGCTATCAAAACAACTAACTAGTTAGTAGACTTTAATATGAAATGAAAGAGAAAAAACAAATAAACGATCGAATAAAATAAATGCTAAGTAAATTATTTTCATAGAACTTATAACACCAACATTTAGTCTAAAAAGTTTAACAGTTTAACATTTAACGTTAAAGTAACTAACTTTAAAAGTTAAACAGATATGGTAAATATTATATTTAATTTTTAACATTAAGAACCAACTTAAACCATGTTGGCACTTTTTTCCCTGCAACTGGCAACACTGTTTAGTGATTACGTAATGTATTTCAAATGATTTATAATTCGTCATATTTGTACAGAAAATGTATAAAAAGCAGTACTTACCTGTGAAATGAAATATTATCACTTTTATTTTGTTTGTCTGATGTACTAAAACACTTCTTTATAGTGCAGACAGTCATTTTTAATTATTTCTCGGGAGCTGTGTTCGACTTAACGTGACGTTGAGCACTGACAGCGCGCGGAACGAACTTATCCGAATATGGTTAAGTTTTAGTTGCGCGTTTTTCGAGCTTGCAATAGGTTTCTAGGCGTTATTATTCTAAGGGCCCTGCATAAAGATAGTTCTAATGAAGCTATTAAATGAAAAGATTAGAAAGAGAAAAAAAATCTATTTAATTATGAATCATATTTTTTATTTTTTTAATTGAATTAAGGTAGCAAACGAGCATGCAGCACCACCCTTCCGCTGCCGCCCATGGCAATTGTGACCGACTTAAAATAAGACCCAATTTAGGGACTAGGGTGGTTAATCCAATTAGTAGATGGTGTTATGTTAGTTGTGTTAGTTGGTTAGTTTGTTAATAAGTGTGAGGACAGGGACTGTTAGTGATAGTTAGTCCTGTTAGTTAATATTAGTATTGTCCAGTTAGTAATGATTAGTGTGAGTCTTGATCCAATTCGGTCACAGATGCGTTGCTAGTTGCTACCCCTGAGGACTGAGACTTTAACTCAGATTTCATGCCACCACAGGTATTAATAAATATAGGTAGGTACGTTTCAATGGTAGTGAAGTAACGACATAATAATATGTCAAATTAATTTTACCTTTTAAGGGTTATAATTATCATGATATATTGTTAAACAGAGAACAATAAACTCTTCAGTTCCTTTTCTTAAATATATTATTTTAGAGCAGAATCGATTCTGGGGTGCAATCAATATTAACAATGAAATAATGTTGGCAAGGTGTGGTTTAATTATATTAACTATATTTATGTTTTGGAATGAAATAAGGATAGTTTCAACCCTTTAATGGCCCACTACTGATTAGGTACGTGTCTGTTCTGATTACCGAGGAGGGCGAAGAGGCACATTTTTTTTTAATGGAATTAAGATAGCAAACGAGCATGCAGCACCACCCTTCCGCTGCCGCCCATAACAACTGTGACCGACCTAGAACTAGATGGTGAAATGGTGGCCAATCCAAGTATTGGATATTTTTAAGCCATCAGAGGGCCTCTGACATTGCTTATAGATTGCTATCAAAAGATAACAACAGGGACTTAAGGATTTCGTGCCTTCCGAAGCATAGTTGCGCTCAAGAAATTTTCCTACTAACTGTTAACTATCGACCAAAGGTTGTTGCATAATTTGGTCGATCACTTAGTACCGACGCAAGCCGCCGGGCTATAAGCGCTTCAGTAATATTTCTAGTGTGTATACATATTATGTTACGCGCTGGAAATCACAAATGTGGGTGAATCGTGACTGGGTCAGCATTACCTACAATAATATTCGTAAGTTGAGGTAATGTTAGACTATAATTTTGTTCGATACGGCCTTCGGTTTCAGGGCAAGGACATCGTTCGCAAATATTGTTGATTTTAGGACGAGCTACAAAAGTATCTACTATGTTTAGCGTATGTTTTTCGATAAAATATTTTAAGAATCTATTTTGAAAGTCTGCAAAGGTTATTTATCGTCTACTGTGAAATAAATTACTTTACTTTGGTCGTTTAGAATATTATGTGTTTGAAATATGCCTGATATAATTATGTATCACGTCGCGCGCCAGGTTTTAATATCTAAGACGGCAGTATAAAACCTGTGATCTAATTTAAATTTGTAATTTCAGTAGATTTATGCAGTCACAGTGTTGTTTTTTACTCAGGTCTCAGTTTTTCCTCAAATGAACTGAGTTCAAATCGTACACTAATGAAACTCTGCTCTGTTTTGTCAGAGTTATGTGTTTTGGTATGTTCTGTTGCGTATGTAGAGTTCTGAAATGCACTGATGATAAGGATAAACCATATGTGTACCCAGCCCCTTACCCAGAGCTAGCCAAACCATGAGAAAAGCTCATGAATTCCTCATCCGGTCAAATCTGATTTTTTGAGGCAGATTTCTGAAAGAGTACAACAATCGTACACAGCTGACCCAGCCTGCCCCTCCCTATACATATACTATACGCCCACGGAGGAACTTTCTTTCGAAGATCTATACATATAAGTCTATAGCATAATGATGGTTCTTGATACATTTAGCACGTAATCAACGTCCAACACAACAACAGATGTTAATTCTAATTTAGGTCATACTTACCTCAAACATAAATAGTAGCTGCCGTAGATGTGACGCCATGGCCATTGGCCACACAGAGTGATGGATATATATTCTTTATTGAAGTGAATTGTGTAACATTTATAAGTGATCGATAAGAAAACACAATCTCACGAAAAAAAATTTCATGTAAAGTGTTGCCAAGACTACTGCGTATGGTTTACCTTGTGAAAAAGATATCAGATGTTATGTAGAGCCAAGTTTATGAATCTACAGTCCTAAATCTACGAACCCTAACTTCACTAAGTCTACATCTCAGTAAAAAAGTATGGCTTGGCTGTTTCGCTACCGTCATGAAAGCGTAACGAATGCCCTCGAATTCTTCTCACTGTTAAGCGAATATTTCGTTTATAAAGTCGAAATGCCATCTGATGTTTATTATATAAACGTAATATAATTTTGAGGGTTGGGAGCCAAAAGTAATAGGTTTAAGAGTTTTTTTGTTGTTTGTACACCAAACTCAGTCTACATACCAAATTTCAGCTTTCTAGCACTTCAGGAAGTACCCTAAGTAAGTGATGATCATCAGTGAGTCAGTTACCCAAATAGGCATATTTTAGATATCCATAAAATCTTAAGTATAAGAGCTATGTAATTGAAACTTTGTGCGTTTTTATTAGTCTATCATTGTCATCATATCCTGAGAATTTGAACGATTGGGTTATGAAAATTATGAGAGTTCAAAAATACGACGAAGCACTTCGAGAAAAGATAGGTAGTGCCCTTGCGCTTCGATCAGCTCGTCTTGGCGGGGGCACTGCCGTGCCCCCAGATGTACCAAATTACCAAATTAACAAATTTTCTTGATAGGTAAGATTTTCTTCTATCGTCTCTATAGATAATAGAGCTGACCAATTGATCCCTCGTATTTTGTGTGATTTGTGTAATTTTGTTAAATTAACGTATTCATTACAATACACCAGTAAGTAGGCTTAGTTTTTCAGTCACTTTAATTAGGTATTAGTGGATATATATATTTTTACAATCGTTCGAAGTGAAATATTGTTCACAATAAAGTTGAGTTTATTGTTTCGTCTAGGACACAAAATCCGACTTAACCTGATGTCGGAGAAGCAAGAAAGTAGAATTAAATCACTAATTCTACAAATACATGATTATTTTAATGTCTGTAGCGAAATAATTATTTTGATTAATTTTAGAATCGCGTGCGTGTGTTGAACTCGATTAAGCAGCACAACAATAAAGTTAAACTTATTTTATGGTTATAACAAAAATTTATGGTATGCAAATTATTGGTTGTTACGTTACCTGGTCTGTAGAGTCGCATGTCAGATTTTTGCTTTGGGTTTGTCAAAATTAGCCTCGACCCTGTCTTCCCAGCGGTATTTTCGACGATCGACATGGAGTGGACCATGATTGTAGTGCATATGTTACCGATAATTTGCGTAAATCAGATAGATTGCAGATTAACGAGGTGTTCTGCAGATTATCTGGCTGAGTCAGTTAAAATGGAAAAAAATAATTGAGTTCCTACATTAAGTAGTTAATCTGCAGACTTCCTAGTTCATCTGCAGACTAACGACCATGCTTACGGTAAATTCTATAAAATAGGTTCTTGTTTGAACGTCAATTGTTAAAAACTAACAACATTGAACGGAATCATAACAATTGAGTTGATTTTGGATATAAAACAATGAATACTCATTTCCATTACTACTCAGCCAAATTCTTCAAGGTGTAGGTAGGTAGAATTGGTTACATAACCGAATTAGCGTACCCCTACTCCACGTATACATACAAGACGTATGCCCTACCCCTAGAGTGTTTTTTAGAACCCGGAGGCGCGGAGGGAGGGCAGCCCCCGCCCGCTGTAAACGTGAAACGTAGACGATTTTACGATCTGGCCAAACTGAGTCGACCATTTCATGAAATGCGACCACTTCATGATATGGTTGATAATTTCATGATGTGAGCAAATCTACGATGTGGCTACGACATCAACACAAATCGGTACTCAGGTAGCCAGTCTTCCGCAATTTAACGATGTACCATCCGTTACTGTGCAGACTAACTGGGTAAAGTGCAAATAAGACCTTTTTTTATTCAAATTTTACACTTTATTAACGAATGGTATCAGTGAATCTGCAGATTACCTAGTCAATGTGCACATTAACTTATTATGCATTTTAACGGTAACACATAGGTACATTAATTTATTTGCATCAACACATGCATCCACCATCACACACTTTATTATTAGTGTATTTCTATATGATTATTCCCTGTAGGGAACACAAACATGATGATTTCATTTCATATTTCATATCTATATAATCTATATGTATAATAAGAGCGTCGAAAAGTCTGCTTTTTTACGAAATTGACAAAACAAATACATAGGGGGGTTAAGAAACAGTACTAGAACATGAATCACATTTTTTTTTAAGTAATAAGTTTGAAGACTTCAATTGTTAGTTGATACAGGTCCTATAAAGTAGACAAAGCTGAGGCAGCGAGTCCTATGCCATCCATGTTTGATAGATCATTATTATGAGATAAAAGAGATTTGAGAGACTAGTTGTGCCCGCGACTTCGTTCGTGCGTAGGAGTTTTTCCCGTGTCAATCTCGATTCCGCGAGAACTCCGGGATAAAAAGCCTTTATGTTGCGCCACAACCTCCTCTATCTTCCAGTGAAATTCCCATAAAAATCCGTTCAGCCGTTTCTGAGATTAGCGTGCACAAACACATAGACATACAGACGTACACACAGATAAACAGACATACAGAGATACAGACATACAAACAAACAGACAAAATAAAAAAAAAATTTTGGGTTCTCTTGCGAATATTAAGGCCCCCCATTATAAATTTTTGAATATATTTTCCATGTACAGACAGCGATCAGTTACAGTCTTATTATATGTAAAGAGATATAGATAGATAGAAACAGAGATACAGAGAAAGAGAGGTAATGTTATGAATAGTCACGAATATGTAAATGGGTGTTTTCGTCGTCGTTCTCTTACATGATAATTCAGCTAGGTTGATATAATACATCATACATTCAGCTGAGTATCGAAACAAAGCCTAAGTGTACTTAATAATCGCTACCCTAAGTAAACATATTATTCATATATTAAGTCCTTACGATAAGATACAATAGCACCGCACACGTAGTTAGGCAAGAACAATTTCAATATTATCGAATAGGCGAGATCTGTGCCATACGAATTTGCATGGGATTGACCAACTGATCGTGTGCTTGGGATATTTACACAAGACAGGTCGACTGTGTGCTAAGTGCCTTCTGGTGTAGCTGGTTTGTTTTGTCAATATTAAAAGTTTATGATTGTTTGACTCTTGATAACCTTTTGGACTAAGATCGTTTTGATTAACAACTTGCAACGGTATTCAAGGTTTAATTTTATTTACTGGTAACCGTCTTCACTTTGCATTAGAAAATCTGTATCTACTTTAATAATCGCACCGTAAAATTGCCGACAACAACAATATATCAACAATAACAATATATCAGTGAAAACCGCATCAAAATGGGTTAAGCTTTTTATTGGAGTTGACTTTTTAAAGTGTAATTAATGTAACAAACGAGCACGCAGCACCATCTTCTGGTGCCGTCCATTACAACTGTGACCGACATAGTGTGACATTGTGATGGTTAGTCCAATTAGCGGATGGTGTTAGAATATTAGTTGATTAGTTTGTTGGTGGAAATAAACATAAATACATACATAAAGAAATATATCTAGCAAGCATTTTTCCATTTCTTCTTTAAGTTGTTATCCAATAAGTAATTTTCATGAGCAGACATTGGCCACATACAGTTTCATTAAAAACAGTTTAAATCCCCGCAAACAGATGCCGAACCTCTGAAGGAAGGGACCAGCTGCTTATGTCTCGTCCTTTATTCTGCAAGGTGCAACATGAGCGAAATGTTAGCTGTAACTATAAGTCTAAATCATAGGTTAGCTCGGATTAAAAAAAGGGAAGGTTCCCTTGTACCCTAATCGTACCATACCATACTAGGAACCTACGTGTTTATATAGAGCGACTGTTAAAGAGAAACTGAACTAAAATAAAACTTAATATGCTATGTTGTTTATATGGCGTTGATAAGAGCATATACAAACAGATAGTAAGATTTCTGGTTCGATTTTACGCCACAGTCACGTCACCCAACCTGGAGATGATAGTTAAGGCTTATCTCATGTTTGTTCGACCCACTTCATGGTCGCCATAGTACTTATGCTTAACACGTTTACCAAGATAAAGAACTTTTAAGGTTTGGCACATGGCTGTATCTATGTATGTCGAATTCTTTTGGGTGAACATCAATATAACGATATCTGTGATGACTTCATGAGACACGTCCTCAAGAATTTTCACTGTAGTGTTATCACGACTATCGCAACGAAAAAAAAGTAATTGATGGCCCATGTCGAAATGGAAACTTTCTTAAGTAATATTGAAAAGTTTGAGAAAACGCCAGTTCATTCGTTTTTACCATATATTAAGTCGCAAGATTTAAACATCTTGTTCTAGTGTGACCACCGTAAAATTGTCGTTCGGCTTTAGTTCTGCTTCTGATATTTGTAAAAACGCAGTAGGTAAGACGCCAAAAAAGTTAATATGTACATTGAAATAATTTTAACAACTTATTTACAGAATAATTCACCGAAATTTATACAATAGCAAGCTCCGCAGACATTTAGTCTGCAGTAATCCTACGGTGACATGCATTACAATAGCGACACTCGGAACGATATTATGAATAGTATTTAAATTCAAATAACGCTGAGTGACGTTAAATAACCGAGAGTGGACAATAGTGAAAACTTTAGGCTCACGCTATTGACAGTAGAGACTATCTTAATACTATATTATACTAACGTCACAGAAAACGTCACAGACAGACAGACAGTCTTTCGCATTTATAATAATATTAGTACAATTGTGGTCCGGATAGGAAGGTGTGGAGCCGGCTACACTTTTTAGAGGCGACCATCTCAGACCTCAGGGGTAGCAACGTATCTGTGACCGAATTAGAACAAGACTCATACTAACAATAACTAACTGGACTATTACTAACATTAACTAACAGGACTAATTATCACTAACATACCCTGTCCTCGCACTTATTAACAAACTAACCAACTAATATTCTAACACCGTCTACTAACTGGACTAACCATCCTAGTCCCTTTGAGTCTAGTTCTAGGTCGGTCACAGTTGTTATGGGCGGCAGCGGAAGGGTGGTGCTGCTGGTGCTGCATGCTCGTTTGCTATCTTAATTCCATAAAAAAAAAATGGATGGGCTATAACCTAAACTGCATTAGCCATATAATTCAGTTCAGTAATTATGGCAATACTGTATATTTTGTAGCTATAGTATTATATAAGATCTAAGATATTGTTATGGCAGTGTAAATTATTATTTTTATTTTAACGCATCGATCTAAAAAGATCAATGTTCTAATGCCTGATATGAGGATGAATAAAGTGAAGGAATAAAAGAAAAAATCGGCCAAGTGAGAGTTAAACTCGCGCACGAAGGGTTCCGTACCATTATGTATAAAAACGCCAAAAAAATCTGGTCTGTTGTATGAAACCCTCACTTAAATATTTACTTTCGACAAGCAACGCCATCTCTTCTAAAGTAACTAAACTAAAACTACAACAGGTAACTAAAAGCGTCGGAGGCGTCGTAGCCAGCAGATGGCGTTGCTTGTCGCTAATAATATATAGACGATAGACTCGGTTACTTTGCCTACTTTCATAGCCTTTTGTCTTATGGCATTTTACTATGGGGCAAAGCAGCTGACATAGATGCCATATTTGTGCTGCAAAAACGAGCTGTTAGGGCTATCTATAGATTAAAGACGCGCGATTCTTTGCGTGAAAAGTTCAAAGAAATAGGTATTTTAACAGTAGCCTCTCAATACATCTGTAGTAACTTAATATTCATAAGAAAAAATTTGGGTATATTCAAAATGAATAGTGATACACACAATCACCTAACAAGAAATAGACATAATTTAGTTACGACTGCATTTCGCCTACGTAAGGTGCAACGATCTTTTATGGGGCTTGGTGTTCAATTTTACAATAAGGTACCCAAGACGATACGTGATTTACCCACGTATCTATATTATGGTATAGATGAATATGTTATTGTTAATGATAAGGGTGCCTGGGAGTGATAATGCCGCGACCAGTTCCGCTTAGACTAGAATAAGTTTCTTTTTAAGTTTAGCCGTAATTAGTAGTAAGTACAACCTGTACTGTGAGTGGAGAAAGAGAAAAAAAGACTCCTTGAGAGTTTCTTGCCCCTTCTTCTATCAAGACCACTCACCGTAGGGATTTGTTGAAGCGATGGCGTAAAGTGACTTTCGAAATGCGTTTGTAAAAACCTACTTCGAAGAAATAAATATTTGAATTTGAATTAAAACTAGTCATCGTTCCGTATTCTATGAACTTCACCTAAATCATAAATTAACACTAAATATTTACACTTGAATAGATTAACATAAAAAAAGCTTGAAACTCAAAAGAAAAATACTTACTTTTGGGTATCAAAATACAATGTGACTATTTATAAAAATACACAGCATCCGGTGACCAAAGTGACACTTTGATTTGGGTTCAAACCTATCATCTGCTTCTTTTTCCCCTTGAGCCCTTTATTGTCGGCTCAACCATTCGCGAGATTTTCGATTTGTTTCAACCGTCCTGTGTTCCAACCGTACCCAGTCTCCCCTATTTTTCATTAATTTGGTTATAATCTTTAATCTACAATAAATATTGTATGAAACATTGACTTTTTAAATTTTATCCAATCTATTGCATCATCTACAACTACTGTATATTTCCGATAACATACAACAAGTTCCTTAGGTTAACTTATAATGCCGACGGAGACAGTTTGGTGTAGGTAACGCCTTTGGTAACGCCTACGAAACTGCGAGTGAAGTTGTCACATGCAAATTTCCTCTCTTAGTTGTACGGTCGGCCAAAGAATTGGTTTACCACTCTAAGGTTGAATGCCGTTTGCAGATTCATAGGTGATAAAGGTTAGTTTCGCTTGCAGATCGATCTGACAACTTATATTGCCATCTTTATCCGATTATAAATACGTGACATTTATTTTGTTACTTTAAACTTGATAGAACCATTGACGTCGGAAGGTATATTTTGTGAACCGCTTTAATATTTTCACACAAAAATAATAAACTGTGGGGGTTCCCCATACTTAGAACTGAAACTCTAAAAATTTTTTTTTTCATCAAACCCATACATGTGAAATATCTATGAATAGGTCATCAAAAATGATATTGAGGTTTCTAATATAATTTTTTAACTGAATACTTTGCGCGAGAGGCACTCCCAAAGTGGTAAAATATGTGCCTCCTCCCCCCCCCCCTGTAACTTTCAAAATAAGAGAATTATAAAACGAAAAAACATATATCATGTGCATTGCCATGTAAACTTCCACCGAAAATTGGTTAGAATGAGATCTAGTTAGTAGTTTTTTTAATATGTCATAAATCGTAAACCGCAATTTACCTTTCATTCAATCTACTTACTCGAATATTTTTTTATATTATGTTACTTGCTGCTACGGAACCCTTCATGGGCGAGTCCGACTCGCACTTAGCCAATTTTATTACATTACTTGCATACTTTGATGTTTTAAATATCTAGATTGAGCGTCGCCCTACAATGAAAACAAGGCAACATTATCAAGCATGTGTGCGTGCAGGCGATGTTTTACCCGTTCATCTATTGTCTATGTGTGCGTAATGATATAAAAATTGTGGCTAACAGTTAGCCACAATTTTTTGACACGTTTGCGCGGATTCGATGTTCCATCTAGATATTTAAAACATCTTTGCTCGCATATTTATTTGACTAAATGTCAATTGTCAATTTTCTTTTTAAAAAGAATTATTTTGTCAACTAAAATAGTTTTTATGCTTTTGTTCAGAACATTTAAATCTTTGCACAAATTAATGCATTATCCGTTTCTAATAAAGATTAAAATGTCTTGCACCTATAATGTGACCTATGATGTATGTAATGTTAACAATTAGGTTTACGTCATTATTATGCGTCTCTTTCAGTGATATTTCCTATGAACTTTGATGTAACTTTTGATAACTAGGAAACTAAATGAAAACTGGTACACCACTTTCTTGGCCCACTTTACCTAAGTCAATTATTATCATTAAAAAATTCTTGCAATTGCATCGTAATACACAAACTCTACATCGTGGGCAAAACTATTTCTTGGCGGCCTCGTGTCTTTAAATTTGAAAAAAAAATGTTTTTCCAAACTCAAATCAAAATGAAAGGCGTCCGCGTCGTGCGTGCGTCAGGATTGTCTATGCCCAACGGATGCCTCCTATCGCCATTTCAGTCCGGGAAGTCCGGACGATAAACTCTTGAATCGTTAAGAATGAACGTGTGAGAAATCACTAATTAAAGGAACGACTTGTCAGAATTAGAAATTTAATTTTACTGTCACAATATTTTATGTTTCGGATACGCATATGAATCTTACCTGATAATTATGCATGCATTGCTTATAATTAATTAATTAGGAAATAAATTTAGTTTGTTTCCTTTTTGAGAATTCATGCGTTTTCGGAACGAAGTTCCTTACGGCTGGCTTGGAGGAGATAGGGATTTTGCTGCGCGACCGAACTGAAAAAAATGTGATAGTAAAACCGTAAGAAAATATGCGTGGAATAAAAGCGTTATATTGTGCGCAGGTGCGACAGCAATAAGGAAGTGTAATAGCTTTTGCGTGAAATGTTGATTCTAGACCTAAAAACCGAAGTACTAAGTGCTGTGTAATAAGAACTCACCCGCATTACTGCAAATTAATAAACATTGCAAGCGTTTGATCAAGACGCGTAAGCGTGTTCGAAATCCGCATCACATAGGACCTATTTCATTCGACGCCAAGCGTAAGCGGGCGTACCGGGGCATTTATTGCTGTGCATTTTGGACTGCGAATATTATTTTATTTCCTTGAGACAGTTAAGGGGCATTATTGTTACTGTGCACTAACATTATTATTTTACGTAATTTATTATTTCCTAAAATACTGAATTTCCTAAATACTTTCCTGTACTTAAATAAAAACTAATCAGCAAAATTTAAGAGACAAATCAAGAAAACCGACATAAAATTGAGCACGAATTTTTTTGCAAATTGTGTCGATTCTATATTAGCCGAAGGAACTTCGTTCCTACCTGGTGGCCCACGATACCACATCTTTTTTTAATATGTTCTCTAACAATAATACTTGTGTCAATGGAGATTTTCTTAGGATTATAATATCAAGATACCTATGTTATTGTCATGTCCCGATTTATTCATAGTGAGAGCGTGTCAAATTGTCCGCATGGTCTGTTAGTGTACAATACCAATTATGTTGTTATGGTGAGGTCAGTACCTCCGAACTTAGAACATTACAGACTAGATTGATTTACCTGGCGTCACTAAATGCCTACATTATATCGTTGAGTAATTTCTAAAGAGATAATAATTTTAGCGTAAATACTTGTCAGAGCGCCGTATCACACGCAAAGTCCGTTAATCTGATTTACGAGACGTTGAACTTAAACCAATTTGATGCAGTTTAAGATTGTATCGCATCAGAGCGACTTGTGGCTAATAAATACTCCTATTGTGCAGTGAATTCGCCATGATTTGATCGATACTGAGCAAACTCTGACCTCAGAAAATGTCAAACGTGGGAGGCGAATGTTGCATGAGAATGCTGTAGAAAAACAACAGAAGAATGTTCCACATCCAAGGTCCGTTTGAACAGTCGCTACGCTGCGGCGATGAAGTGTCGCCTAGTGGAAATAAAACTCTAGCTGCCCTCGCGAAGATACACAAACATTGCACTGGCAAATCGCACGCGCACGGGTGTGTCGATCCCAAACATAATCCCCTCGCTAAATCTGACTCAAGTGGAAGCCTCCAATCGAGACGATCCTTTAGAGGCGACTGCATTATCGAAATCAAAGACACCGTAAAGCACGATAACAGCTTTGCTAAGAATAACAATGGGTCATTTACAAAGAGCTTCAGCAATAGCACTAGCTCTTATGAAGGGCACAGTGACACAGATTCCGAATGCACATTTAAAAGTCGACTGGAACATAACAAAACGCCTGACGCATGTGAAAGATTATTTACCCAAAATACAAGAGCTTCATTTATGAAAACGGCTCGCATGCGTTATGCTGATGATAGTGTTATTTCGTCGATGCATGACGAAGTTGATGGAGAAAAGTGGAAGCATACATTTGCCAGAACACCGTCAAGATCAAGCTTTAGAGAACGCAAATCAGCTGTTGTTACTATAGAGGAAGTGAAGTCGGATGGGTTAAACGATGAAGAAGCAAAAGACGAGAAGAAAATGTCATTGCAAAATAAATCTCCCTTGCAACGTAAAGGCTCGTTTGGAAACCCAGCTAACGGAAAATCCAGCAATGGAACTAAACCTCCATGGAGGGGCGCCAGTAAGAATGGGAAACCGGAGCCATTTGTTCGAACGCCTTCCTTACGTGGCAGCATACGAAAGAAAACTACGAAAAGCGACGGGGTGACATGGCGAAGGCTTTACGAGCTTTCGCTTTGGAGAAAGTGCGGGGTGAGCTTCGCTTCGAACTGGGCGGACACGGAGCGCGCTCTCCTGCGTCCGTGGACTGAACTGTCTTCCCAGCCGCTACCGCCGTTTTCGGTAAGTCAAACGTCAATCATGTATACAGCCGCGGGCGTCGCCTGCACTTTGTTACTTTACATTGCGTATAAGGCATCATTTGATTGCTACTTCGCCTTTTTATAGATAGGGAGCGCATAATCTCGGATGAGATGGGAAAACTATAGTCGCTACAAGGAGTACCTCCATCGAGTAAATCATTGAATATTCTTGAAAATGAAAAATGAAAATGAAAAAATGTTTTAATTCCAGTAAACAAGTGCTAATAAGTAACAGTATGATAAATTCTAAGTACAATTAGTATTAAAGGCATTGCTTAACAAGTTTACAATTTTAGTTTTTTTAATACAGACATAATTTTAAAATTACACCAGCCAGCCTTTAAGTAAGGTTATACACAATCAGAGGTAATCAGGTAAGTAGCTTAGGTAACACTTGAATTTACTGAGGGAATATTTTTCCAACTAAATGCTTACAGTGATGCTCACATTAGAAAAAAGATTCTGTATCGTGAGCATCAACTTCTACTAGAGAATTAACAAAACGAATACATGTGCGATTCAGCCTACTGATATCTGTAAGGTGTGTAAACCAACATTGTTTGTGTTAACATAGAATAGATAGTGCTAATCATAATGTTAATGTTTAGATAACTATATATATAATTAGGAAGGTATATATCATACTTAAATATGTATTTATTTCTATATGTACTTCTAATATAGTTTAATACTTGAGTCGACTACGATAATTTATTCAAAAGTTTTTCAGTGGCGTCATACGACAAGGATGCGAGCCATTTTTTTAAAAGTATATTAGCCTTGTATAAATTACATGTTTTTAAATCAGGTATGATAGTTACGGCTTTATTGTAAACGGAGACAGGCAAAGATGGAAAAAATCGTTTTGCAAAAACAGTTTTTGTTGGAGGGATTTCGATTCTAAATCGTCGCCGTTTAATTAAATCGCCATAATCAGGTTTATTTAGAACTTGTTTATGCATTGTAAGGCAACATCTCAATATAAAGAGTTGGCGAACAGTAAGAACATTACTTTTATTGCTCTCATCGCTTTTTGTTTGTTATAAAGTGTAAAGTAACTTATTTTATCTTATCATTGTGCCACGCGAGTCCCCGCACCTTTGTTTGCTTTGGAAAGATGGAGATAATCCGAAATGGTTTCTTTTACATTTGGCAAAAGAAGATAAATTCTTGTCTCGTGACCCATATAATTATTTACTTAGGAAATTTAACATAAAATTTTTATAAGTAGTTCATAGTTTCTTATACCATTTTTATGACGTTAATTTGCGTAAATCAGAGAGAGTGCAGATTAACGAGGTATTCTGCAGATTATCTGGCTGAGTCAGTTAAAGTGGAAAAACTATAATTGAGTTCCTACATTAACTAGTTAATCTGCAGACTTCCTAGCTAATCTGCAGACTAACGACCATGCATACGGTAAAGTCTATAAAATAGGTTCTTGTTTGAACGTCAATTGTTAAAAACGAGTAACATTGAACGGAAACATAAAAATTGAGTTGATTTTGGATATAAAACAATGAATACTCAATTCCATTACGACTCAGTCAAATTCTTCAAGGTAGGTAGGTCGAATTGGTTACAGAACCGAATTAGACTACCCCTACTTCACGTAGTCTTGTATGCCCTACCCCTAGAGTGCCAGAGTTAGAGTTTTTTAGAACCCGGAGGCGCGGAGGGAGGGCAGACCCCGCCCGCTGTAACAAAACGCAGACACCCGGGCGAGCCGGAGTGGCTGAGGCTGGTCGCCTTCGGCGACCAGCAAGCCGAAGCTGCGCAGGCGAGCGTGGGTGTCTGTGCTTTGTTACGCAAGGGCGAAGGGGCTGCACCTTCCGCAGCGCCGGAGACGTCACGGTTCGAAGTTATGCCCTATTTTCCGCGTTTTTACGATTCGACCAAATCTCGATTGATCGGCCAGATCGATCATTTCATGATGTGAGCAAATCTACGATGTGGCCACGACATCAACACAAATTGATACTTAGGTAGCCAGTCTTCCGCAATTTAACAATGTACCATCCGTTACTGTGCAAACTAACTGGGTAAAGTGCAAATAAGACCTTTTTTTACACTTTAACGTATCGTATCAGTGTATCTGCAGATTACCTAGTTAATGTGCACATTAACTTATTATGCATTTTAACGGTAACATATCCATTCTTATACCCGCAAGTAGTAAGTTGCAACTACCGTTTTGCGTCCACATTTATCCATACGCCTTGGGCAACGGATTTTCACCGTGAGATCCTTTTGTAATTCAACTGACTTAACTAGCTACTTTGGTAACCTATGGAGTAGATCAATCACTTTCAAATGCCTCGGTTGTTGTCTCCCATTTATAGTCTCTGCCACGGACAAAGAACCACTATCCTTCGGTAAATTAATTCTTATTCAAGACAATTTACTCTGGTCTGAGCGGCCACTTAAATCATTAACACTGTCTAATGAATAAATAGTGCAGTGCGAAATATCTCTGTAAGATTGATTTAAAGAGAAACAGGCTACATACGCTTTATTCGTGAATAGATTGTGCCCACTGAGGTATGTAAATTATGTTGCACTGAACAGTTTTAAGTTGCTCCGAAATAACTCGTGTCATCATGTAGCATTTCATATTGCAAGGATAGGACTAAACTATTAAAATCGATTGCGTTTGTACAGCGCTATCGCCTTTTATTAGCAAGACGAGCGGCTCGCGTCATAGTCAGTTAAGTCAGTTTGATACTTAAGACCGCTATTTTTAACCCCCGACGCAAAAAGAGGGGTGTTATAAGTTTGACGTGTCTGTGTGTCTGTCTGTCTGTCTGTGGCATCATAGCTCCCGAACGGATGAAGCGATTTCAATTTAGTTTTCTTTGTATTAAAGGGGACTTACGGGCGCGTGTTTTTAGAGATGTTTGGTGAAAATCGGTTGAGCCGTTTAAAAGTTGTTGGGGTTGAAAGTGGGGACGAATTTTCACTCTGTCTCTTTGTGGCATCATAGCTCCCGAACGTATGAAGCGATTTCAATTTAGTTTTTTTTTGTATTAAAGGGAACTTACGGGCGCATGTTGTAAAATATGTTTGATGAAAATCGGTTGAGCCGTTTAATAGTTGTGGGGGTGAAAGCGGGGAAGAATAACCGTATTGTTACGTGTCAGGAGTATGGGGTTCGAGAAAATGCCAAAATGTACCACAAAGACTTTATTGTACTCGTAGATACACAATTACACACTGTACACAGTACACACCACAACACTATGCACGTAGGTACTCGTAAACACACTCGTCGAACACTGTATCGCTCGTAGATATCACTTCACTTCGCACTGGTATCGCTCGTAGGTATCGCTGGTATCTTCCTGGTTTCGCTTCCGAAACTAGAATGTCCGCACTTGACCGATCGCCCCTTTTTATACCACTCACGCACCATTCATGGCAATCGAGAACATTCCCGCTAAGTCCGGACCCGCGTCGAATAAAGTTCTAGAACGTTCCTTGCAACCGACTTTCGCCCGTATGACTATTGCCGTAATGGTCGAAGCGTCGTGCGTACTTTTGAAGACGGGCAAGCGCGCTATTGTTCTATTGTTGACTCGACATGTTTATGGCCCCTATTGTTTATTGTTTAGCGAGGTGATACGCCAGGGCTGTCACATTGCCCCCCTCTTAGTCATGCTCGTCCCGAGCATCATTCGATAGGTCTTTCATTAATCTTCATGACAACTATGCCAACGGGCCTTCCCATCGTGCGTGTAGCTCCGGAGACTTCCCTTTCCTCCACGGTGGATTGCGCAACCATACAGAATCCCCCTCCTTGAAACCATGTTGCCTTGCCTCGCGATCGTACTGGGTTTTCATCTTATCGCTGTCCTTCAAACATTGTTCTTTTCCCCAAGACTTGTCAAGGTCCTGCATCCTTATCACCCTGACCTCTTCTTTACCCTCATGCTTGAAGCAACGTCGACCTTCCTCGGAACATGGGCGTTGTGACAGGGCGTCGGCATTATTCGGTTTGGGCGCCTTCGGGGTCTTCGTAGGAGGCTTGGCGGTCTTCGTAGCGGCGGGAGCGGCGGCGGTGGTAATTAGCTCCTGGGTGTCGACTTGGGTAGCCGTCGAGATCTTCGTAGGAGCCTTCGCGGTCTTCTTAGCGGCGGCAGCAGCAGCGGCGGCTTCTCTCTCCTGGGTGTCGACTTGGGTAGCTGTCGAGGTCTTCGTAGGAGGCTTGGCAGTCTTCTTAGCGGCGGCGGCGGCTTCTAGCTCCGGCACTTGCGTAGTCCTCCACACCGATTTCGGTTGTTTCCGTGCCCGGCAGCTAAGCCTAATATGACCTCGTTCACCGCATCCGTAGCATATAGGCCCAGTACGAGGTTGAATCGCTGCTACGACTTCGCGCACCTTACAACTTTTATACTCGCTTCGTACCGCTTCTACTTCCAGAGCATGCGCTAAAGCTGCTTCCAGTGTTGCGTGATGACCCAAGCGCACCGTTGCTCTCACCTCGGGATCCCGTATTCCGCTGACAAACGCCTCTAAAACTATGTCTTCGACGGGTGAGGAACTCGACGCGTAGGCTCGGCGTACGAGGCGCTTGATCTCCGTAGCCCATTGCTGCAGTCCTTCACTCGACTTCTGTGATCGGTCTTTCAGCTGCGCGCGATATGCATACTCAAGGTGCTTTTCCCCGTATCGAGTTTCCAAGGCCTTAAACAGTGACTTAAAGGTGCGTCGATCGGCGGGCAGGTTCTCAAGCACCACCAGTGCCTCTCCTCGAAGAGCTAGGGCGAGTGCTGCCAACGAATGCTCGTCCTTCCAGCCATTCGCACTCGCAACCACCTCAAACTGGTGCTTAAATGCTGTCCACGAGGTCGTGCCGTCGAAACTTGGGACCTTGAATTTCGGGGCCCCAGAGCATGAACTCGTTGCTGCCGTGCCCATAACCCTTATTTTCTGCAGCTTATTGTCCAAATCCACGAGCCTAGTTTCGTGGAAGTTTACCGACGCACTGAGGCTGTTGATTGATGCGTCATGGCTTTTGAGGGCTTGGTCGTGCTCGGCTGTACGCACCTTAACCAATTCCAGGTCCTCCTTCACGACGTTCAAATCTCCCTGGAAACCATCCAGCTTAGCGTCGATTGTCCCAAGGCCCGCCTCCATGGTTTTGCGCTGGCTTTCCAGTTTACTTTCCAGGCTCTCCATTGCTTCGCGCTGGCTCCGCTGTATGGCTTCGCGCTGGCTCTCCATGACTTCGCGCTGGCTCTCCAATTTACTTTCCAGGCTCTTCATGGCTTCGCGCTGGCTCCGCTGCATGGCTTCCATCGCCTCGCGCTGGCTCCGCTGTATGGCTTCTAATAAAGAGGCCATATCGAATGCACTCGGTGTCGGTACTGATGCAGCTGATGTAGTCGAAGGTCCAGCGGTGGTCTCCGTTTCCGTGTGGTCACGCCCCGGCGACTCCATCCGCGCGGCATCCAGTGCCGTCTGCCGTCGCGTACGAATCCCTTCTTCACTTTGCGGTACTACAGGCATTCCGCTTCTGTCACCAATTGTTACGTGTCAGGAGTATGGGGTTCGAGATAATGCCAAAATGTACCACAAAGACTTTATTGTACTCGTAGATACACAATTACACACTGTACACAGTACACACCACAACACTATGCACGTAGGTACTCGTAAACACACTCGTCGAACACTGTATCGCTCGTAGATATCACTTCACTTCGCACTGGTATCGCTCGTAGGTATCGCTGGTATCTTCCTGGTTTCGCTTCCGAAACTAGAATGTCCGCACTTGACCGATCGCCCCTTTTTATACCACTCACGCACCATTCATGGCAATCGAGAACATTCCCGCTAAGTCCGGACCCGCGTCGAATAAAGTTCTAGAACGTTCCTTGCAACCGACTTTCGCCCGTATGACTATTGCCGTAATGGTCGAAGCGTCGTGCGTACTTTTGAAGACGGGCAAGCGCGCTATTGTTCTATTGTTGACTCGACATGTTTATGGCCCCTATTGTTTATTGTTTAGCGAGGTGATATACGCCAGGGCTGTCACAGTATGTATGCAAGTATAATCGTGTGGGGTCTCAAATGAAAGCGTATAAGTAAGAGAATATTTATAACTGAATCCAGAATGTTCTTACCTATAAAAAGTATAAAATAAAAATTAAATTAAAAATTAAAAAAAAACCCCGACACAAACATTTAAAAAGTAAAAAATAATATCTTTAAAAGTAATACTTCGCGTTGGGGGACCGCTCCATTTACTTCTAACTTTAACAAAAAAATAAAAGTGTGTGTCAGCTACGACGCACATTTGGAGTTTACTCCTTACGAACGATAATTATGATATATATCGAATAGAAAACAACTGTGAGGAGCAATGACTGCAGGAGGTGGTGATATGAGATGTGCTGATGCGAGGGCAGTGGTTTTGGTGTTGCCAGATGTGGAGTGGAGAGGTGCTATTGAGAGGAGCGGTGCTTTTGAACAGAGTAGTGTTTTAGTGGACTTGAGAGGAGAGAAGAGGAGACAAATCTTTCTTTTCAGGTTTTCTATTAAAATGTTACTGGCTAGCGACCTGGCCGGTACCTATTTGAAAATGGAACGACGACAGCAAAGGAAGATTTGTTGTTGTCAATACATTCATCATTCAATGAATTGTAACTGAAGTTGTAACACGAGTCGTATTATTTTGCCCTTTTATAATATACTAGAGAACCGCCCGCGCTTCGCTTCGGGACCCGTAGGTCCCGCTCTCGTAGGAATTTAGGCTAAAAAGTAGCCTACTACTCGCTCTCTTCACTACGCCCTGTCTGAGGTGTGTGGAGCCCTCGGGACAGTTAGCTTTGGGGGTGTCTCTCGCGGCCCGTTAAAACGGGCTGGTCCTTGGGTTGGGCCCTAAGGCCCTTGGTTGTCCATCTGTGGTTAACCAATAGGTCAAGTGCGGTGAGTGGTGGCCTTTTTACAGGCCACAGAGTCTTAAACGGGATGGGGTTCATCTTCGCGCCGCCCAGGCGATCGATGCCCCACCGGGTGAATCCCGCTGGTGGGAAGCCCAGCAGGAGCCGATCAGCGCCAGGCGACGACTTACGAAGCCCCAGTATCAGTCAGTGCTAGGCCCGTCCCGCGCAACCAGCAAGTCGCGCGGAAAGGCTCGGCGGTCCGGTGGACGGGCGTGGAGCGGCGCCAGGTCCTGCAGATGCGGGAACCGCGACGCGTCGACACGCCCGAACATGTTGCGTGCCAATCTCTCGATGAAGTCGTCCAGGCTCTCGACTCGAAGGTCCCTCTGGTCCGCTGGCACTATCCTGTTGGCTGAGCAACTTGCGGACATCAGTCAACAGGATAGTGCCAGCGGGCGGGCGGTACACTGAATACAGCCGGAGCGGGGAGTTCTCGAGGCAGAGCTAAAGTAGCCTATTACATTTGCCTATGACTTAAGTAAATTACATGTAGTATTTGATAGCGTAATTCAGAACTTGCAAATGAATTTTATTACCGCCATCTATTAGCAACTCCGAAAATAAATATCTAGCAACTAACAAAACATCGATCTTCCCATGGGAATGGGATGTTTTTCCGCGGTAAAAAGTAGCCTACGTCACTCTCCACCCTCCTAACTATCCCCACACACATAAACCTTACCATATAATAGCTTTGTTGCGACGTGAAAGCGTCACAAACAAACAAACAAACACTTTCACATTTATAATATTAGTAAGGATTTGAGGATTTGAACCCCGTGTGGTTGCCGGGTTCGACCCCGTGTGGTTGCCGGGTTCGCTTTTGTAGAATAGCACCACTCCTATCTCTTCCTGGGATGTCGTAAAAGGCGACTAATAGGACTCCAGGAGACGGGCAGCAGCGTCTTCCTGTGTAATGCCAACATCTTCTGCGGTCACCAACACGCACTAGCCAAGCGCGGTGACTACCTGGCTAAACCCCCTTATGGTAGCCGCATATAAACCCCGGCCTCCAGTCCCCGGCAGCTCCGCTATTCCTGGTTATGGTAGCGGCCACGGTAACGGCGGAGCAGGGGGTGCTAAGAATCTCCGGCAGAGATCAGGCTACCAAAACCGACGACCTCTGCACCTGGCAACATACAACACCAGGACACTGAGGACCGACGACAAGATAAAAGAGCTGGAAGAAGAGATAGACAAGTTAAACTGGAGTATTGTGGGTTTATCTGAAGTCCGAAGACAGGGTGAGGACACGATAATACTCAAATCTGGAAACTTGTTCTATCACCGGGAGGGCGAACACCTGTCCCAAGGTGGTGTCGGGTTTCTCGTCCACAAGTCCCTCGTCAACAACATTGTGGAAACCGGGAGCGTGTCGGCAAGGGTAGCGTACCTGATACTCAGAATATCCAAGCGGTATTCGTTGAAGGTCATCCAGGTATACGCGCCGACTTCGACACACCCCGATGATGAGGTTGAGGTCATGTATGAGGACATTAGTAGAGCCATACATACCTCTAAAGCTCATTTCACAGTTGTGATGGGGGACTTTAACGCGAGACTAGGCGTGCGAAACGGCGATGAGATGAAAGTGGGACCCTTCGGATTTGGGAGACGGAACCACCGAGGACACTTGCTGGCAAACTTCTTGGAGAGGGAGGGCTTATTTATGATGAACTCCTTCTTCAAGAAGAAGCCCCAACGCAAGTGGACTTGGATAAGCCCTGATGGTTCCACGAAAAGCGAGATAGACTTCATACTGGCGGACAAACGGCACATATTCAATGATGTCTCTGTGATCAACAGGTGTAAAACCGGTAGCGATCACCGCCTTGTGAGAGGCACATTGAATATCGATGTGAAGCTGGAACGGTCACGCCTTATGAAGTCTACGCTCCGCCCAACACCTGTCCAAATCCAGGGTTCCGAGAGCTTTCAGCTCGAACTCCAAAACCGTTTCGCGTGCCTGGAGTCGTGCAATTCAGTGGACGAGTATAACACCAGGATGGTAACAACCGTTCAAGAGGTAGGGTCTAGGTACTTTAAGACCCACCCCAGTGGCAGACCTCCAGTTCTCTCAGAACATACTCTCGGTCTTATGAGGGAGCGACGGGAACTATGCGTCCAGTCTCCAACCTCTATGGCAGAGTACAGACGGCTCAATAAACAGGTCTCGAAGAGCCGGCGACGCGATTTGCGAAGGAAATACGCAAATCGTGTTAAAAACACGATTGAGCGGAACCAGGGCTCCAAAGTGTTCGCCAGGGACCTGTGTATTGGCCAAAGTCAGCTTACGAGGTTGAAGACCGAGTCCGGTACCATAGTCTCGTCAAAACCCGAAGTTCTGAGAGAAACGGAGAGCTACTACGGACGGTTGTATGCCTCCTCGCAAGCTCCAAGTCCTCACAAGGAGAGCGACAAGCGAGCCAAATTAACCCGACATTATACCGAGGATATCCCGGACGTCAGCCTGTATGAGATTAGAGAGGCCCTCAAACAGCTTAAAAACAACAAGGCACCGGGAGATGACGGAATCACAACAGAGCTGCTAAGAGCTGGAGGGAAACCCCTCCTGGTGGCGCTCCAGAAGTTGTTCGATTCCGTTATCAATACTGGAACTACCCCGGAAGCGTGGAGCAGAAGTGTAGTGATCCTGTTCTATAAAAAGGGCGATAAGGCCCTTTTGAAGAACTATAGGCCCATTGCACTTCTGAGCCACGTTTACAAGCTGTTTTCGAGGGTGCTCACTAACCGCATTGCACGCAGGCTTGACGACTTCCAGCCTCCCGAACAAGCAGGATTCCGAAAAGGCTACAGTACCATGGACCACATACATACGCTGCGGCAGATAATACAGAAGACCGAGGAGTATAATCTGCCGCTATGTGTTGCCTATGTGGACTATGAGAAAGCCTTCGATTCTATCGAGACCTGGGCGGTACTAAGTTCTCTCCAGCGATGCCGGATTGACTATCGGTATATCGAGGTGTTAAAATGTTTATACGCATCAGCCACCATGTCCGTCAGAGTACACAACACAGTGACGAACCCTATCCAACTGCAGAGGGGTGTCAGGCAAGGGGATGTTTTGTCCCCAAAACTGTTCACCTCTGCGTTGGAAGATATGTTCAAGCTGTTGGAGTGGAAACGACGTGGCATTAACATCAATGGCGAATACATAACACATCTTCGATATGCCGACGACCTAGTCATTCTGGCGAGTTCCGTGGAAGAACTTAGTACTATGCTCGGGGACTTGAACAGCGCCTCACAACGGGTAGGTCTTAAGATGAACATGGACAAGACGAAAATCATGTCGAATGTCCATGTCACACCTGTACCGGTTGTTGTTGATGGCGCTGCTCTCGAAGTTGTTGACGAGTACATTTACCTGGGACAAGTGATCCAAATGGGTAAGTCCAACTTCGAGAAAGAAGTCACTCGTAGAATCCAACTCGGATGGGCTGCGTTCGGGAAACTGCGTCATATCTTGTCGTCCAAAATACCTCAGTGCCTGAAGTCGAAGGTGTTCGAGCAGTGTGTGTTGCCAGTGATGACATACGGCTCCGAGACGTGGTGCTTCACTATTGGTCTGATGCACAAGCTCAGAGTCGCTCAGCGGGCTATGGAGAGGGCTATGCTCGGTATTTCTCTGCGTGATCGAATCAGAAATGATGAGATCCGTAGACGAACACGGTTAACCGACATAGCCCAGAGAATTAGCCGATTGAAGTGGCAATGGGCCGGCCATATAGTTCGGAGGACCGACAACCGTTGGGGAAGAAAGGTCCTCGAATGGAGACCACGTCTCGGAAAAAGGAGCATAGGACGCCCCCCGACCAGGTGGACTGACGACCTAATGAAGACGGCGGGCATCCGCTGGATTCAACGGGCTCAGGACCGGTTAGGGTGGCGCCAGTTAGGGGAGGCCTACGTCCAACAGTGGACATCAAAAGGCTGATGGATGGATGGATGAAGGATTTGAGGTGCAAATTTGTTAGAGATTGAGATTTAAGATTTAAGATTTGAGATTTGAGATTCGAGATTTGAGATTTGAGATTTGAGATTTGAGATTTGAGATTTGAGATTTGAGATTTGAGATTTGAGATTTGAGATTTGAGATTTGAGATTTGAGATTTGAGATTTGAGATTTGAGATTTGAGATTTGAGATTTGAGATTTGAGATTTGAGATTTGAGATTTTAGATTTGAGATTTGAGATTTGAAATTTGAGATTGAAATTTAAGTTATATGTTTGTCTCTTTCTACATAACGCCTCAACTTTTGTTAACACTTGATTTTACTCCTCATAAAATCTCGTACCGAGCCTTATAACTCAAATCGTTTCTTAAGGAGTAAACTCCAAAAAAAATATTGATAAATGATAAGTCTTGGGTAAAAGACTAGGTATGTAGGTGGTGTGATACTTATGAAAAAAATCGTAGATAATGAATAGTTAGGAGCGGTCCCCCAACGCGACGTATTACTTTTAAAGATATTATTTTTTACTTTTTAAATGTTTGTGTCGGGGTTTTTTTTTTAATTTTTAATTTATTTTTTTATTAATAATAATTAATTTTAAGCGTGTAGCATCATCAACTATGCTATCTTAACTAACTGTGCTCTCCCACTGAAACTCATCTGCGACTACAAATACTAAGTTTATTGATGTGTGATGAATACATTAAGGCAATTTTATGGAAATATTTTTATTCAACTTCGTTATCGTAATTTGTCCTTTGTAACATTTACCTTAATTTGAAATAAGAAGTTGCTACTAATAATGCAAATTAAATACAATTTAGACCGCGCTCCCGTACTTGTTTGAGCATTAACGACATCAAACAGATTGCTAAATGTACAATGTCGTTGCTACACGGAGCGCTTACATAATGTGGTGGTTGTCGCCGGAGACACGAATACAAATAAGCTCCTATCATTGTCGCCGAATAACGTAGGTTATTTTGACATACTGATAATTTAAATATAATGAATTAACGACAAATCATCAATGGATAGCTAAACGGTTATGCAAATTATCGTAGGTAACTGGATAGCAAAACGACACATGATACACTTGTCCTTTGCTCACATCAGGCGATTTGAAATGCATTATGAGTTGGTTTGAGCTTGAGCGCGTTTTAAAAACTTAGAAATCCCTTGCACGTGTGTAGATTTGCAAAGTTGCGTTATGAAAGCGTTGAGTGTGTATCAAGCTAACTTTTTTAAACAACTAAAAAACAAGTTAATTTCAGTAGTATAATAATTATAACAGTTGTAACTTGAATTGAAGTTAACACTTCAAATCTGTTCATTTAATTTTTTGAAATACCCGTAATACCAATTTGTATCTATGCAAACACAACAATTTTTTATTCTAGAATTTAGGTGCTTATATTGTTTATACATAAAAATATATCGAATGTTCCAGTTTTTATAGTTCTGTGAACTTCCCATAACTTGAGGTAAAGTTTGGCAATATTTCATATCTTTTATCGGCAAGGCAGATAATCCGCCCACACGCTAGAATGTCATGACACAGTTTTCAATTCAACTCAAAGTACACATACCTACCTAATATTTTGATAGCAAGTGAAAAATAATTGTGCATCGTTTTTCCGGGGGTCTTGAGCACTTAATAAAGCTTCAGTCCGAGGCTTTATTATCAAGTAGTAGAAACTACGGAAAAAGTCCTTTACATATATTAAAAAAAAATTGCGTTTTATTTTATTTATACATTCTCGACGTCCTTGTCTTTGCTATTATTATCTGCACTATAATATTCTTTATATCATACTTGCTCAGTAACTAGGAATTACTATGGTGGAAAGTCTCCTTGTAAGTTGGTGTTTGCAATTCAAGGCAACATTACGTCGCATTATGCTTGAATTGTAATGTTCACATTACACTATTTATGACATTTAAATTTTGGTTATGAGTAATTATTAAAAGACAAATTATATTACACTAGCTTTTGCCCGCGGCTTCGCCCGCGTGGAATTCGTTTATATCGCGAACCGGGGAAGTGGGGAAGGGGGTACGTCATCAAAGCTATCTTTCTGGGAAAATTCATCGAAGTCGGTCAATAGGCTTAGATTTTTCATACAAACTTTCATCTCCTTTTCAAGCCTTTAGGGGTTGATTTTTTTTTAAAAAGTAGCCTATGTGTGACTCTGAGTCTTCAACTATTTTCATTCCGAATTTCATCCAAATTGGACCGGTGGTTTAGCCGTGAAAACGTCACAGACAGACAGACAGACAGACTTTCGCATTTATAATATTAGTATAGTATGGATTGTAAAAAGTAAATCATTGCACTTGACAAAAATTTAGAGCGACGTTTGACGATTTGACGGAATGAGCATAATAATAAGAAAGTCATATGTGCAGCAGACACGCTTGAAATGAAAACGAATTTGACATCCTCAAAAGTTCAAAGGAACTGTTCACGAAGTGGGGTACGAATCAAATGGGCCGATTGTTCATAGATTTAGCATAATAAGTTACAAATAAAAACCTGGATGAATGCATGATCCCAATATAAAATTCCTATGTAATTTTTTTATTGGGAAAAGTTTTATGGACTAAACTCACACTAAACTCAGGAACACAATATATGCACTACACAGAGTGAAAGGGAGATTAGTGCAGGAGGTTCATTCCGTTTAGTTGTTCCTAGTAGCTGAACCCGTTACTTCGTACGCGCAGGAGTTTATTCCGCGTAACTCCAGATCCCGCGGGATTTCCGGGAAGACAGACTTGTTAGTTTTATATTAATGTTTGTTTAGAAGCTATTTATACCCCATACGCGAAGAAGGTTTTCCCGCGTAAATTCCGATCCCGCGGGATTTCTGGGATAAAAAATATCCTATATGTTAATCTAAGTTGCCCTCTATGTGTGTGCCAAATTTCATGAATACGCGAAGAAGGGTTTCCCGCGTAAATTCCGATCCCGCGGGATTTCTGGGATAAAAAATATCCTATATGTTAATCTAAGTTGCCCTCTATGTGTGTGCCAAATTTCATGAATACGCGAAGAAGGTTTTCCCGCGTAAATTCCGATCCCGCGGGATTTCTGGGATAAAAAATATCCTATATGTTAATCTAAGTTGCCCTCTATGTGTGTGCCAAATTTCATGAAAATCGGTTCAGTAGTTTTTGCGTGAAGGAGTAACAAACAAACAAACAAATACACAAACTTTCACATTTATAATATTAGTAGGATTTATTGGCATGTGTTGCATGTCACCAACAATACTTGTGTCGAAATAAACGACTACTCCAACAATCAGGCGACGATGATAGAGAGCTTTCACTATTTATGACTAATGGACCGGTATGCCTCCAGGAGTTTATATCTATTGTGATTTATCACGAGTAAATCTACGATTCGTCAGAGCCGTGCGAAAGTGGCACTAACTTAATAATTGAAATTACATCTGAGGTTCTCAATCTGTATGAAAAATAGTTAAGTGATAACTAAATGTAATAGATAACACCAAATGTATTCATATAGATAACCGGAATGTGTAATAATATAAGAGACAAAGCATCAAAAATGTAATAAGACAATACATAAAATCGCAGTATAACTTTCGTTCCCTGGTCATAATTAAATAAATGACCTGACATTTGTACGTACCAACATCACCTTGATTTGAGCAGCTTCATTAATGTTCAGTGACATTTTCTCTATATTTCATCATAAAATTTTAAAATTGTAATGACCGGATTAAATGATAACCCGAAGCCGCCAGATCTAGGGAATATTGTGTGTGTGAGCCTATATTAGCACATCGGTTAATTTCTTATTGGCTTGCACAGCAGTTTTAACTTTTCTAAAAAGTAAAAAGGCAAATATGACGAAAAAAATGTTTATTACTTTCCGTACTTTGGAAAAAACTAACAAAAACTGCGTAGATTCAATCGAACTTTTTCACAAAAAAATTCTACACTTGATACCTATCTTGCTTTATCAGCTCTCAAAATATTAAAGATTATGCGGGCAACGTGTGAAGTTAGGTTCGAGAAAATACAATTCAATCGAGAAAAAACTAAATTACTTTCCGAGCAACCGAATAGTAGTGAAGAATATTTTCAATTTGAGAATAGCTGTCTATCAGCAAACAGTGCGAATGTTGTAACGTCTCTATATTATGTCGATCTCGCGTATAATTTGTCTCCTGTATGGGCCGATTACTGTTGCGAAATTCATGAAGCATTCGTATTCATAGATTGAGGTTGCGTTATCAGATCAGATCTTTGCCAACTGAGAATACTGATAACTTCTTGTTGTTTTGGGCCCTTTGGGATCCTCTGTTAAATCTTCTTGATGCCTACAATTGATACTCTTTGACCGTTCTCACACAACCCTATTTGCAAGCACCTAGGATGTTGTCCAGGTAACGAAGGCGATGCGTGTACGATAGGTGTCCTGTCAGTGAACACTGTGAACAGTGTCAGTGTCAGCGAATTGTGGATTGCGGATTCCTCTTTTAGTGCTTGCTCCCATACACTTCCTAAGGAACATATGTGCCAAATTTAAGTTTTTTGTGTTCAGTAGTTTCGGCTATGCGTTGTTTGTCAGTCACTTAGTAACGGATGAATTTGAAATATATACCTACATACTTACAATTGAAAAGTAAGTATTTGGCGAAATATCTCTTACATATTTCGTTTGTCTTTGATATAATACAGCCTGGTTGTATTGAGTCATGTCATGGCACACATGAGAAACAAGTTTTGTACAGTCAATGAATGAATGCAATGGCAATTATCAATTAAATGCTTTCATCTGATTGGAAGATTATTCCTTACGAGGCATCGACCAGTTTGTTCTACGCGACTATACATTTATGAAACTGATGTCAAAAAATATTTATTAATATAACATTTTGATAACTATGTACACAATGTACGATATTTGACATATCATTAAAAAGGGAGGACTATGCCATCGTAGCAGCATAGGTATATATGTATGCATATAGGTACACATTTTGTTACAAAATCTAAAGTTCCGAAATAACTTCCAAAATTTGTTGGATAATGAATATACGTAGACAATTAGAAGGGAGGTGACACTAAACAACACAAGGACACAATTAATGTCAAGCATAATTCGTCTCCTACACAACAAACGCCTATTGCGACAACACAAGAGGTGTAATTGCGCACGTGTTTCAAATTTGAACGCTGTACCGTGCTACACGATATTGCAAATTATCAAAAATTGTGATTGGGTTCGTTCATCGGTTAAGGTTTAGTGCGATTCTTAGGTTGAGTTGCCATTCACAAGGTAAAAGAACCCACGTTTATAGCTAAACTTTATACCTACTTTAACACACCCTTAGTAAGGAATTTATACGCCTGGTGTTTTCTATCTAAATATATACCTAAATTCCAAAGGTCTCTCTCACTCTTATCGAAAAATCGACAATCGCTCTATTATAAATATGTTTGACAGGGAAGTATTGTAATTAAAAGCACTTCCACGAAGGACACAATGCGAGGTACGCTAATTTCTTATAAAAATAACGTTCGTGATATTAAATATTGTTTATTGAATTATTAATTTATATACTCTGAGATTTTATTAAAAAGGAAACGGATAACCTATAAACATTAAATGTCTACTATTTAAAAGTAGTTCAAATTCATTAGAAATCTTTCTTATCTAGATGGACGAAATGTCCACGTTTGGTAAAGGTAATTAAATTGCTCTTCCGCAAATCCTTTACCGTTAACAATCATGTATTTCTATGAGGGCGAGTCTGCTGAGTCTGCTCCCAATAAGGATATCAGATGGGAGTAGCAAAGCAGCAACGCTCAATTAATTGACTAATGAATACACGACAAACTCAGACAAGATCCTTTCCGAGGCACATGCCCAATTTCAAGAATTCAGTTTTATATTCTAATGTAGTAATAAACCGATTGTGATTGTTACAAATTACAGGAATTTACCTAATTTTTTTTGTTGCAGGTAAGCTTCAGTTGAAATGAATTATGCAGATATCTACTTATAAACTACTTGTATTAAGGTATAGGTATCCTGTTATTCTATGTCAAATAGGTTATTCTATAACTATATCGAGTTTGATAAATGGTTACATACTTTTTTGTTTGTTGGGTCTCCTTTATGTATCCTGAAGCTTGTACGTTTATGAATGTTAACGTTTCGAGCCTACAAAAAAGAGTGAGCACTTCTGACTGATAAGTTTCTCTACAATATCTTGAACTTAATTTCCCTATTTAATATAGGTATTGAACTTTCTCCAAAACTTTTACCAAATTCAAGTGTTAAATTACATTTGCAACTTCATACGTAGGTACGTGGGTGGCGTTTTTATTTTATTACTTTTACTAGAGAGACAATGCCTCAAAAGATGTCATCGGATGGATGAGAAATTCATATAAATACGCCGTACTATTCTGATTTGACATGAAGAGACTTGCATCATTTTTAATTTTTTTATCGTTATCGATCATGTTATTATTAAAAAACTTGTGTAACAGTAAAGAACTGACGTTTCAAACACTTCCTCCCGTGCAGGATGTTTGTTGGGATTCCTTGCTCCCGATCAGATTACAGTTCCGCACCGGTTCCTCGCTTGGCTCTGCATTTGCAAACTGTTTACCTTACACTCGTAGGGCTGTCACTTAAACTGCTTTGAAGCTGTTTACCTAGTGTGGATGGAATTTGAAAGATAGGTGCGTTTATACTAGCTATAACTTAACTGGCTGTTCTACAGAGCGCCACGTAAGGTAGAATCGAAATTCTGCAAAGTTAAAAAATTTTGCTGTAAATCAAGTCTATATAAATATAAAACTCTTGCGTTACTGAGCGATTGACTGACAGACAAGTCACAAGGCACAACCGAAAGTACTGAATGGAGAAGCTGAAATTTGGCATGTATGTTCCTTGGGAAGTGTAGGGGAGCACTAAGAGAGGATTTTTGGAAATTCCATCCTGAAGCGGGTGAAATAGGAGGGTGAAGTTTAAACTAATTCCACGCAAGCGAAGCCTGCGCGGGCGGAAGCTAGTAATTTATAATTACGTACAGACTATGTAACAAAACATGTTATAAAACATAGTTAAATAACATGTTTTACAAATGTGGACGCTATGTGTTACAAAAACAAGTTATACAACATGTTATTAGTCTGTGCAACAATATTATATAACTTTTGCGCACGAGTTACCTACTTGTGCCTTGTTATAAAACATTGTTATACAACAATGTTGTTTTAATGTGTACGGTCTTGTAACATGTTTCATTGTTAGACAACAATGTTAGATAGTGTGGACGTGTTATAAAACAGAAGTTATATAACATGTTGCATAATCTGTACGCACCATCTTTCTATCAATTCCTACATGTTGATAATATGTATTCATAACTGTTTAATTATAAAGATATTTTGACAATGTGTTTCATGAGTAAAATTTGGGCAGTGAAGTAGACTTTTTAGTAGTGGTTATTTTTCGTAAATTTTTTGGTTAGGCAATTAACTAGATAAAAATTCAATTACTTTACATTATAATTTTAAATAATATTATTTGGGTATTTTGTCTGCTGGATCCCTGTTAGGTCCAGTTAGCAATGCCGTGTCAGGGATCCGCCGTGAAACGGCACAATCCCTACATGGAGAACGTTAGTTAGCGTTTGACATGAGCGTGATTATTTATCACTTCATTTGCTGTAACAACTTCTAAAGTTTTAAGGCTGATTTGTGGTCAAACTTGGACTCGTTTTTGACATTACATAATAATGTAGTTCTGCTATAAAGGATTATTACGTACCAGGGTAACCTCGAAGTATAAAATATCGACCGCAATTAAACCTCTTCAAGATTAAGATTAGTGCCCGCATTAACGCTTTCACGACTAATCGATGTAATGATCCCAATTACTCGTATTTACTAGTCAATATCATTCGTCAGAATTGAACAGCTGTCGAATCTACATATTATTTTGGCATTATTATAGTTGTATATCACAAAAACTCAATTTTCCCAATTTTTTTTTTATTTCTCTTTTTAATCGACTTCAAAAAGAAGGAGGTTCTCAATTCGACCGTATATATGCTTTTTTTATGTTATTTCAGCGATTTTTTCGTCGTTTATGGGCCGATTTTGATAATTCTTTTTTTGTTGTAAAGTAGATATGCGCAGTGGGGTCCTTTTAAAAGGATCACCAGGATAATTTATGATGATGGCATCTCGGAGAAATCGAGGGCAACTTTCGAAAATTGTAGGGACAACCCGTGTGTTTGTTAATGTTTTAGAAAGTACATGAAAGCGCTACAATTTCATGAATTGTTGGAGACGATCTGATGAAGCCGAAAGACAGTCAAGGGAACTCCTCAACGATTTACTGTAGCTATCTAGTGTTTGGGCTTGAATAATTTGTAGTGACGAGAACTTTACACTTACATTAAACGCCATCTGGCGAGTAGTTTTTGAGTTATCTCTGCTTATCGAGGTTGAAGTCGGTTATTTTTTTTGTAAAAAGAAATAATTATTTATTAAGCGTGCGTTTTGTTTCAATGGTATGGGTGAGTGGAAACAAATCGACTGTTTTTTATATTAATATCGTATAATTTGTCGTCTCCATCATCTCAAGCGTAGAATAACAATAATGATCTTAGACGCCTTGACACTTATTTGACCTTTTAAGGCGTAATGCTTTATGGTAGGGGAGCCGACGATGCTAAATGTGTACTTACTCGAGCGTCATAGAGACCTATTGGGTTGCAAAGGTTAGATGATAAGGAGAAAAAAATGTTATATAATGTATACCTTTTCATCGGTGGGGGAAGCGGCTATAGATCTTTAAATATGTAAAAAAAAACTGCCGCATGGACATACTCGAGCGCGTCAGATATTGATACCATCAATGGCCTACGTATTTTTAATAATGTATGTATGTTAATCTGACCGTTTGCATGGTGGGGGTGATCGTACGTAAGGGTTGAAAATGAAAAAAAAAAAATTTAATCGAGCGCGTCAGATTTTCTAAGGGGGTGTTAAGTGCACCAAAAAAAAGCTCTAATTCAATAATCTGACGATTTGGATGTGACTCAAACTCGCAGCCATTATACTAATATGCAAAAAAAAATCGCCATTTTGAAATACTCAAGCGCGTCAGATTAAGATATATATGGTTCATCTTTATGTCCTAGACTTGCTGTCTCTTAATCTGACGATTATCTAGAGGGATTTCCCTAATCTGCCAAAAAAAATTAAATCATTGAACTTCATTTATAGAAAAGCTCAGGAAATAGCATGCTAATAAAGAAGTGTATGTTTTTAAGTAGAATACTTGTATTTACATAATATAAGGGCCATAATATCAATCATAGTTTAAACTATGCTTCAGAGTTTAGTCACGAATTATTTCTTAAGATCAACGGTAGATAATCGATCAAGTCCAGTTTAAACTATTTAAACTCTCCCGAAGATTGGTTAAAAACCTCCTTGTGAGATTAACCTTTCGTTTAATTTGACGTTTCTTGAAGATAGTTTTTGAGTTATTCATAATAATGTGTATTGGATTTATGGTAGTTGCCTCATAACTTTTGACTGGGTGTTCCGATTTTTATAATTCTTATTTTATTCGGAAGCTGGTGCGTGTCTTGTGATACAGTATAAATTTGAGCGACCTCTAATGGGCAGTTTTTGAGTTATTTTTAATAATGTGTGTTTATGGTCGCTACCTCATAACTTTTTACTGAGAATTTAAATTTTCATCCTTTCATCCTTTTTTTTAATCGAAAGCTCGTCGTATGTTTTCGTATAAATTTGAGCGAAATCTGACCGGTACTTTTTGATTTATCTCTACTTATCGATTTTGAACATTAAACTTTAATGACGAATTTTTGTTATTTCGGCTCTTATAAATCGTCAGATTATATATTTTTCGTTATCCTTGAATCATTTCCTTCAAAATAAATAAAAAATTTGCCACGCTCGAGAATGTCAAGATGGCGTTTTTTTTAACAACTTTGTAGCCCTCCCCTTTCATTGCGTCATTCTCAAATTGTCAGATTAGTGGAATACACACTTTTTAGCGTGTAATTAACTCACCGTACCTTAATCTGACGCGCTCGAGAATGTCTGATGATCAATTTTTTTTTACTAATCTGATCCTTTATTCTATAGGCGCGGCCTCATATATGGGGCTCATATTTGGTGGAGCTACTTAACTGGGTGCCAGGTACCTCCTGTACCTTAATCTGACGCGCTCGAGTGAATCCAAGAATCCCCTCTTGGGCTCCCCAGCTATTAGTATGCATTTCGAAGTCAATTCGTTATAGTTTTCTTTACATGGTATAAAACTAATACGGTAGCGAAATAGCCAAGCCATACATTTTTACTGAGATGTAGAGATTGTGAAGTTAGAGTTCGTAGAGTTAGGGCTGTAGATTCAGAAGCTTGGCTCTACATGAGATCTAATATCTTTTTCACATGATAGCCAAACGCAGTCGTCTTGGCAACATTTTACATGAAAATGTTTTTGGTGGGTTTTAAATTTCTCAAGCAACTTAATATTCACATACGAATGTTTCCCGCCTACGTGTAACCTTTCAAAAAAGGGCGAAGCGCATAATCCGAGTTACCTGGTCTATGCCTTTCGCACGGTGGCTCCTATTTGTGTCGTGTATTCTTGGATGAGCATTGCTCTCCTCTTTACGTGATTCGTTTACTGAATTTTGTGTATGTTATTTGCTTATACAAAGCATTGTGGCGCTTAAGGGTCGGGCCACATTGATCGACGGCGATCGACGGTTTGTCCATACAAAAAGAGCGTAAAGTATGGAAAGCCGTACGCGTCCTTTCGCATCGACGAGCCGAACGCGCCGTCGACGGCGATCGACGGCGATCGACGGCGATCGACGGCTGACGCTGACGGCTGACGGCTGTGAGCTGTATGGAGGCGTTCGCTTCCGTACGGCATAATGCGTAATAGTGTGTTCCTTTTCAATCGGCAAAATGCGAAAGGCAATCGGCAAAATGTCGATCAATGTGGCCCGACCCTAAGAACAACGTTGCGGCTGAGCCATGACTGTGTCAGCCACTATTACCATAAATTATCTATTAGCTAACCCGCCAGACGTCGTCCTGCAACATATTATATTATTAAATAGATGCCCTCGCTTCCCTTCGGGAAACTTGTTTCTCCGCTCCTATTGATCACAGCGTGATGTTAAATAGCCTATAGCCTTCCTGAATGAGGATTATTCAACACAAAAATATTTTTTCAATTCGAACCATGCGCGTTCAAACAAAGAAACAAAAACTCTTCCGCTTTATATTTTTAGTATAGATTTGCAAAGAGTTAAAAATGTTTTAATCGTTTTTCTTCATGCATCGGTTTAATTACTCCGTTGTTAACTTAGAAATACCTAGTAATTAATTATGTGATTATTATTGTTATGTGTCAGGAGTACTGGGTTCGAGAAAATGCCAAAATGTACCACAAAGACTTTTATTGTACTCGTAAATACACAAATTACACGACGTACACAGTACACACTAAAACACTCTGCACGTAGGTACTAGTAAACACACTCGTCGAACACTGTATCGCTCGTAGAAATCACTTCACTTCTCACTGGTATCGCTCGTAGGTATCGCTGGTATCTTCCTGGTTCCGCTTCCGAAACTAGAATGTCCGCACTTGACCGATCGCCCCTTTTTATACCACTCACGCACCATTCACGCCAATCCAGAACTTTCTCGCTAAGTCCGGACCCGCTTCGAACGAAGTTCGAGTACGTTCCTTGCAACCGACTTTCGCCCGTATGACTATTGCCGTAATGGTCGAAGCGTCGTGCGTACTTTCGAGACGGGCAAGCGCGCTATTGTTCTATTGTTGACTCGACATGTTTATGGCCCCTATTGTTTATTGTTTCCGAAGTAGCTGCGCTAGGGTTGTCACATTATAATAATTCTGCGTTATTGTTACTGTAAAGTGAAATTTTAAAGTGACCAAAACATGTACCTAATTCGATAGTAGGTATGTAACTCAATATTTTTCAATCTACCTGTGTCAATCATTTTTTTACTATGCTGTTGTCATTATGTATTAGTAGGCACTAACTTAACTTATGACCTAAAATTACAGCAAATGATATATAGGTGATTCGCGCCGTAAAATGTACCTAATGCAGTGTAAAACTTCGAGCGGCGTGGTAGGCATATCGAATTAAGAGAAACATTAAACACATAATGAATTGGTCGTTTACGATATCGAATAACATTTGGTTCAGTTTAACTTCGCATTGCGTAATCTACACTGAACTCCCAACAGCTGTAAAAATAACTGCACTTTATGGAGTGATTGCATCACACAAAATTTCACTACATTGAATACCTATATTACATATTACAATTTTTGATTTGGATGATCTGAATAGCTCTCATACTCCCTTCCTACTCTTTGCTACATCGCCAAGATGACAGGTTTTCTTCGCATTTAATTCAAAAGATTGCGTAGTTACTAAATTATGGAATTGAAAATTACATTTTGTTTTGAAAACCTGTAAAACTCCTTAATAAAACGAGGAATAAAAGAACGAGAAGCAAGGCCAATGCAAGTTACCAAGTTGCCTATTGCATGTATTTAAAATATGACATCGCAATACTACTAATATTTTAGTTACCCCTACCACTTCACGTTGTAAGACATTGCGGAAGAGTTTCACTATTAAATTTGAGTAGTTACCTACGCGGAACATTATATTCAATAGCGTTCAATATTAATAAAATGTTTATTTATTGTGTGTAGTGAGAGTGAGCTTTAAGAACCTGTCACACCGCTTGATTTTAAGCTTCTTACTGTACATTTTGGTGTACCGTATTGTTATTCGGGAACAAACAATATTAATGTTATTATTAACCCTAAATAAACAATCAATCAGTCCTAAACAATTGTTTATCACTTGCAAAAGTATCTTTGATCAAACAGTATTTTGTATTATAATTGTGGCATGTACCTACATATTTAGTTATCTTAGAATTATATATCATAAAAATTTGTTCAATTATCTCATTTGCCCCTGTTTATTCATTATCTTATTTTATAAATTTGATTTTAGAGAAAATCGGACTAAAGTTAGCCGTTACGACTAAAGTTATGTAAGAAAATGGTTTTAATGTCAGATACATCGATAGAAACAATCGGGTGTTAACAGCAAAATTACTTTTAAATTACCAATTAGAAATCTTCTATATTTCCTAAATTTTCACAAATTTTTAATTTGGGTTTATAATTAAGATGTTATTTGGATTCTGGTAATTTTTAAAACTATTAAAATATGTATTACATGTTACAGGCATCAGTATAGTAAGCTTTGGAACGAAATTCCTTATCGCATGGTAGGTACGGATGGAAGCTAGAAAGTGAAAAGTGATGATTTTTGCATGACGGAACTTGGAATGTATGCTATTGGCTGATTTATTAATTGTAGCCAATAAGGTGCTAGGTGTTTGGTTAGGTAAGTCAGCTGATGAAGTGTCATATTGAAAGAGCAACAATGTAACTTCGTTCCAACCAAGTGTTCTACAACACTTACGCATTTTTATTTCACGACTTTATCTGTGACTTTATGATTGATTATTATTTCTATGTTGATAACTATCGCCTCGCATATCAGTTACTGCGCCCTGAGAGCCCTGTCCTTATGCTCCAATGTATAGTAGTAATATTAAACAGGCCATTACTCACCAATGCACTTCTGTTTATTTCGGGTGTATAGGTACTTAGAGTGCGTTGCAATGTGCCGTTTCGAGATTGTTTGTAAACATATATTCTGTTGTATGAATCAGGAGAGATTGTATAAAGCAATCAATTAATTTTGAATTGTGTTGGTATTTAAAGCATTTTATGTCACGAACATTTACTTGTACATCTGAGTTATGAAAGCTGCTTTTTGATGTTTTGGTAAATTTCATGAATCGCACGTGCGAATAATAATAATAAGGAGGGAACAATTTTTCGTTTGTTGAGCTCCCCCGTCTATACCTAAGGATTAAAATATTATTTACGATTTTACGAGTAAGTTCCGCAGTAAGTTCCCCAAGTTGCTCGTGGATCGCTAATCGCAAAACGTTAGCGCATATTTCAATGAATTTTTCATTCCCGTCGGGTCGTGTTTATATTTGAGCGTTCACTGAAAAAGGTGCTCCAATCAGAACTAAAACATCGACATACATTTCGATAACAATACCAATCCACTGCTCAAAGACACCAGCCCGATTTGAAAATGCACCGTGTAACCCATATTCTAATTCTAAACATTTAGTTCTAAAAATGGCCACTCTATACACCGTACTGTGGAACTTCGGAATGCCGACACGTCGAGGCTTCCTGTCCCCGCCTTATACAGAATTCTATGAGCGGACTCTGCTTGGATTAACTATGCACTGATAATAATAGGTGCGTCACGTCAGCTAAACGCATAATTAGCCGCGACAAAACTAATGTTTTCCTGCAACTAATGATTCTAGGATTGATATTTTTTATCGAGATATAAATACTTGTCAAGTAGTAGGTAGGTACCTACTCGCAGTAAATTATTTATAATTATTTGTTGTGCGATTTATTGATTGCTGCAGTTGTAGCGCACTGTTTGTGATACAATTGAATATTCTATTAGCTTTTGTTTTATTTAACGGACGTGTGTTCAGAGTAAAACCTATGAAAATGTGTTTTATTCTTTACCAAAGCGTAGGTTTACTATGTAATACATTATAACTAATAGTACACTAAAGGAAAAGGTTGTGTTTATTAGTAAATCAGTAGTAGACGTAGTCTTTGTATTGCAACACAAAGCAGAAGTTTTTGTATTGTTAAAGTCCTGTTCTCCAAGAACTGTAGTTTGCTTTTGTCTCAAACAAAACATTTTTTATTTAAAAATACTTCCCAAGACAAAAACAGACAGAACAAAATATTTGTTGGCTGAACAATCCTGAGCATCGAACCCAGATCCATTCACTTAGAATATACTACACCACACTACTAATGACTGTCATTAACAACAGCTGGACAAGTATGAATGTATCTGAACGCGTATGTTTATATACTAGCTGTGCCCGCGGCTCCGCCCGCGTGGAACTCAGTGTGTCACAAAGTTTTTCCTGCGTGAATTCCGACCCCGCGAGATTTCTAAGATAAATAGTGGACTATATATTACTCCACACATAAGAGTAGGTACTTAATTTTTACAATGTTTTAGTCACACCGTACAAAAAGTCTTTCTGTAGATTTTGAGAAAATCGATAAAAAGACTTAAAGATATGAAATATAAATGAAGAGGTTTTTTATTCTAAAGTTCAAGCACTGTAGCCCATGAGTTTAACCATGATATTTCAAAAAAAATATTTTTAAACTATATTTGTAGTTTTTTATTCGGGTGCCAAAACATAAAAATCAGAAGCGATGCTAACCCTCAAGAAAGCAACATTTTGTCATTTGGTTGAAAAACAGCCGGTTCTCAATTTAACACCAGAAGCTTTAAGGCAACGCGTTAGTGAAGCCCCTAGTGTTGCTAATGTCCATGGGCGACGGTGATCACTTACCATCAGGTGACCTGTCCGTTCGTTTGCCTGCTTAAATTATTAAAAAAAAATTGCCGAACCAATCCCAGTGAGGGTTACAGCTACAATAATATTCATTTGTAATGCTTTAACTATGATGCGGGTTCCATTAGAGTTTAGAGTTTTGTAAATTTCGCATCACCGTTATGATAGCACAGCAAAAGAATTATCGGAACACGCAACTTGAAGTCTTATTTTATAAGCTGGGCTGAGAAGAAACTCAACTGGGTAATTGGTGGCGTTGTCCTGATCAACAACATTTTCAAACTAAGAGTACCTACTAACAAACGACTTCATCCCCAATAATTTATCATGAATTTATCAATACAGATTCTTCATTTTTGGGGTCAATATCGCGTGTTCACATCACCATGAATTTTCCTGGTTTCGTATTCTCTGAATATTCTCTTCGGTGGCAACAACTTTTCCAAGTATTTCAGGTACATGTGCAGGTTTTTGTGCAAGAAGGAGGCCTCCTCCAACTTTTAGTCATGTTTTCGAAAACTCATGGGCATGTCAATTACCACCAACTTGAGGTCTCATATTTATCGATATAATCGGAAATGCGGTTTCAGTAATGGGTTTTGCTTTAATTGGCGCTTGTTGACAGAAAGATGTTATAGTTACAGCTTACTTACTTCGGGAATTCCGGGATAAAAAGTAGCCTGTACATTGCTCCACAACTTCCTCTACTTCCCAGTGAAAGTCACATAAAAATTTAAGCCCGCGACTTGGCGCATAAGAGTTTTTCCCACGTGAATATTAATCCCGCGGGAATTCCGGAATAAAAAGAAGCCTATATGTTGCTCCGGAACCTCCTCTGTCTCCTAGTGAAAATCTCATAAAAATGTAAGCCCGCAAATTCGCGCACAGGAGTTTTTCCCGCGTGAATCCTGATCCCGCGGGAATTCCGGGATAAAAAATAGCCTAAATGTTGCTCAGGAATCTCCGCTATCTTCCAGTGAAAGTCCCATTAAAATCCTTTCAGCCGATCCGGAGATTAGCGCGCGCAAACAGACTAACTCAAACTTTTTTTTTATTTAAAATTTTTTTTAGATTCATGTTCTATTACTGTTTCTTAATCCCCCTCAATATTTTGTTTTGTCAATTTCGTAAAAAAACAGACACGACTTTTCTACGCTCTTATTAAATAGATTCAATATATAGATTTAACTAATTAGGAACAATATAGTAGGTAAAACAATTTATTTTTGTAATAATTTTAAAGGACGCATTGTATTGCTTATAAGATATGTAGTAACTCGTACGTATGTCTATGGTTGAAAATGTATAAGGTCTGTGTTAATTTACTTAAATTGGTTTCAGTAGCGATAATTTCCGCTTATATGGTAAAGAATGGAGCCGTAATTTGGCGCTCCTAACTCCATTTTTAGAGCTGTAAAAATAGAAGGTATTCTCACAGAAACAGGAATAACTGCAAAAGTGTAGGTAAGAGTCTAGTTGCGTATATTGTAATAAGAAACCGCTGAAGTATTCCTAATTGAAGACAAGAGGTCTGTGGAAAAACCGGACACAATTAAGGTACCCGTATATTAATAGCGATCAATTCCTTTGAAGTATTAAATAATGGTGGGCTCCCAGATATAGGTAATGTTCGAAGCACGTGAATTTTATATAGATTTCAAATCTTCACATGCCAGCTGTGCGAAGAATGTAAATGTGAATTGAACATGAAGCAAATATAGAGAGGATACGTTGTATGTAGATTTCCCTAAGAAAGAACGCGTGACACTTTGCGGAGCGAGGGGAATAAAGTTAAATATCTTGTTAGATCCCGCCCACTTCTTTATTTTCCATCTAACGGTCAATAGCAAAACTACTCGCTTCGTTCTATATTGATTTTACTATGTAGTTTAACTATCTCACACTAGATGTCAATAAATGTAGGATATAACAGGGACGTACTCAAAATATAAGAATAGCGTCGCCATCTAATGTCGAGTAGACAGCACTTTATCCTTTCTTTGAAAATGTGAACGTCCATAACGCTGTGCACAGGACGGGCGCCGACGGTAGACTGACTTTAGGCCACGCCTACTGTGATGACGTCAGGACCTAGTTGAGTCACAGTGCACAGCGGCTTAGGCCGTCTCCTCTTTATATTTGCTTCATGGAATTGAATTTTTTTCGTAAATGTGAGAGTACAGATTGTGTAGAGAATCGAAGTACCTATATGGAATTTTGCTCTCAATGGAAGAAATGGAATGCTTTCAGGCATTGAAACAATTATTTCTATTGCATCAATTATTCGTTTTTACGCAAGCTCGAGATTTATTCTGTTATGTAGTAAGTAAGTTATATAGTATAACGATTCGTATAGGTACAAACATATTAAAGAATGAATGTATTTTGACACTAAAATTAACAATTCAACTTTGTATTATTTGATTCTATTATACATTTACGCGCAATGCGTTTTCGGTCGTGATTGCTGGTATTTTTCACATGGCCGCGCTAATGATACATTTTTCACATTGTCACTGTATCACAATGCCATTCGTTTATCAGAGCTTTATAAGAATTCATAGAGCCTTTTCGTAAAGTAGTAAATTGTGTTGTATTGTTGTGATTATTGTGAAATTCGAATTCTACAGTGTCTACGTTGCTTCCGTCTTATACTGTCTAATTTCGACATTGTTTAGTTTCTGGGGTTTTCTGTTAGAAATATTGCATCTTGATCCCTTTTACTTTATATTAAACGACTTTTAGACATAGAGAGCTGTTTATCGTCGTTTCAGAAACTAAAATTTCGATCAATTGGAATTTTGAAATCTCATAACAGTTTTTGAAATATCTAATATTTTACACATTTTTCAGGCCGTTCTTTCCTTTCTGTGTACCCAAACAGATTCCGTTTGTATTAATTGCTGTTCTATCGCAATTGTCTGAGCTCCGGACGGTTATCGCAAACGCTTTAAAATGAATAACTGTCGTTCTCATATCTAATAGATAATGATACAATAAATGAAAAAATAAAATGAACAACATTAAAGACACGGAAAATACCTTATATCCTTTAGTTCATCCTGCCTATGGAACATAAAATATCTAATTTCCGTCAGTCGACGTTACTAAAAATATACTCAAAGGTGCCGTCGGGTCGCATAATATATCATTAATCATTTCACGAATCGGCTTCAATACGGGAATAAGACAATGTATCTTTAGTTAAAACTTTAAAAGCATTGCTGTTTTCAAGTTTGAATTAATCAAACATCGATCTAGCTAGGTTTCATTTTTAGAAAATATCGTTTCCGATGTAATAAAACACGAAATTTGTACTATGAGAATGAAAGCAAATAAATTATTAGAATAACAATGGTGTTGTTTTTGTTACTTAGGAAACGTATACTAGGGTATTGTAATCCGTGCTAGGGTTGACTTTTTAACCCCCGACGCAAAAAGAGGGGTGTTATAAGTTTGACGTGTCTGTGTGTGTGTGTGTGTCTGTCTGTCTGTCTGTGGCATCATAGCTCCCGAACGGATGAAGCGATTTCAATTTAGTTTTCTTTGTATTAAAGGGGACTTACGGGCGCGTGTTTTTAGATATGTTTGATGAAAATCGGTTGAGCCGTTTAAAAGTTGTTGGGGTTGAAATTGGGGAAGAATTTTCACTCTGTCTCTTTATGGCATCATAGCTCCCGAACGGATGAAGCGATTTCAATTTAGTTTTTTTTTGTATTAAAGGGAACTTACGGGCGCATGTTTTAAAATATGTTTGATGAAAATCGGTTGAGCCGTTTAATACTTGTGGGGGGTGAAAGCGGGGAAGAATAGCCGTATGTATGCAAGTATACTCGTGTGGGGTCTCAAATGAAAGCGTACAGTAAGAGAATATTTATAACTTAATCCAAAATGTTTTTACCTACAAAAAGTATAAAATAAAAAACGTCCTCCAACGCGACGTATTATTTTTAAAGATATTATTTTTTACTTTTTAAATGTTTGTGTCGGGGGTTTTTTTAATTTTTATTTACAATAATACCGAGCAAAGCTCAGTCCTCACCGGATGAAATTTAGTGAAATACTAAAAAGTCCAATAGATGTCGCTTTCTCCTAGTTTGTAAACATTATACATTTTTGGGTTATTGGAATCTGTGAACAATATCATCATCTATATATATAAAAGCGAAAGGTCACTGACTGACTGACTCACTCATCACAAAATCTCAGAAACCGCTGAACGTATTGAGATGAAATTTGGCAGGGTAGTAGTTTATAGTTAGAAGGGATCCGCTAAGAACGGATTTTTTTATATTCCACCCCTAAGGGGGTCTAATAGGGGTTCAAAGTTTGTATGAAAGTCCGTCAATTGTAAACCAGGTGTTATGAAAATTGGTGTTTAGAATTATGAAAAAAAATAATGAAAAACCTGTATCAAAGTTTTTTAAAAAATCATCCCTAAATGGGTAAAATAGGGGTTGAAAAGTTATAAAAAAAGTTTGTCTCTTTGTACACGCTTATCTCCGGATCGGCTCAACGGATTTTAATGGAACTTTTACTGAGAGATTCGGAAGGTTTTGAAGCAACATATAGGCTACTTTTTATCCAGAAATTCCCGCGGGATCAGGATTTACGCGGGAAAAACTCTTATGCGCCAAATCGCGGGCTTATATTTTTATGGGACTTTCACTGGGAGATAGAGGAGATTGTGGATCAACATACTTATAGGCTACTTTTTATCCCGCAATTCCCGCGGGATCAGGATACACGCGGGAAAAACACCTTCGCGCCAAGTCGCGGGCTTAGATTTTTTTATTTATGGGACTATCACTGGGAGATAAAGGAGGTTATGGAGCAACATATATTTTTATCCCAGAATTCCCGCGGGATCGACGTTCACGCGGGAAAAGCTCCTATTCGCGAATGAACTCGCGAGCTCAAATGGGGCTTTTACTGGGAGGTAGTGGAAGTTGTGGAATGTTATATAAATAAGCCACTATAATTATCCTAGAATTCTCGCGGGATCGGGATTCACGCAGGAAAAACTTTGTGACATACTGAGTTCCACGCGGGCTGAGCCGCGGGCGGAAAGCTAGTATTATTATAAACATAATGTCTTAGTTATATTCAGTAGCTAATAGACATTTCCCTACCTCTGAGTAGAAAAGTTTCATCTTGAAGTGAGAATATCATGAATATTATGAAGCCCATAATACTGGGGATTATCTTGAAAAATAATATACGTACCCAGCATTTAAATGAAATAACATTGTTATGTTTAAAAATGACTAAATGTAACAGTAGACTAAATTAAAAGTAAAAAAATCTTTTTTTAAAAACAAGCTTTTATTTAAATGCGCTAATAAGAATAAAATAATCTTTTCCTTTAGGTACCTATTAGTGATGTGCCGAGTCGCTGTTTTGATGGATCGAGTCGACTCGAGTCAGTTTAGACGGTATTCGAATCATGACTCGATTCCCTGATTCGAGACCAGTACTCGAATTCTATGTTTGGTATTCTGGACTCGAGTCCGTTTGGACTCGAGTCAATATTCTGGACTCGAGTCCGGCTGGACACGAGTCTAGAAATTCGTGTCCAGAATTCGAGTCTGAAAATTCTAGTCCAGGACGAGTTTTTGAAATCTTTAAATACGGAGTCACAATTTTTGCACTTTATTTTACCGCCGTCCACTTTTTCAATACTCTTCCATACACCTGAGGTTTTTTTCGGCGCCATTCTATAATAAAGTTAATTACAATGTATAAAAAATTCAATTTAGAGACACTACATTGGAAGTCCTAAACAAACGTGATAATTTTTCCCAGCCGACTGGACTAAACTCAGTACTCGCAATAACTGCTAACCGTGCTAACTGAATTTATACAAAACTAGTAAATCCGCCCTCGCTTCGCTTCGGGAAACCAGTCCCTTCAAAAATCTCTATAAATTTTAACAAATTATGTTATTCCGATGTCTAAGCTATATTACTGCAAAGTTTCATGAAAATCCGTTCAGTAGTTTTTGCGTGAAAGAGTAACAAACCCACACACACACTCACTCACATACATCCTTACAAACTTTCGCATTTATAATATTAGTAGGAAGTAGGATAAAGAAAATCAAAACAAAAAGATGCAGGTTCATTGCGAAAGTAAACAGTTTGCGAGTACGAGCGAGTTAACCAAACTCGAATACGAGACTCGAGTCAGTTGGACTCGCATAAATAGAATCGAGTTAGCGAGTACGAATTGATTCTTCCTGACTCGAGTACCGGAATCGAGTCCGGCGTACTCGAATCAAAATAAATTGGTATTCGAGTAGGCGAGTTCTAAAGCAGGAATCGAGTCTGACTCGAGTCAAACCGTACTCGGCACATCGCTAGTACCTATAACACTTAGGCACTATCAACTTATAACGTCATTACACAATTTATATGATATAAAAGCTTGTCGCGAGATTTAAGATCTCGTATCGAATTAGTTTCAAAATTTTAAAATTAAAATCAATCAGTTGAAATTATTTATTAATTATAAATCTCGCGACAAGCTTTTAACATTGTTATTTTTAAAAAGGCTAAATGGAATAGTAGATTAAAAACAGTACATTAACTCGATTAATTCGGTCAATATTAAATGAAAAAATAAATGTAAGTACAGACTTTGAAGCAATAAGTAACTCTAGTAACATGTCTGTTTGTCATTACCCGCATGATGATCGGGGTTGTCATTAGTAATCATGTCTGGAAAGGAAACGTCTATATTAGGTACTGCGACACCAATATCAATGATGCACGAGACTACACGACTGATTGCTGACTGACCGAGACGGTAACGATGTATCGTGTCGTAGTGTATTCGGAGGAACGAGAGATTACGACATATCGATTGGTTCTTAACGACGAATCAATAATATTTACATCGATGACGATATTAAGTCCTCGGTTACGGTTTATGGAAATAGAGAGAGGCACGAATCATGCTAGTCACGAATGTATTAGCTGGACAGAGATCCAGATAACGTTAGAGCAGTGTTTTTCAAACTGTGGGTCGCGACCCCTTAGGGGGTCGCGAAGCTTCTGTAGGGGGGGTCGCGAGAAATCGAGAGTAATTCATTAAAAAAAAAAATAAGGATTGAAAAGATTGATTTATTGAAAGAGAATTTTGACAAAAGAATATACTCATAAACATTTTCTATATTGTTTCAATACAAACAAATGAACAAAAAATATCATCCTAAGACATGACATTTTAACATGAGTTAATGCGATTGCGAAGGTTGTGCTCGTTTTTGAATAATCGGATTCATCCATCGTGGATCTGTATTAGCTACACTTAGAATGAAATCGTTTTCCTAAAATACTAATATTAAATATTGTATCGATCGATACTAATAATATAAAGAGGAAAGGTTTGTTTGTTTGCATTCAATAGGCTCCCAAATTACTGAACCGATTTAAAAAATTCTTTCACTGTTGGAAAGCTACACTATTCCCGGGTGACAAAGGTTATATTATATTTTCAAAAAAAAAAAAAAATATCGGGATCCTTAATAAAACTGCGATAATTTAGCCCAAAGTGTAAAAAAACTGAAGAGTTTGTTTGAACGCGCTAATCTCAGGAACTACTAGTTCAATTTAAAAAATTATTTCAGGGTTAGATAGCTCATTTATCGAGAAAGACTATAGGCTACTTTTCCACTTTATACTTCCCACGGGACGCAGGTGAAACCGCTGGCAGAAGCTAGTATGTGATAAAAAAGTGAAGGGCCGGGGGGGGGGGGGGGCGTGAAATATTTTCTTATGCCAGGGGGGTCGCATCATGAAAAAGTTTGAAAAACACTGCGTTAGAGTAAAGTTACAATGTACCGGTAATTGTTTTGGGCTATAGTTTTAAGTAGGTACCACATTGCATTGGGGGAAACGAATTACTCGTAGCTTGTTATCTATAACAAGCTACGAGTTTCACACATTACTTCCGTTAACGTAATCTATTACGTTAACGGAAGTAATGTGTGAAACTCCTTCTCCTAATAATACTACCCATCAAAAACATTTTCATGTAAAGTGTTGCCAAGACGACTGCGTACGGTTTACCTTGTGAAAAAGATATCAGATCTCATGTAGAGCCAAGCTTCTGAATCTACAGCTCTAACTCTACAAACCCTAATTTCACTAACTCTACATCTCAGTAAAAATGTATGGCTCGGCTGTTTCGCTACCGTCATGAAAGCGTAACGAATGCCTTCGAATTCTTCTCACTGCTAAGCGAATATTTAGTGTATAAAGTCGAAACAGCCAAGCCATACATTTTTACTGAGATGTAGAGTTAGTGAAGTTAGGGTTTGTTGAGTTAGAGTTGTAGATTCAGAAGCTTGGCTCTACATGAGATCTGATATCTTTTTCACAAGGTAAACCGTACGCAGTCGTCTTGGCAACACTTTACATGAAAATGTTTTTGGTGGGATTTCATTACTTTTTGTAAGTTCCAATGGCAGTATTTTTTTTTGTTTATGATTAACTAGAAAATCCGCCCTCGCTTCGCTTCGGGAAACCAGTCCCTTCAAAAATCTCTATAAATTTTAACAAATTATGTTATTCCGATGTCTAAGCTATATTACTGCAAAGTTTCATGAAAATCCGTTCAGTAGTTTTTGCGTGAAAGAGCAACAAACACACACACACACTCACTCACATACATACATCCTTACAAACTTTCGCATTTATAATATTAGTAATCCATTGACTTCCAGCGAAGTGAACGTACTATGAAATCATGACAGCTTCGACTGCCGTTGGAAGCCTTATAATATTAGTAGGATGTGTTTCTGAGGCTACTCGTAGCGACGTTTGAAAGTTGTCCCATATACATATGAATTAGCGATTAGCGTCGAATGTTATAGTTAACTAGAGAACCGCCCGCGCTTCACTTCGGGACCCGTAGGTAACAGCCGCGTAGGTCCCGCTCCATAGTCGCATATGACTTCAGTACCAAAGCCAAGGCCACTCATCGTAGGGATTTGTGAAAGCGATGGCGTATGTCACTCACATTCGAAAAGTGTTTGTAATAACCAACAAAGTTCGAAATAAATGATTTCATTTTCAGTAAATTACATGTAGTATTTGACAGCGTGATTCAGAACTTGCAAATGAATTTTACTAACGCCATCTATTAACAACGTCCGGAACTAAATGAATGAAATGTTTTTGAAATGAGAAATTTGAGTTTTGGGAATGAGATGTTTTTGCTCGGTAAAAAGTAGCCTACGTCACTCTCCACCCTCCTAACTATCCCCACACACATAAACCATACCATATAATAGCCATACTGCGACGTGAAAGAGTCACAAACAACCACACTTTCACATTTATAATATTAAGTAAGGATTCGACCGTCTAAGTACAATGAACGGTTCGACGGTTCTTCAACATGTTATTGTTATTTTAATATAAGCTTAACTCTTAAGAGTAAAGTAGCTTTTACCGTATATAAGCAGAGGCGCCGTAAGGTGTGTCGGCGCCCGCGTGCGAACCCGATTTGAACCCCCCCCCCCTGGTTGAATACGAATCTCATATACAGATTCATGATTATGTCCCTCCGCCGGGGTCCATTTGCCCTGAATTTGCCGCCCGCGTGCGCCGCACGCCTTGCACGCCCGGTTACGGCGCCCCTGTATATAAGGGGATAATAATACAACGGGTTTGAGAAACTCATTATAATAGAAACAGTATTTTTAGACAGTGAAATAAAAGTGCAAGATATTATGTTATTCATTAATTATTTATTAATTATTTCCAACGACAGAATTAACGTAATATTGCATTTCTAGGAATAAGTATTTGAAAATCCCCATCTATAACTAAAATTTTAATAGTCAACTGTCGCTTAAATAATCAAACGCTAACGCACGCTAACACACTCATACCCCCGCAGTAGGTTACTAGGTACCTGTGTCGCGGGTGGCATGGACTACACATAAACACATCACAATTACACCCATGACCCGAGTACAAATATTCATCTGCCACATAAATATCTGCCCCGGCCGGGAATCGAACCCGGGACCCCTCGCGTCGCAGGCAGGGTCGCTACCAACTAGGCTACAGGGTCAAAGATGCAAATTTTAAATATTGTAAGTAAATCAAAACCAAAGATTAGTTATTTTAGTATTTTATTGGCACGGTGCGCGATGACAGCGCCAACTAGCGGTTGCAATTACAGTGGACTTTGAAATATCAAATAGCTTACTATCATTACGAAAAATAATAAACAAACAATTACTTATTTCCAATTATATCGTAATATCGTAATTAATTAGGGTCCTCCCACTTCCTACTTTGAACCTATTTATATACTACTTATATGTTAATAAATTATATAGGTATAAATAACATCTTAAATGTTAATATAATATAAAATGTTTACGAGACGGTATAGTGCCATCTAGTGACAACTCGTTTGAACTACTTTGAACATCGATTAAGTTAGTAAACATTGTAGTTGCTAAGTATTCTCTAGATGGCGTCACTTACTTGGCGACCTTAAAACAAGACATTTTTCAAAAATTATTTTTATGGGGTCCCCATACAAGCAACCATTAAAATCTAAATAATAATAATTAGTAGGTATTAATATTATTAGTTTTAGTAGGTATTAATTAGTAGTATTGATGGTAAATATTTTTTTAATTTAATTGATGTCCAACGCCATCTGTTGTTAGATATATGATATATAATTCTGATTACAGTCAGTGACTACGTTAGCCAAATAGCCCTTTTTTAGATATCCATAAAATCTTTAGTATCAGAGCTATTTAATTGAAACTTTGTGCGTTTAATTAGTCTATCACTGTCATCATATCCTGAGAATTTGAGCGATCGGGTATATCGTAAACCGAAGTTATGAGGGTTCAAAAATACGACGAAGCACTTCGAGAAAAGGTAGGTAGTGCCCGCCGAGTGCTTCGCAGGTCTTGGCCAGGGGGCACTACTGTGCCCCCAGATGTGAAAACCATAACTACCGTGCAATAAGTCAATCAGCTCAATATCGTTAATTGATAATCAATATCTGAATAACTTAAGCTTTTACGATCAAGTTTGTTCCAAATACGTCTCTGGTACTCTCTGCATCTTGTTACTTTGTCTAGTTGGTTCTCGTCAGTAGTGTGGCCTGTCACTTAAATATGGCGCATGTTATTAGTGGCATTACAACTGGTAATGACGCATCTAGAAGCGTTTGCCGGGAAGTCGGGTTTTACGGTATTCTCAGATATTTAGGTGAGTGACTTCGATTAGATGTTATTGCCATGTATTGAGCTTTCTCTTTGATCATCTATTCTTCCAATGTTACACTGTTGAAGATTATTTATTACATTCAACTACCTAATTTGAATGAAATTATGCTCATGTCGACATTGTCTTTGCTAGAGCAGCATTGTCCGTTTTGTAAGGAGCCGAAAGGAGAACAACTGGAGCGAACAGCTTGTTCAATACCCTCAAATAATCTTGCATATTTTAATACATCCATTTCATATTTAAAAATCTAGTTACATCATATAATTTAAAATATTAAACGACTAAAATAGATACTATGTGTGCTCGGTGCGCAAGACGACTATATTTCATTATTCCCATCATTTTCCGCAAAAACGGAATATGTACAATGTGGTAACAATATCCTCGATCTAAAAAGCGATGTCTCATGCATGTTCATATTCCAGGCCCAAGGTCCTTAAGAAAGTTGCTGGTCTCCTTTCAGGCTTTATGGTGCGTACAGACTATATAACAAAACATGTTATAAAACACAGTTACTGTTATATAACATATTTTATAAATGTGGACGATATGTCTTACAAAAACCCATTGTGTCTTGTTATAAATGTTTCATTGTTAGACAACAATGTTAGATAGTGTGGACGTGTTATAAAACAGAAGTTATATAACATGTTACATAATCTGTACGCATCCTTAAATGTTTCATTAAATAGTTTGTCGGATGGATGGTTACGAGTTACGAAAGACAGTTATCGTAAGCCAATTTTTTTTTACTTTAGGTATTAATATTTTTAACAGACTTAAAAAAGGAGGTTCAATGTTTTAGAGAGAATTGCACAGTTTTTGGATATTATGTTCGTCTAAAACAGCTTCTAAACACGTGTGCCAAATTTCATAAGTGTTGTATGTTTGTATACTTGTATGTGTGTATGTTTATAAATGTATGCTTGTGCACCTAGAACTCAAAAACTATAAGTCGGATTGAAATTATTGCTTTTTACAAAAAAATAACCGACTTCAACCTTGATAAGCAGAGATAACTCAAAAACTACTCGCTAGATGGCGCTCAATTCAACATGAAGTTCTCGTTACTACAAATTAATCAAGCCCAAACACTAGATAACTGCAGTGAATCTTTGAGGAGTTCCCTCGACTGTCTTTCGGCTTCATCAGATCGACTCCAGACCTTCATGAAATGGTAGCGTTTTAATGTACAATTTTCGAAAGTTCCCCTCGATTTCTCTGAGATGCCATCATCAGATCCTGGTGTCCTTATCAGCGGACCCCACAGCGCATTTACTTTACAACAAAAAAAGAATTATCGAAATCGGCCCATAAACGACGAAAAAATCGCTGAACACACATAAAAAAAGCATATATACGGTCTAATTGAGAACCTCCTTCTTTTTTGAAGTCGGTTAATGATTTCTTTTTAGTTGTGTTGGGTATGTTCCAACTTAGGGATCAGTGCAACTCTTATCAAAATTAGTTCAGTAGTTTTTGTATTCGAAGCGTAGCACTTCACAACTAGTCCTTTATAAATTTAAACGACAACTTACGGGTTATATTACTATTGAGTTATCTCTACATATAGATTTCAAAGTCTGTTATTTATTAATCCATACTAATATTATAAATGTGAAAGTGTGTTTGTTTGTTTATGACTCTTTCACGTCGCAACATGGCTATTATATGATATAATTTATGTGTGTAGAGATAGTTGGGAGGGTGGAGAGTGACGTAGGCTACTTTTTACCGCGGAAAAACATCTCATTCCCACGGGAAGATCGATGTTTTGTTAGTTGCTACTGTTGCTAGATATTTAGTTCCGGATGCTGTTAATAGATGGCGTTAGTAAAATTCATTTGCAAGTTCTGAATCACGCTATCAAATACTACATGTATCGTTAATTTACTTAAGTCATAGGTAAATGTTATAACTTATGTTCCATTCCAGTACAACATATAGCCTACTTTTTATCTCGAGAATCCTACGGGAGCGGGACCTACGCGGCTGTTACCTATGGGTCCCGAAGCGAAGCGCGGGCGGTTCTCTAGTTATTAATAAAATTATTAATGACTAGTAAACGACAAAGTTAGTGAATCTAATTACAATATAATATCGATTAAGAATATGTTTTAAATATGTCGATGTTTCTGAGATAATAACAACTGGCGCTCAAAACATTTGGATACAATTTCATAAGTATGCGGTGGCCGGTATTACGATTTACTTGTTTCGATCTGTTTGGGGTCCATGTCGGTATCTGGTCCGACCGAAATCCGGTTGCTTGACGTAAGTTATTCCAGTACTTGCGGCGAACACATTGATTGTACGATTAACGCTGAATTATGGTCCCCGTTGAGTCGTTGAGCAGTGCGGTCTACCGCAGCGACTTGCCTTTGCGGCTCATGCGTGATCAAAGCATGGCCGAAAAGTAAAATTACGATTTATTAAAATGCAATGATGTTACATGTAAAAGAAATACGAGTGTGCTTTAGACGGGTTCTGTTCTATTGGTCAAACTCACTGTCAGTCACGTTTCAGATCTGACAAATTGGCTGTCGGTCATGTCATAGTTATGTCAAGTCCTTTTTTCGTTGAAATATATTGTTAGTCAAATTCCATGTTCGTCAAGTCTTCCATTGGTCTCTCCTCTCGTCTCCACTAAAGCACCACTCCTCTACTCAAAAGCACCGCTTCTCTCTATAGCACCTCTCCACTCCACATTTCGCTTCACCAATTCGCCAAACGTCACGTCGCCTTCTCTCGGCAAATCTCATCTCACCACTTGCTCCTGATATTGCTTGTAGTTTTAGCAGAGGCATTAATACCTTCGTAATATTTATAAATTAATGTCACCGGAGCGGATCCAAAAGTGCAATGTGCGTTATATGAATGTCTTTAAGGCAGCCTTATCTTTAACCATTGAGATACTATGTACTAAAGTACCTTTGATTTTACCGGCGTGTTCGTAGCAGATAGTCTATGAACTCGTACGCTAATTGCTCATAGCACCACTAAGCACTATAGCACTATTAGTTTAATTTGCCCGGCGGTAATGTGTAAACTTACGGATTTTAGGCTACGTATGGACCATTTGGTAGAGACGTCTGCTTAGACGACATTAAAAATGTCTTGAATAATTGCAACTTCTTCGAATACCACCAGCGCGCATGTTGATTGATGATAATTATTGATTACTGGGCTTCGTTAAATTGTAAAGAAATAAGATACTTTATGTGGATTGGTACGAGTATATTACATTAAAAAATAGGTATCTTTGGTCGTATTACTTACATTGACAGATTGGTATTGATCACACAATTTATAAGCCAATTACTGCTTGGAGCATTTTAACATAGAAATATATTCAGTGTTATGCCGCGGGTAAATGTCGATAATAAAGCTTGAGAGTTATTCCATTGTAAGTATCACAATCAAAATTTTATGGGTTAAATATACTCGACAACAGACGTCAGTTTCGAATGGCACGAATAAGATCATTTCATTGTGCTCTTGCGAAAGAACATTAGAATCAATATTGAACTATTAATATACGTTGCGAAGCGAGCTAAACTAAGTTAATCCCATGAAATAATGTATTACTTCCAATACATTTTGCAATATAATCGTTAACATAATAGGATTGTAGGTTGTAGGTACTAAAAGTTATAAATTTTTCTATAGTTTAAACATCAGCAACTAATAGCTCGTGGTGTGACACTCTGATTAACCCTTATGTGAGTGACGAGGTACTCGGGTACCTTTAGCATTTTTAAATTGAAAGAAAATAATGTTTTACGCTCTGTAAGTAGCTGTGATTTTGTGAGAGCTCTTAACTATTCATAAATCGTTTATTTTTCAATGTTTTAACCTAGTTAATTATTTACAATGTTTTGTGGAAACCAAAACATATTTAAAACTCACAGTAGAGTGACAAGGTACCCGGGTACCTCTTTGTGTTTTGTATGAAAATGAAAAAAGTATTTATAATTTCGTACAAAAATGAAATAATAAACATTTATTATGGTGTTTTATTTCTATAAAAATTACAAATTCTTTGTTTATGCAGAATTAGCACAGCTCTCGAAGTAGGTGTTACATGTGGGGCGAGTTACTGCATGTTCATCACAAACTGGTTTTCGGCAGTTAGTGCTAGCTTTTCGTGTTTTTCTTTGCTTGCGTTTGAGTTCTCTGCATAAGTAGCAACTTCCGATGACTGCAATACTCCCTGTAAAATCTCGTTTAGTCTGATTTATAGAAGTTGTAGATCCAGACGGAATCGAAAGTTTTAGTTCTTGGCCAAGCACATCCTGCATTGCAGACTTCACGTGTAATTTTGATGTCACAATATTTTTTTTGATCTTTCTTCTATATTTTTACCCCACAGTTGTACACTCAATGATTTCAAAAACTTTCTGCGTCTGTCACTCGAGACAAATTGTAGGTTTTGTTCCATGTAAATGATATATGCTGCCAACGCTGAAATGTCAATGATATTGTAAAAAAGTGCTAAAGGCCACCGATTTCTTCTGCGTTTTACGGTATATTCTGCGAAAAGCTTATCCATATTCCCTCTTCAAACAAAGGAATATACTCATGTTCATTATCAGAAGCAACAAACTCACCTTCATCACTAGAAGATTCTGCTAATATCGCGAAATATCTTCGAAAACGTGATCTTTGTTTAGAAGTACTCGCATTCATCATGAAATAATTATAAACTCACAAAATAGAAGTAAGCTCGTACGATACAAACAAAGTAATTACAATCAAGTGTCAATTTCAAGCACGATGCATTGAATGGATTCGGTGTTTCTTGCGTGCCGATAACCATGTACCCCACTCCACCCCTGCCCCGCTTTAAACACCACAGATCGTCAACAGTTTAGCTTAACGAAAATAATAACATTCCAAGTGTGAGTAACGTTAAAACAGAATTTGATTGTTTACATTACGCATAAACTGTATGAAGGTACCCAGGTACCTCGTCACTCTGATAAAGGTGTTTTATTTGTCACTCACATAAGGGTTAAATAACGAATATAAGATTAATAAGTCGGTACTTTATCAATTGATTGTTTTTACATAAAAAATATTGTCCTAACAATTTTATGAAGATCTTTTTATGAAGGTTCAATATAAAAAAACGACTTATCGATGAGTAATCTGTTATTATCGTTAAGGGCACTATTTCATCTGACATGATGTCGAAGACACTAAACAGTGGTTCTGGTACCTTCTCAGATAGATTTAAGATGTTTGAGTAAACCGATCATGAAACCTGAAGAATTTCAACGGTTGAGTACACAGTAACCGAAGTCAATTTACATTTGTTGTGTTATGAACAAAACAAATGCGTTTAGTGGGTCACATAGAAACGGTCGATGCCGTAAGACACCTGCTAAGTAATAAAGTGGGGCCGTAAAAGTGTACGGCGCGTAGGCGTCTGTACCGACGGATATACATCGTTTGGTCAGCGACTCTTTTCCTTTGGCTAAATTTAACAAAGTGCGCCTGATCGTTTCGCGATGAGACTTGTTAACCTATTCGTATAGGAGCTGATTGGTTAGCATATTATTAATGTTACACTGAATACCTAAGATATTTACAAGTACTAAATAATATCAAGCCGTTTCTTTGATTAACGCGAAAAAAATTTTAGACAGACCGTATAAGAATAAAAATTACATCAAGAAGAAGAATATATTGCATCGATAAAATATCACAATGATTGTTTTCTATGGGTATTGTTATTGTTACTTAGACAGAAAAATAGGTTTTATCATATTGTTACGTGTCAGGAGTACCTACTGGGTTCGAGAAAATGCCAAAATGTACCACAAAGACTTTATTGTACTCGTAGATACACAATTACACACTGTACACAGTACACACCAAAACACTCTACACGTAAGTACTCGTAAACACACTCGTCGAACACTGTATCACTCGTAGAAATCACTTCACTTCTCACTGGTATCGCTCGTAGGTATTGCTGGTATCTTCCTGGGCCCCAATTCTGCTAATTTATAACGCTTCAATAGTGTCTCGATTGAATTGTTTGCCACATTTTGTATTCAAAATTGAAGAGTTTGACACATTTTTGGCACATTTCGTATACAGAATTGAATAGATCGACACATTTTGGTACGTTCTGTGTACAAATTTAAATAGTTTTCGACGCTATTTCGGCACATTCCGTATATAAAATGTGGCAGACTATTCAATCGAGATACTATTGAAGCGTTATAAATTAGCAGAATTGGGGCCCTGGTTTCGCTTCCGAAACTAGAATGTCCGCCGTTTACTGAGTGCCCCTTTTTATACCACTCACGCACCATTCATGGCAATCGAGAATATTCCCGCTAAGTCCGGACCCGCGTCGAATAAAGTTCGAGTATGTTCCTTGCAACCGACTTTCGCCCGTATGACTATTGCCGTGAGGTCAAAGCGTCATGCGTACTTTCGAGATAGGCACGCGCGCTATTGTTCTATTGTCCGCCTGGCATGTTTATGGCCCCTATTGTTTATTGTTTAGCGAGTAGATACGCCAGGGCTGTCACAATATTATGCAAACTTGCAGCGCTATCAAAGGATTACATTTTCATTATAATTATTATTTGTTATTCCTGAGTTTTTCCAAAAGTAAATGCATAGACTACCTGGTTCCCTAGATGGTAATTAAATAGATTACACTACGTTAATATTCTTAGCCTACCCATATTCAGATTTTACCTTTTGTGATATATTCCTTGCTATTTATGTTAATATATCTTGAACAAACAACGTAGATAATCTATGTGAGTAAACAATTTAAATAAGATTTAGATTAGATATTATATATAGATATGCCATAGAGTAGAGAATGACTATGTAGGTACATAATAATATTGCAAAATTCTCTTTCACTAAAGAAACGCATGTGTCATGTGATTATTGGAAACAGTAAGTAGGAACCATTATTTTTGTTTTCTACGTGTAATAGTAATTTCGTTTAAATGACGTCACCTATACGTACTAATTTACTGTTACGCATTTAAGTAGTAAAAACTCTGAAATAAAATTTTGCAAGCGTTTGAGCTTAAAGTTTCAACATTCGCATTCTACGTATGCAAAAACGATCCCCCTTATTAAATTTAACACACACCTGTAATGTCACGACTTTAATGATAGTAATAATGTAGCAGGTGCGGTAAAATTGGTATAAGTTTAGGGGACTAAGTTATTTTAAAAAGGAAATTTGAGCTTAAGAATTAATACTGTATTTTTCCTTCCATCTTCCTTGGGTCGCTTTTTTTTAAGTGATGTAATGAGTTATGAGCGACGGTGATGGGTAACAGGTGATGACCACTTTAACTATATCAGACGGTTCGTTTGTTCGTTTGTCGTCTATTTACAATAGGAGATCAAAATATACACTGCATTAAATTAAAACAGTCAAATAACGATGGACACATTGATTTCGACGATCAACCAATTAATAAAGTTCATATCGTGGAATCTTCTGAGAAACAAAATTATCGTAATTAAGCTATTACTTTCAATTGAACAATTTATCGGGCAATCACTTGAATGTCGAAGGACTTTAAATAATCGGTGTTAATAAAGTTTGTGCAACACTAGTGTGGGAGAGTAACACAGGCGGTTACTACGCGCTACTTCCGACTAGTGATGTAACCAATATAACAATTCGTCAATTAATTTGTGATATGGTGTCTATTAATTAATGATTTTGTTAATTATGATAATTACTAAACATCTCTGTGTATAATACCGATGGCATAGATGGCATCAAAAACAATAACAATAGGTAGAGAAATCCACACGTTAGCATGAAGTAAAAATCAAGAGAATGAAGTTTTATTATGTGCGCTGTAGTCGATGCAGTCAATATATTGCCTATTTTAATATTTTTTAGTACAGATAAATGAAACCTTCTATATATTTTACATTAATTGGTGATAATCCTTATGTCTAAGTTTTTAAATTACCTGATATGGTACGGTATACAATGTGTCTGGTCACCAGTGTCGGAGACACGCTCACGGCATTACCCGAAATCTGGAGTCTATTGTTTTACATTTGTTATTAATTTAGGTGTTTATGGGCCATATTCAAACTCTCACAACTTCTAAACTACCCTACCCTACCCTACCCCTACCCTGCCTAACCCTACTTATGGCTTTGATGTAACATTTATGATTAAGGTTACATCCTGTATTCTTGTATTACAAGACAACAAAAAAAAAGGTAGTTTGACGGGTTAGTTTTCATGTAAAAGGTACTAAACTGAAAATAATCAATGAAAAAATATTAAATTTTGTTTTTAAAATCCTTTTTTGTTTTTATGAAAAAGATATTAAATAAAACGTATCATCGGTTGATTACCTACTTTATTAGCTTTCAAATGAGATATCTTTCGGCCTCCTAAGACGTCTACATCGATAGCAATGAATAAATCAGTACAGGCGCCCGAGCTTTGAAGTTAAAAAAACAAAATGGCTGCCACTTTGTCATGAAGAGAGCAAGAGAAAATTTGAATAGTGATTTGTCGATAAAAAATGCCATATTTCATCCCCCTAATGTCTCCGACACTGGTGACCAGACACATTGTATATTATAATATCGGGTACACCGTACACCTGATATGATCTATGAAAGTGAGAGTAGCCATGAAACTTGCTAGTTTAGGAAAATCACCAGCTGTATCATAATATCTTAAGCTTTCTTCCAAAATGTTAATTAATATTTTCACTTAATTTCATGGAGTTATTATGCTAAGTGACAAAATAATTTTATGTGATCAACGTAGGAAGCTCTATTTAACCTACTTAAATTATATTTTCATTCTTGAAGTCTACGAGTATATTTTGGACTGAATATCAAATATTACAGTACAATATTTTAGAATCAACATGAATCCGTTCCGAAGTACCTACTCTTGTCGTTTGTATGATAGGAACAAATCCTAATGATACAAATACATAGTACAGCATTCGCCGAGGTTTATGTAGGTTAATTAAACTAGTACCAACCATAATATTTCGTGTACTATTATAGCCTAGTAATGGTATTCGTGTACATAATAGATTCGGAACATGTTCCGACACCACTATCGGAGTGCGTTATGTTAAATTCGTGTAGGTGAAACCAATTTGTCCGTGACAGAGATCGCGTAACGCGGAATGTTGCCTGCTAATAGGTATCTTATTAATCAAATAATACATAACCAACGCGAACTGCGTTTTGTATAAGTAGGTATATTGCGATTGTTTTTTTTTTATTGAATTAAGGTAGCAAACGAGCATGCAGCACCACCCTTCCGCTGCCGCCCATGGCAATTGTGACCGACTTAGAACAAGACCCAATTAAGGGACTAGGGTGGTTAGTCCAATTAGTAGATGGTGTTAGAATGTTAGTTGGTTAGTTTGTTAATAAGTGTGAGGACAGGGACTGTTAGTGATAGTTAGTCCTGTTAGTTAATATTAGTATTGTCCAGTTAGTAATGATTAGTGTGAGTCTTGTTCCAATTCGGTCACAGATGCGTTGCCACCCCTGAGGACTGAGATGGTCGCCTCTAAAAAAGTGAACCGGCTCCACACCTTCCTATCCGGAATACAATTGCTCTTAAAAACAATTTTTATGACGGTAGGAATGGTACTGAGTACCTTGGCGGGCGGTGGTACTACCCCGGGCGAACTCTAGGCTCTACCACCTGTAAAGGGGTATTGTACTGTATTGTACTAGGTATCTACTGGCTTTTTTATAATAAGCTTGTACGTACCGCCTTATTCATACTTGGAAATACGTTTGATATTGAAGATGAGTTTCTTTCGCTGTTTTTTCTGTATAAATGAACCTGTTCGAAATAATAAAAGAACTAAAAAGTACGCATATTGATACTTGTACAATAACAAAATTCTTGATAATTTATTTAAAGGTTGCCCGTGACATGTGTATACGCCATTTATGATGTACCTCCCTGTATATTTGTTGTTAATACACGTGTATGACGATTAAGCCGAGGAATAAACCTCTTCCACTTTGAGAAGATTCGAGGAAATCATTTAATTCCTTATTGTAGAGAGTCAGCGCTCATACAAAGGTCCTGAATGTATTAGCTTAGAATAATTACAATTGTTATTGTTGCTTAATTTTTTTCTAAATAACAAAGAGATTGGCAAAATTAATTATCGACTCTGATTTTATTAATATCCACGGAAAAGATTTGCTTATGGCAATAGCAGTTTCATTCATTTCCTAACAGTAATAGGTGTAGTTGTAACTTGTGCATGCAATGGTTTTAATATTCTTATGTCGTGTTAGACTATTTATGTTGTTTCCGCGTTAAACTTTGTTAGGTATGTGATTAAGTACTACGTTAAGTTGTAACTTAATCAATGTGCGCTTGAGCCTTTAGCACTGATTATGATACAGGGGCCTGACACGAAGTAACCATTAGAAGTCGCAGCATTTTCTAATCGCATCCACGAAACCATTGCTTCCTCAGTGAAGAAGCTTTCTATGAAGTGTTTAACTGTAGTACAAATGAACGTCATTACTAGGTTTCGTGTAATTTACCAGAACTATTAGGTAGATTCGTAAAATAGGCGCTTATGTACCACCACTGTGTAGTGAGATGTAAATAAGAAATTGAGCATTTAGGACTTCGTTCATTCTTAAGTCGAAGTCAGCTTAAAAAGTAAGAAGTTAGGCGTATTTTTCAAAAAGTCTACATCCTTTGTGGAAGTTTTTATATCCGACAGTTACGAGATTTGCCTATATCTTGATAACCCTTGCTTAGCTTCAGGAAACCAGTCCTTCAGTAACCGGAAATTGTTACGTGTAGTTAAGCCTTAAACTGACAACTGTTTTTGTTTATGAAATTATGAACCAAGTAAAATGAAACAAACGCTATTTGTTAAGTAAAGCTTACCATAATAATTATGTTACTCAAGAACACACCTAAATCTGTAAGCCGTTTCTGAGATTTGATGAAACAATAAGTTAATTGATTCAGGCGTTACTTTGCGGAACTCCATTATTACAGATTAGATGTTAATCTACTTTGCAACAATCCGCGAGCAAACTCGTATGTATGATGGTGTATACTTTCTTTGTTCGTTGCATGTTCCTATGTGGGAGGGAGGGAGGTGCTACTTGCATGAAAGTATACACCATCATACATACGAGTTTGCTCGCGGATTGTTGCAAAGTAGATTAACATCTAATCTGAAACAATAAGTATTACAGACAAACAGACAAAAATTCTGAAAATCATTGTTTTCGGTTCTACAGTCCGTGTGACAGTTTATATCATAAATATAATGTCATGTAAGTATACCGATCAGTAGTTTTATTTAAATGTATTGCAGATTTATTTTGTGGGAAATCTTGTAAGCGAAAGAAGGATGTTCTAAGCTAAAGGTTATTTCTATTTACATATTTTATGTTATTTTTAGGAGCCAGCAATTAAGTATTATGAAATACTTTATTTTTAGGCTCAATAAGGTTGTTCATTATCATAACGATCCAAGCAAATAAAACGCTTCCATATTCATAAGTATACATCGCCGAAGTTATCGATGCAAATGGGATGAAAAATGAACAAACATTTATAAATGACACAATATGTCACAACGTCCACACTTATAAAATTTTATCAAATTTCGTCTTCTTTGGATTATTTTTACATGGCCATCATAGGTCGCGAAGTTTCAAGGTCTCGACAACCTTCGTCCTGTCGCATTCCGTGAATAATCTTAGGCACAACTCACACAACGCTATTTATTAGCTACGCGACTGCGATACAATCCCAAAATTCTATGTATCTGATACTTTTGACTGACAGGAGTCGCATCGTAGACGCCTATAAGGTAGGTACAATTCAGACCAACCGGCCCGCACCGGGCCGGGCCGGGCGGCATTTTACAATGCGGTAAAGAACATTGAAATCTATCAACAGTAATTACAGTTCATATTTGCGTGCAACGCATAGTTTTCTCGGTCGCGCGACGCGTCGCGACGGCCGACCGGCTCCGTACGGCTGTCGCGACGGCCGACCGGCTCCGACCGGCTCCGTTCCGATGCGGGCCGATGCGAGCCGGTTGGTCTGAATCGTACCTAAAGCTAAGCGTCCACAGGTCGGTATCGTACGCATCGGACGCATCGCATTAAACGGATCGTAGTATTCTTTGTATAGAAAATCATACAAGTGCGTCCACTGATCCGCAACGTACGGATCGTACTTTCTATACAAATGCGATACTGCGATGCGTCCGATGCGTACGATACCGATCTGTGGACGCTTAGCTTTACAACGGCGTGTCCGCAACTCCGCAGATAGAAAATAAAATCCTCATTTTGTTGGTTTCTCTGAATAACTTTAAAGATTTAATGTTGATTGAAAAAAAACTTTTAAAATTGATGTGATTTTTAATTATAGTTATTAATCAATAGTAATTATGTTTTTGTGGTTGTATTATTGTTTTTACTTATGATATACTTAATTTAATACAAGTACAAAAAATGTAAAACTTAATTTACGACGTGTCTTGGTGATCCTGGCCGGTTAGGTTTGCAAAACAGATTCATAAATGGGAGAGACATGACATAATGAAACTGTTTTTTTTTTATTAACTCTATCCTTATCTTGTACGATTATATACGACATTTTCAAGATAATTGTATCGTTATGAAATAAAATGAGAACAGCATGTTAGTTGCAAGCAAATAAATACGCAACGTTAGAGATAACTCAAAAAATACTCGCCAGATGGCGTTCAAAATATGGGACAAGCTTTCGACTAACAAAATCGAAATACCCACTAAAAAGTTATGATGTAAGCCAAAAAATACAAGATGAAAACAAACAATAAATGTGATTGTGATTCTCTTGTTCCAGGCGAAATCCGAGGAGCAGCTAGCATGCGAGAAGGAATGGCTGCAGACGGGCCACATGTGGCTGGCGCACCGCGGCGGGTTCACGGCCGTGGTGCGGGAGGGGGACGCCGACGCCGGGCGCGCCCGCGTGCGCGTGCTGCACACCGGGGAGCTGCTCACGGTGGACGAGGATGACTTGGAGAAGGTGGGTGTTGGAGGGTTTGTTCCTAGTTCTCTTCGGTATCTTGACAATTCATCATCATCGTTGGGGGTTCACGGCCGTGGTGCGGGAGAGCGACGCGGACGCCGGGCGCGCCCGCGTGCGCGTGCTGCACACCGGGGAGCTGCTCACGGTGGACGAGGATGACTTGGAGAAGGTGGGTGTTGGAGGGTTTGTTCCTAGTTCTCTTCGGTATCTTGACAATTCATCATCATCGTTGGGGGTTCACGGCCGTGGTGCGGGAGAGCGACGCGGACGCCGGGCGCGCCCGCGTGCGCGTGCTGCACACCGGGGAGCTGCTCACGGTGGACGAGGATGACTTGGAGAAGGTGGGTGTTGGAGGGTTTGCTCCTAGTTCTCTTCGGTATCTTGACAATTTATCATCATCGTTGGGGGTTCACGGCCGTGGTGCGGGAGAGCGACGCGGACGCCGGGCGCGCCCGCGTGCGCGTGCTGCACACCGGGGAGCTGCTCACGGTGGACGAGGATGACTTGGAGAAGGTGGGTGTTGGAGGGTTTGCTCCTAGTTCTCTTCGGTATCTTGACAATTCATCATCATCGTTGGGGGTTCACGGCCGTGGTGCGGGAGGGGGACGCCGACGCCGGGTGCGCCCGGGTGCGCGTGCTGCACACCGGGGAGCTGCTCACGGTGGACTAGGGTGACTTGGAGAACGTGCGTGTTGGAGGGTTTGGTTTTTGGAATCGTGACAATTCATCATCATGATCGTGGCGGGTTCAATGCCGTGGTGCGAGAGGGGAACGCCGACGCCGGGCGCGCCCGCGTGCGCGTGCTGCACACCGGGGAGCTGCTCACGGTGGACGAGGACGACTTGGAGAAGGTGGGTGTTGGAGGGTTTGGTGCTTGTTGGACTTGATGTCGTGACAATAAACTGTTATTTATGTTTGATATTATTGAGGATGATAAAGAGAGAATCGTGCTGAGTAGTGGGTCTTTAATGGGTTGCAGTGTTGTAGCTATTTAAATTTGGAAAATTTGCGACAGTCTGTTTGGCAACGTTATATCTGAAACATTTTGACATTTGGAGATTGGATACGGTAGGAAGAGATTGGATACTATATTTAGGGTGCGGTTCCACTGAGGCGGAGCGGAGCGGAGCTGTGCGCGATTCACCAATCACATGCCTTGAAAATCACGCGAGGCACAATGAGCGGAGATTTCAAGCCAAGTGATTGGTGAATCGCGCACAGCTCCGCTCCGCTCCGCCTCAGTGGAACCGCACCCTAAATAATAGTATCGCTTTAAACGAGGGTCTCTGTGTGAAAAAGCCTGTATTATTTATGTCTTTTGCGACACGGGGAATCCCAGAACGCTAACACACTCAGTGTTACCGCAATCAATGATCGGGTCACAGGCAAGAATAATTACAGAGTTTTGACAGACCACACCCCGTCACATAAAGCCAAATGTTTGACAGTAATCGTTTTCGCAGGCGAACCCTCCGCAACTGGAGCGCTGCGAGGACATCGCGTCGCTGCGCTGCCTGAACGAGTGCGGCGCGCTGCACGTGCTGCGCTCGCGGTACGCTGCCGGCCTGCCGCACGCGCGCGCCGGCCATGCGCTGCTCGTCATGGGCCCGCCGCGACGGGCCGCTCCCATTTATACTGAGAAGGTAAGACGCACCCTCCCCAACTGGAGCGCTGCGAGGACATCGCGTGTAATAACAAAAGTATAATTAACATATTTGGCTGGATGTGTTAAATTTCGTTCCAGGATATTTTGCATGAGTAAATAATCTTCAGAATCTATACCTATTTTAGTCTATTGTCATTGTTTCCAGGTGGCAGCAATGTTCCGTGGGTGTCGCGCGGACGATATGCCGCCGCACATCTTTGCCGCGGCGCAGTCCGCTCACCGCTGCATGCTGGCCTCGCGCCGGGACCGGGCCATCGTGTTCCTTGGAAGGTAAACAAATAACGCTACATAATATGCAAAGCCCTACACTAGGATTCACTGTGTCGTGGATGCCATGGACCCATGGACAACATACTAGACAAGGACACACACCAAGAGCGAGAATGGAAATTTAAACTCATCATCACTCTTTCCGACTTGCTGGGAAACGCACCAGGACCCTCAATACAGCGATCCGGCGTGTTCATTTGCGCTATTGGGACTGTCGAAGTTATGTTTCCACTGATCTATCCATTTGTTTTCATGTCGTTTGGTAAGCTGGCTTCGTGCTCGTTCATGTACAGTACCTCGTATACTCCTATAAAGTGACTGCAATACAATGCAATCCCTGTTTGATAGATACGTGATCTAAGAGCAAAATTAAAAGCGTGACTCGGACTACCCCAATCGTCAGAACCTACACGTTAGTTAGATAGATAAATGGTTTGTTTCCTCATTACACCGTGTAGCATTACATAAAAATTATTGTGATGGAAGTAGCATATGGGCACGCGAAATAAAAATATTATAAGTCGTTATTGTGATCACGTTTTGGCAAAACCCACCGTGCGTTGTAAATTAAGAATTTATTACAATACTTGGGTGTATTTTTTATCAGTATTACAATAAAGATTTATAAGATTATTACAGTAATAATAGTTCAATGTTAATTCTGTTTGAGATTATCTTTAAAGAGCGAGATCGTAATCCGACAGAGGTTGTACCTACCGGATCGAGATTTTATTGATAAAATTCGTATGTCAGAACACGTAGGTATTGGCGTAAATCGCTGCTGAAGATCCTAATCAAAATTCCGAAATACACTTGCTATTGGCGTTCCTTACCTTGTCATAGACAATATATATTATTATATATATTATATTATTATATTATTTGTTTATTCGTTTTCTTATTTTTTGTATTTCCTGTAAGCCATAAACAAAGGTTTGTTGCCAGAAATATGATGCCTGAAAATAAATGACTAGCTACGGTGACTAGTGGTGACTAGGTACCACCCTCTTGAGTAAACCCTACAGGATACTCTGGACTGGAAGGCACTAGCAAGAATTATTGCTAAGTTACTGATGATCACTGTTATTGTTACACCGCATATTATAACTTAGCATTAAATCTAAAAACACAAAAAAGCGAAGCACGATGTTTCATGAAATTTTACGATTATTATTAGCGATCAACAATATAATTCCCGAGACTATCTGCTCAACCGGCCTTTTTAATCTGAAAAGTAATGTTGCGTTCAAACATCAAAAATCCACTTACGGCAATATCATCTATGTTCGGATAGCTCACAACATAATAAAACTCAACTTGGTAGACATACTTAATACACTACTCATTACCACACTATTAATGTCCACTTCAATAATCTAAATTTTTATTCGTTTAAAGATCCAGTTCGGAAAGTGAGACGACAACCTTGCACTTCAATTTAACGATCTCATTACCGTATATTAATATGTATGGTATCTTTATTTGCTGTTTTAAAGTGTATTAGTATAAAACCGGCGGAATACGCGTTTTCCTCTTGCGTGGCAATGTCATTCATCGTTTAAAGCTATGTAGACAGTTAGGATTTTATAGACTTACCTATCCGCTTCGTCCACTTTGGTAACTAAAGTTTCGTAACCAGTTACTCATTAAACTAGCGGCACGCTATGATGGCCGGTTTGACGTTTGTCCGCTCATGAAGTTCCGTATTAATTGATAACGACTTTGAAGGAAATAATTGTATTACTTTATTGACGATAGTGATGTGCAGAGATTCATAAATTTTATCGAATGTAGTTTTAGGTTTAGGACTCAAAATTTATTTATTAAATTGATTTCTAAAATGTATACAAGTGTAGAAAAATCAGTTTGCACCATTTAAGGGGTGAATGTACTTGTGAATATGAACAATTTTCACTATGTGGACAAACCTCTGAAATCGCAAAAAAATATCAGCTGTTTCATACAAAAGGTAAAATTTTTATTTTTATATGATATATACCACAACTCGGCATTTGGTTTTCTAAATTGAAATTTTTTAAAAATGGAATCTAATACGATCGTCACATAGGATCGCTGGCTAGCACAACTACTACCTCCGGCAAACTCGCGTCAATGCTCAATGCAAAACAAAGCAGTTTCGAATTGACGTTGCTTCGAAAAGTATAAACTGTCAGTGCAATGCGATTGTGATATAGTTTTGACCTGGCTTTGGATTTCAAATATTGATACTGCATTACTGTTGACCCTTGCTCGTTAATTTGGACTCTGTTCAAGCCCTTTGTTGTGGATTTCGTCGATATGACCGAACGTACGCAGAGAACTGTTCTAAATAGTCAGACACGTGAGTTCGTAATACGCCTTCGTAACTATTTCGATCGTGAAGCTCAAAATGGAGGGCCAATTTTACCTATAACGTCACTGGTTGAACGCGTAGCTGATGCGCTTAATATTGGACAACGAACTGTTAGACGGATAACTAAAGAAAAATATGGCGAGACTGGCACAGAAGAAAATAAACTTCACACACCAAAAAAGAGAAAACGAGCAAAACCAGTCGTAGGCATCGATAGCTTTGATGCCGATGCTATCCGAAGACATGTTTACGGCTACTATTTACAGAAGGAGTATCCAACAAGAAAAAAGTTGGTGCATTCACTGAAGGAAGCTGGATTATTCTTCGGTGGGGAAAGTTCTTTAACGAAGATTTTGAAGACCATTGGATTTCGATACAAAAAATGTAACAAACGCAAAATATTGATGGAAAGATTTGATATAGCGATGGCAAGGTATACTTTTTTACGGCAAGTGAAAGAAATCAAAAATTGGCAAAATGTTGTGTTCTTGGATGAAACATGGCTTAATGCTAACCATACTGTAGGCCGTTCTTGGAACGATGACACAGCAGCATCTACTTCCAAAGTTCCTGTAGGAAAAGGATCGCGACTTATAATTTGTCACGCCGGAACCATCAACGGGTTTGTCGAAGGTTCTCTCATGGCTTTTGCGTCAAAAACCACTGGAGACTATCATGAAGACATGAATGGAGAAAAGTTTACTGAATGGTTTACCTCAATGTTGTGTAGCCTCCCTGAACCATCTATTATAATTATGGACAACGCCCCATACCACTCGATGCAAATTGACAAGCCACCTGCCCAATCCCAAAAGAAAGCTGATATCGTCGCATGGCTTCGTAAAAATGGCGTAGATGCAAACATGAATATGTTAAAAGCGGAATTAGTACGTCTTTTAAAAGAAAACAAACCAACCAAGATCCGATAGGTCATTGACGAAATAGCATTAGAACATGGGCACAGAGTTATACGGTTACCGCCTTACCATTGTGAGTATAATGCGATTGAGTTGGTGTGGGCTCAAATTAAGGGATATGCTGCAAGACACAATACAGAACCCCCATTTACCACAAAAAAATGCTAAAATTATTAGAAGAAGCTTGTGAACATGTGACTAAAGGAGACTGGGAAAAGGTTGTGAATAGAACTGTTAAATTAATAAGGGAAGATTATGAAAGAGATGTGAAAATAGATAATATTATAGAAAACGAACATATAATTATTAATGTAGGTGATGATAGCAGTGACGACAGTGAAAATAGTAGTATGGACGAATCTGATTAATTATGGCCTTTTGTGGCACCTTTTTTGGTATCTTTTGTATTCATATGTTTCTTGTGTGCATATAAAGTATGTATATTCATTTTCATTCAAATATTCAGTTCGTTCAAATAAATTAAATAAACATTTACATTTTTGTTTTATTAAACCTATTTAATCAGGTACAAAAACAAAACTTAATTGTTTTTTGTTCGAGAATAAATTGACATTCCACATCACTGTTGTAATGTGTCAAACCGGCCATCATAGCGTGCCGCTAGTGTAGGTTATAAATTATTTAAGAGCACAATAGTAATTTTTTTTTATGGAATTAAGATAGCAAACGAGCATGCAGCACCACCCTTCCGCTGCCGCCCATAACAACTGTGACCGACCTAGAACTAGACTCAAAGGGACTAGGATGGTTAGTCTAGTTAGTAGACGGTGTTAGAATATTAGTTGGTTAGTTTGTTAATATGTGCGAGGACAGGGTATGTTAGTGATAATTAGTCCTGTTAGTTAATGTTAGTAATAATCCAGTTAGTTATTGTTAGTATGAGTCTTGTTCTAATTCGGTCACAGATGCGTTGCTACCCCTGAGGTCTGAGATGGTCGCCTCTAAAAAGTGTAACCGGCTCCACACCTTCCTATCCGGACCACAATTGTTCTTAAAATAATTATTACACGGTAGAAATGGTACTAAGTACCGTGGCGGGCGGTGGTACTTCCCCGGGTGAGCTCTAGGCCCTACCACCTTTCTCGTAATAACCTTTATGTTATTTATCAGAATGTCTTATTCTTTAACTGCTGTTTTATTCTAAGGTATTATAATAAAATTGGTTTGCCTGTGGTCCGATTAGTAGAACCACAGGCAAAAAAATGCCCATGGATCGATTAGTAGAAATTCGCGATCGGACCAGGGGCACGAAACGGTCGCGCATTGCTTAGGGATGTATCTTCTGTATTTGAAAAAACTTGCATTAATAGACAACTCATTATTTCAATATTTTTTTATCGCAATACAAAATAAATTAAAGGGATTATTGAATGCTGCTTGTTGTTTTACATCGTACAATTTTTAATCCTCGATTCTTATTACCAGGTCTGGTTCGGGCAAGACGTCGGCTATGCGTCACTGCGTGTGGTATCTGGCGAGTGCATACCCCGCGCAGGGGTCCAAACTGACCCCGGAGCGACTGGACGCCGCTCTCGACGTGTTACACGCTTGTGGATCTAGTCGGTATGTAACACTATAACGTATCCTGAAAATCTTTATAGACGGTATAAAGAGTCAATAGGGAATAGGATTCTTTTTATTAGTGTCCTTCTCTTGTAGTCAAATTTGGTTTCATTCCATAAATTGACTATTATTGAGCACGGGTTTCTTTACATAACTGAAGAGGGCAAACTGATGGAGAGGTCACTGCCTAATTCACGTTTCAAATTTTTTATGGCGCCCAAAGGCCTCCGACAGCTTAATTCAAATTCAAATTCAAATCTTTATTTCTTCGAAGTAGGGATTTACAAACTCATTTCGAAAGTCAAGTTACGCCATCGCTTCAACAAATCCCTACGGTGAGTGGTCTTGGAAGAAGAAGCGGCAACGATTGTTATCTAATAATAACAACCGGTATTGATGGCTAAGCGTGCACGGGCCGAAGAACGGAAACGTTTAAGATGTTTTTGCCATTAATGATCACCCATCCTATTACCGACCGCGTTCATTAGTTTTCAGATCTGTTGATGGCTCTCTCTGTCGGATCTTTGGCTATGAGAGCTACACATTCCCGCTTCATAGTCAAGAATTAACTTGTAATAAAAAAATATCTAAAGGCACGATTAGGGCTGTATCAACGGACGACATTATTGCTATTTAAGGCTATGAACTGAGATCGTATTTCAAGGTCAGCCAATGAGCCTTCATCGTAGAATAATAATTCTAATACTTGCTAATATGAACACCTCGTTGCAGAACTGGCTCGAACCCGCACGCGTCTCGCTTCGTGTCGCTGACGTCGCTGGACTTCGACGGCGGCGGCGCGCTCGTCTCCGCCTCCATACAAACGCTGCTGCCCGACCTCAGGCCTGACCAAACTCCCATACGGGCTTTGCATACGTGAGTACTTACTAGTAATTATGGAAGAGTGTGGTGATTCATTCTGTGTTGTATGCCGGGTAAATTTTTTTTTAGGATTAATTCCGAAAAATTGTCAGTGTGATTAACATTTGTTGCTTCCCATCTGTTTGGTCAATTTAGGACCATGTCTATTGAAGAGTAGTTCAATGTTCTGTCGGAGAAAACTTGCGAGGAAGCGGAGGCGTCCACTATACTTAGCATATTGAATTGCTAATCCCCACCAAAACCAATCTTATTATCTGTACTCACAAATCAATTTAGCTTAAAAGCAAAATTTTCTAAGGGCATTAACCGCCGTTTATCTTAAATGTACCTTAATCGGATTGGCGGAATGCTGGCATTTGCATACGATGCAATTATAACGAATTCCCAATCGAACGCGAACGGAGTATAGTTATGTTTGAACGAGTTGTACAAAACTTCGATAGTATTATACTGTTGAAGTAACACTTAAATACGCGATGTTTTCAGCCTATTCCACGGCTGCGACGGGCGCTTGCGTCGCGAGCTACTCCTCGACCAGGCGCCCGTGAACGCGCCTAACCCGTACCTGACGGCGGGCGACCGAGCGGACGCGCCCGCCGAGTTCGCCGCGCTGAAGGAGGCGCTGCAACTTCTCGCCGTCACCGAACACGAACAGATGGCCATGTGGAAGATACTCGCCGCTATATGCCATTTGGGATGGGCTGGCGTGGCTAGAGGTAAGGAGGATGATGCTCGTTAATGGAAAAAATATGTGGCTTGATTAGTTTAAGACTTTACGGTAATAGCCGTTTTTATAATAGGTCTTTTTCCTAAAAGGTCAATTTGCTTTTATAACCTTGTGATACGGAGATCTATAGTCAAGAAATCTATACGCATAAACACAGACTTAGAACAGAAATTTAAATTCATTATTCAAAGGAGAACTGCCATGGCCCATAGAAAATTTACCCAGGCCCGACAGTAATGAAAAGTACCTCAGTTTTTTTGTTATATTACATATAACAATAATATAGTAACAGTATTTTAAATAACAGTGGCTGACAACTATTTATAGCTATGTGACTTTACTCAGGCGAAATATTTGAAAACCATTTATTTTTCACTAAATAGCAATTGTCCATTTAGAATGACCCAAAGTTAACAAAAATAGGAAATATAGACAGTCACCAAACTTTTATCTCCAATTATAGCAATCAATATTATATTCCACTATCCGCGACGTGCGCCGTAGCGCAATTCCGTTTCCCCGGCGGACGCTTAAAAATTCCGCATCGTGAGTTCTTACCGCAATAGTCACGTATTATTATTTACTAGAACTTTAGGTCATGTGGAAAATCCAATCATTATTTTATTTTACAAGTTTTTTGTGCAAATAAATATCAAACATTTCTATTTAGCATGAAAAAATTCAAAAGTTTAAAGTGAAATATTTTGTTGTTAGCCACTTATTTCGAATATAAAAATAATAGATATTTGTTATACTCAACATAACAAAAAAACTGGGATATGTTTCTTTCATGTCGGGTCTGGGTCAAAAATGGCAGTTCTCCTTTCTGGGAATCGAACCCAAGATCCTTTGATGGACACTTCAATGCGGTATCCATGACAAGATAGGAGTCGTTAATTTAAGTCACTGTTTTAATTTTAATAACTTCAATGTGTATGATCTAAGCCTTTATTTAATTAGTAACTGTTATCGAGATACACAGTATGATCTGATTACCTTTCTTGCAAATTCCAATATAAACTGATAAATTTGTTACGTTGTACAGCGAACACGGGGTCGGGTCTAAAGTACCAGTTCGCGAGCACGACGTGCGCGGCGCGCGCCAGCCGGCTGCTGGGCGCGGCGCCGGACGAGCTCGCGCGCGCCGTGTTCGCGCCGCCCGCGCCCGCCTCGCCGCAGCCGCAGCCTACGCTACGGTCAGTAGCTATATTTACAATTTTATATTTATTTATACATGAGGTATGTCAGCGGCTTCGTTCGCGCGTGGCGGTTTATCCCGCGGGAATGCCGGATTAAAAGCGGCTTATATGTTACTTCATAATAGTGGAAGTCCCACAAAAATTGGCTCAGCCGTTCCGGAGATACAGCCGGACAAAAAAAAGACATAAAAAAAATAAAAAAATGTATTTGTGGTTCAGTATCGTGTAAATCACATGCACTTGGAAAAAGAAATTTCAGGCAGACACTTCAATTTAGTTTATATGTATAGATTTGGTAAAAGGATATTGTTTGTCTGTTCTGATGTTTTAATAAAGCAAAACGAATCGGTTGCAGGACTCCATCGCCGTCCAACGAGCGGGAGGCGCCGGGCGCGGACGCTCTCGACGCGTTCGTCACCGGACTGTTCAACGAGACCTTCAACATCGTCGCCGCGCTTGTCAACAGGTCAGTAAATGGAACGGAACAACTTATTGAACGATAACATACAATATTCATGATACCTATAATTCGTCTATTCTATTGTATGTTTAAGTAAAATAATTAAGTGATGAATTACGTTTCTTATGGCGCTCACTCACATTCGCGCGAGTACACGAACCCACAAGTTTAGGACGGACATTTGCGAATGATTTTGCGAAAATTTTAAGAACTTCATGGCTTCATGGTATTCCAAGCTGTGCAACGCACATAACCTAAATGACCAGAGTGACAAATCCACATTTCCACGGCACCCAGGAGCCTGTCGACATCAGCGCGGACATCAGCATCCATCCTGCTGCTGGACTCGCCGGGCGCCGACAACCCGATGTGCGCCGGCCAGCAGAGCGGCGCGCCGCTCTCCAAGCTGCTCTCCAACTACTTGCAGGTGGGTGTCAAGGAATGTGTAAGTCACTGGGGAAAACGCGGAGGGGGGTGGGATTTTGACAGCGCCAGACGTTAAGGCGCTGTTTAAATACCTATTGTCGTACAGTAAGGTCATTTTGACTAGGCTGATGTGAACTTCGTTTTCCGAGATATTTGCGCAGATACAGTAACTGACCAATCAAAACACGGCGGCCATGACTGTGTTTTGTGATGCGCTACTTCGTATTGGCTATGGACGTATTTACGTCCATGGTATTGGCTAACTATCCTACCACCATTTTGGCCTTAAAATCGACATCTGCGCAGCCACTCGTGGCCAACTTCATATCAGCCGAGTTAAAATGGCCTTAATGTACGTAGGTATGGGTAGGGCGGAGAGTGAGGGGAGAAATTTTGCCGCCGCGGATAAAGTGCCTACGGTTTTTGTTGGTGCCCTTTCAAAATTTGCTTAAAATTGCCCTAGGATCAGTTGCTGGATACTTCCTTGACTCGTGTTTGACCACTAACAAGTCGACTTTTCGATGTAAACTTAAATGTTGATAGTAATTTCTTATTGAAGACACCATAATATTACTACTGAAATTGCTATGTCTCTCTATGTATGTGCAGGAGCGTCTCCAGGCCGTGTTTCACGACGCGATGCTGGTGGCGCCCAGAGAGAGATACGCGCAAGAAGGCATCGTGTTGGACGACGGAACTGATGAAGGTGCTTATATGGTTTTGATATTGAAATGAACTGTTTCATACCCTATCACAACAGTGATATTATAATCTAATTGCAATCGCCATTAAGGAATATCTGTAACTTGCTGATCTTCATATACCAGATTTATAGGATATCATTTATATCAACAAATGTCCACTTACAGATTGAAACCGTATATGAATTAATTTTTTGTAAAGGTTCATATAAAAATTTAATAATCTGGGTTCGAAATTTGAATATTTTTCTTTTCTTTTTAGTTCTTTTTTTACGTAACGAACTTTTTTTGGTTGCAGACTGGTTATCGGAGACGGTGAACCCGGGCCCGATGGTGGAGCTGCTGGACAAGTCGCCACAGAACACGATCGTGCGCAGCTCGCAGGCCGACCTGCGCGACTGCGACCGCCGCGGGCTGTTGTGGTACGTGTCACTGATACAGCAATTACTTTGTACCATGACGTCTACACGTCTTTGCTGTGTTACAGTTATTCAGTTGTGACTTGGACGACTCGAATGGCGCAATGGTAAAACCAACGCAAAACGCTTCTACCCAAACGCTTTGTCACGTGGCTTGAATTGACTACATGGTCTACATGACCCGCTATTGGCCATTTGCGACCTGTCAAACAGTAATGAAATGAATCGTCTGACGTTGCCTATCACTGACAGTTTGGCGGTTCATGACGTCATGCGCTTTGATAGTTTTTTTTTAAGTTCATGTCAAATGCGTTATATTTAAATAATTTAATTAAATTTATTATGATTTAATAGGTTGCAATAATACTAAATCAGTTGCACATAAATTTATATGAAATCACGATAGTTGCCAACATCCCTATTATATCGTCCTGCAGGTTACTGGACGAGGAGTCGATGTACCCGGGCTCGTCGGACGACACGTTCCTGGAGCGCGTGATGGCGCACTACGGCGCGCCGCACCACACGCACTACCTGCTCAAGAAGGCGCCGCACGCGCGCCAGTTCGTGCTCCAGCATTTACAGGTTAGGGTGTTGATGTGGTTGGTGTGGTGGACGGCTGTAGTAGTCGATATGTTATATTGGAGTCCTATAGCCGATTGGCCGCGCAAAAGCAAAGCGCAAAGTGTAAGCGCGATCCGGCCGACAGCCGCTTCGGCTGCATAACCGCTCACTGTTATTAGAGCTGTTGGGTGTTGGCCGGAACGCGCTTCTAAAAAGAAGCGCCACAGCCGCCGGTGGCTGTAGCCAGTTTGCGGGGACCCAATTTTATATTTGCGCAAACGGTTTTTGAGGGGTGATCGGAATTCTATCGGTATTTTTCATCGACTGCTATTGGGAACGTGCACGACGGTGGCGACGCGCAACTTTTTCGGCTACTGTCAAATATGACAAGTAAACATTGTTAGTATTTTTGCAACCACTATGAACGAGCGAACGTACTATTCAACGTGGTTTCATGACATGAATTCATGTCGTTGGAGTTGAATTAAAAACCAAAATAAACAGTAAATGATACTTGTTGACTTTATTTGAAAGCAATTTATTGAATAGTGTATGTGTACAATGGATATAATCATAAAAACCGCGTTCGAAAGTATTACACACAGCCGAAATAGTTTCCATTTTTTGTCACGTTGTGCGCTGCGATCGTTTTTGTACACCTGCCACCCGCTTTGCACATAGCGAATAGTCGAATCGATTAAGTAGGTAGGCAAATCGTTTTAGTATTTATTAAGTAAATATCAAATATTACATTTAAAAGTTTCAAATCGGGAACCCACGGTGCACCCACGACGATGCACAACCCAAGGGTGCACGAGGCACCAGGACAAACAAGAAAGAAACCATTAGACTCACTAAACATTCGTAATAAAAATGCTGTTTGACTTGGTGCAGGGTACAAATCCCGTGCTGTACGACGTGACGGGCTGGGTGAAGGCGAGCCGCGAGAACCCCGTCACCAAGAAGGCTCACACGCTGCTGCAGGAGAGCCAAAAGTTAGTATATGAGTTCATTTCTAATGCTTCTGTATTGGCGAGTTTATTTATCATGTTAAAAAGACAAGGATGTCGCTACCTATAGCTGAATCGTCGAGTATATGGAATTGTATACCGTTTTAGGTGCCTTATTCGAAAAAATGCTTGTCTAAGCATTCTTTGTTATATCTGCGAATCAATTATAAAGAGAACATATACTAAAAATGTTTCCTAAAAACAGTATTACAAATGTCACACTGTTTTTGAGCCACTTCGCCAGTGTGGCTCAATAATGTGGCTCGTTATACTAACCCGTCGGTTGCTCGCAGCGAAGACATCGGCCGCCTGTCGTCGTGGTCGCGCGGCGCGTGCGGCGTGGGCGCGTGGTCGGCGGCCGTCGGCGACGCCTCCACGCTGCGACGCGCCTCCTCCATACGACGGACGCTCACCTCTGGTACGTTATAAACTTATGAGTTTTAACTTCACACATCGCGGATTGTACACATTTTACTATGATACTGGTACGTGGTACACACGATATATTATGTATTTCGTACGTCGATATTTCGAGCAATGTGCATGAATCGTGGTCGCGGCTGAACTGCGGTGGCTTGGAGAAACTTTTTAACAAGATGTCATTCGTTTTTGTTTGGTTTTTGTTGTTTAGTTTGCCACATTCCTACACCCTACACTAATCACATCCTGCCATTTAACACTATTTACTTTTTCAGTTTCTCCGCGACGCAGTTCAGCCTTGACCACGATTTTATGCAACTGTGTCGAAATATCGGCATACAAAATACAAATCGTGTCTACCCGTATCATAGTAAAATGTGTTTTATACGTAGCGAGTATAGAAGAAATACGAATTGTCAAAATTGTCAGTTACTCTTATTTTCATGCTCCACCGTGTAGGCACGGCGGGCATGAAGCGGCGCTCGACGGCGCTGCAGGCCAAGTTCGTGGCGGACGGCGTGGTGGACACGCTGCGGCGGTGCGGCGCGGGCGGCGTGCAGTTCGTGTGCTGCCTGCTCGCCAGCCAGCCGAACGAGCCCGCCGACGACGTGAATGTGCCGCTGTTGCGGAGCCAGGTCGGTTTGTGTTCGGCAACGGACTTGGCAAATTCGTTACTGGATACGTTTTTGGGTCTATTTGTTAGTTTTATGTAATAAAAGATATTCTTTTTTTATTTTTTACATAAAGATTTTGGCTCATTGAAACTGAGTTTGTTGTTATTTTTGAGTATATTTTAATATTTTAACAAGTATAATGCTTTTAATTCGTCTCAGTAAGTGTAAGAAAACTTATCGACAGATATGGGCTAAATATAATAATTAATTGCAATTAAAAAGGTTTTAATAATACATTATTTGTTGAAACTTCTCAAGCTATTCCTTCTTCTAACGCAGAGTCGGGGAAGTAATGACAGTTAAAGTGATATAATGAGTAATTTATTAATACTTTATTACGATTATACTTATACGAAGTTATTTTCAGTTCCGCGGCTTCCAACTGCTGGACGCGGCGAGGCTGTACAAACAAGGGTTCCCGGAACACATGCCGCTCGCTGAATTCGCTAGGAGGTAATTATTATATAATTACACTTAATAACTAGCCGTATGCTAATATTAGGTTAGAGCCCGTTAGGCACTTCTCACACAACGCTATTCATGAGGGTTACCCTTGTTTCGTATAACAACTTTTGATATAATTTTAATAAATCGAACAACGTTTAAGATAATAATCAGTTTGTATAATATCGTTTGACATAATTTTCATTTGATCGAATATTCATTTTGTGTAATATTGATTGACATAATGGTCATTTGATCGAATATTTATTTTATACAATGTTCATTTCATGAAATGTTCAGGTGGTTATAAACGCCCTAAAGTCGGTTCTGGCCATAGATTTATTATATAACTAAAGATCGGCAATTGTATCACTTGGACGAAACCAAAAATGAATCGCCCGCTGTCAATGTCACCGCCGAGCGCGACGCCTTCCTGGTGGTTTTTATATCTAGAGGAGTCATATCCAGGTACCGCACAAGTAACCATCACTAATTAACACTACAAAGGACGTTATTCCACACAGAAATGTAAAAACTAAATTAAGTATTTTGAGAAAATTGAGGAACAATTTTTGACAAGTGCCCGCTAAGCCCGCTATGCCGTCTAAAAATTGGTTTCGTCTATCTATCTCGCTCTGCCATACGTGTATCATATGTTTTGCTCTTTCGCATTTCCAATCTATCTAAACGTCAGTGTATGCTACATCTATGGTTCCTGTTAACCTAACACGCTCGTCGCTTCGCTCCTCGCTAACCTAACCTATTTAGTTGAATAGTTATTATACCAAAAAATACGCTGTAAATATTTGCAACTTTTTTATTTACAAAACAAACACTTAGACTAATCTCAAGTTAGATGCAATCGCTTTATATCCAACACGATCTTTCGACTAAATCATTATTAGTCTAGTTTACATTACTTTAATTAAAATTAGCGCATTTGAACATTCGATAAAAAGTTATTATTCGAAACAAATGATGATAAGAAATAAAATTATGGCAATCAAATATTCGATCAAATGAATAATTATGTGAAATGACTTTATTCCAACTAAAATTAGTCGAAGCGATTTTCGACGAAAAGTTGTTATACCAAACAAGAGGAACCCTATTCATGAGCTACGCGATTGCAACGCTACCCAAAATTAGTATGTATTTGACACTATGTACTGACAAGACGATGCGTCTTCTGCCAGTCAAAAGTGTCAAATACATACTAATTCTGGGTAGCGTTGCAGTCGCGTAGCTAATAAATAGCGTAATGTGAGAAGTGCCTTAAACGTACGGTTATGAACACCATATCGTGATTGTGCACTTATAGTTTTTCTACATTAAATCCACTGTAATTAACTGATCTAGTTTTGGATGCGAAAATTAAAACTGAGCTTTAAAGTGTGATGATGATAAATAACTCGTTACTAAACAAGGTGTACGCGTCCTATGTGAGGACGCACCATAGACAGGGAAATTTTTACTCTGTCCTCTTATGATACGCCTTACAGACGAGATGATAAATGAATGCTATACACTCCCAGCCTCACTAGAATTAGGAAGGACACACGTCACACACCCAGACCGAGAACAAAACTTAATGTTATCATTAAAATTTCTACCTCGCTGGGAATTGAACCCAGGACTGCTGAAACGGCGATCCGGCATGGTAACTATTGCGCCATACGAGTCGTAATGTTTTGACTAGTTTCATGTCGTTCGACGTGTCCTTTACTAAATTTACAATCAACATTCGAAAAATGTCCCCATCAAAAGAGCGCTCATATCGAAATTTTAGCGCTGTTTTTAAATCGAACGCTCCTAGTAAATCCTACATTTCATATAAGGTTGAATTTGTCATTGCAGCTTTAATTCGAATTTCGAACGTTTTAATTTATTGCTCTTTGTGTACAGTTTATCCCTCTTTGTGAATTCAACTTTAAGGTGTCAATATAAGGTTTAAACTATAGTAACGTATTTTTATTTCATCATAAAAAAAAACTAAACGTAAAAGGGTACACAAAATACCTCATTTGTATGGCATTGTTTATCTAGTATTATTAATTGCGTTGTTGTCGTAGATACCGTCTGCTGGCGACGTCGGAGAGCGAGACGGACACGCAGACGCCGGCGCCGGCGCTTTCCGACCGGCAGGTGGTGGACGACATGCTGCTGGCGCTCGACCTCGACGTCACCAGCTACCGGCTCGGCCTCACGCAGGTTAGTGCCTCTTGATAACCCATTGTGTAACGCTCAGTGAATGTTTCGAACCCTTAGTTTGGAATGTGTCGACATGATAAAAGCTTAACGGTTGAACTCACCAATTGAAATATTGGGAGTATTTTATTCCAGTAGTTCCATATGACTTTCTGCGGAACAATGTGTGACGCTAAGCGAGTCTTTTGAATTTGAACCATTAGTTTGGACTTCGTCGTCATGATAAAAGCGTAACGGTTGAACTCACCAGTTGAAATAGTGGGACTGTTTGTTCCAGTAGTTCTACGACTTCATATAGGTAGTTGAATTAAAAACGTTGTAGACTTTTTTGACTGGTGGAGATTTGAAGGTTGAATTCGTAGGAATTGTGCTAGATTCAATTTACAATTTTCTCTCGTAGCTCTATGGAAGTAGAGTAAGTTTACAAAGGACAATCTTATTTTCAAATGTTTTTAATCAATTTGTGTAAAGTATTTCTGATATATGTCGTATTAGTAGGAACAGACATACAAATTGCTTTTTGGAATGTATGCTTGAGTTAGCACGAGGTCAATCGCAGTGAAGTTTATATGTAAAAAAATATTGAGGCGTAAAAAGTCACTCGGCAATGGAATTGTTCAGTGGAAATTTTATTGTGCGTCCAAGCTTATGGACCGCATGTGGTTCAAATACATTATTTTTCTATTCACATTTCGTTTATATTTAGAAAGAGTTACAAATGTGATAATTAAAAGAAAAGACATTATAAAAGAGAAAGGTAGGTAATATAGAGAATAGAAATATTTCGAAAAAAAATTAACGTGTATAAGGAGTGTACGTTAAATAATTTTATTATGATAAATCATTATTACGAGAATATTTTAAATATAACGACGTACGAAGAAAAGATCTTGTCTTGACGCAATGTATTTAAAAGTCTCTAAATAAGATGTATTACGTATCGTAACATATCACAGTTGCGCAACTCTGTATGAAGTGATTATATTCTCATTTACCTTTCCTCATATTATAGACACTTGGAGTTGGAGTAACGTAGGACCGTAGGGTAGTTACCACATTGTAAGAACCATTACATTTGGTGTCGATAGCATATTCCGCACTGTCTAGAATTCTAGATATTGCATCGTCTCGGCAGGTTGGACATACTCGTACGTTACAAAATTGCTTTTTATCTTAAGTAATTTGTAGTAATGGTTCACGTGTTTGAACTCTTTTAAAGGGGGCTCAGATTGTCGATTTTCTATAAAGTTTTTATTAGATACAAATTATCACTTGTTATTCTAAACAAAACATCGATAAAAAATCATCCACATCGAAGAGTAAGTACTCCATAAACTTTGCAAAGTTATGTTGCCAAATTACACTTAGCCGGCGTGCTGGACTGTGGCCTGTGCATAAATTATGGGCCTCTTGCGATTATAATGAATTAAATTATGGAGCGAGTGCTGTGTATGTATAATTTTAGAATATAATAAATCTGGAACGCTTGTTCGACCCACACGTTCAGCGTTCAGACGACCTTTCTAATCGTCGTCTGTTGTCGGAAGATTTCCTTACGTACCTATAGTAAGCACGTATGTATACCATATAAAATTATATACATTATGATCGCAACCCATAACTGTCCCATTACTGGGCACGGGTCTCCTCTCACAGTATAAGGTTGAGGGGTACAGCGTACAGGTCATAGTGCACCACCACCAGTGAGTGTGGGTATGGTCGACTTCACACACCTTTGAGAACATTATGGAAAACTTAGGTGCGCAAAGTTTCCTCGCGATGTTTTCATTCATCGAAGCAGAGATAATTAATAAAATTTATTATACTCACGATTTTTTTAAATTTAAATTAGAGGAATTTGAACCCGGGCCTCCAGGTTCGGGAGTCCAACGTTCAAACAACAACATCGAATGCAAAATTTCATTTTTTATTTTGTGTAAGTATAGTACGCGACAGGTTGAGATGGCATTTTTCTAATGGGGCATCACATAGGTTAGGTTTATATCGATATTTTTTTCACGCAACAAAATAAAAGTAGCATTAATAAAAAAGGTTTAATAAGTAAAATGTAAATTAGACAGATTTATTCAGTTTCGGCTATTGTGGTACTAGCACTAAAATTAATATTGTTGATAGACAGACAAGTAACTATTTGAGTAATTTTTATGTAGATAAGATATGAGCTAGTAAGAAAATTTACAACAATGTTGTTATAGAATAAGAATATTTTATTCATCACAATCACAATGTGAGTGAGATGAAAATCGATAAACGCGGACGATATGGGCTCGTACATTAATTACTAAGGAGCGCGCGGGTGACGTGCGGTATGCGGGGTGTCCCTTCCCCCGCGTCTCACCTCATACCCCGAAAGCCATGTCGACCTGTCGCGTACTGTACCTAGCCCATGCCTTCGAATACATCAAGTGCTTCTGTTTGTCACCGTCCTGTATATACCTAAGGCTAATGTTTTATGTTTGTTTAGGAAAGAGTTTTTGCGTCTTTACGTAACCGTATCTATCTATAGCACGGGTTGCGAAGAACTTGTCTCAATGTTGACGATGGATAAGAAGCGAGATAATAAGTGAATGTAAGCCTTAAAACATTTTTTGTTATTAAAATTGCTGGACTATTGCGTTTAGTACCTACCTACCCATTCAGTTTGTTAAATTAATTAGTTGATCCAAGTTATTAAAAATAAACCTCGACGAATTACTCATTAAACACGGATTGCAGGGTCATTAAAACAAGATTTGATTATTATGAAATCGACACACCTATCTGGGTTGGATTGGTCGATTGATTATTTAGAGAAGGTTTGATACCTTCTACTGTTCTACTAGATTTTTTTTTGATCTGGACTTCAAAAATCATTGCGTAAAGAGTGTTTCACGTAAAATAGCCTCGTTTAACCACGACTAATGGTGTTTCCGCGGGGGCGTAAATCTCGTATAATGCAGTCCCTTCTCTTTAAAAACTGAGTCTTTGAAACATTTTGTTCTGCACAATGAATAAAAAAAATTTGCTCGACTTATGTTCTCGCTTCGCAACTGCGCATTGAAATCGGCGGTGGTCGCACAATGGTATCTATTGTTAGTTTTGATACCCCTTTCACTGCATCGTAATTTAAGCAATTTGGTAGTAAACATACTCTGTGATTTTGATTGTGCCGGGCCACTTTTTGTGACTCGATTGTTACCCGAATCGTAATGCGTTGTCGTGGGTTGTCATTTTTTCGCCGGCACGGACGAATCACGTTATCTGTAAATGTAGTCTCGATTGTTCGGCGCCACTCTGTGGGTGAAATTGGTGTTCTATAATTTTAACAATCTACGAATCAGACCGTACGAGCTAGCCCGCTCGCCGCGCCCGCGTCGTGTTCATGGAAAATTTCGGTTTCACGTAACGGTCTAGACTAGACTCTAGGACTAGAGCTTACACACTTGTTTAATGTTCTGTTTATTACATAGATAGTTTTAACTAGGATTTTTTCCAATCTACACATGTCTTTATTTCTTTTTTGGCCGGCAACGCATCGTTAATTCCTATGTCCATGAACGAGAGTGGTTAGTCTGAAGTTTGTTGGCTTTTAACATAAAATGTCGCAATGACAGTACAAGCTAACTTGTACCACATTGTACGTTCCGAAATGGAACCTCCTGAATTACTCCTCAGCTGGCTACCAATTTCCGCTCACGACATAAACTCTATGAAAGGCGGGCTGAGATTGGACGCGTATAATAGGCTTCTATTTTTCAAACTTTGGATATGGAATCCTAAAAATGATTCATAGCTACAATTATTATCAGTAGTGAGTACTTAAGTAACTTGGGTCGTACCAAATTGTCCATAAGTCTATAGAATGAGCACGAGCCTCTCTAATTTAACACTTTTCAGTAAATCTATTAGATTTATTATAGAATGTGAAAGTATAGAATGTCTTATTATGTACGTAATAACTCTTTACAACTGCACTCGTAGTAAAAACTATTATAGTCACTAACAAAAGCCTGATAATAACACGAATGGCTTCATAAAAATATCAGTTTTTTTCTGGACACTATGTCGAAAGGATGTCACAATTAAATTCAAATTGAAAATCAGTTTATTTAATAGTCACCATTGATACACTTATGGTCATTATTTTGTTACGCTCATTTATTTTGTTTCCGTGTGACGGAATGGTGCTGGATCTTTGTTTCAAGGATCCTAGGTTCTCAATTCCCAAGGATAGGATGATTTGAATGATTAGTTTTTCTGCCCTTGGTCTAGGTGTGTGTTCTTGTCTTATGTGTTGTCCATGGCACCGGCGAAATAGGGTTGTCTATTGCTGATGATTGAGTTGCTTGCGGAATAAATGATATTGCTGTGTTTAAAAACAAATCTGTTTCATATTTTTTATGGTTTATACCGAAAGTAAATAGTACATTACGATACGGTGCGTAAAGTTGCCCATTTTTTAACGGCATGAAGTTGGCGCACGAGCGAAGCGAGTAGTTATAATAAATAATAGTTATAATTTAAGGATTTAATTTCATGTAGATAATACATCTTTTTAATTTGTTACAGAGTTACACTTTTTAAGTTGTGATGATGTTATTGTTATTTTATGGTGCGAAAGAGAATTACAAAGTGTAACATGAAGAGTCAGATAAAAAAATACAGATAACAAAGCCTGCCGAAAGGAATTATTACGAACTTATTAATGTTTAAAATTAAAGTTTTCTACAACACAAAATTAGCAGTTAGCGCTAAGTTCGCAACACCGCAATCAGGGGGCCTACTATAATTCAACGAAAAACGAAATTTCGGACGAAACTTCGTGTATTTCCTACTCCGGTTCTCTTACGTTCCGAAGTTTCGTTCGAACGAAAATAATTTGACGTTTAATTTTTCGAAACCCTACTCTAATTCACATTCGTTCGAACGAAAATTCGAATTTGACAGGCGAAACTTCGTAACTTCTAACCTCAATTGAACGACAACAAAAGTGTTAACTTTTTATTTTCGTTTTGAGTGTTTTTCGAGAAAAATTATAAACAATGGCTGCAAGAATGATTTTAATCGAGGCTGCTTTACGTGAAGAACGTTTAGAGCGTAGAAGAAATCGGCGTAGACTGCGCAATCAATTTAATATAAATTCGATTCCCGACAATGAATTTATTGCAAATTACCGGCATTATTTATTGCATATCTGAATAATTATATGATGAAATGAAATTTATATATAATCATCATGTTACTTTATTGTTTCAGGAGATAATACAATATGAAATATTTTAATAACAGGAGGCCACTAATAAAATCAACAAAAATAATATGTACTCAATGCTTAATTAAAAAATTATGTTTTTATTTGTCTTACTTATTGTATTTAAATCAATCAAAGACCAATTAGCCAATTACCTAAGACTACAATAATAAAATTAATATAATATTAGATTAACAATAAACAATTTAATAAAATAAAAATAATACAATACAAAAACAATACAGTCTTTACTTCCCCTCAATCTAAATTTCCTGGCTGGCAATGCATCAGTGATTCCTTTGGTGTTGCTGATGTCCATGGGCGATGATAGCCACTTACCATCAGGTAGATCGTCAGCTCGTTTGGCAGTCTTATGTCATAAAAAAAAATTAATTACTGTGATCTACTATATATATATATATAAATTACTAACCCCTCACAACTTAATAACTATAGGCCTATATCGATCTTGCCATATTTGTCCAAACTTTTAGAGTCCACTGTACACCGACAAGTAACGAACTTTCTTCAAAAGAGTAAGTTCCTATCTCCCTATCAGTCCGGCTTCCGTTCCGGACACAGCACAACTACTGCCCTCGTAAAAGTTACCGATGATATCCGGGTAGGCATGGAGGATAGAATGGTCACTGTGCTTGTATTAATTGATTTTTCAAATGCGTTTAATTTGGTTGATCATGATATCCTCATTGCCATGCTCGGTCATCTTAACTTTGACACAACTTCTTTACATTGGTTTTCTACCTACCTTGCGAATCGCCAGCAAGCTGTGCGCTCTGGTCGTGACATTTCTGACTGGTATCCTGTCCCTTCTGGCGTGCCGCAGGGTGGTATTTTGTCCCCTCTTCTTTTCTCTATCTTTATTAATTTTCTATCTTCCCGGCTTCGTTGCTCTTACCATTTATATGCTGACGATCTTCAAATTTACGCGCAAGAAAAAGTAGCCTCCATTACTTCTGCTATTGACAGAGTTAATGAAGATCTGGACGAGTTGAAACTATGGTGCAACAAATTTGGATTAAAAATTAATACTGGAAAATGTAAGGCAATAGTAATAGGTAGTAGCCGTCAATTGTCCAAGCTCGATTTCAGTGCTGTTCCACCTATCATCGTTGATGGTTCTCCCATACCGTTCTCTGAAAATGTCAAAAACCTTGGGATCTATTTGGACTCAACACTTTGCTGGTCAACGCAAATTAAAAACATATGTGGCTCTGTTACAGCAAAGCTTAGAGCACTTAACCGTCTCAGAAACTTTCTCCCTATCAAGGTAAAAATAGCTCTGGTGCATGCTCTTATCTTCCCCATTATTGATTATGCTGATGTATGTTACCCTGACCTAAACGAAGATCTTCTGGACAAACTGGACCGTCTCATAAATAACTGTATCCGTTTTATCTTCTGTCTTCGAAAATATGACCATATCTCTTCTTATCGTTCTCAGCTGAAATGGCTTCCAATTCGCCAACGTCGGCAATACAGGATACTCTCTACTCTCTTTTCAATTCTATTTGACGATTTTGCGCCGGAGTACCTGAAATGTAAATTTCAATTCCGGTGTGACACACATGATCGACTGCTGCGGTCTTCACAGACTTTGGCTCTGTCAACTCCACTTCACCGTACTGGTTTCCTGGTCTACTCATTCGCAGCCCAAGCTACCCGACTCTGGAATGCTTTACCTAGTCGATTACGAAAGCCGTCTAGCAAATCCACATTCAAGAAGCACGTACTGGCTCATCTGTTTAATTCTCTATGTCATCAATAATATTATATACTAGATGACCCGGCGAACTTCATTCCGCCAAGCAGTCAATGGCAGAGCAGGTTTACCATTTAAAAAATTAATGCAAATTGATAATGTCACATTCCTTAATAACAAATAGGAAAAAGGGCAAAATAAAATACTTTTTTATGTGTTTTGATCGGTTTTATTCCATGAATATATTGACAACATCAAACCCTATTATTTTAAAATTAATTGCAACTTCATAATTATATTGTTGTAGAGATAAAAGTGCATTCGTGTGTTTCAGCTGGTCGATTATCCCGCTCTGGTCACATTGTAGCCATCATTAGGCATGCGCTCTGAAGCAGTCTTGAATTTGTATACCGATGCATGACGTTGATATTGTACTTGTTGTAGTTCTTGAAGAATTGCTCTTTTCAAAGTTATGTTGACCCTTGACATCAATCCTTCACATCTCTCCACTGTTGTCCACTAAAGCACCGCTCTATATCTTTGCTCACCAGCACCCCAAATCTGAGTTCGCCTCGCCCCATCTCATATCACCACCTGATCTTGCTCCTCACAATTGTTTTAGAAGAGGCATAAAACTCCTCCATTAGGGTCCGTTCACATAGACCAGCTCGGAGAGTATCGGCTCGTATTTTTCTTTTCACACAGACCGGATCGCATGCGCTTAGAATTTGCCGGAGCGGAGCCGCCAACTCTTTCACATAGACCGAGAAAGAGCGAGTAAGAGCACGCAATCGGAGCCAGTCGGCTCCTCTCGTTATTTCACACTAAACGTGTTCAGGCATTCCCAATGACAAAATAAGTGAACATACAAAATAAACCTTAATACAATTATTCAAAACTCTGGTTTCCATCGCGAGAAAAATCTGCTCTCCTCTCCGAGCCGGTCTGTCTGAACGGACTTTTTAAGTCAGCCATCCTGAAATTCAAGAATTCATTATTCAAGGAAGTCAACACCAAACACTGGGCTATAATGATAATATTGGTATGGCATACATCACCCTTTTTAAGCTGAAATAAAAATGATAACTCCTGATACTTTTTCCCGAAAATCCACATGACGTGTCATGCCAATTTATAGTGTTTTCCACATCAAGAAATATAACTATAGCGGAACTTTTTAATATTTTCTTCCGTATCATGAAATCTCTATTGTAATAATGACACACCATCTTTGGTGAATCAGTCTCGAGCGCCTAATAATATTCGTCTTGATTCTTCATAACCATTTCATAACATTTTTAATCCATATTCCACCCATGAACCAATAAATGATTCTACCGCAATGTTGCTCCATAGAGATAGGAATATTATAGATCAATGTGTTGCTCGGACATCCACGTAAAATTTTTCTGACACATTATGTCATATATTATGATTATTTGAAATCTTCCTTTTAATTGAAAGAGCTTTCAGTTTTGTCCTAATTACCTCGCTTCTGCAGATGACTTATCACCCCCTCCTGCAGAACTTGCTCCTCACACTTGTTTTAGTAGAGGCATCAAATTCCTCCATTATAACAGAGGAGAAAGTAAATAAAATATAAGTTGAAATAAAATCGGGTATTTTAACGACATGCATATTTAATTTCCGTGCATGGCTTTCACTGCACTCTTCAGTAAAGCACCGATACTTTTCGTCTTGTTATTAGACTTGTTATTACACGACATTTTTCGTCTTGTTATTAGGTGCAAATACAAATGAAGCATGTGGTTTTCCGACCCGTGAACAGGCCACATATAATTGTTAATGTGATTTGTTAATCGTCATAGCGAATGCAAATCAAATTGGAAATTGAAGCCGTTTAAACTCAAATGGCACATCGGTTGGGATCATCGTTATCCTCGGAATGAGAAGTTCCTCACCTTTGAATTTTCCTTTTAGAATCGTTGCATGGATCACATTGATCATCAGTTTCCTTATCACCAAACGCGTTCCATTGCATAATTTTGCTTTAGTTTTTTTGTTGGTTTAGGTTTCGAAGCATGATGACTAAGTACCGAGCCAACCTTTAGTTGTAAATTATGCGGTGGTAAGCCTGGCACATCCAGTGAATTTAAAAAATTAGTTTAATACTTGGTGGCTTCATCTTCATTTATTACACTATCGATTGATTTGTATGAATGCAATGATACCAATGCAAGGGTACCAATGATTTCATTTTGAATTATGAAGTTCATCCACATCTTTATTCTTAGCTGCCAAGATTACTCGCTCACTCAACCATTCGTAATATTTGTGGTTATCAATGATGTTTGGGATGTTTGTTTTTTTTTGTTTGGGATGGGTCAGAGCTAAATAACAACTCAAAAAAATGTGTATAAGCAAAAATAATGGTTATTTTAAAGGTCATTTAATTAAAACAGACACATAAGGAGTTATCTTCAGCTCCCTCCAATGTATTGCTGCGTCCCGTGGAAAGATTTATTTTGAAAAAGAAGTGTAAAGAGTGCTATAAGTTTTTAACCTATTTGATGAGTCTTCGTTTCGTTATTGCTCTTGTGGCTGTGTTTTGTTTTTAATTTCAATGTGATTTTCTAATATAGTCATTAAAATATTTCTACGGATTTTTTTGAGGGTTTGACAATTTTATTAGCTTAAAACTAATAAAAAAGGAACCAGTTTGATAACAGAAAACTGTAACGTCATAATGTAATACCTCACGTACCTCACGGGGCGATTTGACATTTGATAAAGAGTTAAGCGAACTTTACAAAGTAGGTATATTTCTGAACGCACCCGACACAACAACCAAATGACATTGTAGTGTCATTATTTTGTGTCATGTATGTCAATATGTGTATGTTATTTTGCATGTTTTAAATCTTAAAATCCACGATAATTCGACTATTTTGGATATATGTTGTCGATTCCAACCCCTTATTTAATTTAGATCTACATGTAATTATTCTAAAAATACCGAACCGACGGGGCGAACATCAAATGTTTGACAGGTAAGATTTGTATGGGAAATTAAAATTGTCGATTTTAGTATTATCCTCGCAATTTTTTCCATATTTTCTCATCGCTGCAACCTTCCCTGAACTTCCACGAATATTTCAAGACTAAAATTAGCCAAATCGGTTTAGTCGTTGTTGAGTTTTTCGGACTCTAACGAACAGCAATCCATTTTTATTTATATAGATTATATATTTATATTAGGTATATATTATATTATATATGTATATATATATATATTGGGTATGTATTAATATAATATGTATGTATATTTATTAAATTTATAGAATTTATATCTATTCTGTATATGTACTTATATGTTTTTGTTCCGTAGTTTTTTTCATTTTTTTTTTTTTCATTTGCCGCCTTCGTTGTTTTCCCACTGCCCAAAGGTTGACTGGCAGAGAATGCTTTTAGCATTAAGTCCGCCTTTTGCTTTTATACTTTGTATAGTGCAAAAAAGACTAAATAAATAAATAAATAAATAAATCTAAGAATTCACGCATTAAAGTGCACAACTGTTGTAGGGCAGCCCTGATGCCAGCAAGTTCCTCGTTCCTAACATTCTCCCTCTCGACACGTCCTTCTTCCAATTGAAACAGTCTGCTCCTGACGTCAGAACTACTAGTACGAGTACTAGCAGATCTACGGTGTCTTTGTGTAGTTTGAGAGGCTGTAAAAAGACATTGTTTTAAATACCAACACAAATGTTCACAATCTAGGTACATTTTATGTTTTAATTTATATCAGCACATTGCACAAAAGTTAGGTACAATATTTGTTGAGCTAATCTACAATATGTTATTATGAACTAAGAGTAACATTTTTATAGACATACATAATTTTAAAAAGTGGTGAAAGTCAAGTGGTTAGAGTCAGGGGCATGGGTTTGAGATTGGCCTTTTGGAGTTGTGTGCATTTTGATAAAATTTGTCCTACTAAATTACATCAGTATGACACTACTTGTACTGTTATTATATCCATTATATGGTAATAAATACTCACAATGTCTAGAATGCAAAGGTTCTTGTGACACAGGCTGATGCACAGGTTCAGCAAGCTGTGATAACTCTTCATTATGCTCCACATACTCAGATTCCACAGGTAAATTCAAAGTAATAGGCTGCGAAGACGTTGATGGCTGATTCACTGAGGTGGATCTCATTGATGGTAAAGATTCAGATGTCTGTAAATAAAACATCCAGTATTATAATAAACTCAAAGAAATCAGGCAAATAAGATTATAAAAAGATTTGTTAATAAGTTCAAGGAATACTTACTTCACTGAAAGCTGGTACCGAGGCTCCAGTTTGGCGTTCTCCAAACCCATCTCCCATAATTTCTAGTACCTTAAGCTCCCAGTGACTTAACTGGGAAACCGTTGAGGGACCACCTCCAGTGGCTGAAGCCATACTCCGAGAAGCACTAGCAGCTTTCTTGGCCAAATGCTTTCTGTCGAACCATACCTAACAAAAATAATATTGTTAATGCTACAATTTAAATAAATTAGGTACTTACTGTTTACTTATTTATATAACAATTTACCTTTTGCCACTGCTGAACTGTTTTAATGCAACCACCCATGGAATTCAGTCTGCTGCACAGTTCTTCCCAAAGCCTCTTTGCTTGGAGTTTTCCTTCAACACTCCTCTATCTTCCACGAGCTAGGTCCCTATGCTCGTCCAAAAAATTAAGGAGCGTCTCAATTTGCTCAGAAGTGGCTGAACCAGTATGTGGAGTCATAATTAGCTGCAATAAAGGAATAATGTTGGTACCAAGCGATCGGTGGTAATCTTTATTAAAGAAATATAAATATATTTCATAGTAGGTATCTGTGTGTTTCATTGACTCACTTTTCTAATAGGTAACATAAATAAAGCTTATAAAAAGTTTTATTTTATTCCTTAGAATCAATTTATGCTAAACACTTCAGTAAATGAAACTAGTTTTGAATACGTGATTCTTTACGTAAATACATGCTTTAAAACTGGGTTTAATGAACATGATTAGGTATAATTAAGTTTTACAAATATGGATATTCGCTTTAGAAAACAAATAGATGAATAAATGTACTTACAAAGGATTGAAATACCCGAAAAGACTTCTTTCTTCGGTGACGTTTTCACACAAATTGTGCTACGAATTCGAAACTTAAATAAGCACTTATTAACATTCTTCAGCACAGAGAGCATTTTTTCTTTAGTAAAAACTGCTAAACACTTGAGAACTTGCAATAAATAACTTAACGAAACACTTGAAAAACTATCCTCAGGATGTAAACAAAAAACAGATGGTAATTTGTTGTGATTTGTTGCTCGTGGTAATACGGACATTTTTAGCTGTCCTCGTTTACTACATTTCTTTACGTAGATTCTGACCTATTTAAATTGATAGGATAACATTCGCAACATTTGGGAGAAAAATGTTGCCAGCAAATACGCATAAAGGACTTCGCACATTACAACGACTCCACGCCAACGCGGTTACGGAGCAACTCAAATGTAAGCATTCAATTATGATCTTTATATCTTAGGCGTTACGGTTGAATTTCGAGTGTACACTTAGAAAACGTGGACTACTCCCCACCCTCTGCTCACCGACGCCGTTCACACTCGAAATTCAACCGTGACGCCTAAGATATAAGGATCATAATTGAATGCTTACATTTGAGTTGCTCCGTAACCGCGTTGGCGTGGAGTCGTTGTAATGTGCGCAGTCCTTTAATCGGCCATTTGCAAGTGACGATTTTTGTTTATGGATCCGAACTTCGAATGCCGAAACGAACTACGAACGAAATAGAAATAGAGTAGGGTTACAGCCGAATTTTCGTTTCAATTTCGTTCGTATGCGAAGTTTCGTTTCGGAGAAAGAGAGTAGGCCTCCAGGTGTCAGTGACGTTTCGCTAGAGTGTCCAATATGGCGACTGCGATTTGTCGCTCAGAACCATTACAATTTAACAAAACTGGACAATCCGAATTTTGCGGATATATTATGTTGTCGACTCGAAATCTCTGTTTTTTTTATGTTTTACTAGCGGCCCGCCCGCGGTTTCACCCGCGTGGATCCCGTTCTCGTGGGAATATATGCATATATTATACATAAAAACCTTCCTCTTGAATCACTCTACCTATTACAAAAAACCGCATCAAAATCCGTTGCGTAATTTTAAAGATTTAAGCATACAGACAAACAGACGGACAAAAATAGCGACTTTGTACTACTATACTATGTAGTGATTATTCAGGTAAGAACTACACGAAATTATTTGTACAAATTCATTTTTGAAGGGTGTGAAGTTAGCGTCATTTACCATGCAAAAAACGGGTATTTAAGTCACGGATAAGCGTGGCATAAGTGCAGGTTTAGGTCACGCTGTGCTATAAAGTAAATTTAGATAGGTATTCACCTACGAGATGATGAAACTATCATTATTGAAGGTGATTTCTGCTGAGGCTCGAATCATTGTAACGTTCCTAGCAAAGGTCTGTTGCAGTATTGATAATGACCAATCAAATTCAAATTTGGAACATATAACTTTCAGCAGCGAAATTGCATCAGAAGTGAAATTGCTTTCTTTTATTTGATGTAGGTATCTATGATATCTTGAGAGTATCATCATTTGTTAATGTTGGCCAGTCATTAAATCCTGTTCATGATTATTACTCGTACGTGATATTATGGTACGGGAGCCGACGATGCTAAATGTGTACTTACTCGAGCGTCATAGAGACCTATTGGGTTGCAAAGGTTAGATGATAAGGAGAAAAAAATGTTATATAATGTATACCTTTTCATCGGTGGGGGAAGCGGCTATAGATCTTTAAATATCTATGTAAAAAAAAACTGCCGCATGGACATACTCGAGCGCGTCAGATATTGATACCATCAATGGCCTACGTATTTTTAATAATGTATGTATGTTAATCTGACCGTTTGCATGGTGGGGGTGATCGTACGTAAAGGTTGAAAATGAAAAAAAAAATTAATCGAGCGCGTCAGATTTTCTAAGGGGGTGTTAAGTGCACCAAAAAAAGCTCTAATTCAATAATCTAACGATTTGGATGTGACCCAAACTCGCAGCCATTATACTAATATGCAAAAAAAATCGCCATTTTGAAATACTCAAGCGCGTCATATTAAGATATATATGGTTCATCTTTATGTCCTAGACTTGCTGTCTCTTAATCTGACGATTATCTAGAGGGATTTCCCTAATCTGCCAAAAAAAAATTAAATCATTGAACTTCATTTATAGAAAAGCTCAGGAAATAGCATGCAAATAAAAAAGTGTATGTTTTTAAGTAGAATACTTGTATTTACATAATATAAGGGCCGTAATATCAATCATAGTTTAAACTATGCTTCAGAGTTTAGTCACGAATTATTTCTTAAGATCAACGGTAGATAATCGATCAAGTCCAGTTTAAACTATTTAAACTCTCCCGAAGGTTGGTTAAAAACCTCCTTGTGAGATTAACCTTTCGTTTAATTTGACGTTTCTTCAAGATAGTTTTTGAGTTATTCATAATAATGTGTATTGGATTTATGGTAGTTGCCTCATAACTTTTGACTGGGTGTTCCGATTTTTATAATTCTTTTTTTATTCGGAAGCTGGTGCGTGTCTTGTGATACAGTATAAATTTGAGCGACCTCTAATGGGCAGTTTTTGAGTTATTTTTAATAATGTGTGTTTATGGTCGCTACCTCATAACTTTTTACTGGGAATTTAAATTTTCATCCTTCCATCCTTTTGTTTAATCGAAAGCTCGTCGTATGTTTTCGTATAAATTTGAGCGAAATCTGACGGGTACTTTTTGATTTATCTCTACTTATCGATTTTGAACATTAAACTTTAATGACGAATTTTTGTTATTTCGGCTCTTATAAATCGTCAGATTATATATTTCTCGTTATCCTTGAATCATTTCCTTCAAAATAAAATAAAAATTTGCCACGCTCGAGGTTGTCAAGATGGCGTTTTTTTTTTAACAACTTTGTAGCCCTCCCCTTTCATTGCGTCATTCTCAAATTGTCAGATTAGTAGAATATACACTTTTTAGCATGTAATTAACTCATCCTACCTTAATCTGACGCGCTCGAGAATGTCTGATGATCAATTTTTTTTCTAATCTGATCCTTTATTCTTGAGGCGCGGCCTTATATGTGGGGCTCATATTTGGTGGAGGTACTTAACTGGGTGCCAGGTACCTCCTGTACCTTAATCTGACGCGCTCGAGTAAATCCAAGAATCCCCTCTTGGGCTCCCCAGCTATTATGTTAAATAGATTTTAAAAAAGAGAGTTTTTCAATTCGATTGTATTTTTTGTCTATTACCTCATTACTTTTTAGTGGGTTAACCAATGTTGATAAATAAGTATGGCATATCCACGTGGCTTCTCTAGTCTTTACATTTTTATAATTGTGAGGAATTGCTCATAAAATGCAATAATTTTTTTCTATGATGGCGCCTCGATGTCTACGATACACAATAGTTTGGCTGATCTTGAAGTCAATCTTAATGATAGCGTAACTAAACCTTCCTTCCGTTTGTGAATGTATTATGTAAGGGTTCCTCTTGTTTGGTATAACAACTTTTCGTCGAAAATCGCTTCGACTAATTTTAGTTGGAATAAAGTCATTTCACATAATTATTCATTTGATCGAATATTTGATTGCCATAATTTTATTTCTTATCATCATTTGTTTCGAATAATATATTTTTATCGAATGTTCATATGCGCTAATTTTAATTAAAGTAATGTAAACTAGACTAATCATCAACTAAATAGGTTAGGTTAGCGAGGAGCGAAGCGACGAGCGTCTTAGGTTAAGAGGAACCATCGCACGAGCCGAGCGAGCGAAGCGAGCGTGCCGCGGCAGCGGCCGGCGAGTGCCATGGCCAGGACCGACTTTAGGGCGTTTATAACCACCTGAACATTTAATGAAATGAACATTGTATAAAATAAATATTCGATCAAATGAACATTATGTCAATCAATATTACACAAAATGAATATTCGATCAAATGAAAATTATGTCAAACGATATTATACAAACTGATTATTATCTTAAACGTTGTTCGATTTATTAAAATTATATCAAAAGTTGTTATACGAAACAAGGGTAACCCATTATGTAAGCCATGCTAATACAAAAAAAAACACTAAAGTCGGTAGGTAGGTACAGCCTTTTAGGAGGACCTCGGTGACATACACACGTCACGGACAGAAGTTATTAAAAGCAAAGATAATAATGATAATATAATTATAGATATAACAGTTTTTTTTTATTTATATATACATTAACAATGAAGCTACATATTTACTCCATTAAAGTGAAATCAAAATTAAATTTAAACAAAAGTAAGAGGATTTTACGCCACTTAAAATAATTAGACAATTTTAAACTATCACGATCATTAGCACTCTCTTTCTACGTAACAACGAAGTCTTCTTTTTAAATAGATTGCTGTTGACTGGATTATAGATCATATTTATAGAAATATAGGTAGAAATAATATTATTGATCGATCTGCAGTCAACACCATGAATCGTTGATTGTTGGTGCGTATTACTAGTGATTAATCGATAACAAATCAGTAATACGATCTCCCGCTCTTTTGTACTTTGATCTTTCATGCTTATCATGGGGATATGATACATAATGACACTTAATTGTTTCATTCAATATGAACCTGATGCACAATTTGACCCACATCGATTTGTAATTATCGATTCACTATGTTCGATCCATATCGAATTGTAATTATCGATTCGCTTATTACTTTATTGCTGTAGGAACTACATAGTTACTGCTCGCGCTTTCCTTACGAAAGTACCTATCATATTTTGTAGCATGCCATTGCCTACCTATTAGGATTAACTCGAAAAATATTGAAGGTAATATTTAAAAGACAAATCAAAATCTAAGTAGGACATTACAGCAGAGTTAAAGCTTACTACATTACGGTATAATCTATATTTATATCATACTTGCTCAGTAACTAGGGATTACTATGGTGGAAAGTCTCCTTGTAAGTTGGTGTTTGCAATTCAAGGCAACATTACGTCGCACTATGCTTGAATTGTAATGTTCATATTACAGTTCAAGCTATGCAAAACTCCTTGGTAAACAATCTCTTTTCTTATAAAATGGTAAGAAAACTTTTTACTGAAAAAAAAACACTGAACATGGCGGCATTTAATTTCCATACTTTTCAAACTATGCAAAACTCCTTGGAACTCAGAGCCGTAAAAAAAAATAGAAAACTATTTACGAAAAAAAATGGAAATGGCGGCATTTCATTTGATCTGAAAGTTTGTGAAGTTTGTTCGTAAAGCGATTTAAGTTATTTACAACAATGTCAAGCACTTCATCAGCAGCAATATTACTATAATTAATTATAATAAGTAACCATTTTTTTCTATTTTTTTCTCTAAATTTGCTAATTATTCTAATTAAAATTTCATTTTGCATTGTTGTGCACTATGTTTGTGACGAACACCGTTCTCAAATTTTTTTGGCGACAGATAACTAAGAAAATTGCATGAGATAATAACAAAGATAGGATAATTATTTAGTTTGGTGTTACGGTTTATTTTACTTGCTGCACTTTTAAAATGTGATTTATACTTTTGTCATGGTGGACGAAAACGTTTTAAATGCAAAATGGGTATTACCGTTTTAATTGGATTAATTAGAGTTCAAATTAATTTTTATTTTTATATCCATTATTCAGTTGGTATGGCTGCCTAAGACAAAAAGGCAAGCCGTATGTGCGGTTATAAAGCGGTCGCATTTACATAGAATTATGCCAACTGCTTATATGTCGTATATTTATACTCCCAGTAAGCCTGTAGTACCTTTTTTTTTTTGTTTTTTTTTTTTTTTTTTACGAGGGGGAAACCTTCAAAAGGTACCCGGTGCCGTTACACAGGGTAATGTGGGATTTTTACCCACTAAAACCCCCCCGGTGGCCTACCTCAGCACTTGTGGAGAACCCCGGGATCTCCGTAAGGAACACAACCGGAGTCCTCCAAGCGCGGCGCCCTTTTGTTCGGGCTCTTCCCGCGAGGGACTAAATGCCCCGTCGCTTGCCAGCGCCTTACAACGGTATGCGGCCACACATACCGTCGTCCTTCCCGGGGTTGCTGATGGGCGGTTCGAGCTCCCACTCTAGCCGCCCGCAACCCCGAAAGCCCCCTTTTAGTCGCCTCTTACGACAGGCAGGGGATACCGAAGCTCGTATTCTGGTCCCGAGCTACAGGGACACCGGTGGCGCTATGTGCGCCCACCGCGGCGCCGTGCACGGCGCGTCCGTCTCCGGGCCGGATCTGCGCGTTCTCTGGCCCGTTCGGCTTCCTCCTTTTCGGTCATAACACGGTCGCAGAAAGCGACCATGCTGTCCCAGGCTTCGCCAGAACGGACCATCGCTGCGACGACGGCGTCCGGGGAGAGGTCCGGCCCCACTTTTTGCACCAGGATCCGCCGCTCGGTCTGCCACGCTGGACAGTGCTCGAGCGTGTGCTGCGCGGAATCCTGGGCATCGCCACAATGGTGACACTGCGGTGTCGCCTCCCTCCCTATTCGGTTCAGGTACTCACCGAAGCAGCCATGTCCGGTTAGCACCTGGGTCAACCTGTAGGTGACGCGTCTCCTCCTCTTCAGCCATGCACCGAAGCTGGGCAGTACCTATGACACTCACAACGCGTTGGCGTATGCCCTGCGGCTCCTGCAGTCGTTCGCGCCAGCGACGCAGGGCACGCAGTCTGGCATCTCTCCGAGTCATTTTGACCGTCTCTTGGGTATAAGGCTCAGTCCCCTGGCGGAGAATGCGGATCTTAAAGAAGATAAGCCTGTAGTACCTACATGACTGTCATGTTGTGAAAATTGAGAAAATATCATAAATCTTTGTGATGAATTGAATTCCTCGGGTGAGGTCATTATATTTAATTGCTCATTGTATTGTTAAATGATAAAATACTGTAGACATTTCACTCAGAGACTGCTTCATATGCAATTTAGATTTCAGTGATTTACGAAAGGAAGCGTTTTCTATACTAAGTATAATTTATAATTTAAAGCGTTTATTGCTCCTCGAAATTGATTTCTGATTAATCATCATTACTCTTCAATTAAGTGAATGGTCTTAAAACTGCTTGTATGACTAGTCGTGTTTTGTAGTGTTTTATTGATAAGTTGATAAAGAAATGGACACACTAATGATTGACTGTTGAGACTCTTGAGACTAATTTAATAGCGTAAGAGATAACATTTTTATCACTATTTAAATGCATACATTAATATTGCTTTTTGTGCTCGTTGGTTTTAAATATAAAAAGCTTTCTAAGATTATTTCTTAACAACCCAAAAATAATGTTTGCAAGTGTTTAAAGCTAAGAAGTTTTCACTTCTGACGTGCAGCCAGTGATTTTGGCTGGTTTTACCATTAAACGATGCGGACGGTCGGTGTTCGCGTACTCTCAAGTAACGTAATGTTTAATTCAGTTCACACTAAGGTAATATAAGCCCATTACACAGTTTGCACCGGTGCAGTGAAAGTATGTTGTGTAACCATTTTATTATCTATTACGTGAACAGCGCCCGCCACAGTTGGTAGGTACTTGTACGACTTGTTGACTTTTATATCAATACATTAATTTTTATGACAGTTTATATGTTACGATCTTACGATTACCTGTTTGTATGCTATTGCTCGTTTAGTGATAGAAGTGGTAGATGGTCAACTACACCTACATCAATGTACTTTAGTAATACCAAAGATATCATTAAATCCATATATGTATGTCGCTTTCCAAAAAGGAAGCGGGATCCTGTCAATTAAAATACCATACAATCACTCTAAGACTTTTTGCCAATAAAATAACAATAAAACATAGAGTCTAAAATTTAAACTACCTATGCTATGAGGCTACATAATAGCAGTTCCTCTAATAGCGTCAACGGATGTTATACCTTTTACCTTGATTATCACATTTATTAGCACTTAGGTGCACAAAGCGTGTAGATATTTTACGGGACATACCGGCAAATTACTTTTGTAATACAAGAGACGATAAACGCAGGTACTTTCTATTAAAAGTTAAGTGATGATTTAGCTGTTATTTCCGAAGTTTGCTGCAGTGGGTGTAGTCATAGATCTATATATTCGAAATTTACCATAGATTAAATGAATTCTTCATTATATTACCTACCAAGAACGGAAGTAAATCACTGTAGATAAAAAAATATACGGACAAGTATCAAGTCTACTCATTCGACACCAATACCTACTGGTACGCCTTTGCAAACAACGTCACTCATAGCCACATATTATTATAAATCAAGAAAATGTACATACGTAATGTGTTAGGTAATCGGCGCACTTCAGAATGGACTCGCGTGCTGTTGTTTCTTTAGACATGCATAGATAGAGCCTGCTTGTTTATTTGGATCTTTCTTGATAAGTGTCGCTGGCATTCATCAAATAGAAATTAATAAATTGAGACCTAGTGTAATTGATCATGAAGTGGTAATGTTACATTGTTCATTCAAAAACTATTCAAAAGAAAGTTTTCAGCAAGTGCCTACAGCATGCCTATAAAGTGATTTTATTTTTTTGTAAAGTTTTCTTGCTTTTATTTTTAAACCTACTAGGTATATTTTGTAAATTATTTCTCTGTATTATGTAAGCAAACCCATAAATGAATTAGCAACAATTTTATTTTATTTTATCGCTTTGCATAGCTTTTACCTGGCTACCCATAAATAACAAAAATGTTATTTAATGTGTATCGTTTGTAATCATAATGTACTTAGTCATTATTATTTATTACCGTCTCATCCTAGATGCTTCCGCAAAAAACTTTTAAACCGCAGTCTATATTACGCAAGCGTACGTAACAGGTTACGTCGGCGTCGGTGTATCGCATCCGATGGCCTTCTTTCGCCTCGTCTTTGTCCGTTCGGCTCGACTCGTACCAGTGTCATGGGGCTCGACACGCTTACCCCGATTACACCCACTTTCGGCGGCAAATGTTGCGTGTCGTCATGCTTTGTACAGACTGCCAAGATCGAGTCTCTTTTGCCATTTGTGAAACTGTTGAGTCATCGTCTCAATGGGTCAGGTTCGACTATACAATCTTCACTTACAATGAAACTGTAACGCAGTAAATAGGTCCAATATTGTTTCATGGCATTTGTAATGTTGTCTTTTTTATATTTATAAATGACCTATTAAAGTGATATTTGACTTATCTGTCATTTATATTTTACCTTGCAAGCTTTTCATTGCAACAAGTTAACTTAAACCTATAATTAATATTTTTATTTTTGATATGAATGTGCGTATTTACTCTAATTAATTATCAATTTAGATACTAGAGGTCATTTTTCTCTTACAACTAGTGAGTTATTTAGGAATTATGAAAATTAAATTTGTTTTTTACTCGGGATAATTGGGCAAATAGTCACATGTTAAAATATAATTCTCATTTATCATTAGGTACTTACAGTTCAGGTATGCATGTTGACTTGATGGCACCGAGTGTCACAAAAAACAAACAATTTGAAAACGTAAAAGTAGGAGTGGATTGCAATCACATAACTATAAATATTTAGTACGTCAACGATTTATCATCGCATTAATATTCGCGTTTATTTGTTTATGAATATTGTCTCCATTTCTGGCAGTTAATAATACTCTGAATGAGTAATAACTGATCGCAACGGCTTATTAGTACCTACTCATAAACTTTAGGATTTAAAGCTCAGAAAAAAACAAGTCGGTAATTATACCGCATACAATTTAATTGCTGGTAATTTCCGTTTTTATAGTTTTAATTTCTTTATTGACCTCTGTTAAATGTGCTCGAATTCAGTTGGTTATTTTTTATGGTGCCTGGAAACTACAACTCAGAATTTAGCGCAATTATGAATATAATGGAATATAATATTTTCTTAATGTATTTGTTGTTGCCAATGTTTATCCATTTAATTCAAGGATATAAGTATTTTTTTGGAATTGGTCCTCCTTACATTTTATTAAGAAATTTAAACAAAAAAAAATTTGGTTTCCTCGTATTAATGACAAATAATATGCTTATACCATATTCTACAACTTGAACTGTTGGCCTATGGTCTTGATTTTCTTTTTTGAAAGTTACGATAAGTATTTGAATCTCGGCCTATTTACGTAGCAAATGAAACATGGATCTCTATTATGATCCTTCTCACCATCGTTATGTTGTAGAACTGGCTTTGATCGCTCATTAGAGCATACTTCATTTCAAGTTAGAGAGAACTGGACAAATCTGGTCATTTGAACAAGTTTGTATGAGGGACCGGATTTTCAAGGCGTTTTAGAAATTTAATGACTCTACTGGAAATATTTCCCATAACTTGAAATTATAAACAAAGTGTAAAGCAATTGGATGCGGCCTGCGGCTCCGTCATGCGACAGTATTACCTACTATCGTTCCGATAATAGCATTAAGTTTTAACAATCGCTGTCTATGTATTCGTTAACTGCTTGAATTTACTTATGCAAAGATTAATAAAATTATCCAATGTCAGTGAAGTCCAACATGGACATCTAAGGTTCTCTTGGCATCAAAGATGGAAGAATTTCAGATACTTTGAAGTTTAAACTGGTGGAACCTAATTAGGCCATATTGCCTAGGTAGATATTAGTTTAATTTTTACAAACTTAAAAATATACAGGGTGATTTGTAATTCGGCGTATTTCTCTTGGGATGTGGTAATACAACCAATTTCCAACAAAATTAACCATAATGTCCCTGGTTATATATAAAGTCAGCTGGTTATCGAGATATTCCTTATTTTTGGTTTTGGTCAAAGAAAATCGAATTTGACGTGAGTATCAGAATGGCGGGTGTACCTCACGGATTTTAATATCTCTTTCGGATTACAAACGTACCTGATGTGTACCTCAGTGTACCTGCCCTAAAAGTCTGTGTACCTCCTTCTATGCAATGATTTTAAATAAAATAGGTACACCCGCCATCCTGACGTCAGAACCGCGGGTGTACTTCTAATCGGCATAAGTAGCGAAATAAACTGTTTATGTAGAATTGGTACCTCTTGTGTACCTGCAGAAACAAATATTAAATAAATAAAAAATAGTAAGATTGCTGAGAAATTAAAAAAATGTTTCATTTATAACAAAGGGTTAGGGTGATTCCAAAAACTGTCCCAATATTTAAACTACACCTTCAGAGAGTACAACTGAGTCATAATTATTAACGTATAATTTTACGAATTTAAATTGAAAAAATAACGACTGAGGTACACATCAGGTACGTTTGTAATCCGAAAGAGATATTAAAATCCGTGAGGTACACCCGCCATTCTGATACTCACAATTTGACTACAAAAAAATCAATAAATAAAAAAGTAGTGGTTTGAATTGAGTTGTGTACATTTTAATCAGTGACCAATACATCAACAATCATTTATTAATACTAATGCAGGCACAAGTGTTACACATTTTAAAATAACAAGTGAATTATTGTAAAAAAAAAAATATTTGTTTACGAATGTGGTCGATAGAAAACTAGATTTATTTTAAAAACTCTAGTATACATCAAGCGTACAAACTACATGAAAAACTTCCTTGTTTTATAAGCTATCCAAACAAGTAAAATTGTTAAGACACAAACAAAAAATTCCAGAAAAAACGTACATAGAGCACGTGCGTCATAAAACCCTTTGTTATCGTACCGCGGTTTAAGTTCCTCAGTTGCAAACTTTTTAGTTGTTATTGTCGTTTGTCTATTAGACCCACTAGATCATTTAAAATGAAAATTAAATAGCAGCAGTGTTTTGTTTTTGGCTACCAACGCGATCTCCCAAATTTACGTTGATTTTAATCCCTAAATAAGTATGACGGCTTACTCTAATTCCGAGTATGCCGATATTATTTATTGCTATGCCTTTTATGATGATAACGCGACTGAAACTTGTTTACGATCCTACTACTGCGTCACCTACCTGCTGGATAACAACTTCTTCATCTTCAGCGGTGTAACGGCGTGGTCTACCGCCATCATTTTGTTGTCGTTGAAATTGTCCAGTTTTCGAAGCACGATGATAAATTGAACTGAAGACCGTAACGTGAGGCGCTCGTCGTTTAGGGTAGCGACGAATGTACTCTCGACGAGCTTCATCCGCGTGGTAAGGGCCTAGAGCTTATGGTTAATTATGGTTAATTTTGTTGGAAATTGGTTGTATTACCACATCCCAAGAGGAATACGTCGAATTACAAATCACCCTGTAGATGTACCTACTCAAATGAATTTGTATTTTTTTTTTGCTGTTAACTTAGAACTTTATACTGAGTAGTCCAATTTTTATAATTTTTTATCATTTTATTATCCATCTGGTCCCATTTAAATTTGAGTACATTATTAATTTTATCTATACTTGTCCATGTTGAAGTCAGTTTCTTTTTTGTAAAAAGTTAATAATGCTGCACCATAATATAAGCAGTTTAAACTTACTTGGGGCCGCAATCTACCTATTATAGTAAAATAAGTAGTAGGTTAGGTATACCTACCTATTAACATAATAATGGACACAGAATCTGCACGGTTGTCTTTTTAAATGACTGCCAAAATAATGATTGAAGTGTGGGTGAAAGTATATCGGTCTGGATGTTCTGTTTGTTAGGTAGCTAAAGTGCTCTGACGATAACCATCGAGGCTTCAGCGACGTGATTCACTATAAGGTGGGGGTGATGTAGGTAAAAACAATTTTAACAGTTTCTTGATTGGGAGCACCGATGTACCGTTTTTTTAGTAATTGGAGTCGCTAATGATAACCTAGGAGTTACTAAGTAGGTAGATTGAGGCTGTTCAGTTTGTGGTAAGTTCAGCGCCGAAATTCTAATAACTATGTTGATTAACGTAACTTTATAGATTACAATTTCAGGTAAGTATCTAAGCATGTTGCTATGACATTCTTTTAAGTAGGTAGGTATATTTAAATATAAGTGTCCCAGAAGGACTTGACAAAACATAAGTTAGGTATAGGTTGCGTTAGGATGTACAACACACAGGTATTGTCCGGGCATGGTTGCTTCGGAGGGTATCTGTGTCGAACTGCGGGTCGCGAACCGACTGCTGCCTGCCATCACTGTGACGGATGCCAGGAAGAGGACGCCCAGCACGTCTTGGAGGACTGCCCAGCCTGGGCGGAAGACCGCGCGGAGTTACACGCGGTCGTGGGGGATGACCATTCGCTGCCGACCGTGATAAAACACATGGTCGGCAGTGAGACGTCGTGGAAAGCGGTGCAGGCCTTTGCGGAGAGCGTAATGCTCCGCAAAGAGACGGCGGAAAGAGAGTGAGAGGCTACCTCAGACCTCGCTATCCGCCGCCGGCGCCCAGGGGGCAGAAGGCGGGCCTACGGCCTGCACCACTTGCCCCCATAACAACATCCGGTTGGGCGGCGGATACGGGAATCCGTCGTCCGACTTAACGGCCCGGGTTGATATGCGCGCCAGTGTCGAGCGCGCCTTTACCCCAGCGGGACGCCGATAGGCCAACTTGCCGGCCGCTCCAACCCTCTCATCAAGGAGAGGGGCTAGAGAGCGCGCCGTGCCTAGGCCGCCAAGGCCGTGCTGAGGCCGCCACTATAGCGGCCGCCGCGCTGGGACAGTGGAGCGAGAGTAGCACACTGTCCCGGCACCAAAGCGGTAGGCGTCGACACCGTGTGGTTTTAGTGGGTTCGAGTCCCACATACCTGTCCGGCTTCCCGTGGCCGAGACGTGGCGTAGACGAGACGAGGGTCTTTCCACACGTTAAAAAAAAGGATGTACAACAAAAAGAACGAAAAAACCAATATCAATCCTAAAACACTCAACAGATTCCATTGTTAACTGCAGGATTTTTTCGCGAAGATATTCAAAGTATAGGTAATGGATAACAGTTGTAAAATATCTGCATGATAAAAAACGATTTCTTTAAATTAAAGGTAATATTTTCCAAACTTAATAATTACAGTATATTCAAGAGTAGGTTGACTACCTACTGAAACCCTATTCTACCGTCTCATCCAAACCTTCACGCTTTTAATTATCTCGCGCTTCAGGTGAACGGACTCTTATGACTTGTTGGCTAATTCACTTGACAGGACGACGTGAGACATTCACTAATTAAATTTACGATCCGAGGCCCAACTCACAATGAGCTTTCTTCGGAAAATACATTGACGACTTCATTGTACGGGTTGAACGTAAACATTAATTTGCAGAGCTTATGATCATAAATAAATAATAATAACGTTTTTAGGCAGTAAAACAGATATTTTAATGTGTTATCTAACTCTACAAAAACACTATGCCAAGACGAGAATATTATGTGCCTTGTACTGTCAAAAAGTTTCAGATCTCATGAAGACTCAAGCTTCAAACTGTACACACCCTAAATTCACAAACTCCACACCTTAGTCACGCTCACGTGTTAATTGGTTACACACCTAAGGTCTCCGAAATGTTCTCAAAGGTATATGTACCATAGTTCTATTGTGACGTGAAATTTCGCATTAATAATGTTAGTATGGATTACACAAATGTCTGTCCCAGCCGGGAATCGAATCCGGGGCTCTCGGCTCGGCAGGTAGAGACACAACTAGGTTACAAAGTCGCTAACAAAAATACTTTACTATTATAATAAATGTAAAAAATATCATGTTCTATGTATGAACTATGTTTGTAGGTATAAGAACTTTCTCGTGTACCTACAACTTTTACGAAAAATGAGCAATTTATGTAAATTATAGAAAATGGAAAGCAACGAATGATTGCCGAACAAAGCTATTAAAATAAAAAAATGTAGGCCATTATGGGCGCCAATAGAAACCGCTTTTGGTAAACTTGACATCGTTCTAAGTATAGTCGTATACGGTTTTAAAGATATATTTCTCATGATTATTTCACTGATGCTGTGATAGTGAAGCTAAGATTGAAATAAGGCTAGTAGATATTTTTTGTATTAAGTTCATCTGAGGCACTAAGCCCCATATGTTAAATCAGCCGCTAACTCACAGAACAGTTACAAAAAATATGAACCAATGTTCTGTAACATTTTTACTATAGAGTTCTGCTCTAGGTTGTTGTATTGTTGGAAATTATCTTACTTAGGTGTTTTTGAATTGTTATGACATGAGATTCTTCAATAAGGAGTAAACATGACGAATCCGTTTTTGCCATTTGGCTACGGAACCCTAAAAAGGGTCGTCTATCGGGGTCAGCAATGAGCGTGTGCTTTGTTTATCCTGATGTCCATAAAGAACGGTGACCATTTTTCGTCAAATGGCTGTCGAATTTTTGGTAAGCCTTTATAGCAAAAAAAGGTATTACTGTTTATCAATGATATAATGCATTTACATGTTATTTTCTTCTAAATTTTAAATTCCAAAAACTTACTTTATCATGAACTACGCTTTTAGGCTACCCTAATAGTCAAAAAGTAACGTTAGAACGCTGCTCACTTACAAGAAATAAATATAAATTTATTACTTTACAACCATAATGTTTACTTTGACCTAAATTGTAGTTGAAGAGTTTTATTAGCATATATTTATTCATGTAATTTATCCAAAATAACAGATTAAGATAAATAAAGTGACAAAAGTTGTAGACAATATCTTTGTCTAAAAAGTATTTATCAGTGAAAGCAAAGATCCATAACGTATAAATGCTTAAGGTTACCTAAATCATAAACTTTGCATACATACACTGAAATGAATTTGTGACTTAAATAAATTCATAACATGGAGGTCATTGCTTGACGGTAAATTGACTGTAAGAACCGTGATAACATTAAGTACTCCTTTGATCCGCATGATGCAGAATGCAGATTTTAATATACTTGCCTAAAATAAATAAATTAAGAATTGCACTCAACTCGATCACGTCAATATGATGAGAATTATGACCAGCATGATCTGTGCTGTAATCCCCGGCCAAATCCGGTATTATAATGACACAAATCAGGGTTAAGCAGCGCTATAATACTAACTTACATGCAGTCGCATAATACTCAAAAAAATGGGTCACCAAATCGGGGAAAAATATTGCAGTCATGACTGTCTATGAGGATTATTTACATAATAATTAGTCTTCCTCATAGCTTTGAAATTAGGCATTTGTTGAAAGCTTTCAGTTGGATTATTCATGTGGTAAGGGCCATGTGGTAAGAGCTAGCGTTACTGTTCTAAACTTAAGCCCACACTGCACTCGCGTGGTGACCTATGCTTTCAGGTTTACCAGGTGGTGCTTACAAAAGCCAGTATTTATAACTCGATAATAATAAGACTAAGCAACAAGTATAAAATAACATTTAAAAACGTGACTTATCTTGAGCTATGTCTTGATCAAGTAATAATAGATTTCAATTGCAAAATAAAGGATAATAAACAGGAAATCTGTGACTCTTTCATAATGTCCATGTAAAGGTTGTAGTATTCTGCCAACCTTGGTTAATGACACTATGGCTTTTATACTTCCCGTATAGGAACACGCCCTTTGCCAGTTGCTCCTTTTTAACTGACTTCAAAAAAGGAGGTTCTCAGTTTGACCTGTATGTTTGTATGTATGTATATTTGTGTGCGATTATCTCGCGTTTGATTGAACCGATTTTGATGCGGTTTTCAGCATAGTATTTGTCATACTTGGAGAAGGTTTTAGGAACATTAACCGTATTTAACTGAACCGATTTTTACTTTTCGGCGTTAAAGTCGGTTCTATTTTGTTAAAAGTTATTGCAACCCAAAGCGTACAAAAGGCAAAGTTGTACCACTTACAGCTATTCTGGTTATTAGTTAGACTTTGTGTCAAGGAGGTATTATTTTAAATTGCAATATTGAAACTTAATTCACCGCTAAATCGAGTTGTCGACCGTGAACCTACTTGGAGGTGTTATTGCGGCCTTAATTCATTTTAATTTGCCGTATTAATTTGCGGCCATCTCTTTCAACATAAAGACGATGCACTTTCTGCACTGTTCAGGGGCATGTAGCCAAATTGGTGTTATGAATATTTTCGAACCTGAACCTAAGTTTAATTTAAATGTTTGAAAGTAAAAGCTAATGGATGGTTAGTGTTTCATTGAAGTCTTCAAAAGAAGGGATAAGCTTTCGGCCCACGTTATCTTTAGAAAGATATTCCTTGAGCCTCAAATATTAAGCCTTCGGAAACTCTGGGATCCACTACTTATGTGGATTGGCCAATGACCAATGACAGTGTGGTTGTGGCTTGATCCATAATATCGATCTATCGATTGAGATGTCCTAACTAACCTAATTATTTAGGTACTTCTTATTGGATGTTTAGTAGGTTTTCGTTTGTTCCATGGGTAAATTATCAAACGACGCATTGAATCTATGATAATTGGAAAAACTTAAAAGATACTTCACTCGGATCCCGATCACTTAGTTACTAGGTTAATTATCTTGGGATATAAATATTCGGCTAAATCAATGTTTAAATAAATCATCTGATACATCCGTTATTCTTTTTAGGAAATGAGGATCTGAATGTCACCATCAAAATTGTACGTTCTTCAAGTTAACATTTTCCTCTAAGTATCATGGATGATTTAGAACGATTGTCATAACTGGTATTACATCATTTTTGTGTACATATTGTATAAGTACCTAATAGTTATGCCCAAATGTGTATAACTGTATAGTAATCGTTATTGAAATTAAGTTAAGGACGGTCTATTTAGCGACAAATTTTACAATCACATCAAATTAACATTTAATTAATTAATGCTACCGGAGTTATCTAATTTGCTTTGATGTATTGACACTGTTAATTAAAGGTCATTAGTACACGCGATGGTATCAACAAGAATGCCAGTCTCTGTGTTATACAAATAAACTGAGAGGTCAAGTTATTTAGTCGAGTTGTGCTGTCACGGAACCAAATCGTGTTACGTCATCCGACCGACCCTCTGGTGCTGGTCGAGTGAGCTGAGCCGTGCACACCGTGGGGCAAAACAGCCCAGCAGTCGGTTATCGTATCGCTCGCGGCTCACCCGCACTTTCGCTCTCGTCCGCGCACGCGGAAGACTTCCTTGCGTTGCGTTCAGCTGTTCGGTTCAACAGTAAGTTGTCGCCGTACACGCGCGTTTTGTTTACGTCTGTCGTAGCAACGTGAACGTAGCCAACGTATTCGCGTTGTTGTCAATGAATTGACTTTGGAGGTGTGTGGGGTTGGTGTGTGCGTTAGATAATAACATTGTTGAGGACTGAGGACTCATAGACTTACAAAAACATAACCTATATATAATATGATGTTCGTTACGTTTTATAATTATATTCGTGACTGAAAATTTATGAACTTGAGACCATTATATTTCACAATTGGTATCTTTTCAATAAATCGATACAATTGCTCTTTGTTTTTTGCGTGTTTGTCGATAATAATACTGATCTGAGATCTCAATATACAGTAAATACGAGTTCAAGACTTTATGATAAAAAACACATCAAAATTTTCTGGATAATACTGACCCGACAGTATAGGTAAAGATTTTTATGTTAATTTAATGAAATGAATGCACTTTTAAAGTAACTGGACTGAACTTTTAGACCGTGTGAAAGAAACTGTGATTGTTTCTTAATAACAATCAGTTACAATTTTAAGGAATCTCGAACTTTATGCGTGTAGTGTTGAAGGAGACTATTTCGTTGCATCAAATTTTTGCACTTAGCAACGGTACAATTGGAACTTCATACGCGAGTGCAAGACGGGTCACGTTAGACAAGTGGTTGCGCAAAGTGTTTGTTTGAGATATTTGAGTGTTCCTTGCTATTAGAGTGGAGATCGGTAGGTAGGCTACTCGTTTCAAGGTGTTGAGCGACTGTGCAGTGAGTGAACTATGTTGGTGATCCTAGCGTTCATCGGAGTGAGGTTCGCGCTTCATGTGTCCCGGCAAAGTGCCAGAGCGCTCGCCGACGAGTGCTATACGAGGAAGTAAGGATCACTTTGTTTTTTTATAATTAATTTGTTTGTTGTCGGTCTCGTTTACCGATACTTTGCGTTCGAGGTCAATGACAACTCTACAGTATAATTATGTAGATTTCGAAGGTGATGGCCGTAATTGATATAAAAAAATATATTTGTTGGCACAAAACTAGTTTACAAATGTGTGGTTAACCTTAGTTACAGTCCGATAAATATATTATGTGAATATAAGAACGAAGGTTGACCACATCGAAACTGAAGTGTAATTGACCTTCGTATCACATAACATTGATCATGTCTCGGTATTATTAAATCACAAGAACATTTGCTTTGCTAAGTCCATGGACTAAAGTCACTGACCTGAAAAATGATTCGCTTCAGCCATCTGCTATGGAAAGAGATTTTTATAAGTCTATATTGACCTTAACTCAAACTATCGGGCGTAACCTAAGTATTATATATACAATAATTTGGAAAATAATGTATGTTTGTGGCGTTACACGTGGTGAACATCGAACTTAGATTAAAAATTAAAACTCATAATAAGATGTGAATAATAATTATTATGACGTACGTATAAAAGATCCTTGTGCAGGCTATAAAAATGTAAATTACCTACTTGGTCGAAATCCACATCAAAAAAAACTTTTTATCTTTTTTAATAATATGGCGTGCAAAGAGGACTTTTTTATGTTTATTTTGGTTGTTGTAAGGTGTTAATAACCTTAAAAAAGAGTTTAAGAGGGCAAAAACTTAATGGCCTTCTCTACCAATCAGTCCAGAATAGACACGGAAAAGGCAGACTTAAAAAATAACAAAAGGTGAACGACCAACGTAACTTTTTAATATAAATATTTGAACCATAATTTTTTTAAATAATTTGAAAAGAAAAGAAGAAAAGAAAAACAGTTTATTTAGTCAAGCACTGTTAACGACATAGAAGTAGGTACATTACATTAGTACATTACATCAGACTTAAATAATAATAAAAGACCGAATCACTAAAGGTACTTAAATAACAAAGTCAAATAAAATAATTAAACAAAATGGATTGTCGTACAGAAACTTGACTAAACGGAACGTACTCAGCACTGGCCAAGGAGCGAAGCGCATCCAAGGCCACTGGTTTTCAGTACGACCCGTTTTATCACGAGTTTCAACTAGCAGTGCACACTTTAGATCACATGAATTACATGAACTAATATATTATGTGTATGTGTGTGTGTGTGTGTGTGTGTGTGTGTGTGTGTGTGTAATATTTTCTTGTGTTTGTAAGCAAATTAGCTTACCGCATCTCTGAATCTATAAGTTTTATATTTTATACTACGCAACGGGTTTTGATGTCTCAAAATCTCATATTGCCTCAAATACATTTTTATGAAAAAAAATTCGTGGTCGGCTAAAGCTCCGCTACTGTCCAGCCAGGTCTGCACTACTGTGTTGGGGTATGATAGGAGAGCTATGTGACAAGTTTCCAGCTTGCCTCAAATCCCTGCCCAAAATTGGTGCAAGCTCTTGGACCATAGCAGCACTGGTATCCCTATGCAGCAGCTTTACGTCAAAAACAATAAGCTATCTCTATTCTCACGTGACTACGAGTGGAAAATTACCAACCTGAGAAAACTTGCACGTAATAATTATAACGGTGACTATAACTGGCGATCACGCACCAATTTTGTTAATTTTGGAATAATCGAGTGGTGTACCTAAAATGTTCTGTCCAAAGTACGCGAACGCTTTATTTAAGTGTGAGGTACATAATTTTATTCCAATTTTATTAAAAGCGACTCGATTGTGTTCTTCATATTTAGGTAAACAGATTTATAGACAAATTGATATTTCCATATAATAACTATAACATTAATATAAATTACAACAAGTGATCATACGATTTTGTAGGAAAATTACGGAACATATCGTAAAAAGAAGTTGTAATTATGGCGTAAGTAATCAGAAGAAGAACTCATAGTTTATAATTAAAATGCACGAAACCCTTAAAACTTTCAATGAAAAATTGTCACTCTCCAATTTTTTTGTACCAATGTATGGGTAGAGAAGCAACCACTAGAATTACAGAAGTTCTTATAACGCGCTTGAATCTCCGGCAAGCCTTAATGACTTCTAACAATATTGATATCAATTTTTTAACTATTAGAACTATTGCTTAGTGTGTTCTTAGAAGCAGGAAGACGGTGCTAAAATTTGCAAAGACGACCCCAGCTCGAACCCTATGTATGTTGCACAACTAAGCCGATTAGTACGACACGATCGACGCAAGACGCACTGCAATAAATGGAATATCGATACTTCGACATCGCTCATTATAGTACGGGAGGCCATGATGCTGAATGTGGATTTACTCGAGCGTCATAGAGACCTATTGGGTTGCAAAGCTTAGATGATAACAAGAAAAAAATGTTATATAATGTATACCTTTTCATCGGTGGGGGAAGCGGCTATAGATCTTTAAATAAATGTAAAAAAACTACCGCATGGACATACTCGAGCGCGTCAGATATTGATACCATCAATGTCCAACGTATTTTTAATAATGTACATAATATGTTAATCTGACCCTTTGCATGATGGGGGTGATCGTACTTAAGGGTTGAAAATAATAAAAAAAAATTTACTCGAGCGCGTCAGATTTTCTAAGGGGACACCAAAAAAAGCTCTAATTCAATAATCTGACGATTTCGATGTGACCCAAACTCGCAGCCATTATACTAATGTGCAAAAAAAATCGCCATTTTGAAATACTCAAGCGCGTTAGATTAAGATATATATGGTTCATCTTTATGTCCTAGACTTGCTGTCTCTTAATCTGACGATTATCTAGAGGGATTTCCCTAATCTGCCAAAAAAAAATTAAATCATTGAACTTCATTAATAGAAAAGCTCAGGAAATAGCATGCAAATAAAAAAGTGTATGTTTTTAAGTAGAATTGTATTTACATAATATAAGGGCCGTAATATCAATCATAGTTTAAACTATGCTTCAGAGTTTAGTCACGAATTATTTCTTAAGATCAATGGTAGGTAATCGTTCAAGTCCAGTTTAAACTATTTAAACTCTCCCGAAGTTTGGTTAAAAACCTCCTTGTGAGATTAACCTTTCGTTTAATTTGACGTTTCTTCAAGATAGTTTTTGAGTTATTCATAACTAGCGAACCGCCCTCGCTTCGCTTCGGGACCCGTAAGTATCAACCGCGTAGGTCCCGCTCCCGTAGGAATTTCGGGAAGATAACAAACTATCACCAAAATTAATTCACCAAATTCAATTAAATTAAACTTAGAAATAAAGCTTAGGACAAAATAAAAGCAAAGTAACAAAGGATCACAGCAAGATTAATTCAGATTAAACTTAGAAACGCGGCAAGTTTGGTATGGCAGTGGGTTCGACCAAATTTGATTACCGTAAAAACGGTTCTAGTGTGTTAATCTTAAAAGATAGACATATTATACTGTCGTAGACATTTTTTTAGATCATTTCAAGAGGAATAATTCTTTCATACATATATTTTTGGTATCTTGAATCGTTTTCGCAACGCATGCAACGAAAGCCCTCGAGAATGAATAATTTTCCCCGTTTTTTCCACATTTTCCATTATTTCTTCGCTCCTAATTATTGTTGCAGCGTGATGTTATATAGCCTAAAGCCTTCCTCGATAAAAGGTCTATTCAACACAAAAAAAAATTTCAATTCGAACCAGTAGTTCCTGAGATTAGTGCGTTCAACCAAACAAACAAACAAACTCATCAGCTTTATAATATTAGTATAGATAATGTGCATTGGATTTATTATGGTAGTTGCCTCATAACTTTTGACTGGGTGTTCCGATTTTTATATTTTTTTTTTATTCGGAAGCTGGTGCTTGTATTGTGATACTGTATAAATTTGAGCGACCTCTAATGGGCAGTTTCTAAGTTATTTTTAATAATGTGTATTTATGGTCGCTACCTCATAACTTTTTACTGAGAATTTAAATTTTCATCCTTCCATCCTTTTTTAATCGAAAGCTCGTCTTATGTTTTTCGTATAAATTTGAGCGAAATCTGACGGGTACTTTTTGATTTATCTCTACTTATCGATTTTGAACATTAAACTTTAATGACGAATTTTTGTTATTTCGGCTCTTCTAAGGGTCGAGCCACATTGATCGACGGCCTTTCGCATTTTGCCGATTGAAAAGGAACACACTATTACGCATTATGCCGTACGGAAGCGAACGCCTCCGTACAGCTCACAGCCGTCAGCCGTCAGCGTCAGCCGTCGATCGCCGTCGACGGCGTGTTCGGCTCGTCGATGCGAAAGGACGCGTACGGCTTCCCATACTTTACGCTCTTTTTGTATGGACAAACCGTCGATCGCCGTCGATCAATGTGGCCCGACCCTAAATCATCAGATTATATATTTTTCGTTATCCTTGAATCATTTCCTTCAAAATAAAAAAAAATTAGCCACGCTCGAGATTGTCAAGATGGCGTTTTTTTTTAACAACGTAGTAGCCCTCCCCTTTCATTGCGTCATTCTCAAATTGTCAGATTAGTGGAATATACACTTTTTAGCATGTAATTAACTCACCCTACCTTAATCTGACGCGCTCGAGAATGTCTGATGATCAATTTTTTTTTACTAATCTGATCCTTTATTCTTGAGGCGCGGCCTTATATATGGGTCTCATATTTGGTGGAGGTACTTAACTGGGTACAAGGTCCCCCTGTACCTTAATCTGCCGCGCTCGAGTGAATCCAAAAATCCCCTCTTGGGCTCTAGCTATTACGTAAACCAAAAATAAGGAAATGCGCAGTATGTTATAAAGTCCACAGTAAACATACAATGCGCCCTATTGCGGTAATCTCCCGCAACACACTTCCGGGCAATCAGTCTTTGGCCGTATAGGAACACTTGTCTTGTCAGTTGTAAAGGGCGTTCAATGAAATGCGAGGGAAACGAAAATAACGTCGCGGTTAACACATTTGCACATTAATTTGCGGGTAGTCGAAAGTTCACCGTTGAAAGTATTCGACCGTATGTCTGAGTTACTATGTAACATACATAGTTTTGTTCTCTTATATTGTGTTTATAATATTGCTTTAGATATAATATCAAAAATGTTTAAACCTTAAAGTAAAAATAGATAACTGTCGTATGGTAGGGAATTTGGCGAAATACGAGTAAGTAGAAATACATTTTAAATAGTTATTATAAGTTTATAGGAAGAGTCTTGAATCATACATTCGTGTGTAAAAAATACTTCTCATGCCGACTAATTAACATTAATTTAGGTTGTAGTATTTTCGAAAACAAATCACGTTGTTAATTTAAACTGTTTTCGCTGAGCATTCCATGAAACTATGTGTTCATTGGAACTCGTGGTGACGATCTAGAAACCTAGACCGTATTATGTGAAGATCGATATGACGTCGCGTATTATAGTGTAACAATTAAAAACTGTTAATAAGTAAGTTCTAAACAGAATATGACTCGTACTTATTGATCGTCGATAGAGTCGATTATATTGGCTTATAGATTCACATCTTTTCTGAGTAAATTAAATTAATTTTAAGGTGAGGGTCGTAGCGCTACGGATCGTCACGCTATCGGAATTATGTAAACGAAATACTTGTTATCTAATCCTTCGTTTGATTCATGACCTTTAACACTAATTATTTGATTAATAATGTTTATAAACTATCAGTCTAGACTTAAAATTAGCTAATTTACTCTACTGGCTCTAACACTGTTATTGACAACTGCCGTATCTACATCGTATAATTTGTTGTGGTCAGTCATGAATTTTTTGTTGAACACTAAGCAGACGATATTTGATAAAGTGATAGTAATTAATGAGCAGGCAGGGCTAAGTTATTACAGGAGTAAAACTAACGTGTTATCGACTGCATGCATAGTGGGGAAATAAAGATGTATTCCTACTTAATTATATATAAAAATTATGGATCCCACAAAAACATTTTGTACGAAACAGGTTGCCAACTTATTAACCGTAGCTTAGAATATCGAAATCAAAAGTGTTAAATACCTTACTGAAGTCTAGCAAGGTTAGCACGGTCATATGACTTGTCTGCATTACTTCTATCGTCAGTAACTAGAATATGATCTTTACGTTCACGAATAATTACGATTATAATTATCATCATTAATATACATAAAATATGGTTACTGATGGTTTTGTTATCGTAATGCATAATGATATATATTTTATTACAATAAAAATAACGTATGCTTTCCATTAAAACGAACTCTTTTATTGTAGCATATTGACATCGTTAACAATGTTGATTGTAAACAAAAAAATAAAAAAAATATAATATTTGTAACTAGTTCACACAACAAAATATTTATGTATTTTTTATTTTAATTTTAGTATATGACTCCCTTAAATTCGTAAACGAAGATGGAAAGTTCTGAAACACGTGTTTTTACAATATTTTTCGTAGTCATAAATCAACATGTAATCAAATATATAAATGTATGGTTATTAGAGGATTGCTTTGTCATGCTCAATATAGCCTATAGATCTACCTATTAATATAGCCTTTGTAAGACAGCATATTGGCTGACTGTTGCAATCGGCTTACCTTCAAGTAATCATAATTCCCACAATCGAAATATTTATTATCATAATTATTAACATTCTCATACATTTCGTTTCAAAATCTCGCAGGACCGTGACATTTGTGCTCAAACCGGTCCTGTGCACGAACGTTCAAGGATTATAGTCGATGTCTGTACGATGAATTGAAACATTTTAACTTTTTATTCCTATGAATTAAAAAAGTATATTGGCTTGCAACAGAATCGAAAAAGTATGAAAACATTCTTTTTACCCGACTGCGTCAGAAGGAGGGTTATGTTTTTCGAGTGTATGTATGTATGTATGTTTGTATGTATGTCCATTTATTTGTGAGGCCCCACAGCCCAAACGGTTGAACGAATTTCGACATAATTATGTATGAGGTATCGTTGAATTCGTCAGAACTGTGGAAGTATCACAGGCTATATGAATTTTCAAAATGGCGCCCGAAAGTGGAAGAAAAAGAGGGGATAGTGAAAAGACCTTTTCAAATATATATATGTGCTGCAGGCGGGGACAAACAATACTGTTACCTACGGGTAAAAAAAGATTTATCACAACACAAGTACTACGTTTGTCACCGCATGCGGCAGTATGAAGTATTGTGACACTTGTTTTTTTCTTTTGAGTTCTTTTGTAAGCAATCGGGTTTTTTGTTTTCATAATAATATTTTTATTCGTCATAGGTTTCAAATTTCAAAACATCTGCAACTATGCTCAGTTGAGCGAATCGTAACCGAGTTTTATATTTGTGAGTAAGCGGCCTTATAGTAATTTTATTTTGCTGACGGGCAGCATTTAGTCCATTATTAAAATTGTCCACACTTGTTACGTAAAAATAGTTTTAAAAGTTTTAAACATTTTGTTTGTGACTTTCTATACTAACGGATTATATTGTAACGTATTTCAACATCTACGCGCAAAATTACAATAAAAACTAATATATGTAGGTCTACAAACATATGATTCAGAGTCAGACCACCATTGTCGTAGACGCGTTCAACTGCTACGCACGGTCGTAGCGTGCTCTTTCGTTTTGCAGATACGCATGTTGCGTAGTAGGAAATTTATAACAATAAAATATAAACTGTATCGAGATTCCCGAATCAAACCAAGTACCAATGATGCAATAAATAGGTAGATTGAGCGTCGCCCTACAATGAAGACAAAAAAAACACGGCAACAATATCAAGCATGTGTGCGTGCAGGCGATGTTTTTCACGTTCGTCTAGTGTCTATGTTGCGTGATCAATGATACCAGTTACTAAAATTTTCCCATAAATCACACATTAAACTTAATTTATGGAGTGGTTATTTTCATGAATAAATAAAAAACCCTACTTAATTTAATTACAGTTGTTTATGTTAATGTTGTAATAAACCAGCTAAGTTAATTAAATTAATATTTTTTACGCAGTTTGTAGTTGGAAAGGAGACGGTCCAAAATTGTATGGAGTCTGGGCCTGGTTTTGTACCAGTGATAAAATAAAATAAAAAAGAAAAATAAACCATTTTTGACTAATCAAATCCACGAACTCATCTATATTTCAGTGCAAAAATTATTTATTAACTCCACGTGACGCAATTATTCTACATAATGGCGGGCAGCAGACCAGAGGATTCATAATTTTTGACGTATGACGTTAGCTGTCAATATGCCTTCTCTATGCTTGAACAATGGCTCGAACTCAGAGTGAAGGACGCCATCTTGCAAGTGTTGCAAGTAGTACCTACCGAATAACTCGAAATTAATTTTATTTTAGCAAGTCATTTATTGCGATTTGTGAATTTATTATATTTTTAATGAACTTTCTGTATTTTTTGGTTTTTCATGGTTTAGTGTACAAGATCAGGCCCAAAATGGACCATCTCCTTTTCTAAAATTGTAAAGTTACCGTCTCAGATTAAGGTGAAAATTTGAAGGGAGGACGGGTTCTACACTCTCATTCGTCCCCCCAAACTAAATATTGCTCTCATAAAGTACTTACTTTTTTAAAATTATTTTTCTAAATCTCTAAAAATTTTAAGGTTATGTGGTCTCATTGGTTAATGTGTAAGCGCTCGAAGTCTTAAGTGTATGTATATGTGTGTGTGGACGTGTGTGTGTGTGTGTGTGTTTTAAACTACATTATAAAAAATAAATAACTTAAGTAGATCTAATTTGATTTTTGGGCCTAATTTTGAATCGTGACATCTCCGGCGCTGCGGAAGATGCAGCCAAACAGGCAAACAGGACTAACAATAGCGAAAAAGTAATTTGGGGGGAAAGTTGGGGGAGTCACCAACCTCTCCTCCAAAAAATTTCAGCTTAATTTGAGGTAGTCACTTTATAATTTTTGGAAACTTGATTTTTTTATAATAAAAAAGTATGCATTTCCTAGATTTAAAAATGGTGGGGGGGAAGATGTGAGCGTCAGCCCCCTCCCCCCCTCAAATTTTTAGCTTAATTTGAGGTGGTAACTTAATTAAAGAAGAGCCAATTATTTACGTTACCTATCTAATTTAATAAAAAAATTACTTGGAAAGTTAATTACATGCATATCATTAAAAAAAACTTCAATAAATAAAGGAGATGGTCCATTTTGGGCCTGATCTTGTACACTAAACCATGAAAAACCAAAAAATACAGAAAGTTCATTAAAAATATAATAAATTCACAAATCGCAATAAATGACTTGCTAAAATAAAATTAATTTCGAGTTATTCGGTAGGTACTACTTGCAACACTTGCAAGATGGCGTCCTTCACTCTGAGTTCGAGCCATTGTTCAAGCATAGAGAAGGCATATTGACAGCTAACGTCATACGTCAAAAATTATGAATCCTCTGGTCTGCTGCCCGCCATTATGTAGAATAATTTCGTCACGTGGAGTTAATAAATATTTTTTGCAATGAAATAAAGATGAGTTCGTGGATTTGATTAGTCAAAAATGGTTTATTTTTCTTTTTTATCTTATTTTATCACTGGTACAAAACCAGGCCCAGACTACATACAATTTTGGATCGTCTCCTTTTCACATTACTCTTGTACCTTTAAAAGTGGTTTATTCGACCCAATGCAAAAATAATCATTAAAATGGGCTCATAAACATACGAATATTAATGTTATATTATTATAAATAAACACAAACATATTGGTAAACACCACCTTTCTTTAATCGATTTATAAAAGTACATGAACTAAATAATATACACGTAACCATAAACCAATTTATATACCCACAAAAATGATGTTAAGTCGGGAGCATAAAAATAGAAACTAGCAACACTGACAAAAAAATGACGTAATTTGGTTACAATAAAAATCAAAATTGAAATTTAATTAAAAATATGTTTATTGGTTACTTGCCTATGATATGTGATGTTTTTTGAGCTTTTTACCCTTCCTTTATAATTCCGGCACAGTTTAATAGCACATTTCGTCATGTTATCCCTCTTATTTGTTTATTTAAATTGCGCGCGTAATACGTAGTGACACGAAAGCGGCGCGATCGGCACTAATTGGCGGGAAAGTACTTCTGCGCCAATAGTTGGCGCAGCTTTTTTGACAGGTCTTCGCGGATTCGATTATCCATCTAGATACTTATACATCAATGCCAAGTACTTACGAGTGTGGCCATGTTATTGACGTTCAGGGAGACGCTAACCACTCACCATTAAGCGGCTCATGTCCTCCTATCTACATAAAAAACTGATACATTTATGATAATAATCGTTGTTCGACCTTATTTTTACATACTAACACATAAAAATTGCGTATAATTACGTAATAACGTTCATATTTATGTATGAGTATAATATTATTATACATTATTTACGGTTCATCACACTCACGCAAAGGTCGCTTGTATCTTTCAGCAGGCCTCAATCAGGTTGACCTTGTATAGGTACAAATTAATGTATAATTTTATCATATCAATGGTAGGCATTGATTGTATTAATTAATTACTTCCAGAGTTGTAATCTACTAGGAATATTGGGTTCCTTCAAACAAATCCAAATCCAATGATATTTTGCCTATAATAACGTAATATTATTTCCAGTACTTCCTGGTCTAAACTACCATTGAATTAGGTACCTACTTTTCACTAATTTATATTCAGTGTGAATTTTTAAGCAATGTAAAAAATTATAACCCAAATAGCAAACAAAATTGTAATTGTTATGAAGTATGTATGGTATTCCATATAAAGTTTATATTAAAGCTGAAGATTTTTTTGGTTTTTTGAACGCGCAGGTTCTGGAACGGCTAGTAAGATTTGAAAAATTGTTTTCGACTATGTTAGAAACATTCGTGTGGAAGGTTATAATACTTAGCCTATAATTTTTGCTAAGTGTTAAATAATGATTTAACTGAAGCGGAGCGAAGGAGTTACCTACTATATCATATTCTGTTTGTCTTTAATCTCACTACTCTGAGGAGAAATTTTTAGACAGACAGTTGTAATTAATGCCGCGTAGCAATCTAAAAAAGTAACTGAGAAGGTCAAATGTTAAAATGTACACTCTCTTAATACTTTTATTTTAAATATATGTAGAAGTAGGTAACGGTATTTTGGCCTGTAACCTTAGTAATTCAAAATAGTTCTGTCAGTTTCGACTCGAGACAAGAGTGAAACTACCTGCGTATCCATAAGATATGTATGAATATGATGGATGGACTGATCGTTAATCAACTGGTTGTTAAGTTTATAGTTTGTAATGTAATTATTTTCAGCGATAAAATTTATTATCGTTTTCAGTGAGCTGTTTATCCGTTTAAATATTAAAGTACCTGGTTGACCGAGCTTTGCTCGGTTGAAAATTATATTTAGTATGAATCGCAAGAAATACGAGGAATTCCGCCATCTATTCAGGAGTCAAATCATACAACTGTTCACTGAGCACAAAATTCATTTTACTTATGTTACGGCCAAAGGATCTCAACAGCGTGTTTCACAAAGTTGTACAGCGCCATCTAGTTTCATACTACTGAAATTTCAACACGTTACAAACAGTACCTCATAGAAGTTAACTGTGTGAGCGAATTAATTGCATTTTAAATAGGTACATACTTAATTAGATAAATTCATTGAACTTTCCTTCGTACTTTTCGCAGGCTTAGGCAGTCCCCGACTGAAATTTTTATTTGCGATAAAATGTATTGAATGTTTATGATAATTAAACAACATAAATAAATATACTTTTAGTTTAATGAGCAAGTTGTTAGGCGTACTTAAAATTTTATTGATTCTATTTACAACAATAGTAATTTCATCGATCTGACCATTATTTATTTAAAACTTTATTAAAATATATTATTAAATCGATAATAACAAAACTAACATTTATTTACAAATATTCTCGTAAATATCACAAACGCACGTTAAACTATCACTACGCGTCCTGCGAGGTCAAGCGAGATAATCGCACTGATTTTTAATTTTATTCAAACAGAAAATAGGTAGGTATAACGCAAAAATAGCGCTTCAACGTAAGAATGAATAGCCGAACAAAAATATATTCGAGCGCCATCTAGTTTCATACTACTGAAACAAACAAACCGTATCTCATAGAAGTTATCCTAATGTTTCATAGATGGCGTCAGTTCAACACGTTACAAACAGTACCTCATAGAAGTTATCCTAATGTTTCATAGATGACGTCAGTATGATGTTTTTAAAATCTCTTTATCTCGGGAACCGAGCTTTTCTCGAACCTGGGACCTTGATAAATCGATTCCTTGAGCCGAAAACCCCCTAATCTGTAACTTTCATGAAAATCTTTGCAGCCGTTTCCGAGATCGTGATTATATATAAATAAATATACAAGAATTGCTCGTTTAAAGATATTAGATGCTGCGATTCTACAGACAGACAAACGGTCACACAAGTTATTAAACATATTACAGGTCTTTTTTGGGTCGAAGATAAAAAAATACTAAATAGTCGCTTTGGTTAAATATAATCAATATAATTTGGTTGAATAAAATTTCGCTGTGAATATAATCAAATTATAGACGTTGATGTCGCTCTGTAATTACCCGATCTACAAATATTTTTAAAATAAAATTTAATATTATGATTGAAAACATTTTTTGCAAATGTTACCTCAGTAATTTTAATATGATTTTTAAGCAAATTAAGCAAAGCAGGCATTAAAACAACTTTTTGCACCTATTGGATCATGGATCATTGGATCATGTATCGGATCTAGTCTCCAGTTTATGTACGAGCTCCACGAAAATATTGCTGTTATTTCCACTAAAGTATGTGACAATTGATTACAGATACTTTTTATAAATCCACCTTTCAGGCGATCGCTGTTCTTTTGACCTAACTAGACCAAAACAACACACATATTTAATATTATATATTGAATAGGTTTCAATATTATAATTTTTTGATTTCGCCTAACCAGTTACTTACGAGTATGTACCTACGAAGTCATTCCTAAGAATGTTACGGTACCTTAAACTTTGACATACATAAATTAAATACCTATAGTAGGTATATGACTTCCATGTACTTGAAGACGTTGGTAGAATCCGTATCAAGTGTGTCATTTTTAGTTGTTTTCTACGCATATCCGTATCGTGACCATTTTCTCATTTCCATCCACTTTACCACATAATTCAAGTCATTGCAAGACATGAATGAACACTTTCGTGACAGGCAAATGCGTGTAAAATTGTATCGCACACGCAAACACAATCTCTTACTACACTTTTATGTTGATTGTGGCTAAATAAGCATAATATGTAAAGTGATACTAATATCTATCGGTACATTATAATAAATCTATTACAGATCGTTTTCTTTACAGATTTGCAAAGCTTTTATGACTCGTAAGCGTAAGCAGCCTGTGTTTCGCTTATGTGAAACTATGCTTTTGTATTCGCATCGAATCATTTAAAACCTTGGGTTAAACGGAAGTTAGTCGTCATAACTAAAAACGTTTATATATGACTAGGCTGTAGTTCTTCGCTTCGCTGCAACGTTTTTACCGAAAACTGGGAGATGAGCCAGCAGGTGGTAAGTGGTCATTATCGCCCATGGACATCAGCTATACCAATAACATCACCATCGTGTTGGAAGAACTGCAAGGCTATTCTGTACGAAACTAATTCGATATCGAAGCTCACTCAGGTGAATTCTGTCACTTCGCTGTACCTATGCGAATTATGTCAAAATCAAAATCTCACCGCGGATTCAGCTATCGAGATGTCAAAGATATCCTTACAGAATAGTCTAGCTGAGCTTTCGTAATTAAGCTATGACTGTGATTATGACTTTGTGCCCGCATTCGAGATATTTGTAATCATTTAGGTATCTCAGGTAGTATACTACACTAGCGGCACGCTATGATGGCCGGTTTGACACATTACAACAGTGATGTTCTCTGCGTACGTTCGGTCATATCGACGAAATCCACAACAAAGGGCTTGAACAGAGTCCAAATTAACGAGCAAGGGTCAACAGTAATGCAGTATCAATATTTGAAATCCAAAGCCAGGTCAAAACTATATCACAATCGCATTGCACTGACAGTTTATACTTTTCGAAGCAACGTCAATTCGAAACTGCTTTGTTTTGCATTGAGCATTGACGCGAGTTTGCCGGAGGTAGTAGTTGTGCTAGCCAGCGATCCTATGTGACGATCGTATTAGATTCCATTTTTAAAAATTTTCAATTTAGAAAACCAAATGCCGAGTTGTGGTATATATCATATAAAAATAAAAATTTTACCTTTTGTATGAAACAGCTGATATTTTTTTGCGATTTCAGAGGTTTGTCCACATAGTGAAAATTGTTCATATTCACAAGTACATTCACCCCTTAAATGGTGCAAACTGATTTTTCTACACTTGTATACATTTTAGAAATCAATTTAATAAATAAATTTTGAGTCCTAAACCTAAAACTACATTCGATAAAATTTATGAATCTCTGCACATCACTATCGTCAATAAAGTAATACAATTATTTCCTTCAAAGTCGTTATCAATTAATACGGAACTTCATGAGCGGACAAACATCAAACCGGCCATCATAGCGTGCCGCTAGTTTAGTATATTTCGGTACTACATTTTCTTGTTTATTTTGTTATTTAGGCAAAACTTCGCTCAGACATGCCTGATATAGGTACTCCCCGATTCGCAACATCGATTTCGTCGATCTAAGCACTCGCTCTTCGTGGGAAACGTTTAATTAAAAACTTTATCAATAACTTTACGATACAATAACGATTATTGACTTCGTAGATTTCTTAATAAAATGCTGTGTCTCATGCATGACATACTACACACAAAATACACGAGTACCTAGAAGCAAGAATATTTGTAGGTACAGAAATTCCTTATATAGAATGGATTGCACTAAGAAAGGATTTGAAGAATTTCAAAGTGTAATTCAATGATTGAATGAAAAAAGCAAAAAGACTAAAAAACTTTGAATGTGTAAAACAAAGTCGCGAGCACCCGTTGCTGGTTTAAGAAAGTGTATGGCAGTCGCAACGTTAGTGTTTACGTTTACAACGTAGTACTTTATGGTTCATATACATATTTTTTTGTTATTTTTAAATCGGTTTGGATGAAATTTATCCATTTATGCTTTTATTTATACGAACGCAAATCGATAGAAAAATAATATCGAACGCTTTTTCACTTAAACGCTAAGGCTCATTTCCCAGCTATCCACGAATAATCCGTCCGTCCGTCCGTTAAGCCGTTAAAAATACCGTTTAACGGTTATATTATGTAACCTTACTATTTATATGTTTTACGAACGTATGAATAAGTTTTCTCGTAAAATCTTCAAATAGTCGTTTATATTATTTATGACGTCGGAGTATTAAATACCAATAAAGGGTAAAATACATCTTCTACAAAGACTGAATATTGATAGTAATAAAATTCAACCACAGGATAACATCTACGTTAAGACTTATTGTGGCGAAATAACGGTTTTGGATAAATGTAAATTATCTACTTACGATATGAATGCGGTGATAGTTTATTTAACCGATGGACAAAAGTGTTTATAACCAATTTATTAGCATGCCTAAGCTTGATTTGTTTGAATAATGTGTCAGTATTAGTATGCATGATTATCACCTAATGTATAAATTAGTTGCTCGCCCACTTTCTTTTAAAATTTGAAACTCATAATTTCCCATTTGGAAAATTTGTATTATGCTCAATTTTAAATTCAAACAGGTTAAGTATTAATTGTTAAACAATAGAACAATAGAATGTTCACGTCCATTATACAAAGGGGGCCCAACCCACTATTTTCAGAATTTTAGGTTATATTGACTTTAATTTATGCCTAGACAAACTGCATTTTACACGCTGCTAATACGAGTAATAATGCATAATTGGATCAACAAAAAAATAGTCAACGCGGAATATAGTGCGGTGCGGACGCAAATATTACTTCCGGCTTCTCATTTTAAACAAAATATACTCGTAATAGGCAATTAAAGTGTAGGTATGTGTTACATTGTCGTGCTCACCACGATTATGTTGACTTAACTGTATATATTTTATTGTGCTTAACAGTACCTACTCGCGCAATGTAAAAGTTTTTTTTTGTTTGTAAGACAATTTTTAATTACTTTCAAACTCTTTGTTTTTAAGGCTTGAAAGATTATACGTCGATTATCCGTAACAAATCGATTTTTAAAACTATGTTGATTGATCACAAAAAGTGAAAGGCTGTGACTTACGCTTAGGAGATTTTTATATTTTAGCAGCGGGCTTTTATGATTCTCTACGCAATTGAGATTAGAGTAATGGAGCGCTTATCAGATGTCAACTATGTTGGAAAGTAGAATTAAGACATTTGTTGATGCTTTGCCTACTTTTTTATGTGCTTAATGCCGACAAATATGCAGACGAACTTTTTATAGAATTAACGCAGCAAACGAGCGTGCAGCACCAGCCATCCATTCGCTATACCGCCTTTGATAACCGATAACTCAAAAGTGGACTAAGATTAGTGCGGTTAACAGAAACCTAATTGTAAGTGGCCACCTTCGCTCTTATACCTACATACATCAGTAACTTCCAAGTTACTATCAATGCTTTGATGGCGAAGAAGTAAAAGGAATAATTTAACTTTAAAGAAACTACCGACTTCAAAAGTTTCAAAACCTTTAAGTATCTAGAGAAAACACAAAGGCTACCCGTCAGATGTCGCTCAAATTTATACGGGATCGGACGACAAGCACCTGCTTTCGAATAAAAAAAAGATGATATGAAATATGTGGTAACACATATTTTACAAAAAAACTGTCGAATTAAGAACATGCTTCTCTTTTGATGTCGGTTAAAAAATACTGGTTCTCAAGCTGTCAGCCGGAGACGACTAGACTTCCGGCAGATAGCTTAATCTTGACAGCTGACAGCTTACTTTTTTAACTAATTAAAGTCCGTGGTAGCTTGCCATCAGGACTTTAACCATACCTACTGTATTTCAAATTCTTTTTATTATCAAATAGAAGCTAACCTTAATATTTAAAGTAAAAATATCTCACACACGTATGTAGATTTTTCTGCCGACTATAATATATATTTCATCTTGATTTTCTGGGACCAATCGACCCAGTCAAAAATTGGCGTGGGCGAAACGTCCCATGGGACGTTTTCCGAGTGGGACGTTTTGCCCAAAGCCTCCTAGTAGCGACCAACAGCGTCACCATACGCTAATTTTCTCAATTCATTTTATTTTATTAATGGACCTTTTTGTCATTTTCGGCTTACAAATCAGTTTGGCTACTAGATTGTGGGCGCTCAATTTTTAAGCGTCCGGTCGCAGTCGACAAAAATCTTCATATTATACGAGTAAAATAAATCAACGAAGTGTACAGCATTTTGACCATTTTGTTCGGCCTAAAGCGCGGCCTAATCTAAATCGCGACGACCTAAATCTTGTATGATAAGAGGTATGTAACTTTTTTATTACCTTTAAATCAATCCTCTAAGACAAAGTTTACATCTCATGTCGTAAAGATATTAAAATTTTATACGACAGTCGTATTTCGAATCAATTGACGTCAAAAAATGTAATAATAATAAAATGCGCATTTCATAATCCGGAATTTTATTTTTGACTTTCAATACTGTGATTCGATTTACAAACAAGTTTTGTTCCCAAAAAAATTAAAAAGTTTATTGCAAAATTGTTGCTTGTAGCAAGTAGGTATTTTATTACAGCCATTCTGCTTACATTTTTTGTGACGAGGTCAGTGCAGTTCACAATCATCTATATTGATAAAATTATCTTGACTGCGCGATCTTTAGAAAACGGTCTGTGGGAAGACAGAATTTTCCCTGACCTAGGTCAAAACGTTTTGAATTTTTTTGTTAATCAATTCGATAGCTAACTAACCTTAAATTTGCTACCTTTGAACAAAGTTTAGCTTACAAATACACTGGTAAAGCACACAAGCATAGCTTCTTCTCGTATCTAGCACAGTTTCTTCAAGTAAAAAGTATTATAGTGTAGACGTGTTTTATTTAAACTTAGAACACGTTCTGAACTTTGTCACGTATTTCTCGTTAAATAAAGGAGATGTTCAAAAAATGTATGGGAGCTGGTTTTAAATTTGTACAAAAACAAAACTTAGATGTGGAGAAAGAGAAAATTATTCTGATTGTGACAAGGTTGCGAAAATAAAAAAGAGATCCTCCCTTTTTTTCTATTTATGTTTGAATTTCCGCAGATAGATAAAAAGCATGCCACACTGGGCAATTTTAACTGCTGGCAACTTTAACCTGATACTGACAGTCTGACAGTACTGAATAGTGACATTGAGTGATGAATTAAATTAACGTTGACATTTGAGTTTGACATTTTGTTTTGCATTTAATTAAACATTTAAACATTTTGCATTGATTTGCATGTTCAATGATTATTGTAATAAAACAATAGACTTACTATCAGAATGTTTAGTTAAATAAAATTGTCGGCGACTATAGTAAACCCAACTTAAGAATGAAACGAAAGAGGCGCTGTCGGACACATTTGACATTCATTTGACCAATCATTGCACACTAGTGATTGACTGATGAATGACCACAACGTACTTATGAATGAATTTTCGTTAGTTCCAATTTTTGCCATTTCAGAGATAAGTTGGGCGCACTGTATAGTAAGCAAACACCAATAATCAATAATATATAATTATATACCAATATTGATTGCCATTATTGACAATTGAATTTGAATTTTGATTGCGGCAATGATCTAGGAATGACAGTTGACACTGACAGTTACTAATATCAATCTATGTCGTTTCGTTTTTTCATGACTTTGGTTTACAATTAATAATGTTAATAATTAATACATTTACAACGTTAATTAATATAATATTTACGTATTGAAAACATAATAATATAATAGAAGGGACCTCAGTGATGTGTTCATAATTCGTGAAAAAGACGTACGAGTATGTACCTGTTAGAAAATAAACATTGCTTTTCATCGACCTTCTAACATACTTCATCGATTTTCCAAAATATGGAGGTTCAATAAAATAAACGTCTTAAAATTTCAAGTAGATTAGAAAATATGCTTTCAAATGAAATATAAATCACGGCTGTACAAATTTCTTCGGAATAAAGTACCACTTTTGAACATCTCCTTTAATTTCCTTACCGGGCATATGTCTACTTTCTACCGCATAGCGACCGAGCGGACTAACTGGATGCCTCGATGCCACGCCGACTTTATTGTCTCTTGTTATTTGATAATAATATTTTTATAGCTGTCCTTTTTTTCTTCACGCTATTGGAATGCGGTCACTGCTGCCCATAGCACTTAATAGAAGGGGCGTTTTATGTAGTATTAGTAGTATTAGTCCAGAAGAAAGCATTAATGCCGGCAACGATTCATAGCTCCCCTGGTAATTAAAGTGATCTAAGAGTGTAGGTATTCATTCGTGTTACTACGGGCTAAACCAACCTTAGTCCAGATTTGAGTCTTGTTTTACGTCTTACGTCACAAAAGTTGTCATGGGCGGCAGCGAAATCAGTCTTAAGAAGTCTTAAGACTTACATCCAGAAAAAACAAAGTAGTATTTACATATTTAGTAAAACTATTACTTTAACTTATGATTTGTATTTAATGATGCGCTTAATATTATTATTTCTTCGGTCTGGCACGAACAGATCAAGCTATATTAACACCAGTTTTTGTACATCTCCTTTTTCAACTTATGACTGCTTAGAGCAAAACTGATGGAACCGATTAATCAGCGAAACAGTTGCATCGTAATTACCTTTCTAAATCATCAGTCATAATTTATTTTGGGTTTAGAGTTCCATAGAATCGTAAAAAAGGGAATTTTAGGTTCTTCCGTACCTGTCGTCGCCGTGCACAAAATATAACCCGAACGTATATCTACCTACCTATCGGATGAAATGGTAAAATTAAAGTTCAAATAGTATAAGGATATTATATTACGTCGACCTGGGCCCCAATTCTGCTAATTTATAAACGCTTTAATAGTGTCTCGATTGAATAGTTTGACACATTTTGTATATACGGTATACGGAATGTGCCTACAAAATGGGTCCATAAACTATTAAATTTTGTTTAAGGAACGTGCCAAAATGTGTCAATCTATACACTTTTGTATACGGAATGTGTCGAACTATTCAATCGAGACGCCATTGAGGCATTTATACGTTAGCAAAATTAGGGTACTGTAGGTATGGAGCCACCGTTCTAAGTTCCTGGGTTGCCAGCGAAGCGGAAATTGGAATGATGAGATTACATTACAACTCCCAATGTTATAATATAAAATTTGTATATTCTACGATTCACTTCTTATACGGAACCGTCCGCCGTGTGAGTTAAATTCGAAATTGACAATTTTTTGTACAATTTAGCGAAATATTAGCGCAACGAAAGGTATTTTAATAACGTTTTTAATTAACGTCGTTAGTATTCCTGATCCCATTCCAAAAAAATGTCAGATTTTAAGCTATGCAACTATTTGTAAATTTTCGGAATATTTCTCAAAACTGATGTAACGTTAATGTTAGAGAATGACAATGTACTATAATGTAACCGGACAATTTCGAACTTGCACGTAATATCAGACATTAGATAAAATTATCTGTGTTTAACTTTGCATACTCGTTATAACGCTTTATGTACGTTACGCTGAAGATAAATGGCGGAAATTGATGATTTAGTAAATATACACTTGTTTTCTCCCCTTAGCGTGTGGTCGATTTTTATTATCATTACCATGCCGCGATGACAAACAATGTTGGCTTATTATGTGGTTACTAGTGAGGTGGCTTATATGTGGTTACTAGTGAGGCGAGTTAAAAATATTTTCATCATGCTCGAGTTCTGTTTTATGTCAATAACTGATCACCGATGCGATTGCAGCTAAAGAAGAAAAGGAATGAAAGATACTACCAGCTCATAGCCGGAACAAACAAGACGTTTTGTGGACTGCAACCAGCGAGTGATATCTAGCCAACGCACCCGCAGCGTTAGTACCAAACAGACACCGACTTTTATCGCTTCTGACTTACCGTGGGGAATAAACTTAATTGTTAGGATCTGATGATGAATAAGATTTAGTAGTTAGGATCTGATCTCATGGTTTCTTCCATTCTTCATTTGGGTGAGCCATTACCTCTGCAGTTTACCTTGAACTCGAGAATATGGATGGCACACTACATTTTTGTCTTATTCTTTGGCAATAAATATCTACCTAATAGGTACATACTTAGATATGTTATTTCCTTTTATGCACCGATTAAAATTTCAATCGGTCTTTACATTAGATAGACTGTAATTGATCTTATTGTCTTCCTCAATTCCTAAATCAAATTTCATCAAATTTCGATTGCGTGCACGCATGACACTATTACGGAAAATTATTCGTGGGATAGTTTGAATAAACACAGCGTAATTAATCTATTGTTACGATAATTTCGTTTAAAATACCTGTTCAAAACAGTTTGGAAAATGCTGAATATAAATGAAATATTAATTCAATTTATAATTTCATTGTTATCGCAACTTTAATATACCTACTCAACCAAATACGGTTGGATTTACAACTGACCAAGACGCAAAATGACAACTAGAATAGTGAGTTCAGTTGACAGGCGAGGTTAGAACATTAATTGATTTGTTTATTTGTATGTATGTGGGCTGGGGCAGAGAATGATAGAGACAGTTCCTACATATTAGTTGTTCAAGAAAGCGTCTCGTTCTAATCGGTCATTGACATAGACTATGGTGCTGGCCTCTAAAACGTCTAACCGCCACCAAAATCGTATTGGTCATATCAATTGAAACGTCACAATGGATTGCTCACGTAGCAGTCCTTCACGTCAAAATTGTGAAAGGTAAATTTAATTGAATTGCAAATTTGATAAATTAAAGCGAGCTACATAAAAAATGCAGTTGCATGCTACACTTTCTCTACTCAACCGGTAATCAACATTTGGCAAGTGTTCCTACCGCAGGATTTTGGAGCACTTTCAAACCTTCACCAATTAAAATTTTAACGTAAACAACGGCCGTAAATGGTAACTATAGCAAGGTTGTGGCCGAGAAAATCGTCGATCGATGTTCTGATAACTGCACGGCCTTTTCTTTTAATATAACCGCCACAAAACTGGTATGAAATATGTAGGGTACCGTTCAAATGATGAAAACCATAATGGGAACCTCTTGTGGAATCATCATTATTTTTTTTGTTAGTTATGTGCCTATTAAGTACTTAGGTACTTACCGTGCCGGACGTTGATCATTCATTCATTCCCGTAATGAGGGTTTAATCTTATTTTTGGGTATCCACTGTATCACAAGGCCCTAAAAGCAAATTAACCTAATAGCAAACAATCATATTAGCGAAACGACGTATGAGCAGAATGTCCTATTAGCAAAATGACCTATAAGCGATTTGACAAATGGTACAGTGTGTTAATGTAGTTGTTATCTCTAAAAGTACTGAATGTAAAGTTAAAAAGATCTCACAAGAAAACTTTTGAGTATACGAAACCTGTATCTATAGGAAACGGGTCCAATTCGGTCTTAACCGTTTTGTTTCGATGGAAAAGTATGGTGGTACCGTGAACGAGGTTACGGCTCGATATCGTACACAATCAGTAGATCTAAATCTATATTCAAACACAATAAAGAAAGTTTCCATCCAACAATGGTAGGTACACCGTGAAATTTTCACATTACACACCTAAACATTTTTTTACGCTTGGGCTTGGGACGTGTGCGAGTTCCAAAGTACTGTCGAATTGTCGGGTTTTTCCCGTTGGCTCCCATTCCCATTCTCACCCGTCCCACTAGACCCCGAATTCCGATTTTAAAGATAACGTCAAATAAAAGTAAACATTGCTTAAAAGTACAGTTATCAGAAAAAGTCTTAAAGTAAAAATTGAACCACGCCGGACGGATAACTTGAACTGCCGTTCTAAGTATCCTGGGTTTGGCCTGGTTCTTGGTCTGGGTGTTATAATGCCCATGGGGAACCTACGAGACGGAATCCTAGTGAATGAGGCTACTTGTGCGTCGTTATTTACTAAAAGGATCGGGAGTAAAATATAAGTAGTTAACAACAATAAAGGTAATTTACTTTAATAAATACTTTAATAAACAAATAAGTAGTATAAAACATGTAATAAAATCAACAGTGAAAGAAATTAAGTAACAGACAAACAGACATTCTAAAAAATCATAGTTTTCTTGCGTTAATAAACACCCCCCGTAAAAAAAATTTCATGTACCTATCTTCTAAGTAGGTACAGACAGCGACCAGCTACAGATTTATTATTAGTATTGATGTTTTTTCTCGGGAACTAGGAGTTTAAGTGACATTGTGGATAATATTTTACAAATTTTTGCTTACACACGTTGGGGACCCTGTAACCCGGGGGCCCCGTATCATCGATACCGCTGAAACGGCAGTAGCTACGCCCCTGCAAAAATCATTATCACTTATTAGCACTTTTTCTATCGACTGTACACGTTGAAAAAAGAAGGTTAAAGTAATAACAAACTATAAATCAAATTAATCGTTTTCGGGGTCTAGTGGGATGGGTGAGAACGGGAATGGGAGCCAACGGGAAAACACCGAATCGTCAACGTTTTTAACAGACTTAAAAAATAGGAGGTTCTCAATTCGACTGTATTTTTATGTGTGTTACCTTGTCGTCTGGTCCCAAATATAAATATTTGAGCGATATCTCGGTATTTTTAAGTTATCCTTAATTATGTGTAATTAAATTATTGTTTGTTTTTAAATTAGCGTTCTGATTTTTTTTTATTCTCTTTTTGTTCCAAAACTAATGCTTATCGTGTAGTCCCACATGAATTTGAGCGACATCTGGCGAGTAGGTTTTGAGTTAATTATCTATAGTTGTCCGTTGAAGCCAGTTATGTTTTTGTATAAAGCTAGTTAATTTTATTATGTGTCTTAGATCGTTTGTGATCTCAGTGATTTGATGGTAAGTGGTCATCACTACCACCTCGCTTATGGTCAATAAGACTAAAACCGATAACTGTGTGTTATCAGAAAAAAAATACTGACCCGCTTATTACTGGTTCTCCGACATAACGATTTAGGTTCAATCGAATGTGAATGTAAGTTACAATATTATGTTATCTTGACATAAATAATTGCTAATTGATTTAACTTTTAATCTGTGACCATTACAAAAGAATACATTTCAAAAGAAATAACGTGCATTTAATTCATGTTGATTAATCTTTGATTTTTATTAACTACATATATAATTAAATAAATACTATCACAAGCATGGGAATCTAGTTCCTACCTAGCGGGTAGCATTTTTAACTAGGGATGTTACGGATGTGGAGTTTCGGATCTGGATACGGATACGGATATAGGAATAAAATTATATCGGTTTCGGATTCGGTTACGGATATTAATTATTTCGGATTATCCGTAAGTTTCGGATAGTTTCGGTTACGGATATTACATTAAAGTAAAAAAATAGTATGTAATAATTTGATTATATTTACTATCAAGTCTGGGTTATCATTTGGTAATACAATGAATAAGAAACTGAGAATTATTGGGACACTTGAAATTACAATGTTTTTTATAATAATAAGTGATGACATACGGCTCCGAAACGTGGTGCTTCACTATTGGTCTGATGCAAAAGCTTGGAGTCGCTCAGCGGGCTATGGAGAGGGCTATGCTCGGTATTTCTCTGCGTAATCGAATCAGAAATGATGAGATCCGTAGACGAACACGGTTAACCGACATAGCCCAGAGAATTAGCCGGCTGAAGTGGCAATGGGCCGGCCATATAGTTCGGAGGACCGACAAGCGTTGGGGAAGAAAGGTCCTCGAATGGAGACCGCGTCTTGGAAAAAGGAGCGTAGGGCGCCCCCCGACCAGGTGGACTGACGACCTGCAGAAGACGGTGGGCATCCGCTGGATTCAACGGGCTCAGGACCGGTTAGAGTGGCGCCAGTTAGGGGAGGCCTACGTCCAACAGTGGAAACCGAAAGGCTGATGGATGGATGGATTTATAATAAGAAGAAGTTTATCATGATCAAAAAATGTCCACATTAAACTTGATTTTGGACGCATTTTGCCCTTAATTATAACTTAATTTAGTACGCAGTACAAAACTTTTTCTTCACTTTATTAGTGAAATACTCAATATTAACTAATAAATTGACTAGGTTGTTCATGCGGTTTTTAATATTATTATTAGTACCTGGTTGACCGAGCTTTGCTCGGTTGAAAATTATATTTAGTATGAATCGCAAGAAATACGAGGAATTCCGCCATCTATTCAGGAGTCAAATCATACAACTGTTCACTGAGCACAAAATTCATTTTACTTATGTTACGGCCAAAGGATCTCAACAGCGTGTTTCACAAAGTTGTACAGCGCCATCTAGTTTCATACTACTGAAATTTCAACACGTTACAAACAGTACCTCATAGAAGTTAACTGTGTGAGCGAATTAATTGCATTTTAAATAGGTACATACTTAATTAGATAAATTCATTGAACTTTCCTTCGTACTTTTCGCAGGCTTAGGCAGTCCCCGACTGAAATTTTTATTTGCGATAAAATTAAACAACATAAATAAATATACTTTTAGTTTAATGAGCAAGTTGTTAGGCGTACTTAAAATTTTATTGATTCTATTTACAACAATAGTAATTTCATTGATCTGACCATTATTTATTTAAAACTTTATTAAAATATATTATTAAATCGATAATAACAAAACTAACATTTATTTACAAATATTCTCGTAAATATCACAAACGCACGTTAAACTATCACTACGCGTCCTGCGAGGTCAAGCGAGATAATCGCACTGATTTTTAATTTTATTCAAACAGAAAATAGGTAGGTATAACGCAAAAATAGCGCTTCAAGTATTAGCCGAACAAAAATATATTCGAGCGCCATCTAGTTTCATACTACTGAAACAAACAAACCGTATCTCATAGAAGTTATCCTAATGTTTCATAGATGGCGTCAGTTCAACACGTTACAAACAGTACCTCATAGAAGTTATCCTAATGTTTCATAGATGGCGTCAGTATGATGTTTTCAAAATCTCTTTATCTCGGGAACCGAGCTTTTCTCGAACCTGGGACCTTGATAAATCGATTCCTTGAGCCGAAAACCCCCTAATCTGTAACTTTCATGAAAATCTTTGCAGCCGTTTCCGAGATCGTGATTATATAGGTATAAATACATAAATATACAAGAATTGCTCGTTTAAAGATATTAGATTTAGTGTCTGGGCATGGGGAACTAGTATTCCCATGAGGCCAATGCGAACATCTCTGTTAATGAGACCTACCTACCTACTATTTAGATAGGGTGATACCAAAAAATATTGATCTGACTCATTTACGACTACAAATAACAAATATGCCACATTTACATGGCGCGTGAGTGGTGAAACAAAAACCTGTCGTAACGGGTTTTATTTAGACTGCCCTTATCCGAAATTATCCGAAACTTTTTTAGCGGATACGGTTACGGATATATTTTTATTTCGGATATCCGATAGTTTCGGTTTCGGTTCCGGATATCCATAACATCCCTGTTTTTAACGCGTCAAGTAATAACCCGTCACCCGAGAAAAAAACATTTCTCTTTCATATTGTACGTACCGTTTAATTTAGCTTTTAGTAAAATTTAATTACGGCAATTAAAATTCGCGCGGTCATTCTGTAATGTACTATAATCATAGTGGCGGAAAGCTCGTATTTGTGCGAGATGCAATTAGAACGAATTCAAGATCGAACCCGTACGCAGTTTAGGCTAAGGTCGTTGCATTTAAATATACCAAACAGTATCTATGTATACACATGTATGTGATAGCTATATTAATTTTTATTTATCAAAATTCTCATAGTATGATCTGAATGAATACATTAATATTTTAATCAGCTACGGCAAAACGTTTCTTATAACCGCAAGTCATGATGATTTATCTATAAAGTATTACAGAAGTAATTATGTCGTTTTAGTATTTAGCTTGTAGTAATTAGAAGTATAAATGTATATTTTTGTAGTACTTAATGTAATGCAAACACTAGCTCGTGAATAGAGTACCTTATGCAAAAGTGTGATGAAAGCATTACATAGTATCTCAATGGATGAAAGGTGGGCGTCGAATTTCGATATTTGTAGAGAGCGGTATGTGGATGGAGCAGTTTTTCGACTATTTCAATATTAGTTGTGTTATCGACAATCGCACAGTTGCATATGTAACATGAGCCATCTATGTGGACATTTTTTTAAACAAATAAAACGGCCTTCCTTAAGAGCTCTCGATTGGTGAGTGTTCTACTAACAAATGTTTGTTTGCCGTGGGATAAGTTTAAGTGAAAATCTATGTCAATGGTTAGTATTTATACCGTTTACTTAATTTAGAAGATTTTTGTATACATATTAATGTGAGAGAAAATTTTGAACTCCTTTTTAAGCATAATGCACGCACACAGGAGTGTGGCTGGCATACTACTCGGATTTTTAATTAAACGAAGTAAACTGACACATCGAAATGTCATTTCTTTAATTAATATTGCCAACTTTCGAATCATAGTGATTGTCTTTAGTTCTTAAAAACGATATAACTGATAATAATACCGGTAATTAATAAGCGACATTACAAAAATTAAAAATAATCTCTTGCGTCACTAATAGTATCAATCGCCTTCTTACTTCCGATAGATTTATAATTAATTTAGCGGATAGTAAAGATGATTTTACCAATAGAGAACAAATTTCTACTAAAATGTATTGTTTGTTTATATTATAAATCTTACAATCTATTTGCCGAATAGTAATAATTATTATGCTTAGAGACGTAACTTCGAGTTTTTTGAAAATTTGAAATTAACATAATAATTAATTATTTAACTCAAATAAATAAGTTGAATAACGAGATATTTTTACCCCAGCACTATTTTTATTTCATTAAAAAGTGGCAACACTCGAAATTTCATTTTACTTCGTTTAATTAAAAATCCGAGTATAGGTAAATTTTACACGGAGAGAAACCGCAGTAGGCAATTTTTTCAACTTGATGTGTTAAGTTCATAGTAGAAAGTAAATTAACTCTTTGACAAATGTTTCACGATACAATTTCGGTCGCAGTGCGTCTATGATGAATAATTGTAGATAAAACTATAATTATGTAAGTGGAATTAAATGTAAACAAAATGGGAAATTAGTACACTTGAACGTACTCGTAAATGCGAAATTTCCTGACATAAACTACATAGTTGGTTTACCTTTCCAGTTTTGCCATACACATGGTTTATTGGTACCGCGAACTACTCAATTACCTTACAAGTACTATTTCTTGGATTGCATCGGTGAAATTATGGGTTAGGATAATAACAGGAGGTAGGTAATAGTGGCTAATTGAAGTTCATTTTCACCGGGGAATTGTTAGATACACAAGAGAAGGCATATTGTAATGGTGAAATCGCCATACAAGGTTATGGGAGTATATGGCACATGTCTGTGGTTTTTTTGCACCAATTTTACAGGCACACAGCACACTATATCGCATATATGTATATAAAATGTAGGATACAAACTTCATTTGAATAAACAGTGGGAGGTATGAACTCCAGAGTCTGCAAACTAAAGGGTCTGAACTGAACACAATAAGTATTTTAAGCTGAGTAGTAGCTCGTGGTTAGCTTATAGGTACTTAAGTAAAGCACGCCACCATGAAACGTTAGTTGCGAGCGAAATGAAGAAAACAATCATTCATAGGAATACTAGGTATTTTCTTCTTTGTCTCTCTCTTTGTCTCCAGTATGTTGCCAAAATGTAGCCGCGCACTAAACTCAAACATATTATTTGTTTCATATTGTCAGCTTTTCTGCAATAAAAAATGCTAGAACATGGGTAGGTTTAGATATGCATCGAGCGACAAGGCAACGTGTACGTTAAAATAGACATCAACGCGGGCAGATACGATATACCTTCAACTTCATATATGCAGTGAAAAATGTGTGATTGTTTATAATAATAACAAATTTTACATCCAACATAGCTGATTGTTTGTTTGTTGAACTGTTGCATCTTCTACCCTTACCTAAATATTCTTTAATAAATTTCATTTATGCTCAAACTCTTCAACTTATGTGTGTACACGCATTCACATTTCATAAGATGTTACGACAACGTTGGTAATATAAAGGTTAATTTGTAAACATAGATCAATAATAATAGTTTAAAAAAATTAAAAAACACGCTTTTTATAGAATACTGAACTAAAAAAATAGAAAATAAGTTTCAATAAATTTAAATTAAGAATAGTGTTAAAAATTTCAACAAACATGAATTAATAATAGTGTAAATAAAGAAAATATTTTATTTAAAAAAAGCGTGGGGTGCTTTTTAAGATATTATCAAAATGACACCATGCACCCCACGCTTTTTTTTAAATAAAATATTTTCTTTATTTACACTATTATTAATTCATGTTTGTTGAAATTTTTAACACTATTCTTAATTTAAATTTATTGAAACTTATTTTCTATTTTTTTAGTTCAGTATTCTATAAAAAGCGTGTTTTTTAGTTTTTTTAAACTATTATTTATTTTCGACTTTTTAGTTTTGTTTATTTATAATAGCTTGTTTTTATAATTTTAAACTATTATTTGGTCTCTATCGATCTATCTACTGTGATAACTTAGAATTCAAATAAACAGAAGAACAACGCCATCTAGTAAAACGTAATGTACGCAGTCAAACTGAATACGCAGTTACAGCTAGTTGCCCGTAAATATGGGTAGATGGCAGTAGCAAATGGATAGATGGCAGTAGTGTGAGAGTAAAAAAATTAAAATCTTATTTTGCATATTGAAAATTGGAATAATTTTATCAAAATAGTGTAATGTCATCGGAACTCGATAAATCTACAAAGTTTGAACGAAATCTGGCCATTTAAAGTGGGTCAAAATCGCGTCCAAAGAAGTCGGTTACAAACAAATATACAAACATACAAACATACAAGTGAAGCTAATATAAAGCGTGTAATAATATCATTATGGTAGTCTCTTTATGCGAAGGAGAGTTACATACAAACATACATACAAACATACAAACATACAGGTGAAGTTATAGGCTAGGGAAGGTGGAAATTAAAGAAGTTAGGAAAAACGCCTATTTTTAGGAAAATCCGCGATAGATTTGCGTGGAAAGGGTCTAGAAAATTAGGGATCAAGTGTTTATAGGTGCGTTATGAATTTGAAGCAAAACGCCTGAGGGGCACGGAAGATATTAACAGAAATGTAGGTTTAAAATGAACGAATTTAGTATAAATCAAGGAAAAACAGTTGTAACTCGGAAAATTCGCGATGGATTTTCGTGGAAAAGGTATAGGAAGTTAGGGATCAGTTAGCTTTAAGTTAGTTATGAGTTTGAAGCACAACGGTTGAGGGGCACGGAAGATATAAAGGAAGTATAGGTATAAAAAAAATGAGGAAAAACAGCTATTTCTCGGAAAATTGTGGTCGGATTTTCGTGAAAATGGTATAGAAAGTTAGGGAATAATTAGTTGCAGATGCTATATAAGTTTGAAGCAAGAAGACCTTTGGGCACCGGAGATATTAAAGAAAATGGAGTAAAGTTACATACAAACATACAAACATACAGGTGAAGTTAATAAAAGCGTGTTAAAAAATGATTGAGTGCCATAAAGGTATCCCCGGATGGAACGAACAATATAACTTGTTACACTTTTTGAAAATGTGACATCTGAATTACCTGACATGACAGCGCTCAGCCAATAGCATATTAAGTATTACAATTACCAAAACAAGATGAAGACAAATTAAAATAACGTTAAACCAACTATGTTATAAATAGTCGCTGTCTATAAAGTAATGTGATTTTTTGAATATTGTATGCTTCTCATTTGATAGCCATATTAATAGATGAGTGAATGACTGAATGAATACGCAAATGTACGTTCCTATCTACAACACTTTCGCAAAACGAAACTTTGAATTTAAGTAAGGTGTAATTTATACTTCGGTAGATCGTATACGAAAGCTTCCATAAGTATTCTCCTGTGGGCGGGATCATCTGCCATACATGATGTACGCTCAAACCATAGGTTAATTGAAAAGTTAATGACTAGACGAGTTACACACTCAGTATTGGATTACGTTTAATACAAAGTTGTCTCGAATGTACGTCTACTTCATATTTATAGTTAGTTCAGTTTATCGGGGTTTTTAAAATTTTCAGTTTACAGTTCTGTTATTTAAATATTACAGTTATTTAAATACGAGACTACTGTAATTCAATTAAGTTAGCAAGTTTCAACGAAATACCGGTTATATAAATTAATCATTCTCATTGTTTCACAGTTATTCCTAACGGCACAGACACTATTACACTATTAGATTAAATTTTCACCGAATGGCAAATACGGTATGGAGTTTCTTTTTTTTACAAAGTTTAGATTCTCAACTAAATGAACTACCTAAGTATAATACCTACCCATTTTTGTGTACACAGAGGCACATAAACATACCTACGTTCCTACATAAAATACATTAACTTTAAAAAGACTGACTATTTATCGACGTGACTCCTAGGAAATGTCCATTTCTTATTAATTTGAAAAGATTAGAAAAATCATTGATAAAACACTTTGATTGAGAACACTATACTGATATTCATATTTTTGTATTGAGCTCTTGCGATAAGCTGCAGCTAATAAATCAATCATGAAATTAAAATTAAGGTCTGCGTTGCCTCGTTTCGTCTGTAGTTTTATCGTTTTATTTTGATACTAAAGCTTTCATTATCTAATTAGCATGTCTTGCCTGTTATCGATCGGGTAGATAATCTAGAACGTCTTGTTTTTGCCATTTAAGAATAGACTGTCGTCGATTCCTGTCTAGATACCTAACTGGCTTTAATAATACGATTGCTGACCACAATGTTATAATCATGGATGTCGGGCTACCGACTAAGAGGAAGCGCTAGTTAAGAAGAACGTCCACTATTAGGTATAAGTCGGGCTCTGTAAACGAAACACGTCACTAGATCATTTTAGAAGTTATATCCAATATTCTCTGATACTGTTAGACATTGCTAGATATTTTTATTATAAGGACGATTGTTTGTTGGTGTCATTCACTCTTTTCGAGTGCTCTGAGGAACACTTGTCGTTTGACGGTCTCAAAAACTATGTACTTACTTTATAAAGGAGATGTTTCAAATCCGGCCCACAATATGTACAGTACCTCGAAAAATCGAGAAAAATTCATGGAATTTGGGAAAAATAAAGATAAATTGCTTAAATGCATACTTTTCTGGTACAAATTTTGTATTTATAATTCATTTTTATCAATTTTCAACATGGCGTCTTGCCAAGTTGTCATTGATCATAGATCGCGAACTGTCTGCTGTCACTTTAAATGACAGAATTGTAGGTACATATGTCAAACTTCTATCAAATTAACCAACATGACGTGTGATGACAGCTTACCGCCATGACAGACTTTTGTTTTTGTGTTGCAATTTTAAGTGTACATTTTTGTGTTATACCACAAATCAAAAGCAATTTAAAGGAATTGGATGATTAAAAACTGTTTTAATTGTGTTTCCCCATTTTTGAGTATGGTGTACAAAGTGGTGGCCGGGGCTCCATACATTTTGAAACATCTCCTTTATAAAGGACTCTACTTGCAAATATTTATAAAGGGCTCTACTTGCAAATATCATTCACTAATCCTTCAATAGCACACAGGTAAACGAGTTTTACGAGTTAAACACATATTTGAGTTGCAGAGCATTGAATTCTGCATTTCCATCAAAATGTCTGCTATAAGAAATGGTGAATGGCATTGAAATAAAATAATATATTTAGAAACGAGGTCAATGGCTCCTTAACTGAACGATAAAATACGCCCATAACGACATAAATTTGGAACTTAAACGCGTATCCAAACGTGAGGATTGAAAAAAAAATATATAAATATTATGCAAAGATTGAATCGAATCTTTGGTTTAAATGTCGAGCGTTTTATTACCTTGTTGGTGATTATCCGAGTTGTAACTGGGTCTTATCTGTATTTAATGTATGACTTGTTTACGCCCGAGTTTTTAACTGGTTTCCAGAGCAAGGGTATCATGTCAAAAATTAACTGAGGAGGTAGGTTTATCACGTACACCACTTTACTGTGCAAATGTGGATTAATAGAGCGCGTAAAAAACGAAAATTTGCCGCCTAGAAGCTTACGACATAGTTTAACGTCTACGTATAATGATAACAACTAAGATTTAACTACTTACTAAGGTTTAACCAGTCCTTAAATCACAACAGCACTTTAAAAAATTGCCAATTCTGGTCACCCATCCCACTATCGACCGCATCCACAAACTTGAAGTAAAACAGAAAAAGCGATTCAAATATTTACCTTAGAGATAGAACCATTTGTATAATACGAGGGTAAAACACAAGAAATGCACATGATTTAGTTTGCGTAGAAAATACGCTGCATATCAAATACAAAGTAATCAAGAAGTAGGTATTATAGCTAACCGCTCCATTTACTTCTAACTTTAACACAAATAAAGAAAATATTTTATTAAAAAAAAGCGTGGGGTGCTTTTTAAGATATTATCAAAATGACACCATGCACCCCACGCTTTTTTTAAAATAAAATATTTTCTTTATTTACACTATTATTAATTCATATTTATTGAAATTTTTAACACTATTCTTAATTTAAATTTATTTAAACTTATTTTCAATTTTTTTAGTTCAGTTAACTATAAAAAGCGTGTTTTTTAGTTTTTTTAAACTATAATTTATTTTCTCCTTTTTAGTTTTGTTTATTTATAATAGCTTGTTTTTATAATTTTAAACTATTATTTGGTCTCTATCGATCTATCGACTATTACTCCCGTAATAAATTAGAATTCAAATAAACAGAAGAACAACGCCATCTAGTAAAACGTAATGTACGCAGTCAATCTGAATACGGAGTTATAGCTAGTTGCCCGTAAATATGGGTAGATGGCAGTAGCAAATGGGTAGATGGCATTAGTGTGAGAGTAAAAAAAATTAAATTCTTATTTTGCATATTGAAAATTGGAATAATTTTATCAAAATAGTGTAATGTCATCGGAACTCGATAAATCTACAAAGTTTGAACGAAATCTAGCCGTTTAAAGAGGGTCAAAATCGCGCCCAAAGAAGTCGGTTACAAATAAAATTAACTTGTACGAGATCTACCACTATGACTCGGTTTTCACTTTTTTCGTCGGATTGGCTTGAAAAGCGGTGGGATCGACGCAGGGCAGTTGTACAAGCACAACGAAGTCGGTTTGGAAGAAATCGGATGATAAACTTGGAAGTTATAGGCTGGGAAGGTGGAAATTAAAGAAGTTAGGAAAAACGCCTATTTTTAGGAAAATCCGCGATAGATTTGCGTGGAAAGGGTCTAGAAAATTAGGGATCAACTGTTTATAGGTGCGTTATGAATTTGAAGCAAAACGCCTGAGGGGCACGGAAGATATTAACAGAAATGTTACATACAAACATACATACAAACATACAGGTGAAGTTAATAAAAGCGTGTTAAAAAACATTGATAAATGATAAGTCTTGGCTAAAGGACTAAGTAGGAGCGGTCCCCCAACGCGACGTATTATTTTTAGAGATATTATTTTTTACTTTTTAAATGTTTGTGTCGGGGTTTTTTAAATTTTTAATTTAATTTTTTACGTCGTAGTTCCTTTTTTGTAAATTACATAAATGATCTCACGATAATTCTTTAAATATCTGCCGGTCATGCGCCCCACTATTGAAGATAAGTGAAAATACAGCGTTATGTTGCGTTTTCTCGCAACTTGGTTATGCGACTGAATTGAGAAGGTATGTCGGATAAAATATATATATATAAATTGTTTAATTAGAAATGAAACTAACTTTGTAATATGTATCCGTTTTTTATTATTTAGGTAAATTTAAAATAGAGTGAATAACGACCTAACGTTTTCAAACTTCAACGATTACTTAACTATTAACTAAATAATATCAAGATCTACATACAATATAATACATTGCTAAAAATTAAAAATCATTAGTTCGATGTCATCACCACATGTAACGCGCTAAACCATAATTTGGTACGGTGCTCCAACAACCCTTCCTATCCTAGATGCACAACGGCTGCAGTGGAACTGTCGGTGCCGGAATGGATGCACTACCTTGCTGCAGCGCTGTTCTTATTATGGCTGGTCATCGGCAGGCGGAGAAGTAGTGTGGAGTCCGCTTCCGAATCGACATGACGCTAATGTATGTACATATTTCACTGTTCAAGTTTGACGTGTTTTACAACAGGGACAATAATTGCATTGATAAAAAATTATAAAATAGTAGATTGTATGACAAGGGAGCAAAGTAATATTTTTACGGCGAGGGCGCTTTTTTAAAGTATGTCGCCCGAGCCAAAAATATTTGCTCCCGAGTGATACACTCTACTTTTCATCCCCCCCTATGAGAAAATAAAAGGCGCCTCAAATTCAGGAATAATACTGTCACAGTCACTAAACTAACTAAACCGACTAACCCGACTAACGCGACTAACCCGACTAACCCGACTAACCCGACTAACCCGACTTACCCGACTAACCATACTAACCCGACCAACCCGACTAAACCAACTAAACCAATTAAAGTAACTAAAGAACTGAATTTTTCAAAACAAAACCATAAATTTCTAACAATCCGAACTGAATTTACTTTTCCTCCCCGTCTTCCTTCCCCCGGGGAGGGAAAGTAATATGAAAATTCATTCCCGCCCGCTAAATAGAAAACACCAACTTTGGGCCCCCTTAAGTCCGAACCAAGTCGTCTTTTTCGAATAGATGGGATGAAAAAGTAATTTGAATTTTGTGTGTTTTGGAAGGTGAGAAGGTGAATTCAAGAAAATATCAAGGGAAATTATTAAATAAGAAATTAAACTTTAAAATTTACTATAGCAGAGAAGTAATGTCATTTAGTACATTTTTGTAGTGATTACAAAAAATATGTTCAATATATGTATTTATGTATGTATTTTCCGAGTGTTGTATTAAAACCAATCTTAAACATCAACATGTGAATAGATTATTACCTAATTCTATGGTTATTATAAGATATTTATTTCAAAACATGAAACGAAGATGAAATTTAAAGAATTATGCATATTTATTATTTCATCGTTACTTAGGTACAATTTGTAGAGAAATAAACATAATTTCAAAATAGGATGAGATTCTCAATCTGTATTATTTAATGTTTTACTTCATAACTTTTACTTTGTGAATTTTGATGATTATTTAAAAATATAAAGCTGGTCTTGTGGTAAAAATAATGCATCCGTCTAAAATGTTGTTACCATCTCAAGTCGTTCGGTTAAATACCTGATACGTTGAAACAAACAACACGCTGTATAAAGAATGAATGTTGCATGACCGCGTGTAGAGTCGCGGAGTCACCTTGTCATTCACCCGCGGGCAGGCCACCTTGCTCTACGTGTGGCTCGAGTTGCTTGGCACAGTTAAATGTTGAAGATAACGAATTTATTCGATAGCAAAAAATGTTTTTAACAAAGTAAGTTTAATGAATAATAATTTATATGATTAGAACATTTTTTTATTTTAGGATATTGGTTTAAAACGAAAGGATAGGTATATACGAAAAATAGCAAACAAAAATCGTAAAGATGTTATGAAAAAGGCAGAATATATAAATATATTTTTAAATGAATATACATAATTATTATGATTATAATAAAATTATTTTTAGATAAATATGTTATTAGTAGTCGTTAATACCGTATTTTAAATTAAATAAATAGTTATATTTTTATAACTGTAATTATTCGTTATATGATTTACAGAGAATTAGATTCGCATAGAAATATATTATTTCTCCGGGTCTTTAAGTACCTACGTACTTAAATTCTAGGACAGCTTAACGACCTATACTAGAGGAATTAGGTAAATACATATTTATATTCCCCGACAACCGCTATGAAGGAAATTACCGATATTATTCAACACTAAAATAAATTAGGTATTTGTGTGCATATCAAATGGTTAAAATTATTACGCAATTACCAGATCGTACTGCTGGTAAAAGGGAACCAGAATGAAAATTTATGTTGCACGTCCTTATGACAAATTAGCATAGATAATTATAATCTCTACATCTGTGAGGATGTGATTGCAATCATTTTCTTTTATTTATATCTGTGCCTGCGACTTAGCATCGTAGTTTTACCCAATCCCAACTGAATTCGGGAACGAAAAGTAGCCCATATGTCTACCTACGTGTAATCTCCTCAACTTAGGTACAGTACAGTTAGTAGATTAGCCGGGACGGGACAAATAAAAAGTCATACATATTTTAAGGCGTAAAGCGTATTTATAAAGGTTACTGACGATTGGTTTATTGATAAATCCGGTTGAACTAAAAAGGAATAGGCAATTATAATTTAGCATTTACATGCTGAATTATTATTTTTTTTTTTTTGTTGTACCTAACACCATAAACAAGAATAGGTATATCAGGACAAACGTTAATGGCATTCACTTCCAGTCAGCCCAGGGTGGAAGTAGGCGATGAAAAGGCAGATGATATGTGTTAAAATAGCAGAGGAATATTTAATATTTGTTTGCATAATACTTGTGACTATTTTCAAGGTGCAGGCAGAAAGCCTTGTTAAATAAAATATCATTGCGTCGTCTCAGCATATTGCCGCTATAGAACTTGTAGGCGCTGGCTCCAGTTGTAAGAAAACTCGATATATTCATGTAATTCTGTTTTTCATAAAACATATATAAGCATAAGCCATTTATTCCCCATTTTACATTTGACAATTACAATTTTTGGTCGCTTTGCTTGACAATAATTACAAATTTTTAATACAATTAAATAATAATCATAAGCCATTTATTCCCCATTTTACATTTGACAATTACAATTTTTGGTCGCTTTGCTTGACAATAATTACAAATTTTTAATACAATTAAATAATAATAATACAAAATTTTTTTTTAATTTGATTTAAATTTATACGTAACTATCTAATATTTCTTACTTATTACATTTTTTTTTTGTCAATTTTTATATTGGATCAAAAGTCATAATTATTACTTATTGTCGTTTTATGTCGTTGTCATTTTTTGTCAGTGTCATTTTATGTCAAAGTCAAAATGTTATGTTAATTACCTACTGAGGACCGTGCTGAGGACACCTCTTCGAATAAAGGCCTCCTCCAGAGCTTGCCATTTCATACGATCTTTTGCTATTTCGTGCCAGCTTTTCCCAGCGGTTGATATTATTTCATCTTTCCATCTTTCATATGGTGTACTTTTTTGAGAACCGTGTGGCCCTTGCCAAAATAAAATAATAGGATACGATAATGCCTTAAGTATTTTAAGGTGAATTGAAAGCCTTTTTTGTTTATTTTAGTCTCCTTAAAAGTTATTTTAAAGTTTAATAGGGAAATGAGGAGTTTTTAGCTTTGTTTCGCTGATTAAGTTTTCATTTTAAACTAGGTGGTAGGTACTTACTCACGATTTTGAATTGCTTTACCTTTACTGATTGTATTAGATTTATTTTATTTTTACGTAATACTTTTTGAATAAGTCGATTATTAGTAACAAGTAAATTATAAAGATTATAATTTGATGATTGATAACACAGATGAATATCTTCATCCTTCGTCATTTCCCACAAGCCACCCTGCTAATACCAAAGTACTTAGAAAGCTGTCACATTACGAGGGTTGACGAAGTTTAGAATTCTTAAACACTAAGGGATCATTTAGATGATGCCAGAATTTAACGCCAAAATTGAACGCCAAAATTGAAGCAATAAACTACTTGCATCATTTAAACAACTCATGACAACTTGCGTTTCAAGTTGAAGAGCCTTGGTGAAAACAGCACATACCATTATTTCTTATGCGATTCTTGTATTAAATTGAATTGTTTCTGCATTTGCAAGCTCATATGAGTGCAGCGCGTGAAGGTGTTGGTTGTACCTAGTCTTCAGAGGCGAGAAATGTTGAGACAACAAAACTTGCATGCAATAATCGCATACAAAAATGTGCGTGTAAACAGATTCGTACAATTATTGACTGGCAATTATTGCACGATCTTAATTGCATTCAATTATTGCTCTTGTATGTGCAAGAAAATGGCATCATGTAAATGAGCCCTTATTAAACTAAGTATGTTTAATTATCTTGCGATCTACCGATCGATTGAACTCTATGGCATTTTTTTGCTAGTTATGTTTTTTGCAACTCTCGTTACACCTTCAACGCTTCATCCCAATATTACCTACAATGTGTACGCCCATCTGGAAAACAGCTCACTCAACGTCACATCGACTGTTGTTTGTACATGTATGTGTAGGTATGCTTTAGGCGAAACTTTTCCAATTAACTTAACATTTTGTCACACTTATCCATATTGTTTTCATATGTGTGATTGTTCTATAAAAGCTGCATTTGGTCTCTGCAATGTTAGTACTTCAGAACATTAACTCTTCACAACATAAGCTCAGATCTAAGCTACGGTGGGAAGATTAATGGACGTAATCAATTTAAATTGTCAAAATGACCTAATATTTTATTTTAGCAACCCAAATCGTGATTTATAAGATGAAACGTAAAGCACGCTTCACATAACCGCGCGAATCCGTCGCCATCGCCAGTCTAGAGTCTTCGCTGAGAAAGTCTATGAATAATCGGGAAGGCATTTCCTTTCAACCACTCCTATCTGATGGTCGAATAGCCGTCGGTTGGGTTTACCGACTGGTCGGCGAGTCGTACATCTAAATATTACAGGCTTAGAAAGTTTTCTAGCATAAATAAAGCGGCGTTGCCTGTTAACGAGCGATTAAGGACATAATATGTCTGATTAGTAATTATAGACATCAATTATATTTTCTAATCAACCAATTTATGAGGAATATTACGCGAAACAGAAGTATATTTTAATGATGTAATGATTGGAGAATACATTATATTGTCCGTTTTTAATTGATATAAATATACAATTTCGAAATTTTAATCGAATGACGAGTAAAATGTTTCACAAACTGTTTTAAAAAGATCCGCATGAAAATATAACCAGGAGTATTTAATACTTGATTTCAATCCAACAACCTAAAAGTAAAGGTAATTAAAATTCTCTTTAATACGATAACGCGAAATTTCTACTACTATCTGCACGTGTGTGCACGTGCACTGTGGTGCACACTTTAAAAATTTTCAGTAATTTTACAAGTATGGTAACATTAGCAGCGATAAAAATGAGATGTGTTTGTCATTTGAAATTGTTCGTGAACAGTTTCACACCTCTAGTTGTTGCGAGAGTCTCCGTAAATCATTACTGTCACGTTAGCGCTGATAAATCATCCCGGGCGAGTCGGTGCGTTCGAACACGTGTTTCCATTAACTTGCTACCTTTCACGCCTGGCTGCCTTGTGAAAAGCTGTATCTTAATAAAAATACTTATTTAAGATCGCTTATACAAGCGTGAATTCTGTTTGGATTTTTTTTTTTGAAAATGATAATTTTCTTTAAATGGCAGTAAAGATTACGGAAACGCAATGCTCAAAACTAATTATCATAATACAATATTTTTGGGAAGTACAATAATTTCCAAATAGGTGACGTAATAATATTTATTTAGTGTTATTAGAAAGATTTTTTAAATGAATACTAAGCAAACCTATCTTTAATATTTTATTTTACTTAGTAACATGAAACTTTGAAGAATTCTCAAGCTTTCTGTTGTAAAAAAAGAATATTAAAAATATTGACTAAGAAAGCAGATTATTTAAAATCTGAATGACTGACGGACGTAAAAGCAGAAAAGCCACCTGATATAAAGGGGAAATCGTTAATTATGGACCCGAGCAAGACTAGAAAAATCGCCAGCACAACGTCACGTCGGCCCCAAAGAAAATTTTACTCTACTGTGTGGTTAGATATTTTGTTACTTTCGTGTCGTCTGACAATAAGTCTTTAGAAATCTGAGTAAAATTAGGTCTGGTCTGTATATTTGTCTTATTTACCATGCAGTTTAGTTTAAATGTGTTTATTTTCGCAGTCGTATTCATACACAAATACTACTTGTCATATTCATGAACGTCAGTTTTGAGTGATAAGTGAATGAAGAGTGAGTTGCCCGGGGACTGCTAATAAGGCATAGCCGTGCAATGAACCGATACAATGGACCTGTTTCCATTGCGTCTAAGCACAAAATAAGGATAATACAGAAGTTAAGCTCATGTATGTACCTCGATTTTGGTTATGCATGTGTGCGTTAGCCTTAGGGCTTTCGACTTCGCAATGACCTTGGATTAGACCTTGGTATTTAAATTGTTGTTTGGGAATTTTGGGATTATACGGGAAAAACAAAAGTATAAAGTGAATGATTATATTACTTAAAATTGTATGTGGTTACCTACTGCACAATTGATTTACTGCACTGCAGTGATCCGTTTAATTTATTTGCGTAATAATAAAGTCGGTATACGGGCGAAAGTTTTACGTGACAACGACTTTGAGTGGTAAAATAATTTTAATGTGAATATTCATTCGTATAGTAGGAAGAAGGATGAAATAATAGTAACAATTTAAAACATTTATTTATACAAAGAATTATATTTAAAACATTGTAACACCATCCGCCATCTAGCGCTGCTAACCGTTAGACCATTAACCATTAGTCACAACTAAGTGAGGTAACAAACGAGATTACTCTACTTCTCCAGAGATGGCGCTGTACCATTTTCTGAAACACGCCAACGTGTGTACGCCGTAGCTACCATAAGTAATGTTAAGGAGGAAGGGACGCGTGCCTTTCACTTTTTATGTCTGTCTCTCTCGCTCTTAGGCGGGCTAACCATGCCCGAGTGGAAGGGACGCGTGCCTCTCACTCGCTCTCATTGTAAGCGCATAACGTGAGCGGAGCGTGACGCAGTTTCTTGAAGTGCCACCCGGCAAACCAATTTATAAGACGTTATCACGTCAAAAATTTTATACGTATAATATATTACTCAAAGCAATATGATAGATACTCTTATTAAATAAATTTAACACACAACAAATAATTTAAATGTCCAATAACATTTTCATTTAACAAATACTGAGGTATATAATCACATAAAAACGTACAAAGAACTTCCTCACATACTACATCGACTCTTTAGGTACTTAACCAATTATTTTATTACAAGCAATAATAATTAGTACCTATCTTCTTACCTTTCTGCAGCTACTGGAAGTTTAAAAAAAGTTAATGAGCTATTTAACGTCGAATGAAAACACTCACTAACGTAAAAATTATAATAACTAGGTTTCTTTTCCATTTTTTCCAAATTTATCTAATTTATTTTTTAAAATTGCCAAAACACGTTGACTTGTTCCCAATGACAAACGCGGCCAAAATGGTCCGGTGCGTTCCGATTTTTTGTGTATGTGCACAGTGTCTATGTTTGAGTTCGTTTTGGGCACTTTGTATGAAGCTTAACATCTGTATTATCTAATTTGTGGTCTAAGGTACGAAACGTCAGAGATGACGATCTATATTTTAATAAGATAAAACGATGGTAATTGTGTACTTATTTGCTGATTAAGCAATTTAAGCCTCAGCGCAGGTTCGTTTGAAATGTTTTCAGTTAGGTATGCTTATAATTAGATTCATACTTGTTTGTTATACAATAACCTTGGAGGAAAGTGAATAATAAAACTTGGGCTCTAGTTCGCTCACTTATAAATGCTTCAATGACGTAGTGGTTGAATAGTTTGACACACTCTATGTATATGCCATGTCTGTTAAATAATTCCGACACGACACAATTGAAGGATTTCTCAATTCTTGCCAGACCTCTTAATTGGACAAAAACTTAGATAGCAAATGTTAGGAAGCTAAATAAATAATACTTGACTTTATGCTACAGGGAAATTATTCGTAATAAATTCATAAACATTCAAATCACATCAATTTCGAATTTTGATAATTTCATAAGTGACTGCAAAAAATTCATGAACGGTTGAATACCTCCGTTTATTAAACTTTGATAATATGGTCTTATTGGAGCTTTTCAATTGCATATTAATCCATTTGTAATATCTCTTTTTACGTTTACTTATAATGCATGCTCTTCCAGAGCCGCCGGTATCGTGCCGGTGGTCGTGTCGTATTGTCGCGTTGGTTCGCTGTTTCAATGGAAACGTGATCAGCCGACTGTGCTCATTATTCAACTATGCGCTTTGATCAATGCGTCTTTTAGTAATGCCCTTCCACTTTGTTTGAGCGCACGTCGAAATAAGTGTACGGATGTGCGTGGGATGCAAACGATCTAGCAATTTACTACAGCGCTAGTCGACTTACGGTATAACTTGGAACATCTAACTAAAGTTCACTTTAATAGATTAATGAAAGATGTAGCCTATCCTGAATTCATAAAACTTCATTTGTTATTCAATTCACTTACAAAGCTCGAATATACCTTTTTGGGGAAAAAGTTGAGGTGGTTTTTTAGTTTTTATTCGAAGAATAATTATTAATATTCTTATTTTCATGGTCAGATCGGATAAAGGGGACTTATCGAATGCTAAAAAATATCAACAATCAAAGCCAAAAATTCTTGCTTAACTGCAGGGTCTGCAGGTATTATTTCAACTGTAACGGATGCTCATGATTTCATTTATAAGTACCGATATTTCAACCACGTTTACTGTGGCCAACCAAGGGGTACCTAATGCTTAAAAAATGTATTTAAGTATTCTAAAATTTGTCAACAACATAATATTAATAAAATTTATCTGATTAAAATTAAGATCTTTTAGGTGCTTTACTGAGTCATTCGAAATACTCCACCAAGTAAAGTAGATGATTACTTTACTTGGTGGAGTTTTTCGAAAGACTTTTTCACTTCCTATACACATTAAAGCATCCAACGTCACAAATACGTCGCCCGCCCGCATAATAATATGGTACGCAACAGACGTCAAACGGTGTCGGTTGCCACTTGTTGCCACATAAATTTACATCTGCCAAACATGACTAAAGTTACGTTTGATCTGTGGCCAAACAGATACTTTTTTCTCTTAAGTTTATTCGAAACATCTGACTGAATTATTTTATGTTTTGATTGCGTTAATGGATTTTTTTTTGTTGAGTTAATGGATTTACTTTGATTAAATCAGATCACCAGTAATTTAAAAGAGACAAAGAAAACAAAACGCTATGGTTACATATACTTAAATTTTCCTAGAAGGAAGTGTAATCATAAATCGTTAAATAGGGTTCGTGCTTCTTAATTAAAATATAATTTCTTATTTTTTTGGTCCAAACTTCTTTTTTGCAAATAGACAGCCATAGATAAATATACTATTATTATAGTAGTAAAAATAATTATGTAGAGAAAGATTTACCTATGAAGAGTATATTCAAAGTAACATGGGTATGGATAATAAGCGTTTTTTTATTGTTAGTTGTTACTAAGTACCTAGAAAAATAATATTTTTCGGAATACCAAAATTATTAAAATTGCCCATTGTCGAATCACCATTCAATCCATTTATACATATTACATACCGTCACGTAACCATCGTAGCGTCATGTAATGTGATAGAAATATTAATATTGTACTAATTGTACGTTTGTGCTGCATGACTGCATCCGAGATTCCTACCTTTTCCAACATCACACTTAGTCACAACACAAAAGTATTGCCTACAGTTACAATATCATAGCATTTGTCTTCAGTAGCCCTTAACAATAGTAGGTAATATTCAAATAACAATAGTAAAATTCAGTCTATTGTCTCTATTAACTGAATGTTAGTTCTATCGATGGAATTCTGCTAGCGTTGTTCGGAGTTCATCCCGTACCGCCTCTCGTCGGTTCACACAACTTTACAATTCAATGCTCGGTCGTGCCGTTACGTCTTGAGTTTCTACGGTAGTTGCACCGATTGCTGCTTGTTATTCTAGATCTATTGTCGCATTCGCAGAAATAAAAGTAACTCGACCAGGTAACTCGAGGAAATAGCCGACTAGACATCGTTAGCGATAAACTTAACTTCTCAGGAAAGATTGCGACTCAAGTTTTGAATTTATTAAACGACGATAAGAAAAGTTTTAACTTTCGCTTCGGCTATTATTGACCGCATTTTTTGTTGGTTAGCCGGCGGTTTTTTGTTTTGATCTAAAATTGGATACATGGATTGATTACGCTTAGACGTGGCTACGACGGTTAAGTTTCGAAAGTTGTTCGAACCCTTTTCTGGAGGTTTCTAGTTTACACCAGTAAACTAAGTCAAAATCAGATTCAGCTAAGAAAAAATATTTTAAAGACCAGATTATTTCTTTATATGAGTACCAGTACCAAGAGGATGGAAGGATATTACAAATTTTGATATTAGGCTCTAACAAGGCGTTTTGGGGTTGTTTGAAGGAGAACATATTCAACCCATCTCGGATCCATTACGATATAAATATCCGTTCCGATAACGTTAATTGACTTATAAAGAAAAAAATATCGTTGCCGTATATCGAAATCAGAATTTATGTGGAACGGCCTGTTTTGTGCAATTGCTTATAAATAATTGGCTCAGTGGCAATTCAGCCTTTGCCTTGTGACATGTAAAGCTTCATATCGGTTTTAAAGGTAGAACCTTAAGTTCATCCAGGGTAGCAGGTAGTATCTACTACCACCCGTTACGGTACTAAATACCATTTATACCTCGTCATCATGTTTAAACAGCAATTGTGTTCCGTTCCTATCAGTTCCTAAATTGAATCCTGTTCTATGTAAGTCGGTCACAGTTGTCATGGGTGGCATTGGAATGGTGATGCTGCATGCTTGTTTGCTACCTTAATTCCATATAAAATGTTCTGTCACCGTCTCCATACTGGATCCATCTTGGTCTCCAATTGAGTCTTGTACTGTGTCGATCACAGTTATCATGGGCGACTGCGGAACGGTGTTGATTGCTCACTAGCTACTTTAACTCCATAAATATAGCTACTAACTACTAAACATGTGCTTATATAAAACAGTTGCATATACATGATGTATGAACGCAACATATAGATAGACATGCGGTAGAAAGCCGCGGTGATCGCGTGCTGCCGTCGCGTACTGAGTTCCGCTACACAAGCTGAAGATGCAATTATAGAATTTTTATCCGCCTCGTATTAACATAAACAGTTAGATCGTTACAATAAGCTTTAGCATAGAGCATATTTCCTTCTTTAATAAAATGAAATCAAAATGCGTTTCATTTGAAGTGCTTGTGGTAACTTAAGATTGAATAAAAAATTAACTGCAATAATATGAAATCAGACACAGAAAAAACCTTTAGAATTCTTACCAAGCTAGTGAATCCGCTCTCAGATCCATAGCGGCGTGTTATAAGATTTATAATTGCTTTTTACAAAAAAATAACCGACTTCAACCTTGATAAGCAGAGATAACTCAAAAACTACTAGCCAGATGGCGCTCAATTCAACATGTAAGTGTAAAGTTCTCGTCACTACAAATGAATCAAGCCCAAACACTAGATAACTGCAGTAAATGGTTGAGGAGTTCCCTCGACTGTCTTTCGGCTTCATCAGATCGACTCCAGACCTTCATGAAATGGTAGCACTTTAATGTACTTATGATAACATGAACAACACACACTAGTTGTCCATACAATTTTCGAAAGTTCCCCTCAATTTCTCTAAGATGCCATCGTCAGATCCTGGTGTCCTTATCAAAAAAATTATCAAAATCGGCCCATAAACGACGAAAAAATCGCTGAACGTACATAAAAAAAGCATATATACGGTCGAATTGAGAACCTCCTTTTTTGAAGTCGGTTAAAAATGAAACATGCACCAGTTTTACGCTAAGCTACAATTGCCAAAAGGGCATCAAAATTCATTTACCTAGTTGTTTTTAAGTGTTGCGCGAAAAAATATACAGTCAGACAAATAGACAAACATTCTTAAAATAATATACTTGGCTTCTATTGTTCATATAACAAAAACTATTTACAGATTTATTTTACGTATACATATGGGTATATTTTACACAAAAAGTGTTGAAATTGTAATTGATAAGGTTTACTAGGTATATTCTACCTTGTAATATCCTCTTGACGATCTGACTAACTCGACGCATTTTTGCCGTATCATCATGAGAAATTATGATCCGCACTTTTACATGCTATGCCGTTATATTATAGGTACCAAGAGTTACAACAGAAGTGATAAAATTATACATACACAAGTTTACATGATCCATACTAGCAGGGTCATGCAGAGAATTCTTAACTTTCCAGATGATTCGATGTGATCCCACGACATAATGGATAATGGCGATAGTAAATCCGCTGCTAAAATGTCTCCGTATGCATTCAGACGTGATGTGAAATCGTAAGTGAGACTTACTGTCGTAAACTTGCTTTGATATCCTCGTAAATCAGGAATTTGTTGTGGGCAAAACACTGCTTTCATGTGTTTATTTGTCAGCGAAGACAGTAATTTTCTGCTCTTACATGGACTGTTGGGAGCGTTTTATGTCTACTGATTCGATTTTATTTCATGTTTTAGGCACGACAAGAATCATAATCAATCACTGAGAATGTATTATTAATTCCGAAGCAGCATTCAGTCCACAATTCATGTTTTAGCTGAAATTTTACAACTCTACAATGTTTTCATAGGTAGGTAGATTAGATATATAAAATAGCCAAGAAACTCGGTACATTCAAACATATTATCATTCAAAGTCATTACTCAACACGCTGACTGAAATATAGAAGGTACAAGAAAGAATGCAATTTCTTCTAACTAATGCGGTACGCGTGTCACAACATCCAAGCAGGTACGGCATTCTAAGCGTTTTCCGTAAGGCCGGCTAGGGCGTACGCGTAACTGCCGTTGCGCAATCAATTAGTACCGCATGACCCAATAGGGACTATTTTGAGGCGGCATTTGGGGCATGCGACCGAGATCGCCTGACGAGATGAACGACCGAAGCGATTGTCTCTATGCGAGAAGCGTCCTCACGCAATCGACGCATCGCGACGTGGCGAAGACCGCTGCGCTTTTAAAATGGATATGTTGGAGACTTCAAACGTGCTTATGGTTTAATAAAATGTAAATCAAATCGATTAGATCTGTGGCATTTTTAATGGTGAACAGGATGCGAATTTATGTGGGTTTCTAATTATCAATAAAACCTTTTTAGCCACCCAACAAACCAGTTGAAGGTTTATAACTTACGTTTGTAAGGAATTTAGATTCACTGTTTTGATTTTCGCAACAAGGCATAAGATAAATAGATATAGATAGAGCACCGATAAAGTTAAAGATGAATCTCACATTATTTTTATTCGAAACAAATATATCATAGCCGCTCCCATAAACAAGCATGATAAATGATAAAATCTAAGCAGGACAAAGTTTTAATCTTGGTTGAAGATACGGACAACATTAAATGCATAATATGATAAGGTATCTTTATTGCTTAGACTATGATATACCTAATTTTTAAACACCTTCACAAGTTGTTTTGATCATAGAAATCTATATAATACGTTCTTTAATTAAGGTAGGTAAGGTAGGTAATTGCCGTAAAGTTGGATGTGATTAAGAAATACAACATGAAACAGCTGATAGCAAAGCAGCATTTTAGTTCCATAACCGTTGCAGATGCGCTGTCAGAGTTTTTCATAGACCATGTGAGATCACTTTCATTCAGTGAAAACCGTGCGACCCCTTTGTTTTCACTGGAAGATCAAAACTAATAAAACATTCTATTGCGCTGAAGATTAGATCAGACTGATTGCGTATTATGATTTAATTGTTAGATTAGGATTACTTTCTGACTGATAAAAAAGTTTTTATTGTTAAGTTCTTTGGCTATGTAGATTTGCATAGATATCGTTAACAAAGCGGCATTAATACATTCGTTTCTTCAAATGTTTATTGGGAAGCGGTTCATACATCTACTTACCAAGTTTCAACAATATGGTTCTTAGGCCGGGTTCCCACTATGCCGGACCGGCAAATTTACCGACTCGGTAAAACTCCCGGAAGGCCTAGTGGCTGTACAAATTGTATGAAGCTATTCACATTATCCCGAGTCCGGCTTTTTCGCTGAGCCCGGCATTTTTACCGAGCGTTTTGTCACTATAAAATGCCGGTAAAATCACCGGACCGGAGTAATGTGAACCAGTTCTGGCCTGTGTTCCCCGCCCCGCCCGTGCAGCCCGTGCTCCCCGCACTTCATTCGGCTCGCATTTTCTGAGTAAAGTAGACGCTACACGTCATGAACGATATCCAAATCGAAAATAGGCGTCCATTGTGGGCACAGGTCCAAATTCAACTGAGGTGCTTGTCCGATTTTCTTGTGGGATCCGGTGTAATGTGAACACTCTGTCCGGTGTCCGGTTTCCGGCAGATCTGCCGGTCCGGCTTAATGGGTACCCGGCCTTATAGTTTCGAAAAAAACTGGCTGTGACATGCGGATAGACAGACAGATATGACGAATCTATAAGGGTTCCGTTTTATCCCATTTGGCTACGGAACCCTAAAAAGGATCGGTTAATGAATAATTTTCGTACGCAGAACATAACCGGAGAAGTTTGTAAATGTTAGGCAGCGTAAATATTTGTTAGCAATCCAGTCCCTACGAAACAAACACTATCCTAAAAGTTTTCTTACCCAAGATATGAGTTTAAGGTGCATTACTTTATAATAATAGAATCTATATGATGCTAATACTTAATTTGAAAGGTTCGTCAATAAATTAGGAACGTGTAATTTTATTCTGTAAATAAGTACTTTGTCTTATAACAATAGTGATACTAACGTAGGAAAGTACTACGTAATGCCTCTATAATCTTGGATCTTTTTGTGATAATTCGGAAGTGCCTAGGTCTTTAACTGGATGCGATACGCTGCTACGTTGCTCGTAGATGTACCTAGTATTGGAAAATTTTTCTCAGTCGGTATCGGTACCTATCTATATTGTATAATTAATATAATTATGATTTTATATGTTCAGTACATATTTTTTTAATATTCTTAGGTGATATTTAATTGGTCTGGGTCTGTTTTTTGGACATTCGTAACACCAAAAAAATCACAAGAGTCGAGTAAGATAATGTTCATATTTGTTAATACTGCATGCCTATACGCTTTTATCATAAAATATCTCTTTAGTCTTCTGTATTGGATCCTTCCCACAGAGTACGAGTACATTAATGTCTATGGTTTTCGACGCGGCGCGGCGCTTAGGCAGGAAGTGAGCGAACGAACGGCGGTCATATTTGTACAGGGCGTGTTTAGACTGCGCATTGCTTCTGACTCTCGGTGTAATTAATGTTATTCAAAGTTTTTTTTTCTTACAGCGTTATGTCGTTTCTAGTAGTTTCAATTCGGTTGGATCTTTAGAGTTCACTCGAAGTTATAAGTACTTAGTTTTTATTTGAATGAGGTCTTTTTAAATTCCGGTAAAGAAATTGGGGTATTTAAACAAAATCTTCTAGCAACTGACTAGACTGTCTGTTATTCTAATAATGCTTCAACTGTAAGCAACACCTTAGAGCTTCGACCTTAATATACCATAATAACAATACGTTCTTAGCACGAGGTACAATATAATAAATCATTAACTCATTACTACATGATGATTTTACTCTCAACTTGTCATTTTGTCCCATGATCTCCACCCCCGCTGTCACACACTATTTTATAGCCAGAACTAGAGTTTTCTAGATGGTGATAACAGATGGCGATACTAGCGGTTGTCAACAAACTATCGCGGTATTTGACTGTTTTACCCACTAAGACTAAATACCGCTAACACGGCCATCCTGAAAAAACGCGCCTGCCCCCAGGCGCCCCTCGACATCCACAGGATACAGTTAACACACACGCATACATTACCCTAAACATAAGAGAATACATAACATTTCACTGTTCGGCCATCCACACATTCACTCTCGGTCTCAGACCAGGACACAAAAATTAATGTGAATGATTGATATAGAATCCGTCAGCAGAATGACTTAGCGCTGGTTTGACCATGAACCAAATTACCACCCGATGCGTGGGTCGACCATTTTATAACCCATTCTTCATCAGCACAGGGCGATGGTGTAGACCTCTTGTTGTACAATCACCAAACCGGCCATCATGCATGGTGCCTGCCCCAGGCACTCTGGGAGTCCATATGCAATGATAAACACGAAATGTTAATAGGTTATTATGATATCCACATAAATGGGAATAATACACGTCTTGCATAAATGTTTTTCATGTTAGTAAAGCCGCCTGCACTTTCCAGGATGTAATCCTCCTGTAAGTGTTCCAGGTTCGCTTGATAACCCGAGGCCGCCTGCACTGTTCAAAGATGTTATCCTCTTGTAAGTGTTCCAGGTTCGCCTCATATACCGTGGGTAGTTTTTGATGCTTAAAGGGCATAGCCTTACTTAAGCGTAACAAATTCTACCCGTACATCCAACATTATGCAAAACGTTAAAGGTTACATGAAGCTTTGTATATTAAAAGCGATTTCACAAAACTACTATGACGTAATAACCCTATTATTATTATTTCTTTTTGTTTTTTCTGTCACCCTTTTTTTTATTTTATTTAAATTTTGTTTTTGTTTTTATTTAGTTTTTTTTTTTTACTTTATTTTTAAGTTGTGTTTAGATTTAAGCTTTATGTTTTACAATTATGCTAGATTAAAGGTTTAAATTTATTCGGAATAGTTGCATTATTTCTTTAGATGTGAAATAAATTATTTTTCTTTCTTTCTTTCTTAATAGGTATATCACTTTTAACGCAATATGCCTGTCTGTTTATATCCTCTTAGGCATTTCAAAGTTATTTTGCAAATAGCTTATGTCACAAGGAATAAAATAAACTGAACAATACGGGTCACCTGTGATACGAGGTTATACCATCAATCATGATCAATCCATAATGCTAGAGTGGTTGGTTACCAGTGCCTCACTCGCCAAACGCATTCCAGGAATCGCGCAGGCGCAGCCGTCGATTATGTTATAGCCAACAAGCAGGTTATATCGCTGCCTTTGTTCACAAACGCCGTTTCATAGGAACGACTCGTAGGTATATCTTCGAAACTTTACTGAAGCAGATGCGCGTTGCCTCGAAATACGTGAGATAGGTAACCTCAAAACAGCGCGTCACACAGTAAATAGAAATAACGAAAATTATATAATATGTTTCACTTTTAAAACAAAGTTAACCAATAAACTACAAATAAACGAACTCTTTTTCAATAGCACTTGACCGACATCACATCATTAAAACCAATTTTCAAAATGCAAATTGTTCCTTCTACTTATACTGAGGTTCCAACCATTTATGATTATAATTGATTAAACATACCATACTCGCCGTTTTACTTAGAAATCCTTTACGGCTTATCCGAGTTGTATTCAAACTTGCCAATTACATGAAAGTCCTTTAATTTCACCATGGAGTAGTGATTACCCCTTTTTACTATTTGTGGATCACATTAACCTAAAATGTTCTGAAAACCTTAAATAGTTTAACCAGCAACGTGTGGGGCGTTAGGTTAAAACACACTTCTGATGTAAGCAACACCTTAGAGCTTCGACCTTAATATACCATAATAACAATACGTTCTTAGCACGAGGTACAATATAATAAATCATTAACTCATTACTACATGATGATTTTACTCTCAACTTGTCATTTTGTCCCATGATCTCCACCCCCGCTGTCACACACTATTTTATAGCCAGAACTAGAGTTTTCTAGATGGTGATAACAGATGGCGATACTAGCGGTTGTCAACAAACTATCGCGGTATTTGACTGTTTTACCCACTAAGACTAAATACCGCTAAGGGGCCGTCCATTAATCACGTGAGGCTTGAAAGGGGGGGGAGGGGCTCCATAAAAAGTCACGAAAAATCACAAGGGGGGAGGGGGGGGTAAAGTAATATATCACGTGTATTTATTTTTTCGGCAAGCGCGAGATACTCAACGGAAAAGCGGCGTTACATAGGTAATATTTATTTCTTCGTCAAACGCGTACAAAATCGAAAACGGCTTGTAGTGTGGTGTGACCTTTGATTTGCCGTTGCCAGGCAACCGTCCGCCGGCGCCGGACTCAGCTTGCCAGTGTCAGTTATTCTGTTGTTTTAACACTGGTTGTTTTAACACTTATTATACAGGGTGGCCAAAAATTCGTGGATCAAACGCAACGACCGGTTAGCTGGGGCCATTCGCTGCAAAAAACTGTTCTACAGAAGGTCTCTATCAATCAACCCTTGAAAAGTTATACTTAACTGATTTTGTTGTTTGTTGAACTCAAGATATACACAGCGATACAAAGTTGTGTCTTATGAACAGACTACTCACTTGCATCATATTAAATAAACAAAAATGATACAGGATGTGAATTTATCGAATTGTAGTAACATTTACGAGTACCTACATTGAAAAAGTTCATTTCCTTAAAAAGTAAAAAATCAGTTATAACTTTTCAAGGGTTGATGATAGAGACCACCTGTACAGCAGTTTTTTGCAGCGAATGACCCCAGCTAACCGGTCGTTGCGTTTGATCCATGACTTTTTGGCTCCCTGTAGAAAATTCATATACTGGAATATTAATTTTCTATAATACAATTTGATGATACTTAATACTTATACCAGTATCCATACGAATGTTATAAATGCGAAAATCTGTCTGTCTATCTGTCTGTGACGTTTTGACGGCTAAACCACTGGTCCGATTTGGATGAAATTCGGAATGAAAGCGTCACACAGTCACACATAGGCTACTTTTTTTTCAAAAATCAACCCCTAAAGGGTTGAAATAAGGGATGAAAGTTTGTATAAAAAATCTACACCGCATGAATGATTTCGATGAATTTTCCCAGGAAGATAGTTGATGACGTACCCCCTTCCCCATTTCCCCGGTTCGCAATATAAACGAATTCCACGCGGGCGAAGCCGCGGGCAAAAGCTAGTTTTATATAATTATATTAAAAAAATTATTCTTTTGAGGTACGAAAAAATACACGTGATAAGGGCGGGGGGAGGGGGGGTAGCCTTAAATCTCACCATGTATCACCAAGGGGGAGGGGGGGTCAAAAAATGCCAAAAAAAACATCACGTGATTAATGGACGGCCCCTAACACAACAGCGTCGTGTCGGAATAGTTGATTGCATTTGGTATACAAAATGTGTCAAAAGTATTGAAGCAATAATAAATTAACTCAGACGGACCCAGTAACTAAGTCAATACAAATTAATTATAGAGGTTTTAAGATATGCATTGTTAATATTGTTATTGATTACAAGTTGTATTGTTTAAGACCATTTTAATATTACCCTCTAATGGACACACTATTATAAAGTCTACATGAAATTATTGACGAAATCACAAAATCAAGCAATTCAATAAATTTAAATGCCGCATCATTCTCATCACCGCAAGCAACATAGCACATTGGTTAATGGATGGCAATTATAGAATTGCACGTGACGAATACCTGTGTTATTGATACATGTAATTATATAAGTATTTACATTCCGTGACGATCGAGAAACTATAATGTGCAAGAAGTTGTATCTGCGTGATTATCATACTTAGCTACTTAATTCTGACGTATGTAGGTACCTTTTTTTCTTTTTTTTTTTTTGACGAGGGGGAAACCTTCAAAAGGTACCCGGTGCCGTAGGAGCGACACAGGGTTATGTGGGATTTTTACCCACTAAATCCTACTAGTGGCCTACCTCAGCGCTTGTGGAGAACTCCGGGATCTCCGTAAGGAACACAACCGGAGGTATGTAGGAGGTATGTACTTGCGATCAGTGGAATAATAAGAAATTGTTAAGTTTAAACATTTCACACTTTTAGTTCTTGGTATATTTTCATTTTGACCAGAGTTGGTCCAACTATTTATTTTCCATCTAATCTACAATGTTCACACCGATTCCAAGCGGTATAAAGTTGCTAACAACTCTTAAGCCAAAAGTCATATACGAGTATGTACGTATTTTTGTAAACCGGACTAGATACCATCGAAATCCATTGCTGGGCACAAGTCTATCACAATGTGAGGGGTACAGGCCATGTCATCACGATGAGTAGGTGCAAATACCTGGACTTTACGAACCTTTAAGAACACTATGGTAAACTCTTGAGCTTGACCGGTTTCTTCATAGTTTTTTTCACATAGCCAGTTACGTAATTGAGATTCGGACTTCCTACTCCTGAGTCCGGTATACAACAATTTCGCTATCACTACTGATGAAGAAAGTAACTGGATAACTAATTGTTAATTTCATTAAACTCTTCATTTTCAGATGAGCCCCATTACAATGCCAGTCCTCCAGTGCAATTGAGTCATTAATTACTCCGATTTGGCAGGCTAATCTAATGAACTCATCTCCGGTTCTGTCTCGGCTCTTAATTTATCATTACTCATCGCAACTCATTGCACTGCAGTCGCCGTGTGGTATTAAGTTTTTTTTTGTGTTTCCTTACTCGTAGACAATGTTTACATAGGTAAATTTATGTAGGTATAAATGTATAAATGAATTGTGAAGAAGTGTACGATGGTGAGTCTGAGATAAATATTGACAGTTCTCTTCTTACCTTTTCAATGAGGGTCGCCGTTTTTGTGCTCACCAGTTGGCGCCACCGGCGAGGTGAGGTCTTGCTGTCAAAGCCCGTCCATACATAAACAGTGACAAATGACATTCAGACAAGCGAAAAGTGACAGATAGACCTCACTTTTCACTAGCGCCTCTAGCGGAAAATTCACACGCGGTTACCCTCATTGATAACCTGTAGATAGAAAAATAATATTTTACTATATTATGGTCTTACTAGTAAATCCGCCCTCGCTTCGCTTCGGGGAACCAGTCCCATCAAAAATCTCTATAAATTTTAACAAATTATGTTATTCCGATGTCTACTGCAAATTTTCATGAAAATCCGTTCCGTAGTTTTTGCGTGGAAGAGTAACAAACCCACACACTCATTCACATCCTTACAAACATAGTTTAATATAAGTAACCTTTTTTAATAGTATTGTGCGAATGAATCGAAACACACAAAAAATACATAATTATGTCATGGGACCAATATGGTTTGTTGTCATAAGTTTTGGGATATGACGAGTGTCATAATAAACAAACATAGGAAAAGTTGGATGATAGGTATAAGTAGGTATATAGTTATATACCACGCATGTAACTGTTGAAATAGTTGCATATGAATATTTTAACACTTAGTGGTTAGTGTTACTAGCATAACACTAATTAAATTTTATGAAATTATGTAAATAATATTTAAAACGTAACGTAATATTTTTGCACGTACCTACTTTAAACCAATTTCATAGTTGTCGGGCAAAACACAAACTTACTACATAACTGAATAAGTAGGACTCTTTTTATATTTACATATCATCTGCTGCCACAACTTATGTTTCCATATTATTTGTACATTCAGCTGTCAAACCAATCTTTGCAAAACTTTGAACGCATTAATCTTCCATTTCTAGAATAGGGCAGCAGAATTCCAACAGGATAACCGTGTTTCAACAAATTAGGTTGCACTGACAGTAAAACATTTTCGCCGTAACTTTTACACTATTTACGCAACCTTATTACAAAGCTTTATGGTATCGTATATCTGTCGTTTTCAGGTCACCGATTAACCTTATTACAATCCCCCGAATCGTATTTATCGATAATTGTTAAGCGCGTTACGTCACGCCGACAAAGGATCCGAAACTTTCGAAGCTTTACGTAACAGTTCCTTACAGGTGATTTATTTCGGTGAGTATTGAACCTGCTGGAGGGCTTCGGATGGTTAGTTGAATGGGCGCCCGAGGTGACATTGACTTTCTTATTGTCGCGGGGCTGATAGCGCGGTACGACGCAGCGGTTCACATGCACGCCGCCTGCCGTGACGCGCGCGCGCCTTCACGCTCCGCGACCGCCCGCGAGCCGGGCCCGCGATATGCCCGCAGTGAAAGTATTCAACATATTCGGCGGACAGAAGCCGTCCGAGAAGCAACAGCCCGCATCCCCCGCTCAGGGCGCGATCCAAAAATTCTACAGGACTTTCTCAGTCGGCTCCGAAAGCTCGCACGAGCACAAGGGCGGGAAAGTTACCGCGATCGCTGCTTGCCTCGAAAAAAAGATCAGTGAACCCGCGAAAGTAAATAGTGATAATGTGCAAAAGTTTCCGGCTAAATCTAATGTAATCGACTCTGTTGTGAACAGCGCGTCGGATAGTTCGAAACCGCGGTATCATGCGTACGAGAATGTAAACATTGCGCATGCGGATAGAGTAAAACCGGAAAAGGATACGTTATTTGATGAAGCTAAAGGATGTTGTTCAATATATGAGAATATAACGATTGTTGGAAAGCATCTCGACGATAAGATAGACAGTGAAGCTTTAGCTGAATCGAAATTAAACAAGGCATTAGAATCTTTTGATAAAATTTTATCAGAATTTACTTCTAGCACTACTTCTTTGACCCCTGATGTAAATATAAGTTTTATTGTGCCTAAGTTACAAAAATCTAAGACTTGCAGTATTATCGAATCTCGCTGTATATTAAAGAAAACGAATTCTGATCCAGAGAGTGAAAGAAATAAACGTACTACAGTAACGCGAAATAATTCGATAGATAAAACTACAAGTTTGTGGAATCTTGACGATATGAAGGGAAAGGAACTAACAAGTCCTTTAAAACCTCTGACCATGCTACCTGATGAAAAAATGAACCCCGATAAATATGCAACCTATAAAATATCATCTAAAAATTCTGCACGTGCAAATTATATCAAAACAGAGGATTTAAAAAAGCTTGATGTAAAAACAAGAATCCTAAAGAAAACATTGTCTAATCCACCCTCTACTCCAGTACCAGTAGTATCAAAGTCGAAATCGGTTACAAAAAAAGTAGAAAAAAATGCTATCGAACCGAAGAAGATTAAACAGAAGATAACTTCGAATAACATAAAATCGGCTTTGGAAAATAAAGATCCTCCTAAATCTCAAATGCAAAAAGCAAAAAGTGTTTGGGAGATCGGAAATGAATCCTTCATTTCACCTAACTTAGAGAGAACGAAATCCACTACTTCTATCGCGGGTTCTCCGAGTAAGATCCCGGTGATCAGGAGTCAAATGTCGCAAAACAAGTTTAGTAGTACGAGAGCGCTTTTTTCTCCCACTCCGGTTGATCTAAATAATGTAGACCAGGCCAGAGAGTGTGCTCAGAAAAAAAAGCCAATTGTCTCACGAAAAACCACAGAGAAATCTGAATTTGCCAAACAGACAAAACAAAAATCACAACTCAACTTAAAGTCTGACGCGAAGAGGCAAAGCGATAAAACGAAGAAAGACTCGCTCGATAAAAAAGTAATCTCCTCTCCAAAATCTTCAGTGAGGGATTATTCGGAAGAAATCAATGCCGTACGAGCGAAGCTCCAACAGAGAAAAATTAACAATAAAAGAGACCTTGTCGTATCAACATCGGAGTCTAAACGAATTGAAAATGAACCAGATGAGATTGATTCAACATTGTCACCTGTGAAGTATTTAGTTAAAAAACTTGAGTGCAAAACGGCAATGGAATCAAAAACGGAGCCAGCGCAGTTCGTTAACTGTAAGGTGATTCCACCGGTTCACAAGGAGCTGTGCGTGGCAAACACAACGTTCCATAACCACCTGAGCACACTCGTAGGCAGACAAATCAAGTACGTCGAGTCACGGGACGACTCTACAATATGTTCACAAGTCGACAAGATTCAGTTACATAAACAAACAGAAGAAAAGATATCGGATACGCACTCGGACTGCAGCGATGACTCGGGTCACGTTTCCAATGATGCGTCGAATGAAAACGACATTGTGTTCGACACCGTTCAGAACATGAGTCCTGTCGACAACGGCATAGATCAAGTGGATTGCAAAGTATTCGAGGGTCCAAAGGAGTTTGGGATAAATGTGCCAGGGAATGCGAAAAACGTATGTCCCGTGCGGCCGGCGAGGCGCGGCGGGCGCGGCAACGAGGTCGATAGCGGTACCCGCGCCACCGACGCTCCGAAAGTGGAAGAGCAGGTACGCGACACTGTTAACATATCGATAACAACAAATTGCAGGTGCTCTGTACACAATAACATTCAACACTTTGGGTAAAATCTCGGCTCGCACAAATCTCTTTTCGTTATTACCGTATCGACTTAAAACGAGTCTAACAAGATTTCTCGAAAGCTGTCTAGGCTCCGCCAATAATAACAATCATTAGAGGTCACAGACCTATTTCAACGGCTACGTCGTCGGTATATAAATACACGTATATTCAAAATTATGCAAGTATTAATATAATTCCTGCTACATTCTCCAAGCAAGATAGAATGCATAACTTCCTATTAGCATGCACGTTCGCGGGTAAACTACCGATTCGACTCGGATGTCATGAATTTTAAATAAGTAAGAGGTCCTTTCACATTGATTCCTATAAAGAAATTGGTGTTGAATCATACTAATGGCTAACATTATGAATATTTTAAGATATTAATCGATCAATAATATTTAAAGAAACATCTAGCTTTTAGTTTCCGATACGATATTGCAACACCCACTTTAACATCACAAAAGATTATATCTTGTCAAGTTTAAAAAACATTACGTAACCGTTGGCATTCTTTACTCGATTACCGCGAAAATCATCAATTATGTAACTTACAATAGGAATGCGTTGACAATTTTTGTAAATAAATCAACGTACTTATTTACACTTGCATAAGATACTCAAGATCGGCAGAAACTCAATTAAGTTTGAAAGATGATACTTCAGACGAATTGCACGACGACTATGCCAAAAATGTGGTAAAACAGGTTCGGAATATTTTCAGTGTTGTTAATTTAAAAGATGCCAATTAGTTTAAAGGTGTCATCTTTAAGTTTCATGCATTACTTAATATTTTGTAATACTTTGGTTTGGTATTTTTGTGACAAAGACCCACTACAGATTGCAGCAGATTTATTTACGCTCTTACTTTCACTGGCTTTTGACGGTACCGATTTTAATACATTTACGTCATTTGACACACAGTGACGTAAACCATAAAGGTGTGACAGTAGAATTTTCACGTTCCTGTCGATAATTGCTGTGTGATAAATCGTAACGTAACTTACGTTTGAAGAACTTTAAGGTTTTCTTTAAACAACACATCGCTGTTCTGAGTTCAAATTGGATCTCACCCTAAGTGTCTTAACTGTCACTTTCATTTCAACTTCTTGCACCGCAATGTGACAGCGCAATGTACATTAGGTATGTCAAAAATATATCGAGAAATTCTCATGTCGAGATGTTTACTTTGCATCGCACGTTTTATACAAATAAGTATTAAGATTACGTCCACTCACCTCGTGCATACGCAATGTATTTATTATGATCGCATTATTCTCGGTTTATCGTTTCGAAATAGTAATATACCAGCACTCAACACCTAATAAAATTGAATGAAAGTAACAATCCATCATTTATATTTATTGAAATGTATTGTTAAACTTTCTACTTTGGAGGTGGTAGAGTAATTTCGTTGGCCATTCGCGAATCAATTAGCATGCTTAACAACATAATTTTATAGCCGTGAAATGGAGCTGTCCTCGTGTATGTATGAATGATTGAATTTATTATGTGAGATTGTATCTCAAGCCGCGTGAGTGCTAAACATCATGTTCATGTATGGCTTAATAATATGTGAAATGTTTTATGGCATGCTAACTATGATATATGTTGTCATAAAAATTACATATGCAAAAGAGTCCGTTAAATATCGGTCGTTATTGCACACAACTAAACATGCACTTTCTAAGCTCCTAGTTGTTGAGGAACTTTTCACATTGTATCAAAGTATAAGCTTGAGGTAAAAGGTAATAATTACCTACCTCAACCCAGTAGAAAGCATGCCGTTAAATATTAACTGCTATGACGTGTTTAATTATTGTTTTACAATAATTTAGTCGAATAAAGTATCAGATACTAAAGTTAAACTCAAGGAAAATATCGTTGTAGTAAGAGAACATATTGAAGTAGTATCGTTTTAGCTACAACGCTACAAGACGTAAACAGTTTTGGCTGACTGTTCAATAACCTAGCAATCTCAGTTTAATGCTAATGAAATTCCCATAACACATGCGTCATCACTATTTCAATTTGTCTGATCACGTTGGTATTTGGCGGGGAATCGTAATATGCCAAGGAACTTTGATTACTGGCGGCGGAAATACACACTACTAGTAACTACTTCTATTACAACATACTTTATAACTTTTGTTACTCGTCCAACTTAACATAATTGAGTGTATCCATCGATACTTCGATACTAATATTATGAATGCGAAAGTAAGTTTATATGTACTATGTTGTCTTTTAACTCTTAAAGCTTAAACCGCTAAGTGGATTTAGTTGAAATTTTTATGGAGATATGTACGTAGTTTGAGATTCGGGAATGGGCAAAAAAGTATTTTTCATCCCACCTATTCGAAAAAGACGACTTGGTTCGGTCTTAAGGGGATCCAAAATTGGTGTTTTCTATTTAGCGGGCGGGAATGAATTTTCATATAACTTTTCCTGCCCGTTATTTAAATAGCGGGCGGTAATGAATTTTCATATAACTTTTCCTGCCCGTTAAATAATAGTCGGGTTAGTCGGGTTAGTCGGTTTAGTCGGTTTAGTCGGTTTAGTCGGTTTAGTCGGTTTAGTCGGTTTAGTCGGTTTAGTCGGTTTAGTCGGTTTAGTCGGTTTAGTCGGTTTAGTCAGTTTAGTTAGTTTAGTGACTGTGACAGTATTATTCCTGAATTTGAGGCGCCTTTTATTTTCTCATAGGGGGGATGAAAAGTAGCGTGTATCACTCGGGAGCAAGTATATTTTTGGCTCGGGCGACGTACTTTGAATCCCTCGCTACGTTCGGGATTCTACTAAAGAATCCCTCGCTACGCTCGGGATTCTACTCTAGAATCCCTCACTTCGCTCTGGATTCAAAAAACGCCCTCGCCGAAAAAATATTACTTTGCACCCTTGTCATACAATCTACTATTTTTATCGCGTAGCGTTTTATAAATTTGCTGTAGCCACTGAAAATGAAAAAATTTAAATTGGCGAAGTGAAATAATTATTTTTCCAAAAAAGTCGCTGATTTTATAAGCCTTTTTGACGGCTAATTCGCATTTATGTTTTGTTGATGGTGGGACAGGTGGTTTTTTCGAATGTGATCACGGTATGTCCACGCGATTCGAATCACGTACCGCTTTCGCCGACGGGAAAGCACTGTCCTTACTTCGACGTAACGAATGCCCGCGTGCTTAAGTAAGTATACACCTGCCTGCTGACAACACAAGCTTTCAGTTAGGTAATATGAGACTATTATCATAATATACAAGAATAGGCTTACAAGAAAAGAGTATCACCCCTTTTTCTCCCCTTCTCTCCTTGGATATTATTTTTCTATTTTGTTTGCTAAAAAAGAACAAAAAAAAGAAAACTCGAACTTTTTGTGTCATCTTTGAAATTTTTTGAAAAAAAGAAATATTGCCCTATGTATTTTTAATTATTGTGATAAGATACAAGTTCGACTATTAGCCGAACACCAGGGTTGTTAATTTATAAAAAATGCTTCAATTGCGTCTAAGGTCGATTCAATTAGATAGCAAGGCCGGTAAACAAGCAAAACTTATTTTGCCACGCGCAAGTACCATCAGAATTAAGCGATTCAAAGACTATCTACTGAGTGGTTCAAATTCTACCTTTTCTGACCTCTTAACGAGAATAAAAGGAATGGATGAAGAAAATAATTGTCTCCAATTGTTTTGTTTTCGACTATAATGCACTGAAATTCATCCGATTATAATATAATCGTACTCATTGAGACACAAACTTGTTCACAAGTGCCTCATTATCGAGTATCAAAATTAGCTAAGTATCGCCAATAATAATAATATATAATGTCGTAAGTCGTAACCATTACGAAATTATTTATGTTTTAGTTTTGTATTGTTTGCCATTTGCTTTATTAGGATTTATGTCTTCGAACATATCCTAAGATTACCTACTGTTGTAAATGTATTCATTTCTACACCTACCTTATCTTCCAAAACTACAACATTTACTTTAAATGGCACTATTCGACGAATTTTAATGACTCTCAGTTTTCGTAATTAACCTCTATACGGGTACCTACTCTATACCTATTGAATTTCTCTTATTCTATCTGTTGTAAGCGGGTTATTATGCGAAATAACATTTGTATTAGATAGATGCTTTGGACTATACTCCGTTCAGATTGGAGCTGGACAAAAGGTAAATATTGCGTTGCCCAGCAACAGTAAACAACCATGTAACACAAACTTTTCGTCGTATTATCACTATAATTATTATTTTGTATGGTAAGCGAAAAACTTAACGAAAACACGTAACACTCACTACACTAGCAATATTAACAAAACTAATATGGCTAAACACAAATTTAAACTTAAACAAACAATAAAATTAAAGAATTAAGTGCAAATAATGAATATTGAATGCGAGGACCGCTCAATTATGTACATGTAAACAAACAATAGCCAATGGCGACCTGCCGGCCACAGACTGCCACAGACTGTCAAAGATAACTTAAACTGAAGTTCTTGCTTTTGTTTTGTCGTTTAAGATCGATTTTAATTATTTTACACTATATTTACAGGCTTGGGTTTAGTATCCGGTAGCAGGGGGGGAGGGGGGAGAGTGGGGGTGGGGGTTAGGGGCTTCGATGCTGATTACAACGATACCACTCGCAGCTCTCGGCGACGCACCGTTTTCGAGAAAATTGAGAAAAACTATTCTAACCTTAAAGTACCAAATACGCCATATTAACCCGAAAAAATTTGCTTGAACTGTCATAAACCTTATTAATAATTATTATGTTATTTCATTTTAAGAACCCAAGTTCAAAAAGCGGGTGGACAGGGACGGAGAAGCGGGGGGACGGGGGGGCCGTCAGGGGGGCTTGGGGGGCGAAGCCCCCCGCCAGTAAAAAATAACATACATCTAAACTGGTGGACAGATGGGTTAGGTTAAGGTTAGCTGTAATTATTTACGCGAAAAAAAGGAACCCCGCGAAGCGGGGTTCCGTCGACAATAGTGACAGAGGCCTAATATGATAAACAAAATGGTGGACAGATGCATAGAAAATACATAGATGGGTCAGGTTAAGGTTAGCTGTAATTATTTACGCGGAAAATGGGAACCCCCGGAACGGGGTTCCATCGACAATAGTGACAGAGGCCTAATATGACAAACAAACTGGTGGACAGATGCATAGAAAATACACAGATGGGTTAGGTTAAGGTTAGCTGTAATTATTCACGCGGAAAAAAGGAACCCCGCGAAGCGGGGTTCCGTCGAAAACAGTGACATAGGCCTAATATGTCAAACAACTCACGAATTAGCGGTATTAGAGCAGGCAGCTCATAAGGTTTTTGACAGTTCAAGCAAATTTTTTCGGGTTAATATGGCATATTTAGTACTTTGAGGTTAGAATAGTTTTTCTCAATTTTCTCGAAAACGGTGCGTCGCCGAGAGCTGCGAGTGGTATCGTTGTAATCAGCATCGAAGCCCCTACCCCCCACCCCCACTCTCCCCCCTCCCCCCCTGCTACCGGATACTAAACTTTAACCTATTTACAGTGCAAATTAACACGGATTAGTTATTTAAAAGAGTCCAAAACGTAAATAAAATTATTATCGTGTTTAAAAAATTATTGTAGTTCATTTTAATTTTACACATTACTGCGTGGAATGAATCGAATATAAGACGACCAAGTTGCAAAGTCAGCTGGCGTCATTATTATGGTAAGGATTTGGTAGACATTTTCTTTTATAGGTATAGACAGGCTTTTCAAAATTTACATCATTGGGAAGAAGGTTTCAAATCGCTCGACGTTTTTAAGGTTGTGGCTGCATGAGTAATTTAGTAACGAAAGCGTTAAATGATATTAGTTTTACCGCATTTTCTCGCAGTTTGAAGTATTTATCGATCGTTCCATAGTTAAATATGGATTCAGAAAAATTTTAGTGAGCAATCTAGTTTTACAATAACGCGTTTGATTCAGAAATACATGTTGGTTAGTGACAGTTAGTGAAAACCCTACAGAAGAATTTTAATGGTTTGTTTTGGTTTTGTCCAGCTCCAATCTGAACGGAGTATAGTTATGAAAGCGTGTTATCTACTGCAGGATAGTGTGATGATATTCATTTCTTGTCTATTAAAAAAAGAGAGATGTAGATAAAATTGATTGAAAATCTAAATTATAAAACAGAGCAAGGAATGACTTATGAGAAACTCTAAATCTCTATTATTATGATCCAATACTTTAAAGAGTACTTTGCACTTATTAATTATTTAATTAATTAAATGTAATATTAATAATAATGTTCTTAATAATTAGCATTACGAAAACGTTTTTACAGCGAGATATCTGTAGTACCTCCTGTTTACTTGTCTATTAACGCAACAGCCGCAAACTGTGCAAATATTAGTATCATTATGAATTGTTTAATTAGCTGTGCCTCCGACTTAGTTCGTTAATCGTACAAACGTCCACCAATACGAGAAAAAGAGGAAATGGTAATCCTTGCTATAGATATTGGGTATTGGGTAGTAATGGATACACACACACACAAACTCACGAACAAACACAAACGCGCGTACGCACGTTCACTCGCAACTAATTTGTGAAATTCTGTGAATTCGATCCATAGGTTAAATTTTAAGAAAACTAGATAGGTGCCTCCAAGAAAATATGATGTTTAGGGTTGTCGAATTGTCCTAAAATAATTTTTATATGTTTTACTAAGCAGTGATAAATGATGCATATCTCTTCTAGGAAAGGATTTACATATTAAATATCTGTAATGATAGGTTTACATGAATTTAAGTTATTACGTTTTATATCGAGCAAGAAATAATTGGTGGTTAGGTTAGTTATTAGTTATTAAAGTTTGGTGTAATAATATTATGTAACCTGCATGATTATTGCTTACTTACATATTTGGCCACCTTTCTCCTACATCCTATCAAAATTAAAGTGTTTATCTAAATTCATCATACGAATACCTACCGACAGTCAGGTTTCCTCACAATAGTCTCATGAACCGTATCAGTTACAAATTAAATTTTTAAAGGCACGTAACTTATAAAGCTCTGTACCAAACGATGTAATCAAAAATAAGTATGGTTTTTCGAGGTGGGCTCGTAACAAAGAAAGATAATTTGGACAACCTTGAAACATGATTACAAGCACGTAATCACGTGGCCACAGGTGGTCCCAGCTCGCCAGGTAATGACCCTCGTTGTGACCCACAAACTGCACGCACCGCGCCGGTCGCCGCCCGCCGCCGGCCTGTTACCGAGCCAGCAAGACAGGCGGTGAGAGCATACCATTACCAACTGCTTTCTCATTAAATTAACAACTCTTGTTTTGCTGTTCTGTTCCTAGCTCCTAAACGTATAGAGGCTCATTGCGGTGCGGCTTATGTAAATACTACTCATAGTTGTCTTTGGATTTTAGTCCATAGACTCCATAGGTATTTCAATTAGCGGGTGTTTTTTAGACCGTGTAGAAGTAGGTATTACGTTTACGTAAGGGTGCGTACAGATTATATATAACAAAACATGTTACAAAATAAAGTTAAATAACACGTTTTATAAATGTGCACGATATGTGTCACAAAAACTTATCTTGGTCTTGTTCAATGGTCTTGTAATATGATTCATTGTGATACAACAATGTTAGATAGTGTAGACGTGTTATATAACAGAAGTTATAAAACATGTTACTAAATCTGTACGCACCCTAACATATTAAACTGTGCGTAAAATCTTCCAATCCTCACGTGGGTCACCACGTGGCCTTTACTCTTTCGACTCCGTGGCGCTCACTCACATGCGCGCGAACCTTTGTACACTGCACGAATTATTTATCACAGCTGTGACAGCTAGTAACACCACGAACGTGTCAAAAACTTCGCTTTATCATCCGCCAACGGCCGTCCTATACTTGTGGGTGCGTGTATTCGCGCGCGTGTATTGATGATTGTCGTAATTTATTTCGATTGAAACATCGAATGATTTTTTTTGTGGTCCGCTATGTTGTTACTGTGCATTCAGATAATGTTCGATAGGTAGACTTTTGGAGGAAATATAAATAATTCCGTAAATAAGTGTTTTTTAGGGTTCCGTACCCAAAGGGTAAAACGGGACCCTATTGCTGAGACTTCGCTGTCCGTCCGTCCATCCGTCCGTCTGTCACCAGGCTGTATCTCATGAACCGTAATAGTTACACAGTTGAAATTTTCACAGATGATGTATTTCTGTTGCAGCTACAACAACAAATACTAAAACACGGAATAAAATAAATATTTAAGTCGAAATATGGCTTCGACGCTTCAGCGATACCTTTCGCTCCAAGAGATGGCGTTGCTTGTGGCTAATATGTAGCTGCGACGCCTTCAATGCTTTTAGTTACCTGTCGGTCCAAGAGATGGCGTTGCTTGTGGCTAATATGTGGCTACAAAAACTAAAGTAAATATTTAAGTGAGGCGTTCATACAACGGGCCAGATTTTTTTGGCGTTTTATACATAATGGTACGGAACCCTTCGTGCGCGAGTCCAACTCGCACTTGGCCGGTTTTTAATTACGCCGGAAATGTTTGTTGTCTAGCCTCATTTGTGTAAAAGCATGCACTCACGATAGGTTCAATCGCATTGCGGTAGTATTTGATCATTTTCTCAAATGGAAAGCTGTTAGCAGAGTTGGGCATTATTCGAATAAATTTTTATCTGAATAATTATTCGAATAAAATTTTATTCGCATTAAAATTATTCGCGAATAATTTATTCGTGAATAATTTATTCGTAACTAAATCGAATTCGAATAATTTATTCGTGACTTTATTCGTTATTCTAAATAATTTTACACCTTACTTAAGTTACTTACTTACATCACATTACCAAGTGTTTTGCGGTTCTTTTGTGTTATTACATTAAAAAAAGGGTTAAGGCGATTTGGTATAATTAGCATAATGTCTACTATCTACCTGTTTTCTGGAGTTTTTATTCCAGGCAGCAGGTAAAGATATTGTTTACAAGACTGGTTGAATTATGAATTTACATTATGAATTTGTAGTTGAGTGAGATAGCGTACTTTCTTATCAGTTGTGGTTAAAAAATTACTTGCAAGCTGTGGAATGAGCTTCCTTCTGAGGTATTCCCAGAGCGCTTTGACATGGGGCTCTTAAAGAAGGGTGTAAAAAGGGTTCTTCTTCAGAGCCGGCGTTGCACTGGTGATTCCCCTGGTGTTGCTGGTGTCGATGGGCGACGATGACCACTCACAATCAGGTGGCCCGTATGCTCTTACGTCTACCCTTCAGACTATAAAAAAATATGTGCATCCGTCGAACGCGTTTTTTCTTATGCCACATCATGATCAAGTAGATTGTCTGACAAGATGTTGGAAGAAAGAGTAACGATGAAAACAAATATTGTAAAGATATAATCACAACTGACATTCTTGACAATTATACGAATAAATACATATTTGATTTGAAAAATATTATTCTTTTGTTTTATTTTTATCTTTATTCGAATAACGAATAAAAAAAATTAATCGAATAATTTTCCTTTGAATAAATGAAATTATTTATTATTCGCGAATAATTTTAGAAAAAATAATTCATTCGTTATTCGTCATTCGAATAAATTTTGCCCAACTCTGGCTGTTAGTCACAGAAATCAGTGAAATCTTCGAAATAACACATGCAGGTTGCGATTATTTTCGTTAGTAAATCATTTGGGAGACATTGACCCCAAGCAGTTTGGACGAGTGCAAATTCGTCAATTTGTTTTCACAATGAATCGCGACGTTGAATAATAAAATAACATTCGGCGACGCCTTGAATACAGTATAGACTTTGTATTTTCACTCTTGCGATAATGCTTTCTGAATGGAATTTTATGGTAATGCTCGAGAGAGCAGCATAGAAAATAAGTTTAGCTCGTAGCTCTGCTTCTATATGGATTGGAGGATGAGGTAATCAACGGAGTGCTTAATCGGCGCTACGGAATAATCTTAGACAATGTAAAATACGTGTAGACAAGGCAATTAATCCTATTTAACGATTATAAATGAAAGGAGTAGTTTACATGCACATACAATTGGGTAAGCTACTTTGGTTATTATACTACCCTACATAGGGAATAATTTTATTATTTATGTGTTCTACACGTATTAATAGTCTGTGGCCCAAGGCTTAAGAAGCGCGTTATCGGATTCCATAATTTGTTATACTTATTAATTCTTACAATGGCGCTAGGCCTCCTCAATAATGAGAAGAGACCCGTGCTCAGTAGTGGGCCATTAATGGGTTATAGCCAATTCTTACAATTCCAACAGAATTGTACACTTAGTGCGAATTCGAATTAGATTCTTTGTAAATACACCCCACTAATAACAGACAACAGTCAGCGAAAACATTTTTTTCAACACACTTGCTCGTAAAGTTGCTATTTTTTCTTTAGTCTTACGCCCGGAATGCGGTTTATTACACACTAGTGCGTTTTACTTTTCATTGCCGCACTAGTGTTTTTCTTATTCCACTTTTTTTTAATATCCGTAAAGAGGTTGTTACCGAAAGATTTATTATTTTGTAAATAAATAAACTTGTTGTACTTAGTCAAAATCTGATAAGATAAGATTTATACTTCATCTAATTATCTATTAAAGCATTTAAAAAATACAATATTTTAAATCATTAATTACCGTAAATTCCTATTAGAAATACATAATTATTTAGTTTAATATATTGTGGCTGAATGGCGGTGTTCTTTGCCTCTGGACTTAACCTGCGCGCCTGCGCGCGCATAGTTATTCAACCAAAGATACGGCGCGCAAAAAAATAAACCTCCGCGCCATTTTGTGCAAACATTGTTCGTTTATAATTTGCTGATTTGTGACTGAAAAATGTCGATACCTAATTGTTTTTTTTCCTCGCAAGTGTGTTGAAAAACGTCGTATGATACGCGTGTGCTTTGTTCATTACAGTCTTGGCTCTATTACAGCCCTCGCCTTGCGGCTCGGGCTGTGCAATACCGCCTCGACTGTAATGACCAACTTCGCGCACTTGTATCATAATGTACTATATTTAAATCAGACTTAAATATCATGTGACATGTTTGATTCATAAAGTGTGGGTACCGTTTACAAAATTTTGTATCGTATTCGAAGCATTCAAAACATTTTTCGCTTCGTATTTGTAATCGAAACGTCCGATACTTGTTTGAATGTTTTCAGTAAATTATTCGTCGAATGTCGAAAGAATAACGGCTATTGTTCCGCGGGATTTGAGAACATGTTGTTGGGCATCATTTGCACGTAAACCGGCACGTAACATAATCAGCTCGTACGGACGAGGGGATGCCAAAACATTTGACGACCCGAATGGCGCAATAGTTAACACGCCGGATCGCTGTTCCGAGGGTCCTGGGTTCGATTCTCAACGAGGCGGAGATTTGAATGATGGCTTTAAATTTCCGTTCTCGGTCTGGGAGTGTGTCCTTGGCTAGTGTGATGCCCCTCCATGGCACCCACGACACAGGGAATTCTGGTGCGGGGCTGTGAGTTTGTAGCGTTATTATTTGCTTTGTGTTTGTTTGTTCTTGTCTGTGGTACAACCGCGAAATGATACTTGATTGACACCGTGACTCTATCTGTTGAATCATGGGCAATTAACGTTGTCAGTGGTTCTTTAAGTAAATATGAGAATATAGTTTATTAGAATTTAATGTTAATCAGTATTTTGGATTTTTGTCTTTGTTTGGAATTGTTTTTATTCCAAGTAAAAAATAATAATTAAAATTTAAAGTGTTCGTATATTTAGTTTGTACCTACTTACGAAGTAGAACGTCTGAAAGACATTGTTATTTGTATTTAAATTTTATTTCTTAATCTTAAAATATGTTCTGTTTGACCTTTATTTGGCTTTAACTTTCTTGTTTGTGTCTTTTTACTATCGCTTTTTCGCTCCTCATCGATCATCTTTTAAAACAACGATTCTATAAAATTTTCACTTCAACAACATACATTTTAATGATTCTGGTTTCCCCTGTTACAGTGATGTTAGTTTAATTTATCATACATTTATGTCAAAATATATTGCACACAATGTCCACCTATAAGTTATGATGTTAGTAAGTCGAATAAATTGCTCATTCTTTAACCAAATGTCATGGTAAGCGTTAGTTTCCAAGAAATTTTAGAAAGTTGTCAGAATTTATCGTTTTATGTGTACTTGCAAGTAGCATGGTCTACATTGCAAAAAATTATAAGTTAAGCCAATAGTTTCGCGATGTGGAAAACCTAAAACACCGTCAAAAATATATATAAATAAGTTAAAACTAATTAAAGGATCAACTTAGTTCTTTCGTTTAACGAAAGAAGGTTTTCACTATTAAGGTTATTAAGTTACAGCGGAAACAAAATTTCAAATAAGTACAACATCGTATGATCGGATCTTGATGCGGCAGTAGTTCCGAACACAATAGAGGAATAATAGCATAGCTTCAAATAAGTTAGTAACTGTTCTACCGTTATTAATAATATTAACATTATGATATCGTAGTTGTGGGGGAACCGATATATACCTACCTACGGTTATCAAACTGTCGATCACATCACTCGGTAATGAAAAACACGCTACAGTAATATGCGGATAAGCACGCGTCCAATTATGTCCCATGCATACATATATTAGAAGCATGTTATAATTCAGATTAAATAACGATGTTTGTAACTGAATGGACAAATTTAATAATTTATTCTAAGTACGTCATAAGATGTTTTCCTCGTGGATTTTATTATCTGTAACTAGTAAATTCGCCCTCGCTTCGCTTCGGGGAACCAGTCCCTTCAAAAATCTCTATAAATTTTAACAAATTATGTTATTCCGATGTCTAAGCTATATTACTGCAAAGTTTCATGAAAATCCGTTCAGTAATTTTTGCGTGAAAGAGTAACAAACCCACACACACACACACACACTCACTCACTTACTCACTCACTGACATACATCGCATTTATAATATTAATTTCCCTCATCACGTTGCTGTATAAATTTCATATCTGTCATTAATTATACATTTTACAATATAACAAATTAAACGATTAATAAATGCAACACTGTTATTGACATAATGAGCGTTTATAACTGACACTGTCGGTAATGAATGCATAATAAACATAAATTAATATAATTCTGTATGTGGTAGCGTGTGAAAACTGATGAGTAACATCGTAGAGGCTAGATTGGCCGTTATTAGCCGAGATTAAGCCGTTTCTATTCTTAGCGCGAACTTCATAACGAACTAGGGGACAAAAGTTGTAAAAATCATTCTGAGGTCCTATTGCGTTAGTAAACGCCCCCTGTAAAAGATTTTTTCGTTATACTAATAAATAATATAAAGCTAAAGAGTTTGTCTGTTGGCTTGAACGCGCTATTCTCAGGAACTGCTGGTTAAAATTGAAAAAAAAAATTGTGTTTAATAGTCAATTTATTGAGGAAGGCTATAGGCTATCTAACATCACACTACGATCAACAGGAGCAGAGCAACAAGTTTCTCGAAGTGAAGCGAGGGCGTCTACTAATCTTTCATACAAATAGGAATCGACCAGTAACAGATTCATTTATATGTATGCATTTATATGTATAGATGAAATGGAATAGGTTAATTTTGTTTTATTAAATGGACAATTTAATAAAGTTATTTGGTTCTATAATCTGAGAAGTTATGCATAATAATTGATATCGACTATGATCTAAACACAGTGGTAGAGCTCTGAGCTGACGGCGCGCTCCAGTTGCCGCGAGTGCAGATAACTGGAGATGTTTTCTAGTTGTTGCGGTAAACAACCATTATAGAGGTGCATATCTGGTGCATAATTCAACCCGCTTTTACGTTTTTTGCAGCCCACCGCTGGGCGTAGACTTAGCAATGTAAACTGGTAGCGATGATCCAAATAAGTAGTTCTATTTTATTGTTAAGTAAAAATAAAATATACATACACTGCTGTTAGGCGGTGTGGAATGAACGATTAAAATACGTAATATCTAAAGTTCTGTCAGTTGCACGCGTATGTATATTTTTTATTCCCTTAACCAATTTTTAACATAATGGACAGCCTGTCCATTTTACAGATAATATGTATATTATTTTAAAATTATTGTTTTTTTTTCTTTAAATTATATGTACGAAAAAAAGTTTAATTAAGACAAACAAAAATACATTATTATAACATATTTCCTGGCCTCACGTTATTTATCGATAGTGAATTTCAACTATATTTTCCCCTATGTAAACCGAGGCTGGTTATTGTTAACAATGTAGAGATAAAATAACCAACACAATGTCTGGATCAAAAATAAAATAAAAATGTATAAGTCGTTATCATCTAATACAAAAAGTAATCAATTACGAGTGACGAGAGTACCCGCATCAAGCTATACCTACTCGTCCTATAGAACACGTAGCTATCAGTCCAGTAATGAGAACATCGATTCCCAGCCATTAATATGGTTTTTCCATGAGTTCTACCACTCATCACTCATCGTTCTTCTGATAGTGTCACTTCAATATAGTTTGTAATGGAAAATGTAATTGAAGTACCCTGGGGAATGTGGGATGCCGTTAGTACATCGCGCTGCGAAGTTTTGAGTTTGTTTGGTGAAACAGAGGAACCAGTTTGGTGTACTAAAACCATGGAGCAAATAAAGAGAGGAGACGTTGTATCTATATTTTCCTATGAAAGATCGCGTGAGGCTTTGCGGGGCGAGGGGGATAAAGAAATGGGCGGGATCTAACAAGATCCTGCCCATTTCTTTATCCCATTTATCCCACGGTCACTTCCACTTCATCTAACGGTCAATAGCAAAACTACTCACTTCGTTCTATATCAATTTTACCACGTAGTTCAACTATCTCACACTAGATGTCAATATGTAGGATATAACGGGGACGTACTCAGAATATTCATAATCATACCACATCATTTCATTCTGTTTTCGTAACATAAATTTTGTGAACCATCTTGATACGTTATATATAGGTTATATTATGAATTTACAAGGAAAACTATCACGGCTATGTTAGCATAAGGGTCGATTCAAACATATCAGTGAAGTCTCAGTTCCGAAACAGTACCGGCAAATTTTTCATACATTCTCGGCATTGTCAGCACTGACACTGAGAAGTGTCAGTGCTATTAGTATGAAAAATTTACCGGTACTATGACGGAACGGTGACTTCACTGATATGTGTGAATCGTCCCTAAGTAGTTAACACAAAATTAGGATAGTACAGAAGTTAAGCTCATGACTGTATGTACCTCAATTAAGGTTACTCATGTGTGCGTAAGTCTTAGGGTTAACGACTCCAAAATGGTCTTTGGTTGGATCTTGTTATTTAATTTATTGATGTGGATTAAACGGGAAAATACAAATAAAAGTGTAAAGGGAAATAAAAATAAAAATCAAAGTTAGAATCATTAAAATTTAATGTAATTTAGTAACCATTATTCATATTTGTATTATGTGTCCACGGTGTCTATGTGTGAGTTGATTTTGCTCACTTTGTATGAAGCATAACATCTATCTAATTTGTGTAGTAAAGTAAATGAGTAATAGTCGATGAACTATCTATTTTGGAACCCAACATTGCGCGTGGCCTGACACGCACTTGCCCGGTTTTCTTATTTTAAAATGGCTTAGTTTGTTTAAGACTTATCAAGACTGTTTACAATGTTAAACTTAAAAAAGTGGCTAAGTTCGAGTCGGACTCGCCCATGAAGGGTTCCGTAGCAGCAAGTAACATAATATAAAAAAATATTCGAGTTGATTAAATGAAAGGTAAACTGCGGTTTACGATTTATGACGTATTAAAAAAACTATCTACTTACTAAATCTCGTTCAAACCAAAACGGTACAATTAAGATATCGTTAGATTTGTCTTGATAACCCAAATGTTCTTAGGTAAATGAAATTAAAAAACAAATAAATACGGTGGCTGTGAGATGCCATTGTTTGAATCAAAAAATAAAACGCAACATGGGTATCAAATTAAAGGGCTCACCATAAGGATCTCAAAAATGTATATCATGTTAGCTTTTTTTGTACCAGGCGGGATGTTTTATAATTTTTAAATTTATACCAGTTTACTTTCCTGATTTGCTTACAACATCACTGCAGTTTAAAGCAGCGTACAAAAGGTAGGTAAGCTAGGTATAGGTATTGTGACAACCCTGGCGTATCTACTTCGCAAAACTGGAAGGGAATAAACAATAAGGACCATAAACATGTCAAGCGAACAATAAAACAATAGAGCGCGGCCGTCTCGAAGGTACGCGCACGATGCTTCGACCTTACGGCAATAGTAATAAGGGCGAAAGTCGATTGCAAGAAACGTACTCGAACCTCATTCCAACCAGTACTGAAATTAGCGGGAATATAATAATGGATTAATGGATTGGCATGAATGGTGCGTGAGAGGTATAAAAGGGGCACTCGGTCGAGTGGGTGGCATTCTAGTGTCGGAAGCGAAACCGGGAAGAACAAGTGATACCTACGAGCGATACCAGCGAGAAGTGAAGTGATTTCATTCCCAGCTTACATATGATACAGAGCCTCTTAAGAATAAAAGACGGAAAGCACACTTAATTCCTACTTCTTTACTCCATCTATCCCGCTCCCACAGCTCCTTCTTTTTCCTAGGCCCATTTTTATACAATCAATTAAATGCAAAACTTAATATATATCCACTAACTATCCGTAATTGTAAACTCGCCATCTATGAATACCTCAAAACACTCAACTATTAGGAAACTGAAACCTTGCTACAAACATTAAAATAAAAAAAAACTTCAAATAAAGTCTCACCAAAGAAAAAAAACATAACTCCAGTCTCTTTTCTCTCAAAAGTTTTCTTTTCCTTCTCGTTACATTCAACAAAAATTTCATTCGATATATTAATTAGCCATACATCCTTCATACATACACACCCCAGTCCATGTAACATTCACACACCTTGAAACACTAATATATTCAAAACACTTACACCCTCACAAACACTGATACATATACACAACATACACTACACTCACATCTCTTCAAACACACATATAAGCACAATATTTATAATGTGCATTAAAAATCATTATTGTAAGTTTGTATTACAATATTATTAAATGTTAAAGTTAGCCGTGTCAAGTTATATTTAAAAGTGTTTAATAGTTACATTAAGTTACTGCTGTAGCTAAACAATGTCATCAGTTTTGTTACATCAATCTTTCCGGGGGAGGGCACTGGTAAGCTGTAACTCAGGTTTAATACAAACCTACATCAGGTACCAGACTCTCACTATGTAAGATCTTGTGTATCAATCTAAGCCTTAATGTACATACCTACTAACACTTATTGAGAGTGAATAAAATATACCTATTGATTGATTGATTGATTGATTTCTACGGGCGATACAGTGTTCGACGAAGTGTGTTTACGAGTACCTACGTGCATAGTGTTTTGGTGTGTACTGTGTACATAGTGTAATTGTGTATCTGCGATTACAATAAAGTCTTTGTGGTACATTTTGGCATTTTCTCGAACCCAGTACCTACTCCTGACACGTAACATTATTATCCAATTTCCTATGTGTTTCAATTTCCTGAAAAAATAACTGTTTTTGTTAATTGTTGACGGTTGGATGCCCTATCGTTTTCAATGGTTGCAAAATGCTTAAAACGAATATCTATATATTTTTCAGCTATAGATTTAATCAGAAGAATAATATGATTATCAGTCGGTGATTGGTCAAACATATGATTAGTCGATTGTTTGAAATAATCATGTCCAATAAGGGAATTCAGTGTATTCAATACAATTTTATCTTTACGGAAATTAGGAGAATTCAAACATATCGATTTAAAACAACGGATGCTGCATTCGGTTCGCAAACATATATTAATGACATCTTTAGATGGGAAAGTAAGACCACCTTTATTTTTAGTTTTTATCAAATAAAAGTCATCGTCATCGTAATTATCAGCAAATAATTCATGAAGGCAGCTCTCACATTTAATTTTGGAATGTAAATAATTGACTACAAAACCAGAAATATAAGCAACTATTTCACGGCGCAAATAATTATTTGTCGTGGCATTTAAATGCTCATCGAATTCTAGCAACAAATCATCAGGCATGAGTTCATCACCTAGTGAATCCTCGCTTAAGTCATGTTGCAGAATTCGATAACGCTCTGTAGTAGAATTAATTTTGTTTACAGAGGATACATTTAAAATGGAAATATCCTCTAAAGGAATACAATTTCCTCTGAAACCCTCTTTTAGTTCTGTATTTAACAGGGTTTTTTTGTACGCTGCTTTAAATTGTCGTGATGTTGGATTATTATTTGCCCTTCCATGTGCTCTTATCACCCCAAAAAATAGTTCCAAATGATCCTGCGAAAATTTGTGAAGAGTAAGATATTTTAGTGTCTTTTCTTTTTCAATTATGCGATCGTACAAGAAAAGTGAACTCTCGATACAGGTTAAGAGGCCCAAAAACCCAGTTTTACGATTCGTAGCAATAACGGGTTTACCTTCATCGGGAGCTACTAGAAACATTATGTAATTTTTTGTATATTCTAAATACTCTCTTGTTTTCAAAATATTCTTTTCAAATAAGGGCTTTTTGTATTCAAACTGACGCATGTTTCGTGAGTTAAGAATGTCAAAGATATTGTTTATTATGCGGATAAAAGTTATTGTAGCTGCCGCATTTTTGAATTCAATGTCACTTTTTTCACAAACGTAAAGTGCGTCTGCTACGCTATTACTGAAAAGTTGACTGGCTAATTTAACTTTCATTTTTTGTTGCTGAAAATTTATATGTTTGTCTTTTAACTTGTTCCCGAGGTGGAGGCCTTCAGATTTTTGTAGGTTATTGAGCTTGACCAGATAAGACCATTCAATATGATTACCCTGATAATCAAGAAACTTCTTTTTATTTTCAAATGCGTTGCGCACAAGTTTTAGCATATGGCATGCGTCAAGAAATACTGCTACTTCGTAATCAGAACTAGGATGCTTGAAAGTAGTCTTCATTTGCTGAGGTTCTAACGAACATCCTAGCTTTTTAAGCATAGCGATATTTGAAGCACAACCAGCCATTGTAAGTGCAACAACGTCTACACCATTTTCTTGGCATTTGTAGAGGCATTGTTGAATTATTGAAGCTCGTTGTTCTCCGGTCATAGAATGGATCAGAAAAAAGCCCACAGGTAACTTCCACCGTTCAGTTTGAGATACAAGCAACAAAACTAAAGCCTGAGATGCGTGATGTAAATTATCATTTTGCACGTCGTTAAGCCCAAGATCGACATAGCCGTGATATTTATTACCGTCCCACTCAACATGCTTTTTAATAGCCATCTCGTCCATGATAAGATTGCACAAAGCGCGTTTGTCTGCGGAGTTGGTTTTGTGCTTTAATATTTTAAAAGCTTCAGCCGTAAATCCAGCTTCACCATTGACACTTTCATACCATTTAGAAATAGTTCTCGGATGCGGTAAGCAAGTATCAAAAGTTTTCCTTACATATGAGTAAGCATTTGGTGAAAAATAAAAAAGCGTCAAAGCAAATGATCTGAGAGCTGGAGAATATTTCTTTTTTAAAGGAAGTTTTCTTATTTTGGACAGCTGACGCCCTACTAAGTCTTTCAATTTAACATTTATTGAAGACAAAATTTCCGATTCCTCTCCCAGTAAAAAATGTTTGCTTTCTAATTCACTTATTAAAAGAGTTAAATTTTGAACCTATAACAAAAGAAAAAAACTTGATTTAGAAAAAAACGAACGAAACACGTAAAGACGAAAGTAACGTAAATAGGTACCTTCTTTTTCAAACGCGTAACTTTCATTTGAAGTCTCCTAATCTTTAATCCATCTTCTTTTGCTTTCCAACGAAGATATGCTATTTCTTGCTTTAACTTCTTTTTTCTCGGTGTGTCATTAAGTACAGAAAAATCATTTAAATCACTTGTGGTAGACTTTGGTGATGATATTGTGGGCTCTGGTAATTTTCTTTTAAGCTGTAACATAAATGATAAAATAATAAACATGGAATTAACTCATTCTCCTAAAATAATTGAAAGAGATAAACAGAAATACAAACTGCTTTAAACGAACCACTATATCCAATTTCAAACAAGGTAAAGTTCCCTTTTTTAATTTTCTAAGGCCTTTTTTTGTCACTATGAAGTCATTATCATTAAAATGGCTAGAACAAATCTTTGTATATTTTGTCGGAGTCCAGTCTTGTCTATTAATATTTTTTATCCATTGCTGTTTAAGATTCTCGTCGGATGGAAATCTAAAACATACATAATCTAAAATTTTATTAAGTCAATTATACTGAGTTCATAATAGTATGGAGAAAATGTCTGTGTGCGTGAGGTGTGTAGCGGAGGCGCGCGAGCAATAAAGTTAACAACGTAATGTGGTTAATCGTTTATTGCACGGAAAGCATAAGAAATAAAAGTACATCAATAAAAGGACAAGAAATAAAAGGATGAAGTTTCCCACAATAGCATGATTCTTTTAACAGCAGTTATTGAGATCAAAATCGGCAGTCATCACGGGCATAAAGTTTCATATTTTTACATAGAAACGGACGCGCGTCAATAGTAGGTATACTTTATTGGTGGTAGCAATCAATAGTGATAACCCTAAACCAATTTTGATAATGAATTCAATTTTGTTGCCTTGCCTTACATAGACACTATGTCCATCACAAGATAAAAAGAAAAAAGAATCAAGCTATTATTACGAGTCAGGAGTACTGTATTCGAGAAAATGCCAAAATGTACTACAAAGACTTTATTGTAATCGTCAATCCACAATTACACTTTATGTACACACCAAAACACTATGCACGCACTCGTTAACACGCTCGTCGGTTATTGTATCGCCCGTAGAAATCACTTCTCGCTGGAATCGCTTGTATGTTCCTTGCAATCGACTTTCGAACTTATAACTAATGTCACAAGGTCGAAGCGTCGTGGCGCGTAATGCCGAGACGGTCGCGTCAAGGCCACATGACATTTTTACGGCCTTGTTATTTATTGGTTTCGATTTAGCGAAGTACCTACCTACACCAGGTAGGTAGGTAAGTTGTCACACTATAATGAACAGAGTACCTACATATAGGCAGTAGTTTAATTCAAATTCAATGGGGCAGTCGGAAAAATAAATGGATTTTAAATACGGCCCTGTATTTTTGTTGTTGTAAATACTTGTCGATAGATGGCGTTGTTTACAAAATTATTATAAATACTATAAAAATAATATTTTGGTCGTAAAAAATTCTTTATTTACTATGTAGTAATTAATGTAGGACGAATATCAGTACGTATGATTATCAAGATATAGTAATTGTTAGCTCTACGCACCTATGCATTTTTATTTCCATTGATACAAAGTGTCACCATCTAACGTCGAGTAGAAATTTATTTGGTGAGAGCGTTTTCTAGAACTATCTAATAAACTCTGATTGAAATTACTTACAAATGAAATGTTATTCCATTCATGGCATCAGAACGTCTATCTGAGTAGTTTTTACAGGATAAAACACAGCACTTCATCCTTTTCTTTTAAAATGTTTTCATTTTTAAAATGCACAGGACGAGCGCCGTCACCAGCCGTCACATAGTTTTATTTTATTTTTATTTTATTCTTTAAGGAAAACTTACAGCTAAGATTTACATATTATTAGATATAAAATACATTAACAGAAGGAAAGCCTATTACAAGTTTTAGTTAATAGTAGGTTTTAATAGTAGGTGAAATGGGTGGCAATAGACTGACTTAAGGCCACGCCCACTGTGATGACGTCAGGACCTACTTGAGTTACAGTGCACACCTGCTTAGGGCGTCTCCTCTCTTTATTTGCTCCATGACTAAAACGTACATAAAGTTCAATATTCGTGTCTAAAACAATAGATTACATACAAAATACTTGATCAAATATGACATTAAAATTTACCTGGATTTTTTTTCTTTAAATGCATTAAATGGGTGAAATAATTAAGATGGGTGTGACAATGAGTAGATATACAATACTTCAAGAATTTAGAGACAATATAAAAGTATAATACACAATTAGATCTGTCATCTAGTATTAAATTTGTATTTTTTAGAAGAAATCATTTATTTTCAGAACCTTAACGACCTATTTAATGAGGTTTTTCTATTTATTCACCACGTAATAGTGCAAATGGCATAAGTTTGTTGGCCATACACGCTAGCGTGTATCTGACACAGTTGAATTGTACAGACAAACGCACCTTCGGTGCAACAAAGTCGCAAATAGCCAAAATTGCAAAATTGAGTTAAGTATGCCGAATTGTCTATGAACCATGCCTTCGTCTGGGGAACCAAAGACACCCGCGGAAATCCTACAAGATAGCGCAAGCCTTTGTGGTTCTTGGTGATTTTTCCCTAAATTATGGTACAACAAAGTCTTAACGGCCAGTAGTGCCTCCGCTCCCGGGAATGTTTAACGTATATTGGAGCTACAAGAACACAAAATATATTTATGAACATTCTTATTCTCACTAATTGGAGCAATAAAGACGCATCTACATAGGTCAGTAAGCTAAATACCTAAATCCTGGTGCAACAAAGTCACAATTCAGGACACATTTTTTTGTTAAGCCTTTTATTAGTATTTCTTTAATAATTTTAAAAAACCATTTTACGTGAAACTGTTGCAATAAGTATAAACTATTAATAGTATAAATATTTTTAACCTACTACAGATAGTTATCCAGTAATGTGGAAATAAATGCGAAAAAAATCTTAAAAGTCCTCTCCTGTAAAATTACAAAATGTGCTGTTGTGACTTTGTTGCACCGAAGGTGCGCAATAAGTATATTGCACATTGTACGTCCTCTACGTATCTCAAGTTTACCTGATAAGTTTAATTGTACGGGCAAACCTGTCATATACACCCTATCCTGCTTTAAAGGTTGAAGATCACCAACAATCATAATGAAACTACAACTCTTCATGCGATAATCTAATCTTATATCAACGTCACATCACATACGACATACCCCATTCTGCAGCGGCCATTACGGATTAATGAGTAGGAAGTGAATGGCCTTCGGGATAATATGCCTACATCAAACACTTGGTATCCCTTGATCATGGTAATTCGTGCCGCGAGAGAATTACGATTAATAATACTTATGTAATAATAACATTGAGATTGCCATCTTAGTGTTTTGATGGAAGGGATTTTGTGTGTAGATTATGCATACGTTCCGTTTATAGGAATGTAGTCGTTAGTGGCGATGGTTAAGTCAAAAAATTTAAATTTTAACACTTTTAATTGTATCCAACTCAAAGATAAATTATATCCATAAATGCGTTTCGTTCATAAACGAGATTTTCACTTTTTGATCCGCTCCGATGACATTATTGTAACTGTGGATGGGAAATATAATTACGAAACATAATATGACGACAGATCAAAGTTACGACAATTAGCCGAACTTATTTCCTAACTTTTCACGCGCTAGTGCAAATCTATTCGGGATTGTTAAAAAATGATTAACAGTTTGGGGTATTAAAATTGGAACTATTATTTCTCACTTTGTAACTTACTTCTTTTAACGGGTATATCCTTTCGTATATTTTTACCCGACTGCGTCAGAAGGAGGGTTATGTTTTTCGAGTGTATGTATGTTATGTATGTATGTTTGTATGTATGTCCATTTATTCGGACCGCCCCACAGCCCAAACGGTTGAACGGATTTCGACATATGAGGTATCGTTGAATTCGTCAGAACTGTGAAAGTGTCATAGGCTATACCTATGAATTTTCAAAATGGCGCCCGAAAGTGGAAGAAAAAGAGGGGATAATCTTGAGTTTTTTTGTTATCTTAGCAATATGGATATCAAATGAAAGATCGTGAAAAGACCTTTTCATAAATATATATCATATAACGTCGTTTTTACACAAATTGTCAAAAACCATCCCAAAAAGTAGAATTTTTCGGTGAAAACACTAAAAAGTCTGAAATAAAAATATTATTATAAAAACAAAAAACCCGACTGCTTACAAAAGAACTCAAAAGAAAAAAACAAGTGTCACAATATCAACATAAAATACTTCATGGTGCTGCAGGCGGGGACAAACTATACTGCTACCTACGGGTAAAAAAAGATTTATCACAAGTACTACGTTTGTCCCCGCCTGCAGCACCATGAAGTATTTTATGTTGATATTGTGACACTTGTTTTTTTCTTTTGAGTTATTTTGTAAGCGGTCGGGTTTTTTGTTTTTATAATAATATTTTTATATTATACTGTTTATGTAGTACTCTTTTCACACCACGTACTAAAACATCACAAAGTCAGTGACACACTCTATTTACATCTAACACGTCTATTGTAATATTGGCGTTTATACGTGGCCTACTTGTTGCTGCCTAGCCTAGCTCTATAGGAGCAATACCCGCTACGGCACACAGGTTTATGTCAAACTTATTTTAGAAAACAAAAGAACAAGGGCGAAAAATTATTTTTACTTTTTGTAGCATCTTTAAACGTCATTTATACCAAAGTAATTTAATATTTTTTCTGAATATTTTATCAATAATGTCTGTTCGCGTCTTGGTCAGCGTTAAATCCTTACTAATATTATAAATGTGAAAGTGTGTTTGTTTGTTTGTTTGTTTGTTTGTGACTCTTTCACGTCGCAGCATGGCTATTATATGGTATGGTTTATGTGTGTGGGGATAGTTAGGAGGGTGGAGAGTGACGTGGGCTACTTTTTACCGCGGAAAAACATCTCATTCCCATGGGAAGATCGATGTTTTGTTAGTTGCTAGATATTTAGTTCCGGATGCTTTTAATAGATGGCGTTAGTAAAATTCATTTGCAAGTTCTGAATCATGCTATCAAATACTACACGTGATTTACTTAGCTAAGCTAAGCTACAACCCACTAATGGCCCACTACTGAGCACGGGTCTCTCCTCATCATTACTGAGGAGGCCTAGAGCATACTCCACCACGCTGCTCCAATGCGGGTTGGTGGAGGGGTTAGTGGCCAACCCAGTGTCGAAAGTTTTTCAAGCCGCCCGAAGGCCTCCGACATGGCTTAACGACTGCTATCAATCGATAACAACCGGGACCGGTCGTTAGCGGTCACCCATCCGACTACCGACCGCGCCCGCTGTTGCTTAACTTTGTCGATCGCTTAGGATCGACGCAAGCCGCCGGGCTATGAGCGCTTCAAAACTTTACTTTACTTAAGTCATAGGCAAATGTTATAGGCTACTGATGCTTAGCTGAGATTCCTACGGGAGCGGGACCTACGCGGCTGTTACCTACGGGTCCAGAAGGGAAGCGAAGCGCGGGCGGTTCTCTAGTAATATTATTAATAAGAAGTGAATTGATTAAAATAACAATGATATCCTTTCCACTGGGTGAAAAATGTTACCATTTAATTATTTTATATTTTAATGGTAGAAAATATATTTTGACAGACGTATGTAATCATTTTGTAATTTTATTTACTTAATGTTTTATAAAGTAAGTAGTTTAGGCAATATTTAATGAATAATTAACATTATGCTTGAAAGCTTAAGTTTAGGTATTTTTAAAAATATGTTTTCTTTGTCCCTAGAAATGTCATTTAATCATAGTTTTCTACTATATATATAAGTAAGTATAAAAGGAACTGGCAACTTTTGAATCGTTTTTCAAATTGTCGTTGACATTTGTGTTTTGATCTCGTTTCGCTTGTGTTTTGAATTGAGCCATATGTCTTCATTTATCTATGCTTATAAGAAATTAAATATCAAAATACTCTGGTTCTGGAGTAAGCTTGCGAATAATTCTTGTATATTTGGGCTCAGAAATTAATGGTGGACTTTTTAGAATAGGTATTTTTCATTCCAAGACGCTAAAGTTGAAAATGAAATACAGTTAAATTTAAGTTTTTGTGTAGAGATGTGATAAATTGTTATATTTTTTTAATTAATAAATAAATACTAATTACCCTCGATGTTTTTAATAAGGAATAACATTAAAAACATATTTGGATATTGAAATCAAATTATAAGTTGTGCATGCGAGAGTGAATTAAATTCTCAGTAAAAATTAAAAGGTAATTTTTAATGAGAAATGTTGAAATGTAAACAAAGCAATTAATTTGTAGTGTAATGCTCTAATAATTGCAGGAAATTACTAATAACTAACTGGACTATTACTAACATTAACTAACAGGACTAATTATCACTAACATACCCTGTCCTCGCACTTATTAACAAACTAACCAACTAATATTCTAACACCATCTACTAACTGGACTAACCATCCTAGTCCCTTTGAGTCTATGTAGTTCTAGGTCGGTCACAGTTGTTATGGGCGGCAGGGGAAGGGTGGTACTGCATGCTCGTTTGCTATCTTAATTTCCATAAAAAAAAAAAAAAAAAAAAAAAAAAAAAAGTGAATTTACATATTCATATACTTTGCAATAATTAATGTTCTGTTATAGTATTCTTAATTGAATTTGTAACAAGCAGAGTAGATTATCTTTTATATGCGGTATGAAACAATGGCATAGAGACATGGCACGTATCGAGTCGAACCCTCCCATAGTCTACTTAGCGCGTTCGGCGCTGCCACCTGACTTCGTGATTGTTTATTATTGGCATTAGAACATCTTTACTGCATGGCCCACAACTTCAACGGTATCACCAACAACATAAGGCTTAAATTAGCTTGGGCGAATTAAACACCGCAACCGAGTCTAATAGAGTGTCGCGTTACAATGGTTTTGCATCCAATTGCCCTTATTTATTTATGTGTTCCTAATTGAAAATGAGCGCAAAGCCAATGGTAAAGTCAAGTAGTAAATAATAAACGTTGTGGTAAAGATTACACTCAATTGTAGGTGTTTTATGGCCGCGATGCTTGTTAATTTATGATTTTCAAATTAAATAGCTAGGTATAAGTACCATCTGTTGCTACAATATTGTTTGGACTTATTAAAAGCTATAAACAATGTCAGATATTGAAAGCTAAAAAGGACTCGTGTTCGGGCTGTAGAGTTTTATGGAAGGTTGTCAGTTCGTAATAGATGACAAGCTTTTTACGGCTTTCTTTAAGTAAATTGGATGGAACTATGGGTTAGCTACTAATAGAAGACCTGTCACAGAATAAAATAAACCCAATTAGACTGCACACCGCTCATTTATTTAAAATATACCTAATCTATTAGTGTTACAAAATATAGTCTATCAATGTTACAAATATCTGATTAAAAAATCTAAATTATTAACGTACATACAGATTGGTATCTGTATCTCTTAATAGTTTACGATTACAACGTAACTTCTCTTGCGTTTACAGAATGTTGTTTATGTAAGTATAACACGAAATCCCTTTTTTATCCGACCGTCGTGCGTTGTCGTCTTGTTGTACCGCTAGCGAGTAGATATAGTTATTACATTAAAGCGATTTAAGCAGGCACGCTAATAGAAGCCTCTATAAACAAGAAAAATATTTGAATCATTTGCGTTTTATTGATGTTGACCACGGTTTTCCCGGGGCGGTAACCGCGTAACCGCGCAACGCAATTCACATACTATACATTATCAGAAACAGCAAGTGCGGCCGCTTGTATTGCTTACCTTGAGTTACAAAAAGAAACCGCGGCGGTTTAGCCGTAGTGCGGCCCCCGCCGCCCGCCTTAAATTATTTTTTATTAAAATAGATGTAATTTTATCTGTTTTGTGATAAATGGAAATAAAAATATCTGATATATTTTTTGAAGAGTGGGTTTGGTTGGCATAACTTAGTACTTTCTCAGTAATTAGGTAGGTATCTACTACAGAAATAAATATAGGATTCAAATATATTTTGATAATAGGTATATAGGTATTTGGTAGTAGGTATTTTAACGAACCATAAGAATATCAAAAATGAATGAAATTGCATGTAATATATCATACGGCCACGACCGATCTGAATATCGCAAATATTATCGCTTATATACCGTTGATAAAACTTACACTTGGATCATAAATCCGCAATAAGCATATAATAATGGGCTTAAATAATGGGCCGCAATAAAATAATGGGCTTTCATTGTAGCATTTCTTTCCTAGTATTGATTGGTACCGAGAATTCGTTCATTTCCGAGATCGTTGCAAGAGGATTAGTCTGTTCAGCACCTATCATTATGTATGTTCGTGGATATTTTTGCGGAAATTATGTAAGTTCTCTTATGTAGGTATTTGTTTTTATCTGAAGTACTAAAATGCTTTGTTTGAATAAAAATTGCAGAGAGTTTAGTAGAGAGTATTATTAAGAACGTTAATTCGTCAGTACTTTTTACGCGGACGGAAACTATGCAGAAGCAAAGGAGAGTCATAAAGACAGGGCCGCATGTTGTCTACACCTAATAAACAGACAACCGAGACCGACCAAGAACAATACTCAATTAAGTAAGCCTTGTTCTAATCCGAACACAGACGCGTTGCTACCGTTGAGGACTAAGATGGTCGCCTCTAAAAAAGTGCAACCGGCTCCTCACCTTTCTATCGGGAACACATTCGCTGTTAAAGCAATTATTATGACGGTAGAAATGTTACCAAGTACAAGTATCTACCATGCTGGGTGGTGCTACTTCCTTGAGTGAACTCTAGGCTCCATCTACCGAAATTATATCGTAAAATAACCTTACGTTTGCATTGTTGCAGATCATGTTCCGCGGCGGCGTGGTGGGCGGCTTGGACGCGCGCCGCGACGCCGCGCTCGCGCGCGTGCTCGTGCGCCTGCAGGCGCGCGCGCGCGGGTTGCTCGCGCGCCGCCGCGCGCAGAAACTGCGCACGCAGCATACCGCTGCTAGGTACGTACATGTGAACATATCTGCTAATACTCATTCACGCCAGCATTAAGTTTCCCTGTGATGCTGGTGCCATGGATGACAAGAATAGAACACATTTATCTGTCACATAAATATCTGCTCCGTCTGGAATCGGATCTGGGACAGGCAGGGCTTCTAGCCTACTAATAAGACTACGGGGTCGTCAAATGTGTGTAGCTGGTAGCTAACCAGATAAAGGACGACTCTAAAAATCAAGAAATCTAAAAGATGCGGATATGGTTCACTTTGCTTACACTACAAATGATCTGCATCCTTAACAAAGAATCCCAAGCTCTTTAGCTATAAGTTAAATTATGACATCATCTGATTGTTGGTTCGGTGTGCAGATGCGTACAGCGCAACGTGCGCGCGTTCCTGGCGGTGCGCGACTGGCCGTGGTGGCGGCTGCTGGTGCGCGTCACGCCGCTGCTGGCCGTGCACCGCACCGAGCACCGCCTCAAGCAGGCGCAGGTCAGTTTATACACTTATACAGCTTCCGACACTTTGGGTCCTCATTTATTGATCTTACTGCGAAAGAGTGGAAAAATCGCCAACCTCCGTGTTCGGTGTTCACCCTAGGTTACCGATAATGATGGTCTCTTCAAATCAAGAGTGAATCATCATCATCCCTTATCTAATATCAGATGGGATTGTAGTCGACCATTAACTTATTTTATGCGTTGTTGGTGAAAGAGAGATGAGGATGATAGCAAATCGAGCAATGGTACTTGTGTAGAATCTTATGAAGTTAATGTTACAAAACGCTGGTGATCCTGATCCGATCAAGATCAATCTTAAAGCTCTAATTTACAGGCGCAGAATAAACGCATATAAAACTCGGCCACAAATAGGATGAATGAATGACGTGAGAATCGTCAAGAGGAAAGTAGTATACTTATAAGCTTTTTGTAACTTAGCATAATCAACATCTTGATTTAATCGCTACGACTATGACCCATCAAGTGGGACTAATGTCAAGCATTAATTCGAACAAAGTAAACATTTCATTGTTTAAAATTCATTTATATGTAAATTATTTCCTGGCGTAACCGTTAGGTACAAAACTTTAGTTGTGAAAGAAAATTGTATCAGATGTTATCTTTATCCCAAGACTTTTTTAAATCTTTGCAATAATTTACGATTTACTTGCGATGCGTCTCTCTCTCTCTCTCTTCCTCGTATCAAACGTGCATGTAAACATGCAATATCATCACGTGTTGAGCTTCAAACCCAAGCATCATCAGTGTAAGTTGACTCCGTGTTGGTTAGCCGCAAAGATTGCGCGTGAGCATAATATCTATTCATTATTTATTTATTACTAGCGAACCGCCCTCGCTTCGCTTCGGGACCCGTAAGTATCAGCCGCGTAGGTCCCGCTCCCGTAGGAATTTCGGGATAAACTCCCGATCCCGCGGGATTTTCGGAAAGACAGACTTGTTACTTTTATATTAATGTCTGTTATGAAGCTATACCCATACTCGTAGAAGTTTTTCCCGCGTAAAATCGGATCCCGCGGGGTTTCCGGGATAAAAAGTGTCCTATGTGTTATTCTGGGTTATAAACTATCCGTGTACCAAATTTCATCCAAATCCATTTTCACATATTTTATAATATTTATAATATTATATCGTATCAAATTGTTATTTATAATATGGTTTCTTGTTCTCTTTAATTAATTTTAAATTTCATTGTTATTTTTAACACCTGCCATCTGCCTTTTCCACATCCACCCAGGGCTGACTGGCAGAGAATGCCCTTAGGCATTAAGTTTTGCCCTTGTATACCTTATTGTAAGGTGTTACAAAATAATATAAATAAATAAAAAATAAATAAATATTAGAAGGATGCCACAGAATTCGCATTGTGCGAGTATTTTTGGCGCGCGAAAATGTTTAATGAATTTTTTGACAACTTCTACAGAGCAGTTGAGTGGAGGGAGTTTTTCCCGTGTAAATCCCGATCCCGCGGGAAGTCCGGAACAAAAAGTAGCCTATATAATGCTCCACAACCTCCTCTACCTTCCACTGAAAGTCTCATAAACATCTGAACCCGAGACCTCGTTCCCGAATATAAGTTTTTCCCACGTGAATAAGGATTCCACGGAATTCCGGGATAAAAAATAGCTTGTATATTGCTCCAAAACTGCCTCTATCTCCCAGTGAAAGTCCTATAAAAATGAAATCCGCACCTTCGCGCATAGGAGTTTTTCCCGCGAGAATCCTGATGCCGCTGGAATTCCAGGATAATAAGTAACCTATGTTTTGCTTCAGAACCTTCTCTATCTCTCAGTGAAAGTCTCACAAAAATCTAAGCCCGCAACAAAAATGATAAAACTTAAGTCAACTCGAATAAACACTGCACCTCTAATTGTACCAACTTTATCCCCATTTTTGCACCCTTTGCTGGCAATTTTTTAAATACTGATTTTACATTGAAAATGACTTATTTGACTATAATAATTTTTAAACATGGGGTTAAAATCATTTTCAGGTTAGTCAGAAAGTTACCTTAAAAAAATACAAATTTCCGCATTCATTTGTGTTTTTCTTTCTTTTCCTTGCAAAATATCGAAAAACTGAGAAACACGTATTCTATGAATTTAAGTGATAACCCTTTGTTGCAAATTTGAAGTAAATCGGACGACGTTATAAAAAATTTCCATACAAACTTTAGTCACCTATCCCTAGGGAACCTTAATGTTATTCGAAAAAAAAGTACCCTATAATAGACACCAGTATAATATAGGTAATAACTTTACCAAGTTTCAATAAAATCGGTCCAGTCAGCGAGCAGAAAAAGCATAGAGGCCGCCCTTCCTTAGAAACAGTCTTTCCAATATGGAACCAAATTAGTCACGTGACCCAAACCACAAGAAGTTCCTAATTTGAACTTGAAGTCAAAGATAAAGCCTCAAGCTAGGCGTGATTGGCAGACAGCGTAACCATAGTAACCATTACAATCATGATAGTTTAAATGCCGTAAGGAACCAGTAATATTAACTATTCATAAAAATAATATTTATTTTTCGTAAGATTAGTATAAAATAATTATTAAATTATAAATAATGAACGTCTCTTTATTAAACTATAAAAATCTGTATCTCGGGAATGATTTCGAATTATTAAGTATTCGAAAACAAAATAAAAATTGTTAATAGTTTACAAAACAAGTATCTACAATTGAATAGTTTGGCAATAGGAGATCTCCCGCCAGGCGAGACGACATGCCTGGGGGGCGGCCGGGCCCCGAGTGAATGTACTCGAGGCGTGGTATATATGCCGGCGATGCACAATTCTTCGATAGCGCGTTTCAGGCTTCGGTGACGTCACCGTGTGACGTGTGCGCGGTGTCGCCACATCACCCCCCTGCTCAGACCGGAGGTCGATACACTCGCTGTTCAGTCTTGAATCAGTCTTCGGTGCGTCGAGACGTGAGGTGGTATGCCCGGGGATTGCCCTCTATCTGCGGTGAGTCGAGATGTGAGGGTGATACGACGGATGCGGAGGGCGAGTGATGTGCACTCCAGCCGTCCGTGAAGTCGTAGTGGGCAGATCTACTGGCCGGGATCAGGAAGCGTCTTCCACGTGCGCTGCGTTGAACCCGACGAGCTTGAGTGACTAGTGGCGAGCGATGCTGCTGTAGTCCGTCAGGTGTGAGCGGTGAGGTGAGGTGAGAGGTGAGGCCTGAAGCGCTACCGGTACCAGAGGGGACGTGTTCTTGTCCGGAGGTCACCAGTTTGGCAATAGGGGATCTCCCGCCAGGCGAGACGACATGCCTGGGGGGCGGCCGGGCCCCGAGTGAATGTACTCGAGGCGTGGTATATATGCCGGCGATGCACAATTCTTCGATAGCGCGTTTCAGGCTTCGGTGACGTCACCGTGTGACGTGTGCGCGGTGTCGCCACAAATAGCGCTATTATGTGACCCTAGTCAGTGAGTGAACAACACCTCGAATGTATTTTATCTTGAGAAATAAGTTCGAATGACAACTTTAACTTTTAACTTCAACTTTCAGTGATAAATATTCCGTTTTATGAAATTATGAAAACCATCGAACCTTTGATATTTTATAATGGATTTAACCCAATGACTTCTTGGTAACGGATACGAACACGGAAACATCACATTTAACAGATATTTAACAGAAAATACATATTTATTTTTAATGAGCGTAAACAAAACTTAACAATATTTTGAACTATTGTGTCTCTAAGTCACGTCTAAAATAAAAGTTTGTCAAACTTTTACTATAACTTTTTTTAAATAACACAATCACCTTGCATCTTGGTAGCTATTTATTTATTAGGTTTGACTTTAAATACAAATAAAAGGTTTGATTTCATGACTATAAAACTTACTAGTCTCATTTGGCATAATAACATCCATATACGCGAGCAATAATTTTACGTTTAAATGAACGTATTGATTTATTTACCTATGAAAAGTGATACCATTATTCTTTAAATGATCCTCTGAATTATTCTTACACCATTTAACAACGCACGAGGGCATTTTGAATCAATAAAAGCGTAAAGTCGTTCAAATGTGCGCTGTCAAGATCGTCAGAGATGTGACTGACGTTGAAGTGGTGCCGCGTTATAAGCACCGCCTACCGCGGCTCCCGTTTCGTGGGGTCATTTTTGATCGGTAGTTACACTTCTATGCATTTTTTAGTTCGCTGGGTCCAGTGGTTTACGCGTGATGATCGGTCAGACAGACAGACAAACACGTGGTCCTACAGTTTTATATAGATGATAACAATAATTGCCTTCAGTCTTGGTTCTTTTGTACCTAAACGGAAATACAGCCACCAACATTCATTACGCATGTTAACATTTAATTGGCCATTTATTAATTTAGACTATGCGTAATCTGTTAGTTCATATCCCGTTACAAACACTTAATATACCTAAGTAGGTATAACTCCAAACCTACATATTCCAATCTTACTCACGTCGGTTAAGCAGTTCTTGAGAATAGCGAAAACAAAATGCACTTTGCAGACAAAGACAAATCTGCAGGCGTGGATAGGTTAACTTTCTTTATGTACCTAAAAACATGTATCTTCTTTCTTAACTTTAACTGATAAACAAAAAGTCACTGGGTCGATGACGCAATGAGAGTAATATTGATAAAAACTTATTTCTAAATAGTACGCTTATTATCTGCGAGAGAGAACTCGGCTGATTCGTTTCGAATGCATATCGAACACGCGGCGATGCGGAGCGGTCTAAAAAACTTAAGTCTTGCACACTCGTTGGTCAGAAAAAGTGTACATATCTCATAAGTAAAACTATAAGCAATCCGTATTATTTAAGAATATCATAGTTACATGACATTACGTAAAAATAATCTAAAAACGCCTACGAAACATGACAATTAAAAAATGATTACATTCAAATGCCTCTTGCATGATAATAGTGACGATGGTAATTTTCATGATGGTAAAATGCACGTTCACATAGAATCTCCCACTGTCTTTTTTCGACCAAGTAAAAAATATGTTTCGAAACAGTAAGGTTATCGCAGGGACCCTGATTCGTTTCATCGCATTTGGGACGCGCAAAGTTGCGTGAAGATTACCAAATCTTCTCTCACGAAAGCAGCTTCCTGCACCGCCTTCGGAGTTCAATTGGTTTCGGTTTGATAATGACAATGTCGAATTGGTTTTAACCAGTGGGCCACGGCAGGTGCGTTTTATATGTTATATGTGCATTACATGTTGTTCTGTCATATTATTAGGCTGCATTTTTACTTTTAAATCATTTTATAGATAGTGCATTCCTTGCGTAGGTATATAAACTTTGGTTGCCTGTAATCTGTACATTTAAAAAAATACCATATATGTCCTAATGAACAGTATACTTATCAAAACTGACAACACCAGTGAGTCCAGTACTAATGTTCTAAACCGTGAACACTTACATTTAACACTATGCATTTTTCTGGACTCTGGACCGATTACACAACTTAGCTGTGTAATTATCTCCTGACGATCAGAGGGCCAATCTTAAAAGTTTCCATTGGAATTCTTCACGCATCGAGATCGACAGCTACAGGCCTTCAGGCGCCTTAAGATTACGTACTGTAATCACAGAATGCGTACGAGCATCACCCGCCCCCCCTGGCAGCACTTTCACCGCTCGCCACTTCTTTCCGCCGTTCTCACCGTTCACATGTCGGCAGACACAATGCCATCGCGAAATGGGCAAAAAATAAAAAGTCTGTGTATGCGTTGGTGCTCAAAATTGCACGCGAGATAGTTGATAGCGTTCTTTAGATGAAGTCAATGTATTGTTTGAATTTTCTGGATTATGTCTCTAGTAAGCGATTAGGATTGTCGGGAGGTAATGGTGATCGACCGAGTTAAGCTACTACGGGCGAGGTCAGTAAGTAGATGAGTGACCGCTACTACTACTAGCAAAGTTTCTTAAATGCTTAAATGCCTTGCAGGGCAGTCAGTCTCAATTTTTGATTAAATTACAGTCATTTTGGAGGCCTTAGACCTTAATTAACACTAAGAGACTCTTAAGGGCAATTAATTTGGTTCGTACTGTAATGATAATAAGGAGTTTCAGTAGTTAAAATAAACACTAATCTGAGGCACGGTAATATTACCGTGTCTGAGGCTACCCCAAAAAGATGACCTTGGAAATAGCAGCCATTATATCTCATCGTTATCGATAAACCTTATCTCAAGCCTGAGCAACATGAGATGAGAGTTTCGACATTCAAGACACGAACCATTGTATCAATCCGTACATGAATCCAGAAGACGGTTTTATATAGGTTTAAATAACAGAGTCACTTAATAACTACTACTTATGTACAAAATCAACATAACGCAACAAATAAGCTACAACCCACTAATGGCCCACTACTGAGCACGGGTCTCTCCTCATTACTGAGGAGGCCTAGAGCATACCGTAGAACGGGGTGAATAGAGATTGCGGGTTGAATAGAGACAAAACTGAAAACGTAATTCAATGCGTGATATTCAAAAGGAAACGTTACTAAAGGGTATATTTTGTTTTTTAATTTGTAGACTCTAATAATATACACTTTAATAACGTTTCCTTTTGAATATCACGCATTGAATTACGTTTTCAGTTTTGTCTCTATTCAACCCGCAATCTCTATTCACCCCGTTCTACTGTACTCCACCACGCTGCTCCAATGCGGATTGGTGGGGTGCGGATTGGTTCACGCAACAAATACACAACAACAAATAACGCAACAGTTTCATCTTTGTAACGGGTCGCTGCCCCAATTCATTTATACTACAAGTATCTACGACAGCTACTTCATGATACAGGAAGCTGTCTCGGGAGATAATAGTTGCCCAATTGAAGATATCAAAAGTTGGTCAATATAATATTCCTTATAAGAAGTTACAGTACATTGCCGGATAATTTTAAACGTTCGTATAGGTATCTTGTAGATGTAGAGATTCGTTATGACACATTTCTAGCGGGCTAATGTTGATTCTGAATAATATAACAGAACGGTGATAAGTGTTTAGTTTACATGGTTCTCTGTCAGAGATTAAAATTACTTTACAAATGCTTGGAAAATTCTATAACAGCTGTTTTCTTCACGACTTTGTTTTCTTTGATAGGAAGATTCAATTACGATTACACACCTTTGTAAAGTTGTTAGTTTATTGCCGGATCTTCATTTATGATGTTTAAATTTTGTTTGCTTTTATAATTAAGGTTTGCTTATTTCCAACATCAGTATCAATTAATATGCAGTACTGGTTAGAGATGTTTACCATACTCAATATTATAATTTCACACGAATCTGTTTATTATGCCCGCATCAACAAATAGAGCCGTTCCTATTCCATCAAGCGTTGATAAGATCTTAACATGTTGTAAATACTGCCGTGAGGTAAATCGGGTTGTTGAACCCTGGAGATGAGACTCACGCGATATTACGGACTAATGATTGGCGTAGGTAGACTCTCGTATTCTGATTACTTAATAGTGCTTTGATGACCACCGCGGACGGTGTGGTGGTGTGGTAGGTGTCTACTGAATATGCTCGTAGACATGTTATAGGTATATGTTTACTAGCTGTCCCCTCACGACTTTATTTGAGTTTATCACCTTTTTATCCCTTTATGGGTAGCGGGGATTTTCAAAAATTCTCTCGTAGTGCTACTCTGCACTCCCTAAAGGACATACATTCCAAATAATTTCAGCTCTTACTCTTCACTTCAACTTCTTAGAAGATGGATGTTATAAACTCTTTCTTTGGGAACTCGTATAGCTTCCCACACAATTAACCAATATCTTTCAAGCATTGATCGCCTTCCTGCCCAATTTGAATGCGCTCTACTTGTCAACATGCTAATCTACAAATAAGACTCATTTCATAGATCGTAGTGAACGTTAATAAAGTTCAAACTCGATTGCCAAACAAGTCACTCATAGCCGGTCCTTCGTACATAAGATTTCAATGATTAAAGGGGAAAATATTAAACGGTATTAGACTTGCTCCTTCCTTAGAATCCTTTAAGAACCAAGTTAAAAAGTACTACTTGTCATTATGATCGCTTTCTTAAAATGATTAGGTATTATAATAGTTTTGTTGTCTTTAATGTTTATAATCAATTGTTAACTTTCGTACACCCTACCATAAATTTGTGTCCTTTTGTAATTTTTCCCTCATTAGGTTGTCTGGAAGAAATTGCTGCTTAGCAATAAGACCGCCGATTGTTTTCTTGATATTATATCGAGCTTATTTTTGTCAAAACTGGTGAACAATAAAGAGTATTTGTATTGTATTGTAAAATTTCAGTAGTCATAGTAACGTTAGAGCAGACTATTTCTGCAGGCTTAGCATGTTTCTTGAGACAAAATGGATTAAGTGACTTTGTCACTTAATTTGAATTTGAAACTATTTCTTTTTTTCTCCTTACTTGGCCATTAACGCATCAGTAATGCCTTTCGTGTTACTTGATGGTTATAGTGACAATGACCACTTGCCATTAAATGGCTTGTTTGCTTGTAAATTGGCTGTTTACATTAAACGCTATCTCTATAATTATTCCTAAATATCCTTTTTACCCGACTGCGTCAGAAGGAGGGTTATGTTTTTCGAGTGTATGTATGTATGTTTGTATGTATGCCCATTTATTTGTCGGGCCCCACAGATTTCGACATATGAGGTATCTTTGAATTCGTCAGAACTGTGTTAGTGTCATAGGCTATATGAATTTTCAAAATGGCACCCGAAAGTGGAAAAAAAAGAGGGGATAATATTGAGTTTTTTCTTATCTTAGCAATATGGGTATACGTAAACGTAGTAAGTACTTGTGATAAATCTTTTTTTACCAGTAACACTATTGTTTGTCCCCGCCTGCAGCACCATGTAGTATTTTATGTTGATATATTGTGACACTTGTTTTTATTCTTTTGAGTTCTTTTGTAAGCAGTCGGGTTTTTGTTTTTATAATAATATTTTTATTTCGATTTTAGAAACCAATCGAAGTTGTCCTACCGGTTTGTTTAAAACATTTTACGGAATCATTACGACATAGGGAGTCGATCTGGTTTATAATTAAATTTAATCTCTTCTATCGAATACCCAATAAACTGGTATTTGAGATGCATTTTGAGAGAGTAAGGTGGATGATCTAATGATGGTCGTTGTCCTCACAGGATGTATTATCTTTAATCGTGACTCGTTTGATAAGATTTTATTGCTATTATTTTTATTTCAATTTTGTATTGCGATTGTGTCATATTGTTACTACAACATACTGTTAAAATTACAAGGGGTGTATTGTTCCTTTCAAACTTTTAAGTCTTATTATATCTTAAGTTAATTAAGTTACTCGGATTAACCTTTAATTTATTAAAAAATTGGTTGTCTGTAAAGTCGGTTTACTGACGATAGTTGAACGTGACAACGTCTTAAGAAAATACTGATGGAATGGTAGCATAATCACTAATAGTCATCCTAAACTATCTTTGAATACTTAGTTATAATTTATTTACTGTTATATTGCAGTTAAAAACCTTTATTAAATATTTTACCAAAAAGACTAGTCGTTGCATACCGTATAACGAAACATTAATCTTTAGCTAGTCTGTGCATATTATGTCATGTCAATGTGCCACAAACAAGTCAAAACAAACCTGGCTGGTTATAAATAATTTCGATAAAAACTAAAGAGACGTCAGAGTTACATTGACAAAGGCCGATTGTGCTTCTTTGTCGCTCGTTCCGCACTCTCGCTTCATGGGACGCCTCATCACGCCTCATGACGTCAGATAACGAGGCATAGACGTCATGTTTTTCGTGCGTGCAGCCGGGTATATCGATTTATAAAACGTAACGTTGTCACGTCAAAAACTTGATCGATGCCTTAGATGTACTTACATACAGAAAGGTTGGTCATTCGTTCAGCTGTCCCGGAAGCTATTCGGGCTTGGAACCACTAAGTCGAAAGATCAACAAAAAAGTTATCGATGATTATTCAATTAAAACACTAGTATGCATACAACCGAACAATAAGTGTGGGTACCATTTCCTCCGATTCCATTAGTCCTCTAATTGGACGACCGTACCGTAGAACATTATTTATGGTTATTGCCTCCAGATAATAAACGCCAATTTCCCAATGCAGGTAGGGCGGAGTCCGTGTAGGTACCTGTAATGTAACTGCACACAAATCTCTCGCTGGCACGAGTTTGCTTATACTGTTATCTACTAGTTTGATTAATTAATAGTTAGATCGTCATAATCGTACAACAGTGACGGATCTGCTTTGATCAAATTTTACAGGGCAGGTTTTAAATTTTTTACATATTGCTTGACCAGGAAAATAAAAAACCTGTCATGAGAGCGCTAAAGTTTTCTTTTCTATGGCAACAGCACAGGCAACAGTAACTATAGTAACGCTCATGTTATTATTGTCATTTTGACAACTAAATCGGAAATGTTTTTATAGGAATAAATTATATTTTAAAGGAAAGTTTATTTTAGCACATAGAAAACCACTTTTCTTTCACGAGTATAAATAGTTTTCGCCATTTTCGCAAACATTATGCTGTGAAAATAATAAAACAAACTATGACATTTAACTCGCTGACAAGCAGTTTACAAGTGACGTTTAGAAAGTAAGCGTTGCCAGTAAAATAAATTAGTTCCATAAGCTTACCGCAATATGGCGAGGTTTTTTATATTTCTGGTCAACCTATAGTTTTTGAACCGACTTCGAAAAGAAGGAGGTTCTCAATTCAAACGTTGCACTTTTTTCTCAACGATACCACAACGCTACTTGAGAACTGTCATTTTCGATTTACTTTGACAAGGTTCCTTACCTCACTGGTACCGGACGGATTATTTAATGTTTTATGTGTGTTCAGGGTGTTTTTATGTGTTTTTCGTCGTTTATAATCTGATTTTGATAATTCTTTTTTGTTGGAAAGTAGATATTCCAAGGGTGGTCTCAAGAAAAGAACACCAGGATCTGAAGATATCATCCTAAAGAAATCATCTAGGGGAACTTTCGAAAATTATAGCGACGACTAGTGTGTTTAATGTTTTCATTATGTATAAGTACTTGATGTGTACAGTAAGGAAAATATTTTGATCATGCTGTACGTCCGCTCTATCATTAGGTAAACTTATCGTAATGCCGTACGCGGTGATCGGTTCACTTCCTACGTTCACTGGATTTGTATCGTTTGTGGGAAAGTTTTATGGTCTATGAGATAACAGGTATAATTTTCACATTACTACACTAAGAATCGATCGCATTTTAAAAGGCTACTTAGGCTACCCATTTAAAAGATACATTTCAAACTTGTTAATGACCGAATAAGGTAGACACAGTCCGTACATTAAATTACTATCGTTTTTATCGGTTCTATGGAATTGGAGTAGCAACCGAGCATGCAGCACCACACTTCCGCTGCCGCCCATGACAACTATGGCCGACCTACAAAAATGTTTTATAAAAACCCTATCATGATATTCATGATGTTGCTCTCAGCAAATAACTATGTAGAACGTTGTAAGTCTACTAAAAGAAATTGCTGCTTTACAATAATACCGCCAGATTCTTTCTGATATTTTGGTAAGAGTGGCATTTATCTTGTATCGTCTGCATTTGAAGGTCAATAATAAAAAAAAACAATTGGTTGCCTGTAAAGTCGGTATACGGGCGAAAGTTTTACGTGACAACGACTTTGAGTGGTAAAATAATTTTAATGTGAATATTCATTCGTATAGTAGGAAGAAGGATGAAATAATAGTAACAATTTAAAACATTTATTTATACAAAGAATTATATTTAAAACATTGTAACACCATCCGCCATCTAGCGCTGCTAACCGTTAGACCATTAACCATTAGTCACAACTAAGTGAGGTAACAAACTAGATTACTCTACTTCTCCAGAGATGGCGCTGTACCATTTTCTGAAACACGCCAACGTGTGTACGCCGTAGCTACTATAAGTAACGTGAGCGGAGCTACTAACGCAGTTTCTTGAAGTGCCACCCGGCAAACCAATTTATAAGACGTTGTCACGTCAAAAAAACATGAATAACTTTGTCCCATACGTTCTTTCCCCCTAACGCTTATTATTATTAGTCGAGACAACTTTTATGTTTAAAAACTATCTCTCAATTGTGTATTCCTACAAATTATTCTTTTATCACCCTATCATTAGGTAACATGTGCCGCCTAACGAGTTTAAAAACGTGGGTGATTAAAAAGTGTCGTAAAAAGTGATCGCTGATGAGAAGTCGTGAGATTCCCCTCGTATAACATTCGACGCGGGTGGTGACTGGTGAGATTACTCGTTTTTGTCTCCGATTTAAATGAACATGTATTGTGTTGTGAGACTTGTGAGTGTCACTGATTTAAAATATTATGAAAGGTTATCGGCTTGAAATTCAGAGACGTTGTCGTTTCGATAATTATAATAATTATATCGTCCCTTCGTCGAGATCCCGCGAGATCACGAGCTATTTTACGAGATAAATCCTAAAGTGTAAATTGGGCGAGATCTTGCGATAGTGATGAGATTGCTGCTGAAATTATCAACTGAACTATTTTAAAAATCACTCCTACAGTTACATTTTTGAAGATTTCTATAGGTATAGTTAGATCGAAACCGCGATCTTTACCGTATATTAGGGTACAAGGTAGGTCGATACGTTTTTCGCTATTAAAACTTTATATTGTCTGTTGCATTATTGCATATTATAATTAGGTACCGTATTAAATATTTCTTACATTCGATTGTAATTGCTGATCACACATTTATACCTTCTCTTTGTTACATACAGCCAATTGTTAGCTAAATTACGCGAGAGTATTACGTTTGTCATTAAAATAATAACATGAAATAGCATCAATTTGGTTTATTGACCTGTTTTTTGTACACTTATTTGCAATTCAAGAATTTGGTGTCATAATGAATGCAAGTGAAGCGCTCATAGCCAGCGGCTTGCGTTGATCCTAAGTAATCGACCGAGTTTAGCAACGGAGTTTAGTCGTTATTTCGAAGGGTGACAGATAGTGACAAAAATTTCTTAGCATTTTATGTTCGGAGGGCACTCCAAGCCCTCTGTACCTACGGGTTGTATTAATAGATAACAATCGTTAAGCCATGTCGGATGACTTCGACCGTTGCAAAAACTTCCAACACATGATTTGGCCACTAACCTCCACCAATCCGCATAGCAGCGTGATGGATTAAGCTCCAGACCTCCAGTTATGAGGAACGCCCTACTCGTTAGTGCGCCATTAATTGGTTGAAGCCAATTAATGTAAGACGACTTACACAATAGACGTACAATGACGAGCTACGTTTAGACGCTTTGCCCACGGAGCAACTATTGCAGCAACTGGCAACTAACTGGCAACTAGCTGTTTACATACATTTCAATTGGACTGGGCACCCACAGCAACTCGAGTTTCGAGTACCGGCAATCGTCAACAGTTTTCAGTTGCCGCAAGTAGCAACTGTTAAATATTATACCGGTTTTTAAAATTGCCGGTTTCCGCAACTGTCAATCGCAAATCAATCAATCAAGTTGCTCACAAATTGGTATAAAATTGCCGCAACCGTAAACGTTGTAGCAACTATCAACTTTTACAGGAAACTTTTAAAAAGTTGATAGTTGCCTCAACTTGAGTTGCTCCGTGGGCAAAGAGCCTTAGCCCAGACAAACAAACCAACAGAAAGTTTGACTTGGCGTGTATCTTATAACAGCTGTTCCTAGATTATACTTCAATAGTCCAAGATCCCAGAGCCCCCAGACCTACGTCATTTTAGCAAAGCTGAAATTTAGAGTATCTCTTATTCACTATGTACATATGTAGTTAAGACAGTATGAGCTGTATGAGTACTTACTAGCTAGAAAGCGGGGCCCTTTCACTATGATACCGGGCAGTATCGTCCAGAATGAAAAAAAAATATAAATTACAATATGATACCAGAAAAACTTTTAATTTCTTGTCAAGGATTTATTATTTCGACTATCAACAGTAGGTACCTAAGTTATAAAACGTTGAAAGGCATCTCACGTGGCTCTGGATTACTTCGGAAGAATACGATGCGCAACCCATCGCATACAATGCCATGGTCAATCATTGTATTAGATCAGATAGCATCGCTCTATTTCGCCCGTTGATAGTTTCGCCCATTTCCAATACGAGTAACGCAACCGCTTACAGAGGCACAGTGTCGACAGAACCGCAGTAAATAATACGTAGTATAGTACAGTAATGAATAAAATGCCGGACTGATGTTTGAAGATTTCTAGGTTCAATTCCCAGCGAAGCGGAATCAAATCAAATCTTATTTATTGTTGATTGTTGAATGATGACTTCGAACTGTCCTCAGTTTGACGGTGTTCTTGTCTTTGTATTTTGTCCATGGCTTCCACTACTATCAAGCAACTTTTGAGTCTTCTCAATCGGATGCTCTTTTCAGAGCGGTCATGGTTGCGTTGACGATGTACAAAATGTACATGGATTTGTAGTATTGATAGTTTTTCGGAGGGAAGTCTCTCGACGATGTATGTACTTCCATTTCTGCCAGTCCGAGGCGTTGCGAGCACATTGAACCACGGTGGGCTCAACAGCTTTTTGAATTATGTAAGTCCAGCGGGTTGGTGACCGCGTGTCCTCTTGCCTTCCATCTGAGTTTAAACCACAAGTCTCTCCATGGAATTCACATTTCAGGAAATGTGACCAAAGAACTTCAGTATACTCTGTGGTCACCTCAGTAATAAAGAAATTGCGTACGCCTGCACGTATCGTAGCGTACATACGCCGATACCATGCCGATACATAGGCCTGGATACCCAATTCTATTTAGATTGCTTTGGGTTTTACACGTTTACGCTGCTACTGTAACCACCTAAGTGACAGCGAATCGTGACCGAGTTTGACCAATATTACATAATATCTCCTACAAAATGACACATGATTAATGTAATCAACTTTCTCCGCTAATAAAATAACAGATCAGTTTAAAATGGATGTATATCGTGATTTCTATCTGATTATGAATTCGCAATCAATGAAGCATACGCTACGATGTCTGATGGTGATAAATCAGTGGAGATTGTATTTGATTATATTTGGTTTGCATTAATTAATTCAATAAGTTTGGGGGAAAAGGCAGGCGAAATTGCATTTAAATCAATGCTAATAAAAATAATATCACATACCTATTAGCTGGGGAGCCGAAGAGGGGAATCTGGGATTTACTCGAGCGCGTCAGATTAAGGTACAGGGGATACCTTGTACCCAGTTAAGTACTCCACCAAATATGGGCCCCATATATAAGTTCGAATTTTTTTTGCACATTAAAATAATTGTAGCGAGTTTGCGTTACATCGAAATCGCCAGATTATTGAATTAGAGCTTTTTTAGGTTCACTTAACACCCCCTTAAAAAATCTGACGTCCTCGATTAGATTTTTTTCTCTCTCATTTTCAACCCTTACGTACGGTCACCCCCATCAAACAAACGATCAGATTAACATAGTACATTATTAAAAATACGTAGAACATTGATGCTATCAATATCTGAAGCGCTCGAGTATTTCCACATGGACATTATTTTTTTACATATTTAAAAGTCTATAGCCGCTTCCCCCCCCCCCCCCCCCCCCGATGAAAAGGTATACATTATATAACATTTTTTTCTTCTTATCGTGTAAGCTTTGCAACCCAATAGGTCTCTATGACGCTCGAGTAAATCGATCCACATTTAGCATCGTCGGCTCCCGTACCATATTGACATTTAACATTATTATTGTTATTGGTTATTGACATTAAAAAAATATATATAGAAGACATACAATTTCAGTTACATAAAGAATCATCAACGTGTTACCATTAACAATTTTTATTCTAACTAGTGTTAATGTAAATTGGATTCTATACTTGCCTGACTTCCAGTCGTTGAATTTTTTCCCGTCCAAAAAATCGCTAAGATCGTGTCGTTTATATCGATATTTTCTCCAGCAGTTTTCGCTGTCGATCTGAAACTAACAAAAACATTTATGGAACGCAACAGCGTAGACAGACAGGCGGCTTTCTTTCCCGGAAGTGGTGATCCGAGGAAATGCCACCGTGACACCGTCCCATTCTGTTTAAGTAACACTTATGAAATATTTAACAGGAGCCATTTAAAGAGAAATCGGGTCGACGGGTTACCTGTGTCGATGATACCATTTCGACTCTCAAGCGAGCCGTTAATGTGTTACCAGAGTGGTTCGGGAAATAAAGATAGTTGTTAAATTTTCTACTCCTCTTACTCCTCTTAATAAAGTGCTGATAAATCCAATACGTTTTTTGTTTTAAGTGTTGAAAAGATAATAAACATTTTTGGACGATCGTTTCTACATTTCATGATGTTAATTCATTTCGAAAGCGCTTGTTCCGTTCCGCCCAAAGGGTTACAACAGTTTTAAATCCAAATATTGATTTTCTGGATAGTTATGTTATGTGCATAGAAACAACAACTGTACTACATAAACATTCATATAAATCCAACAGATTATTTATAGCTGCATACAAACTACGTAAGAACTGTAACGCGCTCAAGAAAGTCAAAAATATTAAGAGCACGCCGCGCCTGCTTTAAACTACAATTTATTGCATTTTAATGTTTACAAACAAACAATATGGCATAATAAGTATATAACAAGCGCGGTTTGTAAGCGAAACGGAGCGTAATGATTGAATAGTCGTTGTGAAGGAATCTGTGTCACTGAGGACTTACTGATGTACTTAGTACTTACCTACTCAAGTCTTAGGACTTACCTACAGGAGCATAATATGTTACGGGTTATTTTGAAATCTTAATGTATATGGCTTAAAATGTGTTTATTCACAGCATTATAGCCTTACTAGCTATCCGCCTGCGGCTTTGCTCACGTGTAAAGTTTTTTCGTTTTCATTACCTATTCAGTGAGGGGTTGGTTTTCGAAAAATTGAAAAAAACATATATTTGGCCTTGCGATATTAACTATCTTCCTAGGAAAATTCATTGATTCATTGAGCATTCATTTTCATCCTCTATTTCAGGCTCAGAAGCTCATTAGAGGTTGTTTAAAAAAAAAGAAATTTTCAACTATTTTCTTTTTAAATTTCATCCAAATCGAGCCGGTGGTTTAACCGTGAAAGCGTCACAGTCTGTCTGTCGCATTTGTTACATATCAATTTATAATAACCAAGGAAATGCTTCTCAAACGTGTAGCGTTTACCTATCCATTGTTCGCCAATATAATGGACTATACTAATAGCTCACATTTTAAGAGAAGACATGTTAGACATGAACTTAGCAGCAATTGAAAACCGGCAGGCGGGATAACTTTAACCTGCGAGATTTGATTCCCATGGACAAATTTTTCAAACTTAAACATCAGCACACCATTGTGAAGATAATAGCATCCGTAAAGAGACACTACAAACACCTATGATACAATAACGGACTTCCACGAAGTGACTAGCTTAGCTACGATAAAACTGTAATCGCCTTACATAGAAGGGTGTGAAAATGGAGATATCCATTCAGACATATCCGGAAACACTAAGTAAGGCAGGGACGGCTATTAGTCACGACGGGTACACATGTTATACACTACTTTCGCTTTTGAATGCCTACACTTATCCTCGTACAAGGTGTGACGCGTCGGTAACATGACACCTGATGTCGTGAGAAATACTGCTAAACATGGAATTCTGAGTTTGGTGATGTTTTATGAGGTTTTACTTAGGAGTGTTTAATTATAGCGTTCGTATAATTATTCTGCTGGGCATATTTCCAATTTTAAGGGGCAACTTTAAGGTTCCACATTTTGGTAAAGTCCGGAATATTCAAAACATTATGAAAAACTGTTGGATACGCAAGGCTATGAGGAAGAAACTCCTGGGCACTCTCCTTCACTCTAGATAGTGATTGTAGAAACTCATGAATAAATTGTCATTTGAACATTCCAAATATTGATTTAATATAGGTTTATGTTACCAGTATTTAGCTTGTTGTGTAAGCTGTGCAAACATCTTAAACTATTTTTGCCAGCATTTTGTATATAGCTCAGGTCGGGTTATATAGGATACTTACAACTTCTCGTGACCGCAACCGCAAGTGAGCATTAAATTATTACGACCGTCTTCCTGAGTTACCACATGCATCGAACTGAATATCCATTATGCTAATCTAAACCGTAACTTGTTGATCTTAAGATTCAATGTGTTCATAAATTAAAGTTAACTAGAAGCTGTTTACAGGAAAACAACGATGATACTTTATGCTTCTTACCAAACGATTTAAATTTTTTACCTAACAGTATGTTTTTCTTATTCAAACTATTGTTTATATGTATGTATTCTATTCGTAGTAGGTATTTCTTTATACGTATTCTCCAAACTATAAGTTTTTTGTTATATCGCTTTGACTAACAGTACGCTCACCAGTAATTTAAGTGTTCTTTCAAGAAAAATTAGGTCATTTACATTTTTTTTTACTCAAAAACCCATGTATACACGAATGTGGATCCGAATTATGTATTATATGTAATCCAATCGGAAAAGCCAAATCCTTACGCGGTCTGTACACCTTTCGAATAAGTGCTTACATGGTACCGAGACAGGTTTGCTCAGGATCAGGCTTAAAATGTCCGCTTACATAAACGCACTTGGGAGATAGGGACTTCCGATGTGGACGGCAGGTTTCGACGGCGGTTAGAAAGCCGATTACTGGCATTACTCGCGGTTTGTTTACAAAGATAGACGCTGTCACTGAGTTTGAAATATTAACGGAGCCTGTTCTGCCACGTACTGATGCGAGATAAAGTTGGTAGTTTATAACGGTGGACGCTGGAATGCACGTGTCAATTGGTAATGGACTTCCGGCTGAAATGACAAAAAGGCATGGGAATTACCAGCTCTGCAACCAGCTCCGCTAGGTTAGTGCTTACCTGTATCAATTAAGTAATATTTTAATTTTTATTTTAAAAGATGCGGAGGAGTTTTTTTGCCGTTTTTTGCCGGCGGTAGAATCAAAAAATTGACGTTCATTAAGTGAATTTGTAAATTCCCAGATGAAATAAACAGTTTGACTTTGACTTTGACTTTGACTTTGACTATTATATAAAAATAACCACTTATTCGGTAGGAGGGGGAGTCCGGATTCGGATCCCACGGTACACACCTCTGACTGTTTTCAGCTTTTGAACATTTAAATGTTGCATGCTATATAAACATCGGGAGGAAACCTGAATGCCGAACAGTTCGCAAAACTCAAAGGTGTGTGAAGTTTTCCAGGCGTAAGTGACCAATGCGGTGGTTTATGGCTTCTATCATTCTGAAAAGAGACGAGTTAATATGACGATAACAAAATAATTACATAATTGAAACAATGAAAACGAAAAATAACAACACAATTTAAAATTGTATCATAATTCATTTACAAAATATTCCATTACATTTGGAATTTGAATATTGAATTAATGAAAACTAAAACATGTAAATTGTGTAACTATCAAAAGAATTACCATGAATTGTCAATTAGTACCTACGCAAATAACTTAGAGCAGTATATCACTGCTGTGTAGAATGTGTGCGATGATAATAAGGAGAGATTATGAAATCGATGCGTTACATACTTACGACATTACATTACATGCGTACGACTTTGTAGTGCTCGTTCACGGTTCTTTATGCCATTGTAAATTGGTCCTTAACAGACTTATCTACCAACACATCTATTATCTAAATTTAATATTTATTTAATCTTGCATTATTTAGCTTTAACACCACAAGCGAACCCATATGAGAATTTTCCCTTTAATTGTTTGGCAATTGTAAAGCTCGTTGCGATTGCGAAAATATTTAAAGCCCATAGGTTCTTAAGATATTTCTAATAAATACTTATAATAACCATCATTTATTATAAAGCAAATTAATGATTTATTATATTGTTTTGTACTATATTGCAACTTGTATATTCTCAGAATGCAAGTAAATCGAAAATGATTTGACAGCGTTTCTATCTCTTCCACGCTTTGTCTCCCCATATGCACAGTATGCTCTAAATTCTGAAGATCATTAAGCGGATTTGGTTCTATTGTGAGTATCTTTAAATATTTGAATATACCCACTTACCTATAAAAGAACAACAAAATTTTAATTGCCTTTATTAAATGCAAATATTATGAGTACCTACTTAAAAACTATCTTTATGACTCGCTTGGCAGATAAGATTTTCAAAAGACAAAAACCTTTACATCACAGTTCCTGCAGTGTCACAGTAAATTGCTCTGAAAATTTAAACCATTTCCAGAAAATATACCGATCTTCTACGAAATTCCATAGTCTACAATCTACATTATAGTTCACTAGTAAATCCGCCCTCGCTTCGCTTCGGGAAACCAGTCCCTTCAAAAATCTCTATAAATTTTAACAAATTATGTTATTCCGATGTCTAAGCTATATTACTGCAAAGTTTCGTGAAAATCCGTTCAGTAGTTTTTGCGTGAAAGAGCAACAAACACACACACACACACACACATACATCCTTACAAACTTTCGCATTTATAATATTAGTAGGATTATGAATCATGTGCAGTGTCACATAAAACGCGCACTAACGCTGAATTTTCGGTCTAACTGAACTAAAAGCTCCCAATAAATCATGACATAGAGATGTGTTTTAAAGTGGCTCACTTCGTTTTGCTATCTTCAGCAAAATGCTTCAGTTGAATAGCTGAATAACATTAAAGCATTAGCAATTAATCAATGAAGATCACTTTGTAGGAAACTGACGCGATCTAATGGGTCCATTAGCTAATCTCTACGATGTGGTTAGACCATTAAATGTCATTTGCCATAGTGATCGGAACTTGAGCAATATTATAATTGTTTACTGACCTGTGATTGATGCAGCGATAGCCAAGATGTGTTAAATCCTAACTTATTTTCAATTGATAGGGGTCAAAATAAGATCCTCCATTTGAAGTCACGAATATTCACTAAAAACTTCTCTATTTGTTCGCAGGAAGAACTGGAGACGCTACGAGCGAAGTTGGAAAAAGTCGAATGTGAACGCACACATTACAAGAACGAGACTGAAAAGTACGAAACTAAGGTAAGATTATACTTCATTTATACCTCACTTAACGTTTCTTCCGAGAGCCGCCGCATGGATGAATAATTATCAATATCATTAAAGCTGGTCGGATGAACTCGCACTGTTCCTTAGATTTTATTTATTTATTCTTCTAAGACCGGGGAAATAAATTTTATTACAAAAGGCGGCTTATTGGCGTTCTCTACCGGTTAAACCCACGAGAAAAATGAGAGTTGGTAGTAGGTGACAAGAATTGAGAAGAAGAATACGTTGTAATGACATTTTAAGTATTTTTTTTTCTTATAACTTCAGTGTGATAAAATAATAAAACAATTAGTACTGCGTAAGCTATAATATGTGGATTTCAGACATTATGGGATTCACAGGATTCAAATCCCTTGGAGAACATTATGTCTTATTACGTCTTGTGAACTTAACAGTAGTTCTTAAAATTTATTCCACGTTTATACATAGATAATATATGTTTCGTCTAAGCCCTCTAGGGAGTATTATAAATTCTTTGGAAGGTTAGGGTCCTTGAACAGTAGGTTAGGTAATCTTGATGCATGGGCGTGTGAGCGTTTGCTATTTATTCTACAGTGGTTTACGTTCACCCGAATGCAAAAACTGACCGTTGCAGATCGTTGACAGTAAATAATAGTCTTTTTTTTCGATTCGACGACTGGTTCCATTTCAATATTAACAATAATGGTGCCTTAATGGTCTTTCGGTCCGTTGCTCTGTAGGGATGTTATTTGATTACTTGGGTAATCAAATCCTTCAATTTTTATGCTTTTTATTGTCATAAACATAATATATTTAATATTTTATAAAAATCACATAGTTTCGCGATCTCAACAATACATAATAATTATGCTCTTACAAATTTTAGGCTTTTATTTATGTCTTTATTTTTGACGATAATAACTGATGTTACACGATTTAACAAATAAATACTACTTTGATGTCAATAATAACATTTATAAAAAAATTAAATAACTTAATTCAATTACCACACAATTAAACTAAACTAAACAAATAACGCTCTTAAAGGTAAACAGTTTGAATTTGAGTTAATTTATATCCATAATGGTTGTAAGAGGAACAACCCTAGATGCTCTCCCACGGAGACGATACCTTGTCCGGTCGGACCGGACATCGTCATAACAAAAAGACAAATTGCAACTGAAAACCGTTCATTTGCGTTCTCGGAAAAAATCAATCACTTTGTAATGAACGACATTTTTTTATTAATTCTGGTTGCTAAAGTGAGTTTTAGTAGGCCTACCTCAATGAATCGTAAAGGACTAATTGTTCCTGATTGACTTAGTTGGACGAATAAAGTTAGTTATCATTAGTTTTATTGCAGTTTTTAAAAATCACCCTACACGAAAAGTTTCGCCAAAGACTTACAAAGTAGAGTCCGAACGGAAGTAGAGCCAACGAAATTGAATTGAGATAAAAATTATCTATATTATTTTGTATGTATTTTATGTCTAAGGCAGGTGTCTCACCGCGGGCGAGTCGGCAAATGCATCCCGGCTATTTACTCGCTCAAGTCGCGTACAAGAGATAATTATGACATTCAGTGTAAATAAAAGAGACGCATAATTATGTCAGCGAGTACTCGCTGACTGTTCACGCCGCGGGCGAGTACTCGCTGGCATTTGCATCTCTTTTGTTTACACGAAATACCATAACTTCCGTCGCTGTCTTGGGCGGGAAAAGCGAGAGTTTACTCGCTGCTCGTTGCCGGTGGGACACCTGCCCTAATCACAGGTAGAGTTACGCTGATCTTTCGTCTTATGTTTTGTTTATTTTAAACTTTGTCGAAAATATTTTTCTTTACGACGGGCTTCGTCCTTTGATTATATACACGGTCTAGATTCCGCAATCGGCTCTACCGAACGGCTCCTATAAAGTCCAACAAATTTGTTAGACTTGCTTGACACGTAGGTCAGTGTCATTTGTGTTGCTTAGCGACAAAGTGCTCCCGAAAAAACATAAATTATGCCGGTTTGTGCAATGAAATTGTTTCGCAATTATGTGGAAAAACCTTGTAATAACAAAAAGATTACTCTTCATAAGTAAGCTTTTTAAATAAATCACAAAGTTTAAAGAAAACATGATTTTTTATTTCGTTATATTCTGATTAGCGAGTGTTGCCTGTTTATTACTAGGGGATTCGCCGAATTTACGGGAGATAAATTACAAATAAGTATTAAATTATAAAATCCTGTAAATAAAGTTATACTTATAAGTTAATACCATAGATTTATTATATAACTAAAGATCGGCAATTGTATCACTTGGACGAAACCAAAAATGAATCGCCCGCTGTCAATGTCACCGCCGAGCGCGACGCCTTCCTGGTGGTTTTTATATCTAGAGGAGTCACATCCAGGTACCGCACAAGTAACCATCACTAATTAAGACTACAAAGGACATTATTCCACACAGAAATGTAAAAACTAAATTAAGTATTTTGAGAAAATTGAGGAACAATTTTTGACAAAGTGGCCCGCTAAGCCCGCTTTGCCGTCTAAAAATTGGTTTCGTCTATCTATCTCGCTCTGCCATACGCGTATCATATGTTTTGTTCTTTCGCATTTCCAATCTATCTAAACGTCAGTGTATGCTACATCTATGTTAATACTAATTAGGTAAAGTTTATTTATATTAATATATTAAGTTATGTTTATTTAAACACGACAGTATTTATTTCATCAAAAAATTGACTTTATTATGCATTCCGTCTTAGGGCGCATTCATGTAGAACGCTGGTTACCGACGCTGATCTGCCATCGCTTATCGGTAATGGTCCGTCGAGATAACCTCCACATAAAGCAAGCTGTTATAAGCAGGAGCCGGCCTCTCTACTTGAATGCGCCCTTAGGCAGCATTGTCCCGACTCGCATGTTTTGGTCGGCGTCGGCTACTAGTGTAAAACCGAATGCACCTGAGGCTTCTGAGTACGTAATTAAGGACTATAAAAGTGGGTGATATGGCAACAATGCAACATCGTCCTCTGGTTATGAACTGATATCTCTTAAAATAATGAATCAGTTTGTCGGTCATACCTACTTATTTTTAAAAATATTGGTGATTATTGTCAACTTCATCAAAAAAGCCTGTTAAAACTTATTATAGAAAAATATTTGCAAATAAGATGTCACCATATTTAGAGATCAGACATCTTGGCCTAGCAATAAAAGTGTTCCAAAAACAAATACAAAGAGATGAATGTTGAAATCTATTTAAGTACTTATTATTTCCTTTTTCCCATTTACTTTTTATTATTTTCTGTCATTTTGAGTACATACATTATTTAGTTTACCCCTTAGAATAATTATAATATTATTCTAAGGTTTACCCTAATGTTTTTCCTTTGGTATTCTTCAACAAGTCCTTGAGTTCCTGATGTCCTGAGCTGCGCTACACCATAAAATAGAAATAAACAATAATTTCAATTCCTGTCATGTTTTTTAATTTTTTAATACCAGTAACTTTATTATTTTTTCTACTTTTTGTAGAATTTTATTAATTTACATAAAATAAAAATAAGACTAATACAAAACAATAACTTTTTAACCTATTCTGTTCAACCTTAATTTGCAAAGATCATAGGGAAAAAGTAGGTATGTGAACAATTTGAAGCAGGCATCCCTTACACACGCACACCTTGACAGTGCACTTACAATAACTACACGAGCGGTACTCACACATGTCGGAAAACTGAGGACGTTTTTTGAGTGACATTTTGTTTGAATTGCGGAATCTAGACGTGTATATAATCAAAGGCTTCGTCCCTTCAACCTATATCTACTATACGGACTATACCTACGGTCTACGTTTATTCTCATTTTAACAGCTTATATTAGACAACATTTTTAAAATAAACGTAAATAAACCGAGCCTGGCTGATCAAGTCTTAAATGCTTAAAAGTACGTAGGTATACTAGGAATATTCAGTCTTACCTTTACTCCAGTACCTAGCAGCGAAGATAAATTTAGTGTTGTTCATGCGTTCAGTATTTTCCGATGAACTTTGCTTGTTATTGCGCCATCTGGCGTGGTGCCCATACGTTAAACCGTTCTTTATCCAAGCGATGTTTCCAATTGTAATTTCTTGCTCCAAAATCCAGATGGCGCTAGTTAGTATATACGACACCGATTTACCTATTTTCAATTTACCTATTATTATTTAATCTTTAATACAGTTTACAAAAAGTAACTACTCTGTGAAGTGGTAAATGGTCCTTTTTAAGAATTTTTGAAATATGTATAGGTCAGGTGGGGTAAGAGGGACGCTGGGGGAAGAGTAACAGTAACTCGTAAAAAGAAAACTATAATGCCCAGCTCTATGGTGACTACGTGGATAAAACAATATTAGGCGTAGTTCAAATATTCTTGGATAGATTGCGCTGGAACACAGCAAGTAAGCGAGCAAAAGAGAAAAAAAAATATCAGATGTCAAGCTAAAAAAACAAGACCTAGCGGCGTTCCTTGTTTAAGTTAATTTTAGTATTAAAAACATCAGTGTTGCGGTTTATTGCTATGGCAAGTGTATATATTACGTTTAATCTTTATTTTCTACGTATTACATTGTTTGTAACGTGTGTTTTTAGTGCTTTTTCGATGTCAATAATAACATTACCTTCAAAATGGCAAGCTGGGAAAGAGGAACGGCTATACCAGGTTAAGAGAAACATATGTTCCTCTTTTCCTATTTCAGGGGTAACAAACATATTTAAAATCCGCTAAAATATAACACGTTCCGAAAATAGCCATGATTTGCTTTACTATTTATTTGTTACAGAAAAAAAGCAAAATGCCTCGAGCTTACGTAAGAAAGACCGATAGAAGTTCTTACCCGAAAGAAAAACTATTAGAAGCAGTTAGGGCCGTTAAAAGTGGCGCCATTCATTTCTATTTTTAACCGACTTCAAAAAAAAGGAGGTTCTGAGTTTGATCTGTATGTATGTATGTGTATGATTTTGATGCAGTTTTCAGCATAGTATTTTTCAGACTTAGGAGAAGGTTTTAGGTATATTAGACGACTTAAAAAATGGAGTTTTGCACTTTAAAACGTGTTTTACGTATTGTCCGCCATAAGTTCGCATTTGGCTGAACCGATCTTAAAGTGGATTTCAGTACAGTAATTTTTAGAATTAGGAAAAGGTTTTTGGTAGCTTTACCGACTTAAAAAAATGGCGGTTCTTCTTTTTATTAATACAATCATTTAATAGCACAAAGAGTTTAGTACCTCTGACCTTACTTATATGTTCCTCTTACCCCAAATTTCGTTTTTGTTTGCTGTCATCCTAAAGAAGACCTTATTTAAAACGAGGCGAGGTTTAATTCCTTTTACTCAAAAAAATGTTTAAAACATGCTATGTTATACACTTAAAAACATAAGTTATTACTTAAAAATATCGAGTGTTCCTCTTACTCCAAATCTCGGGAAAGAGGAACATTTATAAGACCTATGTTTGTTGCTAAATTGTGCCGTAATTACACGAAGAATTTAGTTCTGTGTCAAAAAAAATGTAAGTATATTTCAAAACAGAAGATTTGTTTCTATTATTATCAAAGTAAATGTATAATTTTGATAGCTGAAGGCCAAAATATGAAAATACCAGTAAAGTATGTTTCTCTTACCCCACTTGACCCTAGTATATGTATAGAAAAATGTATAGAAACATTTGTTAAATATTTTATTAATTTATTTACGCGCTAATATAATCCGTTTCATTCATCTCATTGGAGTGTGAAGTGCCGAAGCTCCTATTGACTCTACGAGTACTTTCATTGCTACGAAGTCATCCTTTTCCAATGACCAAAGGGTACATTAATCCCGTACATTATCAATTACGGCAGGTAAGTGCATATCATTAATCATTATTACATTTTGGCCGTGTTCCCAATCCTGTAGTGCAGAACATCTGTTATCTCTAACCGTCCCTGCTTGGTGGAAAGGGTTCTACGAAAGGGTTGCATTATCAATATTATTTAGATTTTTCTTGTGCCGCCTTGAATTGACTAGCTAGACAATCTAGACATCCACTTTACTCAGTCAGCTGCAATTTTTTTAAAAGATTGTAGGTAGTTTCCCTTTTTCTCTATACATTCTTTGCCGATAATGCAAAAAAGTTTGGCCTTTTTTACCTTTGTTGTTAAATACTGCATCTTCTTTTTTGTTATGTCCATTTACGCCCTCCGTATGCTTATCTTTGTGTACATGTAATTTTTGGTAATAATCTAAAATAAAATAGTTTTAAAGATACATGATCATTATTCGTGTTTCTGCTATCCGAAAGTTAAGGTTTACACTTTAACCAAATGCTATTTACAGGAAATTAGGACCTTTTTAAACATTTTAATCGAGCCCATTTGGTTTTCTGGGAATCCTGTTTTTAATAGGGTCATCAACTTTTACTTGCAGCAGCAGTCGCAGCGTTTAATTTCAGGTAGATAAGTAAGTAGGTACTTATTACGCCACAGCCTCAATCGTGTCTTAGTTAATCATTGCGACCTCAGATGTTCGTAATTATCGAGCAATAACATCACATTGGACACAGTAAAAATAGCGGCCTGCATCTAACTGTGGAGGGCTATTTATAGACAGCTCGGTATGGTCAGGACGAGCGAATCCAGTCCGTAATATATCCCCGACGGGAAAAACCCGTTTTGACATCTTATTTATTTCTATAGAAATAAACAACAAACGACGGACGAGCCACCTGATGGTAAGTGGTCACCGTTGCCCATGGACGTCAGCAACACGAAAGCATACTGATGAATCGCAGTCAGTTATATTAGTGTTAACTACCACAGCAATTATCTTTTAAGTTTATTATTTAAATCCATAAAATTTAAAGGTTTTGGCCGAATGGTTAATGTCTAAGGAGCACCTAGTTACTATTCGTGCCTCATAACCATAAAATTTACATTCGTTCAGCTAGTCAGCTAGTACCCAGTCAATGTTAGAATACTACGCTGATTTATGTTCCTTATCGAAAATCGTTTAAAAATCGATCGCAATCACAAACAATAGCGCGATTATCTCGTTGCTGTTTATTGAAGAGGAACGCCCCGCCTACTGTCCAGCTACTAGTTACTACATCTCGTGGCGATGCTGTTATCGATTGAATTTCAACCTTATTGATTATTGTCATAAAGTTCACAGGACACGCCTTCGTGATTTGAATCATCGATACTAGTAGGATTCTAGCTCTCCTTGAGCTAAAGGTTTTACTCGACGACTCCATGTCCTAGCGTATTTACGTGTTGTGAGTGCTTTAAGTATAGATATTAAAATGATTAATTAGTACGTCTTGTGGCTCTTTCGTGACGTTCGTTTGTTGACATTACAGATGCATGTAAGTTTTTTTTTGTAATCTAATTGATTTCTTTATAATTTTTACGCTTGTCATAAATATTAACGTTGATCCAATTTAAATTACACCAGTCTAATTTTATTAAGTTCAGGTAATGTACGCACATTTGTTTAAATTTCATTCAAGATCATACTTACATACATCAGTCTCTATTAAAACATCCTGTGTTGTGAAGGCAGCAGAAATGCAGAAAGCAACTCAAAATATTCGAATTCGCCTTTTTGGTTTAAAGTTAATCTAAATTTTAGGATTAATACGCACACCACTGAAAGAATGTACTTGTAATTAATAAATATATTGTTATTTTGTTACGTGTTTCACCTATCGCTGAGATTTGAGCGAAACACTGATCTCACTCTCATCCCTCTGTCATTTTATTAATAGCAAATCAGCTGTTTTTGGTGTCCACTAAAACAAAGCAGTGGCTTGTTAATATTATTAACTGAGCTTGTTATATTTAGATAGATTAAATAAGTCAAGTCTCAGTTATTTTACAACTTTCCATGCTTAAAGAGATCAATCCATCGGTATTTATCAGGGTAGTAGAATATAGTCTAGACACCCTCTATCTAGTATTGCAAAAGTACCTACATAAATTTGTCGATAACACTGTGAACATAATCATAGTTTTCGTAATATTAAAAAAACGAACCGCAACAATAAAAAAAGACTTGGTAAAGTAACATTGTATTTATATGCTGAACAAATTACATAACACATCACTATGTATCACATCTTGTTTTTCATTTGTAACCGGTTTCAACGAACCTACATGTCCTACATGTAACAGTCACTATTTAATTTGTTTAATTGGTACACAAAAAATATTCGGTGTCACATGTAACGTTTGATAAATACCTTGTTGGCACTTATACACTTTGTCGTGTATAATCGGTTCGTTGATTTGCAATACGAAATGTTGCGCGAAGCTGTGCATCTATCCGCCAATACAATTAATGTATAATTACGTTTATAACATTTTATGAAACGTTACAATGTTACTCTAAATGATATGTGATGGTTCATGCCATTTATAATCTCAAGGTGTCATAATATACTTCAGTAACTGGCATATTACTGAATACCATAATAGACATTATGATCACCGTTACATCCTACCTTGAATGTTCATAATATCGAAGACGTCACTGAAACGTTGCTTATAAGGAGCGGAGGATCTGAAGCTTATTTCTATCTTGCTGAATCAGTTAGGCCTACTGTCCATACGCACGCTATCGTCAATTGCCGATTGCTTGCATCTTGCGTAGAAATAAAATCTGTGTCCACGGTTCGACAGAACAAATATGCAAAATACGCCTGTTTTCATTTGTACGTTGCATGTATTCGTCATGCATTCGTCATTTGACGCGTCCGTAGACAGTAGGCCTTAGGTTTATATCACGTCTCATAGTTTACGTATGAACTACTGTAAATGTGCTACCGAGATGTATCTACTTATGACTACTGCCGCATTCCGCGGTTTTCATCCTCATATGATGCTAAAAATGAATGTACATATGTAATTGATACAAAAATGCAAATAACATTAGTCCATAATGCCCATCACATAATATGTGTTAGCGGTATTTAGTCTTAGTGGATAAAACAGTTAAATACCGCGATAGTTTGTTGACAACCTTAGACTTAGAACCTTAGTTTGTAAACAAGCCTTATTTCTTAGGTATTGGGATACTTATCTTTACAACCAAACCAGGTGGACAAGATTTTGATCTTGTAAGGGTTACCTTACCAGTATAAACAACTACTAGAACTGTTTAACTATAGTAAAAATGGTTTTAAATTCATAATCAAGCCATTCCATTCATCCATGTTGCGGCAAGCAGCGAATATAGCACGGTACTAACATTTGATTGACATAGGTACCTAATGACTCCCGAGAAACTATAAAATATGAATAAGCCTTCCTCTATCTTCAAAAAGCAAAAAGGAATGGAATTCCAATGGAATTACATTTTACGTGTTGTTAGTTGTTACTGAATTAATTATAAATTTGACAATTTTTTTTTAATTTAATTTCGTCAAATATGGTCTGGCACGTTTCCGTATGATAGAGATTACATTGCGCGATATACCTAACACTTTTTTCGTTGTCAAGTGGAACACTTTTTGGAAACGGGGGCGCAGGGCGCATCTTACGTTTTTAAATATCTGCCCAGACAATATGTAACATAAAAATTACGAATGAACTCGACTCGGACACGTCATAGACATTTTTTTATGTTTAAAAATAATTTGCCTCTGACGCATTTGTTTTCTTCTGGTCTTTGGGAATACAAATATATGCCATGGCGAATAATATTTAGGGCGTGTTACCTTGACCGAGAGCGCTTTGAACATCCCACTGGAATTTCGTTGCGTGTAATCAGCCCGAATGAAGGACTGGCAAGGATGTACTGTTGCGTGCGTTAAGTAGGTCCGAAGCCGTATTCATGGATATTTATCACCATCACATATTTATTTAGCATGGACCATTTGCCATTCAAAGATTTGCTACCAATATGCATTATTTATAGGTATAGTAAAAACGCGCTAGGTATGCGTTCCTGACACATGTCAATTCGTCATGACTAGTGATGTACAATAAAGAGGCTTTGGGCAAAACGTCACACTCGGAAAACGCCCCATCATTTTTTGACTGGGTCGATTGGTCCCAGAAATCCAAAATGAAATTATATAGTCGGCAGAAGAGTCTACATACGTGTGTGAGATATTTTCACTATAGATATTAAGGTTAGCTTCTATTTGATAATAAAAAGAAATTGAAATACAGTACTTAATATAAATTATTTTTAAATAATTATACAATGACTAATACAAATGCCATAATATCTGTTTTTAATTAGAATTTAGCTTTATGTAAAAATGATGAGACAAGCCTTAAATCTTTATTTTTTATTTAATATTCGTTAATAATACAAAAATTGTTACCTGGCACCATGACTTAAACTACCTGTGATTAAAGCGAATGCCATAATTAACACAGGCAATCTAAGGAAATGAACATAATATCTTTAAAATCCTTTTTTTAATATATAATTTGTGTATTCAACCACCATCCAAGTATTTTGGCACTACTTGAACACCTTTTAAGTATGACGTAATAAATGCTTTTGGTCATTTTTATGCTTACAAACACATTAATACATAGTACCACTTTAGCTTCAAATTAACATCCCTCGACACTAAAATGCCAATAACTTGTAAAGGAGACGGTCCACAATTGTATGGAGTCTGGGTCTGGTTTTTGTACCAGTGATAAAATAAAATAAAAAAGAAAAATAAACCATTTTTGACTAATCAAATCCACGTGACGAAAATTATTCTGTTGTGATTTTTTTAAAATCAAATGTTGATATAATATGTATACGGTAAAAAAAATACTATAATTATATACATATATGTCTATATTAAGTAATAATAGATATTTTTTCTATTCAAGAATATTCTGTTTAATTTTATACTATGTATTTAGTTGTTTTCTTGCAGACTGTACAATATTTTACAGCGAACAATAGAATTTCTGTATATACTTATAAGTGGTCCGTTTAGCCCAAAGAAAAAATTAAATTAAATCAAAGGACAAAAACGTCCCGTGGGACGTTTTCCGAGTGGGACGTTTTGCCCAAAGCCTCATTATGTCACTTCACTACAAAAACAAAAAGTTGATATGACATGGATATAACCTTGAACGAGCGCCGTTTGACGTGGTTTTCTTTTAAAAGGTATTGTTTTTATATTTGTTATTTAAGTAATTGTAATACTTTTAGCCCAAGATTAATACAACTATTGTAAGTTGGCATAATTATTCGATTTAATGTTTGATTTTAATGTTATCACTCGTTAATAAGGCAATTAAAAGATATTAAAAAATTGACAATTAATTGTACGCCAGTTCAAAGTTACATCGCCCAGTCGAATGACAGACTTCAGGAACGCATACCGAGCGCGTTTCTACTATAGATACCTATAACATGTCATGTCATGCGTGTCATGTCTTTAATATTTATGCCGTTTAGTAAAAACTTCTATAACTAGTTGCATTGTTAACGGCTTTCGTATTACTTTAAAATTTAATAATTGCTGTAAAAAAATTAAATCTTTAATATGCCTACTGCGCTCCATTACTCTATAAATCTCACGTCCAACATCCTAACATCCTAAGCATGTAAAGATTACCTTTTCTGCGAGCTAAATATTTTTGCGCAAGAAACGTTTCTGAGTCTCACTTTTACAGGCGAAAGCATAACTAAAGGTGACTTTACCATAACAGGTACATTCAATATACAAAATACTAGGCTCCATTGTACTTATAGATCACTATTTGTATAGTGGATTCCAAATAAAAGGTCGACATAAACACACGCACACAAATTGTCGCGGACTTTTATTTTAAGACCTGTGAACCCGCCCTCGCTTTTCTTCGGAAAATCAGTTCCTTAGTAGCCACATTCTGAAATTCCAAAATGACTGCAAACCGATTAAAGTAAAACAGACGCTATTATTTAGGTAAAGCTTTCCCAAAATTTGTTACTGAAAACCGTACCATACCTCTTACCCCAACCCTAATCGGTACCCTAATCAAATGAGCATTTTCTGAGATTAGCGCGAACGTTAAAGATAAAAGACAATAACCCAATAACCCTAAAAATCGTTGTTTTTGGACTTTTTGGTTCTATTGCATTCATAAAGACTTCAATATATTTCAGTGCATTCCTATCGATTCTTGCGATCGAATCGATTCTGATTCAATTAGAATCAGACTTGATTTGGAAATGAGTCTATGTAATATGTGCCGATCTTAATAGCTATAAGTATTATCACGTTTTGTATATCAGGACATATTTTGTAGTAGCCCTATACTATCTTCCCGCACCATCACTGTCCTAATTTAAAATGATTTACTTATCCAAAAATATACGCTGCTCTGGAAAATTTGCCGTCACTTCTGTTTGTAATCAAATTAAAAGCAATACGTTGTTAGATAAATATACAAGCGTCTTCGTTACATTTAAAAATACATATTTTGTCGTCTTATACGATTAATTATGTTCGTTATAAACAATTTATAAATATTAATATCAGATAATTAAGCTATGTACTTAATTGATTGAACATAAATATTTAAATGATAGCGATGTACCGTTCAAATAAAAAAAATACTTTCATACAAGAAATGAAAAAAACCGGCCAAATGCGAGTCGGACTCGCGCACGAAGGGTTCCGTACCATTATGTATAAAAACGCCAAAAAAATCTGGTATTGTATAAAAGCCTCACTTAAATATTTATGTAATTGTTTTATTGTGGCCACATATTAGCCACAACGCCATCACTTGAACCGAAAGGTAACTAAACTATCGCTGAGGCGTCGAAAGTATGGGTAATACTTAAATATTTATTTTATTCTGTTTTTTAGTATTTGTTGTTGTAGCGGCTAATAATCGTACCTACTAGCTCTTTTGAATTTGAATAATTTTAAATCAAAAGTGTGAAACATACATACGTAATATATTAGCATAAGAGTTGTGTAAAAATGTTCTATATTGTCGTGACATTCATTTCACAGTTATTAAAAGCACGCTGCCCACGCACCCTCGGAAATATAATTACGCCGGCCGGCGCCGTTTACAATGTTGTTTGTTCAATATTTTCAAGCCGTTACGATTTAGATATAAAAATATTGTAAACGTTTTATTACATGAAATAAATGCTTTATACTCGAATCCCCAACGGCACATACATATATGAGGAAAATGAGGAGATGTTGGAGGAAGATTGTCGGGGTAACGACCGTGCCCCCAGTTAAAAAAATCACAAAATATTAGTTCAGTCCGACTACAACATCTTTAGTAATCAATAAGAATCTGATATTGTTCGTGCTGTTTCTGAGGCTAGCGGTAAGAAACGCACCGACAACCAGACAATATTCTATGTGTCATTGTTGTGGAACACCCTGCCCCAATAATAGCTATTCTCAAATAGCTATCGTCGTAGAGCCAGCGACCCGTTACATTTTTTGTCTAGAATTGATTTGAGTTACCTACTGATTTGAATTTGATCCCATTATTGTTTTGATTACACAATCATCAATTGATTATTATTGTAACGTGTTAATGTCAAGTTAATTCGATGTACAACTCAGAGTATGTCAAGACCATAGATTTATTATATAACTAAAGATCGGCAATTGTATCACTTGGACGAAACCAAAAATGAATCGCCCGCTGTCAATGTCACCGCCGAGCGCGACGCCTTTCTGGTGGTTTTTATATCTAGAGGAGTCACATCCAGGTACCGCACAAGTAACCATCACTAATTAAGACTACAAAGGACGTTATTCCACACAGAAATGATTACATGGCAAACATAAACCTAGTTACTAAAGGCCGGGATAGCCGAATGATTTGAACGTTGGTTTCAATCTCGCATATATACCTCTAATTAAAAAAAAATGTGTGTATTAGAATTTAATACCACTTGTTTCGGTGAAAGAAAACATCGTGAGAAAACCTGCTCAACTGCGAGTCCTATTGTAATGTTTTTAAATGCTTGTTAAGTCCAATCCATACTTGGTGGACTAAACCCTGTAACTCTCACACTTTAGAGGAGATCCGAGCCCAGGATTGGTACAGTTATGGGTTGCAGTGATGATGATAGCTACAATACAATACAATACATCGATCTATGTGATTTGTCTCTTTAAATGTATTATTTATCCGCCTTCGTTTCGCTTTGGAAAACGTATTCCCTAAGTTTGCAAAATTTTAATCCCTATTCAGAATCACCCGTCATTCCTCGATTGTTTGCCTACTATACTATACCTATAGCTCTCGTGCCTTCATCGCTCTTCAGCTCTTTATATAACTCCAATCCAAAAAGTATATCAATCCGTTCCTCCGTTGTATCGTGAAAGGAGGACAAAAATAAAAATTACTTTGGAATTTATGTTTGAAGTTTTGTTACAAAATAAGAATAACAAGTTTTTGCGAAGTCTGGACTTAATGGTTTTTGCGTCAATTGCTCTTTCATCTTTACTAATTAACGTCACCGAGCATGAACCTCTGGTTTTTGCTGTGGATTTAATTAATATGGATAGTTTTTATTTCAATTACAGACTTAAGATGCTAGTTTCTTAAGAATACGCTGAGACATTCTATATAATTGAAAATTTGTAGGGAACCAATTAAAATTTTTGTTAAACTATAATCGTATAATAATATATTCGTACCTACAATTCTACACATTGTATTGCTTAACTTAATACATAAAAAGAAAATTTATAGTTGTCCTTAAGTTAATTAACTTGTTGGATTTAAGAAATTCTCATTCCTATCGGTAGTTTACCCCTAACCAACCTCCATTGCTCCTGCTGTACAGGCCCGCCGCTAGATGTATGTGCCTGCATCCACCCCCTGCCCCCCCCCCCGTTCCGCTCGTAGGTCACAGATTATGTTTTATGCCGCTCCCTCGTGGTCCATTTGGTCCCGCGTGCGGTGGGCAATTTGCAAGACCGCTTGAGATAGGCCTGGTGATGATGATGTCGTCCGCGTCGTATCCGACGATGGCGCCTCTGACTTATCTCCTGGCGTGCGCTCGGATGTGGCTGGCGAACCCAAACTTGGTCTTGAAAACCCGGTCACATGCAGCACAGTTTAGTTGTAGGAAGGTTTAGGTCGAGTCTTGCGTATTTGACGCTTAACATCCAGCTCTGATAGGCGCTCACGTTCAAAATTGGAGACACCTTGATTGATGTTAGAGCGCCACTGCGACCTCTTCTGAGCATCCTGTTCCCACGTCTCTATCGACACACCATAGGCCTGGTAGGTACTCTGCAATACCACTAATGAAGTAAGCAACAGCTTCCTCCTGTTATAGATGCCTGGGTTCTGTAGCGTTCTGTTTAATCTGGACTTCTTATACAGGATTCGCCTGGTTATGTATTACCTTCCTTCTAGAATTGGCAGTAAAATGTTATGTATACTTTCAGTAGCAGTGTGACAGGAACAGAAATAATTTAGTTCTTCTACTTCTTGTCTGGCCGGCAATGCATTGTCGATGCCTTCGATGTGACTGATCACTGATGTCAGTGGCCGACGGTGACCACGTGTATTCAGGCAAGTACTCTATTTGATTACAGCCTATTTATATAAAACGGGTTCATTGTTTGATTCTTAGAATACAATGCATCGGTCACATCCGTGCCAAAATAATTAACTACCATTAATTTGGTCTAACCAAAACCATTTATGTTGTGTGAGAATTTTAAAAACCACTGCAGCCAAATCTCATCCACAAATCCATTGACATGATTCGAAGTTAATCTGAGAGTTATAGCGTTGCGCAACTGGGTCTCCGGTCTCCGAATGTTACGATCTCTGGGCTCCCGGCCCGTTGCCTCAGTAGTCGCATTGGCAGACAGACGGAACTGATGTTTGTTTCTTATTGTACACCCGAAGTAGTGCATCGAGCCGTCCCGTGGATAGCGGCGATCGCGTTAGTTTGCAGTCGTTTCAAATTTTCATTTCAAATTTTTTGTAATCTTTGCTAAATCTGTCTGTAGGTCTTCATTAATCTTTCGGTTTGAATCTCTTTCATGTTTTGGCGACGTGTTGACTTGCGGAATGCAATTTCAATTTTTTACATGTCAGAGCATATTGTGCAATGAGAGAAATAATTACATTAAACATTTTGTAGGATAAAAATCAATATTAACTGATTTGGTAATTGGTTGCTGATAGATAATATCGACACTCGTATCTGATCGTCACCTAATATAAGTCTGTAAAACATTCATGCTATAGGTATACAAGAAAGGGAAGACTAGGACAAAAAAAAATCCAGAGGAAAAAATAATCCTGGACAGACTTTGCTGCTCACAAAGTGCAAATAGTAGAAAGAATACAATAGTTTACACTACATTCACCCACTACTTGAGATCAGTAATCTCAAGTAGAGTGTGTCTTGAGTTTGCGAAATGAAATTGAAAAAATATACATAAATAATTGTGAGAATTTTGGGATGCAATCTACAATGCCTTTCTAACCTTTACTGCTCAGTTACAACGTTACAGAGAACATAATTATGTGATAATTCTGTATAAATAAATGTGATAATTTTAGTTAAATTAATGTACCTACCTTTATACCATAACTTTGCTCCAACTCTCTTGTAATAAATAATTTACCCTAATACTCTTACGTCACAGAATGTCGCATAAAGTCCGCACAATTAAGTGAATTTTCTAAATAAACACTTCCCAACGTATTTACGAACTGGAACCAGTATCTACCTACTTATAATAAACAGTATTATTATGGACACGACGAAGCTGTTTTGCTACAATTGCCGTCTTCCTAGAAATTCTGAAATTTAGATGATTAAGAAAACTAGAAATTATAACCCGTTCCTATATCTACGCTCATGACGTAAATTCCATGACATTAAATAATAGTTTAGCCAGATTTCTAAATGCACAGAAGTTATTGTGATTATTTATCAAATAATATATGTAGAATGAACATTCTTTACCCGTTGTTTTTGATTACTGGTCTCTCTATGGTTGCGTACTGACTTTACTTTATCTAACTCATTTGGCTGCAGTAAATGTTCATCGTATTTACTGTTGTTACTCCCACCAATTTATCACAATTAATCGATAGATTCCTTAAGTCGAACAGTGTATAAAATATTCATTAATAATACGTAAAATTAAGGTGGTTTTCATGTTAAAATTATAGGAAGCCGCAAAAAAAAATTCAGGATATGAATGCACGAAGCTAGATTTATACGTGATTTATACCCAATCTATGGGAAAGACGATTTCAAATGTAAATATTAACAACCTGTGAATTCATATTAAGTATTTAATTAATTCAGCGGCGAGTATTATTGTTCTTAAATGCGTAGGTTAAGATCAAGGTTACCCGTATTGCATATTTTTTTATCTATTACGGTTTATTTTGGTCCTCATCAACGGTAAACGTCAGCACGGATTCTTGGCAAATCCAATATTGTTTTTGCCAAACTTAGCGATTCCGAGCTGTCCCAAACTTCAGTTAAACGGTAATGTGATTTGATTTATTTATTTAAGAGTTGCGTCCCCAGAGAATTTTTATAGTGTTTCTGAAGAAAATGCTATAAAAATTTAACATAATTCATATTTGGAAGGTCAAAACTGATTACAGATTAAAGGATTTTCTAGAGCTTTTAAATCTCTACGAACGGTTAACGATTTGGCAAGGTCTCCTGTAAACATTCTGGGCTAAATCGCCGAACTCTCTAGATTATGTTTCGAAATCGTGTTAGTAGTTAATTCTTTATGTGCAATACGTTCTAATACGACAGTAAATGACAAATTAAATAAACCTATGAGCTTTCAAACCAAAACTGGAGCAACTTTATTAGTTTAAATATAACGTTCATATTCTTGAGTTTCCGGTTGACTGCTTCTGCGCATACTGCGACGTCCAACACATCTGTTTTATTGACAAGTGACCTAATTATTTGAAATATACGAAATTATCGCAGTCCCCGACAATATTTCTTGCGACTTGAAATCTATTAGCACCAGTTTTATAGTATTTGCAATACGCACATATTGGCTTTATGGTTACGACTATTCGCAGAACAAACAAAGTGCAGCGTCTGTCGTTAACAAATTTTTGAAGGTCCAGCAGTTATCGTTCGAGTCGGATGTGCACTTCGACTTCTACGTAAACTAAAATAGTCGAGCGCTCGCGACTGCCCGGTGACCGAGTTAGCCGGCGCAGTGCGTTCGCGGAGCCCTCTCGCGCCGGTTCTATTTCGAACGATGCTGATGTCCCGACGCATCCCGAACCGCTCGCGACAATAATACTGCACGCGGCGGTGAAATGGCACTGGACTTTCACCGCGGGAAATACTTCCGCTACTGTAGGAAACGCAAGCGTATCCACGCGTAAACGACCATGCCGCACGCGAACGCCCACAACCCCACTGCAAACGGGATGGCTTCCGATCACCTCAGCATTCGAATACCTGACGAGAAAACGAACGGCAATCATCCCACCAGCAATGGAGTTATGTCGCCGAATTCCAACGGGCCCCTATCACCACCGATCTTGGATGCGACACCGAAGAAACCACCCAAAGCTCCTTTTGGACGACCGGTTCTACCGATGAAAAAATCCAAGACCCTTCCCATCCATTTTGAAGAACCAGCTCCGCCAACAGTATCCAGTAGCCCAGTCAATGGTAAAAAGCTATTTAATTACAAACCTTTGAAAGAGTTACATATGATTCAGCACAATCAGCCGGAAAATGGAATAAATTTAACAACTCGTTCACCGAGTCCGTCATATAAGAGAAGTATGTCATTATCAGTAGAAACAGGATCTATAGCAGAATTAGCAAGAAGACATGGATCTAACAGCAGCTTATTAATCTCTCGGTCACCAAGTCCTTCAACCTATAGCAGTATTAGGAGCACGGCAAGTCACTACTCAACATGTAGCAGTAATGGAACATACGTTCCAATATCTCGATGTTCAAGCTTGAACTCTACTCTGTACAATAGATCTCCTACGCCGAGAAGAATGTACCCACAAACCTGTAACCCTTCTGAAAGCGTGAACCTGAACGAACTGAAATCTAAAGAACAAGCACCCGTTGTTTTCGATGCAAACTTACAATTTGTTCTAGGATGTAAGAAACAACCGGTAAGACAAAGGTTTCAACCAATAGCTGCACATTTAGAAGAAGGCACGTCTTCGAACTACTTAAGCACGAAAATTGATAACTTCCTTAAAAGAACCGACCATGTTATGGATGAGTGGCGAAGATTGGGCCATAAAGATGATCCAGATTTAGACATATATTGCAACGGAAGAAGAAGATTAGGGAGATCAAAATCTGCTACTAATATCATGATCAAAGGGTTTACAATGTTTAGCCGAAGCGGGAGCAGGGCTAGCAGCATTTGTAGATCTTCTCGAGGAATTTCCGAGGATAGGACAACTGTATCAGAAATGGATGAGGTTTGTGAATCATCTTAACGATTACTTTTATTTCTAGTCTCTATGAGTAAATAAAGAAATCACGTGTGTTACATCATACATACATAATTCATATTCCACAATAAATAAGTCCCGACCATCTTGTGATAGTAGTGCTAATGGTGGCGCTTTCCTAGCGATCGTTGGCTCGAGATTACCGCATCGACGGTCGCTTGCCAAATATTTTTTTTCTTCATTGTTAACTACTTACTATAACTTTTACAAATGCGTGAGATTCTTGGCTGTCCGTCACTGGTTTGACTGATGCGGAAGTGTTTATTTCTTATGCTGTAATTTTGTTACAGCACCGTCAAACGGCTCGTGAAGGTTTTAAATGAAATATGCATTTGGCAAATTATAACGCAGGGAATGCACATCCATCATACAGTCTTTACGGCTAGACCTCCCACCCCGCGTCATTCAGTTCCAATTTTAACCACAACCAACTGAAATATTGCTGCCTTGTTAATTCTTCATTCATGAACTACGCAAACTAGACATTTAACGTATGCACGTATTTCGCATAAATAATTTAAACCCTTCATATTCCTAATATTTGATTGTTCTCAATATTTTTCATCTGCCCTCTTGTCGATTTCTATTTATCTCAATGTATAGGAGCTTTCATGTCTATGGCATTTTAATGATCGGCTATTGCTTTTTGTTGACTACAAAGAAAGTTATAATAAACAGCTTATGCAATTTTAGCAACGTTTTTAACACGTGAACTTTAAAGTATTTTTATCTCATCCGATCGGCACTAAGCTTTTGTAAGAACCATTAATTGACAGTTTACTTGACAAGATAATTACTATTACACCTGTGGCGGTACTCTGCAAATTCAATAGTGAATAATCACGATAGAGATTTGGCCTAGAGCTACAACTGACATTCTATGTATTCAATTGTTAGTGTTTCCGATCAATGTGGTTGATTTAAGGTTCGGTTTGACGTACGATGGAAAGTTGGTGTACGCCTACATTCGCAAGCGTCATTGACTTTGCATGTGTTAAATGATTCCGTAGATTTTGTCGTAATTTTAACCTAGGTTTAGTATTTGTTAAAGGGCATCGTGTTTATCGCGAATATCATAGCCCGGCGCGGCGGCTTGCGTCGATCCCAAGCGATCGACAAAGATAAGCAACAGCGGGCGCGATCGGTAGTCGGATGGGTGACCGCTAGTGGCAAAAAGCCGTCGGTCCCGGTTGTTATTGATTCATAGCAGTCGTTAAGCCATGTCGGAGGCCTTCGGGCGGCTTGAAAACTTTCAACACTGGGTTGGCCACTAACCCCTCCACCAATCCGCATTGGAGCAGCGTGGTGGAGTATGCTCTAGGCCTCCTCAGTAATGAGGAGAGACCCGTGCTCAGTAGTGGGCCATTAGTGGGTTGTAGCTTATCGTGTATATCGGTACGATAATAAATGTGGTACCATACCACTGATAGGTATATTTTTATTCACAGGTTAGCTGGAGCAGTTGTCTCATTATTTGTTTCCAATTGATACTTAAAACTTTAACACATGTGTTACATTAATGGTTCATACGTGTGCTTTTAAGACTAATTGATATTATAATAAATAGATATTGATATTATAGTAATAAATACATGAATCAAGATTAAGATACATTACTCGCTACGCACCAGAATAGTTAGATATTGTTTATGTAATGATGCCATAATACAGCCCGGATATATTAACGCATCCCTAAATAGCTCAACATGCACGAAATTGGTTCAAATCGATTTATTTATTTCGCTTAAATTCAAGGGCAACGGTACAGCGGAAGTCGTTTAGAATAATAGGTACTGCTAACGTCCGTTGCATACGCAGGAAAACATTTTACGCCGTATGTGATATTATTAGAGTTGGCTTAGTTAATGTGCGATTTTTGTGTTTCAAACTGGAAACGGGTAAATAAAATGTGTTACAAAAATTAATAGTAGATTCGAAAACTGAGCAATTTTATCTTAGTAAACAAGTTATGACTCAGAAATTGATGTTGTTAAATCACAGTAAAGATATTTTTAATTTTCTCAGGCTGTGTTTACACACACACCGCACAATGTTTACAAACAGATTCTTTATGGAGACCTTTAGCTAATCGTAAAACTATAAATCGTGGAAATTTACCTTCATTTTGTAACAGTGAAAGTGAAAGATTCGATATTATTGATTATGTGGGTTGTTATGATACATTTGTTTTATATAGAGATTATAGAGTCTATTAATCATGATTTCGAAGACGGAATATATATTATCGACTGGGTTTACAATTTAAGTCAATATGTAAATATTTATGTACCTTTTATTAACTCCTACTTTCGGGGTCGGGGTTTGATTGCTATCTTCAGTCTGCTCTTTACTGGATGCAAGTATAAAACTAGGAATAAAGCTGTATTCTGTACTATAAAATATTCTTGTTAGGTATACTATAAGGTTACGGTTAAGTTAATCCACTTTTCTATACCACTTCTCGCGTAGATCTCTATTTTCTTTTAATCGGTCAGTTTGTAATGTCGTTGTTTATAAATACACGAAATAAAGTTCTATTCCATGTTGTAAAATGTTCTTAATACATAAGTTTACTCTTAAGTACCCTTCTACTCGTATAACTCCTTGCAGATAGATCTCTACAGCTTTCAACCCAAACAGAGTAGAATCCTGATAACTTTTCCATGTCAACCTACTAATTTTTTATACTTTTTTGTCCGTAGTTATCAGAAGTGGGCGGTGAGCTAGCGGAGGAGCGGGCGGCGGCGGCGCTGGCCACCGAGCGCGCGGACGCCGAGGCCGCCGAGCGCCTGCGCGTCGAGCGCGACAACCGGGACCTCGTCACCAACAACCAGCGGCTGCAGCAGGTGGGTTGGGTTGTCGTTACATGGTTACACGATGTCGCTGTCTTACCATACATACTGGGCCCTTATTCTGCTAATTTATAAATGCTTAAATTGCAGCTCAGTTGAATAGTTTGACACATTTTTGACAATTATCCCATACACAATGTGTCAAACAATTCAATTGAGATCCAATTTAACCATTTATAAATTAGCAGAATCGGGGGGCTGGTTGGATGCCGAGGGGATTCTCAATTCAAATCATTAAGGCCCACAGTGGGCTCAGGTTACTCATCTGACCATAATTGAGAAATTCTAGCTTATATTCTACGACGCTATGTCGAAAGTTCTGCTATCTAACGATTACAACGGCTTTACTTGTCCTCCAAGGTATGGTGATATAACCTAGGCAACTTCGAGAGATTTGAGATTCTGAATATTTTTGTACGGGAAGTGTAGTGTTGTGTTGTTACTCAATATGATTCAATGTAGTATTTTGTAGTGATTATGAGTTATAAGATCTTAATTGCACCATCACCAGTGTAGATTTTAAATATGCGAAATCGATGTTGCAATTCAATTAATACTAGTCGTATCTATACTTTAGCCTATTCATTATAGTTTCATGTTCTTAGCACAGAGTCAATAAGATTTTTTTCACACCATTCCGTGTTTCATGTTATTATAGATCAGAATATTTTGTTTATTTTCACGATGCAATGCTTCAAAAGTATCACAAATGTTTTGAATATAAATTAAAATTAATAGAGAAGTCTACGCTTTTAGTAACAGGTAAAGCTACTTCGTCTCATTTTATTTAAAGAAATTAGAAATACATGATTATGTGATTTATTGGTAGCCTCGTTTCATGAGTCGCCCATTTATTTTTGTTTTACAAACACAATGTATGTTTTGATACTTTCCAAATGATTCCTTAGCTAATACTCTTTCACATTTAAGTGACCGTTACAAAAACTATTTAATGATTCATGATCTTTTTGCAACAAATGATCTCCTTGCGTTAAAATCTGAATAATAATCGCACGCATAAGTCGTATCGGTAGCAGTGTTTCAAACGAACTATAGCTTCCAAAGTTATCCAATAAAAACTTTGTGTGCATTCTACGATGTGCAGTGTGCACGTACGACGCGCACACAAACCTCGTTGGTAACTTTTTACGAAGAGAACATAAAATTTCTTATTCTAATTTCTTATTCACTCTTGCGGTTGCTTTTAGCGACGCGTTTTACTTAAATTTTGGACATTGCCAAAGTCTTAGCATCCGCTTAACATTATTATTTTTCTAACCCACAGGCCTCCGAACGTCTAGAACTAGAACTTCTGCACTGGCGATCAGCGGAGAACGGTGGAGCCGAAGCCTCCGACTCGGAAGGCTCGGAGGCAGATACGGGCGCCAACGGAGACAAATACAAGCGGCGGTTCGAGAGAGCGCACAGGGAGCTACAGCTGTTGAGGGCGCAGCTCCGGAGACAGCACGAAGATGACCTGGAACAGCTGGTCACCGTCAAGAAGCAGCTGGAGAAGAAGGTGAGAGGAAAACAATTTTTTTATTCAGACTTGTTGTATTATTAGACTTATTTTTACATTGAAATTCATGATAATATAACGGTCTCCATCTGTTCTGAAGTCACATCAACATCCGACTAAATCACGGACGAAGCTTTAGTAATTCTTATCATTTCCGTTGTAGCTCGCTGGATTTTATTTGCCACTTGCCTTAACCCCGACTCAGTTTCCATTTTCTCATGCATGATAGTACCTACATAGATTATACCCAGATACCCACCTTGTCAACTACTATTATTTGTGAGTGTTATTAATTAATGTATCTGAGCGATGGTGAGCATATACCATCGTTTGGTTCATGTACTCTTTTTCGATCAGTTAAATTAAATATCTATATCAAATTGAAATAATATACTTAGTAGTTTGTAGATTTAATTAATGTCTTAAAACAATATTTTATATCGAATGCGGCATTCCGGCATGTTTGTCATAAATTATGTACTTTACAAGTGGAGTGTTGCAGTGGCGTCCATTTATACACTTAGGCACTTAGACGCTGCCCACTAACGAATCCAACTGTTCCAACACACAAGTAAATTATATGATACATTTTGATTAAATTGTGAAGATATTTATGTATACTTATATAGCATAAGTCAAAGTAACGTTTTTTACAATTATACTATAAAAATATTGTGAAGTCTTTCTTCCTCCTTTTTTACCGGAAACATCAATAATTAATATTCAATCAATCAATATACCTAATATATTATGTATACATATAAAACTCTTCCGTTATTGACTGACTGTCTGATAGACAATGCACAACCGAAACTACTGAACTTAAGAAGTAAACAGTTGAAATTTGGCAAGTACATAATGTAGTTCGTATGTGAGCTCTACCTCTTTTAATGCTAAAAGAGGATTTTTGGTAATTACCCTCCTAAAGAGATAAAAAAGAACTGAAACTTTTTATTCCTTTCATGGATTCACATGTAGATATTAAGGTTCCTTTAGTATCAGTATATTTATGGTTTTTCCATGGCCAAAGCTGTTAATTATTAAACATCATGTGGTTTGTCTGCTCTCCCGTCAACTTTATGAATAAAAAATGGTAGATATATATACCTATATATTAACAACACCCACATGTTATTACCTATTTCTTCCCAATAAAACTAGGCCGCGGATCAAAACTGTCATTTTATCTGGAACAGTTATCTCAGATGATCCTCGGTCCACCGCTGAAAAGATACGGCCATCAAATTGAGATAGTATGATATAGTGCGTTGATAACGGAGATGATATGTTGTCAAATTCAGTACGATATACTAATGTTTGGTGCTTTAGTCATTGACTGGTATTTAAAGAATACACCTCTTTTTAACCTTTTCCTTATTCCTACGCGGAAATTATATTTGCTTTATTGTCAGTGACTTTTCCGTACTTTAAACTTTTCTTATGTTGAAGTGTTATTATGAAAATAATTTTATTGTTGACCTTAGTGTTTTTTTGCTTTAAATTAATTCAACTGTGAAATTGAGTTGGTATGCTAATAGGGCTATTAAAGTCTTACTTTTATATGGGCATTAATCACATTTATGGACGAATTATGAAGTAATTTCATGAGATCGTCTGATCGAAATATGTTGTGAATATCATAAATATAATATATGTAATAAAATGGAAGATGAAAGCGACGAGGTGAGTGACCCTCTTATGGCAAAGGACTATAGGACACAGACTGAAGTTTGTATCGGTCGTTTAGCTTGTGTGATAGTTATTTTTTGGCTCCCGATCAAAATAATATCTTACAATGTTTATTGGTGATGGTTAGATTACTTTATTATTGTCCCGTTTGTATTATTTTTAAGCTAAGTGTAAGTAAGTAAACGTAAAGATTTAATATTAGATGTAGGTATGCCATATATTGCCTTATTTTGTTACCTACTAATTACAAATTGATAATCCAATTTACTGATATTGTAATTTGTACGGTTTAAGCCGAATCAAGGTATTACCTAATAGATATCGCGCACAAATTAGAGATAATATTCCCTATGTTTATTAATATCTATGTTATGTCTATGTTTATCATCGAGTAAATTGTTATATTTATATAACACACGTATTACGAGTATATAATGGGTATAACTTCCTTATACGACGTTTTTGGGGACATCCTCATCTATATCTGTAGTCCTCTAGCGAGTTGTTAAACAACTGTCAAAAAATTACAATACACTTTAGTTGTTACTTTACCAAAAACTTATCCAAATAACGTGGGTGGGTACGAAGGACTACTTCCCACAATCTCAGGATAGATCCATAGGTATCTGAAAATGTAACACAAACATTTTATGTCAGATACATATATTAAAACTATAGACGCGTTACTAGGTAGATTTATTTTTTAACTCCGCTCTATTTTCGACGCCTGTATTTTTTTGTGTAGGTACGTTCACCGATTTCGTCGTGATTTGTGAAAAGATTTTTTTTCTTGTAAAAGCTTACTTCCGATGTGGTCACATGGCCACCAAGTCAATATCTGTTAATGGAATCCCAGGGAAATCACGAACAACCGTTTAATCTTGCTACCACTTCTTACAATATGTGTTTAATATAATTTCCTATACTTATCACCTGTCGATGTCGAAGTCGGTTTGGTCTGTGTCAAATTAATTAACTTGTAGTTATAATGTGATGGTGATTGACACGTGGTGTTCTCCGTTGTCGGCAGGTGCAAGACGCATACGAGGAGGTGGAGGAGCAGCGTGCAGTGGCGGCGCAGTGGAAGCGCAAGCTGCAGAAACTCACCAACGACATGGCCGACCTCAGGTCACTTCTCGATGAACAGGTAACATACATAATTCCTATAATATACGTGTAACTGACTAATGTTCGGGTATACTCGTATGTATCTACCATGAGTGAGGGGTAGATAGGGTTATGGAAAATGGTATCCGTAAAAGGTAAAGTATAAGCCACAATGCCAACAGTGTTAAGACGGGGTCTTTTAAGGAGAGGATCCATCGCTTCTAAGCCGCCAACGTGTTGGTGAAACCCATATTCCATGGGGGAAGGTGATCACTTACCATAACTTAACCTATTAACCTAACCCGTCTGCGCGTTTGCTTGCTCAAGCTATAAAAACCCAACCGAGTCTAGACTAGATTGCTATTCTGCTAAATAACGGATGAAGATAAAATAAGCATTAAGGACACAATCAAAACTCGATCCGAGTCTAGCCCAAGGTGTGTTTTAGCATCAGGTTGTAGAGACAAACTTTTCAATGTTTTAATGCAATGAAAGTTTGTGCAATTCACCTGTTATTAAATTAACTAATTCGTATGACTGATTCTACACCTGTTAATTTTGCCGCGAACAAAATTTTTTGAAAGCGTAATGACAATTTTGACCTTTCACCAAACATACTGTGAAACAATTTTTTTATAGATTACATAAAATCATTCATTTAATTTTCACTGCTAACGAAATATGTTTACAAAGTAGGATCTGTGGTAGGATGCGAGAGATCAAACAGATGATTCATTTAATTTGTGCAATCCCAATAATGTTCATTAACTCCGCCTCACAATGTCTGTCGTAAAGTAATTTATGAGACGCCCACGAGCGGATGAGTCGCTTTGTTTATGTCTGATAGGAATTTTGAATGTTAATCCTTCTGTTGTTATGTAACTTAAATATCGGTTTGAGATCGTCCTATACTGGTTGATAACACCGACTGTAATATTAGGAGTACATGTGCAGAATCGATAGCATGAAAACGCAATGTACCTATCTCACAAGTAATAAGTACCTATCATAATATATAAATTAGATTGTTTAGTGCGATTGCCAAGTCGATCTATATTTATTTAAAACGTTAAAGGTTTTTTACAATAATATGGTTACTATAAGATGATGTTAGGTTAGATAATTACGTAGGTAACAACTTGAAGATCCCTTAAATAGGGACTGAATAAATTGACAACCGACTCGGTATTACTATTATTTTTTTTTTTGTCAAATATTGTTTTTTAGGGGATATTGATTGACCTGGACAAAAATCTTTTTACCGCAACTAGGTTTAGTGACCATTTCAAAGATCAAGGAATAACTCGAGATTAAAATCAGGATTCCACTATTACTTTTTATTGTATTTCGAGTTTCGAGCAAGAAGTTTGTGAATTTGTCTCGCATGAGCCGTCACATCTGGCGGGAGAGCGTTAAATCAGGTTTGGCAGGTGGGAAATGCCTTTAATGGCCGGACTGGATGAAAGATATTGTTTTGACGAATACAGGTTTGACGACGTGTTTTGAGGCATGCTATTATATAGTTGGTTTATTATCAATTATTATTTTATTTTTAACCGACTTCAAAAAAGAAGGAGGTTCTCAATTCGACCGTATACGTAGGTACTTACAGTAGAACCAAATTGATAATGCGCATACAAATCTTCGCCAGTGGTCGCGTTTCCGGAAACAACCGAATTCTTGAATCGTAAGAGCCCTAACCAATGCTCTTGCATTTAGCATCTTGTGCGATAGAAATAGGAGTCAATATCAATCGATAACAAGTTCGAACGTCGGCGGCGGTCGACGGGCGCCGCCGGTGAGTTGAACGTCAGTCAGTTGTCAACTTGTCATATATAGAGAATATATAGAGCTGATATTACACACCCTTATTGGTTTTGTTTTCAGAGGTAAGTTTAAACATACATACATACAGGGTACATATAATATATTTTTAACTCGTCATTTTAATAAAATTCAAATAGAATACACATAAAAAATAAAACACATAAAAAGCTTACATAAATTTTGATAGAATGTTACAACTCCGCCCATTTCATCTTCTTTCAGATCGAATCCTTCCAGAATGGATAAATTTAAACGTGGGAAGCCGCTTAACTCACAAGCACGGCAAATGGTATTTAATGTGTACCTTTATTTCTTAAATGAAGCTAATGTATTCAAAAACGACCATGACGGTTATTTTAAAAAAGTTCAGGAGCGTGTGACAAAATCTACAGGAATTTCACGCCGAACTTTGACTAATATATTGAACGAAAAAAGGCAAAATCAATCAATGAAATTTTCCACACCGAAAAAAGGAAAACCTAAAAGTAGGTTTCGGATGGGACTTGATGATTTGATTTCGACTATTGTGTAATTCGAAATATGATATACAATTTTCAGTTGACGCTCAAAGAACTCCCAACTGTAAATAATTTGAGAAAAAAGTTAATCGAAGCTATTAATTTCAAAGGCTGTGTAGAGACTTTAAGGCTCATCTTGAAAGACATGGGGTTTAGGTTTCTGAAAACTGATACCAACCGACGGTTACTTATGGAAAAGCCAGATATACGTTTAAAAAGGATCAAATATCTCCGAGAAATACAACAGCTGAGAAATGCTGGTAGAAACATAGTATTTATGGACGAGTCATACGTGCATACATCGCATACTAAAGGTAAAACTTGGCAAGACAGCAGCAAAAAAGGTATTAAACAACCCATTTCTAAAGGAGAGCGAATTATTATTGTACATGCAGGCAATGAAAAAGGCTTCGTCTCAGGGGCTTTAATGTTACATAAATGTGTCGACTCAGATGGTGACTATCATAAAGAAATAAACGCCGAACGTTATCAAACTTGGCTACGCAATCAGTTGATTCCCAACTTGCCTCCTAATAGTGTGTTGGTAATTGATAACGCCCCATATCATAATAAGCTGTCTGTAAAACCACCAAACTCAAATACACCCAAACCACAAATGATTGCGTGGTTACAACAACACAATGTTTTCATGACCCAAATAAACTCAAACCTGAATTGTACGAAATTATAAAAAGACACAAAGAACAATACACAGAATTTGCCATTGACCGTATAATGGAGGAGCATGGGCATAAAATTGTACGATTGCCACCATATCATCCAGATTTCAACCCCATCGAAAACATTTGGGCGCAAATAAAACAACACGTTGCCAAAAGAAATATTGCAATGAACGTTACGTCAGTTAAAGAAGCTATTTTAGAAAAAATCAACAATATAGGTTCGGAAGAATGGAAAAAAGTTCGTGATCATGCCCTTAAATGCGAAGATGAGTATAGGAAATATGAGTCAAGAATCGATAGTTATTCAGATGAAATGATTATTTACACAGGAGATAGCAGTGATATAAGTGAAATTGGAGACCTTGATGAAAATTCCGATGACTCTATGATGTCAGGAATAGAGAATCTCCCTGATTCTGATTAAATATTAACCTATGTTCTGTTATACGATTCTGATTAAATAAAACTTTTTTTTCCTAATACTTATACCTAAATCTTCTTTTCATTTAAACCTTCTTTTTTCCATCGTTAAATCGTCGTCGTCGCTTTCCTATGTGGGTCATGCGTGAAATCTCGTTACTGATAAATCAATATTAATTTATCTCTTTTACCACAAAAAAAATATGTACTTTCCACTCTATATAGATATCATCTCCCAACGCTTCGGAAATACGACCGATGCCGAACAATTGCGAAGATCGCTATGCGCATTCTCAGTTTGGTTCTACTGTATATGCTTTTTTTATGTACGTTCAGCGATTATTTCGTCGTTTATGGATCGATTTTGATAATTATTTTTTTGTTGTAAAGTAGATATGCGCAGTGGGGGGTCCCCTGATAAGGACACCAGGATCTGATGATGGCATCTTAGAGAAATCGAGGGGAACTTTCGAAAATTGTATGGACAACTAGTGTGTTTGTTCATGTTATCATAAGTACATTAATGCGCTACCATTTCATGAAGATCTGGAGTCGATCTGATGAAGCCTAAAGACGGTCGAGGGAACTCCTCAACGATGTACTGCAGTTATCTAGTGTTTGGGCTTGATTCATTTGTAGTGACCGAGAACTTTACACTTACATGTTGAGTTGAGCGCCATCTGGCGAGTAGTTTTTGAGTTATCTCTACTTACGGTATTTTTTTTTGTAAAGAGCAATTATATTTATTATTTTTTACGATTGATAGATAACTTCGACATTAGGTACACCTACGAAAAATCTTTAAGTAAGTATATTTTCTGTTATTCATTGAAACTTTATACTTTATACTTGACTTATTTATACTTTAGTAGGTATTTGTACTGAAAGCATTTTTTTCCTGCCGTATTACGAGTATAAGTTTTACTTTCCTTTAGAAATCGGTTTACTTATTTAAGCTTTGACGACAAACAAGATAGTTAGTAGAATATGAATAAAAGAGAGATATCTACTCTGTTTTCCGCAGTTTTTGAATGTATTGCGTTGGTACAAGAAAATACTCAAAAATATTCACCAAACGTTACAACACTAAAACGTTAAACAATTTTTAACTGTACCTACATGTATTTGGCAGACGTGTCGCAACAATCTGCTGGAGAAGCGCCAGCGGAAGTTCGACTGCGAGGTGCAAGCGACGCAGGAGGAGCTGAAGCGGGAGCGCGCGGCCAAGGAGCGGCTGTCCCGCGAGCGCGACCAGGCCCTCGCCGACAAGTACGCCGTCGAACAGAGCCTCTCTGTGAGTACCCTACATCTATACACCAACACACGCTATATCTACACAATCTGCTCGAGAAACGTCAGCGGAAGTTCGACTGCGAGGTGCAAGCGACGCAGGAGGAGCTGAAGCGGGAGCGCGCGGCCAAGGAGCGGCTGTCCCGCGAGCGCGACCAGGCCCTCGCCGACAAGTACTCCGTCGAGCAGAGCCTCTCTGTAGAGTACTCTACAGCTACACACAAACACACTCATTATTTTAGATGATTATGTTCTATCGGTTTTATGGAATTTAGTGAATCGTGCGCAGTATTGCCTGATGTCCTGATTTTGTTTCAAAGTGAAATGACCCACCCGGGATTAGTTTAGTTCAGTTTTTCTTGGTTGATGATGCGGTAATGGGGCATATAAGTGTGTTATATGGCCAAGTAACTGACGCGGAATGTAAGAAAAAAGTCTTTGTTTTTTTTTGCTCTGCAAAGTCCTACTTAATCCCAAAAAAATCGGACAATATTGGTATGAAGATCTATCTTATTTAGTAAGCCAGTACAAATTGGATCCATGTGATCCCGCAACATGATACATGTTAATTAAGGGGGTCTGTGTGAGATTTTGTTCATCACCGAAAGCACTTTACTATGACGGAAGAGCTTATCAAATTTTGTCATGCATATTTAAAGCGATATCATTTGTTATCTCGCTGTAAACCGCAAAATATTTATCACGTAATGGTAATAATAGTTGGGTCACAATAGTTAACTGTACCGTCTGAGGTTCAGTTAATTGAATGGCTAATTAAACTAAACGTCGGTAATTAGAGTAACATTAAAAGTCGACACAACGTTACGAACTGACAACGGGCACACATGCTTTTTATAATATCCCAGTTCTAAGAAATAAGAGAAAGTTATTACGTGCATAGACAGTGCATCTACAAGCGCTTCGATGGATACGTATTCGAAATTAGTAAGGGTGCGTAAAAAATAGAAGAAACTGTTTAAATTATTACCAATTTGTCTTGTTTTTCGTCGGTCACTTACATATCCGCGAACGTATATTGTATGTTTGTACCACGAAAGTGCAAAAACTTCGCATTATCAATTCTGAAGGTCCGTAAACTTGTGGGTTCGTGTATTCGCGCGAATGTGTCTGACAACCCTTAGGATCAGCTATCATCAATCCACCTAACCTTAACTATTTAACAAATTTAATTATCTCCAAATATAGTGATCTGATGACTCTAATTAGAAGAGGAATGGACAAGATTTTTTTTTAAGTTTTTGATGCTTTAGCGTAGCTTTCTAAAAGCGTTTATAAAAGTTTCTTGAGTTAAATTTAATTTTATTTAATTTGTTATTTTGTGTTACAGGAAGCTCGGCTGGAGATCGAGCTGAAGGAGGAGCGGCTGGCGGGGCTGGCGCGCGAGCTGGAGGAGCGCGGCGGCGGCGGCGACGAGGCGGCCGCGCTGCGCCGCGCGCGCGCCGAGCTCGAGCGCCGCGTGCGCGACCAGGAGGAGGAGCTCGACGACCTCGCCGGGCAGATACAGGTGAGCGACTGTTGTAATGTGCGCCAATGAGGGTAAAAGCGTGTGAATTCGCCGCTAGAGGCGCTAGTAGAGAGTGAGGTCTCTCTGTCACTTCTCACTTGTCTGAATGTCACTTGTCACTGTTTATTATATGGGTGGGCTTTGACAGCAGGACCTCACTCGCCAGTGGCGCCAACTGGTGAGCACAAAAACGGCTACCCTCATTGGCTTAGTTTGACGGGGGCGTATTGGCGCTTTGTGTGTCAAATGGTAGACTGTAGTGTAGTGGTTTGAATAGTCGGGATGTTGGGCCTGCAACGACCAGTCAAATGAATTTAAAACAATGAGAAATTTCGAGCATACATGCAGAAAGTACAGAGTTTTACAAATATTTTTTTAACTTGTGAAGACCCGTTTGCATTTAAAAAATTTATTTCTTATAAGTTTGAAAATAATTAGCTCTAATCGAATTGATTATACTTACATCTGAATGAAGTAGAATTGAAAGATGTTACCATGTTGATACTTTGCTTGACCAGTTGCTGGAGAGCTCGAAGCTGCGGCTGGAGATGCTGCTGGAGCAGCAGCGCAAGGAGGCGCGCTTGGAGGCGGCCGCGCGCGACGACGAGATGGAGGAGACCCGCGCCAACGCCGCCAAGAAACTCAAGAGTGAGTCACTGCTCTACTATACTGGACTGTTTCACGCTGGTTATCGGTGGCATAGTTAGGGAGAGGGGTGGGGAACTTGGGTTAAATACCTACCAGTTGTGGATTAATCTTCTGTGCTAATATTATTATTCGTTAATTTTTTAAATTTATTGTCTATAAAATCATAATAATATGTATAACCCTAAATCCCGCTCCAAATCAGAATCTAAGTACGGCCGTATATTTAACTATGGATGGTTGTATAGTCAAGCTTACCGCCAGCGCGGTTGACCCGCGCCGATGAATGTCACTACAAATGTACGTCATGTGACGTATGGCACGCGCGGTTCGTCGGCGCAGTTCTCTTTTCACTATAAAACGGTACAAGAGAGTTGTAGCTCGTGACCCGCGCGTCGGTCAACCGCGCTGGCGGTAAGCTTGACTATGCAATCACCCTATATATGTGTGTACCCTGTATATTTGAGGATAATTTTTTATCAGCTGGTTATTGAATGAACTGAAATTTTTCACGCACTACACCTCTATCTTTGTCTTTATCGCGTTCTTTGCTCAACACTTTGTACTGTCCCTCCTAATTTATTAACCTAAATTTCACCATGTTAGAGTGTAGAACAACCGCTATTCTAACCCATCATATCCCTCGTGCGATGACAGTGCTGGAGTCGCAGCTGGAGAGCGAGCACTCGGAGCGCAGCCTGCTGCTGCGCGAGCGGCACGAGCTGGAGCGGCGGCTGGCCGCGCTCGAGGAGACCGCGCGCCACGAGAGCCAGGAGCAGGCGCAGCTCGTTCAGCGGCTCAAGAGGTGAGTGTGCGCCCGATGGGGAGTGGTGGAGTTTGTGTTATATTACCCGTGGTTAAGGTTCTGTTTTGCTTGTGAGCGGAATTTACTTACGACGTTTTAAATTCGCGCTGACAATCTGAAATATGCAGGGGCGGAAGGCTGGTTTTTGTGTAATATGACAATTAGAATGAATTGCATGTCGAACGCGAATGCAGTATAGCTTTGAAGTTTTTTACCTACTTGTAAATAGACCAGTTTAAATCGGATTCGGACCTACTTGTCGAGTGAATTTTTTTAGATTTTCTATGCTTTACTTTGTAAAGAATGCAATGCAGTCCATATATAAACCGGTACGATCGCTCGTTGGCAGGGACCTGAAGCGATACCGTGCGCTGCTCCGCGACGCGCAGACCATGCTGGAGCAGAAGGAGAAGGAAGGCGGCGGGAAGGCGCAGATCCGGCAACTGAAGAATCAGGTAATTGTTACATCTTGGTATTCAATAGTATATTACGACCAGAGTTGGGCATTATTCGAATAAATTTTTGTCTGAATAATTATTCGAATAAAATTTTATTCGCATTAAAAATCGCCGGCGTTGCACTGGTGATTCCCCTGGTGTTGCTGGTGTCGATGGGCGACGATGACCACTCACCATCAGGTGGCTCGTATGCTCTTAAGTCTACCCTTCAGACTATATAAAAAAAAATATGTGCATCCGTAGAACGCGTTTTTTCTTATGCCATCATGATCAAGTAGATTGTCTGACAGGATGTTTGAAGAGAGAGTAACGATGAAAACAAATATTGTAAAGATATAATCACAACTGTAAATTCTTGACAATTATACGAATAAATACATATTTAATTTGAAAAATATTATTCTTTTGTTTTATTTTTATCTTTATTCGTATAACGAATTAAAAAAATTATTCGTCATTCGAATAATTTTCCTTTGAATAATGGAAATTATTTATTATTCGCGAATAATTTTAGAAAAAATAATTCATTCGTTATTCGTCATTCGAATAAATTTTGCCCAACTCTGATTACGACAAGGAGGGTGAACGTACAGTTCGGATACACGCTACCTACAGGCTACTTGCGGAAAAATTATTAATATTAGTTTAGTAAGTGCATTTCTAATTGCGAGTAGGAAAAAAATCTTCGTAACAGTTTCTAGCCACTACTTTCAAGACCAATCATAGTTACGATTTATTGATGCATTAGCGTAATTTGGTCGAAAATGTATATTCGGTGGGATTTTAAATTACGCGGTAAACGTTAACGTAAAACAAAAGACATATTACTTAACTTAGAGTAATTTAAAATTACCATAAACGATTACAATACTTTGCATCGGTCGTCAGGTGGAGGACCTAGAGCTAGCTCTCCGCGCGGCGACGAAGGCGCGCGCGGCGGCGGAGGCGGAGGCGGCGGAGGCGGGCGCGGCGCTGGAGGAGGCGGCGCGCGCGCGCAACGACGCCGCCGAGCGCGCACTCTCCGCCACGCGCGACGCCGCCGCCGCGCGCGCGCAGCTCGACGACGCCGAGGAGGAGGCCGCTGAGGTAAGGCCCTAGATTCAAATAATAAATGGAAATAAAACTAGGCATGGGGATTGACATGTTTTTTTGTCCAAATAAGTTTTATCAACACCATCTATGTGTCAAGTCGAAAGTCACTCGTGAGTTGTGATTGAACAAAATACAAATTGATACGTGGTTCAGTCTTTCGAGTTTTAGTATGAATACTGGCCCGGGCAGAAAGTGTAAAACATTTTAATAATCGTTCGATGTAGCAGAATCACATTTGAATATCAAAACTTTGCTATATTATTACCATTTCGAGAAAATATCAAAGTTATCTTAAGTTGTAATTTATATTAAAGAATTGTTTTGTTATAATCGCATTGTATTTCGTTATAATCGTATTGTAGTACTTTATAGTGCAGTAAAGGGTACAATTTTGCCATCACTACATAGTATAAAACAAAGTCGCTATTTTTGTCCGTCTGTTTGTTTGTTTGTCTGTATACTTAAATCTTTAAAATTACGCAACGGATTTTGATGCGGTTTTTTGTAATAGGTAGAGTGATTCAAGAGGAAGGTTTTTATGTATAATACATGCATATATTCCCACGAGAACGGGATCCACGCGGGTGAAACCGCGGGCGGGCTGCTAGTATTCTATACAATAACTCGACAATAATATCCACAGCTTCTGAAGAAGTATCGCAGCAGTACGTCAGCGCTGTGCGCAGCGCAAGCAGAGGCGCGCGAGGCGGGCGCGCGTGCCGAGGCCGCCTCGGAGGAGGCGCGGGCGGCGCGCGACCGCCTCGCTGAGCTCACGGCGCGCCTCGCCTCGGCCGAGGCGGGCCACTCGCACTCGCACCACGAGGCAGAGCGGAGGCTCGAGATGCGCAATAAGGTATTTGTGAAAGTTGAGTTACATCTGAGATTTTAGGATAACGTGAGATTATTTTGTAACTGATTTTTAACAATAATATTTACTGAATGCTCACGAGAAGTACATTCATGTCAACTCAGTTAAAAGGATTGTAGTCACGGTCAAATTGAATTAGCAATCATAACTCATATTTATGGCGTTTAAAGATCATCTACCACTCTAGCACGTACGAAACATTTTTCAATAGTGGTTCAAGGAGGTTCCATATTTCTTGTTCGTGACCGGTGTCTATGACTGCATTGCTTGAGCGTGCAATGTTTGGAGCTTTACATCTGTACTACTTTAAAATTTTTGGTTAACACCGGTGTACGTCCCCGTGCAATGTTTGGAGCATCATAAGTATTATCGTTTGATTGGTGATTAACACTGCTGTCCCCTCCACAGGAGCTGGAGTCGAGCCTGGAGCTGGAGGCGACGTCGCGCGCGCGGCTGGAGGGCCAGCTGGCGCGGCTGCGCGACGCGCACGAGCAGCTGGCCGCCGAGCTGGCAGCGGCGCGCGCGCGCGACCAGGCCGCCGCCGACGAGCAGCGCAAGCTCGCAAGACAGCTCAGGTAACCATAGTCGTTGGATTGGAGCTGTTGGAGCTGTGCGTTTCGTCTGTTGGGTCGAGTGGGTACATAGGAGTCAAGTGTAACGCTTGGCAGTTAGGTCGTGACCGTGAGGCAGTACAATGTAGTTGCTGCTGTACTGTTGGAATGCTGCTACTTCAACAGTTAGGTCCGCGTTGGGTACACGAAGCAGTACAATACAGTTGTTCGTGTGTGTTAGAATAGGGGATTGAAAAGTAATCGTAAAATCAAAGATATAGTTAGAAAAATATTTATTAATTAAATCAAAACGTAAGGTTACCTCACAAATTACGTCACGCATCCTAAAATAACATATTGGATCATATACACGGCACTTTAAATTATCTATTAGTAAATTAAAATGATAATTAATTTATATGAATATGACCATTATGGATCTTTATTTTTTTTTATTATCTGATCCCCTATTGAACAAACTGCATTTGTGAAATTTTTTATATTTTACGTGTGTATATTAACGTTTTCGGCGACACAACACAGTTCACTGTGCACCAACTTACCTGACCAACATGTCTTATATCCCAACAGGGAACTGAAAGAGGAGAACTCCGGTCTGCACACGCGGCTGGGCGAGGCGGCACGCGCGCGCGCGGCGGCGGAGGCGGCGGCGGCGGCGGCGGCGGCCGAGGCGGCGGCGGCGCGCGACGAGGCGCGGCTGGCGGCGCGCCGCGCGGCTGCCTTGCAGGAGGCCATCGCCGGCGACCTCTCCAGCCCCGGCGACTCGCGCGACACTGATAGGTAACGCCAGGCATAGAGGTCAAACCACGAATCACACGCTAATGCTTAAATAGTGGTTCAATATTTGAAGCTTTAAATCTACGAGTACGACTCCGCATCGTGCGTTTACGTTACCTTCCGCTGCTTTAATTTTCTAAATATATTAAAATTTAAAAATTGTAATTAATTTGATGGACTCTGTTTGTTGCAGTGAGAACGACAGCTACAGCTCGGACGAGTCGATCGGCACGTTCCTGGCCAACCACAAGCTGAGCCCCTCCGCGCCCTCGCGCAGCAGCGGACAGCTCGACTCGCAGAAGTAAGTGAGATACTTATGTCCAAATCATACTGTGAGAAACAAAACGGAAGTATTTTCTTTTTTCTTCTTTCATGCAACAATGCCAAACTATAACGAACATGAATCTTGTCAATAGAAAGTCAAGAATTCGGTATGGAAATATTTTGTCTTTTGTTACTCATTTGCAGAAGGTAGATTACAGTAGTAAACGAATAAACACAAATTTAACACTCCAACGAATGTGTTTCCAGATCCCAAAGCCCCGAAGGCCGACAGAGCCGCTCCAGCGCGTCGTCTTCGAAGCCGCTGTCGCCGACCAAGGAGTCGTTCGCATAACAGCAGCCGCCTGCCGCGGGCTACCTCACGAGCGCCCTGCCCATACTGTGCGCCGTGTTCTGCGCGCGGCAGCGCGACAACACCGTTCATCAGGTCATTGATTGAACGTTGCGTTTGCGGCCGACTGCCAATGTCGCTTACTAAGCTAGCAATGTATAACGTTATGTTTTGTTTTTCAACTATAGAAATTCGCCTGATTGATTGCGATGTAGAATGTGTACGATGAACAATTTTTCAAGTCAATATGTAATAATCGCGAACAAAGTGTGTATTTTTTTCTTAAAGAGTGAGTTAACATTGACAGTCGGTCAGTAACAAGTTATGATTATTAATATTATTGTAGCGGTTCGTTCTAGTGTGTTGAAGGCCTAATGTATGCCTGTTCACAATTTTAAACTCCTCAAAGATTATAGGGTAATAAGTCTGTATGGTATTGATTTTACAATGTAGTTAAAGCCATTTTTACATTTAAGATTTATGTAACTTTCGATTGAACCTCTTGTAAAATTGTTCATGATGAAGAATGAAGTCGAATTGCTGTTAGGATTTTTGTGAGAGGTGCAGTGGAAAGTAGTTTAATACGACATGATATTGGAATCGAGTTTACTTCCATTTAGACTAACCTATACGCATCGGTCACGAAACAATAATTACTGGCTCACGTAGTGATATCTTTGATATTGTACTCTGCTCAATAATCTTTACACGTTTAACGAAGTATTAGAATTTGAGATGCTTTTACAACATTTTTGATATAAAATTGTAATCATAGAACGTTATCGCGGCTTGGAACTGATGTTTTTATGATGGGGCTAGTGAAATTTATCACATACGATGCATTGAAGTGTGTGAAAGTTGTATGCATTCCAAATAAAATGAATTACACACGGTACTCACTCAACTTGATCGGTTGCGAGGCCACTAGCACCGACATTACAAGGCAATGACTTATTTATTTAGCTTAGATTTCTTTAAAGAGATATAACTATCGTTCACGAGAGCGTAGAGTAATGTACTATACTTTCTAAGTGATCTTTACGACAAAGTTCGATCTTCACTATGTACCTACCGAGTGTTTATATCGATACCGAGTGTCGACATGAGCACGACCTTATTTATACTGATTTAAGGTTTACATTTGTATGCAACACTGTTTAACGTCATTGTTGTACGTTCTCTTCGGACTTTAGGAACATTGTGCAGTACTTCAGCCAGTCAGTATTTAGACGAAATGTAGGTGGGATGACTAGCAAAGTGTAACATTAGATTGATTGTTATTTAGTTAGCTAACTATTGTAAATAACTTAGATTGCATATTATACATTTTTTTATTATTATTTAATTTGTAATATTTTGTGTGATCAGACTGTTATAATATGATTTATTTGTTACAAGTGAGTTGTTGCTTTATCATAGATGATCGAACATATCTGTTAGGTGATAGATTTCTTTTTATCAACTACCCTCATTGACTGGTTATTATTATATCGTTAATTGGTTCTCGTAAAGATTAGGGTTTTTTACAAAGAAAAAACTGAGAACTTTAGAATTCGCTCCCTAGCTAATATTTATTTATAATTTGTGTCAAAAACAAATCCTTATGATAATCTTGGTAGTGTCATTAAATTAGCTAATCTGTAATAATATTTAAACAATTATATTTATCGTAAAAATGTCATGTGTCTATGTAACCCATTTTCTAAATTCTCATTGTATGTGTACCTATTTAGCTATGTGTCTGTAACCACGAGTATAAAATTATCTATGTGTAATGTATGATAATGTGATGAAATGTTACGTCGTTCAATATTGGTTGAAAATGAAATTATTTAATAAAGTAACCAACATAGAAATGGTCGTCTTTGTTTTAATCCCATATGTTACACATTTTATTACGCCTCTATTTCTAAGTTTAACTCAATTTTACTGCCTAACAATGATATAAACGACATTTCATACTTACATTTTTTTTCTATTAAAAAATATCTTGTATTTATAAATTACTCTAGTCAAGCAATATGTTACCTAATTTCACGAAAAAGCATTAGTATATACAAGATAGCATTCTAATCCATACTAATATTATAAATGCGAAAGTCTGTCTGTCTGTCTGTGACGTTTTCACGGCTAAACCACTGGTCCGATTTGGATGAAATTCGGAATGAAAATAGTTGAAACCCAGAGTCACACAAAGGCAACTTCTTTTTTCAAAAATCAACCCCTAAAGGCTTTAAATAGGGGATGAAAGTTTGTATGAAAAATCTACACCGCATGAAAGATTTAAATGAATTATTTTTCCAGGAAGATAGTTGATGACGTACCCCCTCCCCCACTTCTCCGGTTCGCGATATAAACCAATTCCACGCGGGCGAAACCGCGGGCAAAAGCTAGTACATTATATTATTAAATAGGGTACATGACCCGTCCGGGGTGGAGGGGGTGTTCAAAAATTCCACGCTTGGTCACGCATTTCGTTTTCGCCACCAACCTCGTCTGTGTTCGTCACATACCCAAAATCTTCAGAGAAATCATGCGCTTTTTCGAGCTACATTCAAAATTGGCGCAGTAGTGGAGTGCCGTAAGCTTTAAACCTCGGAATCCAGGGACTATGAATGAATCTTCATAAAAACTGTTGGACTGTGTTTCAAAATGCACACATAGAAAAGTGAAAAAAAAATATTTTACCGATCTTTTTTTATTTATTTTTATCTTTGTTGGTAAGATTGTGACCCCATAACTTCGTGTTGGGTAAACCGATTTTGATGATTCTTTATTTTCTTGAAAGCTGACTAGTAGTTTTTGAATTATCCTTAATAATGTGTATTTATGTTTGTTACCTCATAACTTTCTACTGGGTATTCCGATTAAGATATGAGATAAGATTTTTCTACCTTTGTTGGTATGTTTGTTACCCCATAACTTCGTGTTGGGTAAACCGATTTTGATGATTCTTTATTTCTTTGAAAGCTGGTGCTTTGGGTGTGGTCCCATACAGATTTGAACGACATCTAATGAGTAATTTTGAATTTACTTGAATAATGTGTAAGGATGTTTAGTAGTGTGTATTTATGGTTTTTTCTTAATAACTTTTTATTGAGTATTCAGATTTTTATGATTCTCTTTTTACTTGAAAACTGGTATTTGCATTGTAGTCTCATATAAGTTTGAGCGGCATCTGACCAATAGTTTTTGAATTATCCTTAATAATTTTTATGTTTATATGTTACCTCATATCTTACTACTTAGAGTTCTAATTTTGATCATTCTTCTTTTAATCGAAAGCTGGGGCTTTAGATTAGGTCCCGTAAAAATTTGAGTTCCGTCAGAATAGTAGTTTTTAAGATTCTTATGATATGGAGATAGAAATAGGTAGTAAGGGAAAATATCGAAGACGATAATAACGATTATATAATAACGATTCGTAGTTATTTTCTCTGAAACTATACTTTTTGTTACTTTATGTTACAAATATAATTATTAAAAAGAATTACAAAACTTTTTTTTATTAGACACCCTAAAACTCAAAATAGTTTAGGTATATCTGCAATTATCCAATAGCTTCAACTTAAGAATGCCGAAGTAATGTGAGACAACTGCAGTATTTTAATGACAATCATAATTATATTTATTGTTTTGATGAAATTGGTTATTTATGATCAATAACAATAAAAATCAATCATTAAATTAATAAAATAGTTAAAGAATAAATAATTATCGGGTCCCAAGTAGAAACGAATATATGGCAGTTGACTCAATTTGCTTGTTTTCTTGATCGAAGTAGAAAGAGACATCTAGCGTATTTTTAAAAATAAAAGAATTATTGGTAATTTACCTATACCAAATAATCTATACTAATATTATAAAGCTGAAGAGTTTGTTTGTTTGTTTGTTTGGTTGAACGCGCTAATCTCAGGAACTACTGGTTCGAATTGAAATTCTTTTTTTGTGTTGAATAGACCTTTTATCGAGGAAGGCTTTAGGCTATATAACATCACGCTGCAACAATTAGGAGCGAAGAAATAGTGGAAAATGTAAAAAAAAAACGGGGAAAATTATTCATTCTCGAGGGCTTTCGTTGCATGCGTTGCGAAAACGATTCAAGATACCAAAAATATATGTATGAAAGAATTATTCCTCTTGAAATGATCTAAAAAAATGTCCACGACAGTATATGTCTATCTTTTAAGATTAACACACTAGAACCGTTTTTATGGTAATCAAATTTGGTCGAACCCACTGCCATACCAAACTTGCCGCGTTTCCAAGTTTAATCTGAATTAATCTTGCTGTGATCCTTTGCTACTTTGCTATTATTTTGTCGTAAGCTTTATTTGTAAGTTTAATTTAATTTAACCTCAATTAATTTTGGTGATAGTTTATTATCTTCCCGAAATTCCTACGGGAGCGGGACCTACGCGGTTGATACTTACGGGTCCCGAAGCGAAGCGAGGGCGGTTCGCTAGTAGTTAATATTGTAATAATTAACTATTCCAAAATTGATGAAGATATCTTTGTAATTGTAGAAGTTATACAATTTTTGCACTAAAAACGCTCTCTTGAAAACTAACGTTTTTGTAGATGACCGTTTGTTTTTTGCTGCCGTCGATTAAGGGTTCCGTACCATCCTACTAATATTATAAATGCGAAAGTTTGTAAGGATGTATGTGTGTGTGTGTGTGTGTGTGTGTGTGTGTTTGTTGCTCTTTCACGCAAAAACTACTGAACGGATTTTCATGAAACTTTGCAGTAATATAGCTTAGACATCGGAATAACATAATTTGTTAAAATTTATAGAGATTTTTGAAGGGACTGGTTTCCCGAAGCGAAGCGAGGGCGGATTTACTAGTTATGTATAAAAACGCCAAAAAAAATCTGGTCTGTTGTATGAAAGCCTCACTTAAATATTTAATTGTTTAATTGTAGCCACATATTACGCACAACGCCATCTCTTGGACCGAAAGGTAACTAAACTATCGCTGATTCGTCGAAAGTATGGGCTCCCACTTAAATATTTATTTTATTCTGTTTTTAGTAATTGTTGTAGCGGCAACAGAAATACATCATCAGCTGTGAAAATTTCAACAATGTGATTGTGAACTATGTGATGTTCATGAGATGATACAGCCTGGTGACAGACGGACGGACGGACGGACAGACGGACGGACAGCGAAGTCTTAGTAATAGGGTCCCGTTTTACCCTTTGGGTACGGAACCCTGATAAAGCAATAAATTTTGGAACCGAATAAAAGAACCGAAACTCAAATTTTTGTTTTCATCAAACCCATATGTGGGGTATCTATGGATAGGTCTTAAAAAACTGCTATTAAGGTTTCTAATATCCTTTTTGGCGTTTCGTTTTTTGATTTTTTGGCGTTTTTATACATACCCGGTACGGAACCCGTCGTGCGCGAGTCCGACTCGCACTTGGCCGGTTTTTACTCATAAGTCTGTCAGACGAGCACTACTGTCCCTCGATACCAAGAAGTCGAGTGAAACAGATGGTGTTTCCGCAGTGGTGCTTAAGACGTGTGCTCCCAAGTTTACTCCCGTTTCAAAGCGCCTATTTTCGCTATCCTACACCACTGGAATAGAACCGTCTTCATGAAAAGTAGCCCTAGTTCATCCTATCCCTGAAAAGGGCGATCTTAGTGACCCGGCTAATTACAGGCCTATAGCGATAACTTCCCTGCATCCTAAGGTTATGGAGCGTATTATAAATGTACAGCCCCTAGGATATCTGGAGGATCGCCAGCTGATCAGTAACCGGCAGTACGTGTTTCTTCACGGACGTTCAGCTGGCGATCTTTTAGCATATCATACTCATCGATGGGCTCAGGCCCTTGATAGCAACGAAGAAGCATTGGTGATCATCCTGGATATCGCTTAGGTCTTCGACCGGGTCTTGCAGGGCTCTTCTCGCGAAGCATCCATCTTCGGTCTCCCTGAGAGGTCATGCAATTGGGTAGCCAGATTTGTATCTGAGCGACATTAAAGGCCGTACTTGACAGTTGTTGCTCAGATATGGAACCTATAAACGCTGGTGTTCCCCAAGGGTCTGTGCTGTCTCCTGCTCTGTTCATTCTGCATATTAATGATATGCTGGTCGGTATTCATTGCTATGAAGATGACAAAACGGGAGGAAACTTGTGTCTGAAGTTGAGAACTCTGTGGAGAAAGTCTCAGAATGGGGACGACTCAATTTTGTTGAGTTCAACCCCGAGAAGACACTTTTCGCTTAGAAAACCCCATTTGTCATGGCACCTCCATTCCAGGGTACCGCGCACACTGTTAGTAAATGTGTCAGTGTGTCGATGTCATCTGGAAGCGAAGGCCAAATTGACCTCCGAAATGCTTGGCGTCATGAACCGGGCGAAGCTCGATGTAGGTATCATTCTCATCCCTTGGATTCGTGACGAACAAGGACGCTCCGATTTTCACGATCATTTGTAAGGAAACAACTTTCCAAGGAAAACAAGGAACTTTCCTTAGCATGTAAATTAGATTTTGTTAAGTAAGTGGTCAATTAATTAACGGCGACCAATTACTCCTCAGTTTACCATATAAAAAGTAAAAAAAAAACTAACTTGTCATTGCAACCGGTATTTTGCCACCATTATTGCGATTTGAAATTAGGTAGGTATATATCACTACATAGTATAAAACAAAGTCACTATTTTTGTCCGTCTGTTTGTTTGTTTGTCTGTTTGTCTGTTTGTCTGTATGCTTAAATCTTTAAAATTACGCAACGGATTTTGATGCGGTTTTTTGTAATAGGTAGAGTGATTCAAGAGGAAGGTTTTTATGTATAATACATGCATATATTCCCACGAGAACGGGATCCACGCGGGTGAAACCGCGGGCGGTCCGCTAGTTATAATAAAATTATAGTAGGGCCATTTTAATAGGCCACATTTGACAGTTCGTCAAAATTTTACAAAGTAACCTTGTAAGGGAGGCACTCCATATTATTTAATATTCCCTGCTAGATATAGTTAAAATTTTTACACTTTTAAGTAAAGAACTGACGTCGTTACAAAGTTTTTTTTTTTTTTTTTTTTATAGCCTGAAGGGCTGACGTAAAAGCAGACGAGCCACCTGATGGTAAGTGGTCATCGTCGCCTATAGACACGAGCAACAGCAGGGGAGTTACCAGTGCAACGCCGGCCCTGAAGGAGAACTCTTTTTACACCTTTCTTGAAGAACCCCATGTCATAGCGCTCCGGGAATACCTCAGAAGGAAGCTCATTCCACATCCTGCACGTTCGCGGCAAAAACGATCGTGAAAAACGGACCGTAGTCGTTCGCCACGAATCCAAGCGATGTGGATGAAACTTCAATCTTCGGCGAGTGGTGTGATGATGGAAGGGTGAAGTTGGCACCAAATCGAACAATTCTTCGGAGCACTCACCGTTGTAAAGCCGATAGAACACGCAGAGGCAACCTATGTCTCTCCTCAGACTTAGGTGTTCTAACCTGTTAGTGACTCGTGGTTCGTTGACAATTCGAACTGCGCGCTTTTGTACGGCGTCAAATGGACTAAGCTGGTATTGTGGCGCCCCTGCCCAGAGATGAGAGCAGTACTCCATGTGAGGCCTGACCTGTGCTTTGTAAAGCATCAGTAGGTCCCTCGCAGTGAAGTACTGCTTCGCCCGGTTTAGGACACCAAGCTTTTTGGAGGCCAATTTGGCCTTAGCTTCCAGATGACTCCGATACTGCACGTCGCTCGAAATGTCAACGCCCAGAATCCCAACACTTTTACCAACGGTGAGCGCGGTACCCTGGAATTGAGGCGCTATGACAAATGGGGTTTTCTTAGCGGAAAACGCGCAAACTTGTGTCTTCGTGGGGTTGAACTCGACTAAATTAAGTCGACCCCATTCCGAGACTTGCTCCAGAGAGTTCTCGACTTCAGACACAAGTTTGATTCTGCTATCCTCCACTTGTGACCGAGAGGCATTTGCAGGGCTAATTATTTTGCTAATTAATAACAGAATTAATTTTCTTACATTTTAGGCCAAAAATATGTAATCATTAATTTAAATATATAACGTCTGGCTCAAAAGCCAGTATCCAGAAACGTTAAATGTTACAAAAAAGTCATGATTTCATTTCGCGCCATTATGAGACGCATTATTTTTGTCGTTTTTTTAGTCATTGTTTGAACTGTGTGGTCATTAAAATAGTTTTTATAACAATCACATTCAATTTACAGATGTTTGAAGTCCTTATCGATTAATTTAATTAATCGATGTTTTTCAGCAGGTTACCCTCACTATAAAGCAAAGACAAACAGTTGTCAAATGTGGCCTAATGGTAGGGTATGTGGTAGGGCCATTTTATTTTATTTCATTTCATTCATTTCATTTCATCTTATTTACCACAGAAAATAGAAACGTATTTTCTGTGGTAACATGGTGGTAACACCGGCACCCAAACTGTCACAGTTAACAAAATGACATACCGATCGACGAATGACATAGGCTGCGTTCCGTAACTCGACCAAAACGCCCAAAACGTTCAAATTTGTATGAAAAAGTGTCATTTTGGGCGTTTTGGTCGAGTTACGGAACGCGGGCATAGAGATAGGAATAATGACGAATGACACATTTACGCCCCCTCCTCCGTGAAGTTTCTGTCAGACACAGTATTTCAATATTTTTTATTAAATTTATCTCTTGTTTAGTAAAAAAGTGCTGTAATTCGTAAAAAATCCTAATCGTTATTGTATTTTACATGATCTGAACCAGTATAGATTTCTTAGTATCCGTTGTTTTAAGGTATTTGCAAAAGTTACAATTTTGTTGTACTGATCGATTTTTACGAGGATTTTTTTTTTTTTTTTTTTTATAGCCTAAGCAGGCAAACGAGCAAACGGGTCACCTGATGGTAAGTGATCACCGTCGCCCATGGACATTGGCAACACCAGGGGCGCGACCAACGCGTTGCCGGCCTCGAAGGAAGCGACAGACCCGCTTCTTGAAGGACCCCATGTCATAGCACTGTGGGAATACTGAGGGATGAAGTTCGTTCCACAGTTTACACGTACGCGGCAGAAAATGTCGTGAAAAGCGAACTGTGGACGAACGCCAGGTATCCAGGATGTAGCCCTCTCACAATTTAATGAAAATATGTATTCCGTAGATCAATTTAAATCGTCAAAATGACGGACTCAAAATATTTCACGACTACTAAGAAAGGGGAAATCTTCGAGTTGAAGTCGGAACTAAACAGCGATAAAAAAGAGAAGAAGAAAGAAGCAGTCAAAAAGGTACGATCATCTGGCTTTTGATCATTTGCTAGTTTATAGTACAATAATTTTCAATGATTCAATATTCAAATATACCCACAATTTACAAATCCAACTGTTTAGATGTCTTTGCAAATTGCTATAACTTAACACAATTTTAACTGCATCCCACTCCTATTTAATAAATAATTATGAAATTTTCACAACTAAATTTGATATTAAGTCTTCATATCTCTTTATTTAGGTGATTGCATCTATGACTGTTGGCAAAGATGTGTCAGCGCTGTTCCCAGATGTCGTCAACTGCATGCAGACGGACAACCTGGAACTTAAGAAGCTAGTTTACCTTTACCTCATGAACTATGCTAAAACACAACCAGACATGGCCATTATGGCCGTTAATACTTTTGTCAAGGTATGTACTATTTTCATATATTTAAACATTTACTCACACAATCTAGCAATTGCACCATTTCTGGCACTTATGACAGCTGCAGATCAAATACACAATGTCATGATAGTCATACGACTATCATCATTATTTATAAAAAAGAGATGAGCTGTTGTATGACATATTTTGTATAACTTGTTTTGTAATCCTACTTGACATCTTCTATTTAAATGCAATTTTGTTTCAAGAAGTATATTTACATGAATGATTTCCAACAATTTTGTCATATTGAGAGGAACTGAGGAAAATTTAATAGCAGACGTTACACAATCTTCTAGACTAATTTAATCCTTCCTCAATATAGGTCACAGTTATTGGCATTACAATTGACACAATTTACTGATTAACACCCCTAAATCAAACCATGCATTGATTGGCAGAAAATGCTTTTAAAGCATCAAGTAGGCCTTTTTGCATCCTGTATTTTTGTAAGGTATACTAAATTTTAAATTACCAAAATCCATATCATACTCTCATTGTAAAAAATATTGAATTGTTCAGAATAAGCAAATGCATTATGATTAACGTCAAGATCGTCATTAATTGTATTGTGTTTTATGACAGTGCAGCCGTCATAAGTGCCATTTGGGTGCCGTTATTATATCGGTAACCAATTAGAGTGTTGAAGTCCTTTTACATTTAGGTTGGTTTTTGCTTTTGCATGATGATTAATAATGAACTTTTTTGAAAATTGAAATGGCAGGATTATTCACCAAAACTATAATATTGTGATATTGTCAGAACACCTGTGTTAACAATGTTTACACTAGCCTTTCCCTTCCAGAGATTTATAGGTAATGGTGTGATATTAACAAATGACATAGTTCAAATGCAATTAACTTGAATAGCATGGAATCTTTAAAGAAAAGTTTGTCTTTATAATAATAATTTGACTTTTGAAAAATTTATCCAAAGATGTAGTTTAGCTATCTGTGTGTGTGTGACTTGTCTTTTTTATCGTTTTTAATGTCTTCTGTACCGTATTATGATGGGTGGAAGGATCTACCAACATACCAGCTTGTTAAGGTAATCAAATGATCCAAAAAACCACTCTTCTCATCACTCTGTAGATTTACACATTAATTATGTTTCTAACAGTACATTATTGGATTGCGAAGGTATCAGCACAACCTTCTACTCAACATGTAGTTCTACCTCCGAACATAGCATGGATTTTTTCAAATTATTTTTTATAATATTGCATGTCTATGTCAACTCATCACTAGCACACAGATGTGTAAATCTACATAATCTCAGTTTTAATTACCAAGTAATACAGAAATTCGCTAAAGTGTGAAAATAATAATTAATTAAATATAATCCATGCCTCATTATACTATCCAAAATAGAAGCACATCGGCTAATTTTATTCCTATATACATCATTATGTAGAGATTTGTCGGTTTGCAGTATTAACCTTTTTAAATATTTTATGTTCTTTAAGTATCTCAATGTCCTTTGATCTGACATGATCCAAAAAAAATTGTTAAGTAATTAAAATCGGTTTTTAATTAACAATTCGCCATAAATACAATAAACAATAAACTTTTGAAAATTGGAACTTTGATTGAAATTGAATCGGCAGGTCGCTACCGCCTGCGCTTAATAGTCAGTTCGCTTCAGTTGATTGACGTGTTGCTTTCTTTTTTCCCCTTTACACAATACAACAACATACAACGTTGACACGCCGGCAGGATTGCGAAGACTCGAACCCGTTGATACGGGCGCTGGCTGTCAGGACTATGGGATGCATACGGGTGGACAAGATCACTGAGTATCTGTGCGAACCGCTACGCAAGTGCTTGAAGGACGAGGATCCGTATGTGAGGAAAACTGCCGCAGTGTGTGTGGCCAAGCTGTATGATATATCGTCCAGCATGGTGGAAGATCAGGTGAGGATTATTACATTTGGAAATATGTTAGCTATTTTATATGAGAAAAACTGACACCACATAACAAATTATTGATGTAACAGACTGATGGAAGACATCTGATTATATACCTAAATGAGTATATACCTAAATGTTTTGCCGATAAATCAACTAGTAGTAGTATCCACAAGTCATGGTGAACATTTACCACCAGTAGTGGTGGTGGACGCGATCCGTTTGTTGGTTACAAAAAAATATTTTCTTAAATAAAATCAAAGTTCCGTCAAGGCTTCACATAAAAGGAGCAAAAAAAGTATTCCAAATCTCGGGTTAATGAGGTTTAGCAGGACTGAATTTTTGACCTCTTAACCTATTAAAGATAACTTTTAAATGGCAAGTAAATTTTCAGCAAATATATGCCTTATATTCTTGGCCTGAAGATTAATATTGCATAGTATGTTAATTCGTCGCATAGCGTGCCAAGTGCTCTCCCACAATGAAAAGCACTGAGTCAGCTTAGTGTACGAAATGCCATTCTTTCCTACGTCGTTAATCTTTTTGGCACAACAACCTTGGTTGCTTTCAGTTCAGTATTACAGTTTTATGGAATGTTTTTCGTATTATGAAACGTTTATGGTAAATCGGATGTTGAATCCTTCTATTGGATGAACGTACTAACGACAATTTTCAATTTTCGAGGCCGGCAACGCGTTGGTGGCGCCCCTGGTGTTGCCAATGTCCATGGGCGACGGTGATCACTTACCATCAGGTGACCCGTCTGCTCGTTTGCCTGCTTAGGCTATAAAAAAAAAAAATTCATAAAATATGTCATGGCTAAACTATCAAAACACTATGAATCTATACTTATAATAAATCTGTAGAGAGGTCAATTCTGTACATTAAATATATTTCCAAAATAACTATCAGGGGGTGATTAGGGATCGATACTGATGCCAAAAATGCAATCAGTAAAATTTTTGTCTGTCTGTCTGTCTGTCTGTCTGATGTATAACCGTTATAGAAACAAAAACTACTCGACGGATTTTAACGAAACTTGGTACAATTATTTTTCATACTCCCGCGCTGGTTATAGTATACTTTTCATCACGTTACAATCAATAGGAGCAGAGCAGTGAAGGGAAATGTTGGGGAAACGGGAGAAGTTACTCCATTTTTTAAGCTTCCGTCGCGTGTGCAACCTTAATGGTTAAAGCTACACAGAAATCATGTATGACGGAAATGTTCTCCTTAAAATTATATAATAGTACATTATGATATAAGTGCGCGAAGTTGGTCATTACAGTCGAGGCGGTATTGCACAGCCCGAGCCACTAGGCGAGGGCTGTAATAGAGCCAAGACTGTAGTGAACAAAGCGCACGCGTATCATACGACGTTTTTCAACACACTTGCGAGGAAAAAAACAATTAGGTATCGACATTTTTCAGTCACAAATCAGCAAATTATAAACGAACAAATGTTTGCACAAAATGGCGCCGGGGTTTATTTTATTTTTTCGCGCGCCGTATCTTTGGTTGAATAACTATGCGCGCGCAGGTTAAGTCCAGAGGCACCGAACACCGCCATTCAGCCACAATATATTAAACTAAATAATTATGTATTAAATTTCTAATAGGAATTTACGGTAATTAATGATTTAAAATATTGTATTTTTTAAATGCTTTAATAGATAATTAGATGAAGTATAATCTTATCTTATCAGATTTTGACTAAGTACAACAAGTTTATTTATTTACAAAATAATAAATCTTTTGGTAACAACCTCTTTACGGATATTAAAAAAAAAGTGGAATAAGAAAAACACTAGTGCGGCAATGAAAAGTAAAACGCACTACTGTGTAATAAACCGCATTCCGGGCGTAAGACTAAAGAAAAAATAGCAACTTTACGAGCAAGTGTGTTGAAAAAAATATTCCACGACAGCATATGTCTATCTTTTATGGTTGACTCACAATAACACGTGTAACTCCCGATAGCTTAGCAGTTCGAAGCTTTCTGAAGTATACCTATATTTTATCTACTCTTACGTTTATGACACTTAAAGTGGGTGAAATAAAGGGGTGAAGTTTAAACGAAATTCACGCGGGCGAAGCCGCTGGCAAAAGCTAGTATTTAAATAAAAATAATTAATTACTCTTTTACATGCTTGCAAAACAAATAATATTTTTGGTAAAAATGATTTTACACAGTTCAATATTGTTGTGAATTTATTTAAAAAGATATATAAGAGTTTATGGGCTGGTTTCCCAGGGCTTCTTGGATCAGCTGAAGGACCTGTTGAGCGACTCCAACCCCATGGTGGTGGCCAACGCCGTGGCCGCCCTGTCCGAGATCAACGAGGCCAGCGTCTCGGGTCATCCGCTAGTTGGTGAGTTGACAATGAACTATAGACAACAGTTAATTACTGCTTAAGTTTAAAGAAAGAAATTTCTAAGGAGGCAAGGAACAATCGCCTTTGACTGACGATATTTTAAAAATATAGAATAAATTTTAATTTGGTTCAAACTTACGGGGTGTCCTACGTGAGCGACGAATACGACGCGCGACGCTACGCAACACGACATGATCCTACACGCGACAATGACAACGTCGCGCGTTGTCGGCGTTGTCGCAGACTGTCACATAGGACGCAAGTAGGGATACCGTTGATTAGATCGCTTACGTCAAAATCGCAACGTCGCGTCGCGTCGTTTTCGTCGCTCACGTAGGACACCGTCTTAGACTTTATTACGGCGCATATTGGTTCATTTTTGCTACGTATGATAAGTTAACGACTTAAGTGTTGTAGATAAAAGTTCATCCCAATATTCCCAATGTAGCGATATTGGAGTCACGCCATGTAGTAATAATTTCATAGTCTTTAATGCATGTAAACATAAATACTGACATATCTACACCCCGGTCGGCAGAGATGAACGCGCCAACAATAAACAAGCTGCTGACGGCGCTGAACGAGTGCACGGAGTGGGGGCAGGTGTTCATCCTGGACGCGCTGTCCAACTACTCGCCGCGGGACGCGCGCGAGGCGCACTCCATCTGCGAGCGGATCACGCCGCGCCTCGCGCACGCGAACGCCGCCGTCGTGCTGTCCGCTGTTAAGGTGGGTGGTGGCGGGGTTGTCGACGATAATGTGATAGTTGATGTTATGGAAGGGTGCGTTCTAGAAGTGCTCAGTAAAAATTACTCTTTCAATTAAAATGAAAGTGGAACGCACCCAAATATCAAATAGTACTTGAATAATAATAAGTAACAGTAATAGAATAATAAAAAAATAAGGTAGCTTACATAATAAAAATGCCCATTTGATACAGGAGTAAAGTAAACCAGAAATAGTAGTTCAGTAAAGTCAGAAGTCAAGGTGTGGCCAAAAATTCACTATTTGAACTGATTTTGAACATGCTGGCAAGTGAAACAATTCCCCCATCCTCTCAGAGTCAAAATTTGAAAATCCATAGCTCAATGAAAACACACGCCTCACCATCACCCGCAGGTGCTAATGAAACTGATGGAGATGCTGTCGGGCGAGCCGGAGGTGGTGGGCACGCTGTCGCGCAAGCTGGCGCCGCCGCTCGTCACGCTGCTGTCGGCCGAGCCCGAGGTGCAGTACGTGGCGCTAAGGAACATCAACCTCGTCGTGCAGAAACGGCCCGATATACTCAAGCATGAGATGAAGGTACAATCAACGCGGAGTATGTTTTAGTTTAAGCCAGATTTCACTGGCGCAAGGGACAAACAAGCTTAAAATACCCGTAGGAAATGCACAGAAAATTAAATGCGGCGTTACCTACTTTCTTTATTTAACTACAAGATAACTAGAGGTAATTTCAATGATTAGAATTAAATGGTTATGAGGTTGCTAAATTCATTTATTGTGATTTTATGCATTACATGTGGTGGATCTAGTGGTTTGGTGTTTCCGACATTTATTTATTTTGTATAGTAAATTAAATATCAAACAAATAGCACCAAAACTGACCTCTACTTAAACGAAAACGACATCGATTGGCCTCTAAGAGCAGCTCTCAAACAGTTTGATACCCCACCTTTCAAGCTTCAATGACGTCAATATCCTCCAATCAGCTGACCGTCCCCATATAACCGCAGGTGTTCTTCGTGAAGTACAACGACCCGATCTACGTGAAGCTGGAGAAGCTGGACATCATGATCCGGCTGGCGTCGCAGGCGAACATCGCGCAGGTGCTGGGCGAGCTCAAGGAGTACGCCACCGAGGTGGACGTCGACTTCGTGCGCAAGGCCGTGCGCGCTATCGGCCGGTGCGCTATCAAGGTTGGTTATTATATACGTTCACATGTTTCAATTTTTACTGAAGGAAAAACAAGAGTTACAATAATAAGGGTGCGGTTCCACTGAGGCGGAGCGGAGCGGAGCAGTGCGCGATTCACCAATCACATGGCTTGAAATCCGCACGAGGCGCAATGAACTGGGATTTCAAGCCATGTGATTGGTGAATCGCGCACTGCTCCGCTCCGCTCCGCCTCAGTGGAACCGCACCCTAAGAGGAGGTTATCAATTCGACTGTATTTTTTTATGTGTGCTCATAACATTGTACTGAGTCAACCGATTTTGATAATTTTTATATATTCAAAAGGTAGTGCTTGTCGTCTGGTTACATAGGGACGAGGAGTTTTTGAGTTATCAGTGCTTGTCGGTATAGGTGTCGGTTATTTTGTAATTTTTGTCCAAAACTTGTAAAATGTTTGTAAAAAGTTAACGAGTCACCAGACGGTCAGATGTCACAATAGCTAATGGACTTTAGTAACACCAGGACTTCATCAATGAGGGTAACCGCGTGTGAATTTTCCGCTAGAGGCGCTAGTGAAAAGGGAGGTCTGTCTGTCACTTTTCGCTTGTCTGAATTTCATTTGTCACTGTTTATGTATGGGCGGGCTTTGACAGCATGACCGCCCTCTGCAGTGGCGCCAACTGGTGAGCACAAAAACGGTTACCCTCATTCGTTCATTATTAAAAGGAAATAAAATTCCTCAGATTCTTGTTGCCTGGACTGGCAACACTTTTTTTACAATAATCTTTATTGTACTCCAAGAAAAGGATATTAATAGCAATAAAAAGACATACAAGGTACAAAATGCGGAACTTCCAGGCAACCTTAGGTAATGATCGTTTCCACTTGATCGGTCGATTGATGGTTTCCAGGTGGAGCCGTCAGCGGAGCGCTGCGTCTCAACACTACTGGAGCTGATCCAGACCAAGGTCAACTATGTAGTCCAAGAAGCCATCGTGGTGATCAAGGACATCTTCCGCAAGTACCCCAACAAGTACGAGAGCATCATCAGCACGCTGTGCGAGAACCTCGATACCCTGGACGAGCCCGAGGCTAGGGCGTCTATGGTGAGTGGGTTTGGGGTGTTATTGTTACAGGAAATTGGAGGAATTGTTGTGCAATATTGGGCTGAGTTTGTAAGTAAGATTCGATAGTGGTGATTGGGCAAGTTTATTGTATCTTTAAACGGTTCTTCAAATGTTTATATATATTTTTTGGCATTTAGACAGCAGAGATAAAAAAGCTTTGAATGCTTTGTTTATGAATCAAATCAAATCAAAAGACTTTTTGCGCTGCCGCAGTTGAGCCAAGATCACAATCTATGCAATCAAATCATAATATACAGTGTAAAAGCCTATAAGCAAACATGTTGCGTTTAACCACGGAACAGAAAAAAATAGTGGAAGTGTGATAGGTCAAAATTATTACTGAAACCGGTGTCGCCAAACGCACACATACAAACGGTCGTCATTTACTCCCATTTTACACCACAACTAGTGAGAGTAGTAGTTATAATTGGTCGCATATATGTAAAGCTAAAATACCCTAAATTATACAAACTTTAATGCAAAAACACATCTTGACTCTGAGTAATAGAGTTGGCTTTTCTATAACGAAAGAAACGTATTTGCGACATTTTGTATTGACCAGGTGGCAAGTGATGTTAAATTTGTAAAAAATATAATTTGATCTTTATTTGGGGTGACTATCAGAATGCCCACGTAGCATAATGACGAAATAACCAAAACGTATTGAAATTAAAATGCCATAGTTACTAAATAGTCATGAACACTAAATGCCCTTGTAGCATAACGTCTGGACCTTAAAATGTCATAGTAATAGTTATTAAATTGACATGAGCGTTTAATGACTTTGTAGCAAATGGTCTTGATAATTTAAATACCATAGTTACTAATAGACGTGAATGCTAGACGCCAAACTATTGGTAGGTATATTATAGTCCAGTCCAATTTTTAAGGATCCAACGTAAGAGCGGCTTGCCCCAAGTTGTTTAAGCTTAAGAATTAAAAATATTATTTTGTCAATGGTGTCAGAATAAGTTTTTATTTTATTCCAATATAACGAGTTGTTTTTTATTAGTATATAGTTTAAAAAAATAAAACGTTTTACGGAAAAATAAATATTACACTTTCATTTAACTCTGATAATTATGGTATAGGAGTCCAAGAGGCTAAATGGGGATTTACTAAAGCGTCACGTCGTCGTGAGTGTCAGGACTGCGGGTGTACCTATTACACACAGGGAGGTACACAGACGTTTGTAATCAAAAGAGATATTTAAATCCGTGAGGTATACACCCGCCATTGTGATACTCGCACGTCGTCGGGACCATTATTAATTTGCCAGTTTGCATTGTAGGGGTGGCCGTACGAACGCACGTTTCCTTTGAGATGAAAAATCAGCAAACGCGCGAATTTGCGTCTTTTTTTATTTTTTTTTAAATTTTTTTTTTGGGAGAGTGGACAAACGATTTAGACTATTCTTTTCCAGACGTTTCCTCTACTAGCTCCTTCTGAGTTTTTGTCATCCAACTATCTTGACTTCTGGCTAATAAGGCATTCTAATCATACCGACTATTCACAATTTCAGACATTTTGCTACAAGTTCATTCGGCTTTTATGTCGTCCAGCTGAGTTGACTCTCTGCTAACGGGGTAATCTGCTTTTATGTCATACAGCAGAATTGTCTATCAGCGAAAAGGTCTTTCAGATAGTGACCCTTTATTTGTAAGCAGTAAGGTTAAATTTTCAATGATTTGTCAACCATAATTCCCGTTATCGTTTAGTGATTTGACACAAGAGTGATTTTATCGATAAATTGGACCTATTGTAAATGCAATTTAAAATGTTAGAGGATTCACGATATTGATCCGACTGATTTTCATAATTTATTATTTGTTTTTGACGTGACAACGTCTTATAAATTGGTTTGCCGGGTGGCACTTCAAGAAACTGCGTTAGTAGCTCCGCTCACGTTACTTATAGTAGCTACGGCGTACACACGTTGGCGTGTTTCAGAAAATGGTACAGCGCCATCTCTGGAGAAGTAGAGTAACTAGTTTGTTACCTCACTTAGTTGTGACTAATGGTTAATGGTCTAACGGTTAGCAGCGCTAGATGGCGGATGGTGTTACAATGTTTTAAATATAATTCTTTGTATATGTTTACCCCATGAAGATACGGGAACGCAGGGTCAACTTCACAAATAACCACAACTGCTTCCAAACCCAAAATAGCAGTTTATTATAAAACCAAAGAAGTCGACACATTGCCCTTTACAAATTTTTCTCTTATATAAACTCCACGTTACACTCGTTAGCGCGTTTCACAAATTGGTACAATGCCATCTTGTTTACAAGTGAGGAACTATTTAACAAAAATAAAACATTAAACTTAAATTGCTTCCGCCTTCACATGACGGTTGGACAGTATAAATAAATGTTTTAAATTGTTACTATTATTTCATCCTTCTTCCTACTATACGAATGAATATTCACATTAAAATTATTTTACCACTCAAAGTCGTTGTCACGTAAAACTTTCGCCCGTATACCGACTTTACAGGCAACCAATTTTTTATCATTTTACCTAATAATATCAATACGACAATCGGATCGAGTCAGCTACAAGTCAGATACAAGTATTCGTAATTTAATTTTTATTGGAATAAAATTGGTTACGTTCAAATGTTAATGTGAACATAATTCCCTTATTTAGAGCCAGGTAGACTCGGGTAACGAACATTTTTTACAAAGAATATAATAGGTATTTATCTCTCAGAAGAATAATATTAAACAGCATTTTAAAAAGGCAGTATTTCATTTATAATCCTCAATAATGAGGAAAGACCCGTGCTCAGTAGTGGGCCATTAATGGGTTGTAGCAACACAATGTGACGTGATGTTACATTACAATTGCTCACTATTGTAATAATAACTAATAAAATGTCGATGTCGATAAAATTTTTTCGCATCACTTACTGATATAGCTGAGAATATACCAAAACAAATTAGATGACACGTGTAAGCTAAAGCAAGCCTTATTGCCCATACCTTATGGTTGATTTCAGATTAAAATATCTAATAGGTTTTGAGTAATTGAAATTAAATTACGATAATAAGATTTATTGCAAAAACTTCACTTTCCGGTGATATGAAACACCTCCATTCTTAACATTTCTAGTTTTACTATTATTTTTACACTGCAAAACGGAACAACAAGGCATAATTTCTTTGAAATACCGTAAAACAAATAGTGACACGAGACGTCCGTTCTTGAACCGGATGACAGCGATGACTGAAGGCAAGTTTGCGACACAACACAAACTAGTGGCCCGCGGGCCACGCCTACATCGCACTTCCACCTATTTTTTCTGTTCCGTGCGTTTAACTAAAATGTATGTACCGTACTTTTCCAGGTATGGATCGTAGGGGAATACGCGGAACGCATTGACAACGCTGATGAGCTGCTCGACTCCTTCCTGGAGGGCTTCCACGATGAAAATGCACAGGTAAATTTTTATTATTTGATCTTACACATCTTATTTTTATTAATAGTTTTATTATAATGCTGTTAAGCAGGGCAATCTTTCGTCAAACGATGTTTCCTGTCTAGAAAGCTGCTCTCTATAAGTGAATCCTCGTTTGGCTTACTAGGTCCCACCGTCGGCGAGCAGCGAGCAGGTATGGGCTATTTTCTCGCTCAAGAAAGGGACTTAAATATGACATTTGCTGTAAATAAAATAGATACATATTATGCGAACGAGTACTCGCCGCCGCGACAATGTGCTGACATATGCGTCTCTTTTGTTTACACGTAATGTTTCGTTTGTGTCGTTTGTACGTGTCTTGAGCGAGTAAATACCCGGGATTTACGCGTCGACTCGCCGGCGATGGGACACCTGCCGTTTGAAAGATCGATCTGTACTAAAGAGCGATGGTACTCGGTTGTAGGTGCAGCTGCAGCTGCTGACGGCGGTGGTGAAGCTGTTCCTGAAGCGGCCGGCCGACACGCAGGAGCTGGTGCAGCACGTGCTCAGCCTGGCCACGCAGGACTCCGACAACCCCGACCTCAGGTGGGTCACAGTGTGTAGGGTAGGGTGTGACGTGTGAAGCTGTTCCTGAAGCGGCCGGCCGACACGCAGGAGCTGGTGCAGCACGTGCTCAGCCTGGCCACGCAGGACTCCGACAACCCTGACCTCAGGTGGGTGCCCACTGCTTACCGTAAGGCTGCCTGTACACAGCGGAGAAACGGAGATAAATTAACCAATAGCTAGCACGCTAATCCCTGACCACTGGCGCTGGCGGAGATTTTATCTGGGGGCACGGCAGTGCCCCCGTTATGCAATCTTTCTTATTGGTTAATATTTTCCGTTTCTCCGCTCCACTGCCTTGCACCGCTTCAGTTGACAGTCAGCCTAACTAGGATTTTGTAGGGTACGGGTGGTATAATTTATCAATGGAGTAATTAATTCATAGGTTGTAGGAGTTATCTTATATTACTATATTATTTCGTTATCTTATAATCATTACTTAGAAATAGAACAAAACTATTATTAATGCTGATTATAATTATCTTATCATACTTTCTTGTACACAACTATTATCTATGCATATAATTATATCTGTAACTGATTACTGTTTGTATTGATCTTTTTGATCTCCGTTTATAACAGGTACAAGGTAAAAACTATTACAGGGGTTTTTTATGAATTCAATAGAACTCAAAACAATGATTTTGAAATTTTTATCTGTGGTTTTGTTCGCACTAAGTTCACACATTGCTCAAACTATTTTGATATGGATTTTTGGCAATAGGGAGGTCTCCCGCCAGGCGAGACGGCATGCCTGGGTGGCGGCCGAGGCCCCGAGTGAATGTACTCGAGGCGTGGTATATATGCCGGCGATCGACAATTCTTCGATAGCGTGATTCAGGCTTCGGTGACATCAACATGTGACGTATGTGCGGTGTCGCCACAGATTAAATTAAAAATCATGGCTTAAAATTTTTGATTGTGGCTAAAAATGTAGTGGTTTCTCAAAGCGAAGCGAAATAAACCTGTAATGACCATAAACTTCAAACCCAAAGCTTACATTGAATCTATATTGACGACCCGTATGGCGCAATGTTAACACTGCGGATCGCTGTTGCAAGGGTCCTGGGTTCGATTCCCAGCGAGGCGGAAATTTGAATGATAAGTTTATCTTTTCGTTCTCGGTGTGGGTGTGTCCTTGTCTTGTGTGTTGTCCATGGCATCCACAACACAGGGAATCCTAGTGTGGGGCTATGAGTGTGTGATGTTATTTATTTACTAGAGAACCGCCCGCTAGGGACCCGTAGGTAACAGTCGCGTAGGTCCCGCTCGCCCGCTCCCGTAGGAATCTCGGTTACACAGTAGCCTATTATATTTATGATATTATACTGGAACATCAGATTATTTGCCTATGACATAAGTAAATTGACATGTAGTATTTGATAGCGTGATTTAGAACTTGCAAATGAATTTTACTAACTCCATCTATTAGCAATATCCGGAACTAAATATCTAGCAACTAACAAAACATCGATCTTCCTAGCCCTCAGCTAGCTTTGAATATTATGGAGTCATGTGTTGATAAATGCAATAATTCATTTACATTTAACCACATCACTTTTGATACAATAGTAAAAACCTTCAATTCTATTAATATTAAAAAGTCAACTGATCTTTGGGGTCTTTCTACAGTTGTCATTAAATCAATTATAGCCTCCATTGCACCACATTTATGTATTATTTTTAATAAATATATAGATGATGGCAGCTTTCCTAATTTAATGAAGCATGGTAAAATAATACCTTTATTTAAAGCTGGTGAAAAAAGCGACCCCACTAATTATAGACTAGCGGTGCGCGACTTTGAATGATTCCATTCGAATTATTCGATTTAGTAAATCATTCGAATCAGTCGAATGATCTATACAAATTAGTAACTAATTTGTTTTTTTTTTTTGGGATTTTATGACCTGGTATTTACAACCTTTAGGTCAATAACTAATTTGACTTGAGTCGACACAGAGTACTAATCGTGTAGTTGTATTTCATAATGAATCCATCATCCTATTATGCATTTAGTAAAAAGCGGTTATTTTAATATTACAAACAGACCCTCCAATTTTGTTTATTTAAATTGGGTGCTTTTTACGATGCACATTTTACAAAATTTATCACATTCTTATCAAAATTGATTCATTTGTCGCTTTCAGTATTTAACGTAAATAAACTGTACGAATACAAATTCCACGCGGGCGAAGCCGCGGGCAAACGCTAGTATCCCAATAAGGATAAGCAGTGAACGATCCATGGCTACATAATTATTATTCATTCCAAACTGAGTGAGCGTCGAATGAAATGAAGTCAAATGCGCGACTCTCGTTGCGAGTCGAAAGCGAAACGCTGAGATTAGTTACTAATTTAGTAGTCGTCATTCGTATTATTCATTCGAACCTGACAACAGAACCGACTGAGTGAGCGTCGAATGAAATGAACTCGAACGCGCGACTCGCGTCGCAAGTCGAAACGCTGTTAGATTAGTAATTAGTGTAATTACTAATTAGTAGTTGTCATTCGAATATGAACATTAGTATATTACTAATATTCAATTCGAATGCGCACATTAGTAGTTGTAGATTATTCGAATAGTGAGATCATTCGCAGTCGCGCACCTCTATTATAGACCAATATCTATTTTACCAGCTCTTAGTAAAATCTTTGAAAAAATTATCTACAACCAGCTGCTGTCACATTTCTCTAAAAATAAATTATTTCATGCAAATCAGTTCGGTTTTTCGAGAGGAAAAAATACTACTGATGCGGGCATTGCTCTTCTCAAGCATATTTTTACTGCCTGGGAGTGCAAACAGGATGCTATTGGCATATTCTGTGACCTCTCAAAGGCCTTTGATTGCGTTGATCACAACATATTAATAAATAAACTTAGGCATTATGGTATCTCAGCACTATCACTTAGCCTTATAAAGTCTTACCTGTCTGAGCGTGTACAAAAAGTAGTGATTAATGGTATAGAGTCCTCAGGAGCACACATTTCTATGGGTGTGCCTCAGGGATCAATACTGGGACCATTGCTATTTTTAATACACATAAACGATCTTCCTCATTTTACTCGGGATTTGTGTGAAACTGTATTGTTTGCTGATGATACATCCTTAGTTTTTAAAGTAGATAGAAGAAAACATTGCTTTGACGATGTGAATAATACTGTTTCGCAGGTACTACACTGGTTTACTTGTAATAACTTGATGTTAAACGCGAAAAAAACCAAGTGTGTCAAATTCACGTTACCGAATGTAAAACAGGTGCCAACTAACATACTTTTAAATGGGGAAGTACTTGACTTAGTAAATTCTACAAAGTTTCTTGGCCTTACGATAGATTCTCGGTTGCAATGGAGTCCCCATATTGAAGCCTTGTCTGGGAGACTCAGTTCTGCTGCTTACGCTATTAAGAAAGTAAAGCTCTTAACTAACGTGGAAACAGCAAGACTAGTTTATTTTAGTTACTTTCATAGTGTGATGTCCTACGGTTTGTTGTTGTGGGGCACAGCTGCAGACATTGAATCTATTTTTATATTACAGAAAAGGGCAGTGCGTGCAATTTACAACCTCAGACCTAGGGACTCGCTGAGAGATCTGTTTAAAGAAGTTAATATACTCACTGTTACATCACAATATATCTTGGATAATATTATGTATGTTAAAAAGTACCATGATAGTTTTTTAAAGAAAAGTGATGTCCATAATATTAATACTAGGAATAAGGCTAAGCTGATTGTACCAAATTTTAGGCTTTGTAAAACTGGTGGCTCGTTCATGGGTAGATGCGTAAAAATTTATAATAAAATTCCGTTAGAATTAACGGAAATGCCATACTGTAAGCTAAAAACTCATGTTAAGGACATTCTTATGACGAAGGGTTATTATAAACTGGATGAATATTTTCAAGATGAAACAGCCTGGACATGAGTTTGAAATATAGCCTTAAGTAGTGATAAGTGTTCTCTGTAACTGTTAGTGGGGAAGAAAAAAGAAACTCCTTGGGAGTTTCTTGCCGCTTCTTCTACCAAGGCCACTCATCGTAGGGATTTGTGGAAGCGATGGCGTAGATGACATTCGAAAAGTGTTTGTAAAAACCAAGTTCGAAATAAATCATTTCATTTCATTTCATTTCCCATGGGAATGAGATGTTTTTCCGGGGTAAAAAGTAGCCTAAGTCACTCCACCCTCCTAACTATCGCCACACACATAAAACACATAAACCACATATAATAGCCATGTTTCGACGTGAAAGAGTCACAAACAAACAAACAAACAAACACACTTACACATTTATAATATTAGTATGGATTTATATCGCTTGAAACTAACCCAACACCCCAATATCCTCAGGGACCGCGGCTTCATCTACTGGCGACTGCTGTCGACGGACCCGGCGGCGGCCAAGGAGGTGGTGCTGGCCGACAAGCCGCTCATCTCCGAGGAGACCGACCTACTGGAGCCCACGCTGCTCGACGAGCTCATCTGCCACATCTCCTCGCTCGCCTCCGTCTACCACAAGCCGCCCACGGCGTTTGTTGAAGGTACCTGTGTACATTGTTGGTTCCTTCCTGTGTTTTGAGTTTTTGATGACCCGTATGGTGTAATGGTCGCCCTTACCGATAGGTTTAGTTCTCAACGAGGCGGAAATTCGTCATCAATGTGTAGTGTTGTTTTATTTATTGCTCTTTCGTGGCCGACAATGTAATGGACGAGAAATTACCGTTACATGGCTTAGTTCTGTCGCCTGATACATGACATGAGATAGGATATAATAATTAAAATAATGTGTTCCAGGTCGCGGCGCAGGCGTTCGCAAGTCGCTGCCGGCGCGCGGCGCAGCCGCAGAGGAGTCTGGCTCGGCGCAGCCCACCGTCATACCCAACCAGGTACGAATTGTTCAACATCATTATATGTACGATGTCGTCTATTAGCCCCCTAGCCGGACCCTAAAATAGATAATCCTTTACTTACTGCAATTGCAGCTGCATTATCTGATTTCTGCGAAGAATTATATTATGTACTTGGTAAACTTCTGCCTATATTACCATTTTACCATTACTGCTCCAAAATGTTAATAGAAAACAGACGGACAAATCTTTAAACTTCACCTAGACACAGTAAACTTCTTACATATTTTGTATATCTGCAGTAATCAACTTCTCACCATCTCCAAGGGTTGACTGGCAGAGAATGCCATTAGGCATTAAGTCCGCCCATTGTAATACCTAGTCATAGGTTGTCAATAAAGTGTGAAATAAATAAATAAATAATCCCTCAAACCACGATTGCACGTAATTCCAGGAGTCCCTGATCGGCGATCTGCTGTCGATGGACATCAGCGGGCCGGCACCCGCGCCCGCGCCCGCCTCCAACCTCGACCTGCTCGCCGGCGGGCTCGACGTGCTCGTGAGTAACGTTGTACATTGCTTGTTAGATACACGGGTGGGATACATTACGGATGATGGTTGATGTTAGCGCTGTCGATGGACATCAGCGGGCCGGCGCCCGCGCCCGCGCCCGCCTCCAACCTCGACCTGCTCGCCGGCGGGCTCGACGTGCTCGTGAGTTCTAATGTTTGTTAGATAGACGAGTGGGAGATGATACGATACTGATGATGATCGATGTTGGCACGACGATCTAATAATCACATGGCTATGTATTTACTAATGTAGGTACATTTTATGTATACGACTAAAAAAGTATCAAATTATAACTTCCCTACTCACAATTGACCTTGAAAATCAGTCACTAAATGAAGAACTAATAATAACTAATTTTAATTATCGTATTGTTATTTTCAGTTGGGTGGCGGTCCAGAACCGGCGGCTCCCAGCACGACGGGCCTCCTGGGGGACATATTCGGAGTAGCGGCCGCCCCTTCAGGGTACATACCGCCCAAACAGTGCTGGCTGCCTGCTGATAAGGGGAAAGGTACACGTGTTGTTATTATTCCTCAACAAGAAATAAATTTGAGTAAACAGGACTCGTGAGTTAGAAACCTCGTACAAAAAATAGGTATATGAATTAGGAAGACAAAATTACCATGTAGGAATCAGAATGTACCTTAACTGCATTAATGTTCTTTAACCCCTAATGTACAGTAGAACCAAACTGAGAATGCGCATAGCATTCTTCGTCATTGTTCGGGATCGGTCGTATTTCCGAAGCGTTGGGAGATGATATCTATATAGAGTGGAAAGTACATTTACTTCATGCATAATTTAATATATATTTTTTTTGTGGTAAAAGAGATAAATTAATATTGATTTATCAGTAACGAGATTTCACGCATGACCCACATAAGAAAGCGACGACGACGATTTAACGATGGAAAAAAGAAGGTTTAAATGAAAAGAAGATTTAGGTATAAGTATTAGGAAAAAAAAGTTTTATTTAATCAGAATCGTATAACAGAACATAGGTTAATATTTAATCAGAATCAGGGAGATTCTCTATTCCTGACATCATAGAGTCATCGGAATTTTCATCAAGGTCTCCAATTTCACTTATATCACTGCTATCTCCTGTGTAAATAATCATTTCATCTGAATAACTATCGATTCTTGACTCATATTTCCTATACTCATCTTCGCATTTAAGGGCATGATCACGAACTTTTTTCAATTCTTCCGAACCTATATTGTTGATTTTTTCTAAAATAGCTTCTTTAACTGACGTAACGTTCATTGCAATATTTCTTTTGGCAACGTGTTGTTTTATTTGCGCCCAAATGATATGGTGGCAATCGTACAATTTTATGCCCATGCTCCTCCATTATACGGTCAATGGCAAATTCTGTGTATTGTTCTTTGTGTCTTTTTATAATTTCGTACAATTCAGGTTTGAGTTTATTTGGGTCATGAGGAACATTGTGTTGTTGTAACCACGCAATCATTTGTGGTTTGGGTGTATTTGAGTTTGGTGGTTTTACAGACAGCTTATTATGATATGGGGCGTTATCAATTACCAACACACTATTAGGAGGCAAGTTGGGAATCAACTGATTGCGTAGCCAAGTTTGATAACGTTCGGCGTTTATTTCTTTATGATAGTCACCTTCTGAGTCGACACATTTATGTAACATTAAAGCCCCTGAGACGAAGCCTTTTTCATTGCCTGCATGTACAATAATAATTCGCTCTCCTTTAGAAATGGGTTGTTTAATACCTTTTTTGCTGCTGTCTTGCCAAGTTTTACCTTTAGTATGCGATGTATGCACGTATGACTCGTCCATAAATACTATGTTTCTACCAGCATTTCTCAGCTGTTGTATTTCTCGGAGATATTTGATCCTTTTTAAACGTATATCTGGCTTTTCCATAAGTAACCGTCGGTTGGTATCAGTTTTCAGAAACCTAAACCCCATGTCTTTCAAGATGAGCCTTAAAGTCTCTACACAGCCTTTGAAATTAATAGCTTCGATTAAGTTTTTTCTCAAATTATTTACAGTTGGGAGTTCTTTGAGCGTCAACTGAAAATTGTATATCATATTTCGAATTACACAATAGTCGAAATCATCAAGTCCCATCCGAAACCTACTTTTAGGTGTTCCTTTTTTCGGTGTGGAAAATTTCATTGATTGATTTTGCCTTTTTTCGTTCAATATATTAGTCAAAGTTCGGCGTGAAATTCCTGTAGATTTTGTCACACGCTCCTGAACTTTTTTAAAATAACCGTCATGGTCGTTTTTGAATACATTAGCTTCATTTAAGAAATAAAGGTACACATTAAATACCATTTGCCGTGCTTGTGAGTTAAGCGGCTTCCCACGTTTAAATTTATCCATTCTGGAAGGATTCGATCTGAAAGAAGATGAAATGGGCGGAGTTGTAACATTCTATCAAATTTATGTAAGCTTTTTATGTGTTTTATTTTTTATGTGTATTCTATTTGAATTTTATTAAAATGACGAGTTAAAAATATATTATATATAATATATAGTTAAAAACCAAGAAGGGTGTGTAATATCAGCTCTATATATTTCCACATAAAACTGACAACTGACTGACATTCAACTCACCGGCGGCGCCCGTCGACCGCCGCCGACCGTTCGAACTTGTTATCGATTGATATTGACTCCTATTTCTATCGCACAAGCAGTGTTGCCAACTATAATTTTGAAATTCCGTTAAACCTGTGGGTAAATTCCGTCAAAAATCCGTCAAATTTTTTTTGTGTCCGTCAAAAAAATCCGTTAATTAAAAAATACGTTTTATAAATGCGAAAGTTTGTAAGGATGTATTTGTATATGTGTTTGTTACACTTTCACGCAAAAACTATTGAACGGATTTTCATGAAACTTTGCAGTAAAATAGCTTAGACCTCGGAATAACGCAATAAGTTAAAATTTATAGAGATTTTTTTATCATTTGGTCATACTACAATTATAACTGTAAAGTCGAAACCAGTCAAAACAAAATCCACCTTCTGAGAGCTATATTCTACTAAGTGGCTGGCTCCCTGAAGCGAAACGAGAGCGGGTTTACTAGTCAATATATAAAAAAAGTTTTAAAGAAACAATCCCAATCGTCATCAGGCACAGAAAACATAAAAATAACTTTATAACAAAAAATCACAAGCATCATCATCGCTTCCAGTTGATGTTATTATACTCGCTATGGGAGCAGCTGTTAAGGTGGATGGCTGATTTTTAATTTTATGTTTAGCATTGATCCTAGCATAGCAATAAGAGGTAAATCAAAAGTAACATGTCTTGCCATTTCTTTTTAATGCAGAACGAATATTGAAAATTGCGTTGATCATTTTTTCATTCATTTTATTTCTCAATTTTGATTTTACTCCATTTAATTCACTAAAAACTCTTTCTACCTCCGCGTTTGAACAAGGTAGCAATAACATTTAAAAGCAAAATCACAATATAAGTGTTGGAATGGATTAATGTTTGTTGCACCTTCAGATTTCTTACCTCTGACCAAAAACTAAATTCTTGATTTTTTTTCAACTATTTTCCCGTCAAAAAATCCGTTAACCGTTAAAATATATTTTCTCCCGTTAATACCTGACCCTAATCCGTTAAATCTAACGGGAAATCCGTTAAGTTGGCAACACTGCCGCACAAGATGCTAAATGCAAGAGCATTGGTTAGGGCTCTTACGATTCAATAATTCGGTTGTTTCCGGAAACGCGACCACTGGCGAAGATTTGTACGCGTATTATCAGTTTGGTTCTACTGTACCGTCGCCGCCCGCGGGCATCTTAAGATGCCCAGCCGCGCGATGCCTAAAGTGCCGCGGGCATCTTAAGATGCCCAACGGTACCGCGGCGTATTTATATTTTTTACAGTGTATTAGACTTTCTTATCTGTGTTTAAAGTATTATTACTCTGTAGCCAAATATCCAATTCGTTCTTCTAAAACGTAATCTCTATGGCCATAGTACAAAAAAAATTAAATATAGCTTTGTTTAGTTTGAGGTTATTCACCCGAAGTGCGCGGTACTAAAAATAATGATTTCTTATAAAATACGGATAAAAAAGTGTAAATTTCGTTTAATATCTTTAGTTTACAGTGTTTTAGATTGATATAAGTCAAAACAATGGTGAATTTTGTGTTTAATTTTGATTCAAAACATATATTTCGTCTTGGTGAGTAACCGTTACTTTTCGTCTGATAGGTATAAAAGCGAAATAAGTTTTAAAACTAATAGTTTCGTATTCCAATAAGAAACAACACATATTCCAATTGGAAAAATCGTGTAGAATCTATTTTTAACATTAGTTTTTAATGAAACTCACTCTTTATCGTGTTATTCATCGCAAATTAACGGAAGGTGTCAAATTACACTCTTACAATAACAATAACAAAAGCTTTGAGCTCGGTTTGTGATAAGACTTTGTAAGAGAACTGTGCTTGTATTATATATCAATGAGTTCGGAATATCATTTCCTAAATGAAAAATATATTACTTTAGCCAAAAATTACGATTACTAAACACACATTTTGACTAAAACGAAACCCTTACGATTACGGGAAATTATCCTACCTTTGTGATGTTTACATTTTTTATGATAAACAAATGTCCTAAGTAACCATATGTAAGCATGTAATACTATTCTTGAATAGTTTATCTATAAGATAGTGTAAAAATATCTGAAGAATTCGTTATAATATTTTTACAATATTTTTTTGAAAATGAGGTAAACGCGCGTGCGAATTTCCGCGAAGTTCAAATTTTTTTCGCGAGTTTCGAAGACTGCGAGTGTAAATGAGAATTTATTTATTTCTTATTAGAATGTTTTTATTTCTTATTAGAATCTACATATTCTGTAGAAGAAAAGGGTGTAAAAATAAAGCCACTCACACAATTATTATATTTATAAGAAATATTTATTGTCAACATAACAGAGTTTACTAGTTCCCTCAGAAATAACGGCCTGTATAAAATTATAAACACGTTCTCGTGTTCTGTTTTTTGTTTCATCTCGTAGTTTAACTATTGGGCTCTTGAAATCGGCCGCCGGCACCCGTTATAACATAAACATTTCATCATGAACGACTAAGTGTTCAAAGTCAAGTACCGCGGTGTCAGATTACGTTATCGCGCGGTACATAGCTGTGGGAGATGATTTTAATTAAACACGCAAATAGACATAAATAAGTATATTTACGCAAATAAATATCAGTGATGACAGTTAATACTATATAGCAATGTTTATTTCAGCAGTTCGTAAACTAGGTATCTAATATCAACATTAGCATGACGGCATTACAATAGCATAATAATAATATCCTTAATTATTAACAATGTAATTTACAGTGTAAACGTAAAATAGAAATAACATAGTCACCTGACAGTTCAGAGCTCCGTGTGGAGCCGTGCCCGCGATCGGACAACTTCTGAGCCGTCTGTGGCGCTCCGAGCGTTTATAAAGGCTTGCTCGTCAATGGCGGGGAGTTGTATCCGTTTGTACCGGAAGCAGTACTATTTCCGTTAATACTTTAACTGATTTTTGTAACCGGAAATCAATGTTTGAAATCCAAATAAAATATATGCAGCGTCAAAAAAATAAATTCGAACACAAAATTATTTTATCTCCCACACGGCCATTCTGACGAGCAGCCAATATGGCTCGCGAATAACAATAATAGTCAACAAAGTCACATGTGGAAATGACAATTAATATCTTGGTACAATTCCTCTCATGTGAGAGAACAAAATTATCAATTTTAATATAACAAATAGTGGTTCAATTCACATGACCACGGGAAATATTTCTATGGTTCAAATCACATGACCATAATAGTGGTTCAATTCACATGACCACGGGAAATATCTCTATGGTTCAAATCACATGACCATAATAGTGGTTCAATTCACATGACCACGGGAAATATCTCTATGGTTCAAATCACATGACCATAATAGTGGTTCAATTCACATGACCACGGAAAACATATCTATGGTTCAAATCACATGACCATAATAAGAGCAATTTTAGTCAAATCGCATGACGACAATGGGTTCAATTTACATGACCCTAAAACAAATTATTTCGCCAAATCACATGACGACAATGGGTTCAATTTACATGACCCTAAAACAAATTATTTCGCCAAATCACATGACGACAATGGGTTCAATTTACATGACCCTAAAACAAATTATTTCGCCAAACACATTTCTAAGTGTCTGCTTGTGACAACGATGTTCGTTGGCCAGACGCTTACGCTGACACAATGCATACACCAGAAATGTAATAAAAATAATAAAAACAAAACTTACTCTACAGTAATCGCTCTTTTCCCAAGTCGGGTGTTACAATACGCAAGTTATCGTGTAATGCGTATAGCTCATGACCAGTCTTATAAACTTTCACAGTATATCTATCGTTTTCATTTACTTGGATTCTGACAACTTCACGCGTCCTCGTGTGATGCCTTTTACTTTAGATTACAACAAAGCTCCAATTTTATTTTATTCAGCAAAAGCTACTAATTTTAAACGAGACTACAAATTTAATTTGAACAACAAGTTTTTAGATTTAAAATTTCTTTGATTGAACGCCAAGCTTTTATTTTAATTCTTACACTCCCACCGCGCTGCTTGCGGTGTCGAAGAAACGGCAGAACAAACTTCATACCATTGCAACACTTGTTTAGAGCAAAATTACCAAATTTATCACTAACGCGGCTTGCTTTTAACTTTTAACGCAATACGTCGTAGTACAGTCGTCGTAACCTGATACTGTAACAATAAACATAAACGAAAGCATCTCTTAAAGCTCGGCCCTTCCTGACCTACTATAAAGTCATTCTCAAAATCTCAAATTTCGTCTTTACTTTTAATGAAATCATAACAGATTATTTCTCTCAAAGGCCAAAGCTGACATGTCGATTAACACCCATACTCATTCAAATAATAGGTAGCTCATTGAAATATTGCAGTGCTCGTACCCTGACCTCCATCCGCACCTGATCATCACACTTATAACCTCCATCCAGTCATAAGTATCAACCCAATAGGCAACCTCTATCCAGTTACCTCCGCATGTAACCACCCAGATGATATCAAAAATATCCATAAAACCAGCTTTTATCAAAAATACTCTTAAAAAGGTTTGTTCGACATGTCGCTTTATTTATCCTATCACATTAACTAGTGGACTTTCTCCAGTTTTAATCCCATAATTTTTAATTTTTAGTCAGCTCAAAACATAATAGCTTTTACTCAAAAGAAATTAACTGGTCACCAAGGATTAATCCAAAACAAACTCTACGTTTCTCATAGAAGCTACTTTTCTTAAAAAGTTATCATTTCTCAAACAAGTTGACTTATCGAACGGTACTCAATTACAATCAGTACTTCTGTCCAGAAATAACATTCAAACCGTATACATAGCTAAGGGCTATACATTTTTCAAAGTAACAACACCATTCAATTACAATTTCAAAAGTTCCGTTCGACAAGTTGACCGAAAACTAAATCTCAAAAATAAAGAAATCTTTGAAATTGAATGAACATTACGTCTTGAAAACAAATTTTAATTAATTTCTCCTTTAAGCTATCAGAAAACAAATATTATGACGATACAGATCACCTGCTTCGTTTCGTCCGATCTGCGGCTGCCAGTTGCCAGAGCTTTCTCCTTCAATGTCACACGAATGAACTCCAGGAAGCCCACGAGTGCACGCACGCAGCCGTCGATTCGGCTCCAGACAACACATGTGTAACCTGCGTGTGCTGCTGCCTGTGCATCCTCGAAAACTTATCTGAAAACAGAACGATGCACATTGCATCGTCACATGTGAGATTACTTTTAAACTCATTGGTTTCACAAGGCAAATTAAAACCAATCGAAGTGTGCTGCACTTGTAAAATAAAATAATTAGGGAACTGATTGTATCCAACTGCTACTTTAATTAAAAATTTCACTAAACTTCCACAAACTGCTATTGTTTTTTTTTTTTCAGCAAATAGAAAATGACGAAAGATTAAAATGAACAAATTTAATTTTACAGAAATCCGATATCTTACTTGTTATCTTTTGTCATTGTTCACTAATTATAAGACACAAGAAAAGGTTATATTTTCACAAGGAACGAAATAAAAATGGAAGTTTTAAAACTCCAACACCAGATGTAAGTAATAAAATAAAACTTTATCATACCAAAACATCGTTTCACTTTTACCTTGTTTCATGTTACCACAACAAGGCGATGTCACCCTTGGTTCCAGACGGGTACCAGACAAGGTTTTGGTCTCCAGCTCCTTGTAAACTAGAAACGCTTCCTAAACGCATCTTAAATCCGACGTAAATCGACTTTATTTATTTCGAAAATATAGTGACCAAAGCGGGCAAGAATCGAACTAATTCGTCTGTAATAACCAACGACAATGTTTTGGATCATTAGATAACGCTCACATAATATCCAAAATTAACAATGAACCACGCGGGTATTTAGAGCACTACACAAAACAACAAAAATGTGATTCACTTTCAAAACGACGCAACAAAATAAGCTGAAATCGAACACTCTTCTTAATTAATGGCTCGATAAATGTCACCACAGTGAGACCACTCGAAAACACTTTGTAAATAAAACCTATGAAAATTGTATTGTGTTTCACTTTTAAAACAACGTGAACTAATGAGTTAAAAACTTGAAAATTGTAGTGTGTTTCACTTTTAAAACAACGTGAACTAATGAGTTAAAACCTATGAAAATTGTAGTGTGTTTCACTTTTAAAACAACGTGAACTAATGAGTAACTAATTCGATCGACGTCACCAATGAAAAACCAAACCGTTCACTTCTTAAAAGCTAGCTTACGCTTTTATTGTTATTATTGTTTTAGGCTTTTATTATTGTTGTAGGTACTCGATAAATGGAATACTTCGTCAGGTTAAGAACAAATAAAGCAAACTGTTTTGTGTATGGTTATTTTTTTTTTCAATGAATCCTTTTCAGCGATAAGCGGTGCACCAAATTACCAAAAACCAAAATAACTATCACGAACATTACACGTTTGATAAAAGTCACTGCACTGTACGTCATATCTCGTTATCAATTAAAATTACCAACAAGGAATGCACAACAAAATACCTGACTTTAAAATGTTTGTTTTTCTTTTTCGACCAGACTACAAAATCTTATCTACCAAAGGGGGTATCTTTAAGAATTTTATGAACGTAGATTAATTATTATTGTAACATAATAATTTTACTTTAAAATTACTCGAGTTACGTTACATTTCAATTAAATTAATTGAACAAAAATGCTTACCCAACCAAGTACCAATATTGTCCAATAACTTTCATCAGCTAATATCATCAAGGAAACTCAAAACAAAGGATGAATCTTATTCGTGGCCTGTGGCTTTTCACTAAGCCCAACAAACAAAGTCAACAAGTCACACGGACTCTTCCACGGTCTCTGCAAGACCCGACTAGCTGAACTAAGATTCATCGCTATCACTCTACTCAAATTCACTTTTTATTTCACAACACTTCAAATGATACTTAGCCCTTGGGCATTCTAGCAAACTAACCACAATTCTACCCACGTTAAACTTCAACAAAATAATCGCATGATAAAAGTGTGTTCCGATGTTATAATACTTGGTTAAATTACACTAAAATCAAAGGGTGTAACTTTCCCTTCATAATGAAAACATAGAGGTCATAATAAAAACGATTTCTTTTGTTTTTCAGCGATTAAACATTAAAATAAGATTACAATGAGAAGCGATTTGTTTTAATTACGGAGCTGCGTTAAATGATTTTATCACCGGAAATTGATGTCTTTATTATCACTTACGATTATCAAATAAACTACACACACACAATATAGTTCACACAAAAATTAAAATTTAAGCAATGAAATTGTATCACCTCAGACGTAATGGAATAAAAATAATGCCATACCCATACTCGCCGTCTTGCTTAGCTTTACCAAAATTCGACGCCACATTCCATCCATGTTACGTGAGATGAAATGGCACATGGCAACTCACTTGCCATTTATGGATCCAGTTATGAAAACCTGAAATTGTAAACTAACAACCCACAGTGAGTTCTTTATCCCAACTTCTGATGTGGGAGATGATTTTAATTAAACACGCAAATAGACATAAATAAGTATATTTACGCAAATAAATATCAGTGATGACAGTTAATACTATATAGCAATGTTTATTTCAGCAGTTCGTAAACTAGGTATCTAATATCAACATTAGCATGACGGCATTACAATAGCATAATAATAATATCCTTAATTATTAACAATGTAATTTACAGTGTAAACGTAAAATAGAAATAACATAGTCACCTGACAGTTCAGAGCTCCGTGTGGAGCCGTGCCCGCGATCGGACAACTTCTGAGCCGTCTGTGGCGCTCCGAGCGTTTATAAAGGCTTGCTCGTCAATGGCGGGGAGTTGTATCCGTTTGTACCGGAAGCAGTACTATTTCCGTTAATACTTTAACTGATTTTTGTAACCGGAAATCAATGTTTGAAATCCAAATAAAATATATGCAGCGTCAAAAAAATAAATTCGAACACAAAATTATTTTATCTCCCACATAGCGGTTCGAGCGTTTCGAGCGCCAGGTACATTAAGGGTAACAACAAACAGCAAGCGTTGAACGTTTATTTGACATATGTATGACGTTCGGCAGGGCTGGAGATCTGGGGCACGTTCAGCCGGCAGAACGGACAGCCCAAGATGGAGATGACGTTCACCAATAAGGCTATGCAGGCCATGAGCGGCTTCGCCATCCAGCTCAACAAGAACAGGTAATCCTCCCTAGGCAATGCTTTGGTGATGCCTTCGATGGTAATGTCCAGGGACATTTTCCGTGTTATGTCCATGGATAGAGAGTACTTAAAAAGGCGAGTGATCTCCTTGGTCGTCGGTTATTTACGTACAAGATAATGTTATATTAATCATCTGTCGGCAAACATCAAAACATAAACAGTATACTATAGTTGAGTCGCCTAGCATAAGGAATTGCCACTTCCCGCAAAAAGCAAACTTATTACCTGTGTTCACATTATATGACAGTTAACTTCGAGGTTAGGAATCAATAGTTAAATAGTCTTTATTTTTGTGATAAAATGACAGCATTTCAACATAATTTGTGTGTTGTATAGTTTCGGCGTGTACCCGGGCGGCGCGCTGGCGGTGGGCGCGCTGGCGGCGGGCGGGCGGGCGGACGCGCCGCTGCCGCTCGCGCTGGGCGGGCCCGTGCAGCGCATGGAGCCGCTCAACAACCTACAGGTCACTACAACTGCTATAAACGTTTGCTAGACAATCAATTAGCTTGAGAAACGATTGATCGGAATCAGAATGTTATGTGCACCTGAAACGAAAAGGGTGTTCTACGTTCGTGATACACGACTTGGCTATGAAGGTTTTTAAATAGAATTTTTAAATAGGTTTTGTGACTGCTTTTCAATACGGGTATAACGCGCGTAAAAATAGATATATGCTCAGCAATGTTTGTCTGCTGTGTAAGGAACAGTTTGCTTGTAATATACCGGTTTCTTACACGAATCAAATTGTTATAATTTGAAAATGAAGGGACATAACCGTGAAACAATAATTTTCCAGGTGGCGATCAAAAACAACGTGGACGTGTTCTACTTCGCGTGCCTGATCCCCGCGCACGTGCTGTTCACGGAGGACGGGCAGCTGGACAAGCGCGTGTTCCTCACCACCTGGAAGGAGATCCCCGCCGCCAACGAGGTGCAGCACACGCTCTCCAACGTGCTCGGCACCGCCGACTCCATCGCACAAAAGATGACCCTCAACAACATCTTCACCATCGCCAAGAGAAACGTCGAGGGACAGGACATGCTCTACCAGTCGCTGAAATTAACAAACAACATCTGGGTCCTCCTCGAACTCAAACTCCAGCCAGGCAACCCTGAAGCCACACTTAGTCTGAAGTCCCGCACCGTTGAAGTCGCCACGTGCATATTCCAATCGTACGAGGCGATAATCAAGTCGTAATCTCCCCCGATGTTATATGTATTATGTATATCTTGGTTTAATTAAGATACATGTTTAAAGCATTCTTACGTAAGTTATAATAAAGACTTTATGTGACTATGTAAATTCCAATATAGAAAATAAAGTATGGATGTCATAAGTATGTTTGTATCGCGCGGCATTCGGCGCTTGCGATATTTTGTTCGGGACTATTAAATTCTGGCTATAGGTATTTATGGTTAATAAAATATTATGTTAATCTTATTCCCTGTATTATTTAGGTACCTGTGCCTTTTTTTTTAAATACACATCATTTATACTGTCAAAACAATTTAGCTCAGTAGTATATCCACTACTTATATTGTTTCAATATAGAATGAATAAATCATTGAATGTCGTCTGAAGCTAATGGATTAGTCCAATGTCGATTAACTAAGCCATTGTACATGTAATGTTGCAGTCAGAGTGTTAATGTGGTAAATAAAATGGGTGATTCTCGGTGGTCATACTGGGTTGTCCTACTGGTATGGCCAGTGAGAATGTGTGTGTTGAGATTTTCTCACTGGTCATACTACCTATTAACACCAGAAATTTATCATTTTCTTTCATCCTGTATATATCTGCAGTGGTACAGTCAAGCTAAAAGTGAGCTATACAAGTCTATAAGGACAATAAACATATGAAATAAATATGCTCTAGGAATGTTTTTGAAGTTTTTATGGAATAAGAATATCATTAAATATCTTGATTAATTTAAAAAACTGCCTTCAAAGAAGTAATTTAAAATAACTTAATTAGTAATATATATAACACTAGCTGTGCTCGCGGCTTCGCCCGCGTGGAACTCAAATGTGTCACAAAGTTTTTCGTGAATCCCGACCCCGCGAGAATTCTTGGATAAATAGTAGCCTATATATTACTCCATACATAGATGTAGCATACACTGACGTTTAGATAGATTGGAAATGCGAAAGAGCAAAACATATGATACACGTATGGCAGAGCGAGATAGATTAATAGACGAAACCAATTTTTAGACGGCATAGCGGGCTTAGCGGGCACTTGTCAAAAATTGTTCCTCAATTTTCTCAAAATACTTAATTTAGTTTTTACATTTCTGTGTGGAATAACGTTCTTTGTAGTGTTAATTAGTGATAGTTACTTGTGCGGTACCTGGATGTGACTCCTCTAAATATAAAAACCACCAGGAAGGCGTCGCGCTCTGCGGTGACATTGACAGAGGGCGATTCATTTTTGGTTTCGTCCAAGTGATACAATTGCCGATCTTTAGTTATACATATAATAAATCTATGGCTCCATATGAATAACAGTTGATTTTTAGGGTTCCGTACCCAAAGGGTAAAACGGGACCCTATTACTGAGACTTCGCTGTCCGTCCGTCCGTCCGTCCGTCCGTCTGTCACCAGGCTGTATCTCATGAACCGTAATAGTTACACAGTTGAAATTTTCACAGATGATGTATTTCTGGTGCCGCTACAACAACAAATACTAAAACACTAAAACACTGAATAGTTTTTGCGTGAAAGAGCAACAAACACACACACATACATCATTACAAACTTTCGCATTTATAATATTAGTAGGAAGGAAGGATTAGTAGGATACACATATTTTCCTTCACATTTAATTATATAAAACCCATTTTCAAAAAATGTTTTAAGAACATGATTATTTATTTATCACAAAATGAAATATTCACATTTGACTTTTAGCTTGACGGTACCGCCACAGCTATATATAGGATGAAAGAAAATGCTACATTTCTGGTGTTAATAGGTAGTATGACCAGTGAGAAAATCTCAACACACACATTCTCACTGGCCATACCAGTAGGACAACCCAGTATGACCACCGAGAATCACCGAATAAAATATTCTGTGTAGTCTAAACGGCGGGCACAACAATACTGCTTTTACCCACTGGGATCCACATTGATAGGGGTATAAGTATAACTCCCTTAAGTAAACAGGCCCTTAAAAGTATTACTTAAATAATATTAATGAGAACTGTAATCTGGAGGGAAAAAAAGTCCAAGTTTGTATAATAAACATATTTAATATATTCCATATTCTGGTTCATTTACATTTAGCATTCTCTTACAATTACACATAGAAAAACATCAATGTTTTTAATTCATAGAAAAATATGAATTAATTCAATTTTCAATCTAATAATAAAACAAATTATTAAATATTAAATTTCATTAGCTGTGAATTTAATAAAACATTAAGAGATTCAATGTTCATTTCATTGAAATATTAATTTATCTTCGGTGCAATGGAATTTATTAAAATTTATTCAATAAACTGTCAAATGAATCTTGAACAATCAGGATTCATGTCAAAAATAAACAAAATAGAAATCTTACATGGAACAATTCATAAATAAAATCACTTTTCATCACACCGTCAACAATACATCCACATATAAATTGAATAAAAAATACGTATAAATTTATTTAGTGAAACATTTAACAGAGCGCACTACACGACCGACAACATCCAATTAGCATGATATGTACATTTTATCCGACAGTTTGGTAATGCAAAACTGGATCAACATGTCTTTGATCGTGTGATACAATAATTTATTAGCTGCGCCCCCATTTTACCCTTTTTATTGACGAATCAGTTAATACTTGTTTCGCGTGCGCTCGAACGCTCGGGGATCGCAGCTCAATTATTCTAGTCCACCTGAACGAGAAACTCCTCGATCTCTAGTTTCTGCCGCATGATGGCGGACAGGACGACCTCGGTATTGCACACTATGTTCAGCGTTTTCTCGTTCTGCAGCAGGTAGTAGACGAGGTGCAGATCGTTGGACACGGTGAGGATGAGGTAGCTGAACGGTCGCTGGTTGTGGATCTCCTGAATGGTGTGGAACGACCGCCGATTCTTCTCCACCTTTCCGCCGCACAACTCGATCATTTCCGTCAACGCCGACTTTTGAGGGAACACGCAGGGGGTTAAGTAGAAGGTAATGCCTTCGAAGAGCTTTCTCCTCTGCTCGCCGCACAGTAATACTTCGGTGATGTCGCAGTGGTACTCCCTGCTGAAGGCTGGGTCCCGCAACGCGTGTTTGGCTTCGTCGGCGAACTTGTTGAGTCGCTGGCTCTCTAGCACCCACTCGGTGGACAGCAGGTGCTTGACGGTGGTGAGACAGGCGACCATTTTGGCCGTCCGCACTAGCTTATCCATGACGAGGTGCGTCGCTTCCGCCGCTGACGTTACCACGAGGCCGCCGAGTTGCCTGTAATGAAAACAGATGTTAATTTTTACTACATTATTAATGTTAATTAACTAATGAATAATTAGTGTAAAGAATTTACTTCTACGATATATTTTCTATCTACAGTGTTATATATGTATAAATTATTCTAAATACAACAGTTATGTTTGTTTGTCATCTACAGTTTGATGTCCTCAAAGTTGATAGTGTAATCAATATTACGTAAAAGATAGAGAAGGAAACCTTCTGTTCGGAAAGTTCTGTTTTCAGTTATCTTTCGCGGCTTCATTAGGACTATCATCAGTATGGTAATTTTCGTTACTGCAATAAAAAAATAATTAAAGTATTTTTTGTTGCAATGATTGGCTTGGCGTGATTAATAAAATTCTTTGGCATCCAAACATAAATATTAAATGAATAAATAATCAAAAACAAAAATTTCAATAGGGTCCCCAAATTTTTCAAAGGTCTTATTTTAATGAATCTATGATTTATAAGAGCACAGTTTTATGATGATGTCTGACGACGCGTGTTGGACACCGTTATAAATAATAATTGCTTTTTACAAAAAAATAACCGACTTCAACCTTGATAAGCAGAGATAAAACAAAAACTACTCGCCAGATGGCGCTTAATTCAACATGTATGTGTAAAGTTCTCGTCACTACAAAATAATCAAGCCCAAACACTAGATAACTGCAGTAAATCGTTGAGGAGTTCCCTCGACTGTCTTTCGGCTTCATCAGATCGACTCCAGACCTTCATGAAATAGTAGCGCTTTAATGTTCACTAGTCGTCCATACAATTTTCGAAAGTTCCCCTCGATTTCTCTGAGATGCCATCATCAGATCCTGGTCCTTATCAGGGGACCCCACTGCGCATATCTACTTTACAACAAAAAAAGAATTATCAAAATCGGCCCATAAACGACGAAAAAATCGCTGAACACCCACAAAAAAAAGCATATACATATACGGTCGAATTGAGAACCTCCTTATTTTTTGAAGTCGGTTAAAAATACAATAGTACACAATGGGGGCAACATATATACTTTCATTTCACGTTCAAGGTCTGTACAACTTTAGTATGTCAAAAACCTTATCTATTTCCCAACACCCGAACAATATACTCCGACTTTTAATTCGATTCAGTAAAATGACATTTCCAGTGTTACCGTTTTTTATTATTACAAAAATAGTGATGTGACCTGGACGAAAACGCGTCGAAAAATCGTTTCGCATGATTTTCCAAATTGCTAAAATACTGTATGAAGTTATTACAGGATCAATAACTACAGATAAGGACATTATTATTCGGAATTTTCCCTTAGATTTTTAATTGTTAAGCGCTTTTAGTGCATGTATGTACTAAAAGCATGCATGCACCTGTGTTTAATATTTTTCGGTTATTATATAATTTTAAATTGATAACCTTTCCGTATTGTTCTCTGATTTTTAATTATATTTTATTAACTCACATATTGAGAAAAGAAAAATCGAATAATCAAAACATCGTTCGTTAATCGTGTGCGGAATCACTATCATTGAAAAACTGGCAACATTATTTCGAAAAGTGACATTAGCATACGTCAATTTACTGAATCGAATTAAAAGTCGGAGTATAGTAAACTTAAACTTCCAAATGCCAAATTCCTACCTGACAATAGCCGCGAGCTTGGTGGTCTCGTGCTGCGTCATCCCGGAGAACACGACGCGCGGCGCGAGGTGCAGCGGCGGCGGCGCGGCGGGCGGCGCGGCGGGCGGCGCGGGCGGCGACAGGCGCGGCCGCTTGGCGCGCCGCCCGCCCGCCGCCGCCGCCGCGCTGCGCTTCGCCCGCTCGTGCGACTCCTGCGTTATGTTTATCGGCATCTTCCACGCGTCTGTGGAACATCATACGTAATCATTTTAAATAGGGTTTTAACTTGAAACAGCTTGGATCATGTTGCGTATGTTAGCAGTAAGTAGTACTAAGTGCAATCTGTAACTGTGAGTAGGAAGAAGCCTTGGTAGTTTCTTGCCGCTTCTTGTCATAAGATACCTGTACCTGTCACTGTAGGGATATGTTGAAGCGATGACGTAGTTTGACTTTCGTGAAGTGTTTGTAAAAAACCTACTCCGAATAAACATTTTATTCATTCATTCATTAACCCCACTGTGAGCTCTTCAGTCTTTTCTGAGAAGCGAAGTCTGCTAATATATAAATGCTTCCATTGCATCGTCTCGGAATAGTCTACTAGATTTGGTGTATTAAATGTCTTACTATTCCAAAAAGTTGCAATTGTTCTTTGCTAGATACAAAATTTTGATCCCGTATATTTTATGGTTATCTTGTGATCAACATAACTCTTCAATAGTAATTAATATGTACAAATCTAGTTCAGTACTCACTCATAAGGTGTGACACCAAGCTGTAGTCCATCCGGAAAGGACTCGCTACGTTGAACTGCTGGTACTTGGCATTCTCAATCTGAAACCCAAAATAATTAAGATTCACAGAAAAGCTATTTACAATTTTGTTTAGAAAACACATTAATTTTTCAAATTACATATTAATTTCCTCATCAAATAGCAATCAAAATCTAAAGGTTAAACTAATAAATACGTATCCGTTTAATGTGAGCTTACTTCTACGTATGTATGGGGATGAGCGCGTATGTGTCTCTGAATGAGTATGGGTATGCGCACGTACGTACATACGTGCGTGCGTGCGTGTTTGCGTACGTGAGTGTGCGGGCGTGCGTGCGTGCGTGAGTGTACGTGCATGCGTGTGTGCGAGTGTACATGCGTGTGCGCCTGCGTGCGTGTGCGTGTGTATGGTGTCTCTGACCTGTGCGAGCGCGGTCATGTTCCCGAGCAGCAGGTCGGTGACCCAGGCGGCGCTGACGACGGGTATGCCCCAGTCGCGCGCGCGCCGGTACTTGTTGCCGTCGGCGCGCTTGCAGATCAGCACCGTGTTGTCGCGGCTCATGTACGGCGTCAGCTGGAAGGGGACATTGTACGATATGGCATGATTTATTATACTAACGTATTTTTTTATTACACCATCTTTTGCTAACTGCACTAACCATCCTTGTCCCGGTAATAATGGTTGTCAACCCGTGACGGCCTTGATTGTAGCTTCGAAAGGCGAACGCCCGTTATTCTCACAGTATTTTTAACCGAGTGTATACTGCGTTGGTGTTCGATACGAAATTAATTCTAATTGCTTTGCACACAAATGCCAGCTCCCGCCCCTGTGATTGCAGATAGACGACGAGAATTAAACTGAACTCTCAACCTTACATAAGTTCCATATTCCAGTGACTCAACCACAGCTTACCTTAGCCCCGAGATGTCTGAGCGAGCAGGCGAGCCGGCGGCGCTCGTCGCGCCCCCAGCCGGAGAGCGCGGCGCGGTGGTGGCGCGCGGGGCGCTCGCGCGGCGCGTGCATGGACGGCAGGTGCAGCGCCTGCCACGGCGGCGCCACGCTGCGCCGCTCCATCGCGTCCGACAGCCAGTACGCGGTCACGCAGCGCTTCGCGTCGCGCAGCGCCTGCATTTGTGGCCAGTTGGGGTAACTCGAAAATGTAATGTCAGGTGCCGGCCGAATTTGTATGGCATTATATGTACAACGAGCCTGGTGCTAGCTTTCGAATATAAAAGTAGAATTTAGAATAAGTCGATTAAAATGGAAAAGGTTTTCAATATTTCGTCGGTTTCTTGTGATTGACAATCATCATCATCATCTCAACCCATCATGGCCCACTATTGAATTGAGACAGCGCCTTACAAGTATTAAGGCGCTGTCTCTGTCACCCACAAGTTGTGAACGTAAACTGTCTGGAATTAAGAGTTCATAATAAGGGGGCTGTTAGATCAAAATAAACATTACTAATCACCTGCATGACGACGCCGTGGCGCTGCGTCTCGCAGAGCACGTGCGTGACGCGCGCGCAGTACACGGGCTCCACCTCGCCGCCGCGCCGCGCGATCACCTCCGCCCACTTGCCCACGCGCTCGCCGCCCACCGACTGCTGGTACTCCACCTGCCCACACACCACACACACACGGACTGTGACACTTCCGCCCCTATGGTGCATTTGGAAGGAGTTCGGGCGTGACTTCTCTGATACTACTCTGTTTCGACGTCATGACGTAGACGTTGTCGCTCTTAATTCGCAGGAAAATTTATCTGACAGATAAATTATTAGGGAGTTTGGTGGTGAAACAGAAAAATGTTATCAGCAGCATTTGTCTAGTGGGTACTGTGAACTGTCAGATTTAACACTTTATCAGGAAGTGGTGAAACAGGCCCTTAAGCTTAGGTTTCCTAGGAAAGCGGTGCCGTCATATAGCGGCCGTAATATTACGGACGCAAACAGACGGCCGTCTTTACGGTGATGACATGTGGAAAGTTCCACGGCCGTTTTAACACACCGTCAGTCATTTTTTTTAAATAAACGTGAAACGAAAAGTATCCAAGATAGAAAATGGACGACCTTGATTTAGCTTTAGTAATTTACTTGGAGGATGAACTATCATCAGAAGACTTTTTCTATAATCTTTACTTTTTATATTATATTTTGCTTCGTGGTTACGAACGAAATCTATTAAAATTTCGTCGTCCTCGCTGCTCCAAGAGTTGGAACTCATTTTTTACGTTGTTCCGAAAAAAAAACACAAATACGTATTAAAAATAGCTTCACCGCTATCAATAAAACGTTGACCAAACCATCGGACACCGACAAGACGGCCGTCATGCAAATGGTGGTACCGCTTTTTGACGTTACGGTGTCAGTTACCGCTTTCCAGGAAACCGCGCCATTTCGTTTACATAGACAACGTTCTAGTGACGTCATTCACCGCTGTATTACGGCCGCTATATGACGGCACCGCTTTCCTAGGAAACCAAAGCTTTAGAGACGTTAATTCTCAGTCAACACATCTATAAAATAAGCCGAACAAATGGCTATAATTTTAATTTTAACACAGTACAAGCTAAACCAAAAAGGTTTTGACTTTTACACAGTACAAGCAATAAAGTTGTTCTTGTAGGTGTATATAAAACAATAATACATATTTGAAAACAACAACTCACGATATGAAAGACGCAGCCGAGCAGGAAGAGGTCGGGCGGCAGCTTGAGGTTGGGGTTGTGGCCGTAGAACTGCGCGCGCGGCGGCGCCGCCCGCACCGCGCCCGCGTACACCTTGTTGCCCACCACGCCCGCGCTGCCCGCCTGGTACAATGGAATTAAATATAACTAACTTTTTACAAAAAAATAACTGACTACAGAGTCGAGGTAACTCAAAAACCACTCGATAAATGTCGCTCCAATTTCTAAGAGGCCACACGACAAGCACTACCTTTCGAACAAAAAAGAATCATCTAAATCGGAACACCCAGTCGAAAGTTATTAGCATACATTCATCGCTCAAATTAAATGGGATCAAACGGCGGTCATTAGCTTTTGAACATCGAAAGAATTATCGAAATAGGTTTACCCAGCACGATGGTATGAGGTAACACATATAAGAAAAAAACATACAGACGAATTGAGAACCTCCTCCTTTTTTGAAGTCGGTTAAAAACTTTTAAGTCAACTATACATTCGCGAGAAATTTTTCTGTTTCTGTCTAAATTTGCCGTTTGACCGATATAAAAAAGGAAGAGGTTCTTCAATTCAGTTATCAATGTGTTTTTTTAATATTTCTTATGTGTGTTAACTGATAACATTTTACTCAATGAATCGATTTTGATAGTTCTTTTTATATTCAAAACATGTATTTGTCGTCTAGTTGCATATAAATTTGAGCGCCATCTGGCGAGGTGTTAAGTAATCTCTACTTGTCGTCGGGGTTATCGAGGGGTTAAGCTATGTTCAAATCAAAATATGCCAAATTATTCAGGTCCGAGATACAAAACTTACTGGTGTAGGAACTTGATGGGGATGATGTGCAGGCCCCAATAGCAGTCGCGTCGGCGCCCGTACAGCGCCGCCCGCAGCGTGCGCCGCTGTCATCAACCTGCGCGCAATTTTAAACCTTATGGGTTAACGATACGTCGTATTAAATGTTCGTTAATATTTCGGCTGTTATCAGTGTCTTTAACCTCGTACCAATAGGACACAAAATCAGAATATCGGAAGTTGTTAACTTGATTTCTTTTGCTTCTCTCAGTTTCACCTTCTTTGTTAGTTTTCAATCAACTTAGTAATGTGTAAGGCGATGGATTTATGTTAAATATGTGACTATAATCATACTATGTTTTTAAAACACCCAGGTGTGATCCCAAAACTTGAGTACAAAATACAAAATTATCTGGATATTGTCAACACTTTGGAAAATTTATTATGAAACTAAACATCGGACCCCTACACAGTATTGGGTACATGATATTTTTAAGTACAAATCAATGAAGTTATTCAATTACGTTTGAACGATATTTGCTTTGTATTGTACACTTTCTTGGTATTGACTTGATTTTATTTTTGCGTGTTTTCTATGCCTTTTACTATTCTTGTGTTTAATAGAAATAACGTATTATTATATCTCAAGTGTAACCTTGTAGTCGTCACATCATAATGTCGATCAAATTACAATGAAGTTGATAAAACTATACTCTTTCACTATTTTAAAGTGAAAAAAGTTTATATAATAAAAGAAAAAATGTAACGGCATACATACCAATGATAAAAAATTTAGAAAAATACAATACATTCTAACCATCTACAATCGATAAAAATACAATACAATACAATCAAGACCGAAATTGGAAAATCTACAAATAAACACATCTTATTAAAATACATTGTAAAAAATACATTCAAATACAAAATACGTAATTAACAAAATATAATATACACGACATAAAAAGCGATATTGCAAAGCTGATCTGATTCAAAATGACACCAATTGGAACTCCGACTCAATCTATTTATTACCTGTAAGTAGAACCCGGTAAGTACAACCACTGTGATGAATTTTTGAAGGTTTAGCGAATGATCGGCAAGCAGTGGACGAATCGAGTCATCATTATAGCCTCAGCATCTAATCATCTTCAATGACGTTAATACTTTTTGCGCACTTTATAACTAATTGTTTTATCAAATAAACGTTTTATATCTATATGCTAAAATTTTTGTTTTTATTTTATTCTTTTTGTTAGTGTAGTGCCAGCTCAATTGGTATAAATATATCTACTTTATATATTTGTATCCATATACACATAAAAATACTTACAAAGTAAAAAAATTATGACTTTTGTGAACCTACTTAAATCATGTAAAGGAGATGTTTCTTTTTGGGCGGCGACTTTGTACATTCTAGCATAAAAAGAGAAAAATATACTGATTCACGGAAAAATATCAAAAAAATTATTAAATGAGCTGTTCTCTGCAGAGAAATTATTTTCAACAAAATATTTTTACACACGACAACATTTTCGGTTCCATGGCTCCGAAATAGAGAACTGTCGAAATAAATATAAACTTGTCTGTTGTCTGTGATATCTGTACTGTATCTGTGTTATCTGTACTGTAAAATAATGTGCTTTGAAGTTTACGATGCAAGTTACAATCTGAGGTTACAATAATTTTTCGGCATTCCGAGATTTCCGAGTGTTTCTTTGGAGTGAATAACATCAGTGTTATAGCGATATTAGTGATCAAGTGCATATTATCTACCTACGGCTTTGTTTTTACGATTTTGCTTGTGATTGGAATGCTGGGCTGGGATGATGATGCTGTGTGCATAATGACCATTGTATGGTATCTGGTGGGTTGGGCTCGGTATCAGACAAATGCTGAGGCACCGGCTTCAGTCCTGGATGGCATAGAAGATGATTGAAATGGAAAAAATAAAATGAGAATAAATAATATGCTGTTTTTTATTTACTTCTGTCATATCTAAAATATTTAAATACAGAAATTGCAACTGCTTTGGGTTATAATCTCTGTTAAGACAAATCTTCATTTATGCCACACAATTATCCAGCTTCACTTTAGGTTCATACTTATTTAAATATGCATTGGCATCTTTATGTAGGTTGAATTTTCAATAAGATGCTCATTTGCTTTGCCTTCTGCTCATACTGTTTCGGTGATTTCTGCAAATCTGCAAATAATTTTTATTTTATCATTCTTCTATACCTTGTACCCATACAGCACTCGCCTTCATTTAGTTATACCTTTCTCTTACTTTATATTATAAAAGGTCCCTACTTTATGTTGTGTTTACACCTCAGACATTGCGATTTTCTTCGGATTAATCGAAGCGACGAATTGCACCGTTTAATTAGATAAGATACGCTTAATAATGTTAATAATAGAAGATAGATCCAACAAACCAAATCCAAAAATATCGTAGGGCTTATATTTGACTATGCATTTGACATTGACACGTCATGTTGACACTCCTAATATGACATTAGAATAAATCAAGTTTATCAACGTCATCAGCAGTCGATTTGTCCACCTTACTGTCTCAGTGTTACAATATATTCTCTATAAATTGAATTATTGTCGCCAAACTAAGGTGAAATCGAGAATTTGGATGATATGGAGAGCTTTCAAATAATATGTCCTACTTCCTACTGAATGTACAGTGTACCCGCCCCGGTGCCATACATTTCTGAAACATCTCCTTTTTAATAGTACTTTGCTAGAATTTATGTTAAGATTCATATTCAAACGACTGCAGAAGTTGCGATGATCTGCTGCTGAGGCAATTATTAGTGATGACAGTTACACATCAAGATGATAAGCGAACATTTATTAGCCCGAGCATCCAGTTTTCGAGTTGAGCAAAAACTCAAATGCCCAAAAATAATACAGCTGTAGGCCGCGCTCGTAAATAATTGTATTAAAGATTATGATATTAACTTTTTGTACTATACAACGACAATCTACGTACATTTGTTAGTATTTGTCTTATAATATACAGTAAGTTGTGCGATATCTTTGTTAATTTGATAAATTATATTACTAATACTTTGAATTAATAATATCTAAAAACATACGAGAATATTAATTGTTAATTTTTTTTGTTAAACCAAGATATAATTATATCGATAACTAAGATTATCCATCTATCAGACAATTTGTGATACAAACGTTTGTAGTAACTTGACGGAACATTTCGTATTATCTTAAAGTAATAAAAATGTATAAGGCATGCGATTAAGCTGGCAGCTTTCTTTCGCAAAGTTATTACGTCACGGGGAAATGCTGCTATATTATTATATCACTGGAGTTGACATACTGTAAGTAACTGTAAGAATCGTTTCCAATGGCTGTGCGTTTTCATCGTAAACGTCAGCAAATTGGTGACCCCGGGAATCCTAATAAATTACTATGAACAAACAGAACGATCAAAATATGCTGGATGCGATAACGTAAACTTACATCGCTCGCTATATACACATGCCAAAGCCTATTTTATTAAATCGTAAAAATTACTACATTTTCAGCTAGTCTTCACCACAAGGTCCTAGAAAAATTGTTCCTTTTATAACTCCACGAATGTCATCCGTTGATGGGTTTTAAATTACAACTCTGTATATATGTTTTAAGGTTCTAATTTCTATGGTCTTGTGATGTTAACTTCAGTTCTAGCAATATTTAAGGCACTCGGACGAATGCTACCAACCTAAGTGTACCCGCGGCTGAAGGCTCATCAGACTTAGACATTAATACACTGAGAAACAAACAAACTTATTACAATTTATACTTATTATAGCCATTTTTATATTTAATATGAGTTATTTGTCAACACGTTTGCATTACCGGTCAAAAAGGACCGTTGCATTGACTGTAATCAATGTAATCGTTTAAAAAAAATTATTGAATTGTACTAAGTAAATATTTTCTCAAAAAAGTTAATAGAAGCCGAATAAGAAAATTTGATTTCATATGATAATATATTTCAATTGACATGAAAATTAAGTAATACAATAATTTAGGAGCGTGGCGGCAGTGCTACCAACCTAAGAGTGCCCGTGGCCGAAGACTCGAGATCGGAACTCGACATTAAAACGCTGAGGAAAGAAAGTTGATTTAATTCTAAAGATTTTCTATTATAAATCAATGCTTGGCTTAGATTGCTTATCTTATTTTACCATGTAAGTATGTTGCAATAAATAGAAGTTTATTTAAAACATTACAGATTTAATACGCGAGCAGAGGTTATTTATTATAACCTCATTATATTTATCGCGTAATTTATTCATTAGATCGAGTATTAATGTGAGTTAAATCTATTGTTAGTAGGATTAATTAGTTTCAAATTTACGCTTTAATCAAACAAGCCATGTTGTATTTATGTATTACAAGACAAGAAGTCTAAAATATAAGGATATGGTTTTAATGATACTGTATTTATGTTTAGGTGATTATAAGTATTATTAGTAGGAATGTACACTTGATAGATACTGGGCGTAGAGACACAGTACGGTTATACTGTAAGTATTGAATCGGACTTCAAGGCGTAATAGATTTTTCGTACAGTAAAATAGTGATAAAATCAGCGTTTAATGTCATTTAAACTTTGTATAGGGCTATTATATGCTTGGAATACATCTATTAAAGACGCTATTACCTTTGAGAAAAAGGTACTTATTATTTTTAATTAGCTTTCGGTTTTAAAAGCTATTTAATATTTAAAACTCTCCCACGCTGAACATATAATACTCAAAATACCGTTTAAATAGCCTTTTCCCCTTATTTAAGTCTTTTAACGTGGCGATGAAAAGGCTGATTTATTAATGCATACAATGCTCTTATTTATATTTTAATGTGTCAGTATAATTATATTTTATATGACACTGCCCCTATATTTTCTTATGCGATATTGACACAACATGATTAAATTATGAACCCACAATAGCGACCTAAACTTCACACGCTAGCCATACATCGGTCCCCCATACGCCAGTACGTACCAAGTGTTAGTGGACGCGGGTGCACAATACAACAGTTTAGGAGCGCGGCGCAGAGGCTACCAACCTAAGAGTGCCCGCGGCCGAAGGCTCATGATCAGGCGGTGCGTTTGTGCTTTGCAAGCGGATACTCAACATGTTCGCCAGCGCCGTCTTCGTCTTCGGGTTCACGAGCAGCGCGCCCGCGCCTGTCAAATAAATCGATATATTATTTATTTAGTTACAAGCCAATTTACTATTTCGATTTATAATTCCGAGGGCGCGTGAAGCCGGCAGTCTCAGTTGTTTTTTGTTAAAAAGTAGTCATTAAGCCACGTCGGACGTCTTCGGGTGGCCTAAAAACTTCTTAATACTTGGGTTGACCGCTAACATTTCTATTGATCCGCACTTGAATAGGGTGGTAGAATAAGCTGAAACCACCTCGATGATGAGACATACGACGAGCGTTTTAATTACATCTCACACAAATTACAGCTTTCCGCCCATGATCGAAGTTCATTGCAGATTGACGGCGACAATTTAAAATGACGTAAGTAAATTTTGCTTACAAGCCAAATTAAACTCTAAGCAATGGCAATAAAGTTGTTTTGATTCCCGGCGCCACAGACAGATGTGCGTGGTTACCTTGCTGCTGGTCCTGCGCGGCGGGCGCGAGCAGCGCGTCCACCTGCTGCTCCGGCAGCGGCGCCACCACGTGCTGCGTCACCGGCGCCACCTGCCACGGACATTACACCATATCACCACACGTTTTAATCACGTCTTGTAAAAGTATGGACATATTCTGAAACAACAGAATGGTTAAAAACAAGTATATATCATATCGTAGCACATGGCTTATTAACGTCATTATTAAACTTCGTATATGACTAAGCCATTACTACAGTAAAATAACCTCATGTCAAGAATGAATAGGCTTTTCCTACGTCAGTGCACTTTACCACCTAAACACACATTGCCACTTAGCAAATTAGATCACAGCGAGGCGTTAACATAATATTATACTTTGAAAACTGTTGTTTACGCATCCCACACAAATATCAGCTTTCCGCCCCTATTGTTAAGACACATTACAGGCTGACGGCAAGCATTTAAAACGCTCTAAGTAAACATTCCTTACAAGCTGAATTAAAATGTGAGTACTGCACTCATGCAGTTGTCACCTGTTTAGCAGCAACGTGGTGGACCAGTTTAAAATGCCATAAGTAAACATTGCTCACAAGCGAACCAGAACCGTCAGTACAGGCAACACAGTACACATTCCCAGCGACTCATCCAGTTGTAACCTGTTTAGCAGCAACGTGGTGGACCAGTTTAAAATGCCGTATGTAAACATTGCTTACAAACGAAACTGAACTCTCGAGTACAGGTAATAGCATACACATTCCCAGCCATTCCGCTGCAATTATTACCTGTTTAGCAGCAGCGTGGTGGACCAGTTTAAAATGCCGTATGTAAACATTGCTTACAAAAGAAACTGAACTCTCGAGTACAGGTAATAGCATACACATTCCCAGCCATTCCACTGCAATTATTACCTGTTTAGCAGCAGCGTGGTGGACCACTTTAAAATGCCTATGTAAACATTGCTTACAAACGAAACTGAACTCTCGAGTACAGGTAATAGCATACACATTCCCAGCCATTCCGCTGCAATTATTACCTGTTTAGCAGCGGCGTGGTGGTGCGCGGCGTGGTCGCGCTGCGCCTGCAGCTGCTGCAGCCGCTGGTACTGCTGCCGCTGCAGCAGCGCCGCGTCCACCGCGCCGCCCACTGTGCCCGCGCCGCCGACTGTACCGCCCACCGCGCCGCCCACTACAATAGTACATTTATACTTTATACCCGCTCAGTGATTCAATTAAATTTTAATTGTATATACCGATTTATATGTAATGTGTACTGATATTGTTTTAAAACTCCCATTTGAATTGAATATGAAGCAGGGATAGCAAAATTGTTTCAGTTGAATGCCCGAACATGCGACAAACGTTGTACGAACGAACTTCTTATTTCAAAAATTATGTTACTACTGTGAAGGAAAACATTGTGAGGAAAACTGAACACAAAAGTTCTCCATAACATTCTTAGAGGTTTATAAAGTATAAAGTTTAGCAATTGGCACTCGGCTATTGTGGTATACTATGTGTAGGTACCTTTATGGGTGACCAATTCAACACTCAATTCTACACATTCAACCCTTTACCGAACCACACACATACATAGCAATTATCTACTTATAAACTACCTTTAGTTAATTTGTTATTCCTATGTATCACTAATAAATCATATTTATATGTACACACACATGCATAATTTTAATATAAAGCAGAAACATAAAATAATAGTAATACATAGTTAATTTTCTAGTATATTATTGTGAAATAAAAAGTAGGTTAATTTAAACTAAATTAAAAATTAAACATGTATTGTAAGCAAATATTTGGTAAAATTTATTTATAATACAACTTATTTTTCATCATTACCAAACCTTGTAAATTTAAATGAGGAAAAAATCCTTTTTTTTTAAGTTAATGTTCTATGTTAATATGAAACCGTTTCAATATTGCAAGTTTTGACGTCACAGTTTAAATTTTAATAAGCTAACTAATACAAAACTATGGTGGCCTTCTCTTTTCAATTTATAATGAAAACTACAAGTTATCTAATCGAAATCCCACTACAAACACAGAATGACTCGAATGTACACATACTATCTATATTATTAATTCCAAAGTAATATTTTCGGAATCACGCACACATGTCCAATCCATAAAAATAAATTAAGTACAACAAAGTTCCCAGCAAGTACCTGATATATAAAAACATAAAATAAAATTTATGTTATTATTTCCCCCGCTACTAAGCTAAAAAAATTGTAACAAAAACAAAATCAACAAGAATCTACAAAAAGAAAAATCTACTTACATCCTGTGTCGTCTAAATCCATAATATATAACAAAATGTAATTCGAGAGTTAAGTAACATGTACAGATTAAATGTTACTTAACTCTTAGGAAATCTCCAGAAATGTGTTTTAATAGTCAATTGGCAAAGAAAATTAATATTGTTTTAACATTATATTTATTTCACATAAAGATAATTCAAAAGTAAATCTAGGGCATTAGATTTAAAACTTTTTCTCTTAAAAATAAAGTAGTGCTTCAGTTAACTGAAACGTGAACTAACTGTACAACAGCTTAGAAATTGACGAGATAACGCAAAGTGATTTTAATTTTTGATCAGTGTGGAGACATCAAACATCCTTATGTATGAGAAGGATTTGAATACCAAAATTTCTAAGATGACGTATAACGTTGCGTCTTTTGATTTTCAGCCAATCTAACGTTACTGAAAGTTATGCCTTGGCTAAGTTACTTTAAAACAGATCAAAGATTCCTTACATAAAATCAAAGTATCTAAAGAAATGATTTAATATGATTTATCGTAAGAATTTAATTTCAAGCATTCAGAAATTATCTTTGTCAGAAAACGGATTATTAAAGACTTGAGAAAAAAAGTAGATGAAGTTTATGAAGGCATCCTGTAAATTAAATAAATATGACATTATGTAAGTAGGGTCAAGCGTAAGAAAACAATTGCATGAGACAACATAAAATTTATAGCAAATTTAAATTAGAACAGAAATAATAAGCATACAGCAAACGAAAAATAAACAGTGGGTTATTTTACACTTGATAGGCAATTATGTTTAAAAAACACAAAATTTACAATCATAACTACATAAATATATCCTAAAAATAACCATCCATCTGTCAATATGCCTTATTCTTTATTTTTAAAGATTCTTATGAAGGGATATTGAAGATAATATATTTCTGACATAGATTTAAGCTTTTATTAAAACTGCAGAATGTGATTTATTAAGCCATTCAAACATTTGTTATTTACAAAAAAAATATCATACATATCATCATATCATACACACAAACTGCCACACTCGAAAGACAAGTGGGTACAGATTGGCCTTGGACGATTGTGATGCGGGAGTGACCATACATATGCAGATAAATTAACATTCTATGTAATCAATAAATATATAAGAATGTTATTATGTCAATTATTTATAATCACGTAGTAAACCTAAAATGCATAATGTTAGTATGCATTTTTCTTGGATTCCATAATTTTGCCTTGTTATATAGTTTACAGTTAACCCAAACTATCAGTTAATAAACAAATAACTAACATGACAATTGTGATGAAACCGACATATGGATGGATCACTTACTCTGAGTAACACTCTAACTAGGCCTTTGCAATCACAGATAGACCCATGCATTATTAGCATGTAACTTATTTTTAATTTAATTTTTACGTAAAAAGGCCGACAAACGAGCAGACCCATCAACAATGGGATTAGATTGCGAAAATAAGATAGCGCTATAGAAGTGGACAGATAACGACGATTTTCAGAAACATCGCTAATCTTCTATCAGCTCGTCTATGAACAACCATAAAAGCTTAGAAATTACAAGTCGATGGTCTCATAGTGCTCAACTTGAAGGGCCGATGGAACTATGGTGATTGCAGAAATGTTATCGATGTTCGAATATTCCATGAGACAAACGTTAAAACTAATGTATAAGTATAATATCTTGTAGTTATGAGCTATCAAACAAAAATGACGGCTGTTTTAATACAGTCTCTCCCGATTTATTAATGGATTGTTCCTCTCAATTCGGCCCTGATTTTTTTATGTTTTTGTTGTAACGTTGGAGAGCCAGAAATAATGTGTCATTCGCTACCTTTCTTAGCCGGCAACACATCGTCGACGCTTTAGTCCTGACCTGACCTACGTACGCGACTGCTTACCATTAGGTAGGTCATCTGCTCGTTCATCGGCCTTTCACATAACACGCATGTTTTGTATAGGAATCAGAATCGTAATAGACTAATAACTTCTAAATTAACACTGACTCAGTCGTTTACAATATCACAAAATATAACTTGATCAAGATTACAAGATACTAGTAGATACTAGGCTATTAAGTGAGTGTCTCACCCGGCGACTGCGGCGGCTGCGCGGGCGCGGCGGCGGGCAGCGCGGCGGCGCGCGCGCCTTGCTGCTGCAGCCATTGCACCTAAACAACGTCGCACGGTTAATACCTTCTATCAACAATACCAACTAGATATCGGATCACCTACAAAATCGAAGCTAAAAACCGTCCACAAAAATAATGAATGAAGAAACAAAACGTTATCTTGTACTTACGATCTTTCCTCATTAACAAAATAAGAGCTGACATATTTACAATCCCTCTTTTTATTTTTTACCCTCAGATTGTCGGTAACAGAGATTGGAAAATGCACTCATGATGATGGATTACGGTTATGATGTATGGGAAAGAAAATTTTTTTTCAAAAATCGCTCGTATGAGCATTTCTTTGCATCGAGAAGCAGTTATGATCTGCAATTTTTAATACATTTTACCCATCTCATTTGATATGTTCGTAGTCTTGTGTACAATAAAGTGTGTACAATATCATTACTAGTTTGACAGTTTCAAAGTATAAAATATTAAGAGGCGGTACCTGTTGTTGTTGCGATAGGCCAGGCGGGAGCTGGCTGCGTATGAAGGTAACGCTCTGCGGGCCGGCCGGAGACTGCGCCCCGGGAGAACCCGACACTACTCCTGGTTGCTACAATTAAGTTTTTCGTTACATAATTTACTTATATTTGCTGAATTACTTTATTCCTGCTGGTTTAAATTGTTCTCTGAGCTGACCAAGAAATAAGTAAATAATAAATAACGCTTCATACTCATAGCCCCACACTAGGATTCCCTGTGTCGTGGGTGCCATGGACAACACACAAGACAAGGACACACATCTAGACCGAGAAGGGAAATTCAAACTCATCATTCAAATTTCTGCCTCGCTGGGAATCGAACCCAGGACCCTGGGAACAGCGATCCGGCGTGTTAACCATTGCGCCATCCGGATACCTACTGTGCGATGGTTAAGTCATAAGTGAAATCCAAAGATAAATAATAATTGCAACTAGATAATAGTCAGGCAGCAAAGTCTCTCGACAACTTCAATGATACAGAGGGAACGTAAATCCACAGAATTTCTTTCAAATATGTAGTGAGACCTGTGCTCAGTAGTGGGCTATTAAAGCATTCAGTCAAATTAGAGGTTTAATACTTTGACATTAGGTACCTGTTGCTGAGCCAACGCGCACGCCCTCTGTATGGACAGGTGACGACGTTTCTGCAACTGCGCGACGAACATGGCCCGCTGCTGCGGGTCCATCTGCTGCAGCTGCGCGTGCGTTTGCGCGTCCAAATGGATGAGCTGGCGACCCCCGCTGCCCGCTGTCCAGGATACCTGGAATATGTTTGTTTTATGAGGAGGATATTTCGTGTTAGGGTGTTACCATACCATTCGATCGACGATTGATCGATTGGTCTGGGCCCTTATTCTGCTAATTTATAAATGATTCAATTGCAGCTTAATTAAATCGTTTGACATATTTTTGACACATACCCCATACAAAATGTGTCAATTCAATTGAGATCCAATTTAACCATTTATAAATTAGCAGAATCGGGGGGCTGGTTAATCTTGCATAGAACAAGCCTTGCATTGATGTTTCAAGCATGAAGTAGCAGAGAAGACTAGATCTATGATCATATACAATATATATATACATTCTAAACCACACATATTCTGTCAAACTGTTTAAAAACAATTTGTTAAGAAAACTAATATTGGTGATCATTGTTAGGTGGTAGAGCCTAGAGTTCGCCCGGGGTAGTACCACCGCCCGCCAAGGTACTCAGTACCATTCCTACCGTCATAATAATTGTTTTTAAGAGCAATAATTGTGTTCCGGATAGGAAGGTGTGGAGCCGGTTTACTTTTTTAGAGGCGACCATCTCAGACCTCAGGGGTAGCAACGCATCTGTGACCGAATTGGAACAAGACTCATACTAACAATAACTAATTGGACTATTACTAACATTAACTAACAGGACTAATTATCACTAACATACTCTGTCCTCGCACTTATTAACAAACTAACCAACTAATATTCTAACACCATCTACTAACTGGACTAACCATCCTAGTCCCTTTGAGTCTAGTTCTAGATCGGTCACAGTTGTTATGGGCGGCAGGGGAAGGGTGGTACTGCATGCTCGTTTGCTATCTTAATTCCATAAAAAAAAAAAAAAAAAACCATTTGTTTATAGAACTTTAGTTAGAGATACATTATAGAATTTTATAGAAAAAAAAAACATTGTCGAATGGCACAATAATAGCATACCTTAAATTGTATAATTATACACATGAATAATTGCTGCTGTTTGTAACATTTTTTTTTGAATTACTGTCTTAATACTTCCCTTTAAAGCTTTATCAATATTAAAGATAACTTTATATACAAGTACGTACTGGATATAAATGACTTACCCTGGGTCCAACAGTTCCGGGTTGTCCAATAGGTTGACGCTGCTGCAAGTATTGTTGTTGCTGCCAACCTACATTTTGTCCACCTTGTACAATTTGCTGGCCACCAGGAGACACTATCTGTTGACCACCACTGTGCGTGATTATCTGTTGAATTCCACCACCAGTGAGCTGAGACCCTGGCTGCGGTGACTGTGGGACTTGCGATAAAACTTGCTGTGATTGACCCACAGTTTGTCCAATGATTTGTTGACCGGACTGAGTAACAATTTGTTGTGATGACTGAGCAATCACAACTTGATGCTGCTGGCCTTGCTGAGTTATCACATGTTGGCCTCCCTGTGACAAGACTTGCTGACCTCCCTGAGTAATTATCTGTTGCCCACCTTGATTGACAATCTGTCCACCTTGGTGGACAATCTGACTCTGAGAAACAATCTGCTGGCCTCCCTGTAATGTCACTTGTTGATTCCCATGTACTAAGATCTGTTGCTGTCCAGTGTGCTGGTTAATCAACACTTGTTGCGGTGTTTGGACAATCTGCTGCTGACCTGATCCATTCAACAACTGCTGTTTCTGAACTAGTATTTGATGGTGAGTCTGACTTATTGTCTGCCCTTGAGAGTTAATAGATTGTTGCAGAATTTGCTGCGGCGTTTGTTGAATGGTGTGCTGTGGGCTCAATTGCTGTTGTTGGTTACTTATTAGAGCCTGTTGCTGCGTCTGCATTATTTGTTGCTGGAGGATAACTTGGCTCTGATTGCGGGACTGCACCAATGGGCTCCTTATAATTTGATGCTGGCCTTGAACATTCTGTACCATTTGTATATTTTGCTGTCTCCAAGCTCCTTGGACAGGCACATTGCCACCTTGTTGATTTTGAATGCTCTGCTGAACAGTTTGTATTTGTTGTCCAATAACTGACTGCTGGTTATTGTTTCCAACCAGTTGGTTAAGTTGTACGTTCTGAGCCGATTGCCCTTGTGAGGACGTGACTAATCCTTGTTGATTAACGCCACCCATGTTTACATTTTGCTGCTGGTTTGTTAAAGACTGCACAGTCTGTTGTTGAATCAAACCTTGATTTTGAGATGACAGTTGTTGACCAGAATTCAAAATTTGCTGTTGATTTATCACCTGTGATTGGCCCAAGTTTTGATTTAGTTTTGCATTCTGGAGACTTTGCTGGAGATTCTGTGTGGACTGTGCTAATTGTTGGGCAATGTTCTGCACAGCACTCTGCTGACTAAGGGTCAAACTTTGTTTCATTGCCATATTTTGTTGATTTAACTGTGCCTGCTGCAAGTTGTTAGCGCTTTGACTTAGCATTTGACTTATATTTTCAATTTGCTGCTGTGCTGAGCTCATAGACGTTGTGGGGCTCTGGCTAATAGTTTGTGATTGTTGAATATGGTGCTGGTTATTTTGAATATGCTGCTGAATTTGATTGGAAATATTCTGATTTATTTGGGATACAGAAACATTTGGTTGTGAGAATCCCTGTTGGTTCTGCTGATTTGCCTTTTGTTGCAGCATTTGCATTCTGAGCTGATGTTGTTGTAATAATTTCTGTTGCTGTATATGAATAGCAGACAGTCCATGAGGCTGTTGTTGAGTCTGCTGGGTCTGGTAAGTCTGTTGTTGTTGCTGCTGCTGCTGTTGTTGTTGTTGCTGCTGTTGCTGTTGTTGATGCTGATGTTGTTGCTGTTGTTGTTGTAAGCTGGCTTGCTGGCTTTGTACAGTGATGCCTCCTTGTTGGGCTATGGTGTTCTGACCAAACTTTTGAAGCAACTGCGTATTACCTTGACTACCTTGTATCTGAACATTTTGTGTAACAATACCCTGAGGAATAGACTTACTTATAATACTGGAAGTTGACATGACAGTAGTGTACCCCATAGAGTTCACACCTGATGTGATTACTACTGATGAATTAGCTGTTGACGGTGGGTGATTCCATGGCATTCTTTGTTTCAATTTGTCTAGCAGAGCTTGAGTGCTATCATCTTTGCTTTCTGTCATATTTTGAGTCGGCACCTCGTTTTTTGCAATACCCTCCTCAAAATCAAACCCTGTAATGGCACTAATACGATCCATTGACTTTGGTGGTGGTGGAGGCACAATCAACAGCTTGGGATGGAAAACTTCAGCCACCGCTTGAATTCTAGCCCGTACACTCTCTATCACCCAATCAGGAGTAACTATCTTAATTTTATGAGGAGGCAGAGTAAGTGCAGCACTATATTTTTTGCCAGCAGCTGAACCACATACGAGGTGAGTGCACTGAGAGTCTAAATTCAACTTAACCTTGCCACCATGATATGTAATGAGCGCGAACAAGGAGTTCAAATCCGACCAACTAACCCGCGCCACGCAGATTACGGTATTCGAGAATATCTTGTTCTTATTGGGGAAATAAGGCTTAGGACTCGCCAATCTCTGGAGCCGGGCGCACGCTAAAACCCAGTATTCCGTTACAGCAGGGATCTGGTAGATGTCCTGCGCATCGTCGAGGTCGGTATCAGCGGCATTCTGCCCACAAATTAGATGAGTGACATAGTCAGAGAAATACTTTGTGTTCTCCGCCCCGCCTGACTGGAGTAGGAACATAATCTGTAATTACAATAAAAGAACAAACAGGTTTAACCGCACGCCACCTTGATAATAAAAATAAAAACAAGAAAAACGTCAAAAACAAACCCTTTCAGAGACATCACCCGAGATGTAGTACTTGACATCCTTGAAAATTGGCTCATGCAATGTTAAAGAATCTAAATCGTCGGCAATCGTTACCATTTTCTATACCACTAAAATACTAAAATTCTCGTTTTTAAACAAACATCTTAATTGTATTCTATATTGAAGCGCCGAAAACAAAAACTGAAAACGCTACAACGTCCATCATTGATTTGATAAATATATTTTTTTTTGTTACAGCAGCATGCAAAGTTGCCATTGTAAAAAATTATAAATCAACACAGATTATTTAAGGAACAATTTGGATACACAGTATTACAATTTACACAGTAAAAACACCATTGATAAACACAGACTCAAAAGCTGTATGAAATATTGTGGAGTCCTCGTCATCCTCGTGCTTTTTTATATATTGTAGGACTTGTACGCTGCTGCTTGATGGGTTATTGAAATTAATGCATTTTATTTTTTCACGCAGATTTCTGTTGGTTACATTATCCAATTTCAAACTACTCGTCACTAGATGGCGTTATTAATATAATTGCTTAATCGCCTAATAACTTATTTGTGTTAAGATCATGGATGGAGTAAATAAATATCACACTAAAGGTACATACATATTGAGTAATCCCTTTATAAAAACGGGTAACTAATTACACCTAATAAAAGGGCCATCTCTTATGACAAGTTGAAAAAGTGTCTGTTGGCATTGTTGGCAAGCATTATAAATAGTAGTTCAAATGTCCTCTGATTTGCTTCCCTAGTTGTTATTGTAATATTTTATATGATTGAATATCATTTTATATTTAAAAGTGTCCGGAGAAAAGCGTTAAATAAGGTTGGCGCCACTATAGCTAAAGGGTTTTTTTTATTAAATTATTATAAACAGCATGAGTAGTTGACGTTTTAAATACTGAAGTTTCATTAACCACCCTAGGCAACATAAATACTAAATTCCTAAACTTAGTAAGTACACTGCACCTACTGCACTCTATCGTCAACTGCTCAATTTATTTCTTACCTTCTATCGACACTAACACTGTCGTGGTAGGTTTTTGAATTGTTATTTGCTAGTAAGGACTCTTTTCAGCTATTCTCCAATGTGAGTCGGTTCTCTTACCTCTACCACAAAATTTATCTAATTTGTGCCTCTACCCTCCTTGAATCTACCTATTCGAATCTATTGACTCTTAGTCTAAAAATAACAATCATCTGACTTGCTTTTTATTTTTATTAATCTTTGTTTCTTCAGTTAGTACTTAGCTTTCATGGTTTCGTATTAGATATTACTAAATTATATATTATTGATATTTCGGTACACCCTGCCCCTATTTCTCTCTTAACTTTTACTTCTACCTTAAGGTTGTCTGGAAGAAATTGCTTCTTAGCGATAAGACCGCGTATTGTTATTTTTTTAATAAAGAGGGGCTTTGCTCTCCGTGACCTCCGGGCCCATGTCACCCATTTTTGACCTTAAAATTGTATAAAACGACAAATATTTTTAATAGTTGGGATGTTATTGGTCAGCGGGTATCCACTTTTCAACTATTCATAGTTGAGTAATTAATCAAAGATGTATTAAATATCTAGATGGAACATCGAATCCGCGAAAACGTGTCAAAAAGTTGTGGCCAACAGTTGGCCACAACTTTTATATCATTACGCACAGATTACGTACACATAGACAATAAATGAATGCGAAAAACATCGCCTACACGCACACATGCTTGATAATGTTGCCTTGTTTTTTTTGCTTTCATTGTAGGGCGACGCTCAATCTAGATATTTAAAACATCATTGTAATTAATATCAGGTGAAGTATTGGTATTACCCACTGATCAACTTTATGAAGTTGAGTAACTTGTTGCGCAGTTGGAAAGTTGTAAGTATAAAATGTGATCAGAAATAAAAGCTTGTAAAATATAGATTTACTAATTAATTTGGTGATTGACAACCATAACATCTTTGGCTGGCTCAGCTGGCTGGACCACAGCTGGACGGAGTAAACGGCTGTAATGGTAACAAAACAGTTTGTTTCAAAAGCATTCAATTGTTGTACAGATAAACCCCGATTTAGATTCTAATGATGCACCATAATTAACCCTGCTGCGATTAATTGTCAAGTCATCTACGTAGTTTGGCAACGGAAAACGGGTTGAACACTGTCTTCTGAGAATGAAATTTTGTGAGACGGTTCATAGCAATATACTTAAATGTAATGGGTTTCCTAGAGTTAAAGAAAATAAGTGGGATTATTTGTTTTTAATGGCTACAGATTATGGCCCCACTTTATCTTGTCTACAAGTCGCAATCTTACACACCAATAGTTAATAGCATATTTCATAGTATGCGATTACCGTCAGCGCTAATGAGTTGGTATACAACAGTATACCATCCTATTAATATTGTGACAGCCCTGGCGTACACCTCGCTAAACAATAAACAATAGGGGCCATAAACATGTCGCGCCAACAATAGGAACAATAGCGCGCGTGCCCATCTCGAAAGTACGCACGACGCTTTGACCTCACGGCAATAGTCGTACGGGCGAAAGTCGGTTGCAAGGAACATACTCGAACTTTATTCGACTCGGGTCTGGACTTAGCGGGAATGTTCTTGATTGCCATGAATGGTGCGTGAGTGGTATAAAAAGGGGCACTCGGTAAACGGTGGACATTCTAGTTTCGGAAGCGAAACCAGGAAGATACCAGCGATACCTACGAGCGATACCAGTGAGAAGTGAAGTGACTTCTACGAGCGATACAGTGTTCGACGAGTGTGTTTACGAGTATCTACGTGTATAGTGTTGTGGTGTGTACTGTGTACAGTGTGTAAAATGGTGTATCTACGAGTACAATAAAGTCTTTGTGGTACATTTTGGCATTTTCTCGAACCCCATACTCCTGACACGTAACAAAATTATAGAAACTGATATTCCATGATAATATGGAAAATACAATAATCGCAACGTCATAAGTATTTTTGAGAAAAGAAGTGAACTGTCAGTAGAGAAAACAAAAGACGGAATGCTGGGAAACAAAAATGTATTTTCATGAAAACAAATGAAGGTGGACGATAAGTGCAGAAAAGAAAATGTGAAGTCATAAAGAGAATTAAGCTGGAATTAAGTGAATGTGTGGCGTATAGGAAGATTGTAAAGCTTGGAAAACGTGAAGAATTGACCCAAAAATTATGAGAGGATTTGTCATTGTGGTACCTATAAGATGTAAATTGGAAGAAAGTGAAGCAAAGGATTTTGACAATCGATCTTTGATTATCAATCGATGTTATTTGCAATGCTATGGCAACTGAAAAGCTGGAGTCTGGAGTTGATTTTATTGACAAAATGCAGGGTCGCTAGAAACGTTGAGCAGAGTTTTCGAATTTATTGTAGATGGAGGAGTTATCGTTTTTATTTCAGCTTTAAAAGGTGATGTATTCCATGCCGATGTTATACCGAGCCATGTCATTATGGTCTGTTATTTGGTGTTGATTTTGTTGAATTGTAATACTGTGGTATGCGTGCCAATTGCGGGACGCAATTGTTTCAGGATGGCCGCCTGTAACGGAGGATTTTTATGCCTGTGCTATACCAACTGTGAGGAGCAATGACTGCAGGAGGTGGTGACATGAGATGTGCTGAAGCGAGGGCAGTTTTGGCATACTGGTGATGCCAGATGTGGAGTTGAGAGGTGCTATTGAGATGAGCGGTGCTTTTGAGTAGTGTAGTGTTTTAGTGGAGTGGAGAGGAGAGGAGAGGAGTCAGATCTTTCTTTTCAGGTTTTCTATTATAATGTTACTGGCCAGCGGCCTGGCCGGTACCTATTTGAAAATGGAACGACGACAGCAAAGGAAGATTTGTTGTTGTCAATACTTTCATCATTCAATAAATTGTAATTGAAGTGGTAACACGAGTCGTATTATTTTGCCCTTTTATAATTTATGTGGTTAGGATTTTGACTGCTGGGTAGTTATTTCGGGAGAGACCCACCGCCATCGTTTTCTATTTCTATATATACCTAATAAAAATTCCCAAAATTCTGGCATTACCTACCATGTTCTCACTAAACAAGTCATTCACCACACGTCAGGTATTAGGTATCTTCATAAATCAGAAATCCTAAAAGCTCGAAGGAGGGTTTTTTATAACAAATTTTCGTATTTAGAATAAAGGTCACGCTAGTTTCTTTATCGTTTTTTTGTTAATTTAAGTATCTGACTGAATAATTTCGAAATTGTTATTTGTGAATGGTTTGGAAGGAGTCCGCCGAGCGGGATCGGGAGAGGGCTGATCCTGCTCGTAGAAGGCGTCGGCGACAAGTGCCATACTACTCGCAGGGGAGGCACCGGTGCGTTCTTTTGAGATCCCGGAGCCTCACCAAATATCCGGTGGATGGTAAATAAGAGGGTTTTAGTAGGTAGAAATCCTACGGAAATGTACGGAAATATGTAGGCACTTACTTACCTATTTATCAAATTATCAAATTTACTGCGTTGTGTATAAAATACATGAAATATCTCTCTCTGGAAATCCCTACATCCTGTAATAATAAGTTAAAAAAATAACCGACTTCAACATCCTCGAGCCTCGAGCAGATAAGTATAACTGGTATAACTCAAGAACTACACGCCAAATGTCGCTCAATTTATATGAGACCACACAACAAGCACCAGCTTTGGAATAAATCAAGATTGAATAAAAATCAAAATCTGTTCACCCAGTCGAAAGTTCTGAGGTAACAAACAAAAAAATACAGTTGAATTGAGAACCTCCTCCTATTTTGACGGTTAAAAATCGGTTCACCTAATAGAGAATAGTTTTGAAACAACGAACATAAAAAATACTGTCATATTAAGAACCTCCTACTTTTTTTAAGTCGGTTATAAATAGCCGACGCGACAGCGCGCTGGCTTGTCTTGTCCGCTGACGACGTACGCGTCTTTGCCCTCGATCTTGACGTATCTTACCTTAGATACTCATAATGTAACACCAATTAAGTATGTACTACCTGACCACAGTAATTAGGCGCATGACAGATAGCAGTCACGCGGGCCCCCCACCCCGCTCTAGCCCCGCGCGTCCCCTAGTGAGGCGCAGTCGTGTACAATTGTACATTAAGGTCATTTTGACTAGGCTGATGTGAACTTCATTTTCCGAGATGTTTGCGCAGGTACAGTAACTGACCAAGTACAGGTGGTAGGGCCTAGAGCTCACCCGGGGAAGTACCACCGCCCGCCACGGTACTTTGTACCATTCCTACCGTGTAATAATTGTTTTAAGAACAATTGTGTTCCGGATAGGAAGGTGTGGTGCCGGTTACACTTTTTAGAGGCGACCATCTCAGTCCTCAGGGGTAGCAACGCATGTGTGACCGAATTAGAACGAGACTGATTGAGTCTAGTTCTGGGTCGGTCACAGTTGTTATGGGCGGCAGCGGAAGGTGGTGCTAAATGCTCGTTTGCTATCTTAATTCCATAAAAAAAATTGTACCTCCATTAAACATTCACCATGGTACTTTTGGTACTACTGCAGAATGTACTACGTATTCCCATCCCTAGTTCCAATGACGTCTTAACTGACATGCGCCTAATTATCGTGGTCGGCTAGTAGTTGCGTTTTAGACTGATTATTTATTTACGAATTTCACAACCGGAATTCCGTAATTAGATTAGTAAAATTACAATTAACGCGTTATCCCGTTATCCCTAGAGGTTTAAACTGAAAAAAGACTAACTACTGGTGCTTGCCTGAGGAACTAGGCTCACTGAACTTACCTGAAGTCGCTTCCTTAATGTTTTCATTGCAAAGTATTTTGTGACGTGTTACGTAATCTTGTTATTTAGTTATTAGGTAGGTACATGTACTTATTTAAGTATTAAGGAAAAACCAATAAGTTACACGCATTACATGTGCGTACATAAATTCTTAATAGGTACCTACATTCCGCAGTGACGTGACTAAAACACAACAATTATTATTGTTATATATATATCTAAGTACGATAACTGTGCCTGCGTAATAGAATAGATACGTCAAGATTTTGCAAGGAATATATAATTTATGGTACAGGCACTACTACACTGAGAAGTGCTGAAATGTTATTTTTGTATGCAATACCTATAAGTATGACATTTTTATATGTTACAAATCAATTTAATGAAAACGTTTTTAGGGTTAATGTGAAATAAACCATGAACACAACGAATTCCGAAAATCTTCGGGCCTAGAGAGTCCAATAATTTATTGATAAGCCTCGTTCTAAAATGTAATGCGCCGAGTAATTTAAAACGTTACTGACTTGCTTTACATTTACTGCCCCTGAAAGGATTGGGTTAGGTTAGTTAGTGGCCCCCCGCCGGGGGAGTCCACCTTGTCGTGGTGGCGGGGCTTAGTAGCCGTGCACAAGCCAGTACACGGTGAAGCCAAGAGACTCCCAAATGGGGGAGCGGGGGTCCAGTTTGGGCCTCCGCTCACGTAGGGGTGGGGGGGCCGGCGACGGCCCAGCTGCCAGCATGCTTTATGCCCCTTTTATGCCCCCGTGGTGGAGGCGATTTCGCCTTGAGGAAGAAAACCTCGTTAAAAAATTGAGGAGGAAGACAACCTCGTTAAAAAATCCCGGAGGGGGCGGAACGCTCAATTTATTGAGCGCCCCGTGCTGAGGCCGCCATCAAGGCAGCAGCGGCCGCCGCGCCGGGACCGTGGAGCGAGAGTAGCACACAGTCCCGGCAGATAGTGCCGGGACCCGGCACTATGCGGCAGCGTCGGCACCTTCAGGTTTTAGTGGGTAGGTCACCGCCGTGCTTACGGCAGTGAGAGTCCCACATCACCGTTCGTTTCCTCCGGAGCGGACGGTATGCGTAACTGCATTTCCTGAAGTAAAAAAAAAAGGTTAGTTAGTGGCCAATCCGTGTATCGGAAGTTTTTATGTCCCCCGAAGGCGAAAAAGAATTAATGATGGTTATTTAATAATAACTTGGACCGATGGTTTAATATTTTACATTCACTTTGATTAAGTTAATGGTAGGTGTATTAATAGTCAATACCTTACCATCGACGCAAGCTGCCGGTCTCTGGGCGCTTCGAACTATAGTCTGAATAAAGATGTCTTATGAAGTCAAATCCCAATTATTGAACTATGAAATGCATAAATATTGTAAACAAACAATAAGTTATATATAATTGTGAAGAAATCAGACCATCCTCAAAATAACAGAGTTTTTCTGCAGTTTCTAAATGGTACAAAAGGTTCAGAAAATCCCAAATTGTTTAAATGGTTGTGCTTTCCGTTTTGAGTTCTTAACGGTAACAGGATAGCAGTCTGCTGACCACAAAAGGAGGATAATGTTTTAATTAGAAAAATAAACAACGTGTTTCAAGCGATCCATCTCGTTCCGCCAGTGTATCGCGGGTCGAAGTGTTGACTGGGCGTTTATTTCGCAACGCAATGTGGATCTCGTAAAAACATAATTAGGATTTTATAAAACTTTTAATATGGAACAACATAGTATTTTGTTTATAAGTTTATTGTTGTTAATTTTTCCGCGCGGGCAATACACTCAATCACTATGTCCTCAGTATTTTGAATACAAAAACGATGAAAGCGGGATCTACGGCTTGATTCATGTGATTCCTAATGATCGGGCCTCGTCGGTAACTACTGCGATAGATTTCACAGTGGGTGCGCAACTACCTTCAGTAAGTTATTTTTTATTGAAATGCAGTGTTTCTAACGGTATTTTCATTCAAAATTTTCAATAAGTAGGTATCTTGTGTTGTGAAGGCGGTAAACAGAAGATTAACGGTTTTTAAAAGGAAAAGTGAGATGCGAAAAAATCTAAGATATTGGATATTAACTATCCTGATAAATTAGGCAAGAATCTTATTGGTAGAGAAAGGAGCAGTCGAAGACTTAGATTATACAATTGTCACACAACATTTAGTACATAATATCTCAATGTCACACAAGTCGAAGAACTATTATAGACAACGGGAAATCACAAAAAGGACAACAATAAAAGTACCTAGTACCTACTCCTACTTACCTAAGTACCTATAACCCGCATAAGGAATGCATGTTCAACAACCCTTAAAATTATTATTATGAAGGTTCATAATTTCAATTATGCAGGTAACTAACTAACTCATACATAAAATACATTGTTATGTAGGTATGCTGAATAATTTGGCTTTCTTAATGGTGTTCGTCAATAATTAGCTAGCCAAATTAACCCAAACAATATTTTAATACTAGATAGCCAAAACATAAACTATTTCTTTCATAATAATGATATAAATTCACCGCGTTTCGAGGCAAATGCCGACAATCGACGATCGATCGATTGGTTCTGGTAACACCCTTACTACTTTTACAAAATAAAACGTTATTGCAGCAAATGAACAGTATGTGTAGGTAGGTACTTACTTTAAAGAGGGTCGTTGAACTCGCTAAATACGTAAAGCTAGCCATACACAGTAGAGTGTAGGTATTTATGGCCACTATACGTACCTGAGTCTCAGAACACGGAACCCCAAAACAAATTGATTACCTGTACTGGCAGTTCAACTTAGCTCAAGTAAGCAAAAACAAAGATCATTTTAAATTCTCGCCGTTAATCTGCAAAGCACCTTAATCACAGAGGGTTAAGCTAGCATTACTGTGGGATAGAATTTAAACGAATCCCATATTATCTTAGAACTCGAACGCAGAGTAAGCACAGAGGGTGGAGTAGGTAGGTACTAGATGGTACAAGTAGATCAAGTTTGCTTGATAAGTTTAACTGTACCATAAATTATTACCCTGACTGTACGAACAAACCTGTCAGGTAGGTAACCTCCACCCTAACGTGGATGGCTAGCTTAAAGGAAAACTCATAAATTAAATCTTTATAGAGGAAAAGGGATGTCCCCGTTGGGGTTTTTCGCGGACATTACAAACTTTTGCCCAGCTGGTTAATTTTATTAATACCCCCATAAAATTGTAATCGGACTTGTTTTGTTATCTTAGTTGATTATAATATTGATTACAAGTGACTGTAAGAAAATCAAAACAATGAACACATTAATTACAAATTCAACATTGAAACACATAACCTCCTCTTACAGTATGAGGGATACCTATGGGGCACAGGCCATAGTACGCCACGCTGACCACGTGCGAATGGTTAGACTTTATCACTTTACAAGTTTACACATTTCTGAGAATATTACGGAGAACTGTCAGGTTTAGGATTTAGATTCATGAACTTTAATAAAACTTTTGAAAATAAGAGTGCATCGTGGATTTGAATCCCGGCCTCCTTCGTCGGGAGACGAATATTCAAGCACGGTTATCATTGTTCATATTATGTAGTTACATAATACCTACTATGTTATTCAAATTACAATGAAGTAAACAACTTTATGATTATGTACTTACTTAGGTCACACTTCATATTCCTTATTATTGTAGTTAATTAGTGTATTACTTAATTGATAAACTAAAACCATGTTTAGGTACTACGTAATTACGTAATACAAACATTTTTATTCCTCAACCACAAAATGTATTTGTTATCCTGTTATACAAGTATATCTATATACCTACTTTTGAACGTTTGACCATTTTTGGATATTCAAATGAAGCAGTGAGTACCTGTCAGGTGCAAGGTGTGTCTCGTCAGGATTCTACTAAAGAATCCCTCGCTACGCTCGGCATTCTACTCTAGAATCCCTCACTTCGCTCTGGATTCAAAAAAGCGCCCTCGCCGAAAAAATATTACTTTGCTCCCTTGTAAGTAATACAATCTACTATTATAGAATCGCATTCGATTATCGTACAACATAGGTACTTACTATGGTACCTACTTACCTTACTTGCTGTCTAACGGCTCAGTTGTGTAGGTATGTATGTAGGTGATTCACGTGATATGAATAACGATATTAGTTCAAATAAACCCATGAGACAACAACATTTAGACAGGTTTTATCTTCACGGTCTTCAACATTCCTACAGAAAAACATACCTAATGGGTAGGTAGGTAATTAAAACCCTTGGAGTTGCGGGCGGCTAGAGTGGGAGCTCGAACCGTCCATCAGCAACCCCGGGAAGGACGACGGTATGTGTGGCCGCATACCGTTGTAAGGCGCTGGCAAGCGATGGGGCCTTAGTCCCTCGCGGGAAGAGCCCGAATATAAGGGCGCCGTGCTTGGAGGACTCCGGTTGTGTTCCTTTTGGAGATCCCGGAGTTCTCCAAGCGCTGAACAACAAACAAGCGCTGAGGAAGGCCACCGGGGGGGTTTTAGTGGGTAAAAATCCCACATCACCCTGTGTCGCTCCCACGGCACCGGGTACCTTTTGAAGGTTTCCCCCTCGTCAACAAAAAAAAACCTTGTAAAACCAGAAAAGATGATAGCTGTGTTGGAAACAAAACACATAAGTAATAAATAGACACCTAAGTAGTACCTACTTATCAAAATGAGTTCTCCTTTTGATGTACTTATATTATAGTCGTGCGGTAGATTATGTTGTTATTATGTACTGTACTATTAAAACAGATTATTGTGATAATCGAGACACTCAAGACTGGTTTTCAAATCGAGACAGCTTCAAACACCCAAATTTTTTTGTCGAATGGGCAGACCATGCAACCATGACGATAGGATAGGATAGGAACCCATTGAGATAGGTAAGTAGGTACTATGTACATAGTACCTCAATGGGTGAGGTTCAACCGGTGAACCATGTTTGGGTAAGGGGGCAGGTAATGGACATCGGATGAAGTAGGTACTTACCTACTTGCGCTTGAATCCTTCAAAAAATCTTTCTTGATCCGATTCCCCCTTTCCCAGTCGGGTCAAGAGCCTTGCCCCGCCCCTTCCCTTTGCCCTCTGGATTGCCCTCTGGATCAGGAGCTAAGTACGAACGTGCATAATATCTATTAAACTCTCTAACAAATAATTTTTATATTTTAGGGAGATAGGTAATTAGGTAGGTAAGTACTAAGTACATGGTATAATTTATTTTTATCGTGTAGGTAAGATAATCTTACCTACATACATACACTACAATCTTCGTCAAATTTTTTCGTGCAACGAAATTTGTAACTAATATAAAATTTGTAACTAATATATCTACCTACTTTAAAGTAGGGCCATTTTAATAGGCCAATTAATACTTTAAAAGCATTCGTATGTAGCATTCGTGCGTCCTGCAGGAGTGACTGGCGACCTCTTTCTCGTTGAGAGCGCTAATTGGTAGACCGTAAACCGCTGCACAAGTTCATGCAACATGAAGTAAGTATCGTTATCGTTTTCCTCATGACATGTAGATATTCATAATTCATTAAGTACATGGACAAGTGGAAGGTGAAGAATGAGGGCGATGACCGCACGAGACGAATGTAACGTAAAGCTGTCCAGTTATAGGGACTTTTCTTTCCGTCTCATTACCGTTATTACATTAAGGCTCTGTGCAATGCATTTTTAAGAATCTATCACATACACTGAGATTTTTGGATCTCATAAATCAGAACCCATTAGAAAGGTTATTTTTCTAAATTTAGCAATGATTTAGTATCAATAACTCGTTTCGAAAAAAGCTAATTCGCAGCTGACTTTTATTAATAAGTAATTATTAATTTGATGACATTCCTAAATTGATGTCTGAATACGCAATTATTATTTTGTCATATGTAGGGTTGACAAGTCGCCAAATCTAAAAGCCGGACAGATCAGCCAGTTTGACAGGAAATTTAGGTACAAAAGACGGACACCCTATGCCCTATACAAAATCATTAATGTCAGCGCGACGGGGGTTGGGGGTGCAAAATTAGTCATCAGTCATTGATTAATATAGTACCTATAATTGTTTTTTACAAAAAAATAAAACATATATACGGTCGAATTGAGAACCTCCTTCTTTTTTGAAGTCGGTTAAAAATATTGGTATCTGCGCGACATACAGTTACTTCGATTCAAAAATATAAAAAGCGTAACTATGAAAAGCTGGACAGGTCGAACACCTTTTATTTTGCCGGAGTCAGTCAAAAAGCCTAACTCTGTCCGGCTTTATCTGGACATCTGGCAACACAATGTATCCGTATTCCGTATGTACGTCACCAAATATACGATTTGATCTATTATAATGAGATTTTTTAATGATTGAAAAAAAATTAAAAAATAAAATAATTAGTGTAACGTTTTAGGGAAATTACCACCAGGACGTAGGTACCCAACCTAACATTCAGGTGACAACGCCGTGCCGGTTATGACCTACTTTCTCTCTCGGGGAAATCCCGACTGAGGTTCGTTTACGATTCCCATCGATCTTTCTACACTGCTCGTAGCAGACGTATTTTACGATCTTGCTTCGAAATTAAGCAATGCAAATATAAAAAAATAAAGGAGTCAACCGGTCTGTTACTGTCACAGGCATAGGTAGGTATAGTAGTAGGTATTTTAAGTAGACATTGTAAATCAAATCTGCGTCGATAAGTGTGGAAGACCCTGTCAATAAAGATTTATAAACATTGATGTACTATCAGCAAAATTGATTCGTATACCACTTCATCGACATTTCGTTTGAACTTTTGAGGATGTCAAATTCGTATTCTTTTTGAGCGTGTCTGTTGCACTTATGACTTTTTTTAATATTAAGCTCACTCAATTCACGTCAATTGTCAAAGTGCAATGAATTTAACATGCAGACATTTCCTTTTCATTCCCCCGGGTTTGCCCGCGTTCAAGACCAGCAACAACAAAATACCGTTAGCGTTAAAATTAGAAATAGAGAAATATCCTTTATCTTTTCCAGAATCTCAAACTATCTCCATACAATGTTCTGTAATGTATTGTATTTTATGCAATTCATTACAAATTCAGCATTCAGCCGTTTTAGCAGATTCAGCAGTTTAAGTGTGAAAAGCCAATAGACTCACTTTTTAATAATATTATTTATCAGAAATTGTTTTTGCAGATTAGAATATATTTACTTCATGATGGACAGACAATGTGTGTAATGTGTATATATAGTAAAGTATTCTTATGTCAAAGTATTCAAATCTCGATAAAATGTGGATGACATGTGAGGCAAACTGTAAGGCGCTGCCTCTGTCACCCTCACGTCAGCCACGCGCCAAAAGATTCTTGTCTAATACGACAATAAGTTATGTATTGACAATGTCATGTAGAATAATAACAGGTTTGTTTCCAAGGCAACGAATGTTTAGACGAATTTTGACTTAATTGCACTTCATGTGCTGTAAGAAAATAAGCTGAAAGTGGTACGAATCAATTTGGCCGATAGTACATTATGAAAACCTGGAACAAAGGAAAGCATACTAATAAAGTAAGAAATTCATTATTATCTTTGTGGAAAACCACAGAAATCTTCACTTCACATACGTACGAGTAGACAATTCTTATAGTGAGTCTTTACTTTGCGATCGATTATAACAATGACATTAGGTAAGTATATAAAAAATAACATCATTGGATTCTAAGGAATCTAATGATCTGCTTTGAAGAACGGCATGTGCATTGTGGGAATATCAATACAAATTGTATTAGGATAGGATACAAGAATTTTACATTGAGGTACTACGTTAACTAGAGAAGCTATGCCAAACAAAAGTCGTGTTCCATTTCTCGGTTTAAAGATATCCGTCGCTGCAGCGCTGAAAAAAAACGTACTGTCTAATCTATAATTTTAAGCCGCAGCGCTTGATAAGATACAAAGAGTCGTACAAGGATCTTTGGCGTGTGGGTGACAGAGACAGCGCCTTACAGGTAAGGCAAACTGTAACGCGTTGTCTCTGTCACCCACGCGTCAAAAGATGCAAAGAACGCTAGCGGTCAAGCTGCGCATTAGGCGATTTATTGGTCTCTTTGATGGTTCGGTCTCTTTAGTTTGTTTTTAATGTGCCAATAAAGAATTAAATACACGAAACCATGAGCAATAGGCAAATAAAACATATAGTACTATCGTGCGCGAGTGTACCCATGCACAAACATACTCCCTCCACTTTCTTCCAGCGTTCTTTTTACATGACGCGACCTATACTTTCTTATTACCTAAGGTTATTTCCTAATAACTTTTCACTGAGTATTTAGTTTAGATTATGATGATTCTCTTTTTATTTGAAAGCTGGTACTTGCATTGTAGTCTCATATAAATTTGAGCGGCATCTGGCTAGTAGTTTTTGAATTATCCTTAATATTTTTTTTGTATGTATGTTACCTTTATCTTACTACTTTGAGTTCTGATTTTGATTATTCTTTTTTTAATCGAAAGCTGGGGTTTTAGGTTAGGTCCCGTAAAAATTTGAATTCCGTCAGACGAGTAGTTTTTGACTTTATATGAATTTTATATTTTTTATTTCACTTTATTGTTTGTATACCAATACCAAAATACATTATACATAAAACAATTACAATATTCATATAATTTTACCTATATGAAAGTAAAATCCAACAAATTATCAAAAGTCGTAGAACAAATGTTGTTGTTTATGATGTTACGATGTTAGCTACCTAGTCCTGCGAGGTTTCCGGTGTTTTTCAATTAACCCTGTATATTTTTTGTATTTATATAATTTCCAGTAAAATTTTTGTACCTACTTAATGCAAGATCCTTTTTTAATTTATATTTTTGACTGTCCTCTTGGTTTAATTTTACTTTTTTTATTGAAGGAGCAAATATACTTAACTCGGATTTCGTTGTCGGCCTGTTCCCAGTCGGACTAAAATACCAATTTTTAAAATTCGCGAACCGCACTTAGGACCAACATTTTTGCAGTGAACCTTATATCAACGTGTTTGCAATAAAACAGCGCTCACGTTGATATATAGTTTATTGATTAATCATTAAAAGTGTAAGAACCTATTATCAATGTACCTGTACCTGTGAACCTTGTAGTCCGTCCAGGAAAAAAATAAAGAACCTATCAATTGCACATTCTGCAAGTTTCATACTTTCAGCTGGTATGAGATTTTCTTATTAATCTCACCAGTACAATTTTTAATAAAAAATATTTTTCTAATTAATAATTTAACATAGCCTGTCCAGGATTTTTTCAGGGAACCCATTGTTTATTTATTATTTAATATTTTAAATTTCACTTAAAATATGTTTCGTTCATACAGGTACATTCAGGTACCTAGTAACCTACTGCGGGGGTATGAGTGTGTTAGCGTTTATTTATTTTCTAGTTTATTTATTAGAGTTCGCCCGGGGTAGTACCACCGCCCGCCAAGGTACTCAGTACCATTCCTACCGTCATAATAATTGTTTTTAAGAGCAATTGTGTTCCGGATAGGAAGGTTTGTGGAGCCGGTTTCACTTTTTTAGAGGCGACCATCTCAGACCTCAGGGGTAGCAACGCATCTGTGACCGAATTGGAACAAGACTCATACTAACAATAACTAACTGGACTATTACTAACATTAACTAACAGGACTAATTATCACTAACATACCCTGTCCTCGCACTTACCTATTAACAAACTAACCAACTAATATTCTAACACCATCTACTAACTGGACTAACCATCCTAGTCCCTTTGAGTCTAGTTCTAGGTCGGTCACAGCTGTTATGGGCGGCAGGGGAAGGGTGGTACTGCATGCTCGTTTGCTATCTTAATTCCATAAAAAAAAAAAGTGTGTTAGCGTTTATTTATTTATTAATCACCTCGGTGAAGGATGATGTAGGGCTGGATCTTCTACTAATACACGTGTGTCGCGCATGCGAGCTAGCAACCGTACTGAGACTACTGAGAGTGAGAGTTGCGTTGCGGCGCATTCGCCGCAATTGACTGGAACATAAGATTGCTTTGCGGTATCTTCTCTAGTACTTTACAGTACATAGTATCTCAATGCAATTTTATCATCTTTATTTTGTCATTTTCAAATATTTATACACTAGGTAGGTAACTACACTTGAATACTGATTCAAAAATATGTAACTGAGGAAATACATAGGTACCTACATACCAAATAAAAATATAAAATGCATAGTAAATTAAACAAGTCATTAGTACCATTCTAGGAATTAGATTTGATAGATGATATTATAATAAGTTGTATATGGTTTTTCCTTTTGGCACATAGATGCAATACTGGTGTATTTTTATATTTCTAGCAATATAAATAATTAAAAAACCCCTTTTACATAGTGAAGGGTCGGTAATTTTTGTGTTTAAATTTTATTATAACGAGAGCACTGGGGTACTAATGCTAAAATCATTATGAGTCAACCTTATGAAAACATTAACAAGCACACTAGTCGTCCATACAATTTTCGAAAGTTCCCCTCGATTTCTCCGAGATGCCATCTGTTAATTATGCGGATCGAGGAATTGATGTTCCAGTAAAAGCATACGCCGTTTGTGACACAACAGTTTATTTCTAACGAAATAACACACTTTACAGTTACTTATACACTTAGTATATGAAAAAACGCGGCAAAATAAATCATCGAGGGACACGGTGTCTCCTTGAACTCGGTTGGCGGCAGACTGGGTAGAAAACGCGGCGTAGGTCGCGCGGGAACCGAGTAAAGCGCGGGAAGACCGTGAGACCGTGAGAGCGCGGGAAGATTCCGCGCTAATAATTTCATACCGTGAGGGCGCTAGGTGGTCGAGGAGACATCGTATGGCCAACATTAAAAAACTAATAATAAACATAGATAATATTATCAATTAACAATATAAATTTGGCGCGTCGCTAACACCATCCTCAGATCCTGGTGTCCTTATCAGCGTATCAAACTACGCATATATACTTTAAAACAAAAAAGAATTATCAAAATCCATAAACGACGAAAAAATCGCTGAAAAAACATAAAAAAAGCATATAGGTACATATACGGTCGAATTGAGAACCTCCTTCTTTTTTGAAATCGGTTAAAAATTAAGGCCCCAAGACGCAAGTTTAGAGGTTATTTATTTAGAGGTACGTTATTTATTTTCTATATTAGATACTATTTTCCTTATATTTTGCCGCGTTTGTTCTCATATCGACAGGGTTATCTCCATAGGGCAATCTTTATTTTCGGCTTTGAGTATCTATTCATGATGTCCAAAAATGTTTTATCAATAAGTAGATAAATTATCTTCAATCATAAAAAATGTTTAAAAGACAAACTGTATGCTTAATTGATTGACAACTTTAAAGAATTTATTGTTTTGCAGTTAGAAAAATTCTATTTATAAAAAATTCGGCTATAGCTCGAAGTTCGAAGAATGAGGGCATCCGTTTTTGTGCTCACCAATTGGCGCCACTGGCGAGTGAGGTCCGTAACCTCTGAATAGTCTGTTCTTTCATTCCGCTTAACTTTGCTCCTCTTGTTCTTATTTCTACTTTTGAATCACTGACATTCATTGACCCGTAACTGGTATTTGCCATTCTAAATTAAATATTTTCTAATACCTGGGGAATAAACTAAAACCGAGCAGCCCGTCAATACATAAAAACAAGTGACATTTTGGAGACCGCACATTCCACTAGCGCCTCTAGCGGCGAATTCGCTAATTCGAGATTGGGCCCTATAACGGACAGACAGACATGGAAGCAGATTAATTGGGTTCCGTTTGTTACCATTTGAGTTTTGAGTGTTATTCCTCTAATACCTAACATCGATGCCGAAATAATAACGGCTGCAATAATTTTTGGACAAATACATATCAGACATCGGATTAAATATCATGTTATTTTTTTACAGAAATATTTAGGAAAGATGGAGCCTATAGGTGAAAATCTGCAAATTATCCAGGGGTACAAGAAAGGCGTACCTTTCGACTACCGGGTGCACTTTCCTGTGACGTCACCTGTTCCAAAGATCACTTCAATCAAAATCAATAATAACGTTGTATGTAGCGGTCCAGGGGGTAAATACTATTTACGGAATTATAATAATTTTTATAATCAATATTTCGTTTCAATTCGAAAAATAGAGCAAAACAAAAAAAACGGCAAACATGACAGTAATTTGACGACCCGGATGGCGGGATGGTTTATACACCGGATCGTTGTTCCGAAGGTCCTGGGTTCGATTCTTAGAGAGCCAGAAATTTGATGGATGAGTTTAAAATTCCATTCTCGGCCTGGGCGTGTGTCTTGTCTTGTGTGTTGCCCATGTCACCCACGACACAACGAAGCCTAGCGTGGAGCTATGAGTGTGTAGCATTATTTTTTATTATTTGTTTATTATAATTATATTTAACTTGTATTAATACCAACCGAACCTACAGTGTCCACATGAATTATTTGAACCTATCCAAAGCTTGATTGACAATCCCCGCACTTCGACATCCGTAACTTGAATTTGTTTCAGCCGAAACGAACAGGGTGGAATCGCCTGTAAACAAACTTTGTGACATTGCGTTCAAAACACTTAAAACCCAGTGGCTACCGGCTTACATCTAACAAAATTGTATGGTTTCCTTAAGCTAAGCTAAACTAGCTGAATGCTTCCGGTATAACTTGAGACGTAGGTAATTGCGAATTCGAACCTACTATTACTAAATAATGTCTTCTCCGCAATAATTCCAGATACCACAAAATACGGAAACTACGTCACTTCAGTAGGGCTTCAACATACTATCTACCTCAACAATCCAAGTAACGTTTATGACAATAATACACCCAAGCCAGCAACGGTTATATGGGACAACAACCAAAACTTCCCAAGCTTTGATACTAATAATGGTAAGTACCTAATATTCGATAGATAAATAACCAATTGCTCAGAAAAAGAATATTCTTAAAAAATTGCTTGACCTACTAGTATTCATAAATAAATACATAATATAAAAAATAATCTACTTCAAAGTCGAGATACCTCAAAATCTGACCGCCAGATGTCGCTCAAATTGACATTACCTCTCTAATGGTGATAGAATTATCAAAATCGGTTCACCCAGTACGAAGTTCTGAAGTAACACTTATGAAAAAATCCTCTTCCTTTTTTGAAGTTGGTTATAAATACTATGAAAGTACGATATCGATAACAAGTCTTACTACTAGCGACATCTAGCAACGGATAGTGATGACAAGTTTAGAAACATGTTGGGATTGGGACTGATGAGCCGAAACTCGAAGGGTATACGTATACTGAATAAGAATCTAGGATTCCGAAAGACAACTTCAAATACCTTGGTCAGGCCTTCGTAGTGCAGGCTTTCAACGTATTTCGTTCGTTCTTTCTCCACGTTCGTTCTTCTTCCAAGTCCACTCGCCGTAGGGATTTGTTGAAGCGATGGCGTAACTTGACGTTCGATAAGTGTTTGTAAAAACCTACTTCGAAGAAATAAATATTTGAATTTGAATTTGAATTTGAATTGATGCTCAACATATAGGTTAAGTACCTATATGAATATAAGTGTATGAACAAAATTATTTTTCAGGAGGTAATAAATTCATCATAGTAGAAAATCCTTTGGACGACAGGTTCCGGCCAACGAAACCGATCGACTGGAATGCCATATTCAATCCACCCCAAGGTCAAAGGGACCCGATTACTTCGGCCCCACCACCCGTCACCACAACAATAACGACGACACCGCGTCCATTGCGACCTAGGTAAGTACCTTCTGGGTAGGTACCTTCTAGGTATATTGCCATATGTCATGAATATTGATCTTGATGTGATGTGTCTATGTCGTGGCCATATCGTAGATTTGCTCACATCATGAAATGATCGATCATATCATGAAATGGTCGCATTTCATGAAATGATCAACTCAGTTTGGCCAGATCGTAAAATCGTCTATGTTTCACGATTTGGTCATCAACGTTTGGCCGGATCGTAAAAACGCGGAATATAGGGCATAATTTCGAACCGTGACGTCTCCGGCGCTGCGGAAGGTGCAGCCCCTTCGCCCTTGCGTAACAAAGCACAGACACCCACGTTTCTGCGTTTGTTGTCTGCCTTTTGTTACAGCGGGCGGGGGCTGCCCTCCCTCCGCGCCTCCGGGTTCTAAAAAACACTCTAGGGGTAGGGCATACAAGACCACGTGGAGTAGGGGTAGGCTAATTCGGTTCTGTAACCAATTCGACCTACCTCTACACCTTGAAGAATTTGACTGAGTAGTAATGGAAATTAGTATTCTTTGTTTTATATCCAAAATCAACTCAATTTTTATGCCTTCATTCAATGTTACTCGTTTTTAACAATTGACGTGAATTGTATTCTGCAATTAGCAATTTTTGTTGCTACTCTTTTACTCTAGGCCGAATTGACAAGAGAAACAACATTTACGCCAACGGCCGCCATCTTTACACATAAACAAAGCGCTTGCAGCGCCTCTACCGGTAATTAATGTAACTACTTTACGATATGATCAAAATAATCTTGACCATTTCATGAAAAAGCCGCGCGTTTAGTTGCCCATATCGAGAAACGATTTCTTATCATTGATCTGCTCAAACCACATCATGATGTGGCCAATAGACAGTTGACCATATCATGAAATGCGACCATTTCATGATATGGTCGATCATTTCATGATATGAGCAAATCTACGATGTGGCCACGACATCTATACAGGGCGACTACTACGTAACATGACATAAAAGTACCTACATGGTCATAATGTTATTATTAAAAATATAAAACCAAAATTCCGCACGATATTTTCAATCAAAGGTATTCAAAACTAACTATCCAAAAATACTAGGGAAGTATGGACACCGTATGCAAGCGGTCAAACACTGCGGTCTAATGCCGCGCCAGCCGCGCCACGAAATTACCGTGGCCGGGCGAACCGAGTACATACTGAGTATCCCCTTTTAATAATAAGTGTGTTCGGTGACTATTACCAGTCACTCTGTGTATGTATCCATACTAATCACTGTCTAATAATATGTTACATTATAAATTCGAAATCCGTCTGTCTGTTTGTCTCACCGTGACGCTTTCACGGCTAAACCACCGGCGCCGCGCGACTTGGCTAAAATTCGGAATGAATAAGTACTTAGTTGAAGACCTAGGGTCACAAGTTGACTACATTTTGTTTCAAACACCAACCCCTAATTTTTTTTGGATGAAATTGAAAAAAAAAACAAATTCAACGCGGGCGTAGCTGCAGGTGGATACTGGATAGCTACTTAATAGTACTTAAGTTATATTATGAAAATTAATTGAAATCAAATAATACCTGATAATTGTTACAGACCGACCACTCAACAAAACCACAATGAATGTGGTCTGAACGCCGACAGCGACAGCTTGCCACTGATATACCAGGGTATGAGCTACGAGCGCGGAGACTGGCCCTGGGTGGTGGCCATTTTTAGGCGAAAGGACATTGGACTCAGCTACATCTGCTCTGGGACTCTCATCTCGAATCGTCACGTTATTACAGGCAAGGCTATATACACATCCAATTGTTATATTTAGCGGTATAATATGATGTATCTATCTAATGCTGTTGCCAGAACTATCGACAACCGATTTTCCAGGGATGCAGATAAAATATTTCATTGGCAATTTAGCATTAGCATCATTTATTATTACAGGAAAATGTATCATATTGAATCATATCTATGTGATATTTAATTTTATGTATTACGGCTGATATCGTTCTTTTAAACGTAAATAAGTATATTAAATTAAAGGTGTCCTTGTTTTATTTTCACAGCTGCTCACTGTATGCGCAGCAAGACTACGGGCATATCTATCGTTGACATCGTGGTAAAAGCAGGAGTATACAACCTTCAGGACTGGGGAGACGAAATAACCGTCAACAGGGTCCTCTCGTCTGCGAAAGAACACGAATCCTACGACTCCTTTAGTCTTTCCAGTAAGTGTTTCATTATATAGCCCAACCATTTCCAAAGGATCACTACTTCTGTTAGCTTTTTCTTTCTTTGATTTTTCTTCTGGTTTCTCATGCTCGGACATCCAAATAATAGTAGCTTCTGTTTAGTTATGGCCAACCATTAAGTATGAAAAAATAGTTAAGTTAAATCCGTTTTATAGATTAAATTGACGAAGACTTGACCCTTTAGAAGCAAATCCTGATTCTTCTCTTGATAGACTTACATAGGAAATCGAGTGTGAGAAAGTATATTCTCACACAGGCTTAGGACTGAAGGCTTTAGAGGGCATGCCCTCTGAAGTACGATATTGATCAAGAACTTTTGCCACTAACATTCACCCAACCATACTGCTGGTTAATTTGTTTGCTTATGCGCCTGAAGTATGAGCGCTTCGTGATAACTTATGGTTCAACTTATTTTTTGTAAGTAACACAAAATCAAGCCAGTTTACATGGATGCAACATTTAAATTAAATTTTTCTTCTTGGAATAGAGACGGCCCACTTGACACCTCGAATCATTTGCATTACAGATGATATTCTGCTGTTAACATTTTCGAAGCCTGTAGAATTCAACGCATACATCAAAGCAGCTTGCCTTTGGTCGGGGAATCCAGATATCAAGTTAATCGCAGGAAATATAGGCGTCGTAAGTACTTATTAAGAAAAAGAAAGAAATGGGGCTTGCTTGTTTTTTTATGGAATTAATGTAGCAAACAAGCAGGCAGCATCACCTTTCCGCTGTCACCCATGACAATCGTGACCGACTCAGAACAAGACTCATGTCGTAAGACTCTCGTTCTTATTAGGGTACAGAGGCGTTGCTACCCTTGGGGACTGAGATGGTCACCTCTAAAAATATGTAACCCGCTCCATTTCCATAGGGCCTCTAACCAGGAGGCCACCAGTGGTAGCTCTCGACGCAAATTCGAAAATATGGAATTGGATGGCTCATCTATGATAGTAAAAGGTTTTTTACCTGTGTGGCGACATCGCACATACGTCACACGATGTGCGATGCCCCCCAGGCATGTTGTCCCGCCTGGCGGGAGGTCTCCCTTTGCCTAACCTGCTATGTGGTCAGTTCCATTGCTGACGCCTTGCTGACGACTGACGGGAAAGGAAGCGGAAGAACCGCGTTATTCACCATTCACACAAATTATTACATTCGCCCTTAATAACATCATAACAAATTACATAATATTACGATTCCAGTATTTTTTTCATCGACGAGTCGAATAATCGATTTAACGTTTGATTTAATAAAATCAATATAATGTATTTCAGGTGACTGGTTGGGGTGTGAGCGAGATAGACGCAGCGGGTAAAGGGGAGCCGCGGATGGTGAGGATGCCGGTGGTCACCACCGACAAGTGCCGCGCCAGCAGACCAGATTTCCACTCTTTGACTTCGAATACAACACTCTGTGCAGGTAATTGAAGTGACGATGGGGGAGTGGGGGAGCGTACCTGCACATCGAAGCGCCCGAAATATTGTGATAGTCATCCAACTACAGACCGCGTTGGCAGTTGTTAACATCCATGTCTCGGGAACAAATACTTGTTAATTAATTATTATAAGAGCAAATTTTGCTATTTCCAGGAATCGAACCGACATCGACAGTAGGTCCCTACTAAACCACAGGGTCCACAAATCAATGTTGTAATTTTGATGCTTGTTTTCTTTAGGTGATCGTAAAGGAGCCGGACCCTGCTTGGGTGACTCCGGAGGCGGGCTGTACCTGCCATACAAGGGCCGCTGGGCCCTGCGCGGCATAGTCTCCCTGTCCCTCATATCGCAGGGCGGCGACCGAGCGTGCAACCTCAACGAATACGTCGTGTTCACGGATACAGCGCAGTACATATCTTGGATTACCGACAACATGAGGACTTAATTTACATACAAGTTTAGTGCATTATTTGCTAATGATTTTTAGGACACGTACATTTTTTTAATTAATATAGATTTATGTGTAGTACAAGTTTGTGTTTTATTTTGTGAATATTTGAGATTCATGTTTTTATAGAGCCCTTTTTTCATAGTTATAAAGTAAGTACTTACCTGTTTGATGTCCATCTATATTATCAATACCATGGGGATCCGCCCTGGGTGACTGGATGACACCCAGCCGAAAAAAGAAATATCATAAGCACGTAAAAATTGATTAAAAAGAGTGTGTAGAAAAACTAAGTCTTTAGAAATCAGTAGACCTGCTCTATTTGGGGATCGTAGAAGTGTAATAAATACCTACAGTACCCGGCAACAAAGAATGCACATCAGTATTTAGAAAGAGATAATCGGTTAGTATCAGCTTTGTAGAGCGTTGTCCTTACTACACAGTCCTTACCGCTGTCTTGTCACTTTTCTTTCGAATTCGGTAATACATATAAAGAGTTGTTAATACCTCCAACGGAACATCTTTATTATTATGAAAATTAAAATATATGTATATATTATATGTATATTTATTTATATATTTATATATATTAAATATATCAATATTTATTTTTGATTCACACGTAGGTATATCCAATAGGTAAAGTAATGACATCTCAAATAAAAAGAGGGAAGCCTATAACAAGTCAGTCACGTGAAATTATTTATAACGTTTATAAATATTTTAAAAACGAAGCAAAGATATTTAAATACACAGAGGAGAATGAGAAAACAAGTTATTTTATAAAGGTTCAAGAGCGAGTTGCAAATGCCACTGGAATTTCAAGGAGAACTTTGAACAATATATTAAATGAAGCTGGTACTGAGAAACCATCTACATCATTTCAGTTCAACACTCCGAAAAAAGGTAGACCAAAAAAGCAACACTGTTTAGACATGGATGATTTCGATTATGACGTTGTTCGAAGAATGGTGTACGATTTTCACTTACGATTTCACCAACTACCTACAGTCAAAGCATTAAAAGCGAAATTATCCGAAGCTATAAATTACAATGGATCTGAAAAAACTCTACGAAAAATACTTCATGATATGGGATTTCTATTTACTAAAATAGAAGACAATCGAAAGCTTTTGATGGAAAAGCACGATGTGCAACTTAAAAGGATCGAATATCTAGATAAAATTCAAAAATTTCGTAATGAAGGTAAAAATATAATCTACACAGACGAGTCATATATACGACATACGTCGCACACTAAAAGCAAAAGCTGGAGTGATGATACGAAAAGAGGTCTGAAAAATCCTATTTCAAAAGGCCAACGTCTGATAATGGTTCATGCTGGCAACGAAAAAGGTTTTGTACCTTGGGCATTTTTAATGTATAAATCTACGGACAATACAGGCCACTACCATAAAGAAATGAATAACGAAAATTATGAAAAATGGTGAGTTAACCAATTAATACCAAATATACCCAATAATTCTGTTTTGGTTATTGACAACGCCCCTTATCATAATAAATTTGTTGAAAGACCGCCAAATTCAAATACAGTAAAACAGGAAATGATAACCTGGCTATGCAGACATGGAATTACAATTGATCATACATTAACTAAACCACAAAATAATATTGTATGTCGTTATAAAGAGAAACTTACAGAGTTTTCTGTAGATAAACTACTGGCACAACATGGCCACACTGTGTTGCGATTACCACCGTATCACCCTGATTTTAACCCGATTGAAAACATATGGTCGCAACTCAAAGGCTATGTAGCCTCTAAAAACGTGGACATAAATTTAATAGCAGTAAAAAATTTGTTGACTGAAAAAGTCAACATGATTGGACCTGACGAATGGAAAAAAGTTTGCAATCATGCAGTGAAATGTGAGGACGAATATAGAAAATACCAACGCAATTTTGATGACTATACAGATAGGCTTATTATAAATACGGGTGATAATGACAGTGATGATAGCACAGATTGTGAGATGGAGGACAATGAGATTTTATATTAATTTTTATTTATTTCTTTAAAACAATAGCACATATATATACAATTTAAACATGTTTTATTATTATGTCGACCCAAATGGCGCAATGGTAAACACGCCGGATTATTGTCACGAGGGTCCTGGGTTCAATTCCCAGCGAGGCGGCAAATTGAATGATGAGTTTAAAGGAGATGTTTCAAATCCGGCCCACAATATGTACAGTACCTCGAAAAATCGAGAAAAATTCATGGAATTTGGGAAAAATAAAGATAAATTGCTTAAATGCATACTTTTCTGGTACAAATTTAGTATTTATAATTTATTATTTATCAATTTTCAACATGGCGTCTTGCCAAGTTGTCATTGATCATAGATCGCGAACTGTCTACTGTCACTTTAAATGACAGAATTGTAGGTACATATGTAAAACTTCTATCAAATTAACCAACATGGCGCGTGATGACAACTTGACCGCCATGACGGACTTTTGTTTTTGTGTTGCAATTTTAAGTGTACATTTTTGTGTTATACCACAAAACTAAAGCAATTTAAAGGAATTGGATGATTGAAAACTGTTTTAATTGTGTTTCTCCATTTTTGAGTATGGTGTACAAAGTGGTGGCCGGGGCTCCATACATTTTGAAACATCTCCTTTCCGTTCTCGGTCTGGGTGTATGTTCTTGTCTTGTGTGTTGTCCATGGCTATGTGTGGGGCTATGAGTGTGTAGCGTTTATTTTTTATTACTTTAAATTATAAGTACTTAATATTACTAAGGGTGTTGTATCAGCTCTTAATAGATATTGCAATATTAATGCAATGTGCGAGAGAGACAACGCTCTACAAAGCCGATACTAACCGATTATCACTTTCTGAATACCGATGTGCATTATTTGTTGCCGGGTACTGTACCTGCCTACTTGAAGAGAGGGTGACAACGTGGTTTTCCACTTTGGTTTTTGAAAATGAAACGAATACAAATCTTTATTTGAAAATATTCTTGTTTACCATAGATTACATAAAAATGCGCGCGTCGGTAAGCTGCAATCCTCTTTTCTCCATTTCTCGCCTCTCCCTCTATCTCTCTCTCCATCCATCTCTTCCTAGAATTACCTACTTACTTTATTTATTATTATACTTACCATTAATGGACAGACAATCGCATTCTGACCAGTCGGTTTATATGATTTTTTCATTATCGTAACTGCTGGATATTACATCTATTTGGTACCAAATAAGTAAAAATGTTGGCATCTGCTTTTAACATCTCGGTTGCGTTGAGGCCACATTTAGGTCTTTTAGAGGCGACCATCTCAGACCTCAGGGGTAGCAACGCATCTGTGACCGAATTGGAACAAGACTCATACTAACAATAACTAACTGGACTATTACTAACATTAACTAACAGGACTAATTATCACTAACATACCCTGTCCTCGCACTTATTAACAAACTAACCAACTAATATTCTAACACCGTCTACTAACTGGACTAACCATCCTAGTCCCTTTGAGTCTAGTTCTAGGTCGGTCACAGTTGTTATGGGCGGCAGGGGAAGGGTGGTACTGCATGCTCGTTTGCTATCTTAATTCCATAAAAAAAAAAAAAAAAAAAAAAGACGGAGGAACGGGAGGAATGATTAATTCCTCCAAGGTGTAAGAGGTAAATACATTCATTTTATTTTGTAAAGCGGGCAACACCAGCAACACCTTAATATCTGTTATAATTTTGTTTATAATAGCCGAGTCCCACTTGTGATCAAAACTGTTAAGCTCACAACAGCGGTTTTTCGTGTTCCGATAGCTTTAAGCGTTGCAATCTTAAAACAAGTGAAATGGACTTTAGCGTTTATGAAAAGTGATACAAATGTTGTTATTGTACAATTTGTAATTGTACAGTTTGTAATTGTACAGTGTGTAAGTGTACAATTTGTAACATCTATTGCTAAACCAACAACAAAATCACAGTTAAATATTTTCGGGCACCATATTACATGTAAAAAAAATTCACCAATTTGGCAATTCCCACCCGTTTACATGGATCATTGTTAGCTAAAATAATGACGTCATCGTTGACGCCATCATCGTACACAGAACGATCATGAACGCTAAAGAGAACGCATAGGGAATGTTTTGAGTGTTATAATTGCTATTGGAATGGAATGCGCCCAATTATATAGGTACCTACCTACTCTGTGGCTATATTAAAATGGCTGTCCCTATCCTGTCAGTGTCACTGTCAAGTTATGTCAATACAATATTTCGCGCGTTAAACTTAACAATAAGAAAATGTTGAATTGATTTTTATTTTGTAAGTAATTAAACATAAAACTAAAAATGATTTGGAACAAATTACTTTGTAATCACAAAGAGTTACAATTAATAGGTACCCTCAGTGGAGGACAAAGCTTTAGGTAAGTATTTGATAATTTTACTTTATCTAATTTTATCATTTATTGTAATGTGATTTAACATTTAAATATTTATAATTATTTGTAGGTGGGAATTTAACAAAGAAACAGACGAATGGATCGGTGTGTTTTCAAAAACCGTTTGGAAATTACGAGAAAGTGATGATGGAATACAGTATAGTGTAGTAGGCTCTTTATTTGATAAATCCAATAAAAATGAATTAAATAATGAAAATAGCAATTTATATAAAAACTTATTGAGGAGGTATTTTCGGTTAGATGTGAATTTAGGTGACTATTACAAGGATTGGTCAGAAAAAGATGAATTATTCAAGACAGCAAGTAAACGATTCCATGGTGTAAGAATGCTCAATCAAGAACCAGTGGAAAATCTTTTTTCTTTTATTTGCAGTCAAAATAACCACATATCCAGGTAATGAGGTTCATATAAAAAATAATGACGCTTCACTCGCATGAAATTTTAGTTTTGGTTTATCCCCTTTTTGATCGCTTGAGGGGAGGGCTGGTTTTTCAAAAATCCTTTCTTAGTTTCAGCTGTGCGTTGTTCATCAGTCGGTCACTCAGCTATATAAGTTGTATCATTGTAATCCTTACTAATATTATAAATGTGAAAGTGTGTTTGTTTGTTTGTTTGTGACTCTTTCACGTCGCAACATGGCTATTATATGGTATGGTTTATGTGTATGGGGATAGTTAGGAGGCTGGAGAGTGACGTAGGCTACTTTTTACCGCGGAAAAACATCTCATTCCTATGGGAAGATCGATGTTTTGTTAGTTGCTAGATATTTAGTTCCAGATGTTGTTAATAGATGCCGTTAGTAAAATTCATTTGCAAGTTCTGAATCACGCTATCAAATAGTAGATGTAATTTACTTAAATCATAGGCAAATGTTATATCTGATGTTGAGGAAGCTGCCTCTCGCCTACCCTCTACTCGTGCTACACGAACGATATTCCAGCGGAGGGGGGCGCCATGCTCGCCCTCTTCGCGGACGAAGTGGCGTACCTGACTACCTCGATTTAAGTCAGGTCACGCCGCCGTTAAAATGCAAAGATGCCTCGACGCCCTCCCCAAATGGCTACACGAGTGGAGGATGGCGATCAACGTAGGGAAGACGCAGGCCATCCAATTCGGAGGAACCACGATGCGCGACCCCACTCTAAAGCTCCTCAACCAAGACATTGCCTGGACAAGACAGGCCAAGTACCATGGGATAACCCTGGACTGTTCCCTGACTATGAAGCCCCACGTGACCAACGTCGTAAATCACGCCAAGGCAGCAGCTGTAGCGCTACGTCCAGCGCTCTCTTCGAGTCTCCCGTTGAGGGTGAAACCACCATCTGGAAGACCTACATCCGCCCCAGACTCACGTACGCGGCCTCAGCCTGGTACGCGCTCCCGAGTGAACCACAACGCAGGCGTCTCCGCGTGGTTCAATCGAAGACGCTGCGCCGGCTGGCAGGGGCGCCGTGGTGCGTGAGGAACGCCACCATCCAGCGGGACCTCAGAGTTGAGAGCCTGGACGCCCACGTGCAGGACCTAGCGCAACGGATGTTTGCGCGCGCGGACGCGGCGCGGTTTCTACACCTGCGGAACCTGGCGCCGCTCCACAATCTTCGAGGACCCATACAGGGTCCCAACCCAACGACCGGTCCGTTGTTACGGACCACGGCAGACACCTCAGTCAGGGGGCCACCGGCCCCGAAACTGAATCCCCACGGCTATGTTAGCCGTGAGTGAAGACAGGACGGATTCTGATGTTGATGTTCCAGTATGTGGTATTATAGTAATTATAGGCTTATCTTTGGCCGAGATTCCTACGGGAGCGGGACCTACGTGGCTGTTACCTACGGGTCCCGAAGCGAAGCGCGGGCGGTTCTCTAGTAATTAATATATTGTAATGAATTGTACAAGACCATCCATATAAGTAAAAAGAAAAAAATTACTTTTTAATTTTCAGGATATCTGGTATGGTGGAAAAGTTGTGTAAATATTATGGAGAAGAAATATGCAATTTTGAAGGAGTCACATACTATGCATTTCCCGAAGTCGAAAAACTGGCACCATCTAAGGCAATTTTTATGTATTTGTAATTAAGTTAAAAATAGATACTAAATTATTTAATTACTAAACTGTATTATAATTTGTGGGTTGCTTAACAATTGAAAATTTAATTAAATTGTAACATCTTGATTGAAGCAGGGTTCGAAAATATCCGATATTTATAGTAAATATCAAAATATCGGATATTTTTGATATATATCCGATATATATCAAAATGTTGATATATATCCGGTATTTTGTATTAAAGCCATATTAAAATTTACTTTTACTTTTTACTGAGTATTCAGATTTTGATGATTCTTCTTTTATTCGCAAAATAAAACTTGTTGTGTAATGCAGTTTCAATTTGAGCAACATTTGACGAGTAGTTTTTAGTAATCTTTATTCGTCGATTTTGATTTATGAGGTAACAACCATAATTCAATAAACATTAAGTATTACGGATAATATCGTCATCAAATCAGAACATTCAGTAACATTTTACGAGGTAGCAACCATAAATAAACTTTATTATGGATAACTCAGAAACTACTCCTCAGATTTCGCTCAAATTTATATGAGACCAACCAAAAAGTACCAAATAAAAAATAAAAAAAATTTAAACAATCATTAAAAGATTATGAGGTAACAACCATTAGACATCCCTACACATTATTAAAGATAATTTAAAAACCACTTGCTAGATGTCGCTTCAATTTATAAGGTACCACATGACAAGCACTACCTTTCAGACAAGAAAAGAATCATCAAAATCGGAACACCCAGTCAAATGCAGTGTTCGAAAATATTCGATATAGCTTCTGCCAGCGGTTTCACCCGCGTCCCGTGAGCTACTTCGCGTACTTCAGGTAAAAAGCAGTCTGCCTCGATATAGTCTTCCTCGATAAATGAGCTATCTAACACTGAAAGAATTTTTCAAATTGGAAAAGTAGTTCCTGAGATTAGCACGAGTGTATGAGTGTAGCTTTCCAACAGTGACATAATTTTTCAAATCGGTTTAGTAGTTCGGAACAAACAATCTAATCTTTTCTCTGTATACTATTAGTATAGAAGTATAGATACATATAAATATATAAATATCAAAATATCGGATATTTTTGATATGATATTATATAATATTCGATATCATTTCAAAATTGTGTTATAGAGTTATGAATACATTTCAAAACTTTATAGTCGACGGATGATTGGATTGACGGACTTACTGGATTCCGAGGTATCAAGCTTACTGCACTTCACTATTAGGTACTAAAGGATTATAGGACTTCACTATTACCTACTATGGGAGTATGTTTCAACTCTACTACAATCTGCAACGCCATGCACATTTGAGAAGTAGAAATACAGTAACAAAAGCCAAAAATTACATAACATTATAAAAATTTGTAAACCAATTTTGTATTGATATATATCACAAAAAATCACTTGATATATATCGGATATATATCAGATATATATCGTGATATATATCATTGATATATATCCTTCGAACCCTGGATTGAAGCCATCAAAAGTAGTAATAATAATAATAGTTTGTAGTTGGCGACAAACTGGCTTGCAGTTTGGCAGACATGGAATTGTGGAAAATGTATACTTATTTGATGGAAATAAATAAAAAATGAATATGCAAAGTTAATTTGATACTTAAAAAATCAAACTAAATCTTTATTATCATCACAGGTGGAATCGGAACTACGAAACCTTGGTTTTGGCTACCGAGCTAAGTTCATCCAGAAATCGGCTGCTCAAATAGTAGAGTGGGGTGGTGAAGAATGGTTCAACACCTTGCAAGAAATGAAATATAAAGATGCAAGGACAGAGCTCATGAGACTTTGTGGGATTGGACCTAAAGTAGGTGTCGAGATAGCCACATACTAAACAATACTAAGTATTTTGTACTCTAAAAATATAGTTAATTAAAATTGAGTATAGAAAAATTATTTAGCTGAGTTCACATTATAGTTTTTAGTTTCATATTTTAGCCATAAATAGTTGGTGCAAGTGTAAGTGTGAGTAGGAAAAGAAGCTCCTTGGGAATTGCCGCTTCTAAGGCTACTTACAGTAGAGATTTGTTGAAGCGATGCAATTTCACTTTTAAAGTCTTTGAAAAAAACCCACTTCAAATAAACATTATTTTATTCTTTCATTCATTCCTTAATTTTTCTTAATAAGAGCAATTATTTCAGGTAGCAGATTGTATTTGTCTGATGTCATTGAACCATTTAGAAGCACTGCCAGTAGATACCCATGTGTATCAGATAGCAGCACAGAACTACCTGCCGCATCTCAGAGGAAAGAAGAATGTCACAGAGAAGATGTATGTAGAAATAGGGGACCATTTTCGGAATTTGTATGGCGATTTAGCTGGATGGGCTCACACTGTATGTAACATTATTTTTTATTCTGTTACGTACGAAATAAATTCTTGATCCAATTTGTGAATTTCCTGAAATATGTGTCAAAGGCCATCAGCAACATTTTTTAATCCAAGTGTAATAATTTGAATTATAATAATAAGAGCATTCTAGTAGGATTTTTTTCTAAAAAATCTAGAGGACACATCTAATTTCATTCATACTTGCTACCTTATTTGATTATGCCGTATATCTCTATTAAGGAGCAAATCTATTTTTATTACATTACACTTCAGGCTTGCCAAGTTATTTAAATATATTATGACAGTTATTAATTGATTTTCAGGTTTTATTTTGTGCTGATTTGAAGAAGTTTCAACAAAATGATGATGAAATCGAGAAAGAAAAGACTAGAAAAAGAAGAAAGAACTGAAGTAAAAATGTATGGATAATTAGGAAATACTCAAACAAAGTGTGTCACTATAAGATTATTTATTTAAAATATCAGTCATAAATATGAAGTAACAAAAACATCAAAGTTGAACAGCTTAAATAAATTGGTGACTTAAACTTAAATTAAACTACTAGTACAAAAGATGTATGATGTGAATCAATACAAAAGTCTACAAATTTTTAATGATCAGATAAAAAAGTGACCATGATAGAAAGATGTAACATTTTGCATTGCAAGAGACTTCCAGCTATGAACAGTGAGATACTTTTATAAAATGTTATCAACTTACATTTACTAATACAACCTGGAATGATTTTAAAACATCTTTTAGATAGACCAGTCCAATATCACAAATTTATTAAAGAAATTTACATACTACTATAATTATAATACTATAAAATACTATTAGATTTTTGAGATTATATTATTGAATAGCTGTACTCAATCAATAATTAAAACAAAACATATTTTTTTAGCTATATACATTAATCAGGTAATTCTGTTAGTTTTCTAAACATTGGAAATAGTATTAAAATCTAGTATTTGACTGGCACTTGTTTTTTTATTTCATTAGTATGATAATCCAACAAATATAAGTAAAGACAAAATCAAATGGCAAAACTAATAAGTTTTTTATTTATTTCTTCTACTATCCAACACAAAAGATGCGAGATTTCTGACAATCAATACTTATCAATTAAAAGTCCTCAGATATTCGAAGTTTAGTTACATAAACAGTCCCTTTAAGTATTACCTAACGAAACTATCTCAGATATAGATGGGACCCCAACACAAGCACCAGTTTCTTATATAAAAAGAATCATCAAAATCGGTACTCCCACTAAAAAGCTATGAGATAAAAATTCAAAAGGAATCTCAAATAACCTAATACCTACTTAACTTCCTGGTTAACACATGCGAAGTACGTGCAAAGAAAAAGATTGCTATCCCTAAATGTACCTTAACCTAATAACTATTATTTTTGAAGAATCTTGCTTTGTTGGAAGACAACAAAATTTAATAAATACCGTATCTTATTCCTATTGCAAGTGTCACATAAAAATTGGGAGTGACAAATAAGTGTAATGATGCCAATTTTTCTATATTAAAGGCGATCTCAAGTTTCTTACCACGCGACAGTGCGTTGGATCTCATTCCTTACTGTTCAGCGTAAGTACTTCAATTTGTATAAATAACACGCGAGATTCCCTGTATCTCCGCGTACGATCCCAGTGCCTTGCCACTTCTGGATCAATAGTAAATATATAACGCATTTAGATGCGTGAGACGCATAATAACGCAGCAAGTGTCACTCGCGATAAAAGTTACATTGGCTACAGACAGTGTCACTCATAGTAACACAGTCACTTGTTGCCGTAGTAGATCTGCGGGCAGTGTTCGATGAGGCTCTGCAGCGCTCTGATCTCCAAGGCGAGGTCGGTGATGGCGGGCGGGGTGGCCACTAGAGTCGGCGTGAACACTGTGCTTAGATTGTGCGCGCTCATTTTGTTTACGTCTGCTTGGAGAGATACCCTACAATTATTGTACACATTTATTTGATAAGACTTATGAAATAAATTATTTTAATATGCATATTGTATACTAATAAAAATGTAGTAAAAATCGCTAACTTTATTTTCGTCACGCTAATAAAAAAATGCCGATCCTCATTTTAAATGACAATTCATCTTTAAGTTGAATACGATACCTATTCAATGTCGACTGTAAGGCCGGCTCCACACGTTGGCCGAGTAGCGCCTGCCAACTCCCAACGCTCGCCCCAACGACGATTTTCTAGCTCCACACGTTGAGAGAGTAGCGTTGGCGCGAACGTTGGCGCCAACGTGTGGAGCCGGGGTAGGGCAAAATAAGTATTCGTATATTGGCGCCTCTACACGATAGCCAACATGTTAGCCAATGTTGTGGCGAAGATGATTGCCAAGAGATTGTGACGGCGTCCACACGTTGGAAGGTCGATCAGTCTGCGTCGGTTCGGGCCAATGTGCGGACGATATTAATATTTTCTTAAAATGAATATTGAGGTTCTAACGGCTGCTGCGGTTTAATTATTCTCAGCATACAATACAATAAAAATGTGTATAAAAATTATTATACACATTTATTTCATTATAATACACATTATTATACATCTATATTACTCATAGTTGCCATATTGTAGACATAATTTAGATATCGACGTGTGAATAAAGTGCGTGCGCTCAGCGTGGGCGCTCGTTTCTAACTGAAATCGTGGCCAACGTGTGGACGCTGCGCCGATAACTGTGCCACAATCACGCCACAACCCTTTGATCCGCGTTGAAAAACCGACACCTCACGGATCTTGCGCGAAGTTGTGGGCCAACGGCCCAATACCTACCAAAGTAATCACAAACACCCCTTCTACACGATGGCCATTACCTATTAGCCATAACCTTCGCCAACATGTTGGCTAACGTGTAGAGGCGACATATAGAGCAAGCTACGAACCTGTGCAGATGTTGTACCATGTACTGGAGACAGTTGAAGTGGGCCGGCGGGAGCATGTCGAGACATTCTCGTAGCTTGGCTATTTGTACTACTGTGGTCTTATTTTCTGTAATGTACAATAATACGAAATGCATACATACAATCGCAATTTATGGAAACTAGGTATCTACTCGTAGTCGCCAAAAATTAACCTTAATATATTATGTACAATGTATTTTATTTAAAGAAGCCAACCAGCAAGCTACAGAATTTCACAATTAAATACTTATTAATTAAAACATATTGCTTGAGGTCACATATCATTTTATCACAAACCGGGTATCAGAGTATTGACGAAAGCATTTTTTTTTAACTGGCGAACAAGAATGATCTAGCTTTTGCCTTACAATACCTAACAAATTATAATTAAACTTGATAACACTTACGTATAGCATAGACGAGTTTGGGATGGACTTCGTACGTGACCAACGGCACGGGCAGCAACCGGAGGTATAACTTGAGGGTGCCGGCTACTACATTTATGTTGCTGTACACACTGAGATCGGCCGCCTCGCCATCTGTCCACAATATTTCCAGAAAGATAAGTACATACAGAAATCGTCTTTAAAAACATCTTGAAATTTCAAGTCATAAGTCCACTTTATCGATCGTAACAAGTACCTACCTACCTGCCATCATGTGGTAGTAGTGGTGGTATCTGTTAATCATGAAATATACGTTTTTCTGCTGCGTACTTGGATTGCTCATAAAAAAGCGGGTAAATTGCTTTATTCTTGGTAGGCAACCAACAATGCTCCACGAACAGGAGAGATTAGCTAACTCAAGAAACTGAAACAACCCTCATATGCCAGGTACAAAAGATAAGCCATACGCCATACCTTTATCGAAAGCCATCTTCAAGGCTTCAATTTCATCAGCGAATCCTGATACCCTGTAGATGCCCTCGGAGTCCATCCCTCGAGCCTCGATCTCGTTGACGCACTTCCTCACCACGAAGGGCAGTGTGCTGGCGTGCGCGTTTAGCAATGTCGTCAGATCTATCCCGAACACCCCTCGGAGTTTCTTCAGATCAGGTACACAGTGGTTAGGCACTCGCTCCGAACATTTCGAATGTGCTATGAAACCGCAGTCTGCGAATGGTGTTTTATAAAACGAATGCTTTAATTATAATCTTGGAGCATTACAATATATTTAGGGGGAAAAAAATTGTGTTATGTTCTCTAGAGACCTTGATATTTAACCCCTTTAATTATTATTGATACTGATATGAATTATTGTGATATGAATATTGTTTAGTTAATAATGTCAAGAAAGTTAGTGAACAATAAAGAATAATTAATGAAAACATGTTTGAGTTAGATTTACCTTCACATTTCACACCTTGTGCTGTGAAACCCCATAGAAAGTTAGCACAGAGCTCACACCAATTCAATCCTTTAAATGTATGAGTTTTAAAGCTATGTGATTTAGTATATTTATAAAGAAGAGAGTTATCTTCGATGGTTGGGGTGAGGTCTAGAATGGGTTTCTTAAGTCCACTGTCAACGTCTGGGACACTTTTACGCTCTTTGTTAAATATAGGGCTTGACTTGTTGGAGGACCTATAAGAATGAAATGAGATAAGTAATAATAAATGGTCGTCATATCGAACTATTTTACTATAAGTATATTAATGGTCTACGTGTACACATAGACTTAACTCTACCTCTGCAGCAATTGAATTTAAGTATAGGAGAGAATTGAAATATGAGCTTTATTTCGTTTTCGTAAAGATTGGAGGACGATGTAAGTTAATGACGCCTTGATCACCCTTGGATCTTCTATTGTGTAAAATTTAAAATTCAATCGTCAGTACAAGGACATAAAGCTCACATTTCAATCCTTTCCTATAAGTTAAATCTGAGATCACGTGCCTAAACATTAAGATAATATGGGGCATTCGCCATTAAGCAAATGATAACGATTTTGTTAATGCACATAAGCAATGAAAGCAGTTAAGTTTTAGTAGCTTAGTTAAAAGTGTTGTAACTTGAATCAATACATTGGTATTATTTGGTATACACTACTGGAGTCTGGATGCACTCAAACATGTTGTCTAGGATACCTAGGAACTGCACATCGAGTCTTGGATACATATTTTCAATTGAGAATATGCAAGTAACACAATATTATAAACAGAATTCTAATATATTTATGTTACACTACCTACATGTTTTATATGCTGCATGATCACAAAAGAAAGGCAGCATGCATCCTTGTGTAAAGTCACAAAATCATTAATTTGATATTATTATAAGTATAGCAGACTAGCTAGCCTATATGAGAGCCTAAAAAATGAGCGACATGCACGATTGTATCAAAAATTGCCCTAGTATGCCTAGATCATTTTCCAGGTAAATGTGACTCTCCATTCGAAGAAACGTACTTATCTCATCCAAACGATTTATAGTGAATTATTTTACCTTCTTTTAAATGATAACTTCCACATTTCACTATATTATGACTACAGTTTAAAATATGTAACTTGTAAACATCTTCACTTAAACATTGACGATGAATGACTAACTAAAATTTATTTTCGGTTCACTATTATTATGCATGAAATGTTTTCAGTGTTTATCCTGAATGGATGGGGAAACAAATTATAGTTTTAATTAAATTATTTGTATCAGTTGTATCAATTAATTTAATTAAATTGATGGAAGGAGGATAGACAAAATTTGTGCAAAGTGATTTATGGATAGCTATACTATGCAAAACTTACCTGAGAAAATATAAATATCATGATCATTTGAAAATGTCACAAATATTATAAGAAATATTATTTTTGAAGGTAGAAAATGATTGATTGTAATTTGTAATAATACTTGCTAAACTAAATTATAATTTTACCCCATACATTATTAAAATTACCCTTAGGGGCCATCTATAAACTATGTCACACGTTAAGGGAGAGGGCGGGAGGTTCATTAGATGTGACATTGTGTGACAAGGGGGGGAGGGGAATTTCGTGACGTCGCTTCTAAAAATGTTTTAATTCAATTTTTTTTTTATATTTAGATGAAAAATTGTAAAATAAGTTACATCATACTAGGGAGGGGCAATGTCACAGTTGTGACAAGGACGGGAGGGGTAAAAAGTCATGAAATTGAAGTAAATACTCAATATATTTACAATTTACTTAGTAGGAAGATACTTAAACGGTAAGCAGCGTATACTCTAATAGTCCACTATGTAGAGGTAGTTTCGTTATCTTTTTAATTTTATTAGTCAAGCCATTATACTTACTGATGATGATGTATTTTTGTCAACGTATTGATTTTCCGTCTATTGAGTGTCACATATGGACTGTCCGTGTAGTTAGCCCGACAGTTGATCATGTCCAGAATGTGATGTGCTCTCAGCTCCATATGGCAAGTGATGAGGCCATCTGCTACCAAGTCATATATTGTTTCATATCTTTTGTCTTTAATATAATGTGTACCATCGTAGTACAGTTTGTAGTGATGTATCCGGTCATTAAACCTGAAAAAATTGCATGTTAAGATAATTTTGATAGCATTCTATTAACTTTATGATCACAAACATTAAAAAAATGTGCATATTAAATAGGTTTAATGTCATCTTTTTATTCATAGGACTGCTGAAAGAGATTAATACTAGAAATAAGCAACACTGTTGTAAAAAATTCTTTATTTTTTCCATGACTGTGTTTAAATAATTTAATTATATGAATGATCGCATAAAAATAAGGCATTTTAGACTTTTAAGTTTTTTCTTATTCTTATTTAAGTTATCTATACCATCACATATGATTGGCCAATGGACAGTTTAGTTCAGTACAAAGGAGAGTTCATTGATTGTAAAAGGATTATGGCTCTCTTTGATGATGAGGTAACATCTGATTTGGTCAGTATATTTTCTACTCTTCCCAAATTTATAAGACTAGGTAACCCAGCAGAGGCTGTCCTGCAATATATAATTTAAAGTAGACACTCTCACTGCACTTCAGGAAAGCTCTTTCAACGCTTTTATAGTCTTCCTCATTAAATGGACTATTCAATAAAAGAATTTTTCAATTCAAATCAGTAGTTCCTGAGATAAGTGTGTTTAAACAAACAAACTTCTGTTTTATATAATCCAGTATAGATTAAGTATAGATTTGTTACTAACACTTTTAATTCATTTTTGTCTGTTATTATTAATAAAAGTAATTATTAGATGCTTTTAAAGCCATAATTGATTAAATAATTAATGATTAGGTAATACAATTGTAGAACTAGAAGTATATTTTAATCATTATCACCCTATAAATACCTTCACAGATTAAAAACATAAGTAACATATTGTAAGTTAAGTAGTAAGTTGTATATTACGTGGAAATCTCATTTTTATGTCTTTTCAATCCACGAGAAGTTTTATTTATTATAAATAAATAAAAGTAAAAGTATAATGAAATGTAATGAAGAAGTTAAGATTATTGTTTAACTCACCTCCATGTCAACGTAAAGAAATCATTTTTTTCATTCCCTTTTCGTATGAGAAAGGCGCCGTTTGGCTCATCTTCCAATAGGAGTACTGCTTCTTTATGCCCCATTATTCCATGGTATTCTTTACCATAGAACTCCGGTTTATCGGGACAATTCTCGCAAACTATACGTTTCGGTACTGGCGCCTCCATTTGTATACGATAAACTACAACATTACATTTAGTTTCAAAACCAACTATCTTCGACATTCGAGTTGATTTCAACATACCATCATACGTGACATAACGATACTTACGCTCGGGCTTCCAAATGTTTTTCAAATTCTCCATTGTATACAATAATTTGTCTTCTTTTGGCTGTTTATTATGAAATTATGTCAAGGAAAACCTAAAAACTATCAACTGAAGTCATAAAACGGGAGAAATCGTAACGTAAACAAAACAAACATCATCAAACATGAAATGAAAAATACAATACTACACGTTCGCGCTAAGTTTGCCGGTCCGTGGAATGCGCGCCCCCTCCCCCAACCGCCTACCGCGCCCCTGAATCGCCCTCTCAGTGCCGTTCGCAACGTCATCGCATGCGCGTGTGGTTATCTACTCAAATGTCCGCGGCAACAGTTGTTGCCAAAACGCAATTATTCATAAAAATTCTTTGCTTTTGACATTTCTTAGTTTTTCGCTTTTTTTAAATTTGAGGTTTAACTATGGGTAAAGGCAAAATTTTAAGAAGTGATGTACGAATAATAATTGATATAAAATATTTTAAATATAGTTTCTTTTTTTGCTGACGCTACCCTTCGAGTGACGTCATTTCGCCAACGGCAAACTTAGCGCGAACGGGTAGTACCTACAACTTACTTACCAGTCCAGTTACCAACATACCTACTATACATACCTACATCCATAGAGTAGAGATATTACACTAGAGGGCAGAAGCCAGGCTTCAGAGCGTACCACGGATAAAAAGAGACGAAATCTTTAGTAATCACCTTTCTCTTTCTGGCGAGGCTTCAGAGCGTACCTAGGATAAAAAGAGACAAAATCTGTAGTAATCACCTTTCTCTTTCTGGCTCATCGGGATCGGAGAGAGATAGGTAATTACCGTTATCGTATTTTCTCTTTCTAACCGGGGGCGAATGCAATCTATGGGCAGCCGTATGGCTCCATAGAGATATTACAATAGAGGGCAGAAGCCAGGCTTCAGAGCGTACCTCGGATAAAAAGAGACGAAATCTTTAGTAATCACCGTTCTCTTTCTGGCGAGGCTTCAGAGCGTACCTAGGATAAAAGGAGACGAAATCCTTAGTAATCACCTTTCTCTTTCTGGCTCATCGGGATCGGAGAGAAATAGGTAATTACCGTTATCGTTGTTTCTCTTTCTAACCGGGGGCGATTGCAATGTATGGGCCGCATGGCTCACCCACTCTATTGTAATATCTCTATGTATGGCTCACCCACTCTATTGTAATATGATTGTAATATCTCTATGCCTACATCAATCAAAAAAATGTCAATGTCAGTTAGCTGTCAACTCAGTTGAAATATCTCTATGGTTGAAATCAAAAAGTCGGAGTACAGTCCGCCCAACTTATCTCTGAAATGGCAAAAATTGGAACTAACGAAAAGTCATTCATAAGTACGTTGTGTTCATTCATCTGTCAGTTACTAGTGTGCAATGATTGGTTAAATGAATGTCAAATGCGTCCGACAGCGCCTCTTTCGTTTCAGTCTTAAGTTGGGTTTACTATACCTATAGCGCACTTTGTCTGTATTATCTAATTTGTGTCAATATGATATAGCTTACACAAATAAGATAATTTTCCTACAAAATGGATAAGAAATGGAGTTATAATAATTGGTATCTTAGTGGTTGTTTTTATTCGACATAAAATTGCACATTATAATTTTTTAGACATCCAGTTGCTACAGAAAGGTACAATATAGTGCGGCTAACTTATCTCTGAAATGGCAAAAATGAATGGCAATGTGTCCGACAGCGCCTTTGTTGGGTTTACCATAAGTCCATAATTGCTTGTCATTAAATGATTCATTCATAATTGATTGGAAGCGCTCAAAGCCCGGCGACTTGCGTCGATCCTAAGCGATCGACATCGCTTAGGATCGACGCAAGTTAAGCAACAGCTTGCGCGGTCGGTAGTCGGATGGGTGACCGCTACACCGCTAGTGGCGAAAATTTCTTAAGCGCTTCCGTGCTTCTTAGGGCACGTAAAGCCGTCCCGGTCCCGGTTGTTATCGATTGATAGCAGTCGTTATGCCATGTCGGAGGCCTTCGGGCGGCTTGAAAACTTTCGACAATGGGTTCGCCACTAACCCCTCCACCAATCCGCATTGGAGCAGCGTGGTGGAGTATGCTCTAGGCCTCCTCAGTAATGAGGAGAGACTCGTGCTCAGTAGTGGGCCATTAGTGGGTTGTAGCATGGTTGTAGCTTAGAAATGATTCATTCATTGCTTAACACAATAGTCCGTCCAATGCTTTTAGGTTTTGAAACGAAAAAAAATAGTAACAGGATGAAACCCATTGGAAAAGGAAGAGGATACGCCAAAAATACAAGGAAAAATAATTTACGGGTGATCCGAGGTCGGGAAGGGGTTGAGGGGGGGTTTAAAGGGTAAAAAATGGTATATAGCAATTTCCGTAAAAACTACAAGTCCGATGAAAAAAAGTTTAAAGCAATGTTGTAGGTAATAAAAAGATCTACAACTTTTGTATTCACACTTTTTTCACATATGCATGAAATGATATTTTATTTTATTTTAAAACATTGTATGACGAAATGCAGCGTTTTGTACAAGAACAGCTCAAGCAAGCCTTTTCGACTTGATGTGTGTGCGGCAACCTTGTTGCATAGAGTAAAATGGAGGATGTTCTGGATGTTTTTGTGAAATCAAGTTAATGTTTATTTATTTTTATTTCATTTGTAAGAAGTGTCCGTTGAAGTCTGATAACTGTAATCAATACCATAAAATAAGTTGAGAATTATGATTTATGTGAAATGTATGCAATTTTTAGGCGAGTTTCGGCGATGTCCTTTGCTATTTAAAAATATAGTACCTGGTTGACCGAGCTTTGCTCGGTTGAAAATTATATTTAGTATGAATCGCAAGAAATACGAGGAATTCCGCCATCTATTCAGGAGTCAAATCATACAACTGTTCACTGAGCACAAAATTCATTTTACTTATGTTACGGCCAAAGGATCTCAACAGCGTGTTTCACAAAGTTGTACAGCGCCATCTAGTTTCATACTACTGAAATTTCAACACGTTACAAACAGTACCTCATAGAAGTTAACTGTGTGAGCGAATTAATTGCATTTTAAATAGGTACATACTTAATTAGATAAATTCATTGAACTTTCCTTCGTACTTTTCGCAGGCTTAGGCAGTCCCCGACTGAAATTTTTATTTGCGATAAAATGTATTGAATGTTTATGATAATTAAACAACATAAATAAATATACTTTTAGTTTAATGAGCAAGTTGTTAGGCGTACTTAAAATTTTATTGATTCTATTTACAACAATAGTAATTTCATCGATCTGACCATTATTTATTTAAAACTTTATTAAAATATATTATTAAATCGATAATAACAAAACTAACATTTATTTACAAATATTCTCGTAAATATCACAAACGCACGTTAAACTATCACTACGCGTCCTGCGAGGTCAAGCGAGATAATCGCACTGATTTTTAATTTTATTCAAACAGAAAATAGGTAGGTATAACGCAAAAATAGCGCTTCAACGTAAGAATGAATATTAATATTAATATTAGCCGAACAAAAATATATTCGAGCGCCATCTAGTTTCATACTACTGAAACAAACAAACCGTATCTCATAGAAGTTATCCTAATGTTTCATAGATGGCGTCAGTTCAACACGTTACAAACAGTACCTCATAGAAGTTATCCTAATGTTTCATAGATGACGTCAGTATGATGTTTTTAAAATCTCTTTATCTCTTGGGACCTTGATAAATCGATTCCTTGAGCCGAAAACCCCCTAATCTGTAACTTTCATGAAAATCTTTGCAGCCGTTTCCGAGATCGTGATTATATATAAATAAATAAATAAATATACAAGAATTGCTCGTTTAAAGATATTAGATAATACAGATGTGTTCCATTTTTTATTTACGAGCATCTCAAAACTTATCGAGTGCCCGAAGCGAGTGCCCTATGTATAGTAGGATTAATCAAGTAGGTACCTACCTAATACTAATACAGATACAAAAACATTATATAATACAAATAATTTGAAATAAACAAATCACATGAGATCGCTGCGATGCATAATACCCAATTTAAATATCATTATGATAATATTATTAGGTAGGTACATATTACCGAAACTGCCGCAGAAACGCGCCGAGTTTAATTGCAAATATTGAGTTAATATTCTCGATACTATATATTCTTGTTTTCCCGTTTAATCCACACCAATATTTTATTAACAAGATCCAATCCAAAGACATAACGGAGTCGTTAACCCTAAGGCACACATACGTAACCTAAATTGAGGTACCTACATACATGAGCTTACCTTCACTGTAGGTAGGTAATATGCTTATATTGCGGTATTTGTGCCGTTCACTTTATCATCTTTGTCACGCAAAGGGTAGATAAAGTTACATGTAACAAAGTGGATGTTAATTAATGTATCCATGTGCTTGTTGGTATGATGGATTTCCCACTAGTTATCGTTAAGCGGGCCCCCTGTAGATTTCAACCGTTTCGCTGTTCCAAAAACAAGTTACAGTGTGCCCAACTTATCTCTGAAATGGCAAAAATTGGAACTAACGAAAAGTCATTCATAAGTACGTTGTGGTCATTCATCTGTCAGTTACTAGTGTGCAATGATTGGTCAAATGAATGTCAAAAGCGTCCGACAGCGCCTCTTTCGTTTCAATCTTAAGTTGGGTTTACTATATGCTCGAAGTTATTGCTAAATGAAAAAATATTATAAAATACAATACCTACCTACGACATAATATGTAGACAACAATGATGTTTTAAATATCAATTACATCCAGTGGCGATTCCTGGTGTTTATAATTGGGGTGGCTCCAGCTTTTGTTATATAGGGTGTAGTGTTAAGTGCGCATAACCGGAAAACCATTTCTTCAGACAGACAATCTAACAAACTTGCAGTCTTTCATTAAGGAACCTACTTTGAAATCGCAAATAATTGCTTTTTACAAAAAAAATAACCGACTTCAATCTTGATAAGTAGAGATAACTCAAAAACTACTCGCCAGATGGCGCTCAATTCAACATGTAAGTGTAAAGTTCTCGTCGCTACAAATTAATCAAGCCCAAACACTAGATAACTGCAGTAAATCGTTGAGGAGTTCCCTCGACTGTCTTTCGGCTTCATCAGATCGACTCCAGATCTTCATGAAATAGTAGCGCTTTAATTTACTTATGGTAACATGAACAAACACACTAGTTGTCCATACAATTTTCAAAAGTTCCCCTCGATTTCTCTGAGATGCCATCATCAGATCCTGGTGTCCTTATCACCGGACCCCACTGCGGATATCTACTTTAGAATAAAAAAAGAATTATCAAAATCGGTCTATAAACGACGAAATAATCGCTGAACGTATATAAAAAAAGCATATATACGGTCGAATTGAGAACCTTCTTCTTTTTTGAATTCGGTTAAAAAGAAATTTCATACAATTTGACATTTTTATTTTTGTATGAAATAGCTGATGTTTTTTCGCGATTTTAGGGTTGGTCCCATAGTGAAAGTCCATTTTCCACTATCAAACGGCAAACGATCTCGTCGTGAAAGGTCTTTCTAAAAGTTCTTGTATCACAGATTTTATTGAATCACTCATAATTTCATGTCATTTCATTATAAACTAATTACCTACTAAATAAAAAGTAAATTAAATCAATAGAAAGATAGAAACCGTAATCACAAATCTACTATCACGAAAAACATGCGAAAACTCGTTAGGTAATGCGCCATTCCCAGCGCCAGACCCGCGTTTCAAACTCAGTGATACCACAGTATAATTTTACTATGGTGATACTAAGCGATCGAAGAGGCGCGGGCGGCCGCGGGCCAACGACTTTGTATGGACCATGCATGCGCTAGCAGAAGCGCATGCCTCGGCCGCGCTCGGCGCCGACCGAACGCGAAGACAATCGCCGCGAGTCGCGTTCGTGATAGAAGACCGCAGCGCTCGTAAAATGTAATTATTGTACTTAGGTCTAAATAATTAGGTTGTAAATATATGATTTTTTACATTTTATTTAATGCTTAAAAATTATGGTATGGCGGCGCCATACGCGCCAACTTAGAGAAATCGCCACTGATTACATCAAAGGTAGACAAAGACAAAGCATAAGTCTTTTTTTAAAATAACAGTTAAAAGGCACCTACCTACCTACCTACCTACTTTAAGTCTTAAACTACCTACTTAAAGTTTAAGACGTCGTATGACTAAGTACATGAACGTACCTACCATTTGTGTTATTTTAGCCCTTGAATATAGACTCCTACACTTTTGTTAATGCTCTTAGTGCTTGACCAAGGGCTTTAATAATAAGCTATAGCTAAAAGAAATAGCTAACAAATGAACTAAGAAACTAAGTAGGTATTATAATTATTATTTGGCAGGTACTTAAGTGTTTACCACCGCCTGAGGACAATAGAAATATGAATGGCATATACTGCTTCAGGTCTTGACATCACCAAAAACTTAAATGGCCTTACCTTAAATGAAATGTGAAGAGTTGATGAGAAAATATGGGAAGTGGGGTAGCATCAGGAGATAATTTGACGTGAAAATGAAATCTCTAGGTATCCACTAATATTCAAAATGCGAAATGAATTTGTCTGTCTGTCTCTAAGCTTTCACGCCAATTTTGATACAGACATAAAGTTGATATTGGGAAAGGTTTTATCACGAATGAAATAAGGGGTGAAAGTTCATAAATGGAAGTTCTTTACTGTCAAAATAAAACTATGAAACTTAAGTATTGCAATACTTATATAGTTAGATCTTTTTCATGCACTATCCGTTGAACCAGTTTAGTTAAAATTTGATAGAAAGAAGTGGACAAAGAGGTAGTTTGAGCCCTAGAACGGACATGGGATAGTTCTATGCCATAAATTCCATCTCTTGAGATAATTTTAACGCTGGTTTTCATTTATCAATTCCCACGCGGGCAAAGCCTGGGGCAGAAACTAGTGTAGGTATTATAAAAGGTATGTAAATGGAATTATTTGTGTTTCTTGAATTGTTAGAATATTTTTGAAGGCACAGGAAGCCATATTTTCTACATTTGCGGACGTAATTACTGAAATCAATTTTGCGTAAGGAAGATGTGTAACTCGCTGCTGTCTACAACAGACTGACTTGATCAATCACTCAATCACACAACCTAATGTTGACCACTCGCATCTTTACTTTCTACATCCATGGTCACAGTATGTCTCATGTTTGTCTTTTACTTTATGTGTCTATTTTGTGCTAAAATGACAAAAACTGTTCATATTCGTGAAAGAAAAGTGGTTTTCTATGTGCTAAAACAACCTTTCGTATAAAATAACGTTTATTTCCTATAATGAAAATCCCGACATAGTTGTCAAAATGACAATAATAACACGAGCGTTACTATAGTTACTGTAGTCTGTGCTGTTGCCATATAAAAGGAAACTTTAGCGCCCTCATGACAGGTTTTCTATTTTTCTGGTCAAGCAATACATTCATATCATAAAACAACAAAGCTAATTAAAAAAATACTGGTTGTCTGTAAAGTCGGTTTACTGACGATAGTTGAACGTGACAACGTCTTAAGAAAATACTGATGGAATGATTGACAAATAATGTCATCAAAGTAAACAAACGTCATGAAATCGTATTTAAAGTTACAGAAATTTATCAATAAAAAATAAAGAAGGAATACAGGAAACATTAAAAAAGGTAACATTTAAAATTTATAAATAGTCCCAGAAGTCAATAACAAAGTAATAATTGGATACATTACCAAAATATCTCCGAACGCAAAGGCCGATTGTGCTTCTTTTCTTTGTCGCTCGTTCCGCGATCTCGCTTGCACTTCAAGCTTTACATGGGAGGACACGATAACGCCGCATGACGTCAGATAACGGCACATAAACGTCATGTTTTTCGTGCGTGCAGCCGGTATCGAATTATAAAACGTAACGTTGTCACGTCAAAAACTCAAATTGTTTAGGGCTGTGTAAAATTTCATTTCGTGTAAAAGGGTTCTGTCATATAAAAGTTTGAAAACACTGCCCTAACCAATATACTACCCTGCATTTGCAAGGTGCGAAACTTAAGACAAACAAAAATAATATTAGGTAAACTAGCGGCCCGCCCGCGGTTTCACCCGCGTGGATCCCGTTCTCGTGGGAATATATGCATGTATTATACATAAAAACCTTCCTCTTGAATCACTCTACCTATTACAAAAAAACCGCATCAAAATCCGTTGCGTAATTTTAAAGATTTAAGCATACAGACAAACAGACAAACAGACAAACAGACAAACAGACAAACAGACAAACAGACAAACAGACAAACAAACAGACGGACAAAAATAGCGACTTTGTTTTATACTATGTAGTGATAACGCTACACACTCATAGCCCAACATTAGGATTCTCTATGTCGTATGAGCCATGCATGGACAACATAAACGACAAAAACATACCTATACCCAGACATGTGCCCAGATCAGACTAAGAACGGAAAAACTTATTCAAATTCCGCCTTCCTGGAAATCGAATCCAGGACGCTTCGAATGGCGATTCGGTATGGTAACTATTGCTCTTCAAGAGCCACTAAACTGTTCGCATTATTATAGTATCTTAATTTTAATCTATATGTTTTTTTATTGTAACAACTCTTGACAACAACCCCATCTGTTGGTAATTGGCGAGTGACGATTGGCAAAGACGTCTTGGTGGTGGAATAATTCATAGAAAAATTAACATAATAATACAAGGCATTCCATTGCAATATTGTACCTAAGTACGAACTCAGCGAGCGACCGTCACTGCGTTATCATTTAACGCTCAGGTTATAGTGTTAGTAAGAGCGATTTACTTAAAACATTTTCCACCCATACCATGTACCGCGATTCTTAGATTTCCTTTTTATCCTGGTATAATAATTTATTCATGGGCGTAATTTTAAGGGTTCCGTAGCTCAAAAGTGTGCTTGTGCTGTGCTTTTTGAAATACAGTCCAACAGTTTTTTATGGATTGCGAGGTATAAAGCTTACGGCACAGCATACACTCAATTTGCGCCCCGCCCTCTCCGGGCGTCGGTCGCAATCGATGAAGGCTTAGAGGCCTCACCGGCCAAAGCCATTTACAGGTGGTGTTTAGTGGGTAGGCACGTAGGTCTCTCAAGTTTACACTTGTTAGTTGTAGACTTGTCGTGAGTCCCACATAACCAGAGCAGCCGGCTGCACTGGTATGCATGAGCATTCACCACCTCCCTCCCGCGCTTCCCGGAGGGTAGTCCTTTCACCTTTGTCTGGACGCAAAAAAAAACTAAGTATACACTCCAAATGGCTGAACGGATTTTGACATTGGATTTCGTTAATTTAGTCAGAATTTTGTGGTGGTAACATTGGCTATAACTATAAGTATAAATTTTCAAAATGGTAACCGCAAATATAGATACGTAACAGCATTTATGGGTATCAATTGAAAGATCGTGAAAAGACCATTTCAAAAATATATAGGTAGAATCTTATCAAGATTTTAGTGGTTATTTGTCGCAATCTAGTTTTATGTTTTTAATAATTAATTAATTGCTCACTGCATGGTCATTGCAGACTTAACAAACACCTATACACAATAGGCTTTAAGTAACATTGCAACATGTAGATTCTGTGGTGGGGCAGAGGAAACCTCCATCCATATCCTCTGCGAATGCATGGCAATTACCCACTGCAGGAGTGTTATATTGGGAGGGCATGTAATTACACCCGACCAAATCAAAGACCTGGACCACAAAAACATACTACGGTTCGCCCAGACCGTAGGAGTAGGGGACCAGATCTAATTTCAATGGGATGGCCACAATAGATCAGAAATGGTCGCAGTGGCCTCACGGGGATACTTGTTCCCCGTGCCCTATATCACCAAATAATAAAATAATAATACATATTTTATTAAAGAAATTTAAAACGCACTTAGTAATCCCGCTAAAATCGCTAATAAACTCTGCACTTTATAACCGTTTACAGAAGTCTATATAAAAAAGGTTATTCTAATACGAGAACTCATTATTTTCTGTACCACCTGCCTACTTAGGATTAATTAAGTAGTAAGAAAAATGAGTTGGAAACTATTATTTATATTTACCGTTAGCGTGTTTCATTTGACTGACTGTTGGATCTTCAATGAAATTCATTATTCAAATTTAGTGCGTCAAGGATTTATTAAAAATGAACAGGGAAATGAAATAAGTCCCGAAGAGTTAGCGCGGCTAAGGTTTGCTTTAATTTTCCCGGGTAAGTTGCATTTTAAACGTACCTTATTTTAAATGGGTGCCTCTTGTTTGGTATAACAACTTTTCGTCGAAAATGGCTTCGACTAATTTTAGTTGGAATAAAGTCATTTCACATAATTATTCATTTGATCGAATATTTGATTGCCATAATTTTATTTCTTATCATCATTTGTTTCGAATAATATCGTTTGATCGAATGTTCAAATGCGCTTTTTCAAATTTTAATTAAAGTAATTAGGTTAGCGAGGAGCGAAGCGACGAGCGTGTTAGGTTAACAGGAACCATCGCACGAGCCGAGCGAGCGAAGCGAGCGTGCCGCGGCAGCGGCCGGCGAGTGCCAGAACCGACTTTAGGGCGTTTATAACCTGAACATTTCATGAAATGAACATTGTATAAAATAATATTCGATCAAATGAACATTATGTCAATCAATATTACACAAAACGAATATTCGATCAAATGAAAATTATGTCAAACGATATTATACAAACTGATTATTATCTTAAACGTTGTTCGATTTATTAAAATTATATCAAAAGTTTTTTACGAAACAAGGGTAACCCATTTTAAATACTTAAATAACTAACATACAATGCACAGTATGCCAGTAGATCCAAGTATGATATGCATAAAGGAAATGTACCTTATACCTACTTATCACACATACTCTTGAATACAAGTAACACATACATAGGTATTATTGGAAATAGGTAAGTACTTATTAATAATTCTGGTGAGTTCTGTAAGTAGTAATGAGTGACGGCCCTAACAAAATTCCCTAAGCGACGACCCTAATTATTGCTTTTTACAAAAATAAGTAACTGACTACAACCTCGATAAGCAGAGATAACTCAAAAACTACTCGCTCAATTCAACATGTAGGTGTAAAGTTCTCGTTACTACAAATTTATCAAGCCCAAACACTAGATAACTGCAGTAAATAGTTGAGGAGTTCCCTCGACTGTCTTTCGGCTTCATGTGATCGACTCCAGACCTTCATGAAATTGTAGCGCTTTAATGTACTTACTTATGAAAACTTAACAAACACACTCGTCGTCCCTACAATTTTCGTAAGTTCCCCTCGATTTCTCCAAGATTCCATCATCAGATCCTAGTGTTCCTTATCAGCGTACCAAACTGCGCATATCTACTTTACAACAAAAAAAGAATTATCAAAATCGGCCCATAAACGACGAAAAAATCTCTGAACAAACATTAAAAAGGTTAAATATACGGTCGAGTTGAGAACCTACTTTTTTGAAGTCGCTTAAAAAATGTTAACAAAAGTTTTTAAGTTATGTAGAAAGGAATTTTTTTGAATATTATTCTAGGCTACCGTTTCCGAAACCACGGAGGGCCCGGAAAAATAGAATTATACTTCGATTAACATTGCAACAGGGCAAACGGGGAGACGAGGGAAAATAGGAAGCAAATTAGTTTGCACGTTTGCACGCTTTGCCCTAAACAATAAATTTTGTGATTGTATCGGAATGTTATTATACATTTTCATGAAATAAGACAGTTATCTACTTTCTTCGATAAGTACCCTTACGTGTGCATGTCGTGCGGAGAATACATGAACGTGCAATTTGATGATTACATTTCAATAAAATATAGCATTTATGATTTTTAACATAACACATCGTTAAGTGTACACATTTTTTTTATACTAATAGATTGCAATGGAAGGTGCCCACTCTGTACGCGTATTCTCTAAAATAGCTGCAATTTACTAAAAATATTTCGATTTAACAGGAAAGCATTGGGAATGACTATAAAATATTGGAAGTTTTTTTACTAGACATTGATGACTTTTCTAATAACAGCTTTATCAATCACATAAGAGTAAGAGTATAATAATTGATTAAATAGAGGTCCGGGGGCTTTTTCCCCTAATTCCCCTGCCTGGTTAATCTCATATATTTAATTACCATTAATATAACAATACTTGCACTTGTTAGAACGTGCTGCTGAACTAACTACTTATTAGTTTACTTACCGGCTCTTCGGAATTTAATTATGCTTAAAGTGCCATCAAGTAGCTCTTTGTGTTCTTCAGCTTTTTACATAAAGACTGTGGCAGATTTATCCTTAAGGAAAAGTAGGGCACGAGGTTTTAAGGGGCGCGGGTGCGGAAATATTTTGTTCACAGTAGGATTCCCTGTGGTTATCGCCATGGTCAGGACAAACATACACTCAAACCGAAAACAAAAATAGGGCGTCCTCGGTCCTTCATCTGCCTCTGCGTAAAGTAATAATACGCCATGCATATGTATGTGTGTAATCCGTCATTGTATACAATTCCTAGGAAATGTATGAAATTCCTAAAATCGCCCGGAAATGTGTGAATGGCAGATTTATCCTTAAGGAAAAGTAGGGCACGAGGTTTTAAGGGGCGCGGGTGCGGAAATATTTTGTTCACAGTAGGATTCCCTGTGGTTATCGCCATGGTCAGGACAAACATACACTCAAACCGAAAACAAAAAAGGTAATAGGCTGCCTAGGGCGTCCTCGGTCCTTCATCTGCCTCGGCGTAAAGTAATAATACGCCATGCATATGTTATCGGAAATGTGTGTAATCCGTCATTGTATACAATTCCTAGGAAATGTATGAAATTCCTAAAATCGCCCGGAAATGTGTGAAATAAATTATATTGGACATACTTCCTAGGAAATCTATACATTTCCTAAATAGCAATTTCCTAAATGTAAAACATTTAAGATTTTAATGGGTGCGCGGGATAGATTATATGAAGATATTATATTTTACGGTATGATTGTTACCAGATTGTCTCATCGAGTGCCTTAATAAAAAATATTATTTTGTAAAAAAATGAATACCTACTCATTACAATTACTAATCAGTCAAATTCTTCAAGGTGTGGGTAGGTCGAATTGGTTACAGTACCGAATTAGCCTACCCCTACTCCACGTAGTCTTGTATGCCCTACCCCAAGAGTAGAAGAGAGAGCGTGGGTGTCTGTGCTTTGTTACGCAAGGGCGAAGGGGCTGCACCTTCTGCAGCGCCGGAGATGTCACGGTTCGAAATTATGCCCTATATTCTGCGTTTTTACGATTTGGCCAAACGTGGATGACCAAACGTAGACGATTTAACGGTCTGGCCAAACTGAGTTGCCCATTTCATGAAATGCGACGATTTGAAGTGAACAAATCTACGATGTGGCCACGACATATACATTTCCTAATACGATATTGGAATTGTATACAATTAGGAAATAGGAAATGTATACATTTCCTAGGATATGTATGTATTAAATATTTTTTAAAACAATATTTTACATATATACATTTCCTAGGAATTGTATAAAGTTCCTAGATTTCATACATTTCCGCTAACACATATTTATTTTGCCTCGCATATCATCATTATCATCATTATCGCAACCCATAACTGTCCCACTGCTCCACATGGGTCTCTCAGAATAAGAAGGAAAATAATAACTGGATCGCAGTAATAGATGTGATGAAATAAATTGTTGCAGTAGAGAATAAAATCGGCCAAGTGCGATTGGGACTCGCGCATTAAGGGTTCCGTACCATTATGTATAAAAACGCCAAAAAAATCTGGTCTGTTGTATGAAAGCCTCACTTAAATATTTGTTTTATTGTAGCCACATCTTACGCACAACGCCATCTCTTGGACCGAAAGGTAACTAAACTCTTTACTAGATTCTAAAATTACTTAAAACCACTTAAATATTTATTTTATTCTGTTTTTTAGTATTTGTTGTTGTAGCGGCAACAGAAATACATCATCTGTGAAAATTTCAACTTTGTAACTATTACGGTTCATGAGATAAAGCCTGGTGACAGACGGACGGACGGACGGACAGCGAAGTCTCAGTAATAGGGTCCCGTTTTACCCTTTGGGTACGGAACCCTAAAAATACTAGAGCTCCTGACTTGGATTTCTTTCCTTATTCTATTGTTCCCCTGATTACAAATAATAGTAATTGTGATTGCGTGTGACCAATTAACCCTGAAAATATGATCTCAATAACACACTTTGCAACCTCGTTATACAGCATTAGGTAAAAACTGAAACAAAAGGATTTATCTTGCTTGAAATAATAACATAATATTTTTTCATGTTAAATATAAACCAACCTTTGTATTGTGTTATGGAATAAACATGGACATTGGCATGGGCAACATGCAAAACAAGAACACAAACAGAAACACCTAAATCGAACAGAGAATTTTAAATTCTCATTTAAATTTCCGCCTCGCTGGAAATCGTACCCAGGACCTATGTCGAACCGGCATCGTAACCATTGCGCAATATGAGACGTTAAATTTTACTTTACCTACACTAAGGATTCTCCTCATTGATAGGTGGTATTTTCAACCAGTCAACTCTGAAATATGTATATGATATTTTAATTACAGGCACAAAATGGTGTGGTTCTGGCAACATAGCGGAAAATTACGATGACTTGGGCGTTGCCAAGGAGACTGACAAATGTTGCAGAGAGCACGACCTCTGTAGTGATGTTATAGAAGCTGGAGAGACCAGGCATAATTTGACCAATGAGGCGTTCTACTCTAGGTTTGATTTATTTTCTTCAATTATGGTTTTTTATGGAAGTCAAGAAGTAACTAAACTTGTTGATTTTGTTTTATAATTTAGTATATTTTAAGTAATAGTTTATCTTTAAACCATAGCTTGAAACTCAAGAGAAACATCAGCTAGGTTTCTGTTCCGTGCCTAATTTATTTTTGGGCCTGAGGACAATACTGTTCGTATGTGTGAATTTCATGGTGCGTACATACATGGCGCGAGCACAATATACACACACTGACCAACGGGTGTGAAAATATCCTACTGTTAGTAATGAACGTTGCCTTAACGCAATAATTGATAATTTGTTAATAACAAACATCTTTACGGTGCTGAAAGTATAGGAAAAACGGCGATGCCTACTTTATCAAGTTAGTATTTAAGTACTATGTAATGCAACCCATCATCTTCTCGTGACAAGATACTACGTACATTGCTGAGTGGTTTTGAGGTCACTTCCATTTATGGTATAAATAGATGAAAACAAATGTCCGTTGTGTGTGCCTCGTTTTAGAGAAAAGAGAACAAGGAGGTTTAACCGTGTCTTTTCGATAACGCGGCGAATAACATTAAGATATATGTATAAAACGATAATGCTAAGTGGTATGAGTAGGTACATACTATGTAGGTACAGTACCTCCATAATTATATTGACTTGAATTTAAGAATTGAAAAATCCCTTAGACCCTGCCATTAAAAATATTATCAGCTATTTGTATCAATGAAAACAAATACAGGGTGTTTGGTAGAGGGTCCGACAAACGAAGTGGGCATGTTCGGGGACCCATTTGGAGAATACAAGTTGGCCAAAAAAAATCCCTGACCCCATATTTTTTTAAGTTTTTTTTTGTTAATTTATCGGTTTTCACCGAAATTGTACCTATTTACCTTCATAACATTTTCAAAATCTGTTTTAGATTGGATGTTTTTACTTTAGTTTGTTCTCAGATACATGTTTAGGCCACGCAAAACAAAATTAGATACAATCAAAGCTAACTTACTGATTTAGAGCTCGTAGAGTGAAAAAATGAAAATAAATTTTACATCAAAGTTCAAAGGAGGATGGGCGTTTTGGTACCCATGTCCAATCAAAATGACTTTAGTGTCATTTGAAAGGTCTTTTCAAGAGTACAAAAAATTACTATGACGACAAACCCGTACAAATTGTCCGTTTTGAAATATAGCCTTCAAAAGATACGGAATATTTAGTTCGGATTAGGGTATAAAAATCATATCTTTGGCGTAGTTCGACCAATTTTGAAGATGTTTGCACAGATTTTGAGCTTATTAATATTCAATTAACAGATAAAAATCTGTTACAATAAACACACAATAAAATCAGTTTACAATTTTTTCAGTTAGGGTCGATTTACATTGATACAGTAGCTGGCGCCAGCATCACTGGATTCCGGCTCTGTGTTGGCACTGGCACTGAATCACTGGCGATCACCGGCGCGTAGTGTTAACACAGATCCAGGGCCACTGGCTGGGCGGCGTGTGCGGGGCTGTCACTGGATCGAAAAATAGGCAGACGGACTATTTCGATCCAGTGCTGGATACTGGATGCTGGACTGAATTGTAACATGCTTACAATGATACAGTGCTTATCAAGGAAAGTTGGAATTAAGGAATTAAATTGGAATCAAGTGACGCTGGCGCCAGCTACTGTATCAATGTAAATCAGCCTATATGAGTGATTTATCTAATAAAAATATAAACACATAAATACACGTATGTATGACTTTCACTTTCAGACGTTCGCTGAGTTATTGCAAAAAGTTTGTTGTATACTTAGTACTAAAAATATACAATTTTCAAGTAGGATTACTGCGATCGGACAATGAACCAGGACTAGCGACATGTATATTCACAATCTACACAAAAATACCTTTCCAACGACGTATCATTTACTTCGATTGGTGCCGGTACCAGATTCCATACATTTGTGCCCATCCTCCTTTGACAATGATTAAAAAAAAACACTAGCAATTCTGGAGGTAATATGCATTTAAAAACTTCTCTATTTATCACTTATTACAACGATATCCAAAATTGGTATAATATTTACCGTCTCATTGAATAAATGAGGTATTAAGGAAAATTCAAATAACAGAAATAAATACAAAATTATTTTTAATTTAAATTTTGTTCGAACACAGCTCCTCTGTTACGAATACATGCCCGGCACCTAATGCGTATTTCTTTTGTGGTAGTGTTCACCGTCATTTCTGCTTTAATTTTTGAAAAGGCATCCTCAATTCTCGCCACCAATTCTTCTTTTGTGTTTATTTTTACCTCGTACACCAACTCTTTAACACATCCCCAGACATAAAAATCGAGGGGCGTTAGATCTGGGTAACGTGCGGGCCACTCAGTTGGGCCACGTCTGCCAATCCATAAATTAGGGAAACAGTTGTTGTACTCGCGTACTATGTTCGGTAGAACTACTGCCGTTTTATTCTACATTCCGACGTAGATAACAACGAATCTCCCAAAACCATTCTCTGGACGGATGAATCTAAATTCACGAGAGAAGGGATCTTTAACCAACATCATTTACACAGATGCAAATCGCAAAATCCTCACGAGACCAGAGAGACTTTCCACCAACACAAGTTTTCGGTCAACGTATGGGCAGGTGTCATTGGGAGATACCTCATAGAACCCGATTATCTCCCAGATAGACTAAATGGGGAAAATTACCTCGAGTTTTTAATAAATGACCTGCCGGAATTAATGAGCCACCTGCCAAATTTTGAAGATGACCGGGAAATAGTATTTCAGAATGACGGCTGCCCGGCTCACTACCGGAACATAGTACGCGAGTATCTAGACAACTGTTACCCTAATTTATGGATTGGCAGATGTGGCCCAACTGAGTGCCCAGACCTTACGCCCCTCGATTTTTATGTCTGGGGATGTGTTAAAGAGTTGGTGTACGAGGTAAAAATAAACACAAAAGAAGAATTGGTGGCGAGAATTGAGGATGCCTTTTCAAAAATTAAAGCAGAAATGACGGTGAACACTTCCACAAAAGAAATACACATTAGGTGCCGGGCATGTATTCGTAACAGAGGAGCTGTGTTCGAACAAAATTTAAATTAAAAATAATTTTGTATTTATTTCTGTTCTTTGAATTTTCCTTGATACCTAATTTATTGAATAAGATGGTTAATATTATACTAATTTTGGATATCGTTGTAATAAGTGAGAAATAGAGAAGTTTTTAAATGCATATTACCTCCAGAATTGCTACTGGTTTTTTTTTTAAATCATTGTCAAATTTGAACTTTGATGTAAAATTTATTTTCATTTTTTCACTCTATGAGCTCTAAATCAGTAAGTTAGCTTTGATTGTATCTAATTTTGTTTTGCGTGGCCTAAACATGTATCTGAGAACAAACTAAAGTAAAAACATCCAATCTAAAACAGATTTTGAAAATGTTATGAAGGTAAATAGGTACGATTTCGGTGAAAACCGATAAATTAACAAAAAAAAATCTTAAAAAAAATAGAGGGTCAGGGATTTTTTTTGGTCAACTTGTATTCTCCAAATGGGTCCCCGAACATGCCCACTTCGTTTGTCGGACCCTCTACCAAACACCCCTAATTCGGTTCTGTAACCAATTCGAGCTACCTACACCTTGAAGAATTTGACTGAGTAGTAATGGAAATGAGTATTCATTGTTTTACAAAATAATATTTTTTATTAAGGCTGTGGAGGAAAAGGGGAGATCTCCCGCCAGGCGATGTCACTGCCTGGGGACCGCGGTCCGATGTTAACTCCGGACCATTTGTATATATAGTTTGTATATCTCGAAATCTTGATAGCGCGGTTGAGGATGCGTCTCCTGATTGGCCAGTTCAGTGTGACGCTTATGACGTAGTCTATTGTTTCACTACACTCGTCGCTCGTGGTTGCGTGGTCAGCATTATGTGCGGTGCGCGCTCATATTACTTTAGGTATCGCGCCGCTACAAAAGCACTCGGTGAGACAATCTGGTAACAATCATACCGAAAAATATAATATCTTCATATTATCTATCCCGCGCACCCATTAAAATCTTAAATGTTTTACATTTAGGAAATTGCTATTTAGGAAATGTATAGATTTCCAAGGAAATGTGTCCAATATAATTTATTTCACACATTTCCGGGCGATTTTAGGAATTTCATACATTTCCTAGGAATTGTATACGATGACGGATTACACACATTTCCGTTAACAGATACACAATTTTCAACTGCAATTAGGTAGACACAAAAATATTCCCTGAGAATTTTCTGCCATTATGTGTCAATGACCTCGTCATTATTAGTTTTTTTTATTAAGGTCGCATAATTAAATGAATACCACAACCTTGAGCGCAGAAAGGAGGATGGGCACAAATGTATGGAATCTGGTACCGGCACCAATCGGAGTAAGTGATACATCGTTGGATAGGTATTTTTGTGTAGATTGTGAATAACCATAGTGCTTGTCCCGGTTCATTGTCCGATCGTAGTAATCTTACTTTGAAAATATTTTTAATTATCAGTATAAATAAAGCTATTCGAAATAAGTTTTATCGTTTATTCTATACGTATATACTCGTATATGTTACTGTAAAAGCCCGAACCACGGTGACTCCTAAGATTTACCGGTCAATTTTAAGATTTACCAGTCAATCGTAAGATTCACCAACACCAGTTGATATTTTTTTTACTACCATTTATTTGATGAATCTTAGGATTTACATTTACCTAAGCATTGTAAATGTTATCGAATTATTATGTTAGCGTTTTAAGCATTTAAATGACACTTGCTACAAACGGTAAAGGAAAACATCGTGAGGAAACCTGCATGCCGGAGAGATCGCAAAACTCAGAGGTGTGTGAAGTCCGCCAATCCGCACTTGGCCAGCGTGGTGGCGTATGGCCTTAACCTTCTTATTCTGAGACTCCTCTCAGTAGTCATCCGTGCTCAATAGTGGGCCATGATGGGTTGAGATGGTGGTGATGATGATTATTTTTATTTGTTAATTGAATAAGCTCAAAATCTGTGCAAACATCATGAAAATCAGTCGAACTATGCCAAAGATATGATTTCTTAAATTCTAATTCGAACTAAATATTTCGTCTTCTAAAGGCTATATTTCAAAACGGACAATTCGTACGGGTTTGTCGCCATAGTAATTTTTTGTACTCTTGAAAAGACCTATCAAACGACAGTAAAGTCATTTTGATTGGACATGGGTACCAAAACGCCCATCCTCCTTTTTTACCTTTGACTTCAGAGCGCGCGGAAATCACATTTGTCGCCTAACATGAATTCATGTCATCTGAAGCTGAGTGGTACACAAATTCGATAGCAACTTATTTTATTATACACCAGCTGACCTGGCAGACTTTGTACTGCAACATAAAATTTTTAACACAGGTTCTGACTTCTGTGAGCGTGTGAAGCGTATAAGAATGAAGGGTTGTGATAATAATAAACGTTAAATAGCAATAATTCTTATGGATTTATTTGTAAGAGAAGATACGAGATTACATCTAGACATTAGTTTTTTGAGTGAATACAATATGACAATATATTCAAACCTAGAACATTTTGGTTTACTTTTCTAACACTTCCCCTTAAATCAAAATGTTCCAAATACCTGACACACAAAAACATTCAGGCACCTAGCATGACACACAGTAGTTAACAATACTACACATAGGTACCATATCAAACCATGAGTTTATCAAAGTAAGTAACATATTACATCAACACTTTCTTAAATTCAGTTGTAACATTAACTTTACAAACTTATCTCTTACTAATGGTTTTGTAAGGAGATCTGCAATCATTTTATCCGTAGAAAGATATTCTACTTGAACATATTGTTTAGCTACAATGTCTTTCACAAAATGATGTCTTATATCAATATGCTTAGTGCGTGAATGAAACATTAAATTATCACATAATTTTTGCGCAGACATGTTGTCATTAAACAATTTGATATTGACACCATTCAACTCTAAACATTCTTTCAAGAAAGTACGAATAAACATAGCTTCCTTAGTTGCATCAGATAGTGCCATGTATTCAGCTTCTGTGGTTGAGAGAGCCACAGTTTTCTGTTTCCTACTCTCCCATGAAACAACAGACTTTCCTATCTTAAAAACAAAACCTGTATAAGACTTGCGATCTACTTGACATGATGCCCAATCTGTATCTACATAACCGGAAACATTTAATCCCGATTTTTCAAAGTACAACTTATAAGACATTGTTCCTTTTAAATACCTCAGCACCCGCTTGGCTGCTTTAAAGTGAACATCAGAATAATAATTATTGAATTGACTTAAACAACTCACTGCATGAGCAATGTCTGGTCTAGTGCATACAGCTATGTACATAAGACATCCAATCAATTGCCTATACTCACAATTCTCATTATTATTTTCAGCTCTTACAAGTTTCAAGCCAGGCTCCATAGGTGTACTGACCGGTTTACAGTTTTCCATATTGAATCTTCTTAATACATCTTCTATGTAATGTGACTGATCAATAGAAATTTGATTATTATTTCTACAGATTCTCATTCCTAAGAAGTTATGGACTGAACCCAGATCTTTAATTTCAAATTCCTTATTAAGTTGATCTTTAATAATCCTTCCATCTTCAGCAGCAGACGTAAATAAGAGAATATCGTCAACGTATATAGTAATAATTGTAAGCTTCCCTTCTTGATATCTAAAATACACACATGGTTCCACAGACGAGTTCCTAAATTGCATTTTAGTTGTCAAAACTCTGTGTATTTTATCATACCAACATTTAGCTGCTTGTTTTAGACCATAGATGGATTTGTTTAACTTTAATACCATGTTTTCCTTCCCCTTTATAACAAATCCTTCGGGTTGCTCCATCAGAACATGTTCAACTAGATCACCATTTAAGAAGGCAGTTTTCACATCTAGCTGATCAATATTAAGATTATACTCGAGAGCTATTGTGAAAAGCATTCTTATAGTCGAATGTCTGACAACCGGGGCGAAAGTTTTATTGTAATCAATCCCATACTTTTGTGTGTACCCCTTAGCAACTAATCGTGCTCTATATTTCAATATCTCTTTGTCAATACCACGTTTTATTTTAAAAACCCATCTACATTTTATTGGTTTCTGACCTTTTTCCAACTTAGTTAAGGTCCAACAATTATTTTTAATGAACGATTCATACTCATCTTGCATTGCAGCACGCCAATGACTAGCATCTTCAGAACTAAGCGCCTCTTGTACCGTCATCGGTGTATCGCTTCCATCAGTTACGATGCTCAGCGCCAATGCCATATTTACATCGAAAGAATCTTCATCTACAGCACTTCCGTAACTTTCCACGTACGTGTCATCAGACTCCAAGTCTGAAGACCCTGGAACATAAGTTACATCCGAACAGCGATCTGCATTGGATAATATTGTATCAGAATTGTCAGTGTCATTTAAATCGATAATCTCCTGTCTTCTTTCACTTCTTTTAGTTATGCCATCAGACAGATTATCATCAGTGGATCCATGGTCAGACTGATCCTTAAATGACTCTGACAATCTTTGTTCATTCAAATTGTTTGTCAGTAAATTAAAATTATCATCATTTGACATAACAACATTATCTCTTGAATAAAATTGGTTTTCAAAAAATGTGACATCTCTAGCTTTTATACATTTTGTAGGACAATCTGAATCTAAGAGGCGATATCCTTTGGTATCCTCACAGTATCCCACAAAAATATACTTCTTTGATTTCGAATCAAGTTTCCTTCTATTCGGCATCAAAACATAAGCTACACATCCAAATATCTTAAAATGACTCACATTAACTCGTTTTCCCGACCACATTTCTTCTGGAGTTTTCCCCATCACAGCTTTTGTCGGTGACCTGTTCTTAATGTAGACAGCCGTCTGAACCGCCTCTGCCCAGAAGCGCTTGTCCAATCCAGCGTCTTGGAGCATGCACCGCGCCTTCTCGACAATGGTCCGGTTAGCCCTTTCGCTGACCCCATTCTGTGACGGTCAATATGGGACCGTAGTTTGATGAACAATCCCCTCCTCCTTCAGATATGTCTGGAATTTATTATTAATATATTCAAGACCGTTATCACTCCTTAAAACTTTTATTTTCTTTGAAGTTTGCTTTTCTACCAGGGCTTTAAACATCCTGAATTTATCGAATACTTCACCTTTTGACTTAATAAAATAAACAAAAGTTTTTCGTGAACAGTCATCAATAAATGTCAAAAAATATTTAGCTCCACCTAAAGAAGGTTGTAACATAGGTCCACATAAGTCGCTATGTATCAGCCCTAACAATTCAGTTGACCTGCTTTCCGATTTCTTTGGAAATGGTACCCGAGCCTGCTTCCCCTTAACACAAGCTTCACATGGCTGAAAATTAGCAACTTCATAATCAATGCCTGTTACCATACCTTTCTTCATGAGGTACATACTACGCGAGTTTAAATGAGCAAGTCGCCTATGCCAGATTTCCTGAGAAACCTTACAGTCTGCACGAGCAGACACCTTCGGCTCCACCTCCACCGTGCCTGCAGTGACACCTGTAACTGCATTCACCTGTGAAGTTGAACACTGTGAAATCACAGCATTATCTGACACACTATTACAAATAGATCCATCGGTATTCAACCGAAACACACGATCTACATGGCTAGCAGTTGCAACTATCTCATTACTCTTCAATATTTTACAGACATCAGAACTAAATAAAACAGTTAAACCCTTTCGTGTCATCGAACTAACTGATAGTAAATTAACAGTAAGTTTTGGTACAAAGTATACATCGCTTATAGTTTTTATGCAATTATTTAATTTAATCTTAATGTTACCCTTACCAACAGCTGACAGCTTGTCTCCATTTGCCACATTTACCTGTATAGAGTCTATCGGCTCATAGTCATGAAACATTAACCTATTGTTACACATGTGGTTAGTTGCTCCTGAGTCGACGCACCATGTGTCGTCCTTCACTGACACAGACAATGCAGATACTCGTAATATGGATTCATGTTTGTTCTGAGTTCTTCGTTCCTTGCTGTGAGAACCCTGCTCCTTGCTAAAAGATCCTCGCTCCTTGCTTCGAGTAATATTTGGGCAATTCTTCATTATGTGACCTGGCTTTTTACATTTAAAACATTTTATAGCTTTCTTCACAGCCAGTGCAGTCACGCCAGTATTATCGAGACGCCTTTGATCTTCCTGTAGCAATTTGGCCTTTACAGTTTCACTTGAAAATCTAATATTGCTGTTTTCCAAAGTCATTATCAATGGATCATATTCTGTAGTTAAGCCGCTTAATATTATGACAGCCAGGAAGTCATCCTCTAACGAGGAACCTATATCAGCCAATTGTTGAGCAATTTCAGTAATTTTGGCTATATAGTTGTCCATACTCGCACATTCACATTGTTTTATTGCAAAAAGACTTCTCAACAGACTCAACCTTCGACATAGACCTCGATCCTCATATGCCCTTTCTAAATTTTGCCATGCCATACGTGCACTAGAGGCGTTTCTGACATGTGGATAAGCGGACGAAGCTACCGCCAAACAAATTTTGGCTAAGGTTTTCAAGTCTTTCTTCTCGTCTTCAATCTTCTCGGATATCACACAATCCCACAAATCCTCGTGAACTAATATCATCTTCATCTGGAATTTCCAGTTATGGTAATTCGTAATTCCAGTGAGTTTTTCCATGACGATATTGTTATAAGAATTCGCCATTTTGACGTTTTGCTACACAAGCCGCAATCGTCGAAATCTTGCAACTATTTATTGTAAATATACTTTAAAATACTTGCCGACGCGTCCTGGGCCCATAACCTGAAGGGTTGTGATAATAATAAACGTTAAATAGCAATAATTCTTATGGATTTATTTGTAAGAGAAGATACGAGATTACATCTAGACATTAGTTTTTTGAGTGAATACAATATGACAATATATTCAAACCTAGAACATTTTGGTTTACTTTTCTAACAAAGAATAAAATATCAGTTTTTAAGTTAGTCTTAAATACAACTGCAGAACACGCATAAATTATATTCTGTAACTACGTGATACAACTTCTAAAATTAATATTTTTGGCTTCTTTGGCCCTGTTACTCTTCATACATTTTTTTCTCAAATACTTACTTACTTATTATCTCAGTACAGACAAACCAGTTAAATTTTTAAGTATTATAGATATTTCCAAATTCTAACCATGACAAGGGAACCAAACTTTAAACCCATACACCGAGGTCGACCCATCAAGGTACCACCATAATACGCTGAAATATTCTCTTTTTCTAGTTCATGACCTTGACTTATAATTAGGTATTATCAGAAAATCTCTCATCAGGTATTATCTGATATTCCATGGCCCTACGATTAGGCACAAGCACAACATGTCATAAGTATCTAATTATTGAATCCATTCGAAGATGAGGGTACTAGTGAAAGTGTCTGGAAACTGCCAGACACTTCAAGTACCTAACATGCGTACATAATTTTAAAAATTATCTTATGTATAAAATTCTCGTGTCACAATGTTAATTACCATACTCCTCCGAAACGGCTTGACCGATTGTAATGAAATTTTGTATGCATATTCTGGTAGGTCTGAGAATCGGCTACTAGCTATTTTTCATCATACCCCTAAGTTATAAGGGTGGTTCACACTTAACATTTTTTTGGCAAAACAACGCTTGCCGGGTCAGCTAGTATGTTTATAAAATTCATAGGTGCCATTAAATATGTGCATTTTTCTCGATTGTGGTTCCAAATCCTGACTTGGTGGCAGTAGTGGTCCCATCCTCCCTACTTGGATGTAGGCTTTTTAAAAAATCTTTTTAAACTTTTTAAAAAATGTTAGCAAATGATGGAGAGATCGCCGGATATACAAAAAATATACAACCTATTTCTTTGCTGAAGTTAAGTAGTGTAATACATAACACGACTATGAAGTAACGGGGGCATGCAGTGATGGGGAATAATGTTTGTTCTCAGATTTATAGAATAGGTAGGTATATTACTGATACCTAGGTACATTAGTTGCAAATCCTAACGTGTGGGTAGGACTATATTAACGTTGTTGTTATACCTAATTGTTGTTATAAATGGCTTTATTGTCTATTGTCAACACATAGGTAACTATCGGCATTTGTATTAACCTTTTTTTATTGAATTAAGGTAGCAAACGAGCATGCAGCACCACCCTTCCGCTGCCGCCCATGGCAATTGTGACCGACTTAGAACAAGACCCAATTTAGGGACTAGGGTGGTTAGTCTAATTAGTAGATGGTGTTAGAATGTTAGTTGGTTAGTTTGTTAATAAGTGTGAGGACAGGGACTGTTACTGATAGTTAGTCCTGTTAGTTAATATTAGTATTGTCCAGTTAGTAATGATTAGTGTGAGTCTTGTTCCAATTCGGTCACAGATGCGTTGCTACCCCTGAGGACTGAGATGGTCGCCTCTAAAACTATACTATTCCTAAGTACATACATACGAGTTACTTGTTATTTAATTATGTAATAATTCAAATCATTACTATTCACAGGTTAAGCTGTAGATGTGATGAGACATTTCGCCAATGTCTTATCAAGGATGGCAGCGAGACGTCTACGACCATCGGCCTCATGTACTTCAATCTGATCGGGACACAGTGCTTCAGGGAGGACTACCAAGCGACCCGTTGCAAGCAATATGGCGGGTCAGTACAGGCACTTACCTATATTACGTCCTAACATTGGTTATTGTATGCAACCTGCACATTATTATTAATATAATTTATGTATGGAAAATAATTATGTAACCTACTCACTTTTTCAAACTTTTCTATTTCTGTTTGTAGCTGCATCTAGTTTTTTGAGGGGTTGTAACTAGATGACGCTTATTTTCTTGAGCACTTCCGATATTTACTTAATAAGCATCACAACCTTTTTTCAAATGCTTAATTATTACTGCAATGTTACGTCTACGTAGGTATACCTATTTCGTTATTGGTTAGTGGGTTATCCACTACCTATGAAAACAAATCTGTCGGTCGCTGTTCGAATAGATCTGGTCGTGGTCTGGGTGTTTATTCCTGTTTAATGTGTTGTATATGGCACCACCTACTCAGGAAATCCTAGGAGAAGGGTATTGAGTGTGTAGCGATAAAAAAGGTTTCCTGATAACTTATCACGTGTGTTTTATTGATTTCAGATGGCTGAACACCAAGTGTATTGAATATGAGTATGACACGACCACCATGAAGTTATACCAATGGTTCGATGTCCCTAATTATAATTAACGGATTTATTGAAGACCCTTCACTACATTGTCCTTTGAAACGAGTAAACCTTATTTAAGTGACACCAAAAAGTATTAAAACAAGTTTTAAGATTTTTCTAGTTTTTTTTATTATTTCAAGCTACGATGCTTGGCAATCATTTAGTTTTAGAGATTTGCTGCTGGATAAATAAATTTTTATACCTGTCTTGGAGAAACCCTATGTGTACGACCTTCTTTCTCTTTTGTGATTAATATTTCGACCCCGTAGGCAAACAGAGTAGGTAGTAGGCAATCATTATAAGACGAAGGTTTAAGCAGATAACTAAAAAAAATCCCGACACTTATAAATATGTGTCACCCTGGTGTCACCCCAATTGCTCTTCCCGTAACTGTATGATAATTATGTATATAATAATATGAAAAGAATATTCTTTCTACATAAAAGGCTGGCTCAAAATAGTACATTATGATACAAGTGCGCGAAGTTGGTCATTACAGTCGAGGCGGTATTGCACAGCCCGAGCCGCAAGGCGAGGGCTGTAATAGAGCCAAGACTGTAATGAACAAAGCACACGCGTATCATACGACGTTTTTCAACACACTTGCGAGGAAAAAAACAATTAGGTAGGTATAAAATACATTCGACATTTTTCAGTCACAAATCAGCAAATTATAAACGAACAAAATGTTTGCACAAAATGGCGCGGACGTTTATTTTTTCGCGCGCCGTATCTTTGGTTCAATAACTATGCGCGCGCAGGTTAAGTCCAAAGGCACCGAACACCGCTATTCAGCCACAATATATTAAACTAAATAATTATGTATTTCTAATAAGAATTTACGGTAATTAATGATTTAAAATATTGTATTTTTTAAATGCTTTAATAGATAATTAGACTTATCTTATCAGATTTTGACTAAGTACAACAAGTTTATTTATTTACAAAATAATAAATCTTTTGGTAACAACCTCTTTACGGATATTAAAAAAAAAGTAGAATAAGAAAAACACTAGTGCGGCAATGAAAAGTAAAACGCACTAGTGTGTAATAAACCGCATTCCGGGCGTAAGACTAAAGAAAAAATAGCAACTTTACGAGCAAGTGTGTTTTAAACACACTGTTTAAACACACACAAAAAATAGCAACTTTACGAGCAAGTGTGTTTTAAACACACTTGCTCGTAAAGTTGCTATTTTTTCTTTAGTCTTACGCCCGGAATGCGGTTTATTACACACTAGTGCGTTTTACTTTTCATTGCCGCACTAGTGTTTTTCTTATTCTACTTTTTTTTTAATATCCGTAAAGAGGTTGTTACCAAAAGATTTATTATTTTGTAAATAAATAAACTTGTTGTACTTAGTCAAAATCTGATAAGATAAGATTATACTTCATCTAATTATCTATTAAAGCATTTAAAAAATACAATATTTTAAATTATTAATTACCGTAAATTCCTATTAGAAATACATAATTATTTAGTTTAATATATTGTGGTTGAATGGCGGTGTTCTTTGCCTCTGGACTTAACCTGCGCGCCTGCGCGCGCATAGTTATTCAACCAAAGATACGGCGCGCGAAAAAATAAAATAAACCTCCGCGCCATTTTGTGCAAACATTTGTTCGTTTATAATTTGCTGATTTGTGACTGAAAAATGTCGATACCTAATTGTTTTTTTCCTCGCAAGTGTGTTGAAAAACGTCGTATGATACGCGTGTGCTTTGTTCATTACAGTCTTGGCTCTATTACAGCCCTCGCCTTGCGGCTCGGGCTGTGCAATACCGCCTCGACTGTAATGACCAACTTCGCGCACTTGTATCATAATGTACTATACCACGTTTTCACGCCTGCATGTGAATTCATGAGTTGCTTAGAATATTCATGTGGGATTCATTAATTTCAAGTACTGTATATTCGTACTTGTAGAAGTGGTGATAGCCTAGTGGTTAAGAATTCGGCCTCATATTCGGAGGGTTCGGGTTCGAATCCCAGATCACTCAACTCTGATTTTCCGGTGTAATGTGCATTTTAAGCAATTGAACGTCACTTGCTATAAACCTGCGTATTATGAAACCTGCATGCCGGAGAGTTCGCAAAACTCAAAGGTGTGTGAAGTCCGATGGCCATTTGGCGATTGGCCAGCGTATGGCCTTAATCTGCTCATCCTGAGAAGAGACCTGTGCAATAGTGGGTCATGATGGATTGAGATGATGACGATGACTGTGTATTCAAGTGAAGAAAATGAGAAAAGTTCATTCAATAAACAGCATTGTCCGTATCCATTATAAATTTTAATAGCAAAAGTTTATTAGTTTATCCTTCCTTCATGTCCAGTTGACCAATGGAAGGACAAGGATGTTATTTTTATGAAATAAAGCCTTTAATGGTGAATGTATAGGCATTTTTAACGATTTTCAAATTTATCCAATAATAGAGTAAATAAAGAAGCGGCATTTGTATCGTTTATTTTGTTTCAGCATATTATTCCATTGGTACATTGTTAGAGATTTGTCCATTGTAGATTAGTGTTTGTCATAATTCATCATTAAGTATAAGTAATTTACAACGTTTCATATTAAATTATGCACACATGAATGCACGATTAATATACAATTTAATTGATTTATATTATTTCGTATAAATAACCATACACGTTAGGTACACGTCGCGTTAAAAGATATGGATACAGATTTGTAACAATGTATAAACAAGTGAACAACTTTGAACGGTGGAAATAACACTAGAATATTTATTAATGATAGAAAAACCTCAATCAATACAGGTTACACGTATAGATATGTAGCACGGAGCTTAGCTAAAGTCTCCAGGCATTTAAATATTTACAGAAGGTATACAACCAATGTAATAGATACGTTATAAAACCAGTACCAAGGTAAACTATTGCCGGCTGCACTGAGGACAAGATTGGATTGAGCTTAAATAAAGAAGTAGGTATAAATCTCTACGTTAGTAACAAATATACAATGTTTCCTGTTTTTGGATTTGTAACATCGTACGTGGAAGAAATTCTGCTATTTCAATAACTGAAACGCAGTTTATAACTTGTTCCCTGTAAGACCGACGGTTGGTACTAGCTTTATAAACGTTTGTGGACTACACAGCGTGGCTAAACATGTCATTACATATAAATGGTTACCACTAGGAATCGTAAGCTAATTCTGAATTTATATTTATGTGAAAAGATTTAAAGGCGCGAGAATTTGGTTGGATAGATACGAAGCAATATTAAAGACGTATTAGAGTAGTTCTCGTACGAAGTGAGCATTCACAAAGTGTCCTACATCCAAGCATCCTTACCAATCAATATGTACAATAACAATTTTAGAACATTTATATATGTATATAAATCATTCGGAGCACATACCGTACTTGTTATATTGTACGTACATAACCTGGCCGTCACTCTTACATAACATCTGTTACTCATTTGTATTATAACATACAATTTATATGGCATTAGCTCTATAAATCATTTAAGCAGGGATGTTTGAGACGATGTACAACGTCAGCTAATCGGTAAAAGGTTGTTTGTATGATAAGAATTTACTTATTGCTGCCAAAAATGAGCTTGCAGTTTTAAATTTGCATTTGTTCGAAAATGTAGAGACCTTTGTCTTTGTATCATTTGGAAGCAAGCTGGTTGAATTAATTAAGTAATGGTGACTGTGTTTAAAGAAAGAACTTGACATAATTATTTAAAGAAAATCTCTTAAACAATATCTCCGTAATGTAAATATTACAATGAAATTAGAATATACATACTTAGGCACAAATCTGATAATAATAAATTTTGATGTTAAAATACCTTTAAAATAGAGCAAGCAAGGCTGCTTGTTCTATTTTAAAGGTATTTTACCATAAAAGGCTTTAGATAAAGAAAATTTAAATTACATCGCCTCAAAATACCGTATGAACCCTAGCGTTCTAAGTTTCATCAATAGGATTGGAAAAATACTCATGGCTTGTAAAAGAGTCTATTAAAACCAACACTAAGCTACAAGTACGATTTGCTGTACTAGGGAATTAAAATGTAAATAGACCCGCTTTGCGTCGGTTTTAAACTATGGGTTAGGAAAATAGCTATCAAGTATCAAACGTGAAAAATATATGCATATTTTCACTTACCTAAAATATCCTTAGCAGCTTTGAGACGAATAAGCAACCGTTGGTAAAGTTCACTAAAATCATTCAGTTACATTAAAGGTACAGGACGAGACTGACTCTACTATAATGTGACAGCCCTGGCGTATCACCTCGCAAAACAATAAACAATAGGGGCCATAAACATGTCGAGTCAACAATAGAACAATAGCGCGCTTGCCCGTACGCACGACGCTTCGACCATTACGGCAATAGTCATACGGGCGAAACTCGGTTGCAAGGAACGTTCCCGAATTTTATACGAATCGGGTCCGTCCGGAATTAGCGAGAAAGTTCTGGATTGGCGTGAATGGTGCGTGAGTGGTATAAAAAGGGGCGATCGATCAAGTGCGGACATTCTAGTTTCGGAAGCGAAACCAGGAAGATACCAGCGATACCTACGAGCGATACCATTGCGAAGTGAAGTGATTTCTACGAGCGATACAGTGTTCGACGAGTGTGTTTACGAGTACCTACGTGCATAGTGTTGTGGTGTGTACTGTGTACAGTGTGTAATTGTGTATCTACGAGTACAATAAAGTCTTTGTGGTACATTTTGGCATTTTCTCGAACCCAGTACTCCTGACACGTAACAATTGGTGACAGAAGCGGAATGCCTGTAGTACCGCAAAGTGAAGACGGGATTCGCACGCGACGGCAGACTGCATTGGATGCCGCACGGATGGAGTCGCCTGGGCGTGACCGCACGGAAACGGAGACCACCGCTGAACGTACGACTACGTCAGCTGCATCAGCGACGACACCGGGCGCATTTGATATGGCCTCCTTATTAACCGTCTTACAACGCCTGGAAAGTAAACTGGAGAGCAAATTGGAGAGCCAGCGCGAAGCCATACAGGAGAGCCAGCGCGAAGCAATGGAGAGCCTGCGCGAAGACATGAAGAGCCAGCGCAAAACCATGGAGGCGGGCCTAGGGACAATCGATGCAAAGCTGGACAGTTTCCAGGGGGATTTGAACGTCGTGAAGGAGGATCTAGAATTGGTCAAGGTGCGAACATCCGAGCACGACCAAGCCCTCAAGACCCATGACGCGTTACTCAACTCCCACGAAACTAGGCTCGTGGATTTGGACAAGAAGCTGCAAAAAATGAAGGTTTTGGGCACGGCAGCAACCAGCCCATGTCCTGGGGCCCCGAAATTTAAGGTCCCAAGTTTCGACGGCACGACCTCGTGGACAGCGTTCAGGCACCAGTTCGAGGTAGTTGCAAATGGGAATGGCTGGGAAGACGAGCACTCATTGGCAGCACTTACCTTAGCTCTTCGAGGGGAGGCACTGCTGGTGCTTGAGAACCTGCCCGCCGAGCGACGCACCTTGGAGTCGTTATTTAAGGCCTTGGAAGCTCGATACGGGGAAAAGCACCTGGAGCACGTGTACCGCGCGCAACTTAAAGACCGAGTACAGAAGTCGAGCGAAGGACTGCAGCAATGGGCTACGGAGATCGAGCGCCTCGTACGCCGAGCCTATGCGTCGAGTTCCACACCGGTCGAAGACAGAGTTTTAGAGGCGTTCGTCAGCGGAATACGGGATCCCGAGGTGAGAGCAACGGTGCGCTTGGGGCATCACGCAACATTGGAAGCAGCTTTGGCACATGCCCTTGAAGTGGAAGCGGTACGAAGCGACTGTAAAGGTTATAAGGTGCGCGAAGTCGTAGCGACGATTCAACCTCGTACTGGGCCTATCTGCTACGGATGCGGTGAACGAGGTCATATTAGGCTTAGCTGTCGGACACGGAAACAACCGAAATCGGTGTGGAGGGCTACGCAAGTGCAGGAGCAAGAAGCTGCCGCCGCCGCTGCCGCCGCTAAGAAGACCGCGAAGCCTCCTACGAAGACCTCGACAGCTACCCAAGTCGACACCCAGGAGCTAGAAGCTGCCGCCGCCGCTGCCGCCGCTAAGAAGACCGCGAAGCCTTCTACGAAGATCTCGTTGGCTACCCAAGTCGACACCCAGGAGCTAATAGCCGCCGCCGCTGCTCAGGCCGCAACGAAGACCGCCAAGCCTCCTACGAAGACCCCGAAGGCGCCCAAGCCGAAGAATGCCGACGCCCTGTCACAACGCCCATGCTCCGAAGAAGGTCGACGTTGCTTCAAGCATGAGGGTAAAGAGGAGGTCAGGGTGATAAAGATGCAGGACTTCGACGAGTCTTGGGGAAGGGAGAAAATAAGCCAAGCTCAGAAGGAAGACAAAGACCTCAGCCAGATCATGGAATGGAAAGCCAAAGGACAGAGGCCCTTGTGGAGTGATGTGTCAGCATCAAGCGCGACGACTAAGGCATACTGGGCTCAGTGGGACAGCCTTATATTGGAGAATGGCGTGCTGTACCGGAGCTGGGAATCACTCAACGGAAAGGAAAAAACCCTGCAAATGGTTATTCCCAGGAGTAAAGTGGCTGATTTGCTGAAGCTCGTACACAATGGCACTTCCGGTGGGCATCTCGGCATCAAGAAAACCCTCGTAAAGATACGAGAACGCTTTTATTGGGTGCGGTGTCGAGAGGACGTTGAAGATTGGTGCAGAAAATGTACAGTTTGCGCTTCAGTGAAAGGGCCCCGCACTAGATCCAAAGGGAAACTACAGCTGTACAACGTCGGAGCCCCTTGGGAAAGAATCGCCATAGATGTTGCTGGGCCATTCCCTCAGTCTGAAGACGGGAATAGATTCATCATCGTGGTTCAAGACTACTTCAGCAAATGGCCGGAAGCGTTTGCAACTCCGAACCAAGAGGCGAAAACCGTGGCCAAGAAACTTGTCGAGGAGGTAGTATGCCGCTTTGGTGTACCATTGGAGTTACACAGCGACCAAGGCAGGAACTTCGAGTCGACGTTATTCCAGGAGATGTGTGATCTTTTGGGAATAAATAAGACACGTACCACACCGGCGCATCCTCAATCTGACGGCATGGTGGAGAGATTCAACCAAACGTTGGAACATCACTTGGCCAAGGTCGTCGAGGAACATCAGCGAGACTGGGATCGGTACATTCCTCTGTTCCTGATGTCATATCGCTCTGCCATACACGAATCTACGGGATTTACACCGGCTAAAGTTAACTTCGGAAGAGAAATGCGTCTGCCGATGGTTTTGCTTACCGGAACACCGCCAGATGCCCCGAAACCAACCGTTGAATACATCGCGGACTTACGGGAACAATTGGACGAGACACATGATCTTGTAAGGTAGCAATGTTTGAAGACCAGCGAAAAGATGAAAACCCGGTACGATCGCGATGCTCGGAAACATGGTTTCAAGGAGGGAGATTCTGTATGGTTGCACAATCCACTGCGGAGGAAAGGGAAGTCTCCGAAGCTACAAGCACGATGGGAAGGCCCTTACACAGTTGTCACGAAGATTAACGACGTGACCTACCGGATCAGACAGGGGGACAGAAGAAAGCCGAAGATCGTGCACGTGGACAGATTGGCACCATTTCATGGATCGAATAATGCTCGGGACGAGCATGACTAAGAGGGGGGCAATGTGACAGCCCTGGCGTATCACCTCGCAAAACAATAAACAATAGGGGCCATAAACATGTCGAGTCAACAATAGAACAATAGCGCGCTTGCCCGTACGCACGACGCTTCGACCATTACGGCAATAGTCATACGGGCGAAACTCGGTTGCAAGGAACGTTCCCGAATTTTATACGAATCGGGTCCGTCCGGAATTAGCGAGAAAGTTCTGGATTGGCGTGAATGGTGCGTGAGTGGTATAAAAAGGGGCGATCGATCAAGTGCGGACATTCTAGTTTCGGAAGCGAAACCAGGAAGATACCAGCGATACCTACGAGCGATACCATTGCGAAGTGAAGTGATTTCTACGAGCGATACAGTGTTCGACGAGTGTGTTTACGAGTACCTACGTGCATAGTGTTGTGGTGTGTACTGTGTACAGTGTGTAATTGTGTATCTACGAGTACAATAAAGTCTTTGTGGTACATTTTGGCATTTTCTCGAACCCAGTACTCCTGACACGTAACAATAATTTGTTAACGATATAGATACCAAGATTACCACGGAATTACGATTAAACGCTTTTAAATAAAAGCCGTACGATGAATATCATTGTTTGATGTATCTCAAAGCTTACAGATTATAATATTTTTCAGAAACTACCCAAAATATGTACTTATTAAATTATTACCATTACTTAAGTGATATACTCATATAAAGTTATTGTCTTTGTCCATGATTTGTGTGGTGTAATCGACTGGTCCCACCGCGAACGGGTTACCGGTTACCGGGCGATATTATGCCATCTCTAACTTTTTCAGTGAAACATAAAAATCAAACGGAGAATAGACTTCATAATTATCTATGTAGTTTTCTCGGTCAAGGTATATTTACTTCTGTAATCATTTTACACTATGAATTTTGTTATTTGAACAGGTTCACACCTATCAATGTAACACTACGAGTATATACGATATTTACCATGTCAACAACCATTAATAAGTAAAAGTGATATTAAAATTCGTAGAGTTGACTGTAGACCAGGGTCGATAATTTTTAAAACCAAAAAAATAAAAGTACGATGAAACCCATTAGAAAAGGAGGGGAATATTATAAAAATGAAAGGAAAAATAATTTACGGGCGATCTGAGGTCGGGAAGGGGATGGGGGTGAGTTTTTAAGGGTAAAAAACGGTTTTTCTCGATTTCCGACAAAACTAAAAGTCCTATCGAAAAAAGTCAAATGGCAAAGTTGTAGGTAATAAAAAGATCTAAAACTTTTGTTTACACTTTTTTCACATAACCTCAAAATTTATGTGAATAATTCAAAAAACCAAGTTTTTGGTTTTTTATTTTTATCTTTTTCAAAAAAAATTATTTTTTAACGAAATTTGGTGAAAACTTACCTTTTTATGTCCCAAATACGCTGTAATATATTTGATTAAAAATATTTATTTTTTCACCTTATTTTGAATTAATATCGAAAAAACACCCTAATTTTCAATCGAAAACTCACCCGTCAAAATATCAGCTTTTTTTTCAAAAAGTTGGTATGTTTTCTGTTCGTTGAAATTTCTACTTTCCGATGGTGAAAAAAAAAAATATGTTACTATAGTAAATCTTCTCAGAAATTATTTCATACACTTGCTTATCATCTGCCTTATTGCAGGTGATACAAACAGATTCATCCATACTGATAATCTGAAAAGACAAAATCGAATTAATAATGCCTTCACTATTTTATCGTGAATATACCCCCATGAAAAAAAAAATATTAAAGAAATAAATGTCAAAATGTATAAAAAATATATTATAAATATATTAAAAATCTATTTAAAATGTATAAATATATAAAATATATATCGTAAATATATTTGTAATAACAAACTTTTGGCCGATTTTCATATATATTTTTTACATTTCAAATATTATTCAGATATATTCAAAATATTATATGAAATATACACGTATGAAATATATAGCAGTATATGAAATATATAGCGTATTTGGGATATAAAAAGGTAAGTTTTCACCAAATTTCGTTAAAAAATATTTTTTTTTTGTAAAAGATAAAAATAAAAAACCAAAAACTTGGTTTTTGAATTTTTCACATAAATTTTGAGGTTATGTGAAAAAAGTGTAAATACAAAAGTTTTAGATCTTTTTATTACCTACAACTTTGCCATTTGACTTTTTTCGATAGGACTTTTAGTTTTGCCGGAAATCAAGAAAAACCGTTTTTACCCTTAAAAACTCACCCCCATCCCCTTCCCGACCTCAGATCGCCCGTAAATTATTTTTCCTTTCATTTTTATAATATTCCCCTCCTTTTCTAATGGGTTTCATCCTACTATTATTTTTTTTTCACTTTTTATTATTTTTAAAGGCTTCTACCCTGGTCTACTGGCAGCATAATGGTTTTCGTTTAGATTCAGTGTTCCTATTTTAACATCAGTTCTTCACTCCTAGGTGATTGATCCAATAACTATCCATTTTTAAATCTAGCTGCACTATTTTTTTTTCTTTTTAGTGTCGTTGTTACTAGTTACACGTTAGCGATGATACAAGTCCTAACTAGAAGAAATTTTATACCATAAATACCGTAGTCTCATTCGATGAAATGTACTAGTGCTCCCACATAAGGCATAATCTTAAAAAATAATTTGTGTATAGGCTATTATGAGTATTTGAAAGACTTGCAAATTCAACGAAATTAAACGTGGATTTAATATCGTTTTAGAACAATGTGCCTAATTTAGAACAAGGATTAGGTAGTCCTGTTAAATCAAATGTAAATGAAAATATAGTGGAAGGTGGAAGCACCACACATCGTGCAAACCATCTTTCGAAAACCTGTAAAATTCCGACTTAACCCTCTTTTAAAATTGATAAGAGGAAAAGTAAAATACCTATCTATTATTATGAAAAGTTTATACGCTACCTACGTATCTTGTAATGATGAAATATTTATTTTATGTTCGGCAACAGAATTTATGTAAGAATGTCGAGGTAAAGAGTTACTTGCTAGTCGAATATTATTTGGAACCACAGAATAAGTAACTAACGAGTCACTATTATAATACTGTCTGTTACGATAGTCAGTTTTGAAATATTTTGTACTCTGTAAACATCGTTATAACTTTTTTTAAATTTGTGGTACCTACGGACTTGCAAGTTACTCTCGGTTGAATATCAACATTATTTTATAAGTATCCGATAATTGAATACATCTTAAATATTTGATAATGTTATGTACCTACTTAATCAGGGCTCTTCAAAACATTGCTGTTGATATTTTCCTCACTGGTTCTTAAACTTACAATTTTGAAAAGCTCCTTTTAAATTCTTATCGAAGTGAAGAATGTAAGAAAAATGTTCCTGATTATAAATCAAGTCAAATTACAATTGTTATATTATACATATATTGCATTTCTAACATTATATTTTACTGCTTCATGTAATTTCTATGAATAGGTACAAACGAGAAATCCGTTTAAAAATAATCATGAGAGTTACATAGTTTGATCCAATTATCTTGCGAATTTTCTAATTTTTTTCATATTTCCCCAGAATGTTTCAAAACGCTTTCATTGACACAATTCTTACATTCTCAAAGTTAATCAAACATATTTTCTCAAGCAGTCTTTTATAGCCCATTTCAATAGGTACGTATTCGTCTTAAAATGCATTGAACATTTTAATATACATTAAGATAATATCATTAAAATATACATTAAGAAACAGTAGATACTGAAATTATTTATACTGAACAAACATAGACTAGGAATATTAAAAAAACATACGTATTAATATGTAACAAATTTTGCTAGTAACCATTATATTTTGTACGGCAGCTTTGTGATAGCACCGCTCTTAAGAAACTGACATAAATTTGGACTGTGGAAATAGTAGAAATAGCTAGGCCCTTTAGATCATGCCTATTTCATACTAATGATATATCCAACGACTGTATAAATTGGCTTGAAACAAGCAAAATACAACAATTTCCACATGATTTCGACACCAGCAATTTATACTAGGCTAACTCATAAAAGTGTACTTTACAGGAGACGGTTTTAAAGGGAAAAACGTGATAACTTCTATATTAAATAAGATACTTATTTGAAATTTGGTACACTTAGTAATGAATCTATTCATTGTAATATGCCACATTTATTATTCCTTAATTATTTATATTTTTTGATTTAGCGCAAGTTAGCCGTTTATAAAGGTAATTCCTCAATAATATTTTACATACTACACTACGCTAACTAATGTTAGCGTAGTTTAGTACGGGAAGTAACCAATGTTAGCGTAGTGTATTACGGAAAGTCATAACTTACGCGACTTAAATTTTCAAAAAAACGTAGCGTATTGCTATAAAACATATTTGTATACATTGACATACATTTATAATTTATAATCTTGAATAACATATTAAACTTAACTCTCTCGACAGTATTAAGAAGTTTCTCACTTTTTTCATTAAAACCCGCTAATATATATAATCACACCTAACACAACGCCAAGTGTAGTTAGATTAATTTAAACAAACAAGCGGTGCGTCCTCGCCCCGCGCACACTCCGCTAAGTATAGTTGGCGTAATATAAATCGTGCGATTTAAAAAAGTACCTTTACTTAGCGTTGTATAAGATTTATAATTTCCTTATTTTTGTGTATTTCTACACAATTTTTTTATAACATATAGTAAACCATATTTTAAGCAATTTGGTATAAAAAAACGATTTTGCCAAATTTCGACTTAGCGTAGTATAAATTGCTGGTGTCGATTTAGTGAACTGATTTTTTGAAGATAAGCAGGTGTTCGATCGCCGGCGAGCAGCGAGCAGCTACGTGCTATTTCCTCGCTCAAGAAAGAGACATAAATATGATATGATATTCCATGTAAACAAAGGAGATGCATTTGCGAGCAACTGTGGAGTATGGCAAGTCGCTGGCGGTGCGAAAAGTCACCGAGTAGTCGCTGACATATGATTGTCATATCTTTTGTACGTATCTTGAGCGAGAAAATAGCCGAGCTTTACTCACCGAATCGCCGGCGGTGGGACACTTGCCTCAGCAATAAAGATTAAGATTATTACCCATTTTGAAACAAATATAAATTTTAGATTTTAGTCATAAAATTTACACGTATTTTATATCGGAAAAATAAATAAAATCGTTTAATAATTGCAGGCATTACCGAAAGCACCAAGGTTGATTTTTTTCCCAGAAGGTACGTAAAAAAAAATTAACAAATTTAATTAGAAAAAATACACGAAGAAGAAGAATAAACGAAACAGACAAACACGAAATAGAGGGAATGACAGAAGTTACCGAAACTTTTAACTCTTACTGCTCCAATAATCAAACAACAAAAACCCTAACTTTAATAAATATAATGTGTTCCTTATCTTTTATCATAGGTTTAATGACGAAATTGTAGGTAATAAAACGAGATATCGTTACAATTCAACGTAACCAGTGCAACAAATTAAAATCCAAACGTTACATTAAATATTCATTTAAAAATTGTATCAAAGTTTTGCGAAGATCTATGAATATTGGTCTTCTAGAACGAGCTAGCAAGACCACATGATTATATAATGATAGAAGTACTTACTTACTGTTTAGAGGAAATTCAGGGATTTCATAATTTCGTAATTCATTAACTAGTTTTTGCACCACAATTTTTTTATGAATTAGTTTTTGTTACAGAATTATTTTAAAATGATTATTTCTCTTTGCAAAACTAAGTAAGTGTAAGATACACTTTAATAAATAAAATTATTGCAAAATCGAATAATTTGTTTTTACAACTGTTATTTTCGAACAATGTAAACAGACAAACAGTTCCTGTATACAACGGTCTCTCTCGCACACCGTAAATCAAATTATGAAGATCCATCGAAAAGTCGTCATTTTAAAGTAACGACAGATCTTGAAAGTCTAAGTGATAAATGACGCAGTATTTTTATATGTATAAGTAATGTCGAAGATGGTAGTATCACGTCTACTATCACAGAATATTATTATTTCGAGAAAGGGGGCGGTATATTAATTAATGCGCTTACATAAAAATCTTACGTTAAAAATTAATAGGTAAGTATATTTAAAGATTCAATGATATTTGAACCCTTTACTTATAAGTAGGCACCTATTTATAGCTATTTCAAAGTCATACAGTAAATCGTTAACATTACAATCAACAAAACTTATTAGGTAGTCTGAAAGGTTGGAATTATAACATCCTTATTTCAATCTCATTTAAAACTACACATAACATGCATGTTACTTGGTGAAATTCTTTAAATACGGGTGTAAATAAATTAAATATGATGCCAATTTAATTGCATGGAACTTGGAACAGGCGAAGAGTTAATTATAACCCCGCGAGGACAGCTGCAGGGTTAACTTGTTCAACAATTGTAAATAATATTATCGTTAACAATAGGTGTGGTAAACGTATTTAAACTACAAATTTTATCATAACTCAGATAGAATTAATTATTTTGATCGATTTGCCTTTAGGAGAGGGTCGGTAGGTAGCTAGCGATCGAAAACGTAACGAAGATAATTCGCAATAGTCTATGCGACAATAGGTATATTTATGTGAAGTAACAACTTTTAACTTTACATAAAATATATATAGTTATAAGTATATATGAAGTAAATTCCAATGTAACATGTAAACAATTCACTCAATATCCTTACAACCTAGACTAACAGACGGGCAGAAGTCCGAGAGATAGAAAACGTTTACACATACTATTCGGTGTTTAAACTCCAACCGTGCGTACTATCGAGACTCCACTAATATTTGAATATTCACTAAACTGTGCGTTTATTGAATTTTTAATTATTTACATATTTCTTACAGTAAATACTCCGGTAACGGTCAATCGAATTGCCTACAGTAGAAAAACTCGATAAACAACTCGGCCGAGTTCCGTTCTCGCGAACAGCGCAGCAAAATCCTCCGGCTTCCGAGACGTCAGCGAACAAAAGTCGAAGAGAAGTCGGTCACACACTACAGGGTTACCGGTTAGAGGCCGCGGAGGCCGTACGACGGACATTATTTGCCTCCGAGGCCGAACTTCATGAAGATGAGCTCCTTGCCCTTGCTGAGGATGTCGCCTCCGGGCGCGGTCATGTCGGTGAGCTTCTGCATGAGGTTCGGCTGCGAGGTGGGGGGTTGCGTGGTGGGGACGGGCTGCGCGGTGGGCGCGGGCACCACGGCGGGCCCGCCGCGGCGTGCGGGGGACGTGCTCACGGCCGTGGTGGTGCCCAGCGGCGGCATGGCGCCCAGCGTGGCCGCCGTGCCCGGCGACTGCGCCGTGGGCGTGCCCACGTTACCAGCGGTCGTGCGCGCGATCGTGCTCGCCGCCTGCGCGCTCACTGCGCCTCTCCCCCTCCCCTGCATTCAACACATGTACAGCAACCGCACCACGCTCCTTGAACCACAGCAAACGTAATGTAACAACAGTCCACTTCATCCCGCCCTACGGGTGCAGGCCGCGCTACGACAGATGAGGTAAACACAGTTTTCACCCATACACTTTGCTTACAGGCTCGTTGCCACTTTATTATATTATTGAACACTTACACAACAGCAATTGAGGAGTAGAATCACATTGACCTGGTGGCATGGTAGTGCCGCCTGCCAAGGCGGTACTGCCTGTGCACCTTTTCTCGAAAGGTAATAATTTTTTAAAACACATTGTAATTTTTTAATTTCCTATAAGCAAGAAATGTGTATAGTCACACGTCTGGCAAACTTCAACTCTCGTAGTACGACCTGTACGTTTGGATTTACATTTATAATTACAACTTTCATTAATTAATTCCTGTTAGCAAAAGCCTTAGTAACAGTATAGCACAATATTAAGGTAATAATAAATCAAAGTGGTATTTACCCCACATCCTTGTGGTACCGAGGCGTCCTACTAGAAGTGAGACTTCGCTGTTAACATTACATATGTTTACTGCAGTATTACTATGCAACGCCTCATGATTTTACTAGCAAATGTTATTAACTAATGAATCTTGATGTTCTGAATTTATTTCTTTAATAAGTTAATGAAAACACACTATAAGCAAACCTCTTTGAAAGCTCTATTCGTAACAAGATTAGGTAAACAGGTAGTTAGGGCTAATTAAATTTCTTTGAATCTTCTCTATGTCAGACAGGTGATAAAACATTAGGGATTAATGATCTTAATCTGAAGAACATTAAAAGTATTGGGACATATTATTAAAGGTATATAATATTAATAGGTAGGTATAATAAATTTAAGAAGGACATTTGCATGCATCGGAGTCTAAACATTCTGTTCACTACGCATTGCGTCACATTGAATTTTCAAACAGTTCATAAAGTGCTAAGTAACATGCATTGCCATACAAGAAAGCAGATGAGAAATATATTAAGGGTAACGAAATAAGAATTGATAAAGAATTTCACGTTACAATAATAAAAAAGTATTTTGTAACATACGGAACACACAAACATGCTTAAAAATAAAAACATCAAAAGCTTTCAAAGATTTTTCTTAGTATACTACACGATTACGTGAAATTTTGAATACTTAATGGTTATCTTCAAAATGTTGAAATCCAATCGAGTAGATCAATTTCGCAATCGCGTAGTAACGGACCACAATTCACAGGCCTTGAATTTGTTAGAATACAGTGAATGAGTCATGGTATATTTTGATGTCAGTGAAGTATACGCCAGTGTAGTTCTGTTCATGTACGGTTTGGTCCAGTATAATGACAAATGAGAGCTAATGACGTGTTATTCAATGGTTCATCATGATAATAATTATCGTCCGCATTTCCAAATGGACCAAGACCTCCGTTCACCGGGCGTAAATCAAACGAAACATAAAAAAGATAAAGAAAAAAGAAGAAGGAAGGTGAAAATAAAGAAGACTAAAGATATGAAGTGGTAGTCGAACTAAAAAAACGTCTAGTATCGTTGCATAGTATTATTGAAAGTATTGTTGTGGGTCATATAAAAGGTAATATTTTTACCTGAGAATTCGCCTGTTCTGGATTACTGGCGCATGTGTTGTGGTCTAACTGAGAAGGGGGAAGAGGGCAGGCATCTAGCAAACAGACAATACACACAACATATATAGTGACCACAGAAAACCACCTGTATCTTGGATCACACGTCGCGACACCGTGACCTCTGTGATTTATGTTGTGCGCGTTGCGTGTATATACCAGCCCTACCCTGCGTGGTCTAACGCGGTTGCATCCACAAACTGTTACTCTGACAAGGATATTTATGAATTATACTCACTATTTCGTCTGGGGAAATGAACATTTTCAATACAGCAGAAGTACCACCGATGGAATTTGAATAGAAGTTACCTACTCAGCTACAATGAGGTGATTTGAAGTTTACATTGTTAATAAAGTATTGTTTGCAATATGGACGAAATGTAAATTGATAGTTATGAATCCGTTTTATATTTTATTAATTAATAAAGATCTTTTCTTATCCGTTACACAATTCTTGTTTACCGTTCATAAACAGCCTTGTCGATGTACGCGTGATAAAAACAAAACAGGACAGATAGAATGGACAGATAACGCAGGCGAAACAAAACAGAGTGGCCTATTCTATTGCCGATGCCTTAGTACTCTTGTGTTAATCTAGTCTCTTCTCCGTGTATTCCAACTTTAAACGGTGTCTGTGACTGTGTAATCCAAGATAGTGTTTAATAGCAAAGTGTACACCAAGAGTCTTTGTGCTCCGTAGATTGCAACCGGACTCGTGATTCAAAGTTACACTTATATATTTACAATCGTCAATTTTTGCTTTCAAATTGTCTTCGAACGCATAAATCGGGACCAAAGTAGAATAGACTACTCGCCAAACGAGTCCCGTCGCAATCGCAACACCGTGTACAAGAAAGATGATAGAAAGTTCCAGAGCGAAATAGCTAGCGTCTTTCAGTAGTCACAAAACAAGTCCAAGGTGCAAACATGAAACACTCAAAGCTCTCAGTGATCAGATTAGACGCTGATCGCATCGGCCGGACTTACCTAAGCCGTATTATTTAATCGTTTGCTAACAGGGAGAATAACTATAACAGCGAATATTGAAAAGCCGATCGCGGCTCTACCAGTACATAAAGTGTTAGATATGATTGTACCTGCTTTGCGGTGGTGGTTCCTGGCAGTTGGGGCGACGTTGTCTCGCGGCGGGGGCGGAGGGCCTCGGGCGCCGGGGCCCGGAGGGGCGCCCCTCCCGCGGCCGACGCCGCCGGGCATCATAGCGCCAGGCATGCCCGGCCTACCGCCCACCATCCCAGGACCTGCGCAAAACATCACGTGGCTCTGCACAAGGTACAAGCATAACTGGCATAAAAAGTGACGAAGAAAAATTAATCACTGAAGCAGACAATATTTAATCAAGCTTCATGCCGAGTAACCATTTAGGTATTGGTTTGACGCGAAGTTTGCGACAAAATGGGTCTTGAAGCGACTCTACATTTACCACTGACCTTGATACTTCGCTTTCCAATACAAAACAGCTATCGGGATTTAGTGGGGATAAAAAAATATGTTTTTCTGACACGAAGTGACTTTATCCTTTGGTAGACCAAAATTTTTTCCAAACCAAACACAAATTTTAAACTCGGCACTAAATCAGAGACCGTGAATCAGCGGCCCGTGGCCGGTATCTGTGCGGATCGCGTCCGGTATCTTTGTAAAGACAGGGAGTTAAAATGTGTGCAAAACAGTATTGCACGTGGGCGCTCCTATAGATAGCGGCAGACCTGACGATGCCTATAAAGGGTTCGGCAAAAAGTGAGCCCTTATGCGTCTCTTGGCCTGAAAAGTATGACGACCGTCGCTCTAAAGATTCTACTAACCACGACATTATCTAGTTTTCAGTTTTTTGCACATTAAAGTAATAGCTTCTTTAGTAAATCACATCTAGTATAGGTACACGTCAATAATAAAATGCATATGTTCTGGATATTTTTAACATACATACATAATACATACATCCCCACCAACCAGTTTATAATAGAAAGGAATATATATGTCACCTTGGCTGGTCTGGCCGGCACTGGCATACTGGTCATTGGCGTCAGTGAGGAAGTTACTCGGCACCAGACCTCGCACGCCCTCTATTTCCGCCATGTAGAAGCCGTCGTCATCCATCTCCCCGTAAACGTGGATTATCTGCCCCGTCTGGAAACTCAGCTCCGCCTGAAATTGTAAACATTAGCCTTCAATAATCTTTAATAATCATCACTTATAAGAGTAGTATGTCAAAGTGTTCAAATAATTAAGTGTATGTACTTGATTGAAAATTGTTTTTGCCGACTAAGATGCTTCACTAAAGCTTTTTTCTATTCAGGAAAAACTCGGTGAATCTTGGCGTAACATGTTTACGTCACATCGAAGATTACATCAGGCCATGTAAATACAGTCAAGAGTATCAATTTCCCACAAAAGCTGTAGTATCTCGTTGACCAATCAAGTACACGTGCCAAGTGTCAAGTTCCACAAGCAGGGGAAACATTAGCTTGGACTACAGAATTCATATTGATATGTTAAATACTTATAAAAACTTCACTTTTATTATTATCTCGTTTGATCAACTGCTAAACGTATCTGCTGGCTTGGCCACTTGTAACTTATGAATCAGTGCTCTCTTTTCTTTCTATATTTTCTCTTGCCAGACAATGTTTTACTGATGTTTTTCGTGTACTGATGTACTAGATGTACATGGGTGACGGTAACCACTTACCATAAGGAGGCTCGTCTGGTCATTTAATGGTTAACATAAATTAAGTAATAAAGAGAACTTACATCAGCATCGACGTTGGGACTCAGTTCCTGGGGGTCGTAGTCGTACAAGGCGACCATGCGACGCACAGGCTGGTTGGCGTACGCGTCCGTCCACCGGTCCCGAGGCTTCGCGGCGGCCTGGCCCGTGGCCTCCTGCTCCGAGACCTCCACCACCATGTTGTGGGGCACGTAGCCCCGTCGACCCCGGCATTCTCCCCAGTAAAAACCGTCCGCATCCTTGTCCCCCCACACCTGGCAAAACAAATGAACGTTACATCCTAATATTCTGCAATGTTTCACGAAGCAGTAAGTACAAACCTAAAACTAAACTAAAATTACTAAACTAAAATTAGTCTATAGATAAACCCATGTAGTCTCTGAAATTCAATTGCTTTCGCCGTTTTCTATTTCAAATTATTAAAATTAAATAGTTGCTTCAAAATAAAGCTTCACGCTTAGTTGAGGTCATTCTGGGAATTCTATCCGCTTTCCGCAAAATATTAATAATTTTACAAATCAATTCAAAGATTCAAAATAATGTTGTAGCCCAGTTGTTATGTGACGGATAAGATTGTTCTTGAATCTCATTTATATTGCCAACAGCGACACAAGGAATCCTACAGCGGGAATCTGTTTAAACGTTTATTTATGTGTTCAATATTTGAAAACTAACCTTAATGGCATCCCCTTCGCTGAAAGGTAGTTCTTCGTCGCAGCTTTCAGGGTTGGGACTCATAGTTTGAGGGTCGTAGTCAAATAGTGCGATGAAGTAGCGACTTCTCTTCGATTGTGGATGACCTTGCGCCTGGTGGCGTGGCCCCTGCATTGGGCCTCGGGGGCCCTGCGGGGGTGCGCCTCGAGGCCCATACTGAGGCATTGGGCCTTGTCCTTGCACTGGTTGCTGGATTTCCAAAAATATAATTAGGCTATAATAGACTCATTAGCACAGGTGGTAAGGGCCTAGAGCTCATCCGGGGAAGTACCACCGCCCGCCACGGTACTTAGTACCATTCCTACCGTGTAATAATTGTTTTAAGAACAATTGTGTTCCGGAGAGGAAGGTGTGGAGCCGGTTACACTTTTTTAGAGACGACCATCTCAGTCCTCAGGGGTAGCAACGCACCTGTGACCGAATTAGAACGAGACTCATACTAACAATAACTAACTGGACTTTTACTAACATTAACTAACATGACTAATTATCACTAACAGTCCCTGTCCTCACACTTATTAACATACTAACCAACTAAATATTTTACACCATCTGCTAACTGGACTAACCATCCTAGTCCCTGAGTCTAGTTCTAGGTCGGTCATAGTTGTTATGGGTGGCAGCGGAAGGGTGGTGCTGCATGCTCGTTTGCTATATTAATTCCATAAAAAAATACAAGTTGTTTGCTTTTATGTAAAACGAGCTGACCCGGCAGAAGTTGTCCTGCAACATATATTATTAAGCGCCCTCGCTTCCCCTCGGAAAACTTGTTCAACAAGTCATGTTGCTTTGCTTCTATTGATCGTAACGTGATGTTATATGGCCTGTAGCCTTCCTTAATAAACAAACTATTCAACACAAAAAATATTTTTCAATTCGAACCAGTAGTTCCTGAGATTAACGCGTTCAAACAAACAAACAAACTCTTTCTCTTTATATTATTAGTATAGAAGTATAGATTTATCAGTGTTCCTTTTTTATTAGGTAATTAATTAGTAATTAATAACTACGAACACTCAATACATAAATCTCACACTCATTCTCTAATGCACTCTCTTGTCAGTAAGTACTTAGGTATTACTGATCCATTAATATTTGTTAGTCGAAATATTAAACTTACCATGGTGTTAAAATAAAATTTAAAAATAAAATATTGCCTACGTTTATAAGTGCTTTGTCTAGAATAGTAGTTTTTTTATTATAGTTATAGTTTTATATTTTAAATAGTACATTAATTGTCAAGATTCACGAGAACTGCTGCCGACAAACTGTTGTACAGTTTGGCAGAACAGTAATTATGTTAACTTGTGTACTATTTTGTTTACAATAAATTTAAAAAAAAAATTAAAAAGAATTTTTGACTTTAAATACTACCATAGGGAGATAACCATAATGTAGATAATAATGGTCCATGTTAAAAAACTGTCAATATTTTGTCAGCGACTTATAAGACCATTGAATCAGCTGCATAAATTAAGATACCTGATGAGGGTTAGGAGGTCGACCTCGTTCATGATGATTTCTCGGAGTCGGGTTCTGATATTGCTGCTGCGGCTGGCCGGGGTACGGCGGCTGCTGGTTACTTGTGAACTGGCCGCCGGGAGGATACGATTGGGGTGGCTGCGTGCCATGGAAGGCTGGTGTACTCGGGTACTGCTGACTCGAAGGCTGCTGCGATGCTTGCGCAGGTTGGGACGGTTGCTGCTGACGTCCGTACGAACCAACACATTAATAAGGTTAGATTTTCCATAACAAAGCCAGTAGCAATTCATAAAAGCTCATAGCCACGTCTGTTTTGTTTGGCGGTATGCGTTTGTAAGCAATAAAAACTTTACCTTCTCCTGGAAGTTAAAATCAACAAGACATTCCGCCGAAACACTAGGCAACCCCATGCACAACGAAAGCTAGCGTGCAGCGGTTACACTTGAAACCACGAAAATTTATTGTAGCGGCAACAATATAATTGTTAGATCAAAAAGTATTTCTCAGCGATAGGTTATGCGCATATCTCATAACTCACTCGTACTTTACAATAACAACGATCTCTCTGAATTAATTAACAACTTTTGTAGTAGATAAGTTATACCTTTACGTTATAAAGAACCCTTTATAATAGAGACGTAGTGATAAGGTGTGTGAGTTGTTCTGAATTGTAAGAGTCGAAGCCAAGACACCATGCAGATACAATCATACAAAGACTCGCTGCACATGCTCTGATGATATGGTTTTGTTGTTTCGAGTGCTCTGTGGGGACGTCGTCTGGATAACCTAACCTAACGTTCATTCAGGGCTCGTGGGAACGTGGGATAAACGTGTATCAACTCGATAGTGTGTGGGACGTGGACCCGTGTGTATAGCATCGAACATCCAGGACGCAACAAACAAGTGAAGATGACAACACAGACAACAAAAAATGGAAACTCGTGATTGAGAAATCCGCACAAAATTGAGAGAAGAGAGCAGAGTGAATAGTGCTAGCACATGGAGAGCACATCGATGACAGCAAGAAGAGATCGCAGACCTGCGTGCGGCGCCGCGCTGCTTCCTCATCCTCTGCCGCGAGCTCGCTTGCTCCTTCTTTAGTGATTTCGATGGCCGGTATCCCCGATTGCTGATTACCACATGGTCATTCAAAATGTTAGCACACGTTTCGATCAAAAGAGGCAACACAAAGTGAAATACGTGACAAATGAAAATGTGAACGTGCTCGATTCGAATGAGGTGAGATTGTCCTCTCCATTTACCTTCGACTTGAAGCGTGAACTGTAAACTGAACTGGTTAACATGAAGCTAGTACCTTAAACACATTATGTAAAAAAAAATATACTTAAGATTGAGACATCACTGAAGAAGTTACGCAGGCACGGAGAGCTATAAGCCGCATAATACGGGAAAGCTGAAGTGGAAAATAAGTTTTGCTGCCGGAAAGCTTGTAATCCTGAGTTAGTAGGTAGTGGCCGTCGTTCATCATAATTATGCATTGCGTTGCGACTAAACATTTTTCCTTCAAGTGTTAACGGTAAGTATGATGGAAATATGGCGTGTCGATGAGTCGATAGGAGTAAATGACTATGGAGTACGAGTAGAATGTAATGGATAATCAATAAGCTTTCATAAATTCTAAAGTCGATGCCATTAGAATCTAAACGGTCGACTATAAAGATAATAAAACTATTTCTGAAATTAATAGCTAAATTGTCTCTCTTCATCAGTTAATGTTGTCTTTATACTATTTAAGAGCTTTGCTTTTAGAGTCTAGCTAACTAGATTCTATTTAGTGTTTCTTCAAATGATAACCTCATTTCTGATTAAGATTTACTAAAGAAGTTGATGTCGGTGAAACTTTAGGTTGCTAACGCTTACAACTTGTTTTCTACTGGATATACTCATGAAAGGTTTTTTCTAATTTCATATTTACAAAAGCATACTCAAGAAAATGTCTGTTTTATGTACTGATTATTACATGACTACTTTAGTAAACAAGTAGATATATAACATTATTATTCTATTTGAATACTAGCACACTGTGTAAGTAAATACTTATAAATAAAAAATAATAACTAATAACTAAATTAAAAATCACTCTCAAACAGAAAATAACTGGCTGTACTCTAAAAAAATAAATGTGTATATAAAATTCAATAATAAAAAAAAAAAAATAATAATTGAAAAGACGTGTTAAAATTCCTTACCGAAGGGGTTATTTTGTCGAATATACTCTTTAGGAGGCCTGTGCCGAATCCAGTCGTAGGCTACGGAAAGGTGTATAACAGTTATGTGAGAGAGGAGAGAGGCAAGATTAAAGATAGTGACATGAATTACATCTCATGGGCTCCAAGGAGGGTATTTGTCTGTGTCACAAAGTACAAGCTCTTTATCTGTTCTAAGTATCTGTAAGGTGTCGTGCGTTGTCGGGTATCGGCCAATAGCACTAGAGACTACAGATCTAGTCGCAAGCAGTATGCATTTAATTTTGAACGCTGGAGCCGAGTGCATAGCTATAGTCGATGACGCGCGTGGTCGTGTCGAGACCGTTCGGCAGAAAACTACTGGACATTTAGAAGATGCCAGCGACAGAACCACAGGAAAAAGTATAAAGAGTGCAATTTGCAACACCGATATTGCGAAACAAGCGATTTATGAAATAAATATAAATAGGTACTCGGATGATACATAGTTTTTAAAAACAATAAAAAGAATTTGTCCATGATTCTCTAATGGTAAATCGCTTATCACGCAAGAAGAGAGCATAATGACATTGATTATAATTATAATGACATCTAAGAAGACACAGATAAAGAAAATCATTAGATTAGATAAATTAAAATAATATGAAGCTCGTATAACATTAAGAATTTGATAAATGAAAATACTTGCAAAATTAAATTTAAGACACAGACGTAACACAACATTGATTTGCAAACTAAATATACACCAAGTGCTGTGCCAACATATAGTAGATTTTATTATCACTACATAGTATAAAACAAAGTCGCTATTTTTGTCCGTCTGTTTGTTTGTTTGTCTGTTTGTCTGTTTGTCTGTATGCTTAAATCTTTAAAATTACGCAACGGATTTTGATGCGGTTTTTTGTAATAGGTAAAGTGATTCAAGAGGAAGGTTTTTATGTATAATACATGCGTATATTCCCACGAGAACGGGATCCACGCGGGTGAAACCGCGGGCGGGCCGCTATTAATAATAATTGTAATCCAATTAAATCAAATGTATATAAGTTATATACGTAAGCATTTCTATCTCTTTGACACGAACAAGGAACAAAGCTATCGAAGTTAATTCTAATCGAAGTACATTTTAAAAAATTACTGAATATTTATAACTTTATAAAATCAAGTCTTTTAAACTGTTTAATTATAAGATAAATTAATTAAATTTCTATATGTTTACAACATATATACAAAAAGGCATACAATATCAAAGGGTTGTCACCTGAGTAGTTTGGGGCTGGTCATGACGATTAGCAGTTGGGAAAATCTCTTTGTCAGAAAGATTTTCATCATGTTCTATGACTTGCTGCTGTTGTTGATAAGCTTGAGGGCGCTGTATGCCCCGGAAGCCAGAACCTGGTTGGTTCACCGGGCCAGGGCCTCGAGGCATCCTCGACGCCACACCCCTAAGAACTGCTGGCGGAATCGGCGTCGGCTGACTGTCACTGGATTGGCTGTCACGAGATTTTGTACGCACCTGTAACGAAGTCAATCAAAATAAATAAACGCTTCATCAGCGTCTGCTAAACTTATTTTTCAGCGTCCATATACATTTATGCAAACAATGCGTACAACATAGCGATAACCACAGACATAAAGTATAAGCGCAAATACGCGGCGCTCGCAAGGCTAAGCGGTTTCGGATACTTACAGTGACACATTTAGGGTTCAGGCCGATCAGTTTGCCAATGTCGATGAGAGCGTGATCGCCGGTGGGCGAGTCAACATCGGTCACCTTCTTGCCGTCGGCGTAAACTGCGTATCCGGTGACGGGTCCGGACGCGGGGGGACGTAGAACTGGCTGCCAGGTCACAAGCAGTGTGCCGTCCTGAGGCCCCGCCTCCACCTGCGACACCGCACCAATCACCACCAATAATCCAGCCATTATCGTTAGGCCAATTGGTTTTGACATTTTTGACAACTATGTCCAGGTCGTACATACTAAAAGCCACACCAAAAGGGATCAACATCACAAAAGGGATTGCAAATCTAGCAGCAAGGTGAACGGCGACTTAGAAATTTATCCTGGCGCTGGATTTATGGTTGCGATTGACGCGACTTCTTCGAGATTGTCCAAGGTGCCGCGTGCTTTGAGGTTGTGATTACTTATGGGGAACGGGGTAGTGTATGTCTTGGTGAAAGAGTAAATACGATTATGAGGAGTTTTATCACACACTGTGAGCATTTATAAGCTATCGTTAGTGCGTGTGCTAAATCGCTCGCATATTTTTGGAAAAAGCTTTTGGAATCTTTAAGTCCAGATTATGTACATGATTATTCACACACCACTATTTGGATATCTAAAAGTATTATGTAATAGGTAAAAGTATAGTAGTCATATAGTAGGTAAGTATGTTTTGGCGGGCAAGGGGTGTGGGTGTAGTGTAAAAATTTAGAACAAAAGCATGCTTAATCCACCTCATGCTAAATCTGTTATTATCATAATTTAAGTACCATAATCTCATTCGGTGGATCCGGTAAGCCTTTCGGAAGAGTCCTAAAGTCTGTATACGCTCCTGGGGCCTCTTCGATCGGTATGCCTGGTGGACCAGCTCTCAGGTGTTTTGCTCTCACTGTTACTCGATATTGAGTGCTCGGTGACAGACCCGTTATGGTGTGTCGATATACGCCGGGCTTCACAGTTCTTACCTAAACAATAGGATGTACTATTCAGTAAATTTCTTTACGTGCGTTTCCACTAAACAACCAAAACACTTAATACGTTCAATTTTCTATATATATAGTGTTGTTTTGAGCGTTCTAATTGCTTACTGGAACGCATGTTTTATGCTTTTAGACAGATTTTAAAGGTAAATCTAAATCTGGCTTACTTCAACGTTGTTGACACAGACGACGTGCTGGTGATTGGAATTAGCAGGTAACCAGGAGATGATGGCTTGAGAGCAGGTGACGCCACTAGCACGCACGCAGGTGGGACCCATGTTGGCCGTGTCTCTGCCTATCACCATGGTGCAGGCGGCGTCGCGGGACGTACGACGTGTCACAGTCACCGAACGGACGCTGATGCGGTGCGGCTTCGAAAGTTTTAAAGATATCTATTATTTTACCTGTTTTTATGTACTTTTTGGCAATGGCATTTTGTTAACTACATTACGTATGTTAATAATTTTAAGTACAGGATACATTTAGACTCGACAATACATAAATTTATTCAAAATGAGTTTAGAGTTGAAATTTATTTTCATTTTCCTCAATTTTGACAAAGTATGCTCTAACAATCTAATACCAACTGACCTAATGATATCCTATGATGTACTAAGTGTAAAGGTGCTTAAAAAGAAAATGAGGTCTAATAGAAGAATGATGAATTCTATCATAATAATACCTAAAGATAAAGCTCACTTACTCGGTTGGAATCTACGCCTTCAACTAAAGCGCGGGTGCGCTCAGTAGCCTTGACGGTAGTTTTGAGCACTCCGTCGACGTAGACATGGTAACTCTCGATGTTCGCTTGCTGAACGCCTTCAGGCGCCGTCCACCCGATGAGCACTGACTTGTTCAGCTGCCTCTCTAGCGTGAGCTGCCGCGGAGCAGGCACTAGCGACGAGAAAAACAGCTCTGCTGTTCAGGTCCGAGGGAAGATCGCGAATAGGAGAGCGGCCAGCGAGGCGAAGTGCGAGTGATATGCGAAGAAGCGTGCGGCGAAGTCCAATGGTAACAGGATGGGGGCAAAATGGGAAGGTTCAACTATAGAATCTAGTATGCTATTCAGTGTCAAATGTCCTAAATGCACGAAGCAAAGATTTCGAAACTGGACTTGTTCCTCTGCATCTATTTTTAAGTACTTCCAATTGATGTAAGTGGTTCGAAGTTTATGAGTGCATTTAATGCGGTCAGGAATGCATGCAGAATTGTTATCAAAGGCTCTAATTAGAAAAGAAAATTAAATTGTTTCTAAATTAATTATTAGACTATAGTACCTACTCGTCTTTTCTAAATGCTGGATATTATAATGAAATTAAAAAGTAACATAGTCATTGTTATAAAGATTATCAAAAACAAAAATAGGAGCAAATCTGGTAAGAAGTTAATGAATAATACAACATGTATTATCGCAAAAATAAAATAAAATCAAGGATGACCTACTTAGCTACTGTAAGCATCACACTGGCAATATGACAAAAGACTGTGAGTGAAATTTTTGTGTGACTACACAGATTTGCTCTTTATTTAAAAAACAGAACTTCACTCGTTGCTTCAATTAATATCAACTTACTTCACGCCTACAATATTTTGGGATTTCAAGAAGACAGTAAAAACAACTACCAATAAATTTTTAGATTTTAAATGATCCAAAGATAGGTACATTAAGATAGTTACCATTATCATCGTCTTCTGGTCCTTCGCTGATATCGACAACTTCGCTAAGACGAGCTACATCACGGCTTAGTGACAGATCACTTATAGCAGTCGTATTCGTATCATCTGCATGTAAAGCAGCTGCGACTATCTGTGACTGCTGAAAAATACCAAATAGTTAGTAGTATATCGTCATAATTCTCAAATTCTCTTCAAAAAACATATAGACGACATACGTTACCTGATGAAATTCTACGAGATCATCCCCCACCAGTCTCTGACAAAAGTTTGCTGGTACTAAACCCCGTCGTCCATCTAATAATTCGGCGTCTAACATTGTAGCATTGGGGTCTACTTGACCCCAGACTATTAAATAATCACCAGCACTAATCGATAACATTTCACCATCAGGATTGTCAATCCTGAAAACATTGAAGTCTTTTACAACTATGGCTTAATATTTGTTATACATAATTGGAGTATGTATTCAAATCATGTGGAATGTTACAATGTGAAATCGGATTTTTCTTAATTTTGATTATTCACTAAGTATAAACAGATTAATTAGTATAGGGTTCAAGCATTGATTTGTTATGTTTATCTGCAAGGCTTATTTCATGCTAAGGAGAATGTAAAAATATTGGATTATACTCACTCCGGAGGATCATAGTTAAATCTGGCGACATAAATGCAACAACGTCCTCTGCTAGGTATATCTAACATATCAACTAATAATTCTGATGGTGCACTGCCATTCATATAATGAGTGTTTCGAACTGCAATAAAAATATATATTGTAATTTCCATTAATTTTACTACATTACTAGCCGACCACGATAATTAGGCGCATGTCAGTTAAGATTTCATTGGAAATAGGGATGGGAATACGTAGTACATTCTGCAGTAGTACCAAAAGTACCATGGTGAATGTTTATTGGAGGTACAATTTTTTTTATGGAATTAAGATAGCAAACGAGCATGCAGCACCACCTTCCGCTGCCGCCCATAACAACTGTGACCGACCCAGAACTAGACTCAATGAGTCTCGTTCTAATTCGGTCACACATGCGTTGCTACCCCTGAGGACTGAGATGGTCGCCTCTAAAAAGTGTAACCGGCACCACACCTTCCTATCCGGAACACAATTGTTCTTAAAACAATTATTACACGGTAGGAATGGTACAAAGTACCGTGGCGGGCGGTGGTACTTCCCCGGGTGAGCTCTAGGCCCTACCACCTGTACTTGGTCAGTTACTGTACCTGCGCAAACATCTCGGAAAACGAAGTTCACATCAGCCTAGTCTAAATGACCTTAATGTACAATTGTACACGACTGCGCCTCACTAGGGGACGCGCGGGGCTAGAGCGGGGTGGGGGGCCCGCGTGACTGCTATCTGACATGCGCCTAATTATTGTGGTCAGGTAGTACTTGCAAATAAAATTTGCCTACAGCAATAAATTAAGTATTACCATCCAATTCCAATCCAGAATTCGGCAAAATTCTCGACAAAGCTCTTTGGTTTCGATCGTGACTGAATCCTGTATCTATGCCTCCTAGCCTATCAGTTCCAAATTGGCTATCTAATCCTAGGCTCCATGATGGTTGATGAGGTGTAACTGGAGTTGTTGCTCTAACTATTGAAGTAGTATTAGTCCCATATCTACCTAACCCAAGATCTATTTCATCTGTAGGTTTTAACTTAATATTCATAGCATTGGTTCCTAGACCGCTAGAAAGAAGTGGATTTGTATATGTACCCGCAGCGCCGTACGTGCCGGTACCCGTCAAGCTCGTATTGAGTCCTCCTATATGTGTTCCGCCAGTAAGATTCGATAGCGTATTGCCGAGCCCTCCAGAGAAGGTAGATTGCATCCCAAGGGTACTCGTCAGTCCTCCAGACAGGCTAGTTGGCGGATTATTCAAACAACCCGTTAGCGCCGATCCCGCTATTGTATTGGTTATCGATGGCCCGACCAAAGGACCACCCAAGCTCATAGCTGCAACATTTCCAGTGATATTTTGAAGATTACTCTGTAACCCTGCCAAAGTGCTTGATATTTGACTGATGTTATTGACGAGCGGAGCTGTTACGGGGTTAGTAAATGTTACTTGGTGGGTATTGGATAAACCATAGGAATTCGTAGTAAAGGCGGATATAGGATTTGTATAGGACGTAGGATTGTGCGCACTCATCGAGTAGTTAACGGAATTGGAACTAGGTGCAGTGAACTGTCCGGTGGCATGGAGTGAGGAAAGAGTGGGCATGGTGTTACTCTGGCAGAGGGCTACATGTCCGGTCCCAGTGTACGAATGAGGAAGAGGCGAAGGCGTTGGTGAGTGAAACTCGCCCAAGGCTTGGTTAGATCCACTCTGCTGCATACCTGCAACAATAATTTATGATGCCGTAGCGTAATTAGCGTTACTTCAATTATAGGTTATAGAAAGCTGCTGGCTACAGATTAGCTCTTTTTAACTAGATGATTTCAAACAACTTCGCAGACATTTCACTGGCCCCGGGCAACAAAGCGGTAATATCAAAAAACTATTTTTACAGGAGAAATAAAAGAAGCTAATTTGTTTATAGTGCAGCGTACAGTGATCCAAAACAGGCGTTCAAAATGTCAAATGAAAGCTAATTTTTTACTCATTTAATCTTTTAAAAATAATTGTAATGATATAAATATTTAATGAAATAATTGAAAAAATGTATAATACAAATTATAGACGATAATGTTTCAATTGTAACATCGTTAATGACTTTATAAACACACCGACCACGGAGATTCAGGACTGTAAGAATATAACACGACGTATTCTTCGCTTTAGATCTCGGGAGTACCAACCGATAACCACCATGTACATGAGTAGTGGTTTCGCGCAAGACCTTTGTGCGGCGCCGGGGTTACTATGAATTTCCGGGAAGAAAGGTGTAATAGCTTGTACAGAATAAAATCTCTTGTGATTACTTCGTATGAAATGTTTACAGTTTATTGATTGTTTGTGTTTTGTTTCATAAAGTAGGTAATGCAAAAATTCATTTCTAGTCGTAAGAGAATTTCTATGCAATAAAGTTGTTATTGTCACGTATTATTGCGAAATATTAATTTAAAAATTGAAAAAAATAAGGGTGATAGATTAATACTCAGAGAAGCCAAAAATCAAATAAAAGTAAAAAGGGCGTAACAGACGTTTACCGCTTTGTTGCCCGGGGCCAGCGATGTTTTCGAGTATCATAATGTTGCACAATACCACTTTGTAAAGACTCCAACAAACCGCACTAATGCAATATACGTAAAAAACATCTGCCGCATATCTGCACATTCATTGCCATGGTTAGAAATTGGTAAATGTAACAAGTTTAATTATATTGTATGTGCACTATAAAAATATTGTTACACCTACCAAATTCTCGTATCTCAGGCATTGTTGGTATCCTCTTCTTAAGATTTTACGATAGATAAATAAAAAAATAACTAAAATAATGCGGCCGTCATATTGACGTTTATTTGTTTGCCGTAATTAAAAAAACTAAAGACTCGCACACTACACAATATTGTTACTCTACACCGGCACTTGACTGTACACATTTTATTTGATTTTAAACGTTATATCACATCGTGTCACTATGTCTCTGCCACGGCTCATCTGCGTCTTATCGCGGTAATTAACGTGCTTCTCTACATTAACGTTATCTATACTAAATTTCATAAAATTTTATGCGCGTAATTTCCGTAAGAGGTACAAAGATTTTGCTTCATGTAGGTATTAAAATATATTGTGTATATATAAAAGATAAATATTAACACATTAAACTGTGGTTAAGATAGAAAAAAATTAAATTAAAAATTAAAAAACCCCCGACAATAATATCTTTAAAAGTAGTACTTCGCGTTGGGGGACCGCTCCTAACTATTCATTATCTACGATTTTTTCATAACTATCACACCACCTACTTAGTCTTTTACCCAAGACTTATCATTTATCAATATTTTTTTGTGTTAAAGTTGTAACGAAAAATCGTTACATATGTTAAATCAATTTGTTTCCTTAAATTTAAAACCATTTAGTGATAGCCGTAGTTTTGACGCTCGGGGCGAGACGCGCGGGGAGGGACGATCGGAGACCGGTATCGACGCGCGGCGCTCGCGCATAGGATCTGGCGGACGCTCAGTCGCTGCCAGGCTGAGCTGACGACTACTCCACTCCACTTTTACCTGCACTTCGTACCGAGCGACCGTTACGTGCTTGAAAATATTTTTTCATCGGCATTAAGCCTTTAATTTTGTTTATTTTAATAAGTGTGACCGTGTTCCCGCTCTAGGGTAAGTTTTAAATGGCACATTAAATTATGTAGTTTCCGATTATATTGTCTGTTTTGCTTGTTTTACTTAAATTGTGTTTTAAATCGTGTATTCTTTTAACTCTTTTAATTATTGAGGTTTTAAAGCCGTTTCCGCGCGTAATCAGATGTGCAATTTGCGCTGGTAACTTTCCGTTGCGTTGCATCATCTTATTTTTTTTTCTACCTTAGTTTTTTTCTTCAAAATTTAAATAACGGTTTTCTTCGTTAGGCACTTAAATTTATCTTTCTTTGTATTTGGCCTTCTGCTTATTAGCTTCTTTTTTCCTATATGTAAACTCCGTTCTGATAGTACCACCACGGCAAATCTTCTACGCTTATTCTTCTGTGTGTTGCCGATGGCGGTCTTCCAGAACGGAATGTAGTAATCAGGCCCTAATGGTTCCCCCCGTAACCATTTCCAGGAACGTGTTTCACTCTTGAACACTCTTTGTTCGCCGCCGACCGCTGTACTGGGCGCTACCAGCACGCGGACCACGGACGCTGGCCGCTGCCTCCTCGCTGCGCGCGCTAGTGCCGAGGAGTTCCCTACGGGTTGCATCACGCCGTGCATTTCCTGGCTACATCTCCGTTCTCTGGGGCAGTCTACCACCCGTCGGCCGGATTCACCAGGAGAGTATTACGCTGCGGAGTGGAAACAGAGAGGCCGTACACCCACGACCCTATACATATAAATGTATGTGCCGCGCTGAGTTATATTTTTGTGGCTAACTATTGTAATTATTATTTATTTTGTAAATTATAAAATTTGAATTGCAATAGTTAGTTTTTCTAAGTCAACACATCCCGCTGTGTGACTAACACACCCATAGGGGAGCGCGGGACATTGGCGCCCAACGTGGGGATACGCCATAACAAAACGCCATAAAAGTAAATGGAGCGGTCCCCCAACGCGAAGTATTACTTTTAAAGATATTATTTTTTACTTTTTAAATGTTTGTGTCGGGGGTTTTTTAATTTTTAATTCAATTTTTTATTTTATACTTTTTATAGGTAAGAACATTGTAGATTCAGTTATATATATTCTCTTACTATACGCTTTCATTTGAGACCCCACACGAGTATAATTGCATACATACGGCTATTCTTCCCCGCTTTCACCCCCCACAACTATTAAACGGCTCAACCGATTTTCATCAAACATACTTTAAAACATGCGCCCGTAAGTCCCTTTAATACAAAAGAAACTAAATTGAAATCGCTTCATCCGTTCGGGAGCTATGATGCCACAAAGAGCCAGAGTGAAAATTCTTCCCCACTTTCAACCCCAACAACTTTTAAACGGCTCAACCGATTTTCATCAAACATATCTAAAAACACGCGCCCGTAAGTCCCCTTTAATACAAAGAAACTTAAATTGAAATCGCTTCATCCGTTCGGGAGCTATGATGCCACAGACAGACAGACAGACACACAGACACACACACACACAGACACGTCAAACTTTTAACACCCCTCTTTTTGCGTCGGGGGTTAATAAAACAATTTCCCGCGTTTCCTCTGTCATGAACACTTTTCGTGTTGGTCTCTATTATCTAGTCTGTGGTCGCAACGTACCATGAGTAGTCGACCGTGTGTGCTCGAGCTCGGCGAGGATCCGGTTGTCCTGCTCTATCTTGGCCATGATCCGCTCGATCTCGGTGGCGGGCTGCGAGGCCGTGGACCAGGTGGTGGTCGTCGCGCCACGCGCTCGCATCGCCGACGACAGCTCCAGCTGCAACTCCTCGCATCGCACCGTCTCTAGCGCCGCCTGGTGAACGATGTTGTTTTTGAGTGTCGGTAATTCACGATCGATTGGTGATGGGGTGATGGTAAATTTTAACTGCATCGTTTATTGTTTTACTGATTCTATACCGCCTGGCAACGTACCCTCATTGCCAACTAGAAAGTCTGAAGATGTGCAGGACATTAACATAACAGTTTCACCCTAACAGCTAGTCTCTATGCAGATATTGCACTTCAAAATCCTAATTATAAGTATGAAGTAATTGATAGAGGAGCGGGTACGCCAATAAACAAGGTGTATCGCATGTACCGGGAAAAATCCTGCATACACTTCAAATTTCCATATATTATGGACGTCTTATAAATTAATTATCTCTTGATTTAGAAAACGAAACCATTGTGAGGAAACCTACTACGTAAGAGCACCCCGTTATGTCCTCAATGGTGTGGGGAGTGGACCGATCTGCACTTCATGATTCTATATATTATATTATGATAAACACTTTACGCGTTTGATTTGAAATTCGTATTAATGGCAACCACACTAATGCTAGCCTTCCGCCTTTATGGTTAAGGTTCTTTGTAGTTGTAAATTTCGCTTCCAAGCTAAATTGAACTGTTAGCACCATATCCTCGGTGACTCAAGCAGAGCTGAAATTATGTAATTAGTAATCAGTACTCATGATTCCATTTTACCCATCGCTCCCTACCTTCTTCTCCAATTCCCGCACGCGCGACTGAAGTTGTTCGACATTGTGTGTGTCGTGCGACGAGCGCTGCGCGTTCCGCAGCTGCGACAGCGCGTCCGCGTGCGCGCGCTCCGCGTCCGCCCGCGCGCGCTCCGCCTCGCGCAGACGACGCGATAACGCGTCCGTCTCGCCCCCTCCCGCGATGCCGTACCCACTCATATTCTGGAATAAAAATTTACTTTTTAAGAAAAATAATCGATTCTTACTTCGACAGGTAGAGATAACTCAGATCAGATTGGGACCACAAGCACCAGCTTTCGAATAAAAAACCCAACTGCAGTATAAATTTAAGAGGTAGTAACACACATAAAAAATTCAGTCAAACCTCCTTTTTTTAAATTAGATTAAGAAAGACTTAGCTCCAGTAAGCTCAGTTGTAGATGACATGTTTTCAACATGAAACATGATATGAAAAAATGTTTTCGAGTTCCACCTTTGACTTTATAAACTTGCAGTACCTCAGTACATAGTATCTCTAATAATACAAACAATTTGTTTTTTGATTCAATACATGTACTTACTTAGACAATAAAAAGAAAAACGAGTGTTAGATCGGGAAAAATTATCTACAATTTTCATTCTGGATCGCCGACCGCGTCCAAATCACGGAAAATATTAACAATCTTCACGAAAAAAAATGATATAAATATATAAGTAGATTAAAATGTACCTACATAGATTATTAATCACAAAACTTAAGATTCAGCTTTCGTGTTTGGTCAAATTCACTGTTCTTTAAATTATTATATGGCCTCATAATATTAATCGGTGGAATGATTTCGGACGTATTACTCCAATGACACATCCACACCTTTATTAATAATCGCGGTCATTCAACAAATCTAAACACAAGAATACCGACATTGTAGTACCTAACATAATTTTTTTGTAATAAGTACTTTTACTTTTGTAATTGTACCACAGTTACAAAGAAATAAGACAACTCTCCCCCAACCATCACTCTTTTCACAACGTCAATTCTGCGTTTCTCGAGCAGAGGTTGAGAATAATCGCGATTCATAAACCGGGGCTTAAACAGGACCGAAGCCGTATTGTACGAGGAGATCGGGGACAGATTTTCTTTACTTCTAGGAAGATAAACTTTCATTTCAGATAATAAAATAAGGCTAACGGTGTAATATCTTGTAAAAGCTCCTTCTATGTTGAAATGCCGTGAATATCTAATAGTAAATAACGTGTGAACCGCGTGTGCGAGTGGATGATCGATAACATCAATATCTATCGTGAAGTAAATCCAAGATGTCAAAATACCAAACCAAATCTAAATGATCTAATAACTTATTTACTGAGCCAAACTGTTTAATTCAATAAACGGAGATGGTTGTGTTTGGCTTAGAACTAACCCTGTGTTTCATTTGATATCCTGAGCTCACGTCCTGACATATGAAAGAAGCCCACATTGCTTATCTAGTCAAGAATACCTACCTGGAATGTAAACTACTCTCACTCTACTACTGGACCCGATTTATACATTTATTTATATATAAGCAGATGATACAACATATACTACTTCAATAAAGATGTCATATAATAAATACTTAAGCAACATAGAAATAAGATCATAAAATTATTTAATTTATTTGTTCAGCATATTCAGAAGGTGAGCAAATACTTTTTTCTTAAAAGAAGGTTTAGAGCACAATTTTCTGAGGTCACAGGGCAAGGCGTTCCAGAGTCGAATTGCTAGTATCGTGAAAGACTGTGAGACAAAACCAGAATGGTGAATTGGAAAAGATAAAGTAAGAGATTCGCCAGAGCGAAGGTGTCTGTCATGACTATCACCAAGAAAATGAAACCTATTTTTCAAGTAATTAGGAGAAAGAGGATCGAATAAAATTGAGAAGAGAGAGTTAAGTACATGTGTCATACATTAAGTACAATGAGGGTAACCGCGTGTGGATTCGCCGCTAGAGGCCGCTAGTGTAGAGGGTGGTCTGCCTGTCACTTCTCTCTTGTCTATTCACTGAATAGTATTCAGACAAGTGTCACTTGTCAATGTTTATGTATGGGCGGGCTTTGACAGCATGACCGCCGTCTGCAGTGGCGCCAACTGGTGAGCACAAAAACGGTTACCCTCATTGTCTACGCTCACGAATCGGAAGCCAACTCAGTTGGCGACGGTAGGACGAGATGTGGTCAAATTTGCGTAGACAGAAAATGAAACGTATAGAATAGTTAATGAGACGGTCTAGCTTATTGAGGAGGTCCTCGTTAATATCAGAATAACACACATCAGCATAATCGATAATGGGAAGAATCAAGGCTTGAACAAGAATGCGTTTGGTGCTAAGTGGTAAAAAGTTTCTGAGTCTATTCAATGAATGCAACGCCGCAAAGACCGACCTACTGATTTCATTTACCTGCGTCGCCCAGCTTAAGGTTGTGTCAATATAAATACCGAGGTTTTTGACAGCAGGTAAAAAAGGTATAACATTGTTATCCAGCATGATAGGTGGAATCAAATTTAAGTCTAGCTTACCTAATTGCCGTGAGCTGCCTAAAATGATTGCTTGACATTTTGCAGGATTTACACTTATGCCATATCTACATATATGACCAGGAGCTAATGCCATCGAGGTTGCTGTTGATCTTCTTAATACCATCGTCAATGTGATCGCAATCAACTTGGGTGTAAATTTGCAAATCATCCGCATACAAGTGGTAAGAACAGTCAAGGAAAAGGGTAACAAAATTTATAAAAATAGAGAAGAGTAGTGGGGAAAAAATTCCTCCTTGTGGTACGCCAGAATTCAACTCACACCAATCTGAAAGAATGCGATTAACTTTCACGGCTTGCTGGCGACCACGAAGGTAGGAAGAAAACCAATTCAAAACTGTAGATGAGAAGTTATAATGTTGGAGAGCGGCAAGGAGAATGTCATGATCAACCATATTGAACGCATTGGAAAAGTCGATAAGTACTAAGATGGTGACCAATCTATTTAATTCCCCATGCCATCACGGATATCTTCCGTAAGTTTAAGAAGAGCGGTTGTTGTGCTGTGTCTAGGACGAAAACCGGATTGAAAAGGGGAAAGTAAGTTATTGTTATACACAAAATGAGATATTTGCTTGTGAGCCGAGGATTCAAGCACTTTTGACAAAAAAGGTAAGATTGAAATAGGCCTAAAATTTTTGAGATGAGTGGGGTTTGTTACCTTTGGAAGCGGAGTTATGTAAGCTTTTCGCCATATCAAAGGGAACACCCCCTCACTAAAAAAGGAGTTTATGATGCGAGTGATTGCAGGAGTTAATTGTTTTAGGAGCGGAATGATCATAGCCCTACTCACATCATCACAGCCAACTGCCTTAGACTTTAGAGAAGATATAATCTTCATTGTATCATCTACAGTTACTGGATTAAAATCACAGTAATCATCGGAAAATGTTGGCATGGAAGCTATTTCAGAGATAGTCCTAGTTTTAACTAAAGGACAGATAATAGAGGCCAAAGAAAAATGATTATTCAAATCATTAAGAGAGAAGGAGTGTATTGTAGGCAGAGCCTGAGCTTTACCTATGCCAATAGAGTGAAGAAACTTCCAAATATCAGCCAAAGAGGACTCAGAGATACTGGTATGAAAGTAACGACGCTTGGCTGCTCTTACCAATTGATTGCAGCGATTGCGCGCCGCTTTATACAGATTCCAATTGTTCTCACACCTATCACGCTTAAATTGACGAAACAGTTTATCAAGCCGCGTCATAGCCAATCTCACTTCCTTGGGTGATCCAAGACGCTGGGGCTCGCTTAAGCTTTATGGGTCTAATCGGTGCATGTTTGTCGTAGAGTTTATTTAATATATTATTAAAAAGTGAAACTTTCTCGTCTAACGACGACGCCGCATAAACTACCGAGAAATCAATTAATTACCGAGAAAACCCAACCAAGACCACCAAGACCAATTATCGAGAAATTTTATTGCAGATACAACTACTGTTCCTATAAAGGTCATAAATACAAATCATATAATATTACCACCTACCTATGAACAAAAAGATAAACTGCAAAATGTAGTTTGGTGAATAAATAATTGAAACGGAGGAACTTTATACCTCTACTAAAACAACTGCGAGGAACATGAACAGCAGGAGTGGTGAAGCGAGGTGTGGAGTGGTGAGGTGCTTTAGATCTGCTTTGAAAAGAGAGCAGAGATGTGATGAGGAGGTAAGCGAGAGTAAACCGGCCTTCTTCAAAAATAGACAGATCGTTATTAAAACCAAAGGAAGATGATTTCAGACTATCAATATTGTCATTGAATCTATACTTCCATACTATTAATATAAAACGGAACAGTTTGTTTGTTCGTTTGAACGCGCTAATCCAAGGAACTACTGGTTCGAATAAAAAAAATGTCGAATATTTTATACGAAGGCTATATATGACATCACTATACGACCAATAGGAGCAGAGCAACAAGTTTCCCGATGTGAAGCGAGGTCGTTTACTTAACAATATACGTTGGAGCCGGCACGGTTGTTAGCTGGATCAGCTAGTAAAATATACATGGGGTCCTTCAAGAAAGGTGTAAAAAGTGCAGTGGTTACGACGACGTGACGTTGACCACTTACCATCAGGTGGGTCGTCTTTGGTCGTCTGCCTTTACGTCCGTCCGCCTTTCAGACTATAAAAAATGATTTGGAAGACGGAGCACGAGTATTTTATTTGTAATTTATATTATATAAAGTTTTCTCATAACACAAGTTGCACTCTGTCCGTAATGGCTGCCACTTTAGTATAGCTGCCATCAACGTCACGTCGAAAATGAAGACTCTTAAAACAACATGACGCTTACAGAACACAAAGAGTCGAGGACATTGCGTTGCTCACGTTTGCCCTTTGGGGAGATAAGACAGTCTTGGTTTGAAAGGGTGCACAGTGCGTCTCCTCAGACTGAGGAGTCTATACACCTTTCACGTTCGATATAATGTAGAATTCGTGGTAATTACATACCACACAAATCCGCCCCAGTAATAATGGCTTATCATAGATTGACGGCGAGAATAAAATGCCTTCAGTAAATTTTGTTTACAAGCTAAATTGAACTGTGAGCGTCCATACTAATATTATAAATGTGAAAGTGTGTTTGTTTGTTTGTGACTCTTTCACGTCGCAACATGGCTATTATATGATATAGTTTATGTGTTTAGAGATAGTTGGGAGGGTGGAGAGTCACGTAGGCTACTTTTAACCGCGGAAAAACATCTCATTCCCATGGGAAGATCGATGTTTTGATAGTTGTTAGATATTTAGTTCCGGATGCTGTTAATAGATGGCGTTAGTAAACTTCATTTGCAAGTTCTGAATCACGCTATCAAATACTACATGTATCGTTAATTTACTTAAGTCATAGGTAAATGTTATAACTTATCTTCCAGCATAATATATACGCTACTTTTTATCCCGAGAATGCTACGGGAGCGGGACCTACGCGACTGTTACCTACGGGTCCCAAAGCGAAGCGCGGGCGGTTCTCTAGTATGTTATAAAGTTGTTTTCGAGGGGAATGGCAATTATGTATCCTCGGCGACTCAAGTATAGGGTTTAACTTGAAGTAGGTATCCTATACTAAACATTGCATAAAGGTAGGTGCCATTGTGCTACTGCCATTTCTGTCATTAAGAAATTATAACCATAACTTTATATAACAAAATAAATAGGCTTCAACATCGATTAATAAAATTCGAATATTATCAATGCAGTCGAAGTCTATTCTATATAAAGCTAATTCAAAAACTATTAAAAAAATTGGTTGTCTGTAAAGTCGGTTTACTGACGATAGTTGAACGTGACAACGTCTTAAGAAAATACTGATGGAATGGTAGCATAATCACTAATAGTCATCCTAAACTATCTTTGAATACTTAGTTATAATTTATTTACTGTTATATTGCAGTTAAAAACCTTTATTAAATATTTTACCAAAAAGACTAGTCGTTGCATACCGTATAACGAAACATTAATCTTTAGCTAGTCTGTGCATATTATGTCATGTCAATGTGCCACAAACAAGTCAAAACAAACCTGGCTGGTTATAAATAATTTCGATAAAAACTATAGAGACGTCAGAGTTACATTGACAAAGGCCGATTGTGCTTCTTTGTCGCTCGTTCCGCGCTCTCGCTTCATGGGACGCCTCATCACGCCTCATGACGTCAGATAACGACGCATAGACGTCATATATTTCGTGCGTGCAGCCGGGTATATCGATTTATAAAACGTAACGTTGTCACGTCAAAAGATCTAGCGTAATTTTAAATTTCCACGCGATATGCATCAGCTTTTGTGTACAAAAAGAATGAAATCATTTGTACACCCGATAAAAGTTATTGTAAATTAAAAAGTATTGAGAACTTCCTCCGATTTTTGAAGTCTGTTAAAAAAAGTACAGTCCTCCTTTTTAAAATTTCAAAAACGACTTAGTCACATGACCTGACAATAACAAACATTATCATCTAAATTGTCCTACGAAGTAGGTAGGTTAGTAGGTACAAAACTGGTATTTTTTATTATCATTCCCACCCTACACCTATCCGCCCACAATAAAATTCCCCAATTCGTTCAATTAGTTACAATTAGTCACAATTGGTGGTCAAGCTTTCAACCCTTCACCACTACCACTCAGTAATGCCGCATTGATCACATATCAGTAATATGATGTACATACATTTATAGCGCTGTAAACATTTTAAGTAATAATTAAAATACCTACATTATAGATTATTTATCAATTCACTACGAGTAAGGGTCAATTCAACGCTATATTGAAATAATTTATAATATGATGGCGGCTTTACGGTGCCGTAAAATTAATTTACCCATAATTTACCCTAGTTAATTCACCTAGGCCAACCCTTTGGATTCCAGGTATATAAGCGGTACTATGCATTCTCGACATGCATAGATGTCGTTGGAATCCAACAGTTTAATGATTAAGTAAAGTACCTATTGCTATTTACCTATTGCTCTAGTGCGTATGTAATGAGGCGGGGAAACTGACGTGTAACTGGCCACCGTTTAGTAATTGACCACTTGAAATTTCAATGTTTTTAATGAGAAAATTTAATTTATATGTCAGCTAGGGAACTACGAGTACATGATTCTGTAAACTTTTCGGAGGCAGCGTAACTATGATACAATTCTTATTATAAAGCACTGATATTTCATGTGGCCAATTACTAAAGGGCGGTCAATTACTCTTCTGTTTACCCTACGGCTGGCTATTTTCAATTCTTATATTTTAACATTCATACATAAAAATCCCTGATAATAACGACTAAGAATCGTAGGCAGGTTACTAAGAAGTCAATGACTCAAAGACTATAAAAATATAATACTTTTGCATGAAACAAAAATTTACATCGCCGTACAAATCTTCTATACTTATAATAAATCTGTAGAGAGGTCAATTCTGTACATTAAATATATTTCCAAAATAACTATCAGGGGGTGATTAGGGATCGATACTGATGCCAAAAATGCAATCAGTAAAATTTTTGTCTGTCTGTCTGTCTGTCTGTCTGTCTGATGTATAACCGTTATAGAAACAAAAACTACTCGACGGATTTTAACGAAACTTGGTACAATTATTTTTCATACTCCCGCGCTGGTTATAGTATACTTTTCATCACGCTACAATCAATAGGAGCAGAGCAGTGAAGGGAAATGTTGGGGAAACGGGAGAAGTTACTCCATTTTTTAAGCTTCCGTCGCGTGTGCAACCTTAATGGTTAAAGCTACACAGAAATCATGTATGACGGAAATGTTCTCCTTAAAATTATATAAAAAATATTCCACGACAGCATATGTCTATCTTTTATGGTTGACTCACAATAACACGTGTAACTCCCGATAGCTTAGCAGTTCGAAGCTTTCTGATTAAGTATACCTATATTTTATCTACTCTTACGTTTATGACACTTAAGTGGGTGAAATAAAGGGGTGAAGTTTAAACGAAATTCACGCGGGCGAAGCCGCTGGCAAAAGCTAGTGTACAATAAAAGAAAAATACGTTCATAAATATAAATTTTAGTAGATATTGAAAAAAGTTAAAAAAAAATGTTATGCATATGGTCGTATCTAAAGACAAGTACTTAGGACATCGACCAGACGCACACGGTAAAGCACTTAAAAGAGTCTAGACTTGGATTTAAGCCCTTTAACTTTAAGTATTAAGTTAAACGCGTGTAGAGCAATTAAAGTCACGCTGTCTGTCACAAGCTTTGAGGACAAAAGTGAATAACGTTGATCATTTTGAATGATAAGTTGTCACGCAAGTTTTTGGTACAATAGACTGTTGAAAAAAGTCACTGACGTAATATATTTCGAAGTAAATAAGTTGTAACGAAGGAATTTTACGTCTCTACTAAAACAAACACGAGGAGCAAGATCAACAGGAGGTGGTGATATGAGATGTGGTGAGGCGAGGTGAGATTTGGAGTGCTGGTGAGACGACATGTGTAGTAGAGAGGTGCTATAGAGTGGAGAGAAGAGAAGAGATGTAAAGAGGAGGAAAGCTTTGGGTTTCAGGTATTCTACTAAAATATTACTGGCCAGCGAGAAAGCCATCTGAGAATAGATAGATGAGTAGTAAAGAATGGAGTGTACAATGCATTTGCTCACTGAATTATATGGATGGGAAGGCTTATCACAAGTATTTTATTTTGCCCTTTAATAAAGTACATCGAATTCACATTTTGTTTTGTTCGCACCAAAAAAGTAAAAGCCCGTCACTAAAGGTAGCTGCTATGAATAATTTTATTTATCGATTATGGTAAAATCGAGCCAAACACGATACTCCCATTGACGTCACAGACGATAACTGTTGATAGGACTCTGCGTACTGTTGTACAAATCGTGTATTGCAGGTTTTATAACTAACATATTCGCATTGGATATTATTACGTACGAAATGGTACCGCAATGCTCACGTTTAAAATGTATGATTACACGAACTCTTTGTGTAGCGCATATTTGTCATGTTGAAAATTACTAGGTGTTTTTGTCGCTGCGAAATGTTCATCAACTACATCAAACACTGAAAGTTAATTTCAACCTAATACGCTAATTTTGTTATAAGGATATATAGGATATAAGCTTTAAAAAAGATGAAAATTTATCTTTCAAACCATCACTGATGGAAAATTCAACCCCCAAACTCTCGCTAAGATACTAGAAGACCAATTTTGCCTTAATATCATTAGGTATGCATCAGACCACTCTATTAATATTCACCCTTTGTGATTTTAAATAGTAAGCCTTAATTAAAACTCACTTTAATCTCGTAGCTGTAGCTAATAACAGAAAAACCGTATGGAATGAAAATGGAAAAGAGCAATGAATAAATAACAGCTTACGGGTTCGAACAATGAAATCGGGGTTACCGAACGGCGTTCTTACGGAATCATGGGTACAATAGTCAATACGTATTTTCCGCCGTCGCCCCGTCTCAGTCATGAGACGAAAAAGTGCGGTGACCTGATTCTAGGATACCACCCCCTCCCCATTCTCGACTAGACTAGATGGCGGCAAGTGGGGAATTTGGGAACTCCGCCAACGCAATAAAATGCGCTTAGTAAGTTGTTCCTTTGAAACGCTTCTTTCGTATATTGTGCCCTGTAGTACTAATTGTTCTTTGTGTTTGTGACTGAAAACTGACCAAATGATTTGAGAATTTCATATACGATTAGATGAATATTTTCATTTACGCAAATTTTATCATAGAAATGGGTGAATTTCAACAAACACGAATTTTGCCTAATTCCAGTGGCGAATTTTATCTTGCTATTTCTGATATATTTTTTTGGTCTAAATAATAGCTTGATTGTCGTTATATTTAGTCATATAGTAGAGATTGCAAAAAAATATATAAGTCATGAGATATGTTCATTTGAAGTTACCAAATGCCACCGAAATTAAGACCGTAATTAACGTAAGAACCACTGGAATTAAAATCCTATTCACCGAAATTGATTAATGCCACAGGAATTAGAAATAATAAGAGTATGATCATTTTAATACAGTATTTTTAATAAAAAACTTTAAGTTAGCAACAAATTAAGCAACCCAAAATAATGATACGTATATTTTACTTTTATAAAAAATTAATTCGGTTGTTGTTTAAACATTTATTAAGCTCAAAAAACGACTAAATCGCTAAAGTAGTCTGCATTACTCTCATTGAGAACTTTCCTCGTTTTACTAGCAGTCCTAGAAGAAACCCTTGTTCTCTATTGTTATGACCTTGCGTGACAGACGACAGAAGAACCTTTAAAAATAAAACTTAGTGAGAAGAAACAAAAAGAATCCAGAGCTACCCCGTTCCTAATGCAATATTAAACGCAAAAGATAGGCAAAATTAAATTAGATTCAACTGATCGTTACTGGTAATCGTCGCCTATGGCCACGAACAACACCAGGGGAGTCGCCAGTGCAATGCCGGCCCAGGAAGAGAAGCACCTTTCACCTTTCTTGAAAAACGCCATGTTATGGCGCACTGGGAATACCTCGGAAGGAAGTTCGTCAAAAAACAGTTGCGAGAGTCAGACTGCAGAAGTTCTCCAAGAATCCAATCAATGTTGACAGAACTTCAATCTTAGGCGTGTGGTGTGATGATGGGAGGGTGAAGAAGGTCCTAGCTAAGGTGTTTTAGTGGTACTTCACACCGCAACAATTACTAATCTTACGTATAGCACAGGTATGGTCATGTGTGGCTGCAACATTTGGGCTGGCGCTGCGAAATGTATCAGCATTGGATTCAGCGAAGAATCATGCTAAGAGGTTTATTGGTAACCCTTAAACTTGAAAGCCTAGAGCATAGGTGCAAAGTTGCCAGCCTCTCCGTATTCTACAAGAAAGCCTTGGCAGACAATCGGGGCAGTCGGGACAGTTGGAGCCAGCCGCCCCCCAGACATGTCTTTCGTCTGGCGGGGAATCTCCCTTTGCAAAAGTGGTGACCCTCGGACAAGAATATCTCCTTCTGAGCACCGATAGCGGCTCTGGCTCATCGTTCACACCCAACGGACACATGCATGCCAGGCTCATCGAAGCATATGTCGCAAGCAAGCACTTCCTTTTCCAGGACCAGCTACTGCACACACGACGACTGGAATTCACATTACTCGCCCTCCACATCTGTCGTCTTACCCTCCCGACTCTGCGCGGATTGAGGCATATCAACGAAGGCTACCAACATCGAGAACACGGACGGACTGCAACATCGGATCGACCTCCGGTTTGAGCAAAACCGGGTTGTGGTGACATAGCGCGCACGTCACATGATAACGCCATGAAACATGAATCATGCTATAGAAAATTAGTTACCGCTCGCAAGTATACAAAAAAGCCTCGACAGGCAGGCATGTCGACTCGCCTGGCGGGAGATATTCCTTTGTCAAAAGTTCTTGACTTCAGACACAAGATAAATACTATCAGTTCCAAGTGGAGTCTGCCATTCTCCACTTGGAACTGATAGTATTTCGGAAGGCCTATATAATAGGTGTACGCCTGTATACTACAACCAGATACCTCCTGTGACGCCATCAGATCTGTAAACCAATGAATGCCAGTATCACGCTGTAGCATGTCATCGACATGTGAATAGTGTAGGAGATAGCCCAGACCCTTGAGGATCATCAGTATTTATAGGTTTCATATCTGAGCAGGAGCCGCCTATTACGACCTTCCTTTGTCACTCAGATAGAAAGCTAATTATCCTTAGGGAGACAACCTTTTAAGAAGACCATATTATGTTGGTTCACAGGTTGATGGCTTCGCGAGAAAAGCCCTGTTTTGCCACCGAAACCACCGAGATTGTGCCACCGGACTTAGAAATCGGAGTCAAAACTTGAATTTTTAAGAATACTATTATTTATTCGTTAACTTTTATTTTAATATTGTGTCTGAATACCTTTAATATAAGCCTCCATAAAATTTCTTTTTAATCTGCTTTAAACTCTTAATAATGCACATGTCACCGATATTAGATAATTTTGTATTCCTGTGCCACCGCGACAAGCATTTACGTGTTTAAGGGAAAAATATTCAGTTTATTCATAGTCCACATACAGTCATACACTGATGAGAAGAGCACAACTGGGCCGTGCAGGGATTGATAGTTAGGGGTTTTCAAAATCGTTTCGTTAAAAGTAATGAAGCATTCAAAATGCACCAGCGATATTGCCTTTTTCTGCGGGACAATTTTGAAGGACATTTTAAGAGCTATTATACTCACTTAATTCTATCCTAAAATATGTAATTAGTTAGCTTATTTAATATACGTCTAAATGACTTTAGACTTTTTTTTTATAAAGAACCTATAACTCTAATACCTTTGATACCCTCATTAACGTATAGATGACCGTTAAAAGTACTTATTTATTTATTTATTTATTTAAACTTCATGCACCATACAAAATTGTATAGATACAAAAGGCGGACTTAATGCTAAAAGCATTCTCTCCCAGTCAACCTTCAGGAAGTACGAACCCAACGAAATGGCGGCGTGAATATAGGTATAAAAAATAGGAACTAAATGTAAATATTTGATTAAAAAAAAACAAAATAGCGTAATAATCACAAAAAATGATAATATACGTAACTGAAAATATATAAATACAAAAATATATAAATAGCAAATAAACATATATTTATATATAAATACTCACATATGAATATAAATAAATATTATAAATAAATATATATTAATATATACAAATATTATATATATATATATATATATATATATATACACAGCGATAATGACTTAACTATTCCCCCCTACAAAATGCGTCAGAAGTCTTTTCTTAAAGATAAATTTGCTGGCTGGCTTTCTAAGGGATTCGGGAAGACCATTCCAAAGTCGTGCAGCATGAACGGCAAAGGAGTATGACAAGAAACCAGAATGGTGAAGTGGAATAGAGAGAAGCATATTCTCCGTGGAACGAAGCTGCCGTTCATGTGTATCTCGCAGAAAATTAAACTTTTGTTTCAGATACGAAGGAGAGTGTTCATCATATAATACAGAAAAAAGAGTAGAGAGTATCCTCATTTGTCTCCGTTGGCGAATAGGAAGCCATTGAAGCTGGGACCGAAAAGAAGAAACATGATCGAATTTGCGGAGACAGAAAATAAAGCGGATACAGTTATTAATGAGACGATCTAGTTTGTTCAGCAGATCTTCATTAAGATCAGTAGTACACACATCGCAATAATCAATAATGGGGAAAATGAGAAGTTGCACCAGATCTATCTTAGTCTTAACAGGAAAGAAGTTTCTAAATCTGTTAAGGGCGCACAGCTTAGATGTGACTGACCGGCAAATTTCACGAATTTGCGTAGTCCAACTTAAATTGCGATCTACATGTAAACCTAAATTTTTCACAATAGGGGAAAACGGGATAACAGTACCTTCAAACCTGACCGGAGCAGTGTGATCTAAATCTAGTTTGACCAGCTGACGATCACTTCCAATACTTATATAAAAATTTGTGTTATTGTAGTTAACTTGTACACATCGAATTACATCGTTGCCGTCCCAAAAACGCACCTGGGAAATTCACCCAAATAAACTATGAAACGAGAGGCACAATTAATTTTAGGACATAACTTCTCCCTACTTTCGAGTACCAGACTAGACGGTACCAAGACGTGGGTTTGGGAACATCGCCAACACAATACGGCCTGCGTACAGATCTATTTGAGATAGTTACATAATGCTCTTATTATTCCTTTAATTGTATTAAACCCGACCTAGTCCAAGACATAACTGGCCTTGAATATTTAATTGGTGTTTAAGTGACTTGAAAAAGTAGAAGATATTATAATCATTAATTAGGTATATTAACATTATGTTTTTATTTTTTTACACACATTACACTCACGACTACTTGTTTCCCCAAAGCTTATTAGCCAATGCGGATGATAAAAAAAAGTTAATATGTCCTAGCGGGCTGGTAAATAAATAAAGATGAATGGAAAAGGTCATCAGGTCAACCTGTAATCAGGTACACGATGAAGGAAAATCTTGGTAGAAAACCTTAACAATTGAGAGTTCTTCATATTGTTCCATGTATGTGAGTAAAATTGACCAATTCACATTTGACCAATGTGGCAGACTAGGGTCAATTTCCCTTAAGTATAAGTATTGTACCAGGAGACTCGACAAGTATTACATAAACGTTGCGTTTGCAAGATTTTCTTGTACCTGTTGTACCAAATTTTTACTCGTAGGTAACTAACTAAATGTCGTTTTGTATCTTTTACTATAAAAGCCCGAACCGATTAACCGCCAATCCTATGATTCGGAAGCATAGACAAGAAGTACAAAAATATAAGTGTAACAACTTATTTATTATTTCAACATGTATACTTGCGTAATAATATATATAATTATCATATCTACTAACTCCTTTTTAATTTTGATAGTATACATAGCGACTGGACAGCTCAGCACAAGCTAGTAGCTATGCGGCAATTCTTATGCGTAAGCACGAACTCGTTGTAACTTTTTGTACGAGTAGATATACTCCACTGCAGTATAACAAAGCAGAGTATACAGTCATGTGTATTGTCATGTGTATTGTAGATTTTGATAATTCTTTTTTGCTGGGAAGTAGATATGCGCAGTAGTACCCCACGCTGATAAGGAAACCAGGATCTGATGATGGCATCTCTGTATACTAACGAACTAAGGAACTAAGGAAGCGATAGACCCGCTTCTTAAAGGACCCCATGTCATAGCACTGTGGGAATACTGAGTGATGAAGTTCGTTCCACAGTTTACACGTACACGGCAGAAAATGACGTGAAAACCGAACTGTGGACGAACGCCAGGTATCCAGGTGGTGTTGGTGGAACCTGGTTATATCCCGTGAAGTGCGGTGGCGGAAGTTAACCGCAGGTATTAAGCTAAACAGTTCCTCAGAACATTCCCCGTTATACAGGCGGTAGAAGACACAGAGAGAGCCCACATCTCTCCGCAGTTCGAGTGGATCTAAACCATCTGTGAGCTTGGGATCGTCGACAAGACGAATAGCTCGCCGTTGGATACGGTTAAAAGGGTCCACTTGGCAAGCCGGGGCCCCAGCCCAAAGGTGGGAGCAGTACTCCATGTGAGGTCGGATATCTTAAGAAAAAAAAAACAATGGGTCTTTTAAACCCCTGAGGGATAATAAGGCCCCTCTTTAGGTTATCACATCACTTCTGGAGTTATAACTTTCTGGATGCCGCTTTAATAAAATCTATATCCAGTCTTTGCCAGCGAAATCAACGTTTTTGGCGATGTTAAGTTTTAGCTCATACCAGCTCAGACCAACTGCAGCGGGCTTTATTAGCCGCTTAGCATTAATTTAAATATAACCATTTATTTCAAACAAAAATACCTCCTATTTTTAGTTTAAACCGCAGAAGTTGCATACAGTAATGTCTAAAGTTCGATAAAATGACGTTACCTTACCAATAAATAACAATTAAATCAAAATACTTAATTTTTTTCTGACCAATAATTTATAAAAACGAGCTTTGCAGCGCAGGCCGTCACAACTTGTTCGCTGTTGACAAGATGGGGGCGAGAGCACTCCTCATGCTAATGTCTCAGGGTACCTATTGGTCTTAAGCATACGTGAGTAAAGTTTGAACAGGATTAGAAATATTTTAGCGTGAGTTTTCAAATGTAGGCCTTATTATACCCTGGGCCTTATTTGCCGCAGGTACCTTATTTGAGTTATCTCTGCTTATCGAGGTTGAAGTCGGTTATTTTTTTTTGTAAAAAGCAATAATTCCCTAAACGAACTTCCATGTAGCCACGAGTGGGCCGATTTTTAATCGACTTCAAAAAAGAAAGAGGTTCTCAATATTCGACCGTATATTATGCTCTTTTTTAATGTGTGTTCAGCGATTTTTTCGTCGTTTATGGGCCGATTTTGATAATTGTTTTTTTGTTGCAAAGTAGATATGCGCAGTGGGGTCCCTTGATAAAGACACCAGGATCTGATGATGGCATCTCAGAGAAATCGAGGGAAACTTTCGAAAATTGTATGGACGACTAGCGTGTTTGTTCATGTTATCATAAGTACATTAAAGCGCTACCATTTCATGAAGGTCTGGAGTCGATCTGAAGAAGCCGAAAGACAGTCGAGGGAACTCCTCAACGATTTACTGCAGTTATCTAGTGTTAGGGCTTGATTAATTTGTAGTGACGAGAACTTTTATTACACTTACATGTTGAATTGAGCGCCATCTGGCGAGTAGTTTTTGAGTTATCTCTACTTATCAAGGTTGAAGTCGGTTATTTTTTTTGTAAAAAGCAATTATGATAGTTACTTACGTCTATCGATTTCCCTAAACTTCAGCGTATCAATAAAGACTTGATAGTAAACAAATAGGGTACTTTCAGTACTGAAAAATAAACTTGATTTTCGTAATAAAAAGTAACAAAATAGTACATTATGATACAAGTGTGCGAAGTTGGTCATTACAGTCGAGGCGGTATTGAGCCCGAGCCGCAAGGCGAGGGCTGTAATAGAGCCAAGACTGTAATGAACAAAGCACACGCGTATCATACGACGTTTTTCAACACACTTGCGAGGAAAAAAACAATTAGGTATCGACATTTTTCAGTCACAAATCAGCAAATTATAAACGAACAAATGTTTGCACAAAATGGCGCGGTTTATTTTTTCGCGCGCCGTATCTTTGGTTGAATAACTATGCGCGCGCAGGTTAAGTCCAAGGCACCGAACATTCAGCCACAATAATATTAAACTAAATAATTATGTATTTCTAATAAGAATTTACGGTAATTAATGATTTAAAATATTGTATTTTTTAAATGCTTTAATAGATAATTAGATGAAGTATAATCTTATCTTATCAGATTTTGACTAAGTACAACAAGTTTATTTATTTACAAAATAACAAATCTTTTGGTAACAACCTCTTTACGGATATTAAAAAAAAAGTGGAATAAGAAAAACACTAGTGCGGTAATGAAAAGTAAAACGCACTAGTGTGTAATAAACCGCATTCCGGGCGTAAGACTAAAGAAAAAATATCAACTTTACGAGCAAGTGTGTTGAAAAATATATTTCGGCAAAATAAACACGCTTTCTCGCCTTAAAATAAAATAAAATATTAATTCTTTTTTTATTTCCGGAAAAACTGTCAGTACTTGTCAGCCATTTTGATGACGTAATAATGGTAATGTGGAAAGTGCCACAAACATATCTACCTCGGTAAGAGGGGCGCTACTGTCTTTGTCTTTGTCTGAAAACAGTATAACATTTGCATTAGTTCCAATTTTGGCCACCGGGCCAGATATGTTTGTGGCACTGTATGTATGACCGTGGTATGACCCGTTGATGATGACAATTTTTTATGACAGTTTGGTTGGTTGGTTTTGATTTTGCCTTTATGACGTCACACCAATGCCTCTCGTGTTTAAGGTCACGTGACATACAGATTAAAAAGGAGAACTGCCATGGCCCATAGAAAATTTACCCAGGCCCGACAGTAATGAAAAGTATCTCAGTTTTTTTATTATATTACATATAACAAAAATATAGCAACAATATTTTAAATAACAGTGGCTAACAACTATTTATAGCAATGTGACTTTATCAGGCGAAATATTTGAAAACCATTTATTTTCACTTAATAGCAATTGTATCCATTTAGAATGACCCAAACTTAATAAAAATAGGAAATATAGACAGTCACCAAAGCTTTACCTTCATTAGAGCAATTAATATTATATTCCACTATCAAGGTATAGCTTAGCAGTTCGAAGCTTTCTGATTAAGTATACCTATATTTTATCTACTCTTACGTTTATGACACTTAAGTGGGTGAAATAAAGGGGTGAAGTTTAAACGAAATTCACGCGGGCGAAGCCGCTGGCAAAAGCTAGTTATAAAATAAAAGCAAACTAAAAACTCACGACGCGTTTTAGCTCCGCGACGTGCGCCGTAGCGCAATGTCGTTTCCGCGGCGGCTCGGAAAAATTCCGCATCTTGAGTTCTTACCGTAATAGTTACGTAGGTATTATTATTTACTAGAACTTTAGGTCACCTGGATAATTCAATCATTATTTTATTTTACAAGTTTTTTGTGCAAATAAATATCAAACATTTCTTTTTAGTATGAAAAAATTAAAAAGTTTAAAGTGAAATATTTTGTTGTTAGCCACTTATTTCGAATATAACAATAATAGATATTTGTTATACTCAACATAACAAAAAAACTGGGATATGTTTCTTTCATGTCGGGTCTGGGTCAAAAATGGCAGTTCTCCTTTCAAATTTTAATATAATATATTAAAACTAGCGGACCGCCCGCGGTTTCACCCGCGTGGATCCCGTTCTCGTGGGAATATATGCATGTATTATACATAAAAACCTTCCTCTTGAATCACTCTACCTATTACAAAAAACCGCATCAAAATCCGTTGCGTAATTTTAAAGATTTAAGCATACAGACAAACAGACAAACAGACAAACAAACAGACGGACAAAAATAGCGACTTTGTTTTATACTATGTAGTGATAATTATGTGCTTTTATGACTTAAAATCAGAATAATAAAGTACATTTCTACATAAATTTTAATTTTTATCAAATTTCATAGTTTATTTTTCATTACGGAAAATACCCTATTGTAATATGGTATAAAATGCCATATTGTAAAAAGAGAAAAATAAAGTCTACAAACTATGTTAAGTGGAGTATCATTCAATAGGTTTTAAGAGTCATCTTTATGTTTCTCGTATCATTTATTATTTCGTACAATTCTTAATTATCTCAATTTAAAATTGGTTAGTTATCAAGTTATGTATTTTGCACTTAAATTAATATTCTTATTACGTAGTCGGGTTCTATTTTTTACTTATGTCCTGTATTATCATGATCTTTTAAACCATAATAATTTCTCGTTCAAACAAGAGCAAATGAAAATTTCATTTATAATTATTCTGTGAGCAAATGTACCCACATTGGAGCATGCATGCACGCGGCAAGAATGCTTTCAAAATATAACTCTCTCAAGCACGACAAATCCTTTTCATTACGTTGAACTTTTCCTGCAAGAAACTTCACAAAAATAGACTTAACATGAAATGGCTCTGAATAAAACAGACGCGACCGTCGGATGCTGTTTAACGAACCCTTAGAAATACCACTTAAGTCTCACGAGGAACTTTTTAAATGCCAAAGAGATAATGACTAGAGACATTGCATTCGCTTGAGAAGTATATTGTTGTGTCGTTTTAGATCAACAAGTTACATTGGAAGTTTGACTAGCGACTCGAAATAATGCTCAAAATCAATGGTTATTTTGATGACATTTACAATTTATAGAACACTTAATAATATCACAAGTGACCACTGCTGCAACGGGCATCAGACACACAAAATGTATTCCCAAAGCAAAGCAAATGTATTTGTAAGTAGTTTGTAAGTTTTTTATACATTGTATAGTATCATTGTATTTTTGTTTATTAACCTGTACGTATTAGTTTGTTATATTTTTATGTATGTATTTTACTATGGGCCTTAGTTGCCTGATAATAAAGTTATTTGAATTTGAATTTGAAAGCGTTGCCAGCCAAACAAAAGTAAAGGCCCCGTATTATCTCTATATCTGCAAAAGTAAATCATGTTTTCCACTATGCTAAGTACGGGGGCTTTAACTAGTACAGAGAACGGCCAAGTAGATATTTGCAGACTTCACACACCTTTGGGATCGTTACAGAAAAACCTTCGGTTTTCCAGTTTTCTTTAAGAGTCTTCATTATGCAGGTTTCCTCATGCTGAACGAGGTAATAATACCCTCAAATATACAAAGTTTCGTATATTTTCATAGAGACCAACTGGCGAAGTGGTAACGCCACTCGAGCTGCAAATTCAGTAACTCGTCAGGATTGTAAGTTTTTCACGCCCCGGGTTTCTACGTCACAGTTGTGTCGTTATTTTGTAGTAGCTTTACAAAGTTTTCTTTAACGTCATCTAGCGACGTCCACCGGGTATTTTTTATCATATAAATAACAAACAAAAGAATTGGCGACCCTTGTAATGGCCACAGTTATCCATGAATTGCCCAAAATCTTCTTTAGTTGCTTGTGCAGGCAAAAAGGAACTATCTTTAGTCGTCGGAAGGTTCTACTCTGCGTTGAAGTCGCCATACGCAAAAGGCCTATGACTAATAGACAATTATTATAAGTTTATTCATCCTGCTATCCTACTAATATTATTAATCCGAAAGTTTGTTAGGATGTGAGTGTGTGTGTGGGTTTGTTACTCTTTCATGCAAAAACTACTGGACGGATTTTCATGAAACTTTGCAGTAATATAGCTTAGATATCGCAATAACATAATTTGTTAAAATTTATAGAGATTTTTGAAGGGACTGGTTCCCCGAAGCGAAGCGAGGGCGGGTTTTCTAGTTTCAAATAATAAGGAAAAGTACAAATAATGTTCGCAAGGACAAAACGAAATTATTAATTGTCAGGAAAAATCTCCTTGGAAAATACCTGTTGCTATTTCTTCCGGACCCTTACTATCGAAATAAAAAATTAATCTCACTTAAGCACATCTTATTATAAAGCTGAAGAGTTTGTTTGTTTGAACGCGCTAATCTCAGGAACTACTGGTTCGAATTGAATTTTTTTTTGTGTTGAATAGACCATTTATCGAGGAAGGCTTTAGGCTATATAACATTACGCTGCAACTATTAGGAGCGAAGAAATAATGGAAAATGTGGAAAAAACGGGGAAAATTATTCATTCTCGAGGGCTTTCGTTGCATGTGTTGTGAAAACGATTCAAAATACCAAAAATATATGTATGAAAGAATTATTCCTCTTGAAATTATCTAAAAAAATGTCCACAACAGTATAAATGTCTATCTTTTAAGATTAACACCCTAGAACCGTTTTTATGGTAATCAAATTTGGTCGAAATTAATGCATTATTATTGTATCAACGTAATATTATTAAATCTTTATCCAAATAAATGTGTTTTAGATTAAGATTATTTAACTGTGAACAAAATTGTCTTTGACATCACTTAATTTCAATGAACATCTTAGAAGATATTACAATTTTAAAATAACACCGATATAAAATTCACCCGCGTGGGATTTTCACTGGGAGGTAGAGGATGTTGGGGAGCGTCATATAGGCTACTTTTTGTCCCGGACATCCTGCGGGATCGGAATTCACGCAGGAAAAACTTTGTGACACACTGAGATCCACGCGAGCGGAGCCGCGGGCACAGCTAGTATATTATATAAGTACAAATAATGAAGAAAACATTAATTACAATCAATTTATAGTTATTAGTTAGTAGTCAGTTAGTAAGGGCATAACGAAATTATTAATTGTCAGGAAAAAAACTCTTGGGTAATGTTCTTGAGTTGATAGCTACTGCTGCTACTGCTTCCAAGACCTTTCACGGTAGCAATTAATTGAGGCATTGCCCAGTTTGACTTTTGAAAAGTGGATGTAACTTCCAATATATTTTATTTTACTTAAGGGACGTAAGAAGAGAGTTCTTTATTGTCTCAGTGCCAGTAGGTACTTGTATTTGTCCCTGTGGCTCGGGACCAGAATACGAGCTTCGGTATCCCCTGCCTGTCGTAAGAGGCGACTAAAAGGGGACTTTCGGGGTTGTGGGCGGCTAGAGTGGGAGCTCGAACCGCCCAAGGGCAGCCCCGGGAAGGACTGCTCTGTGTGTGGCCGCACAGAGCCGTGGAGAACACGCGTCCGAGATGGGTCCGTATGGGACATCGCGCTTGGTGGGCACCGGTCGTGTTCCTCTGGAGATCCCGGAGTCCTCCACAAGCGCTGAGGTAGGCCGGTAGGTAGGCTGAGGTAAAAATCCCACATAACCCTGTTTCGCTCCCACGACACCGGGTACCTTTTGAAGGTTTCCCCCTCGATAACAAAAAAAAAGGTACTTGTATTGTCGACCAATAACTAATATTTGAACGAGACACAACACGTGTTCCCAAACATGTTGTTATATTAGAAAACTTGCTAACAACTCCCTCTGGCGAGCTGTGACTCAAACTTTCAGTCATGCTACGGGATTTTCTTATATTAATACTTCTTACGAGTAGGTATGAAACTCTTCTCCTGGACTTTGCTTGTACATAAAGCTTCAACATCAAGAACTTCCTTTACTGATATAAAAGATTTTCACAGGCGTTATCTTGACTACAATTAAATTACAATTACAATAAAACAATTTTTCAATATTATTAATAGCCTTCGTTGAAATAAGCAAATTATACTCCCTACGCCGCTTTTAGGTATGTTTAAAAGAAGTCCACAATTTTTTGGTAATAGTCCTATTCGTAATTGTTAGACTCTTCTTATTTGGTTCAGATTACTGATCATGATTGATGTACTGCACCTGAGAACTAAGATAAATCGACTATTAAAAAAGTGTAAACGGTGTAATGCACGTACATTATTTATTAGTTCATTTTAAAATTAACTTATCGCGGATTGTGCACATATTAGGTACAATAATAAGGGTACTCACTATTATATCTTATAGGTTGTTTGGCATGTTACTTTGGTGTAATAAAATAATGTTGTTCGGAATAGATTCCTTGTTTCTAAATTCAAATAACCGCGATATTCGCATACGGTGTTCGGTAGAGTAAATTCTTGCATACTCTGTGATCGCGCGTATTCTATTTGAAATACTTAGGAGCCAATAGTATTCGTGCGCGCTAGCCAATAGTGCTAGTCGAGATTTCTCATGGCATTTGTATTTTAACGATCTAGATGGCCAAAAGTCAAAATAACAATATTTAAGTAATACTATTACATTCGACCACTTCGGATAGAGGACACCCCAAGGAACATAGGGCCGCTAACCCCAACCCCCTGCCGTCACGCATTACGTGTCAAATTCAGTCGGAACTTGGTCTTCGAACTTTGTCATACGTGTCAGTTATCGGCGATTTTTAGAACGAGTAAACTTTGTGAATTAAACTGCAGTTTTCTGCGTTCACTTGTTGCAAAGAAGCATTGGATTCGGAGACTACAGGTATGTGGCAATCTAAATGTGATATATTTAGTTAAATTTGATTCCGTTAAATATATTTTTGGTGATCGAGATAAAACGTCCGAAATCACATTTTTTTTTCTTAAGAAATCCATCTTTAATCGTGTTTTTGATGTATTCTCCAGGCAGATCCAGCATCTTTTGTTATTTCTCTATTAAATTTAGATTCTTAAGTTTCGAATGCTATATGAATTAGCCGCAGAATAGCGCGGTTACGGAAATCACAGTACTTTGAACTTTTGCAGTTTAGCGTGTGCTTTGGCAGCAATTTTTAGTGAGATATTCATTTATATTAAAAATTTGTTTCAGGTTCAGCTAAGTACCTCTGGAGTGAAAATAGGGACTCATTACCTCTACTAACTGACTAATCATTCTCGTATATGATGAAGAATGAAAATTTACGCAACTTAGAAGAAAAACTCAGTTTTTTGAGATATCAACTATTCACTCAAGACAGCCTTACTGTTAATCAGTTAAATAAACTGAAATACGACTTTACACATTTCAAATTACAAATGAATCAAAAGTGGATTAAAGCACACAAAAAAGAAGAGTCTTTCTTTAAAAACAAGTCTTTGGCTCGAGGGTGCTTTCGAAATTCCAGTCACAATTACAAATTGTTCAGGTCGCCCTCCTACAGCATTTGGTGAAGCTAGCGAAAGGAGGAAAAGAAGATAAACGGAAGCGATCCGCTCGTTATTGTAGTATAGATGTGTTAATTAATCGTCGGCGAGTGACTAGCGAACGGATTATTGCCACGGTTCTCGATTCCTGTGTAAAACTTTCTTACGGTCTACCAAAGTAGTGGAAAGTGCAAATATTGTGTACGTGGTGACGAGTTGGGTAGGGTTGGGGCTGCAGCGACAACCCAGGGGCTGCCACCCAGAGTGTGCGTGACGCCGGAGATCACGAGACGGACACCCCGTTTTTCTCATTAGTATTTTCTTATTTTCCCTTATCGTAGTATTTGATAACTCATATAGGTCTACTCCCATGGGGATCCCCATTCCCTTGACCGATACGTACTGACTAGTGACTTCCTTCAGCATACTAAAGTTGGAGCGATCAGGTAAGTCGTCAGCCGTTATAATTTTCGTATTCGGTATCAACCGAAGACGTACCCCGTTGTTGAGGTTTGCGTCGCAGGGCCCACCGATCCCTGTTGTTCGATACAAATGTGATAATGTGATATGTGCTATTAAATTATTCTGTGTCCAGACTCTACAATAGTATCGTCGTAGTAGTTGGCGTAGCCTCGTAGCGGCGTAGCACTAGATTCCATCCTTTGTTGTTCCATTTCGTAGCCATACGCTTTGAGGGTAGGACGGAGGTAGGTACATACTTTACGGAAATTCTTGCAGTGCATAATAAAGAGGAGCTTTTGATGTGAAACATCTTATGGCTCACTTGTAAATTGAATTTTGGCGTGGCCTACGCTTCGCCCGTGGCGACGCGACGCTCATTCTATCTCACAATGCCTCATCTTTTATCTCACTCACTCGATCGGTCGACCTCCGTTTGGTTTTTATATACATACTAGCTTTTGCCAGCGGCTTCGCCCGCGTGAATTTCGTTTAAACTTCACCCCTTTATTTCACCCAAGTGTCATAAACGTAAGAGTAGATAAAATATAGGTATACTTAATCAGAAAGCTTCGAACTGCTAAGCTATCGGGAGTTACACGTGTTATTGTGAGTCAACCATAAAAGATAGACATATGCTGTCGTGGAATATTTTTTATATAATTTTAAGGAGAACATTTCCGTCATACATGATTTCTGTGTAGCTTTAACCATTAAGGTTGCACACGCGACGGAAGCTTAAAAAATGGAGTAACTTCTCCCGTTTCCCCAACATTTCCCTTCACTGCTCTGCTCCTATTGATTGTAGCGTGATGAAAAGTATACTATAACCAGCGCGGGAGTATGAAAAATAATTGTAACAAGTTTCGTTAAAATCCGTCGAGTAGTTTTTGTTTCTATAACGGTTATACATCAGACAGACAGACAGACAAAAATTTTACTGATCGCATTTTTGGCATCAGTATCGATCCCTAATCACCCCCTGATAGTTATTTTGGAAATATATTTAATGTACAGAATTGACCTCTCTACAGATTTATTATAAGTATAGAAGATTTCATTTTTATATACAAATTCAAATTCGAATATTAGCTTCATTAGAGACACGGTAGTGTCTAAGCCAAGTTCCACAAAAAATACCCCTTTTGTTTTGTTCATTAAAATTATTTTTTCGTTTCCTATTTCTTATAATACTTGGTGCACGGCAGTGCACCTCGCCAAGTTTGAAATTTTAAATAAAGTTTTATTTCGTTTATTATTTATTTGGTCGTTGGTTAATAGGGTGCACGGCAGTGTTCAAGCCAAGTTTATATGAAATACAATTAATAAAAAAAAATGTGAGCCGTCATGGGACGCCTGGCAGATGTGAAACATATATATATATATATACATATATATATACACATATAGGTATACATAATAATATGTGTGTATATATATGTATACATATAATATGTGTATATATATACACACATATTATTATGTATATATATATGTATGTGTGTGTGTGTTTCACATCTGCCAGGCGTCCCATGACGGCTCACATTTTTTTTATGAATATAGAACTATCCAGTGAAAAAAAATCTTTTACAATGGGTTTCTATGTATGTATTTTTGAATATCTTTGATACTATTTAATACTTTTATTTAGTGCTATTTGAGGGTCCATTTTTTGATAAGTCAGTACAGCCAAGAACCTGTCCTTGAGTATGTCGCTATAAAATACATGACGCAAAAGGAATAATTTCAACGTGTAAATAAATGAAATGTACGCTAACTGAACAAATCTTGTGCTATTTTAGAGTGAACGTAACTTACCTCTGAACAAAATTGATTTATTGAACTCTTGTTCATAGCTGGCATATCCCCGAGAATAAATATGGTGCAGACGGCATTTCAATTAAAACTCAGCCGTTCGCAAAGCAATGCTTGCAAGGTTTCGAATAGATATGCTGTGCATAGTCGTAATGAAGAAACAATCCGGTACGTAATCTTGCTTCTTCCTTTTTTTTATGAAATTAAGGTAGCAAACGAGCATGCAGCACCACCCTTCCGCTGCCATGGCAATGTGACCGACTTAGAACAAGACCCAATTTAGGGACTAGGGTGGTTAGTCCAGTTAGTAGATGGTGTTAGAATGTTAGTTGGTTAGTTTGTTAATAAGTGTGACGACAGGGACTGTTAGTGATAGTCAGTCCTGTTAGTTAATATTAGTATTGTCCAGTTAGTAATGATTAGTGTGAGTCTTGTTCCAATTCGGTCACAGATGCGTTGCTACCCCTGAGGACTGAGATGGTCGCCTCTAAAAAAGTGAACCGGCTCCACACCTTCCTATCCGGAACACAATTGCTCTTAAAAACAATTATTATGACGGTAGAAATGGTACTGAGTACCTTGGCGGGCGGTGGTACTACCCCGGGCGAACTCTAGGCTCTAACACCTGTCTACCACCTGTAAAGCTTTTGCTACTCTCTTATATTGCTCTTTAAATTCTCAGAATCTGTACTTAAATTTAATTCCAATTATGTTTCAGATCAATGATAATTTATGAAATTTCAAATCAATTTGCGTTTGTTCTTGGAAAAACATAGAATAAAATAATTTTAACAAAAACAATACCGACTTCAATATCGACAAGTGGTATAAGAAATTTTAAAAAATCATATTTATGTTCCTTCATTTGTGTGTTTTCTCTAACTTCCTAGGATTCAATCATTGTATCCCAAAGAGTTATAAAAAAATAAGCAGACCCAACGCATAGGAGAAAAAAGCGTGCCAGTTACAACTACATAGAAATACTGCCCACATTGACAATCACCATACAAAACATTCGTGGTCTATAAACGTTATCTATGATCCTCATACTAAAAGTGCTCTTCTTGCAGCTTACGAAAATTGTGTGAATGTTGCAACAACAAAAATAATACGAGATAGACTTTGTACGTGTCAGGGGAGAGAAAGAGATGAAACTATTGCTTACATACGTCTTTGTAGTGGTGAAAATTATGTTTGGTCAACTCATTTTTTATAAGTCTGTGTCATATCCTGACGTGGTGGCGGTAGAAGGTAGAAGCTTCTGTGATGGACGCTTTTTAAAAAACGAATAAAAAAGAAATCGATAGGCATACCTACGTAAATAATACTTTAAACTTTTTTGACGTTCGTTAAAAACGGAACTCTTACCGCGAGCGTCAGAATGGCGGGTGAACAGTCGTATTTAGCTCTCAAACAGTGTCGAAAAATTGCTTCCCAATTGCTTCCATTTGCTTCCAACGTCGAGAGAATTGCTTCCTTCATAATTTAGAATAAAAACAACATTTTAGGTTCACCGGCCATTCAGACATCAGGATCGCCGGTGAACAGAGCGTAGCGTAATAACTATGCAGAATAGCTGAAATTTTCAAATACCAAAGATTGCTTCTCATTTGCTTCCTACGTTATTCGTAAACTTATACTATACATACATTTAGAAAACAAAGATACGATAAAAATTTAGTAAGGAAGTCAAACACGCCTATTTAAATATAAGAGCAAATTGTGGGTTACACAAATTTGCTAACTACGTTCACCAATTAAACCATCGTTTCTTAACCTCGGGTCGCGACCCAAATCTGGGTCGCGAGCGGTATTGGGATGGGTCGCGGGAATTTTGAAAAGACATTAGCGGCCTTTTTTTACAGGGCTGACTGACTGACTGACAGAGTTTCTGAAGGGCTGACGTAAAAGCAGACGAGTCACCTGATGGTAAGTAGTCATCGTCGCCTATGGACTCGAGCAACACCAGGGGAGTCAATAGTGCAACGCCGGCCCTCAAAGAGATCTATTTATACACCTTTTTTGAAGAACCCCATGTCATAGCGCTCCGGGAATATCTCAGAAGGAAGCTCATTCCACATCTTGCACGTGAAAAAAGGACCGTAGTCGTTCGCCACGAGTCCAAGCGATGTGAATGAAACTTCAATCTTCGGCGAGTGGTGTGATGATGGAAGGGCGAAGTTGGCACCAAATCGAACAGTTCCTCGGAGCACTCACCGTTGCAAAGCCGGTAGAACACGCAGAGGCATCCCATGTCTCTCCTCAGACTTAGGTGTTCTAGCCTGCTAAGTGACTCGTGGGTCGTTGACAATTCGAACCGCGCGCTTTTGTACGGCGTCAAATGGACTGGAATGGAAATGCTGGTATTGCTGGTATTGTGGCGCCCCTACCCAGAGATGAGAGCAGTACTCCATGTGAGGCCTGACCTGTGCTTTATAAAGCATCAGTAGGTCCCTCGCAGTGAAGTACTGCTTCGCCCGGTTTAGAACACCAAGCTTTTTGGAGGCCAATTTGGCCTTAGCTTTCAGATGACTCCGATAATGCACGTCGCTCGAAATGACAACGCCCAGAATCTCAACACTTTTACCAACGGTGAGCGCGGTACCCTGGAATTGAGGCGCCATCGCCATGACAAATGGGACTTTCATAGCGGAAAACGCGCAAACTTGTGTCTTCGTGGGGTTGAACTCAACTAAATTGAGTCGAACCCATTCCGAGACTTGCTCCAGAGAGTTCTCTACTTCAGACACAACTTTTACTCTGCTTTCCTTTACTTGTGACCGAGAGGCATTTGTAGAGCCTGTATAAATAAGCATCTCCCGTGCTATCATCTGCATAGCAATGAATGCCGTTTGCACGCTCCAGCATGTCAATGATATGCACAATGAACAGGGTAGGAGACAGCACAGATCCTTGGGGCACACCAGCGTTTATTTATGGGTTTCAAATCTATGCAACAACCGTCGACTACGACCTTTATATGTCGCTCAGACAGAAAGCTGGCTACCCAACTGCATAAATTCTCAGGGAGATCGTAATGACATCATCATCATCACCAGCCTTCTAATGTCCCCACTGCTGTGACACAAGCCTTCCTTGCTGATAGAAACACACAAGGAGAATGAGTTATAACCCACTAAGCGAGCCCAGTGCGGATTGGTGGGTGTTAACGACTGCAAATGCCACCGGGACCAACGGCTTAACGTACCTAACGGGATAAATATTAAGGATTTCGGTCACCCATCCAGCGACCAGCCTCTGCGAAAGTTGCTTAGCAAACAAACTACGGACTTTTTAACCGACTTCAAAAAAGAAGGAGGTTCTCAATTCGACCGTATAATTATATGCTTTTTTTATGTTTGTTCAGCAATTTTTCGTCGTTTACGGTCCGACTTGGATAATTCTTTTTTTGTTGTAAAGTAGATAATATGCGCAGTGGGGTCTTTTTAAAAGGATCACTAAGATCTGATGGTGGCATCTCGGAGAAATCGAGGGCAACTTTCGAAAATTGTAGGGACGACTAGTGTGTTTGTTAATGTTTTCATAAGTACATAAAAGCGCTACAATTACATGAAGGTCTGGAGTCGATCTGATGAAGCCAAAAGACAGTCAAGGGAACTCCTCCACGATTTACTGTACTAATCTAGTGTTTGGGCTTGATTAATTTGTAGTGACGAGAACTTTACACCCACATGTTGAATTAAGCGCCATGTGGCGATTAGTTTTTGAGTTATCTCAGCTTATCGAGGTTGAAGTAGGTTCTTTTTTTGTAAAAAGCAATAATACTCCTATTATATTATTATCACTGGAAAATCAATAAAATGTCAGGGTCGCGGGTTTCAAATATTTTTACATTTTGGGTCGCCAGCCAAATAGGTTAAGAACCGCTGAATTAAACGTTTAGATATGTCAGAAGAACTAAAATCCGAATCTGCAATCGCATATCGCAATAAGTTAGCTAATGAGAGAGGACTCTGTGCGTTTTAGGACGGGGAACTAGCGAGTTATGATTCTAGTATTCATGTTTTATTAGTCAATCTTTTAACAGCAGTTACATATAAGTATTAAGTTCTTAAATTGTCGGTTTACAATAAAACATTACATGAACGGTTACGTACGAGTCAAAATTTAGTTAAAAATTAAGTATTTACAAAGTATAATAGTAAGAAATATTTACAACTTAGAATTATTAAATAATATTCACACTCACACACAGCGTAGATCATAACTCGCTAGTTCCCCGTCCTAAAACGCACAGAGTCCTCTCTCATTAGCTAACTTATTGCGATATGCGATTGCAGATTCGGATTTTAGTTCTTCTGACATATCTAAACATTTAATTGGTGAACGTAGTTAGCAAATTTGTCTAACCCACAATTTGCTCTTATATTTAAATAGGCGCGTTTGACTTCCTTACTAAATTTTTATCGTATCTTTGTTTCCTAAATGTATGTATAGTATAAGTTTACGAATAACGTAGGAAGCAAATGAGAAGCAATCTTTGGTATTTGAAAATTTCAGATATTCTGCATAGTTATTACGCTACGCTCTGTTCACCGGCGATCCTGATGTCTGAATGGCCGGTGAACCTAAAATGTTGTTTTTATTCTAAATTATGAAGGAAGCAATTCTCTCGACGTTGGAAGCAAATGGAAGCAATTGGGAAGCAATTTTTCGACACTGTTTAAGAGCTAAATAAGACTGTTCACCGGCCATTCTGACGCTCACCTCTTACCGTGCATTCTATTATGCGACCAAAACACTCAAAACGTTAAAATTTCTATAGAAAAGTGTAGTTTTGGGCGCTTTCATCGCTTACTGGAACGCGCTCTGAATCATTCGAAATCTGTCTATCCATCTGTCACAGCAGATATTATCTGATTTTCCAATAGACTATTAAGTATTGTCTCAATGAGGGTAAAAGCGTGTGAATTCGCCGCTAGAGGCGCTAGTGGAGAGTGAGGTCTGTCTGTCAGTGCCACAAACTTATCTGACCCGGTAAGAGGGGCGCTACTGTCTTTGTCTTTGTCTGACAACAGTTTAACATTTGCATTAGTTCCAATTTTGGCCACCGGGTCAGATAAGTTTGTGGCACTGCCACTTCTCACTTGTCTGAATGTCACTTGTCACTGTTTATGTATGGCCGGGCTTTGACAGGTCCCATACGCCACATCGAATGCCACTAGGTACATCGAAGTTCATGATTTTGACAGCAGGAGCTTACTCGCCAGTGGCGCCAACTGGTGAGCACAAAAACGGCGACCCTCATTTGGTACACTTTCTCTTGATACTTGCAGACCGAAATTGAACATGAAAAAACTTTGATAACCAATCATAATGGACATTACATCCGGTAAAAATTTGAGTTCCGTCAGACGAGTAGTTTTTGAGTTACTCTTAATAATGTGTATTTAATTTATCGTCGAAATCGAAACACCCAGTGATAAGTTATTAGGTAACGACCATATATTAAATACACATTATTAAGAGTAACTCAAAAACTACTCGTCTGACGGAACTCAAATTTTTACGGGACCTAACCTAAGACCCCAGCTTTCGATTAAAAGAAGAATGATCAAAATCGGAACTCTAAATAGTAAGATATTAGGTAACATACATACAATGTTATTAAGGATAATTCAAAAACTACTAGTCAGATGCCGCTCAAATTTATATGAGACTACAATGCAAGTACCAGCTTTCAAATAAAAAGAGAATCATCAAAATTTAAATACTCAGTAAAAAGTAATTACAAAAAAACCATAAGTACACAGTACAAAACATCCTTACACATTATTCAAGTTAATTCGAAACTACTCGTCAGATGTCGGTCAAATTTAAATGGGACCGTACCAAAAGCACCAGATTTCAAGGAAATAAAGAATCATCAAAATCGGTTTACGCAACACGAAGTTATGGGGTCACAAACTTCCCAACAAAGATAAAAAAATAAAAAAAGATCGGTGAATTATTTTTTTTTAACTTTTCTATTTGTGCATTTTGAAATACAGTCCAACTGTTTTTATGAAGATTCATTCATAGTCCCTGGATTCCGAGGTTAAAAGCTTACGGCACTCCACTATAAAATTCATATAAAAATAATCTTAGTGCTTATTTGGTCTATCATTTTTCCATAATACATTTTCTCGATTAAGGTCTCATTAAAATTATGTTCAATAGCCAACGCTTCTCGTTCAGAGAATAATTTTATTGCATCTACTCTATGACAGGGATAAATTAAATCGCGTATTACACTCAGTGCTCAGTATTTACTGGGGACATCAAAATATTTATTGTATTTTTATTTCAATCAGAACAAGTTTTATATAAATTCTTACTTATCTACTTATATTTTCACTCGATAACGGCGCAACAAAAGGTTAAATTTTGAATATACATACATATACATCCTTCCTACTAATACTACATATAAATGCGAAAGTTTGTAAGGATGTATGTGAGTGTGTGTGGGTTTGTTTTATTAAAATTTATAGAGATTTTTGAAGGGACTGGTTCCCCGAAGCGAAGCGAGGGCGGATTTACTAGTAAACTTATAATGCTATTTCAGATGAGAATATTAATTTTCTTCGTTCATAGCATAGCAGTTTGTATGCTGATGCGTGCTATGGTTCATACCTTTAGTACATAGTATTTCAATGGTTCATACTGACTTATGTGAGGGTCATTTTTACAAGTTGGATTGAAATTAATATCACTATTATTTCATAAATTTATTCTATTTTAGTAACAGAGTAATATTGCCAGATTATACAAAAAAGCTCATAACGGTTAAATATTTCAGGAAAAAATTTCAAAGAACCATTGACCTGTAGGCGTAGTTACCAGAATATCATAATTCAGATGTTTCACTATAAGAGAGTATAGTTATTGCTACATTTGATGAATCAGATTGCGTAGACATAAATTTAAGTAACGTCAGACCTAAATGAGTGAAAAAATTCCATCGTGTATCATAGTATAAGAAAAAACCGGCCAAGTGCGAGTCGGACTCGCGCACGAAGGGTTCCGTACCATTGTGTATAAAAACGCCAAAAAAATCTGGTTTGTTGTATGAAAGCCTCACTTAGATATTTAATTGTTTTATTGTAGCCACATATTACGCACAACGCCATCTCTTGGACTGAAAGGTAACTAAACTATCGCTGAGGCGTCGAAAGTATGGGCGCCCAGTTAAATATTTACTTTATTCTGTTTTTTAGTATTTGTTGTTGTAGCGGCAACAGAAATACATCATCTCTGAAAATTTCAACGGTGTAGCTATTACGGTTCATGAGATACAGCCTGGTGACAGACGGACGGACGGACGGACGGACGGACAGCGAAGTCTCAGTAATAGGGTCCCGTTTTACCCTTTGGGTACGGAACCCTAAAAATGTGGCACGATGAGTTAAGTTTAAAATCATAAATGAGCGAAAATACATATATTAGGTATACAAAGTATTAAAGACGAAATCATCATTCTTTTGTTGAATATTAATTACGCGTTATTTCAACTTAAGCTTTTTTTAATTGTGTAATGAAACAAAAAACGGTGGTAAATAAAATCAATTAGAAAATAAGGTAAATAAATCAGTGCAATCATGTTCACTCGCCGAATATACGATCCCTACTTTACATGTGCTCATATTGTGTGGGAGGACCATTAAAGCTGGCATTTTCAAAATCACTATAATGCCTTTGCCGGTGTGCCTGTGAGCGATGGAAGATGTATAATTATTTAGTAAAGTCGTTGACATTTGAAGCACCTTTTTATATTTCTCATCATAGTTAAGACGGTAAAATCTGAAAATTTGCGATAACAATACGAATATAATATCTACCCGTTACTTAATCAAAACTAGCAAAAGTAAAGTCAGATGCCAATGCCATTCACATTCGCGTGCATACATGAACCCACAAGTGAAGGACGGACCTTTGCAAATGATAATGCAGTTTTTATTATTTTTTTATCTATTAGCTTACGTTAAATATGTAAGCTCGTGAAATAAAGAAACGGCAAAGGCACGCATTTTGACTAAGGTGTGATTATTTGAAGTTAGTACTTGTTGGGTTTAGGCGTGTTGTGTTGATAAGCTTTTGGCAGTTCTACGAGTAGAAACATTGTCTCGTATGATTTTTTTTTTTTGGTGGGATCGGGATTTTTATTAGATGGCCTTTCGGTTTTCCTTTAAGTAATCATTTAATGCAAGACTTCTTATTAGTATTACCTACGTACTTTTTTCATATAGGTTTAAAATTAAGGTTCTATTTCTATAATTAATTGTACATATAAGGGATTTGCTTTGCGGAACCCCATTAATACAAATTAAAGGTTAATCTAGCAGGTTATTGCAAAGTAGATTAACCTTTAATCTGTGTATAAATTATGATATATTATACATTTTTTATTACCTATCTTCTTAGGAATTTTGTTTTATACGGGTCTTCCACGTCACATAATATCTCTTTTTCTGGCTGTTTATTGGTAGTCACACTTGCGCGTCATACTATTACTAGTATCTAGTAGTGTCTAGTATGAATAGTTTTAATAGTCTGTGGTCCTTAAATGTTTTAATCCTTCCTTCTTTGCAACAGAACGGGGCATCACTATTCTATTCATGGATGAGAGGTAACTCCCCTCACAATGAGAGGGATTACGGCTCATTAGATACGGTCAATTATGTCAATGGAGGTTCAGAAATTATTGTCGCTTGAACGCTTTCGTTATGAACATTGGTCAAACTACTAGGCATTATTCCATCCATCCTATAATAACGCTCACACACCGCCATCCTAGCACTACGGTGCATTAAATTTGTTATAAATAAAGATGACACACAAAGTTTACGATCGGAAAACAAACGTCATAAATGTTTCTTGGCCGAGAATCGAAGACTTCTCGCTTCTAGGACCACCAACGATGGTATAGGTTCGTTTGCTTCCTCTTATACCTACTAATTGGATAAAGGCCTTCCATTACTTAAGTTTCATTATTTTAGTTCCATTACATAAGCCCAAAGTTTGGCCTATTGCAAAATCTATAATAAAAAAAATAAGAATTTATAATTTTATTAAATCAAAATTTTACCCAAGAATCTTACCTACACATATTTCGGCTATGCATATATTTTTATTCTTCTTCCTATAAGTACATCTTCTTATTTTTATAAATTCTTCCGGTCACTATTTTGACCACACTAAACTAAAGAAGCTGATATTATAGTAAGTATAAGCCTTTCTTCATGTCGCCTAAAACAAAAGCTATTTTTACCACAGACGCTACCATTGGAATACAACTTTGATTAAAATATTCGCTGATTAAGCCTCCGCTGATCTGTCACAAAGGTTTTTAATAACGTACAATGTACCGAGTTATGTTTTGTGTTTAGCGCATAACGAGTTAACATCATTCCTGACATAAGTCTTATAAAGAGGTTGCGAGGTTTATGCAGAAAACACAAATTACAAGGTAGTTGGGAAATTATATTTTAATATCACTACATAGTATAAAACAAAGTCGCTGTTTTTGTCTGTTTGTTTGTCTGTATGCTTAAATCTTTAAAATTACGCAACGGATTTTGATGCGGTTTTTTGTAATAGGTAGAGTGATTCAAGAGGAAGGTTTTTATGTATAATAACATCTATTAAATAATGGAGAAATACTGTTATTTTCAGGGTTTCTAATGTGGTGTCGTAAATTCTTACATTTCTTGCCGCTTACATTGCGTACGCAGGCTTAACCTTACAGGATTTATAAAAATAATGTACTAAGTATTGTACACCTTGAAAAGGTCTACAGAAAAGTCCGCGATGTTATATGTCTATCTCTTATCGATATCCCACAAAACCATTTTTTGTCATTTACTTTTTACGGCAAATAATAGCTAATTTTCGAAGCAATTTTAAGCACTACAGCATTATTCCTTATTTAATTAAATACCTTAAATAGATTGTTGATTTAACATAGATTTATATGGCCTTTTACAGCACATAATTTCTTTGAATATTTTCGAAGATATTACAGATTTAAAAATACATTGCGTAGCGTTTGTGGCGGTACCTATCGGCCGGCAGCCGCCGACCGCAGCGCGACGCGACGCGTTCCTATAAATTTAGACATTGGAATAACATAATTTGTTAAAATTTATAGAGATTTTTGAAGGGACTGGTTCCCCGAAGCGAAGCGAGGGCGGGTTTACTAGTTAATTATATTCTAATTCCATAATGAGGGTAACCGTTTTTGTGCTCACCAGTTGGCGCCACTGCAGACGGCGGTCATGCTGTCAAAGCCCGCCCATATATAAACATTGACAAGTGACACTTGTCTGAATACTATTCAGTGAATAGACAAGAGAGAAGTGACAGGCAGACCACCCTCTACACTAGCGGCCTCTAGCGGCGAATCCACACGCGGTTACCCTCATTGAGGTAGCAAACAAGCTTAAGCACTCCTCCTCGGCTGCCGCCTATGGTACAGTGCGCCCAACTTATCTCTGGTCTTATTATGACAAAAATTGGAACTAACGAAAAGTCATTCATAAGTACGTTGTGGTCATTCATCTGTCAGTTACTAGTGTGCAATGATTGGTCAAATGAATGTCAAATGCGTCCGACAGCGCCTCTTTCGTTTCAATCTTAAGTTGGGTTTACTATAACTATGACTGACACAAGAACAGTTAGTGATTGTCATTCCTGTTGCTGTTATTGACTAAGTAGCTGTGCTCGCAATTAAGTTTGCGCATGCGAGTTTTTAACGCGTAAATCCCTATACCACGGGAATTCCGCGGTAAAAGTTAGTCTATTATGATGCTTTACAACCTACTCTATCTTCAGCCGTTTAGGAGATTAGTTCAGACAAACAGGAAAAAATAAAATAAAATCGTTTAAATCGTGTAAATAACTTTATGCACTTAAAAATATCGTTATTTTGAAGTCACAGACACACATCAGTTTTATCTACTACTTATAGATAATCCAGTTAGTAAGTAGTTGTTAGTAAGTCCTATAGGACAACCCTAGATTGCCTATTATGGGCATATTTAACCTCTGAAATAAATAGAATAAAATTATATTCTACTGACGAGCATCAATAAACTATTTTTTACAAAATATAAGGTAGGTACATTTAGCCAACCAGTTATAACATACATTGTACAATAAATGATTTTAGTTATTAGTAGGCTTACTAAGAGTTTCGTTCTAATTCGGTCGCGGATATGTTACAAGCTCATACACGAGTATTATATACAATGTGTTTTTTTTACACTTGATCAAACGAAGTGTGCGGATACTAGACAAAAAATTACCGACAAAAACATTTTTTTTTTATTTTTTTTATACACTTTCTCGAAAATAAGAGCAATTTAATTTTTTTTATTAAAAATCTTTCTTTTTGAATTTCTTTGTCTGGGAACGGTGTATTTTCGTCAAAGTAGTCTCTTTTGAAAGCTAAAAAGTGTACCTACCTAAAAAAATAAAGTGAATAACAATATCGAACATAAGCTTCGAGAAAAAAAATAAACTATTTGAAATAATAGAAATAAAACTTGATTTTTATTGATTTTTGACCTCTAACTTTAAAATGAGGTCGTTAACATAGTCGTTTTTGCACATTTTATTAAAGTTCATGATCTAAGGAACAAATTCTCTAAAGTAACTATTGCTCTATCTATTTTCGTTGTTATGATATTCACCGGCAAACTAGGGTCTCTTTGATCTCCAAATAAATTGAATAAATTAATTAAATTAAAAAAATTAATTAACAATAGAAGTCATTCAAATAGTTGTTTTATTTCATAATTTCTAAGTCTAATCGGCATACATATGCACATGAATAAAAGGATTAAACTTAAATAATAAATGCCATGATAATGGAGATCAAAGAGACCCTAGTTTGACGGTGAATATCATAACAACGAAAATAGATAGAGCAATAGTTACTTTAGAGAATTTGTTCCTTAGATCATGAACTTTAATAAAATGTGCAAAAACGACTATGTTAACGACCTCATTTTAAAGTTAGAGGTCAAAAATCAATAAAAATCAAGTTTTATTTCTATTATTTCAAATAGTTTATTTTTTTTCTCGAAGCTTATGTTCGATATTGTTATTCACTTTATTTTCTTAGGTAGGTACACTTTTTAGCTTTCAAAAGAGACTACTTTGACGAAAATACACCGTTCCCAGACAAAGAAATTCAAAAAGAAAGATTTTTAATAAAAAAAAATTAAATTGCTCTTATTTTCGAGAAAGTGTATAAAAAAAAATAAAAAAAAATGTTTTTGTCGGTAATTTTTTGTCTAGTATCCGCACACTTCGTTTGATCAAGTGTAAAAAAAACACATTGTATAAACTGTATGTTTTTACATTTGACAGAGCAGATTAGTACGGGGACTGTGCTTTTGCAGCGCACACAAAGCGAGTAGCAGCTCGCCCGGCTGACTGCTCTCGCCTAACTGCACTCTTTACAGCTAAAAGTAATGCAGCATTAGACGCTTAAAGCATACAGGATAAAGAATGGGAGACGCGTTTTTGTTACGTGAGTAAGAGATTACTCGAGGGAAACGCTCAGTGCTATTTAATTTTCAAGTAGATTATAATGTGACAAATATACAATACAATAGCTCTTAAAATACACCAATTAAAGCCGTAGCAATATCTATAAGAATATCACTAATAGGTACTTATATCTAATGCAAGAACAAAATTATACCATAGACAAACATATTCAGTCTTATGAAGTTTTATACAGAATTGTGAAGAAAAACCCTGCCTTTCTACATGCAAATACCTAAGATTGAAAGAACACTTATGAGTTATTATTGTGACTAGCTGACTCGGCAGACATCATCTTGCAATATAAATTATTAAGTAGACGCCCTCGCTTCGCTTTGGAAATCTTCATGCTCCGCTCCTTCTGTGTGATGCCCTCCCTCATTCAATGGACTGTTCAACACAAAAATATTTTTTTCAATTCGAATCAGTACTTAGTTCCTGAGATGAGCGCGATCAAACAAACAAAAAAACTCTTATATATATATTTTTAAATAGATTATGACTAATCAGTTAGTTTCAGTTTTCCTGCAATGCTCCACGTTTTATTTTTCAGTAATAAACAAACTAAATAACGTAACATTCTTAATAACACCCTCTGCTAACTGGACTGCTCCATCCCAATTTGAATCGTATTCTGTGCCGGTCACAGTTGTATGGGAAAGCAGCGGAAGGGTGGCGCTAAATGCCCGTTTGCTACAATAAATCCATTGATTAAAGGTCTCCATAAGTACTACACGTACTTAAGCGGATGGAGGCAATTAGGTTTCCTTACGATTTTTTAAATGTTTCACTTCAAAAATCATAATACCGTCAATATATCGATTCAGCGTACACCTCAAAACTGAAAAAATATATGTATGCCGGAAATACAACATACCTACATACAATGGTTATATTTCTGGCTTATCATGGCTCTTTTTTATCATCGCGTATTCATGCGGCTTTTAACAGGAAGTGACTGAAAATGCTCGGTATAAAACACGCAAGCTATTCAAAAATTAAAAGCTATCGTACTAGCTCGGATATCTCATCCGCACGCCCGCCCCGGGCCCCCGAATTATGTACAACAATGATTATGTAATCACGTGCACGGGATTTTCACTGCTTATTAGTCATTTGAATACATAATTCTAACTTTTAAATTGTTAATTTGTAATCATCATGTTCATCATGTGAAAATGTTTTCTTGCGAAAGGGAGTGAATGGACACTAAATAAAAAAATAATAATTGTAAATTGTGAAAGACCGCTATATTACAGAGTATGGTATTAACATATATAATATTGTAACTGTCGTTTTCTGACAGTGAACTTGACTGCCAGTAGGCATCTTCTTTCTTTTTTTCTTTCTTTCTTTCTTGGTAACGTATCGGTAAGGCTTTTTAAGGAGACTGATATCCATACAAGACGGCGACCATTGACCGTCAAATAGGTCGCCTTTTCATTTGTAGGTTATTTATGTAAAAATACAAGGCTTATTGCCAGTATAACTGCATCTGTATTTACAAAGAAATGCAACGATGTCATCTGAGAAGGGGGCGACGTGTGGACGTCGTCTGAGTAGGGGACTGAAAAATGATCAGATTCCTTGCACAAAAATACTTTCCCCAAAATAACTACTCGAACTACCTACGAAAACTACTTGAAGAAGAATAGGTACTTTCAGAAATTCAAAATATTCGAATCTTTTCACGCTATTGACATAGCAGAAGTACAGATCACGTGCCAAGCGGCAATGGAGCCAAGAAGTCTCCGAATGTTTCAGCAAACAATAATTTCATATCAGGGTGAATTTCTCTGGCGTGTTTTTTACGCGGCGCAAGTGAAAATGGTAGTGAAAGATGCTTTATTATCATACATATACAGGCAATTGTACTCTATACTTTATGAGAACAATAAAGCACACGAAAATACTTTATTTCGCATGATTTGATTTCTTTGTAATAAAAAATGAATCACTTATTAATTTTAATTGAAATATAGATTGTATAGATGCTGTGCAATTGTTTAGTCGAGATCCTAATTTGATACAAACTGTAAAAAGCAATAAAAATATGTTTTTAAATATAATAATAAAGAAAAATAAATTGTACTTTACTTTTGATACTATGTACTTTTTTTTCTCACCAATGTATGTACTTTATTTGCAAAAAAAACGGTGGCAACCCTACACCTAATACATCTCTCTATGTCTCTCACACTCTCTCTCTCTCACTCACACTCGTGACATCTATCAATAAATACCAGAACTTTTAACTGAGTTAACTAACTTTTACTTTATAACGGCTAAACCGATTTGGCTAATTTTAGTCTTGAAATATTCGTGGAAGTTCAGGGAAGGTCGCAGCGATGAGAAAATATGAAAAATTGCGAGGAAAATACTAAAAATGAAAATTTTAATTTCCCATACAAATCTTACCTGTCAAACATTTGATTTTCGCCCCGTCAGTTCGGTGTTTTAAGAATAATTACATGTAGATCTGGATTAAATAAGGCGTTGGAATCGACAACATGTATTCATAATAGTCGAATTATCGCGTATTTAGATTTAAAACATACAAAATAACATGACATAAAAATATAATGACACTATATTAATGACTTGAGGGTGATAGAGACAGTGCCATACAGGCAAGGCAAACTGTAAGGCACTGTCTCTGTCACCCACACGTCATTCACGCGCCAAAAGATCGTTGTAGGACTTAAATGTCAAATGTCAATTTTCTTTTTAAAAAGAATTATTTTGTCAACTGAAATAGTTCTTATGCTTTTGTTCAGAGTATTTAAATCTTCTTTGCACAAATTAATGCATTATCCGTTTCTAATAAAGATTAAAATGTCTTGCACCTATAATGTGTCGTTATGATGTACGTATTCTTAACAATTAGGCTTACGTCATTATTATGCGTCTCTTTCAGTGATATTGCCTATGAACTTTGATGTAACTTTTGATAACTAGGCAACTAAATGAAAACTTGTACACCACTTTCTTGGCCCACTGTAAAACAGTGAATATCTGTACTCGTATAATTTGTGTACAAAGTGTTTTAAATATGAATAAACAAAGTGCATTTATTAATGAAGAAAGTCACGAAAAAATTGTGAAAGAAAACGAGTTATTACTCTATATACATTCATTTTATTATTATTATCACAAATGCAGTATTATTTTTTGTTTTGTTAATTTATATATAATGCAGTCTCCGAGTGCCACACGTCTTTTTTTTATTATTTTTAGATCACGCTGTATAATATTTCGGTGGATTTTCATTTCAGTGAATATCGTTTTCATTTCGGTGAACGGCGGTTTCATTTCGGTGATCGGCATCGAAAATTTAAACTCTTGTCATTCATTTGTTTTTCAAATTATTTTGTTTTCATTACTCTTCTTTATTATATAAGTTCACGATGAACAATAATGTGCAAAATAAATTCACAAAAACTCATAAATAAAAATATTCACCGAAATGAAAAAAAATATCGGCTTGTTGAAATTCACCCATCAGCATAGCAAAATATCGGTGTACGATTGTTCGAACACAAAAGACATCGCAAACACGACTCTTACATAAAAATGAAACAAGAAAGTTCTGTTTTTATACTTCTCAGTAACAACATTTTTATACTTATTATGGACAGCACTTGACAGTGCGTTCTATTCGATATGAAAGAAATTTTGTTAAGTTTAATAATAAAACGTTAAAATAAATAGTCGATAATGTGACAGATGAATTCAGTATACTTTGATCTCGGGTGGTCAGTGTGGTGGGTGTGGGTATTAGTTAAGTTAAGACTACGAGGAAACAGCCGTGTAATCTATGTTGTCCATTTCCGCCATAATTAAAGAAATCCTAGAGTGGGGATATTAACAATTTATAATCATAAGGTTTAAATAGACAATAAGTATATCATAGGCATCGATCAATGATCGATGATCACAGTCTTAAACCAAGAATTTCCACCAAGAGTCATCAGTTTTAGTATTTCCGTGACAAAAGCGAACTTTTATGAACACACACCTGCAGCGTGGAAGATATTATCATCACATCTGTAATTTTTACCATGTAATAAATAGCAGTGACAGATGAAGGCTAAAAACATTGGACTCCCGAACTGGGGTCTCGATTCCCCGAATTGAAACTTGTGCACGTACACCTCATTAAGCTAATTAAAAAATGTATCACTTGCTTCAGTCCAGGGACCTGCACACCGGAGAATTTCCCATAAAGTTCTCAAAAGTGCGTGAAGTCCGCCCATCTAAGCCATGGTGAACTGTACCCATCACTTTGTCAGAAATACCTAGCGTTCTGTTACGGGTTTTGATAATGATGAAATGGCGTTTCATGCGTTTCAAAACTGAAAATGCTCGATTTGTTTTGATTGGACCTGATCCAAACATTAGTAAATTGTCTCAAGAGGATTTAGACAACATCTAATGACTAATCTATGTGTTACGTTACGTACAAATTTCCTTTTAAAAACCGCTTCATTTTTGTGAATTAGGGTAGACTGAGTACGGTTGAAACGATTTGGCTTTAATTGTTCGTAATTTTGTTGTTTATAAAAAGAACGATGATGATGACATATTAAATTGAAGAGTGGATCTTTACATACAAAAGGGCTATACTATTTAGTTCTGGTGGGTGCTATTTTTAGAGATATTTAGATATGAAAATAAATTCCGATTTGTTTCTACCGTCCCCATGCCAGGGGCGGTTGAAACAGTGACTAGGGTCAGTTGAAACGCACGCGAAATATACAAAAAATATATAGCAACATGCTTTATTTAGCATTAGTTACAATTGTATTATAATAATCATGGCATCGTATGACAATATTAATCGGTCTTCAATGTTTTAATCAAATCAAATCAAATCCATTTATTGTGGAATACAGGTTATATGTATAGGTATTACAAACATTTAAATCCAGTTCCTCTATATTCCCGCCACGTATGGGCATACAATATGTCAGTCAATTACATCTCACATTTATTAAATTAAATACATTCGTCAAATTTATAATAATAAAATTAATGTTAATTAAAAATTCCTTAACCCTAATAAAATAAAATAAATAGTGTCATATTAAATTAAATTGTATGAAATTTCAAGTCCTCTGAATTATTTTATTCTATTTTATCTGTCAAAAAGTCATTAATGTGGTAGTAGCATTTGTCGATTAAAAAATGCTTATACTAGCGGCACGCTATGATGGCCGGTTTGACACATTACAACAGTGATGTGGAATGTCAATTTATTCTCGAACAAAAAACAATTAAGTTTTGTTTTTGTACCTGATTAAATAGGTTTAATAAAACAAAAATGTAAATGTTTATTTAATTTATTTGAACGAACTGAATATTTGAATGAAAATGAATATACATACTTTATATGCACACAAGAAACATATGAATACAAAAGATACCAAAAAAGGTGCCACAAAAGGCCATAATTAATCAGATTCGTCCATACTACTATTTTCACTGTCGTCACTGCTATCATCACCTACATTAATAATTATATGTTCGTTTTCTATAATATTATCTATTTTCACATCTCTTTCATAATCTTCCCTTATTAATTTAACAGTTCTATTCACAACCTTTTCCCAGTCTCCTTTAGTCACATGTTCACAAGCTTCTTCTAATAATTTTAGCATTTTTTTTGTGGTAAATGGGGGTTCTGTATTGTGTCTTGCAGCATATCCCTTAATTTGAGCCCACACCAACTCAATCGCATTATACTCACAATGGTAAGGCGGTAACCGTATAACTCTGTGCCCATGTTCTAATGCTATTTCGTCAATGACGTCCTAAACCTAAAACTACATTCGATAAAATTTATGAATCTCTGCACATCACTATCGTCAATAAAGTAATACAATTATTTCCTTCAAAGTCGTTATCAATTAATACGGAACTTCATGAGCGGACAAACGTCAAACCGGCCATCATAGCGTGCCGCTAGTTTAAGCCTAATCTTCTATACTTATAATAAATCTGTAGAGAGGTCAATTCTGTACATTAAATATATTTCCAAAATAACTATCATGGGGTGATTAGGGATCGATACTGATGCCAAAAATGCAATCAGTAAAATTTTTGTCTGTCTGTCTGTCTGTCTGTCTGTCTGTCTGATGTATAACCGTTATAGAAACAAAAACTACTCGACGGATTTTAACGAAACTTGGTACAATTATTTTTCATACTGCCGCACTGGTTATAGTATACTTTTCATCACGCTACAATCAATAGGAGCAGAGCAGTGAAGGGAAATGTTGGGGAAACGGGAGAAGTTACTCCATTTTTTAAGCTTCCGTCGCGTGTGCAACCTTAATGGTTAAAGCTACACAGAAATCATGTATGACGGAAATGTTCTCCTTAAAATTATATAAAAAATAAGTATTCCACGACAGCATATGTCTATCTTTTATGGTTGACTCACAATAACACGTGTAACTCCCGATAGCTTAGCAGTTCGAAGCTTTCTGATTAAGTATACCTATATTTTATCTACTCTTACGTTTATGACACTTAAGTGGGTGAAATAAAGGGGTGAAGTTTAAACGAAATTCACGCGGGCGAAGCCGCTGGCAAAAGCTAGTTTTAAATAATCCTAAATCATCGGTGGTGCGGATGAACTTTGGCAGGTATTGTAGGTACTTTACCAACCACACTTTGTTTACAAAGATGGGTTTTACATGTTATAATTTTTAATTTATCTTTTCTTCGAGCTCCTGAACTAAATTCAAATAATTCCGTATTATTTTTTACAAATATACCACATTCTAATATGTACAGGCTTGGTAGAGTCAGTATTTTAAGTTCCCTAAACATTGTTCTACAGGAGTCTCTTTGTTTTAGATTGCATATAGAGCGCAAACACTTCTTTTGAGCTTTGAAGGCCCGTTCTTTACCGTTAGAGTTTCCCCAGAATATTACACCGTATCTAAGGACTGATGAAACGCATCCGTGGTACGCAGTGAGTAAAGCCTTCTGGTTTACAGTTTTTCTTAAAACTCGGAGAGCATAGGATAACGTACTTAATTTTTTACATACATGATCTATGTGTGACTTCCATTTCATGTTATAGTCTATGTAAAGTCCCAAAAATGTTGTTGTATCTGTTTCCTCTATTTTTTGTCCTAAGTAGTTAATATTAAGTCCTGCCGTGGTACATTTTTGCTGTCTAAAAGTCATGATCTTCGTTTTGTCAATATTTATTTTTAAGTTATTATGGTTGAGCCATTGAATTATGTCTTTTATCGAATTATTAATGTCACACTCTAACTGACTAAAATTAATGTTATTATAAAGTACAGTGCTGTCATCTGCAAACAATATCATGTGATTTTGGCTTACTGTTGGTAAATCGTTAATATAAATAATAAATAATAATGGACCTAAAACACTTCCTTGTGGAACACCGAATTTAATTTTTCTCAAGTCAGACTCATAGGTTACTCTACATTTAGTTTTATTGCATATTTTATTTATTTGTGTTAATTGTTCTCTGTCTGTCAAATAAGATTTTATGAGATTATAGGCATTTCCTCTTATTCCATAGCTATATATTTTGTGCAACAATATGTTGTGATCCACGTGATCGAAAGCTTTGGAGAGGTCCATATAGAGCGCAACAGTAGGTATTCTCTTGTCCATGTTCAACATTACTCTTTCTAACAAGCTATAGATTGCTAAATTGATTGATTTATGTTTCCTAAATCCAAATTGCTTTGGTGTTAATATTTGTTTCGCTTCTAAAAAGGAATATAAACCATTAAAAATTACTTTTTCAAAGATTTTAGAGAACACTGGAAGCAATGCAATTGGCCTATAATTGTTAACGTCGTTGGTATCGTCTTTTTTATGTAATGGCTTTATAACAGCTCTCTTTAATTTGCTCGGAAAGGTACCACATTGACAGCAAAGATTAATTAAATGTGATATGACTGGCGAAATTAAATGAGACGTGTCTTTTACTATTTTTGTTACAATGCCATCGTATCCCGGGCTATCAGTATTTTTAAGAGATTTAATAATTATTTCAATGTCATGAGGTATAGTTGGGAAAATATAGATAGAGTCAATGTTATTAAATGTCAGGTAGTTGTCGGATTTTATTCTATTATTACGGTCATTCATTACTAAGTCAATAAAATAATCATTAAATATATTTACAATTTTTTTCGGTTCATTAACTATTTTCCCACTAACTTTCAATATAGGAACGTCTACTTGTGGAAATCTTTGTTTTGTATTATTTATGATAGACCACGTAGCTTTAGATTTGTTTGCAGATTTGTCAATGTGATTATTATTTTGTACTTTTTGTGTCAATTTAATAGTCATACAGTGTACGTAACCAGGCTTTGACGAATAATTTGTTGATAGTGCATAGTTTTATCTCCAACTTTTACCTTCGTATATGCATATTTGTCTCAATAAACTCAATCTGCCCTATGAAAGTCTTTACTATGCGAATTCGGCATCGAGAAAACAAAACAAAATTATATGTTTTTTTTCACCTGTACCCACATATATTGTTTCAACCGTCCCCAACTCGAATTTTGGTAAAAGAAAGTTTATTTAAAACTTATTAAAACTAGTCATCATTCCGTATTCTAAAAACTTCACCTAAATCATAAATGAACACTCAATATTTATACTTGAATAGATTAACATAATAATAGCTTGAAACTCAAAAGAAAAATACTTACTTTTGGGTGCTAAAATACAATAGGCCTATTTATAAAAATATACAGCACCCGGTGACCAATGTAACACTTTGATTTAGGTTTGGACTTGTCACCTGCTTCTTTTTCCCCTTGAACCCTTACCTGTCGGCTCAACCATTCACGAGATATTCGACTTGTTTCAACCGTCCTGTGTTTTAACCGTACCCAGTCTACCCTACATAACAAATTACGGAACGCAATTTCGAAATGAAGCAAACTACTCAAACACGACGCACTTGCATACGTTTTTAAAAAATTTGCGGTCTCATGCCCAGGGTTGCCAGATGCCCAGAAAATCCGGGATTGTACCGGAATTTTTCAGTTATTTGTATTTGAACGTGTGGTGATTTCATTTTTAATAAGTGAATGAACGAGTGGTAAAAGTGAAATTAAGAATAAGATAAAATCTGTTATTATCGTGCTTATTACACTGACTCAATTACCCTACTGGAATTATCCCGTAACTTATAAACGGCCCCACTAACCCTAGTAGCATTGTCCCGGAAATAATAAAGGGCCCTACTTACCCCAATACAAGTGTCCCGTAATTTATAAACACATATCTGGCAACCCTGCATTCCCCAGTTTCGATTTAAAGATCAATGAAAAAAATCCATTTCAAGCAGCCGTAATATTGCATCACGTTGAAATATATACCGATTGTGCAACTCTCTCTTTTCTTTTCTTTTATGTAAAGCAAATACTTCACGAAGATCTGAGGCATTCTGAAAATATTTAGAAGGTCGTCAAAACAATGGGCCTTGACGAGAACCAACTTTTCAATTGTAGTATAAAGAATAGTTTTCTTTTATGCCCAGATATAATCTAAATACAAGTACTAGGTGGGTATTATTCTTACATCACTTGTTCAGAATGCAGTAAGTGCCGTCGATTTTTAAATTATTCGTTTAATTGTGGTTTTGCGTTGGTGTGAAGGTGAAAACTCGGTGAACGAATGTTAAATTAGAATTCTTTGCAGTCCTCAAATAGAAATACAGGCTCATATTTGATTAATTGTTAAAGTTCTTCTGTAAAGGTAAAAGCTAGGGTACCACAGATAGTACGATAGATGCCATAAATGAGTATATTTTTTTATTAAAAAATTCATAACCATGTTATGATTACTTCAATCCTTCTTAAATTCAAACCATGAAACGTGAAGGTTATTAGAATCAGTTTTCAAAATGGAAAGAGGCAATTACTCTTAAAAACGCTGACACGATCTTCAATAAGAGATGAGCGTTTGCTCGGCGTATTTAGGTAGATTTATCTGCACTTCTTTAGAATGTCTAGACGGGATGTCGTTTTTCACATGACAAGGGTTCAACTTACATATGATAAGAGCTTAAGGATCGCCCGCTTGCATTTACATTTTATGAACCAATCAATCATGCTTTCGATAAGAAAGGGTGTTGCGCTGAAAGACCGAGTGATTATAAAGTGGAGTGAGATTTTGGGTCTCTTTTGGTAACAGCTATTTAAGGTTGACAAAAAAGTGTAGATAACTACGATCAAATATTACTTACGAAATTTGTTTGAATATAAAAAGATGTTTCCACGCTAATTTAAAATTTTAATAGGGTCAAAACGCTTTAAAAAGCGCTTAAAAAAAGAAGGAGGTTCTCAATTGGAACTTTTATATTAGGTATGTTTTTTACGTGTGTTCGGCGATTTCTTCGTCGTTTGTGAGTTGAGTTTGATAATTCTTATTTTGTTAGAAAGTAGATATTCCTAGAGTTATAAGGCCTGATCTGATCCTGGATCTGATGATGTAATCCCAGAGAAATCGAGGGGCACTTTCCAAAACTGCAGAAGCACTGCGTTTGTTAATGTGTTCATTGAGTGTTTTAAAGCTTTACTATTTAATGAAGGCCTGGAGTTGATCTGATGATGGAGCCGACAGACCGTGGAGGGTACCTACTTCTAAACGATTTCTAGCAAATACCTTGTGTTTGCTTATATTAACGCGAACTTTACACTCTTGAGTTATCTCTACTTGTAGATGTTGAAGTTGGTTACTTATTATTTGTTAAAAGTGAATTATTTAATACTTCATAGAGTAAGCATGCTAATATGTACCTAGTATAAAATCTTGGCAGTAGGTACATATCTCTGAAACGTAAACAAATTCCAATGGTATCTAATATGAGGCAGTGATTATCATAATGAGGGAAAATTTAATCTATCCTGATTAAAAATATACGATAACCTTAGATAACAATCGTTATGCTATGTCAGAGGGCTTCAAATAACATGACAACGACATTCAAATTAGCAACTAGATCCTTATTCTAGGGCCGCTACGAAAAGTACGCTATAAGTGCAGTTACGAGAGAAATCTGTATTCTGAAATTTTCAAATAATGGGTAGAGGCTAATTATTAGGAGAATCGTCCAGAGTTACTGGACTTCAAACGATCTGTCTGTGTATACTACTTGAAATTTTCAGACACATCGCCATAGGCTAGAACTTATGGCCATTGGTAAGATTGACGAGAAATCAAGAAGCTGCATTCCAACTAGGTGGATAAACCATATTTACACTGAATGATTAAATGACTGAACGCATAATATATGTTACCAACATACACGACTCATTGCATTATGTTTACGATTCAGTGGTACAAGAAGCTGTCAGACATAAAGTCATTCCATTAAGTTCAGGACCCTAAATATGTAGGAAAACGACACAAAGAGGAGGAATGTGAGGTTATGTAAGTAAGGTATGAGGTCTAGTACCTATAATGTATTAGAGAATTTTGCAAACATAAATAATTGTGGCGATGAAAACACAAGGAAGATAGCGTGGGTGGCGGATGTACGGCGACAGTGATGAAATAGTGCATTAGAGACGTAACACGTGATACTAGATACAAAGAAAACAAGACAATTTTATGCTTAAAGCATGTCGTGGAATTGTTGCCATATTAATTTGAGGTGATTAACAAAGTAATCCACCATTGTTAAAGGTAAAGCTATGGGAAAAAACTTTATGATTGCTACTGGGCTTTGGAAAGAACATTAAAAAAAAAGCAATGCATCAGTGTTTTGTGTTACTGATATCCATGGAAAACAGTGTAGTAGTCAGGTATCCAAAATTGGTAGAAACAAAACTGTGAATCGCTCCTAAGAGCTAAATGCTATACGAGCTTTGATACTGAAAAGTATTCAAGAACATCACAATGGTCTACACTGTTGTCTAGTCATTTTTCTCTCACCTAATTTCAGAGCGCATTAGATCTGTTATCGGTCATAGAGGTGAAAGAATATTATTGCCAACGCATTAAATTAAAATAATATAGTCTGCCAGCCTTCCCCCGTTGTACGGATTCACTTGTCTGTAGTAACATGAGCTGAATTGAGGAGTCTTAAACCTGAGATGGTGGAAACCAACATAATAACTTGTGTTACTAAGACCCTGTCATTCATTATTACTTACGTGAATTTGCGCTCATAAATGAAAATTCAATAAAAAGGGTAAGAGTAAGTTAGACATAAACAAAGTAAAAATTAAAACAAAACTAAAAACAATAATAGGTAATGATTGAAATGACTAGCTGGCTACTACGCATTAATAGTCCACTATTAAGGACGGGTAACTCCTCATTATCGAGAAGGCTTAGAGTATACTCCACCACGCTGCTCCAGTGCGCATTGGTGGACATTGAGGTACCTACTAGTACATAGTATCTCAATGTTGGTGGAGGGGTTAGTGATGGCCAATCCAGCATTGGAAATTTTCATGCAACGCGAAGGCCTCCGACGTGATTGAACTACTGCTACAAATACTATTAAGTAAAATCGAAGTTATAAACCTGGTTACGCTCCTATAGGCCACGTATAATATAAATTTGCTCAAAATAGTACAAAAATTAACAACATCTAAAAAATCACATAACAACAGAATAAAAACAGAAAGTAGGGATACAAAAGATATTCAGAACGAGCCAATTAATGGAACGCTTTGTATGGTGAAAGGATGTCTGTTCCATCGATCGAGCGATCAGCAACAACTGCAGATAATAAATGATCAAATGATGACAAGAACTTCGGTGAACCCTTATTGAGATTTTAGGTGTTTAAAGAATTTATTCTCATAAAAGACTACAGTCACTTACATGAGAACTTAATATAACATAAATGTATACAATCGTTCGCAAACATAATACATAAAACATTTTAATGAATACACCCGTAAAGATAATTTAAGCATGATTCTCAATAATGTACTGACTTAATTGTCTTTTGAAATCTTTCCACTTTGTTATTTTTTTTACAACTGAGGGTATTTTGTTGTAAAGTTGTGCTCCTTCAAAAGTAATTGTTTTTTGCCGTAGTTTGTTCTTATTCGAGGTAGAACTAAATAACTCGCTCGACGCACGGATTGTTTGCGTGTTACTTGTTTAGATGTGAGGAAGGATAAGTTAGTATGGATTGCGCTATTTAGAATTTTTTTAATGAGAATACAAGTGTTGTAAATGTATAATTGTCTGATATTCATTAGTTTAGTTTCTGCATATATTTTTGATGTAGGTGTTAAAGGGTTGTAACGAAAAATAATTTTTATAATTTTGTTTTGTAATGTTTGGAGATCGGCTAGTTTAGTTTTGGCGGCTAGGTAGATTTTTAAAGCGTTTGTTGTGAATGAGGTTAAGAACTGCTGACATGCAAAAAGCTTCCTGTAAAAGAATTGCACAAATTAGATGTATTGGAAGTAGGTATACAGTGCAATTATGTACTATTTGCGTAATTATTTTGCCAGAAAGTAAATGTACAAAACTAGCGACCCGCCCCGGCTTCGCACGGGTGCAATAACAATTTAATGGATGTTATTATACATATAAACCTTCCTCTTGAATCACTCTATCTATTAAAAAAACCGCATCAAAATCCGTTGCGTAGTTTTAAAGATTTAAGGACACAAAGGGACAGAGAAAGCGACTTTGTTTTATACTATGTAGTGATATACAGTGTTAATTTTACAATTGATAAAACAAAAATTACGGATACTAGATAAAAAATGAGAAGATTTTTTTATGTCAGCTATTTTGAAAATAGAGGCACCTTAATATTTTTTTTTTTGGAAAATTCTCATCTTTCGGTTTTAATTTCTTTTCTCTTAAAGTAAACGGTGTATATTTTGATCTTATAGAGTGATCTTATTTGAAGCATTATGTTATATATTTAGCTTATATGACGACCCGGATGGCGTAATGGTTAACACGCCGGATCGCTGTTCCGAGGGTCCTGGGTTCGATTCGCAGCGAGGCGGATATTTGAATGATTAGTTTGAATTTCCGCTCTCGGTCTGGGTGTGTGTCCTTGTCTTGTGTGTTGTCCATGGCACCCACGACACAGGGAATCCTAGTGTGGGGCTATGAGTGTGAAGCGTTATTAAATTAAATAAAAAGACGTGTGGCACTCGGAGACTGCCGCGGTAAAGCTATTGCATAGCATTATATGTAAATTAACAAAACAAAAAATAATACTGCATTTGTGATAATAATAATAAAACGAATGTATAATAGAGTAATAACTCATTTTCTTTCACAATTTTTTCGTGACTTTCTTCATTAATAAATGCACTTTGTTTATTCATATTTAAAACACTTTGTACACAAATTATACGAGTACAGCTGTACAGATATTCACTGTTTTCCAGTGGGCCAAGAAAGTGGTGTACCAGTTTTCATTTAGTTGCCTAGTTATCAAAAGTTACATCAAAGTTCATAGGCAATATCACTGAAAGAGACGCATAATAATGACGTAAGCCTAATTGTTAAGAATACGTACATCATAACGTCACATTATAGGTGCAAGTCATTTTAATCTTTATTAGAAACGGATAATGCATTAATTTGTGCAAAGAAGATTTAAATATTCTGAACAAAAGCATAAGAACTATTTCAGTTGACAAAATAATTCTTTTTAAAAAGAAAATTGACATTTGACATTTAAGTCCTACAACGATCTTTTGGCGCGTGAATGACGTGTGGGTGACAGAGACAGTGCCTTACAGTTTGCCTTGCCTGTATGGCACTGTCTCTATCACCCTCAAGTCATTAATATAGTGTCATTATATTTTTATGTCATGTTATTTTGTATGTTTTAAATCTAAATACGCGATAATTCGACTATTATGAATACATGTTGTCGATTCCAACGCCTTATTTAATCCAGATCTACATGTAATTATTCTTAAAACACCGAACCGACGGGGCGAAAATCAAATGTTTGACAGGTAAGATTTGTATGGGAAATTAAAATTTTCATTTTTAGTATTTTGCTCGCAATTTTTCCATATTTTCTCATCGCTGCAACCTTCCCTGAACTTCCACGAATATTTCAAGACTAAAATTAGCTAAATTGGTTTAGCCGTTATAAAGTAAAAGTTAGTTAACTCAGTTAAAAGTTCTGGTATTTATCGATGTGTGGGTGCACAGACATAGTAACTATGTCTGTGTGTGGGTGATGGGGGTGTAATAATTTTTTCATCACACCTGTTCGAAAAAGACGACTTGGTTCGGACTTACGGGGTTCCAAAGTTGCTGTTTTCTATTCAGCGGGCGGGAATGAATTTTCATACAACTTTTCCGTCCGGCTAGATCTTTTCCGTCCTATTTTGAATTTAGAACATTTTAGTATTTTGCGCTAAAGAAGTCGAACGCAAATATTGTTTGAATAAAGAATGTCTGGTACGACGCGAGGGCCCCGCCAGCTGAATAATAAAAAAAGAAATCAAATTAAGATTTCGTTTTCAAATTAAAATTAAGTTTTCGTGCATTTTTACGTATTATTTTCTATTATATATATATATTATTTTCTCATAGTGGGTGATGAAAAGTAGAGTGTATCACTCGGGTGCAAGTATATTTTTGGCTCGGGCGACGTACTTTGAATCCCTCGCTACGTTCGGGATTCTACTAAAGAATCCCTCGCTACGCTCGGGATTCTACTCTAGAATCCCTCACTTCCTTGTCATACAATCTACTATTTCGTTACGAAATTTTTGCATTCGGTCCCCGCGCCCAAGGCCCGCGATAAAAGCTATGCAATAGCTTAAAAATTTAGCTTATATGAAAGCTTAAAAGTGTAACTTGCCAAAAAAATAAAAAACACCTACGATTTGAAACACGAAATTAGTTAAAAAAATTAAGTAGATATTCTTTTGTCATAAAATTAAGTATATTTTAAATTTTTGATCTGCAACTTCAAAACTAGCACATACGTTTTTTAGCATGTTTTATTAAACTACATGATTAACTCTACAAGTTCTCCAAAATAACATGGGTTCTATTTTCGAAATAGCTGATATTTAAAAAATCTTTCCATTTTTTATCAATGAAAGGAGAACTGCCATGGCCCATAGAAAATTTACCTAGGCCCGACAGTAATGAAAAGTACCTCAGTTTTTTTGTTATATTACATATAACAAAAATATAGTAACAATATTTTAAATAACAGTGGCTAACAACTATTTATAGCTATGTGACTTTACTCAGGCGAAATATTTGAAAACCATTTATTTTTCACTTAATAGCAATTGTATCCATTTAAAATGACTCAAACTTAATAAAAATAGGAAATATAGACCTTTATCTCCATTAGAGCAATTAATATTATATTCCACTATCAAGGTCCCAGATTTTAATGGTACCTTTATTCTTTACCTTCGAAGATTAGATAAACCTTAACTCGATTGATATAACTTACTTGAAGTTTAAAAATATACGTATAATTATAAAATAAAAGCAAACTAAAAACTCACGACGCGTTTTAGCTCCGCGACGTGCGCCGTAGCGCAATGTCGTTTCCGCGGCGGCTCGGAAAAATTCCGCATCTTGAGTTCTTACCGTAATAGTTACGTACCTATTATTATTTACTAGAATTTAGGTCATCTGGATAATCAAATCATTATTTTATTTTACAACTTTTTTGTGCAAATAAATATCAAACATTTCTTTTTAGTATGAAAAAAGTAAAAAGCTTAAAGTGAAATATTTTGTTGTTAGCCACTTATTTCGAATATAACAATAATAGATATTTGTTATACTCAACATAACAAAAAAACTGGGATATGTTTCTTTCATGTCGGGTCTGGGTCAAAAATGGCAGTTCTCCTTTTGTGTACCTAGTATCCGTACATTTTTTGATCAAATGTAAATTTAACACACATTGTGTGTAACTGAAAAAATAGAAGAAAATTTTCAATAAATGATGTTGACTGTCAATAATCTGTTTCATTGTTCATATTATTTCACGTAATTTTCAGATATTTAAAAAGCTCTTTAAAATAAAAAAAAGTTAAAAATTATAGCCAATAAGGACAACTTCTCGATTATAACTGTTAATAAATTAATATGTATTAAGATGGAATATACGTAAATAAGTGATGGTGATACCGGTGATTGTGAGGACGGTGCTTGTATGAGATAATGGGTTTGGACGTGATACCTAGTCGTAATAGTGGGGGCTGTCATAACAGTGACGATAGTGGTGATGACTGCTGATGGCAGTAAGCAACAGATGTTCATCATCATAAAAAATGCGTTATTTAACACTTTCAGTAGTCACAATGCGGAGGGAAAAATATCCTAGCGATAAAACACGGTCATGCATTGTCACCAATATCACAGGCACACGAGGTTTGTTTAATCTAAATATCAGCATCTCTTTGTTCAGAAACTCGTTACCGCATTGAAGCAGACGCAGCTCTTGAAAAACCTGGGGCCATTACAATCAACCTTTCATGAATTCAGAGCAATTACAATTCTCAGCTGAAACCGTCGCGAACAAAACTACAGTAATGTGAGGTTTTATTTTAAAAATGCTGTCTCGCAATGGCGTAGTTTGGCACGGGTCGCGTGTAGTTGGTAGTGGATCTTGAATATTCACAGTGAGTTGTTTTTGCGAGCCAAGAGGACAATGACCGATTTCATTCGTTTGTGAAAAATGTGCAGTGATTTTATGTGAAATGGAAGCCATATTTTCTCATTTAATATCTACAATTACATTTAAATGCGGCATGCCCACATCCTTTCATAAAAGATAGTCACGCCTGACCTCATTTCTCTCATGAAGATGGCGAACTATTTCTATTGGCGTTTTCTCTAGACAGTCGGTTAATTCTTATTCGTCAGTATAGAAGGACATTATCCGATAGATGATCGCTGTCGGGTCAAGTCAGAAACCCTACAGAAGCTACAACGTCTTGAAGTATCTTTGCAAAATTATTTTTTCTTCGTTACTTATACGCAGACAATAAAAAATGTTATATAATGTCTAAATATTATGACTGAAGTATGAGGTAGTCGTCATGAAGTGCCCACAATTTTGCTACCGGTATTATTATGATCTACAAGTTTGTTGGTATCCAATGTAAAAACAGTCAAATTTATTTGAAGGTAAAGATGGACATAACATGATGACATTGTAGGAATGTCTTGACAAATTACAAATTAGAGTTTTTATTTAAATCTTCCTATTATGCAAAACACCGCTCAAAATGCCCTCTGCAAATTTTGTCGTGGTGAGGCATTTGAAATAAATAGATAAGAATAATAAAATTTCATAAAATATGCTCGATTTATGATTAACAATTCTTGCTGATGCGATACAATAAAAAAAATTAAGAGTCTAATTTCGGTATTTGTTATTAAATAACGGACTTCAATTTAGGTTCAAAATTAGTACATACAGTTTAAATAATATTTAACTTTCAGAGTTCTTATTAAAAAAGACGACAAGACTTTTTTGAGTTTACATACTTTTTGTAATCTCTCGCATAGTCAGTGTAATAATATTAAATGGTAATTATGAATAATAACTTCAATGATTATCATAAATATAAAGCGGTAAAAAGTTTAGATTGAGCCCACAAGAAAAAATACACCGATGATGATTAATTATTATGAAATAAAAATTACAAATTATGGATTCTACCAGTTTAAAAATATCTTTGAGTTGAAGAAACCTAAGAATGGCGTAAATCATCTCGTTAATCATGACACAGTTCTCATAAGAGGAACGACTCACGAACATGTCTCAACACATCATTATTAGTGTAACTAACAACGACCTTCATAACTTTGGCTCCTGACAGGCCAAGTTCATCAAAAATGTAGGGTTCGTCCAAAACAATAGGTAGGTAACGTGATCAATATTCCGTTGCCACGACCTGAGGATCAACTAGATAACAATGTTGACAGGCGCCAATCCTAGTCAATATCGCCAACCGCCATGCTATATCGAAGCCTATTTTCATCCAACACACGGACCAATCTAGCGTGTTCGGCACGGTTATCACGTCGCGTACTTCAACAAAGAGCAATTTTAAGGAGCTCCAGATAACGAACCGATCGATAAAGGCGAACTCAAATGAGATTTTCCTTGAACAATCTCATGGTTTTCACGTCGCATCGTAGCGGACCGCCGTACTCATATATTAATTAGTTATACATGTAGCGTTGCGGGAGGGCGTGTATAATCGTACTCACGGTAGTAGCAGGTCCTCGGACGTGTTACATGGGCTCCGCGGTTCACTGCACCGTCGGCTCGTCAGCCGCGACAACAGATGCACCGTCCTTCCACTCTGTCCTGGACTTGCGTAACATTTATATAACGAGACACATACCGTCCATGAACAGAACCGTTCGGTCAGAGGCGGGCTCGCGCACGGCTCCCGACACCGCTCCGTCCTGCCATTTTGGATTCGATCAGACGACACGGCGGGATGGCGCGGAGTTCGACGACTTCGCTTCCTTCCGACGAGGATACGAGTTTCGGGCGTGATTCTCTTTTAAATTCAGGATGTCACGGAACTACGTTCGGAGGGAAAATAAAAAAATGTGATTCGGTCGGGCGGAGCGGTCGGCCGGCTGCGAGTGGCACATGCCGCTCGATAGTCGGGCGCGTGCGCGAGACCCGACCGCGTGACGTCACGCGCCCTCGCGCCGCCGCCGTTCCTCCGCGACCTCCTCAATGAGCCGTCGCCGTCGCCCTACCACTCCACGCACACACCATTATTATTTAACTGACACCGCCACTTGGACATCAATCTAATTATTCTGACTACAGTCGCCAGATTCGTCAGCAGATGTTGCCACGAAACGTTTCGGTGGATTGCATGCGGAAACTTTTGAGCTGGCCGCACTCATAGTTCCGTTTTTCAATTTTCATAATAGCCGTGTTTTGTTCGCTTTTGGGGCTAAAATTTTTTTGGCTCCAATTCAACGAACGGTAGGTTTATGAGAAAATAAAAAAAAGACAATAACCATTTCATCTTCTTTTTCCGTTTCCATTATCACTAGCTATATGTATCTACAACTGAACACCATAAAAGTAGTCAAAAATTTCCGTTAGGCACTCGAGCCGGCTATGATCGCACTAACTGTACACCCGCAACGATTGCACCCCAAGTACTAGTGCACGCAGGCTCAAACTGTTGCCAAATTGAGACTATTTGGGGCGCCATACTATTACTATTTACTTACTTACGGCTCAGATATTGAGAGGGGTGTAGTAAAATGGGATGGTTTTGAAAATTTGTGCCTATCAACAAAGGATTTCTAGGCATCCGACCAATCTTACAGCAAAGGTAAGATACCTACAAATGATTGTTAATTTTGTAGTGGAGCATTTGGGGCCATGAACAATGTGTGATGAAACTCTCTGACTAATCTAGGCTTCAGACCATTAGCAGCTCACATCAACGATATACCTCTCATAATAATAGAAACTCTTTGAGAGCTAATGGCGCTATGTTGTTCCAGTGGGGACGGTTTAGACCCAGCAATGCATGACGTTGATTTGCATCGTCTTTTCTCCTAAATTCAATCAAATAGTGTATCATCACAACCCATAACTGCCCCACTGCTGGGCACGGGTCTCTTCTCAGACTGAGAAGGTTAAGGCCATAGTAAACCACGCTGGCCAAGTGCGGATTGGGAGACTACACACACCTTTGAGTTTTGCGAATTTCACCGTAATAGCGAGTGTCATTTAAATACTTAAATTGGCCATAACTCCGAAAAGTCAGAGGTGCGCCAAGGGATTCGAACCCGAGCCGCCTGAGTTGGAGGCCGAAATCATAATCACTAAGTTATCACTGCTAATAGCAATAGCAATTTACTGCAATATCTATTACTACAATAGTGTATATTTATATTATTATATTAAACTACACTTCTCGTTCACTTCACCATTCGCGACCTGTGACTTAGCATCTGAGGGTTTATTTATAGTGTTCTACCAATCGTCTTCTGATTCCTATTATACATCCAACTGATATGTTTTCATTATTTTTTGTGCTCATCTGGAGTAGCTACTCTAATAGAACACCTATACTGCACCTTCGAGATGCTGGCTTTATTCTTCATAATAAAGGCCAGCTATTGCTCGTCTACCTGTACATTCCATACAATAAACAAGCTGAGACTAAGACCAATCTAAATCTGGCCTGAGAAAGTATCTCCGTTGCCCATGGACATGAATGATTATCAAAAAGCTTTGTGCCGAAATGCTTTGTCGGTCAAGAACGAAATGAGTAAAATACAATCTATCACGTTCTGAATCATCTATCCGAAATAGCTGCTAGTCAGCGGCTAGTCAGGTTAGCTTAAATACAATTTAGGTACATTTGGTGGATAACACAAGCAAAAAGGAAAATCAAGAGAGTTAATCATGAATTTTATAACATTAATACCAAAAATTGATACGTAACGCGGTACCACCAACCTTTGGTCGGCTTATGACGTACCTTACGTCATCCTACCAGAAGTCTTTTGGCCACTGCTCCAAGCAGCTGAAAAGGCAGGTGATTCGAAAATACTAATAATATTTATAAATGGTAAAATTAAATGACCTTAAAAGTTGTGTAACTTACCTCGTGTCTGCCAGAACGGTCACAATTCAATTCAACAATTATTCAATTAATAAATTGCACACAACCATTGTCATCATTAAGACTATTTGCACCTAAAACATATTCAGTAACAGTGTTTACACTTTGCGGAATGTCTTTGATATCAGAACGTTTTTCATAAAACCCATCTTCAGTTTGTACGGATACTGACTTATTTTTCTGCTTTTGTGCTCTTTTACTTCCCAGTTTTCCACTACTCATTACAACCCGTTCTCTAGACGTATCTTCGGACTTTTTTGTTTTACATAACCTCGGCATTTTGCTCTTGGCTACAGAGAAACAGTTTGCAAAACAGTTGCCTTTCATACTTTATTAGATTTTACTGACGGCGAGCTCAGTGCGTAAAAAAAGATTCGAATCGTACTAATAAAAAAAACTCAATAGTTTGATTAACGCTATTGAACGCTGTATCTCTTTATGATATGGTTCGCGATAATAGTAGATTGTATGACAAGGGTGCAAAGTAATATTTTTTCGGCGAGGGCGTTTTTTGAATCCAGAGCGAAGTGAGGGATTCTAGAGTAGAATCCCGAGCGTAGCGAGGGATTCTTTAGTAGAATCCCGAACGTAGCGAGGGATTCAAGGTACGTCGCCCGAGCCAAAAATATACTTGCACCCGAGTGATACTCTACTTTTCATCACCCACTATGAGAAAATAATATATATAATATAATAGAAAATAATCACTACATAGTATAAAACAAAGTCGCTATTTTTGTCCGTCTGTTTGTTTGTCTGTTTGTCTGTATGCTTAAATCTTTAAAATTACGCAACGGATTTTGATGCGGTTTTTTGTAATAGGTAGAGTGATTCAAGAGGAAGGTTTTTATGTATAATACATGCATATATTCCCACGAGAACGGGATCCACGCGGGTGAAACCGCGGGCGGGCCGCTAGTAGAAAATAATACGTAAAAATGCACGAAAACTTAATTTTAATTTGAAAACGAAATCTTAATTTGATTTCTTTTTTTATTATTCAGCTGGCGGGGCCCTCGCGTACCAGACATTCTTTATTCAAACAATATTTGCGTTCGATTTCTTTACGCAAAATACTAAAATGTTCTAAATTCAAAATAGGACGGAAAAGATCTAGCCGGCAGGAAAAGTTGTATGAAAATTCATTCCCGTCCGCTGAATAGAAAACAGCAACTTTGGAACCCCGTAAGTCCGAACCAAGTCGTCTTTTTCGAATAGGTGTGATGAAAATAATATTAATCGATGAGTCAAGATTTGACTATGTGTTAATAAGACAGAATAAATCATATACCTAACATCTGATTTTTTTATTTATAACTTAATGTAACGCTACTGAGCTTTAGGATTAGATGTTGCCATGAGAAAATTAGTGATAAAATTCGTATGAGAAAATAGGTTTTAGGTCGACATTGAGCATGAGCGAATTGTGGTGAACTGTCACTGACATTTTTTGTCCGTAAAATAGTACAATTTATTACCCAAACTTCAATAAATCGTGAATTTCATGCAGAGAATGTCTAATTAACTATTATATAGGATTCGATATTCCGGGTAGACTGAGTGGTCCAATAACTTGACGCTTGACTACAATCGCACGAGAAGTTGCGATGTGGTCTAATGTTGAGATAAAGCACGCTAACTTACCAATAGACCAATTACTCATGATTTGAAATATGTTTGAAACCATTCATATTATAATTGAACCTCATGGACATAAAAACAAATTAATTAATTATTATTAATTACCTCGAATTAAGAAATAAATCGCAAGAATCATAAAAAAAAAAAAAAAAAAAAAAAAAAAAAACAAATTGCAGCCGTTAAGAGATTTATGCCTGATTAGGTAAATGGATAGTATTTATAGACCGTCAATAAATTACTTCCCGGTTTATCTCCTTAATATGCACAGAGTCAACAAGTGATATCGACAGAGGAGTCTTAATATGTAGATATACGAGTAGATGACATAAATCTCAAAATTCAATGTTGAATCTAGAAACTTAAACTGCAACCCAAAACTATTGTAATTACAAAATATGTAACGTCATACCATGAGCCATGGGGTCCCACGTCCCACATTATGATTACAAATAAAATTGAATTTGGTACTTAAAAGAAAATGGAAAAGAAAAGTAAAGCCTTAACTTGGATCTTAATGTACTCCGTACTTACTCGTTGTTAAATGAAAGCTTTTAAAAGATGATGATGATTTTAAAATGATGGCACGTAAAACCTTACATCAAGAATTATAGGTATACCTATGTAGGTATTTTTACTACTATCAAGCAACTTCGAGACGTAAGATTTCAATCTAAACGATATTGAAATTAACTCAAATGGGTTTGGGAATTTTAATCCGATTTCAGTAAACTAGTTATTAATCAACTAGTGAGCAAATTGATATTTGCTGGATATTAAAAATTCCTCACATATATTTAACTGCAAGAAATATGGATAGAATTTACGTACTACCTACTATTGAATTACTTTAGATTGAAGTACCGATAACCGTTCTAGAAAAAAGGTACTGGAATGGAAGGAGCATAGGACGCCCCTCCCGACCAGTGATCTGATGACCTGAAGAAGACAGCCGGCATCCGCTGGATTCAGAAGGCTCAGGACCGGTCAGAATGGCGGAAGTTAAAAGAGGCCAATGCAGTAGTGGATGACAATGCATATAGGTAGGTTGATACAAGTATTTATTTATTCATTCATTCATTTATTTACTTATTTATTTATTTATTTATTTATTGTCATAAGTTACATAAATAAACAAGGTATAATAGACCAAAAAATAATCGAAAAAAACATACAGTTCACAAAAAAAACAGCTTAAGTGTCATTTAGATGTAAACAGCTTGCTAATTATTAAAATAACAACAGTAAATTATATTGATTAAATGATGTTACTTATTATCATTAGTGGATTTTAGCATTAGGTACAAACACATTCCTATCCAATAGAGACTTATAGAGACAATGTATCATGATAATCCACAACTACCCCACTGCTGAATACGGGTCTTTTTTCCCGATGTGTGGTGCTGGCCGTAGCCACCTCCACCCTGAATAAGTGCGAAGTGATTTGCTTCACACACCTTTGAGGACATGACGAAAAACTCTCACATGCGATAATTGTATGCTCTACATACAATTTCAACAAATTCCTATCAAATAGAAACTTATCATATTACACCATCGTGGTAACCCATAACTATCCCAATGCTAACTACGGGTCTCCTTTCCCGATGTGTGGTGCTGGCCGTAGCCACCTCCACGCTGAACAAGTGCGAAGTGATTTGCTTCACACACCTTTGAGAACATTATGGGAAACTTTCACATGTGCTCTCTCACAATGTTTGTCTTCGCCTTCTATTCCTCTTTCTATATTCAGGATTCGAACCTAGCGCCCACGTTCGTCAAAATTATTAATTTTTTCTCAAACACAGTCGCGTGTGGTTGCAGCCGACCTTAATATAGCTGTACTAATATGGTCACTTACTTTACACTTGCACTTAGTACCTCTGTTATTCATATTTTGTGGAAGTTCTATTTGTCCTGTACAAAGTGAAGCTTCGATTGAATTGTTTTAAAAGTCCTATTACATAATGATACAGGTCATACAGGCCAATTTTGTAAGTTTTATAACCCACTTTCAACCTAAACTCCAACCCCTACGATAAAATGAAACATAATAGGTACTACTCCGTGTTCACGACAGATGGCGTGCTTCTAAGTAATTTCATTTGTTTCGTTGACGAAATAAGTAACTTTTTACAAAAAATAATAATCGACTTCAAAGTTCAGATAACTCAAAAACTACTCACCAGATGTCGCTCAAATATATGCCTATAGCCTTCCTCAATAAATGGACTATTCAACATAAAAAATATTTTTTCAATTCGAACCAGCAGTTCCTGAGATTACCGCGTTCAAACAAACAAACAAACTCCTCCGCTTTATATTATTGGCATAGATAATAAAATTATTATATCGCTGAATAACGAAAGCTTCTTTAGTTTGTCAAGTCACCCATAAACTAATCCATAGCATAGGCTAATATAGACCTGCTGAACAATGCTACGATTTTAAACGTACCTAACGTTTTATTAAGATACGGTAACTCACAATACGTACTTTAAGTCTTTAAGTCGATATTTGAACCCAGTTTCATAGATCGTGGACCGTGGTCACGGCCGAACTAATTCAATGAACGTATACAATTATCGTAAAGTGCTACAACTAATAAGTATTAGGTATACCTAGGTACTGAGTCAATTTCGTCATCATTAAACATTGCTGGATGTAAATAAAATACAACAATCATGAGGTTACGATTATAATTATGTAGAAAGCCCAATGTGGTAAAAGTTAAATTCAATTTTGGTATATTCTAACGAAATTGAATTTAACTTTTATCGGATATTAGGAAAGTAGGTAGATATATAAAAAGTCATACTCATTAAAATATACACGTATATTCTTCAAAAGAGTATCATAATAATAACGGTTACACAAATATTACTTAGTTCAATTTGGAATTGTTTATTTTAACAAACATTTGGCACCTAAGTTACCCTGTCGTACGTATGATGCAAATAACAAAATTTTGGGTAAATATTTCAGCAATGATGTTTTAAATATCTAGATTGAGCGTCGCCCTACAATAAAAACAAAAAAACAAGGCAACAATATCAAGCATGTGTGCGTGTAGGCGATGTTTTTCGCGTTCATTTATTGTCTATGTGTGCGTAATCTGTGCGCAATGATATAAAAGTTGTGGCCAACAGTTGGCCACAACTTTTTGACACGTTTTCGCGGATTCGATGTTCCATCAAGATATTTAATACATCTTTGTATTTCAGTATTAGGTATGTACTTACAGTAAAGTTATAAATAACACATGAAAATTTTACGACTACCAGGTCCTGTAAAAATCCTTATAATTAGGGTTACCTACCTACAATTAATTCAACTTTTTTCTCGCTTGTGTTTTATGAAGTTTTCAAATAACTTTGGTAACTAGAAAATTAAGAAAAATTTAGTACACTAACATTTCCTTTATACAAAATTTAAGTAAAAGTAATATTTGATACTCGTAAAGGAGATGTTTCAAATCCGGCCCACAATAGGTACAGTACCTCGAAAAATCGAGAAAAATCCATGGAATTCGAGAAAAATAAAGATAAACTGCTTAAATGCATACTTTTCTGGTACAAAAATTGTATTTATCATTCACTTTTATCACGTTTCAATATGGCGTCTTGCCAATTTGTCATTGATCATAGATCACGAACTGTCTACTGTCACCTCAACATGACAGAAATGTAGGTACATATGTCAAACTTCAATCAAATCAACCAACGTGACATGTGATGACAGCTTACCGCCATGATGGATTTTAGTTTTTGTGTTGCAATTTTACGTGTTCATTTTTGTGTTGTACCACGAAACTAAAGCAATTTAAAGGAATTGGATGATTGAAAACTGTTTTAATTGTGTTTCTCCATTTTTGAGTATGGTGTACAAAGTCATGGCCGGGGCTCCATACATTTTGAAACATCTCCTTTACGTTTGCGACACTTTCAATGAGTAAATGTCAACAGACGAAAAAATATTTAAAAAATCCGATAAGTCAAAATTTCAATATAGGTAGCTACCTGTAGCTACCTAACACTATCTTTTAAAACCTTTCTTAAATGGGATAAATATATGTACTTCCCAAGTTATTAAATCACACGTTTGAATATTCTTAGGTTTAAAATCGACCTTAGAGTAGTAAATATGAACTATAAAATTCATAACAGAATTTTCATATCAAACTTTAAGACCAATTTCAGACCTCATGTATAATAATAAGCCTTAACCGTAATAGTACATAGGTATATTTATTACTTAATTCTATTTTTACAAAAATAAACATGCATAGCCCCTTCATTCAAGCAACTCTTAAGAGTAACGACGGATATTATGGTACCTTGTAGACCAGTGACCAAGTTACATATTATAATAATTATAATATATATCTACCCAAAATTTTCCGCTGTAAGGTAATGCAAACTATATTACATTATGCATGTAATCTATGGACGTTACGGTTGGTAAATAAACAGTTAATCGAATAACACAAACTTTTTGTTTTTTTTACCTAACCTTTTTGACGTAACGCGTACTGTGGAAGTCATTAGTTTTTTCGGAATAAGAAAAAAAACAATATAATGATCACTAAACCTTGAACCAGCCACGTGATGGAACAGGAAAATAATAAAAAATATTCAATGACGAAATGACAAAGATGAGTTTTATAACGTAACACCATTTATTAATTCCAGTAATAGATGATTTTCTTAAATGCCGGTCCATATAAAAAAGTAAACATTTAAATAATGGCAATATCAGATGAGGGCAAGAAAATGGTTATTTTATTATTTACTATTTTTACGGTAATGTAATAATAATAATGTTATTCTATTCACTATAAAAATAACGAGGTTGAATTGTCACTTAAGTAGAATATTGTGTGGGTAAATATTATTTGATGGATTAAAAAACTGTGTTTTGAAATTTTAAAATTTCTGGGTCGTTTCATGTTCTGCATCAGGTCCCTGTGGTGTTTGATCTAACTACCCAAATCAGTCGATGTCTAAGCTCTTGAAACTACTGGTAAAACTTGCAAACATTCCTTTACTTGGTTTCTTGATCCTCTTTTTCTCATCTGTCTTGAAAATTTCCGATTCTATTAACCAGTCTCTATAGTTATCCTCCATGTTCTTCCGCTGTTCTTCATGTAATTGTTTTACAGGTGGTTGGAGACCGCCGTAATCTTCCGGCAACAACTCCTTGTCGACTACTGAGGCTGGACCTTCCGAGGAGAAGTTGAGTAGATTGAGCAGATTGGAATGGATGAGCGGCTTGACCAGACACATCACCTGGTTGATGAAGGATACTGTGTGCACCACATGAATCTTTTTCAGACGACAAGGGTGGGCGTTCTGCGAACAATAACAAAAAAACAATATAAAACCATTTTTTATCGCTTGTTGGATTCGACTTATCAATCTTATTTTTTGGACCTAATAAACAACATTCAGTTTAATAGCGTCCTACTCCCTAATGGCGAAACTTTAGCGCCATTCTGTGACCAGTCAAAATTACCTATGGATTTCGGACTTCGCCATGCCAGCATGTTAATACTCAATAACTTATATGATATGACACAAACAGAAATTTATTGCATCGCTTTGAGTATTGATCCCTATGATTTTGGCACCAAATCTTGGGCTTTGACAGCTTTATTGCATACATAACTAAGACACGAGCAGACGAGTCACCTTATGATAATTTAGTCAACATCACCCCTGGATATCAGCATCACATCACCAAAATATCAACAATTTAACACCACTAAACAAGACGCGTGCTATGACCTTCCCAATTCCTTATCACTTACTGCGAATCAACTTAGCTACCCTTAACATACCTGTATGTAATGCATAAAAGCTCGAAGTGCAGGTAATGTCACACGGGTCAAATGACCTAAGCTGCAACCCTTCATATCAAAGATGACTATATAGCCCTCCGAGAGTCTATCTTCGGACAGTTTGACATCATTGAACATACAAAACACTCTAACGGCATCTGCGAAGTTTAATTTACTGTAATCCAGGTCTGACAGCCGGTAAAGAAGGACGTGGAAGCCTTCTTCGGTCTGCTTTGGTAGGGCAACCATGTGTCTGCGGAAGAAACAGAAAAAAAATTTGTATTTAAAACGCATTGGACAATCACACCCCAAATATCTAGGACCCAGGATCAAACATTTTGTCTGTCACATCACATACCTATTCTGTCAGTGTACTTAGGCTGGGTAAAGTTCCTGGTTCCCCTAGCTTCGCAGGAAAGAGTCCCTGCCAATTGCGGTATAAATAAAATATCTATAACCATCCATCTCAAACGAAACTGGGGATTGATCCTCTGTCATTTGCATTAATAGCCCGGGTAGCTAATTTATAAATGCTTCAATATCAATAGTCGAAAAATTTCATATCCCTGTTATTGTCGAACAGTTCCACCCTATCCTTATCCTATCCTACCCTTCCCTATTTTTTAATAATAATCTTCACAAAAGCTAATTCAAGAAACACCCACCAAATCAAAACAATATACTTACAAAATAAAAAAAAAACATCATAATCATAGCACCTTTTAGCGTATTTATTATTGTTTCAAATTAATCATATCGTTTTCGTGAGGTACATACAATTTGAGAGATGAATATGTTTTCTGTAATTATGTTTACATTTCCTAAAATGAAATGAAATGAAAATTAAATCACACTTACGTAATATCCAAGATAGCTTTATTCTTAGCAAGCAGTGGATCTCTATTTGTAAACAAATCCGGGGTGTTGTTCCTCAGGGTGAAGTAGCACTCTATTGTGTCTTTGGTTTCCTTCACCTTGTAATAATTGGAGTGGAGGAAGAGGAACACATACTCATCCGAGATGTACGGCAGATGCGGTTGGCTTTTCATCCTGAAATCCAATAAAGTCTAATTGAGTAAAGTTTATGCTGCATAATCACAGAGACTAGCTTCTATTTGATGGTCCACTACGAAGAATGGTTCTCTCCTCATACTTGAAGAGGCTTAGGCATTCTCCGCCACATTGCTCCAGTGGGGATTGGTAGAGGTTAATGGAAATTTGTCGCTTGAAAGCCTCTGACATGGTTAACGAATGCTAGTTAATCTCAAGATATGTGTATAATGATCTCACGATAATAAATACGATAATAAATAAAGTAATGAACGATGTTATAATAACTACCTTATACATATTTCCTTTTAATATCATTGCCAATAATTGTTTTCTTCAATATGTTCCATGATCAATGAGAACTTCATTATTATCTATGATGATAATTTCCACCCATAATGATCCCTATGCTAGCTACCTTCAACAACCTGAAGAACTCATATTCCACTACTCTGGCTAAGCGCGGATTGGACCTTACCTACCCATTAAAATATTTTGAAGAATTTTCGGATGACTTTTTTGTGCGCACGCTAATAAGATTCGCACCTCGCTTCTTGGACTCTTGGTCCACACGCCGCGCTTGATAGACTTGTCTTTCAAGTTCAAGTTGTAGGTAATAAAGACAAAGTAGCCCACAAAATGACACGTTTCCTCAGCCTAGTTTACATTAATTAGTGAGAGTGAAAGACAAACACGAGACAGACATCTGACGAAACAGCAGTCATCTAATCTAAGTCTAATCTAATCAACTCCGACTCACCTTCAACGCAACTTATGGGAAAGCATGGAAATATGAGCCGGTTGAATTTTTAACATTTATTTGAAACAACTGATTCCAACCGCGATTGAGGCCAACTCCAATCTAGCCAACAATTTGATCGTATGTGACACGAAATAAATGTCATATCTTCATACAAACTTACTTAACTTACTTTACTAGTTGAATCTGAGTTGAGATGTAGTCATGATAAAAGTATGAATTAAAATTTTTACAAAAAGCATCGATTGATTTCACATGTGACATTTCAATTTCCCAAGAAAGAATCGGTCATTATACCTACACAGCGCATTGTTTTTGCTGAGCTGGTTTTGAATATTTTGTCCGTTTTAATAAATGTTAAGCTGGTAAATTAGTTCGAAATATTACATCAATCCGTTTAAAATACAAAAGACTCAGAAATAGGCCGTTGCAGTCGGTCACTGCTTTACACCGTGCCTACGATAATTGAACATTGTTTTCGATGCTAAAAATAAAATTTTCACTTTATTCCACTGTTCTGAATCCAGTTTTAACCAACTTTCATCAAATTGTCCCTATTATGTAAGCTGAGCCGCGTTTCTTAATTGGCTGTGCAGTAGAAAGTGACCTTACTTGGAATTCCTCTGCGTCTCATTGTAAGTCAACGTCATAATTTGAGTATTTTGAGAACGAACTTCCGCTCAGACTTTTGAATTTTAACGTGCAAAAGAACCTTGAGATCGCCATGTATGATTATCAGAAACGTAGCATCAAAGGTTAAAACACTGATACGTTGCCCGCCATGGTGAAAGTAGGGGACCCACTACTTGCTATTATTAATTCACGATAAGAAGAATATACATATTTCCAAGGCTCCATTAATAGACATCACTAAAACTGGTATTACTCGCCTTGTAGGCTCGCACTCGCATTCGCATTGTCTGCCGTCTTTTGCATGCAAAGTGAAATTCTTTGGCAGCCTCCGCTCGAATCAATAGGATCTTTGTACTGCTGCTGGTAAGGAACAATACTTCATCCTTATTACATAATCGCTTAGACCAGACTAGGCTATATTATATTCTGCAACTAAGACTAGCCCTGTGTATCTTCCTATTACAGCTCCGGTTAAATCGGAATATTTAATAATTTTTAAATGTTAGCTACGTTTAAAAATTATAAAATGTACTGGCGCTTAGGAACTAGAATAAATAAAATGTTTTATTTGTTTTGTACTTTCGCAGTATGATCAAGTACCTTCGTAGCTATTTTAAAAGTGTTATACTTAATAGTATTGGAAACTGTTCTGTTTTTGTACATCTTGTAACGAATAGTGAACAATAAAGATCACAATGTTTCGATTATTCACATAGTTACTTCTCAATGCACTCAATTTCTACGTAAGTAGATAAATCCACTAGCTGCTGCCCGCGTCTTGGCTCGTATGGAACTATAATACTTTAACAAATTCTGAACCCCTGTCAATTCAATTAGTAGTGGAAAAGATATGGTAAAATCCGAGCGGATGTCTGCTTTCATCATCTACGTATATATCTCAAGCAGTTTTTGATATTTCGTGATAAGTGAGTTGAGTGAACTTTCGCTCTTACATATTTATAATAGATTTTTACGTTACATTTTTAATGCCTGTGGTCATGTGTCCATAGGCTACAAACGATGTAGGTTATATACCCATATTAATGAATGCTAAATGTTCCTATCTCTATCTAAATGTCAAACTTATACATCTCAGCCTCAGATCTCAGCATACTTACCTACAGTGAAACGACCGATGAGTTCAGTGCAATCATTTATAATAATTCTTGCTATTATATTAGTAAACATACCATTCTCTTATCTGCTGAATTTCTTCCTCATGTCCTTCTGGAAACGGCTTCAAGCCGTGCAGAAACGGATGCGAGTATTTGGTCGCCGACATCTTTTCGTGTGCGCACGCACCTCTTTTTCTACCTACAAAAAAATTTTTGTTATTAAATAGGTAAGTAATACAATACGTTTATACAAAAGATAACTCAAAAACTGCACGATAGATGTCGCTCATCACTTAACATGGGGCCGCGCAATTTGTATGGGATCACACAAAAAGTAAATAAAAAAGAATAATCAAAATCTGTTTACAACCAACAGACACATGAATTGAACAATGGTAAAAAACAGTCTAATTGAGAACCATCTCCTTCTGTGAAGTCCGTTAAAAATAGGTATCTTATGAAACAGTCCAGTGGTCAGTGACTTGAACTTTTGTTATCAAATTATTAGTAGGTATATTACGACAAACTGTTCTGTGTATATTTAATATTTAGGTTTATTATCTTTCTTTATTATATCTTATCTACGAGTATAGTCCGTTTTTTTACGCTACGGACTAAATTGACATAAGCTGTGTTGCCACTTTTTAACCGACTTCAAAAAAGAAGGAGGTTCTCAATTTGACCGTATATATGCTTTTTTTTATGTACGTTCAGCGATTATTTCGTCGTTTATGGGCCGATTTTGATAATTGTTTTTTTGTTGTAAAGTAGATATGCACAGTGGGGTCCCCTGATAAGGACACCAGGATCTGACGATGGCATCTCAGAGAAATCGAGGGGAACTTTCGAAAATTGTATGGACAACTAGTGTGTTTGTTCATGTTATCATAAGTACATTAAAGCGCTACCATTTCATGAAGATCTGGAGTCGATCTGATGAAGCCGAAAGACAGTCGAGGGAACTCCTCAACGATTTACTGCAGTTATCTAGTGTTTGGGCTTGATTAATTTGTAGTGACGAGAACTTTACACTTACATGTTGAATTGAGCGCCATCTGGCGAGTAGTTTTTGAGTTATCTCTACTTATTAAGATTGAAGTCGGTTATTTTTTTTGTAAAAAGCAATTATTTGCGAATCATTAATAGTGATGTGCCTCTACCGTAACTTTACGTAATTTTCAATCTAGTATCGTTTTTCAGTAATAGTAAAAAATGTGTCTTTTAAATAAAATTACCTATATAGGCATACCTATATAATGTACCTTAAACTTGTTATTGCGTATTCTTCAAAAACAAATCAATAATAAATTGTCGTAATTACTTAGTGTAATACGTATCTATTTAAAATTAATAAATATATTTATTATCTGTGATACTCCATAGTTACCATGATTTTTAAAAGATTCGTCTGTTAACAAATAAAAATAAAATTATTTGATAAAAGTATAAAGTTACGATTCATAAAACCGGTATCGTATTACAACACTAGGTACTATTAAAAAGCTGGGGCCCTATTATGAACTCTTAATTCCAGACAATTTACGTTACAACGTATTACGTTCACAACGTATGGGTGACAGAGACAGCGCTTTATGAGCTGTAAGGCGCTGTCACTGTCACTCATGCGTTTTGAACGTAAACTGTCTGGAATTAAGAGTTCATAATAAGGGGGCTGGTATCATTATTTCGAAAATTGACATTTCCATGTGTCAATTTAGTCCGTAGCGAAAAAAAACAGACTGTAGATATTAGGTAATACGTGCAGAACAAACTTTGGATCCGTTTTTACGAAAATTGCGCGGACGGAGAAGTATTAAATTTGGAACACATTTATACTTATAGTTTATACTAGCTGTTGCCCGCGGCTCCGCCCGCGTGGAATTCAGTGTGTCACAAAGTTATTCCTGCGTTAATCCCGACCCCACACATATTAAGACACACTCCACACATCTTAAGAACAGTTGATTTTGACGTGATAACGTCTTATAAATTGGTTTGCCGGGTGGCACTTCAAGATACTGCGTTAGTAGCTCCGCTCACGTTATGCGCTTACAATGAGAGCGAGTGAGAGGCACGCGTCCCTTCCACTCGGGCATGGTTAGCCCGCCTAAGAGCGAGAGAGACAGACATAAAAAGTGAAAGGCACGCGTCCCTTCCTCCTTAACATTACTTATGGTAGCTACGGCGTACACACGTTGGCGTGTTTCAGAAAATGGTACAGCGCCATCTCTGGAGAAGTAGTGGAGAAGTAGAGTAATCTCGTTTGTTACCTCACTTAGTTGTGACTAATGGTTAATGGTCTAACGGTTAGCAGCGCTAGATGGCGGATGGTGTTACAATGTTTTAAATATAATTCTTTGTATAAATAAATGTTTTAAATTGTTACTATTATTTCATCCTTCTTCCTACTATACGAATGAATATTCACATTAAAATTATTTTACCACTCAAAGTCGTTGTCACGTAAAACTTTCGCCCGTATACCGACTTTACAGGCAACCAATTTTTTTACTACGTTTTAGTCATACCGTACATCATACCGTACAAAAATCCGTTATGTAGATCTTGAGAAAATCGATAAAAAGACTTTAAGATATAAACGTCGGGGTTTTTTCATTCCAAACTATTATATTTTTAAACTACATTGGTAGTTTTTCATTCGGGTGCCAAAACATAAAGAGGCTTTGAAAGACCAGCTAAAGCGATGCTGACCCTCGAAAAAGAAACATAAAGTTGATCATGAGAAAAAAAGCCGGTTCGATTCCCGATATATTATGTATAGATATCCCGATATATAGGTAATAATGAGCCCGCGACTTCATTCGCTCATGGAAGCTTTTCCCGCGTAAATCTCGATCCCGCGAGAAGTCAGGAACAAAAAGTAGCTTATATACTTAATGCTCCATAACCTCCTCTACCTCCCACTGAAAGTTCCATAAACATCTGAACCCACGACCTCATTCCCGGGTATGAGTTTTTACCGCGTGAATCCTAATCCCGCGGGAATTCATTGATAAACAGTACCCTATATGTTGCTTCAAAACTTCCTCAATCTCCTAGTAAAGGTCGCATAAAAATTTAAGCCCGCAACTACGCGCAGGAGTTTATTCCACGTAACTCCTGATCCCGCGGGATTTCCGGGAAGACAGACTTGTTAGTTTTATATTTAGAAGCTATTTATACCCCATACGCGAAGAAGGCTTTCCCGCGTAAATTCCGATCCCGCGGGATTTCTGGGATAAAAAATATCCTATATGTTAATCTAAGTTGCCCTCTATGTGTGTGCCAAATTTCATGAAAATCGGTTCAGTACCCCATACGCGAAGAAGATTTTCCCGCGTAAATTCCGATCCCGCGGGATTTCTGGGATAAAAAATATCCTATATGTTAATCTAAGTTGCCCTCTATGTGTGTGCCAAATTTCATGAAAATCGGTTCAGTAGTTTTTGCGTGAAGAAGGTTTTCCCGCGTAAATTCCGATCCCGCGGGATTTCTGGGATAAAAAATATCCTATATGTTAATCTAAGTTGCCCTCTATGTGTGTGCCAAATTTCATGAAAATCGGTTCAGTAGTTTTTGCGTGAAGGAGTAACAAACAAACAAACAAATACACAAACTTTCACATTTATAATATTAATAGGATGGAGAAGAAATACAGAACGCTACTGTTTTTCAATAAAAATGCTGATAAAGTACCTACATTAAATCAAGATATAAAACATTACCTACACAAACTGATGTCACTTACCTACTCTATTCCTACTTTATTCACACTACCATACAAGAAGTACTTACACATTTTACACGTTTTAAATGTGTCATAGTAACCAAGTAACAATAGTCCTACAAGGATCTTTTGGGGCGTGGATGACGGGTTGGGGACAGAGACAGAGCCTAACAACTAAGGCAAACTGTAAGGCGCTGTCTCTGTCATAAACATAAACACGTCACCCACGCGCCAAAAGATGCTTGTAGGACTATAATATAACCATAATGGACTTAATATATTAAGTCCATTATAACCATAATAATCGTTTGACAGTATGAATGACGGCCGAATTTCGACCAAAAAGCAGGCAGATAGTATTCATGAAGCAAATATGTAGTATTTATTATAACCTCATTTGAATTTTCTACAAAACAAGTACCTACAAAAATTTTATGAGTTAATTCCGTTAAGCAATGAAGAGCTTAACAAGAACTAACTATTAGTCTACAAGGCTAGATTCTAGGTACTAGCCTATTTATAACATCATTGGTACTAGCCTTATTCGACAAATATTATTTAAGTTCAATTAAACATGTCTTAATGAGATTATGCTTTAATTATATATTTTTTATTACATTTTTATTAATGATCGTAGCTACAGTATACATTTGCGCGTAAGAATACACTACAAAAATCACAGAAGAGATAAAGGAGGTTAGAATGGCCTTGTGGGCGGGGCAGGCGCGCCGCACAATTGAGCAAACGCTCAATTGAACCCCGAAATTAGTTTTACCGGTCATTAGGCGCGCTCATACCTTGATAGCGAACGGAGCTCCGCTAAAAAAAAGAATAATGCCGTCTTGCGCAATTGTAACGTGTAGGAAAAGAAGCCAGGTGTGTAATGTAGTCCGAGGAGGAATTTCTTTTCACAAGTAAGTCTAAAAACCTTAAATTACAATAGATATTTGTAATTATTACAATAGTATTATGTAGTTTAAGACAAAAACGACACAATCGCAAAGAGATTCAAAATTATACATTGCTCGCCAACACATGAGTACTATCTTGTACTACGAAAGTGATTACGCAATGTATTGCAAAGTATTGCTTTCATTGCGAAAGTCGCGCGCATCCAAAGGAAGCTTGAATTTTGGTATATCGGTGGGACGAGTTTACGTGGCGTTAGTGATGACTGATGTACCATGTCGATAAATATGTCGGCAAATTATTTTTAACAAATTTATAATTAAAACAACTTTATTTATTACCACTAATTATTGTTTATTATTTTATTATTTAATTATTTTATTATTTAACAACCAAACAAACAAACAAATTCTTCCGCTTTATATTATTAAGTATAGATAGATAATAGATGTATTTGGAAAGTCCACAATATTCGTGCCCTCTCGAATTAATGAAAGTATTGCAAAACTTTAAGAAACAAAGTTACAGTAATTTTACCGATATTTATCGATAGGTATAGATTATCGACCTTTGCAAGCCGTAACATAGATTTATATTTAGTATGATACTATGATTGCGTTCATTTATTATATAAACGCTGTTTTGTTTGTTGTCCAAATATCCCCTGAGATATAAAAATTAGGTTCGCAATGTTTTTGGGTTATATTTATAGTAATTTTTAAAACAATATGAAGAAAATCAGTATCGATATCAATATCGATCGACTATCACTATCCCATCACCATCCTTTGTGCGAGTTTTAACTACACTGGCGATCGAACCAATCACAGCCCTGAGATTCATTTCGGTTGTTTGAGTGGTGGGAGGCACGCGGCGACAGCCGTTTTCATACAAAATATGAGTTACGGCCGTTCTAACCTCCTTTATCTCTTCTGTGACAAAAATGCATATTATCTACATCTTAATATTTTATTGTCAATGATAGCAGTATTATTTTTAATTTCAACCCAGTTCATGTCCGTATTACGGCATCACGCGGAAACCACTGGACAGATTCAAATGTACTAATTCACATCGTAATTACTTATTCATCAAATTATTTTTATGATTGCACATAAACAGTACCTACTTTCTGTGCAAATAATTCATAATGCGTCAGCATTATAATCTATCCGGGTACTTAATAGTAGATTGTATAACAAGTGAAGGATTCTTTAGTAGAATCCCGAACATAGCGAAGGATTCAAAGTACGTCGCCCGAGCCAAAAATATTTGTTCCCGAGTGATACACTCTACTTTTCATTCCCCCTATGAGAAAATAAAATACGTTACTCATTTTTTTCATGAACAATGTATTGTGTATTAGTCGAAAATTTTCCTCGGACTGAAGCGCGGCTTGAACTACCGGCCACACGCTCAAGTAAAACCGCGCAAGCCAAGTTTGCGCAGTCCAAATGTTCAACAAGTCAACGATTGCACAAGCCGCGCTTCTGGGACTGCACGTGATACCGTCTTACGTCCGTCGTGGGCTTGTTAACATAAACCTTAGACTTCAAAAAACCCCAAAGAAAAAATCTAACGGCGTTAAATCGCATGATCTGGGCGGCCAATTCGGATCACCAAAACGGGAAATTACACGACCAGGAAATGACTCATGTAGTGCAAAATATTGCTCCATAAAAAAATGCGTTGTTCTTTTTGGTGTAGCGCTCCATTTTTAATAACCCTGAACTGTCAGCTGTCACGCTGTATTTTTTTTTTGGTTGGCAGCACTTTACCGCACAAATGGCGTAAAATTCAAATCTTACGTGAATTTTGGGATACCCATTATATGGCACCCTCGACGCAGGGGACCCTATTGCAGGGTTATGGATGCGTAGCGTTATTTATATTTTTATTATCATAACTTATCGATGCTATTGCTTCAACCAATTTAATATAAGATACTCAACCACGTTTCTACAGTACGGATTTGTGGTGGTGGTGGTGGTAGTAATATACTTATGTTTCGTTGTTCGCTTTTGTTTCCATATCAAACACAACTTGATTGTAATTGCGTCAACTTCCAGTATTTCGGCGCACGCGCATCCTAATTTTGAGTAATTAACACGTGATTAGTAAAAGAAAGTGTTTCGTAGTTACGTATGAGCCAGTCTCGGTCTACTAGGCATGCATAACATCGTACGATATGCCCGAATTCGATGAGCAATGCACGTTTTTGCTGTTGCAAACAATCGCTTCTGATTCAAAAAAGACTGATTAATTTGTTTGTGTTATGCAATAGACAGTCGTATATTGACGGCAAGCAATTTCAGTCAGGACTAACTCTTAAATATACTTAAGTAGTATTGTTTTGAATATTACCCGTTTGTTTTGACAACGAGGGCTTACGAGGGCTTACGAGGGCAAACAACGTAATATGTAATAAATCTGTCTTATATTATGTTTGTCTGTCTTATAAGACAGAATACTTTTTTCTGGATTTCTCGTATTTTTTTCTTACTGTCTCAAAAAGAAAAATATTCCAGAGTCCTATTTGAATTAATGAATAAGGGAAGACAAAAATTTTAATAAATGTAGGTCATTACTTTCAATACACCTAGATATGCACACATGCATTTAAACCATGGACTGAATGAACAATTTATAAGTAAAATTGAAAAAAAAATAATTGCTTTTTTACAAAAAAAATAACCGACTTCAGTCTTGATAAGTAGAGATAACTCAAAAACTACTCGCCAGATGGCGCTCAATTCAACATGTAAGTGTAAAGTTCCCGTCATTACAAATTAATCAAGCCCAAACACTAGATAACTGCAGTAAATCGTTGAGGAGTTCCCTCGACTGTCTTTCGGCTTCATCAGATCGACTCCAGATCTTCATGAAATGGTAGCGCTTTAATGTACTTATGATAACATGAACAAACACACTAGTCGTCCATACAATTTTCGAAAGTTCCCTTCGATTTCTCTGAGATGCCATCATCAGATCCTGGTTTCCTTATCAGGGGACCCCACTGCGCATATCTACTTTACAACAAAAAAAGAATTATCAAAATCGGCCCATAAACGACGAAATAATCACTGAACGTACATAAAAAAAAAAGCATATATACGGTCGAATTGAGAACCTCCTTCTTTTTTGAAGTCGGTTAATTAAAATCTGCATAATTTTGTTACGTTTCTTAGATTGCCTAGATTGCATACAATTTCTTTGTCGTGTTACTGGGGACCTTATTAGGGTAAGTCCAGGGTAGATGGCCATACGAGAGAGTTGGCCAATCGAAAAAAAAACATCGAATCCTTCACTTAATGTAGCTAGAAACAGCTCAGTTCGCTTTGCGTCGTGCTTAAGAGCTAACATATAACGAACATTTTACCGAAAAAAAAATCAAAAAGTAAGTAAAAACCACATTTATTGTTTTGTGTAGTGCAAATATTTCTTAGATGGTTCATGTTTCACATAAGTATGATGTGAGTTTCTTAGAATAATGGTGATTTTTGTTTTTGTTGATAACTATACCAATGACGCTTTATTTTAACCTCAGTTACTAGAGTTTTATTCTGACTTGTTTGCATCTTATGTATGGTCATCTCTCCCGAAAGAAAAGGAGAGATGGCTGATTGTAGTCGGTATGTCGGTATGGCCATATAGCTAACATATACTCACGGCATATAATGTCTGTGCGTGCTACCGCTATCCAGTACCAAAAACCAAGAAAATGCTTAAAGAGAATAATAAAGAAAAATAATTACAAAAAAAGGCTATGTGGCAAACATCATTACTTGGAATCTTTTCCAATTACAAGAAATTTGTTGCTCATATCCATTCTATGAAAGCTAAACATTTTGTAAATGAGCAAATAGAGGTAAGAACACTTCTGACTTCGAAAGAATATAAAATAAATGGTAGATGATATAAAGCAGAAATAAGAATAAAGAAGGAGAAAACAATAGAAGTCTAAAAAGAAGAAATGGAAAAAAGAGTTATGCAAAGAAAAGCTATACTAAGTCTGTCTGATAGTAGTGACGGAGTGCGATTAATGTTGATGAAGGTTAAGAATATGAAAACGATGATAACAGATAAAATAATGTCGCGGGTGTGATGTTTTCATCACAATCACATCATAATAATTTTTTATTATACAACAATTCGGGTAGAAGATTGAATTCAACGCATCATATGCATTTTCATTTCATAAAAATTGTATTGAATTTAAAGATGTCCCTGTGCCCGTGAAAATATCGTCAATTGAAAAAAGAGGCTGATTAAGCATAGACTAACACCAAACCTATTTTAAAGCTACTTTTTAGTAATGGCCTTCTAATCTCTAATACTGTGACCATCACACCCAGACACCTCGGGTGAGATGGCCAATTGCGATTTTTTTAAACGAATATTTTAAGGTCATCTCATTAGAATTTGTTAATTTTGAGTTCAATATCTTCAAGCTAAATCTTCAAAGTTTAATTGCAAAAAAAATTTTATATCGTAATCTGTAAGGTTTTTTTTATAGCAACGCTTTAAAAAACTATGGTCAACTACCCCGGACTTACCCTATTAGCATTTAATCAAAATTAATTACTTTTCAAGTTTAAGGTAACATAGGAAAGTCGTACTTAATAGACTCGTAGGTACAAAAAAGACGACTTCAACGTCGACAAGCAGAGATAACTCAAAAACTACTCGCCAGATAGCGCTCAATTCAACCTATCTAAGTGTAAAGTTCTCATCTCTACAAATTAATCAAGACCAAACACAAGTAACTGCTGTAAAACGTTGAGGAACTCCCTCGACTGTCTTTTGGTTTCATCAGAGCTAAACCAACATTTTGACCATAAAATAAGGTAATGCCTGACAATAAATCAAAGTACATTGTTTGAACCTGCCTCACAATAACGGATGTTAATACATTGGTAAACTGAAGTTGAGTAGCGTCCGCGCTTATACCTAGTTTCCCAGCACTTTCTCGCGGACGCAGAGAAACATATAGAAAGCGAATTACGTCGGTCAGTACATGGCAAATAATATATTATATATATGAGAGATAGTCGCTAACAGCTCAGAACTCACGTACCTATAACATTATTCTCCTTTTGTTGCAAAGACGTTTATTTTATATCCGTTACAAGTGCAGATGTTTTGCTACACTCATTGTCACATAACGTCTTCGACATCGAATATGTAATTACGAGTACTTCAAACGTGCACTTAAGCCAAGTAAGCAAATATTATGGTACTAGCAACAATTACATAAATTTAATGTTGCATCTCACACACATCTCTACAGGAAGTAATAGATATATCAGTGACTAGTAAAAACGAGTACCTATTTTTATGGAGGTAGCTCTCGAAACCTAAAAGTTACAAAATGACTAAAAATAGTTTAGCTTTCAAGAAAAAAGTAACCAACTTCAAAATTGATAAGTAGAGACTAAGGTACATAACTCTAAAACCAGCGATGTAGATCAATATTAGATCAGACGACAAGCACGAGCTATCGAATAAAAATAATTAAAATAATTGATTTTTACAAAAAAGAAACTGACAACAATATCGACAAGCAGAGATTACTCAAAAACTACTCACCAGGTGGCGCTCAGTTCAACACATCTCGGTGTCAAGTTCCCGTCACTATAAATTAATCTAGCCCAAACACAAGGTAATTTCTGTAAATCGTTGATGAGTTCCCACGACTGACTTTTGGCTTCATCAGATCGACTTCGATATAGATCTTCAGTATATTGTAGAACTTTAATATAGAAAACATTAACAAACACACTGAGTGCTTTCCAACAAGAAAAGAATTATCAAAATCGTCTCATAAAGGACGAAAAATCCGTGAACACACATAAAAAGCATACGTCTACTTATATTTCAATGAGAACCTCTTTAATGTTTGAAGTCGGTAAAAACCCGTCCTTTTCAGGAAGTATTTAATTCTAATTGTACAATCTAGCTCACATACCTACAGACACTCCGTCAGTAACAGATTATAGCTATAGTATAGATTATAGCTATAAGTATAGTAGCAGATTACAAAAAAAATAACCGACTTCAACCTCGACAAACAGAGATAACTCAAAAACTACCCGCCAGATGGCGCTCAATTCAACATCTAGGTGTAAAGTCCTCGTCACTACAAATTTATCAAGCCCAAACACTCAAACATTAAATCGTTGAGGACGACTGTCTTTCCGCTTCATCCGGTCGACTCCAGATCTTCATGAAATGAGGGTAACCGCGTGTGAATTCGCCGCTAGAGGCCGCTAGTGCAGAGTGAGGTCTGCCTGTCACTTCTCTCTTGTCTATTCAGACAAGTGTCACTTGTCAATGTTTATATATGGGCGGGCTGTTCGGTTATAATTTCTTTTTACTTCATTTCCCAGTTATTAAGAAATATTTAATTTAATTAAAAATGGCAAATTCTAGTTATGAGTCAATGAATGTAAGTAATTTAAAAGTAGAGCTAAGAAAAAGAGGTGCAAAGTTAAGCAGCCTGAAAGAACAACTAAATCAGAGGTTAGTTTATTTACTATTTACAAGAACATTTTTTGTCAACATTAAGCTTTTTTATCGAGTTTTACCCATTAATGGCCCACTACTGAATACGGTTCTCTCCTCATTATTGAGGAGGCCTAGAGCATTCTCCACCACGTTGTTCCACTGTGGTGAAGGGGTTAGTGGCCAACCCAGTGTCAGATGTTTTCAGGCCGCCCGAAGACCTTTGACATGGCTTAACGACTGTTATCTGTCGATAATAACCGGTACCGACGGCTTTACGTGCCCTCCAAAGCACGGAAGTGCTTAAGAAATTTTGCCCCTAGCGGTCACCCACCCAACTACCGACAGCGCCTGCTGCTAACTTTGTCGATCACTTAGAATCGAGGCAAGCCGCCGGGCTATGAGCGCCCGCTTGTATTGATAAAGGTGTATAAAGAATGTCTTGGAGTTATTAACAAAATTTTCTTCATATTGATTTTTCTTTGCTGAACAAATAGTTGCCGTTTCACGTTTCTTTTGACGTTGAAGAGCTGTCTCTGTACATAATTTAATTTCCTTTCTCTCTTCACTTTTGTGGTTCCATGAAAATCGACTAGGCACCGCTTTAGGTTTTAGTTCAGGAGTAGCTGAAAACATTTTAACAGAAGATTTAAAGAGATGAAAGTATGTAATAATTGTTCACTTAACAAGGTCAGGTTAAATAAGGTATTTGAGGCGAACATGAACGTAATGTTATCTAGAGATAAGAAAGATTATTTCTTACGATTTTCTGTATTTGGGTCTCTAGGTAAATCAAAATCGTCAGGATCGAAATGTATTTTACAAACACGCGAATGTTTTGAAGAGGTATACTTGTCCCTGCGAATCGCTGCTAACCACTGCTTTAAGACAGTTTTATCTTTAGGAAACTTGTATCCTCCTTTTCTTTTCGAACAAAACAGAACTGCGCAACACTGCGGCATTCTCGATATATTAACGTAAACTTTGTTTTGGCGCCAGACAATAAACAAACTTTGACAGCTATATTTTTGACAAAAACTTTGACAGCATGACTTCCCTCTGCAGTGGCGCCAACTGGTGAGCACAAAAACGGTTACCCTCATTGTAACGCTTTAATATTAGGTATATCTACTTATGAAAACAATCACAAACACACTAGTCACCCCTATAATTTTCGAAAGTTCCCCTCGATTTCTCTAAGATGCCATTATCAGATCCTGGTGTCCTTATCAGCATACTCCACTGCGTAGGTATATCTACTTTCCAACAAAAAAAGAACTATCAAAATCGGCCCATAAACGACGAAAAAATCGCTGAACAAACATAAAAAAGCATGAATAGAGTTGAGAATCTCCTTCTTTTTCGAAGTCGCTTAAAAAACCAAGTTAGGCATGGACATTCACAAATTTTCCTTCCAACTAGGTATGTTTGAAGCGCTTTCTTATATTTCATTACATTTTTTTCTTAGGTACCACTATCTTTAATTCCTTATAAACTTTTTCATTAGCTTAACTTCTATTAGATGTAATAATTATACAGATTTATATTTTTGTCGCCCCCCCTGGGTCCATTTGCCCTCAATTTGCCGCCCCCTCCCAAGGGTGCCGCCCGCGTGCGCCGCACGCCTTGCACGCCCGGTTACGGCGCCCCTGCCTTTAACACTACATTCAGAGATTTAAGGGATTAATAATATACTTGGTGTGTGAGAGGGTAACATGTGACCACAGATAACACCTTTCTTACTGGTCATGCGAGGCATTACATGGACATGAATGTATGTATGACCACCGAGATACACCCAGAACATATACCTAGATATATGTATGTCTAGGACCATAAGCAGCATTTAACTCATCATTAACATTTCCACCTCAATGGCTATCTAAACCAACCCTTCAATCGGCAGTCTGACGTGGTAACCTGGTAACCATTGCACCATACTGATCGTTACAAGTAGGAAGCACGTTGCATTCGAAGGTTTGCACTTTATTCAACGATAACAACCACAGAAGAGATAAAATCTCTTCTGTGATAACAACCGTAAGACCGTAAGTAACGGTAAATATTGTGGGAATACAGAGAAATCTTAAATGTTCGTGGTTTCATAGTAAAGGAACATTATTATTCATAAGAAGTTTTGAGCTTTCGCCTGCCCTTATTAACTATGCAACAAAATTATGGAAATTATACTGGCAGACGTATCGCAGTATGTGATGAAAATTATGTCTTTATTTATCATATTATTTTACCTTTGGATAAGATGGTAATGAGAACCCCTGCTGGTATTATTATGCCCCCTTTCGATATTTCTAATTATTAAGACTCATAAATGAATGCAATAAAAATGTCAGTCCAACTAAGATATCTGAAGTCTGATATAATTTGTATATATTGTGAAACTAGATAATCCAGTGATGGACGTGGAGACGCGTTTAGTACATATTATCTCAATGGAGACGCGTGGATTCAAAGCCAAAGCTGATCAAATTCAAAGCTCTTTACCCTTACAGCGATTTGTATGGGAAAGTATTTATTTAAAATAATAGAGACAAATGGCCTAAATATGCTTCAATTACGACCCTGATCTCGTCCCATTCCCCATTCAACATGACCGAAATAGAAATAACAATAATATTATAACCTTGTTTACAAATTGTACTTAATTAAATAATTCTTCGTAAGTAATTCAGTTTACTTAAGATACGGCCCCAAATTAACATCTTATCAGTGCTAGTCATGATAAAACTTAAGTGAAATAAAATGCAATAAAATTCGTTTAATATTATCAATGTAGTGACATCCTTAAACTGTTCGATAAAAAGTCGCACATCCGCGATTTATCACGTCGCTATCCCCTGCGGCTGCAGCTAACATCAGTGTCCATTGACATTGATCTTGTGAAGCCGTTATAGACAGTGCTACAATTAGATGCAAACAGTATAAAATTTCGGTTCATAATATTACAGCTTCCCCATGTCCTTTCAGAGAGAGGCCCTTGTTCGATCAATCGGAAGTTAATAAACATCCGTACTCAAATACTCTTTCGTGACTCGATTATTTGGGTTATTCCGGTTTGATACTTGAAAATAGATCCCGAGAGTGGATCGATATACTTTTAATTATTTTTTATTCCGGTTTGATACCTAACGAGTAATACCTACGTGGATCATAATATTTTAAATTATTTTCTATTCCGGTCTGGTCCATTGACTATCTGTTATCACATTTTAGTACAGTCAGCAAGAAATATGCATACAGGTTTTATTATTCATTTATTATTCATTGATTTAAGGGCCAAATAGTATTATTGTTATTGTTGTCATAATTTGATGTTCTAAAGTAGGGCCATTTTAATAGGCCACATTTGACAACTGTTTATCTTTGCTTCATAGTGAGGATAACCTGCTGAAAAACATCGATTAAATTGAATAAATCGATAAGGACTTCAAACATCTGTAAATTGAATGCGATTGTTATTAAAAGTATTAATAATATGCGCACAGTCGGCACAGTTCACACAACGACTAAAAAAATTACAAAAATAATGCGTCAAATAATGGCGCGAAATGAAATTATGTCTTTTTTGTAACATTTCACGTTTCTAGATACTGACTTTTGAGCCAGACGTTATTATATAAATGAATGATTACATATTTTTTGGCCTAAAATGTAATAAAATTAATTTTGTTTGTATTAAAATACATTTTATTTTGTAATCGTGAAATACTTTTTGACGATTACTTCAACTTCTCGAATTCAACTTATCTACTCATCTGTTTCTTTAGGTACCATCCCTGATATTTAAAAAGAAAAAGAGTTCACTGACGTAACTTTGTAACGACGTCAGTTCCTTACTTTTAAGTGTAAAAAGTTTAACAATATCTAGTATGGAATGTATTAGATACTATGGGGTGCCTCCCTTACAAGGTTACTTTGGAAAATTTTGACGAACTGTCAAATGTGACCTATTAAAATGGCCCAACTATATTTTAAGGTTTATTTTTATAATAATATGATTTATCTGTGGTTAAATATCTAAATATTTTTTTTATTATTTATTAATCTAAGGACCAAGCATAAATCAGTATGATTGTTTTACTGTGATAATTTGACATTGTAATTTTAGTTTTTTTTTGTTATTTGAATAATTATCTTCAGTCACTTATTTACAAATTTAATTGTTTCTTTCATACTTAATTAAGATTTTTCCAAATCCAAGGAGCAAATATAACTCAATGTAATTGTGAATACTATGACAATTTTAAAATTGTGTTTTAAATTTTATTTTCATAATTTCATTAATCTTTAGTCTCTTACAAATTGTTGTTTTTATTATTTAGATTTATCCAAATCCAAGGACTAAATATAATTTAACATAACTATGAAAAGATGATTTCAAATGACTTAGGTAGCGTAACATAAGTATGTGATGATTCTTATACGAATAAAAAGTACATATTTTTATTTCATCAACTGTTTTTTGTTTGACTGTACTTACCCATTATAAACAGGAAATGGATCGATCCGGAATGGTCAAATTACAATGGATCTAACCGGACAAAATACCTATCATGGATCTTGTAGTGTGGATCATACCGGAATAACCCGATTATTTAAAGGGCCACGGATTTTCAGAAATTTTTAAGTCCTCTTGGTTCTTGGTACAATAACCCTTTAATAGGATACTTATTACAATGTATTTTAAATTGCAAACAAAAGATTACAAAACGTTAGTTAGTAGAACTGCCACGATGGAAAGAAATGCTTCGGTGACGCCTTAATATTAGCGATGACGATTACTATCGAATAACCTATTTATTAGTAACAACTATTTGTACATACACACATAAACTTACACAAATAAATTACATGCGCGCCGAATGCACATTAATAAATATTAAATCTTTAAAATACACATCTACATCCGAGTATTCATTTTATCATGTAACCGATCATTTATTATCATGTAACTTTGTATGTAGATGTAGATAGATAGGTATAGGTAGTTTAATTGGTCAATTATTAGTATTATTACGTTAGAGTCAGTAGGTTATGGTCGTTCGTTACAAGATTAAATGTAATAACCACGTGCTATTAATTAAATTTACATTTTTATGATCCATTTTAAATACGGTTTCGGTGCAATTTAAAATTAACGTGAACGTTAATCTGACAGTGCAAACCCTAAATAGTCTAAATACCGTTGAGATAACGTTGCACTATTTAAGTATTATTTTTATTTATGGTTTGATTGTTGTTGATTGTGATAATAAAGTACGTACCTAATCATAATAAATGGGGTTTTGGCTTCTATACACTGTTTGAATTTGACCTGGAATTCGTTATAATTGCATGACACACATTTGTCAACTTTCCGCCAATGCGATTAAGGTACATTTAAGATTGACGGCGGTATCTAAAAATGTCCTTAGTGCCTACAAACTAAACTAACCTAAGAGAACAGGTAGTGAGTTTGGTTTTGGCGGGGAATGGCAATTCCATAATAATATGCTTGGCAATTATGGTACACTAAGGGGCAGTCGTGTCTCCTCATAAAGTTTCGTCCGAGGCAATATCTTCTAATATTGTGGAAAGAAAACATCAATGGAATTTTTCTTTGTTTATATTTATAACAGTAGATATTATGACCATAGTGCATAATTATGTGCAAGTTGCCTTCACAGCGTTGGCATAAATACAATAGCAAATTAAAATTTAACCTTTTGCCCTTTTCAACATAACATTGGCCCTCGTAAAACGACAAACATTTATATGAATAATAGCCACGTTACAATGTTTCCTTTCAAGCTGTAAAAACGGGCAAATAACAGTGTAGGTAAATTTTGCATACAATTCCTAATCTATTAAAAAGCATATACCTACTGCCCTTTGGACAAAGGTAGGTACTTTCTTACCTCGAGAATTATGAAAAACATTGGGTGTCCGTGTCCGCTAGTGGCAGAATTTCTTGAGCGCGTCCGTGCTTTGGAGAGCACGTAATGCCATCGGTACCGGTTGTTATCAATAGATAGCAGTCGTTAAGCCATGTCGGAAGGCCTTCGGGCGGCTTGTAAACTTCCGATACTAGGTTGGCCACTAACCCCTCCATCAATCCGCACTGAAGCAGCGTGGTGGAGTATGCTCTAGGCCTCCTCAATAATGAGGAGAGACCCGTGCTCAGTAGTGGGCCATTTATGGGTTGTACTTGTATCTAATCTTGTTAGAAAGACGCGCAAGCGTATTTTGAGTCGACTTTAAATTTTTTTGTGTGACTGATATATTTTTTTCTTTCTGTTACCGGTATAAAAAGTTTATTTTTCAATACTTACTCAATTAATTTAATAGAAATATAATTATATTGTTCTACTACTTCATTACATTTTCTTTTATACAAGGCACTGGGTCTTTAAACCAGGCGATAGTTACAAAAAGGATCGATGTCCTATTGCGGGTAGGACATAATAATATATTCATGATTTCTTGTTGAAATTGTTATAAATGTTATAAGTACATACTACTGATTTTGAACCTTCTTACAATATTTATTTATTTATATCACTTAGTATACCAAGGCTTTACGATCGGCAGATTTAAAATTCTGTTTATAATCTTTGTGGCAAACAACTTAGATGTTAAGAATGAAAGCCTGGAAAGAAAACTTGCTTTAAAAAAATATTATAAAAAAACGACTTAAACATCGACACGTATTTAGTACCCTCCATCAATCCGCACTGGAGCAGCGTGGTGGAGTATGCTCTAGGCCTCCTCAATAATGACGAGAGAGAGACCCGTGCTCAGTAGTGGGCCATTTATGGGTTGTAGCTATTCTTGTTAGAAAGACGCGCAAGCGTATTTTGAGTCGACTTTAAATTTTTTTGTGTGACTGATATATTTTTTCTTTCTGTTACCGGTATTAAAAAGTTTATTTTTCAATACTTACTCAATTAATTTAATAGAAATATAATTATATTGTTCTACTACTTCATTATATTTTCTTTTATACAAGGCACTGGGTCTTTGAACCAGGCGAGAGTTACAAAAAGGATCGGTGTCCTATTGCGGGTAGGACATAATAATAAGTATATTCATGATTAATTCTTGTTGAAATTGTTATAAATCTTATAAGTACATACTACTTATTTTGAAGCTTCTTACAATATTTATTTATTTAAATCACTTAGTACCTATGCCAAGGCTTTACGATCGGCAGATTTAAAATTCTGTTTATAATCTTTGTAGCAAACAACTTAGATGTCAAGAATGAAAGCCTAGAAAGAAAACTTGTTTTAAAAGAAATATTATAAAAAAACGACTTAAACATCGACACGTATTTAGTATCAGAAGTACCTTAAAAATTACACTTCAGATGTCGCTTTCGTTTATATGGGACCAAACCAATTTTCGAAGGTAAAATGAATTATCAAAATCGGTTCACACAGTAAAAGGTTATGGAGACCGTAATTAGATATTGGGCAACCCTCTATGGAGCAACCCATATAAAATTACAGTCCAATTGAGAATCCACTCCCTTTTTGAAGCCGGTTATAAGACATTTGGCAAGTAAGTCGTTTTAAGAATAGGTCATTCTGCGAATAAGGTCTTTTTTAGGGGTAGGGCGTTTTGCAGATAGCTCCAATATCGACCAAGCCGAAATATCGTTACATAATACATACATATTTAAAAACAAACAACAACAGAAATGCGTTCTACATTTCAAATTCGTGGTTTGATTGGAAAAATATCGAGATAAAGTTTATCTTTTTATTGCATGATGCATAAGATTCATCACTTTTATAAATGTTATGTAATGGCAATATACATATATGCAACTTTCTTTTTGCATGAATCAACAGAAAAGTACTTAACTCTTGAAATGTCAAAAGTTGCATATATGCGCTTGACCTTTTAGTACAGGTACCTACCTATATCTTAGTATAGTATCGTAGTTACTGTAGGTACCTATCTCTAGGTAAAGTCACAGCAAAGTACAGTGCCCTGTTGACTATTATTTCATCAATTATGAGCAGTTAACATTGCGGCGATCTGAATTCTTGGACAGGTCCGGAATGTACTAAATTGTATAACGGCACTTTTCTTTCTACTTGTTGGTGTTTGAAGAGGGATTCGTACATACTTAAATCATTTATAAATTATTGTAAATGTAAATAACAAAATATAGACTCTTGCATATTTTCTTTTCCTATTTTAAAATAAATTGACGTAACCAAAGTAGTCTTAAAAATTACCTTATATTTTTACCTCTTTAAACGAAAGTTAAAGCTTTTACCAATATTTGAGCACGACTACATGTTAAAAGTGACATAATGCAACGTCGAGATCCAATAACGCAATAATGCAAAACAAAACAAAATGCTCACTCAGTTAATTTCCTTTGGACGACGTAAACCAGTTATTTCTCACTAGGCACGAGTCGCGGCAGAACGACCGCCAGTAGACGTGTGCGCACCCTGACACACAGACCGCGACTGCCTCCATACAACACTACAACCTTGTACAACTTAATGCCGGAATAAAAAGTTACTTTCTAACTTAGAATTCGCGAGTCCATCAAACAGGTACTACGCACTCTTTCTTGCTTGTGAATGAAGGAAGGAATTCCGATGTCGCTATCGAACACATAATTGCGGCCGCTGGTTCAAAGGGGATCCAATGACCTCTATTTGCGTTCCACAAATGAGCGATTACGGTGTTTACGATACAGTTGCTGTTTATTGTCTTTAATTCTTTCGTAAACATAACATAAGTTTTTTTAAATCATGTCACTTTAATACGAGTATACTTAACTATGATAAACTCAAACTTCAACACTACATAGGTACCTACCTACAACTAATAAAATCTAGGAGCTTCTGAAATTTCTGAACTCATTCTTCGTATAGGTATAGGTACATATTTAGTGGGCTTAGATCATGAGGTCAAGCTGCTCCTTTGAGAAGTGATCAAAAGTGGCCAACCTAAGTGTCGAAAAGTTTTATATCGACAGTAGGCCTTTGGCATGGCTTACCGACCTAATGATAACAACCACGTACGGACTTTAAACTTCTTCCGAAGAACGGAGGTGGTCAAGAAATTTTTCCAATAGGGGTCACCAATCCTTGCCGGGCGGGTTCGAGAGAGGGCCGATCCCACTCGAAGACGTACTATGGATGGCTAGTTGCTTCCGGGTAATTAAGTCCAGAAGACAAGTAGGTAAAGGACAACAAGGTAGGTTTGGATCTTTGGGCCTTACACTCATGTGTATTTCTTGGAGATCCCAGAGCCCCACCGTTTGCACTAGAAGGCTATCAAAGGAGTTTTAGGAGGTGAATATCCCACATAAAAATAGGTTATCTTTTAAGACCCCTCGTATAAAAAAGTGTGACCAGTCCCAACTATCGAGCTGAAAGAACCGACCGCGCCTGCTGTTGCTAAATTCGGTCGAGCACTCAAATTCGACGCAAGCCGATGGCCGATAGGCTATGAGCGCTTCCCTGATTAATAACATATTTATCAAGATATTTTATTTGATACTTATTGCTTACTATAGCTCAGCTCACTTCTAATAGTAGATTTGTCCCGGAAATAATAAAGGGTCCCGTTTACCCCAGTACAATTCTCCCGGAATTTATGACCACTTATCTGGCAACCCTGCCTACCACTACCGCTAATATGACAACTGTGACTGACCCAGAACAAGACTCGAGAGTCTCGTTGCGTTGCTACCATTGAGGTCTGAGATGGTCGTCTCTAAAATAAAAAAGTGTAACCGGCTCCACACCGTTCTACCCGGAACATAGTTGCTGTTAAAACAATAATTATGAAGGTAGAATTCGTACTAAGTACCGTGTACCCCCGGGTGAACTCATATGGCTCTTACCATTTATAAAACGGAAAGGGAATAGGGAAGTAAGCCCAAAACGCTTAGGGTGTCTAATTCGGGTAAGAGTTTATAAAACGTGTTCAATATGTTCATTTATTTATTTATTTATTTAAGGTTCATCAACAAAATTACATAGTAATAGTGCTTATACTACAAAAAGTCCACATTTGGTTAGTTTAGGTACAAGTAATTCCACTTAAAGATGAACACAACTTACGCTTAACAAGTGCATATACATTAAAGATTAAATTACTCTGCAATTATAAGACAATAAAAAGATTAACAATACTATGGCAAACACTAAAGTATATCTATAAGAAATAATAATATGTATTTTATTGATAAAATAATAATATTTATTATTGATAAAAAGAAATGTGGTGTAATATGTAGTGTAATATAATGAAATATATATATATGTGTGTGTATAAGTGTATATGTAATATAATGTATACGTATATAATGTTATAGGAATCTGGGAGAGGCTGAATGAACAATAGTTGGTAACAATACCCGTTTGATTTTCTTTTTGAATTGTAATGGCCTATCATGGAAGACGTCAATGGTGCTATCCTTGGCTAGGAATTCATTTAGCAGTCTGGACAGTCTTGGAATCAGAGAGTGGTGTCCCAGATTTGTTTTGTATACTTTATGTGTGAGTAAAGGTTTTGGTTGCCGTGGTCTTTGCCTGGGGACACAAAAAAGGATTTGGCTTAACAGTTCAGAGTTGTCAAAAACATTGTTAATGTGTTTATAAAGAAAGAGCATGTCCTGTCGGATAGTGTCATTAAGTTGAAGATTTTTAGCCAATCTGTGTATGGTGCTAGTTTTTGCTTTCCATGTAAAAAAAAATTGAGTGAAACGTCTTTGAATACTTTCAATGCGGTTTTTATGGATTTGATAATTTGGGTTCCAAAATAGTGGCACCATATTCTAGTTTAAAAGAGTAAATGGTAAAGAGTAATTTTACTGTGCTTATTTTTTTAAATTCCTTTGAATTTCCAAATATAAAACCTAGAGTACTCCTAGCTGCTTTACATATGATGTCGATGTGCTGGATGAAGTTAAGTTTGGCGTCAAATGTTATGCCTAGGTCCCATACAGTTGTCTGTTCCTGAAGAGTGGAGTCATTGATTTTGTAAGCTGAGTTCAGTTGTTTATGATTGCGGGTGAATTTCATGAAGGAGCATTTGTTGGGATTCATTACCATACCATTAGTTTTGCACCATGCATTTATTCTGTCAATATCCTCCTGTAGTTCTTTAATATCGTTATCAGATTTTATTTGTTTTGCAATTTTTAAGTCATCAGCAAATATATAGTATTTTGAGTTGTGTATGATCTCTGTGATGTCGTTCAGGTACAAGTTGAAAAGAAGAGGGCCAAGAACTGATCCTTGAGGAACACCAGAGCTAGCTTTGAAGGGTAGTGATGAGTGCCCTTTAATAACAACACATGAAGATCTATTACTTAGATATGATGACATCCAGGATAATAGAGGACCACCTAATCCAAAACCTCCTAGCTTTTCGATAAGAAGATTGTGATTGACTCTATCAAACGCCTTGGAAAAATCAGTATATATGGCATCAACCTGAATGCGAGAGTCCACAGAGTCCGTGAGATATGTTATAAAATTAGAAAGATTGGTGACTGTAGATCTTGAATGGATAAAACCGTGTTGTGATAATGACATTATGTGTTGTACATGATGAAAGAGAATCGGATGCACTAAAGCTTCAAATGTTTTTGCTAGAATAGAAATCATAGATATAGGTCGGTAATTGGTTATGTTGTTCCTACCTCCTTTCTTGTAAATTGGTATAATGTTTGCACGCTTCCAAAGGTCTGGGAAAACACCAGATGCAATGGACTTGTTATAAATAATACATAAAGGAAGTGCTAGAGGCTTTGCACATCGTGATATGAATGCTGCTGGAAGGTTATCGGGACCAGCCCCTTTATGTATATTGAGTCTTTTTAGTTTCTTGTAAACTTCAAATTGTGTGAAATGTATACAGCATAGAGAATTAGTGAGGTTTCTTTGCGGGGTATTGTTACAAGGGAGACAGCTACTTTCATATACCGAGGAAAAATATTTAGCGAATAGGTTGCAGATATTACCACCATCTGATGCAGATTCATCTTCGAGAAACATTCTAGCCGGGTAAGTGTTAGACGATTTTTGAAGTTATACTTCTTTAGGCGCGTTATGGAAAAATCATGAGAGTGAAATTTTACGATGCGCGCGCATCTGTAACAGTATGAAGTTAGGCGCGAATTAACAGTATGAAGTTACCGGCTAAACCACTCATTGGCCTTTGTCAATGTAACTCTGACGTCTCTTTATGCTTTTTATCGAAATTATTTATAACCAGCCAGGTTTGTTTTGACTTGTTTGTGGCACATTGACATGAGATAATATGCACAGACTAGCTAAAGATTAATGTTTCGTTATACGGTATGCAACGACTAGTCTTTTTGGTAAAATATTTAATAAAGGTTTTTAACTGCAATATACTTAACAGTAAATAAATTATAACTAAGTATTCAAAGATAGTTTAGGATGACTATTAGTGATTATGCTACCATTCCATCAGTATTTTCTTAAGACGTTGTCACGTTCAACTATCGTCAGTAAACCGACTTTACAGACAACCAATTTTTTTTAGTATAATTAATACTAAATATTATGAAATTATTAACGTTGAATATTTATTACTAGCGAACCGCCCTCGCTTCGCTTCGGGACCCGTAAGTATCAACCGCGTAGGTCCCGCTCCCGTAGGAATTTCGGGAAGATAATAAACTATCACCAAAATTAATTGAGGTTAAATTAAATTAAACTTACAAATAAAGCTTACGACAAAATAATAGCAAAGTAGCAAAGGATCACAGCAAGATTAATTCAGATTAAACTTGGAAACGCGGCAAGTTTGGTATGGCAGTGGGTTCGACCAAATTTGATTACCATAAAAACGGTTCTAGTGTGTTAATCTTAAAAGATAGACATATACTGTCGTGGACATTTTTTTAGATCATTTCAAGAGGAATAATTCTTTCATACATATATTTTTGGTATCTTGAATCGTTTTCGCAACGCATGCAACGAAAGCCCTCGAGAATGAATAATTTTCCCCGTTTTTTCCACATTTTCCATTATTTCTTCGCTCCTAATTGTTGCAGCGTGATGTTATATAGCCTATAGCCTTCCTCGATAAAAGGTCTATTCAACACAAAAAAAAATTCAATTCGAACGAGTAGTTCCTGAGATTAGCGCGTTCAACCAAACAAACAAACAAACAAACTCTTCAGCTTTATAATATTAGTATAGATTTAATGATGCCAAAGAAGTATAACTTCTTACGTGCGTACATAAGTACACGCAATTTAATTTTTTATTTTTTTTATTTTTGAGGTGAGACCAGAAGTACAACCAGAAGTATCTGGGATTTTTTGATATATTAAATTCAATATGTTTAATGTCTGTTGTATAAGAATATTTTATTAATTTGTCAGAATAATCACGTAAAGCTTCAAATTTAATTTTGTCGAGAGGATTGTTATATGATTTGTATTTCAATCTGAACTTATTTTTGTTATGTAAGCATGATATTAATTTTGTACTGAACCAAACAGGATATTTTTTTATTTTTCAGCTTTTTCTTGGGTACATGTTTATTTATAATTGTGTCAGGAGTACTGGGTTCGAGAAAATGCCAAAAATGTACCACCAAGACTTTATTTGTAATCGTAGATACACAATTACACTATGTACACAGTACACACCAAAACACTATGCACGTAGGTACTCGTAAACACACTCTTCGATAACTATATCGCCCGTAGAAATCATTTCACTTCTCGCTGGTATCGCTCGTAGGTATCGCTTGTTCTTCCCGGTTTTGCTTCCGAAACTAGAATGCCCCACAGTCGACCGAGTGCCCCTTTTATACCACTCACGCACCAGACATGCCATTTCTAGAATATTCCCGTTAATTCCGGTACCGGTTGGAATAAGGTTCGAGTATGTTCCTTGCAATCGACTTTCGCCCTTATGACTATTGCCGTAAGGTCGAAGCGTCGTGCGCGTGCTTTCGAGACGGCCGCACTCTATTGTTCTATTGTTCGCTTGACATATTTATGGCCCTTATTGTTTATTGCTTCCGGTTTAGCGAAGTACATACGCCAGGGTTGTCACATTATGTATTATGGGTTAGAAGTCAAAGTTGATGAAAATTCTCACTATTTTTACTAATATCCGGTTTACCCAAAAACCTCCGGTTTAGGCGAGAGCAAAAAGTTTTTTTTAAGTGTTATTGGTTTTTAGGGTTCCGTTCCCAAAGAGTAAAACGGGACCCTATTACTGAGACTTCGCTATCCGTCCGTCTATCTGTCCGTCTGTCACCAGGCTGTATCTCATGATCATGAACCCTAATAGTTACACAGTTGAAGATGATGTATTTCTGTTGCCGCTACAACAACAAATACTAAAAAACAGAATAAAATAAATATTTAAGTGGGCGCCCATTCTTTCGACGCCTTAGCGATAGTTTAGTTACCTTTCGGTGCAAGAGATGGCGTTGTGGCTACAATAAAACAATGGTCACAGTGGCCCTTGGGAAAGCGACCATGCAGACCAGATTTTTTGGGCGTTTTTATACATAATGGTACGGAACCCTTCGTGCGCGAGTCCGACTCGCACTTGGCCGGTTTTTTTTCTTAACTAGAGACTGCTTTATTAAAGTAAGATAAATACGGAACTATGATATTTAAAATAGGAGTAAAAATACATAAAGAACTGGTTTCTTTTTCATCTAACCTTACTTGTTTTGGGTTCATATATCTTTATCCGGAGATAACACATCTGCCATTCTTTAATCGCATTAAGCATATAAAGTGCTCATAATCTGCTCGTAATTCGTAACGATATAATAAAAAATTTGTACTTATAACTATTTCGGTATTGTACACATTTTTTATTCATAATTCTTATTGGAATTATATACTTTTTCGCCCAAAGGTGGTCTTATATCATAATTTTGATCTCTTTTTAATCTGAACTTCATAAAGTACGATGTAATCGTAAAAACTAAAATAAGATAAATCTACCAATGTTTTCTACTACTGTAGACAAATTCAAACGAGGTTGCAATGTTAATAAAACCTAAATAAAATGTTAAGTAGGTATTCTAGTTTTTATATCTATCCTTTAATCTATAACATCTATTACCAAATAAAATAATGTCCTCGTGTCATGGTTTTGTTCTCGAATATAAATAGGTACCTAAAAAATAAATAAAAAGTAGATACGTTCAACCTATTACCACGCTTAGAACATTGCAACGTAAACAATAAAATTCAATATTGTAACACACAATATTGCAACTTACTTTTACGAGATTATAGGGTTCTGCAGCGAATTGAAGAATGAAAAAAATGATATCAGATACAACTTAATAACTGAGCTGTCAGCTGGATACAGACTTTTCTAACAATTCAATACAGAACTACAAATAGTTAATTAATAGGTATTTATTTTGATATCTATGAAATAAATGATCATATTTTTAATCACTTAATACATATATGTCACTCAACTTGATAATAAGCACTATGGTTCAACAATTTTTTTATAATATAAATAGAACTAGCTTTCTCCCCACGGCTTCGCCTGCATCTGTTAGAGTTTATCCCCTTTTTTATCCCTTTAAGGAGGAGAATTTCCAAAAACCCTCTCTTAATCCGCCTCTACACTCCCCATGGAACATGTATGTCAAATGCTATTACTCAATTAGTAACGGATCATTTTGTTTCTGCAAAACATTTTCAAGATATGTACAACATATTCAAATTACAGAACCCTATATTATACCTGTTTATTCACACTTCACGAGTTCTCTTCTAATATAAAATAAAAATGACTTCATGTTCTGCTGGCATTGAAATACAATGTTTTCTATTCAAAAATTGATTTTACTTTATAGTATTTCTTATTTTACTGTTGAATGTTTGATACCAGGTTTAAATGTTCAAAAACGTAAGTTGCATTACATGGCATGGCATACCTAATTTTAAAATATCTAGATGACGATTCTAAATTTCTTCTTCATACAGATGCAAATATTCTTTAAAAGTGTATTGTGTACCCTACCTAAAATGTACCCTTTCCACATGTTTAATATGATGAAAGAAGATAAACTATAATTCTTTGTAACTATCTAAGGTCCTTTATGTTTTCTAGTTGACAGAAAACTTATTGAAAGAAAACGCCAAGAAACCCGGGATATGTGTAGAATGTTCACAGAAGAGAACGACCGTCTAAACAGCCACAAAATCAAGGCAGAGCGTGTCGTAAAATATAATTTCCAAACCCCTAAAAGAACCAAACGAGACTTAAAATCTGCTAATTTAGATCTCGATGACGCTCAACGTGTTGAGACTATTGTAGATAAATTGTACGACGACATGGCAGAACATGGCGAACGGGTTGCATACAGACAGAGAAATTTATCAGCGGTCACGGTATGTTTCATTTACGATTTGATCTTTGGATTTGATCATTAGTGGAGTGCCGTAAGACATAAAAATGGCAAAACCTCGGAATCCAGGGACTATGAATGAATCTTCATAAAAACTGTTGGACTGTATTTCAAAATGCATAAATAGAAAAGTTAAAAAAAAATAATTCACCGATCTTTTTTTTTATTTTTTTTATCTTTGTTGGTAAGTTTGTGACCCCATAACTTCGTGTTGGGTAAACTGATTTTGAAGATTCTTTATTTATTTGAAAGATGGTGCTTTTGGTATGGTCCCATATAAATTTGAGCGACATCGGACGAGTAGTTTCGAATTAACTTGAATAATGTGTAAAGATGTTTTGTAGTGTGTACTTATGGTTTTTTTCTAATAACTTTTCACTGAGTATTTAGATTATGATGATTTTCTTTTTATTTGAAAGCTGGTACTTGCATTGTAGTCTCATATAAATTTGAACGGCATCTGGCTAGAGTATTAAGTCCTCCTCGGACTACATTACACACCTGGCTTCTTTTCCTACACGTTACAATTGCGCAAGACGGCATTATTCTTTTTTTTTAGCGGAGCTCCGTTCGCTATCAAGGTATGAGCGCGCCTAATGACCGGTAAAACTAATTTCGGGGTTCAATTGAGCGTTTGCTCATTTGTGCGGCGCGCCTGCCCCGCCCACAAGGCCGTTCTATCCTCCTTTGTCTCTTCTGTGTATGGGACCATACCAAAACCACCAAAAGCTTTCATGGAAATAAAGAATCATCAAAATCGGTTTACCCAACACGAAGTTATGGGGTCACAAACTTACCAACAAAGATAAAAAAAAAAAGATCGGTGAATTTTTTTTTAACTTTTCTATTTGTGCATTTTGAAATACAGTCCAACAGTTTTTATGAAGAATAGTCCCTGGATTCCGAAGTTCAAAGCTTACGGCACTCCACTACATATTTTTACGTCGATAGCTGTATAACAAAATAACACTCTTACCTTCATAGCTATGATATGGTCAATAGGTCAGGGACTTCCGAAATTATATCAAAAAAACTTACAGTTAAAATAAAATTCAAAATTTTATTTTTTATACTTAAATGACAAAATTAACCAGAAAGTCGTCGCGCACGTAACAGAAATAAACTTATTTCCTATTTTACACTTTAAAAAAGCCTGACGAACGAAGAGGATCTAGTTCCACTTTTTGTCTTCACAGGAAGCAACACTTCTGTAACCGAATTACATTTAACACTTACTAAAAAATATCAACTTGATTATTATCTACTGACAAACAACAACTAGACCTACTTACAGTCCATGTCCCAGCCCTCATACCTACTAATGAACTGACCAACTTACGTAAAACCCGCTGCTAACTTGACTAACCACCCTAGTCCCTATTTTATCTCGGTCTAGGTTGGTCACAATTATCATAGATGTGAGCAGAAGAGAGGTGCTGAAGTCTTATTTTAAATCCATAAAAATAAGTAACTTTTTATAAACTAATAACCGATTTCAACATAGACAGCTGGTGTAGTTGACTCAAAAACTTCTCGATATAATTATGTCGCTCAATTTAAAAGGGACCACACGACAAGCACCAGCTCTTGAAAAAAAAGTATTATCAAAATCGGTCCACGCAATACACTTTGAACCTAACTCACATTAAAAATACAGTCGAACTGAGAAGCGAGAACCTCCTGTTTTTTTAAATGGTTTAAAAAGATGCCCATTAAACTTCATACGGACTATAAGTATCTACTCCATTCGCGTTCTATATGGAATTCGTATAAATGGCAACCCTCATAAATGCTAGCTTTCTGCTCCTGTGATAAGGTTCATTGTAGTTTGACGCCGATAATTTAAAATGCCTTACGTAAATTTTAAATTTCTTTTTAGCAGGGAATGATATTTCCATATTCGAGTTGACTCAAGTGTAGTTCTGCTAGTTCCAGTGCAATAATAATGTCTGCAATCACGCATAACCACAACGGATCGTGGCAGCGATTACACCAGCACAACACAACACGTTAGCTGTTAGCTAATACAATTTATATAAATATGAACTTTCGGATTCCGCGGAAAGTATATGGAGCGTTTCGGCGATTACGCCAGCGCGTACATAATGGAATTGGTGTAATATTGGCTTTTGTAATGTCTAATGATTCATCATACAACTATATTTCTTGTTTTCATAAACATTATAGATTACTTGACTAACCGATCCATTGTGATTATAATTGATAAATTATAGGCAATTTGTACCTGAAATATAGACATGGTACTCCCAACAAGATTTTCCTGTAGGTAGGTAGTTTTTATGGGTCATGCTCATGTCCCAAGTCCCAAGGCACCTCTAAAATAGTATGTAAGGTCATAAGTTAATTATAGCCAGCACGTTCTGCTAAATATAATTGTCTACAGTTGTCTACAAAGAATGTATAGTACCTAACTTTAACTTAGTTCCTGGCTGAGGCTTGGTTCGAATCCGCGGAGTGTAGGCGTGTGTCGCTGATGCTTTTGTGCGGTTGTTGTATGTGTATGTGTAGGGGAACAGAGGGTAATGGGAGCCAGAGGGTAATGGGAGCGGTTCTACTACAGACAAAACTATAGCTCGTATTTACTTGGTTGCCACTCGAGCGCCTTAGGCACGCTGCGATCGTGTTTTTCTGTGGCGCTCGACCGTCCAGTGCCAAGCGTTGTGCCACCACGAGCGCGTGTCGATTTTGTCATCCGCGCTTATAAAAAATACGAAATTTCATCGGCCAGGTTTGTCTGAAGTTATACGTTTGTTACATTCAAATCTGTTTTATATTATAGCTTATTTTATCAATTTTGAATATTTGTGCGTATAATATCGTTACAACCTAGATTTAAAATATTATTCTATTTTATTTCAAAATGGTGGTGGTTGGGTAATGAAAGCTTATTAGGCTCTGATTACCCTTTGTAGCTCCAATTACCCCATATACTTATTAATATGTTTTTTTTTCAGCCGTCAAAATGCCAAGAAAAAGGGAATGCACTACTACGAAAGCGTCTTGGATCGTTGAAATCTTAGAAAATGTTGTCAAAAAACTTCGTAGTTGTGGTGCATCAGTATACAAGGTATCAGTATACGTCAATGAAAACAGTATTTGAAGAAAAGAAGAAGAAACGTTTAGAGAAAATATGTAAAACCAAAACCATTGCAAAGGAGAAGGGAGAAACCAGCAACAAAGGAAGAAAATGTATTGCAGGAAAAGGAAAAAAAACAAAGAAGAAGGCAATCAACAAAAAAGAAAAAGTAAAAAGAGCAAAAAAGAAACTTTTTGAGGGTGAAATTGACTCGTCTGAAGAAGAAGACGTTGAGAATCTTTGCGACGATGAATCAGAATATTCAGAAGACGAGACGTTGTGTGGTATTAGCCACATATTATGCCACAGGAAAAAATAACGTAATGTGGTACCGTTGTACAGGTTTCATTAAATGGGCACATAAAGAATGTTCTGGTTTTGAGAGTCCGATTGATTATATTTGCCTATTTGGCTTGGATCCTTAAAGTTCATTGTTACGTTTATATTAAGATTCATATAAATATGTGTGATTGCAGACTGACATAGACATTTTTGAGGCTGATTTAATAAAATTAAGCTCCCATTATACATACGGGAATTTATAGGCTCTCATTTCCCGCAAAGTCGGGTAATGAGAGCGATTCTGTTTTTTTCTTTAAAGTTTATCTGTGGCCAAATGCCTAATGTAAGGTTAACACTGTGATTAAATGATAGTCAAAGGAGTAGGGATTTAGTTTTTAATAAAAAGTTCCTAAAGTATCCATAAATTTGTCTTTTATTTAACTTTTTCCTTAGTAGGCTCCAATTCCCCCCAGCTCCCCTATGGGTAATAATCATTGAGATACTATGTACTATAGTAGCTCAATGATAATAATATATGTATAATTGTATATGTGTGTGTGTGATGTATAAATGATAAACTATATAAAAGAATGTGTATGTATGAATTTGTCATATATAATAAACTACATAATGGCAACAATAACTACTACAACAATAATACAATTTGGCACGAAGGTTCCCACAACATTATTGTGTAATATGCGTGACAGATTACAAATATAAAATACTTGTAACAATTCGACAGCCTACCAAGCCTCCACAAAATCAGAGTGCAAGAAAATTTTTCTTCGCGCCAGCTAGTCTTATGCCTGCCACTACGCCGCCGCGGTCGTTGGACGATGGTGCTGACAACGACACCAATTATGAAATCCCCTGGCTGAAGAACTGGAAGCACGGCATTGTACCGTATTTCATCGACCCGAATACTTACGGTATATGTTTTATTAAAATGTACCTACTTTTAAAAGCATATTTTTAAGGCATTTTACCCCAACATTTCAGAGTTATTGTGAAAAGATTTTTGTGTCAATGAAAGGTATTTTTCTTAGACTTCTTTAATCTCTTCTTAAATACTTACAATACCTACGTTTTATATATCTAAGTATATTATAAATATTTTTTACTTTTGAGAAACTTCTTTTGAAAATTTTATGCTACTACAGTGTCTATCTACAGGATCATCATATAAGTACAGACCTAACACAAAATTAAAACTGTAATGAAACGAATTTAATTTTATTTAACGTTTTTTACGTTTTTTTTTTTCAAGATACACATCTGTCAAATAAAATTATGAGGGCATTCGACTACTTCGAAAAGGCGACCTGCATCAGACTGCAGCGTCTCCGCGAGAGGCCAACGGATATAAAATCTTTGCGAGAAGCCGAGTGGGTGTACATCACTAACCCGTCCGGTATTCGTCAGTGTGTCCACAGCAATGAACGCAAACCAAATCGTGGGGTGCAGGTAGATATTTATACGAATATTATAAAGCTGAGGAGTTTGTTCGATTTTTTATTTGAATGAGATGATATCAGAAAGTACTAGTTCGAATTAGGCAAATATTTTTGCATTGGACATTTCATTTAGCGGTATGGACTATACATACTACATACCTATTACATCGCGTTACAACCAATAGGAGCAGAGCATCAAGTAAATTACTATTTAATGAAAATTCAATGAAATTAAATGTAAGTACCTAGTTTCCCGAAGCTAGAGCGCGTCCACAAATCATACATCATATATTTTAGCAAGAATGATGATCTTTTTTTTGTTATTATTGTTAACTATATTTTCTTTCAATCTCAATTGAAGGGCTTACTGAATATCCACTTGCTCAGTAGATCTTTTCACCTAAGAGTATGAAACTATACATATGTCAGACTGAAGAGTCTCCTCTTTGCCTAATCATTGAAGTATTTCAGATGGTAGTGTTTGGCTATGAATGTTTGTCTCTTGGAGAAGTATTGCATGAGGTCATGCACATTCTGGGCTTCTCACACGAACACACCAGACCTGACAGAGATCAATATATTACAGTGTTGTGGGACAATATTAAACCTGGTAAGCCATCATTTATTGAAAAATATGCTGGCTTTAAGTAGCAGTTTTTGAGTTATCTGTATTTATCGAAGTTGAAGTCGGCTAAAAATGTTTTCCATTAACAGGTTATAAGAAATATTTTGAAGTTCGGACAAGTGATCCACTGTCTAACTTCCCTTATGATTATGCCAGCGTATTACATTATCCTTCACGGGCATTCTCTAAAAATGGCCAAGTGACGTTACTTATTCAGGTAAAAAGTTTTATTTAAATTTGTGTTAAACTGTTAAGTATATTTATGTCATCCAATATTTTTTATCAGTCTGGAGTCAAAGTCGGTCAACGTGAAGCCCTCAGTGATAATGACATCGCAAAAGTTACAACCATTTATGCGCCCGAATGTACGAAACGTAACAAAGAATATCTTTTGAACACATGCCCTAGTGTGGTGAATATAAAAAAAGAAGTATCAGAGAATATAAGTAAAGCGGAAATAGAAAATTATTTTAAAGACAGAATATGGAGCTACGGTGTTGTTAACTACAGGATCAAAGATAACATGCAATTTAGTAAGTAGAAGGCTCAAATTCAATAAAAGAATTAAAAAGTTACCAGCAAGAAAACATATTTCACAGTGTTTTTTTATTTTCAGCATCTGAGGAACGTCATAATCTAAATGCAGTTTTTCACCACATTGAAAAAGAAACTTGTATTGAATTTCGGGATATCTCCACATATGATTCTGAAGAATATACAAATAATGATAACGACACTGCAGACACACATTTACATATGAAACTAGGCAAAGAGCTGGTCTTAGATACGAATAGAACCCAAACAGACGATGATGATGACGCTGATATTGATAATAACCAGATAGATACGAATATTACAAATCATAATGAAGAAACTCCTCAATCCAGTGATAACGCTGTAGGAAACGAAGATACTCAAGAAAATGTTGTTATTCTTAGAAAAGACGCTGGTTTGAATACAGATACTGCCAAGAATTCGAAAAAGCATTTAAATAGTAGGTACTTCAAAATCTGCAAATACGTTTAACTCAAAACATTTCGGAAATTTATACAAAAGCAAGATTATTTAACTAGACTGATGTATTTAATGAAAGGTACAGCCATGTAGTCCGATATTTCTTCCGTTATTTTTGTAGTCCAACATCCATAACCAAGTTAAAGCTTTATCACTTATCACATATATTTTTACATCTTGATATAGGTACCTCCCTATCTATTCATATATCTAGTGTCGATATAAATGAAAGTAAAACTGGTGATTAGGAAATTTCTGACACTATAATAAAATTTTACCACAATATACCTAAATATTTTTACAGAGCCAAATTCCCAGAGGAAACGGCATCAGGCACGGTCTGCTGGTAGACGGCATGCCGAAAGCATATTGACATTAGTCCGATCCCAGGAACCAGGATGCCACTGTCCACCTCCAGGGAGACCTAAAGGCGACCAAGTACATTGCTCTACCTACCAATTATTTTTTCATGTTACCACCACAGGCAAACGAAGAGACGAGACTACTGATGGTAAATGATCAACGTTGCCCATGAACATCACCGATGCGTGGCCGGCCAAGAAATAAAGAAAAGGAAACTAGCCGTTAAGCCCTCACTCGAAATACGAGTCGTCTGAGGCCCGACTCAAACAAGAACGAGGTAGCTCGTCAGCCGGGTTCTAAACCCTACCTGTTCTAAACCGATAGTGTTTTTGGAATTCAACGGAATAGTAAAGAATAAAGCGGCGTTTGAAAAGACGGACCAGGTGTCGGAAACTCGTTGTATCCCGAACAGGAAAGATCAACTTGAAGCAAAGACCGATAAAGCACCTTACACCTTAGACATGCCACAATTATTAATAACTCAATCTACTATTCTATCTAGAATCTAGATCAATTGCAAGGCAGGTATAAGGATTCGTGTGCATCTGGACTGAGGGCCCCCTTTTTTTTTCTTGGCGTAGCGAATTGAAATTTATAGCGGAATTAGTTAAAATTAGTTAAAACTTAAAGCAAACACTCATAAATTTCTTAAACGTAAATTAAAGATGTTATGGGCAAATGTTTTGGGCCCTCAGTTCAGATGCCTACAGAAAGTGGCATGGTGTAAATCTCAGAAACTACTACCTCTGTGTCAATAATTTTTATTCCAGAATTTAGTTAAGAATTTCTTAAAACGATTTAATTAATTCTCAACTGACTAGAGAATAACATTACAGATCTATCACAGTTTTACTTGGGCCCTCAATCCAGACGTTTATGAACTGAGGGCCCAGGCGAAACATAGGTTTAAAAGAAGAAATACACAAATTTTCCTTGAACACCGCCTAGATAACAACCCTATTAATTAGTAAAAAAAAACAAACAGTGAAAAAAAGTAACGGCTGATTGGTAAAACGGATTCGAATTTTCGGATAACGTCTGATCTGAGGGCCCAATATTTTTGGCTTTATCGACTAGGTGCAACCTCTTACTTTGAAATAAATTAGCTGACAAGTTTTAACTAATTTTTAACTAAAATTCTACATACGGGTTTTTCTTCAAAATGCCTTTTTAATGAGAAAATTAACTTTATATTTTTAATAGGAAGAAATTTTGTAGGGTAACCATGATTCCGGAATAGGAAAATAACTAACTCAGTTTTGTAAAAAATCTAATCACACTTCTGTGCTGTTATTTCTTAACTTTTACATTTTCAATATCAGCATTAGGGATTCCATACGACAGAACTCGTAACTAGTGGTTATTGGGCAGTTACAAGGGACACAGGTATCGCTTTTACGCTCGCCCAAATAGGGTTTAAAAGTATATAAATAATTATGACATTTGATTATATGTAAACAGTCATTACTTAATAACCGATATTCATTTAATTTTGTCAAAGACATTATAAAGGAAGAAATTTAAATAAGGGTTTTAGTCAGAAATTTAAATAAGGGTTTAACTAATTTTAACTAATTCCGCTATAAATTTAAATTCGCTACGCCAAGAAAAAAAAGAGGCCCCTCAGTCCAGATGCACACTAAGGATTCGTTTCCACCAGAGATGTGCTATGCTTAGTTGCTAAGGATGCGTTTGACGTCCACTAACCACATTCATTAGCCTGCCCTTAATCCCCTCGGCCCCGATGACAGCAGTGCGGGCTAATGAATGACATTGGTGACGTCACAGGTTCAACGCGTCCTTCACCAATCCGCACAGGAGTAGGGTGGTAAAGTATGCTCTAGGCTTCCCCAATACTGAGGAGAGACCCGTCAACGCATCCTTTGCAACGTAGCATAGCACGTCTCAAGTGGAATCGCACCCTTATAAGGACACAAGTCACTGGGCATCTTATTAAAAATCTTCTCGAGATAGATCGTCATCATCATTTTATACGATTATAACTACGACAGATTTTTTTGTTTCAACATTGTTAAATCTCAATGCTGCTACGCAAATGAAATCAAGGCGTAATAGTATTTGGCCATTGTCACTCAGTGGCCTTTGTACACATTTTGTTTTTGTTACGAATTAAATAAACGTTCAAGGTTATCAGTATTCAATAAATTGTGACCTTATTGTTATCTGGCACAAATTATTGCAAATATTAAATGCATCTTATTTGTTTTCATTTATTCGATGTTGCAAGTTTTACTGCTAATGTTACCTATATTTTTTGTGTATTTTGTTTAACAAAATATTGCTTTTTACAAAAAAAATAACCGACTTCAATCTTGATAAGTAGAGATAACTCAAAAACTACTCGCCAGATGGCGCTCAATTCAACATGTAAGTGTAAAGTTCTCGTCACTACAAATTAATCAAGCCCAAACACTAGATAACTGCAGTAAATCGTTGAGGAGTTCCCTCGACTGTCTTTCGGCTTCATCAGATCGACTCCAGATCTTCATGAAATGGTAGCGCTTTAATGTACTTATGATAACATGAACAAACACACTAGTTGTCCATACAATTTTCAAAAGTTCCCCTCGATTTCTCTGAGATGCCATCATCAGATCCTGGTGTCCTTATCAGGGGACCCCACTGCGCATATCTACTTTACAACAAAAAAAGAATTATCAAAATCGGCCCATAAACGACGAAATAATCGCTGAACGTACATAAAAAAAAGCATATTTATACGGTCGAATTGAGAACCTCCTTTTTTGAAGTCGGTTAAATACGCTTACGCCTACGGACACAAGATCGATTTATCTATGTATCCTAACATTGAAAACACATTTCTTTACAACGAGCACTTTTGTATTTATTTTTGCCAAGTTATAAAAACTCCGTTTCTTATTACCAAATGAATCCCTGAAAAAAAAGAAGAGTGGTAAAATTTTAAATTCCTTTGTATAATTAAATATAAATGAAATGTAAACGAGACAAAAATTTACATCTTTTAACTTGCTTTGTTTCAGATACTAAAAATAAATTCAAATTGTTTTAATTCTGTGAACAATCTTCTCCATCTATTCGTGCACGTCTTAGGTTTGGATCATCAGCACAACATGCACGACAGAGATTCTTACCTTCGCATTCTGTGGGAAAATCTTTCGCCAGGTGGGAATTAATTATAAAAGTTTAAAAAGAGCTCTTCGGTCGAATGTTTTTTTTTGTTGTTAGCTATTTTCTAGGTTCTAATGACCACTTAACTGCTGCTTGTCGCTGTAACATGATTAAATTCATCACATCATTAACAGTGACAGCATAATAAAATATTTAATATGTTGATGTAGGTACATCACTTTGGTAATTTAATATTACTACTTACTCCTATGTGACAATGAGAAACTTTTTTTTAATAGTCATATTAGTTATTAGTTGTATTCAGGTATTTTTAATTCTTTCCCAGAAATATCGAAGGAGCTGCAGAAAAAACTGCCACCGGCTGCAGCCATCGGCTTCCCCTACGACTACCAGAGCGTAATGCACTATCCGTGGCTGGATATCAAAGATGGCCTTACCAACATTATGTACCCTATATGGGTCGGTTTATGTATACTATACATAACATCTACCTAAACTAATATCACCGGTTACCACACACAAGCCCAGTATTTGTTTATTTTTTTTATCAAGTACATACTTCACTTGACGACCCGAATGGCGCAATGGTTAACACGCCGATCGCTGTTCCGAGGGTCCTGGGTTCGATTCCCAGCGAGGCGGAGGCGGCAATTTGAATGATGAGTTTAAATTTCCGTTCTCGGTCTGGGTGTGTGTCCTTGTCTTGTGTGTTGTCCAAGGTACCCACGACACAGGGAATCCTAGTGTGGGGCTTTGAGTGTGAAGCGTTGTTATTATTATTATCATTATCATTATCATTATCATTATCATTATCATTATCATTATCATTATCATTATCATTATCATTATCATTATCATTATCATTATCATTATCATTATCATTATCATTATCATTATCATTATCATTATCATTATCATTATCATTATCATTATCATTATCATTATCATTATTATTATACTTTTCGAAAGACGAAAATAATTTTTTTTTTCAGAATGACGGATGGGCCATGGGTCACTGGCAGGGATTGAGTTCCACGGATGTCAACAAACTGAATCTTATTTATTATGAGCAATGCTCGCTTCGGAGACAAGAACTCGATAAAAATAATCCTAATGAAGCCACCGGCCGAAAACATGGAGAAAGTACCTCATTTGAAAATCTGTTTGATTCAAATGAACAGCCAAGGAGAGAAGCGTTGTATGAAATTTGGGGTTTTGGGCTTGGGTAAGAGGAAAGAATTTGCCGAATCAGTTTACTGCTGATGAGAAAAAAAATTAAAACTTCATGTTTGAGTTCATTATAAATTTTCATTTAATAACTATGCATTTTAATTTGGCTGTATCAGAATGTCGTAATGTCGAATGTCCTTGTAGGGTTTTTCAATAAAAATCCGTAAGTAAATTTTTGTAACAATCAAGATTTAACTATGACCACAGGTGATAAGTTTGTTTTTAGCGAGGAGTGGATTCACAAATTTTGGTTTCAATATTTTTGGAAGTCCGGGAAGGGCGGTGAGTTTGATACAAAATTCAACAAAATGACTGAAGATACTGAGTTCTATTGTAAAATAAAATCCACTCAGAGCCCGTTCCACTAAGTTGACTAAGTGATTAAAACGCACAAAACGTTCCTATTTCTAAAGAAAGAGTCGCTTTGAGCGTTATAATAGCTGAGTGGAACGTGCCCTTATTGTCATCAGTGGAGCTGAATATTACGAAATAATAGGTGAAGGATATATTATTTAAATTAGAAAAAATATCAATTCATTGTTTAAGACTTTATGACCAGTATTCAAAATGTGTGTCCTTTTATTGTGTCTACGATTGTGTGTCAACCATGATGTCATTATGTTGAAACCAAGTATTTGAACTCTACTATCGAAATTAGACCGTAATTTATTTGTTCAGTGTTATTGCACTTTGACACTAATTAACGCTACATTTTCTTTTAATGAAATAAAAGTACATTGTAGCACATAATTATTATGGAAAAATAAATGTAGAGAGCAGCAACTCTATGTTGTTGGAAGCTACACAGCGGTAGCTATACATACATCTAGGTGTCACAGTCCAAGAGCTAAATAGGATAGAGTAAGGCCACGGTCCATCCACGTCCTAGCGCCAGATATCTCCCATCACCATTATGCATATAACTATTTAAGTAAATATTAAGCAATAATAAAACATTATAATTTAATATTAAAGGATACTAAGGATAAAATTTTCAAACGACGAGCACCTCGTAATACATTAAATTATATTGAAAATGAATATTTTAAATTATAATATTATTTTTATCATAATATTTATAGGTACACCTGTTTATTTGAAATTTTGAATAAACTTCATACAAATTAAGTATCATCATCATCCTCCTGCCCATTTCCTAACTCTATTTGGGGTCGGCGCAATATGTTTTTCTCTTCCATTCTTCCCTATTCTATTAGTCGTCACTTCCACGCTTACTTCCTTATCTTTCATACCGTCTCTTACACAATCCATCCATCTTTTCTTAGGTCATTCTTGTCCTCTTCGTCCATCCACATTCATATTAATCATTCTTCTTGTCACATGCGTTTCCTCTCGCCTCATCACATGCCCAAACCACGACATTCGTCCCTCTTTCAACTTTTCTGTTATTTGTGCTACTTTCAGGTTTCCTCTAATACATACTCATTTCTTACTTTATCCATTCTGGTTACTCCACATCCACCTCAACATTCTCATCTCCGCCACATGCAATCGTCTCTCTTCCGTCTTCTTTATAGCCCAGCATTCTGATCCATACAATACGACAGGTCTTATCACGGATTTATAAATTTTACCCTATAATTTAAAATGGATTTATTGTATAATATTAAATCAAACTTCATTGTCAGCTTAAATGTGAAGTTTATAATTAGTTTTTCAATATTATCAGCATTCTGTGATATTGATACTACAGATTGGTCCACTTAACCAAGATTAAGATCGATACGATCATACACATAACTTAATTTATTCAAATCTGAACCGCCTGGCTTTGGTTTAGCTGTATCATTCTGATTTCCAATGGCGTTTTGGCCTTGGATATCATTAGCGTCGTCATCATTATTTTCTGTGTCTGCGGGAGCGATACTTATCGATACATTTATGCTGTCGTCTTTACCTACTTCATTGTCTGTAAGTATTTTGGCTTCATCTTCTTCATCAGCTTTACCATCTTCGTCCGCTTTATCTACTTGACCTGAGTCATTTCCTGATTCACTTTCTTCAGATTGTGAGTTCTTCGAATCTTTTGGTCTATAATTTGGGCTTAATAACATCTTACATGTATCTATCATGTCCCCAATCTGTCTTTTATTACATTCATGGTCAAATAGAAGACGTAGTCTCATTTTATCCAGTTGAGATAAGTTGTCTGATGGACTGATTAACAACCCCGGCACCTATTATAATTTATAAACATTTATGTATTACAATATAATATTTTAGTCATGTTAATACATCCATTTTCACATTTCCAGTAAGTAGTAACCAAAGGCATCACCTACATACATACATGTACATCTACACCAAGGATATGAGATAAGGAAAAAACACGGACTGCAATTACTCAGCCGATACACGCTGGATGGATTGCCTGACTAGCTGTCAGGTAGGTTTGACGGAAAGATGGCATATTTTCAATAAATGGAATAAATAGGTGTACAGTTGTACACAGATATGGTCAGGGGGGTAGGTATCCCCTCCTCAAACTCGGATAAATTTCCTACGATTGTTGTATCTTCTTCAAAACCTGCCTCGAAAATCTGGTCACAAATCCTGGATCAAAATTCATCACTCTTGTTCAGGAGCGGAGTACGCCCATGATATTGATATGTAAAGTTAAATTTAATAAACTGAAATATTCTATACCAAAGGCACAACTGTAGCTTGTCCATTTATACTGAAGGCTCGATCGTGAAAGTGCATGATACTCAAAGGATCGTATTCAACCAGCAGCTGAGAAGTCCTCTCGTAGCTTGGTCGTATACGGAATAAAAATCTGTATTCTAAAACAATAATCTTAAATAATAAAGATCGCCTATTAGACTAAAAGGTAACTAGGTTCTCGTCATTTAATATCTACACAAACCGAAGCGATTAGTTTCGAAATAATCCTGATCCAAAAGCATCAAAACCAGGCTACATTCAACTAAAAACTTGATTTACTATATAATTGTCAACATCCACCGCGGACATAGAAAAATATGGAAAGTATAATTAGAAAAATTATCTCTTTTTGTGTGGAAAATCTAAAGCAGGATTTTACCATGTACTACCTGACCACAATAATTAGGCGCATGTCAGATAGCAGTCACGCGGGCCCCCCACCCCGCTCTAGCCCCGCGCGTCCCCTAGTGAGGCGCAGTCGTGTACAATTGTACATTAAGGTCATTTAGACTAGGCTGATGTGAACTTCGTTTTCCGAGATGTTTGCGAAGGTACAGTAACTGACCAAGTACAGGTGGTAGGGCCTAGAGCTCACCCGGGGAAGTACCACCGCCCGCCACGGTACTTTGTACCATTCCTACCGTGTAATAATTGTTTTAAGAACAATTGTGTTCCGGATAGGAAGGTGTGGTGCCGGTTACACTTTTTAGAGGCGACCATCTCAGTCCTCAGGGGTAGCAACGCATGTGTGACCGAATTAGAACGAGACTCATTGAGTCTAGTTCTGGGTCGGTCACAGTTGTTATGGGCGGCAGCGGAAGGTGGTGCTGCATGCTCGTTTGCTATCTTAATTCCATAAAAAAAATTGTACCTCCATTAAACATTCACCATGGTACTTTTGGTACTACTGCAGAATGTACTACGTATTCCCATCCCTATTTCCAATGACGTCTTAACTGACATGCGCCTAATTATCGTGGTCGGCTAGTAATGAATCATTTAAATGGAATTGATCTTACCAGGCTGAATGTTGTTCCACATAACCCTAATGTACTGGTCTCGCTGAGGATGTGACACTTCATCCTTAAACCCAATTGCATGTAACAGTGTATGTAATATTTCGTGCTCTTTCAAACAGTCGAAACCTAACACAAGATTCTGGAAATAAAGTTAACTAGGTATTATTATTACTAATGTAGGTATTTGTACCTAATACTTATCATCACAAATAGAATTATTACTATTAGATATATGAGAATCCAGGTTTTTTGCTATGAAAAGCAACGCTAGTACTTAATTCTTCGAATTATATAGGTAAGCAATTTATCATTGAATTTTAGACCGTTTTTATTAAGCTTGAAACTAAGCTAAAAACTGCAATATAAATACTGTGGGTACCCCTACTACACACTAAAACTTCCACACGGGCAATCCATGTATTTCCTTATGCTGGTTCTAAGAATTTTACTATACTTATGTAGGTAGTAGGTAGGTACCTATTTCAACTATGAATTAAGTTCTAGTATCAAATCATATTTGCTAAGAATTCTATAACTTTGTAACAAACATAGCATCTTCTCTGAAACAACTTACAATTTCACCATCTTCTTTGAATTTCGGTTCGTGTACACAATTCCGCTCTCCTTGAGGGTTCGTGAAATGGATCCACGTCACGTTAGCAGCAGGCTTGACCAGCGTAGGTTGGAACTTCACGCACGATACTGTCTCTAGTACACTCATAGCCCTACGGACCCTCTGAGCTATGTAATCATCTATAAAAATATATGTATAATTTTAGATATATTTATATAAGTACATAATCAAGCTCATTACAATATTTAACCCTTTATTTATTTTATTTTATTTATTTGGTTCACCAACAGTTGTTACATTATTGCTTATATGTTAACATAAGTACAGTTATAAACATTGCTTAATGCACAACCAATTACAGGTAAACACAACATGCTATTAGATATTAATATTTCATAAACAAAAAAAAAACACAAAACAGGAAACAAAAAAAACAAGGGTTAATTTGGAATTAGTTCTAGGATGTTCTTGGCAAAGTCTTTAAGCTTAAGTGAAAATATATCTATAGGTTTAGAAGTGAACAAGTTATTTGATAGGTTGCTTAATCTAGCGATCGGAGAGTTCTTGCCTAATTCAGTCTTACGCACAGGTGGAACAAGAAGTGAACTTGGATACCGCGGAATTTTATAAGGGACTCTAAATTTAAAAAGTTCAAGTAGTTGGGGACAATCGACCAGGTTATTGAGGATTAGAGAGGACCCTTGATTTGAAATAACCGTTTTGAGGAACTTTGTAAAAAGTTTTGTGACCGTTACGTCCGTTGTTTTAGAGTGACTGTATTGACTATCAGTGTAGAAAATTGGTAGCGTCTAATCAAGAAGATATAATAAGCCTACAGGCCAACAGCTCAAAACAAGATACGACGACTCAGGTATGCCTCTATCCATTAGCGACGGTGACCACTTACCATCAACTGTCCGTTTGAGCATTAAAAAAATCTACATGGATTAGTAAGTGCATTCATCGTTTTGAGACATTTACTCACTCCTACATTTAACTAACTTACTTACTCGTAACTCGTAGGAACATTTACTTACTTTAGTGCGTTAATCGTTTTGTTAGGTCTGTACATCTAGGTACTCACCGTATGTAACATAGTCAAAGTAGTAAGTGACTATTCCCTTGGGCCAATACAAAGCCATGTTTTCTTGAACGTTACTTATTTTCAGATTATGAATTTTGCGGCCCGTACCTTGGAAATAAAATGTTTTTTTTTTTATGTAAGTACTCAAATATAATGTAACCAATTCTAGATTATAAAAGCCAAAGTATGTACATATTGTTTGTTTTAAAATTCAAACCATTACTTAATGGCCCGTAAATGAACACGGGTCTTTCGTCATTACTAAATAGGTCTAGTGTAGAGGATACTTCCCCACGCTGCTCCAGTACCGATTGGTAGAGGGTAAGTACATAAAGCATATGGTTTATTTACTATTGTGTAATTTTCTTTCAGTTGAATACTACTGGACTTTGTACCACCACAGATAAGAGAGGAGAATGCATGGGCATACTCTGCTCCTGATCCAGAATCTAGGATCGTAAATTCATGATCTATGGGGATAAATAGGATTTTCTATGGTTAATACCTACCTAAGTACCATCTAGATCAGTGGTGCCCAAACGGTCGATCGCGATCGACCGGTCGATCGCAAGAGGTTTCACGGTCGATCTTAGAGGATTAAGCAAGTACAAGATTTTATTTTCGCAAATTTATAAATTACCTACTGAGCATTCCGATCGTTTTTGTTTCAATACTTTCAATTCATTTATTTCTGTGACGGACTGACGGACGATGTCGACAGGCGACGCTATGACCGCGTGCGTAGTGCCCAAAGTTACGATAGCGTAAGTGAGTGCTTTCTTTTTTAATAATATTTTTTATGTACAAATGTGTGTAAAGAGTAAGAAACTATGTAAAACTGTTTGATTGTAAACATATTATAAATCTAATCATTAATAATTAGGTACTTATTATTACAAAATAAAAATAAATGATAAAAAAATTACATAAAAATAAAGCAGTCGATCTTAAACCCTTAACTTTTTCTCAAGTCGATCTTCACAGCAAAAAGTATGGGCACCTCTGATCTAGATATTCTAGACGTATCTCACTGGTACTCATGTCACTGTCTAAACAGGTAAAAATTTTAATGTAGCTTTTATCATAAGTAGGTAAAAATTTAAATACGTCAAACTATTGTAAACTTACCGGCATGTGTCAACATACTCTTTGCATTGGTGATAAGGTGTAAAAATAATAGTCCAATGTAATATTTTAATTTAAAAGTCAACTTCATTTCTATTGCCCTGCTCAATATGTTACTCTGAATTATCACAGTATTTTCTTATATTATGTAGGTATGTACTTACATACCTACTAACATTTTCATAGGTTCTTATCTTAGAACCTGCACCATTACCTATAACTCGTAAAACATGCAATTTTTCATACACAAATGTACTTATCAATATATTTTCAAGTTAACTCTGCTAGCCATAATCCATAATGCCTAGGGTTCCCACCCGTACTTTATAATAAAGTATTGTACGTTATTTCAGGCAATTGTACTCTATACTTTATGAGAATATTAAAGTACACGAAAATACTTTATTTCGCATGATTTGATTTCTTTGTAATAAAAAATGAATCTCTTATTAATTTTAATTTAAATATAGATTTTAAAGATGCTGTGCAATTGTTTAGTCGAGATCCTAATTTGATGCAAACTGCAAAAAGCAATAAAATATAATTATGTTTTTAAGTATAATAATAAAGAAAAATAAATTGTACTTTATTTTGATACTATGTACTTTTTTTCTCACCTATAATAACCAATGTACTTTATTTGCATAAAAAAAAAGGTGGCAACCCTAATAATGCCCCACACTGGCACATTCACGATTAGCGCATACGCGTAGACTAATATAAATGGTCCGAGAGCTGGCACCAATTTTGGGTAGGTATTTTAGGCAAGCGGAAAACTTGTCAAATAGCTCTCCTATTATACCCCAACACAGCACAGCAGACCTGGCTGGTCAGTAGGGGCTAAACCGACCATGATTTTTTTTAAATAAATTAGATAGGTAATATACATTATCTTTGATGTTTTTAATATCTAGATGGAACATCGAATCCGCGAAAACGTGTCAAAAAAACGTGGCTAACTGTTAGCCACAATTTTTATATCATAGACAATACGTGTAAATGAACGTGAAAAACATCGCCTGCACGCACACATGCTTGATAATGTTGCCTTGTTTTTTTTTGTTTTCATTGTAGGGCGACGCTCAATCTAGATATTAACATCATTGATACATTATGTACGTATCTAAATGTGGACCGGACCTTTTACCTACCTAAATCTCGTAAAAATTTCAAGATTTCTTTTGGAAGTGACTATTTGTACGGGTACTGGACGAATAAATTATATTTATTTATTTACGAATAAATTATATTTATTCGTACATTTATTCAATTTTTTTTAATTAAGAATGAATTGGATGATTAGCTTGGAATGTATGTATGTGTATTATGATTAGATTGAGATTAGTCTAAGTGTTTGTTTTGTAAATAAAAAAATTGGTTGTCTGTAAAGTCGGTTTACTGACGATAGTTGAACGTGACAACGTCTTAAGAAAATACTGATGGAATGGTAGCATAATCACTAATAGTCATCCTAAACTATCTTTGAATACTTAGTTATAATTTATTTACTGTTATATTGCAGTTAAAAACCTTTATTAAATATTTTACCAAAAAGACTAGTCGTTGCATACCGTATAACGAAACATTAATCTTTAGCTAGTCTGTGCATATTATGTCATGTCAATGTGCCACAAACAAGTCAAAACGAACCTGGCTCATAGATAAAAGAAGTAAAAGGATATGCCCTAAGGTCACGTGACGTGAAGCCAAGTATTACCCTAATATGGCGCCGACTCCGCCCACAAAACAGGGATGTTATTTTATAGTACAAAATATCGACATCGATTTAACGTTCAAAGATAAAATCCATACTATAATGCCACCAACTTATCTGTTCAGTAGAAAAATATGGAACTAAAAAAAGACAACGTCAATTTTGAAATTTTATGTCCGCTGTCAAGTCTTTGAAGTGCGTGTGCTCTATGTGTTTTAATTCGATTTTAATTGCAAAAAGTGATTAAAAATGCCTGAGCCTCTTAGAAGTGATGCAACATTAGTTATTTTAAAAGTTTTAGATTGTACGAGGGAAAAAAATCGCCTGCTAACTCCGAAAATAACGTTTGAATAAGTGGTAGAATACGTCGCAGTTGCAAAATGTTAGTGTTGCTATTGCAAGTTAATTAATTGTCCGATAAAATTCAAATAAATATTTCAGTTATTTTATTTTCCTCGCCTATGTTTGCATAATCGATTAAAGTGTCACTGAATTTATTAGGTATCCAATTTTTTTATACTTCATATAATATTATATCTTTGTTACAGGAGTTAGTGAACAATTTGTTTACAAGCTAATGAGTGAAAAGAAAAAAGCTGAAGAAATTTCTCTGGCATATCGCCATAATTTTCCACAGGGATTTCTCGTGTTGAACCCCTCAAACTTAGAAATCAGGATGACAATTATTTTAATAAAATATATAAAAATATAAATAATTATAGTCAATAACAATGGATTTTTTTATTTCTCTTGTCCTGAAATTTTAATTTATATATGAAAAAGTAAAATTTGACTGTGTTGACCTACGTAATTCTTTTATTTTTGGATGTTTCCGTTTTTTTTAAGTTATGTGCGTTTTAAGCATTTAAATGTCACTTGCTATAACGGTAAAGGAAAACATTGCCAAACCGCACTTGTTCAGCATGGTGAACTATGGTCTTAACCTTCTCAATATGAGAAGAGACCTATGCTTAATAGTGGGCCCTGATGGATTGAGATAATGTTAACATCCTATGTTACTGCTGTCATTGCATGGTAGTTTAAGTTAGTAGCCACAGCCCAAATTGTGTATCTATATTCGTCGGAAAGGCTTTGTCATCATTTACCATCGAATTATGTGCAACATCTGGTAAAAATCATAGGTCTCAAAGTTGTTGAGCTCCCTTGACAGTCGCCAAATTTTAATATATGGTAACATTGACGCTGCACTAGCGACATCCGTTTACTGAACAGATAAGTTGGTGGCACTATACCTACAGTACCCGTATTAATAGACTCAGCCATTTCTTTTGTACCTTATCAATTTCTCTGTGCTTTTTCCCGCTAATCACAGATACGTTAAACTGATTTAATGCAGTTTTCAGTAGGTTATAAGTATCGTACAAAGCGGTTAACATGGGCTTACTTAGATCCTGATCCAGGGGGAAACGCTCCAAATTCGGTAGAGCGGGTCAAATAGGTTGTTCGAGGCCGTTTTATTATAGGAACAGCATGAAAAAACAGCCGTAGGTAGGTAGGTAGGTAGTTACTCCATCCTGGTTGGGGGCATCAATCCAGGTTGGATCAGATCAGCTGAGACTTAATAGTACGTTTACACGCTTGGCAAGCCTCGGCAAGCTTCCACAAACACAAGCGTGTGAACGGGGGTATTTGGCTTGGCTTGCGTGAGCTTGCAAGAGCTTGTCGCGATCCGGGCTAGTGTCGGTTTTTGTGAACAGATCAAAGGAAGCTTGCGGCAAGCGCTTGCGACGCGTTTACACGCTGGCGCGTGTTTAGTGTCGCGTGTCGCTCACGAGCTCGCGCCGGACGGACGTATCTATTTGTGCTGTACCTCGATCGCGTATCGACCATCAATCAACAATTTTAATTAGAATAGGAAAGATGCGAAATAAAGTATCAATACTATTTTAGAACGAATTCAAATTTCAAAGGATTTCCAAAATTTTAGATTTAAATTTAAATACCATACTATATACCTACCATAATCAAAAGACCATGAGACTTCGCAATGTTTATAGTTTTCCTACGAAACAATCGTTAGCGTGATTCAGCTACTTGAACATCGCCATCTTGATAACTATGACAAAACTTAAGTCAACTCGAATAAACACTGTACCTCTAATTGTACCAACTTTATCCCCATTTTTTGCGCCCTTTGCTGGCAATTTTTTTAAATACTGAATTTACATTGAAGATTACTTATTTAGCTATAATCATTTTTAACCGACTTCAAAAAAGAAGGAGGTTCTCAATTCGACCGTATATATGCTTTTTTTTTATGTACGTTCAGCGATTATTCCGTCGTTTATGGGCCGATTTTGATAATTCTTTTTTTGTTGTAAAGTAGATATGCGCAGTGGGGTCCCCTGATAAGGACACCAGGATCTGATGATGGCATCTCGGAGAAATCGAGGGGAACTTTCGAAAATTGTATGGACAACTAGTATGTTTGTTCATGTTATCTTAAGTTCATTAAAGCGCTACCATTTCATGAAAATCTGGAGTCGATCTGATGAAGCCGAAAGACAGTCGAGGGAACTCCTCAACGATTTACTGCAGTTATCTAGTGTTTGGGCTTGATTAATTTGTAGTGACGAGAACTTTACACTTATATGTTGAATTGAGCGCCATCTGGCGAGTAGTTTTTGAGTTATCTCTAAAAGCTGCTGCAACCCACTAATGGCCCACTACTGAGCACGGGTCTCTCCTCATTACTGAGGAGGCCTAGAGCATACTCCACCACGCTGCTCCAATGCGGGTTGGTGGAGGGGTTAGTGGCCAACCCAGTGTCGAAAGTTTTTCAAGCCGCCCGAAGGCCTCCGACATGGCTTAACGACTGCTATCAATCGATAACAACCGGGACCGACGGCTTTACGTGCCCTCCGAAGCACGGAAGCGCTCAAGAAATTTTTGCCACTAGCGGTCACCCAGTTATCTCTACTTATCAAGATTGAAGTCGGTTATTTTTTTTTGTAAAAAGCAATTATTAAATATGGGGTTAAAATCATTTTCAGTTTAGTCAGAAAGTTACCTTAAAAATTACAAATTTCCATTCCATTGCATTCATTTGTTTTTTTTTCTTTTCCTTACAAAATATCGAAAAACTGAGAAATACATGTTCTATTAATTTAGGTGATAACCCTTTATTGCAAGGTTAAAGTAAATCGGACGACGTTATAAAAAAATTCCATACAAATATTAGTCACCTCTCCCTAGGGAACCTTAATATTATTCGAAAAAAAAAGTACCCTATAATAGACACCAGTATGTAGGTAATAGCTTTACCAAGTTTCAACGAAATCCGTCCAGTGGTTTACGTGTGATGATCGGTCAGACAGACAGACAGACAATAAATAAAAAAAAAATTGTGAGTTCTATCTCGATATGTAAGTGCCCCTTAGTCGAAATTTTAAAAAATATTTAATGTACAGAACACGTGGTCCTACAGTTTTATTATAGTATAGATAGAAGATAGATAAAAATATGTCAAACTAAACGCAATAGCCGACACAACTTCAACATCCATGTCTGCCATGCTTGCTTGTCCGGAGCACACTAACCCAATCGCAAGCGTGTAAATGGCGTCCAAGCGTTTGTAAAGGCTTGGAGCTTGTAGAGGCTTGCCAAGCCGTGGCAAGCGTGTAAACGTAGCATAAAACCTTCATTTCAACAAAAGATCTTATGTCACTGGTTTAATTCAAATTCAAATTCAAATCTTTATTTCTTCGAAGTAGGTTTTTACAAACTCATTTCGAAAGTCAAGTTACGCCATCGCTTCAACAAATCCCTACGATGAGTGGTCTTGGGAGAAGAAGCGGCAAGAAACTCCCAAGGAGTCTCTTTTTTCTCTTTCACCACTCACAGTACAGGTAGCACTTACTACTAATTATGGCTAAACACAAAAAAAAAACTAATTCTAGTCTAAGTGGAACTGGTCGCGGCATTATCACACCCAGGCACCCTTATCATTAACATATTCATCTATAGTATAATATCCTTTACTAACAAGTTGTGATTTTACACGTCGCTTAAACATTTCAATAGGTAAATTACGTATCATTTTGGGTATCTTATTGTAAAATTTAACACCAAGCCCCACAAAAGATCGCTGCACCTTACGCAGACGAAATGAAGACGTAACCAAATTGTGTCTCTTTCTCGTTAGATGATTATGCGTATCACTGTTGACTTTATATATGCCTAAATTTTCTCTTACGTATAACAAGTTACTATAAATATACTGTGAGGCTACAGTTAATATGCCAATTTCTTTAAACTTTTCCCGCAGAGAAACGCGCGTTTTCAACCTATAAATAGCCCTAACTGCTCGTTTTTGCAGTACAAATATGGAGTCTATGTCAGCTGCTTTGCCCCACATTACAATGCCGTAAGACAAAAGACTATGAAAATAGGCAAAATAGACAAGTCTAGCAGTTTCCACGTCAGTAAACTGTCTTATCTTTCTAATTGCATATACCGCTCTACTTAGTTTAGCTGATAGTGCTGATATATGAGAGCCCCACTGAAGCTTAAAGTCCAAAGTGACCCCCAGGAAAACTGTGGACTGTTCCATTATTAAATTTTCATTATTTAATTTAAGAGTTTTCTCAATTTTTTGGACATTTGGGAGGATAAATTCTACACATTTTGTTTTTTTAGTATTTAAAAGTAAGTTATTTGTAGTAAACCAATGAGATAAGCGTGACAGAGCACTGTTTACGTCGTCAAAGTTTGTCTTATTTCTATTTGTCTTAAATATAAGTGATGTGTCATCAGCAAACAGTACGATGTCCGCATGGTTTTTAATGTAATATGGCAAATCATTTATGTATACAAGAAAAAGGAAGGGACCTAGAATTGAGCCTTGAGGAACACCCAGAATACACTTTGATCCCGTCGATTTGACATCATTAATGCTAACACATTGAGTCCTATCCTTTAAGTAAGATGCGATCAAGTTAAGCGAAGTATTCTTGATGCCATAGTGATTAAGCTTAATTAATAGGGTTTCATGCTCTACACAATCAAACGCTTTAGATAAATCACAAAAGACACCTATAGCGTTTTGAGAACTCTCCCAGGCTTCAAAGATGTGTTTCAGAAGCCTGGTACCTGCCTCAGTAGTACTACGGCCCTTAGTGAAACCATATTGTTCTGGGTGAAGTATGTTATGGGCGTTAAAATGGTTGAGCATTTGATTTAATAAAATCTTTTCAAAGACCTTACTAAGAGTTGGCAAAATAGACACAGGTCTGTAATTATTCAGGTCTGTTTTATTACCAGATTTAAAAATGGGTATGATTTTGCTAAATTTCATTAGATCTGGAAATACGCCCACATCCACACAATTGTTAAAGATAGTAGCTAAATAGGGGGCTATAATTTGTATTATTTCATTTACAATTTTAACCGACATTCCCCATAAGTCAACTGTATTTTTCATGTTCAAAGATCGAAATGTTTTAATTATTTCAAATGTTGTTGTATATTTAAATTCAAACAAAATACTACATTCACCAACAGATTCCTTTAATAAAGACTGTGCCGCTGTCGGTGAAGAAGCAAGGGAATGAGTAAGCGCAATCGGAATATTTTTAAAGAAGGATTCAAATGCATTTGCTACGCTTATATCTGAGGTGATTTTATTGTTATCAACTAGAAGTTCAAATTTCGCGGGGCTTATTTCTACCAGTCTCACTATTGATCATACCCCAGGTGGTTTGTATTTTGTTATTTGATTTTAATATTTTATCCTTAATATACATTGACTTTGCCTGAATGCACACAGCTTTAAAAGTTTTTGAATAAAGTTTAACATGCTGGAGGAACGCCGGAGACTTATTAAATTGTTTTTCTTCGTATAATTCATATAATCTATTCCTACTTTTAAAAATACCTACTGTGGCCCAATCACTAATAGACTACGGGCCCATGTCGAAAATGGGGGGGTCATACGAACCACCAGGTGATGTATATAGGACGATATAAGAGCACAAAATAATAAGATTCAGCACTATGCCGTCACTTGTAAGCTGTCCAACTGAGTGCTGGTGAGAATTCAAAAGTGCAGGTAGAGGGAGTACATTTTGGTCATATGATTCTGTACGGCATTTTCACCATCGATAGATCCATGAAAAATAATAAGAAAGCGCGCAGTCCCGTAAAAAAATGGTGAGCCACAAAGTCGGTAAATTTGTTTGATTTTTTGAAAATTCCAGGGTAAATTTAGTCATTTGATCCTGTACGGCATCAGTTTCATGCTGTTTCAATACAGCTTCTAATCCATTATTCCGCAACGCCGTACAAAAATCATGCGACAAGGGGAAAAAATCGAGGGTTGAAACCCCCTCTATTTCCGTGGTCTGGGGGGTGATTTGAAAAAGTACGGCTTCGGTTCCAAAACATTATCTAGCACTCAAAAGTACTATTAAAAATAATGCCGTCAAAAAGTTATTGTTCATTTGAATGTATATTAATAATTGCCTTAATTTCATGGTATACTTGATTTATAAAGCTGTAATGTCATTTGACACTGTACGGCAACTTTTTTTTTAACATGATATTGTAAAATATAATTGTTGCATAGTATTGCCGTTCAAAAGAAACTGTTCTAAAAAAAGTTACAGAGAAATACAAAAACTGAAATTTGTTAAATTATTGCAGAAGTTTAAATATTCATAGATTAATAGAATATAGCAATTTCCTACATTTTTCCCTTGTTCTAAATAGTATTAAGATACATAAATTAGGAAAAAATGATGCCGTACATTTTAATGCAGACTATATTTTTCATACATTTCGTTCTATGGATTTTTCCTTGAATTTTTTTTCCCTACAAACCTTTGGACCAACGAAAATGTACGGCATGTAAAAAAATATTATCTGTGCATAAAATACTTTCAAAATAAATTAATTTTATGTTGTTTCAAATCACCCCCCAGACCACGGAAATAGAGGGGGTTGCAACCCTCGATTTTTTCCCCTTGTCGCATGATTTTTGTACGGCGTTGCGGAATAATGGATTAGAAGCTGTATTGAAACAGTATGAAACTGATGCCGTACAGGATCAAATGACCAAATTTACCCTGAAATTTTCAAAAAATCAAAAAAAATTACCGACTTTGTGGCTCACCATTTTTTTACGGGACTGCGCGCTTTCTTATTATTTTTCATGGATCTATCGATGGTGAAAATGCCGTACAGAATCATATGACCAAAGTGTACTCCCTCTACCTGCACTTTTGAATTCTCACCAGCACTCAGTTGGACAGCTTACAAGTGACGGCATAGTGCTGAATCTTATTATTTTGTGCTCTTATATCGTCCTATATACATCACCTGGTGGTTCGTATGACCCCCCCATTTTCGACATGGGCCCGTAGTCTATAAACTTAAATTTTTTATTGGAATCTATGTATTTATATTTAAATATTTTCTCGAATTCGGAGTTTATAGTATTAAATAAAGTTTTAAATTGACTATCGGGATCAGGCTGTTCCAGAGTTTTAGGCTCTACAATTTTGGATGAGACACCAGCTTTAAATAGTTTAATTTTATTTTGCGTTATAGGCCTATATTTTATTAATTGTTTTTTTGACATAAAACCGCTAGTTAACGATATACACTGACCGCAATGATCCGAACTAAGTTTATTAATTAATTCCTTGTGTAAAATTTCACAATTACAACGGATTTGAACCAACGGAACGAATTTAAAATTAATATGTGAGATAAGTAATATAAAATTTTATTTATTCATATCAGATTCATGTAGTATCATTATTTAGTATCATTGAGATACTAAGTATGTACTAAAGTACTCAATGATATAATATAATATTCATTAAATTCCGAATAATCATCCATACAAATAAAGTGTATTTTATCCAAAGATGATGCACCTAGTATTAGCTCTTTTAAATTTCAGCCAATGACAATAGAACACGAAAAGTGACCTGGAGGTTCAACATCACTCGGAAAAATTCCACAGTCCATTGAACCCATTCTGTTTTACGCATATTTTGAGGGACAGGAAAGATTTTTTTTTTTACTTTTTAGCAGTAATGCTTTTACAATACTTTGTATTTGTTTTAAAAATAATAAATGGTCCTTGTTTGTATTTAAATTTCATCCTTTTTGGTTTGTTGGATAATAATAAAAAAATTCGATTTACAATTTCTAAACATGCAATAAAAACGTACAACGGAATGACGAAAAACAAATTGCGGCCGGCTGTCAGTCAACTGTCAATCATCAGTTAACGTAACGTAAACGTCAAATCAAATTAGGGATGTTCATGTAAAAAAAATATCGATATTTTTTTCGATATAATATATCGTAATGTTATATCGATACTTTGCGATATATCGAACAAATATATCGATATTTTAAAAATATCGTAAGTAATTACTTGTATTTAACTAGTCTATAATATTAAATGTTTTTTTTTATTTTGACATGTTTTTTTTATTTTCAAACTGTAAATTTTTTAGTTTATTGAATTGAAACTTTATTTACAATATTCTTTTATTATTATAAAAAATAATTAGTGTCGGCTAGATTCACACTCATAAATACTTGGGCATTCCATTATTTATTGTTTTATACAAATAGTAACAATTGACAGTACTTTCATTAAAAACACGTTATACTTACTGTATGAATCGTAAACAGAATAAACAAAACAGACAATGATTATCACAGCTTGCTTCTTCTATATAATAAAAGCTGTTTTTATATATCGTTATTTATACACACTTAACGCTATTTATATTTCGTAAACTATAATAAACAAAACAGATAACTTTTAAAGGTTATATTGCATTGAAAACGTAACCAACAAAACAAGTGAGCGAGCACAGATCACATATATCCTACTAATATTATAAATGCGAAAGTTTGTAAGGATGTATGTGAGTGTGTGTGTGTGTTTGTTGCTCTTTAACGCAAAAACTACTGAACGGATTTTCATGAAACTTTGCAGTAATATAGCTTAGACATCGGAATAACATAATTTGTTAAAATTTATAGAGATTTTTTAAGGGACTGGTTTCCCGAAGCGAAGCGAGGGCGGATTTACTAGTGCATGTCTAAAGCAAGACACCACAGATTATAAAAGTTTTACTACTAGTGCTGCCATCGCGGAGGAGGGTATCTATCTCTCATGTCTGCGTTTCGTTATTGCAAAAGCTAGTTTTCTATAATCCGGGGATTTTCGTTTTATTTTTACTCAAATTAACAATGTTGCAGATTTAAAGGAATAAGTCTTAGAAAATAAATAGAATAGATATAAAGAAAAAATTGAATGTTACCCGATATTTTTTGTATCGGATGAAATATATCGATATTACATTCGATACTAGATGATTCGATAATATCGGATTAAAGCGATATATCGCGTACATGTATCGATATTTTTTGAAATATCGATTTATATCGCCCACTACTATTTGATTATCAAATAGCGTTGGATTTTTATGGATGGATAAATAGCGGGTTTTGTTTCTAACTGATAAAAAGTAATAATAGCGTTCGAGAAATTTACGTTTTATAAGTATTTGTAATTTGGACACGTACGAGCAATGCGTTCTTCATCAATGTCGTCGTTATCCTTACCGACGTACTTGTGCGTTTTATTTTTAATAGGAAAAACGTTAGCTGGAAGTGGATCAGTTGAATTAGATGAATTCTCATTTAATAAAGTCATAAATAAGTTTAGGGCATCACTCGTTAAATTTGACGTGGCTTACCCCTACGGCGACAAACATGATGCTTTCGTGGCGCTCGCCAAAGATTCCCAGGATGTAGACGATCTGCTGGTTGCCGAAGTTGGAGTGAAGGATTATGGAGAGAAGGAGAATGAGGTTTTGGCAAAAAAGCACGGTGCTACCAAGGATAATTTCCCCGTGGTTAAATTGTTTATCAAGGGACAATCTGAACCTGTGCCTTTTGATGACTCACAAGGGTTTACCAGCGATGCATTAAGACGCTTCGTTCGTGAAAAGAGCGGCGTGTACTTGAGTCTCCCTGGATGCGTAAAGGAGCTTGATTTACTCGCAATCAAATTTATGAAAGCTGAGAAAAAAGAACAGCAGAATATCTTGAAGGATGTTGAAGAAACCCTAAAAACTATTGAAAGCAAGGTATGAAATATTACATGATGTTTACAAAGTAATGATTATATTTGAAATTACAGAAATGCCCCTGCCAAACCCGCTCTAAACTATTTGTTGTAAGGTGCTTGTGGGGCATTTCAGGGTCTCCTCCAGGTGTATTTATCTCAGCTCTTACCTATACTGCATTTGGCTTGGATATAGAATTCATTTTCATTGCATTGCCCACACAAATGACAGCTTTCCACCCCCCATGATTAAGGTACATTCCAAATTGACAGCAACCCCTAAAATGCTATAAGTAAATCTTGCTCACAAACTAAATTGAACTGTGGGCACAGGTAATAAATTTGTTTTAGTGGGGAGTGGCAATACCATATTTTTGGTGAATCAGGTATAAATTGCTGTACTATCAAGAGTTTACCTGTGTTATTACCGCCAGACTTACTACTTACTTTACAACCTTATGTTGTAATACAATAACCACATTGTCTAGCTGATAATGACCCGCCTGTGGGAAAACAATACCTGGATTAGATTCCTGGCCAGGTCACAGGCATATATGTGACAAATTGTTTATAGATGGAATAATGGGTACAGTAATGTGGTATGTGATTTCTCAATACCACCAACAACAGGAAACCTATTGCAGGCATATGATTGTGTTAGCATTATTACTTTTTTTTATTCTAAAATACACAGTTGTTTAGACTATTTACCTAATGTAAAGTTTATGTAAGGTCAACTCGGCAAAGATCGGCATACTTCATTTAAAAAAAACTTTAGAGATTAATATTTGATGTTATGTAACCTTACAGCCAAATTTGAGTAAACGTAGTGATTAAACATTTATTCGATTATTAAATAAATATGTCAAACTTACTTTAGACTCATTAATTCGTGAGAAAAAACACCAGTTTCAAACAAATAGCGTAATAGACGAACTTAGCCTCCATGTCGTATAAGACCGTCTGATGCTTATTATAACCACATATATATAGATTACATAATTACTGATATTGTGCACAGAAGCGATGTTCTATAACAACCTAATGTGAGCTCTGAGAACCTTAGAATATGGCACATAATGGCTTATTTCAATCAAATTAAGGTTGGTCGCCTAAGTCCGGCATACTTGGTACTTCAGGGGTGCATAACCATAAACTCTATTTTTCAGTACTTTAAAAAAATATTATTAGTACTTAGCAACTACTTAATAAAAGTTAAAAATGAAGTTTTATTAACAATTTTGAGCATAAAGACGTGAAATAGAAATAAGAACAACTTTTAATCAAAGAGTATATTTATTCTTCTATCTTCTATCAAAATAACAAAAAAAAACAAAAACATAACAAAAACTACTAAGTAGCCAAATAAAAAATAATAACCAAGTAATAAAAATTAAATAAAAATCTTCTTAATCATACAAAAATTATTCATCTACTTTTGATAAAGCCTTAGATGAATAAATACTTAATTTATGTTTACACATATTAATAAAATGAGATCAATAAGTTTTTCAACCGTATTCTTAAATTATTTCTCCAACTAATATCATAAGGAGGAAACATTTGATTGTTTGTATTGAATAGGCTCCGAAACTACTTAACTGATTTGAAAAATTCTTTCACTCTTAAAAAGCACCGGGAAACTAGCTATCTAACAGTGAAAGAATTTTTGAAATCGATCCAGTACTTTCGGAGCCTATTCGATGCAAACAAACAATCAAATTTTTGGTGTTTATAATTTTGGTAAGATTTATTTATTAAATGAGATCTGAACGCAAATCTTTATTTATCTACTGTTTGCTTATAATGAATTCTACATCGTTTTTAACAATTAAATTATTTTTAATTAAAGTATTGGCAATAAATTTGGCATTGTAATCATTTAGGCAGTGTTAAATTAAATAACGCTAATGGAATGTAGAAATTAAATTAAGGGCTATGAATTAAGCTAAGGGCTGAATTATTTGTATTAAATTAGCTTCTTATGCATGTTCTACCTAATTCTTAACATATTTAGAAATAAACCTCGTCCTCCTCAGAAGACATAGAAAAGTTGTTTAATGCTCGAGGACATCGCACTAAATCAATTTTTTTCACGATCTGTGATTCAGGAATGTCATCGTGTTCTGTAGTTTTAGTCATCTTAAATGTAAGTTTTGGCTTCTTAATTGTTTTATAAAATTTGATCGAATAACAGAGTTCTTCATCAATAATTTTAATATGTTCTATTATCCCTACATAGTACATCCATTTCAGGCGCATGTAGTATCTCACTATAACATTATCTCCGGGGGAATATGCAGAAATTTGGTTTCCCTCACTGTCGTTTGTATTTTTGCCATTATCGATGCTTGAAATTAAAGGTATTTTAACAGTGCTATTATTTATTTCGTCATCCTCTTCTAAGAAAGGTGTATCTGATTCTGTGTCAACTATATCTGAGTCACTGTATAAACTAAATGAATCTGAAACGCTAGTTGAAGAATTACGGCGTTGTAATCGCGATGGCCCTGGTTTAGGGTTTTTATAAATATTGCTTTGCTTCTTTGCCTTCTTAGACTTATTATTTTTACTATTCTTTTGCTTTTTCTTATCTTTTACTTCTTCTTTCTTTTTTACTATATCTGTATCAGCTTCTTTAATCACGACATTGGAAATAATATTAATTTTTTTCGAATCCGGGACTACTTTCTGTAAACAATGGGGTAGATTAGTGACGTCTTTAGCTATAAATGATTGTACTTGACTGTCGTTTCTTGGAATGCTTCCTAACTGTATAACAGCACCACTATTTTCACTTATTTTTTCTTTTTTCTTTCTTGCGTTTGTTTTAAGTCTTTTACTGTGTTCTTCTTTTTTCGTTTTTAATACGTCATCATGCGTTATAACTTCAGCGCCAAGTGCTACTTTACGTCGTTTTGGCTTTGCGTTATCGCTACGTTTTAATTTATTCAACAGTAGTTCTTCAAACGATATGTTATGTTCCGCAGTAGAACTTTCCAACGTTTTGCTACAATCATTGGATATTGCGTCATCCTGCACAGGTATGATACAGTTATTGGATTCTGCTACATTCGCAAAGTCTGCATTCTTCAGTGTTTTTTGGAAAAAATGGGTAACTATTGTCATTAAACTGTTAGGGTTGTTTTTAATTACTAATTGCTGTTCTTTTAAATGATGTCGTTTGCTTTCGTATTCTTTCCACTGTTTAAGTTTAATGATATCAAATTTTTCCTCTTTCACTTCTTCTCTATGTACTGGAAAAATACCGGCTTTTCGAAATCCGTTACGTAGCACTTGAGAATCTATCTCGGACCATACCTGACCAATCAGTCGTGCCAATTCAGATTTTGGAAGAACACTCCCGACATTTAACCGTTGCCACTGAACCAGCAAAGGATCCCACCGATCTTTAAACGACTTCATGACCGCAATATCCAAAGGTTGTAGGACATGGCTCGTATGGGGCGGCAATTTTAAAATAGTTATGTTTTCTCTACGTGCTTCTTCAATAATATTCAGCCCTACGTGTGTAGAATGGCCATCATAAATGAGCAGAACTGGGCGTTGGTCTTTGACCAGAGGTAAAAATGTTTTTTTAAAATACATTTCGAAGACTTCTGCCTCCATCCAGCCATTATTTGTAGCAGCATATGATGTCCCAGGATAAGCATTAGGCGAGGTCCACGTATCCCATACGTTCTTCCCTTTAAATATAATAAGTGGTGGTGCCTTCTCTCCAGCTGCATTAGCCCCAAGTAATACTGTTGTATTATCTCTTCCTGGTGAAGAGATTACCCTTGTTGCTGCATGACCTTTAGCACCAACTACTTTCGTTTTGGCTGGGTCCTTTGAGAAACTTGTCTCGTCAAGGTTCCATATTGCAGACGGTTTATCAGTTAAATTTAAGTCCATTATTGTTTTCTCCAGAAGATCAAAGTAGGGGAAAACAATAAATGGGTCTATGGCTGCTTTCCGCGCATATTCTACCCCTTGAGGTTTTTTAACTGATAAATGGTGACGTTTTTTAAATGATATGAACCAGTCTTTACCTGGTATACCATTTTTAAACGATGTGATTAATTTATTATGGTTAACGTAGTCTCCCACCATCTGCAAAACTTCTTTTCGGCTCAGGCCAAACCCGTATTTCTCCATGGTATGAAGAGATGTCGCGAGTTTTCGTTCAATTTCAGGCGAAAGAGCGGTATTTCTACCGAGCGTTTCCGATGTCTTTCTTTTGTGGTTTACATGGTCCATTATAGTCATTCGGGGTATGTTGAAAGATTTTGACGCAGCGTAGCCACTCATCCTGCCACTTTCCACCTCTCGCACAGCTTCCCTTAACTTAGCCTTCGTGTAAGACCCTCTATCTGTTTTCCGCGTATATTTCCCCATGGCTGTAAAAAAGTACAAACAGTCAACAAAGGGTTTGTATTACACAAATAAGAACAGTATGGGACAAAATTATACCACCTAAGTTGACTCAAATAAACAAAAAAGAAATTTGAAGAAATCGATATAGGTAGCGGAACAAAGAACCAACTCTTTTTTAAAAGGGTTAAAAATAAAGTTATTTGGACGCCGAAGGTTGCTAATTTCTGAATACGTCGAAGACCGGCATATGACAGTCTTACCCTCCAAACACTATACGGACTTCGCCACTGCTTCATTTTGAGGTTAGTTTTTTATCACCACAAATAACTTCATGAAAAATGTGTTTATTTTGATTCTGAAATGATATTTAGATGATAGTTATAATAGATAATGAACTTACTTGCATAGATGTTGAAAAAGTTGAAGATTTTCACTGAAAATATTATTTTTTCCCCAACGTGGCGTTGAGCAAATTCAAGTTGCCGACCGAACTAAATTCAAAATGGCTGTCATTTCTCTTATAGTACAAACAGCGCCATCTGTGTCAGATAACAACAACTAAAACTGTTTTATCTGTCATAATTTAGTATTGCCATGTTTGTAAATGTGCTGGATTCGTAGTTATTACCGGTAGACGATCTTAGCCGCCATACGGTCTTCGCCGAACTGACCTTAATTTAATTTATTAATTTCATATTTTAAATAATCCCTTTTTATTTTTATTACAGCATTCATCATCTGGCAAAATCTATAAAACAATCATGGAGAAAATTCTGGAAAAAGGAGCAGATTTTATTTCCGTAGAAAACCTAAGAGTAAAGAAATTACTTAGTAGCAAGGTTTCTGAAGAAAAGAAGAAAGAATTAGGGATTAGATTAAATATTCTCCAAACATTCCAACTCCAGTCAAATCAGAAAAAAGATGAATTGTAATATTTCTAAATTGCTATTGAGTGTATTTTTATAAAAAAAAAAACAATTTCCTACTTCATTACAACCTAATTTGGTCATGGATATTAATAGTTATGTAAAATTAATATACACATGTTGCACAAAATGTTTTGGTGAAGGCAAATTGTAGTAATATGTGGCCCTCCAATGGACATAGTTAGGTATATATTTTCTTGTTTATATGTTAGTCTGAAAGAGATCAATACTATTGAAAGTAAGAAGTCAATATTAAACTATGACTAATTAACCTTTAAGTACACGGGCTATTTCTAGCAACGTTCAATCACGCGCGGGGTCCACAGGTATGTATCCCCATCAATGTTTTGTATATGTTACCGGAAATGTATGAAATCTAGGAATTGTATACATTTCCTAGGAAATGTATACAATTCCTAAGCTCTTTAGGCAATGTGTAAAATATTGTTTTAAAAATTATTTAATTCATACATTTCCTAGGAAATGTACACATTTCCTAGGAATTGTATACAATTCCGATATCGTATTAGGAAATGTGTATGTCGTGACCACATCGTAGATTTGTTAACTTCAAATGGTCGCATTTCATGAAATGGGCAACTCAGTTTGTCCAGACCGTTAAATCGTCTACGTTTGGTTATCCACGTTTGGCCAAATCGTAAAAACGCAGAATATAGGGCATAATTTCGAACCGTGACGTCTCCGGCGCTGCGGAAGGTGCAGCCCCTTCGCCCTTGCGTAACAAAGCACAGACACCCACGCTCGCCTGCGCAGCTTCGGCTTGCTGGTCGCCTTCGGCGACCAGCCTCAGCCGCTCCGGCTCGCCCGGGTGTCTGCGTTTTGTTACAGCGGGCGGGGGCTGCCCTCCCTCCGCGCCTCCGGGTTCTAAAAAAAACTCTAGGGGTAGGGCATACAAGACTACGTGGAGTAGGGGTAGGCTAATTCGGTTCTGTAACCAATTCGACCTACCTACACCTTGAAGAATTTGACTGAGTAGTAATGGAAATGAGTATTCATTGTTTTACACAATAATATTTTTGATTAAGGCACTCGGTGAGACAATCTGGTAAAAATCATAACGTAAAATAAAATATCTTCATATTATCTATCCCGCGTACCCATTAAAATCTTGATCTATAATCTTAATGTACTACATTTCCGATTGCTGTTTAGGAAATGTATAAATTTCCTAGGAAATGTGTCCAATATAATTAATTTCACACATTGCCTGGCGATTTTAGGCATTGTATACATTGCCTAGGAATTGTATACAATGACGGATTTAACACATTTCCGTTAACATATATATTTCCAATATATTTTGAAAAATGGTGAAATAAAAATGCAGGATGTATTAAATGACATTATGTTATGTGTTTAAGATATTAATTATACCCAATTTATTCAGTTTTCAGATAGTAATAAATATTTTACAAAATTACATCGCGTTTCTAGGAATATTTGAAGGCGCTTAGGTAATCAATTAAAATTTTATAAAATAGCCAACTCTCGACTAAATAATTATTAGTATCTAATAGAAAGGACACTTAATATATATAATTAAAAGAAAAGTCAGCAAAAATATAAATAATAACAATAATGACGACACCTCAATATCTTTGATTTTACTATGGCTCAATGAACTTAGAAATTATTTTTTGGGGTTGAAAAGGTAAGAGAAAAGTAACAGCTCTCGACTAAATAATTATAAGTATCTAATAAGAAGGACACTTAAACACCTCAATGTCCTCGATTTTACTATGGCTCAATGAACTTAGGAGTTGTTTATGGGCCCAATAGGGCAGAAAAAGTGAGGGATATTCAATGATAAGTTTGCAAATTGTTTTTAGCAAATTTTACTAACAATATAAATAATTTTCCACGGACCTGGGGCTCATATATCATATAAAGTTAATTAAAATTCGACCTACGTTCAATCACGGGCGGGGTCCCCAGGTATCCCCATATGTGTAAAACAAGTACTTACCTCAGCGATAACGCGACATAGTTTCCCCTGCCGATAGCCTCTGTAGTGTAGTGAGATTACCCGAAAATTCGAGAACATAGCATGTCATTTAAAAAAAATACAGGCAAATAAAGGCGCGTGGGGTCCGCCCAGACCCCGCCCGTGACGTTAAAGGTTAAGATTGATTCCTTTTTTCTATGTGCCCACAACTTGCAAATGAAATGATTCATCTTAATATATATAATTCTTCTGTGCGTGTGTATGTCACTGAACTCCTCCTAAACGGCTGGACCGATTTTAATGAAATTTGTTGTGTGTGTTACAGTGGCTTTGAGGATGGTTTAGATTAGGATCCGACAGACGGCGCTACCATCGCAGTGTCAAATATTTTTAGTCTGTCCCGACAGTTAGCGCTGCGATCAAATTAAAAAAATATAATATAATCCTTACTAATATTATAAATGTGAGTGTGTTTGTTTGTTTGTGACTCTTTCACGTCGCAACATGGCTATTATATGGTGTGGTTTATGTGTGTGGGGATAGTTACGAGGGTGGAGAGTGACGTAGGCTACTTTTTACCGTGGAAAAACATCTCATTCCCATGGGAAGATCGATGTTTTGTTACTTGCTAGATATTTAGTTCCGGATGTTGTTAATAGATGGCGTTAGTAAAAGTCAATTGCAAGTTCTGATCACGCTATCAAATACTACCTACATGTAATTTACTTAAGTCATAGGTTTTTATATCTGATATTTCCGTATATCATATTATGGCTTTAGCCGAGATTCCTACGGGAGCAGGACCTACGCGGCTATAATCTACGGGTCCCGAAGCGAAGCGCGGGCGGTTCTCTAGTAAAAATATATTCTTTGATCATTCTTTGTATAAGTAACTGCATCAAATATATTTTAGGTGTGAATTTCTAATATACAATGTGTTTTTTTTACACTTGATCAAACGAAGTGTGCGGATACTAGACAAAAAATTACCGACAAAAACATTTTTTTTTTATTTTTTTTATACACTTTCTCGAAAATAAGAGCAATTTAATTTTTTTTATTAAAAATCTTTCTTTTTGAATTTCTTTGTCTGGGAACGGTGTATTTTCGTCAAAGTAGTCTCTTTTGAAAGCTAAAAAGTGTACCTACCTAAAAAAATAAAGTGAATAACAATATCGAACATAAGCTTCGAGAAAAAAAATAAACTATTTGAAATAATAGAAATAAAACTTGATTTTTATTGATTTTTGACCTCTAACTTTAAAATGAGGTCGTTAACATAGTCGTTTTTGCACATTTTATTAAAGTTCATGATCTAAGGAACAAATTCTCTAAAGTAACTATTGCTCTATCTATTTTCGTTGTTATGATATTCACCGGCAAACTAGGGTCTCTTTGATCTCCAAATAAATTGAATAAATTAATTAAATTAAAAAAATTAATTAACAATAGAAGTCATTCAAATAGTTGTTTTATTTCATAATTTCTAAGTCTAATCGGCATACATATGCACATGAATAAAAGGATTAAACTTAAATAATAAATGCCATGATAATGGAGATCAAAGAGACCCTAGTTTGACGGTGAATATCATAACAACGAAAATAGATAGAGCAATAGTTACTTTAGAGAATTTGTTCCTTAGATCATGAACTTTAATAAAATGTGCAAAAACGACTATGTTAACGACCTCATTTTAAAGTTAGAGGTCAAAAATCAATAAAAATCAAGTTTTATTTCTATTATTTCAAATAGTTTATTTTTTTTCTCGAAGCTTATGTTCGATATTGTTATTCACTTTATTTTCTTAGGTAGGTACACTTTTTAGCTTTCAAAAGAGACTACTTTGACGAAAATACACCGTTCCCAGACAAAGAAATTCAAAAAGAAAGATTTTTAATAAAAAAAAATTAAATTGCTCTTATTTTCGAGAAAGTGTATAAAAAAAAATAAAAAAAAATGTTTTTGTCGGTAATTTTTTGTCTAGTATCCGCACACTTCGTTTGATCAAGTGTAAAAAAAACACATTGTATATTTATAAGATTGTGATATAAAACTCGATTTTGTGTAATTACTTTATAACTGCATTCCATTTATTTAGTTTTCAACACTGAAGACATTTCGATTTTATCTAGTGTAATTACTTAGTTTTTAATATTATTTTGTTGAGATATAATTTTATTTGTGTGTGTGTTGTGTTAAAGGTTCATTTGTGCACAAAGTGTTTGAAGACAGGGCAATAAAAGTGTGAAATAAATGATTATTTTTATTCATAATTGCTTTTAATTAAGAGACAAAGAAGTAGGTAAGATACAGGATATGAAATAAAAAACGACATAAATATTGTAAAGTTGTATCTATTATGGAATTCATAAAGAAAAGAAATCAAATGTTTCTTAAATATGCTTCTTATAATATTGGGTTGTTACAGTTTTGTACATAAAAAATGTTAATTTATCAATGTTATATTTAACATGAATAAAAGTTGTTACATGTAGGACCTTGAATGGTGATCTAGTTTAACCTTCTTAAACCATGATTAACACATTTATCTATTCAAGGTGTCTACAATGCACAAAACTAAGTAGCAATTTTGTAATAATACATATTCAAGACACATTCTAACCCCAGTCAGCATAAAGCACATAAATTAACCTGTTGAAAACTAATCCAACAAGCTCATTCATGCACTGCACTGAATCTAGATCTCTGTTTGCTATGTCAAGATCTCTATACTATCCGTTATACATAGTATAGACAGCAAAAACATCAGACCAAGAATTCTAGAAGTAACTGGAACTATTTCTAAATTAAATACAAGAATGTAAACATAAAAATCACTTATTCGAGACATTTTTGTATCAAATCCCTACTACACAATAATATCATGCACATTCAGCATATTATTTAAAATCTATTTACACACACAGTTTCATTCATATAGGTAAACACATCTGTATATAGGAAACATACAATCGTAAGGGTGTTACCAATATCGGCATCGATCGATGATGGAATGGATTAGGCGACGTCGATCGAGCTGTTTGATTAGATTGAAGAAGCTGATAAAATATACCCAGGGTTAACGTCAACCGACGGTCGACCGATTGGTTAGTCGAACGGTATCGGTTAATCAATTATAGCTACCAGACCTATCGATCAACGTCGACCGATGGACTCGATCGATTGGTTAGTCGAACGGTATCCGTTGATCAATAAAACTACCAAACCAGTCAATCAACATCGATCGACGTTAATCGATGATGTCGATCGATGAGTCTGGTAACACCCTAAGTCAACATTATTATTATTAGTTGTAATAATGATTACTACAATACTAACACATTATGAATTACATTGAAAGAATTTTTCATAATATAGCTGTTATAGATTTTAGAACTTCCTATTACCCCACTGCGCTATGCCAAGCAGGGAAATGTCAAAGAATAAGTCTATGTATGTATGATCCTGTGGTACTCGAGAAATCAAACACATGGGTAGATTTTGATGGGACACAGGTAAGTCTATTGATTTGTCTCATTCTTGTAAGGTTCACTAAGCATGTGACAGTAAACGAAATTCTTTTTAGGTTTCCTCTATCATTTTCGATTCAATAAAACAGTTAAGGATTTATATTAGTTGAAAATTATTTTCTCATCTGAGCAATAAAGGTATCCAATCAAAGTTCTTGAAAAGACAATTTTTCAGTTATTTTTTAAGTTGCTGTATTTTTGTGTTTTATTTAAAGATTGCACCTGAATAAGTCGAAAAATATACATAACAATATATTTAGGTAGTTGCAATTAGAAAGCTACCTCCCATATACAGATTTATATAACAGATGCCACCAGCTAAACATGTAAGGGGATAAAAATAATGTTTCTAATGCTACGTCAGGGGTTTCTGTCTTCTAAATATCATTAAACAAATTACTTAAAAATTGTTGCTTATTTGCATATAAAACTTATAATATGCCACAACTTGTGTCTTATTTGGCAATATTGTATTACAAGGATCAACACACAAATTATCTTGATTTCAGTATGTTTTAAAATACATAACGACTTTATGAAAGTATAGTCCTTTTGAGTCTTAAAATCTGTAAAAACAGTATTCAGTATGAATGTGGTGTGCATTGATCCTTATTTAAAAAAAATATAATATGTATTATTCAGTTTTTTCACTGTCCACTTTTAGGTCTTTAAGTTTAAGTATCACACCTTCAGAGGTTTTTTCAGTTTCCTTTTTGGAATCATCATCATTTGTTTTATCAGTACTTTTAGGTTCTGGAGTATCTGTGTCTTCGCTTCTCGTGATACTGCTTTCATCCTCATCTGAAGAAGGATCTTGTGTGTAGAGGCTGCATTTTGTTCTAACAATTTCCTGGGCTTCCGCAAACTTGGTCTTCCAAAGTTCAGCATCTAATCAAAACATGAGAATGTAACTAAACTAGCAGCAATGGTAATCTGAGTATGTTGTACATGGTTTATATATCCCTCTTTAAGATACACTACATGGCACAATGGGTGCCTATGAAGCATGGGGTCCTGGGTTCTATTCATGATCTGGCACACATTTATCTGGGATACTAATATTTATTCTTAGGTTATTCTTGATAACGTAATAGTGTTATCCATGCCACCTGAGAATTTTTATGAAATTAAATAGCAAATGAACATGCAACTCCCTTCAGCTGTCACACGTGACAACTGTATCCAACAAAAAATAAGACTCAAATTGCAATTGAAAACTTCCAATGTGGCAGATAATAGCAGAATCAGTTGGATGGTCTCTTGATGCTATACCACACATTATGAACCTGATGTGACCTTACCGTAAAAGACTAGTATTCTTTTCATCTTAGTTTTCAGCAATCACTCTCTTTACAAAAATTCTCATTACTATACAACAAAATAAATGACAACTATCATTAAACATTATAGACTTACTTTGTGGGTTTCCAAATTTAATAGCAAGCAGTTCTTGCTTGCACTGTTCATCTGCATAGTCAGCAAACACCGACCAATTGAAGGCCTTGTCAGAGCCACAGTGCACATTCATCCTGATATCGGGAGTAATGAAGTGGTTGGCACACACTTTGAGGGTCTTGTCGCGTCTCATGACCACTCTCACTGTGTTGTTGGTCCGGTGGCGAAGTAATTTAATATCACCAGTGCCTCGCTCCTGAAATTATTGGAACTTTACAGTTAATAATTAGGAGACTGGCTCCTAATAAAAATGAAATTAGGTTATATATTATGAATAATCCTTTATTCATAATTTAGGAAAAATTATATTAAGTGATTACATAAGGCATGTAAAAGCCACTTTTTTTCTCTGTGTACATTTGTCTGGGAATCTGATGTGGTTCTCTCAGTTGTATTGCTGGGGACCTAACTTAGAAAATGGTGTATATTTCTTCTCGATTCGCCACTTAGAACTTGAGACAAATAATAAACATATGGCAAGAGGGTGCCTCTTGTTTGGTATAACAACTTTTCGTCGAAAATGGCTTCGACTAATTTTAGTTGGAATAAAGTCATTTCACATAATTATTCATTTGATCGAAAATTTGATTGCCATAATTTTATTTCTTATCATCATTTGTTTCGAATAATATCGTTTGATCGAATGTTCAAATGCGCTTTTTCAAATTTTAATTAAAGTAATTAGGTTAGCGAGGAGCGAAGCGACGAGCGTGTTAGGTTAACAGGAACCATCGCACGAGCCGAGCGAGCGAAGCGAGCGTGCCGCGGCAGCGGCCGGCGAGTGCCAGAACCGACTTTAGGGCGTTTATAACCACCTGAACATTTCATGAAATGAACATTGTATAAAATAAATATTCGATCAAATGAACATTATGTCAATCAATATTACACAAAATGAATATTCGATCAAATAAAAATTATGTCAAACGATATTATACAAACTGATTATTATCTTAAACGTTGTTCGATTTATTAAAATTATATCAAAAGTTCTTATACGAAACAAGGGTAACCCATGGCAAGAGCTAGCTAGTTTTTAATAATTTGAGAAAAACAAAACAGTAACATTTTGAATATTATCATTAATATAAGGCATTCACTTGTAAGGTATTGTAGCTTTTACCTTCCACTCATGATCAGCGGTGTCGTATCTATACAAACGCGCTCGAATTTTCGCCAACTCTTCCTCATCTTCCTCGTTTGTATGAATTTCAACCAACGGTAAGGAAACTATTGGCTCGAAGTGAGGATCATGTTCTGGCGTCTCCGCGTCACCCACTTCACTCTCGCTATTACGTCTCACGCTTTCTTCGACCTGAACCAAACCAATACAAATTACAAAGTACAAGTACAATTGTACAAAGGCATTACACGCCAACAAAATCACTTCTAATAACCACAACAAAGACTCAACAGCGGAAACTCACCGGCGATGACATTATTATAGACCAAATTAGTGTAAAAATATTAATCACAGTTCACTAATGTTGTTTCAAAATTTTGTATGTTTTAATGAATATCGCAAATATTTTGATTCGCTTGAAATAAATCTGGGCAACGGGCAAACTTGCTGCCTGTTGAATAGTTTCAATTCAATTTCAATTCAATCTTTTTCTTTCAATAGCTTCAATGAATTCAATGATCTATTTGAGGATTTGAGCCAAAGAGTTTGATTTGAGCTTTGATTGAGCCGACACCGACAACCGAACCAAAGATAAATTAAACACAGAGCCACAGACTACACGTAGCATTGATCTATAATTCTTTAAGGACTATGGATTTGACACGTAGAGTCAGACAGACCGCGTTCCAGTAGTTCAATCACAACGCTCAAAATATATCACAAACCGTTCCACAACAGGCTATTTGACCAAATTCGAAAAGCTCCATATTCCTGTACTTTAGTGTCAGATGAACTCTAGGAATATATAGTATTATTTTTGTTTAAATAATGAAATTAACATAATATTTATTTGCGTTTTAAGAAAGCAATTCAAATTGGCTTCGAAAACGCTGAAGACTGTCATGGCGTCTGTGAATATTGTAAGACAGATGTTAATGTTCTTTGTTTTGTATTATAGACACTCTGTGACGTCATGAAGATCAGACCGGCGTTTTCGATCACGTGACTGCATATCAATTTTTATTGATTTTATTTTATATAAATATTAACAATCGTTACATACAATGTAATAATTTAATTGATAAATAATTTTGTTTTTAGTGATCTCCATAAATATTGAGATTGATCATTATAAACTATGATCCATCCGAATTATATTTAGTGGAAACAAGCTTAGTAGATATGGCGTAATGGATGACACCATCATTTTCAATCGCAACGACTCATCTAAATCGGTGGGACATTGTGAGCGCTATCAAATTTGGCGTAAGATGACGACAGAATAGTACCTAAGTACATTGCGATACGTGTGGGTAACAAATACCTTTTTAGGCGTGAAGTTAGCACAAGTGCAAGAGCAAAAATTATGCTATAAACGTCATAATTACAATTACATTACACAATGTTATGTCCACTATAAGGGTCCGTTCACGGTTCACACAGACCAGCTCGGAGAGCATCGGTTCGCATTTTTCTTTTCACACAGACCGGATCGAAGCGGAACCGCCAATTATTTCACATAGACCGTATGGAAAAGATCTTAAAGCCGAGCGAGCGAGAAAGAGGACGCAATCGGAGCTCCTCTTATTATTTCACGCTAAACGCGTTCGATTTTATTTAATTTTCTCACACAAGTAAATAATAAACATGGGAATGAATTGACCAAAATGAGAAACAGGCAATGTTCATAAAATGTTTCACCCTTCTCAATTCAACCTTTTATTTTAGCAATATAATATTTTTATGCGTAATTTCTGTTATATTAAAAATGTTAAATATATAACAATAATATCTATAACAATACCACAAATTATATAATACAATACTTCCAAACATAACTTCCATTTACTTATCCTAACCGTGCGTTCCATTAATCGAACAAAACACTCAAAACGTTCCATTTTCTATGGAAAAGTATCGTTAAGGGCGTTTTGGTTACCGACTTATGGGTAGGTACGCGCCCATAGTCAGTGGGGTTATAACACAATTATGGAGTAATAAGTAATAGTGTTCTGTGGTTATAGTTTGTTCACTGTTTGTTATTATAGGTAGGTATTGATTCACCAAATCTGGCAAATCAGAATATTCATTCACTTCCACTCATTCAGTACAGTAAGGGCTCATTCCCACGGCATACGTCTTTGACGATTCGTCAAAAAACACGATACGTCTTGACGGATGGACGTTCACATTGAATACAGAATCGTGTTTTTTCACGATTCGTCAAAATATCCGCATTGAAGTTCACTCACAAACGCATACTAAACTGTGCGCGGATCCGTCATAATCATAAAACATTCACGATTCGTGATTTGTAAAAGACGTATCCGTATTCGTCTTTTTTCACGATTCGTCAAGCGTGTGAACATGAGTATTTAAAAAGCATTGCCGCCGTCAAAAAAAATAACGAATCGTGAAAAAAGACGATTCGTGAAAAAAGACGATTCGTCCTCGTGTGAATGAGTCGTAATTCAGTATTACCTGACCACAATAATTAGGCGCATGACAGATAGCAGTCACGCGGGCCCCCCACCCCGCTCTAGCCCCGCGCGTCCCCTAGTGAGGCGCAGTCGTGTACAATTGTACATTAAGGTCATTTTGACTAGGCTGATGTGGACTTCGTTTTCCGAGATGTTTGCGCAGGTACAGTAACTGACCAAGTACAGGTGGTAGGGCCTAGAGCTCACCCGGGGAAGTACCACCGCCCGCCACGGTACTTTGTACCATTCCTACCGTGTAATAATTGTTTTAAGAACAATTGTGTTCCGGATAGGAAGGTGTGATGCCGGTTACACTTTTTAGAGGCGACCATCTCAGTCCTCAGGGGTAGCAACGCATGTGTGACCGAATTAGAACGAGACTCATTGAGTCTAGTTCTGGGTCGGTCACAATTGTTATGGGCGGCAGCGGAAGGTGGTGCTGCATGCTCGTTTACTATCTTAATTCCATAAAAAAAATTGTACCTCCATTAAACATTCACCATGGTACTTTTGGTACTACTGCAGAATGTACTACGTATTCCCATCCCTAGTTCCAATGACGTCTTAACTGACATGCGCCTAATTATCGTGGTCGGCTAGTAGTTGTATTCGTGTTTTTTTTTTTGCAATGGAAATATTGAATTGATTGATTGAGTGAGGCATTGATCTAAAATATATTCCTATCTCTATGGAGTGAGGGTACAAAATAAAAGTGACAGCCAAATAATTCTGTTTTTGTTATTTAAAATAAAGTGAAAATTTTCTTCATTTTTAACAGGTCCAGGTAATAAAGTGAATCTGATCTTGAATTAATTTAGCATGCAGAATAATGTAAGAGTTTACAAATTGCCGAATTTTTCTGTGGGAGTCAATGACCAGGTAGACCATTAATTCACCGACCTATTTGTAGTTTATTTTCGTAGTTTACACAACGTGCCTTTCGCTACTCATAAGCTTAGTTTTTCAAACATTTGCTTACTAGCAACCATAAGATATATGTGATAGAGTCATCCAGCCAATCACAGTAAGTAAAAGAGTATAAATATACAGTCATGGTCAATTTTATTTACATTAGTCAGAAATAGACTTACATTATTCCTGCTTTAGAATAAGTTTAGATCATCAAAAACTCTAGAATTAGTTATCATCCACTGCTTTAGTATATAACACTAATGTATATATGCAAACATTCTAAATCACAACACATGTTTTGCAGAAAATCAGCATTAATGCAGAACCGGGAGATGTTGATCAATGATCAGCTTCGCAATCCCAATGAGCTAGACATCAGCCTCAGGATGGAGTTTGGGCCGTTTGAAACTGTGCACAAATGGAAACGCATGTCCGAGTGCTATGAATTTGTTGGTGCAAGGTAAATAAACGCTCACGCAAATAGTAAATAAACATAAACATTCACTTCGCCATCCTAGAATTCCTTGTGTCACAAATGGCATAGACAACACAAGTAACACATTGCTTTGCAAGAAGGATTACTAAAGCTTTACAATGGGGTCATCAATTTTTTTTATGAAAATTGTTTTCAACACTAATGAATATTGGCGATCTGACTATATTTTTGGCTACTTAATAGCCGGTTTAGATATATTATACTACCAGCATGCAAAAGGAATTAACCAAAGTTTAATTTTTGTTGAACCTTAACTGACTGACTTAATTGCCTTAACTGATTAATGGGAATACAGATATACTTAGGCTTTTAAAATAAATTCTCTCAAATATTTTCATATCACATTGTTACTTCAATTTGTGGTAGTTTTACATAACTACTCATTTTAACCAATATTATTTTTACATTATACAGGCGCAGCAAGCACACAGCTGTGGCCTACAAAGATGCAATATATGTGTTTGGTGGTGACAATGGAAAGTCCATGTTGAATGATCTAATCAGATTCGACATCAGGGAAAAGTCATGGACGAAGATGGGATGCATGGGAACCCCTCCCGCACCGAGATATCATCATTCTGCAGTGGTGAGCTATTTACAAGGATTTAAAGTTTAAAGGAGGTCCGCCAAATCCCATACAATAAAAACCCAGGCCCGGCGCTAAAGCAATGTATGTCAGTTTTTAGAGTAAATATAGTAAAAATATTATATATATTCGGTTTTGGTAAATTCACATGCTAACATATTTTTTTTGCCCATTGAATTTTCATAGGCGCTCTATGTAAAAAATATATTTTTCTTTATTTCTTTATTTATTCACAATAAATGTAAATTCAAAAAAGTAGTCCAGTAGAGCCATGTTTCGTCGAACTTCGAGGGAATCGTAACCTGTCATTCCAAGTACAAATAAACTTGGATACAAATAGGGATACCCTACAAAGTATCCGTACTGCCTATGATAGAGCCATCTTAAGAATTTCCTTTGGAGTTTCTCCAACATGAGTATATATTTTTCCTCATGTGGACTCCAGATAACTGAGTTACTTTCTAACGTACTTCTCACAAAGCAGTTATATAACATTTTGATCGCGGCCACACTCTCAAGGTTTTTTGATTGTCTTAAGACAAATCCTAAAGACTTGTAGGTATGCCTTTGATGTAATATTGTTAATATGTTCCGTAAATCTTAGGTTGGCACTCATCATAACTCCTAAATCTTTAATAGTGGATTGCCTCCCCAATACCATTTTATCTAACCGGTAGTCATATACTAATGGCTTGCTTGAGCGTGAGTATGTAATTACAGAACACTTTGCCTCATTGAACAAGAGCTTATTCCGTCTACTCCATTGAACAACATTGTCAATGTCCCTTTGTATTATATGACAATGCGATTCACTCCCAATTCCAAAGAACAATTTTAAATCGTCAGCAAATATAATAAATTTTTAAAAGAAACGTCATTATTAATTGTACAATACCATTGTAATACTGTGATTATGGCATATAAGCATGTATATTATATTGAAATAACTTTTATTTGCAATTTTTCATAGTCCATTATTTTCCACTTTTTAATAGTTTCAAACTGCTAGGTAATTTTTCATAGTTAATTTTTTTGTAAATAAAAAAATAACTGCAAATGAAAAATATGTAAATATAATATAATGTATACATGCTTATATGCCATAATCACAGTATTACAATGGTATAGTACAATAAATATAATGACGTTTTTCTTAAAAATGTATTTTGACGTGACAACGTCTTATAAATTGGTTTGCCGGGTGACACTTCAAGAAACTGCGTTACGCTCCGCTCACGTTATGCGCTCACAATGAGAGCGAGTGAGAGGCACGCGTCCCTTCCACTCGGGCATGGTTAGCCCGCCTAAGAGCGAGAGAGACAGACATAAAAAGCACAATCTCACTCTCTAATTTAAATGTATATACATATATAAAAGTCTTGCATTTCTGAGTGATTGACTGACAGACAACACACAGCCGAAACTACTGAATGGAAGAAGCTGAAATTTAGCGTGTATGTTCCTTGAGGAGTGTAGGGGAGCACTAAGAAAGGATTTTTGGAAATTTCACCCCGAAGGGGGTGAAATAGGGGGTTGAAGAAGTATAAACGAATTCCACACGGGCGAAGCCTGCAGGCGGAAGCTAGTAAAATATGTGCCATAATGTGACAATCAAATGTCTATCTCCGTGTTTTTTGTTTCAGGTTCACAGATCATCAATGTTCGTTTTCGGGGGCTACACTGGAGACATCCTCGCCAATTCCAATCTAACCAACAAGAATGATCTGTTTGAGTACAAGTTTCAAAGTGCACAATGGGTACAATGGAGATTCACAGGACAGTAAGTTCTTTTAATTTTACTTATTAATTTACATAGTTTTTTGGTAAATTGTAAGTTTTCTTTAGTAATCTGTATGGAAGTACATGTACTATTGTGTAAAGTAATGCCAACTAGAAGCGATACAAAAGGTCGTTTACCTGGAAAACGAGTGAGGAGTTTACAATGTACTATCTATCTCTTTCCATCTTGTGTATTTGTCGTACTGTCTCGTTCTCGGGGCAAAATTATGGCAAGGTCGAGATGGGTTCGTAAGCATTTGGTCGACCATTTGAGTAATATTAAAATAATAAATAATGATTCATTCGGTTTCGGAACGCGCTCGTGGTGATACATGTTGTTTGTCGAAGTTTTGTTATTTTTCGTTGTTTATTTAATTATTGTTAGATTGTTATTGTTGATTATTTTTACCCTCATTTCCTTATACATTATTATTATTCTCGTTATTAAATGTAAATCTACAACATAATTCAAATTTTATAAGAATAACATGAAACAAATTAGACTGAACTGACTGAGATACTATACCTCCCTGCTATGCCTATCATTTTAAAATAATATTATTATTCTCACATCAACTCATTTTATTTTTATTAATTGTTAGTTTTTTAGAATAACAATTATTACACATAATAACTCAATTTGGTAGATATTATTTAAAATATATTGTGTAAACAAAATTATACTACAATAAATTTAAAATCAAAAAGTTTCAAAAAGTTGCATACCCCTGCTTTGCCTAATGACCTTGCATTGGTTTTGTTTACATTTTGTATCGCTTCTCGATGGCCTTACTTTAGTCCATTTTTTTTCGCTACGGACTAAATTGACACATGCAAATGTCAAATTTCGAGATAATGTTACCAGCTTTTTAGATATAGTGTTGTACTACGATACCGGTTTCATGAATCGTAACTTTTTACTCTTACCACATAATTTTATTATTATTTGAAAATAGACAAATCTTTTAAAAGTCGTGGTAAATATGGAGCATCACAGATAAAAAACATATATTTATTGATTTTAATAACTTATTTCATTATGTAAATACGACAATTATTTATTTATAATTGAAGAATATGTAATAACATACATTTAACAACAATAACAATACATTACGGTTGTCACCACATTGTTAAAATTTTAAAGACACATTTTTGTACTTAATTATTACTGAAAAACGATACAAGATTATAAATTACGTAAGGTTACGGTCGTGGCACATCACTATTAATGATTTGTAAAAAAAAGTAGCAACATAGCTTATGTCAATTTAGTCCGTAGCGAAAAAAACAGACTGTAGTAAAGTGTATGTAGAATGTACATACTGTTTTAGTGTAATTAAATTTCCATGAGTGTCTTTGTCTTTTTATCCTATTTGTGCATGCAAAACAGTCTAGTTAGTAACTCCTGTTTTATATCTATAGGGAGCCGGTTCCACGGTCGGCGCACGGTGCGGCGGTGTACGACGACAAGCTGTGGATATTCGCGGGCTATGACGGCAACGCGCGCCTCAACGACATGTGGACTATCAACCTAGTGGTAGGTTATACCTTTCATATTTATCTGGATATAGTCTTATAAATAATTGCTCTCCTTAAAGGCCGGCATTGCATCGGTGACTTCCCTGGTGTTAGTAATGTCCAATTATCACCATAGCTTGTCTACTTTTACTTCAGCCTTCAGAGTACAATAATAATCTATTGTTGACCTTTGATTTCATTCTGTGAAATATACCTATACATATACTAATGGAAAACTGTTCAAATGAGAACAATACACATTTAAGCAAATTTTTGATTAAGGAATTAATTTAACATTATAGCAAGGGGAGGAGCATCAATGGGAATGCGTGGAGCAGAAGGGCGAGTGTCCGCCGACGTGTTGCAACTTCCCCGTGGCGGTGGCCAGGGGCAAGATGTACGTGTTCAGCGGGCAGAGCGGCGCCAAGATCACCAATGCGTTGTTCCAGTTCGATTTTGAAACGCACACGTGAGTATGGTTATTACTTTAAAATGGTATTGTTTTAGCAATGAAGTAATTTAGTTTTCAAGTGGTGCTTGTGAGTTCAGTCACACCTTAATAATTTAGGTTCAGTTAGAAAAATAGCCCTAAGCATTACTTAAAAAGTAGTGACCAAACAACATCAGTTCCTTTTTTTCTTTCTTTTTGTTAGCCGGCAAGTCGGCCTTTGGTATTACTGATGTCCATGTTCGATGATTTACTGTCAGGCAGATCGTCTGGTCATTTGTCAGCTATTGATATTTTAAAAAATTGGTCCTTCGAGCCGACAGAGAACCAACGACCCACAGTGTAATTGATTTAAAAAAATGGTCCTTCGAGCCGACCAACAACTAACGAGCTACATGTTGATATCGTACCAGCTGGAGCCGGGTGTGCACAGAGCACCTGCTGCGCAGCGCGGGCCCGGCGCCGGCGCGGCGCTACGGCCACGTGATGGTGCCGCACGGCCGCCACCTGTACGTGTTCGGCGGCGCCGCCGACAGCACGCTGCCCTCTGATCTGCACTGCTTTGATTTGGATACGCAGATGTGGTGGGTGGTTAAGTTGATGTGTAATTTTCATTTCAGATCAAAGAAAGTCATTTTAGGTCAAAACGAAGAAAGGTGTAATAGGGACGCTGGTTAATTAGATTTGATCAAGAAAATTGATACCTTGGATTTTTGCTTCAAAATAATAATTCAGTAAAAAGGGATCGGACAGTTATCACAAAAAAATAAAAAAATTGTTTAGAAATACTATTGTTAAAATAAAATGATTTCTGGGAGGTAATTTTAAATCATTTAACAAAAATTTCTTAGTTTAAATCATTGAATACAAATATATTTTATCTATTCGCCATCATTTAAAAAGGATTTTGTACACTTTTTTAGGATTAAATTTTTCTTGGCTGGATTTCACTTCACTTGGTGTCACCCGTTGCGGAGCTGCACGAAATCCCTCCTCTCCCTCTCTACCTACGTCACCGAATAACCCGATTCCAACCCGCCACTGAATAACCCAGATGTTGGTGTGGTCAGGTCGTTGATCCTGCCGGCGCCGGAGTCGCAGATCCCGCTGGGGCGGCTGTTCCACGCGGGCGCGGTGGTGGGCGATGCCATGTACATCTTCGGCGGCACCGTCGACAACAACGTGCGCAGCGGGGATCTATATAGATTCCAGGTAACTATGGCGCTTGATCTCACGGCGACATTGACATAAGCAGTTTATGCTGTCGATGTAGTCAAGCTTTGGGTCTAATGAAACTAAAAATCGAACAAAACATGGTAGTGGTCAAGCTAAATGACGGGTCAGCATCTTTGAGTCTCTAAAAGAAATATAAGAAACATTGTATTCTAATTTTATATTGTGAAATTGAGGATTCTCGGACATCATCGAGCATTCCTAATTCACGTAAGTTTATTAATCACCAGAATGTCGTATTAGGGTGCGTACAGACTATATAACAAAACATGTTATAAAACATAGTTATACCTATAACATGTTTTATAAATGTGGACGATATGTCTTACAAAAACACATTTTGTCTTGTTATATGTTTCATTTTTAGACAACAATGTTAGATAGTGTGGACGTGTTATAAAACAGAAGTTATATAATATGTTACATAATCTGTACGCACCCTTACAGGCGGTCCTGTCTATATGTCTAAAGTCTATACTCCGACTTTTAATTCGATTCAGTAAAATGACGTTTGCTAATGTCACTTTTCGAAATAAAGTTGCCAGCTTTTCAATAATAGTGATTACTCATACGATTAACGAACGATGTTTTGATTATTCGATTATTCTTTTCTCAATATGTCTATTATAACGTGTGGTTATAAAATATAATTCAAAATCAGAGAACAATAAGGATTAGGTTATTAATTTAAAATAATATAGTAAACGAAAAATATTGAACACCGGGGCATGCATGCTTTTAGCACTAAAAGCGCTTAAGTCAGTGCAACTAAAAACTAACTGAAAGACAAACTCTTCGCATTCACACAAATTATATCTGTGTTCTCCTAATGTGAAATATTTATAAAAGGTAGAATTTACAACAACTTTGCGTGTGCAAAAAATACTGAAATTCCCGCGCGACGAAACTCGTCACTATTTCAATCGACGTATCAGTCAAAATTCTGACAGAGGACCGGAATATGTTATGTTAACGTTTTCTCAAGCTTTGAGGCAAAAGAACACACGTGTGCAGCCTCCGGTAGGTCGTTACTTATATTTTTTATCTGTTCGCACTGTCAACATTGCCACAGATGGTATAAATTTACCGGTTAATATTACTGACAACTGGCTGCCCAATTTGGAATGTATACAATTTTAAAACGTATCGACAAAATATGGGTAGAGATTCATGTAGAAAACTTACATTTAGTAATATCAATCGTTTTTCATGAAAATAGCGAGTAGTAAGGATCAGACAAAACTACTGTCCCTCCGCAATAGGAACTCTAAAGTGAATAGCATAACCAGAAGAAAACATTACCACGACCTAGGGAGGTTTTGTTGAAGTCAATAAAACCTGACTTTGATGATGATACGACGTGAGTCGTAACATGCTTTCTCTGGTCCTTGACGAATTTCTCCCCGTTATCACTCACGTCATCAATACTTCGTTGTTGACAGGTGTCTATCCCAGTTCTTGGCGTAAGGCATATGTAATCCCTCTTCCAAAAATATCTAATCCTCGTCAACTTAACAACTTTAGGCCGATATCTATACTACCATTTCTATCTAAAGTTCTTGAAGCTATAGTTCACAAACAATTATCGGCCTATATAACGGACAATAATTACTTATCTCCCTTTCAATCTGGTTTCCGACCAGGTCACAGCACCACAACTGCTCTTCTTAAGGTTACGGATGATATTCGGGAGGGGATGGAGAGTAGACTGGTCACCATCCTTGTTCTCATTGATTTTACCAATGCGTTTAACATGGTGGACTATGATATTCTTCTAGCCATCCTTCGTAACCTTAATTTCTCCTCTGATACCCTTAGTTGGTTTTCATCCTATCTCTGTGGTCGCCAGCAAGCTGTACGGTTTAAACAAGAGATATCAGAATGGTACTCAGTTTCTGCTGGTGTGCCCCAGGGAAGGATACTATCTCCTCTACTTTTTGCCATATTTATTAACTCCCTTTCTTCCTGTCTTTGTTGCTCTCACCACTTTTATGCCGACGACCTCCAAATTTACTCTCAAACGGATGTTGGGTCAATCAATAAAGCAATAGATGACATCAATATGGATTTGGCCCGCATAGCTACATGGTCGAGTAAATTTGGTATACAAGTTAATCCAAATAAATGCCAAGCTATAGTCATAGGTAGTGATCGACAGCTGATTAAAATCGATTTAGACCTCATCGCACCGGTTAGGTATGAGGGTTCAGTTATCCCCTTTTCCCCTGTTGTTAAGAATCTGGGCATATTTCTGGATAATAAATTAAATTGGGGTTTTCATATTCGTGAGATTTGTCGATTAGCAACAATTAATCTCTGTGTCCTTAATAGGCTACGAAACTTTTTGCCGATCAAAACAAAGGTAAATCTGGTGCAATCTCTCATCTTCCCCATAATTGATTATTGCGACGTGTGCACTACCGATCTTAATGAAGATCAGCTGAATAAGCTGGATCGTTTAATTAACAATTGTATCCGCTTCATATTTTGTCTCCGTAAGTTTGACCATGTGTCTTCTTTTCGTTCTCAGCTTCAGTGGCTTCCTATTCGACAACGGAGACAAATCAGGATACTTTCTACTCTTTTCTCTATCTTATATGATGAACAATCACCTACGTATCTAAAACATAAGTTCAGTTTTCTGCGGGACACTCATGAACGGCAACTACGTTCGACTGAGAGTTTACTTCTCTCTGTTCCACGTCACCATTCTGGTTTCCTTTCCTACTCTTTTGCCGTTCAAGCTGTTCGACTTTGGAATGATCTCCCTGTTGATCTCAGAAAGCCAGTCAGCAAACACACCTTTAAAAAAAGGCTTCACGCGCAGTTTCATCAGACGGATAGTTAGGTCATACCCAGTTTTGCCCTATCGTCGATCATCTCTTTTATGTACGGTTTATTTATCTGTGTATGTATATTATATATGTTATGTTTATTTATTTTATTTATATATTCATAAGTATATTATATATTATATTATGATATATATTATATGTTTTATTCCTTATATATATTTATATTATTTTATATCCTATTTCTATAAATAGCAATATCGTATATGCATAATATTAATAATTATTACTGTTCTTTTGATTTTTTTTTTTTTGTTCCTTACATCCTTGCCGCCATTTCGTAGTGTTCACACTGTCCGAAGGTTGACTGGGAGAGAATGCTTCTAGCATTAAGTCCGCCTTTGTTACTGTACTTGTGTATGGTGCATAAAGCTTAAATAAATAAATAAATAAATGATCAGGATTGACTTCAAGTACATACAAGTTAATTTCTAAAGTAGAGCTTTTGTGAAGCACGATTTAAGCGACATATTAAAGGAATTACAAACAAAGCACTACGTCATTTAACGTAACTTGTGTGATTCCGTGATGTTGAATATTTTGCAAATCCTTTTGATCGGAAGCAGTCTTAGAATTATTGTGTACATGTCTGAAATTTTATTCAGCCACCGTAATATCCTCAAATGTGTGTAGCCTGCCAACTGGCAATGCTAACATTGATCTTTACTTGTCTCATTCTAAAAGCATTAAGATTCCATTGTGTCACTTTTGATCTTAATAAAATATCCTTTCCTTATGAATACCGGTTATAATCGCAACGAATTAAAGGTTCTTTAATTGAGAATGCTCATTAATTGATAATTGTAGCAATTTTGACATTCGCATTATGAATTAAGTACAGTTTCGCGGAAGGCTTCATGGAAGTCACAAATAATTATAACGACTGTCCTTTTAGGGCTAAATATGTAAAGAGCGTGCTTATTTAGTCATAATTATGTATACGTATGTCATTTATGCCATGGGCTTCACCATCTCAAAAAAATGGAATTGCATGAATCACATTCACGGAGAGAGCGCAACTGAGTCGAAATATTTGTAAAACAATTCAAAATTCTGCCTACCCATCTGCTTGACAAATGTTAAAAATTAAAAATATAGGGGATAATTGATATTAATCATGTTTTTATATGTAGTTATTGATTCTGTCATAACTTCATACAGTATTTTAGCGATTTACTAAATTCGCATAATTTACGATTATAATCCGATTAATATTTTTATCAAATCGAATCATTTCCATCCAGGTTACATCACTATTTTAGTGATAATAAAAAACGGTAACACTTGAAATTGAAACGTCATTTTACTGAATCGAATTAAAAGTCGGAGTATAAACCATCGCTTATTTTCCCCAAGCCATGATTCAACAATAATTTCCTTACATCAACGACTACCTTATTCATCTCGTACATTCGTCAGCTATCAAACTATCCGCGGTGCACGCTGCACGACGACTTCGGGCGGATCCTGAAGTCGCAGCAGTTCTGTGACGTCACCATCCTGGTGGGCCCCGAGGAGGCCTCCGTCATCGCGCACCAGGCCATGCTCGCGGCTCGTTCGCAGTATCTCCGGCAAAAGATCAAGTGAGGACTGATTAAATCTATGTGTTTGAACTTCAACCTTTAAAACAAAACAATTATATTGTTTGTATCGGTAAAAAAATACATCGATTTTCATTAAATAAGATTGAGAAACAGTTTTAACCTTAATATTTTACAATCATACAAGATTGTATTGAAACATTACGAGAAGCTTAAAAAAAACAATACAGAAAACCGTTACACATATAAAATAAAATTATCTGTTATTCGTCTATTTTAAACCGATTTATTATTATTGCGATAATTTATGCATATTCACTACTGAATCCTACCGCCCATACTCCCCGCTTTCTGCCACCATTTAGTCCGTCCAAACAACATGATCTGTGCAGCCACTCGTACCTATATTCAATTCGGCCATATTCAAGTCTGCTATATTGTACATGGATATCGATATTTATCATATTGCAGCAAAGCGCGAGTAGAGCTGGAAAACAAGATAGCGGCGGGCGAGGTGGAGCCGGTGACGTGGTCGTACAAGGCGCGGCCGCAGCTGGCCATCCGCCTGCCCGAGGCCACGCCGGAAGCCTTCCACATGATCCTCAACTACATATACACCGACCGGATCGATCCCACTGAGAAAGGTTTGTTATTTTGCACGCACACGTGCATGTAATATTATTCGATAGTGGTTTAAAGTGGTTCAATATTTAGTGTCCGTGAACGCTGTCCATGTGTGCATCGCCCGAGCGCACAATGTTTGGTTTACATCTGTAGATACTTATAATTAAGTCGCCGAGGATATGAAATTGCCATTCCCCTTCAAAACCAAACTTATAACCTGTGCTTATAGTTCAATTTAGCTTTTAAGCAAAATTTACTAAGGACATGTTTAGTTCCCGGCGTCAATCTAACATATACCTTAAACGCATAGGCGTAAGGCTGCCATTTCTGTGGGCTGCAATTAAATCGAAATCCAGATCGAATGTGAAAGAAGTATATTGTACGATTTGTCTTCTTCTTCTTATAGTGCCTCTCCAACTAGTGAAGGTTAATTGGCTGTCAACTTTTTATTGTCTTCTTTGTTTTGAGCTCTGCGGAATAGCTCAGTTGCGCTGGCTATTCCAGTCTACTCTCGGATGTTCCGTAACCACTTCTTTCTCCTGCCAACTTTCCTTTTTCCAGCGATGATTTATGATAAGTGTTCATCCCGTATCGTCCCCCAGACGCGGACCCCGGCTCCCCGGCGACGATCCTACTGTTGCATGCAATTGAAATGAATTCCAAATTAAACGTGACGGAAGTATAGTGTATGAACTAACGTATTTTTGTACCCCAGACGCGGACCCCGGCTCGCCCGCGACGATTCTACTCGTAATGGAGGTGCTCCGGCTGGCGCTGACGCTGAAGATCCCGCGGCTGAAGGGGCTGTGCGCGCGCTACCTCGGCCTCAACCTGGGGCTCGGCAACGTGCTGCAGGCGCTGCACGCCGCGCACTACGCCGGCCTGCACTGCATCAAGGAGCACTGTATTAGGTATGACGACTGTTGCTGTTGCTGTTAGGTGTGATGATGGATTATTATTATATATGTTTATTAATCAGCTTCAAATAATGAGAAGGTTCTCTTTTTCGACTGTATTTTTTTGTGTGTTACGTCCTAGCTTTGTTCTTCGGTGAACTGAATTTGTTAATAATTCTAGTTACGTCGAAAGGTAGTGCTAGTCATTTGGTCCCATATAAATTCGAGCGACATATGGCGGGTATTTTTGAGTTATCCGTAATAATGTGTACATATTAAATTTATGATTGTTACCTCACAACTTTCGAGTGGGTGGTCTGGTTTCTATAATAATTTTTTTTATTCGAAAGCTGTTATTCGAAAACTTTTTCAGTAATCTCTACTCAAGGATTTTTAAATTGGTTATATTTTTTTGTAAGAAGTTAGTTATTTATATCTGATGTCTGTTCAAGGCACTTTAACCACTCACAATCACGCGGCTCAGTTTGTCTACATACATATTTATTTAAAATATAATAAATTGCAGGTTCGTGATAAAGGAGTACAACTTCACCCAGATCGTGATGTCGAAGGCGTTCGAGGTGCTGGAGCAGAAGCTGATGGTGGAAGTGATCCGCCGCCACCAGTCGCCGCCGCAGAAGGCCTCCACCCAAGCCAATCTTGACAACGATGAGGAGATCGTTGGTGAGTTGGTGTGCAGTGTTAGGAGGATAGATTCGAAAGTTTTTTGTGATAGGATAGGTCCACAGACTTATAAAAAAAATAACCAGACCAAACATAATTTTTACCACTACAAAGACGTATGTAAGCAATAGTTTCATCTCTTTCTCTCCCATGACACGTAGAAAGTCTATCTCGTTTTATTTTTGTTTTTGCAACATTCACGCACACATAGACAAAATGGGGTTGAAGCACTTTCGCCACTTTGATAAGCTATAAGAAGATATAAAGTTCCGATACAATTGACAGAAATGCCGTACTGTAAATTTAAAACTCATGTCAAAAGCGTTCTTTTGACAAAGGGTTATTACAAACTTGATGAATATTTTAATGATAAAACAGCTTGGACATGAGTTTCGTATTTTAGCCGTAATAAGTAGTAAGTGCAACCTGTTACTGTGAGTGGAGAAAGAGAAAAAAAATACTTCTTGGGAGTTTTTTACCGCTTCTTCTTCCAAGACCACTCACCGTAGGGATTTGTTGAAGTGATGGCGTAGCATGACGTTCGGAAAGTGTTTGTAAAAACCTATTTCGAAGAAATAAATATTTGAATTTGAATTTTGAATTTTTGTATGAGAACCATAGACAACATTAGACCATGAACAGTAGACCATGAATGTTTTGTATGGAGAATGTCAATGTGTGCAGCATGTCTATGTAGGTATAGTAAACCCAACTTAAGATTGAAACGAAAAAGGCGCTGTCGGACGCATTTGACCAATCATTGCACACTAGTAACTGATAGATGAATGACTACAACGTACTTATATATTAATGACTTTTCGTTAATTCCAATTTTTGCCATTTCAGAGATAAGTTGGGCGCACTGTAGATGTAACTGGTACGCTTTTTTCTCCCATATGTTAGGTCTGCTTTTTTTTTTTTATAAGTCTGGATGACCTATCCATTTTATAGTATTTTGTTTTTGTTAAAATTAATTTAAAGTTCACGCCAAAGTTTACGGTCCTTCTGATCCGATCTAATTTGAATATCTGATCCTCAAGGGTAGTGTGGCGCTTAACAATATTTTTATTTCTGCACCGCGTTCAGGACGACAAGCGCCAAACAATTGGAACACTCTATTTTTAATACCGAGTAGTTTTTGTAAACAGCAATATTATTAGCACCAATATTATTATTTTTACCACTACAAAGACGTATGTAAGCAATAGTTTCATCTCTTTCTCTCCCATGACACGTAGAAAGTCTATCTCGTTTTATTTTTGTTTGTGCAACATTCACGCACACATAGACAAACACCTACAAAGCCGTAACTAACCGATGATCTCTTTCTGAATACCGATGTGCATTATTTCTCGCCGGGTACAGTATGTGTACTTGGCAGGCACGACACTGGAGCAGGACATGTGCGTGTTCACGGCGGCGGGCGGCGGCGGCGCGGAGCTGGCGGACGTGCAGCTGCGCGTGGGCGGCGCCGTGCGGCCCGCGCACCGCTCGGTGCTCGCCGCGCGCGCCTCCTACTTCGAGGCCATGTTCCGCTCCTTCTCGCCGCAGGATAACATCGTTAATGTTAGTATGTGTTGTTGATAGCGGGTTGAGTGTAAGGCTGCGGTCAGGGGCAGTGTAAGCGGGCGTGTAAGTCGTGGAGCGCATGCGGATGGTACGTACAAGGAGACGGCATATTATGAGTAAATCTGTGTGAGGTTGGTATTGAATTGAAACGACAAGGGGGGTGGAGGCTTTTGCACGCAGGCGCCCATACAGCTAGCGGTGGCGCTAGCCGTGATTTCAACTTTGTGCAGAAACACATGGCTCATTTTATCTGTAGGGTTTCATTTGTTTGACAACGTTATTTCGTGGGTTGCAGTGGACGTTATCACATCAGTTTCCTTATAAAGCAAAACGAGGTGTGTGTGAGTAAGCCTTTCCATAGGCAGCAGTGAGATTTCACCTATGCACACGTAAAACGTAATTAACAGTTCACCATTATGAATTGCAGTTTACCAAACATACCCGCGCGAGTTAATTTCATAATTTCATATAGGCTAGTTGACAGCTGATGTTCTATTATTATTGTTTTTCTCAGATACAAATCTGCGATACAGTGCCCTCTGAGGAGGCGTTTGATTCCCTGCTGAGGTACATCTACTACGGGGACACGAACATGCCTACTGAGGACTCTCTCTATCTATTCCAAGCGCCGATATATTACGGTAATTTATGTTATATTTACAACTATAAATAAATCCGTTTTTCATGTATTGTGTCATTAGCGTGTGTTAAATTAGCGCATTTGAACATTCGATAAAAAGATATAGTAATACTAAAACTGGTTTATCCTATCGGGCTTAGGACGAACTAGTTTGGCCTAGGCTATACCAGTTCATCCTATCGTGTATAGGTAGAACTAGTTTAGCCTAGGCAAAACTAGTTTGTCCTGAAATCGGGTTTGGCCGGTAACATATATATAAAACTCTTGCGTTACTGGTGATTGACTGACAGACAACTAACAGCCAAAACTACTGAACGGAAGAAGCTGAAATTTGGCATGTGTGTTCCTTGGGGAGTGTAGGGGAGCACTAAGAGAGGATTTTTGGAAATTCCACCCAGAAGGGGTTGAAATAGGGGGGTGAAGTTTAAACGAATTCCACGCGGGCGAAGCCTGCGGGCGGAAGCTAGTTCTTTATATTTCTTTTGTAAAACTTTGATAACCCTACAAGTCTATTCTACTCCATGTCCTTCTTCCTCTTCCACGTCACCTCTTCTTACTCCATTCTTTACTTCACACAACAGTATAACACCCACTATCCCGCGCAGGGTTCACCAACAACCGGCTGCAAGTGTTCTGCAAGCACAACCTGCAGAGCAACGTGTCGCCGGACAACGTGCTGGCCATCCTACAGGCGGCCGACCGCATGCGCACCGCCGACATCAAGGAGTACGCTCTCAAGATGATTGTGCACCATTTCCCGCTGGTAGCGTATACAACACCCTCTAGTACAAGTTTGGCCGATCTCTTCAAGCGAAATGCAAATTAATTACCAGTGCTCACAGTTTAGTTTCGCTTGTGAATAAAATATTTACTTACGGCGTTTTAGATTCTCGAAGTCGATATGAATGTACCTTAGAGGGAAGTTGGGTGCGATGCAATTAAAACGAATTCGATACTGAACGCGAACGCTGTACAAGTACAAACGTGCTTAGAAACTTAACTTTAAAAACTTAGACATTAGGAAGGAAAATATGCATTCAGATATCTATTTAGACATTGATGTTAAAAATCTGAGAACTGCATATCACCAAGTAAAATAAATACTCAATCTCATTCACTTCTACTATAGGTGGCGAGACAAGACGCAATCAAGAATCTGGCACAACCCTTACTCGTAGATATTGTAACGGCACTCGCAGAAGAGAACCAGTGTGACACACCGCTGCCTCCAGCGCAGCCGCGTTCGCTGCCGTCTTCTTCCTCGGCCGATACTCTCTCCGATGACCCGGAATATATTCGACTGCATAGATCATTCAAGTCCTAGTATTCCATGAACTGCCTGCTCGGTTGCAGGGAGAGGCCCAGGCTTTGTAGCGGTCCGTTAATACGTTGCAGACTGTTCGCCGATCTAGCCAACAGTGATTACGATGAATAGGAATCTTTAGTAACCCAGCCATAGATAAAGAATGCTATATACTTTTGGTGATTGTAGCCCATATTATATAAGATAGCATGAGAAAGTACGATTATATTATAATGTACCCAAGAAAAATTCCATAGTTAGTAGTCATATTAAGTAACAAAAACTAAGTGTCTGCTTTTTGACAAAACTCATACCCAATGCGAAACAAAACATGCTATCATTCGGTCTCGTTTTTCGTGTCGTGGGTGTAAATCTTGTTCTTTTTCTTATGCAAAATTAAAGCTATAGATGGCATCCATTGGCTTGTACTTTTTATGTCAACAATAGCAGCAAGTAGATTTTAACATCAGGTGGAAAATGAAATTAAAATTTTTAAAGTTCACATTGATAACTTTAATTAGGTTTAAATGTGATTTGTATTAAATTATTACATTAATATATTCAGATCATGGATGTTATGTTATGGTTACATGTTAATTTTAATTTCCTTTGAGACATAGTTAAATATACATTATTTTTCAGATAGATGCACTTACAGATTTAAGATAATTTTAAAATTCCAAGAAATTCATGTAAAGTTATGTTTATTTATTTATATTTCAAAGTTATTGGTAATAAAATCATTGTTATTACAATGAAGTACATTTTACTACTCGAAAATAATTTCTGAATTTAGACTGTCCCTAATAATAATAAATTGTTCAACAACTCCTATAAAAATTGGATTTTCTATATTATTTTTATGTAGAATATCTGTTAGGTCAGTTTAGCACAGTTATTGGCAATGTATTTTATTTAGACATAGAATTTATCTTTATTTTAATACTAAGGCAATTAATTGTATAATATAGTATTTGTAACACATTTATATCAAGTTTATTTTAACATTAAGCTACTAAGAATTTATTGCTATACATATTCCAGTGATTTACTGTTGCACTCTAAATATTATCAAATCATTATTTGTAATCCAGTCTGTGTAGCACTACTGTAACAAATAATTAGTATTAAGGTAATTTTCGATAATACTGATATTTTTAACCGACTTCAAAAAAGAAGGAGGTTCTCAATTCTACCATATATATGCTTTTTTATGTTTGTTCAGCGATTTTATCGTCGTTAATGGGCCGATTTTGATAATTCTTTTTGTGTTGTAAAGTAGATATGCCCAGTGGGGTCCTTTTAAAAGGATCACCAGGATCTGGTGATGGCATCTCGGAGAAATCGAGGGCAACTTTCGACAATTGTAGGGACGACTAGTGTGTTTGTTAATTTTTTCATAAGTACATGAAAGCGCTACAATTTCATGAAGGTCTGGAGTCGATCTGATGAAGCCGAAAGACAGTCAAGGGAACTCCTCAACGATTTACTGTAGTTATCTAGTGTTTGGGCTTGTTTAATTTGTAGTGACGAGAACTTTACACTTACATGTTGAATTAAGCGCCATCTGGCGAGTAGTTTTTGAGTTATCTCTGCTTATCGAGGTTGAAGTCGGTTATTTTTTTTTTTTTGTAAAAAGCAATAATTATTTTAGCAAACATCCACTTTTTTACCAGTGGCGATTTCTCTAAGATGGCGCGTATGGCGCCGCCATACCATAATTTTTAAGCATGAAATAAATGTTAAAAATCATATTATTATATTTACAACATAATTATTTAGACCTAGGTACAATAATTGCATATTACGAGCGCTGCGGTCTTCTATCACGAAAGCGACTCGCGGCGATTGTCTTCGCGTTCAGTCGGTGCCGAGCGCGGCCGAGGCGAGCGATGCGCTTCTGCCAGCGCATGCATAGTCCATACAAAGTCGTTGGCTCGCGCCGCCCGCGCCTCTTCGATCGCTTAGTATCACCATAGTAAAATTATACTGTGGTATCACTGAGTTTGAAACGCGGGTTTGGCACTGTGAATGGCCCACTACCTAACGAGTTTTCGCATGTTTTTCGTGATAGTGTAGATTTGTGATTACGGTTTCTATCTTTCTATTGATTTCATTGACTTTTTATTTAGTAGGTAATTAGTTAATAATGAAATGACATGAAATTATGAGTGATTCAACAAAATCTGTGATACAAGAACTTTTAGAAAGACCTTTCACGACGAGATCAACTACCGAAAAACGGTTGATAGTGGAAAATGGAGGGAAAATGGACTTTCACTATGGGACCAACCCTAAAATCGCGAAAAAACATCAGCTATTTCATATAAAAATGAAAATGTGAAATTGTATGAAATTTCTTTTTTGCGATTTCAAAGTAGGTTCCTTAATGAAAGACTGCAAGTTTGCGGTGATTCTCGATGGTCATACTGGGTTGTCCTACTGGTATGGCCAGTGAGAATTTGTGTTTTGAGATTTTCTCACTGGTCATACTACCTATTAACACCAGAAATGTAGCATTTTCTTTCATCCTATATATAGCTGTGGCGGTACCGTCAAGCTAAAAGTCAAATATGAATATTTCATTTTGTGATAATCATGTTCTTAAAACATTTTTTGAAAATGGGTTTTATATAATCAAATGTGAAGGAAAATCTGTGTATCCTACTAATCCTTCCTTCCTACTAATATTATAAATGCGAAAGTTTGTAAGGATGTATGTGTGTGTGTTTGTTGCTCTTTCACGCAAAAACTATTCAGTGTTTTAGTATTTGTTGTTGTAGCGGCACCAGAAATACGAGTACATCATCTGTGAAAATTTCAACTGTGTAACTATTACGGTTCATGAGATACAGCCTGGTGACAGACGGACGGACGGACGGACGGACAGCGAAGTCTCAGTAATAGGGTCCCGTTTTACCCTTTGGGTACGGAACCCTAAAAATCAACTGTTATTCATATGGAGCCATATATTTATTATATGTATAACTAAAGATCGGCAATTGTATCACTTGGACGAAACCAAAAATGAATCGCCCTCTGTCAATGTCACCGCCGAGCGCGACGCCTTCCTGGTGGTTTTTATATCTAGAGGAGTCACATCCAGGTACAGTGCGCCCAACTTATCTCTGAAATGGCAAAAATTGGAACTAACGAAAAGTCATTCATAAGTACGTTGTGGTCATTCATCTGTCAGTTACTAGTGTGCAATGATTGGTCAAATGAATGTCAAATGCGTCCGACAGCGCCTCTTTCGTTTCAATCTTAAGTTGGGTTTACTATACCGCACAAGTAACTATCACTAATTAACACTACAAAGAACGTTATTCCACGCAGAAATGTAAAAACTAAATTAAGTATTTTGAGAAAATTGAGGAACAATTTTTGACAAGTGCCCGCTAAGCCCGCTATGCCGTCTAAAAATTGGTTTCGTCTATCTATCTCGCTCTGCCATACGTGTATCATATGTTTTGCTCTTTCGCATTTCCAATCTATCTAAACGTCAGTGTATGCTACATCTATGTATGGAGCAATATATAGGCTACTATATATCTAAGAATTCTCGCGGGGTCGGGATTCACGAAAAACTTTGTGACACATTTGAGTTCCACGCGGGCGAAGCCGCGAGCACAGCTAGTGTTATATATTACTAATTAAGTTATTTTAAATTACTTCTTTGAAGGCAGTTTTTTAAATTAATCAAGACATTTAATGATAAGATTTAAGATTTCATATTTTATTTAAGACTCTGTGGCGTGTAAAAAGGCTGCCACTCATCGGACTTGAGCTATTGGTTAACCACAGATGGACAACCGAGGGCCTTAGGGCCCAACCCAAGGACCTGCCCGTTTTAACGGGCCGCGAGAGACAGCCCTAGAGCGAGTAGTAGGCTAATTTTTAGCCTAAATTCCTACGGGAGCGTGACCTACGCGGCTGTGACCTACGGGTCCCGAAGCGAAGCGCGGGCGGTTCTCTAGTTTATTTCATATGTTTATTGTCCTTATAGACTTGTATAGCTCACTTTTAGCTTGACTGTACCACTGCAGATATATACAGGATGAAAGAAAATGCTAAATTTCTGGTGTTAATAGGTAGTATGACCAGTGAGAAAATCTCAACACACACATTCTCACTGGCCATACCAGTAGGACAACCCAGTATGACCACCGAGAATCACCCCAAGTTTGTTAGATTGTCCGTCTGAAGAAATGGTTTTCCGGTTATGCGCACTTAACACTACACCCTATATAACAAAAGCTGGAGCCACCACAATTATAAACACCAGGAATCGCCACTGTTTTTTACATAATCAGTGTTGAATTAATTTTATGCCATAAAATTAATTTGAATGTTATAAACTGTGTTGTTTTTTAGGCACAGACAGATGTCTCATTGTAGGTTCCTAATATTGATAGTTCTGAATTTTCTGTTAGAGCATATGCCCATATTATAGAGCACAACTATTTTTGTGTCATGGTTGATATAGTATGGCCAATCTACTCCTATTCCAAATATCAACTCCTTTATTCTTCTTCAGTGACTACTAATGGTGTGTAACTCAGCTCCGAACCGGTTCAAATACGCAGATCACATGGGCTTGAGCTGTTTAGCTGCGGCTCAAAGCCTAAATCAGCAGCTCATGACTCAACTTATACTGAGATAAAGGCATAGAACTGAAATATTAAACATCTCAAGTGGCTAAATGTAAACAAAAAAGCTGAATGATACAAGTTTAGGCACAGCTCAAATTCACACAATACATCCGCTAGATCTTTGACTCATGGCGGCTCATTCGAGCCGTAGCCGTGTTCGAGTTATTCGGCCGACTAGCCGTTTGTAGATCATACTACGAAGGCGAAGTAGGCAACTTGAGCTCATCTGCGAGCCGGTTCACAGCTGGTATGACTCACATACGCGAACCGCGATCTGAACCGCAGCTCCAGCGTTTTGGTTGAGTTACCCATGTTTAGTGACTACTAGCTACATGGAAGTACATATGTACTTCCATGAATATATTACTCATAAATAAAATATCATGGCTATGAAAGTACTTTAATATTAATTTCCAAAATAATAGCTATTAATTAGATATTGGCTTTATATTTAACATGATATTTATGAAAGCATGTTAAAAATTAATGGAATCTTCTAGTAATATTCTTTTGTAGCACAAAGCAGTTTTCTAGTCATCTTTTAGTTGTAATCCGAAAAATCAAGATGTTATAAATGAAACTATACATAATTGGAAATTAAATCATATTTAATGTTATGGTTAACAATTAACTAATAAATTATTTAATGATACTCATAATGAAGTTGTTTTCTTGTACTCCCCTTTATTCATATTTGTGCTTGATGTCTTTCCAGAGTTTCTGAAAAGATAAAAAAGATTGTGGATTTATTTAACAAACCTGCCCTCACTCAGCTCAGTCCCTTAGTAGCCACATTCGGAAATAGGTGACATTATGAACTGAAACTATGTTTGGTGAAGCTTTCCTCAATATCAGTTAATACTGCATCCAAATCGGTTCAGCCATTTTGAGAAACCACAGAGAAATTCTTAATCATTGTTTGAGTTTTATTGCCTACATAGTTTTTTCATCGTAATCCATGTTGGAGAGCAATTAGTTCCAGATTTAGATAACCACCCATAGGACACTGCCAAAAATGTATGGGACTGTGTCCCAAAGTGTACAGGATTTAAATTTATATTATTTTTAATTATAGGTCTCCAGAAAGATTCATGTTATTGCAGATTAGGATAAGGGTTTGAAAGTTGGCTACTTTACGTAGGTACTTTCAACATTCATTCACAAAATGAGGTTTTGTAAAGATACATACATAGGTATGACAATTACAGAGACAAAGACATTTATACATTATACATACATATACATATAATAGCTTTCTACATAAAACTGGCATTATTATTCAAGGAATTAATAAAAAACTGTATGAGAATTAAGCATTATTTGACCAAATTGTAAAACAAATTGCGACTTATATCATGACGTCTTATCATGCAAATACGAATTGAAAAACGCGAGAAAATCTATTTATGAAAACTTACACGTATATGGGTAAATTATGTGTTATATTAAATTCATCTTGGTAAAAGAAATAATGAGGTTCCTAAAACAAAATTACATAACGAGATACTCACTCCCTTGTTGGCACTCTCAAAAATCGCCACTGAAATCAAGTCGAAAGTACGCTCGAAGAAAAATGTTCCTGCAGCGGTAGCCAGGAAGAAAGTAGAGGTTCGCTTAAAAACAAGCCGATTTACAGTAGCCCACAAAGACATTTTGAGAAAATGCTTTGGAAACCTCAAGGCTGACGAGTAGCCAAAATCGTACCTATAGGTACCTATCGGAACAGTAAATGACAGTATTGACACATTGGGTATGAGTTATGACAGAAATGTCTCGAATGAAACAAAAAACTCTAACTGTCAAGTGTCAATGTCAAAAATTAAGGTTTGTCTTTGTTGCGTTCCACCACATTGATCACGCACTCGCACTCGCCGTCTGTACCCATAGACACAATCTGTACTTCGTGTTTCACTAGGTTTTTACGCAATGATGTATAAATATCTAGATGGATAATCGAATCCGCGAAAACGTGTCAAAAAAGCGCAGCCAACTGTTGGCCGCGAAGTACTTTCCCGCCAATTAGTGCCGATCGCGCCGCTTTCGTGTCACTACGTATTACGCGCGCAATTTAAATAAACAAATAAGAGGGATAACATGACGAAATGTGCTATTAAACTGTGCCGGAATTATAAAGGAAGGGTAAAAAGCTCAAAAAACATCACATATCATAGGCAAGTAACCAATAAACATAATTATTTTTAATTAAATTTCAGTTTTGATTTTTATTGTAACCAAATTACGTAATTTTTTGTCAGTGTTGCCAGTTTCTATTTTTATGCTCCCGACTTAACATAATTTTTGTGGGTATATAAATTGGTTTATGGTTACGTGTACATTATTTAGTTCATGTACTTTTATAAATCGATTAAAAAAAGGTGGAGTTTACCAATACTTTTGTGTTTATTTACAATAATATAAAATTAATATTCGTTTGTTTATAAGCCCATTTTAATGATTATTTTTGCATTGGGTCGAATAAACCACTTTTAAAGGTGCCAAGAGTATTGTGAAAAATTTATTTATTAAGGTTTTTTTTATTGATATGCATGTAATTAACTTTCCAAGTAATTTTTTTTATTAAATTAGCTAGGTAACGTAAATAATTGGCTCTACTTTAGTTACCACCTCAAATTAAGCTAAAAATTTGAGGGGGGAGGGGGCCGACGCCCACATCTTCCCCCCACCATTTTTGAATCTAGGAAATGCATACTTTTGACGTGACAACGTCTTATAAATTGGTTTGCTGGGTGACACTTCAAGAAACTGCGTTACGCTCCGCTCACGTTATGCGCTCACAATGAGAGCGAGTGAGAAGCACGCGTCCCTTCCACTCGGGCATGGTTAGCCCGCCTAAGAGCGAGAGAGACAGACATAAAAAGCACAATCGGCCTTTGCGTTCGGCAGCTTGTTTACTTTGGAGGTAGATATTTTGGTAATGTATCCAATTATTACTTTGTTATTGACTTCTGGGACTATTTATAAATTTTAAATGTTACCTTTTTATAAATGTTTCCTGTATTCCTTCTTTATTTTTATTGATAAATTTCTGTAACTTTAAATACGATTTCATGACGTTTGTTTACTTTGATGATATTATTTGTCAATCATTCCATCAGTATTTTCTTAAGACGTTGTCACGTTCAACTATCGTCAGTAAACCGACTTTACAGACAACCAGTTTTTTTTATTATAAAAAAATCAAGTTATGACGGAAATAAAATACTGTACAAGGTTCTTTTATCTTATCTAAATTATTTAGATAATTGCTACCTTTCAAGGCAGGAAGTGTTGTAAATAAATGTCGAAGGAACCCCCTTCGGGCGTCCCTTTTTCCGCTTGGTTATTATACAATCCAACCTAACCTATACCTACCAATCCATAGTGCGTCGACTTGTTTTATTCTTTAAGGTGTTTTTTAAACACGCGATTTGCGGATGGATTACTGACTCTTGGCTTAGTTTAGTGCTACCAATATAATAAGGTTAGTTCGAAACTACTTTTTCTAAAAAAAGTATGCATTTCCTCTACCCAAAAATGGCGGGGGGAGGGTTAGGGAGTCACCCCCCTCCTCTTCTAAAATTTTCAACTCAATCTGACGTGGTCACTAATAGAAAGTATAGCCAAAATAAAAGTAAAGTTAGATCTCATTCCTAATATCTATGATTTTTCATTTCAAATTTCCAACTACAAACTGCGTAAAAAAATATTAATTTAATTAACTTAGGTGGTTTATTACAACATTAACATAAACAACTGTAATTAAATTAAGTAGGGTTTTTTATTTTTACATTAAAATAACCACCAATAAATTAAGTTTAATGTGTGATTTATGGGAGAATTTTAGTAACTGGTATCATTGATCACGCAACATAGACAATAGACGAACGTGTAAAACATCGCCTGCACGCACACATACTTGATATTGTTGCCTTGTTTTTTTTTGTTTTCATTGTAGGGCGACGCTCAATCTACCTATTTATAACATCATTGTTTTTACGTTACAATAATTTTTAACACTAATGAAATGGATTTTAGCGCTGATTATACCTTATAACTAGGTATAGAAATGGCGGGCTTGAACAAATAAGGCAGGAACTTCTTTTACCCTTTAAAGCTTCAGAAATCAGAAAATTAGTCCTCTTTCAGAATTATAGTAAAATAAACTTTCTGTCGCCATATTGCATTTGACAAGGGCGCCAAATTTGACAGCGCTCGCAAAGCCTCACATTACTATACTTGGATAATCATTGATCTATTAAGTATATTCCTATCTCTATGTGGATAATGGACTTACGACGGCAGCAAAGAACATAAAGACATCTGCAATTTTGCCAAAATCGTTTTTTTGCATAATTCAACTCAGAATTCTTTGTTCTATCTTGTGATATTTTTTTTTCTCGAAAAATGTTGTTTTTTACACCAATTTTTCAACGTACAAAAAGACATCTGCACTACTTATTTAAAATTCGACAAAGTACAAACGGACATATACCATTTGTCCTTGTGTACGTCGCGCAATGCGGCGGACCAGCTGTCCTTACGAAAATAACCTGCGAAGTCTCGAGGCTCTTCAGCAAGACAAAATGTCTGATGATGACTGCTTGCAATTGGAATAATAAAATAATTGAAAATTGAACCCGGAAGTGACATTCAACCAAGCCACAAATGTAAAAAATATTTATACCTTTTTTTTTCTATCTTTGTTGGTATTTTGTTACCCCGTAACTTCGTGCTGGGTAAACCGATTTTGATGATTCTTTATTTCCTTGAAAGCTGGTGCTTTTGTTGAGGTCCCATATAAATTTGAGCGACATCTGATGAGTAATTTTGAATTTACTTGAATAATGTGTAAGGATCTTTAAAAGTGTGTATTTATGGTTTTTTCCTAATAACTTTTTATTGAGTGTTCAGATTTTTATGATTCTCTTTTTATTTGAAAGCTGGTATTTGCATTGTAGTCTCATATAAGTTTAATCGGCATCTGACTAATGGTTTTTGAATTATCCTTAATAATTTTTATGTATGTATGTTACCTCATATCTTACTATTTAGAGTTCCGATTTTAATCATTCTTCTTTTAATCGAAAGCTGGGGCAAAGCTGGGGGCTGTAAAAATTTGAGTTTCGTCAAACGAGTAGTTATTGAGTTACTTATGATACTGATACAAAGATGATGCTTATGATACAAAGTACTGTTAAAATATAATTATTATTAGTAGTTATTTCTTTGAAACTATACTTTTTAGTTACTTTATATTACAAATACAATTATTAACAAGAATCACAAAACTTTTTTTTTATAAGACACCCTAAAACTCAAAATAGTTTAGGTATATCTGCAATTATCCAATAGCTTCAACGTAAGAATGCCGAAGTAATGTGAGACAACTACAGTATTTTAGTGACAATAATAATTATATTTGTTGTTTTGATGAAATTGGTTTTATATGATCAATAAAAATAAAAATCAATCATTAAATTAATAAAATAGTTAAAGAATAAATAATTATCGGGTCCCAAGTAGAAACGAATATATGGCAGTTGACTCAATTTGCTTGTTTTCTTGATCGAAGTAGAAAAAGATATCCGCCGTATTTTTAAAAATTAAAGAATTATTAATAATTTACCTATACCAAATAATAGTTAATATTGTAATAATTAACTATTCCAAAAACGACGAAGATATCTTTGTAATTGTAGAAGTTATACCATTTTTGAACTAAAAACGCTCTCCTGAAAACTAACGTTTTTGTAGATGACCGTTTGTTCTTTGCTGCCGTCGCAATATACTAACTTCACTAACTTGAATAGAGACGCCCTAATCCTTAACCTCATATTCTGAAGAGTCGTGATCGAAAATGAGACGTGAGACGTCGTCTCCACGACCACGACGTCATCGCCGCGCACAGAACGATCATCTGTGAATGTGAAGTAAAACGGTTTGAGGGATGTTTTGAGCGTTGTGATTGTTAACTCGAACGCACTCTTTGTTCATTTCATTGATGTTTATGAATGGACTTATATAGTAAACCCAACTGATTGAAACGAAAGAGGCGCTGTTGGACGCATTTGACATTAATTTGACCAATCATTGCACACTAGTAACTGACAGATGAATGACTACAACGTACTTATGAATGACTTTTCGTTAGTTCCAATTTTTGCCGTTTCAGAGATAAGTAAGTTGGGCGTACACTAAACTGTTTATGTCAGTCGTGCAAGGATCTTTTGGCGCGTGGCTGACGTGAGGGTGACAGAGACAGCGTTACAGTTTGCCATCTCTCACTTCTCTGTAAGTTTATGGGGTAAGGCGCTGTCTCCTATCTCTATGGCTGTCTCTGTCACCCACACGTCATCCACGATCTCTATCTGGTCTCTGTGTTTCGTGATCTCTATGCATCCACGCGCCAAATAGGTTGTAGGACTTTAGATAAATGCTTATATGTATTAGCTATAGATATTAGCGCACAAATGTATTTTTCTCAAGCAGAAAATACAACGAAAGAATACAACCCATCCATTGTCGCTTATGTCAATTTATTTCCAACAAGTAGGTACATGAAAATGACCACACGTACACTCGTTTACATATTTGTGACTATTCCTCATCTTTTTCGTCTCTTTAGCTCTCATCTCATAAATCGGATAAATTAATATGTATGACGTAGAGGGTGGGCCAGAGGAGTTTTGGAAGATTTATTGCCACTGCTATGTCATTGAGGTACTATTTAGTACATAGTATCTCAATGTGCTATGTGGGTATTTTTTTTATCTTTAAGGAACTAACGAGCAAAACCTTCTTTCTCTCCTGAATTATTCACAACCATGTTGAATAATAATATATTTCGAACATCATCCTGTTAAAAACCAGAAAAATTTACTTATTATAGAGTGGGTGCACAAATTAATATCCTTGTTTTGTGGTGGGTGTAAGCTTTATATTATCTATTTCATATTTGACTGAATAATTTTAGCCGTCTGTCATAAATACAGATGATATTTCCGGTTACAGTGCGCCCAACTTATCTCTGAAATGGCAAAAATTGGAACTAACGAAAAGTCATTCATAAGTACGTTGTACATCTGTCAGTTACTAGTGTGCAATGATTGGTCAAATGAATGTCAAATGCGTCCAACAGCGCCTCTTTCGTTTCAATCTTAAGTTGGGTTTACTATAGTGCAATGGACTTAATATTAGGTACTAAACAGGACTGAGCACTCGCAGCTGAAAAGCGAGCCGAGCGAGATAGTTACAACCGGGAGAGTGTGTTCCTTTCTAACAGGGTGACAATAAGATTTTTTATTGTGAGACAAATTCAATCTTGCAATATTTCTACGGGTGTGCTATAGATCTAAGATACCTGAATTTGATATTGGTATGAGTTGAGAGACTTAGCCAGGGCTTAGTGTGAACGTTTGAAACCATTTTGAAATCCAGGTGACGCGTTTTAAATTAATAACGATGATTGTATATCATGAGCAATGGGCTCAAGGATTAAGAATGGATGAAGAAATAAATAAAACAAATAGTACTTATCTATCTACTCGATATCAATTTTATTAATTGACCTTTTAAATGAAAACTGCATACGACTGAATATTTTTTATAATTTTTTGCTTCACGAGTGTACTACTGAGCCATTTTTGTCACATTTCTTCATTTATTGGGAAACTGGAATATTAGTACAATAGTAAGAACCTTACTCAAACACACAATACAGGAATTTATAATTCATGGTCACCACAGTTGTTAGATTCATAAAAATGTCAAATCATCGACGTCATTATGACATTCATGCGCTTTAACGGGTTACCATTAGAAAAAAATAGGATAGATATTTTATATTTATATTTTGTTTTTGGAATTTATATACTACCTGACCACAATAATTAGGCGCATGTCAGATAGCAGTCACGCGGGCCCCCCACCCCGGTCTAGCCCCGCACGTCCCCTAGTGAGGCGCAGTCGTGTACAATTGTACATTAAGGTCATTTAGACTAGGCTGATGTGAACTTCGTTTTCCGAGATGTTTGCGCAGGTACAGTAACTGACCAAGTACAGGTGGTAGGGCCTAGAGCTCACCCGGGGATGTACCACCGCCCGCCACGGTACTTTGTACCATTCCTACCGTGTAATAATTGTTTTAAGAACAATTGTGTTCCGGATAGGAAGGTGTGGTGCCGGTTACACTTTTTAGAGGCGACCATCTCAGTCCTCAGGGGTAGCAACGCATGTGTGACCGAATTAGAACGAGACTCATTGAGTCTAGTTCTGGGTCGGTCACAGTTGTTATGGGCGGCAGCGGAAGGTGGTGCTGCATGTTCGTTTGCTATCTTAATTCCATAAAAAAAATTGTACCTCCATTAAACATTCACCATGGTACTTTTGGTACTACTGCAGAATGTACTACGTATTCCCATCCCTATTTCCAATGACGTCTTAACTGACATGCGCCTAATTATCGTGGTCGGCTAGTACCTACAGCGGAATTAATGCAATTATAATACGGTGACTTAAGCTTGTGAAATTAACAATAATACACAAGTGTTTCAACCAAGTTTTGAAAAAAAAAATTATGTTCAAATATATTTTAAGCTGGCAATATGAAAGAACGAGACACTCGGGGACCTCTGTTGTGGCTATCTCTCTCGGCTCGGATTAGCCTCTGTGTTAGGCGCAATAGAAAATATACTTTAATATCTTGTAATTTGGTTCATTTTCGTAAATACAAATTTTCGGAGTGCTCAGTCCTGTTTAGTATATTAAGTCCATTGTTAGTGCCTACTGGTGCCTACACACACAACTACACAACACAAAATCACAAACAAAATATATACTTTATTTGTGGCCACAAACTTACAGTGCCACAAACTTATCTGTTCCGGTGGCCAAAATTAGAACTAATGCAAATGTTATACTTTGGTCAGACAAAGACAGTAACGCCCCCCTTACCGGGTCAGATAGTTTGTGGCACTGTATCTGACCCAGTAAGGGGGCGCTACTGTCTTGTGTCTTGGATCTTTTTTTTTAAATTAAACCTGGAGCAAGTTTGACCCGCGTTTATTATTATGGAGAATGGGATATAAACTGTAATAAAATGAATAAAAACACTTTATTTGGGCAAAATATATATCATCTATTTACATTTTTAAAATGCTGGTATGAACAATATTCCTTAAAATAAAACTGAGTACAGAAACAAGAAAAACAAAAGCAAATTGCTATGTACTATTTGGGCTGACTGTAGTTGAAAATCAATTACATCAAAACACGCATTTGCAGATCTTGAGACTTGCTAACATTACAATTACTTCTAAAGGAGACAGGTTTGTAATATAAAATTGTTCAGTCTCTTGTTTTATGCAAAGAAAGTACCTTCTACTGCTAATATTTAAGCTATAAAATGAATGGTTTGATCACTAAAGCTAGTCTATGGCAAAATACACAAAAAAGGCTTCTAAAACACAACAGCCAGCCCGGCTATGTAGTAAAAACCCTTTGGAATGATTGTTGACATTGGTTTCCGGATATCATAGTTTTACATTAGAAGTACCCATTCTAGATTTATCTAAAAGGTTTCTAATAATTATACCATTCGATTACTATATATATTTACAATGTCTTGTGATGGAATAGCATACATTTCTGTATCTTAGTTTTAATGTGACTTTTAACAATATGCATGTTATTTCTTTTCATGTTAAAAATAAATTAGGAGATTAATTATTGAAAACGATATTAATATGTATACTATTGAACTAAATTAACTGTTTCTAAAACCAGCAACAAAAGTTGCCGCTTAATGCCTCTTTGTGAAACCCAAAATAGATATTGCAGTGATATAATAGATGTCAATGTTACTTTATTGAGACCTTGGGATAAGGGGGGTACACCAGTACTAGTTATACTATAAATAGTAGGTATAAACTGGTGCTCCTACTGGCAATTACATAGCTGTTTAATATCCATAACTATATAGAATTACATAAAGCATGATTATAAGAGGAAGTGTATCATGAGGAATTTTGGAACAAAACCAGTACAGCAAAACTCATGCAAACATCTTATAATATGTATAACTTAAAATGATCGGCCTGCTGGACTTTAAAATTCAAATTTAACACACAAGTACAATGTTTTGATGCTACACACTTGCCCATGGTCACAAAAGACAAAAGAGGACACACCTAGCCCAAACATAAACTTTTAAATCATTGTGCAAATTTCTGCATCACTGGGTATCAAACCTAGGACCCTTAGTAAGGTGACTCAAATTATTGATATGACAATAAAATTGTTTTTGAACCAATATGGGCATTTAAATTAAAACACCATTTATTGCTTCAAGGCCGTTACTTTGTATTGAAGTTATTCATGCATAATATATTAGAATATGAATATTACAACTAAAAATTCGTTATTCACATTTTTCGGCATATTTTTCAATATTCACAGACTTGTAAAAACTCGTAATAAATTATTTTTGTTTGCAATGAGTTTTAGCTATAAAGTCTTATGGTAAAAAGTGTCATGAGTTCAATAAGTGCGATATTCCACAATTCATACCCAACGGATGACAAAAGCCGCACGATTTTTGCCGCGCGGCGTACATCGACCGTCTAAATGGCAATTCGACTAGGTTGCAAGTGACATAAGCCGCAAGCCCCAAAGTTAAGGTAGCATCCGACTTTGGCCGCGGGGCGACCGGCCGCATGCGACTGGTGACAAAAATCGTCCATGTAAACGATCAGTTGCCGGCGATTGCCTGCCGTAATCTGCTCAACAATTTCGACGGAAATGACAGCCGCATGCGATTTTAGTAACCTGTGTAAATGGCCTAGCGATGTGGCTTGGTGAGGCAATTTGTGAAGCGATAGCCGCACGGCGAAAATGGACCCGTGTAAACCCCTCATAAAGCCACATACCACTTCCACTTATATTCTTTTGCTATTGGATTACACAATATACAACACTTATGTTAGTACATTGTAAGTATTATAGTACATTCATTGCCAATTAATAAATTTTATAATTGTCTCTTTTGTTTAATATTATAATATATAACATGTTAATACAACAAGGATTTCAACTGATATCAATTGTAAGACTGGTGTTTGCTAATAAAACACAAGTAGGCCCTATTTGAGATAATCTACACAAGTTTGGAAATTTAGTTACTCAAACAAGGATAATTTCCTATAAAATACATTGCCAATAATCAATAAAAAAATATAAATATGATCTCACTTTATAAATTACACACTGGATTCAATTTCAAACTAAAAGATTGTATTGAAGAAAACTGAGTACACACAAATATGAGTATGTATACATATTGACCACATAATTAAAACCAAACCTTTCTCATGAAACATAATACTTTGACTAATAAAATACAAGTCAGTTTTTAATACTATTGTTGCGTTGAAGAAGATATTATAAGAACTTGTTCACAAAGAACATTCCAAATAATGAAAAAATAAAATAACATTAAATTAGTGGTATACATTTATATCTATTTAACATTTACCATATCATACACAACACTCCATCACATAAAAATTTTGATAATGAGAGTACAATCATACACTTTAACTATGCATTCATAATAGCCTAATTTAATTTTTGGAGTCAATAATTCCATAATGTACATGCTCATAATGTGAGAATGTTGAACCCCGCATGCATTATAACGACCAGGGTACCATCGTTTTCTAAGCAATATGTGATTAAATGAAGTCACCACAGTATAAAATTCCTTGATACTAGCATACAACCACACAAGGATGGCAAAATATACTTGATGACTCATTAGAGATCAATTATATACCACCGTACAAAACTGCATTAAAAATCCATAAACTAAATAGTATTCATGTATTGATATATTTATGTATGTTATATTGTTAAAATGTATAATTTTAATTTCCTATCTTATTGCAACTACAAATAATGTATCTTTTCATTGGTAAACTTTTGCATATCCGAGGTACTGTAGTGCCCTGCTAGGGTTGTGCAACGTGTCTCTCAATATTTGAGCATTGTAAAAGTGACATCTCTGGCCTGTTGCCCATGTTAGACGTCACTGGCAGCATTTCTTCTTGGTTTTGTGATTCTTCTTTAGATTTACTGTGTCATTAGCTGTGACATTTTGTCTTTCTTTCATTTCCAATTTTGATCTTAGTACCTGAAAAGAAAAACATTAGTGTGTAATTGAATAATTTTTATCAGTACACTTCCTAAATTTGGTGGGCGTATCATTATTCACAATTATGTTATCACCATAGCAAGTTCAAGTGCAAACACAACATAGATGGTCCATAAAAAGTGGGGTAACAATATTTGGCCAATGGGCCAACTTTAGATGTCTGTCTCATGCATAATTATTTTTACACTTATAGGTAATGTCATGGGAGTAGATCTAAAAAAGCAATTCATATTATATTAGATGTGTTTTAATGTCATTAAATTATCAAATAAAATTAATGTGCAACATGAAATCACAGCTATGATCTTATAACCTAGTATACCTAGGAGGTCTTAGGGTGTTATTAGACCAATTGATCGATTGATAGTTTCTGCTAGACCAATAGATTGATCGACGTTGACTAATAAATTCCACCATCGATTTATGGTGTCGATCGACGATTGATCGATTGGTCTGGTAACACCCTTATGGCAAAATGTGGTCAAAAGTGATTAAAGTTACAAAAAAAGTAAAATTTAGTGTTTCAAGTGTGTTAAACTCGTCTTTTTAGTAGACATACATTTAATAATAATAATGACCAATATGGACTTTAAGTTCCAATGTTCAATTCGTGTTCTGCTGACTTACCATTTTTGTTATAGTAAGAAACATTTCTTCAACATTGATGTTTTCCTTTGCGCTTGTCTCAAACAATGTTATGTTCATTTGGTTAGCAAATCTCTGGGCATCTTCTGTGATGACTACCTTCCTCGAGGGACAGTCATTTTTGTTACCAACTGAAATGTTAATATAACACTATTAAGGGATTTCTTTACTATAACATCAGTTTTAATTTTTCATAAGGTTAGATTGATAATAAGTATTATGTTGGTATATTAAAAATGGGACACAATACCTTGTTTGTTATGTATAGAATTTTTAAAATCATTTGGGAATAATTATCATACTATTATACAATGAAAATAAGTAATAACATAATAATAACATAGTTATTAGTTACATTGTCATTCGTCAGTCAGTCATTCATTGTCATACCTATTCGTACCCTACCTACCTCAAAAAAAGAGGCCCTATGCCTGGTATTACCTATTCTCAAAATGCCCCTTTTTTTTTAAAAAAAGGCCTTTTATTAATTAGTTCTTTTACAACAATAGGTCATTTTGGGAATACAGAAGAATCCCAATTATCTGAACAATCAAATATTGATAACAAGTTATTTCCAATCAAAATTTTAAACTACATAGGTATTTATATTTACATTGTTTAGATAATACTATATTATACAATGGTATTATCTAAACAATGCATATTATGAATCTGTTACCAAAAGATATATAAAAGAGGTATGAGTACAACTATTACAGGGTCCTTATTAATGCAATAGAACCCAAAACAGTGATTTTTAGAATATTTGTCTGTTTATGATGATGCTAGCTCTAATATCAGAAACAACTCAACCAATTTTGGAGCAGTTTTAATTTAAGAATATGTTGTAGTTAAGCTTCATTTAACCGATTATTGTTTTACCTGGATAATCTGGATTCTACTGTACATCCAAGTATAACTAATCAAAAATAGATAGTTTTTTGGATTACTCAACAATTACAATTTAACAGTTGGAGCAAGCAATAATAATTGTTAATAACATGAATATAAACAGACAATAATTACTTTAGACTTTGACTTCAGATGCTCATAACTACTTGTTAAAAAACATTAACCACTATTGTTATCATTACTGACTCAGCTAGATTACATATTTATTTTTAGTTTGTATGGAGACATCTTATCAACATAATAATAATATTTATTTAACTTTTGGCTTCCCGAATACAAAATAATATTACATAGATCTATAATATTGTTAAACTACATGTTTACTTGATAACAGTTTTTCCAAGGATAGATTCTAGATTTAAATTTTTAGCTAGAATAGATTTAGAATATATTCTAGGTAAAAATTTGAATCAATTAATAATTGTAGCAATTTGAAATTCTACAAAACAATGCGGGATATAGGATTATAGTTATGGTTATTGTCAAACAAAGCCAAATAATAGAATTTAACGTTCTAAGTTGAATATGAATAAATTGATCGAATTCAGAATGGTATTGAAGACATTACCAAAAATTATCTTGGAGATCACTAAATACATTTTCATGTATGTCATTTGATAAAGAAAAAATTAAGAAATAATATCTCTCATTCAAATTACTCTACTATATTTTTTAACCGAAGATATTAGATTATACCATAGTTTTCACTCACCTAGAACTTTGTTGACAACATCGCAGTTCTGTTCGATCTCATGCAGCCATCTCTTGACGTTGGCGAAGGACTCCCCGTTGGTGACATCGTACACAACGATGACCCCATGAGTGCCTCTGTAGTACGTACTGGTGATCGTTCTGAACCTCTCCTGACCTGCCGTGTCCCATATTTGAAGCTTCACTTGTTGACCGTTTATCGTTAAAGTTCTTATTTTAAAATCAACACCGATTGTGGTAATGTAACTACCGGAGAACGTGTTGTCGGCAAATCGCAGGAGAAGACAGCTCTTACCTACACCTGGAACACGAACAAATTGCATCCATTACCGAATTGGAAAGACTAGAACGTTGTAACATCACTCGCGATCATAGGCCTCGCCCACTCACCGCTGTCACCGATAATCAGCAGTTTGAAAAGGTGGTCAAACTCGCGCGCCATCACTTGTGATTTATGTAACTATTTCACTAATTGGTCATGTGTTTGTTAATAACGATAATAAATGATAGCCAACTTTTACTATGGAAATATTAGATAAACGCATGCCGTAAAACGTTACGCTTGCGTCACTTTACAAAACGTCCGCCATTATTGTCTGTCTAGCTAAATGTCTGTCGTTCATTCTTTTTTATGTCGTGTCGTTTCATTTTACGTATAATTAATGTTAGTACGTTATTGCCATATATAAGATTTTATTAATATAGATCAGTATAGGATTATACCATTATTAATTATTCGATCTGCATAAAAAGTATAGTAAAGTGTGGTAAAGTTTAGTGAACCCAGCTTACAGTGCGCCCAACTTATCTCTGAAATGCAATGATATTATATATTACAAGAGGCAGATACGTTATAAGCGCACGCGTTGTGAAGAGTCAAAAAAGTTCCAATTGGAACTTCTTGTGATTAGTCTGCGTCAAGCGCAACTACGAGCGTACCGCGCATAGACATATATATACCTAGACCGGCCTTGCACGTTCGAATGTGCGTCAAGTTGGAACAATCCAATTTTGAATCGAATCGGTTTGTGCGTGAAGTTGGCGCGATGGAATTTTGTTACTATATTTGAAAACGAACAGATTACATAGTGATATCTCGCTTCCGCGTTTCGAAGTTTTAGTCGTGCTGTCTTTGTTACTCTTACATATGTCACGCGCCATTTTACTAAAGTTATTATTTTAGAAATAGTGAAGTTTATTTACAATTCAATGTTTACATAATGAAATGTGATTCCTTTGGACTTTATTTGTGTTTCTTGAATTGTTAGAATATTTTTGAAGGCACAGGAAGCCATATTTTCTACATTTGCGGACGTAATTACTGAAATCAATTTTGCGTAAGGAAGATGTGTACCGTGCTGCTGTCTACAACAGACTGACTTGATCAATCACTCAATCACACAACCTAATGTTGACCACTCGTCGTGCGCCTTATGTATGTTACGGGCCCATCTAGACTTCTACATCCATGGTACCGCGCCGTTGGTTGATATACGTTGTATGAAAATAATTAAAAATGCCATCGTGTGTCTTTCGGAAGTGCACCAATTATCACTCCAAGGTCAACAAAGTACAAGGAATCTCATACCACGCGTAAGTATACTAAGATACTTAGATTATTTAGCATATTTCAATTATTTTTCCAAATAATGTAATAACTCATGCAAAGACGCCATATTGAGGTGAAGAAAGAAATAGCGATATAGTTTTGACGCGAGAGCGATAAGGACACTGGGTGACGCAAGCGACAAACACTAGCTGTCTTTTTCACTAATATGGTTTTAGTACTTAATGCCATCCCTTTTACATAATTGTGCAAATACGGATGTTGTGATTGGTGTAGTGAAACAAAAGATAAACGTGGTGTGTTGTATAGTTCCTTTCGGAACAGATTTTTAGGTTGATTTGTAAGGGCATAACATATCTATACTTAAATATCATTGCTGAAATGGCAAAAATTGGAACTAACGAAAAGTCATTCATAAGTACGTTGTGGTCATTCATCTGTCAGTTACTAGTGTGCAATGATTGGTCAAATGAATGTCAAATGCGTCCGACAGCGCCTCTTTCGTTTCAATCTTAAGTTGGGTTTACAGTGCGCCCAACTTATCTCTGAAATGGCAAAAATTGGAACTAACGAAAAGTCATTCATAAGTACGTTGTGGTCATTCATCTGTCAGTTACTAGTGTGCAATGATTGGTCAAATGAATGTCAAATGCGTCCGACAGCGCCTCTTTCGTTTCATTCTTAAGTTGGGTTTACTATACTATAAGATTGAAATGACAGACGCATTTGACATTCATTTGACCAATCCGCATTGCCCGCATTGGAGCAGCGTGGTGGAGTATGCTCTAGGCCTCCTCAGTAAGGAGAGACCCGTGCTCAGTAGTGGGCCATTACGTTCCGGCCACACGCTCCTTCTTACTTGCGCAGTCTTGCTTGTGCAGTCATGACGGTACGAAAAGACGGAACAAATTAGTACTGTAGTAGGACTGCACGTGCTACCGTCTTACCGTCCACACGCTCCGTCTTGCCTGCGCAAACTGGTTTGCGCAGGCAAGACGTCAGGTAAGACGTAGCGTGTAGCCGGGCACTTAGAGGGTTGTAGCTTAGCTTTTTTTTAACTGACATATGAATGACCACATAGTACTTATGAATGACTTTTTAACATGGCGGCGTTAGTTCCAATTTTTGCCATTTCAGAGATATATACTGAGTTCGAGAAAATGCCAAAATGTACCACAAAGACTTTATTGTACTCGTAGATACATAAATTACACTATGTACACAGTACACACCAAAACACTCTGCACGTAGGTACTCGTAAACACACTCGTCGAACACTATATCGCTCGTAGAAATCACTTTACTTCTCACTGGTATCGCTCGTAGGTATCGCTGTATCATGTATTTTGGGAAGATATTGCAATAAAACAACAAATATAGTTCTAGTCCTCTAGTTATTCTATATTGACAGACAGCATTATTGCTTTTCATCGAAACGTATATCGTACGTTGTCAAACTACTTACAATAGCAAAGAGGTTACATACATATATCACATCCCTCCGCGACTAAATTCAAAATAACTATTTTAACATTTATAATTAACAATGTTTCTCGTGGACCTAATCGGATACCGGCGTACAAATTCAGGTTCAGCATCAGCAGTGTCAGACTGATCGACTGGATCCAAAAATTCGTCTTCGGAGCCATCCTCCTCCCCATCTGCTGTAGAAACGCCCTGAACGGGTGTTGCAGAGCACTCCGCGCTACCATCGCTTACGTTGCGGTTAGAAGCCTCCGAGGACTCAAGAATAAGTTCCGGTGTTGTGTCATTTACTTTAGGCTCTGAATCCGCGCGATAGTATGCGTGTCCCTCAAACTCACAAGAACTGATATCATCCGGTACATCAGCTGATGAGCCTCCTTTGTACGCCAGCAAATGATCAACATGTTTCTTTACAGTATCATTCAAATCCGGCATAAAAACAGTAAACATTCTATTGCCTAATTGGCTTCTCACTATTCCATATTTCCAGCAATACTTATTGCCATTATTATAAAAATGCTTAACTAAAACTTTGTCTCCAATAGCGAACGTTACAATCCTTCGTCCCCTATAATTCTTACGATAAGTATCCTGCTTTTTAGCTACATTAACCTTACCAGCAACTGATGATGACAGAGGCAAGGTTACAGGCTCTCTCAAAAGATCGAGGCGACATCGCAGCGGCCTACCTAACATCAGTTGCGCTGGTGAAAATCCAGTAGTTGAATGCACAGAATTCCGGTAGTCAAATAAAAACTTATTTAGTTTTGATGCAATTATTTTAGGATCAGCATTGTCGAACAAAATAGCTCTAAGACCGTTTTTAACTGTTTTGACAGTATTTTCCGCCTGTCCATTTGAAGCTGGATGATACGGAGCTATAGTTAAATGTTTTATTCCATTTAAGCGACAAAAGGATTCGAATGCCTGTGATGTGAAATTCGAGGCATTATCGGTTACCAAGGTATGCACTAACCCGAATCTAGAAAATACTTCACAAAGCTTACTAATGACTGTTTCGCTATCCGTTTTTAACATTTCAAAACATTCAACCCATTTAGAGTGAGCATCTACTGCAATTAAATATTGTCTGGAGCCCAATGAAAACAAATCTAAATGGACACGCTCCCATACATTTTTGGGATACGGCCACTGTGCGAGAGGCGCGTGAGGTGGATTACTTCGCATCGTATTACAAATATTGCATGAACCAATTTTCTCTTCTATATCCCTATCTATATTAGGCCACCACATCCGAGACCTCGCTTCTGTTTTAGTTTTCACTACCCCAAAATGAGAAGTATGTAATTCATCCAAAAGTTTTTCTCTAAATATTGGAGGAATAACAACTTTGTGCCCGCGTAATATGCAACCATCTTCTACGGCTAGTTCGTGTCGGCAAACAAAATATGGTTTCAAAATAGTATCATTGACTTTCGCAGGCCAACCCTTAATAATAAAATCACACACATTTTTCAATATACCGTCCCGCCCGGTTTCTCGTTTTATGTCCTCCAAAGTGACTGGAGGCAAAATTGTTTTTCCAATAAAATTGATGTATAGAGTATCATCTATATAGTTATCAATATCGTCAGTTTTATGGGAATCAATAGCACGGGACAAAAAATCGGCTACATTGTTTTCACTTTTTACATACTCTAAAACAAAGTTATATGCCGATAAAAACAAAGCATAACGTTGTAGCCTATTCGCAGCTAATATAGGCACACCCTTTTTATTCCCAAAAATAGCCAACAAAGGCTTATGGTCTGTCCTTAAAATAAAAGGAACCGTCCGCCCATATAAATAATGATGAAACTTCTTGACAGCAAAAACAATAGAAGTAGCTTCTTTTTGAATTTGCGCATAATTATGCTCCGCCTTAGATAGAGAACGCGATGCGTACGCCACCACTCGCTCGCGGCCGTCCGGCTGCCGCTGCGCCAGCACGGCGCCCAGCCCGGCCGGGCCCGCGTCGCACGTCACTATGGTGGGGTACTCCGGGTTGTAATGCGCCAGTACGCGGTCAGAAGCTAATTCTTGTTTAATTTTACAAAAAGCATCATGTTGTTCCTTAGACCAAACCCAATTACTTTCTTTTTGTAGCAATTTATTTAAAGAACTCAAAACTGATGATGTCTGGGGCACAAAACATCTATAATAGTTGACCATTCCTAGGAATGACTTCAATTCGGTTGCATTTTTCGGCGGACTACAATTTAAAATAGCTTCAACTTTTTGTTTAGATTTATGGAGCCCGTTTTTATCTATGACAAAACCTAGGTACTCTACGGAATCCTTAAATAATTCACATTTGTCTCGCTTCAAACGCAACCCAGCCTCCTGCAAACGTTTTAATACCTCATTTAACCTTTTTAAATGAGTTACTCTATCAGGAGCTGTTATTAATATGTCATCTAAATAAATACACACTCCATCAATATCTCCGAGCAGCTGTTCCATTGTACGTTGAAAAATAAAAGGTGCATTTGCCAAACCAAAAACTAACCTGTTGTAACGAAACAGTCCTATATGGGTGTTTATGCATGTAAATTTCTTTGATTCGTCTAATTCTAATTGCGAGTAAGCACGTGACAAATCAAGTTTCGAAAACGCAACCCCTCCATGAAGCTTAGCAAACAGATCCTCAATACGCGGCAGTGTAAAATTGTCTAAGTATAGATATTTATTAAGAGTTACAGAAAAATCTCCACAAATCCGCACGTTTCCGTCTGGGCGTAAAACGGGAACAATAGGTGTGGCAACGTCAGAATAATCAACTTTTTCTAAGATCCCTATTTCCACCATTTTTTTTAACTCCTGCTCTACTTTAGGTTTAATTGCTAATGGAACTGGACGCGGTTTAAAAAATTTTAATTGAGCTTCTGGTTTAAGTTTGAGACCGACCTTGTGTTTATTGAATCTCCCTAACTCATCGCTAAAAAGCTCACCGTATTTTTTCATGAAAAACTCACTGTCCTCATTTGCGATGCCCATATTGTTGCAATTCAATCCACATATATGCAAATTAAATAACTTCATAAAGTCACGACCTAAAAGGGGTGAACGTTTTACATTCGTTGCTATTACAAAAAACTTAATTGACTTAGTGCATCCTTCAAAAGTCACCGGCAATGTCACACAACCCTCAGGTGAAATTTTAACTCCAGTATAAAAATTAAACACTGTTTTACAAGGAACCAAAGCATTGGTATTACCATCAAAATATTGCTGATACACTGACATAGGTAAAACAGATACTGCACTACCACAGTCAATTTCGCAAATAATTTGCTTACCTCCTATTAAGGTATTTCGCAATATCGGTCCCTCTTTATCCGGTTCAACAATATTAAACAAATTATAAATACCTTCTAACTCGTTGTCATCATCAGTGCCTATGTAATTACTATCCATGGCCTTAGACTTACATACTCGCTTCAAATGACCCTTTTTATTACATTTTTGACACGTATAATTGCTGAAACGACACTTCTCAGACGAATGATTTTTGTAACCACATACATCGCAACATTTTGCTACTCTCGACGAATTAAATTTTTTATTCGGTATGGCGTCGACGGCGCTGCTACTCGTAGCGGTCCGCATCGCAAACACAGGCTGCGCTGATGCCTCCCCAGGCGACGCGGCGACGTTGCTAGTCCTGGCTGATTGCAATGCCAATCGTGCGCAATGTACACCTTGTGCCAACTCCAGGGCCTTCGAAAACGTTAATGTTTCAATATCTTCGGCAAATAATCTCTCTTTTTCCTTTGCATTTTCTAAGCCTAGAACAAATCGATCACGCAGAGCCGTCTCTAATTCAGATTTAAATCCACAAAACTGTGCTAAATTACGGACACGTGCAGCCCATTCCGCTAGATCTTCTCCTGGGCGTTGTTCAGCTTTATAGAATTTAAACCTTTCCGCAAAAGTACTGCGTTTGGCCTGAAAATAGTTTGTCAATTTTTGTAACAACGTATCATATTCGATGTTATCCAAATCAGCTGGAAACACCAAATCCTTGGTCACGCGATATGTATCTTCCACCATCGCGGTCAGAAGTAAGGCCCGCCGCTTCACTCCAGACTTATCGGTGTTGCTATCTATGTCATTCGCCGTACAGTACTGGATAAAACGGCTGCGAAAAATGCCCCATTCTTGTGTGCGATGGTCAAACGCGAGGCTGCCACCGAACATTGTTGTTGTTTTTCCCAACATTTTGCTCACTTCCACTTACAAGACTTATAAAACACGCGTGAAATTATTCGTCGCCAAAATATCATGTATTTTGGGAAGATCACAGACATAGTAACTATAGACAGAATCTCATGAAATCAAAAGTGAGGCAGGCTCTCTTTGCATGTGGTGCGTTTGTCAGTATTGCCATACTATGGATTTCAATTACCCAAACTAGTATAATAAAATTTTAATTGTTTATACTTTATTGTCAATTGTTGGTTTAGAGTAAGGTGTTACAACAAAAATAAAACAGTTCATAAATTTATTAAATCAATTTAATAAAATATTAAAATAACAAAGGCACCGCCATCATCAGTCGATCAATTCGCACAATACCTAAAAAGAAACACTTGCGAAGTTGAAGTGTTTCTACTGCTGTAATAATAGTTTTATGGAGCAGTTTTAGGGTTCCGTAGTAAACAAAGAACCCTTATAGTTTCGCCATGCCCGTCTGTCCGTCCGCTGTTTTACTCAGAGACTATAAGTTGTAGAAAGCTGTAATTTGGTATGAGTATTAACAATGGCAAAAAAGTCGTAGAAAAAATCTGAAAAAAAAAATTAATAATATAAATATAAATGCCTGTTGGGGGGCCCCGCTCTTCCCTGTCAATAAAATAATTTACAAATATTATAGATAGGTACTTAAATCTAAGATCCCGAAGAGAAGGACAATAAAAAGGAGTAACAAAGGAAAAGGTGAGGTAAGCCGCGTGATAGACGTAAAATGAATTCAAACACTCACGAATCATTCAGTACTAATAAAGGAAAAGGTGTTCGTTTTTGGGCTGACTCCAATATGATATTCCAAGCTTCCAATAAATTGGGGAGTATCTAAAATGTACTCATGGCAGCATTGGTTGACATTTTGTGTCAAAATAATAAAGAAATATTTATATTTTGATTTAATGTAAATATGAATTATTTTGTTTCCTTACTTGTGAAATGTGATTCCATCCAGCTTTTTAATTTTAGCAGTTTGATGTTCGCACCCTTTTATAACGCATTTCGTCATATTTGCGATCAAATTAAATTATTGTAACTGCGTCTATTAAATACGAATGACAATTCAAATTGTCAATTTGGGCTTCCTTTTTTTTTCGATGTGTGAGTTCCGCCGTGTGTGTACAAGGTTAGGCTTCTTTTTTGCGGCCTCAATATTTTATTCCCAGCATTCCGTCTATAGTTACTATGTCTGTGGGGAAGATATTGCAATAAAACAACAAATATAGTTCTAGTCCTCTAGTTATTCTATATTGACAGACAGCATTATTGCTTTTCATCGAAACGTATATCGTACGTTGTCAAACTACTTACAATCACAATAGCAAAGAGGTTACATACATATATCACACGCTGGTATCTTCCTGGTTTCGCTTCCGAAACTAGAATGCCCCGCCGTCGACCAAGTGCCCCCTTTTATACCACTCGCCTAACATTCATGCCATTCTAGATTGTTCCCGCAGTTTTTGGAATAGGGTTCCAGTATATTCCTTGCAATCGACTTTCGCCCTTATGATTATTGCCGTAAGGTCGAAGCGTCGTGCGCGTACTTTCGAGACGGCCGCGCCCTATTGTTCTATTGTTCGCCTGACATGTTTATGGCCCCTATTGTTTATCGCTTCCGGTTTAGCGAGGTAGATACGCCAGGGTTGTCACAGTAATTAATTTTTTTTTATCTGACAGTTCACGAAAAACTCAAGAACTATTCCGAAAATAAAGTGACAAAGGTCTATGTGTTTAATTTGTTTGTAAAAATTAGATCCCATTTACATAAAACAAAGCAATGCATACATGAATATAACAAAAACAAAAATGTATAATTTGTGGTACAACTCTTCCTAACTTGGCTGTACCTACTTGCTACTATTGTGCTACTATCCTTATCTTGTTGTGATCTTGTGCTGGCTGTCTGCGTTTGTTTAGTCTGTGTTTGTCAGTTTCTATTTAAATATCTGTGCTGCTGTCAAACATAACATGACATTACTGATGTGTCATCATAGTGTCATATTTTATCGAAATTATCGCAAATAGGTGTGGTAAAAGGCAGGGATAAAATACGAAAATGTCGGCGACGTTAAAGCCTTATTTAACCGCTGTTCGCCATACCCTGACATCGGCTATGTGTTTAGAACATTTTTCATCACAAGTGGTGGAAAGATACAACAAACCAGAGGTAGAGGTGGGCACTAGTAAAGAGCTACTGTTGAATCCCGTGATTATTTCGCGGAACGCCAATGAGAAAGTGCTGATAGAGTCATCAATTAACTCTATACGAGTGAGTATTATGATTAAACAAGCGGATGAGATTGAAAAGATCCTGTGTAAAAAATTCATGAGGTTTATGATGATGCGAGCGGAAAACTTTATCGTATTACGACGGAAGCCGGTCGACGGATATCATATCAGTTTCCTGATTACAAACTTCCACACCGAACAAATGTATAAGCACAAGCTGGTAGACTTTGTTATTTACTTCATGGAAGAAATAGACAAAGAAATAAGTGAAATGAAATTAGCAGTGAACGCAAGGGCTCGAATTTGTTCAGAAGAATTTTTGAAACGATTCTGAACGATATAATATATTTTTTGTTCTAAGTTTTATACCAAGACTATTTCCATGTTACTAGCCTAAATGGGTTACTCATGACATCTTAGTATAATATAATAATATAAATAATGATCAATATGCCAATCCAAAATAGTCTGATTGTGAAAATACAGTGGTCCTATTTGTAGTCAACTTACACTGGCTAAACTCAATTGCCTCTTAGGGCAGGTTGAGATGTTTTATTTATTTATCAAGACATACTAAATAAATATAAAACAATGTATAAGCAAGTGTATTTATTCTAAACACAATATGTGACTGACTTTGTATAAATGTGTTTTCATTTCTGTCATATTATTAGGTATTGCCGGCCCTATTCCAGGTATTGTATTGCAGGCCCTTGTTTAGGGCAGAGCGAAATTGTCTATAGAGTCTTTTAGTCATCACTGCCAAATTTTGGATATGTAGTGTATAGTGTCCCAAATATTTTAAATAGTGGCTCTAAAACTTGCTTATGTCACCAGACTGCTAACACCTCTCGCTCTACCCTCTGGCCAGATGAGATTTTGGGGAAACTGTAAAAAAGAATTAGGAACTTTGAAGTTAAGTATTTTGTCAGTATTGTTTGCTATTCATTTATGTTATAGTTATTCATCACATTGATTCGGCATTTATTTGAATAAGAATACATTGTTTTGGGTCCACAGAGATTATTGCTTGTTTTTTGCATAAGATAATAATGTATATTATGTATGACTATTCTGTCATGTAAACATTGAAATGTATTTTAGGTGCATTAATAAAATTTATTCTTTTTTATGGTTAATTATGTACTTATTTCATATCCTCCTAACATTTCTTTCTAGAGGCAGAATTACCTAACATCCTGATTTCTAAAATATTAAATAACAATTTTTTTTAATCCCAGCATGTCTTGGATTGGGTAAAAAGAAGTAAAAGTATCTGATACAAAGTTCTTAAGTTTTTTTATTTAGTATTATTTACAGGTATGATGAACATTCTCAGTTACAGCTTTATATAAAATTTTATTTATTAAATACATTCATACACATAAAATCCTGTTCGGATTAGAGTGGTGGTAATGTCAACTACAACAATTGCCCTTGGTTTAAATGTAATATTTCAAGTTATTGTACCACTAAATGATAAATTGTCTCTAAAAGGGCCCTTTAACTTTACAACAATATTGAATTGTGATCCATTAAATGGAATTGAGCAGGTTTATGAGTCATGCAACATGATAATTATGTCATCAATTATCTCATTTCCATCAAACACAAGTTCATACAAGATATAAAAACGAGGTTGTTATAAGTATGTAGACCCAGATATTTGTCTTTTTTTTCTTTTTAGACACCAATGTGAAATTAAAAAATATTGAATAGTGCAAAGATTTAATTTTTTTCAAAAACATGAAATAATAATGTGAATGGTAAAGTGGTCCTTAAACTTATTAATGTAAAATAATATTTTTTCTTACTTTGTTATGTAATATTTCCAGTATAATGGACCAATGCAAATTTAATTAAATCCTTCTTATTGATTTGGCAACCAATTACCTCATATTTATCTTATGTCTTGTATTATGTATTGTGAAACTCACACACTGGTCAAGTCTACAGTATGCCTCAATATTAGTTAATGAATAAATGATACAAATGCCACAAATGTTCTCTGTTCTACCACATTAACAAGTGTGCATCTATTTGCAACTTCAAAGGCCTTTGGAATAGCGTAAAACTTGTAGTTCAGTTTAATCCATAGTTAACCAATATGGCCCATTTTAAAGTAAATTACTGGTTTCTACACATGCTATTTTGTAAGCAGGTGGAAGAAGTTTCGTTTTCCACTCCTTGATACAATAAAAACCATACCTAATCATCAATAACACTTGATTTTGGAATGGATACAATCATGTAATATTTTATGTGTATAAAAATGTCTTCTGTTATTTTAAAAGCCTTCTACTGTAAAAAAAATATTTAGTATTCATCAGTTCTTAGATTTGGCTGTCCGTAATGTAAAACCTTCGCCTTTAAAGGCTTGGAACGTCTCTGGTTGGGGTGTCTCCTCTTTTGCACTCGCTGGTCGTGAATTTCTGATGAAGCGGAGAGTACCGACCACATAGTCGTAATCAGGAATGCCACGAACATAGGGCTGCAATACAAATAAACCATTTAAAATATCGCAAACGGCCGATGTTTGTCCATAGAAAACATTTGCGAAAAGCTTGAGTAATTATAATGTAAATTGAATAAATTTTCCATAAAATGTAAACATTAAAATTTTTACAATTTTGATCTGTTTGTATGTGATGTTGTTTGCGCTAACCTCAGAAATAGTTCTGGTGATTTTACTAAAATCTGTTAAAAAAAATTGTCACTTTAAAGAATCACGCCTTACAATTTCAACATATTGTGTCTACTAAGGGACTGGTTTCCTAAAGCTAAGTGAGGGTGGATTACTAACAGTTGTAAATATGTATTCTACAATTTAAAAAAATTAATACTTGTCTAGACGGCGTTGCCTGTGGCTCAGAGTCACTCTCACTGGTGAGCTTTTTCTTCTTGCCATCCAACCTGTTGCCTTCCCCACTGAACGCCACAAACCCACTGCTCTCTGGCATCATTGTCGCAGGGTCTTCCTCCATCCCTGTCTCCCCGGTACTGCTCTCTCCTCCTTTGGATGCATAACCCTCCTCTTTGTAACCAACCGGTGGGGCAAAATCAACCTGAAATAATTACACACTGTGATCTTTAACGTTCATAGTGTCCTCGAAATTAAATGCAAAATCAGGAAATGGAGAAATGGATATACAACAAAGTTCAAATTAAAACCAGTACAGTTGTAGTTTAATTTCAGGTAATAATGATCTTTATGTATTTAATTCTAACCTATTTTCACATAATTAATTTAAATTGAAGTGTTTCTTTGGAAGGGCAAAATGTATCAAAAGATATTGCAGGTGATCAAAAATTCCATATACATTGGCACAATCACATAATTTGTTTGAAAATATGGTTTTAAATAGCCGCGTCTATCTGCCTGTTCGCGATAGACTCGAAAAGTAAGTACTGAACAGAATGTCATGATTTTTCACCAATAGAAAGTAAATTAAAATGTCAATTAGCTTTCCTCCATTGATAAAATTGTTTATTGTATGACTTCTAGATGTCGCTGAAATGCCAAATGCCTTGCATCATATTGACAATGAGCTGATTTTCTTTAAATTGCTGAACCGATTTCTACCAAACAAAGTGAAGAACCACTGCAAAAAACTGGCTTTTGAATGTAAAAGACAGTGAAATTGGTCAATCTCTTTGACAACTCAAGTGGCATGAGATAAACACAGATAAATGGGTCAATTTTATGTCGTCATCCCTCCTTTGCATTTAAAATAAGCACTAATGCAATAAAAACTAATTCAGGTGCAGGACGATTTATGACGAGAAAGAAATTACAAGGACAATATTATTCATCACAAAAAGTATACCTACATTCATGTCACATTCAATAATAATCACTGCACTCCCTGGCTTGGTTTCCAGAACACATAACTCATAGACCTTTGAATTGTACTTGATAGCAATCACATCCCCCGTCGTAAGGCACGAGAAGTTTCTTAAACAGTTTTCCAGTACTGTAAAACCAAAAGTTGTTCATTAGCCTTTAATTTAGTAGCTGTTTTGATCCATTTAAAAAAAAGTTTCTCAATGTTAAGGTTTTTTGTAAGTATTTGTAACATACCTGCTTTAGGATTTGAGATATCCAAGAAATCTTCAGATAATGGCTGGAATTTTGAGAATGTTGCTACCGGCAGTGACACACTTTCAACTTGGATTATTGACCCTTCTTCCAATACCAGATTTGCCATCATCTATCAACATGATATAGAATAAATTGTTAAACAAAAAAAATTTACAATGAAGACATCATTATTATGAAAAGTGTCTAATTTAGAAAATCTTTATTTACTCATAGACTAGTATGTTTAATAAATGATGAAATATACAAGGGTTGATACTAGAGATGCGCCGAGTAACACTTTTGCCGAGTAACGAGTACCGAGTTTTACTCGGTTCAATTTTTTTTCAACCGAGTACTCGGCCGAATAACTCGGTTTTATCAAATTCCCATTTCGCGCGCGTAAGCAAGTAGAAACAGGTTCGCGGTGTCCGTCAGAATGGCGGGTCACTACTCATTGATGTGCTCATTTAACGTTGATGTAGATTTAGACAATTGCTACCTATTTGCTACCTAACATTAAATATTTGCTACCTCCGTATTTTTCAAAATAAATCACTTAAAGGTGACCGGCCATACTGACGTCAGCTTGGCGGGTCACTCATCCCGTATGTAGGAACTTCTGAGAATTATCGAAATGTTTTTTCACTATTAATTGCTACCTAAAAACCTAGCAGTCTGGATTCCGTAGCCTTTAAGGATAAATAGTTATTAACAAAAACAGTTTACGAAACCTTAAACGCCTACTAAATCAAAATTGCAAATGATGCGTAGATATTTACGTTGTATTATTATTACGTATTGGCGCTAAATGACAAGAATACATACTAAAACACGTACAGTCCTACAATAATCTTTTGGCGCGTGGATGACGTGTGGGTGACAGAGACAGTGCCTTACAGTTTGCCTTACTTGTAAGACGCTGTCTCTGTCACGCTCACGTCAGCCATGCGCCAAAATATCCTTGTAGGACAATAAACGTTAAATAATACTTGCACTGACATGAAAATCGAGCTTTAGATAAAGAAACACCTGTCTAATTGTTAAATTTATGTTTTTCAAGATTTTGCGTTTATGTTTTGCAATTTTGATTTAGTAGGCGTTTAAGGTTTCGTAAACTGTTTTTGTTAATAACTATTTATCCTTAAAGGCTACGGAATCCAGACTGCTAGGTTTTTAGGTAGCAATTAGGTAGCAATTAATAGTGAAAAAACATTTCGATAATTCTCAGAAGTTCCTACATACGGGATGAGTGACCCGCCAAGCTGACGTCAGTATGGTCGGTCACCTTTAAGTGATTTATTTTGAAAAATACGGAGGTAGCAAATATTTAATGTTAGGTAGCAAATAGGTAGCAATTTTCTAAATCTACATCAACGTTAAATGAGTACAATAATGAGTAGTGTCCCGCCATTCTCACGGACACGGTTCGCGCTGGTTGTGAGGCCTCCGGCCGGCTGTTACCAGAACGTGCAGAGAGCCTTGTGTTCCTGCATCATAATGTACCTTCATTAAGTTTTTAATATTGATTATTTTTATTACTGTTCTCTTTATTTTGTCTCACTAACTACTCATTCATTAGTATAATTTTGATTTTATTAATTGAGATTGACAAAGATTTCCTAAATTAGTAATAAATACTTTTTGATTAACACTGTTGTTTTAAATAGCTACCTAAATATATTGTTTTTCTTAAACAAAGTATACTCGGCAACTCGGCATTCAAAAACCGAGTTATTCGGCCGAGTACGAGTATCAAAAAACCCGCCGAGTACGCCGAGTATCAACCGAGTACTCGGCCCATCTCTAGTTGATACACTGCATAGTATTATCTTTACTGTTTTGTTTGGAGAGTAACAATAATAAAACCTTGAATATTAAACTTAATTTACATACCCAATGCGGAAGGTAAACTCTGCCTTCATCAGCCACAAACTCCAAAACACCACAATGAGTAATCCTCTTTGTTTTTTTGTTTGTAAGCTTGAAGATCATTGGATATTCAATGTTCAACCTAGTAAGCTGCTCCAGAGCTGATGGTGGCATTATAACTGAAATTGAAAGCTTTGATGTTAGAATACTTCTAACAAGAAGACCTTAAAGTTCAATTTATATCACATTAATTTTAGAGAGATATAAATTATACCTGTCTGAAAATTTTCAAAGATGTATTTAATAAATAAGTGCAATATAAACTCAGGGAATAATTTTTATACCCTGGATAATAAGTTTAATTTATGTATATTTAAATAACTAATTTTATTAATAATTATGTATTCTGTGGTTGGTCTACTGTGTAAAGTCTGTAAAAACATTATAAACCACTATAACATATAAAATTACAGTAGATTTCATTTCAATAATAAGGGATATCTGTTATTATAAAAGAAATTTGGAATAACACTGCTTTCATAAATCTTCAACTTGAGATTTGTATAAAAGCACTAGACATGCATCAGAATTTACTACTCAGAATAACAAAATTTTAATTTAATTTTACAATAAAGACATCTTAAATAATACGGTCTTAGATATTACGGTCTTACTTTTGCCACCTCTTTCAACATCTTGCCTTTCGTTTCCTGGCATCATGGATACAGAATAACATCGATAAGACATGATAAAAGGCCTTGTGATCTCGTGGAACATATTGAACCCAAACTGAAACTAAGAATGTTATTTTAAGCAGACAATGGAAGAAATCGAAACAATTTTATGAAAACTAGATGAAATTTAAAATATACCATTTTGAGGTTTTTTGCTGAAACTATCTCCAAATTTATCAAGATGAATTATTTGCAAACCATGCAGTGTAGTTAATCAGTAGTCGCAAGATTCTGGTTTTAGGTTTTTGGTATACAATTTTCAACACAATATATTGCAAATTTGCAATACAATTCAATTCACTTTGTCATTGCTTTCAATTTATTGGTAAATTTGGTAATTGACTTGACGTAGATGTCAAATCAAATGTCAACAGAATGATTTGTCAAAATTAGAGTTTTAATACCGTACGTTCCACTAAGGAAATAAAACGCTGAAAATTTTCCTATGAAAAACTGAACGTTATGTTAGGGCTGTAATAGACGTCCGATTTTTCTCTCCGATAGTCTGATCAGACAATCGGAAGGCACTCGTGCCATACATTTTGTTTTATGCTCGCCGCATACATCCGGAATATCAGATTCTGAAATCTGAATGCAAACTTTTCATACAAAATGCTTGATAAGCGCTCACGTTCGTTTTTTTCAAAACCGAACGTTCATTCCGGACGCAGAGCCGTGGGTTCCGGTAGTTAGAACGGAAAAAACCGAATGATGTCATTCACAATGCAGCGCTCGCATACTTTTTCTATGAACCGCCGCACACATCCGGTCATTCTGAATATTTCAGAAACATGCCGAGTGGACGTGCATACGGTGTATGTAGTGTTTTTAAAAATGTGTGAATCTGAAAATTTAATAATGGTGTGCTCGTAATTGTGCTCTTTTAAGGTAGAACCGACTCTCCTTTAATCTTTGAGTATTTAATGGGTTGGAAATAACGCTTTTTCTTGTTTAGCGCTTTCGTCGTCATGTGTCGTCATCCATGTCCAGACGTGATTTCACAACAACGTCACTGTTACTACTGACAGAAAAAAAACCTGATACGAAAAACCGGATGTGTGCGAAGCATACGGAATTCAGAATCTGAATTCCTGATCTGAATTCAGAATGAGGATTCCGGATGTATGGGGCCAGCCTTAGGAACTCATATTCTGAATTCCGTATGCTTAGCGCACACATCCGGTGACTTTTTAAAATCGCGACATTAGTTCAAATTTTTGCCATTTCAAAGATAAGTTGGTGGCACTGTACAACTTTGTGATTGCTCCAGGTTGATAAGTGGAACGCGCCCATGGATTATTTAAGTTCAATGGTTTGCGTACACTTATCAACTCGACAACGCTTCGTTTGCCTCCTTTCTGGTCATTAAGTTCCCTTTGTAGGGAACGTGTTTAATATTTTTATTTGCAACATTCCCTACATTTAATACTTATCAGACGATTAAAACATGGGTGAAATCGGTTATGCATATGGTTTATGTCCATATAAACAAACAGAATTATAAATTTTTGGCAGCAAAATCTGTCTATATACTAAGATTGCTATTAAATACACATATTTGTAAACAACATTTTCATTCGTTTCGATGGAATCTGATTTTAGCTGCTAAGCTAAATATTTTTATGCTGGCAATCAGAAATAGCTGGCCGTTGAGGTTGGCAATAATTTATATATCTCTCGTCGACCTCTCGTGCATCTCTTTCTTTCTTTCTTTACGATCGCCCATTTCTTTTCAATCTTTTCATTCATTTGTATATGTGGCAGCCGCGGGTGCATTATTCATATTTTCTCCATACAAATAGCAAATACAAAAAACTACCAATTCTCCTTCATGTAGAATCTAATAAAATAAGTGAGTAATATGAATAAACAGTACCTATTCGGGTTCAAAAACTAAATCGCGTTCGAGTCATTGTCATTTTTTCTTTCAAACATGAATGAACGCCATGTTGATTGTCAAAAGCTTTCAAAGGTGTTTTCCGATAGGACGAGACTGAGTTAAAATTGTGTTATATTTTCAGGCACCGCGATATTAGAGGGTCGCTTAAATAATCGTGAAGGTGTAGTTGGAACCGGGAGATTTTATAAAAATGGCGCAAGTTTTGCCGATACGTTTCCAGGAGCATTTACAGGTGAGTTGAGTACGCCCATTGGTGTTTTATCAGATTTACCGACGGCAGTGGGCGTGAGGGGTAGATAATTAGCTGGTGAAGGTAGATGTTTGGGAGGTTTTTATGGATTTTTCATGTTTTATGTGGGAGTGATAGTTGAAATGTCATTGCGCAATTGTCGTTGACATTTCCACCCCCTTCTGGTCACGGGAGGGACCCGGTATCGATTCGGCCCACTTCTACACTACGATCATAATGCTACCTAAATACGCTGTTAGTTACGCCTGTCGGCGTTAAATCCCCTTGATATTTTTATGATGAATATAATGAAACGAATACCTTACCCAAAAGGTAGTACTATAACAAATTTCATTTGTTATTTCACCCCCTTTGAAGACCTTAAATAATGTTTAATGTAACATTATGTAAAATTATACATAGCATATCAACATTTTTAAGCAAAAAAAGAACTTCTACCTATCTTAATTTCTTATCTAAAGGGGAGGTACCCACACAATTACTGACAATTATGAAATGAAAAAGTAGAAATCCCCTTTACTTTTACTACAAGTTGAAGTGTTACATAATAATTCATTTAATTATGGTATTAAAAGATACATTTTTACTATATTAGTATGTAATAAATACTAAGAACTATAAAAACTTATTTTAGCAGATAATTATAAATATGAGATTTTCTTATTAGCATTCATTTTGTAGTTTCCACCAGATGGTCTTTTAATCTGAGATACAAATTCAAATGATATGACAGATCAATACTCTTAACTCTAGCCATTTTCAAATCTTTTTACTTTGTAATATGTCTGTTCATTGTAAGCAACCTGTTTATTGAAAATATGTAACTGGATAATATAATATAATTTTATGCTATACACATAAATAGAAATGAAAACATTTAAATCTTTATTACAATATTAAAATATACAGTGTATAATATGAATTTAAAAAGAAATACTGTTTTAAAAACAGATCAATAAATGACCCCGAAAACATAGTTATTGGTTTAAACCTTTAAACAATGTACTGTACTGATAAACTTATGTTTAAAAAGAATAGTTATCATTTCATAATGAAAAATGTGAGCCGTCATGGGACACCTGGCAGATGTGAAACATCGTGTGTGTACAAGTAATATGCATAAAAGGGGTGCTTCTCGGTGGTCATACTACATATTAACACTAGAAATATAGCATTTTCCCAGGAAAATGTATTAATCGTATATACTCTGGAGATTGTTCCATTACAAAACTCAAAATAAATTTATTTATTGAAGAACGAACTTGGCTATATGCACTGCCGTGCAACAAAATTAACAAGTCTTAAGTTAAGCAAAATATTTAAACCGAATTTTTATTAATTGTATTTCATATAAACTTGGCTTGAACACTGCCGTGCACCCTATTAACCAACAACCAAATAAATAATAAACGAAATAAAACTTTATTTAAAATTTCGAACTTGGCGAGGTGCACTGCCGTGCACCAAGTATTATAAGAAATAGGAAACGAAAAAATAATTTTAATGAACAAAACAAAAGGGGTATTTTTTGTGGAACTTGGCTTAGACACTACCGTGTCTCTAATGAAGCTAATATTCGAATTTGAAATATATAAAAAATGTTATTATTAAAATAAAACGCAAGACAATATTTAATTGAACTTGGCTCCAAACACTATCGTGCGCCCGCGAATCAAAACAATAAATCGCCACACTACACATTCCATTTTTTTTTTAGTAAATTTCAGACATTTGGTTTCTATGACTATGGAGCTCAAATTTGAGACCACTGTGCGTCGCCACGGGCGAAGCGTCGCCCACGCCAAAAATTCAGTTTACAAGTGATCGTATAGATGTTTCACATCAAAATACATCGAGTCAATCATTTTTCTATGTGGTAAATTAAGCTTTACCCCAAAGTTATTGTTCTCATAGTACATTTTTCAGTCACTGGTAAGCAATGTGGCCTATAACAGAAAACAATTTTTTCACTTACCTTTTACAAATATTTCCTGATAAAGATGCTTTTTCTGCTCTGCTGCGTAGTGACAACACTGATGTTTTTATTTACTAAACAAAACATGGCTCAGAGCCATTGTGCCAAAAATAACTAAAGCAGTAAACACATGAAAATATATTGAAAGGAGAGTATATAATAAAGAAAAATTAAAATTTCTCTACAATAAGATAATAAATAATATGATGTATTTTGATTCTGTTCTTTTTAGGGTTCCGTACCCAAAGGGTAAAACGGGACCCTATTACTGAGACTTCGCTGTCCGTCCGTCCGTCCGTCTGTCCACCCGTCCGTCTGTCACCAGGTTGTATCTCATGAACCGTAATAGTTACACAGTTGAAATTTTCACAGATGATGTATTTCTGTTGCCGCTACAACAACAAATACTAAAACACTGAATAAAATAAATATTTAAGTCGAAATATGGCTTCGACGCCTAAGCGATAATTTAGTTACCTTTCGGTCCAAGAGATTGTGTTGCTTGTGGCTAATATGTGGCTACAGAAAACTAAAGTAAATATTTAAGTGAGGGTTTTTTTGGCATTTTTATACATAATGGTACGGAACCCTTCGTGCGCGAGTCCAACTCGCACTTGGCCGATTTTTATACTATTAGGCACTTCATTTTTTCATTTCATTTTTATTATGATCCCTAGATCCCTAAAATGCTTCTTCCTTATAGTCAAGTAACGTAAAATAATATAAGGGGCCATCCTTTCCTTACTAATATTATAAATGTGAAAGTGTGTTTGTTTGTTTGTTTGTTTGTTTGTTTGTTTGTGACGCTTTCACGTCGCAACAAAGCTATTATATGGTAAGGTTTATGTGTGTGGGGATAGTTAGGAGGGTGGAGAGTGACGTAGGCTACTTTTTACCGCGGAAAAACATCCCATTCCCATGGGAAGATCGATGTTTTGTTAGTTGCTAGATATTTATTTTCGGAGTTGTTAATAGATGGCGTTAATAAAATTCATTTGCAAGTTCTGAATTACGCTATCAAATACTACATGTAATTTACTTAAGTCATAGGCAAATGTAATAGGCTACTTTAGCTCTGCCTCGAGAACTCCCCGCTCCGGCTGTATTCAGTGTACCCGCCCGCCCGCTGGCACTATCCTGTTGGCTGATGTCCGCAAGTTGCTGGACTCGCCGACACCGGTGGTGGGCGCGGGCGACTGGAACTGCAAGCATCCGGGGTGGAATAGCCTAGCTGCCAACAGAAGTGGAAGGCTACTTTTTGATGCCGCTGAACAGCACGGCTACACTGTCGAGGGTGTTGCACACAGTTACCGCGGCTCTGAATAAGAGAGAACGCGTGTGTGCAGTATTCCTCGACATGGAAAAGGCGTTCGACCGTGTTTGGCACGACGGCTTTATCTACAAGATCTCGCAGTCGTTGGCGCCCCGGAGTGCCGTTAAGGTTCCAGTTTCCTCGAAAATAGAAGCTTCAGAGTAGTGGTTGAAGACGCCGAATCCACCGAGCGTCCGATCGCAGCCGGCGTCCTGCAAGGGAGTTGCCTGTCCCCGGTCTGCTACGCCTGATACACCGACGACATCCCGGCGGCAGGGGGGCGTCGCTTGCCCTGTATGCCGATGACGTGGCGTACATCACCACGTCGCTGAATAGAACCCACGCCATCGTCAAGATGCAGCGTGCGCTTGATGCCCTCCCCGAATGGCTCGCCGCGTGGAGACTGTCGGTGAATGTAGGGAAGACGCAGGCCGTGAACATAGGAGGATACCTCAACAGGCGGGACCCTACTCTGGTACTCTGGACCCTACTCTGGAGCTTCACGGACAAGATATCCAATGGGCCCCACAGGCCAAATAACTGGGGGCAAAATCGACGGAAGACTTTCGATGAAGCCACAGGTTACGAAAGCCGTCGCGAATTCCAGAAGCGCGATGGCAGAAACCAGTGCTCTCCTCGAGCCTCCCTCTCGGACTGAAGCTCGGGGTCTACAAGACCTACATGAGGCGGGATCACGTACGCTTCACCGGCGTGGTACGCGCTCGCCAGCGAACCGCAGCGCAAGAGGATGCGCGCGGTTCAGGCGATTGCGCTCCGCCGGCTGACTGGTGCGCCGAAGTACGTCAGGAACGCCGTCATCCAGAGGGACCTTCGAGTCGAGAGCCTGGACAACTTCATCGAGAGATTGGCACGCAACATGTTCGGGCGTGTCGACGCGTCGCGGTTCCCGCATCTGCAGGACCTGGTGCCGCTCCACACCCGTCCACCGGACCGCTGGGCCTTCCCGCGCGACTTTCTGGTTGCGCGGGACGGGCCTAGCACTGACTGATACTGGGGCTTCGTAAGTCGTCGCCCGGCGCTGATCGGCTCCTGCTGGACTTCCCACCAGCGGGATTCACCCGGTAGGGCCTCGATCGCCTGGGCGGCGCGAAGATGAACCCCATCCCGTTTAAGACTCTGTGGCCTGTAAAAAGGCCACCACTCACCGGACTTGACCTATTGGTTAACCACAGATGGACAACCAAGGGCCTTAGGGCCAAACCCAAGGACCGGCCCGTTTTAACGGGCCGCGAGAGACACCCCCAAAGGGGAACTAACTGTCCCGAGGGCTCCACACACCTCAGACAGGGTGGAGTGAAGAGAGCGAGTAGTAGGCTACTTTTTAGCCTAAATTCCTACGGGAGCGGGACCTACGCGGCTGTTACCTACGGGTCCCGAAGCGAAGCGCGGGCGGTTCTCTAGTCCATATATAACATTGAATGAATTGCATGCTTTTTGTCACCCTCCCTATCCTTGTCACATTTATGAGACCCCCCCCCTAGTGCGACGTCACGAAATTTACGACCCCTCCCACCCCCTTGTCAAACAATGTCACACTTGATCGACCCTCTCCCTCCCCCTTACATGTGACGTAATTTATGGATAATAAGTAAAAACAAAATTTATAGAAATTTATATTTTTATGTCAGTAGATAAAGACCTTTGGTTATCATTAATAAGTATTCCACCCCATTCTATTGTATTCTTTGCTTGCAGCTCACAAATGTCGGGATCAATCCAGCTTCGATATCGTTCAATACTCTTACAATGGAGTCTGACAAGTTCATATGCGTGCGTGAGAAGGTCGGCGAGACATCCGAGGTGGTCATCATTGATATGGCGGACCCCACCAATCCTATCCGCCGGCCCATCAGCGCAGACTCTGCCATCATGAACCCAGCAAGCAAAGTCATCGCACTCAAGGGGAAGGCTGGCGTAGAAGGTCAGTGTGTGTACCTTTTCTACCTTACCTAAATTTAAGTCTCATCAAGGGAATACCTTGCGAACGTTCGAGGATGCAACACGGCTTCAACCACTATCATCCAAGTTACAACCTTCATTGCAGCAGAGCATCAATCCGGTTACAGGTAAATAATCTCATAGTTGTTTTAAGAGTGTTGAATCGTCTCCTTCTAATTATATCTTACTGAAATAATGAGGATATGGTGTATCTTTAGTCATTGCAATATTAAAAGGAATATCAGTTTGCCTTATCATTGTTTATGGCACTCTATGTCATTCTGAAGACTTGCAAAGGTGGCATAATATTCCACAATTCAATTTGCGGTCATGCAATTCTCAATGGTAATTTAGAAATGAAGTATAAATTATGTAGATCAACACTCTAAGACAGCACTTTGTACTCTCTATCAATATAATTAGCATTGGTTTGTGATAGACATGTTTGGGAGGAACAAACAGTGTTAAATCGTAAATCTACAATTTGAAAGGTTTGTAATGAAACATCTTGTGAAAAATATGGTATCTGCTTTATGCCATATACATATATACTGTCGTAATTTATTAATTGTTCGAGGCTGTACAAAGATGGCTCTAGGTTAAGGATAGTCGCCAATCCAAGTTTGATTTTGGCAGTTTGTGGATTCACGGCGCATTATTGCGGGCAGCGTGCCAAATCTAAAAGGCATCTTGGCCTTTGACATTATGTCAAAAAACTGGTTATTGAGATAAGCTTTTCTAGACCAATTTCAATACCGTTTGACAATATTGGACGTTAAAAGAGTTCACAATGGAAATTGTGTTGAAAAAATAATTATACCAATAATATGTACAAGAACCTATTACATTTATTAAAGAGAAACTAGTTAGAAAAAATACGTATATGTATTTACTTCTAAGATAACATTCAGATGAATAACCCTCTCTATCAATTTTATGTCCTTTGTTTATATATTATGTACTTATACTACGATGATAATTATTGAACGTAAGCTGCATGTAATGTATGGTAAACTTAGACCCACTTTAACCCCCGACCTAAAATAATGTATCAACCGATTTGAGACCGGTTTTTTTTATAAGAAGCCTACTTGCAGTGCATTTTAGCTATGTTTGGTAGAAATTGGTCCAGCAGTTTTAACAGTAATTATTAGCAATATAATATTATGAAGTCCTGTTTGGGCATTTAATGGTTGTCAGCTTTGAGGATATTCTCAGTGGGGAGTATTTTAAATATAATTATTAAAGAATATTTACATGATAATAATAAAGCTCGATGACTAATTTAAAATGTACGATAAAAAATCATTACAAGGATCGCGTCACAGTTGATAACGAGTCCGATAACAACAGTTATCGGATCTCTTTGCTTCTACAAAGACATTGAACTTAACGTAAACAATAGTATTGAATTGTTTTTTATTTTTAGAAACAGTTCAGTCATTGTCCAGGTTAGTTACTGAAGCTTAGTAAAAATACCGTTATGTTATGGCTAGTTCGAATTAAAAATTTAAAAATGCGATAAATTGTTAAGATTTTCGTGCAAATTTTATAAATGACTGTAAGGAATAAGAAGTTGTATACACATACTCGTCACATCTCACAATCATGTGCAGTTATCAGGAAAGAATGAATATAGGTCAATGTAATTACATAATAAAGTTTTTGATCCAGTAATACATTATTAGAGAATTTAAAGCTCTTCGTAAATCGAATGTCGACGTATTTTAACCACTTCAGCACGTTTCATGCGTTTGAGTGTAATTGATTCGCTGGAACGTGGATAAGTAAGGATGAAGCGGAACTATCCGCTTAATCACGATGTCTGTAATATATGCTATCAAGACCTAGATAACGAACATATGACTTAGAGTGTTGTTGAATGTTTCAAGTAAATCCTGTGAATTCTGCTTTGTTTGTGACAGTTATCACACTATCCTCTTGATTTAATCTGCTGTCAAATGACCTGTAGGGTTAGCAGCTGGTGGCTTCAGAACTAGTACGTTTGTTTTTTCTTCTTCTTTACCAGAAACTTAACAGTGATTCGTAGTTTTCTTCGGAGACAGCGACTCTAACCACTTAGGTACCTTGCCCGTCTGCTCATTTGTCGGCTTTATATTACCATATTCATAATTTGTTACTTATATCTCTTTTTAACCCACTTTAATCGTCTTTAATTGCCCACGCATAGCGTGGACGTGGACATATTTAATAGTGAAACGAAAGTTCAAATAAAATTGTAAAGTAATCCAAAATATAATCTACTACACCCTGAACAATACGGTTTTACAAAGGGTCGTAGTACTACTGATGCCGGGGCTAGACTTTTGAAGCATATCTTTGAAGCATGGGAGAAATCACAAAATGCTATTGGTGTATTTTGTGATTTATCAAAAGCATAAAAGCCTAGAGGTTCACCAGTTGATCAGTGACCGTCAATACGGTTTCCGCCACGGCAGATCTGCTGGTGTTCTTCTTGTGTACCTTACTCATTGTTGGGCGGAAGCAATTGAGAGCAAAGGTGAGGCATTGGCTGTAAGTTTGGATGTCGCGAAGGCCTTCGACAGGGTGTGGCACAAGGCATTATTGTCTAAGCTGCCTTCTTATGGAGTACCCGAGTCTTTATGCAAATGGGTCGCCAGCTTTTTATCGGAGCGGAGCATTAGGGTCGTTGTCGACGGTACCTGCTCGGACACTAAGCCCATAAACGCTGGCGTCCCACAAGGCTCTGTGCTGTCGCCCACACTGTTCATCATGCATATCAATGATTTGCTCGACGTCGAGAATATCCATTGCTATGCTGATGACAGTACGGGTGATGCCCGGTACACAGGCCGTGCAAATATGTCTCGGGTGCAGATTGAGGAGAGGAGGATAAAACTTGTGTCGGAAGTCGAGACATCTCTGGAGCGGGTCTCGGAATGGGGCAGACTGAATTTAGTCCAATTCAACCCCGAGAAGACACAAGTTTGCGCGTTAACCGCTAAAAAAACCCCATTCGTCATAGCACCACAGTTTCAGAACATTCCCCTTAACATCTCTGCGAGCATTGGGATCCTAGGTGTCGACATTTCGAATGATGTTCAGTTTCGGGACCACTTGGTAGGTAAGGCTAAACTGGCTTCAAAGAAGTTAGGGGTGCTCTACAGAGCTAAGCGGTACTTCATGCCTGAGCATAGGATGTTGCTTTATAAAGCACAAGTCCGACCTCACATGGAGTACTGCTCCCACCTTTGGGCTGGGGCCCCGGCTTGCCAAGTGGACCCTTTTAACCGTATCCAACGGCGAGCTGTTCGTCTTGTCGACGATCCCAAGCTCACAGATGGTTTAGATCCACTCGAATTGCATGTGCCGAATTGAATCGAATCGAATCGAATTGAATCGAATTGAATTGCATGTTTAGATCCATTCGAATTGCATTCGAATGTGGGCTCTCTCTGTGTCTTCTACCGTCTGTATAACGGGGAATGTTGTGAGGAACTGTTTAACTTAATACCTGCGGTTAACTTTCGCCACCGCACTTCACGGGATAAAGCCAGGTTCCACCAACCACCTGGATACCTGGCGTTCGTCCACAGTTCGCTTTTCACGTCATTTTCTGCCGCGTACGTGTAAACTGTGGAACGAACTTCATCCCTCAGTATTCCCACAGTGCTATGACATGGGGTCCTTCAAGAAGCGGGTCTGTCGCTTCCTTCGAGGCCGGCAACGCGTTGGTCGCGCCCATGGTGTTGCCAATGTCCATGGGCGACGGTGATCACTTACCATCAGGTGACCCGTTTGGCTCGTTTGTCTGCTCAGGCTATAAAAAAAAAAAAAGCATTTGACTGTGTTGAGCATGAAACATTATTATTAAAACTGAGTCACTACGGCGTAAAAAACCAGTCTCTCAGCTTGATTAGCTCTTATTTAAATGATAGAATCGAAAAGGTCAGTATAAATGACGTTAAGTCGTCAGGGTCAAAAACTGTGATGGGTGTACCACAGGGCTCAATCTTGGGTCCTTTTATTTTCTTAGTACACATAAATGATTTACCATATTATGTCAAGAACCATGCGGACATTGTGTTATTTGCTGATGACACATCATTATTATTTAAGACAGATAGAAATAAAAATAATTTTGACGATGTAAATAATGCTCTATCGCTTATCTCAAGGTGGTTCACGATGAACAATTTAGTCTTAAATGCTAAGAAAACTAAATGTATAGAATTTACTTTACCAAATGTAAAGAATGCCCGTAAGACAATTCAATTAAACAATGAAATATTAAAAATCGATGAATCCACAGTATTTTTAGGACTGACCCTAGATAGTAAATTACAATGGGGCAAATTACAATTACAATACAGTAATTTACAACAAGAGCGGTGATAGCCTAGTGGTTACGAATTCCGCCTTCTATGCGGAGGGTCCGGGTTCGAATCCCAGGGCACGCACCTCTGACTTTTCGGAGTTATGTGCGTTTTAAGCCTTTAAATGTCACTTGCTACAAACGGTGAAGGAAAACATCGTGAGGAAACCTGCATGCCGGAGAGTTCGCAAAACTCAAAGGTGTGTGAAGTCCGCCAATCCGCACTTGGCCAGCGTGGTGGACTATGGCCTTAACCTTCTCATTCTGAGAAGAGACCCGTGCTCAATAGTGGGCCATGATGGGTTGAGATGATGATGATGATGATGATGAATTTACAATAGCAACTCTCGCCATAAAACTTAGTAGGGCTACATATGCGGTTAGAAAAATAAGACAGTTTACTGACATTGAAACTGCCAGGCTTGTTTACTTTGCTTACTTTCATAGTATTATGTCTTATGGAATTTTACTATGGGGTAAAGCAAGCGAAATTTATCAAATCTTCCTATTATAGAAAAGAGCTATTAGAGCTATTTATAAACTAAAGTCTCGGGAGTCGTGTCGTGAGAAATTCATAGAAATAGGTATTCTTACAGTAGCTGCACAGTACCTATACAGTAATATAGTTTTTGTAACAAATAATTATAACTTATATAAGAAAAACAGCGACTATCATAATCGCTTAACTAGAAATAATTTGGCTACATGCTCATTCCGGCTTTGTAAAGTACAGCGTTCTTTTATGGGGCTTGGTGTCCAGTTCTATAACAGAATCTCTAAGTCCATTCGTGACCTTCCAGTAGAATTGTTTAAGAAACAGGTAAAAGCGCATCTTTTGAGCAAGAGCTACAATACAGTTGATGAATATTTAAATGACAAAGATGCACGGATTTGACCAGCTCTGCAACCAGTTCCGCTATGGTTAGAGTATATTATGTGCTGAGGAGTTTTTTTTTCGCCATTTTTTTTCTCCATCATAAAAGAATAAAAAACACTGCAAAATGGCGGTAGAATCAAAAAATGACCTTCACAAGTGTATTTTTAATACCCAAGTGAATAAAATATATTGATTTTTAGGGTTCCGTACCTAAAGGGTAAAACGGGACCTTATTGCTGAGACTTCGCTGTCCGTCCGTCCGTCCGTCCGTCTGTCACCAGGCTGTATCTCATGAACCGTAATAGTTACACAGTTGAAATTTTCACAGATGATGTATTTCTGTTGCCGCTACAACAACAAATACTAAAATACTGAATAAAATAAATATTTAAGTCGAAATAATATGGCTTCGACGCTCCAGCGATAAATTAGTCGCTCCAAGAGATGGCGTTGCTTGTGGCTAATATGTAGTCCGATGCATTTAGTTACGTGCCGGTCCAAGAGATGGCGTTGCTTGTGGCTAATATGTAGTCCGATGCTTTTAGTTACCTGTCGGTCCAAGAGATGGCGTTGCTTGTGGCTAATATGTGGCTATTGATGTAAATGTAGATATTTAAGTGAGGCTTTCATACAAAAGGCCAGATTTTTTTGGCGTTTTATACATAATGGTACGGAACCCTTCGTGCGCGAGTCCAACTCGCACTTGGCCGGTTTTTTGATTTTGATTTTGAAAAACACTCGAAAACATGAGTGAGAGCTACGGAATAAGTTCTTTGTATTGTCCACCCTAGAGGTCGTTGACCAGTATGCATAAATTATCTATAGACGTGACTAGTGACTACACACTAGTAGCCATAGTTCATCATACTGGTGGAATCCGTTTTGCAAGCATCCGAGCATCTCCTTTGAATAAAATTTTAGGATTTTCATACAGAAAATGAAAAATACGATTACAATTTTATGGAAAGTGCATCGTGTGCGACAACGGCGGCGTTTTGTTCTCGGAGTACAAAGGCCCGATGAGTCACCCATGCGTGCAATACGCTTATTCATTCACTCTCGTTTAGGAATACACGCAATTGCAGGAAACGTAATTAAATTCTCTGCCGTGTGTTTAAGGCATTTCGAAAATTACAATCAATTTAGTACCCTAGAGATGTCCGACGAATTTCAGTTTAACTTCAAAGTTCTACTATGAACAAAGAAAATCATTTGAAATAAAACACGAAAATGTATTGTTTTGTACAGGTATATCTTGGCGTATTTCTATGAATTGTTATTGTTACGTTATGTTTCAAATCAACCAATCAATCAATTCCAAAACTCGAATCTAATTTGATATCTAAGGTTGACATGTAATTACTAGTAATTAAAAATTATTGTATTAATTCATATTCAAAAAAATAAATTCAAAACATTACTAAAATAATTTTAGTACTGTTTTGATTTTTTTTTTAGTTTAATATGAATTAATACAATAATTTTTTCACTCTTATTGTACCTACTTGGTTAAAGAGGTTATTTTGTTAACATAAATTGTGAATCTATAATTGTGTCTATAGTTATGTTATTGTATCAAAAAATTATGTTTATCCGTTCTGTGTAATGATAGTGCGGTAGGTACGGACTACGGACACAGTTAATAAATTTTAACTAGGAACGTATGGCGTCATTATGTAAACACAGATGACGAAATGACGTTTACGTTGGTACCTATAATAAATCTATGTGTTAATGAAAGGTAGATATGCCGAACTTTTAATAACGCAGCATTTAGATTAGATTTATATATTGGAAGATAGTCCAATTCCATAATGCCTGTAACAATATAGGCCACCAAAAGTCAGAATTTGGAAGTGTTTCGGGCTGAAACGTCATCACATTGTTTTGCTAACGTTATTACGTCTACATGTCTTTCTCCACTCACGAATTCTATCAGATGGGCAAGAAACCTCCGTTTTCAAATTTCGAGTCTTTTTTAAGCTCTAATAGATATGCCGACCTAGTTCTGGAAGACTCAACGTGACCTTAAAAGGCGTTGGCGTGGTTTATGAAAACATCGTTAAGGATCGAATCTCGACTCGCTGGCTAAGTAGGCTCTCGGGGCTGTGCCAAATTGCCAATGTAGGTAGGTACTTAATTTTTTTGGATCGATCGCAACTTATTTTTAAATGCCTCGGATTAAATTTGTAAATATTGGGACTATTATTCGATAAACCCAAATTGGGCTGTTCCAAGATATTTAAATGTCTTATTAAAACTATTTTACTATCAGACTTTAGTGCGCGTATTTTTAATCTTGGAATCATTTCTACGAGCGACATTATTTTTTGGCATAAGCGCCTTAAAGGATTTATTATAGGTACGCCATTAGTGTCCGGATTAAAAGAGATGAAAGATTTGTGCGGGTGTGGTATGTAGGTACACGTACTAAGGCAAAGACTTCCTGAAGCGAACCGAGACAGTTAGGTAGGTACCTATTTGACCTATTTCTTACATAGTAAGTATAGGTATTAAATCTATACTTCGTTGTATCTTGTTAGGTATGGATTTATTATGGAAAATATTAGCTTCAACCTTCTAGCTTTCCTTGCTAGAAAAACACTGACAACTTTTTATGGGCAATACGCCTAATTGTAACCGCAATATGATTCACCTGTCATATCCAGTTAAATAGCAAGAAAGTAGAAACCATAATTATAAAAAAATAGGATGTTACCAACGGCTACGTCGTCGCTTACAATAAATTTTCGTCATTCATAAAAACTTTGTGAAACCAAATGAGGAAAAATCGTAGGAATAGCGGAGAGAAACGTGTTTCTCTTTTATCATTTGATCCGCCCACGCATATTCCATACTAGCGAACCGCCCTCGCTTCGCTTCGGGACCCGTAAGTATCAGCCGCGTAGGTCTCGCTCCCGTAGGAATTTCGGGATAAGCTCCCGATCCCGCGGGATTTTCGGAAAGACAGCCTTGTTACTTTTATATTAATATGTTTGTTATGAAGCTATACCCATACTCGTCGAAGTTTTTCCCGTGTAAAATCGGATCCCGCGGGATTTCCGGGATAAAAAGTGTCCTGTGTTATTCTGGGTTATAAACTATCCGTGTACCAAATTTCATCCAAAGCCATTCATCCGTTTTTTCGTGATTGAGGACCAAACATACAAATCTTCACATTTACAATATTAGTAGGATGCCACAGAATTCGCATTGTGCGAGTATTTTTGGCGCGCGAAAATGTTTAATGAATTTTTTCACAACTTCTACAGAGCAGTTGAGTGGAGGGAGTTTTTCCCGTGTAAATCTCGATCTCGCGGGAAGTCCGGAACAAAAAGTAGCCTATATACTGCTCCATAACCTTCTCTACCTTCCACTGAAAGTCCCATAAATATCTGAACCCGCGACCTATTTCCCGAATATGAGTTTTTCCCGCGTGAATAAGGATTCCACGGAATTTCGGGATAAAATTATCCTGCATATTGCTCCAAAACTGCCTCTATCTCCCAGTGAAAGTCCTATAAAAATGAAACTCGCACCTTCGCGCATAGTAGTTTTTCCAGCGTGAATCCTGATTCCGCTGGAATTCCAGGATAATAAGTGGCCTATGTTTTGCTCCAGAACCTTCTCTATCTCTCAGTGAAAGTCTCACAAAAATCTAAGCCCGCAACAAAAATGACAAAACTTAAGTCAACTCGAATAAACACTGCACCTCTAATTGTACCAACTTTATCCCCATTTTTGCATCCTTTGCTGGCTATTTTTTAAATACTGATTTTACATTGAAAATTACTTATTTCACTGTAATAATTTTTAAACATGGGGTTAAAATCATTTTCAGTTTAGTCAGAAAGTTACCTTAAAAATTTACAAATTCCCGCATTCTTTTGTGTTTTTTTTCTTTTCCTTACAAAATATCGAAAAACTGAGAAACACGTATTCTATTAATTTAAGTGATAACCCTTTGTTGCAAATTTGAAGTAAATCGGACGACGTTATAAAAAAATTCCATACAAACTTTAGTCACCTATCCCTAGGGAACCTAAATATTATTCGAAAAAAAAAGTAGCCTATAATAGACACCAGTATATAGGTAATAACTTTACCAAGTTTCAATGAAATCCATCCAGTGGTTTAAGCGTGATGATCGGTCAGACAGACAGACAGACAGACAGACAGACAGACAGACAATAAATAAAAAAAATATAATTTTGAGTTCTATCTCGATATGTAAGTGCCCCTTAGTCGAAATTTCAAAAAAATATTCAATGTACAGAACACGTGCTCCTACAGTTTTATTATAGTATAGATTATGTACCCTTAGTAAATATAATAATACTCTGTCTTTTTTGTTAAGTTCTACTTACATAACCATTGCCGTCTATAGTTAAATTTGGAATTATTTAATCTCATGAAAGAGGCTATTTGTTTCCTTCGTGAACGTCGATATCTAAATATAGAAAAACATATTTATAGTTTGACTTCAGCTTATGAATGGATGACGCCTTTTTAATTTTCTCTTATATACAACCATATACCTAATATAATTAGTGTTTAAGAACTGGCGCTATTAATTAATAATCATAGTTTTAAGTAAAGATTAAAAGAAGTAATAATAATAATCCCAGTGTCATGTCATGTCGCTCTGAATAACGACAATGCCGGTAAAATTTGGGACTCGCTCAATTTCTGTGAAGCGCCCTACCCGGGCGATTAATTACATTTGACGTCACAGAAGTATGACGTCAAATGTTCAAGTCCGATTTAGATTCGGTTGGTTGGGTTCCGTAATAATCTAATCTGTAATGGGAAGGGACGTCAATGATTCCGGTACATGAGAATTCTAGATGATGTATGTGTTAAGTAGGCGTGTTTACCTGCTGACCTTCGGTTCGGTAAGTAATAATAAAGATGTCTTCAAGTTAAAAGTGAATAGTATTTTACTAAGTTGTGCGTTTTGCCAGCCAACACGATATTACAAGAAATAAATGGCAAGAAAATCGACAAACTAAAGTGTTGGTTTTCCATCGAGTCCTAAAAATGATAATGTCACGTACTTACGTGTTTAGTATTCATAGAGTAATTGTATATTTATGTTGGATAATAAACGGCAAATTCCGAGGTACGGTGAAAATATTCATTACAGTGAGGCTTGGCATAAACCGTTTGAAGATACGTAACTATATAGTATACTGGGTTAGGAAACTTGAATATTATACCTAACATTATAAATAGCAAGAACCGTATACAAAGATACCTACTGCTAGTATTTGTAAGGGCTATTTTTTCATATAATTACCATACACATTTCTTCCTCTTCAACAGTTGTATTGGATGCTGTCGCGTTAGACAGGCAGATATTTGGTAGAATAAATATTGCAATGTAGTGCAAGTATCTTTTAATTTATATCTCTCACAAAAAATTATAAGATCGATAGAATTCCACTTCTGATTTTTTCGGAACTTAATAAATAAAATAATAATATGATATGAATAATGTGCTATAAGTACTCGATGTGATGATAAAGCTGTAAGTATAAGGATTGGAGCTCCGTAACAAAAGAGTCGTAAATAAGTAAGATGTTTGTTAAAGTTTAGAGCCACGCATTATATTCAAACAAAAATAAAATGTGAAACAAAACAAATTACATTTAGGCAATTTATTATCTTCTGAATTATGATCTTTTGAATTTGAATTATCTTCTTTCGTTGTACAGCCCAGAAGACCCTTCAAATCTTCAACATCGAGATGAAGTCGAAAATGAAAGCGCACACGATGAGCGAAGACATCGTGTTCTGGAAGTGGATATCGTTGAACACGCTCGCCCTGGTCACCAAGATGTCGGTGTACCACTGGTCGATGGAGGGCGACTCCACGCCGGTCAAGATGTTCGACAGGCACTCCTCGCTGGCCGACTGTCAGATCATCAACTACAGGACCGATCCGAAGCAACAGTGGCTGTTACTTGTCGGTGAGTACTTACCATTTGTCTTACGTTCGCCCACGTTCCGACGCCTTGGGTAAGTAAATGAGTTGGTGCATCCTAGTGACGAATTTCTGAATTCTTCAGGGTGTTATATAGGCCCTATATTATAGGGCATGTTATATCGTGGCTATGTCGTGCGTTGCCTGTTGCCAAGTTTCCTGTTGTAAAGTCGTCTTCTCTAAAAACTTCCGATAACTGTGTTGGCTACTAACTGGCTGGAGCAGCAAGGAAAATTATGCCCTATGATATGAGGAGAGACCCATGTTCAGTGTGTTCAGTAGTGGGCCATTAATTGCTTGAAGTCAAACCAAGTCAAATGCCTTCTCCACTCCCAGCATAACTATCTTCACCGATCCACTTAGCATTAACTTATACAGTACATTTCAGAATGGCGTATTCACTCGGTGACATACCTACGTAACTTTTAAAGTGGGACATTTAGGTCTTAGTTCAATACTTTCACTAGTGAGTTAACGCTGAGTGGGCACTGGGAGAATATGTACTGGGATTGGAAAGTTGAACTTGTAGCGAAAAGGGTCGAGTTATTTAGGTCAAAATAGTGGTGTGTATTGAGGTGTACGTAATCGTCCTGGTTTTAAGCAGAAATCTTAATTTAATTTCTCGACCATGATATCGAGCATGTAAAAATATGGAATTGAAATTATGTATACTCTGTTGTTATTATGTACAACAGTAATGTTAATTCGAGTATGTAACACTACTAATTACGATATCGTATCGTTCGATGTGAAAACGTTATAAAAACTCGCCCGCCGTTGTACGAGCAGTCGGGCGAGCAATGCTAAATCAACTAGAAAAATTGATTAACCAGCTCAAGTTTAAGGCGCCAGGTGGTGTTGACTAATTTCGTACAGTTTGCAAACTTTGAAGAAACGACGGGTCGACATGAAGCCATGTAAAGACAATGAGACTTTGATCGGCAAAATCTTTACGGTGTGTTGTGTTACGACACGCTAATGCAACATAAATTGTCGTCTGGAAGTTGTGAAAATCCGATTGTTTACATTTTAAATTGTCATTAATTACGTAACAGTTATTATGATGCTTTCATTTGTGAGAACATGAATGACGCATCGCAATTTTTCTGATGTCACTTGATGCCAGGTTGAACATAACAAACTTGATCAGAAAGGCTTAGATTATACTCCACCACGCTAATCTAGCGCGGATTCGTGAAGGGAGTAGAGGGCAACTCGACTATCGGAAGACATTTCATCGCTAAAGATTAAGAGTGTAAACTAAAGGAAATAACAACAAACAACCCAACCGTCTCGTGTGTAGTTATCATGAGGGCAAGCAGGTAGGGACCGGAGGGCACCTGTAAAATTCTGTCTTAAAAATCCTTGTCCCCTTCCCATGGATCAGAATCAGAACCTAGATACGCCCAGGGTTGTTACATATTTGTTTTACCGTGTGTCAGGTATCTCGGCGCAACAGAACCGCGTGGTGGGGGCCATGCAGCTGTACTCGGTGGAGCGCAAGTGCTCGCAGCCGATCGAGGGGCACGCGGCGTCGTTCGCCACGTTCAAGGCGGAGGGCAACGCGGAGCCCTCCACGCTGTTCTGCTTCGCCGTCAGGACCGCGCAGGGCGGCAAGCTGCATATCATTGGTGAGTGGACGCGGTAGTTCTGTAGTGACGTTGGTTTATTATTGTTTCGAATTCATTAAAATGAATAATATGAACAATAAAGTACTTTTCTATGCTATTCTGCCAATCATTGTGGTGGGTGTTGTATATTTGATACAATTTTTTTGTATAATAGAACTTTGAAGTTATAGATCCATAAGGAAAATTTCACGAATGTTACTGAAGGTTACAATACTAACAACAAGTGTAAAAATGTATGTAATTGCCTTGGTAAAAGCCATTTAGGTCAATTAGAGCATAGAATGAATGGTATTATTCTTTCAAAGAAAATAACTGCTCTTTAGTAATGTTGATTGTTGTTCACAGAGGTCGGCCAAACTCCAGCCGGAAACCAACCGTTCCCCAAGAAAGCGGTGGACGTGTTCTTCCCGGCGGAAGCCCAGAACGACTTCCCAGTGGCCATGCAGGTCTCCCCGAAATATGACGTTATCTACCTCATCACAAAGTACGGCTACATCCACATGTACGACATCGAAACCGGCACATGTATCTACATGAACCGCATCTCCTCCGATACGATATTTGTGACCGCGCCCCATGAATCTACAGGGGGGATTATTGGTAAGTTTATTGTGATAGAAATTATAATAAAGTTGAAATGAAGTAACTTATGCATGCATCAGTTAAGTCTAAATGACGGTCTGAAAATTTTATGCCTATCTTACCCATCCTTAATTTTTTTTACTTTTTGTAAACAAACCTTTTCTTTTAAAGGAGTGAACCGCAAAGGCCAAGTTTTATCGGTGACTGTCGAAGAGGACTCCATTGTCCCATACATCAACACAGTACTTCAGAATCCAGAATTGGCCTTACGTCTCGCTGTCAGAAATAACTTAGCTGGCGCCGAGGAACTATTTGTGCGACAGTTCAACATGCTGTTTACCAATGGACAGTATGGAGAGGCCGCTAAGGTATTATATAACGTGATAAACTAATAAAAACAACAGTAATACTAATGAGTAAATATTACTTCGAGTGTACGCACCATGTGTTTTCTTGGGGATTTTTTTTGACCAAATTACTTTATTTACTACTACTTACTTACTGTATGTTTGCAGTTTTATTATCCTTAAAATGTAGTTAAAAAAATTGCAATTATCTTAGCCTCAAAGTAGTATCACAAACAAAGTAATAATCACAAGCACCAGTTAAGTCGCACCTCCATTTATACAACTGCATACATACACCAGTTAGACACACCACATACCCACCATTATTACGACCAGTTCGATATACACGACAACGACCAAAACACCCATGTTGTGACGTCACCAGGTGGCGGCGAAGGCGCCGCGTGGCATCCTGCGCACGCCGCAGACGATCCAGCGGTTCCAGCAGGTGCCCGCGCAGCCCGGCCAGACGTCGCCGCTGCTGCAGTACTTCGGCATCCTGCTCGACCAGGCGCAGCTCAACAAGTTCGAGTCGCTCGAGCTCTGCCGCCCGGTGCTGTTGCAAGGTATGAGCTGAGCACAAATACACTAGTAAATAAATAAATAACGCTACACACTCATAGCTCCACACTAGGATTGTGTCGTGGGTACCATGGACAACACACAAGACAAGGACACACACCAAAACCGTCAACGGAAATTTAAACACATCATTCGTATTTCCGGCTTGCTGGCAATCGAACCCAGGACCCTCGGAACAGCGATTCGGCGTGTTAACCATTGCGGCATATCGTCTAGTACAGATGTAGGCTCCAAACATTGCGCGCTCGAGCAACACACATATAGACACCTACTGTACTTCGTATAGAATTCGTATTAATGGCAACCCACACAAATGCCACCGTTATGTCGTTAATAAATCTTACTTATAAAGTAAGTTGAACAGTGAGCACACGTAATAAAGTTGTTTTTAGCAGGGAGTGGTAATTCCATATCCTCGACGACTCAAGTACAGAGCAAAACTAGAGGCACAAAAAGAGATATTCGTGAAATATTTAAATATTTTTCACACTTCATATTTAACCACTACGGTTGTCACATTAGTCAGTACGTATTTCCAATTTTAGGTCGCAAACAACTCTTGGAGAAATGGCTGAAAGAAGAGAAGCTGGAATGCTCGGAAGAGCTGGGCGATCTCGTGAAACAGGTGGATCCCACCCTCGCGCTGTCCGTGTACCTGCGAGCCAACGTGGCCAGCAAGGTCATCCAGTGCTTCGCTGAGACCGGACAGTTCCAGAAGATTGTGCTTTACGCAAAGAAGGTAACATTTATAATGTAAATGCCTATTATACTGGAGTTAAAACTTAGTTTTTTTTATTACCAGTAGTTTGTATTAATTGTTGGAATAGAGAATTTTATTAAGTGTAAAATAAGATATTAGATATTAGACCTGAATAATAATAATAATAAGATCTGAAGAAGTTGGATATTAGATGAAGAAAAACTGTTTTTCATAAAAAAAATATTATATTTATTTCAATTGGTTTTTGAGATTTCATCCTTCTCGGATAAAGTACCTACGGTTCTTTTACACATTTAAAAACTGACTTGGAAATCCAATTTGGTAGAACCTTGTCTCTGCTGGATCAGGAATTCAGCACATCCATTAACCCTTATCTCTCTTCAGGTGGGCTACACCCCGGACTACATATACCTGCTGCGCTCGGTGATGCGTACCAACCCGGAGCAGGGCGCGGGGTTCGCGGGCATGCTGGTGGCGGAGGAACCGCCGCTGGCCGACATCAACCAGATCGTGGACGTGTTCATGGAGCAGAACATGGTGCAGCAGTGCACCGCGTTCCTGCTCGACGCGCTCAAGAACAACCGCCCAGAGGAGGGGCCGTTGCAGACGCGGTGAGATTGGAAATATAGATGTAGTTATACAAAGTATAGTATAGTCTAGTGTTTGTGAATAGTGTCGTCGTTGTTTACAAGCAGAAAGCTTTGAATATGTAACGTCTGATGCCATTTGTTTTGTTCTTTAACTATATCACATCACTCTCATAGCCCCACTACAATATTCTGTATTGTGGGTGCGAGGGAAATTTAACCTTATCACTTTAATGGCAGGGTAACCATTGCGGTCGTCATTGAAAACAATATCTGCGCTAGTTAATTAATCAAAAAAATGTCTGTAATCACCAACGTTACACACGGTGACGCCCTTAGGTAACCAATACCAATGGGCAACGGTGATCACTTAAAATCACTTACCAGTCTGCTCGTTTGCAAGCTTAGGCTATAAAATACCGTATAACTCGCCCGCAGCCTGTTGGAGATGAACCTGATGTCGGCTCCGCAAGTGGCGGACGCGATCCTCGGCAACGGCATGTTCACGCACTACGAGCGCGCGCACGTCGCGCAGCTGTGCGAGAAGGCCGGCCTGCTGCAGCGCGCGCTCGAGCATTACACCGACCTCTACGATATCAAGCGCGCTGTGGTCAGTACTGTACCGTGTGGTTAAGGTTTAGACTAGCGTTAGGTATGTGGCTAGCCTAGCCTTTTGTGGTAGGTCGCAAGGACAAACTATGTCTGGAATGCGAATCCAGAATCCAAGCTGAGATCTATCACTCTCCGGCCAGATACTGCCTTATTATTTCATTACGTTATTTTAAATTCTGTAACTACAAAAGACTTAAATAAACTGTATTTTTTTTTAACTATAGGTATTTTAAAGGTTTGAGAATCGTTGTTTTTCTTTATAGGTCCACACCCATCTGTTATCGGCCGACTGGCTGGTAAATTACTTTGGAACTCTGTCGGTTGAAGACTCCCTCGAATGTCTGAAGGCTATGCTCCAGGCCAATATGCGTCAAAACCTGCAGATTTGCGTGCAAATTGCTACTAAATACCACGAGCAACTTACCACTAAAGCACTGATTGAACTATTTGAAAGTTTCAAGACTTATGAGGGACTGTTCTACTTCCTCGGATCTATTGTAAACTTCAGCCAGGACCCCGAAGTCCACTTCAAATATATTCAGGTAAACTATGCACATTTTTTTATTGATTTCGATCTTGTTGATGTCCTACTTGTCGATTTTGACGTCGGAGTTTTTTTAGTCAAAAGTTATGTTATTATTTTATACATGGTAAGTAGGGAATGCAATGCAATCTCGCGAGATTGAGGCTCAGGCGAGATCTCGCGAGTTTATAAATATCGATCTTGAAATTGGCGAGATCTCGCGAGATTGGCAGTTTTAGGTGTTTTTTCTTGCAAATAATCATCATATTTGAATGAATTTGGAAAAAACAATGAGAATTAAAGCTATTTTGAAATATTAATTAATTTTTACAAATTTTTCAATAAACTTTTAGGTATTTTTAACATTTGCTAGACGTTAGACGTATCTATCTATTTTTTCCATAAACTTTATCAAATTGGAAAATCTATTAGAAAGAACAGATTAAGTAACAATATATACCAATCCAGTTGAATGCTTGTTCAGTTTACCTCATACGCCATTATCAAGAATAATTTTGATAGTAGTTTTACAGTACATATCTAATGTATTTGATTTGCTCCAAGTCCCTAAAGGCATTGTGGAATGTTTTGTCTACAATTAGACATTATTTTGTTTAGTTTACTGTTGAGATGGTCAGCCTGGCTCCATGTCAATTTGCGCGCTGCCGCAATTAGAATAAGATGTTTTAATGCTTGTAAACAATCTCGTTAATCTCGCGAGATCTCGCCCATTTTTCGACCGAGATCAATCTCGCTAAAAAGGGCCGAGATCTCGCGAGAACGAGATTGCATTCCCTAATGGTAAGAGTTTGGAGTTTGTCATATAACTGAATTGTAAAGCGGTTCATACATATTTCGGAGGATACGTCACTCGTTCCTATTAATCCATTCCACAACGACACATCTTCACTATCATATTCTTATTTGTTATCTTCCAGGCGGCGTGCAAGACGGGCCAGATCAAGGAGGTGGAGCGTATCTGCCGCGAGTCGAACTGCTACAACGCGGAGCGCGTGAAGAACTTCCTCAAGGAGGCCAAGCTGCCCGACCAGCTGCCGCTCATCATCGTGTGCGACCGCTTCGACTTCGTGCACGACCTCGTGCTGTACCTGTATAGGAACAGTCTGCAGAAGTATATCGAGATTTATGTGCAAAAGGTGAGTTTACGAGTGATGTGTGGTCTGTTCCAACCTGTGTATGGTCTGTTCTATTTTTAAAACAATTACGTTAAATGCAGTTGAATAATAATTCTTTGTAATACCTGTGAGTTGGTATCAGCATGCTATTCAATATATTGATTTTGTCTTGTCCAAAAAAAATTAAGGTATGAATAAGGTTGTTATTGCTTCCATCTTTACATTCCAACAGTATAAGGGACTTTTTCAAATAATTATTCTATTCGTTTCAAGGTGAACCCATCCCGATTGCCGGTGGTAGTGGGCGGTCTGTTGGATGTGGACTGTGCCGAGGACATCATTAAGAATCTGATCCTCGTAGTTCGAGGACAGTTCTCTACCGACGAACTAGTTGCTGAAGTTGAGAAACGGAACAGGTATGGTTTTGAAAGATTGATTCTTTACCGTGTTTGTGGTAGTATATAACGCGCGCATCTCTACTGAAATATCAGCTACAGTATCACACATTAATAATAAATTCAAAAGAAACTTATAATAAATAAAATAACAAGTATATTAGAATGCTGCACAATTGAATTGAATGCAAACAAGAAAGTTAAACTTGAAAGATCAGAATTGAAGAATTGTATTGCTTAAACAACCATACTTATTGAGTATGTACCTTATTATATCTTATTGTTTTCAGGTTGAAGCTCCTCCTGCCGTGGTTAGAAACCCGCGTGCACGAAGGCTGCAACGAGCCAGCGACACACAACGCTCTCGCTAAGATCTACATCGATTCCAACAACAACCCCGAAAGATTCCTCAAGGAAAACCAATGGTGAGCAATTTATTTAGTGATGATGTTATCATTCTTTACGCCTGTAACAATTTTAGTAAACCTCTTTTTTGATAATACATTTTAAGGTATTTTGTACTTATTTAGAAAGTGTCTAATTAATAACAACTGTAAAGGAGACCGTCACAAAGAAAGCTACTTAATCTTACCACTGTTAGAAGCGTAACTTTAGACCTTTTACTATGGAAGAAATCCTGACTTTACTTATATTTCTTGTTAGATGTGTGTCTATCAGTGACTCTTTTTCTCGTTGTGAGCTATTTACACAAAACTATGACTCGGCAGGTACGACTCGCGCGTAGTCGGCCGCTACTGCGAGAAGCGCGACCCGCACCTCGCGTGCGTGGCATACGAGCGCGGGCAGTGCGACCGCGAGCTGATCGCCGTGTGCAACGACAACTCGCTGTTCAAGACGCAGGCGCGCTACCTGGTGCGCCGCCGCGACCAGGATCTCTGGCTCGAGGTGCTGACCGACGCCAACCCGTACAAACGGCAGCTGATTGATCAGGTGAGTTGGTGTGTGGGGGGGTTAATGATGTAGTCGGTCGTTACTGCGAGAAGCGCGACCCGCACCTCGCGTGCGTGGCGTACGAGCGCGAGCAGTGCGACCGAGAGCTGATCACCGTGTGCAACGACAACTCGCTGTTCAAGAAGCTGGTGCGCCGCCGCGACCAGGATGTCTGGCTCGAGGTGCTGACCGACGCCAACCCGTACAAACGGCAGCTGATTGATCAGGTGAGTTGGTGTGGGGTGTATGGTGTGGGAGGTTTGGTGGTGTGGATTGGAATGGTATTAGAGTTTACAGATGTGCTGTGGTAAAGAAATAAGGTATGGCGTACAAAGGGTGGAGCCATGCTCTTTTACAGATTTAGGTTTAATTTAGCCGATGGCAGATCCCAACTGTATGAAAACATCATATTTGAGTACATAATATATTACGTTGGTTCTACTTTAGTTATTTTTCGATTTATTCCAAACAGTCAAAAGTTGTTTTGCTAATAAATCAACCAAAAAAGTTATAGTCCTCGGCTAATTTGCTACTTCAATATCTTGATCTCTGAAAAAAAAATTATTATTTTTAATCTTTGTCTTCCAGGTGGTACAAACAGCATTATCAGAGACCCAGGACCCCGAAGATATATCGGTGACGGTGAAGGCGTTCATGACCGCCGACCTGCCTAATGAGCTCATCGAGCTGCTGGAGAAGATCGTGCTCGACAACTCCGTGTTCTCCGACCACAGGAATCTGCAGAACTTGCTCATTCTTACAGGTGTGTATCTGTGTGATGTGATATCAGAGGAATGTTTTAGGGATGATAGGTGTGTTCATATATGAAATACCAGGGTGTTTTAAATGCGTCTAATGGCTCCCTAGGAGGTTTTTATTGGGCATGATTTTCAAATGACCTGAGAAAGTGCAGGTATGTGCAACATATCTTCAGAAGATTTCTACTCGAAAAAGGGGCAATGATTGTAGCATACTGCACAGAGTCAGTTTGTTAGCTGGACACCGCTTATTTTGCCTGGACATGCCATCAAGACGTCTAACCAAACAGGAGTGTAATTTTAGAGTACATTCTACAAGTGTTAGTAACCAACCTAATGGAGTTCTAAGTACTTAAAACGTATTTGATCATTACAGCTATAAAGGCGGATCGATCCCGGGTGATGGAATACATAAACCGCTTGGATAACTACGATGCGCCCGACATCGCTAACATTGCGATCAACAACGAACTGTACGAGGAGGCCTTCGCCATTTTCAAGAAGTTTGATGTCAACACATCTGCTATTCAAGTTAGTACAGTCAAATAACTGTTAACTGTTATGATCACTTAGATTCCGATAAATCCTTAAAAAAAAGCCAATACCACTAGTCTAGCGAAACTAGGCGAACTGTATAATGCTTTCTGCCCCCTTCTAACACCACTCCCCATAGGGATTTATAGCAGCGACAGCGTAGTTTGACTTTCGAATTCTTAATAAAAAACCTACTTTGAATAAACTTCCTTCCCTATCCATTCATTAAAAAAACCCGTCTCCCTCAGGTACTGATCGAGCAAGTGAAGGACCTGAAGCGGGCGTACGAGTTCGCGGAGCGCTGCAACGAGCCGGGCGTGTGGTCGCAGCTGGCGAAGGCGCAGCTGCAGCAGGGGCTGGTGAAGGAGGCCATCGACTCGTACATCAAGGCGGACGACCCCTCCGCCTACATGGACGTGGTCGACACCGCCACCAAGCAGCAGTCGTGGGAGGACCTCGTGCGGTATCTGCAGGTTGGTGAAGTGTTTCGGGTCTTTGTGATACTTTTTTTTTTGTGTGTGGCAGTGTCAGGATCTTTACATGTGGATAGTCTTCTGTCTGCGTATATATTTCACTCATACAAGAAATATAAGCGTAGAATTTTAAGTTGTATCTACAGTTAATTGCAAAGTTTAACTTGACGACAATGGACGTCCTATTTGGACTAATTCGTTTGTTTTTTTGTTTGTGTTTGTGTTTTTGTTTGTTTGTCCTATTTCGTCTAGCAATGGGAAAACATGGCTAAGTTCTGATGTTATAAAAGAACTATTTAGGTTGTCAACTACTGTCCAAACAACGAAAATATAATTCACAAACCGAACCCACATTTCAGATGGCACGCAAGAAGGCGCGCGAGTCATATATAGAGTCGGAGCTGATATACGCGTACGCCCGCACGGGCCGGCTCGCGGACCTGGAGGAGTTCATCTCGGGCCCGAACCACGCCGACATCCAGAAGATCGGCGACCGCTGCTTCGAGGACAAGATGTACAACGCCGCCAAGCTGCTCTACAACAACGTCAGCAACTTCGCCCGCCTCGCGATCACTCTCGTGCATCTCAAGGAGTTCCAGGGTGAGCTTCAGATAAGATACAATACGAAAATTTACCAGACAATTATAATCACGATATAGTTAATTTGAAATTTTTAAGGACCTACGTCATTAAGTTTTGTTTATTATTCACGTCAATGATGTTTGCACAACATTCATGTCTACTGTACTTGCTCAAATCAGAAAACCAGAGTACCGTAACATGTTTGTTTAGCCGAATAACATTATAGCGAATGAATACGTGTTGTCCAGGTGCGGTGGACAGCGCCCGCAAGGCGAACTCGACGCGCACCTGGAAGGAGGTGTGCTTCGCGTGCGTGGACGCGGGCGAGTTCCGGCTGGCGCAGATGTGCGGCCTGCACATCGTCGTGCACGCCGACGAGCTCGAGGACCTCATCAATTACTACCAGGTTTGTGGGCAGGTGTCTGATACCTGTATAAATCTCAGAGTTAGCTGTTTGAAGGACGTTTGACCGATGGGGCAGAAAAGTTCTCGAATGGTGACCACGCCTCTGTAAAAGGACGCTCTCCGAACCAGTGGATTCAGGACGTGAAGAAGACTCAGGAGGATCAAGACCTGTCGGAACAGACCTGGTACAGTTAGCAGAAACCTATGTCCGGTAGTGGGCTTCGAAAGAATGATAGCTAGATTATGTTTAGTATATTTGTGGGGCATTGAACTGGGATTTAACAAAAAGTGGACTACAGTCAAAGATTGGTGTTGATATATTGATTTCATAAAAAAGATTTTATTAATGTATTGTTTTGTTTGTAGGACCGAGGGCACTTCGACGAGCTGATCAGTCTGCTGGAAGCCGCCTTGGGGCTGGAGCGCGCGCACATGGGGATGTTCACCGAGCTCGCCATTCTCTACTCCAAGTTCAAGCCGGCCAAGATGCGCGAACATTTGGAGCTGTTCTGGTCGCGTGTCAATATTCCTAAGGTTAGTGCGCAATAATTACATTCTTAAGCCTGCAATACATGTTGGCCAAGCTTAGACCAACGCGAGCCTAGACAAATGAACACAAGGCAAGCGCTACTGCAATACATGTTGGCCAAGCTTAGACCAACGCGAGCCTAGACAAATGAACACAAGGCAAGCGCTACTGCAATACACTTTTCAGAAAATCGGGAGATATTCCTTCAAAATCGGTATTTCGGTAAAAAGTAGTCATTTTCGGGAGATCTACTGAAAAATCGGTAGGTTTTGCAACCCTGACCGCATACTAGCGCGCGGACAAACATGTGAACACCATTGGCCGAGCGCGCGCGAGCGCCTTTGATTTGTGCAGAAAAACCGACACCGCTCCGAAGTGAGGCAAGTGATCGCGAGCGACTGCAAGTTGTGACAAGCTACGTCAAATGAGGTCTATACACGTTGGCGCTTGTCACACTCGACCAACCTAGGCAAGTGACACCGAGCGATAGTAAGACAAGGCAAATCATTGATCTATAAGGACTATGGATTAGACACTAAAGCAAAAATAGCGAGCCTGACAATGCCTGTCAAAATTTTAGTGAATAAAGTATGGCCGATTCTACTAGTGTTGTGCGCACTACGTGGACGGAAACACTATCGATATTTAGTTTAATTACTAACGATATAACAGCAATAATACAATGTCATGTTGTTCGTCTTCTCAGTGATATTAATATTAATTTTGATACCTACTGCGATGAACTTGTCATGTCATGTCAACCAAAAATATTTTGTAAAAACCAGCTATCATGATGATCTGCTGAACAACAAACGAGGACACAACGACTGATCCCCCTTTTTAGACGATCTCAGCGATAGTATTTTAAACTCTGCCAGTCAATTAGGTACCACCCTCTTGCTTAACACAGCCGCCAAACTATTTGTCTTGTTCCAGTTAGGAAATTTAGGTAGTTAAGGCCTTTATCTATACTAATATTATAAAGCTGAAGAGTTTGTTTGTTTGTTTGGTTGAACGCGCTAATCTCAGGAACTACTGGTTCGAATTGAATTTTTTTTTTGTGTTGAATAGACCTTTTATCGAGGAAGGCTTTAGGCTATATAACATCACGCTGCAACAATTAGGAGCGAAGAAATAATGGAAAATGTGGAAAAAACGGGGAAAATTATTCATTCTCGAGGGCTTTCGTTGCATGCGTTGCGAAAACGATTCAAGATACCAAAAATATATGTATGAAAGAATTATTCCTCTTGAAATGATCTAAAAAAATGTCCACGACAGTATATGCTATCTTTTAAGATTAACACACTAGAACCGTTTTTATGGTAATCAAATTTGGTCGAACCCACTGCCATACCAAACTTGCCGCGTTTCCAAGTTTAATCTGAATTAATCTTGCTGTGATCCTTTGCTACTTTCCTATTATTTTGTCGTAAGCTTTATTTCTAAGTTTAATTTAATTTAACCTGAATTAATTTTGGTGATAGTTTATTATCTTCCCGAAATTCCTACGGGAGCGGGACCTACGCGGTTGATACTTACGGGTCCCGAAGCGAAGCGAGGGCGGTTCGCTATTTATTATATGCATAATGTCAAATTATCAAAATAGTGTTCCATAACCGAAGTTTAACCATCCACAGTAAAATACTTATATGTCTATTTGGCTGTATTGTATATAACTAGGTATATACAGGCTTGAAGTTATGTTAAGTTTTATATCCAATATTAAAAATCAATCCTTCCATTAACCAGTCCGCCTACTCCTAAACAATGCCACTTTTGCTGATTCTGAATGTACCCGCTGAATCCAGAAAAATCGCGATAGATACTTACATAAATAAATAAGTCATATGTAGCACTACGATGAATTTAATTTTAGAGTTTATTCAATAAAAGCTAAGGGTGAAGATAGTACTGCTGTGTGATATGACTGACAATTTTCTTCTGATCACCCATAATTGTGTAATAACCCTTAGTGCACTTTAACAGCCAATCACGTCCTGAGTGTGTATTGTGGAAATGGGACCGAAATGTAAATAAAAAACATGTGTCTATGTACACAAATTTTAATTTAGGTATTTGTTTAAGGCTATATAATGTACAGCATATACAAAAATACAAATAAAAACATTGAAATTTCAAGTGTTCAATTATTAAACGATGCCGCGGTGGCCAAGTACCCCTCAGTTTAGGGTTCTTCTACTCTATTAACTTAGTTCAATTAAATAACATACAGACCTAATTTTAAACTTGTGTGAGACTCTCTTGTTCTATAAAAAGTAAGAAAAGCTCACCAAAATAGAAGGAACAGCGCCGTCGTGTAACCTTACCACATTAAGAGTTCTGTTGAAATTTGCTTCAACAAAATGTAATGAGCACACAAACAAATTTTTAATGCCAGGGTTTATGTTTTCTGGAACAATTATTTCTAGCCACTTCTTTTTTAACGATTTATTTGAAGGTAATCTATTGAATAAAAACAATTATTTCAACTTTCTTCAGCGTCATTTTAAATTATCGATATATCGATATTTTAACACTTTCTACCCTAAGTGTCATTGAAATGTAAACAAACTAGCTACTCAAATATATAAAATAATGATGTAAAACCCAACAAAACATTAACAGGCCTACGTAATCCTCGCACAGATCTTCATGCAGCAAAAACATATTATATCAATATCATTCAGATATTCAACAAACAACGAAAACTGATACAGCTACTGACTTGTTAATTTTGGGTGTAATTTATTTTTCCTGGCTCCGCATTGTAGTATACCACACCTCATTGTGTTTTAATGTTTTTGTTTTGCTTAAAAGACACCACAACACCTCCTATCAATGCCTATTTTAATATATTTTATAGTTTTGGGTTTATTAACCATTTTGTTTGACATAAGATGTCATTTGTAAGGATGAATAAAAAATGGCCGGCCTGCTACACACCAACCAGCTAATTTCATATGAGGGTAAGGATTAGGGCGTCTCTATCTAAGTATATTCCTATCTCTATGAGGCAAATATACCGTCTACATGTTTGTATTGGCCTTCACTCGACAATGCTCGGCCAACGTGTATTGCAGGCTTTATATTTAATTTTTATTTGCATTTACTATTTGCATTTGCTTTCAAGCAGTCCCCTCTATTACTTTGTAATGTTTGAGTAAAACTTCCATTGAATTTTTCTTAGTGTGTATTAGGGGATTGAGGTATTAGTAAAACAAAATGTGTAAGTGTATCAATGATAATTAAACGAGTTCGTCTTTCGCATGCACTATTTACAACTTAGAAACACCATATATATCCAGGTGCTACGAGCGGCCGAGCAAGCCCACCTGTGGTCGGAGCTGGTGTTCCTGTACGACAAGTACGAGGAGTACGACAACGCCGCGCTCACCATGATGCAGCACCCCACCGAAGCCTGGCGCGAGGGACACTTCAAGGACATCATCACCAAGGTAACATCCCTGCTGCAGAATAACTACAACAATTCATTTCTACTACGGATAGATTAGTTAGTGCTTTGATTCATAAGATATATGAACTGCACTGTGAAGCTGTTTTACACTAAAATATGTTGCAGCTATGCGTTTAAAGTAATGTGAACCAAAATAAGACAAATATTACTCGCCACATTGAAGTAAGGCATGTAAGGTGGTAATTAGCCACTTTGGATAACCTCATACCTCCTTAACTTCCATTGGACGCCATCAGATCATTAATGATTTTTTGCGCAAGATAAAGCGATTCTTCCTCTCATGGAGCTCATCAACACTTAGTATTTAATGCAAAGTGAGTAGTGTAGTGTGAAGTTGATTCTTGAAGTACTTATGAGTAACGCAGAACATCTAAAATGAATTATGTATCGGAGCAAATTACACAAACTCAAACACGCAACAAATTCCACCAGGTGGCAAACATGGAGCTGTACTACAAGGCGATCCAGTTCTACCTGGACTACAAGCCGCTGCTGCTCAATGACTTGCTCCTAGTACTCGCACCCCGTATGGACCACACGCGCGCCGTCAACTTCTTCACCAAGGCTGGCCACCTGCAGCTGGTGAAGGCATACCTCCGCTCGGTGCAGAGCCTCAACAACAAGGCGGTCAACGAGGCTCTCAACTCCCTGCTCATTGATGAGGAGGATTACCAGGTTTGTGATACCGATTTTTTTGGATGGTGAGTGATTGAGGTGTTATTGTTTATATGTCATGTGTATTTTTCATTTGTGTTCTTCATACACACCCTGACATCCTGGCAAAGAAAAACCTCAGTAATGTATGATCAAAAATATGCTTATTTCCCATTTTAAAATAACCTACATTCGCACAGTTTAACCAATCACTGTATATTGGCTTACTAACTATTGCTACTGGTAACTAATTTTCCATCCTTATTATTCCAGGGCTTGCGAACATCGATAGACGCTTTCGACAACTTCGACACCATTGCACTTGCGCAACAGTTAGAGAAACATGAACTCACAGAATTCAGAAGAATCGCTGCTTACCTATACAAAGGTAATTTTAATGTGTTTAAATTTATACTCGCCATTTCCAGATAGTTGTGCAGTGTAGCATTTCTCAGACATTCGAAAATTCCTGAAGCAAGAAGACGGAAACAAGAAATAAAACATGCATTGAAATTACACTTTTCCATTGTAATGGAATGTCTCTTTTATTATTTGTTTAAGTTTTTTTGTGAGTTGGATGACGGCCTTGTCTTCTTCTTTTGCAAAGCAACATTGTAGCTCATAATGATTGATAAATCCTGTATGTATGTATGTATTTCCAGGCAACAACAGGTGGAAGCAGAGCGTGGAACTCTGCAAGAAGGACGCCCTGTACGCGGACGCGATGGAGTACGCCGCGGAGTCGCGCCAGCCGGAGGTGGCCGAGGCCCTGCTCGACTGGTTCCTCGAGAGGAACAACTACGAGTGCTTCTCCGCTTGCCTCTACCAGGTAATGTCCACCCGTTTGACATGATCCGTGTAGTGGACTTTAGGTTGGAGAGTTATGAAATTGTATAAACATGTGGTAATAATTTAACAATAATGAATAAATTTGTACTAGCTGTGATACACTTCTATATTGTGTGCTTGTTATTAATAATATTGGTTATAATTTGAATCATTTATTATTTACCATTTATTGCTTCCATATGCAATGAGCGGACTTAATTTAAACTCTTGGTTTTATGACAATGTGCGGCAGGCTTTTCAGGAAGTTACATAATATAATCCTGTGCAAATTCTTGAATTTCCTAAATGCTTATTTTTCATTTACAGTGCTATGACTTATTGAAACCTGATGTCGTCATCGAGCTAGCGTGGAGGCACGATATCATGGACTTTGCGATGCCTTACCTCATTCAGGTAAATTTATTGATAAATTAAAATGCTCTTAGAAATTTTGCTAGTTTATTCGCGTCGATTACATGGAATTGAAACTTGAATTTAAAGACAACCCATTCTAGTTTTAAATTTTTTTTTAACAGAATATTTCTGTACTGCTTATAAACGGATAAAGCCTTATTATTCCACACTACTTCATACAGATATAGTATGTAATTTTAATATCAAAATTATATCATGTTACAACATAAGTTGAATTGTTTTATCACCTCACACGTCGTTGGGCCCGCAGACGGTGCGCGAGCTGACGACGAAGGTGGAGAAGCTGGAGGAGGCGGACGCCAAGCGCAGCACCGAGAGCGCCGAGCACGAGGCCAAGCCCGCCATGATGATGGAGCCGCAGCTCATGCTCACCGCCGGTAACCACCGCTTACACTGATAGCTTGGGATTATAGATGAGATAAAATAAAGTGTACATGATTACACGCCCTGGGATTCTGTGGGTGTCATGGACAACACACAAAATAATACACAATACACACACCCAAAGCGAGGGTATAAATTTAAACTCATCATTCAAATTTCTGTCTTGTCTAAAATTGAAACCTTGTGACACGAAAGGACCCTTTGACCAGTAGTATATTTTCCATATGATTTATAGTGATAACTTCAGTAACATTCAGATAAAATAAGGTGGTTTGAGACAACTTTAACATCCTAAGTGTTGCGCTACAAGGTTATGTGTAACATACCTCACGCAATTTGTTTTCATCCCCAGGACCTTCAATGGCGTACCCTGGCGTAGCGGCCCAGGCTTCCCCTTATGCTTACGCTGCCCAGGCGCCTTCGCCCGCACCATACCACGGTTACGGCATGTAGGGAACACCCTCCCCTCAAGCCTGGGGGAATTTCGCGCGCTTCTAAGCGCTCGTACACGCGACACGTGCCAACGAACACTGCTAGCCGAGCATAGCACACGGACCTTCGATAATGTAATGTATAAGTAATGTTACATACATATTAAAGAAAGTATATTGTAAACATGCGTGTTATAAGCAAAGATTGAGTTCGTGTGAGAAGCGTCTTCGTGTAGTCAACTGCCGTCACACGAACGTACGTACTTGAGTTTTGTGTAGATGCGAATAATGACACAGAAATTACTAAACCTTCTCAAGGTTAGGTTAGGTCTGAGAGAAAAAGAGTAGAGTAAGAAATATCTATTGCTCTATTCTCAAATAGAGTAGAGTAAGAAATATCTATTACTCAAATGACAAGGCAAGGCAAGAAGCTCAAGTACGTCGACAGAGGCACTTATATAATCAGGTTGATATCTGCTCCGTTCTTAGATAGCGTCTTCTTACTATTTAAGCATGAGCTACAACTTAATATTTCTAGTTAAAAGGAATAGTTGTATATATAAGGCTCTCTTTACTCTATTCGACTGATGCAATCAAATCTTGACTCCTCAGTTGGATAGATTGCCTCGTACGACATCATTACGTACTTTAGTGTAGCTCGTAGAAGTTATTGTAATGTAATTGGTCCGATTCGCACGTGTCCGCGGTAAATATGGTTATATATCTATATTGTTACGACTTTGAATAGCATCGATGTTTCAATACTGCGCATTTTCCATCATGCAGTTGTGACTACACCAGTGTGTATGTAAATTATAGTACCATAGTATTTAAAATACAGCTTATAATAATAATACCACTTTTGGGATGTTGTGGCCTAAGAAGATTCAGTCTTGCGTTTTTGTATTCCACTTTGTAAAGTTACAAATATTTAGATGGCCGAAAGTGCGAAGTATTGTTACTTCATTGATGTAGATAGTTATGCTCCTTTCAGAGATTATTAGATTCCACAGGCTGTACAAAATTGTATTATTGCATTTCTGTAGCAAATCGCTCCTTAAATTATACTATAATTCATAATTATTGATCGGATTTGTGATTAGTATGGAGATACCATCTCCGAGAGTATTAGAGTAGAGTACTTTAATATTTACTATACCAATCAAATCAAAATATAAATATAACTTATTACAAATATACTAAGTGTGCTTTAATGTTTCCTGCGCAATTCTTAAACATCACTAGTACTTCGGGATCTTGAGTGCTTCATGACCATTGGCTTAGCTGCATATACAGCCACAGTGAAGTGTCTTAGAAATTATATTTATAATACAAGTGTGTTTATTAGAAAAAATATTTCTGAGGAAAAGTTGCCACCATTGTGTCAATGCACATTCTGTTAGAATTACGATAGTGCCTATAAATTATACTTAACTAAGATTTGATATGGCTTGAGAATAGGCGTTTGTGCAGTGAGTTGCAGCTGTGACCAAAATATTAAATTTGATGTCACAGTTTCTCTGCCACTAGGTGCATAGATAAAGAATAATATATGTTTATGTACATAGTGGTTATTTAACGCGACATTGTCGTTCCAAACTTATTGATAACTATTTTTAAATAATATATATTACATTACAATTATGCGAAATTAATTGTAACAATAATATTATACTGATGATACATTTTTCAGTTACACTATAAAAGAACCTGTTATATAAAATTAGTAAAATTTAAAACAATAATTCTATGATAATCTGTCAAAAATTTACTCTGTTTTTTGTTTATTACGGTGCAATTAACCTTTTTATACTTTAAAACAAAAGATCATTTTAAAATTGTACTGTATAGAATATGCCTGATTTGTTTAGAAAGTTGACTTTGTTGTTATATGTATATAATGATTTAATTTTCAAAACCAGAGTCGAGTCTAGATGGTTGACATTCGTTTGAAAATTTTATTACTTACACTGGTTTACATAGGAGCTACTGAGTAAAACATTTTTATAATGTATTAGATATGATTAGATTAATTTAGGCGGAATTAGAGGTATGTTGTTTTATTTTCATTATTTCTGTATGCAGAATATTTGTGATCGCTGTCGCGCGTACTGCTTTAGTTACGTTTTATTGCGTCACACTGATATGCCTTCACAGATTGTACTTTAAGCTCGTTAACAATGATACTAGAGTTCTGTGGCCAACTGTTTCAATCACATTAGTTAATGAATATTTATAGTGAATACTTTCACATGTCGAGGTGCCCACAGAACGATTAATGGTAATGACTCCATGTACTGTTACATTCCTGTAACAATATCAATGCGAGTTGGACTTTTATGATAAATAAAATCATTATTGTTGAAGCGAATCATTCTGATCATTCCCGTCATTATCTTTATATTATTACAAAGTTGTTAAATTTAATATTTAGAGAAACACAATGCTAAAATAATTGTTTAATTATTATTATTACATTATTAGTATTGTATTTATTCATGTATGATACTGTTTCCCTGAATTTTATTGAAGTAAGATAATAATTATTATTATACGAATAAATAAAATGGCATTTTTATTTGTCCCATAACCATTACATTTACGACCCGGATGGCGAAATGGTTAGCACGGCCTTATCGCTGTACCGAGGGTCCTGGGTTCAAATCCCAGTGAGGCGGAAATTTGAATGATGAGTTTAAATTCCCGTTCTCGGTCTGGGTGTGTGTCCTTGTCTTGTGTGTTGTCCATGGCATACATACATGGTTTACATACGCAGATGATCTTATACATTACACAAACAAGGACGCTTCGGCGCAAAATGTACAAAACGCAAAATGAACACAACACGCAAAATGTACAAAAAAGACCACGTTCACAGTACCTCAATGCGTTCACATAGATAAAAACTACACAACATATTTTTAGCAAAGCGAGCATGAGTATGCATGATTTTTTTTATTGTTTCTAACGTTTATTTATTTATTTATTTTTATTTATTTAACTTTTTCATGTACACTATACACTTCAAAGAAATCAATATATTATGTAATATTGTACATATTATATTGTATATATTGTACATTTATGTGAATTTAATACCGTAAAAATATATATTCTTGACGAAAAAGTCAACAAGTTGTTTTAAATTAAATACACACATCAAAAGTGTCTAGGGATCAAGCATTTTTATGCGGATTTCTTGAGATTGAGATGTGGCTTTGTAATAAATTTATGATTTTATAAATTTATATGGATGACCCCCTGGAGAACCCCTGGACGCCAACAGCGATTAAAATCCTGCCAGGAAGTCCATCCTTATAGTGGTGGAACCATCCTTATAGTGGTTATATACCTTATAGTGGTGGTATGGGCGGGTATTTGGATCGGCGGAAGAACTGAGTTGATTTGGATCAGAGGCAACCTCAACGCTCAAATTTATGCTGAGACGATTGTATCAGACGTCATCGTTCCTCTACAAGTGCAAATCGGTCCCTTATTTCAGTTAATGCATGATAATGCACGACCGCACACCGCAAGAGTTGTAAGACAGACTCTCGCTGCAGCTAACATCAATGTCCTGCCCTGGCCTGCTCAGTAGCCAGACTTGAACCCGATTGAGCATGCATGGGATATGCTACAGAGAAGAGCTCTGCCGAATATGGAGGGTATCCAGTGGCAAGAAGACCTTTTTTTGTTGTTGCAACGAACATGGGCGGCCATTCCACAGCGTGATTTGGATGAACTGATTTTGAGTATGCCAAACCGATGTTCTTGTGTTGTTAGTGTTCGCGGTAGAAACACGGATTATTAATTGTTTAAGTTACCCAATAAAATTTTAAAGAAAACTGTTATTTCAGTATTTTTTTCGAACTTTAATGCTCAGATTATAGAACCAAAAGGCAGATGTAGTCGTTCTAGTATAAAGTGAAGCTACCAAAGCAAATACAAAATAAAAAGCTAATACAATCTCGTGTCATCAGTACTACGGAAAGCGTCAAATAGCATAAACGTCGCAAGTGTCAAATTTTTTAAAATAATTTTATCAGTTATAATGCCGTCTTGCATTATTAAATTCTCTAAAAGCTGTTCGCAAAAACAAAGAAAAGAAGACGGAATATCTTTTCACAGGTAATTGTTCATTATTTTATTATTTATTTATAATAATATTTTTTCGGTTCGCTCGGAACACAAAACCTCAACAATCATTCATTTTTACACCAGTTTAAATGAAAATCTGTTACCCTAAATTTGGGGAAATATGCATGGACTATTTGGACATTGGTCGATTTATAAATTTATATCGAAAAAAAATATTTTGAAATTAAATTGTTTTATTTACTTAAACCTAAAAGTCAGGCAATACAGCCAATAAAATTAGCATTCTAACGGCTGAAAATGTCACGTGTGCCAATAATATGTATGATAAATATTATATAATATTTTAGTTTCTGCTTAGCCTACTAATAACTAATAACTATAATTTTTGCAGATTTCCGACAGATGCTGTAACAAGAGAAAAATGAGTTCATATTATTCGGAAAAGCAGACAAGATATTAATTGGCTAATTAATTTTGCGTGGTTCGCTCATTACATTTTAGTGAGGATGACCTATCTCACTAAAAAAGGACATTGGTTGATTAAAAAATCATCAAAACCGAATTTTTGTTATAATAAATAAGTATATTGATATTTTGATGTTTTTTTTTTTGATAAAAATATCTACCCAAAGAGACAAAAATCCATAGGTTAATTAAAACAATTAAACATATTTAAAATATTAAATTAAATAGGTATATTAAAAGAACATTTACACATAATTATTATAATATAATACTTTTGATAACTACTGATATGGCTACAACCCATTAATGTCCCACTACTGAGGGTCTCTCCTCATTATTAAGGAGGCCTAGAGCATACTCCACCACGCTGCTCCAGTGCGGATTGGTGGAGGGGTTAGTGGCCAACACATTGTCGAAAGTTTTCAAGCCGCCCGAAGGCCTCCGACACGGCTTAACGACTGCTATCTATCGATGTATCGATATCAACCGGGACCGACGGCTTTACGTGCCTTCCGAAGCTCGGAGGCGCTCAAGAAATTATTATCAGAAGAAATTAAAATCAATTATTATTATTACATACAATAAAACTTTAATTTTTTGTCTGTTTTTCTGTGCATTTGTTCCGCCTAATCTCAGGAACGGCTTAACAGATTTAGATGCAGTTTTCACTGACGTATTCAAATGAGCTTGGGTTAACATTTAGTTAGAATCGGTACACAAATAAGAAATCACGTCAATTTAAAGAATACCAACCCTCATTTATCGATTATGGGCTTACCGAAGCGAAACAAGGGCGTTCACTAGTAATAAATAATTTGCCAATTTAATTGTGCATAATGTTTTAAGCTGAAAATATGGCGAACAATGTTTACAAAATTGCGGGAGATTATGACTTTCACTTGGCAACCTCACACACACAAAGAATTACGTATCCATACGGTGCAATTGCTAGTTGACATTAAGGTTGTCATGCACACATAGGGAAAAAGCGGCTTCACATTATTCCTCGCTTTTCTTTGCGAATGTTCTATCTGCCTTTTGGTTCTATAATCTGAGCTTTAATGTTAGTGGTTCAAATGTCAAAAATCCCTTAGGAAAATGGCAAATTTCTTTATTAATGCAAAGGTGACTTGGTTTATCGTTACTGTGACAAACGAAAACACTTTATTTGATGAATCCTTAAAGAAAATTTTAATTAATATCAATCAGGAGAAAAGTTATTGCAAAAATATTTGTTGATCCCTAGACACTTTTGATGTGTGTATTTAAAACTGCTGCAATGACATATTGCTGATTTAAACGCCACCATCTTCCCGCGCCTAGCATTGACGTCATCATTCTATGTAGTCTATGGAGGGTGGGTTGCACTTACAACCAAAACGCTCGACAAACGCTCTTTTTATATCGAAAAATAAAAATTTTGGGCGTTTTATTTGTACTAAGCGGAACGCACCTTCCATAGACTCCATAGAAAGATGACGTCAAGGTTCATGTCTTTAATGAACGAAGACGTCACTTCCTTTTTAACAATTTTAAATTTCCCTCGTAAATTTTCCACTTTTTATTAATTAATATTTTTGTTTTCACAGTGTGTAAACAAAAAATAACTTTAAAGGTGTCTTTATATCAGCGATAACTACTGTAAAAAAATAATTCACTTAAATATGAATTACATGCATATTCCCTATTTTATATTTTTACTTAGTAGTTAGTATTTATTATTGTCAACTGCTCTTAAAAAGCTTTTCCAGAGTTTTACAACTGTCATATAAATCTGGCTAACGGGGAAAAAGCCGTTGCTCAGACTAGTGGACAATCAATTTGGCCACTGGGAAAAACTGGTTACAACCCATTAATGACCCACTACTGAGCTTATGTCCTTATTACTAAGGACGCTTAAAGCATACTTCACCACGCTGCTCCAATTCAGATTGGTGGAGGGGTTAGTGGCCGACCCAGTATCGAAACTTCAAGCCGCCCGAAGGCCTTCCGACATGGCTATATCTATAGATAGCAGTCGTTAACTGCTATCTATAGATAACCGGGACCGATGGCTTTACATGCCTTCCGAAGCACGGAAGCGCTCAAGAAATTTTGCCACTAGCAGTCACCCATCCGACTACCGACCGCGTCCGCAGTTGCTTAGTTTTGTCGATCACTTTGGATTTACGCAAGCCGCCGGGCTATGAGCTCGAGGGAAAAACTGTTTTTATGTATTCCACAAATAAAATTGCTTTTTACAAAAGACATAACCGACTTTAACGTCAACAAGCAGAGATCACTCAAATCAAAAACTACTCGCCAGATGGCACTCAGTTTATCCCATTTAGGTGTACAGTTCTCGTTAATAAATTTAATCAAGTCCAAACAGATAACCGCTTTACATCGTTGAGGAGTTTTCTCGACTGTCTTTCAGCTTAATGAAGGTCTCATCAGATTGACTTCAGACCTTTATGAAATTGTAGTGCTTTAATATACTAAATGAAAACATTAACAAGCACGCTATTCGGCCCTACAGATTTCAAAAGTTCCCCTCGATTTCTCTAAGATGACATCATCAGATCCTGGTGTCATTACCAGCGGATCACACTTAGAATATCTACTTTCCAACAAAAGGAATTATCAGAATCGGCTCATAAACGACGGATATAATATACCTACGGTCGAACTGAGAACCTCCTTCTTTTTTGAAGTTGGTTAAAAAAAGAGAAGCCCTTCCAAAACTTATGTTGCATGTCGCTGTAACGAGCCCTTAGTCCTTGTTGAACATTTTGCGATTTGTACATTTTGCGCATTGTGTTCATTTTGCGTTTTGTACATTTTGCGATTTGTAGATTTTGCGTTTTGTTCATTTTGCGTTTTGTACATTTTGTGCCGAAGCGAACAAGTATAATTAATTTTACGATGTTGATGTTCGATCGTGCTGAGCAAGGGCCACGTTCGATATTGAATTTGTTTTGAGTATAGGCAACCGTCTTTCCTGCTCTAGTATGATATCTTTATGGTGAACGGCTAGTACAGGACGGCGCACATATTACATCCCGATAAACTTAAATTATTCGCTTATGATCTTTATGTATTTATTGTTGTGGTTGAACTTCGATTCTATACTTGGTGTCGGTTTGGAGTTGGTCAGGAGTGGCCGTGGATCCACGCGTACAGGATACGCAACTATAGGTTGACCGGAAATATAAAAAACCTCGCCATATTGCGGTAAGCTCATGGAACTAATTTATTTTACTGGCAACGCTTACTTTCTAAACGTCACTTGTAAACTGCTTGTCAGCGAGTTAAATGTCATAATTTGTTTTATTATTTTCAGAGCATAATGTTTCCGAAAATGCCGATAACTATTTATAGACGTGAAGGAAAAGTGGTTTTCTATGTGCTAAAATAAACTTTCCTTTTAAAATATCATTTATTCCTATAAAAACATTTTCGACTTATTTGTCAAAATGACAATAATAACATGAGCGTTACTATAGTTACTGTTGTCTGTGCTGTTGCCATAAAAAAGAAAACTTTAGCGCCTTCATGACAGGTTTTTTATTTTCCTGGTCAAGGTCAAGAAATACATAGCATGATCCGAGTAACGACGTGAGTTTGCTAACGCTACGGCCGAACATTCTCAGTTACAAAAAGTAGTATAACATGTGGCTTCCCGCTTTAAATCTACATCTGTATGTAAAATGCACGGGGGGGGGGGGGGGCAAATGTGTGAAATTAATTAAAAATTAAAAAAAAAACAACCTTATGGGGTACTCGGATACAAACAAACACAGACAAAGAGAGAATGAACTTCGAATTCCCAATAAATTGGCAACACTTGGAAAATTTATAGATTTTCTAAAAGATAACTATGAACAGTATGAATAATAAAATACAAGAAAATACAGAATCATAGAACAATATACTCCTGCGGAGTACAGAATACAATACAGATACAGTACTGCTGTGCGTCTTAGTGTTTTATGGTTTTAATATTGAATTGATACCTACCTACTTTTCCTATTTCGTTAATAGGTAATCTTTATCAGCTGTCAACTGTTCTTTGGTGAAACGTGCGTATAGTAAACCCAACTTAAGACTGAAACGAAAGAGGCGCTGTCGGACGCATTTGACATTCATTTGACCAATCATTGCACACTAGTAACTGACAGATGAATGAACACAACGTACTTATGAATGACTTTTCGTTAGTTCCAATTTTTGCCATTTCAGAGTTAAGTTGGGCGGACTGTAATTATTTACCTATGTACACGTACATTCTATTGACATTTTATTTCATTTTTGTCTTTGTTATTTTTACTTTTGGTATTGATAGCTACATAAATATAAAAATTATGACAAACAAACGTAGGAAATATCATCAAGGAGATACTCATTTAAAGAAAAGGTGGAGAGTACGCAACAGAAGGAAGGACCTCGACCAAATAGACACAGATCTAAAAGAAGGTTCGTTTGGGAAATCTTCGCGAACACTTTCATGAGGCGGCAACGTTGTCAGACTTATAGGTTATATTGAACACAAAATTTATTTGTTTCAGAAAACGCGGACAAGTTATTGAACCAAAGCGTGGATCTAGATTTACCAGGTGCTGCCCAACACTACTGTCTACACTGCGCCCGGTATTTCATAGATGAAAAAGCACTTACAGAACATTTCAAAACTAAAGTTCATAAACGAAGACTCAAGGCATTAGAATTAGAGCCCTACACCATTGAGGAATCGGAAAAGGCTGCCGGGTTCGGTAGTTTTAAACTTCCCAGCAAACGGAAGATTAATACACAAAATACGGGGAAGGAAAATACCGACGGCGATGGCGATGTTGTAATAGATGAAATTAGTCCTGAAAAGAAACTAAAAATTGACTAAAATGATGCATAAGGTTATCAACGGTTTATGTATTATAAGAAATTGTTATAATACGACGTTTGTAAGATATTCCGCTTTATTTATTAATGGGGTAAAAGCTACTACCAATTTTGTATATTTAACTCCCCATATAGACTTTCCAGAGCGTATAAAATATAAACAAGATCTTCAAAATGAGTTAAAAAGGCGAAAAGCCAATATTGATTTGAATAAATTAGAAAATCTTTGGGAAGTATATAAGGAATTGGAGACTAGGAAAATATCATTTGATAGGAAAAAAGAAGAAATTGCGAAGGAGGTATCGTCATTGATGAAGGCCAGTACGGATTCAAAAGAAGCAGAAAGCTTAAAAATTAAGCTCAATTTATTAAAAGAAAACATTAAAAAAATCAAATCACCATTATGGGCAGCCGAAGAAATGGCTATTGTTGAATCGTTAAAAGTACCAAATATATTGCATCCTCTGACACCAGATGGCAACAGTAAAGTTATATTTATGAACTACGATGTGCCAAACAATTCGAAAAATCATTTAGATGTAGGGAAAAATTTGAATATACTACATTTTACAAAGAATGAAAATTATTACCTTAAAAATGATGGAGCAATATTTGAGTTAGGTGCTAAGTTTTACTTCAGCAATATTTTGAAGAGAAATAACTTTGTACAATTTTCCAATGCCGATTTTGTGAAAAGCATAATCATAGAAGGTTGTGGTGAGGATCACACTAATCCAGACTCTACCTTTATACTGCACCACAATGAGGACACTAAAATGTACATTGATAGTAGATTACATTTGACAGGAGCTGGTTCCATATTTTCGTTTTTTGCATATCATGCAAAAAATGTCATTCACGGTAACATATTACCCATGAAATATTTTACAATGGGGAGGCAATATAAGCCTTCTCCAGAGGAAGATGATTGTATGTTACATGTAAGTCAGTCTTCCGTGGTTGAAATATTCCAAGCGGCAAAGAGCAATGAAGAACTGGACACCCTGCTGCAGGTATTAATAGACATCACTAAAGAGTGTTATAACCAACTGGGTTACCATTTCCGATTAAGCATCTTATCAGCAGATAAGCTTTGTATGTGGGAATCTTTGAGAATTGCTATAGAAATGTATTCTACTTCTCTCCAAACTTATGTTGAAGTTGGGAATATATCAGTTAGTGGTGATTTCATAAGTAAACGCTTGATGTTTACATATATAGATAATAAGCAAAGTAACTTTCCTCACATTATATCTGGTACTATATTAAATGTTCCAAAGTTTCTGGCTTGTGTTTTAGAGCAAGATGCTGATTTTGTTATCCCTGAACTGTTTAAAGTAGAAAAATGGATTAAGTAATGAAAACCATGTTATTTAACTATACTATAATATGTATACGTAATAAACTTAACAAATAAAGTTTATGCATTTTTGATCTCAATCTTAATTTCAATTTAATTTTCGAAAAGTACCTATAAATTATTCAATCAAAATTAAACTCAAATTCAGTTCTGTGCCACATTGGATTTGGTAGGTCAATTGGTGACATTATGGTGAGTTCTATCACATCAACATGTCCAGATTTCGTCACAAGAATTATTGTGTGGGTCCTGTAACAATAAGTATGAATAATGCATATTAATACATAATTATAATTAAATAAGTACCAATTAACATAACGTCAAAAATAAGTCTTTTTTATAATAACTAAAAAGAATTTAGATATTGGAATCACAGATTAGTCTAAAAACAGGATTATACCTAGTTCCATACTTTGCAGCTGGAATTTCCACAAATATAGAGCTCAATTGTTCATACATATCTGGTCTCCTCTGTTGCAGTTGTGGGTCAGGTAAGTGCCTGAAAAATAGGATTTCTAAAATTGTATACTATTTGTCAGATAGGTAAAAAAATCAAAGAGAGTTTAAATTTTCAACTTCAACTTAAGTTTTTTATTTTAAAGGAGATCCGCCAAATCCCATACAAAAAAAACCCAGGCCCGGCGCCAAAGAAATTTATCTCAGTTTTAAGAGTAAGTATAGTAAAAATATTGTACATATTCGGTTTTCCTAAATTCACATGCTAACATATTTTTTTTGCCCGTTGAATTTCCATAGGCACTCTATATAAAAAAATATATTTTTAAGAGAAACGTCATTATTCATTGTACAATACCATTGTAATACTGTGATTATGGCATTTAAGCATGTATATTATATTGAAATAACTTTTATTTGCAGTTTTTCATAGTTCATTATTTTCCACTTTTTCATAGTTTCGAACTTCTAGGTAATTTTTTCATAGTTAATTTTTTTCTAAATAAAAATATAACTGCAAATGAAAAATATGTAAATATAATATACATTATACTTGCTTATATGCCATAATCACAGTATTACAATGGTATAGTACAATGAATATAATGACGTTTCTCTTAAAAATGTATTTTTTACATAGAGCGCCTATGAAAATTCAACGGGCAAAAAAAATGTGTTAGCATGTGAATTTAGGAAAACCGAATATATACAATACTAGAGAACCGCCCGCGCTTCGCTTCGGGACCCGTAGGTAACAGTCGCGTAGGTCCCGCTCGCCCGCTCCCGTAGGAATCTCGGCTACACAGTAGCCTATTATATGATATTATACTGGAACATCAGATTATTTGCCTATGACATAAGTAAATTACATGTAGTATTTGATAGCGTGATTTAGAACTTGCAAATGAATTTTACTAACGCCATCTATTAGCAACATCCGGAAATAAATATCTAGCAACCTAACAAAACATCGATCTTCCCATGGGAATGAGATGTTTTTCCGGGGTAAAAAGTAGCCTACGTCACTCTCCACCCTCCTAACTATCCCCACACACATAAACCACACCATATAATAGCCATGTTTCGACGTGAAAGAGTCACAAACAAACAAACACACTTTCACATTTATAATATTAGTATGGAAGTATGGATAGTATGGATTTTTACTATATTTACTCTTAAAACTGAGATACATTTCTTTGGCGCCGGGCCTGGGTCAATTTTGGCGGATCCCCTTTATACATTTTAATTTACAAAACACACAAAATATCTTTAATAACTAAAGTAGTTCAATAAACGAAGTACTAAATCATTCATCATCATCTCAACCCATCATGGCCAACTTTTGAGCACAGGTCTCTTCTCAGAATGAGAAGGTTAAGGCCATAGTCCACCACGCTGGCCTAGTGCGGATTGCTGGACTTCAAAAACCTTTGAGTTTTTGCGAACTCTCCGGCTTGCAGGTTTCTTCACGATGTTTTCCTTCACCGTTTGTAGCAAGTGACATTTAAATGCTAAATCATGAGATCATTTAGTTATTAAACTAAATCATTAGAAATAAGCATTACATACCTTTCTTTAGATTTAAGAAAACTAATTAATTCTTCAACAAGTTCTGCTTTTTTGTCAACTTTATTAAATCTTGAGCAAATTTCTTTCATGGTTCTCTTAGCAGCAACTACTTTTTGAAGTGGTTCACCTGGATAACAATTTCCAAATCCCAAACATTCTTCATTCCAATTATCTAGTCTGTCGGTTGCACTGCAATAACTTTGTGTCACTGGGGCCTTCCTGCAACAGAAGTGACATCTAAGCCCATGTAATAAAAATAAGTCAATAGTTTTTACTCACACTGTTTTCTGTACAATTTTTTTTTGGGCTTAGGGGGTTGTCAAGAGAGCCTCTAATGTAATTAAAACTTTTTGGTTAAATATTTTGTGTGTCTGTAATTATCTTTTCTACACTAGGGTGTCTTCATTTCAGATAATTTAAATCGGCATTCACCAAGGTAGTGATCTATCTAATCTAATATCTATAGTCTCACCATAAGATAGGATTGCAGTTAAGCACTCAAGTCAAGCACAATTTTTATATTGATGAAATTGTTGTAAGTTACTCACCCCAATTCAATGCCAACTAATACAAATTCATTACATTCCTTAAAATAATTCTTCATACTATTCACATAATCCGTCATAGGAATGTCACCTTTAATAAAGTTTGGAACAATGCTTCCTCGACCTGAAATAATAATATTACATGAAACTTAACAATATGATAATACAACAACACAACTATTTTTGTGAATATAAATAAACTAGATCAATATTCCATAATTATGTAGTATCACCCATCATATGGCATAAAGGTTAATATGACTGCTGTTCTTAGGGACCTGGGTTTGATTTCCAGCAAGGCAAAATCTAATCCTACTATCGTACTTCCTACTAATATTATAAATGCGAAAGTTTGTAAGGATGTATGTGAGTGAGTGAGTGAGTGAATGTGTGTGTGTTTGTTGCTCTTTCACGCAAAAACTACTGAACGGATTTTCATGAAACTTTGCAGTAATATAGCTTAGACATCGGAATAACATAATTTGTTAAAATTTATAAAGATTTTTGAAGGGAAGGGAAGGGAAGGGGATTTCCCGAAGCGAAGCGAGGGCGGATTTACTAGTTGATTAGTATAAAATTCTGTGCTCCGTGGCAGGCATGGCTCCATGGCATACAGGGATCCCAATTTAGGGCTTTGAGTGTGTATTGTTGTTTTATTTATTTTATTATGTTTTTAATGCCTCACTAAGATTTCTTTTGCTGTAAGTCATGGACAAAACACAAAGAAAAGCCAAACCACTAACATGGCAACAAAAATAACATACAGAATTATTTATACAGCTCAGATTTTCTTACTTTTAGCATTTTCCTTATTAATGCTAGGTATGTTTAACAGTACTCCTATCCTCTGTCGCACTGGAGACAATGCAAGCCAAGTTCCACCTTCACAGCCAGGCTGTAAGTCACGTCCTGGATTGGAAATATTCAATGATATGATCAAATTCAGATGTTTTGATTGCCTTGCTCTAGTAGACTAGGATCAATAAACATTTATTCTGGTTCGGAATCAGTACATGGGATCCAGACCATGGTATGCAAGTATAATTGTCACAAATGGATTATTTTTAATCACAGAAAGGTAGCCTCTTTAAAACAATAGTGAATATTTCAAATCTCTAGCAAGCACCAGTAGAGAGTCAAGTACAATTTATAAATAACAAAAGGCAAACCTCCATAAATAGTAGGGTCTTCTACCCAAGGAGCCATGATTTGTGCCGGTCGGTCGTAGAACTCATCTCTGTTCGAGGCCAGAATATAACTGTAGTCGCTATTTTCATCATCCGCTCCTACGAAAGTTAGCAGTATGCACATTTTTATAAAAATTTGAATACGAGTTAATTATTGTTTGAAACAGTGTGTACCTACTTTACCGTATCAACCTGGCTATATCATATCATATGATTTTGAAGATTGAACAAAGTCCACTATAAAGTTTCAAATGACGTAAAGTATAAAATATTTTATTATCAATCTAATAAATTCATTCAAAGTCAGTAGGTTTAATGGACATTCATAATGTTAGATAATTAACTAATACAATTAAGTTATCGCAATGAATATTTAAAGTTTTTTTATATCATTAACTGCCGCACTCAGAAAGGTTCATTAAATTAGACCTAATGATTACTTAACTAATTGCCATTAAATCTGTTAATTAACAGTTCATCCCAGGAACAATATTTAAGGGTTCATTTGCTAATGTTAGATTTATGTAACCGTAGGGCGGTGCATCCGTATCGATTGCAATTCGATAAGGCATTGGTGTAGCCACGCTTAAAAATAATTGATATTTCACAACGAAAAAATATGTATAAAACTATTAAACTCATTATTAATTGGAATATGATTGAAAGTCAGTTCTTTTACTGTTAGTTTTTACTAAAATACAATGAGAAATAGCTATTTAATTGAACAAAAAATAGAATGATTTGCACTTTTTTTCTATGGGAACACTTACTGTTGTCAATTAGACTTGTTGTCAATGTTGTCATTGTCAAATGTCAATGTCATAATAGTAAATAATAATTCCAAGGTTTGTTTGTATTTCATTTCTTGTTTAACCGGGCAAAGGCAATATAAATTATATTACATTATAAATTGGCCAGCTGGACAAAGACGGCTTCACTAAAGTGGAGAAGAAGAAGAGGAAAAAGCCTCTTTGTCGCAACCAATGTGGCACAGCACCGACAAGACAGAACCATCTCCTACGTCCCGCCGTTCCAGCGTCTTACGTGTACGTCTCTCGACTCCATCACACCACGAAAGTGTCCGATGTCGTGGAGTATTTGGAGAAGATGACCAAGTACCGGTTGCTGGTAGAGAAGTTGGACTCGCGCAACGCAGTGAACTTCAACTCCTTTGTTGTGCGTGTTCCAATCGAACACCTGCCGACGTTTTTGAAGGAGGAGCTGTGGCCAAAGGGGGTCGTCTTCAGGAAGTTCCGTGGACGTCGACGACCACCGGGAGCCACCGAAAGCGCATCTCACTTCGCGACAAAGTGAATTAGTTTTTAAGTTAATATTGTTATATGTATGTTAGTCTGTAAGGTATATATGTTATGGGTCTTTGTTATCTGAATTAAAATAATCTATCTGTTATCTGAATAATCGCGTAAATAAAATAATCCTCTGTCCCACTTCTCTAAACCTTCTAGCATATTCCACAAACTCAATAAAGTCACTCATATCAGACTTTTGAATATTTAAACACAATGCAACTAAAAAAAGCTAAGCTACAACCTACTAATGGTCCACTATTGAGCACGGGTCTCTCCTCATTACTGAGGAGGCCTAAAACATACTCCACCACGCTGCTACAATGCGGGTTGGTGGAGGGGTTAGTGGCCAACCCAGTGTCGAAAGTTTTCAAGCCGCCCGAAGGCCTCCGACATAGCTTAACGACTGCTATCAATCGATAACAACCGGGACCGACGGCTTTACGTGCCCTCCGAAGCACGGAAGCGCTCAAGAAATTATTGCCACTAACGGTCACCCATCCGACTACCGACCGCGCCCGCTGTTGCTTAACTTTGCCGATCGCTTAGGATTGACGCAAGCCGCCGGGCTATGAGTGCTACAATGCAACTGATTTTCATTAATTCACTGATAAAATAATTATGGTTTATTTATCACAGTAACCTCAAAACGCAAATGTCAAAATCATCCATTACATAGTTAAGTAAGAGTTCGACTCTACTTAAATTTAATGATCATTAAGGGACACTAACGATCTGTTAACTGACTGTGAGAGTGAACTTTTTTAAATCTATACTAAGGAACGAGTTAAGTAACCATTAACGACTCTGAGTGCGGCGGTATAAAATTCAAATATTATTTTGTACCTTTATCTAATTAATTGTTAACATAAAAATAAATAAAATTTAATTTCCGCCGCCATAAACTTAATTGACAACACAGATTGATTGACAAATTGACATTGTCAATTGTCAATATTGTCATGTGTCACATTGGCCCATAGAGATAGGAATATACCTACATAGATAGAGACGCCCTAATCCTTAACCTCATATGAAATTGTTGGTTGACGTTATAGCAGGCCGGCCATTTATAGTAACAGTTGACAAATGTCATCTTATGTGAAACAAATAGTAAAAAACCCATTATATTAATAAAATAGGCATTTATAGGTGTTGTGGTGTCCTTTAAAGTAAGAAAAACACATTGAAACACAATGAAGTGTTGTATACTACAATGCGGAGCAAGGAAAAACAAATTACACCCAAAATTAACTTTACACAGGTAAGTATCAGTTTTCGTTGTATATCTGAATGATTTTGATATATGTTTTTGCTGCAATGAGATCTGTGCGAGGGTTACGTAGGCCTGTTAATGTTTTGTTGGGTTTTACATCATTATTTTATATATTTGAGTAGCCGGTTTGTTTACATTTCAATGACACTTAGGGTAGGAAAGTGTTAAAATATCGATATTCGATATATCGATAATTAAAATGACGCTGAAGAAAGTTGAAATAATTGTTTTTATTCAATAGATTCCCTTCAAATAAATCAATAAGAAAGAAGTGGCTAGAAATAATTGGCCCAGAAAACATAAACCCGGGCCTTAAAAATTTGTTTGTGTGTTCTTTACATTTTGTTGAAGCAAGTTTCAATAGAACGCTTAATGTAGTCCTATATAGATCAATGCATTGGCCGCGTTCCGTCTCTATGCGTTTCGTATAAATAACTAGCCCATAGCACTCAAAAACTCAAAACGTTTAACAAAAGCGTTCCATAAGATTATTATAAGGGCATTAGGCACAAAATAAGGATATTACAGAAGTACAAAATAAGGATAGTACAGAAGTTAAGCTCATGTATGTACGTACCCTCGATTTCGGTCATGCATGTGTGCATTAGCCTTAGGGTTAACAACTCCGCAATAATTTTGGATTGGATCTTGTTATTTAAATTATTGGCATTGATTAAACGAGAAATAAAAATAAAGGTGTTTGATTAGAATCATTCAAATTAAATGTAATGAGCTTAATACTTCTGTACTATCCTTATTTTGTGGTAGAACTGACTATCCTTTAATATCTGAGTATTTAATGGGTGTAGTGTACCCAATAACGCTTTTTATTTGTTTAGCGCTTTCGTCGTCATCCATGTCCAGACGAGCTTTTACAACAACGTCACTGTTACTAATGGCTTCAGAGCGGATAAAAAGAGACGAAATCTTTAGTAATCACCTTTCTCTTTCTGGCGAGGCTTCAGAGCGTACATAGGATAAAAAGAGACGAAATCTTTAGTAATCACCTTTCTCTTTCTGGCTCATCGGGATCGGAGAGAGATAGGTAATTACCGTTATCGTTGTTTCTCTTTCTAACCGGGGGCGATTGCAATGTATGGGCAGCCGTATGGCTCACCCACTCTATACTCGGATTTTTAATTAAACGAAGTAAACTGACACATCGAAATGTCATTTCTTTAATTAATATTGCCAACTTTCGAATCATAGTGATTGTCTTTAGTTCTTAAAAACGATATAACTGATAATAATACCGGTAATTAATAAGCGATATTACAAAAATTAAAAATAATCTCTTGCGTCACTAATAGTATCAATGTATGGTCAATCGCCTTCTTACTTCCGATAGATTTATAATTAATTTAGCGGATAGTAAAGATGATTTTACCAATACAGAACAAATTTCTACTAAAATGTATTGTTTGTTTATATTATAAATCTTACAATCTATTTGCCGAATAGTAATATTATGCTTAGAGACGTAACTTCGAGTTTTTTGAAAATTTGAAATTAACAATAATTAATTATTTAACTCAAATAAATAAGTTGAATAACGAGATATTTTTGCCCCAGCACTATTTTTATTTCATTAAAAAGTGGCAACACTCGAAATGTCATTTTACTTCGTTTAATTAAAAATCCGAGTATAGTGTAATATCTCTATGGAATTCCCTCATCAGGATTCCGGATGTATGTGTGAATGCAGCCTAATAATATTGTTGTCTGTCTGTCAGTCATGTCATGTGACAACAATGTCATTTCATTGTTGTCAAATGATCAAATCATACATTGGTTTTTATTGTTTTTAATTTTATTTTATGAAATCAAGTGAAAAGATAAGACTGAATCTGGATGGATAATATTTTTTGAGTTAGAATACAATAATCGAAAACAAATAATGAAATTATGATTATGATTTTATAATTTGTCTTGTATTTATTGTTACTGGATTACGAGATGGTGATACTTTATTGTTCTGAGGAAAAAAATATTTCGACAATATAAAGAGTGATGTTGCTAAATCATAATTAAATAAAAAAGCAAATATGGAATCTAACTTAACATTTTTTAGCTTACCTGTGAGTATCAATTATTTCTGTCATGTCGAGCTTATTGAGGGGTATTGTTATTAACTTTCACTAAACTTGGTTTTATTTCGTAGATCGTAGACTTAGAAATATCTGACTTAGCATTTAGGAACAGAAAAGCGGATTGAACCTCTGAAATTAACTACCAGTTGCAATTATAGGGCCTGCAAAGCTCGAGTTCAGATGATGTCATCGCACAATTCCTTACCGCTGACGGGCCTCTGGAGGAACCTGATTTAAATGGGCCTACCACCTTACATTGTGAGATCTGTGCCAAGCAATTTGGTAATGCCAAAAAATACTATGGACACTTACGAGTCCATTCTAAGGACAATTTGTGGATTTGTGGTGAGTCTAAACCTTACTATTTTATTACTAACCAATTGAATCAATAGATAATTATATGATTGACCAATGCTTATACTATTTGCAAAGATTCATTATAAATGCAAGCTTCTTAATTCCCATTCACAGACAAGTGTCCGGACCAGAAATTTTCAACTAAGCAACAACTGATGAAGCATAGTCTCACCCACAAGCCTTTGGCCCGGGTGTGGAAGTGTCCGCAATGCAGCCTGGTATTTGAAGCTTTATGGAGACTGCAACAGCATCTCTTCGCCAAACACCTTGAATACAAGTAATAGTTTACATATTTCATGTTACATTCTTGATTAGGTTAATTATTATGATATTTTAATTATTCAATTACTGTGGTTGGTGATTTCAACTTCATTGATGAATCCATATACCTATGTTGTCTGTCAGACACTCAGTAATGGAAGAATTTTTTTTTATAGCCTAAGCTTGTATATTCAATTTTTCTTTTTCACTCTGCATGAAAATATGCAAATATTTTATTTTATAGTATTTTTTAAATGATAAGATGAACCTCAATTTTCTAGTGATTTTTTTTTTTGTCTGTTTTGAAGATGTTTCCAACTAATTGTTTTTCAGACCTCACAAGTGCGAGCAGTGTGATAAATCATTCCATAAGTTATCAGATTATAAAAAGCATCAAGATGTGCACAAGAGTAAGTGATATTCTATATGAGGGTTTTATTCATATCATAAATGGAATAATACAATTATAAATAATTTAGAATTTTATTAGTAATAAGTTTATACTTTACTGCTATCCCACCTGATAGTAAGTGGTGACATAGCCTCGGTTGGTAAAGTTATTTATGGTCACTGTGATTATTTTTTCAGATATCAAAAGACACGCATGCACCACATGTAAGGCAAAATTCACTGATAAATCAAATCTCAAGAGGCATATGTTGGGTCACACTAAACAGAAGCTGTACTGCTGCCCCGGATGTGGAAACAAATTTCAGCAGGTATCTGATTACTCTATTTTTTACTTGCTATATGGTTTACTCTACGTTGTTATCTTACCTGCTTGGACAGAGTAATGCTTTTGGTGATGGTGTGTTATATAATTATTAATTTGTGACAAAATTTTTATGTTTGGGCATAACATAATATTTTGAACGTAAGTAATTATGTAACTAGTGAGGCCTGTAATATAAGATGGTATAGTATAGGGTGTTTCAACGAGAACTTTGTTTTTCAAATGCAACAAACACCGACGACAACATGGTAGTTTTTACATTTAGTTTTTCGACATATTCTTAGTAGATGCATTGACAATTGTTACAATGAACTCAATTTCGCTCGAAATTCCCATTCATCATCCATCCATCAGCCTTTCGATGTACACTGCTGGACGTAGGCCTCCCCTAAAATTCCCATTAAAATTATCAAAATCCACTATGAAAATGACTAATTCTGATAGAGTTACATTTCGTAAAATTCGTGATATTTTCGGACAAAATAATAGTCCTTCTGAGACCGCTATTAAGAATCACATTATTTTATACGCAAGAGAACCCAAAACTGTTTGTTCATTTTGTCTGTATGTTTGTGCACGCTAATTTCAGAAATGGCTTATCCAATTTGAATGCAGTTTTCAGAACTATTTATGTATTATGGTGGGCTTCACTTAACATTTTTTGTATTATTCATAAAATCGTTAACAAGTAAAAAAAATAATGTGGGTGAAGTTTAAAATAAATTTCGTTTTAAGATAGGTATAATTTTTGCATAATATTTATGATGCGCTATGTGTAAACCAAGTTTGAATTTTGTTTCTAACATGTTTCATTATTTATGTGCTTTTCATTTCAGCTGGCTTCATTGAACCGGCATAAGAAAGTCTGCGCATTAAACGCACATGTGGACTATGCCGGGATAGAGAAATCAATACGCAAAAATTATTGCAGGATATGTGGTTTGGCATTCCAATATAAAACTGCACTTGTGGACCATTGCCTCAAGTAAGTTTACTATACTGACGATAGAGGTCTCCTTAAGTTATGTTAATTTCTGTATTATTTGTATCCACGTATTTCTCTGGAATCTGGTCTTCTTTGATAATTAACTTATAACAAATATTTCTTTGCAGGCAACACACAAACAATAATGGTGAAGCAAGTAGAGATCAAAAATCGAGCCAATTAAATGCAGATGCAAATCGAACTGTTGACAACATTGTGGACGACATCTTGTCTGCAGAAGATGACTACATGACCATGTCCACACCAAACGATATGCTCAACTCCTTCACCACCCAAGACCTCAATCAGCAAGACACCAGCACTTACGACAACTTAATGCAAATTGAGTTCTTCAAAGATATGAACCTGTACTCCCTTGATGAGGAACTGCTGTACAATGATATAGACTTTGATTCCTTCCACAATAGTCACATGTTCAATATGAACACCAATGATATTGATTACTGTATAAACGATAGGAACACGGAAATACAATTCGATTTTAGTGATCCAACCAAAAACGTAGATCAGGATATAATGAATGCTTTGTACCAAACAAAGGATGACCAGTTACCAGAAGATCTCTTGAATGATATGACCAATTTTACTAAATCCATCGAGCCTCAAAATCCGCTTATATCAGTCAACGAGTGTGCAACTATATTTGAAAGTGACGTGGATCTGGAGGCAAGTGGAAACTTGACGGCAAATCTGAACCAACTTATCGGTGAAAACAGCGTTCAATACATCTCAACTGAAGATGATGACACATTTATTATAAGCTTGAACAGTGAAATAGATGCTGAACAACTGACAGATATGCTGAATATAGGAGCTGGAGCTCCTGATGATAAGACTGATACTAATGTACCTGTAGAGGAGGAAAGCCATGTAGGTCTTCCAGAGTATATAGTACCCATTATAGTAGAAATTAAAGAAGCTGTTAAACCCGAATCTGTTAAGGAGCCCACCTTAGACGATAAAGAGAATAGCGATAACCTTAAGAAAAAGAATAAAAAAGAAAAGAAATCGGTGTTGTTTGTCTGCCGTGTATGTTGTAAAGTGTTCAAGAAAAAGGATAACTATAAATCGCATATGGGTATGTGTCACATATTATTTAATTTCAAATTAAAAATATTATAAGTAAACTTCCCTTTACTGACCATAAGGGTGCGGTTCCACTGAGGCGGAGCGGAGCGGAGCAGTGCGTGATTCACCAATCACATGGCTTGAAATCCCAGCTCATTGCGCCTCGCGTGATTTTCAAGGCATGTGATTGGTGAAGCGCACACTGCTCCGCTCCGCTCCGCCTCAGTGGAACCGCACCCTTATTATTGTACTGGATCTGTTTCCAAGGCGACGCCAAACCGGGTGTACAAGCCAAAGATAACGATACAATTATTTTGCTATTCCCTTCTATATTGGCCGCGTTCCGTAACTGGCTCATAACAACCGCCCTCAACGCCCATATTTTGAGTTCCATTTGGTTTTGACGTTCAGAGTGTTGTACCCTAATGGAGCGATTTGAGTGTCGATGTTAACATTACAACGCCCCCACGGAACGCGGCCATCAACGGAAGGCAATACTTATTTACCAACAATGAACGATAAACACGATGCTAACGGCAGGTACGCACTACGCGAAGCTGCGTCGGCACGGCTGCAAGGAGTGCGGGCAGCGGTTCGGCTACCGCTCCACGCTGAACAAGCACCGGCGCGCCAAGCACGCGCCGCCCGCCGCCACGCTGCCCCACGCCTGCGCGCAATGCGACAGGAAGTTCAAGGCCGCTTGGATGGTGAGCTTTTTTAACTGACTTGGAAAAACAAGGTTCTCAATCTGATAGCTTTTATGTGTGTGACTTCATAATTTTGGATTTTGGATGAGCCGATTTGAATGATTCTTTTTTTTGGAAAGCTTGTGCTTGTCGTCTGGACTCATATTTATTTGAGTGACAGCTGTCGGGAAGTTTTTGTGTTATTCTTAATAATGCATATTATTTAATTTATGGTCGCTACCTCTTAATTTTTGTCTGGGTGGCCCGATTCTATGATTCATTCAAAAACTGTTGCTTATTAGTCTATGAGTTAAATTTTGGCGAAATCTGACGGGTAGTTTTTAGTTATCTCTACTTATCGATTTTAAATTCGGTTATTTTTGTAAAAAGTTAACTATAGTAATGTAGTTCCGTTCGACTATTGATGTAGATGATGATGTCCTGTAGTTGCGCGAGCACGTGGGGCGCGCGCACGACCGCCTGGCGCCGCACGCGTGCCCGCGCGACGACTGCGCGCGCCGCTTCTACAAGCGGAGCGACCTCACCGTGCATCTGCGGTATGTACCGGCCTTACCACCAATCATGCCCGAATTACATTGATATAGTGCCTACCCCGCGCATTAATCCAGTAATGTTGGGGCAAGCTGCTACTTTAAGCGTACATAGCCCGGCGGCTTGCGTCGATCCTAAGTGATCGACAAAGTTAAGCAACTTGGGCGCGGTCGGTAGTTTGGATGAGTGACCGCTAGTGACAAAATTTCTTGAGCGCTTCCGTGCTTAGGAGGGTACGTTAAGCCGTTGGTCCCGGTTGTTATCGATAGATAGCAGTCGTTAAGCCATGTTGGAGGCCTTCGGGCGGCTTGAAAACTTCTGATACTGGTGCGCCACTAACCTCTCCGCCAATCCGCACTGGAGCAGCGTGATGGAGTATGCTCTAGGCCTTCTCAATAATGACGAGAGACCCGTGCTCTAAAGTAGGGCCATTTTAATAGGTCACATTTGACAGTTCGTCAAAATTTTACAATGTAACCTTGTAAGGGAGGCACCCCATATTCTTTAATATTCCCTATTAGATACGAGGGGCGGCTGAAAAGTTTTGAGCCTAAGGTATTAAAAATACTGATAGAAATGTATAAAAAATCTATTTTTCAATATAATCTCCCTCTATTTCAATACACTTTTACATTTGCCGTAAAGTGCTTTTATCCCGGTCAAAAAATATTCGCCGTTTTTCTCTTCGAAATGTTCGTTTACGGCCTCCTTCATTTCATTATCGCTGGAAAATTTCCGTCCTCGGAGGTCTTTTTTCAAATTTGAAAAGAGGAAATAATCGCTAGGAGCCAGGTCTGGACTGTAGGGTGGGTGATTAATTTCTTCGAATCCTGTCTCAGCGAGGGCACGCCTTGCGATTCGCGCAGTGTGGACGGGCGCGTTGTCTTACAAAAACAGGATTCCTTTCGCTAGTTTGCCTCTTCTTTTCTCAACAACCACTTGGCGCACTTTTGTCAACAATGCGGCGTAATAGTCTCCGTTCATTGTGGTATTTTTAGGAAGGTAATCGATGAACAAAATTCCTTCGCAATCCCAAAAAACAGTGGCCATGAGCTTGGATACCGATCTTTCCACTTTGAACTTCCGTGGCGGCTTTTCTCCCTTTTCTATCCACTGCATTGACTCCTGTTTTGACTCCGGATCGTACTGTCGAATCCATGTTTCATCGACAGTAACAATGCGAGAAAAAACATCGTCAGGATTATCGCCACAGATGTCCAAAAACTCCTGTGAAGTTTCGACTCGACGCTGCTTGTCCAGCGGCGTGAGCATTTTCGGCACCCATCACGCGCACACCTTTTTCATGTGCAGATGATTATGCAAAATGTCGCCGATTCGTTCCTTGCTGATGCCAATAGCTTCAGCTATCTGCCACAACTTAATTCGCCGATCTTCTAGAACAATTTTTTTCACTTTTTCAATGTTATCTTCGGTAACGGCGGTGTTTGGGCGTCCAGACCTGGGATCATCTTCAAGCGACTCTCTGCCTTGTTTGAACACTCGGCTCCAACGTTTTACGGTCGCAAACGAAGGTGCAGATTCCCCATAAACTGCTGACATTTCTTCAAATATTTCAGTCGGCGTTTTGTTCTTCTTTGTAAGGAATTTGATGACGGCTCTGTACTCCAATTTCGTGCAAAGTGCAGGTGACTCAGACATGGTGACGTTTACGGTTCAATAACAAAAAGCGTAATGATGCTAATGACATGAAACTTGACTTATATACTCCTTATGACATCTGAACTGAGCGCTTACTAATACTTTTTAAAACAATCGCATTCGATTTATAGATGTTTGAAGTCCTTATCGATTAATTAAATGTAATCGATGTTTTTCAGCAGGTTACCCTCACTATGAAGCAAAGACAAACAGTTGTCAAATGTGACCTATTAAAATGACCCTACTATAGTGGGCCATTAATGGGTTGTAACTAAGCTACTGTATCAATGTAAATCAGCCTTCAGGCACTACTATACTTAGTCGCAGCACGATACGTTGGCCTATTTGACACATTCAAGTATGTGACGTGAAATATGTTACATAGTCGAAGAAAAATTGTCAAGTGCGTGTCGTATCGATAAATAATTTTTTTGAGTAGATGTCTAATAAGTAGTTACTAAGTAACTAAAAGTTTTTATAAAACGATTACTTACAGGTACCACACGGGTGAACGGCCATTCTCGTGCGACATCTGCTCCAAGTCATTCCCGCACATCTCTCACTTGAAGAGGCACGTCAGATCTGTCGACTGCACTAAATGGTAAACTTATGTACATACACACACTCTTTCATCCACACACACACAAACTACTGAAAATCATGATCTTAATATAGGTAATATGGCTGACCAGTTTATTATAACTTTATAGCACTTGGTGATGCCTAGAATTCACATTCATTGTTTTCTATTTATATTCAAGAGTAATCATAAGTTCTACTATTTTTTCAGGGCAAAAAAATGTTGAACAAGGTATTTGTGTGAAGAGGACAGATTTAGTACTGGAATATTATAGTGATAAGCTCGATTAACTGTTAATTCTATAACTTATACTTTGTAACTCTACTGCCGTTGAAATGAAATTGTTCCTTTAATATATTGTAGTTTCATTATCAAATCCAAAGTATTAATGATCAAATTAAATTTGGAATATGTATTAATGAACTTCTTTATAGGGGGAAAACGGATAATAGACAAGCAATGTGTTCGCTGGCATATCTCAATAACAACATCTTAGAAAATATAAAACAATGTAATTAATAAAAAATATTGATACACTAATTTTATTGATTTACATCACAATTGAATTAAATTCGTCCTCCTCCGTCATTCTCTTCATAAACGATTGCAATCCGTTCGAATCTCGCTCCAATTGGTCACACGTGTAAACATTTGTAGGCAGCTGCAAAATAATACATTTATTATCGTAAAATGCTAATTAACTTAACTAATGCTATAAAATGCTAATAAACTTAATTAACAATAGTTAGATAATATTAATTACTTGTGTCGGGTACGGTAAGTAAGCCACATATAATTTTTGTGTATAATTAATGTGTTTTCTTTACCATGTTTAAGTTGCTTTTGACTTCGATTCCACCTGATGTTAAATGGCAACGTAGCTACAGCACAGTGCTACAGCGCGCTTTAGCACAAATGTATTAGCTCCTGAAGAACCCCTCGAAAGACACACATTATTACCTATTGAACGGAAACATCGAAGCAGGAAATGTGTGGAATGCCATTTGAGACTAATTCCATGTAGCGCGACCGCTGTGCGTGTTCTGATCTGAGTAAAGAGCCGCGCGTGCGCGCGTCTGTGTGTGTGTGCGCGCGTGTGTCTCTCTGTGTCTGTGTGAGCGTTTGTGTTAGCGTGTGCGTGTGTTCACCTGTTCGTAGAGCCAGGCGGGCAGGCGGCGCGCGTTGCCGTCTGTCCCGTAGCGCTGGTCCAGCAGCAGCACGGCGCCCCAGTCCGCGCGATGCCGGATGCAGCGCCCCAGCGCCTGGTTCAACGCCCTGCACACCGCACACACTGTTGCCACTCACACACAATCACATGAGCTGCTTCTAATGACATTAGTAAAACTATGGATTTACACACCCCCTCGTCGTTTAGTACCAATCTCATACAGGTTTACTTTTATGCCGCCCCGCCAATGCGTGGACCACCATTTGCCGCCCTCCCCCCCATGCGGCTAGCGTAGTTTTAAATCCTGCTGGTAATCTAATTTTGGAGACAGATTTTTTTCAAGGTTACAATGTCCGTACTTCATTCGAAGTTCAATCGGGGCCGCTACTCCCCCTGTCTCGTCTTTGCTCTCGCAAGCCATAACTGGACGTGCAAGAGCAAGTTACTGTATAGACGGAGTTCAAAGTCGGCTCGGCGTACGATCACCGCCATTCTTTTACGAGCAGCAGAACAGAGAAACGTCCATTTTTAGCTTAGTGATTAAGATTTCTCTCTTCTACTTGGGGGGTTTAAATATCAGTAATAAGATTAAAAATTGTGGCAATTCCATAATTCTCGACGGCTAACTACAGTGTACGATTGGTGTCTACGTGCGCGTTGCTCGAGCGCGCAGTTACGAACCTAAAATGAAATCCACATCTCATTGTGCCTCGTTTGGATTTCAAGCCATGTGATTGGTGAATCGCGCACAGCTCCGCTCCGCTCCGCCTCAGTGGAACCGCACCCTTACGCTGGTTTTCCACAAGAGATGTGCTATGCTACGTTGCTAAGGATGCGTTTGCCATCCACCAATCATATTCATTCGTAAGACGGTTGCTAGTAGGGCCAATGTATGTGATTGGTAGATCTCAAACGCATCCTTAGCAATGTAGCATAGCACATCTCTGGTGGAAAGGCACCCTTAACATCTATACCAGAACACGATCAGTAGTAAAGTGCAATACCTACCTGAAGGCCTGCGCGATGTACCACTCCTCGCCGCGCAGTAGGCCGGGCTCGCGCTGTCTCTGCGTGTCGTTGTACTGCATCTTGCGCTCCACCGCCAGCTCCGTGCGGCTCGGGAACGGGATGCCCACCTGCGCACGCGCAGCATATGGCTTCATCACGGTTACAGATTTAAATTACAGCTGGACATAAATGAACCCGCCGCCGACTTTCTTTTAAATCGTTATTGACGGGTATTTCGGCATGCATTGTCCTTAAGGATTGTAAAGGAGAACGACGAGTGGATTTTTGGAAGGGAATAAATAGGTAAGGTAGAACCAGAGTGGTCCAAGTGACAATTTTAACTTTTCGAGAAAACGAGGGAAACGCGTTTGTACTTATTGTAGCGAAACTAATAACTTTTAACTTGTAATTCTTTATTGAAATTACAGCTAACAAGTTAGATTAAAGTAATAAGATATGTTTAATCACAATCATTTGTATTTAGTATAACAAATTGATGGTTTTTCACAAAAAAATGCACATGGACCACTCTGGCACAAACAAAAATTTAAAAAATTTAAAAATTCTTGCACATGGACCACTCTGGCACAAACAAAGATTAAAAACTCTAACAAATTTATCTATATGTCCGTAATCTACTTATGTTTGGGCACGCTAATCTCAGAAACGGCTGAACAGATTTTTATGGAACTTTCACTTGGAGATAGATGAGGTTGTGGAGAATCATATTAGCTACTCTTTATCCCGGAATTCGGGATTCCCGCAGGAAAAACTATTATTCTCAAACGAAGTCGCGGTTTCAGATTTTTATGGGACTTTCGTTGGACAATAGAGAAGGTTGTGGAGCAACACATAATTAGGCTACTCTTTATTCGGAATACCCGCGGCATCGGGATTCATGCGGGAAAAAATACTGTTATCGAATGAAGTTGCGGACTTTCACTGGGAGATGGAGGAGGTTGTGGAGCAACATGGAGGCTACTCTTTATCCCGGAATTTTGTGACATACTGAGTTTCACGCGGGCGAAACCTCGGGCACAGCGGCACAGCTAGTATATTAATATGATTCAGAACTAACTTTTTACAAAAAAAATAACCGACTTCAAAGTCAAGATAACTCAAAAACCACCGGCCAGATGTCGCTCCAATGTACAAGGTACCATAATTATGACAAGCACTTCTTTTACTTTACCTTCGAACAAAAAAGAATCTAGTGAAAATTCCATAACGAACCGTTCAGCCGTTTCTGAGATCAGCAAGCACAAACATACTACAAACAAATAGAAAAGTTAAAAAAAAACTTATTCACCGATCCTTTTTTTATTTTTTTTTATCTTTGTTGGTAAGTTTGTGACCCCATAACTTCGTGTTGGGTAAACCGATTTTGATGATTCTTTATATCCTTGAAAGATGGTGCTTGTGGTATGGTCCCATATAAATTTGAGCGACATCTGACGAGTAGTTTCGAATTAACTTGAATAATGTGTAAGGATGTTTTGTACTGTGTACTTATGTTTTTTTCCTGATAACTTTTTACTGAGTGTTTAGATTTTTATGATTCTCTTTTTATTTCAAAGCTGGTACAGTGCAAGTGGTTCAATGCAAGTATCATTGTAGTCTCATATGAATTTGAGCGGCATCGGACCAGTAGTTTTTGAGTTACTCTTAATAATGTGTATTTAATTTATGATCGTTACCTCATAATTTGTCACTAGATGCTTCGATTTTGATAATTCCATTTTTTATTCGAAAGCTAGTACCTACTTGACGTGTGGTCATATATAATTTTCAGCGACATCAGACGAGTAGTTTTTGAGTTATCTATACTTCTCGATTTTGAAGTCTGTTATTTTTTGTAAAAAGTTATTGTATTATTTGAAAGCTGGTACTTGTCGGTGGTCCCGTATAAATTTGAATAACAACTGACGAGTAGTTTTTGATTTATCCTTAATGTGTATTTATGTTTGTAATCTCATAGCTTTGTACTGGGTATTCCAATTTTGACGATTCTTATTTTAATTGAAAGCCTGGGCTTGTCGAGTGGTTCCGTTAAATTTTTGATTTACATCAAACCAGTAGTTTTTGAGTTACTCTTAATAATGTGTAATTAATTTATGGTCATTACCTCATATCTTAACTCTGGGTGCTTCGACTTTTATTTTTTTATTCAAAAGCAAGTAGGTCCTTGACGTGGGGTCTCATAAATTTCAGTGACATCTTACGAGTCGTTTTTGAGTTACATACACATAGCTTTCAAGTAAAATAAGAATCGTCAAAATCGGAATACCCAGTACAAAGCTATGAGATAACAAACATAAATACACATTAAGGATAAATCAAAAACTACTCGTCAGTTGTTATTCAAATTTATACGGGACCACTGACAAGTACCAACTTTCACATAATACAATAACTTTTTACAAAAAAATAACCGAGTTCAAAATCGAGAAGTATAGATAACTCAAAAACTACTCGTCAGATGTCGCTGAAAATTATATATGACCACACGTCAAGTAGGTACTAGCTTTCGAATAAAAAAAGGAAATATCAAAATCGAAGCATCTAGTGACAAGTTATGAGGTAACGATCATAAATTAAATACACATTATTAAGAGTAACTCAAAAACTTTATGTAGAGGTTATCTCGACGGACCAGTACCGATAAGCGCTGGCAGATCAGCGCCGGTAACCAGCTTTCTACTTGAATGCGCCCTTACATTGCACTTTGATCAAATAGTCTTTTCACAAAATTAGAACCATAATCATCCAAGTACAGATTTGTCACTTGGACCAGTCTGGCACACTAAGATTTTCCAAATTCCATTAAGTCCAAAGTGAGAGGTTGCGTTTTTTCCTAGACAATGTTTCTGAATGACAATTTAATCAAAGTGGAATAAAAGAATATAGAATTTTGGACATGTTTTTGCCAAAATCAGGTTTTTTTCAAAAATGTCACTTGGACCACTCTGGTTCTACCTTACACAAATATCCATGAAGAATATACTAGATGCACAATCAGTACTTGAAAAGTGTGCCCACTGAAAGCGCGCCCAAAGCTAAGCGTCCACAGGTCGGTATCGTACGGATCGGACGCATTACATTAAAGCTAAGCGTCCACAGGTCAGTATTGTACGCATCGGACGCATCGCCGACACCAGTTTCATTTGGATTTTCTTAGCGCGCGGAGCGCGTCAACTGATCGGCATTCTGTATGACGTCATCGGCACGCATCGCAAATCGCAAAAGTTGCCTCTCGGAGCATCGGTGTCGGCATTACCGATGTGCGATCCGTACAATGCGGAACAGTGGACGGACTTGTGTGACTTTCTATACAAAGAATACTACGATCCGTTGTTGTTAAGTCTGAATTCAGATACTAGGCATATTCATTCAAGTATAAATGAAGGGTTAGAGCAGTTTGTGTTAACATAATAACTCGATACCTAACCTTCAATAACCCTTTTTTATGAGTCTTATCTAGTACAAAATGGTACGGTACAATGGGTAGTCCAGTATAAAACGGTACGGCATAATGGTACAATGATAGCCCAGTACAAAATGGTATGGCACAATGGTACAAAGCTAGTCCAGTACAAGCTGGTACGTACGGCGACGACGAGCCGGGCCTGGTGGTCGCGGAAGTCCATGCCCTCGGCCACCTTCCCGCGGTACACGGCCAGCAGCAGCGCGCCGCGCTTGCTGCCCACCGACTCGTAGTATCCCTGTTGATGCCATGCGAATAATATATATCTATTGATCCTTGTTTATTGTAAATTTTAGACATACTTCTTGTTTAACTTCTTAACATATAAAGTCCCCGGCCGCGTCCGTCTGTCAGTCTACAATGAACACAGTTTGCAACAATTACAATCTTACTTCCTACTAATATTATAAATGCGAAAATTTGTGAGAATAGATGTTTGTTACTCTTTCACAAAAAATCGACTAGACAGATTTGGATGAAACTTGGCAGAGTTATAGCTTATGTTCTAGATTCTAGAATAACACATAGCCTTAGTTTTTATCCCGAAATTCCTGCCGGAGCGGCACCTACGCGGCTGATACCTACGGGCCCCGAAGCGAAGCGAGGGCGGTTACTTGTAGAATAATAATTCCTTTAACTCTTAACTAGCGACCAATATACGAGCTATCTGAGTACCTCCATAACGTGGTCATGGTCGGCCACATTCTTCGCCTCCGTGAACACGTGTTTCAATTCTTCCAGCCGCTCCCACAAGCCTGTCTGACGCCACCTGCAAGCATACATCAGAACATATATCGGCATGGGCGTAGCCAGCCCTGGGCTCAGGGTGGGGCAACTTTGACATTAAAGCGCTCCGGGCATACCTCACAAGGAAGCTCATTCCACAGCCTGCAAGTTCGCGGCAAAAATGATCGTGAAAATCGGAGCCTCCTTGATCGTCATGAATCCAAGGGATGAGAATGATACTTCAATCTTTAGCGAGTGGTGCGATGATGGAAGCGTGAAGTTTGCACCTAAGTCGCACAATTTCTCGGAGCACTCACCGTTGTCAAGTCGTTGAAACACGCAGATACATCCTATTTCTCTCCTAAAACCTAGGTTTTCAGCCTGTTAGTGACTCGTGGATAGTTGACAACTCGAACTGCGCGCATTTGCACGGCGCCAAAGACTAAGCTGTTATTGTGGCGCCCCAGCCCAGAGATGAGAAAGTACTCCATGTGAGAGGTGTCCTGAGCTTTATAAAGCATCAGTAGGTCCTTCGCATTGAATTACTGCTTCGCCCGGTTCATGACGCCAAGCACTTCGGAGGCCAATTTGGCCTTAGCTTCCAGATGACATCGACACACCGACACATGTACTAATAGTGTGCGCGGTGCCCTGGAATGGAGGCGCCATGACAAATGGGGTTTTCTAAGCGAAAAATGCGCAAACTTGTGTCTTCTCGGGTTGAACTCAACTAAATTGAGTCGTCCCCATTTCGAGACTTTCTCCAGAGAATTCTCAACTTCAGACACAAGTTTCCTACCGTGTTGTCATCTTCATAGCAATGAATACTGGTTGCACGCTCCAGCATATCATTAACATGCAGAATTAACAGAGTAGGAGACAGCACAGACCCTTAGGGAACACCAGCGTTTATAGGTTTCATATCTGAGCAACCACCGTCAAGTACGGCCTTTAATGTCGCTCAGATACAAATCTGGCTACCCAATTGCATGACCTCTCAGGGAGACCGTAGATGGATGCTTCGCAAGAAGAGCCCTGCCAGTCTCGGTCGAAGGCCTTAGCGATATCCAGGAATGCTTCCTCGTTGCTATCAAGGGCCTGGGCCCATCGATGAGTATGATATACTAAAAGATCGCTAGCTGAACGTCCGTAAAGAAACACGTACTGCCGGTCACTGATCAACTGGAGATCCTCCAGATATCCTAGGGGCTGTACATTTATAATACGCTCCATAACCTTAGGATTAACCTGTACTTAGCCGGGTCACTAAGATTGCCCTTTTCGGGGATAGGTTGAACTAGGGCTACTTTCTATGAAGACGGTACTATTCCAGTGGTGTAGGATAGCGAAAATAGGTGCTTTGAAACGGGAGTAAACTCGGGAGCACACGTCTTAATCACCACTGCAGAAACACCATCTGGTTCATTCGACTTCTTGGTATCGAGGGACAGTAGTGCTCGTCTGACAGACTTACAAGTAAAAATTGGCCAAGTGCGAGTCGGACTCGCTCATGAAGGGTTCCGTTGCAGCTAGTAACAGATTATAAAAATATATTTCAGAGATTAAAGGATTTCTAATATTTCTATTGTGGATATCTGGCGTCCGCCATGTTCTACGTCTCGAAAAACACAGATTGGAATCAGTGCGCACAACCGGCGCGGTCAAGTCTCGATTGTCCAGTGTGTCATCTCATGCCACTGCATCCAATGCCACCTTGTCATTTTGACATATCTGCCAAACATCACAGTGACACGCGACATCTCTAAGACAAATTTGACTAGAACTACTGACTCAATGAATAGGCTGAATCGATAACAGATGGCGTTACCAGTACGTAAACATAAACAAGTCCATTATTTATTTTACTTCTCCGACACGGCCATACTGACAAACAACGCGCTCTCGCGTTGAGCACTATGACTTAATAAAACGCCGAACTGTCAGTAATACACCAGACAAAGCGATATAGCTTTCAGACTACACGTGTACAAAGCGTTAAGCTTTCAGCAATACACCACACAAAGCGATAGAGCTTTCAATGACACATTTACAAAGCGTTAAGCTTTCAGTAATACACCACACAAAGCGATAGAGCTTTCAATGACACATTTACAAAGCGTTAAGCTTTCAGTAATACAGGTTTACAAAGCGTCAAGCTTTCAGTAACACCACACAAAGCGTTAAAGCTTTCAGTTTACAGGTTTACAAAGCGTCAAGCTTTCAGTAACACCACACAAAGCGTTAAAGCTTTCAGTTTACAGGTTTACAAAGCGTCAAGCTTTCAGTAACACCACACAAAGCGTTAAAGCTTTCAGTTTACAGGTTTACAAAGCGTCAAGCTTTCAGTAACACCACACAAAGCGTTAAAGCTTTCAGTTTACAGGTTTACAAAGCGTTAAGCTTTCAGTAACACCACACAAAGCGTTAAAGCTTTCAGTTCACAAGTTTACAAAGCGTTAAGCTTTCAGTAACACACTACACAAAGCGAAAAAGCTTTCAGTGTCCAGGCGTCAGAAGTACAAAGCGCGGAGCTTTCAATACTCAAGCGTTGGGAGCACAAAGCGCGGAGCTTTCAATGTCCAGTTATCACCAGAGCTTGCTCGTCCATCCTGGTCTACCTAAAATCACTCTCAAAAATCTCGTCTCCGTCCGACCCGGTCTAGTTTCTTACCCTGTCAACCAGTATTCCAAAACAATGAGCCACTACCAAACCAGCACTTACACCGCTTTAAAGCTGTAATCCAAACCCAAATCCAACACCAAATTGTCACAGTTTACCCATGAACTGAAATGGCTGAAGGTCATTAACTCAACATCATCATCATATAACTTTTCAAATCATAAACATCATTACTTTGCTTAGTACCCAAAATAAATTAACTGATCGCCAAAGTTTAATCCAAAACAAACTTTACATTTCTCAGAAAAGTTATTTTTCTCAAACAAGTTATCACTCCTCAAAACAAGTTCACTGAAATTTAATAAATCTCTCAATAAAATTATGAAGTTTTATTAGTTAATCGCTATATAACTAGATATAATGCTGTCTATACCGTCAACTGACATTAATTATTCAGTGCATAAAAGCAAATCAGTAATTTAAGCCATTTATCAAAAGTGAATTTGGTACCGCGTAAATTTTTACTTACAACTTTTTACATGAAGTTTGTATCAAATTTCATTTAGTGCGTCATTATCAATTAGTCCAAAAATAACTTACATCTGCAAAGTATGAGAGCAAAAACCGATCTGACAATACCATAGATAGGTACCTTAAATGTTAAATACCTAGTAACTTATTGTTTCAAAATCATGAAAACAAATAGTAACTTTCTAATCTTAATACTTCGATCTGAATAATAAGATAATAATAATCAGACTTAAACAATTCAAAAATCTCAATAATTAACAAAATAATGGTAAACAGATTATCTCATTATTAAATTGACTGCATATTCACTACTTTTGTTTAGTAACACAATATTTCTTTTATGTTCCAACAATGGGTCCTTTACCTAATGAAGACTCGAGTAATAATTTAATGAAGTATTTCAATCCTACCATGTGTTATTATAACAAACTTTTAAAACTCTAATTCAGTTTATGTGTTGTCCCGCAGACATTCCATCAAACGAATAGTGTTCATAAATCTTTCCAGTGTCTTTTCTCAACCTAAATGCATTATTGACTCATGTTTGTGTATTGCTATTAAGTTCATGGTATTCCACACATATCTTATCGGAACTATTACGTTTCTTGACTAACAAAATAGGACTAGCAAATGGGGAATAACTAGGTCTAATTATTTGGCCATCAAGCAGTTCATTCATTTTTGAATACACTAATTGCCTTTCGTCTGGGATAAGTCTGTACGGTCGCTGATGGACAGTCTCATGTGGATCGACAAGACGTACCTATCCTTAAGTTCACCTATTATTAACTCGGGTATAAATTATGGTAATTCCCTTCACAAAGGCATGACAATAATATTGCTCAAGGAGTTCTATTAATTGTGGTTCGAATTCAGATGGAATATCAGTAGTATTGAATAAAGTCCACTGTCTCAGTTATTTTAATTTTCTAAATACTGAAACTACTTTCGGTTATAAGAACACTAAATCCTAGACTTAAAATCTCACGGCAAATCATAATAATTGCAACTAAAAACTCATCCGGTATTACAATATGAAAAATACTTATCTCTAAGTGGTAACCGTCAATCAAACTTAAAATTTATTTGGTGTATATCACATTAGAATTATGCAAATTCAAGAATAAAAAGTAATAAATTCGGGCAATCGTATTACAGGCGCAGGGATATTAGGCGTACTAATAATCTCGACTAATTGAGCCATATTACGGTTTTGAAAATCTAATATTGCACGCCATGAATCCTCACCCTGTTTCATGTTACCAAAACAAGGCGATGTCACCCTTGGTTCCAGACAGGTACCAGACAAGGTCCTGGTCTCCAGCTCCTTAAAACCCAGAATCGCTTCCCAAACGCAGCTCAAATCCGACGTAAACACCTACGTCGACTTCATTCACTTCGAAAATATAGCGACTAAAGCGGGCAAGAACCCTACCAATTCGTCCGTAATAACTCCAATAACAATGCTCTGGATCATTAGATAACGCTTAGACAATATTCAAAATTAACAATGAACCACGCGGGCATTTAGAACACTATACAAAACAATAAAATGTGCTTTACTTCATTATTACGTTCCAGTTCAATAATTGCAGCATATTTCTTCATTTATATCCATCCTGTCAGTAGTGACATTTCAGATTAGAATTTAAGCCAAGAACTTTGTTTGTAAATTAAATCGCTGTAATATTAATAGTCATTAAAAATTTGATGACCTATCTTGACATAAGTTGGCAAATGTGCAACAACATTAGAGTGATTATTCTTTACTGAACATAACATCTATCTCATACTGAATACTCGTTACCAGAATTATAAGCAAGTTCAATCAAACCGCAAGACGTCATTATAGTGAGACCACTCGAAAACACCCTGTCACATTCATAATAAATAAAACCCATGAAAATTGTATTGTGTTTTACTTTTAAAACAACGTGAACTAATGAGTAACCAATGAGGGTAAGCGCGTGCGAATCTTCCGCTAGAGGCGCCAGTGAAAAGTGAGGTCCGTCTGTCACTTTTCGCTTGTCTGAATGTCACCTGTCACTGTTCATGTACGGGCGGGCCTCGACAGCAAGACCTCACCTCGACGGTGGCGCCAACCGGTGAGCACAAAAACGGCGACCCTCATTCGATCGACGTCGCCAATGAAAAACCAAACCGTTCACTTTTTAAAAGCGTAAGCCAATTATTGTTGTAGGTACTAGACAAATGGAATACTTCGCCAAGTTGAGCACAAATAAAGCAAACCTTCCCGTGTGTGTCCTTCTTTTTTTTTTTTAATTAATCCTTTCAGCTATAAGCGGAGTACCAAATCACCAAACACCAAGACAATTAAAAGAATACCTTCGTTATTCACCGCTACCTGACCTTTACTTTCAGTATCAGTGGTGTCAGTTACTGCATACAAATAAAAAGTATTCAAGAAATAATTTTAAAAATTTAACATGCGACAAAATAAAACACTTGTCGAAAAGGTCACTGCACTATACGTCACATCTCGTCATCAATTCAAAAATGTATCAACATTGAATGCATAACCAAATACCTCACATCAAATTATTTTATTTTCTTTTTAGGCACGACCTTATAATAAACTACCTCCATTATCTTTAACAATTTTGTAAACGTAGATTTTTAATTTTAAATCGAAAACATTTTCATTTAATTAACAGTGTGATGTATGAGGTATGGCCACTTACAAGAACGGCCATTCGATGAGCAAGTATGTTGTAAGAAGTGACGTTGTCATTCTAATAATAAATTATTGGAAGATTAATATGCCTCTTTGTTGATATCCCGAAATTAGCCCAAACCAGGAATATTACACCAACAAACCTTACGGACGGACTCTTCCACGGTCTCTTCAAGACCCGACCAGCTGAACTAAGATTCATCACTTCTTATATCACAATATTTCAAATGGTACTTGGCCCTTGGGCAAAATTAAAGTCTGTTACCAAATGTAATGAAATTAAAAATATGTCATACCCAATACTCGCGAAAATCCTCCATACCGATAGGTACTTGCCATTTTTCTGCACAATCCTTAAGTTATACCAAAATTCTACGCCAGATTCCATCTTACATAGCATCATGGCAACTCACTTGCCGTTTACGCCTCATTATAATTATCACCACAAAAATATTCACTTTCCGTTGCCACAGAAGGTTGGGTAAGCACGTTGGGTAAATGCTGTGCCGATCCCACCGCTGCTTTCAGAGATTAAAGGATTTCTAATATTTCTATTGTGGATATCTGGCGTCCGCCATGTTCTACGTCTCGAAAAACACAGATTGGAATCAGTGCGCACAACCGGCGCGGTCAAGTCTCGATTGTCCAGTGTGTCATCTCATGCCACTGCATCCAATGCCACCTTGTCATTTTGACATATCTGCCAAACATCACAGTGACACGCGACATCTCTAAGACAAATTTGACTAGAACTACTGACTCAATGAATAGGCTGAATCGATAACAGATGGCGTTACCAGTACGTAAACATAAACAAGTCCATTATTTATTTTACTTCTCCGACATATATAACAGATTATATAAATATATAAAGGTGAATTGTGCTTTAGGATTTAAGACGTGTTAAAAAAACTACTTACTAGATCTCGTTCAAACCAATTATGGGTGGAAGTTTACATGGTAAGGTACATTATAATTTTTCTTTAGTTTTATCGTGCTCTCATTTTAGAAGTTACGGGCATTGAGATATTATGTACTAAAGTACTAGAGAAGACACCGCAAAGAAATTTTATTCGCCAGTTAGTTGCGGTGAATGCACCTCAACTCTCTCATTCGCTTGCCAGCTCGCATGCGCGTAAAACGTCTGAGACCTGTCAGTGAATCTTTAAAACTAGCGTGAACAATGCCCAATTGTGTATTACGTAATTGCCGCAATAACTCCAGGAACTCAAATAAATGCACAGGAGTAACTTTTCATCGGGTAGTAATCATATTTCACTATTTTCAAATAAATACGAAAAATTATTTAACGTCTGCCATATTGTGTCCTTCTCATAGACTAACAACGTCCAGTAGTGATAGTAGGTACAATTTGTTGACATCACATTAAACACAATATTATCAGTTTTACACCCTGACATTCATGTCTCTGTAATGTTTTAATTCTTAAAAGACTATACTTTGTCCGCGGTTCCGTCTGCCTAGCATAATCATAATCTATATTTTTCACCCCATAGTTCAAAACTAATTGACAAATTTTACCATCTTAGAAGCGAATATCTCACAAAATATTAAGACTGTAGTTACTACTCCATTCACAGTACACGTTCTGTCTAATACCAAACAAAATAAAAAAGAGTGGATCAAAAAAAGCACTGTCAAGTTCAGTAAAAATGCGCGATATAACCAAATTTCACGCGGGAAAAATCAACGGACGAAAAACTAGTACTGTATAAAGGACTGGGGATAACCTTTTAATTTCGTGTTTTACTATACTTAAATAATTGTTTTTTGTTTTGTTTTTCTTGTTTTTTTATAATTAAAACATTTGTTTTTGTTTATTTATTAAAAAATTATAAAAATATATTTTGTTTTATTTAATTCTTGTATCCTCTCTTGTAAGTGAGCCCTTTTTCAATACGTTATTATTATTATTGGTTATTATTGTGTATCTCCAAAATTAGTTTGACGGGTCCTAAATAATTATTGTTATTGCAAAAAATGTTTTTTTTTGTATACGAATAGACGGTCTATACTAATGTTTATCCATGCATTTAGTAAAAAGTGGTTATTTCAATGTTATAAACAGACACCCCAAATTTTTATTAGTTACTTGTTTAGACTTTTTGTAAAATAAAGAAATTTATTGATGTTTGTACTTAATAAATGTAGAACGTGTACACTTTACAGTAGAACTGAGTTTTGGGGGATAAAATATTCACAATAATACTTAATTTTAATTTTTTGTTTCATTCAAACTGATGAACCAGATAGGTAAAAAACATGTAAAAACCCCACACTGACCGTTCTGTGTCATAAATGTCATAATCTATATTCCGTCGTCATAGTGACCGAGTAATGAATGAAACGACCTACAGTCATACAAGCATCTTTTGGCGCGTGCGTGACAGAGACAGCGTCATACAGGTAAGGTAAACTGTAAGGCGCTGTCTTTGTCACCCACGCGCCAAAATATGCTTGTAGGACTATTATGTATCTTATTAAGCGTATTAAGCGCTGCGGTTTAAAATGATAGACTAGACTGAATGATTTTTTGTAGCGCTGCAGCGACGGATAGCTTTAAACCGAGAAAAGGAACATGACTTTTGTTTGACGTAGCTTCTCTAGTTTACATAGTAACTCAATGGTTACGGGGGGACATTTTACCACTTTGGAAGTGACTCTCGCACAAACTATTCAGTTTAGAAAAAAAAGATATTAGAAACCTTAACAGCTGTTTTGAAGATCTATCCATAAATGTACCCACGCGTATGGGTTTGATGAAAACAAAAATTTGAGTTTAAGTTCTAAGTAAAGGGAACCCCCAAACTTTATTGCTTTTTTTCCATTTTTCTGTGAAAATCTTAAAACGGTTCACGGAATACATCTACTTTCCAAGTTTCAACCTATAGGTAGTTCTTATAGTTTCGGAAAAAAGTAGCTGTGACATACGGACTAACGGACCGACAGACAGACATGACGAACCTGTTAGCGACAAAGCTGGTGCCAAGAAGTTCGGATTTTTCCTTTGCCGTGTGGACAACTGATTTATCTAGTAATCGCAGTGGTGGAAAAGAAGACCGACAGAAGTTGCCCTCGACAGCCTTAGCCAGCGACCAGAATTCTCGACTCCCGGGTAGTCGGGTTGCTGCTCGCCAATTTTGCCAATGAATTTGGTCTTCGCCATGGGGCAGATGGATGCTATGCGACACGCTTGCGGTTAGGTGACCTCAGAGCCAGGGTCAGAGCCAGGGTGGGGCAAGTGCCCCACCCTTGTACTGAGCTGCTGGGCCAGGGTGGGGCAAGTGCCCCACCCTGCCCCACCCTGGCTACGCCCATGTATATCGGTTAATGCCTTTTGTACCCTACATACTATCTGTAATCCTTAATTATCCTTATAGTAAGTTAATTGGTAAGTGGGCATAACCAGCTCGTTATCCAGGCGGAAAAAAGCTGCTGATCAAGGGATCCACGGAGAGCGATCAAATCCGATTTTCAAAGCAGATTTTAAAAGGGTATAATAACCGTAGGTACCGATTAGTTTGATCTATTTTACGATTTATATTGCAGCAAGCTTAATTTATTTATACCTAGTGTTTTTTTTATTTCAATCGGTTTATAAATAAAAAGTTAAGTAAGTCAATTTAACCGATTCCTTTCCACCTACATTTCTAGAGCCTTTACGCCCCGGCCCCATACAAAATTAAATAACGCAACAGGCGCGTCATTGGCCCTCCTAAGTGATGACGCGCCTAGCGCGTCGTTGGCCCCCGGTAATGTTATTAAGCTATTTCAAGCAGTTTCAAGTATAATAATACTAGTTGAGACCGGTTACTGTGTGTTTTGTTTTAATTAATTCGTTATGTGTGTTTTAAAATGATTGTCTACGTGTTTTATAGGAGATGGAAGGTAAGTTTCATATTTCCACCAGGAATTGTAAACCTTTGGGTAATGTATAATCGCAAATCAATAAATCTTCATTTTTTATATCAAATCTGTTGATTGGTGACATATAAATGATTAATTTCCTAGATTTGGTAGGTTCGATTCCCGGCTGATTATATTGATTTGAAATTGATGACATGGTCTTAAGATCTTTGTATCTGTGATATTTTCTAACTTTCCCATAATGATCATATTACATTTTGAATCAAAATAAATATTACCATAAAAGAGTTGTGTAGATGATACTTGCATTGGACATTTTTTATATTTTAGTGTATGAATTAATAAATTATACAATTACAATTACACTGCATGGTTGTCGACTCCTGACAATTTGATTTTCCAAAAAAATGTAGTGGCCACAGTTATTACTTTCTCTAATGTGTTCATTTTTATATAAAATAGAAGGATTTTTTGTTTAAATTGAATAAAAATGTGTATTTCAATAATTTTCTAATGACGCGCTTATCGCGTCATTGGCCTCCTTGAAGGTTTCTTCATGACGCGCTAGGTGCGTCACGGGCCAGGAATCGGTTAAATAATCACACCAAATAATTTCCGATTGTGGACTGACTCCCGAGGGCAGGTAAGGGCCTAGTAAGTACGTATACATTTAAGTGAATCGCGGCGGTACCGACTACTTTCGGCGCCGCGTCGCAACTCATTCGCAGACGATTTTCATTTTTCTTCTCGTCGACCCGTCTCCAGTAGGGACGCCGTAAGCTGCATCGGCGCCCGCGTGCAAAACCGATTTACACCCCCCCCCCCCCTCGTCGTTCCATACAGATTTATGTTTATGCCGCCCCACCGTGGTCCATTAATCACTTCCCCATGCGTGGCGCCCGCGTCCACAGCTTCAGACCGTCCCATCCCTCCACGCAAAGCTATAAAGGCAACTCGCGTTCTCATTCAAAAAAAAGCAAACCTCCTCTTGAGATCGTCGAGCATTCTGTACGACGGCAGGAAGCACAGCACGCCGTGCGGCGTGACGCTGCAGGCGGTTGCCAGCGCGCGGCCGACTGCCTCCTGCACGCGTGGCTCGCGCGCGTTCGCGTACGTCAGCCGCAGCTGCGTGCCCTGCGGACACGCGCCCACCACGCCGATCCACACCTACCGACGATAATTTTATACAAAAATATTTCAAAATTGATACGTGAAAATAACTCAAAACTGCCCGCCTGATGACGCTCAAATTTACATTCACACAAGCACCACCTTTTGCAACTGCTTAGGTTGGTTGCTTAGTTAAGCTTATCGCCAGCGCGGTTAACCGACGCGCGGGGCACAAGCTTACAAGGTTTTTGAACAGTTTTATAGTGATAAAGCCACGCGTCGATGTAACGTACGTTTTTAGCGTGGTTCCTCAGTAAATGGACAATTCAACATAGAAATAATTTTTAACCAACAAACAAACTCTTCCGCTTTATATTATTAGTACCTATAGAAGTATAGATATGATTGTAACGGCGTTCCAACAAACAACTGACCCGTTCCCTGGGCACGACGTGCAGCGGGCTGGCGACGTGCGGGAAGCGCGCGCGCAGCTCGGCGGCCAGCGCGGGCACGGGCGCCAGCGTGGCGGACGCCAGCACCACGCCGCGCGCCGCGCGCAGCGCCGCGAACACCACGCCCGGGTTCATGCACAGCGCGCTCAGGTACGGCTGCGTAGTGGGGAGCACGGGGACAGATGAACGAACATTATTAATTACAACGCTATAGACACACTTAGGTTGGGTTGCCAGGTCGCCCAATGTAATAAGCCGGACAGATCAGCTAGTTCGGCCGGACATTTGGGTAAAAAGGCGGACACCCTAAATTATTAAACAGAGCTCAAATAACGAAGTGATTATGTTTATAATGTGAAAACACTTAACAAAAGCCGGACAGGCCGGACACTGTTAATTATAGGCGGACACGCACTCAAAACACCTAACACTGTCCAGATTTATCCGGACGTCTGGCAACACTATACACACTCATAGCCTTACACTAGGATTCCCAGTGTCATAGACACCATGGACAATGCATAAGACAAGGACACACACCCAGACCGAGACTCGAGACGATGATAGTGAAACCAAAGACCACACGCGGGTGTGCTCTTACAACTAGCGGCGACCCTGACGGTCACTATATAATTGAAAAGGACCTTTGGTAGAGAAGTGTTACAACCGCTGGTAGCATATTCCATTACGATGCTCCAGTGCAGATTGGTTTAGGAGTTAGTGGTTAGTGGCCAACCCAAACACCGAAAATTTTTATGCCGCCCAAAGACATCCAACGTGGGTTGACGAATGTTATTAGATAACATGAACACAAAAACTGAGTCAATGGTTATATGTGCCTTCTAAAGCACGAAAGGCCTTAAGATTTGTTTTTCCTTATAAATAAGACTTACAATTAATTACGGTCAACACTAGCTGGATATAAATATAAAAAATAAAAATACAAAATATTATAAGACTTGCACATTAGGTTACCTTATTAAATTTTGTTTCGGCGCTAGCACCTATTGCCATCACGAAATCTTCCATATTTTCCCCATTATTTTTAAAGAGGTAACCTGTAAGCAATACAAAAATAAAATAACGAAATCCGGCCCTTTTTAGTCCTGTCAGTGAACTAGACTTAGAATTGAATATACATAATAAGAATACGTTTTTGTATGTTGAAACAAGATGTCACTGAACAGATTTTTAAACTTATCGATATTACGGAACTACATATGTAGGTAAGTACCTGCGGCGAATAAGGCCTAGCTAAGCGGGAAATCAAATAAATCAAAAACTATTTATACGAATCAACAAGTTTTAATGTAAATTAATCATTTATATCAATTACTATCTATTATAAATGAAAAACTGTAACTTCTGCTATAAATATCGTCTAGATTAAACATTTTTAAAAACATTGTCTCTAGGCCTTATTAAACTATTAAAAGGAAGCCCAGAAAACAATTATTTACTGTTTAACTTGTTTATTTAATCATTCAAACATACATCTTTTCCCATAGTAAAATATTCGTGTTCTCCCTTTTTATGTCTTCATCTGACAGTTGTATTTTTTAATATCCTTTTATAAGTAAACGGCCTGTTACTCCTTCTTGTTGACATAATTAGTGATTGTCCAAAAGGAGTTCCTTACACTATGGTAGTATAATAAGGCCTAAGATATTTACCTACAAAAATTGAATAAAATAAACTTCTAATGTTTGGTAATTGAGATCCATAAAATAATAGCAATGCGAAAATCAAAGTAAACACTTAAACATAAGTTTTTTCTTTAAATTAGGAATAATATGGACTCTCAAATTCATCATCGTCCTCCTCTGTCAAACGTTCGCCCTCCTCGTGGTACTTGCTGCATTTATAACAAATTCTCATAGCAGTCTCTTGGTCCTGCTTACATGCGTGTCAGTAGGTATCAGCTTTCTCTGTTCTCTTTATTCCTGTCTACTTTTTCGTTTTTTTTTTATCATTTTTGACGTTTTTTTCTATTTTAATTTTTTAACTTTTATTTTTACTAAACTTTTAACTAAGGTCTTTGATAACTGGAATTCCTCTATATAGTCTTTCTTCTTATTGTTAGTGTATTTTACATAGGTATTCAAAGCTTATATTATTGTATTTCTCAAAATGTCGCCACCAAGTCGTCTTCAGTCCACAATGCTTGCTTGGAGCGTATTGTGAATATAAGTTATTCCTAAAACCATAAATCAATAAGAAAATAGTTGTAATTAGATTTCTAAAGCCATAACATAATCACTAAATTAGTCACTGGATGATTTTTAAAAAGGAGGTTAATAAGGCCTACGGTCGAATTTTATAGGCCTTATTAACCTACCGACCACTTTGTACAGAAAATTTTAAAATACAATATTAGGTCTAATTTATATTATTCCTACAACACAGGCCTCTAAAGAATGAAGTAATAGAAATTTAAACTGCAAAGTAATATAGAAAAGTTTAATATTTCAAAAATTACTAACGTTTGGTTCGACCGTTATTATATAATAATTTGAGCTGAGCGTCCACCGGCCACGATTAAAGCTGCTGTACTGGCAGCAGCACGCCGGCGATTGAGACGAGACAACTTTGGGGTACCACCTGGGATGTTTACCTACTTATGACTTTAACTGCAGTCGGCGGAAATTATTTTAAATAGGTTTTTCGTTACTTAGGCCTTATTAACCGACAGGCCTTATTAGCCGCACCTACGTTAGTTCATGACACTATATAAGGCCGTTCATTCATATTCGCGCGAATACGCGAACCGAATTGAGCAAACTTTTTGACATACTTATTCTTGGTTTTGCCAGCTATCAAAACTGAATGCAACTATAGTATAATTTGTATCTCCGTGCAGTTTGCGTCTTAAAACGTCGGAGCGGTTTAAGGGAGTATTTTGATGTGTCTCCCACTCACGGGCCTTATAGGCATGCATAGTGACCGCGCTAGTCGGCTTATCTTTAATGACCCAAACTGCACGGAGATAAAAATTATACTATAAAACAAATTGTATGTTGAAGGCAGTGTGAAAGTCAATGTAAGTGGTGGGTACCCAGTAGGAGGTCGAGGGTCTCGAGCAGGGTGGCCGTGGCGGAGCTCACGCCGATGAGCGCGCGCGGGTCGTCGTTCATCTGCCGGCACAGCTGCTGCGCGTTCTGGCTGAAAACTATCCTTCCGTTCATTCAGTTTGTTAGTTTGTCTTTTATTTTGTTAATATTGTACATTTGTTTTTAGCGACGAAAAAAATTTTTCTTTCGTTCTACCCTTCTCAAAAGAGGAGGGTTTTTAACTAGACTGTATTTTTCGTGTTATCTCATAATATTTGATTGGGTGAACCAAATGAAAATGAATATTTGGGCGACATATTTGGGCGACGGTCAGTTTTTGAGTTATATTTAAGCTAACTTTTGACTGGGTGTTCCGATTTTGATCATTCTTTTTTTTGTTCGAAATGTAGTGCTTGTCATGTGACACCTTATCAATTGAAGCGACATCTGGCGAGTGGTTTTTGAGTTATCTCGAGTTTGAAGTCGGTTATTTTTTGTAAAAAGTTAGTTATTGTAGGTATGTATGTTGTATGTAGAGTGCAGTATTAAATCGTACCAGGGTAGTGCGTCTGTCCAATGTTGTGTGTTTCGAGGGTGTCGACGAAGGCGCGGCCGCTGGCCCAGGGGTACAGCAGCTCGGTCGGGGTCTTGCGCGCCGCCTGCGTCTTCAACAGCGGCGCCTGATTATTGAACCTGGATAACAGTTTCAATAATCAGGGCAGGTCAATGAATCTTTATAAAAATAGAATAAGAATTATTATTATTATTATCTTTATAAAAATATTTATAGCCAATATACAAAAAAAGTAAAATACGCGATCTTTTTTCCTTTTTTTCTTCTTTATTGTTATGTTTGTTACCTCACAACTTGTTGTAATTGTTGTATAGTCTCGTATAGCGACAATAAGGTGTCTATTTACAAATTGGTAAAATAACAATGTACGTACCAATATTCCCAGTTACAAAGCGATATTTTCAGAGCAACGACATATGAGTCAGCGCCTTTTGAAAATTTGTAGAACGCAGCTGTTTCAAGTTCCTGAAAACATAATAATAAATACTTCAATAACGTAGTCTATCAGCCATGATCTACATTTACAACATGCTATAGTCGTCACGATTTAAGAGATCTGGTGACATTCATGAACATAAACTAAACTAACCCTGTATGATGACTTTGACCTGTTGACTTTTGACCCTTGGGACCTACCAGATGGAAAAAATAGTTTTTGTTACCTTTGTTTCATTTTTCGGAAATTGGGCTCTCTTACCCTACTTTCATTTGCTGAACTGCACTACATAAATCAGCAGACATATTTTTTTTTCATATACTCTCAGTTAGTATTCAGCACATAAAACTCAGTCAGTAGTCAGATAGTTAGTCTACAATTCCTATTATAATGGTACCTTGATAGCGGCGGCGATCTTGTCTTGGTGCACGGTGAAGGTGGCGGCGTCGCGGCACACGCTCTCGATGTTGTGCGCCTCGTCGATTATCAGGATGTTGTCCTTCAGGCTGATGTTCATCTGGAACAACCAATCGTAGTAAGTAAGGGTGTTACCAGACCAATCGACCGATTGTGGAATCGATTAGTCGACGTCGATCAATCGATTTGTCTATTGTTGATCGTCTATTGTTGATCGAAGACATTATATCTAGTTAAAAAGCGTCAAAATAATACCGCAACTAGTTGCGCGGCGACTATACTCCGACTTTTAATTCGATGCAGTAAAATGACGTTTGCTAATGTCACTTTTTGTAATAATGTTGGCAGATTTTCAATAATGGTGATAACTTACACGATTAACGAACGATGTTTTGATTATTCGATTATTCTTTTCTCAATATGTCTATTATAATGTATGTTAATAAAATATAATTCAAATTCAGAAAACAATACGGAAAGGTTATTAATTTAAAATTATATAGTAGACGAAAAATAATAAACACCGGTGCATGCATGCTTTTAGTACATAACATGCACTAAAAGCGCTTAATAATTAAAAATCTAGGAGATTATTGATATCAATCGTATTTTTATACTAGAGAACCGCCCGCGCTTCGCTTCGGGACCCGTAGGTAACAGCCGCGTAGGTCTCGCTCCCGTAGGAATTTAGGCTAAAAAGTAGCCTACTACTCGCTCTCTCGCTCTGAGGTCTGTGGAGCCCTCGGGACAGTTAGGCTCGAGGAGAGCACTGGTTTCTGCCATCGCGCTTCTGCAATTCGCTACGGCTTTCGTAACCTGTGGCTTCATCGAAAGTCTTCCGTCGATTTTGCCCCCAGGTATTTGGCCTGTGGGGCCCATTGGATATCTTGTCCGTGAAGCTCCAGAGTAGGGTCCCGCCTGTTGAGGTATCCTCCTATGTTCACGGCCTGCGTCTTCCCGACATTCACCGACAGTCTCCACGCGGCGAGCCATTCGGGGAGGGCATCAAGCGCACACTGCATCTTGACGATGGCGTGGGTTCTATTCAGCGACGTGGTGATGTACGCCACGTCATCGGCATACAGGGCAAGCGACGCCCCCCTGCCGCCGGGATGTCGTCGGTGTAGCAGGCGTAGCAGACCGGGAACAGGCAACTCCCTTGCGGGACGCCGGCTGCGATCGGACGCTCGTTGGATTCGGCGTCTTCAATCACTACTCTGAAGCTTCTATTTTCGAGGAAACTGGAGATCACCTTAACGGCACTCCGGGGCGCCGACGGCGCCGACGCCGAGAAAGCCGTCGTACCAAACACGGTCGAACGCCTTTTCCATGTCGAGGAATACTGCACACACGCGTTCTCTCTTATTCAGAGCCGCGGTAACGGTGTGCATCACCCTCGACAGTGTAGCCGTGCTGTTCAGCGGCATCAAAAAGTAGCCTTCCACTTCTGTTGGCAGCTAGGCTATTCCACCCCGAATGCTTGCAGTTCCAGTCGCCCGCGCCCACCACCGGTGTCGGCGAGTCCAGCAACTTGCGGACATCAGCCAACAGCCTAGGATAGTGCCAGCGGGCGGGCGGTACACTGAATACAGCCGGAGCGGGGAGTTCTCGAGGCAGAGCTAAAGTAGCCTATTACATTTGCCTATGACTTAAGTAAATTACATTTAGTATTTGATAGCGTAATTCAGAACTTGCAAATGAATTTTATTAACGCCATCTATTGACATCTCCGAAAATAAATATCTAGCAACTAACAAAACATCGATCTTCCCATGGGAATGGGATGTTTTTCCGCGGTAAAAAGTAGCCTACGTCACTCTCCACCCTCCTAACTATCCCCACACACATAAACCTTACCATATAATAGCTTTGTTGCGACGTGAAAGCGTCACAAACAAACAAACAAACAAACACACTTTCACATTTATAATATTAGTAAGGATAGTAAGGATATTAGTAAGGATGTAGTTATTGATCCTGTAATAACTTCATACATTATTTTAGCAGTTTGCTAAATTATGCGAAACGATTATAATCCGATTAATATTTTCATCAAATCGAATAATTTGTGTCCAGGTTACATCACTATTTTTGTGATAATAAAAAACGGTAACACTGGAAATGTCATTTTACTGCATCGAATTAAAAGTCGGAGTATACATGTTCTTTGGATGACCCTGCAGTTGGTAATGATCCTGCGAAACGAGGGGTCCAGGACTCCTGAACACTAAACACAACTCACGTTGCTTCGTATAATGGGGTCGATGAGGTAGTTGTAGGGACAGAAGACGATTTCGGACACCATGGCCATCTGTCGCGCGGCGTAGTACGGGCAGGCGCGCTTGCGTTGACCCGTCTCCACCAGCTGCAGTAGATTGAACGCTTTGGGCAAGTCAGCGTGCGTGAGAGCCGCTCGGTTCTCGTAGTATCTGCACGTGTCACCCCTCTTGTCGTCTTTTTTCTGAAACCATTTTGTTGGGTTAAGACTTATGCTACAGGGTGTCTTGTTTACCAATAACACATTAGCTGGCAAGTTTTCCGAGAGAACTTATAACTTATACTACGTTCGCGTTCGATATGGAATTGGTTTAAAACCAGTTTTCCGACCCTGTGAAGAAGATGAATTCTAGATTGGCACAGATTCATAAAATTCGAACGAATTCAACGACACCTCATAGGTCAAGATACGTTTACGGGTGTGCAAGGCGTGCGGCGCCACGGTGGCTCGCAAGGGGCGGGGGCGGTGGCAAATGAACCATGGCGAGGCAGCATTTAAGAAAACCAACGGTTTTATAAAATGCTTTTTTTCCCGCGGGCACCGATGCGCTTACGGCGCTCCAGCGTCCAGCCGTTAGGGCTACCTACCACACAAACATCAGCACAATAACACAAACATAACACAGTCGAATACCACCCAGCCAAGACCACTCACCTTCGCCTTGGTGCATGCGCGACACATGTCCAGCCGGGAGGGCCACTGGGTGGCGCTGTAGGGCCGCACGCAACTGTAGTCGCGGCTGGACAGCAGCGACATGCGCGCCGCGCCGCAGTACGGCGAGCGCTCGAACTCGCGCACCACCTGCTCCAGTTGCTTGTGCGTGCGCGACCCGTAGTAGATGGTCGGGACGCTGGAATGGAGAGTGGACATCTATATGCCGTACCAGAGGGTCCACTAAGTGTGCCATGTAATGACAAAGGTGTATAGTACGCGACAGGTTGACATGGCATTTTTCTAGTGATGTGGCATCACATAGGTTAGGTTTATATCGATATTTTTTCCACGCAACAAAATAAGAGTAGCATTAATAAAATAAGGCTTAAAAAGTGAAATGCAAAAGAATCAGCTTCATTCAGTTTAGGCTATTGTGGTACTAGCACTTATGACTACATTAAATTAATATTGTTGATAGACAGACAAGTAAATATTTAAATAATTTTCATGTAGATAAGATATGAGCTAGTGAGTTGTTATAGAATAAGAACATTTTATTCATCACAATCACAATGTGAGTGAGATTAAAATCGATAAACGGGGTCGATATCGATATGGGCTCGTGCATTACAAGGAGCGTGCGGGTGACGTGCGGCATGCGGGGTGTCACTTCCCCGCGCTTCACCTCATACCCCGATTGCCATGTCGATCTGTCGCGTACTGTAGGAGGGTTTGTAAATTTTCTGACGTAACATCTAAAAATGTTGAAATTAATTGTTTTTACATGTAAAATAGTAAAATAAGTGGCACCACACACTTCTCACAAATGTGACGAGGACGCGGGAGGGGTTCAAAAATCATTAAATTTATGGATGGCCCCAAAGTTTAAATCTACAGGCGGGTGGGGGAAAACCCATGGGTCAGCGGTATGTTAAACAAAGATAGGCAGATTACAATTGAATCTCGTGCAGAGATGGGTAACTTATAATGTTGATTGACCTTAGTATTACAACCACTTCTGGAGGCCCGGAAATGCTCTCGCCAAGAATGTTCTAACTACCTATTTAATAATTTTAAGCCAGATATTACGTACGAAAATTATTTTTGTTTCCTCTTCTGTCGGTAGTTAAATTCACTGTTTTAAGTGTAATATTCAACTAATTAATTTATAGGCCACGCATGAGCAAGAGGCTCTCCTCATCACTGCCGAGGCTCAGAGCATACTCCACCACTGCTCCAGCGCGGATTGGTGTAGGGCTTAGAGGCCTACCTACATACAAGTAGTGTACTTCACAAGTAGTGTACTTCAATTACCGTTTTATCGGCAAGTTCTCTTGACTGTTGGATTTATTGTCTTGACTTTTTGGTTTCTCAGGCGTGGTATTTGTAGTTGGAATGTTTGAATAAGAGCCTTGCGTTAGATCTATAAAATCTTCTTCTAACTTCTGTTTCTTGTGGATCGTCACTAGTCCCGGCTCTCCATTATCTGAAAGAAAAAAATGTGTTTCTTTGTACACGCTTATATCTCAAGAACGGCTGAACCGATTTCAATGTGGAGAAACATGTAGGCTACCTACTTTTAATCCCACAAATCCCGCAGGATCAGGGAAAAACTCTCACACGTATAAAGTCTAGGGCACAGCTAGTACTAAATAATTTGATCATTGTAACTACTATCTACTATTAATTGTGTAATTCCATAAAGTAGGGCAAGATACCTTTCTGGTACGAATCGAAGTCTCGTCTCATCAGGTTGCGTGACGTAGATGCCGCTGATCTGATCTCTTGGCTCGACGATAGACTCGAAGATCCTTTACCTGTAGAAAATACTAAATAGATTGTTTGCCATAGAAATCTATTCAATTATCATTTTAGTGGTTCCGCATGTTCTTTTTAAACTAAAGGATATTTATATGTATTAGGTACCCAAGTATTGGTATTGGTACCAACCGATGAGCAGAAACAGTAACTGATACTAAGAATTGTTTTACGGATATTTCGACCCAGTCGTATAGTCCTGCCCTGACCATGATCCAGCGATCAATGCATGTGACTGGGTTAAAAATCTGTTAAAAAATCGTTAGTACCTGTTTGCAAAAGGTAAAAATAATAATTTAATAATAACGCTACACACGAGCCCCACACTACGATTCCCTGTGTAGTGGGTGCCTTCATGCCTTGGACAACATACTTACAAGACAAGGACACACACCACCGACCGAGAACGGAAATTCAAACTCATCATTCAATTTGCCGCCTCCTCGGTGGGAATCGAACTCAAGGCCCTCGGAACAGCGATCTGGCGTGATATTTTTGACGTGACAACGTCTTATAAATTGGTTTGCCGGGTGGCACTTCAAGAAACTGCGTTAGTAGCTCCGCTCACGTTATGCGCTTACAATGAGAGCGAGTGAGAGGCACGCGTCCCTTCCACTCGGGCATGGTTAGCCCGCCTAAGAGCGAGAGAGACAGACATAAAAAGTGAAAGGCACGCGTCCCTTCCTCCTTAACATTACTTATGGTAGCTACGGCGTACACATGTTGGCGTGTTTCAGAAAATGGTACAGCGCCATCTCTGGAGAAGTAGAGTAATCTCGTTTGTTACCTCACTTAGTTGTGACTAATGGTTAATGGTCTAACGGTTAGCAGCGCTAGATGGCGGATGGTGTTACAATGTTTTAAATATAATTCTTTGTATAAATAAATGTTTTAAATTGTTACTATTATTTCATCCTTCTTCCTACTATACGAATGAATATTCACATTAAAATTATTTTACCACTCAAAGTCGTTGTCACGTAAAACTTTCGCCCGTATACCGACTTTTTTTTATAATTTGGAACCTTAATAAAGAATTAAGAATTAATTGTTTATTCAAAATGTTACTTTGTCTTATTCTTATCTACATATAATAAGAGCGTAGAAAAGTCGTGTCTGTTTTTTTACGAAATTGACAAAACAAAATATAATATAGGAGGGTTCAGATACAGTACTATACTCCGACTTTTAATTCGATTCGTAAAATGACATTTCTAGTTTACCGTTTTTTATTATCACAAAAATAGTGTTGTAACCTGGACGCAAATCATTCGATTTGATAAAAATATTAATTGGATTACAATCGTTTCGCATTATTTAGCAAATCGCTAAATTACTGTATGAAGTTATTACAGGATCAATAACTACACATAAAAAAATAATTATTATCAATTTACCTTTACATTTTTAATTGTTAAGCGCTTTTAGTGCATGTATGTACTTAAAGCATGCATGTACCGGTGTTTAATATTTTTCGTTTACTAGGTATATAATTTTAAATAAATTACCTTTCCGTATTGTTCTTTGATTTTTTATTATATTTTATTAAAACGCAATATAATATACATATTGAGCAAAGAAAAATCGAATAATCAAAACATCGTTCGTTAATCGTGTGAGTAATCACTATTATTGAAAAGCTGGCAACATTATTTCGAAAAGTGACATTAGCTTACGTCAATTTAGGAATCGAATTAAGTCGGAGTATAGAACATGAATCTAAAAATAAAAAAATTAATTAAAAAAAAGTTTGTCTGTTTGTGCGCGCTAATCTCCGGATCGGCTGAACGGATTTTTATGGGAGTTTCACTAAAAGATAGCAGAGATTCCTGAGCAACATTTAGGCTATTTTTTATTCCGGAATCCGCGAAGGCGCGGGCTTAAATTTTTATGGCACTTTCACTGGGAGATAAAGGCGGTTTTGGAGCAATATTTAAGCTACTTTTTATCCCGGAATTTTCGTGGGATCATTATTCACGTGGGAAGAACTCCTCTGCACCAAGTCACAAGTTTAGATTTTTATAGGACTTTCACTGGGAGATAGAGGAAGTTGTGAAGTAACATATAGGCTACGTTCTATCCCGGAATTCCCGCGGGATCAGGATTCACGCGGGAAAACTCCTATGCGCGGAAACATGGGCTTAGATTTTTATGCGACTTTCACTAGGAGATAGAGGAAGTTGTGAAGTAGGGATGCCCGATCTGAATCGATCTTTTCAAAGATCGATTCACGGCGATACGATCTACCGATTTTTTGAATCGATTCAACAGGTTGTGATCTTCGCCTGGATCGAATCGTATGCTTAGAAGATCGTATGAAAAAATCGTATCATTAAAACCATTACAACCGGACCTTAGTATTGGCGGTAAAAGTATCAAAATCCATAAACACGTTTGTTTATCTACGACAATGTAAGATTACCTACCTTCAATGAGATATTTGAGATTAGTTCGAGTAACATTGATGAAACTAAACTGTAAGTACGTATGAAACATGAAGATATATGTTAATATTTTATTTATTTTATTGTCGGGTATGCTAAATGACAGAATTATTACTTTAAATGATACAAAGTGCACAATTAAAAATACATATTAATAAAAAAATAACATGGCCACGCTGATAAAATCAAATGTGGTGGTGGTGCGCGGGACACAAGTTTACAAGTCTCTTGTACCGTTTTATACTGAAAAGAGACCCGCGCCGATGAACCGCGCAGATGTAACGTACCTACCTACATTTGTAGCGCGATTCATCGCCGCGGGTCAACTGCTCCGGCGGTAAGCTTGACTATGCAACCACCCTTAGACGCAGACAGTTTGAATCTATATTATTGCTTTTTACAAAAAATAACCGACTTCAACCTCGATAAGCAGAGATAACTCAAAAACTACTCGCCAGATGACGCTTAATTCAACATGTAGATGTAAAGTTCTCGTCACTACAAATTAATCAAGCCCAAACACTAGATAACTGCAGTAATTCGTTGAGGAGTTCCCTCGATTGTCTTTCGGCTTCATTAGATCGACTCCAGACCTTCATGAAATTGCCACTATACGAATATTTATCATATTCATCACGACAACAGAATGATAAATTAAAATAAATACATAATAAAATAAATTTTATATCAGTTGAATACAGTATTATATCAGTACATCCAAAAAAGAGGTTTTTTTATAAACCACTGCACCAACTTCCAAACCGGCTATTAAGATCGCACTTATCATAATTGGAGTAAAAAAGTCAGTAGTAAATTTATCTACTTACTACTACCTAAAGCTAAACCTACCTTCCTTAGGGTTAACAAGTATGCCATAAGGTAAGCATTAAGACCGCCCATTGTGATCTAGTTTTAAGTTTCCACAAAGAGTGAAGAAATAAATAAACTAACGCAGAAGAAGAAACAGCACAGCAGTAGAAGCAGACGAAAGTAAGGAAGCAAGTCTCGTTTAAACATATTAAATTTATACAAGTAACGTTACGTCACAATAATCCTACTAATCCTACTATCCTGTTACGTATTCATAACATGATTTATACAATATAATACATACATAATAAAATCCCTCAAGAAATAATAAAGAAAACAGACATCGCCGCATCCCGAACTTGTACAGCCAAGATATCACATGACGATTCGCGGAAACGAGCCTGGGAACCAAATCACGTCAGCATTCCATTCTAATCATTGCGGTACAAGCATCGACCGTAATCACCCTAGTTTTAGCTAATTTTAAGTATTTTAAGAATGTAATTTCTAATATCGAAATTAAATCGATTAATTAGTTAAATTACTAGTTTTCGTTCGACCCCTGCTGCACCACTTCGTAACTGGCGCAGTCGAAAAGGATCTTCAACCGGTGCGAAAATATCTAAAATCGATTTTTCGGGCTGGGGACTGAAGAACAAAGAACCTGGAGAGCTGCAGCAGGATTTTGGATCCGAACATTGATACCGAAGCGATTGGACGATGACTACTAATTTATTGTAAGTACAGTGAGAATTTTATCGTGTCCTATTTATCCTTTTCCTTTAAATTCAATCCTTTTTATACATTATGTAATTAATTTGCTCTAAAATAATAATTTCATTTTAGATCACTTTAAATCAGTAACGAAAATTACGCAATTTCATTAAAGTAATTTATTACGTAAATTTAGATATTAATTTCGAAAATTCTAATTGATAACAAAATTGAGTATTTTAGTTTAATTAAAATAAGTTTTATAATATTTTAAAATTAGGGTGATTAAATGATGACGTATTTAGTTTTTATTCATTATCCATTGATATAAATTAAATTAATAAAGAACTTAGAAAGCTATTAAACTTAATTACTTGTCCAAAATTTTCATAGGCTACAAAAATATAATTGGAACAATTTAAAATTAAAATATCTACCTATATGAAGTATGAAATAATTTAGAATAAAATAATAGGAAATTTTAGTCTCATTCAATTTATAATTTGTATTATTAAATAATTAATATGCCTAAGTACATATTTTATCTATATTATTATTTAAATAAAAAAAAATTTAAACAGCCGGATTAACATAAAGACATAAATTTATTAATTAACATTTAAATTAATATTATATGTACATCATTTTAATTAATAAAAATAAAATTATGATTACAAAATTTAAATCCGCTTATTCCAACATATGAAAAAGAGCTGGTTATTTGAAATTTTAGATAAGACACTAGGTACCTAAATGAAATAAGTATACCAAATGATAACTATTTCAGATAATAAGATCAATAATTATGTAAAATTATTAAAAAGAAAATAATTTTGATATTTAATTAACTTTATTAAATTAATAACTTTTTACAAATATAATTGCTCTATATATCTACAATGATATTTTTGATTAATTATTAATAATATGCCTTTACAATTTATTATACAACCTATTAGATTAGTAATTAAATTTAAAAATGGAAATAATTGGATTATATATATTAATGAAGTTTTTAATCAAATATAAATTATGATTATCCCGAAAATTTTAATAGTAGTTTTTTATATAACAGTGATTGCTTATATTAAAGATTTAGTATACATATACCTATGTTTTGCCAATAATAGTATTAATGCCTTTACCTGACCAATCCCTCATTTCCTCCATATCAAAATCTTAAATGTCGATAAAAATTCTTACCTGTACATAGAGGCTGAATGCCCGAAGCAGTCATTAAGTATATTTAATTAATAAAATTTTATAATTGGGAATTAAAACCAACTACAAAAAAGAAAGAAAGAACTAACTTCAAATTGAACCTGGAACCGGGAATTGAAATTGGAACAATTGAAAGATGACATCAGCCCTGCATTACCCCAACAAGTACAGAAGATGAAATATTTCTTTTCTAATCTTTGTTCTGCAAAGAAGAAGAAGATGAAAAAGTACATCGAAGAATAAAACCAGACAACCTGATGAAAGCCATGGAGGTTCCAGCAACATTTTCGTTCCAGAAGTAACTCAAATAGTTGCTGGTCTTCGGGAGGAAGGTGTTACGTATTCATAACATGATTTATACAATATAATACATACATAATAAAATCCCTCAAGAAATAATAAAGAAAACAGACATCGCCGCATCCCGAACTTGTACAGCCAAGATATCACATGACGATTCGCGGAAACGAGCCTGGGAACCAAATCACGTCAGCATTCCATTCTAATCATTGCGGTACAAGCATCGACCGTAATCACCCTAGTTTTAGGTAATTTTAGGTATATTAAAAATGTTATTTTAAATATAGAAATTAAATCTATAATCTAGTTAAATTACTAGTTTTCGTTCGACCCCTGCTGCACCACTTCGTAACTATCCTACTAATATTATAAATGTGAAAGTTTGTGTATTTGTTTGTTTGTTTGTTACTCCTTCACGCAAAAACTACTGAACCGATTTTCCTGAAATTTGGCACACACATAGAGGGCAACTTAGATTAACATTAGGATATTTTTTATCCCAGAAATCCCGCGGGATCGGAATTTACGCGGGAAAACCTTCTTCGGGTATGGGGTATAAATAGCTTCTAAACATTAATATTAAACTAACAAGTCTGTCTTCCCGGAAATCCCGCGGGATTTTTATATTGGGATCATGCATTCATCCAGGTTTTTATTTGTAATTCATGTAAATAATATTATCAGTCGTATTTGCGATTTGGACGTAGCCTTGAACAAAAAAAGATGAAATATAGAAATTATATCCTACAGGACAATTTTACAGGAATAAGGAGTATTCCACATATCCTACTAATATTATAAATGTGAAAGTTTGTGTATTTGTTTGTTTGTTTGTTACTCCTTCACGCAAAAACTACTGAACCGATTTTCATGAAATTTGGCGCACACATAGAGGGCAACTTAGATTAACATATAGGATATTTTTTATCCCAGAAATCCCGCGGGATCGGAATTTTCGCGGGAAAACCTTCTTCGCGTATGGGGTATAAATAGCTTCTAAACAGACATTAATATAAAACTACCAAGTCTGTCTTCCCGAAAATCCCGCGGGATCTGGAGTTACGCGGAATAAACTCCTGCGCGTACGAAGTAGCGGGTTCAGCTACTAGGAATTTAATAGTTTTCTCTAAGGAACAAAATGGAACAACTAAACGGAATGAACCTCCTGCACTAATCTCCCTTTCACTCTGTGTAGTGCATATATTGTGTTCCTGAGTTTAGTGTGAGTTTAGTCCATAAAACTTTTCGCAATAAAAAAATTACATAGGAATTTTATATTGGGATAATGCATTCATCCAGGTTTTTATTTGTAACTCATGTAAATAATATTATCAGTCGTATTTGCGATTTGGACGTAGCCTTGAACAAAAAAAGATGAAATATAGAAATTATATCCTACAGGACAATTTTACAGGAATAAGGAGTAATTCCACATATGTCTATAAATCTCGGTATCTGTGCTTTTAATTTTGTGAAGAAGTTTTTGCTATTTATCGTTACTTTTGATCGCAGGTTGCACAGGTATGCAAAGACTTAAGAATCATCTCCATGGTATCCCACAGGATTTTTTCTCGATAAAAACTATCCTATGTGTCAACCCAGGTTACATATAGGCTACTTTTTTTTTTTCAAAAATCAACCCCTAAAGGCTTGAAATAGGGGATGAAAGTTTGTATGAAAAATCTAAACCGCCTGACCGATTTCGATGAATTTTCCCAGGAAGATAGTTGATGACGTACCTTCTTCCCCACTTCCCCGGTTCGCGATATAAACGAATTCCACGCGGGCGAAGCCGCGGGCAAAAGCTAGTATGTCTATAAATCTCGGTATCTGTGCTTTTAATTTTGTGAAGAAGTTTTTGCTATTTATCATTACTTTTGATCGCAGGTTGCACAGGTATGCAAAGACTTAAGAATCATCTCCATGGTATCCCACAGGATTTTTTTCTCGATAAAAACTATCCTATGTGTCAACCCAGGTTATCCCCTACGTGTGTGCCAAATTTTATGAAAATTAGATCAGTAGTTTTTGCATGTCGGAGTAATAGTGTAGTAACAACAAAATAATTCAGATGGCGCTGTGTATTAGTTGCATATAGGCTGAATCGCGGTATTAAGATGTTGTCATACATTGTTATGAAGATGGCATTAATTCCCAGTGTTATTTTCGCTTACATTTTCGTTTTCATCAAATTGCTTTTTGGGTGTACGAGTAATAGTATAGTTCCAACAAAGTAAAATAGATGGCGCTGAGTATAATTAATCTGAATCGCGGTATTAAGATGTTGTTGTAAATTGTTAAGAATACGACATTGAATCAATGTGTAACGCTAGGTTCACATTATTGTGTCGTGGTGTGTCGTGGCGCGCCAGAAGGCAATCGCTTACATACATTTACTATGACTAGATTCACATTAGTAGGTTGTGTTGTGTTGTGTTGCGTTGTCGCTGTCAAATCGCTCGACGCTCGATTGCGACAGAGAGGTGGTGGGGGATCTGTCGCGCCACACTAGTGTGAACGTGATCAATTATGTCATTACGACGCCTTATTGAATGAATATTTTTGTTTATTATTTAAAATGTTAGATGAACTTATTGAATTAGTACGACAATTCAAAGTGTGCATTGTAATTGTGTTATTGCTCAAACTGTATTTTAGTAAATCTGAAATATCGCTGGAATCTTTCATCATCTCTTTTTAATTCTTGAACAAGACAATGAAATGCACCTCTAGTCTCCCTGGTTCTATTAAAGGATGAACCCAATATCTCTTTTTCTTTTTCTTTAGAAGATTCATCATTAGAAGAAACTGAATATCTTCATCGAAATCGCTGTCAGAGTCAGACGATTCCATTTTATATACCTACGTGTTCACTCCACAACTCTTGAAATACGAATGATCTAAAAATGCGCCATATTGCAACACAACACACCACATTAGTATGAACACTCTGCGACACAACAGACGGCGCCACACCCACACGGCGCCACAATAATGTGAACCTAGCGTTAAGCTAGGTTCACATTATTGTGTCGGGGTGTGTCGTGGTGCGCCAGAAGGCAATCGCTTACGTACATTTACTATGACTAGATTCACATTAGTAGGTTGTGTTGTGTTGTGTTGCGTTGTGTCGCTGTCAAATCGCTCGACGCTCGATTGCGACAGAGAGGTGGTGGGGGATCTGTCGCGCCACACTAGTGTGAACGTGATCAATTATGTCATTACGACGCCTTATTGCGAGCGAGGCAACTTCAAGCAATGAATATTTTTGTTTATTATTTAAAATGTTAGATGAACTTATTGAATTAGTACGACAATTCAAAGTGTGCATTGTAATTGTGTTATTGCTCAAACTATCTCTTTTTCTTTTTCTTTAGAAGATTTATCATTAGAAGAAACTGAATATCTTCATCGAAATCGCTGTCAGAGTCAGACGATTCCATTTTATATACCTACGTGTTCAATCCACAACTCTTGAAATACGAATGATCTACAAATGCGCCATATTGCAACACAACACACCACATTAGTATGAACACTCTGCGACACAACAGACGGCGCCATACCACACCCCGACACAATAATGTGAACCTAGCTTTACTTTTCTTTACATTGTCGTTGTGTGTCAGATTGTGTTCTGTTTTGAAATTTTGTTTGGTTACTTTGGCTATTCTCACGGATTTTGATTTGCTTTTTTGATTGGTATAATAATTGTAAGAGTTTTGTTTTCTTTTAATTTGTTAATGTCTAGGTGTTAGGATAGGTGTAAGACTATAAACACCAAAACTTTATTTTAATTCTCTCATCCCCCCTTTCCAACATCGAGCGTGCTGACGACGGTGCGGGTGGCTGGTAAACAATAAACATCCCTCCGGTACGGACGATGCGCTTTACATTGTCATTTTTTTATTACATAACTTTTAACAAAATAGAACCGACTTTAACGCCGAAAAGTAAAAATCGGTTCAGTTAAACGCGGATCCATACTTCCATACTATCCATACTAATATTATAAATGCGAAAGTCTGTCTGTCTGTCTGTCTGTGACGTTTTCACGGCTAAACCACCGGTCCGATTTGGATGAAATTCGGAATGTAAATAGTTGAAGACCCAGAGTCACACATAGGCTACTTTTTTTTCAAAAATTAACCCCTAAAGACTTGAAATAGGGGAGGAAAGTTTATATGAAAAATCTAAATTACTTGACCGCTTTCAATGAATTTTCCCAAGAAGATAGTTGATGACCCCCTTTCCCACTTTCACGGTTCGCGATATAAACGAATTCCACGCGGGCGAAGCCGCGGGCAAAAGCTAGTAACATTATAAAGCATGTATGTTACTCACATCAAGCGTTATTAGACGCAACGAAAGACTTCGTCATTTGCCAGGAAAAGCCATTGAGCAGTTTTGGCGCATCTTGTACCTAATCTTCATAAATATCAGTAAATAGTCTGTGACATTGTGTCAGAAAAAGAAATGTATTTAGCATTCGCTGAGCAGAATATTCCGAACGCAGGCCGGAGGTGACGCGACGTTAGTGTCACTTGCTTTACTGTGTTTAAAAACAGGACATGGATTTATTTAGAAACGTATTTTTTATAACGAGATAGAGAAGAGATAGTTTGTGAAATCTAGGTATACCATGAATTATATGCTTCTGGTATCTTTACAGCTATATCTACAGCTAATAATAAAAATATGTTTGAGAATGTTTTATACCCAATGAATGCACAGTGCATAATTTTTTTCTAGGTACAAGAAATTACGATTGTCTACTAAAATACATGAACTTTTTAGAAAAATTCGAGGTAAAAAATTAAAATTAAAGTTGTAAAGTCGCACGAACAAAAATTTTACGTAATATTAAGAAGAAATACCTACCTATCTTGAATACGCTGAACAAATTAAACCAATTAAGTGCGGTACGGTAGGTATTGACTGTAACCTAATTGTTTTGGTCAACAACAAGATGTATTGCAGAATTAAACTTTTATTAATGATAAGGTACTTGTATATGAACTGCCCCTGGGTTTAACTTTATTATTATTTGGGACTTTATTATTATTTGTTGTAATAGACGCTACAACGCCACGTACCTATACCGTAAATAGGTAATAAGATGTCTACATATTTCAGTTTAAGTGAGATCGTGTGATAGGTATACAGGCAGACAGCGCAGGCATAGTAAGAAGAAAAAGATGGTGTTGGTTTCTGATTTAACCAATCGTGTCGAGGCTTTATTTGGGAATGATCCTGAGACGAGCTACAAGCTGGCCGCAGCAGCCGTGGCAGAGAGCGCTCAATGCCGTCATCACGTAATCCCGGTAATGGCGTCATTGTCATGGCGCATGGCGGTGCGCAATTCCGAATCAACGAGTTGCTGCCACTCTTTTAATTTCTACTAGTTTCCCCTGAATGCGTTCTAGCTACGAAGACAGTATTATGACATTTTTTCTTTTTCCTGAGTGAAGTTCCAGCATGATTACGAAGGTACAAAATGATAGATGGAATGATACCTACTAATAAATACTATTAATTATTATAAACTAGCGACCCGCCCTCGCTTCGCTGAGCGTTAAATGGAGAATCTACATAGCCTAGCATAGCAAATTACATAAGAATGTACATCTATTTAGCTATATAAACCTTGAGAAATACTCTACCTTATCGTGAAAACCGTATCAAAATCCGTTGCGTGGTTTAGAAGACGAAGGCTTAGAAAGGCAGAGACAGACAGACAGAGGCAGAGGGCGACTTTGTTTCCAGGTGGTAGAGCCTAGAGTTCGCCCGGGGTAGTACCACCGCCCGCCAAGGTACTCAGTACCATTCCTACCGTCATAATAATAGTTTTTAAGAGCAATTGTGTTCCGGATAGGAAGGTGTGGAGCCGGTTCACTTTTTTAGAGGTGACCATCTCAGACCTCAGGGGTAGCAACGCATCTGTGACCGAATTGGAACAAGACTCACACTAATCATTACTAACTGGACAATACTAATATTAACTAACAGGACTAACTATCACTAACAGTCCCTGTCCTCACACTTATTAACAAACTAACCAACTAACATTCTAACACCATCTACTAATTGGACTAACCACCCTAGTCCCTATATTGGGTTTTGTTCTAAGTCGGTCACAATTGCCATGGGCGGCAGCGGAAGGGTGGTGCTGCATGCTCGTTTGCTACCTTAATTCAATAAAAAAAAAATACTATATGTATGTACACTATGTAGTGATGCGAAAGTAACCCTGTCTATTTGACTTGTACGCCTCAACCACTAAACCGATTTTAATGAAATTTGGTTTCCCTTACGAAAGATTCCCTTACGATGGTTTTTTATTCCGGAATTATCACATTATGTGAGATAATTCTGGATTAAAAAATATTTTTGTAAATTGTTGATACCCTCAACAGTCTCAACACTTATGTTTTTGCACAATGGTGCGTTTAGTTTTTCTTACGTTCCATACAGATATTTTGACGTTATTTGTCTCTCACGCTGGTGAAACCGCTGGCAAATATGTAATACCTACATAATGCAAATGGTAAGAACAATTTTTTAAAGTAGTTCATACCAAAAATGTGCTGGTCTGCCAGATTTTCGGCTATTAACATAGAATAATATCTTCTTTTTACCATAGACCTGTGCAGACAAAAGCTGCAAATTGTTTATGTTGGCCGGACACGCAATAAAAAAATTACTAGGTATGTCCGGCTTTATCCGGACGCCTGCCAACGCTAGCTACACACTCCTAGCCCTACAATAGGACTCCCGGTATCATGTTTCCGACGGACAACACACGAAGACACGGGGACACACCCACACTGACAATGGAAATTTAAACTCTTCATTACCTTATTATGATTGGGAATAGATATAGGACCTTCTGAAGGGCAATCCGGCAGTTATTCTGGCACGATAAGCATTGCGCTATGCGGGTCGTAAGTACGCAAATATAGTAACCTGAAAGTTCTTGTCCTTTAAATCTTGTAGGCAGACTACAGGAGAAACTACCATCGCCAGAACTCTGCTCTGCGTCGTATATGCTTCTTTGACCTGACAAACCAAAAAATATCAGTTCAATTTATTAATTACAAAATGTAAGTACCTACTTACTTAAAACTTTCCTTTAAAAAAAAAACTATATGACAACCATTTATTTTCCGGTGGTTATAATTAGATATTTGGATATCCGATATTGGTGTCTTTATTTTTTAACAGACCTCAAAAAAGGAGGAGGTTCTCAATTTGACTGTTGTGTTGCTTGTGTGTTAGATACCCAACGATCAGAGAAAGATTAGTTACCTACTTCATACGTATGCTCGGAAACCAATACCATATTATTATATGTATTTAAACTGTGCCAATACATACATTCGTTCACACGCAGTCAGGCAAAAATAGGTAACAATAGTACATACGTCAGTGCTAACGTACTGTAATAATATCTTCATACTCTAGATAACGCATTTATCGAACAATTACAGATAAGGACGAGGTAGGTCTTTGTATGTCTAGCCAGCAAGTACAAAATGGAGGAGTGTTTAGGAAAAGAATACGTTTTAGTTAATTCTGAAAACTTCGAGGATTATCTATTGTTTATAGGTGAGTGATAGCCTGTGATAGACATAACTAATGTGCAATAAATATAATATAAAACACACGTGAATTCAATTGGAATACCTCCAAACCTCCATCGACGCCTCTCAGACTTCCCGAAGGTTGGTCAATACCATTATTATAGCATTAAGCCGCATTTTTTTTTGTTAAATAGAAGAGTGAAGTGAGTGAAGAGAATATAGAAATGCCACTTCACGCTAAAACAAGTTAATTTTCTGTGCTGGTAAGTAAAATTTACTTGGGGCACTTTAAATTCTCGCCCCTAATTTGTACTTAATCACAGGCGGAGCGCGGAAGTGTTTGTGTGAGAAGCAATTAAAACAAAACGCAGTATAATTTGGATAATTTTCAGGCATCGGTTACATGGCCCGTAAAGCAGCAATAGCGCTGAGCCCCACGCAGAGCCTGATCATGAACAACGACGGCACATACACCTTCACCTTCAAGTCGCGGCTGGCCAACGGCGCGTGCACCTTCGTGCTGGGCGAGGAGTTCGAGGAGATCAAGCCTGGTGGAGCTAAGGTACTAAAAATCTAAATCTAGGTTACTACGAGGGGAATATTTGAAGAATATAACGTTGTCTTGTGCAGAGGATCAGGACAACATACTGCACACGTTTCTAAGTTGATGTATTTATACGCACATAAAATAAATAGGCCAAATCGGATCACTTTTGTGTTGGAATCCTTGGATACATTAATCATACTACTATGTGATTACTAGGTATGTGAAAATTTTGGTGTTCGTCGAATTTATAATTCCTTTTGAGATACAGCAGAGCGGGGTTGGGTAAAGCTGAATTAGCAACATAGTTGTAATAGTTTTCTCCCAAATCTTATTAGAATTTGCAAAACTAATCATAGGATCGCACATCTTTCGCGGGTCACGTCTGATTATTATTTTTGTACTTTTTACATAAAACAAAATTCGCAACGAAGAGTTTATTTGCGTTTTATGTAAGTATACCTATGGAATTATTTAAGTCGAGTTAAAGAAAATAATAAGTGGAATTTCTCAGGCTTATTTGGGCAGTTGCGAATAAAATTAATAGCTACTTTTCGGCTGTTGACAAACAGGCTACAGGTATTAAAGAACTAAATAAGCGGCAGAAATTATATGAATATCGTAAATAATTTCAGGTTAAATCAGTCATAACAATAGAAGGCAACAAGATGAAGCACATACAGATAGATTCGAACGGCCGGAAGTCCATACACAACCGGCAGTTTTACCCGGAGGAAATGATTGTCGTAAGTTACTTAAAGTGCTTTGTGTTGGATTATTTAGCTATTCTTTTCTAATTATTTATATATGACGTTGTCGTAGACCTTTATCAGTAGCAGAACAGATGAAAATATACCAATTTAAATGTATTATATTGCATCTATAAATAAATAAGGCTCAGCAAGTAAGTCAAAATATGTCCAATTTATATGCATTCCTAACAACAACGCAAAATTTGTATAGAGACCTAGGGTTGAACCAACTCAGATCACACTTTATTATTTACGTTATGTATGATTTTTGTTATTTATCTTTTACTGTGACTTACAAATTCAGTCACGTCACGTATTAAGTACATCGCTACCACCTGCGACAGCCAGCAGGGCAGTAGGCTGTATTTGTGGTTACTGCCAAGTCAAAAATGTGACTGTCATTAACTCGATAAAAATAAAATATTATTTTATTTAGCGGGAAGCTTTATAAAAAAAACTTTTAGTTTGCCATCTATTTTTCCTTCTCTATTTTTGTAACTGCCGTTTACCTTAGTCGTATCGACAAGGAAACCTGTAGAGTTATTCTACTATTCGTTATAAAGTAAGCGGACTACGCCGAGAATAAAATTATATATACTTGTTTCAAAAAACAAGGCGAAAATCACCAACAGTAAAACGGGTCAATCGAATTTTATTGCACGTCCATTAGAACTCTCAAAGCGCCCCTCGCCTCGTGTCCAATCAATTCCGATACGAGTTCCAAAGTGGTATGAAAAATGTGCAGCTGTGCACTCCTTTGATCATTTAGCTTTGTTTGAAAGTGTAGTCTGTGATCAGGAAATCGGGCACAGGCATGCTATACCAATCATTACAAAATGCTATAAGAAAAAAAAAAGTTAGAATTTGATTAAAATAACTTCGCCAAGCAAAAATGCGTTCAATTAAATGGGGCTTACTGTTTTTAAAAGCTTCTATAACGCAAAGATGATATCGGACTTTTCACATTAGTGATTCACACTTAGTTTCACACTTCGAATTTATTTTATTCCGTTATTGGTACAATTCACGGTTGATCCAAATCTCGTTTAGTCTAGTTCGCAATACCTAGTGCAATTCGCAATTTTTTCACCTTTGCATTGACTCATGATAAAGTACAAGATATAGGTCCATCCGGTCCATCCACATTTAAATGTGATCACGCCAGAAATATGGCTTCAGATAGTTAAGTCCAGTCAAAAAATAAACTATTGTATTATTATTATGTAGGTAGTGCGTCATGTAAAACATATAATACGAAGAGCTTATATGTCGAGGGATTGCGTTCGAAATCTCATGTCCTTGTTCTAAGGATGAGACTTAGGTACAAATCGAGTTTACTATTGTAAAGATGTACAGCGTCATATTTGGAAGAATCCTTTATTAACATAAACTTACTTCATTATTACATTATTAATCGTTTGTTTTTTCAGACAACTACCGTTGAGGACTGGGACAAAGTAGCCACGAGGAGGTACATTTTAGTGCGGTGATCGACGTCACATGTGTAACTGTGTTATACCACGGTTACCGCCAGACCTTCTAGCTAGCAGATGTGAGACTACTGTTATAATTGGACGTTGGTGATTGTGAGTGAATATGAAATGCCTACGGATGAACCCATCAAAGTGTAGTTTATGCAAAAGCTCGCCACAACAGCGTCAGTTGGCTTCACCGAGTAACTTGCCGTCTACTATTAGGTTCTAAACGACCGTTCGACGTAATCAAATTTCGCCGACCTAATCCCCATATCGACTTTCACTTAACATGTAAGCCGGCCCCTTATCGGGGCTAACAACCGAGAACATTCTCTCCGGGGCACTTTCCAAAACACGATTCCCTATTCCATTAGACCCTCTCGAAGTTATCTCGCGTTATTTACATCGCCTGACCGTACCAACGACGCCGTCTTATGTAGTCGACCCTTATGTGGGGTTGTGTACATAAGCGTGCTGGGCGACTGTGGACTGTGCGTCCCTGTCGCAGGATCGGTATTGGGTTGCGGGTGGCTGTGGGGGTGCGTAAGGTGTGTAGGGTTACCAATTATGACTAAAGACTTGTATTTCACCGAGAAAAATAATTCATCTTACTTTGGCTTGCACTGGGAAAGTTTTATAGGTACCTACCCATCATTAGAGAAATGTGAACTAACCTCGGTATAGGTATTCATTATTTAGCTATAAAGAAGCGCGCATATTATTTAAGATTGTACTTTAAATACTTAATTTTAGAATTGACTTCAGTCTCAAGACTATGCAAGAAATAGCTGAAGGCAGTGCTTTGAAATAAGGCGTATTGTTAATTACCCTGTTGTATGAGTAATGAATGTTTGTGTACGAGTATGTAAGGTTAATTAGAAGTTTTATTCAGTCAAATACGAACTGCTGAAGCTCAAGTATAGGTAGTATAATATGTACCTATAGTACATTAGTAGTATAAGTACATTAGTAATATACCTAACTATAGCTATTATTTAATCATTAGGCATCCATAATTAGATGGCATTTAACGAACCTTTCTACCATTTTAAAATTAGGTATATCAAATCACAATATATTAATATACTAATTCTTAGCTACTAATTAAGTACTGCAAGTTGCATTAAAGTTGTAAGTAAGTTGACCAACATAGAAATAAGTGCTATTTTTGTAATTGTACGTATTAATTAAATAAAATTAAGAATGGTGTAAGTATAGGTATATCTACGTAAGAATGGTGTAAATAATGGCTTCCAAAATGATATCAGATTATGTTTGTGTTAGTCAGCAAACTAATCTTTCTCAATTTCTTAATACATTTTGCGTTTTACATCTGTACTTTTATTAACTTGTTGCTACCTTGTTTACTTATCTTAAGCAAGGTGTTTTATTTAAATATTCATTAACGTTTTGTAAGTACCTTAGGCTAAAAGTAATTTGATTTTCAGAGCTAAAGGAAATGTAAGTAATTAGTAGGTGGATGACCGCCATTTGGAAATTTTCTTGATTGCTTTCGAGCGACACTTTAAATTCGTTTCGGTTGTTACCGAAAAATAAAATTCGTTATACTATGATAGTCATTCGTACGGTATAATTTTTATAACATGCGTTGGCCATAATGACCATAACCAGCGTTGCGGGTGCGCTCAAGACCTTTTCCATAACAAAACCTTTATTTTTTACAATGACTCAAATAAAATTATATTTTAAATATCCGCGCGACTGCCAACCCTAGCAATAAGGAGGGGGTAGTGTCGCGGTGTCGTCGCTATGGCAACGCGGCGCCCGGACGCCGGATCCCGACGCCCGCAGTGTCGGCCGCCGCGCCCGCGCCCCGCCGCACAAGTGACACGCGCCACGAAAAAGCACAACCACCCTGTGCGTACGGTTACCATGTTTTAGTGACGAATGCGGACAAAATATGTTTTTGTTTTATACATTAATAGCCTTTTGTAAGGTCATCGGGATCGTAGTATCATTACATTTTTGTCATGTTTTTGCTGTTATCTAATGCTTATAATTGTTTTAATTTTTACTATGAGTAGAAATGCCTTCACTGTCAAATATGATTGCACAGTACCTACCTACCTACTATAAGTAGAGTGTAGTCGAATCATTCAAAATATTAATATAGGTTTTTATAGCTAAATTGCAAAAGAACCCTTATAACATGAAGTTATGTGTGCTGTAAGTGTGTAAGAAAGTTATTGCAATGGTCTTTGATATTATATTTAATATTGGTTCGTGAATACTAGTTGTAGTAGCAATCTAAAATGTACAATGATCTTCTCAATAATCAATGAGTACTATGATTCGTGTTAGACCATCATCATCATCGCAACCCATAACTGTGCCACTGCTGGACAACGGCCTATTTTCAGAATGAGAAGGTTTAGGCCATAGTCCACAACGCTGGCCAAGTGTGGATTGGCGGACTTAACACACCTTTAAATTTTGCGAACTCTTCAGCATACAGGTTTCCTTAAGAAGATTACCTTCACCGTTACAGCCAGTGACATTTAATTTTTTTTTTTTTTTTATAGCCTGAAGGGCTGACGAAAAAGCGGACGAGCCACCTGATGGTAAGTGGTCATCGTCGCCTATGGACACCTGCAACACCAGGGGAGTCACCGGTGCAACGCCGGCCCGGAAGGAGAGCTCTTTTTACACCTTTCTTGAAGAACCCCATGTCATAGCGCTCCGGGAATACCTCAGAGGGAAGCTCATTCCACAGCTTGCAAGTTCGCGGCAGAAATGACCGTGAAAATCGGACTGTAGTCGTTCGCCACGGATCCAAGCGATGTGGATGAAACTTCAATCTTCGGCGAGTGGTGTGATGATGGAAGGGTGATGTTGGCACCAAATCGAACAATTCCTCGGAGCACTCACCGTTGTAAAGTCGGTAGAACACACAGAGACATCCTAATGTCTCTTCTAAGGCTTAGGTGTTCTAACCTGTTAGTGACTCGTGGGTCGTTGACAATTCGAACAGCGCGCTTTTGTACGGCGTCAAATGGACTAAGTTGGTATTGTGGAGCCCCTGCCCAGAGGTGAGAACAGTACTCCATGTGAGGCCTGACTTGAGCTTTATAAAGCATCAGTAGGTCCCTCGCATTGAAGTACTGCTTCGCCCGGTTCAGGACGCCAAGCTTTTTGGAGGCCAATTTGGCCTTAGCTTCCAGGTGACACCGATACTGCACGTCACTCGAAATGTCAACACCCAGAATCCCAACACTTTTATTAACGGTGAGTGCGGTACCCTGGAGTTGAGGCGCCATGACAAATGGGGTTTTCTTAGCAGAAAACGCGCAAACTTGTGTCTTCGTGGGATTGAACTCGACTAAATTTAGTCGACCCCATTCCGAGACTTGCTCCAGAGAGTTCTCGACTTCAGACACAAGTTTGATTCTGCTATCCTCCACATGTGACCGAGAGGCATTTGCAGGGCCTGTATAATAGGCATCTCCCGTGCTGTCATCTGCATAGCAATGAATGCCGTTTGCACGCTCCAGCATGTCATTGATATGCAGAATGAACAGGGTAGGAGACAGCACAGACCCTTGGGGGACACCAGCGTTTATACGTTTCATATCTGAGCAACAACCGTCGACGACGACCTTAATATGTCGCTCAGATAGAAAGCTGGCTACCCAACTGCACAACCTCTCAGGGAGACCGTAAGATGGTAACTTCGCGAGAAGAGCCCTGTGCCAGACCCGGTCGAAGGCCTTAGCGATATCTAGGCTGACTGCCAATGCTTCCCCGTTGCTGTCTAGGGCCTGAGCCCACCGGTGCGTGAGATAAACTAAAAGATCGCCAGCTGAACGACCGTGACGAAAACCGTACTGCCGATCATTGATCAACTGGCGATCTTCGAGATATCCCAGGAGCTGTGTGTTTATTACACGCTCCATAACCTTCGCAAGCAGGGAAGTTATCGCTATAGGCCTGTAGTTGGCCGGGTCACTAAGATCGCCCTTTTTGGGGATAGGATGAACTAGGGCTACTTTCCACGAAGACGGTACTATTCCTGTAGTGTAGGATAGCGAGAATAAGCGCGTTAAGACGGGAGTCAACTCGGGAGCACACGTCTTTAGCACCACTGCGGGAATACCATCCGGCCCACTCGACTTCTTGGTGTCGAGAGACAGTAGAGCTCGCCTGACAGCCTTTTGAGTAAAAAGTATGTCATTCAGCGAGCTCTCACACCGCGGGATGTTAGGCGGTGTGGCCCCTCCATCGTCAAGAGTCGAGTTGGCGGCAAAGAGGCTACCAAGAATTTCGGCTTTCCCCTTTGCCGTATGGACAACGGATTTATCCGGTAATCGCAGTGGTGGGAGAGAAGACCGACAGAAGTTGCCCTCGACAGCCTTAGCCAGCGACCAGAATTCTCTACTCCCAGAGGGGTAGCCAACTAGCCGCTCGCCAATTCTGCCGATGAATTGGGCCTTCGCCCTGGACATTTGCTTCTTAGCTGACCGGGAGGCAGCGTTGAGCTTTTTCTTAAGCTCTGGGGCTGATGGGTTCTTCGAAGTGTACGCTGATGCCCAGACCTGGTAAGCGGCCCGCTTGCGGTTAGATGCCGCAGCACACGAACCACTGTACCAGGGCTGGTTTTTCCCACCAATGGATACGACTGAATTTGGAATAAAACATTCCATACCCTGTCGGATCACATCGGCTACTGAATCAGCGCACACGTTCGGGTCCCCGGAAGCGAAGCAGAGCTGCCTCCAAGGGTACGAACTCAGGAATTCCCTAAGTCCGTCCCAGTCTGCTGACTTATAGTGCCAAACTTGACGCGTACCAGTGGGCCGAGAGCCCTCTTGACGCGTCAAGGGCACAGATGTCCTTACCAAGCAGTGGTCAGAAGATCCAAGAGGAGCCTCAACCACCACTCGGTAGTCCGTTGGGTGAGAAGTCAGCAGTAGGTCTAGCAAAGAAGCAGTATGGGTCTCAACGTCAGGGACTCTGGTGAAGCCAGCAACAACCTGAGTGAGACCGTAGGCCAGGGAGAAGTCGAAAGCAGTTCTCCCGGCAAAGTCGGTGATCCTGGACCCCAGCCAATCAGTGTGGTGGGCGTTAAAGTCCCCCAAAATCACCAACTCCGCCGAGGGATACTGCTCCAAAACTCTGTCAGCCGATCTCTGGACGTGCTCAAATAGTCGAGTCGTCTCCGCGTCTCCGCTATAGGACCTATAGAGACACGCATAAACACGAGTGTGGCCGCCCATGTCCACGCGCGTCCATAAAATGGATAGGTCCTTGTCTTCAAGGCAGGTCAAACGGCAGCAACAGACATCATCCCGGACGAACACACACACCCCGGCACGCGGCCTAAACGCGTGCTCCAGCCTATAGCCAGGGTAGCACAGGTAAGATGCGTCGTCCGGTGATGATATTTGTGTCTCCGTCAAAAAGAGCAAGGCCGGCTTCGCTGTCTCAAGATGGTAGTGGACAGCGTTAAGGTTGCTGTGAATTCCCCTGATGTTGCACATGTCTACATTTAGTGTAGTAGGGGTTTCAGGGGTTGCCGCTGGGCGATACCTTTTTCTCTTTATAGACTTGCCCATAGATTTCGGTGTAAAAAAAAGGGAGGGAAAGGGGGAAGGAAATGCAGAGATTCATCGGTTACCCCCGGGATAAATGTTGGACTCGTGGCACCGCGATTACAGGGGCAGAATATGAGTTGCTGGCGCGGCGGACGGAAGGGCCCCTGGTCCCCCCCGCGCATGGGCTCCGGGTACCACCCCGGTCTCTTACTCCGGCACGGAGCCCACACAGCGGGATTATGCGCCGGATGATAGGACAGCCTCCCAGGCCAGAGGTTACGCGTGTTGCCTGGGTTCGGGTCCCTGTACTGTCCGGCGGGCGGCCAGCGGCAAGCCGTTTCACCAGGTCTCCCTGGCCGCCGCGCCAACACATCACGTACCCCCGAATAACGAAGCCTTAAGAGTCCAATGAGATCCCGGGAAGAAATCGAAGAGTCTCCACATATAGGATGAGGAAGGGTGGGAGGGGGGAGAAACTGGCACTCAAGTCCGCAGCCGGAACACGTTACCGTTTGGCGGCTGACTCAAACGAGAGGGTGGTAGCTAGCCAGTCGGGTTCAAGACCCTACCACCAGCGTAGAGTACCTTCGGGATTGCACTGGATGGTACTGAGTCCAGAGACCTCTCAAGAGAGGGACCAGGCGCCGTGCCCTCGTCCGTTGATCAGCAGGGTGTACCACGAGCAGGTGAGGTCGGCTTGGGCTCTAGGATGGGAGGAGCCCCTTACACCCCAAATGCTTAAAACGCTTAAAATGCTTAAAACGTACATTAATTCGAAAACTTTCGACCTTTCGTTACCGTGTTAGATCGCGTTATTATTTGTTAACAAAATAATTAATGCTTAACATAATTTTATAATTAAAATTTCTTGAGCGCTTCCGTGCTTCGGAGGCCACGTAAAGCCGTCGGTCCCGGTTGTTATCGATAGATAGCAGTCGTTAAGCCGTGTCGGAGGCCTTCGGGCGGCTTGAAAACTTTCGACACTGGGTTGGCCACTAACCCCTCCACCAATCCGCACTGGAGTAGCGTGGTGAAGTATACTCTAGGCCTCCTCAATAATGAGGAGACGTGCTCAGTAGTGGGCCATTAATGGGTTGTAGCCATAATTTTATAATAACATTAAAATAACATTCTGATTTCAACACGGTGACTAGCTTAAAAGAAAATATGTCACGCCAAATAAACTAAAGGAAATAAAGAACCGTAATAGGTAGTACCTTTGTTTATAAAACTGGCAATACAAATTGTAACAAGATGATTTTCTCATTATTATTGGGCATTAAATTGCAATAAAATTTTTAGTAATTACCAAAACTTCCTATTTAACAAGTAGGACATTGTCACAATAACCGGCGATTGTGAGACACTCTTAGTTTCCGTATCGAAGCTGGTCACCCCGCCACCTACCCCGAGGTCGGGTCGATGTGACCGGGGGTGGGGGCTCGCACCTTTTGTTTAGGACCCCTCCCCCGTTCATTTACTAGCACAACTCTCAATGCTGTTTGCGAACGGTTTGGGTGCCTAAATGTACGGGGAAATGTCACGTTTTCACTTTTAAGGCGCACCGGCCCATTGTAACGGGAAACGCAGTACTCAACGCGGCACGGGGAACACTCCAAAAGCTTTCTGTGCCTGTTTCCACCGTTAAAAGTAACAGTACAAAAAGGAAAGTAAGGACTGGCTTTGTTATAAAAATCGACAACAATAAGTATTTGCTGCTACGCAGTGCTTATGCTATTGAAGCGCCAATGATTCATGAATGCTGTAGGACGTATTGTTTCAGAAGATTTAAATTGGAAGCATTTTATACCTATCATATGTACGTAGCAATAGATTATAATAAACAGTTAAACCATCGGATTCAAAGGACTTGAGTTCGATGTATGTACTTCAAATTAGTTAAACCTGTTTCAGCAACAAAAAAGATTCAGGAAACTCATCTTACCTTTGTACATGGTCTATGCCTTAAATCAAATAAAATTCTGTTTCTAAGGGTAGAACAAAGCACAGCAAAACGACTAGACAGCATTAACTGTAACAATATAATGGTGATATCTTTAAATTTTATTCAATTAATATATATTACACTATTCCGTCGTTGAGTACCTACCTGATTGATAAGTAATGCATAGCCAGAACTACTGAACGCAAGAAGTTGAAATTTCCCATGTATATTTTTAGAGAGTGTAGTGTAGCAGTAAGAAATAATTTTTGAAAATTCCCCATCGAAAGAGATAAAAAAGGGAATTAACTGAAACAAAATTTCCACACCGGTGAAGCCGTGAGGGGGACAACTAACATTCCCAAAGAACATTTACTTATTTATTAGACATGTCCGAGGTCACTTGTACTTTACGTATTCGCGACCTTTGCCAGGTTACACGTCTTTTTTCCTATTTGAAACAGCCCACTGCGTATCCAATATGCTACTCGACAATGTGGGTTGAACTGGAAACAATGCACGCAACAACCTTAAATAAAGTCGAAATTCGTTCTAAATCTGACAGTTGTACTCCTACTGACACTAGGATGGATTGACGCCTGACTTACAGGAGGTTCCTAGGTTCCTTATCGTCGAAATATCTTTATGAAATTTTTAATTTTGATACGGTAGTTGTGAAAATAACAAACAGAATGTTTGCTATCTTTTTATTCTACTTAAACACACTGAACCGATTTAGAGGAAATTTTATATAAAGATACTTCGAGACCCTGCAATGGACGTTGGATAATTGTTATATCGGAAATAATAACTAAAGCAATACTGCAATTTGTAATACATAGTACGAATATGTCAAAGCCTCTTTAATGAATCGGATACAATTCAACGTTCAAGTATTCATGAGTAATAATAAAGGCTTGAATATTTAATCCGTAAATTTCTACCGGGCACGACTGTTTTCAACTTTAGCCCCGGAGGCGTATTGCACAAGTTTGTTACAGAAGAAAGCTTGCCAAGTCGTCGCCAAGCGAAACTTCTTACGAAATGTGTAACTTTTAACGACTCTACAATTGCCAAGTGAAGTAGGTACAGGTAAAGAAATAGCTTCTTTGTAAATACAACACAATATGAATGCTTAAACAAAATATTCATTACATAAATAACATTTTTTTGTTTTTTCCCGGCCTACCTATGTAATTGTTTCCATAGAACTCATTTATGGACGTTGTACTGATGATTTTTCTATTATGTGATTTTAAATCCCAGAAAAATTGGTGACATTATGATTGTTGTTATTTTGGGTTGTCTTATTGAACTACTGAAACATGCTGCTTAGGAAAGTGCATACCATGCATAATAAAAAGCTACACAATACATCTTACAAACAATCGTACGCCTTATGAAAACACTGAAAAAAAAGTCTGTCTCCTCGGCGGCGTTAATCGATCGCATGGTTGACGCATAGCGGGTGTTAGGCCACGCCCACATTTCACACGAAAGGTGATGATTGGCCGGAGCTCCGTGACACTCACACACGCACACACCTGTCCAGTCCACCCGGTCACAGTGCACACACGCGACACGCTCGTGTCGCGTCCATTAATTATTTATTATGTCTCAACACTTGTGACGTGACATCCGACCCACAAATAGATACACACACAACACACAACGACACAAATAGACCTGTTAATTTTACTTCGATGCGAAATATACACACACAAATTAAACGAGACATTAAAGTGTCTGTAACACATGGCATACCTATAAACATAGGTACCTAATTGAACGGGAACATGGAAAAATGTAGGTACATCACTCGATATGTTTGAACAGGGCACTAAAGTGAATTTAACATTACTTGTGTACTCACGATACTTACTACTTTATGATAAATTAATATCGTAAAAATACGTGCGTTAATAGTTCCTCATGTATATCCATAAGTACAGTAAGAGTTTATTATTTTTAGCCTTTCTATATTTAAGGTAATAGCTGACACACTAACCTCTACTTCTCGTGGTGCACCCTGTTGAACTTCGGATATTAGGCCAGGTTACTTCTACTGAAAACTTCATTTCAGCTTTTAGAGAGACAGAGTCCTTAACATTACACTGATACTGCGGGATGTACCATCCTACCTATAGATCTCAATCATCAGACTCAATAGATGGATATCATGCAGAGGTAGAGTGTGTTATTTCTCTAAATGTCACATTCTATTGCGCTCCCGTTTGTACAAGTGGCTATGAACGATTCGTTATTTTCACCAAACATTCATCTGATTTGATCAAACCAAAGATATTTCATAACGCAAATCCTGCCGACATATTTACTGTACGGAGAAAAAAGAAACGTCAAGACCGAGTCGAAATCGATCAGAATTCCGTACCTTAGTAGTAATTTGGGGCGCTCTGATTCTGAAGTCAAAAACATAAATTTTCAATTCACTCTGTTTTACGTTACGCGATAGAATGGCTTAAAGACAATTTACTTTGGCTTTTATTGAAAACGTAAGAAAAACTTAGGGTGTAAGGCAGTTCATCTTTTTTGAGCTCAATATGACATCGTCTGCCAGTGAGACACCTTTCTGAACAACTTTGACAATAAGTCTCAACTCACCTATTAATTAAAAATGACTCGGCTATCTAGTTAAAGCGCAACGATGTTCACGTATCCATCTTCGATCTTGAAGAATTAACCGTCAAATATTTTATTTACTTCTTGCTAATAGGTTTATAATCGGACATACCTACTGTTATTTAGGTTAATGCAAACTGACCCTGATGTTGCAACAACTGCTTACCATCACCTGGTGGAAAGAGCAAACGAGGCATCTGATGGTAGGTACTTATTTAAATTGTGACCGTCGCCGCCATGGTCCACAGTACTCTTATAGTCAGTAACACTAAAAACATCACCGACAACACGGCCAAGAAACAAGAAAAAAAAAACTTTTACAGTAAAAGAGGGAAAAATTTAAGGCTTCAGCAATTCCTTGCCGCGTAAGCAACCCTAAAACATCACTCGAAATCTAATTCCCATTCCATACAATTGAGCGCGCAGATGCGCAATCCACGGCCTCACCCAGATCGCAGACTAACAAAGAACAGTTGTAATGCACATTGGTAATACAACTAATTTTACACGGCGAAGCAAAAACCCTCATAATGGGATATGCCCGTTTTGTTAGCGCCCTGATCGACAGATCTGATAATTTGAATATGGAAAGGCATCCGAGCGTGAGCGTTGCTTTCAACATTGAGAAAACGTTACGGACTGGCTCAGTCGGAGATTTTAACGCGATAACTGTTGGCTTCGGTCATTGAGATGTTGAGCTTTCAATGCGCAATGGGTGCAACGTGTGGAGCGGAAAACATCTTCTGATTAAGTCGATCAAGGTAATTGTATGTATTTATTATTATAAAGTGTACAAGCATGTGATAGTAAAAATAATAGAAACAAAAGTAAAACTAACGTATAGTAGTCGATACAGACATTGTTTTTAGCATTGCTCGTGGCCTTCGGGCATAGGTTTATGTCGCAGTCAAGCAAATATACAATGCATTTAGCTTAAAAATATTAACATTAAACTTACCAAAATGTGGTCTATTGAAGAGCTTGTCCGGTGTAGAGGTCGTGAGGTTCTCAAATTTTTTCACAGGAGTGTTGAAAGTATCTGCAATTTCTGTCATCTTCGTCAGTTCTGATGCCAGCATTTCATTGTAGCGATCTACAAGGAAAATGTTTGTTTCGATACAATAGTTATAGGTACAGATTCACGAACTTAAACTCTTACTTTGATAAGTGGACCTTAACGAAGATTATCTTGAATCAAAGTCATATATGAAAAAGTATGGCGTATTTTACCTCTATAAAGTGGTATAAAAAGCTGGTAGTATAAAGGTGGTATAAAACTAGGAGCTGGAACCTTGCTCTCGATCTTAAGTGATTGACCGAGTTAAGCAGCCGTGGGCGCGGTCAGGAGGTAGATGAGGGACCGCTAGTGGCAAAATTTCTTAAGCTCTTCCGTTCTTCAGAAGACACGTAGGTGAATGTCAATTTCACTTGTTAAGCTACGTCGGCGTCCATCGGGCGGAATGAAAACTTTAAGACAAGGATTGGTTATTAATCTTTAACCCAATCCGCACTGGAGCAGCATGATGGAGCATGCTTTAGGCCGCCTAAGCTATGAGAAAAGACCCGTATCCTCAGTGGATCCCCGGTTTCTTTTTGGTAGACATCGTTTTGGTAATGCCTTTGGTGTTATGGATGTCCATAGGCGTCAGTGCCTAGTTGTGGTCACGTGCCCTTGCCCGTTTTCAGCTATTGATATGAATAAGTAGTTACTTTTTGCAGTAGATCCTACTTCCTACTAATCCTATCCTTCCTACTAATATCCTACTAATATTATAAATGCGAAAGTTTGTAAGGATGTATGTGAGTGTGTGTGTGTGTGTGTTTGTTGCTCTTTCACGCAAAAACTACTGAACGGATTTTCATGAAACTTTGCAGTAATATAGCTTAGACATCGGAATAACATAATTTGTTAAAATTTATAGAGATTTTTGAAGGGACTGGTTTCCCGAAGCGAAGCGAGGGCGGATTTACTAGTACTGCATAATGAAGTCGATGTATCTATTTCAGTACTGAATGATTCGTGAGTGTTTGAATTCATTTTACGTATATCACGCGGCTTAACTCACGTACTGTTTTGTCGGATTCGCCCGACTTAGTACTTATATGATGATAAGTTCTTTTTAGGTAGTTGGTCACATATTGTAAGTATTTTCAGGAGAGGAGAAATTAACGTAGAGCTAAAAGACGTCTTATTGACACGCGATCAGTATGAGTTGGTGGTATCGAAATATTAATTGTTGTTGTTGACGTAGATGTCATCATCTGAATAAATATCGGCGAAACCAACGTAATCATTTATTATTTGATATCGTTCCTACGTGGTTACGTACACGAGGATGGAACTACATGTTTGTGGTGTCAAGATCAATTCACTTTACTCTACGACTTTCTCAATGGAACATTGCTGAAAGTTGTGAAAATCAAAATTGGATATTTCCTAAAACAGCCAGCGGAAACCGCTAACCGCCCCTCCCCTCGGCTTGTCAACACAAAGAACTGTAAAATCCGTGCAATTTGTACCCTCTGCTCTTAGCGTGTACGGTATATTATTGATTTATAGCAAACACGGCTTCGGCTTCGGGTTTTAAAAAGCCAGGGCCGGGCGTCACGCCGCTATATGCCTTCGTTCGTTGCGACACAGTACACTTCTTGCCGATTTCACACTGGTATATAGGATTTTTCGGTTCGGCGGTGGTGTGTAAAAATGCCGTCTTGTCGTAGGCACGCCGCCCCTCCCCAGGCGACATTTTTACAAGCGGGGGAGGGGTAGGCCACCCGCGGACGCTGCCGTCATTTCGTTGTCATCCAGGGGCTCCTTTTTGCGCGATCACAGCGCGAGCGTCGGCGTCGACAATACTGTTCAGTATTTTTATTTTTTCGAGAAGAAAATGCGAAAAAAAAAACATTCCCGTAGAAAATCACGAACAATGCTGCCCTTCGGCGAGATTACCGCCATCAGAAAATGAATGCTTTGTTAGATTCGTCCAACGGAATGTTTTCAGTTGTTACATTAGTCTTGTCATTTCCATTAGACGGCGGCTTAGCTAGGCATGAGGAGTTACCGAATACCAGCCCCCGGCTTCATCCGCGTTTCAATTATGAAAAGTGCTTTGTTACCTACTGTTTATTATTTCCCCTGCAAATGAATCTTTGTCGATGTTCCGCGTGAATTAAATGACTGTACCTAAGTAGAATTTTTAAAACGAGACATTTCTGAATGGAACTTGTAAACAATACAAAATATACCTCCTATTTCCTATCTAGCTGCTTGAATAAATTTATCTACTTAATATTCCATCTGTATTTTTAGGTAGATTTATTTAACTGCCTGTGTTTCTCAATGCAAAACGGAGCATCCTTAACTATATTTTAATGTAGAGTAGATTTTCTGGTATAGCTTACTCGCGTCGGCGTATCACCTGTGTAGCAGTGTGTAGAGTGTGTAGGTATGATATGGTAGTATGGAGTTAATAAGCTTTTTTTAATGTTAGTATTCAACATAGTACATTTTGGGATTGGGATTGTTGTCAAGCATTAACTTATGATGATAATAAAAATAAAAAATTACACTCCTTAAACCTTCCTTAAAATATATTTATATTATACCTATAGATAACACCGTAAAAAACTATTGCCTACAATTAAAAATAAGGACCATCCACTCTATGACCAAATAGGTGTGGTACATTATTATCTCGTGGACTCTTCAGCATCGATTCAAACAAACATTTACATTTACAAAAGCTAAAAATGTAGCCAACAAAGTTTATATTGAGGATAACATGTCTCATGTCTTCTAGCGGTCCTTTTAGCCGCCTCCCCCTGCCTCGCTTGTAAAACGCCTACAGTAGGTAAGTCTGCGTTATGATCTAAGTTATGGCCAAAGAAAGTTTCCAATCTTGAAAGTTTTCAGCAACTTAAGCTCAGAGGCCTAACAAGGTCTTCTATCGACGGTTAGTCAATTTAGTTTTAACACAAAGCAATGGCTTCCAGTAACTGAGTAAGTTAATACGAGATTGGGTTGAAAGTTGAAACAGAGGAGTAGGTACTCATATAAACCTACCACCAGGATATCAGAACCCCCAAATCCCAAGCCACCACTCGTGTAAGTTAGTGGCCGAGACTCGCGTGCCGCTTGCAAGTAATTGAATAATTTTTGTGGTAATGAAATGCGCAGTGGAGCGTCGTGGTCGCGACGTCACCCGATATTCCGATCTTGATAAAGGGTTGTTCGGTATCGCGCTCAACACGAATACGAATACTATTTTATCCCTTTATAGCAGTGGTTCTCAACGTGAAGTTGAAAATAGATTCTGGTAGGTGGTACAGTCGAGCACCATGTTCGACCTAACTAAGGCATCAATTTGTATTACTGTAAAGATGTTAAAACTGGTGCTGAAACTTTATTATCTTATAATATGGGTAACTTTTAGATATCCAGGACATTTTGCTCACCCTCGACCTCACGATATTTTCCTTCGCCAAAGCAAAAATTTATGAAACCTGGATCTTCTTTTGGAGAACCCTACTTTGAAATTTCATTATAAAAAAGAAATTAAACACCATCATGCTGGGCATCAACGTAACTGTCGTAAAATTAATCGTTTCAAGAAGTTTGTGTTCCTATTTAAGGGCGGTAGGACGATCAAGATCGAATACGAACTACGGAACACCATTTCAGACTTGAAGACGACTATTCCAGAGCACTTTTTATAGAGTATATTTAAAGGAGGCCTACAGAGATCGAGAACACGCGTTGGCGACTTATAATATCCATAAAAACAATATCGAATTACGGTAATTGACTGTGTATAAATTCGTATCACAATTAATCCTTATAAATTATAAGGATTGATATATAATCATTTCTGTATTCCAAAAATACGTGCGTGACAACAGTGGTATCTTGAACGTCACTCATATCATTACTTTACGCAAAACCATTGTTATTAAAGTTAACCTATATAGAATTAGTGTACTTGGTAACATCTGCTATTTCAATGTATGATGAGTATTCTTTACAAGTTTACACCATGGACTGAATCCTCCCTCTTTCCATCAAGGCACAGCAAATAAAGGTACCTACCTATTTATATATATACCAAACTACAAATTACCATCTAACATAAAATGTTTATTACTACCATCTAACATAAAATGTTAGATGGTAATTTGTATGTATTATTAAGATTCTTGCTAAGTACACTGACATTACTTAGTATATATCGAACTAAAACAAGAAAACATTTCACTATGTTTCCTACGTAAACTTCGAAGGTATTGGAATCAAAGTAAATGTTTGAGCATCGCTGCTTTCGACGCAGGATCGCTTTTCGATAACGTTTATTAAGCACGGAAATTAGAGATTCATATTTCGTGTTTAAAAAATATTGGCATCGTGTCGCTCCCTGGCACTTCGGTTTATAGTTATGGGGAGTTAGTATTACGGCGTTGTATTTTTATGATCGGAAGGAGCGATTTCCGTTTTTAGAAACCATCTTGATTTTTATTTGTTTCACAAGGCTAATTCGATGTTCGTATCTGCCTAGATAAGTAGGTATATTCAGGCAATATTATGAAATCAGCGATTGTTATCTAATCAGTATCTTTGTTCAAAGTTTCGATAAAGAAAGTGTTAGTTGTTAAATAAAAAGCATTGTGACATACATATGTTCTTATTACACCAATAGATAGGCAACAACAAGCAGAAGATACAAATACCGGAAAATGTATATCGCTACTTATCGGTAATCATTGAAGTTTTGCAAGCCATGAAGTACGTGGAGAAGTTACTGAGAAATCAGCTGGTTTTCCAGTTCTTCTGAAAATGGCAGTGCTATTATAGTAATGTAGGTAAAACTCTAGCTGTCACTTGAAATTAAACTGGATCAGTCTAGCTAGATCCGCTAGAAGCGACCAGATCATTGTCTTGTCTACGATGTTCGAGAAACATTACAGATTCGCTAGAACTATTAAGAGTAACTATACTCGTATTATGTAGATAGAGTTAATAATGTATTTAAAGTGCTCAATAATTATTGTACCAATTGAAATCCACTTACGGTACCTATAAAATTCTATCCTACTTATATCATAAGTCATAAGCTTAAAACTTTACTTAATAAGACGTCCACGTTTACTGACTGGCAAACACCGCACAATCTGAACCTGTGGACCTAGAGAACTTTTTACAGAGATGCTTTATATTTTTGAAAATTTATTTTCCAAAGAGGTAACACAGGAGGTAAAAATTTGTGTGTGTAAAGTCCAATATTTACAGGGAAGAAGCCGCGAGCCCCAGTTAGTATTAAATAAATACGCTTGTATATAGGTAGTAGTACCTAGATACGTTCAAATATTCTTATATCTAGTAGTCATAATCGCATCGAAATTTATTGTGTAGGTAGGTTCGTACAGGAAGGTTAGATACGCGTCAGATGCGGGAAGAGACTTTATTTTATACTACCTTTTTTACCTAATTTGTATAGAAGATACTAGTACTTTATGATGGTAATCGGTTTAGGCAATTTTATTCACACTCCACAAAAAATCGACTCTTAGTATCTCAATAATTATTTATCAATAATCCTATATACAGGGTGTCCCGTAACGAATGGATAATACGGAACCTACGTGTAGAGGGCATCATGCCGGTTCAGATGAATAAATATTATGTTCAGTAAAAGTCCTTCCGTTTCCGAGATATTCGACATTTTCAACATTTTCAAAATTGTTCCACCCTTCGCCATTCTTTTTGGCGCCAGGACTATAAATGAAGACATTTTTTGTATCTGTTTTTTGTATCGTACTCCTGGATAGATGTGCTATCGAATGTCATCAATTATTTTTATAACAAAAGCACAGATGCTTTTTAAATTAACATTTAACACCAATTTAACGTTATTTCATATTTCATTCTTGGCTTTTACTCTGCCCTGGTTAAAAAAAAGGTATGGTGGCTTGAATGCCAAATTAAAAAAAACTAGCCCATTTCACCCAGATTCCGAAATAGTATGGGCTAGTTTTTTTTTAATTTGGCATTCAAGCCACCTTACATTTTTTTTGAACCACGGCAGAGTAAAAGCCAGGAATGGAATATGAAAAAACGTTAAATTGGTGTTAAATCTTAATTTAAAAAGAATCTGTGCTTTTGATATAAAAATAATTTATGATATTCGATAGCACATCTATCCAGGAGTACGATACAAAAAACAGATTCAAAAAATGTCTTCATTTATAGTCCTGGCGCCAAAAAGAATGGCGAAGGGTGGAACAATTTTGAAAATGTTGAAAATGTTGAATATCTCGGAAACGGAAGGACTTTTGCTGAACATAATATTTATTCATCTGAACCGGCATGATGCCCTCTACACGTAGGTTCCGTATTATCCATTCATAACGGGACACCCTGTATACATAGTTTATTACCTGTACAAATCTATTTTGCATAGATAAAATTTTTATATTATGGATATTAGATAGTTACGAAATCGATTTAAATGTTACGATATGATCAAAGACACCGTGCAATTAGCGAAGGAACTGGCATTGATTACTATTTCATATTATCGCTAGATCTATAGTTTTCAAAGGTCGATGCCGATTGAAGAGAACTCGATTTAATCGTCATTCCTTTACAGTTTTACATTCAAAATATGTATTGATGATGGAAGCTTATCTATCTATTTTGCGGAGATTTGTTCAGGAAATCCATACATTATTGACAATTAATTTTGGAACCGTTTGACACATTTGGTATATGAAATGTGTTAAACGATTCCGAGGAATTGCATCGTGTTAAAATCATTTGACACATCTTATATATAAAAATAAGTCGGGTTTTCCTTCCTGATTCTATAACTCCAGAACGCACAAACCGATTTCCACGGTTTTGCATTCGTTGGAAAGGTCTCGAGCTCCGTGAGGTTTGTAGCAAACAAAATTCGGGAAATTTTCAACAGAAAAGGAGGAAAACAGGGAAAATCATTGTAAACCAAACAATTTAAGTAGGTGTTGTACATATTTAATTTGGTAGGATTGTCATATGGTTGCCTTGGATACCACGTTGTTACCTTCTACTGTCTAATATTTTTCCTATGCTGTGTATTCCTATGCTGTGTAAATCTCTGTTTTTCTATCAGGTTATGGGCCCAGATACCCCAGGAGGAATTCCACACTTCCCAGTTATTAACCAAGATTAATAGAGAGAATTGTACGTATTAAATTTTGTTTTTAAAACGAGATGCAGAACAAAAGGAATGTTCGATGTTCGATCGCCATCGGCGATGCCGGCATCATTGTTGTCTACTTTTGTTTAGTACATAGTATCTCAATGGTTGTCTACAGCTTCGAGTTCTGGAATAACTGTCAATTTTGAGAAGCTTAGTGGTATATCCAATTACGGCAATTGGAAGTTTTGGATGCGGATGTATTTGATACATGAGGACTTATGGGACTGCATCGTTGAGGCTGAGTCGGGTGTCCCTAGGGACAATGACGAACGCAAGCAACGACGGGCTCTTGCCAAAATATGTTTGATGGTGCAGCCATCGTCGTTTTCGCATGTACGAAATGCTACCACTGGCTTTGAGGCTTGGAATAATTTAAAAATGGCCTATGAAGACAAAGGACTGTGTAGACGTCTTGGACTTTTACGTAAAATGTTCGGATTGAAGTTAGAACAATTTAATGATATGGAAGCGTATCTTTTAAGGATCACGGAGTTGGATCAACAACCACGAGATATTAATGCTCCATTAGATGATGATTTCCTGTCAGTGTTGATACTGAGCGGTCTATCATCAGATTATGACCCGCTTATCCTGACATTGGAAAGAATCATGGCAAGTTTCATACATTGAATTGTACAAAAAAAAATTAAAAACTCGAGAGCCTGGAATGAGTTGTAATATTTATTTCTTATTTTTATCAACACTTGTATATATATAAAATATTTTTAAACCTCGGGGTTATTTAATCAAAAATGATATAATTTTCTTCACTTTCTTGCCATTATAAAAATACGCCATTTGTACGCTAACTATCAAAGTGACATAAGAAATGATAATAATGACATGACAATCTAATCAAAACGCTCGCAGCCAATGACAATGTGACATGTGGCAATGTCAATGTCTACGACACAGAGTAAGTAATTGTTGTAACAGATTACAAATCAATCGAAATCACAGATTAAACGCTGATATAACAAGACAGAATCTACTTCAAAATGTTCGTCCAGAAATGGTAAACTATGTAAATAAGAAAATGATTTTAGAATCCCCGGGTTTTAAAAATATTTTGAATGGTTCAGGATGATACTTGAAGTCTAATTAAACAATTACAAGTTATTTCAAATTCTCGAGAATTATTATTTTTTTTGTACAAAATCTGCCATGATTCATTCTAATATTAAATTATGCAGCGAGACAGTAAAGAGCAAACTATTACAAGAAGAATTGCGTAGAGGCTTTGATAAGAGCGAAGAAGGCGCAATGTTTGCAAAATGAAATGCAAAAACAGCGAATAAACCTTTTATGAAAGGCAAATGCTTCATATGTAAGAAACAGGATCATTATGCAAAGAACTGTCCGACAAAAACCAACAAAAATGGAAAAGGAGGAGAAACATGTGAAAATACGTGGAGAGGAACATTATTATCGGCATTAGCTATAGATGTAAATTCGAATGCCTGGTATGTGGATTCCGGCGCAACTTGCCACATGACGAACAACAAAGCTTTATTGCAAAACTATGTTGTGGATACTCCGCGGTTGGTGACAGTGACTAATAGAGAAAAGATGCATAGCGAAGTACATGGTGAAGAAGAGCTGTTGTTAAAAGGACACACTAAGACTACAAAATTAACAGAAGTTATTTACGTGCCGGGTTTGTCAACGAATTTGTTATCGGTTGGAAAGATGACTTCAAAAAGGCTTGAGGTACATTATAATGAAACTAAATGTAATATTTGGTGGGGAAAAGTTCCAAAGTAAATTCAAATGTAAAAGGGTCAGTTACTTCGATATAAAGAACCAATATGTGAGACGGGTTGTAGAAGATACTGATTAATTATATAAGAGTATCTGTCCGATTTGGTTTACAAATTGTTTAGTTTAAGGGCAGGTGTTAGAAATATATAAACCGAACAATTTGTAAGTGTATTGTACATACGTAATTTGGTTGCATTGGCGTATTGGTTACCTAGAATATTATGTTGTTATGTTACGTTTTACTGTCTAATAAATTATTTTTCCTATGCTGTTTTGATCTCTGTTTTTTCTAACACCTTTTCAAATATAAAACAAAAAAAAATTCTTTAATCCCCAAACGAAATGTTACAAAAAACGAAGCCATCTGGTGGCGAAACGGAGTTCGCCGGGTTTGCTAGTTTGGTATACGAAATACGTGAAACTAGGTATGTCTAATCGAAGCAATTGAAGCATTTATAAATACTTAAGCAGATTTGGGCCCCTGGTCGGTTCTTCCTCTCAGTTTGGGTATTTCTACCTATCTCGTTTTATCCTACAGGCAAGATTGTTTTGGTCTTTTGCATTCACGTTGCTCTCATTACTAAATCTATGTTCAGAGGCAGAACACGCAGAGAAACACCTTTTCAAGCTGTTTGCTAAGTTTATTTGTTCATGTTCTCAAATAACACAAAAAACAGTTCAAGCGTGGAATTGACATGATTGGCAGCGATGCGCGGCTAAAGACAAAGCTTTGTGGTCCCACCGATTTGTATGAGCGTCACATTACACCAGCTCTTTGATTCGCACGCGCATTCATAAGGACAGCTCTAAGGATTCAGAGGCTTTGAAATGCCGCCATTGCCGCCTTAGCTTTATAATCTCCTTTTCATGTTTTCTTGTGCCTAACAACCTCTAACATCTCATCGATAAATCTAATTAGAAATCGTGACCATGGATCAATTTAATAAATTTTATTATAAGCTCATGTAAGATCTTTAAGTATAGCATCATGGACTATTTTACGATGTCCTTAGAAAATCTTTATATTTTCTTGCCCAATCAACATGGCAATACTTAAAATAGGGACCGAAATTAGCGAAAGCCTTATAAACAAAACCTACAGTTTCATGAGATCCCATGAAGTTTGCGATCACTAATTTTTACTTTCTTTTACTTAACGACAAAGTTATTATATCGGATACAAATTGTACCAACGCAAAGTTTAAAATGCAATATTAAAAATATTTCATAACTTTCCAGAATCGAAATACTTCTATATAATTCTAATAATATTCTAACTTTGCTCTTTTTACTAGTTATAGTGGATCTAGATGGTAATGTCACTTGCTTATCTTATACAAGCGGCCCGCCCGCGGTTTCACCCGCGTGGATCCCGTTCTCGTGGGAATATATGCATGTATTATACATAAAAACCTTCCTCTTGAATCACTCTACCTATTACAAAAAACCGCATCAAAATCCGTTGCGTAATTTTAAAGATTTAAGCATACAGACAAACAGACAGACAAAAATAGCGACTTTGTTTTATACTTTGTAGTGATAATCAGATAAACTATTAAATAACAAATAAGTCACAACTGTGATTCCATAAAACATAAAATCTTATAAAATTCTGGAGAAAAACTTCTAAGATCACGCAAAAGACGTTGAGCTCACATGAATATGTGATGCTTCCGCTCACAAAAGGAGGATTATTCTCAGAAGTCATATGGAGATGGTAAAGAGAATAATGGTTCGTCTATAAAAGGAAATACTGCTAATGAAGCGGATTTTGCTGAAGAATTATTGTGGTATAGGAATCTTAACTACTTAATGCACTTACGCTAGCTTTGTTTAATTGGTAATGTTATTTCTTACAGTACAGCGTTTACAATTATTATGGTAAGTACTGTGAACAGTGTCAAAGTAATCTTCATTCTGAGAAGAGGACCGTGCCCAGCAGTGGGACAATTATAGGTTGCAGTTATGATGATGATGATCAAAGCAAATACGTAGGGTAACGCAATACATAGTGATTTTTGTACAAGCCTAATGTATTTTTCAAATTGAATAGTTTTCCTTTTGTCATTCTGCGAGTTCAGCAACATAAAAGTTTAGATTGACTGTCGCTGTAAAACCTATTAGATGAACGTGTAGATACTTATATTAATGTTATTAGGAACGCATTCGTATTTTCCTGCTCGTTGTTTAAATATTGTTAACTCATGAAGCAAGGAAGAAGAAATAGCTATTTATGCAGTATTCATAGTAATTAGTAATCACCGACTAACTTCCTGGTTACCGACATGAGTTTTAGATTGACAGAAGGAAATTAATAACCAATAATTTTAGAACAATCACACAGTGCGATATTGTAAAGGGAACAAAAAACCTCGATTCGATTCCGGAGCCGAATCTCGCACAAAGGTAAGGAAATAGCCAGTTTCAGCGTTCACAAAGGGAATAACATTAGGCGACCACAATGGCGCTTGGAAACGGGGAGTGGGATAAAAAACGGATGTGTCAATAATTAACTGTGTGATTCGGGAGCTCGGTGCCGGCGGCCATCGATTCCGAGCTACAGAGCCGGTTTATTAAAAAAAAAATAACGAACATGTATTGTGCCGTACTCGGACAAAAGGGGCGAAAACGTGAATGCTCGCCCGGTTTGTTTTCGCTGCTCCAATATTGGGGTGAAAAATATTACACCCCCGGGCGTGTATGTGAGAACAAACTGCCTAATTCGCATGTGCTCATGAAACCATTCGCTTTATGTGGGGTGAACAGAATTTGAATTGCATATTTGTATTTAACATGGCCCTCATTAGCTCATTACCATTTAACTCTATGTGCAGTTGAATACAGTTTTGTATACCCGTTCTGTTGCCAGTTGTCGCAATTTTTTTATAGAATTAAGGTAACAATCAAGCACACATTACTACCCTTTCGCGGCTTCCCATGACAACTGTGACCAACATAGAACAAGACTCAAATCGGGACCAGGATGGCAAGTTCACTTAGAGACGGTGCTAAAACAATAGTGGGTTAGTATGTCAGTAAGTAATTGTTAAGTAATCCAGTTAACAATTGGACATAGTTATGCAAACAAGAACCATCCTTTTTAGAAATTACCATGACACATGGTTCTTTTTAACTCTATATATTGCTTAATTTTTGGTTGGTATCACCGATATCTGTATATTTCAAAAGGAAAAATATTCAAGATGCATGGGACATGTTAAAAATATTTTTTGTCTATACGAAAGTAAATGTGGAGATACCATTTGTGACAGTAAGTAAAAAAACGGTTTTTGTGGGTTGGATCTAGTTTGCATAACTATGTCCAATTGTTAGTAGGTACATAATGGCCCCATTCTAATTCGATCACAGATGTATTGAAGTCTGTAATTATAACGGGTATAACTTACTCCAAGAAAATAAGTCAATGTGCATTTTATGACGGTAAAACACAAACTATCATAAAGCTGTTATTCTTGTAGCTATGAAGCATGCTCGCCAGAATCGCTTAGCTCATAATTTAATATAATAAGAGAGGTCTTAATCCACAAAGATGGCCAAGTGCGGGTTCGTAGACATTCGTAGTATCGTTCAGACTTCTTCAATTATGGGGAGAACGTTGCCTGCAGCAGGTCGTTAATTCTAATTTGTAATTCTATTGTCTTCCCCACGACGTCGATCACAGCATCAACATCTTAATGAGAATAATAATGTGAATAATATTGTTATTCTCATTCATAATGCGGCATCTAAGCAACATGCTTTAATTCGCTTGAGGAAATTTTGTTCAGTGGTTTCCTCTCAATGTTATACGTAGTGAACAAAACAGTGAAAGTATACCTACTGTAATACCTACAATATTCCTGTTAGCAATAATGTTTCTAATATCTGAATAACTACTACCTCGTAATGTAATAATGTTATATCGCAGAAGGAAGTAGTTTAAGAAAATATAGTTATGTTTACTAGTTAACTTTTAAAATTAGATAGTAATTAATTATTTAATTAGAATGGAATATCGAAAAACACTGGAGGTATAAAAATGACATAGGAATGAAAAGTACTTTTTTGTGGGCTGAGTCGCGGGCCACAAGTAGGTACTAGTTAATTTATGTGTAAAATATAAGGTTAAAAAATATCCCGGTGTTTTAAATTGTAGACAATCCTGCGATCGTACGAGTAGTTCTTCAATCTTCACACTACGATTCACCTATAGAGCAATCGTTGAATCGACTCAAAACGAAGTAACGTTTCTATGACACGATAGAAATAAAACCCGTATATAATGTGGTATGTAAAGAATGAAGCATCATTTTGTACCGAGCTGCACGTGAATTTAACTCAACGGCGTGTCAGCATATAATAGGCAATAAGGCTGCATAATCGCGATGGAATCGCAACAAATCCGCATCAATGGTCCCCCACGCACAATTTGAGCCCCGGGAGGATCGGGAAATTCATCTCACTAATCCACCGGGCGGCTGTGAATAGTAAAAGTGATGGCTCTATTCATTGCAGGAAGCGGGCTAGGGGTGGCGGGCGTGGGTGGCAGGGGGACTGTTGGAAAGCGCTAAAATTTAATAAAGCCCGGCTCGCCGGGACTATGGACAGCCCTCGCGATTAATTACGCACAAGAGGCTAGTAATGATACCTACAAACTCCTCTGTAAATAGGGACCGGGTGGGCATAGTTTGGCGTTTATCTATAATTCATAGATGATTCTGCGTAGCATATTAATGTTTCTGTTTGATACGGGTACTTAGATTATATTAATTGGTGAGGATTATCGCTTCTTAATAGATATGAATTATTCACCCTCTATACGAATTCACTTTCCCTACGGGTCTTTGAAAAGCACAAGTTTGTCATCTAAGGAAATATTATATTAAGTTTGTTGTGTCAATGTGGATTTTGGAACCTATTTAAACATTATTTTCTATGTATATGTATTGTAACTAGTGGTCTAAAATATACAACATAGATGCTATAATATGACACAGATCTAAATTATTGTAACCATCATAAGATTCTCCAGATATAACCTGTAGAGACCGTTATTTACTTATGTCGAGCCACTTCTACATTCATACCACAACAGGACCATCAAGTGAAAAGTAACAACCGTAGGTACCTACTCCGGCCTAAGGTCTCTTCCACTCATCCACTCGTGCATGGCTTGACGTCGTCATTGTAAACCGCGGTCGAATAGGTACGGAGCGAAATACGAGGTGGAATCTGAATAACAAGAGGCAAGGTAGCGCTCCGAGTCGAGCGGTGACAGAGGCAAGTACCCGCTAATTGCCACTTCAGCGCCAATTACGAGACGATACGCCTCGCGAGACGCGCAGCATTGCATACAGCAACGAGCGGAGCGGATGCTTAAGCGGACTGCCTTACCAAAAACTTTTATTTTTGAGTAATGAGTATTTCAAAATAAAAATGAAAATTGACACAAATCCGCAATATCTGGGCGGAATTTAGGAATGAATTATTTCTCAAGAAACATGAACTTTAAGAGGTTAACCTACAGTTGTGAACTGTGAATTTGGTCTATTATGCTAAAAGAGATCACTTTCACACAAATGCTTAACGGTTAACGGTTTTTGTTTGGTATGTTAGGTATATCGAAAGATTAATTCTTAAGTTTCCTCCACCAATCCGCATTAGAGCCGCGTGGTAGAGTACGCTCTAGGCCTCCTTAATAATGAGGAGAGACCCGTCGTCAGTAGTGGGCCACGAATGGGTTGTAGACTAAATCTTAAATTTATATATTGAACAAAGTTTATTTTACTGAAAAATTTATTTTACTTCGATTGAATGAAAAGTGAAAAAAAAAGTTACTCAAAAGTGTATGTTTGGATCTCCGATAGAGTTCTTGTACCATATTGCTAAGCACTGATACAAGCCTGCTGAATCAGACTAACAGTTAGGTACATAGACGTCCTGAAAGACAGAGCCATCGTGATTTGGATTTGAGAGCAAACCGGCCCGCTCTTCACCCTCACCGTGTCCTCTCCCCTACACTGAAGTGTGACGCGGTTTCGCCGGCGACGAATGGAGAGCGAGCGAATGTGAAACGGTCGGAACACTCAACCGAGCGCGGATTACGAATCGTGCAGCGCTCTCGACGCAAACGAGTGTAGCTAACAAAAGATGTCGTTACCTACGCCGAGTGCAACTACCTCCACGAGTGAGCTATCGCCACTCGACGGAGAACCGCATGTAGGTAGGTGCTTATTGTGTATGTATTACATTACAAAACATAGATACCGTAAGGAGAAGGTATTACAGCATACTTTGTTATACCTATACATAAAGTATATTACATTCTCTTAAACATTGTTATTCTATTATATTTATCAAGCCGCTATAAGGTATGAAAACTATGTTACTAAGTTCAGTATAGGTATGTAGGTACGCCTCTGAAAATATTTTATTATATGAAAAAATAACATCATTGCATTTATGAAACCGCTTTAACGAGGTTTATCTAAATAAATAAAAAAGAACTGACTCAATGTCTGACTAACTGACAAACATACCGACTCTGTATAAAAATTAGAAATTTTACATCATCCTTTCTTTTATAGTGTAGATGTGCACTGAGAAAGGACTTTTCCTCCTTAAGAGGGTAACAACGGGGCGTTAGTTTGTATAACATTCCGTCAGTTTTGAAGCTAAAACGATGAAAAGAATCACCGATAAAATCCATCAGAAGTCTGTAGTCAGAGAAACTTAGTGTTAAACTTTTAAATGAGTGCAGTTCATACAATGTCGTGGGGTGAAAGCTTGTAATTAGTAGATTGTTACACAAGGGACGTAAGTAAGCTATTACAGAACAAGATCCAATTTGGCGCCAGTGCGAGCGCAGCTCGCATAGGGCGCTAATGGATCGCGTGCACCCGAGATATTTAGTCACACGAGCGAGCGCAGCGAGCGAGGGTGAATATAGTTCGAGGGTGTAATAGCTACTTGCAACCGAGGTAAGCATTCTACTTTATATCATTCTTGTGAGGTAAATAAAACATTGGTAATGCAAAATGTAATTTTAATTAGAATAATTAGCAAATTTAGAGAAAAAATAGAAAAAAATGGTTACTTATTATAATTACTTATAGTAATATTGCTGCTGATGAAGTGCTTGACATTGTTGTAAATAACTTAAATCCCTTTACGAACAAACTTCAAAAACTTTCAGATCAAATGAAATGCCGCCATTTCCATTTTTTTTCGTAAATAGTTTTCAATTTTTTTTACGGCTCTGAGTTCCAAGGAGTTTTGCATAGTTTGAAATGTATGGAAATTAAATGCCGCCATGTTCAGTGTTTTTTTTTTCAGTAAAAAGTTTTCTTACCATTTTATAAGAAAAGAGATTGTTTACCAAGGAGTTTTGCATAGCTTGAACTGTAATGTGAACATTACAATTCAAGCATAGTGCGACGTAATGTTGCCTTGAATTGCAAACACCAACTTACAAGGAGACTTTCCACCATAGTAATCCCTAGTTACTGAGCAAGTATGATATAAAATTTATTTTTATAGGATGTTCAAATGTTTGCAGAAAAAAACGAATCTTGTCTATACAAAGAGAATAATATAATCCAAAAACGATAAATAACGCCTGGCGAAAATTTGAGAAGAAAAGCTCCGAAAGCTCTCAATAGAGTAAAATGTGCTGAGCATTTTCTACCACCGTATCTTCTGCTTCTTGTTAAAGCACCTTTCCGAAACGATATTAAAATAAAAAATATGCATAAAATCATTAATGAATAAACGATTTAAATTCTGAAGATATGGACATACCATGGTCATACCATTCCAGGAATATCGAGACTCAAAACTATTTCAGCTCTATCGAAGGGCAGGCAATAAGGTAAAATTGTAAGTATAGATACATACATACGTATATTACGGTGGTTGACTTTATTGGATCGCTTCGCATGGCAATGTTTTGATAACCGCATTCTTCAGAGCGCGAGAGCTTTCTACCATGGTACACTATTGGGAACTAAGTAAATATATTTAGTGGCAGTTAAACGATTGCATGCACAGATGAATGTGATATTTGGTAGAATTAAAGTTTAGACGGATATTGATGCTATTTGCGTAGCTGCATGGTAGAGAGGTGTTTTTATTAGGATGAAAGGGATATCCGGTAATCCGATGGTGTCAGACCTATCCGGCCTTCTTTTCACTAACCGGCAGATTGCGGTACTGTTTGAAATTATCTGACCACCAAATGTTTGGGTGGTGATTGCGATCGATTCGGGCCTTTAGAAAATGTCAATCTCGTTAGCAATTGTATTTTTCTTTGGTCGCGATATTCGCGATAAAGAGTCGAATATCCCGGATGTCCGACGCGAGGCTTCGTAGCTGGGCCTAATACCGGGTATCCGGCCAAATAATTCGTTTCATCTCTATCATTTATGTCTCAAAGACGGGAATCCGAAACACGCGTCGAGTTGATTTTTTTTTACATAGCACAATTAATAAATAGCTTTTATAAACTTACTAAAATATAATTTACGGCTGTAATGAACATTATAATATAATGTAACAATTTAATATTAATTTTTTGTGATACTCAGCAACCTATACCAAATCCTACAAGATCGTCAACGAGAGTCATGCAATGAAAAGACTGAAAGGAGCTACGGTTGGCTGGCAATTATTCGCTTTTTAATTAGAGAAACAGACCACATACATCTATTACACGGTTTCCGCTCTGCTCATTAAGTAAACAGCTAAGCTAACGACGACGCGGAGGGAAAAATAAAATCATAAAGGACGACGTTCGCTGCCAAGTGCCTACTCTAGAAAGTCGAAGTGAATTGTGCGTACTTCTACATGCCTTATACTTTCAGCATTATGTGCATAGAAATAGGGTTTTCTATCTTGCCGAAGGATGTACATAGGGTGCACATGCTCGCATGCTTGCCTAGCACTTTGTGTTCGCCTTACAGCTCTTTCAGCGATGTATTTTAATACTTGATGGATGCAGTAAAGGGGGTGAGTACTTTATTTTTTACATTATTACTAACGCATTCACGATGTCTACGTTCTGTCATAGACCCTTTATCTTTACTATTAATGAGAAAAGGTCTTGTATATTCGATGCCCTATTCATTAATTCCAGCTTTTACGCGCTCCTTACGTTCTGCTAACAATCTCATAATATAAAACCAGATTTCGTTAAATTTGTTCACACACCATACAAATAAGCAAGTTACTTTTAATCCAATATGTATAGAAGAAAAATTAAATAACTTCACAACGGTTCCCCTGTGCCAAGTGGAAAAATATGGGGTAGTATTTCGTGTTTGTTCATAATTAACAAAACAGTGTTTAAAAAATCCAGTGTAAATATTTTTCTACTGTGGAAACCAATAGTAACGTTTTTTAAAACGATGCTAGGGTAGTTACTTGTAATATAACAAAAGTTCATAATAATATTAGAATTATTAGATCATTCTTATGAAGAAGACAACTTTGTCAATCAACAACGCTGATGAAAAATATATTTTTTGTGATTTAATAATTGGTCACGCTCACGCACTCCAAATGTCTCATTATCAACATTATCACAATATACAGGAACATAAGCCCCAATTATTTATATCAGTCTATTGGTATCGTATTGGTATTTTGATTTGGTATTAGGTTTACTTGAGTCGAAAGCCCGTTATTACACTGTAGGTGCTCACTACAAAAATGTAATTTTGACACTCAGAAAACAAACGCCATAAGGATGGTGTTTCAATCAAGGCTAACATTAAATCCAGTACCTAGTTAGTATTGGCTTCCGAAGTACAAAAACGAACTGGACACAAGGAAAATAGCACCTAAACTACATAGACTAATGGATTAGTTACTTTGTCAAAGAGTTTTCATCCCAGCTATTCGAAAAAGACGACTTGGTTCGCACTTAAAGGCGCCCAAAGTTGGTGTTTTCTATAAGAAACTTTTAGCGGGCGGGAATGAGTTTTTCCTCTTCGTTATTTAAATAACTTTTTTTTTCGGTTCGGATTGTTAGAAATTCAGTTTAGTGACTGTGACAGTATAATTCCTAAAGAGGCGCCTTTTATTTTCTCATAGGGGGGGATGAAAAGTAGAGTGTATCACTCGGGAGCAAATATTTTTGGCTCGGGAGACGTACTTTGAATCCCTCGCTACGTTCAGGATTCTACTAAAGAATCCCTCGCTATTCTCGCTCGGGATTCTACTCTAGAATCCCTCACTTTGCTCTGGATTCAAAAAAGCGCCCTCGCCGTAAAAATATTACTTTGCTCCCTTGTTATACAATCTACTATTGTTTCCGCCACAGCTGTATGCCGGTGGCCACAACGCGACGCAACGCTACGAAGTAAAATATAAACAATAATATATTACATAGTAAAAAGTTTATTTGCTTATTTATTTAAGAAAACTTTGTTGACCGTATTACAAAAATATTAAAGTACAAATGGCGAGCCGCGAGCGCAATTGCGTTCTCAATCTTAGGTAGGTACCTATATGTACAAAAATAGTCAAATTCTTTTAGGTATAAACCTTATAGTAGGGCCATTTTAATAGGTCACATTTGACAACTGTTTGTCTCTGCTTCTAAGTGAGGTAACCTGCTGAAAAACATCGATTATGGCACAGATGACTTATTATGGTCTGGCCGCGCTAAGAATGCGTCTCTGAAAGATCGCGATCGACTGGGCGATGTAACTTTGAACTGGCGTACAATTAATTGACAATTTTTTAATATCTTTTAATTGCCTTATTAACGAGTGATAACATTAAAATCAAACATTAAATCGAATAATTATGTATTAAATAACAAATATAAAAACAATACCTTTTAAAAGAAAACCACGTCAAACGGCGCTTTTTCAAGGTTATATCCATGTTATATCAACTTTTTGCTTTTTGTTTTTGTAGTGATGTGACAAAATAACAAGGCAATTGTAATTGAATATTTTTGTAATCTTAATACAATGTCGGTAAAATATAAAATAAAATGTTATAATTTTATAATATATTATATAAATAATATACTAAGTATTCAATAAAGTTAATATTATTGTAATAAAGGTACATCCAAACATAGCTTAGGAAAATTTGTGTTATAATATCACTCAGGTGAATCAAATGAAAATAAAATAAATAAATAAAACATTTTAATTTTTTTCTCTTGATTACATTCAGAAATTATGATTCAATTCAATTGATTCCTTAAAATTTTATTTACATAACGAATATTTATTGAATACCTATATTGAAACATAATTCCTATAAAAATAACAACATATAAATTGAATAAATATTATGCATAATGAATGCATGTTGTTATTGTTATTTGTTACAACGCATAATGTTATTTATTGTACGTCACTAGTCATGACGAACTGACATGTGTCAGGAACGCATTCTTAGCGCGGCTAGATTATAAATTTAATTAATCGATAAGGATTCAAACATCTGTAAATCGAATACGATTGTTATAAAAAGTTTTAATAAGCGCACATTTCGCACGACTAAAAAAAACGAAAATTTTTTGTAACATTTCACGTTTCTGGATACTTTTGAGCCAGACGTTATAAATATAAATGAATGATTACATATTTTTTGGCCTAAAATGTAACAAAATTAATTTTATTCGTATTAAAATTTATTTTATTTTATAATCGTGAAATACTTTTTGACGATTCGTTCGACTTCTCGAATTCAACTTATTGACTCATCTGTTTCTTTTGGTACCATCCCTAATGTTTAAAAAGAAAAAGAGCTTTGTAACGACGTCAGTTCTTTACTTTTAAGGCACTTCTCACATTACGCTATTTATTAGCTACGCGACTGCAACACTACCCAGAATTAGTATGTATTTGACACTTTTGACTGACAGAAGACGCATCGGCCTGTCAGTACATAGTGTCAAATACATACTAATTTTCGGTAGCGTTGCAGTCGCGTAGCTCATGAATAGCGTTGTGTGAGAAGTGCCTAAGTGTAAAAAGTTTAACAATATCTAGTAGGGAATATTAAATTATATGGGGTGCCTCCCTTACAAGGTTACTTTGTAAAATTTTGAAGAACTGTCAAATGTGACCTATTAAAATGGCCCTACTATAATTGTAAGGTTCTATTACATAAATACATCATGATGTATTTACATAAATGTAATATTGTGGTGAGTGGTAGGCCATCGGTATCAGGGACAGAGCCGGTATCGATTGCCATCGGACCCTGACGTCCTGACTGTGCTCATGAGGCACGACGCATATTAAGATAATAACACAAGACTAACTCGACTCTACTCCGAATCAACTAAGAAAACATTGAAATATGTGCTTGGTATCTTGCTGTCCATGTCGAGTTGGTGGTATGTGCGCAGACCTTTAGACAGTTTGGGAAGACTAGGGGCGAAAATCCGTTAATTAATAAATGCTGCAATTGCGCTCTTTTGGAATAGTCTGAGACATTTTTGTGTCGTATACTAAAAGTGGCAAACTTAAACCACGAGTTGAAGCATTTACAAAAAGCCAGATTTGTGCCCAAAGTTTATTAAGGACTGAACAAGTCCTAGCATAAAACCTTTTGTGAGAGTAAATAAATAAATGTTATTATTATTATTATTGCATACAAAGTTCTTGGTTATTTTGGACATCAAACAACTTATGCTTCAAAAAGCATTTGTATCCAATAGCATTCATGACACGACATGGTAGAAGATAGACAGATAAAGTTATTTTCGCATTTATAACATCAACATTGAAAGAAAATATATGTAACGTGAAAAAATGTATAATATTACCGCGACGAGCCCTAGTATCCGTTGGCCCTTAATCGTCAAGGGGACGAATTAATTTCAGCAATTGATGGAGGGCTTAGGGGCTACGACTCCGGAGTGAGCCCCAAACGGAATTCAATTATTGATACCTCCGAGTGAGCCCGCGCAAATACCCGACCGAACTTCCCAACTTTATATGACTTACACAGTTGTTTGTCTCATGGTACTTCGTATTACGAGTAAGTACAGAAAGCAAATAAATGGGATTCAACACTATTAGATAGTAATACTCGTAATCCGTCGATTTAACATCGGTATTTATGATCATTTACATTTTTTATTTTAATAAATAGTAGATACAGAACAGACGAGACATGATGTGCTCACATTCGTCCATATTGACTTTGGTAGGGCTAAAGGCATCACCGACGCTCTGCCGGCCAGGAAAAACCTACTGGTCAGTACAGAAAGTATCTACTGGTTAGAGTTTATGATTAATTACGCTACTACGTCTTTGTTTGAAACGTGATTTCATTTTGTGTATCAGGATAAAAATAAAACACGCACGTTCGCTTCATAATTTCACTGAGAGTAGGTAAGTAACAACAAGAAGTAAAATGACTACATACTTAGTCAAATAGATTCGTCTTGTTTTTTTATTGTATCTGATATTGAGCTTTTAAAATTTTGTTCCTTGATCAGCCTTTTTTCCGAATCATTGTTTCTTTTGATTTTTTTAAATAAATTAAAGTGTATGGTAATAAAAAGAAGAGATTTAATTTCTATAAATAAAACTTTTGCAAAAAAGCGGTTCCGAAGCAAAATATAGATTGTTTCACAGCACCAACAGCAAAAAGAGCAGAGTCTTAAAACATTGGTGCCTTATACCTCATTATTCACCCGCCATAATATCACTTTCGGTATCATGTTGCATATCCATTTCACATACGAGCTATTACGTCGCACAATCGCGACACGGGAGGGTGTTACCCACACCCCTGTGTCAGCTACATACACCCTTACAAAGTTAACCATTCCCTCGGTGGTCAATCCGACACGCGATAATCGATCTTACGAGCGAGGGTTAAAGTCGACGTATCCGCAGAAGTGTTTTGTTACGTGAAAGCACATGTTGGCAAATGTGTACATAGAGGGCGCGCCCCTCACTGTCACAGAACAAACATGGCGGCGGCTAACGAGGTTTTTGCGAGCGGCTCTCGTGAACGATTTCGCGCCTAATTTGGACGTTGTACGCGGAGAGTGCATCGTGTTTTGTTTTATTCACGTGTACGAGCGCCAGGTAATTTTGCACGCTTAATTTCATAGGTGCAATATGTATGATGATATAATCAGATTACCTACCGTACAGAACAATCAGTTTTTTTGTAGTTTCCGAAATTTTCAGGTCTTTTCAGGTTTTAAGTACTAAAAGTTGAAGGTTAAGGTTTATGGAGTTGATGTTTGTTTATTCTGAAATGAGTCATAAAAATAAGCGAAATGTTTCTAAGCAATATATGTATAATAAGTATATTCCTGCATCACCGATATCTAGATGTCTCTACATGTCATAATACATCCAAAGGCTTGTACGCTTGTACCACATTAGGAATAGGTAAATAGAAAGCTACACGCTACCTACATGGTGGTAGTCTTTTTGTTCCGCAGCAGTATGTTTATAAATACAAAATGGATTCAGATTTCGCAGTAGTAGATAATGAATGAATTAATGAATGAATATTTTATTTGCTTAAATTGCGATTATAAAATGATCTTATTTCCTAAATACAGCGCTCACAATTTACCACTGTAAGTAGTGGTGTGCAAAATTTTTAAACAAAATTATAATATAATAACTATGATTATGTATTCGAAATTAAAATAAAATTATAAAAAATATACCTATTATATAAAATTATAAAATAAAAATTAATCATACGAAAACAACTACGAAACCTCTAGAAGTGACTCTATTGCAGTTCGCGTAACGTTGCATTCGACTCTGATTAGACACTTCTAAATTCTTCGAAATTAAAAAGACGTTCGAAAACCACTCGGTACAGTAAATTACTGTACCGAGTGGTTTTCGAAAGTCATTAAATGATGGCCATCATTCATATAAGCGGTAGGTACCTATATTCAATAAAACGGTTATTCTAAGCTCTCCCTACAAGGACTCTATGTAACGGCAGACGTTACTGCTATTTTTGGATGTCACAATAATCCTTGTATTGTAAGGGTCTTTTATCGTTTGATATTTTTTTGGTTTGTGCTTTTAAAATTAATAATTCTAACGCAATAAAGTATGGAGCATTATAAAATATTTAAGTCGTGCCCAAAACTAACCACCGGATCTCTGTATACTTAGTTATAATATTAGGCCTAGCCCGCCTAACCCTATATACCTATGGACCAGTAAGTAGGTATAAGAGGTTGCATGGTTGTGGTAAATGTTGCAGAGAATCGCCGTAGGCAAACTCAACCAGAGACGGCTCACAGATAAAAAAATAATCCAAGTTAGTAGTAAAATATTCATAGGAAATATTTTATTTATTTATATATTTTGTATCACCTATAACTAGGATATACAAGGGCAAAACTTAATGCCTAATGGCATTCTCTACCAGTCAGCCCTGGGTGGATGTGGAAAAGGCTGTTGGTAGGTGCTAAAACGAGGAAAAAAAAGAAAATAAATATCTGACGTAAGAGAGTGGTATGTCAATACCAGAATATTTTTGTAAATAATAATTGATAACAAATTCATTTCATTATTGCTCTACATTTCATTTGGAAAAATTATTATTTAATTATTCAATCATTGCTAATAATTATAAAATAAAATTCATTTAGGTATATAAAAAATTAAAAATATTAATCGAAAATAGAATCTAATACATAGTTAGTGTTGAAATTACATAAAATAATACTGAATATGTTCTAGTTTGCATGGACCCCTCTCAGGTGCAGGCCTCCTCCAAGGAATTCCATTTTTCTCTATCTTTTGCTGTTTGTAACCAATTTGTTCCTGCGATCTTCTTTATGTCATCCTCCCATCTCATGTAGGGTCTTCCTACCCGGCGTTTGCCTGGCGGGCCCTTCCATGTGGTTACATTTATGGTCCACCTGTTATCCAGGTATCGGGCTATATGACCGGCCCATCTAAATTTTTGTATTTGGGCATAGGCCAGCGCGTCTATCACTTTGGTGCTTTTTCTTATTTTTGTATGTCGTATTTTGTGCATTTTTTTAATGTTAAGCATACTACGTTCCATTCCTTTCTGGCACGAGCTGATTTTGTTTTTCATTTTCTTTGTAAATTTCCAAGTCTGACAGGCATATGTTAGAGAGGGCAGAATGCATGAATCCATGGTTTTCTTTTTGAGTTTTATTGGCATGTTGCTTTTAAATACCTCCTTGAGATTCCAATATTTGTTCCAAGCATGTTTGATTCTGCGCTCTATCTCCAATCTATTGCTGTTATTTCTGAAACTTATTTGTTTTCCAAGATAGATGTACTGATCTACGTACTCCAGCCGCTCATTGTCCAACATAATACACTTCTTGATGCTGTTTGTCATGGCTTTTGTCTTTGATAAGTTCATCTCTAGTCCCACTCTTTTACTGTTTACATGGAGAGTCTCTAACATGTTTTCAGGCCCCAGCTTGTTTCTGACAAAAGTACTATATCGTCTGCAAATCTCAGATGGGTCAAATATTTGCCATTGATATTTAAACCATATTTATTCCATTCCAGATTCCTTATGATATTTTCTAGCACTGCTGTAAAAAGTTTTGGTGATAACGGGTCACCCTGTCTCACTCCTCTCTTTATAGGAAAGCTCTGTCCAGTTATTTCTAATTTTACTTTACTAGTGCTTTTATTATAAATGTTTCTTATGGCTTCTATGTATTTGACCACTTTTTGAGCTTTTAAGGCTTCCCAGATACTTATTATATGAGATATTGCATCAAATGCTTTTTTATAATCGACAAAGGCGATGTAGAGCGGTGTCTGATTTTCTATATACTTTTCAATAATAAGTTCTAAGGCGTAAATATGATCTATGGTGGAATAGTAGATTGTATGACAAGGGTGCAAAGTAATATTTTTTCGGCGAGGGCGTTTTTTGAATCCAGAGCGAAGTGAGGGATTCTAGAGTAGAATCCCGAGCGTAGCGAGGGATTCTTTAGTAGAATCCCGAACGTAGCGAGGGATTCAAAGTACGTCGCCCGAGCCAAAAATATACTTGCACCCGAGTGATACACTCTACTTTTCATCACCCACTATGAGAAAATAATATATATATATATAATAGAAAATAATACGTAAAAATGCACGAAAACTTAATTTTAATTTGAAAACGAAATCTTAATTTGATTTCTTTTTTTATTATTCAGCTATTTAAAACACTATGGCTATATTTTACTATAATAGTCCACTCCACAATATACATAGTTACTTACTTTTACGGCAAGAAAGATTTCGTCGGGTGCTTCATTAAGAAAAGTCTCCACATTTTTGACTGTGAACACTTTGGATTTTTAGGTTTAAATCCATCAGAAATCCTCTTCAGATATGCTATTAATTTCGAATATGTGTCCAGTTTTATATCGTTATTAGAACTGACTGTTGATTTAAGCATTGAGTAGATACTCCAAAGGGTGGAAGGTTTTTTAGTTTTAGCTAAGTTCTGGAAGTACGCCAAAAACACAGTTTCTGAAAAATTCTTGGCGCCTCTTGCATTTCTCCATTCCAAAAAATTATCATAGGCTTTCAAATATTTTTCCCGGGATTTCGCAGGTAATAAAGTATTCATCACATTACTCGCTTCAGTTTTTATACTATCAGGAGGATACTTTCACTATCGTTGGAAGAACTCATTTTTTCAAAACAAAACAAAATTTCTAACAATACGTAAAAATGCACGAAAACGCGGGAAATAGTTCGAGCGATCTTATGCGGGCTACAGACCTTCAGTTTTAACTGCGCAGTTTTAACTGTACAGTCGAACTGTACAGTTAAAACTGACGTGTGTAGGCAAAACTGAAAACTGTACAGTTGAACTGACGATCTAATCGAAATATCATTAGATAAAACTGCGCAGTTAAAACTGTACAGTTAAAACTGAAGGTGTGTAGCAAAAAACTGTACAGTTTGTCAGTTTTACCCAAGCATCGTTGGAGTGAGCACACGTTTCTGTTGCGTTCTGAATTAAAATAACCATGCCAAATCAACGTGAATGGTTAGAAGAATTTATAGAATATATCGTTCTGAACCTAGCTTATGGAAAGTTAAAGCAAAAGATTACCACGACCGTGGCAATCACTGAGGCAATGACTGAGGAGATATTATTGTTGAAAACTTAAGGTCTTCGTAGGTTCTTCCTGTTGCTAAAAACCTAAGTGTTGCTGTTAATCTTTCATGTTGCGATATAGCACTTCTCATAACAGTATTTTGTTTCATTATTTTAGGTGTGACTAAATCAAGCAGATGCAAATACTTTTTTTCATCCATTGTAGGTGGTAGGGCCTAGAGTTCGCCCGGGGTAGTACCACCGCCCGCCAAGGTACTCAGTACCATTTCTACCGTCATAATAATTGTTTTTGAGAGCAATTGTGTTCCGGATAGGAAGGTGTGGAGCCGGTTTCACTTTTTTAGAGGCGACCATCTCAGTCCTCAGGGGTAGCAACGCATCTGTGACCGAATTGGAACAAGACTCATACTAATCATTACTAACTAGACAATTAGGTACTTACTATTACTAATATTAACTAACAGGACTAACTATCACTAACAGTCCCTGTCCTCACACTTATTAACAAACTAACCAACTAATATTCTAACACCATCTACTAACTAGACTAACCACCCTAGTCCCTAAATTGGGTCTTGTTCTAAGTCTGTCACAATTGCCATGGGCGGCAGCGGAAGGGTGGTGCTGCATGCTCGTTTGCTACCTTAATTCCATAAAAAAAAGTTATTATAGTCTTTTGGAGTAATCCTGAGCTCTTCCAGTAAATTATTATGCGTATATTGTTTTCTTTTTAATAACCAATGTTTACACTACATTTTCTTTGTTCTTTGTCTTCTTTTTTTCAAAATGCATAATAGTCCAACAATTGCCACAGCGTCATCCGGTGAAGCCATTTCAACGTGCGAGTGGAAAGAGATCACAACTGATAAAACTGAACGTGTGTAGACACTAGGAACGTCAGTTAAAACTGTACAGTTCGACTGTACAGTTAAAACTGTGCAGTTAAAACTGAAGGTCTGTAGCCCGCATTAATGATTTCTTTTTTTATTATTCAGCTGGCGGGGCCCTCGCGTCGAACAAGACATTCTTTATTCAAACAATATTTGTGTTCGATTTCTTTAGCGCAAAATACTAAAATGTTCTAAATTCAAAATAGGACGGAAAAGATCTAGCCGGCAGGAAAAATTGTATGAAAATTCATTCCGGCCCGCTGAATAGAAAATAGCAACTTTGGAACCCATTATGTCCGAACCAAGTCGTCTTTTTCGAATAGGGGTGATGAAAAAACCTTTGCGAAAACCTGCTTGTTCTATGGGTTGACATTTATCTATCGTTTCACTTATTCTATTATTTATAATTGAAGAAAATAATTTATATATAGACGGTAACAGGCTAATGGGTCTGTAGTTGCCAATGTCATGGCACTTATGTAAATACATTTGAACAAAATTTCGTAAGGCGCAATGGCAACAAGCTGAACTGCCGTTTGATGGGTCATGAATTCGATTTCCAGCGAGGCGGAATTTTGATTATGTAATAAAATTTCTGTATTTGATTTGGGTGTGTGTGCTTATCTATGTATGTTGTCCGTGGCACCCACGACAGCGGGTAATCACAGTGTAGGGCTATGAAAGTGGTATGCGAAGATTACCATATATATTAGTAGGTAGGTACTACGGTATTTTGGAGCAATTAAAATATTATGTTTATTGTGTTGCCGATTCCTCGCCGGCGTGGCGGGACAACTGCATACGGAACATAAATTTTAATCATATAAAATACCGAACGATACTAATAAATTGAATAAAAAATACTTATGTATGTATATTCAACTGATCTAATAACTGCATAGCAGACAGTGGCTACATGATAAGTGGCGCTTTGCGGTTATTAGTATTTTTTTCGCGTTACCAAAGCGTTGGCAGTAAGGTGTGAGAGCCACTGGCGGCCAGTAATTGTACGCCGAGACCGTACAAAATGTATGAAAAAGCATGTGAAATACCTCTCCTTACCAATGGCCACCGATGGCTGTAGTCGGTGGCCAATTTGCGTGAACCCTAAAGAGTTCACTACGTAAGGATCGCAAAATCTCTTACAAAATAAGGCAAAATAAAAAAAACATAACTCGGTCAATAGAAGCGATTGTTGTGATCGTGATAGAACAAAATCGATATTCTGAATGGGAGTAACGTTACCTTTTGGCGGACCGTTTACAGCCCTAATCCAATAGGCATGGTTTGCGTAATACTTCCCGCGAAGCTTTAGGCACATAGGGACCTACAGTAGGTACGTTGTTTATGCATGCGACTGAAATCGTGTTTTGTTCATGTCACTAGCAATTTTGCAATACTTACGATTTTAAGGGCAATAATCGACAGCTAAATATCAAATACAAATTGTAAGTCAGCTAAACACAAATTGTAAACAAATGTTGTTACTCAACAACAAGTGCCAGGATACTCTCGGAAAAGGTTCGAAAAAAATATAATTACCTTTTTTAAATTACCAACATCAAGAAATTTCGAGATTATCTAATATTTTGTTCATAGGGATTTATTTACGAGCTGTGTGTGTGAGCAGCATAATTCGAAAGTGCGTCGGATGAAACTGAAATTATTTTTATATAGAGCTTATGAGCAGTCACTATTACTAATAACACTAAACATAATATATACTAAACATAGACAAAAAATCCGGCAGGTGTGGTGCTACACTAAATTGCGTATCGAGTGCCTTACGGCAGTTGCATCAGTATGCGAGCCGGCAGCCGCGGGCGAACCTGCAACCAACAGCCGCTCTATCTGTTTGTATGTATGTCGTCGCCATATCGTAGATTTGCTCACATCATGAAATGATCGACCATATTATCATGAAATGGTCGCATTTCATGAAATGGTCAACTCAGTTTGGCCAGATTGTAAAATCATCTACGTTTCACGATTTGGTCATCAACGTTTGGCCGGATCGTAAAAACGCGGAATATAGGGCATAATTTCGAACCGTGACGTCTCTGGCGCTGCGGAAGGTGCAGCCCCTTCGCCCTTGCGTAACAAAGCACAGACACCCACGCTCGCCTGCGCAGCTTCGGCTTGCTGGTCGCCTTCGGCGACCATGCAGCCTCAGCCGCTCCGGCTCCCCCGGGTGTCTGTGTTTTGTTACAGCGGGCGGGGGCTGCCCTCCCTCCGCGCCTCCGGGTTCTAAAAAACACGCTAGGGGTAGGGCATACAAGACCACGTGGAGTAGAGGTAGGCTAATTCGGTTCTGTAACCAATTCGACCTACCTACACCTTGAAGAATTTGGAGAAATTTGTAATATTATTATGGACATTATGCATCAAACACAACACAATTATTTATCTTCCCATATCAATGAGGAGGTAAACCCCGGTAAAAAGTGACCTATGTTACTTTCCAGCCTCTATCTCCAAACACAAAAATTGTGCAGTATCATTGCTCGGTTGAGTCGTAATATGTATAAGGAAAAACAAACAAACAAACATACTTTCGTATTTATAATATTAGTAATAATTAAAGTAATACAAACTGTATTTTTATACAGTTACTTTCATCATTATCGTTGTTACAACGATCTTCCATATTATTTATCTAGAAAACTTGAACAATGATATTAAACAATAAAAAAAAAACAACTCAAAAAACGGATGAAGCTGTCAAGATCGCATGTCATTTTAAAATGAGCTCAAGATCCTAAGCCCTGTCATTTAAAAAGACCCAAACGGGGTTTAAACTTGTATATCGGGTAGTTCATAAAAATTTGGTAGCACGAGTAATATATACAAAGAGGTTCGTTAAAAAGAGCATTTGGGTATAACAAAACGTTATTAAATCTCATTTCAACGAGGATAAAGATGTTTTAAATGGTGCGCCTATTGTGTTGCTTCGACGTGAACTGTTGGGTACTTCGACGTCCATTCATTGAGCGCCCAATTCATATAGTAGTAGGCACTCCAACAAACAGTCTGACTCGCAAAATATGGAATTTTAATAGCGGTATATCGGACGTCTTCATAATTTTTATTTGTTTATAATACAAGCCATTTGATGAGCTGTTCGATTACAAAGTTCGCACTGAAAACTAATATGATTTCCTCATCACGTCAAATACATCATTATAAAAGTTTTTGTCATAGAAATAGATTTTGTCTTCTTCTCTATCATCCAATCATTAAAATTTGTTTCTTATAATATACTGATAACTTTTAAATCCTTAGACAATTTCTAAGGTCGGTAAATCATTAGGGTCAAGCAGGCTGTCTTTAAAAGTATAATCGCCGGAGACAATACATCCTGTGATCATATCACTTTCAACCTATTCAACAAAACTGAACAAATAAGCTATCTCAAATCTACAAACATTTTGCGGCATTTATGTATTTATAGCATAAAGCGACACAATAGAAACAGCATCTCGCTGAACCGACTGCAAAGCGAATGGTTTTCAAACGATTAGCCTCGGGCGGTGATACTGCAGAATGGGATGAAAATGTCAAAATACAATCTCTGGTGACAATCTAAACTGCCACAAATATAAACACACAACTGGAATCATAAACTTCGACTCTATTACAACGTAATAACAATCAGATTAATTCGTCAGATAAATTGGTGTAGTAAAACGCATATCGACAACAATAGGATTTGTCTAAGCGACACTAGAACTTGTTCATAAGTTTTTTCATCTAAATCGAGTTTAATCGACGTGATTGTATTCCAACAATGGAGACCAGGCACTGAATGGCTCTTGTGACATTAAGTATTGTCAAAATGAAAACGGGAGGATATTTTACTGTTTCGTGAAATTTGAGCCGCCTAAGGACAGAGAAATCATTTGATAGGTACGCTTGTTCAGTTGCTGAGTAATCATCATAATTATATTTTAAGAGTTCCACTGAATGATTATAATGAAACATAAAATTGTTTAGTTGGCAATTATAACACAATTTGTTGGAAATAGTTTAATTTATAAGTCCAATATTTCCACGGACACAGCCGCACAAGCTAAAATTAAGCTACATTGCTAAAACCTTTATCATAACATATTTTCACTGTTCATCCCTTGGCCTGATTGCATTAATGTGGTAACGACCCCATAATTAGCATCACTGACACCCAGCGGCACACAGACGCATTGACATTTTTGTTAAAATGGAATTTGGAACATGGAAATTGATTAAAACCAATATCAAACTTAATTCACAGTCGTATAAATAAAAAAGCTTTTATGTCAACAGCAGCTCCAGTTTCGTAGAAAACCTATTCCCGTATTCGTAATGCAATGTATCTATACCCGCAAATAATTGGCCTACCTCCACTTGCCTCGGGGGATTTTGGGATTAAAGTATATTACGATTACAAAAAATAACTATTTCTCGTATTGTCCTTTTCCCATGTTCGTTCGAATCTGTATTGGTCCTGCCTTTGTTAAATGTTTTTTCCATTCAATCCTTTTTCGGGGCAATTTTTAAAACATCACCGATTCTTTAGCTGTAGGGTTTCGTAACAAGATTTTTGTAATGTTTGTTATCCGATATACAGACGTACCTATTGTACACATTTAAAATTGTAGGTATAATAATATTAATATAAAAAATGCTAAATGGATACTATTTATCTACACGTTAACACCATGTTTAAGTTTTAATAAATGCTTATTTTCGTACAATTTCCACCTGTCGTAAAATGCTGTTGTGAGACAACGATAATGTTCTGATAACTATACAACATAATGATCATAATTCCAAACGTAACAAATATGGTGTTTTTGCTTTTTGTATAGTTAATAACATTCCCATATGGAAATTATAAATTCACCTGAAATAACGGGACAATCAGGGCACTATTGAGAATACAACACCAAAAATAATGTTATTCATATTTTATGTAACTAGGAGTCATCATCGCAAGCCATAACTGTCACACATTTGGGCAGCCGTGCCCATTCACAATTTAAGATGTACAGTCCATAAGTCCACGCACCACGATGGCCAAGTGCGTATTAGCAGAAATCACACACCTTGGAGGAGAACTCTCAGGTGTTGGTTTCTTCACGGTTATTTCCTTCATCGAAGCAAATCATAAATAAATTGTAAGTACTACGCACCTTAATTTGAAAATTAGACGTGTGTGCAAGATTCGAATTCAGACCCCCAGTTTAAGCTTATAATTCAAAATCAGTTATACTTCACTAAGTGACGTATATTATTAATATTTACAAGTGATCGAATGCATGTTTATATAATTACCATTGTACCTACTATCTACCACTGGCATTGTAGGAAACAATCCCTCATATGGAAGGACAGCCCTCATAAAGCCCTACATCCCGCGTTGAGTGACGTAAAGTGCCCTGCGAATCAATTTCCTGTCGTGCCTACGTACCTTACCGCTTGAGTAATGTAATGCCTTTGTGATTATTTTATGTATGTGTAGTGTGTGACTCACGAATTTTTTTTTGCAGGATGATACTATATACCATTACAAAGTACATCCTGAAGTGCTATGGTCTACTCTACGGTTTATGTTCCGCGTTACTTGCTACATCTGTGTCTATATGACGTCTTCGTAGTTTCACAGTATTCCCACCGCCAGCGAGTAACCAACCATAGGCCTATTTTCTCGCTCAAGAAACGTTATTATTTACAATATATTAACTTAGATAGATACATAAAATCTTTATTGTTTGCACACCAAAAATTTTACGCTTATCTATAAATGACAGGCGATAAACAAATTTTAAATAATTTGTTATTAAAAATTGATAACAAAACATCGTTTACATGACAAATTTAGTTGATATAATAATGAACGGAATCGGTAACTACCTAAGTAAGGTCAAAATAAAACATAAATGTAAGTAAAATTACATCTAATTCATCTTATTTTCTTTTAAGTACAAAAACCGATTATATTTTCCTGATAATATTTAGGGAAATCATAAAATACGACGTAGCAGGCACGCAGTTCCGCAATTACCCCTTACTCCATATAATTAATGTCACTATGAAGTTGACGTTGACAAAGCGACGGATCTTATAAATTGCAAAGCACATGGGACTAGCATACACAACATAAGCCAGCATTTGTCCTCCTAAATAAATAGCCTACTCACTACAAACATTTCACATGAGACTTCAAAGACAGCTTGACACTAAGCACTGCCCGCGTCACATTCCCCTCTTGTGTTCCTTTTGTAATATCTTAATTCACACCCCAAGCGATTTTGAGATACAAGGAAACTTACATTTTAATCTGAAGCACGTAGAGTTCTAACTATGTTGCTGAAACTGTTATCGCGGTTCTATTCAAATGTTAATTCGTTTGAAGCGGCCATTGAAATGTCTACTTTAATACATCTTCTTTAGAGTAGATTTCTACGTGTAGAACTTTCTTATTTATTAGGGGTGTGTTGTTAAAAGCAGTACCTATGTTCACCGTAGAACTGACGGCACTCTTTGTAATTAATACATAGGACAGCGTCATTGACATGGCGGATTGTCAACAGCGAGACAACAAAGGTTTTTGTCAAGGGGGACAACAATGAATTAATTAAGCGCCAAAGGGTTTTGATTTCAATGTTTTTTGAACAAGGAGTAAATAGAAGATTTAACATAGATGAGAAGAACAAAAAGGAGCTAGCTTCAAACTTTTGAATAAAGAAAATAACAATCGGTGGACCCTACAGGCCAGCCCTGAAACATCCCACTGGATTGATATTACGTATTGTGTGAAATCTTGAAGGTATTTGAAATTGAAATTTGAATTTAATGACATTGAATAATTTGACATTACTCAGAATAGCTTCTTAGGACTTAAAATATAAAGATCTGATTAACTCGATTATCGAAAATCGTGATGGAACCAATAACTACCCCATATGGACGATGAAGATAATTTTTAGGGGGAAGTTAAAAATTAGGTACGGTCGGCTCGAGAATTGGTTTACCACTCTAAGGGCGTATTCAAGTAGAACGCTGGTTACCGGCGCCGATCTGCCAGCACTTATCGGAAGCGATCAGCGCAGGTAGTAGGCGCAGGTAGTCTCTATACTTTGTGCCGAACCAGCGCCGATAAGCGCCGAACGTTGCCGACAAGTTACGAACTGAGGTTATGTCAGCGGACCAGTACCGTTTGCAGATTAATAGGTGATAAAGGTTAGTTTCGCTAGCAGATCGATATGACAACTTTTATTGCCATCTTTATCCGATTATAAATACGTGACATTTGTTTTCTTCTTAGTTTAAATGGTTTAAATTGATTTTGTGAACCGCTTTATGATTTTCACACAAAAATAGAAAAAAATACCTAATTACACTATGGGGGTTCCCCACTTAGAACTGAAACTCAATTTTTTTTATTTTTTCATCAAATCCTTACGTATGGGATATCTATGAATAGGTCGTCAAAATTGATATTGAGGTTTCTAACACCAGTTTTTTCTGAACTGAATACTTTGCCCGAGAGGCACTCCCAAAGTGGTAAAATATGTGCCCGCCCCCTCCCCTGTAACTTCTAAAATAAAAGAATGTTAAACTAAAAACATACTTATATTATGATGTGCGTTGCCATGTAAACTTCCACCGAAAATTGGTTTGAATGAGATCTCGTAAGAAGTGTTTATAAATAGTAAACCGCAATTTACCTTTCATTCAATCTACTCGATTTTTTTTATATTATGTTACTTGCTGCTACGGAACCCTTAATGGGCGAGTCTGACTCGCTCTTAACCAATTTTATGACATTACTTGCATATTTATTTGACTAAATGTCAATTATATATTTTCTTTTTAAAAAGAATTATTTTGTCAACTGAAATAGTTCTTACGCTTTTCTTCAGAATATTTAAATCTTCTTTGCACAAATTAATGCATTATCCGTTTCTAATAAAGATTTAAATGTCTTGCAACTATAATGTGACCTATGACGTACGTATTCTTAACAATTAGGTTTACGTCATTATTGTGCGTCTCTTTCAGTGATATTTCCTATGAACTTTGATGTAATTTTTGATGACTAGGAAACTAAATGAAAACTGGGTAGGTACACCACTTTCTTGGCCCACTGTACAACCTAACAGAAATATTTGACTAGGTAGGTATTACATACTGACGAAGATATAAGTTGTTATAAAAAAAATCAGAGCATTCAAAACCGTTATATAACAGTTATTACAGTTAGTGTTATTTATTTGAATAAGTCTAAATATACATTTTTAAATAGTAGGCTAGTAGGCTATATGAACGATAAAAGAGGGCGGCTGAGAAATTCGCGGCCTGAAGTACCTACTTAATAACAGGAAAGTTCGGTTATATAATTTTTATTTTTCACTGTAGTCACCCTCAAGTGAAATGCATTATTTACATCTTGCATAATTATAATACTTTTAAACCGTTTAAAAAATATTCTTTGCCTTGCTCGTTAAAGTGACTTCCTAGTGCCGCCTTCATCGCACTATTGTCGGAAAATCTTCGGCCCCTTAACTCCTTTTTTATGTCGAAAAAGAAAAAAAATCGCTAGATGCCAGGTCTGTCTGGACTGTATCTTTAAGGGCCTGGCGTGCAACCCAAGCGGTGTGAACTGGAGCATTGTCTTGCAAAAACAGCACACCGCGCGCCAACTTTCCACTTCTGCACTACAGCCTCCCGTGCCTGAGCCAAAGGTAAAAAGTCAATCAGTAAAATTCCCTTGCTATCCCAAAAAATGGTCGCCATGATTTTAGACGCCGACTTTTCGACTTTGAATTTCTTCGGCGGCCTTTCTCCTTTTTTAATCTATTGCATCGACTCTTGTTTGAATTCTGGATTATACTGACTTTCCATGTTTCGTCTACGGTTACTATTCGGTGAAACATCCAAATTGTTCTTGGCCAACTCTAAAAACTCGCTACAAGTCGAGTCGTATCTTTGGACTTGGCATATCTTTGGATTGTGATTGTGTTTTGTGAAATGTACTTTTGGTGTTTTTGGACTGTTTACCGTTTATTATACAGTTACCATACACACAATGCATTTAGCTGGCGAATGCACTTTCAAAAATACCTGATAATCCGGGTAAATTTGAACGTATGGGCTCCTTTCTCCATACAATCTGCTTGCAGAGTTAGAATTGCACCGAAATTTTCCATAAATGAGGTGAATTTGACGACCCTGTAGCCTAGTTGGTAGCGACCCTGCCTGCGACGCGAGGGGTCCCGGGTTCGATTCCCGGCCGGGGCAGATATTTATGTGGCAGATAAATATTTGTACTCGGGTCATGGGTGTAATTGTAATGTGTTATTCTGTGTAGTCCATGCCACCCGCGACACAGGTACCTAGTACCTAGTAACCTACTGCGGGGGTATGAGTGTGTTAGCGTTTTAGCGTTTTTATTTAATTATTGGCGTATTCCAACACAATCACACACAATTCCAATCCAACACAAACACAATTACAGTCCAAAGATATATTATGCCAAGTCAATAGTTTGCAGATCAATTAATCCAGTGCAAAAAGCGAAGCCAAAAGTTGTCAGTACGAGAGCCACGTCAATTGAAAACGATAAGGTGCACAGTAATCCATTAATCCCCAACGACATATTGAATTCATTTCATGAAACCAATAGTACGTACCTACTGATCGTTGGAATTTGAACAAAGTATTATGTCATGTCCCCTTGAAATTCCAAGTGATTACTTTGAACGAGAACAATACTAAGAAATTTTGATCTTGGTTAAAAATGGCACGAAATTTTTTTTGTGGTTACAATTTTAGAGTATAATACCATTTTGTAATCTTGGTTAGATGCGCCAACTTTTAAAAAACTGGCCGCAGTAGTGTTCATACTTTTTTTTACACAATCACGAGTGAAAGTAGTCTGGAAGTAAAAATCTTGCAAAATTTTAAGGGAATTTTGGTGTTTGTTTGATTTTTGTGGAAAAACTGTTTCTGGGATTTTTAAGAATTGTGGTGAATAGAAGCACTTCTTAAGTTGCCGATACAAAAAACAAATCTGAAATATTTGGAAAACTGTGGTCGTGATAGCTCAAAATAACACCAAGGGTGTAAATTTTCGAAAATTTATTTTTTTATGGAAACAAAAAGCGCTAGATTTTTTTCTTATTTTTCCTGAAGTAGTCATGAGCAAGTCCACCCTCCAGTTCCCGCTTATCCTTTAATTTTGGGACAAGTTGTATATACTGCCAGATAGTGCTGCTACTAGTGACAGTAGTAATGAGGTGATTAGTAATCGCTAAGTACCTTAGGTCGCGATTTAATCAGCCGCCCCGCCCGTCGTATTTACACGTTGACGGTGTTGTGATGTTATAAGGATTTCTCGACACGAAAAAGGAATCAAAAAGTTCCAAAGTATTATTTTGTTGTCTTTTTAGTACGTAAATTAAGTACACGGGCCCAGCGCACGTGCAGGAATCTTTTAAACTCCGTCCTCTACGTATATTAGGCTTTTACTCTACAATTCACAAGGGAACTGGAATTTATACATACATATAAAAAAATACATTTATTTTTTGAAGCATAATTTTCAATATTTTGGTATTTTATTTTTAGTGTAATAACTTGTATAAAGCATGACAAAATTAAAAAAAAAACTCGTAGGATAAAAAATACTAAACCCCACACGTTTATAATTTACGAATTTTTTTTTAAAATAAATAAGTAGGTACATACACACTGACTTGGTGATTATCCGATATAAGGTGTCCACTAAGAAGAAAAATAAACTAAAATAATAAACTGAACTAAATAAAATAAACTAGGAACTCAGATCATGTTGGGAGCTTACCTCAAAAATAATCAATGAAAGTTTATCTGCCAACATCAATAAATCAAACCTGGGCAAATAGAGCTGTAGGTATAAGTGATTTCATTTTAAAACCAGAGCGAGGCATAATGATAAAATCAATAATAATAACTGTAAAACTTGCATTTAAACAAAACGTGTTCTGTATGGCCCCCCTCATATATAACAAACTACCAAAGAGCATACATACGAGGTATATCAGAACTGGATGGCTTTAAACAAAAAGTACATGAATTACTATTACAAAAATGTTACTATTCAATAAAGGAATTCCTTGACGACACGATCTGATATATTCACTAAACTGTTTATTTATTGTGTAATTTAATTTTAATAATGCTAATTTCAATTTCAATAATGCTAATTTTAATTATTAATGCTAATTTTAATTTTAATAATGTAATTTAATTTTAATTTCATATTTATTCCATTAGTTCACTCAGTTTTAAATTTTATAATTATGATTAATAGTTTAATTTATTTTAATCTATATTATTTTATTGTACGCCAGTGTTTTTCAAACTTTTTCATGCTGCGACCCCCCTGACAAAAAAATTTTTCGCGACCCCCGGCCCTCGACCCTTCACTTTTTTATCACATACTAGCTTCTGCCAGCGATTTTACCTGCATCCCGTGGGAACTACTACTACTACTAACTTCGCGTACTACCTCAATAAATGAGCTATCTAACCCTGAAAGAATTTTTCAAATTGGACCAGTAGTTCCTGATATTAGCGCGTTCAAACAAACAAATTCTTCAGTTTATTACACTTTGAGCTACATTAACGCAGTTTTATTAAGGTTCCTGATTTTTTTAAATATAATATAACCAATGTCACCCCGGAACAGTGTAGCTTTCTAACAGTGGAAGAATTTTTTAAATCAGTTCAGTAATTTCGGAGCCTTTCCAATGCAAACAAACAAACCTTTCCTCTTTATAATATTAGTATCGAAGTATCGATACTGTGACAGCCCTGGCGTATCACCTCGCAAAACAATAAACAATAGGGGCCATAAACATGTCGCGCAACAATAGAAACAATAGGAGCGCGGCTCTCTCAAAAGGACGCACGACGCTTCGACCATTACGGCAATAGTCATACGGGCGAGAGTCGGTTGCAAGGAACGTTCTCGAATCTTGTTCGGAGTGGGCCCGCGGAATTAGCGAGAAAGTTCTGGATTGGCGTGAATGGTGCGTGAGGGGTATAAAAAGGAGCGATCGGCCAACCGCAGACATTCTAGTTTCGGAAGCGGAACCAGGAAGATACCAGCGATACCTACGAGCGATACCAGTGCGAAGTGGTGATTTCTACGGGCGATACAGTGTTCGACGAGTGTGTTTACGAGTATCTACGTGCATAGTGTTGTGGTGTGTACTGTGTACAGTGTGTAATTGTGTCTTCGAGTACAATAAAGTCTTTGTGGTACATTTTGGCATTTTCTCGAACCCCATACTCCTGACACGTAACAATTGGTGACAGAAGCGGAATGCCTGTAGTACCGCAGAGTGAAGAAGGGATTCGTACGCGACGTCAGACGGCATTGGATGCCGCGCGGATGGAGTCGCCGGGGCGTGACCGCAGGGAAACGGAGACCACCGCGGGACCTTCGACTACATCAGCTGCATCAGTACCGACACCGAGTGCATTCGATATGGCTGCCTTACTAGCAGCCATGGAAAGCATACAGCAGAGCCAGCGCGAAGCCATGAAGAGCCTGGAAAGCAAATTGGAAAGCCAGCGCGAAGCCATGGAGAGCCAGCGCGAAGCAATGGAGAGCCTGCGCGAAGACATGAAGAGCCAGCGCAAAACCATGGAGGCGGGCCTAGGGACAATCGATGCAAAGCTGGACGGTTTCCAGGGGGATTTGAACGTCGTGAAGGAGGATCTAGAATTGGTCAAGGTGCGAACATCCGAGCACGACCAAGCCCTCAAGACCCATGACGCGTTACTCAACTCCCACGAAACTAGGCTCGTGGATTTGGACAAGAAGCTGCAAAAAATGAAGGTTTTGGGCACGGCAGCAACCAGCCCATGTCCTGGGGCCCCGAAATTTAAGGTCCCAAGTTTCGACGGCACGACCTCGTGGACAGCGTTCAGGCACCAGTTCGAGGTAGTTGCAAATGGGAATGGCTGGGAAGACGAGCACTCATTGGCAGCACTTACCTTAGCTCTTCGAGGGGAGGCACTGCTGGTCCTTGAGAACCTGCCCGCTGAGCGACGCACATTGGAGTCGCTATTTAAGGCATTGGAAGCTCGATACGGGGAGAAGCACCTTGAGCATGTATATCGTGCGCAGCTCAAAGACCGGTCACAGAGGTCGAGCGAAGGACTGCAACAATGGGCTACGGAGATTGAGCGCCTCGTACGCCGAGCCTATGCGTCGAGTTCCACACCGGTAGAAGACAAAGTATTAGAGGCGTTTGTCAGCGGTATACGGGATCCCGAAGTGAGAGCAACGGTGCGCTTGGGTCATCACGCCACATTGGAAGCAGCTTTAGCGCATGCCCTTGAAGTGGAAGCGGTACGAAGCGACTACAAAAGTTGTAAGGTGCGCGAAGTTGTGGCGGCTATTCAACCTCGTACTGGGCCTATCTGCTACGGATGCGGTGAACGAGGACATATAAGGATTAACTGCCGGACTCGGAAGCAAACGAAATCGGTGTTGACGGCCACCCAAGTCGACACCCAGGAGCCGTTAAACTAAGAGGCGCCAGCGCCGCGGGGCGGGCACTGGCTGGACTTCGTCGAGCCCCTACTGTATTGGTATCACAAGCTTGTGACGGGAATAGCCTCGTAACTACTGGAGAAATAAATGGCATACCCTGTCGCTTTACGATTGACACGGGAGCATCGAAATCCATCGTTCGACCGGAACTACTCAAGCGGACTATCATGTGGGAAAATGGACGACCATCATGCAATCTGCAGACAGCGACAGGCCAGCCAGTGACCGTCCTAGGAGTTACGGAAGCAAGACTGAAACTCGGAAGTGACATTTACACGCAGTCTGTTTTAGTGGCGAATATAACTGACGACTGCATTATCGGACTGGACTTTCTGCGGACACATCACTGCATAGTTGACATAGCGAAAGGAGTGTTAAGCTTCCCGGGTCAAGAAGTCTTCTTGGAGGGTTCATCTTCAGGAGCAGTGTACTGTTTGAGGACAGTGAAGCTGGCACCCAGATCGGAAACCTTGGTCCAGATTAGGTTTCCAGAAGAGATAAAGCTGGATCGATGTGTCATAGTAGAAGACTACGGAGATCACCCCAGTTGGATCACGGCAAGGACACTGCTCATGACCAAACGCGACGCTAAGTTAAAGGTCATCAATCTTAGTAGCACGCCGATACATCTCGCGAAGAATACGGTTATCGGCCGATGTGAAGCCGTAGACAGCTTGAGGAAGGTCCAAGAATACTCGGACAAACCTGGATCAACGGATCACATGACATCTTTGCTGGAGGCGACCAGGAGGAATTTGAGCTCGGAAGAATATACTCAGGCAGCAAAGTTGTTGATGGACTACAAGGACATCTTTACCAGAGGAGATAGCGACCTTGGAAGAACAAATCTTGTCACTCACCCAATAGATACCGGCAATACTTCACCGATCAAGCAAAGACCGAGACGAGTACCATTGGCAAAGGAACACGAAGTTGCAGAAATGATCAAGGACATGGTGCGCAGCAAGGTGATCGAGCCGTCAACTAGCCCTTGGTGTTCACCTGTGGTACTCGTGAAGAAGAAGGATGGCAGTACTAGATTCTGTGTCGACTACAGGATGCTTAACACCGTTACCAAGAAGGACAGCTACCCTCTGCCCCGGATTGACGACACGTTGGATATGCTTGGTGGCATGAAGTGGTTTTCGACGGTCGACCTGAAGAGTGGTTACTGGCAGGTAGAAGTACGGCCAGAAGACAAGGAGAAGACTGCCTTTACCACCGGAACCGGAAATGGCTTGTGGCAGTTTCGCGTAATGCCTTTTGGGCTATGTAACGCTCCTGCCACTTTTGAGCGTCTCATGGAGCGAGTGTTAGTTGGACTTTTGGGGGACGCTTGTCTGGTTTACCTCGATGACGTCATAGTCATGGGACGAAGCTTTGTGGAACACAAGCGAAACCTAGAGAAGGTATTCAGACGATTCCGTGAGTCCAACCTAAAGCTCAATCCGAAGAAATGTGACTTCTTCAAGAAGGAAGTATCATTCTTGGGACACATCATATCGGACGAAGGTGTTCGCACTGATCCAGATAAGATAAGAGCTGTTCAAGAATGGCCGACACCAAAGAACAAGACCGATGTAAGAGCGTTCTTGGGACTATGCGCCTATTACCGTCGGTTTGTGAAGAACTTCTCCGAGATAGCCAAGCCGTTACATCGTCTCACGGAGGACAAGAGAATCTTCAGTTGGGATTCCGATTGCGAAGACGCGTTTGTTCGCTTAAAGGAACGTCTGTGCTCGGCTCCGATTCTTGGCTACCCCAGAAGAGAAGGGAGATTCACAGTAGACACGGACGCTAGCAATACTGGCATCGGAGGGGTGTTATCGCAAGAACAGGACGGCCAGCAGGTGGTCATTGCGTACTTTAGCAAGACCCTTTCGAAACCGGAAAGGAATTATTGTGTGACTCGGCGAGAATTACTGGCTGTGGTGAAGACCCTTCAGCACTTCAACAAGTATTTGCTGGGACGCGAGTTCACAATAAGGACGGACCACGCCGCTCTGAGGTGGCTTCTGCAATTCAAGAACCCGGAAGGCCAGGTTGCGAGATGGATCGAACAGCTTCAAGAGTTCAACTTCGTAATAGAGCATCGCAATGGAAGAGCTCATTCGAATGCCGACGCCCTGTCACGACGCCCATGCTCCAAAGAATGTCGACATTGCATCAAGCATGAGGCTAAAGAAGAGGTCAGGGTGATAAGGATGCAGGACCTAGACGAGTCTTGGGGAACGGAGCTAGTAAGCCAAGCTCAGAAGGAAGACAAAGACCTCAGCCTGATCATGGAATGGAAAGCCAAAGGACAGAGGCCCCTGTGGAGTGATGTGTCAGCATCGAGCGCGACGACTAAGGCATACTGGGCTCAGTGGGACAGCCTTATATTGGAGAATGGCGTGCTGTATCGGAGCTGGGAATCACTCAACGGAAAGGAAAAAACGCTGCAAATGGTTATTCCTAGGAGTAAAGTGGCTGATTTGCTGAAGCTGGTACATGATGGCACTTCCGGTGGGCACCTCGGCATCAAGAAGACCCTCGTAAAGATACGAGAACGCTTTTATTGGGTGCGATGTCGAGAGGACGTTGAAGATTGGTGCAGAAAGTGTACAGTGTGCGCTTCAGTGAAAGGGCCCCGCACTAGATCCAAAGGGAAACTACAGCTGTACAACGTCGGAGCCCCTTGGGAGAGAATCGCCATAGACGTTGCTGGGCCATTCCCTCAGACGGAAGACGGGAATAGATTCATCATAGTGGTTCAAGACTACTTCAGTAAATGGCCGGAAGCGTTTGCAACTCCGAACCAAGAGGCGAAGACCGTGGCCAAGAAACTTGTCCAGGAGGTAGTATGCCGCTTTGGTGTACCATTGGAGTTACACAGCGACCAAGGCAGGAACTTCGAGTCGACGTTATTCCAGGAGATGTGTGAACTTTTGGGAATAAATAAGACACGTACCACACCGGCGCATCCTCAATCTGACGGCATGGTGGAGAGATTCAACCAAACGTTGGAAAATCACTTGGCCAAGGTCGTCGAGGAACATCAGCGAGACTGGGATCGGTACATTCCTCTGTTCCTGATGTCATATCGGTCTGCCATACACGAGTCTACGGGATTTACACCGGCTAGAGTTAACTTCGGAAGAGAAATGCGTCTGCCGTTTTGCTTACCGGAACACCGCCAGATGCCCCGAAACCAACCGTTGAATACATCGCGGACTTACGGAAACAATTGGACGAGACACATGATCTTGTAAGAGAGCAATGTTTGAAGACCAGCGAAAAGATGAAAACCCGCTACGATCGCGATGCTCGGAAACATGGTTTCAAGGAGGGAGATTCTGTATGGTTGCACAATCCACTGCGGAAGAAAGGGAAGTCTCCGAAGCTACAAGCACGATGGGAAGGCCCTTACACAGTTGTCACGAGGATTAACGACGTGACCTACCGGATCAGACAGGGGGACAGAAGAAAGCCGAAGATCGTGCACGTGGACAGATTGGCACCATTTCATGGATCGAATAATGCTCGGGACGAGCATGACTAAGAGGGGGGCAATGTGACAACCCTGGCGCATCGACTTCGCTACGCCGAAAACAATAAACAATAGGGGCCATAAACATGTCGCGCAACAATAGAAACAATAGGAGCGCGGCTCTCTCAAAAGGACGCACGACGCTTCGACCATTACGGCAATAGTCATACGGGCGAGAGTCGGTTGCAAGGAACGTTCTCGAATCTTGTTCGGAGTGGGCCCGCGGAATTAGCGAGAAAGTTCTGGATTGGCGTGAATGGTGCGTGAGGGGTATAAAAAGGAGCGATCGGCCAACCGCAGACATTCTAGTTTCGGAAGCGGAACCAGGAAGATACCAGCGATACCTACGAGCGATACCAGTGCGAAGTGGTGATTTCTACGGGCGATACAGTGTTCGACGAGTGTGTTTACGAGTATCTACGTGCATAGTGTTGTGGTGTGTACTGTGTACAGTGTGTAATTGTGTCTTCGAGTACAATAAAGTCTTTGTGGTACATTTTGGCATTTTCTCGAACCCCATACTCCTGACACGTAACAATACAATATTTAATATTAGTATTTTAGGAAAACGATTTAATTTTAAGTGTAGCAAATACAGATCCACGATGGATGAAACTGATTGTTCAAAAACGAGCACAACCTTCGTATTAACTCATGTAAAAATGTCTTAGTGTTCATTTGTTTGTATTGAAACATAGAAATGTTTATGAGTATATCCTTTTGTCAAAATTCTCTTTTAATAAATCAATCTTTTCAATCCTTATTGTTTTTTTACTGAATTACTCCCGATTTCTGGCGACCCCCCTACAGAAGCTTCGAGACCCCCCAAGGGGTCGCGACCCACAGTTTGAAAAACACTGTTGTACGCCATTGCAAGGCAGGACATTAGCGATACTATTAAATGTTTGTCACCTTTCTGTACCTTATGTCCACAATAAATATGTTTGACTTTGACTTTGATACGTAACGAATTAATTTTTTGAACATTCGCAAATGCGAATGCGAATATTAAGTTTTTTTTATTTCAACTCAATTTTCTATGCATAAATTTGAAATTATGTGAAAAAAGTGTGGATACAAAAGTTGTAGATCTATTTATTACCTTTATCTGTGTTATTTAAGTTTTTTTCATAGGACTTAAAGTTTTTCTGGAAATTGCGATAAATCGTTTTTTACTCTTAACCCCTTCCCGACCTCAGATCGCCCATAAATTGTTTTTCCTTTATTTTTGTCATATTATTTCTGTCCCAATGTGTATCATCGTGATACAATTTTTCGTTTCAAAAGCTATCGGCACTGGTGAACTAATGCGGTCTGCATGTAGAAATCAACGAGTGAATTTCGAAATATAGTTGAAAGTGAGTTAATTTTTCTTGGTAAAAAAATAAATAATGGCTTTTTATTAAATTATTTTCAATTTAATTTTTTTTCTGGTATAGGTTAATATTCGCAAAGCATAAATTTTGCGAATGCGTTATCTTGCGAATTTTGTTATCGATTGATAGCAGTCGTTAAGCCATGTCGGAGGCCTTCGAGCGGCTTGAAAAACTTTCGACACTGGGTTGGCCACTAACCCCTCCACCAATCCGCACTGGAGCAGCGTGGTGGAGTATGCTCTAGACCTCCTCAGTAATATGGAGAGACCCGTGCTCAGTAGTGGGCCATTAGTGGGTTGTAGCTTAGCTTTTTTTTTGCTTTGCGAATGCGAATGCGAAATGGAAAAAATATACGAATATTCGCGAATGCGAATGCGAATATATTGATACAGTAGCTGGCGCCAGCATCACTGGATTCCGGCGCTGGATCATCTCTGTATCAGTGTAGAACGGATAATGATTTGGCCGAATACTGGATATCCGGCGATCTGCCGATTATCTGGCGATGTGACTGGCGGTGATTGTGTTAATTATATTTATTCCCCATAATCTACCCTAACCGACATAGCTCAGAGAAATAGTCGGCTGAAGTGGCAAGGGGCTGGTCATATAGTTCGGGGGACCGACAACCGTTGGAGAAGGTCGTCGAAAGGAGACCGCGTCTTAGAAAAAGGAGCGTAGGGCGCCTCCCGACCATGTGGAGTAACGACCTGAAGAAGACGGCGAGCATCCGCTGGATTCAAAGGGGTCAGGACCGTTTAGAGTGGCGCCAGTTAGGGGAGGCCTGTATCCAACATTGGACATCTAAAGGTTGATGGATGGATGGATGGGTAGATTACCTACTAATAGATTAATTAATAGAAATGAGAAATATGATAAATAATTAAACATTATCAATTTTAACATTTTTGCACTAAGATACGGGTTATTTTTTAGCATAGCTATAGCTTTGCGTATGTTATGTTGTCTAATTTCAAGTCTTATTTTGATTTAATTGAATTTTGGTAAATTTAAATAAAAAATGGTGTATGTAAAATTTAGGAAGTTTATTTTTCTGCTTATATGACAATTTATTACATCTATTTTAGTATCCGGTATCCGACCGGATTGTGGGCTACTATTCGGTGTCCGGCTGGATAGCAAATATTGGCCGGGCAGGCCGGATACTTGCAGGATATCCGTTCGATCTCTAGTAAACATGTCTAGTATCCAGCACTGGATCGAAATAGACCGGCTGCCTATTTTAGATCCAGTGACTACCTGATGGCACCAGCTACTGCATCAATGTAAATCACCCATCAGTCCAAATGAGGAGTAGCAGTACAACAACAAGAAAACAGTGAAGTTTGTTCGCTTACTTAGCTGTGACGTCATACATTAATCTATTGCTGTCTTTCGTGTTTCAGTCAAAATGGCCGATTTCAGTATTTTAATCTATTAAAAATATTTTTGATCCCAGGTTTTTTATTAGTGTTTTAAATACTTTTAATATGTAAGTATTTTGCCCTAAAATCATTAAATCTTTGATTACTTAATATTGTCGTCACGCCTATTCCTATTTATACAAATAATAAATTGCTGTGAATATAATTATTACGCTGTAAAAATGGTATCTACTAATTAAGGGTTCGTGTGGTAGTACTACCTCGGGAAAACTTTAGGCTCTAAAGCTATCCTTTTTAGTAGTTTTTGTAATTATTGTTATTGTATTCTCTATTGTGCTCATAAAAGTTACAAAAAACGTCTACGTTATATTTTCCATTAGCTTTTCCGCCTCACTGTACCCGGACGACGCTGACTTTACAAAGTAATATCAAATTTTTACACGAGATGGCAGCACATTGTCAACGGAGCTTCGGTTACCAACAAGTCAAGCAGTTTATCGTTACTAAGGTAGATGGCGCTGCACTTATATTACTTCCATAGCTAATCAACATTCAAATTGCATTTTTTATATTATGAGTTTATGAGCTTGTGTTCTGCTTGTGTTGCGCTGTTACTTCAAATCAACGAATAAAAAGGGAGACGAGCACCATAAAGTTTAATCTAACATTACTGTTAATGAAAAAGTTGCTACGGATTAGGTACTTTATAGCCTTTCGGCTTTAGGCAATAAAACTTTTTGTCATGTGAACCTGTAGCTTGGCTAATTATTATCTCAATCAATTTAATCAGTACCTAATAAGATTAAATTTTAAGTACTGTGATTAATCTTTAACCCCATAACCTCTCTCCACCTCCTTTTTGGGGTTCCGTTTCTTGAAAGGAAAAAAATGGAACGCTTATAGGATCACTTTGTTGTCCGTCTGTCCGTCCATCTGTCAAGACAAGACCCTTTTCTCTTGAACGCGTGGAGTTATCAAACAGAAATTTATATCAAAAATACTCAGGTCTCTTGGAGCCGTGAAAAAATAAAACTTCTAAGCCAACGCAATCAAAAGATACCTACAGCCGTTTATGCCTCAAATTTCTACAAATTTTCGAAACTCGTAAGGGAATCAACCTACAGCCCACAGGGTACTTACCCTGAACTCAGAATCTTAAAATTTGGTACGAAGCAACGTAGCACAGATAAAGGAAAAATTGAGACAACTGTAAATTTTTAGTTACATCATAATTAAGATGTACCTAACTAAAATGTTAATAATGATGTAAGTAAAAATTTATAATTAATTATATTTTAATGAAAATATTTGTAATAATTTCCATAATTTGTGACTCGATTGTCGTAATGGGTGATCTTTAGGTACTTATACATAGGTCACACTAAAAGTTTTGCATAACTTAAAAAAACAACATTTTATTACCTAAATATTATATTTATTGCTTTTCAAAATACTCTTCTTTGCATTTTAAACATTTTTTCATGCGATCGAACCATTTTTAAAAACAGGAGGGTCACAGATCTGAAGGCATGTTATCTACGTGCTGATTGAACGCTATCACTGCCTTTTCCGAGTTGGTAAAAGTGAAACCTCTCATCAAATCTTTGATTTTGGGGAAAATACAGAAATCACAGGGTGCTAGGTCGGGGCTATGTGCAGGATGGGTAACGAGTTTACTTTTTTGGGGACTAAAAATGACTGATTGGTTGGCCGTGTGTGAAGAAGCGTTGTCATGATGTAGGAGAACGCGGCTTTTTGGTCGTCTTTCGCGATTTTTTTGTAACACCCTGGGTAAACAAATGGTAGAATACCACTCGGCGTTAACACTCTTTTGATCTTCAAGTGGAATTGTGCAGATGGGACCCGTGGCTGAGAAGAAAAACGCGATCACTTTTTACAAACGATTCTCGCCTGCCTCACTTTTGTTGGCCTGTTCTCATTTTCAAACACCCATTCACAAGATTGCTATTTTTTCACGGGTTCAAAACAATAAATGAACGTTTCGTCTCTTGTGACAATTTCATAAACAGCATTAGAATGTCCGTGGTCGTACTTCAGTAGCATACAGATGCTACTGAAGTACGACCACGGACATTCTAATGCTGTTTATGAAATTGTAAAAATAATTTCATCAACTCACAGGAGCACCATTCCATGCGAGCCCGCTTCTGCTCCGCTCTCAGTTCATGAGGGATCCAACGACAACAAAGTTTCCGAACTTTTAATTCTTTGTGTAAATTTTTTTTAATTTGTCTCATACCAATCCCCAATAGTCCTCGAATTGTCTCATAGTTAATCCGCGGGTTTTCTTCAATTAGCCGCTTAGCAGTAGCTACATTATTTTCGTTGACGGCAGTTGGAGGCCGCCCTTCATGAAATTCGTCATGTAAAGAAACCCGACCTCTCTCAAATTCAGCAAACCATCGCATCACGGTGCTCAAACAAGATGCTTCTCTCCCAAAAGCATTTTGAAGACGAGCTGCACAGTCTTGCGCGGAGAGAGAACTTTTAAAATCATGAAAAATCATCGCTCTAAAATCTTTACAACTTAATTCCATTTTCCTTGCGTACGTAGAACTTTGATGTGTGATAAAAAATAATTGACAAATGATTTCCCGCCAATTTTTTATTTTTATTACCAAGAAGGATGCAACGTTTTAAAAAATATAACATTCGAAATTCAAATAGCTTCGATTAGCTAGAAGTGCAAAACTTTTAGTGTGCCCCATGTAGTATATTATTATTATATATTTTTATTATATATTTTTATTATATATTTTTATTATATTATTATTATATATTATTGAATTTTGAATTACAACATTTTATTTTTCGTGTCATTCTTAGCAAGTTTATTCATTTGATAGGATTTGATAGGATTAAATAAAAACTATTAAAAACTAGGTTATCTGTGCTCCAGTAATTTATAGTCAGTTGTTACTTACCGATAGAAATACAATTTGTGGTGATTCAACAAAAATATAATGCAAAAATACACTCACCCATAAATCAACAATCACAACACATTTCTACAAACTACCTTTCCGTATTCAAATTTACGAGCTAACGGAGGCAAATTTAAAAAACATAAAAACAATACTAATTCGAAAGACAAAAGGAACCAGTCACGAACCCAGTAATGGCAAACGCGGCAAACGCCCATCATATTAATAAATTGACGTGCTCAAACTGTAAAATTACCATTTTGAATACGACTGACGAAAAAGATTTTTTTAAATATGGATACATTCGGAAACCATTAAGGGCATAAGACACAAACCATGAACGTCCCCGATTGTAAACATAATAATATTAATGAGTCGTAAACAACCGAAAAATGAAAGAGCAGCAGACGAAATTTGCATCTGACTTATAACCGAAGAACATCTTTGAATATTGGAATATAAATGAAAAAACCTACTTATTACATTTTTGTTTATAATCCAGTAGAAAGTCACTGGTGCTGTTCGAGAAACAGTAGTTACCTATCTACCGTTCATGTCATAAAAGTTGATGAGTTGGTAGTTTAGTTCTCAGAACACTATATTATGTCATTATGTCTTGATTTTATTCAGTGTAAATGGCTCCATTCGTCCCTCCGTCAAGGCCAGCCTCCTCAGCTTGTGCTGAAAAATTAACGAGGGTATGGCGCCCGTTCCCTTGTTGGTCACCACTGGGCCCTGCCCTGCATCATAATATAGTTTAATCATAACAGAAGTTAGGTCCTCGTGTATGGTAAACATATTTTACTCACTACCGACCTCAGTCTAAAATCGACCGTGAAATATTTTTACATTTTAGGAAGAATTAGGAAAAATTAAGGCGTTCCAGACCTATCATTATGTCTTCTTTGCCCAGCAACGCAAATAAAACATGCAAATTTTTTGTGTAAAAATTAACATATTCTTTGGCAACAACTTGCAGGTACCTACTCCCTGTATATTTTAAGGCGCTACAACCGAAATATGTAAAACCGAACGAGCGGAGATCAAACACAGAGATGGAATGATTTCATTTATAGGCAAATAGTGAGATAGCAATGTTCTATTTTTAGCTTTAATATTATTGACCTAAGTGCCAATTGCATTTTAATTTTTTATTTGAAAACTGTTACGGTTTTTGAAAATTTCATTCTTATGAAAACTTAGCTTTGATTATTTACTATGTTTTAAAAATAATTTCATCAACTAATTATTAAAACTTTTGTAGTAAACTTGAAAACCATAACTATTTGGAACTTTAATTTTTTTTTCTATCAAGAAAACTTCTCATTTTACTGGTTTTGCTCTTATGAGATTCTTTATTATATAGTGAAGACACATATATCTAAATATCGGAGATATAGACAGTAAGCTTTAAAAATAATCTTAGATCTAAAACTAGGTACTATATTTCGGATGTAGCCCCTTAAGGAGGAGCTTCGTGTAATCAATGTTGTCACCTCGGTATAAGTATTTAAGAAGAGCATCGAACATTTCATTTCCAAGTTCGAAAGTTAAAGTTTTCTCCCACGCGACTATGCGTTATATTAACAAGGGAGTGGATGGACGTTTAAAACGAATTCAAATGTTCAGTTTCACTTCATCGAATCAGCTTTTGAATGTTTAAAATGAAGTACGAACACGCTATCATTAGTGTCAGCTAAAATTTACCTCGATAGCCTGCAAATATCTCAACTGAATAATAATATCGAAACCCTTAGTCTTAAAAGAAGGGGTGAGGGGGAAGGATATATCTTAAAAATGCATGAACTCTTTGAATAAAGGTTATACCTATTGTACTCTAAAAGCATGCATGTTATGCTCCCGTTGGATATGGAAACTGCGACTATTTCGCAGAACCGTAGCATTACTCGTACCAGTAATTTCTAACTATTGTTTCATGGTTACAAATTCCAAATAAAAAAGGGCAATAAATTAAAGAAATGACTATCATGGCATATCATTTCGTTTACAAAGCGATTCATTGTCATCGTTTTGTTGTTCAAATTATAATTCAAATGCGATACCACACGAAAAGCTGACAACAGATTAAATCGGTTCGTAGGTAATAGGTATTTTTATTTCACCGTTTGGAAATGAACGATCGTTTAAATATTCCAAATGCGGTTACCCTTTTGTCACGGAATCATACCTTCGTGCCGATGGAACCGCACCGCTATGTGTCAACTAGAATGAACATTAAGATATTAGATACCTTAGGCAGCCGAGAGGCACCTGTGAAGTGGGACTGAATCACTTTTAATGTAAACTAAAAAGTAAAGTAAAGCTATTTTCAGACATAAGTAGCTTACAAATAAAGAATGAGGAATACTATCAAATCTCGGTTTATCACAAGAAATATTAGGTCAACGACTACTTCAGATCAGACTCGCAGATCACTTTTGTCTGACTCTAAAATGAATATGCAATTATTTCAATCTCAATTTAGATAATTATGATTTACATGTATACTTAACATTTTCATTTCTCACGCTTAACAATTCCTAAGTCTGAGACTTACATGGCGCGTCTCTTGCTTGTTTATATGCCCTAGAACAACAGATGTCAAGACTTTTTTAACGATTTCAAAAATAGGAGGAGGATCTCAATTCAACTATATTTTGTGCGTGTTACTTCATAGCTTTGCACTGGGTGAACAGATTTTAATAATTATCATGTGCCTATTTGAAAGCTTGTGCTTCACGTCACATTGAATCCCATGATCCTATATAAAAGTGAGTTACATCTGATCTGACGGGTAGGTAAATGTCGTATCTCTACTTATCGATTTTGAAGTCGGTTATTTTAAGTAAATAACTTTAAGTAAGACTTTTCTGAGAAAAGTACCTACACTATAAAAATAATTAAACTAATAGTGCGTTTCTAACCTTGCTCTCCTAACAGCGAAAGTAACGGAACTAAGCACTTACCTACCTAATAAGTTTCCCTGTAGCCTGTAGCTTTAGGATAGATAACCTACTAAAAACATTCTTGAAACATTCGTAACATTGATCATCAATAGCTTTTACACAAAAAACTGCGAGTGTACGTAAGGTGAATGTCTGGTCATTAGGACCTTTTATGACATTTTATGTAATTATCCTACACTCTACCACACACTATAAGACTGCGTCAATACCGCCATATTACCTATACAGTTTATTCTTGTGAAGAGCGAATATGTTAGTTCCGACTAAACTTTTCGGATATATCCACTCTGATATCCAAACACTTGGAGTGCAGTTATTGTGCTTGGTATACATCCCTCCTGGTATAAATTTGTATGCAAATGAGGCGGCAAGGAGCTCGCTCGCTCGCGGCAGTAATCGGGCGACGGCGTCATAAATAACGTTTACGATTCGACGACATCGGTGGCAACCCTTGCTGGGGAAATTAACGCGGTGAGGGACGCTCTAGGCATCGACGTACCTATCAAGTACCTACCTAACATTCAGTTCAGACGATTACGACAAGTTGAAATACAACTTACGAGTTGCGAGGTAAAATATTTTCATAAGTAGGTACAAGTACAAAGTTGAAGAACTGAAGATTTCTGACGCTTTTGCTAGGTACTGAATATTTTATCCATTTCTAACAAAAGAAAGCCATTTCTCACAAAAGAAACCGTGCTAATGTAATTTATATTACTCGGTGTTACAATTGATTAAGTATTTTGGAGATTCAATAGCTGATAAACGTAGCAAACGGGCCATCTGAGAGAAGTTAGTGTTAATAGCAAGGACAGTAAACGCGTTAATGGCATCATACATCATTTTTACCATGATAAATTAGTTTATATACAGCTACTTTACAGTCCAACACAATAGATTCCTTATACGACGTAACTCACAATTAACTGTCATTACTTTTTAGCAGTGTGAAGAGTTAGGCTCCATATTCACGTCAGAACTGTCCACTAAACTTCAAAACAAAGAAAATTCCTCGCCCCGATTGACTCGTTAAAATTGCTGACGCGTGGAAAAACAAAGAAAAACTGTCGTGGCGGCTGACGAGTGTCAAAACCATATGATTGCTGACGAGTATTCTCACCAGGAGTCACCTCGTAAATACTTTTTAAAAAGTCACCAAAGTTGAGGCAAAGTTTAATTACAATGCCATTTAGATGTCGTGACTGTCATGAACTTAAAAAATTAAAAGCAAAGAAAACTTGAGATAGTTTTTGCGATGTGGACGTAAATGAATCGGTACTGTAATGTGGAAATTATCAGGCCAGAAAACAACATTATACAAAAACAATCGACACTGTCTTACACTCGCAACAACTAATCTACTCTAAATTAATAGGTACGCACACGCACACACGCGCATGCACACACACACACACATACACACCCACACACTCACGCACACAACCATCAATTTTTCTAGATGTTTTCATTTTTGGATAGCTATGCTTAAAGCCTTTTCTCTACCACAGGATGTACCCATGTATGTAATATGTATGTGACCCTAAGCACCCAGTAGTCTTCTTTTAAGTACCGTTACCTACATAATATTATTGTTTTTATTAGATTTATTACTATGGATAATTTAAGTTGTTTTTTTTTTGTTTTCTTTATTTTTAGTTAAGTTTTAAATTAAGATAATTTTACCATTGTTATAAATTAAGTTTCGCCATCACCCGAACTATGTCCTACAAACGGATGCACTGAAAACCAGCGTTGCGGCTCTGGCATTGCCAGCGCCGCGGCAAAGCTGAGTGCCACTGAGTGCGTTCGGTTTTCTCATAGTACTGAATAATGTATTGTTTATTGAATTTTTGTTTATTTTTGTGTTTGTTGTTTTCTTCTGCAGTAATTATGAGAAATAAACGTTTTTCTATTTCTATTTCTATTAAAAATAGGTATGTACCTACCTATTAAATTTTTTTAATTAAAATTAGAATTGAAAGAGAGAAAGGTAGATAATAATATAACCAAAAATTAAACTTTCTGCAACGTAGTGCTGCTATACGATAAGTAGAATAAGTACAATGTGGTTTATAACGTCCATGGTAGAATACTATACCTGCCCCATTTTTATCCTTGTATAAATAAAATACCTAGAAATTTCCGCAGTTTCATAACGACAATAAGACGATTAAGAGGCAAAATATTTATGTAGATATAAGTAATATAAGATGACAAGTTTTATCCCCTGTATATCTCGAAAAAAGTTATTAATAATTTTAATTACTTTTTTGTCAAATATATTTTTCTATTCCCTGTCTTAGGGGAATGAAAAAAGAAAAAACAGAAATACCCCTTAGTGATATCGATCAAGTATTTAATTATTTTACATTCGAAATTGTTATGGAATAAGGACCCTTTAATTTAAAAAAAAGTCTCACAAATAGATCTAGTTTATTATTATAACGTTCACGAAATATATTTATTCGGTGGTACATCTCTAAAGTTACGGAAATAGATCAATTTAAAATTTAATTGTATATCATTTGTACCTTGCCCTAAATTAATATAAAATAAACTAGTAAACCCGCCCTCGCTTCGCTTCGGGTAACCAGTCCCTTCAAAAATCTCTATAAATTTTAACAAATTATGTTATTCCGATGTCTTACCTATATTACTGCAAAGTTTCTTGAAAATCCATTCAGTAGTTTTTGCGTGAAAGAGCAACAAACACACACACACACACACACTCACATACATCCTTACAAACTTTCGCATTTATAATATTGGAAGTAGGATAACTGTTTATTTAAAACCAAGAATAGAAAAACCACACTTTATATAAATAGGCAAGTATAGTACTTACAAAATAAAGTCATATCTAGTTCTAGTAAATCCGCCCTCGCTTCGCTTCGGGAAACCAGTCCCTTCAAAAATCTCTATAAATTTTAACAAATTATGTTATTCCGATGTCTCAGCTATATTACTGCAAAGTTTCACGAAAATCCGTTCAGTAGTTTTTGCGTGAAAGAGCAACAAACACACACACACACACACACACACACACACTCACTCACTCACTCACATACATCCTAACAAACTTTCGCATTTATAATATTAGTAGGATATTGTTCCTCAGACTTAGTGTGCCTGCTTTAATTTAAAAAGGTAGGTAACTGTCCAAATTTCATGTTACCAGATTTAGATTTCTAGATCCTAAACTGACAAAGAAGTTACACAGCAAGTTAGTCATTCAGAAGACGGTCAGGACGAGTCCTTTCATCGGTGGGCCACTGCAAGGCACAAGGCATAAAGCAATACCTCCACTCAGTTGTTTGTGATGTTAACTCAAGAGTCCAAACTTATTACTCCGACCGAACATTTCGCGACAACTGTTATCTTATGAAGACAATCGATTCTCACGTTGCATTTTTATCTGCACATTGATTTTAACCTTTCATTATAATATCTCGTAGTTAGTGATATTACCAAATCACTGATAATGCTTATCGCTCGAATTTCGGAGATTGTAAAGATAATATAGGCCATAGGCCAGTCAATAGGCCTGCTATTTCAACTCAACATAGCGACACAACACGGAATGTGGATATTGAAAACTTTCGAATTTGCTATACTAGTCACAACCTCCAGACTGTGTCTAGTGCAATTTATCGTGTTATCTAAGTTTGCATTGACTGGTGTAGTCGAGTACGCTTGAGCACGAAGTTCGATGTGATATCTACGGCGAAACAGTCGCGTGATTTTGAGTTAATTTTAGGGGTTTTATGGTGGTGACATTACATTAGGACCTTTTATGTTAAATAATCCTATGTGAAATACGTAGCATATTGTATTCCATACCATACGGTATAGCAAATTCAACAGACTTTAAAAAATACAAACTCCTGCATCGTCAAATCTGATAACACTGCTTTGATTAACTAACTTGATCTTGTACGACATAAGCTGTTGTTTGTCAGTTTGCTCATACCTTGCTCGTGCCACCGCGGGTAGCTCACTCATCGTTCACAGGATTCGTAGCCTTGGTCTGAAGGTGGCCATAGAGAAGACTGAGGCTATGTATTTCCACGGACTTAGACGGCGCCCACCTGCTGGAACTAACGTGGTTGTTGACGGCTATCCAGTCCCGATCAAGAACCACAAGAAATATCTGGGTCTTATTATTGACAGTCGGTGGCAGTTTGGCCCGCATTTCCGCATGCTGTCACCACGGCTGCTCAAAGCAGCTGACTCATTAGGGTGGCTTCTTCTTCTTCGGTCCTTCCGAATTTGGGGAGGCCCAATGCCAAATGCCGGCGCCTTTATGCCGGAATTCTGCGCTCCATGGCGCTGTTCGGGGCGCCCATATGGGTCGATTCCCTCCATCGAGCCGAGAATTTGACCCTCATTTGCAGGCCCCAACGAGCCATTGCACAGCGGGTAGGAAGGGCCTACCACACAGTTAGCAAGTACCCCTTCGTGGGAGCTTGAGGCTGGTATCTTATCTGCTGTCTATGAATGGACAGCGGAACGGAAGGCAAGGGACGAATGACCGACTCATCAAGAACACGAAGCCGTTCGCACCGAGGCAGCTGAGGTCGCTTGTCCACCAGTGGGCGAATGATTTAGCGGGTGCGAGTTTCGGCCGACGGACTCTTGATGCTATCGTTCCGGTCTTAGAAGGTCTTCACTTCACCAGAATCAGTCTCGTGAATTCAGAAAGAGGAGTCTCCCATGTGTCACCATTGCCAAATGGAGGATGACACGCCGGAACATACATTGGCGGTGTGCCCGGCGAAGGAGCGCCACGACTTAATGGCGGAAGTTGGCCCTGACGTGTCACTCCCGAGCATTGCCTACAAGATGCTCGGGAGCAAAGTGACTTGGAGAGCTATGGCCTCCTTCTGTGAGGAAGTCATCTCGAAGAAGGAGGCTGCGGAGTGCGAAAGGGAGATGGATCCCGCCGCATCCAGGCTTCGTCGTAGGAGGAGAGGCGGGAGAAGGAGGCTTTTCAACCTCCAAAACCCTCCTGATGGGGGTCGGCTGGCGTTCGATGTGGGGGCATCGTCGTCGGCATTGCACCGACCTTCATTTTCTTCGGGCAGGGGCAGTCAAGTTCTCCCGGTTGCCCTTGCAGACCCCACTGATAGGGGTCCACTTAGGTGCCACTATTAAGTGAGCATTTCGCCGGAGAGGTCTCGGTAGTTAAGGCTACGCTGTTTCCCGAGGCCTTCCCACTCAGGCGTTAGGGAGAAACCAGGGGTTTTTAGTGGGTACACGGGTGTGTCTTCTCTGGAGTCTCACATAACCCAACCGTCCCACCGACGGGTGGGTATGCGTAAAGCATTTTACCCTGGACAAAAAAAAGGGTTGACCGTTGAATGGAGCATCTATATTCCTTAAACTATTCCATAATAGAACCATACGTAAGTAAGATCTTCTACAACGAAACAAATATGCGAACCGCACACGAATATGTCAACTGTAGTTTGAATTATGTATTATTCAAATTATGACGTTACAACAATAACACGAAACGGAAGTAACAAATGCAGCTAAATTACTGTGTCGTTGCGAACGAAAAGAATTGTCAAATTAAGGTACATATTGTCAAACTATAAAAAATATATGGAGGTAAACATTTTCAGATTCGAAGGGTGTCTTCACACGTTTTCAGACTTAGGAACATTTCATCGCACCTAGGAGGAATTGACCAGACATTAGAGGACATAAACTTCAAGACATTACTGGTGTACACATCAAGTTATTTTAATTTTACTTATCTGTACTTCAATAGCTCAAATACCTCAGTGCCTGAAGTCGAAGGTGTTCGAGTTCGAGTGTGTGTTGTGATGACATACGGCTCCGAGACATGGTGCTTCACTATTGGCCTGATGCACAAGATCAGAGTCACTAAGCGGTTTATGGAGAGGGCTATGCTCGGTATTTCTCTGCGTGATCGAATCAGAAATGATGAGATCCGTAGACGAATACGGTTAACCGACATAGCCTAGAGAATTAGCCGGCTGAAGTGGCAATGGGCCGGCCATATAGTTCGGAGGACCGACAACCGTTGGGGCAGAAAGGTCCTCGAATGGAGACCGCGTCTTGGAAAAAGGAGCGTAGGGCGCCCCCCGACCAGGTGGACTGACGACCTGAATAAGACAGCGGGCATCCGCTGGATTCAAAGGGCTCAGGACCGGTTAGAGTGGCGCCAGTTAGGGGAAACCAATGTCCAACAGTGGACATCGAAAGGCTGATGGATGGATAGATGGATGATGTACTTCACCTCTTTAAATGACTGTTGTCCGTAAATTAAATTAGAAAAGTATTTATACGCAGCTTGTATACAAACATGACTTATTCTTACGTGTGGAATTGTGGAAATGCAGCAAATCGGCCCGAACATGTGTAAAGATACTCAAATCGTATCGCATGCACCAAATGCATTTAGCATCGTTGAGGCGTAATTTTCGTGTAAGGCTGTTTGCGACTGTCGCGCGACAGTCTTCGTATGATTTATACGCAGTCATGTCGGCCTAAGCTATCTGCCACACGCAAGCACTTGTGATCAATTGTCGCTTGTACGTTGTTGCAACTTCCTACAGTAACTGTCTTTTATGGATTATAGCTTTTGCCCGCGGCTTCGCCCGCGTGGAATTCGTTTATATCGCGAACCGGAAAAGTGGGAAAGGGGGTACGTCATCAACTATCTTTCTGGGAAAATTCATCGAAATCGGTCAGGCGGTTTAGATTTTTCATGCAAACTTTCATCCCCTATTTCAAGCCTTTAAGGGTTGATTTTTGAAAAAAAAGTAGCCTATATGTGACTCTGAGTCTTCAACTATTTCCATTTCGAATTTCATCCAAATCGGACCGGTGGTTTAGCCGTGAAAACGTCACAGACAGACAGACACACAGACAGACAGACAGACAGACTTTCGCATTTATAATATTATGTAGTATGGAAAGTATGGATTAGCGAACCGCCCTCGCTTCGCTGTGGGACCCGTAAAGTATCAGCCGCGTAGGTCCCGCTCCCGTGGGAATCTCGGGATAAACTCCCGGTCCCACGGGATTTTCGACAAGACAGACTTGTTAGTTTTATATTAATATGTTTGTTTAGAAGCTATACCCATACGCGTAGGAGTTTTTCCCGCGTAAATTCCGATCCCGCGGGATTTCTGGGATAAAAAATATCCTATATGTTAATCTAAGTAGCCCTCTATGTGTGTGCCAAATTTCATGAAAATCGGTTCAGTAGTTTTTGCGTGAAGGAGTAACAAACAAACAAACAAATACACAAACTTTCACATTTATAATATTAGTAGGATATACAGTCAAGAATAACTGGTTTTTTCGTTTTTGTGGTTGACATCGCGGTCGGTGATTACAAAGACGACCCGCAACGGAGACATCATCGCTCATGTAGTCAGCGGCTATTTACTTAAAATTTAACGGTTACAGCCCACCAGTGACTGTGGCTGTGTCTCAGAATGTTCTCGAACCTACAGATTATTAGGCCTGTATTTCTACCGATATGGGATCAAAAAAGAGAGAAAGAGAGTTAAAAAAAAAGACGGAGGTTCTCAATTCGAAGGTATACCTATTATATGCTTTTTTATTTGTGTTCGAGGACTTCTTTGTCGTTTATGTGCCGTTTTTCATAAGATTTTTTTTAGAAAGTAGATAATCCAAGGGTGGTCCCATGATAATGATACCAGGATCTCATGATGGCATCCCAGAGAAATCGAGGAGAGCTTTCGAAAATTGCAGGGACGACTAGTGCGTTTCTTAATATTTTCATTAAGTTGGTGTCATAAAGCATTTATTGAAGGCCTGGAGTCGATCTGATGAAGCGGAAAGTCAGTTGAGGGAACTCCTGAACGATTTACAGCAGTTACCTTGTGTTTGGGCTTCATAGATGGGTTGAATTGAACACCACTTGGCAGTAGTTTGTGAATTATCTCTGTTTGATGTTGAAGTCGGTTTATTTTTTGTAAAAAGCAATTGTTCTATGTTTTTTAATAATGCTAGAAAACTCCCGTTTTTATTGTTTTTTTTTAATTTTAAATTGGCATCATATTTTTCTTACCTTTTACAGGAAATCCTACTGTTTAGCTATAGTAACATTTACCGATAGAATATGACATATTTTGGGGAATAAGTACCCTGTATTATATTTATACAATATGTATAGAATATTCAGCAAATTAATGTACACAATATATTGAGTTCAAGGATCGATGAAAAACTGGAAAAGTATAAATATGGGGTTTTGTTATTTGTAACATTTGCAAAATCGAGTGACAAATACCATACTAATATTTTAATTACTATGGATTTTGAAAGATTATTTTAGCTCATCTTTCAATATTAAAATCTGTAATTGGTCAGCATGTTCAATATAATTATACAAATTGATAAAGTTACCAATGCATTACCTTTCTATCTTTAAGGATATTGAACCCTTGAGTTGCTTGTGTGTTTTGCAATAGATTATAAGTAAGATTAATATTAAGATTAATAGACTACGTAATTAATTCGTGACAGCCCTCTACTGCACGCCTTTCCTGTTCTTTCCTGCCTCGCATGTGCGGTCTATCAAATGATCTTCCATCCGTGGTATTCCCTCTGCACTATAACATGGGGCTTTTTAAAAATAGTTTAAACAATTTCCTTCAAGGTCGGCAACAATGTTGCATGTGTCCATGACCACTTTCCATCAGGTGGGCTGTCTGTATTATTATTTAAAAAAAATAAGTGACTCACTTTGTTCGTTTTGTTGCCAAGCAAGTGTCGCGCAGAGCAGAGCCAGGGTCTTGCCTGTACCAGTAGGACTTTCCAATATGCAGTTTTCACTCTTATTCAGTGCAGATAGTACCTGAATATACGTGCATTTCATAAATATATTGATCTGACTCAAATGCAATGACAGGCTATACATTATACAACAGCAAATCTCTATAACTAACGAACAATATTCTTCATCCTAGAAAATTGGGTTTAAACTTTAAATTGGGTTTAAAATGTATTGAAACTTTCAATGGCTGTCGCTAGGGGGTGGAGGGGAGGAGGACACAGTGAGAGGTCATACCAGAGTCAGGGTGAAATGCTATCCAGCCTTAAATTCATTTATACATCATTTTTCATATATACATAATAAAAAGTGGTTATTTTAATTATTATTACAAACAGACACAGACATTTTATTTATTTGTATAGATAATCTTCATTAGGCTATTCAGTACATAATAAATATACTGTCTGTATACTGTTAAAGGCTAATGAAATAGCTTAGTTCATAAGTGTTCAGTCCATCTCAATAGATTCAAGTAACTAACCTATTTCAATCATTTGAGTAAACTATAATTTATATATTCTACAATTTGAATTAACTATAATTTGTATATTCTACAATTTGAATTAACTATAATTTGAGTTGTATTCTAAGTCTGTAAATGTGTTTCTTTCTTTCCCTTGATATTTCCTCTTACGTCTTACCCAACATAGTATTGATGATGTCTCTTATGTGAGTGATGTTTATTGGCGACAGTGACCACAAATCATTAGGTGGCTCATCTGTCTACTTATATAAAGAAGTAAAATGGCAAGGAAAATCAATAACTTACCTTAGACATAAGAGCTACTTGGCAGCGATAAGGCTGAACAGGCATTTTTACGTTTACTCCATTAATCATCAAAGTATGATGAGAATCAATTCTTTCAACCTTGACTTTTGGGTCTACTTTTTTTGGTGTATCATCATCGGTTAAAGAAGCTTCGTTATCTACTTTTTTTGGTGTATCATCATCGGAATAAGCTTCGTTATCAGTGCTGTCATCTGATGATAGTTCTATTACAGTGTCTGACATTGTGGTTATAGTTTGGCGCCTTAAATATTTATTTAAAGAAATCACTGTATTACAGGAAGAATAATATATTCTTTGCAGGGACTCAATTCATTTGTCATAATTTATCACTAATATAATTATAATTCGCCGTTGAGCACTTCAAAACAAAAACTACCGGTGTAACAATCGTAATAAATAACTTGATTGAAGAAATTTGTAACATTTAGAACGTTTCAGCAATGCTTCGGTCGTCGTTGTATTAGTATTATTTTTACCTTATCGCTAACTTTTTACATAATAATATCATATATTCATATTATTGCTCTTAGCGTAAACTATGATAAAACAATAACAGTTAAACAGTCGTTCGAGTGACGTTTTATAGACAGATGACAATAACGTTGGCAGTTGACAGTTGACACTGGCCGCGTTTCGTAACTCCACCAAAACGTTCAAATTTCTATAGAAAAACCTATGCGAAAAACTGTCGTTTCGGACGTTTTGGTCGAGTTTCGGAACGTGGCCAGTATTTGACGTAACATGTCACAGTCTTTCTTTAATGTTGCCACTCAGACTTTTTTAAAGATATCAATGATAAATAGGTATATTGTAATCACAGCTTTTAACAAACATATAAAAATATGTAATTATGTAATAGGTATTAAGCAGACCAAACATATTTTTTTTTTATGGAATTAAGATAGCAAACGAGCATGCAGCACCACCCTTCCGCTGCCGCCCATAACAACTGTGACCGACCTAGAACTAGACTCAAAGGGACTAGGATGGTTAGTATAAATTAGTAGACGGTGTTAGAATATTAGTTGGTTAGTTTGTTAATAAGTGCGAGGACAGGGGATGTTAGTGATAATTAGTCCTGTTAGTTAATGTTAGTAATAGTCCAGTTAGTTATTGTTAGTATGAGTCTTGTTCTAATTCGGTCACAGATGCGTTGCTACCCCTGAGGTCTGAGATCATCATCATCATCATCCTCCTGCCCATTTCCCAACTCTATTTGGGGTCGGCGCAATATGTTTTTCTCTTCCATTCTTCCCTATTAGCCGTCACTTCCACGCTTACTTCCTTATCTTTCATATCGTCTCTCACACAATCCATCCATCTTTTCTTAGGACGTCCTCGTCCTCTTCGTCCATCCACATTCATATCAATCACTCTTCTCGTCACATGCGTTTCCTCTCGCCTCATCACATGCCCAAACCACGACAGTCGTCCCCCTTTCAACTTTTCTGTTATTTGTGCTACTTTCAGGCTTCCTCTAATATACTCGTTTCTTACTTTATCCATTCTTGTTACACCACACATCCACCTCAACATTCTCATCTCTGCCACATGCAATCGTCTCTCATCCGTCTTCTTTGTAGCCCAGCATTCTGATCCATACAATACGACAGGTCTTATCACGGATTTATAAATTTTACCCTTCAATTTGAGGGGCATCCGCGGATCGCAAATTGTGCCTGTGACCTGTCGCCATTTCATCCAACCTGCGTTGATCCGATGCGTAATGTCCCGGTCAATTTCCCCATCCATCTGCACAAGTGACCCCAGGTACCGGAAATCAGAGCAGACTGGTAAAGTCACACCATCGAGCGTTACAGGCTCAAGACTAGAGAGACCACCAAAGTCGCAAAACATGTGTTCAGTTTTGGTTCTGCTCACTTTTAGGCCAACACTCTCTAGTCTCTGTCGCCATTTTTCCAATCTGCTCTGAAGTCCGGGGGCATCATCGGCTACTAGTACGATGTCATCGGCAAACAGCATGCACCAAGGGGCTGCCTCTTGGATGTCCCATGTTAACGCGTCAATGATCAACGCAAAGAGGTATGGGCTCAGCGCTGATCCCTGGTGCAGCCCAACCGTGACATCGAAAGTAGCAGTCGTACCCGCCGCGGACCTGACTTTAGTCCTACATTGACGGTACATCGCTTGGATCAACTGCAGGTATTTCCCTGGTATTCCTTTCATCTTAAGGGCCCACCACAACAAAACACGAGGTATCCGGTCATATGCCTTTTCGAGGTCAACGAACACCATGTGCAAGTTTTTACGTGCTTCCCTATATTTCTCGCATAGCTGGCGAACCGCAAAAATGGCATCCGCTGTTCCTCGACCAGGCATAAAACCGAATTGGTTTTGTGAAATTTCACTCTCCTCTCTCACTCTTCTTTCAATTACTTTTTCCCACGCTTTCATTGTATGTGACATTAGCTTTATTCCTCTATAGTTGTTGCAGTCCAGTACATCACCCTTGTTTTTAAAAATGGGCACCAGCAAGCTGTTGCACCATTCATCAGGAATAGTCTCCTCCTGCAACAGCTTATTGAAGAACAAAACCAGCCACTTCCATCCATCCTCTTGCAGATTCTTCCACACTTCTACCGGTATCCCATCTGGTCCCACTGCTTTTCCATTCTTCATTTCTTTCACTGCTCTTTTCACATCATCCAAACTTATTTCTCTCACTAAACCCATATTTACCGGTTGGTCTTCAAGCACTCCACTCCAATCATTCTCTACATTCATCAACTTTTCAAAGTAACCTTTCCATCTATCTTTGATCTTTACATCATCAGCAAGAACTACCCCTTTAGCTACCCCTTTAGCTACCCCTTTACCCCTGAGGTCTGAGATGGTCGCCTCTAAAAAAGTGAACCGGCTCCACACCTTCCTATCCGGAACACAATTGCTCTTAAAAATAATTATTATGACGGTAGGAATGGTACTGAGTACCGTGGCGGGCGGTGGTACTTCCCCGGGTGAGCTCTAGGCCCTAGTGATTCCTCGTGGTCCAACTATTTAGTCCACCTATGACGTCACAGTTGGACCACGAGGAATAGGCCGTCCTCGTGGTGGGTGATTCCTCGTGGTTAAACTATTTTTAGTCCAACTATGAGGTCACAGTTGGACCACGAGGAATAGGTCGCCCACGTGGTCCAACTGCCAAATTAATGTGATTTGACAGTTGGACCACGAGGACGACCTTATTCGTCGTGGTCCAACTGCGAAATTAATATGACTTAATAAGTTATAGTTGGACCACGAGGACGACCTTATTCCTCGTGGTCCAACTGCAAAATAGTTTTATGTTTTATGAATTATTAAGCTATTGCATAGCTTCTATCGCGGGCCTTGAGCGTGGAGACCGAATCCAGAAATTCCGTAACGAAAAAACCTAACACCCCCCACTCCGACCGGCACAGCGGTGACATCTATCGATAAATACCAGAACTTTTAATGACTTTTTGAAATATCACGCTTCACGCTTGTCTCTTTAGTTCAGCAACCCGCCTTTAGGTGGCATTGGTTGTATTGGAAAACTACCGTAATCAGCTGTTTGTGAGAAAGTATATAGGTGTATAGGTATTTATCATCTATGTACGGTCGGCCAAAGAATTGGTTTACCACTCTAAGATTGAATGCTGTGATTGAATGCCGTTTGCAGATTCATAGGTGATAAAGGTTAGTTTCGCTTGCAGACCGATCTGACAACTTTTATTGCCATCTTTATCCGATTATTAATACGTGACATTTGTTTTGTTCTTAGTTTAAATGGTTTAAACTTGATAGAACCATTGACGTCGGATAAGATATATTTTGTGAACCGCTTTAAGATTTTCACACAAAAATAGAAAAACAACTCAAAAAATTTTTTTTTCATAAACCCATACGTGTGGGATATCTATGAATAGGTCGTCAAAAATGATATTGAGGTTTCTAACATAATTTTTTTCTGAACTGAATACTTTGCGCGAGAGGCACTCCCAAAATGGTAAAATATGCCCCCCCCCCCCTGTAACTTCTAAAATAAGAGAATGATAAAACTAAAAAACATATATGATGTGAATTGCCATGTAAACTTCCACCGAAAATTGGTTTGAATGTGATCTAGTAAGTAGTTTTTTTAATACGTCATTAGATTATTTTACCTAAGTACCTTCTTTAAGGAATATCCATATACATAATACCTATGTATGGCAGTTATTGTGTAGATATGTTTTAAAACATCCAGTTTTTCAGCTATCATATAAAGGAAGCTTATTAAGTGTTAGAGAATAGTTAGTAAGGAAGGAAAATGATGAGGCTATGTGACGAGCGAAACAGTCTGCAACACCTTGGACATGGCTTTGTTATATTATAGCCTTAAGTAGGAATAAGTGTAGTGTGTGTAGAGTAAAAAAATCCTTGGGAGTTTATTATCCCTCCTTCTTCCAACATCACTTACCGTACACTAGCGGCACGCTATGATGGCCGGTTTGACACATTACAACAGTGACGTGACAGTACGTTCGGTCATATCGACGAAATCCACAACAAAGGGCTTGAACAGAGTCCAAATTAACGAGCAAGGGTCAACAGTAATGCAGTATCAATATTTGAAATCCAAAGCCAGGTCAAAACTATATCACAATCGCATTGCACTGACAGTTTATACTTTTCGAAGCAACGTCAATTCGAAACTGCTTTGTTTTGCATTGAGCATTGACGCGAGTTTGCCGGAGGTAGTAGTTGTGCTAGCCAGCGATCCTATGTGACGATCGTATTAGATTCCATTTTTAAAAATTTTCAATTTAGAAAACCAAATGCCGAGTTGTGGTATATATCATATAAAAATAAAAATTTTACCTTTTGTATGAAACAGCTGATATTTTTTTGCGATTTCAGAGGTTTGTCCACATAGTGAAAATTGTTCATATTCACAAGTACATTCACCCCTTAAATGGTGCAAACTGATTTTTCTACACTTGTATACATTTTAGAAATCAATTTAATAAATAAATTTTGAGTCCTAAACCTAAAACTACATTCGATAAAATTTATGAATCTCTGCACATCACTATCGTCAATAAAGTAATACAATTATTTCCTTCAAAGTCGTTATCAATTAATACGGAACTTCATGAGCGGACAAACGTCAAACCGGCCATCATAGCGTGCCGCTAGTTTAGAGCTTTGTTGAAGCGATGGCGTAGTTTGACTGTCGAAAAATGTTTTTAATCACCAAAATCATATAAAATAATTTTAATTTCATTTGCTTAAGATTGAATAAAATATACTGTAAATAACTGTTTTTTTTCTATCTAGTATAGTCAAAAGAATGCTCTTTTGACGTTTCCAATATCAAGGATTTTTATTTTATTCTAAGGAGGTTCAAACATTATATCGATATCAGAAGTTGAAAAAGTCGATAAAAGTGTAACCCCTAGTGCAACGGGACTACGGGGAATTAAAATTACCCATGGTCCCGTCAACGGGACAAACCAACGGGACCACGGGTAAACACCCGAATTAAAACACATAGAGCACACGCACTTCAAAGACTTGACAGCGGACATAAAATTTCAATATTGACGTTGTCTTTTTTTAGTTCCATTTTTTTCTACTGAACAGATAAGTTGGTGGCATTATAATAAGTAATGAATCATTGAATGACAAGCAAGTAAGGACTTATTGTACCTCTCTAATAGCAACAGAATTTCAAAAAAATTATAATGTGCAATTTAACGTCGAATAAAAAAAACTGTAAGATAATAATAAGAGCTCTTGTACATTGCACGTTTTCTTGACCTTACGGCGTGTTTGCCGTGCCGTAAAAAAACGTGCTAGCGTGTACATGGCACGGCAAAGCTAACGGGCAAGACAACGGCCAGGTGCCGCTCACTTGGGATCTTTCATGAACTAATGTAACTAACAATATTCGTTATTTATGTTCATTTTACTAAGACAGAAATCAATTCAGTCAAAAATCATTACCTTAACTACTAGTTGCATCTATTTCTTTCTTATTTATGTAACTTGTCTTTCAAGCTCATAATAGTATGTTTAAGTTTTAGTTGATTTCCAATTTTTTTTGGTGTGTATACTGTATACCTCTACCCCTTCTATTTGTTTATGTATTTCTTTCCTAAATCTTACGTTGCCCGGAAGAAATCGCTATTTATAGCGATAAGGCCGCCTTTTGTATTGTACTTATTTTATTTGTAACATTGTTCTATGTACCCATGTATTCTGGTTTACAAACAATAAAGTGTATAAATAAATTAAAAATAAATAGAAGTCGATTAAAAACAGTATATAGCCGGTCACTAAAACGTGAGAACTTCCGGCGTCGTCGACACACTCACGAAGACTGCCATACAACACTGATGAAAATCACGCCGTGCGTAGACGCGGCACGCCGAGGGGGACGCACGGTGCATACGGCGGCGGCGCCGTGCCGTCATGCAGCCGCGACTGTCAACAAGCTCTCATAGTAATCCATACAACACTGACAACCGTGCCTACACACGGCGAATTAACCGTAGATTTTTACGCCAATAAAACGTGTGTCTACAAGAGGCCTTACTCCATTTCTTATCAATTTTTTAAAAGTATCTTATTTGTGTATTGTAAATGTCATATTGCTGGAAATAACAACCGCGGTCCAAGTGGTCCGATATGTTCCGATTTTTGGTGTATGTGAACCGTGTCTATGTGTGCGTTGTTTTTGGACACTTGGTATGAAGCTTAACATCTGTATTAATTTGTGGTGTCATTATATTATAAGCATCCCATCCTAGTCTTTTCATTTCATGTATGATTTTAAAAATTCTGACACTTTATAGAGGAAACTGAAATAATATAATAAATTAGAGCATTATTAATTATTACTGCATAATATATTACTTAATATATATAAATTTTGTTAAATGTAATTTATAGGGAGATTTCTAAATATTTGAGGCAATTTTAAGGAGTTTTGACATTGGTTTAGGCATAAATATTTTATAGAGTTGGTGACACTGGTCCTTGACTGTCATTCCGTACGGAAATTTCCGAATGTGTGTTGCGACTCGTACTAAATGTATGGAGGAGTTGCGTCCGTAATTCCGTCAGGAAAAACTAGCGTTTGTGTGTGATAGGGCCATACATTTGTATAGATTTAACTGCGTCAGGAATCCCGAATCGAAATTCCGTTTCGGGATTCCGTTTCGGAATTCCGACTGTATGTGGTGGCCCTAAGAAGGGGAACCGAGTTACCATGGATGTCTCACTCGATCTAAAACGCATGTATAGTGCTCTCGCGCTCAATTTTTGTGTTTAGGGGATGTTTGGTCATTGCAATTTGTCTGACTGATTAAATATAACATTGTAATAGTTAGTTTAATAAAATATAAAAAAATCAGACATTTAAAAATAAATTAAGTTCATTTATTTTTCTTAGAGCTTTAAAGCGTCTGATAAAAGTTTTGGCCCATGGAAAGCGTCTGATTTTTTTTATATGACTTCAGAGTAATATTCTACAAAGCATATATAAAAATCAGTCATAAAAATTTAAGTTAAGTAACTCTGATTTTTAGTCACCTTTCTCACCTGGTACCTGCGCAGGTGTCACCGGGCAAGCTCCACAAACATTCAGGTATTAAAAACTTTAAAAAGTACACAAGAGACTACTGTAAACCGAAAGTTACATGCTTTAGAAAATAAGTTGTGTCTTACGGCTCTGGGATCTTACTCTACTAGTAGATAATGCCGCAACTTGCGGCTCGACAAAGAGCTCGAGTCTTAAAAGAGCTCGAGTCTTCTTCAAACTGTTCTTCGAAATGCTGACAGTGATTTATTTAGAATTTATATCTATACTTCTATACCAATATAATAATATTTTTCGACATCGCCTTCTGGTTACACATAATTATATCTCACAAAAGTAACCTTTTATTGGCTGCTTTAAACAGAAAGACTCCAAGCGGAAAAGAACTCGAGCGCGACTCGCCGCGTAAAAAGGACTCGAGCGCTAAAGAAGACTCGAGTCTCGAGTCTCGAGTTCAAGAGCTCATATAGACTTGAGTTCTCTAGTCTTAAGAGTCTTACGGTTAAGACTCGAGTCGTGAAAACTGTCACCGAGTTCAAAATTTAGGACTCAAAGACTCGAGTTCTTTACAACTCTAGCCGCAAGACGCCGCGCGCGTCGTCGCGAGCTTGCCCGCTACTTAGACCGCACGTGCGATTCCTGTGTGAACACTTGGATATTACGCCTTATGTTAGATATTTCGTGACCGCGCCCGCCACCGCGCCCGCGAGTCAGTATGAATGAGCACTCAGGGTTAACGACTCTGTTATTTTCGTAATCGTTAAATTTCGTAATGTTTATTTTCGTATGGATTACTTAAACGGGAAAATTAAAATAAAGGTGTATGATTAGAATTTAATGTAATTTAGTAATATTTAATCAGTCATTTGTATTATCATTGTAAACTAAGTTCACGGGAGTCCTTAGATGACAAATTCAATAAAAGAGGTATATAATTCAGGTTATCTGGTACATAATAGTATAATTTTTATACAAAATGACAATCACACGTACACAGTACAAGTGCACATTATTGTGGAGAGGAAGTACTTGGAGAGATAAGTCTTCATAATATAAATAAAATTGTTTAGTTTTGCGTATAGTGAATATTGAGGCCCTTCTCACAGTATACTAGTGTACTTTATTTATTAGCTACGCCACTGCAACGCAATCCAAAATGAGCTGTATCTGACACTGTTCACTGACCAGACCAGAGACGCATCGTAGACGCGTCGCTTCTTTACTTTGACAATATCCTAGTCGCTTACAAATAGCGTTGTGTGAGGAAGGTCTAACTCAATATTTGCAACAAAACTCAGCGCGTTCCTGTGACAGTTCCGGTAATATTTATTGTAGTAACACAAAAAATAACGACATTCCTTTCTCTCCGATGAAATGAACAAAGTCTATCTCGTTTTAATTTTGTTGTTGCAACATTTACGTACACATAGACAAAATGGGGATGAAGCAAGCCCGCCATTTTAAGAAGCTGAAGCCGAAACTACGTCATCTTTTAATCCGCAGAGCAGCATGGTGGAGTATGCTCTAAGCCCCCTCAATTATGGGAAAAGTCCTGCTTCCTAAGTCATTGGTTGGTTGAAGACAATTATTTCAAATGAAGGATTTTTTACGAAGAAGAATTAAGTAGTTCGTTTGCTTTGATATTAGGAGACATTCATACTTATCTTTATTAATTAAAAGAAAATCCTTACTCTTTATTTCTTTACTACAAAAATCGCAGCACATGCTTGCTTTTCAATTAACTGAATTAATACATTATAATTAAAAGCTTAGTTCACTTTCATAATTTCTTAGTTTTTTTCATTTTTTTGTGTAAGAAGCTGACATTATTGTGTATATTTTTTTCCATAGATATAAGGCGTTTGTCCCACTACCTGAAACAATTATGCAATAGTAATGATATTAATTGTTTTGTGGATAGTGTAAAAAAGGGGTGTTATACATCTACAGGCAAACAAAAAAAATGGTTTAGTGCGAGTGAGCTTCGCGCACCGAGGATTCCGTTACCTGAGATAGGTACTAGCGTTCCATTTATGGTGTTTCGCCTTATTTTGATTACCTTGGATAAACAAGAAATACGCAGCGTATACGGTGCATAAACGATCTGCGTTAACTTAGAAGATTCATTTTTCTCTGCTCCAAGGGGTTGCAATACTCTGCAAACAGAATTGCTGCAGAGTTGTTGCAGAGGAGCCCGCTTGGGTTGCGGAGTAGTTGTTAAAAATTTCAGTATGATACCTAACGCGTTATATAGAAAATGAAGAGTCGTGAGAAACAGATGATCAAATAATGATCGTATTTCTTTCTTTTGAGGTACGAAATCCTAAAAACAAGCTGGTGAGGGTAAGGTGAGATTAGGTTGTTAGGCTTAAGGAGACAGACAACATGATGTTAAGATGGGAAGATTAGAATAAAAATGAAAGAATGTAATAATAAATTTTCTAATAGCGAATCGCCTGCCTAGGCCTTTCCACGGACTGAGCACACGGAGAGGTTGGTATATTTAAAAAGGGCGCCTATTGTAAATATATTTGTACCTACTTACTTACAATAAAGTATATATCACTTAAGTACGTCACTATACTTACATGAGTTATGTTTTCCACATTTATATAGTTTATAGTAAATTAACAACTCCTGCATGTATACGCGGGACGCTCATTGGAGGGTTACTTATTTCCTGGATTAACGAAAATATAAGACAATAAAGACATAGCTACTGCCCAGCCAAGCCAACACATATTTTTAACAATTCAATATTATTTTTTTGTTCAATATTATTTTCAATGTTATTTACATTAATTTTGGCATCTATGCTCAAAGCATACTTGGTAACTTTCATAGGTAACTTTGTTTTGTTTCCTCTTTTCTGTCAAATATCACTTTAATTTAATTTTCAGACTGATTATTGTTTTCAGCCAGCTATAAATTAATATTGATTGATCACACACAGACATATAAACAGAAGATTGACCTTTCAGTTTTCCGTCAGTTACCTTCTATTTTGGGTACAATGGGAACCTACTACTTATTTAATTACATCTAAATTTTAAAACATGTAAATTATAAACATATTATATTAGGTATACATAATTTAATATATTTTTTGAAAGCTATATTTAAAATATGTACGCTGAGAAGCTTGAATCAGGAACTAATGTATAATACAGTGCCTCTATTATGAGTTTTTAATACTATAGTTTACTATACACGCTAGCGTCTATCGTTTAGAATTTGTATGAGAATCCGTACAGCGCCTCTAGCGATTACGATACTGAACTACAATTCTCATACAAATTCTAAACGTTAACTGCAATAGTAACGTCCTTTACGTTTACTACAACAACTCATAATAGAGGCACTGATCCCACCAAAAACATTCGGTAAAAAACAGCCAAGTCTCGATAGAGCTGTTAGTTTATCTCTAAAAAGTAATGAAATCTCTAGACCAAGTTGAGCCAAGTCTAAGTTTCCTTACTTGCTATTTCTCATTATTAAGTATATTTTAATGTTATATGACTGGTCGTTGAACATTTTTTACACGTTAGTTTTTAGATATAAACTAACATCTATATCGAGACTTGGTTGTTTTTTTACAGAATGTTTTTGGTGGGATTTCATTTCTTTTTGCAGAATGCTAACGTGGACTGATTGACTTACGAGACATTGATTTTGATTGATCGATAGCGTCAATAGATTGCTGTGCTCTTCCGATTTCTCATCAAGGTCACCTGGTAGTCACGGCCTTCTATGATACCAGTTTTGATAGTTTTCCCTATATGTAGGCGTTAAACTCTACCTCTGTACCAAATTTCAGCTCTCTAGGTCTACGGGAAGTACCAGTTCTATTTTGATGATCCTGAGTCAGTCAGTCAGTCAGTGTCGAAAATGCGAAACTTTGCATTAGCATAACTTCGGAACTAAATGATCTACCGACTTGAAATTTTGGATTTCTAGTGTGTGATTATAGCTTACTAGATGGCGAGAATTTCAGCGTTCTAATCCTAGCCAGAGGTTCTCAAATAGGAGCTCGAAAATGCGGCGAAATGGTTCCAGTAAAGGATGGTACGGCAGTGTTGCTTCGCGCTCGACTTGACGGGGGCACTGCCGTGCCCCCAGATGTGTCGCCTTCAGGTATAAGCCGTAGGTATAGATACCTAATAAGTACTACATTAAGTTATGTAAGTATAGTACGCGACAGGTCGACATGGCTTTCGGGGTATGAGGTGAGACGCGGGGGAAGGGACACCCCGCATGCCACACGTCACCCGCGCGCGCCTTAGTAATAGTAATGCGCGAGCCTATATCGACCGCGTTTATCGATTTCAATTTCACTCACATTTTTGTTTTAAAATAAATAAATAATTAACGCTCCACACTAGGATTCCCTGTGTCGTGGTTGCCATGGACAACATACAAGACAAGGACACACACCCAGACCGAGAACGGAAATTCGAACTCATCATTCAAAGAGGATCCGCCAAATTTGACCCAGGCCCGGCGCCAAAGCAATGTATCTCAGTTTTTAAAGTAAATATAGTAAAAATATTGTATATATTCGGTTTTCCTAAATTCAAATGCTAACACATTTTTTTTGCCCGTTGTATTTTCATAGGCGCTCTATGTACCTACCACAATAGCCTAAAGTGAATAAATCTATAGTGAGGCCGCGTTGAGATATTGTGTTAAGATATTTTAGCCCAAGATTAATACATTTATTGTAAGTAGGCATAATTATTCCATTTAATGTTTGATTTTAATGTTATCACTCGTTAATAAGGCAATTAAAAGATATGAAAAAATTGTCAATTCATAGTTACATCGGCCAGTCGATATTGATCTGTCAGGAACGCATTCTCAACGCGGCCTCACTATAGTTCATTTTCATTTAACTTATAATAAACTTTATTTAATTGATGCTACTTATTTTGTTGCGTGAGAAAAATATTAATATAAACTATACCGATATAAGCCACATCACTAGAAAAGTGCCATGTCAATCTGTCGCGTACTATAGTGTGCTGTGTTTGTCTACGTAAAGTAGGTACAAACTTTTTACAAGAAAATAACCGAGATCAAAAACAATAAACAAGTAGAGATACCTCAAAAACTACACACCACTTAATTGTATGTGCCACTAGATATAACAGTCAAACATAGGTACGCATTTATTTAAGATTACCCCAAGATTACCCATAATGTACCTGACAGATGTCGCGTAAATTTAAATTGAACCTGTCAACAATAAGTACCTTTCGAATAAAAAAATAATTATTTAAATCGGTTTAATCAGTGCAAAGTTACGAGTTGCATAAAAATAATGCAGTCGAAATTGAGAACCTCCTCCTTTTTTTGAAGTTGATTATAATTATAAACATTATAAGAATGATTATAAAGTTAAAAAATTTATACTTATGTACCTATTTATTAAATTAAAACCCTTAATCGTGGCAAAGATTTTTTAATTTGTAAAAAAAAACGGTACCCAATGGCCAAACACCTAGATATCAATTCATAATATTTACCATGCTAAGATTTATTTAGATATTTATTTTAATTAAGTTTTTGACTTACGATGGCGATAAAGGTTTGATAAAATGCATAAATATATTTTATTGCTCACCCACCATTTAACGCTTTGACATGGCTCAAAACGTTTGGCTGTATTAGACATGGATGTAGAAAGTAAAGATGCGCCCGTAACATACATAAGGCGCACGACGAGTGGTCAACATTAGGTTGTGTGATTGAGTGATTGATCAAGTCAGTCTGTTGTAGACAGCAGCGAGTTACACATCTTCCTTACGCAAAATTGATTTCAGTAATTACGTTCGCAAACGTAGAAAATATGGCTTCCTGTGCCTTCAAAAATATTCTAACAATTCAAGAAACACAAATAAAGTCCAAAGGAATCACATTTCATTATGTAAACATTGAATTGTAAATTATTTTCACTATTTCTAAAATAATAACTTTAGTAAAATGGCGCGTGACATAATTATGTAAGAGTGACAGAGACAGCACGACTAAAACTTCCAAACGCGGAAGCGAGATATCACTATGTAATCTGTTCGTTTTCAAATATATTCAATTCAAAATTGGATTGTTACAACTTGACACACATTCGAACGTGCAAGGCAGGTCTATATTATGTATGTCTATGGTATTAGAGTGTTGCCGTTGCGTAGGAGAATTGCCGCCAAAATTTCGGCGCCATTACACGAGTGACTTGTCACCCGAGGTTATGGCGCGTTATAATTTGCTTTATATCCCGACACCCAACGCTATGCTAGACGGAACAATTAGCGCAATAATGTTATAGTCTAAGCCCCGTCGCTGTTAAGTAGATAATAAAAATAATTTTGTCAAATACTTAATATATTGTGCAAAACATGCCCTGTGAGGCTGTGACCACAGACTTCTTTGTTTAAACAGAAGACCTCAAGGATATTAACTGATGGAAAATAGCCTTAATCCTGTGCTTGCCCAATGGGCTCGTTCCAAACGCTGTCTTAAGATTTTGTACAGCTAAGCCGCTGCGTCGCGAAGCTACAGCTTCGTTCTTCGCTTGCACAAAAAGAGGCTAAGATTGTAAGTCCAATCTGCTTTTAAATAATGACACGTAAAATTGTTATGTAGATATTTCCTAAACAAGTGTAGATGTATAAATTAGTAGCTAGGTAATAATATACCTGACCATACTTACCTGACGTAATACCTAATCCTTTGTTATGTCTTACTATGGTACCTAGGTAGAGTAGATCATTAGGTACTAGGTAGAGCATGTAAACTAAATGTGGCGAAACAGAGCAATTTCAACTTGAATAGTCATCCACAAAGTCGTTAAAGTCTCGCATCCAAACACAGGCGCGTCCCTTCCAATTATTGACATGCTTTATTGCTCTTTCTATCTGAGGCGCGCTTTTATCAGCGTATGTCGTCATATCTAATACAATTACCAGAACAGGTTTTCAACAAGATTCTCATCTTTACTACCTGCACATAAGATTCACAATACACGCAAACGTTGGGTGGCGTTAGCACTTGCGTTTCTACTTAATTTGATGGCAAAACTTCTCGTATCTGACTCATTTATACTAGAACATTATCAGTAGGGGTTCACGCCGAGTTCGGTCAGTCAATGAGTCTCCAAGATTGATATCTTAAGAAGTAAAATGTGTTTGTTTTTGTTTACTGCATTCAATGACAGTGTAAACACTGTTAACGTCCTCAATATTATTTGTTAAAAGTTGTTAATTTAATACCTATTACCAAAAGTTCATTAAAGCTTAGAGTGAACCATAATGTAACGAGACACCAAATAATGTAAGATTGTTGAAAGTAAAAGGTAAAATTCCAAGTTATTGTTTTTTTATGGAATTAAGATAGCAAACGATGCGTTGCTACCCCTGAGGACTGAGATGGTCGCCTCTAAAAAAGTGTAACCGGCTCCACACCTTCCTATCCGGAACACAATTGCTCTTAAAACAATTATTACACGGTAGGAATGGTACTAAGTACCCTGGCGGGCGGTGGTACTTCCCCGGATGTATATATAGTTGTGTATGTATGTATAGTTGTTTTTAACACCTGCCATCTGCCTTTTCCACATCCACCCAGGGCTGACTCGTAGAGAATGCCTTTAGGCATTAAGTTTTGCCCTTGTATACCGTTTTGTAAGGTAAAATAAATAAATAAAATAAATAGTGACTTATGACTTCGGTACACAGAGATAAAAAAAACATATTTCCTGTATTACAACATATAAACAACACCTTTGAAAATAATCTTCAAAAGTTACCCTCTTTCACTTATAATTAGCATTTGTAGGGATTGTACAATCAATAATATTATCTGTGTATAATTATGTATATTATGTAAGTATGTAGGTCCATATATCTATGTACATAGATATATGTATCTGACAAAGTTGAAAGCTGCATAGACATTCTATCAGAAAATCGTGAATACAACAAAATAGTAACATCTCATTCCTTATCCGATTAAAAGGGTTCGGACGTATGTGACCGCAGCGTATGGCGCTGTAATCAGCCTATTCAGTTTGGCTGACCGACCGTGTAACCCGGCTCGTTCGACACCCCCGCCTGATGACTGGTCTACCGTGAATCGCACTAGTGTTTGCTCTTCGATCTATTTTGTACACTTGTCAGGTTCTTGGATAATTTTGATTCTCATTTTGTGTTCTCTTACTGTTTGTAAGGCGGTTTAGAACGACCACTTACGTAGTATTGTATTTTCTAGTTTAGTCAACTCTACAGTTTTAAACTATGATTTGAATTTCTAAGTTAATATTTATATACATTAGATTTAGATAAGTAGTTTTTATTTAGGGTGCACATAGTTTTCCACTAAGTTGTGGTTGGCAACACTTTTCTTCTTTGTCTCTAGATAAAGACGTCTGATAATAGGTATCATAATTAAAATCGATTGAAATAAAAAATTAAAATAATAATGATGCTACACACTCAATCCGCACACTAAGATTTCCTGTGTCGTGGGTGCCATGAACAAAACTCAAAGACAAGGATACACACCCAGATAGAGCACAGAAATTAAAGCTCATAATGCTAATTTCTTCCTCGCTGGGAATCGTACCAAAGACCCTTTGAACAGCATTCCGGGATGGTGACCATTGCGACCTAATACAATAAAATGGAACTATGTTTTTTATTAACTAAGTATTAACTACTAATACTAACATTCATATGCCTGCAAATCTTTTTGTGAATAAATTAGGTAAGTTTGTCCACTGCCTCTAGTCCCTGATAGTGTCACAGTGCTAATAATTACACATTTTTATCAAATGATTCTTATGAATTTTGATATCCAATCTAATTGCTAGAAACAGTTAGTTACAAGCTAAAAGATTTTTTCTACCGCGATAAAACGTTTATTCTCCCCCTTTGATTATTTAGACGAATTCGACTGCGCCCGACATATGTCGCAAGCAAGGAACTGTTCGTTCGTGCGTGTAACATTAGACAAATTAGAGTGCTCTAGTAATGTGCAAGTATTAGACTTATAAATAAGAAAGACTTTCTCTTGTATTCCTCTCTTTTGGGGTCGGGTTTCTTTAATATTCGCCACAAAGCTGGTCAGTCTTGGCTTTAATGAGGGTCGCCGTTTTTGTGCTCACCAGTTGGCGCCACTGTAGAGTGAGGTCCTGCTGTCAAAGCCCGCCCAATGGACTTATTGCCCGCCCATACATAAGTGACAAGACTGGAATTAAGTCAATTGTGACAAGTGGCATTCAGACAAGTGAGAAGTGACAGTGCCACAAACTTATTTGACCCGGTGCCCAAAATTGGAACTAATGCAAATGTTAAACTGTTGTCAGACAAAGACAAAGACAGTAGCGCCCCTCTTGCCGGGTCAGATAAGTTTGTGGCACTGACAGACAGACCTCACTCTCCACTAGCGCCTCTAGCGACGAATTCACACGCTTTTACCCTCATTGAGATCGCTTTTTACTTTTTATCAGCAGGTACCTATAATATAAATATCAAAAACTAATTATAATAGTTTTCTAATTTCACACTTACTTCTGTTTTTAAGAGACAACTTCTTTATTAGTTTTATTATATAACTGGTACCGGAAGTTATAAGTAAACTATCTTTGAAGGAGACTGAAATTAACGGAAGTGCCCTCAGTTTTGAGGATAAGATGAATCCTTTAAACTAATTTTATTATATTCCGTACCTATTTCATTATAGTAAATAAGAAATCCATACAAAGATGCCTGCAAAGCGTAAACTTGTTTAATGCTTTAATCGTTAATATGGTCATCTCAAACGTCACGGTTCAAATCCCATCTTATTCTGGGAACACCTTGACTAATGAATATTTTGTTTCATTTATTATTTATAATCATTAATCACAATGGGTCATTACCCCGTTTTATTGCCTGTAATGACCACGGCATGCGACTTTATCACTACATTTTCATTATAGCACTTTTAAAGGTAGGTAGGTACAGCCCGGCAAGACTGGGGAATTAATTACTTAATAGGTAAATTTTATAGTCAGGTACTCACACTTATTCTCATATGTAGGTACCTATACTGGTCAAACCAATAATAAATAATGTCACAATTGATATTATTTATTATTTATACATAGCTGTATAATAAAAGTACCACATCGTATTTCGTACCGTAACCTGTTAAAATGTCTAAGTGTATTAATCTAATAAAAATATAGTCTGTTTATAACTGATTTACTAGACACAGTGTTCGGGAAGTCACAATATTCAGATGTAGGTATTATGTTACTTACCATGTCCTAATTAAGTCCCAAACGCCAATTTGTCGTTCATAGCTTCGTTACACTATTATTAAGAATTTAAACAGAAAAATTAATATATTTATATTAAATTCCGGATATTGAACTTTCCATTTCGTTTCACACATGGATTCTGGCAACACTAATAAGTACCTACCTACCGAATAAAGACACCATTGATTTATTCGGTAGGTACTTGACACATAAGGTTGACTGGCAGAAAATGCTTTTACCATTAAGTCTTTTGTTGCATTACATATTATGTAAGGTTCAATAAAGGTATTAATAAATAATAATAAACAATTAAAACACCCAAACACATTAACACCGTAAACCTAGTCGCTTGTGACAAAGAACAATTAAACAACGTGAGCTACGAACTAATGATAATGTTTAGAAAGAAACACATTTAAATAAACTTAGCTACTTAATTTTTCGTAAGGTATTTTAAATCATGTCTTAATTTGGAACCACAAACCATAACGCGTCAGCTTAAAGTTGATGATGCATGTTGCTGGATTATCATAGTCGTTTTTCCATGTGTTAGACCGATTGTACAAGGAGCAGATTGTAGTTTTCATATCTGAGACTAAACTAGAATGTAGAATAGGCTGGAAGAAGTGTTTGATATAGGATTATGTTAGGTACTGTGAATAATAAATACGCTGAGATGATCCACCATGACGCTTTATTTTAATGAATGCAAACATATTATTTTATCAGTGTTGCCACACCTGGCACAGAGTATTAGAACATCTTTTAATGTTGTCAGCCTACACAACATCCCCCATTACAAGAATACACTACAATAAAGTTTTAATTCTTACAACTAAACCGATACAATATATTAATCACATAATACCTGACATAGGTAATGCTATTGAACCTGTCAAACTATTCTTAATAATATAACTATGTTACATAGCTATCTAAATAAGAGGGTTTCCTAAGGACTCTGCCAAATTTACTCACTTTAACACCACTTTGATTATCAGAGTTATTCGACTCAGAATTTACATTAATAGGCTGAGAGGGTGGAGCTGCAGAGGGCAAATCAATATCTTTTTTAATATTAAACTTATTGTGTGAATAATTCAAGTGTCTTTGATTTCTCCTTACTACCAATCCATCCTCCCTTTTTACATTAAAAGATCTTGGTCCATTGGATTCTAAAATTTTACCTGGAATCCAAACCTTACTTGGCCTATCTTGCACCATAACATTCTGTCCAGGCATCAGAGCTTTTTTGACTTTACTATTCCTATTGTAATAAAATTGAGACTTTTTCTGGTTTTCTATAATCTTATCTTTTATGCTTACAACTTTAGGCAATAAATGTTCTTTAGTACATGGAACATTCGTTCTTAATAATCTAGACATCAGTAATTCTGCTGGACTACAGTCATAACCTGCCAGTGGTGTAGTTCTATAATGCAACAAGGCCAAGCTAAAATCTTTACCTGTTTCATTACATTTTTTCATCATATTTTTTACAATCCCTACTGCCTTTTCACTTAACCCGTTAGATTGGGGATATCTAGGACTTGAATAAATTAACTGGATATCCATTGAGGATGCAAAATTCCTAAATGTACCACTTGCAAAAGGCATGTTATCACTAACAATATATTTTGGAATTCCATGTGTTGAAAAAATTGCCTTTAAGTTTTGTATAACACAATCAGCTGTTTTCTCACTCAACTTTGTTACATCTATCCACTTAGAGTAATAATCCACTACAACTAAATAATTTTCTCTGCTGTAAGTACAAATATCCATACCTATCTTATAAAATGGTAAGCAAGGAATGTCATGTGACACCAAAGGTTCTTTAGCATTAGATGGTCTATACTTTTCACATGTAGTACACATTAGAATAAATCTTTCAATGTCCTGTGACATTCCTGGCCAGTACAACACACGTCTAGCTCTCTTTTTACACTTTACAATTCCTGCGTGACCTGAATGTATTATCTCAATCAATTCTTTCCGAACTTGTTTTGGTACTATGATTTTATTTTTTAAATATACTATATTATTTTTTACATGAATATACTCTTTTAAACTATAGTATATTTTTAATTCTTTATTTTCTATAAGTTTGCTATTTTTTGGCCACTCATTATTATACCAATCAATTAATTGTAATAGATTTTGATCTTTTAAAGTTTCCTTTTGTAAACTACTGACCCTACTATCTGTTATAGCTAAATCAGTTTCAAAACAATGGACCAATTCCTGTGTTGTTGGATCAATTTTAGCATTAGTTTTAATATAGTTTCTAGATAAATAATCAGCAATGAACATTTTATTTCCCGGTAAATATTTAACAGTAATATCATATTTTAACAACCTAAGGATCATTCTTTGTAACCTGGCGCTTATTTTATTTATGTCTTTGTTTACTATGGCTACTAAAGGCTTATGGTCTGTTTCTACAGTTATTTTACGTCCATACACAAATTGATGATACTTTTCCAATGCAGCACATATAGCAAAGAGTTCTTTTTCAATTGGTGCCCATCTGTTTTGACAATCCGTGTAACACCTTGAATAAAAAGAAATTGGTTTCCCATTCTGTAGAAGACAGGCTCCCATACCGGATTTTGAACTGTCCGTTTGCAATACTATTGGCCCTTCATTATTTAATATAGCTAACGTCGGAGTACTACTTAATTTTGTTTTTAATTCCCTAAAAGCTTCAGCTTGTTTCTCAGACCAATTCCATACAACATCCTTTTTTAATAGACTCCTCAATGGCTCTGTACTTTTAGAATAATTAGGTATAAATTTACTCAGATAATTACACATTCCTAGAAATTTTTGCAACTGTTTTACGTTTATAGGTTCTTTTAAATCTATTATTGCTTTTACATGCTCAGGATCAACTTGAATACCTGACTGAGACAAAATTAATCCTACATATTTAACATGATCTAATTTATATTGTAACTTGGTACTATTAAATTTTACATTATACTTTCTAGCTCTTTCAATTACTTGGCTCAATATATAGTCATGTTCAGATATGTCTTTCCCTGCAACAATAATGTCATCAAAGTAAATTTGTACTCCCTGTATATCACCAAAAATATTAACATTAATTTTTTGCATAATCTCTGGGGCTGAACATATGCCAAAAGGCAATCTCTTAAACCTGTATCTACCGAATGGTGTACCAAATGTGCAGAGTTTATTATCATCTTTTAATTTAATTTGAAAGAAACCATCTTTCATATCTAACACTGTGAAATCAGACTTGCCTGCTAAATTATTATAAATCTCTTCCGGTGATGGAATGAGATATCTTTCTCTTAAGATACATTTATTTAACTCTCTTGGATCTAAACACAACCGTAAAGTTTTATTTGGCTTCTCTACAATAACTAAATTGTTACACCAATCTGTAGGACCTTCAACTCTTTCTATGATGTTCCTTCTCTCATAGTCGTTTAATGTTTCCTTTAGCCTATCTCTAATGGATAATGGAATTCGCCTTATAGGCTTTATAACAGGTTGTGCATTATCAATTAATTTTATTTTATATGTGCCTATTGCACCCAGCCCCTGAAAAATATCTTTATTTAAGTTTATAAAGTTCTCTTTATCTGTAGCTTTTGTCTGTGTCTGTGATACAGCATTAATTCTTTTTAACAAATTTAATCGAATACAATCGGGTAAGCCTATTATAGGTTGAACATTTAGATTAATAACTGTAAAATTTATCTTTTCTTTCTTACCTCTTATAAAACAATCCAAAACAATTTGACCCTCAGTCTTTAATTTTTTACCATCATAGACAACAAGAATTGTCGACGAGCTCTGCAAACATAAGTTATTATTTTTATTAATATTATTAAACAAATGTAACGGCAATGTATTGCAGTCTGCACCAGTATCTAATTTAAATGAAATTTTTATACCATTAATATCTAAATCTTCCTTCCATTGTAACTTGATGTTATCAATGTGACTTATGCTTCCTATCTCATAACTATTTTCACTACTTTCACTGTTACTTTCTTCTTTATTTTCTAGACTGTAGGCTTTTTTCTTTTCCGTAATAATCTTTTTATTGTTGCACATCACAGCAAAATGGTTATATTTTAAGCATATTGCACATTTCTTCCCATAAGCTGGACAATTTCTTAATTCATGTTTTCTTCCACACTTTGTGCAATCCCTCCTATTGTATTTCTTTCCCTCTTTGCCTGTCTCCTTGTATTTTTCCTTCCTTATAAAATCTATTTCTTTTTTGATATTTATCGCTTCATGTTGAGTTTTTCCTATCTCCGCTGCTCTTCCAAACTGAATTGCCTGTTCCAACGTCAGGTCACTTTCTCGTAACAGCTTTTCTTGTGCATTTTTATCCCTAATTCCAATCACAATCATGTCTCTCACCATCCTGTCGGCTTCTTTAAACTCGCACAAAGCTGATTGCTTCTTGAGATCAATAACGAAATGCTCAAATGTCTCATTTTCACCTTGAGACATATTAAAAAATTTGTAGCTGTTCGCGATTATATTTTTAGCCGGTTTTATATGTTTTTGGAACTCTTCTAAAAGTTTATCTAATGATCTTATATTGAGTTTTTCCAGACACGTGGTGTACACGTCCATAGCGTCTTCGCCCGCTAAATTTAAGAATAATGCAATCTTTCGCTGTTCTGATTTTTCATCTAACCCAGCGGCTTCTATATAATTCAGAAAACTCTTTTTAAATTTTTCAAAGTTTTCGTGTTCTCCTGAGATAATTAAATTTTTTGGCGGACGGAGTCCCTCCATCTTATAAGTTTCACGTTTCTTTGTTGCTCGTAGTTATTAGTTTCCACAAAGGTATCCACAAAAGTTTTGATGCTCATTAATTGATACTGTTTTTAGTTTTACACCTGACACCATGTTTGATATAGGATTATGTTAGGTACTGTGAATAATAAATACGCTGAGATGATCCACCATGACGCTTTATTTTAATGAATGCAAACATATTATTTTATCAGTGTTGCCACACCCGGCACAGAGTATTAGAACATCTTTTAATGTTGTCAGCCTACACAACAAGAAGGCTTTGTATTTAATTGGAAAGTTGAAGCACCACTTGCTATAGTTCAGTGCCTAGCCAAGTTACGACAGTTTTATGATGCACAATGGCGTCTAAAATCGATATCTTATCTAATAAATAATAAAAACTTAACTTGAAAGTTCACCATAAATAACTATCGATCGAATCCAAAGTGCCTCTAGTAGATACCTAGGTAAGTAGGTACTATGTTAATTAACGACAATTAGGTAATAACTTGTTTGAATTTGAAGTGATTGTTAAATTTAAATTGCAGTGATGATAAAGTACAAACTTTACTGTGTAATTTACTGTATTTGAATAACTAGCACAATTCGTTTCGGTAGTCATTATCATCACTGCAATTTGAACCCATAACTATCCCACTGCTGGGCACAAGCGTCGTCTCACAATATGAGGCAGATTAAGATATAAAATTTAATATTAGTCTTGAAATTACATAGTACAGTCGCCAAATAGAAATTTATTTCCAAATAAGATTTTGTCATTATTTCTAGGATTACGTACCTATTAAATACTGGCGGAATACAGTCTAAGCTATAATAATAATAATAATAATTCTTTATTTGCAAGAACACAGTTATACAATGGATGGTACAGTACATAATTTGTCCAATATGTTCCACCTTCTCAGGTATGCAAAATGTCAGTATCCAACCAACAAAAAAAAAACACAATAAAGCTAATTTATGTCCTTTGTGAACACACCCAAACACCAAATTTTATGTCAAAATCTAATTATTAAAATGTCAATTATATAAACGTCAAGTAGATCACACATTAAGTAATAATTTACAATTGATTTAATTATATAAGAATGTCTATAAAATATCAAAATGTCAAATAGATGAAATAATTAATTATATTGGGGTCAACCCAAATACAAACACCTTTTCCTTTGTTACTCCTTTTTATTTTCCTTCTCTTAATTCCAATAATCAATTCCTCATCTATTATAATATTTTATGCAACTAATACAGCGTAAATAATACAAATATTGTTTTATGGCATAGTTCAATAGTTCCCTCAAAACCTCAGTACCTAGTCAGTACCCATACTGTCGCTCCTCTTTTCTTTCCCGCCATTATTCACTTGTTTTTTTTTTATGAAAACACAAGGCAAAGATGGCGCCGGATGCAAGTCATTCCAGGCACTGCATGATATTAAATTACTTGTATCACAATAAATTAATTATTAAAGTTAAACCTAATCATATATTAAAAAACAAATATTCTTTGATACTATTTTACAATCTTAGATACATATTATTTTTATTCAATCAAACAGGAACAATTCATATAAACATGGCTATAATATTCTTAAAAGAGAATAATCAATTAAATAACGCTAACAGCTCGGCCATCCTGCATATCGCGAGTCCCATCGCGTCAGAATAAAAAAAAGTGCCAACTTATTTAGATAATAATATTCTCGAACGTGTTTACAAATAATAATCACTTTTATAAAAAAAATAACGTAACTCCTTGAAAGAATGAAAAATACATTAAATATAAAACAATTAATGAACAGCTCGGCCATCCTATATAGCGCGAGTCCCATCGCGTTAGAACCAGTCAGCACAGACAATAGGTACGTACCTACTTTAGATAATAATTCTATTACCAGACTCGTCTGTGGCAGTACCTAATGTATATTACTTATTTATCGTCAATATTTACGACTGCAACATCATTTAAGTAGGTAATTCATTTCTTTTTACAATATTAGCAAGTCCACCACATCATTCGTTGCATCAACTGAACTTTTACCAAAATTTCGATCAATGGTCCAGGACTGAATTTTGTCTAAAAGCTGCAATGCCTTCATAATCTACTACAGCCTCTTGAGACAGAGAGTCGGTACCTAATACTACAAATATAATATCATGTTACAGCTTTACTTTTATGTATCATTAATTACGGAACCAAAAAAAAATTAAGTGACGACGCTATAATTGCAAGGTATGTATGTAGTTAAGAAAAAAGTAAGGGTTTCTTACCTTTTTCCACCACGGTTTTACAACTGTTGCGACAAAATATAATCCTTATCGTCTAACCAGATTTGCATCGATACCTCTACTAGCTTGCACAACTCCATAATAATTCCACAATTTTTGTATTACTTACATCACTTTGTCTCATTAAAGTAACCTGGCTACATAAATCAAATATGGCACTTAAAATGATTACATTGATTCATATTAAGAAATAAAACATTTTGATAATCTAAAGGAGAACATCAGATTTGGGCCTGGAGCGAACAGCTTGTTCAATACCCTCAAATAATCTTGTACATTTTATATTTAAAAATCATCCATCCATTTCATATTTAAAAATCTAGTTACATCATTATCATTATTAAAACATTATAATTTCAAGCCTATACGAGGCACCATCCGATATTTTTGATTAAATATACTTATCGGCGAAGCGTTACGTCTAAATGTCGTACGTTTACATCGAAATAAGATACCGTCGTATCGATAGGTACCTATACTAAAACATCGTTGGCGATACGTATTGGACATCGCTAAGTCGCGACACTATGTGTGTGCGATGCGTAAGACGACTATATTTCATTATTCCCATCATTTTCCGCAAAAACAGAATATGCACAATGTGGTAACAATATCCTCGGTCTAAAAAAACGATGTCTCATACCTACATGTTCATATTCCAGGCCCAAGGTCCTTAATAAAGTTGCTGGTCTCCTTTTACACATTACATTAGTTATTCACATTATAAATTAAGAGCCAATACACATGAGCTTCACATAAACTTTAACTTATTCGACCAACCCATCGTACCTATTGCGCAAAAGTTAATAATTACTTTCTCCTTTAAAATAATAAAAAAAAACATCTATGACGTTAGACCAGGAATGGAAGCTTTCAGTATCATAATTATTTACAAATTAAAACATTACTCAACATCGATAAAGACTAATATTTTAACATGTCAGTACCTACATTCGATGTAATTAAACAGATAAAAAAAATCTAATATACCTAAGTACCAAAAATGTATAGGCTCGTCTTACTAAAACTAACAATTATTAGCTGACATGTGTCGGACATGACGTAGTCCTGATGATTCTGATAATCTCTGTGCTTCCTCTGATGTCCACCCATTCTCCTTCTAATTACAGTTGCACGAATGTTTTTATCTAATTCCGTTTCTTCTGTCAATATCGTCCATTGTCTCTCCATCGATATGCCGTCCCTATTCACCATTTCGTTGCCTCAGTGCTTGTTTGTCCTATCTTTAACCCTTAACCTCGGGTAATTTCCTTATAAATCCAGCCCTTGACCTTGGGCATGATCCATATTTAACCCTTAACCTCGGGTATTATCCTTGTGAAGCCCTAAACCTTGGACATGATCCATATTTAACCCTTAACCTCGGGTATTATCCTTGTGAAGCCCTTAACCTTTACCTTAACCGATCTCAACCCTTGTCCTTGGGTTTCTTTACTGCCGTTTGTCTCTGAAACTCAAAACCAATAAGCTTAGAAACAAGTAAGACTAAATTTTATTCGTAATTGTTCATTTGGGTTTCACCAATTTATTATCTATACTAATATTATAAAGCTGAAGAGTTTGTTTGTTTGTTTGTTTGTTTGTTTGGTTGAACGCGCTAATCTCAGGAACTACTGGTTCGAATTGAAAAATTTTTTTTTGTGTTGAATAGACCTTTTATCGACGAAGGCTTTAGGCTATATAACATCACACTGCAACAATTAGGAGCGAAGAAATAATGGAAAATGTGGAAAAAAAACGGGGAAAATTATTCATTCTCGAGGGCTTTCGTTGCATGCGTTGCGAAAACGATTCAAGATACCAAAAATATATGTATGAAAGAATTATTCCTCTTGAAATGATCTAAAAAAATGTCCACGACAGTATATGTCTATCTTTTAAGATTAACACACTAGAACCGTTTTTATGGTAATCAAATTTGGTCGAACCCACTGCCATACGAAACTTGCCGCGTTTCCAAGTTTAATCTGAATTAATCTTGCTGTGATCCTTTGCTACTTTGCTATTATTTTGTCTTAAGCTTTATTTCTAAGTTTAATTTAATTTAACCTGAATTAATTTTGGTGATAGTTTATTATCTTCCCGAAATTCCTACGGGAGCGGGACCTACGCGGTTGATACTTACGGGTCCCGAAGCGAAGCGAGGGCGGTTCGCTAGTCACTAATATTATTTAAGTTTAGTTTTAGTGGCTCCCAATTCGTCCTTGCCACAATGCTCACATTCTCACTCTTCTCTATAACATCTTTATTTGATCCAAATTATCCTCCATACCCAAAACAAAACTTCAAATTCTTCTACCTAACACACGACAAATCCCTCCGCTCCTTTAAAAACCTCCTTAGTACCACAAATTAGACAAATACAGATGCAAAGCTTCATACAAAGTGCGCCAAACAAACGCGCACATAGACACGGCTCACATACACCAAGAATCAGAACAATTCGGACCACTCGGACCCCGGCTGCTACTTCCAGCGATATGACATTTACAACACACAAATAAGATACTTTTCCTAAAAAAAATATAATTATTATCTTAGTAGCTTTTTCCATTCCACTCTAAATTGCGCATTACAATCCCTCTGACATCTAGTTGCTACAGAAAGGCACAAAAAGTCCTTACTTCCTTGTAATTCAATGATTCATTACTAAACACAAGTCAATGTAAGTATGAGGCAGGAAGTTCCTTGCATGTCTAAAGTGTATATTTGCCTCCGATTTCTAATAAATATTAACTGAAAGGATTGTTGGACAATTTGCAAAATTATTTATTTGAGGGTTAATTTATATAATATGATTATTATTTTCTTTCAAGTACTTAATAGACGTACAAAAACATTATAGAATCCAAATAAATTGAAATAAATGCTAAGTTAGCCAAATGAGTCAATACTCACTACATACAAAACCGAACAATTTTATTTTTATAAAGAGCACCCATCCCCCCAAGTCCTCTTCCTCAACAAGCACGTGCAATCAAAACGATTACGCGCAAACACCATTATTTCGTACAAAAAATATGTTACTACAGATAACCTGGATTACCTGCGTTATTGAACCCGCCATCCAAGGACTCCCACGATCTCAGTCTACAATCACAATACAAACATGAACAATGGTTACCAAATTACACCCTATGCCAATGACTCCAGTCATACACTTCCATTTCCACTTTCCCGTTTAACCCATATCAATAAATTACATAACAAGATCCAACCCAAGAACATTGCGGAGTCGTCAACCCCAAGGCCCACGAACACATACGCAACCCAAATCGAGGTACATGAGCTTAACTTCTGTACTATCCTTATTTTGTGTTAGTACTCCTTTACACTCCACATCCTTCTATCAACATTCCTTCTCAGTTACTGCTGTCCGCCTCTGGAACTCCTTAACTTTATCTATTCGTTTTGCTGGCTCCTTAACTCCTTCAAATGTCAAATCACTACGCAAAAAGCAAGTGAGTGGGCTCGATCATTAGGGCTTCTAATTAACCCAAAAAGAAGTCTCAGGCAATAATTCTGTCGTCTAGTTTCAAAACCCGCCAAAACCAAAAGTTTACACCAATACCCACTAAAACAAAATCATGTTATTTTTTCATCATTACAGCTGTTTTGAATTATATTCAGTGTTTTAAGTATTTGTAAACGTCTAATAAGGCATTAAAAATGGTTAGTTTTGTATAAATCAGAAATATATGAAGTATACATCTATTTTTTGGTTGCTTTGGTGACGTTTTGTTAAAAGTGTTTTAGCGGGTTTTGAAACTAGACGACAGAATTATTGGTTCGAAATATTATCAAAAATCCTTAGACTTATCTAAATTACCATCATTATGTCTGGATAACACACCTTTAAAATATGCTACTACTGTTAAAAACCTTGGCTTAACTCTGGATATTAATTTATCTTGGAGGATGCACGTTGGGGAGGTCAGTCGTAAGGTTTTTCATACCATGCACTCGCTTCGACGCTTTCAGAGTTTCTTGCCGTTTAAAACAAAAATCTCTCTATGTCACTCTCTAGTTCTCCCGATTTTAGATTATTGTATGCTATTTGGATGCCACAGAGGAGCTTTTAAATAAACTTGAGCGCTTGCAAAACTTATATAAGGTTCATATTTGGGTTACGACAATTTGATCGTGTGTCGCAGTTTTGCAAGAATCTCAAGTGGCTCCCAATCCGTTTTCGCAGGAATACTCGTATACTGTGCCTCCTGTATAATATATTGAATAACCCTTCCTCTCCCTCATACCTCCGCAACCGTTTCACCCATGCACGCCCGTCTGGCGTAGCTTGCAGAACCCACATTAAATCCCTCCTACACTTTCCCCGTCACAAAACCTCGTCTTATTCCCACTCCTTCACAGTACATGGTGTTAGGCTGTGGAACTCACTGCCACCTAGCATTCGTCAGTCTAAAACTTTGTACTCGTTTAAGAAAAAAAAGTCAAAGAGCACTATCTTTCCTTATGTTGTTTCTTTTTTTTATTTGATTTCATTCAAAGTACATAATTAGGTTTCTTTTTTTTTGTTTGGTACACCCTGCCCCTTATACTGTATTTCCAATTTTCTACTTCTACCTTAAGGGTGTCTGGAAGAAATCGCTCTTTAGCGATAAGACCGCCTGTTGTATAACATTTTGTGCAAATGTCTTATGCTGTTGTGTCCTTGCTATGGTGTACAATAAAGCGTATCATTGTTATTGTAATTTAAGTGCTTGGTGCCAGAAACTACTTTCTCTCCGGATATAATTTTACAAAAACAAAATAACCGACTTAAACATCGACAAGCAGAGATAATTCAAAAACCATTCGCCAGATGTTGCTTATTTTAACCCATCTAGATTTAGGTGTAATGTTCCTATCAATACAAATGAATCAAGCCCAAACACAAGGTAATAACTACTATAAAACGTTGAGGAGTTCCCTCGACTCTCCCTCGGCTCCATCATCAGACCGACTCCAGACCTAATTTATTTATTTAACACTTTAATGTTTCAACACCATACAATAAAATACACGAAATTCCTTCATCAAAATGTACTTAGTTCTTTAACATATTTAACGAAAACATTAACAAATGCACAAGTCATTCCTACAATTTGTGAAAGTTCCCCTCAATTTCTCTGGGATGCCATAATCAAATCCTGGCGTACTTATTATGGTACCACCTACGAAATATCTATTTTCCAACGAAAAAAAAAAGTCAAAATTGACTCATGAACGACGATGTAGTCCACGAACACATATAAAAAACATAATATATCTATACGGTCGAATTGAGAACCTCCTTTTTTTTAAAAGTTGGTTAAAAATGGAAGTCCACAGAAATTATTACGTAAGTTATCAATTTACTTGTCGTAGTAATAATCCAAAATATATCTACCTGATATACCTTTTTAGATGTTTTCAATATAAAGATATTTATTGTATAATTTAATACTTTAAAACTTAGAGTTATCTCCTACATAAATGCATAAGAATGAACTAGCTTTCCGCCTGCGGCTTTGCCCGCGTGGAACCCGGCCACCTCGCGCACTTTCACTGAACTGGACAGCGCCCCTTCCCTGGACCCATTCCAAAATACTTTTTTTTTTTAAGCTGAAACCCTATTACAATTTCAATTTAATATTGAGCAAAATCGACCTTGCAGTCCAATACCTGCTGCTTCCCTTTCATAAGAAAGTCCGACTCCATCCCGGCCCGGAAGCCACCTTTAATGAATCCGCATTTTACGATCCCGCGGAAATGTCCTCTTCAATTTTAAAGTTTAGGGGTGATTTTGAAAAAATACTGAAGCACATATTTTTTTAAGCTTAACCAAGAGACTGGACATTAATTTTCAAGTTCCTAACTTGGAAACTACCGAAAATACCATAGAAATTTTCACCCCGCATGTTTAGGGGTTGGAGGGTTATTTCGAAAAAAAACACTTAGTTTTTTTTTTATTTACAACAAAGAGTATGTATATACCAATTTCTATCTTGAAAATTTTATTAAATCCGATACAATCTTTCAACCCCCCTTTGAAGGGATTGAGGGTTAACTTTCAAAAAAAAAATCTGATACAAGTACCTATTCATTATTTTGCAGTAAGCAACCAAAATCCAAATTCCCAAGTGACTAACTTCAATGGTGTAGAACTTTCATGTAAAAGTTTTTCACCCCTTTCACCCCCTTCAGGGTGGAATTTCCAAAAATCCTCTCTTGGTGCTCCCCTACCCTCCCCAAGGAATAAATATGCCAAATTTCATGTTTCCAACTTAGAAAATGACGGACTTCTACATATATAAACTTTCAATCCCTATTTCACCCCCTTAGGGTTATAATTTCTAAAATTCCTTCCTTAGTGGGTGTCTACTCAATAAAACGACCCTACTCACCAAATTCTATAGCTGTAACAGTTTTTGCTCCCCGATGATGAATCAGTCAGTCAATCAGGACATGTTATTTTATAAGCATAGATTGAAATGTACATACATACCTATACATAAGTTAGGTCCAAAGTAAGAAATAACGGTGCCGAACATCATATTTTAATATCTCATTATTATTAATTTTAAAATATTAGGTACTTTATTTCCATAAGCTATTTTCTCCTAAACAGTATTAATCTTTATCCGATAAGTAAGTATATTATTTACATGGACTATTTAATGTAGATCAAAATTATCCTTTATTGTTTATCATTTAAATGAGTGTTCACAGATTAAAATTATACGCATACAATACAACCCATACATCGATGATGCAATCAAAATTCCTTACAGCGAAACGGCTGGTGCCAAATACGTAAATAAATGTAATTGTACTAAAAGTCTCAATTTAATGTTTTATTTTCCTATTTGCACTAATAACCAAAGCTTCTAAGAGAAGGAAAAATATTGTGTTAACCACTATTATGCTTGCAATAGTTAAATCGTAACACGAAATAGTAAGTATAAAACTGTAGTCAGTTAACCAAATCTCTTTATGTTTAATAGGTTTAAATAACGGCAAAAAAAACAATTCATACTTACTAATATACATAGGTAGGCGTGGAAGGAAATTTTATATATCCTTTTCGAAAATCCCGTCTTCTGAACTATTGGGGTCAACCCAAATACAAACACCTTTTCCTTTGTTACTCCTTTTTATTTTCCTTCTCTTAATTCCAATAATCAATTCCTCATCTATTATAATATTTTATGCAACTAATACAGCGTAAATAATACAAATATTGTTATATGGCATAGTTCAATAGTTCCCTCAAAACCTCAGTACCTAGTCAGTACCCATACTGTCGCTCCTCTTTTCTTTCCCGCCATTATTCACTTGTTTTTTTTTTTATGAAAACACAAGGCAAAGATGGCGCCGGATGCAAGTCATTCCAGGCACTGCATGATATTAAATTACTTGTATCACAATAAATTAATTATTAAAGTTAAACCTAATCATATATTAAAAAACAAATATTCTTTGATACTATTTTACAATCTTAGATACATATTATTTTTATTCAATCAAACAGGAACAATTCATATAAACATGGCTATAATATTCTTAAAAGAGAATAATCAATTAAATAACGCTAACAATTAGTAATGCTTATTTATTGAAGTACCTACAACTACATAATACATATTATCTAATATTGATAGTGTTATCCAAATATTCGCGTATACTATAAAACTGACGGTCATGTAACCAATTTCTAAATTTATTTTTGAATTTGTCAAATGTCATATTCTGAAAAATTTTCGGTATATAGTTTATTATATATTTTTACAACAGAGTAATAAGCATTTCTTTCACACATTTTAAGTCGACAACTAGGAACAATAAGATGATTATTAATTTTGACAGTTCTCGAAGGTAATACACTAGAATTAATTTCAAAATGATCTTTATGTTTTTTAACAAAAACACAGGCTTCTTTTACCTACATACATGGTGGTGGTAATACATTTAATTTTTTAAACAAAGGTCGACAACTGTCTAATGGTCCAGCGCCACAAACTGCACGAATACATTTTTTCTGAACTTTAAAAGCTTTACTCGCGTCTACAGAGTTGCCCCATAGCAGGAGTCCATACAATAGCACAGAGGATACGTATCCATGGTATGCGTTTAATGCTGCGTCTTCAGATACTACTGATCTGATTCGCCTTATAGCAAACACAAATTTGTTTAATTTATCACATATTGATGATACATGTGCTTTCCAATTACAATTTTCATCAATTGTAAATCCTAAGTATTTTATTTCCCTAACCGTATCTATTATTTCGCGACCATATTGTATGTTAAGTGAAGTGTCGTCTGTAATTTTAGTAGTAAATTTAATTATTTTAGTTTTACCTACATTTAAAGAAAGATTGTTATCGCGTAGCCACTTATCTACTTTCTGTAAGGTTTCTTTTATATCAGCTTTAAGAGTAACTAAGTTTTGACATCTTACGATAATCGTTGTATCGTCAGCAAATAATATTGATTTGTGGTTAGTTACATTTATAATGTCATTTATATACAGGAGAAAAAGGAACGGTCCTAATATACTGCCTTGGGAAACTCCGCATTTATTTATTTGTTCAGAGGATCTACTGCTGGTTACCTTATTTTTCTTAACAATTTTTGAAATTTCTGTTATTTGTCGTCTATCTTTAAGGTAACTTTTCACCCATTCTAATGCTTGTCCTCTTATACCATACGCAATTAGCTTATTTAATAAAATTTCGTGATCAACAAAATCAAATGCCTGTGTCATATCTAGAAATATTGCAGCACCATGTGCTTTGTTATTCAGAGCTTTAGTGACCTCTTTAATTAAATTGAAACCTGCTAATAAGGTTGAACAGTGTTTCTTAAAACCAAATTGATTACAGTTTAAAATATTATGCTTGGTCGTAAAATTTTGTAACCTTTGTAACATTGCCTTTTCTATTATTTTTGATAAAATTGGTATAAGAGCTACTGGTCGATATAATTACTAATATCTTTAGGGTCATTTTTCTTATACAACGGCTTAACTATAGATAATTTTAGTAAGTCAGGAAAGATGCCCTGTTCAAATGACACATTAATAATGTGGCACAATGGTACACATAAATATTTGGCACATCTTTTTATTATTCTCGTATTAATCTCATCATAACCAACAGAGCATGTATTTTTGAGCGATTTTATTATATTTACTATTTCATTTTCAGTTGCAGGATATTGTTTAGAAATGTCATTATTACATATATTATTTTGTATTATGGCCCAAGTTGCTTTACATTTATTTCGGTTACTTACTTACTTAATATATAACTTAGAGGAAGAAATAAATATTGAGTCAAAGTTTCGGCCACGTGAGCCCGCATCTACTGGCTCGGAGTGAATTGAGTGAACTTCGAAGGGCAAGATTGTTTGTCTTCACTTTCCCTCTTATTTCGAACAGAAACACCTATACCGTAACTTTCGGGGTGTAGCTTTAGTTAATTTAATTGTCTGAAAGATACAGTGACAAATTTTAATTTTCGCCCTTGATTATAATAAGGGCTCATTTACATGATGCCATTTTCTTGTACATGCAAAAGCAATAATTGAATGCAATTTTAAGAACGTGCAATAATTTCCATTCAACAATATTGTATGGAACTGTTTACACGCTGAATATTGTATGCGATTATTGCATGCAAGTTTTGTTGTTGTCAATATTTCTGGCCTCTGAAGACTAGGTACGGTCAAAAAATCTTCACGCGCTGCACTCATATGAGCTTGTAAATGCAATTGAATACAAGAATCACACAAGAAATAAAGGTCAGTGCTGTTTACGCGACGGTAAAACTTGAAACGCAAATTGTTAAAAAGATCAAGAATGTTATGAGTTGTTTGGATGACGCAAGTAGTTTATTGCTTCAATTTTTAACCGACTTCAAAAAAGAAGGAGGTTCTCAATTCGACCGTATATGTATATACTTTTTTTTATGGGTGTTCAGCGATTTTTTCGTCGTTTATGGACTGAATTTGATAATTCTTTTTTTGTTGTAAAGTAGATATGCGCAGTTGGGTCCCCTGATAAGGACACCAGGATCTGATGATGGCATCTCAGAGAAATCGAGGGGAACTTTCGAAAATTGTATGGACGACTAGTGTGTTTCTTCATGTTATCATAAGTACATTAAAGCACTACCATTTCATGACGGTCTGGAGTCGATCTGATGAAGCCGAAAGACAGTCGAGGGGAACTCCTCAACGATTTAATGCAGTTATCTAGTGTTTGGGCTTGATTAATTTCTAGTGAACTTTACACTTACATGTTGAATTGAGCGCCATCTGGCGAGTAGTTTTTGAGTTAACTCTGCTTACCAAGGTTGAAGTCGGTTATTTTTTTTGTAAAAAACAATTATACAGGGTGATTTGTAACACGACGTATTCCTCTTGGGATGTGGTAATACAACCAATTTCCAACAAAATTAACCATAATGTCCCTAATACCAAGTCAGCTGGTTATTGAGATATTCTTTATTTTTGGTCAAAGAACACCGAATTTCACTACAAAAAAATCAATAAATAAAAAAGTTGTGGTTTGAATTGAGTTGTGTGCATTTCTATCAGTGACCAATACATCAACAATCATTTATTAATACCTACTAATGCAGGCACAAGTGTTACACATTTTAAAATAACAAGTGAATTCTTGTAAAAAAAAAATATTTTCTTACGAATGTGGTCGACAGAAAAGTAGATTTATTTTATTTATTAAGTATATTTGATTTATTAAGTAGATATATAAGAAGAGTGCACTTAAAACCCTTAAATTATTTGTTTTGTTGAAACAATGTTCCACTCGTTATCGAATGTATTAGAGACTTAAAAATTATTTATAAAGTATAACCCCGGACTCCGAAACATCAGTATCATCGAATTGTTCATCGTTACCCAAAACCCGCGACCGACAGACATGGCTCGTTACCCCGACACGCCATTTTTCACCAACCTCCAACTTTCCTGAATGATCGCTGTCATTTTTTCCGTAAATAAATCCAAAATGAGCCCGCCCCCCCAAAAAAACTAAAAACAATCTCAATCTCATTATACTAAGCGTGTCGGTACACGCGACGCTTTGAGCCGCTTTGTCTTTTTTGACAATTTCGTGTTATCAAGCTTGTTATGATATTTTTTAAAGGCAAGTCAGTTTTGGGCGTTTCGCCTGACGCGATTTGTTACGCTGATTGACTAAGTTTTTCTATGCGTGAGGCGCAACGCACTAATAACGAAACTCTTTATCATTACGTATTAAATCGTTTATCATTGCTTTTAATCTAACCATCTATTTAAGTTTTGAAAAATTGACGAAGTAGGTAAGGTACGATATCATTACGGAAAAAATGATAAAAGGGACTACCAACCGAACTACTGCTACCATACCTACACTACTATCTTTAGGTAGTACAAAAGTCATTAGGGGTCCTTCAGTGTTACCCATAAATCCCACCCACATTTAACCCCTACTACAGAGGCTGGCTTGAGTACTGCCGTCTCAGTAAACTTAACTACACGGATTGGAAGTAGTTTTTACATTTGTCAGAATTCCTTAGGACTTAAACGATTACTTAATACCGCCGTCGCGTCCTCATATGTTCACTATGCAACGCTCGTGAAATCTAACGTCCCTACTAGTAATCTTGCTAACATTACACCAGGTAAATTATTTTTTGTAAATAGGTATTAACTTTGCAAGGATTCAGTTACATTGTATTAAATACGTTACGGCTGGAGAGCGTGTGATATAATTTAAATAAGCTGCAACGAAATGTTGAATTAAACACATGAACAGTTTCATTTAAATGCATTAAACATTTACGTGAAACATATTCAAAGGCCAATAAAATTGTTTTGTTCAGTAGTTTCCGTTATTTGGTCCTTTTAATGGGCATATTATCGATTGTTCAGTATCAAACCCCATTATTCCAATACAATGGCTCACGCCGCAACAAATCTGTTTAGAGAGGTCGTAGTAAGCCACGTTTGATAGTAAACAACAATCGTTTAACAAGTTATAAGTGAGTATTTCGATAACTTCGCTTTTCTATTACCGTTAGGAGTGTCGGTGAGTTAGAACTCTATTGCAAGTCTATCCGAGAGTTTGTGAACTAAGTTTTATGATTTTTTTTTTTGGTAGGTAAGTAGTATACAAAAATCTGCCCTGTGTCTTCAAATCTTTTACGTAAAAGGAAAACAAATATTATATAATATAGGTATATCTAGATATAATAAGTATAGAATTATAGTTTAATGACTGGAAATGTCTGCGCATCAATTTAATCTCATCAGATTAGAAATTTGCCATAATAAGTAAATGTCTAAACTAAGTATTTTTGACAGGACTGATTAGCAGACTTGGGTCTTTTATCTGAAGCATGTTGTAAATTTTGAAAAAGGCCAAACACTATAATGTCAATAGCAAAACCGATCTCTGCGGCTTCAAACCTCTGCATCATTCATGAACTAAAAGAAGGGGATTATCACGTTTCGTCCAACCACTCACGTTTCGAATGGCTGAATGTTATTTCACGTGACAGTTGGACTATGCAAGAACCACTTAATCTCGGTAGTGGACAAACGTGTAGGCGACGGCGTCTCATCGGGTAATCGGAAACACATTACAGTGACAGCTCGACCCTGGTTTATGGGTCCGGGTCACGGAGCCTACGCTTTGTCTAAACGAGAGGGTGGCTGATATATCGGTGCTAACGACTTCACCAGCCGCGCGTGTGAGGATCGTCCATTCAGTCATCGATCCATTTAGAGTTGCACAGACGGAAATAGGTCCTCACGACCGAGATTATCGTTGTCAAATTTAGTTTTTTCTAATTAAAAATAACGCAGGCAATATGAACTGTAATGTGAAGTGCAGATTGGGTATAATCGATAATTTTATAGATTCCAACCCAAGTATCCAACTGCTAGTTGTAGGTACTAGGTCTCGTCTCAGAATAAATAAGAGGTGAATGTCATAGTCTAGCTCTAAGACTAATTAGTTAGTAAATTTAGTGGTGTTGGAGTGGTAGTAGCAACTTAAGAAATGTGACTCTATAGAGCTCTCAGGATTGCCAGTTATCCTTGCAATGTTTTTTTTCAGCAACCCAAGGGATAAACAAGTTCATATGAGAATATCTTTAATTAAATTATTTATTTAGTTCTCGTTTCATTCTCGTAGCTCGATCCAGATTTTTTTACATTAATTATACACGAATTTTGTAAAATCTAGTATATTAATTAAATTATTGTTGCCAAGTATTTTTATGATTCAATCAAGGATACAATAATGCGGTGTCCTACGCGAGCGACGAATACGACGCGACGCGACGTTGCGATCATGACGTAAGCGATCAAATCAACCTATTTGTGTCCTATGATGGTCCTATGTGACAGTCTGCGACAACACGCGACGTTGTCATTGTCGCGTGTAGCATTGCGTCGTGTTGCATAGCGTCGCGTCGTATTCATCGCTCACGTAGGACACCTCGTAAGTGTTGTAAGTACGATTCAACGCGACACGCTAGGTTATCAATTAAGATACGAGAACTTATCTACCCAATGAGTTGTAGCTAAACGAATAGTTGATTACATTGTAAGCATCAAGTATCTTTATTGAAACCATTTAACGTCAGTCACACGTAGCGCCTAGTTATTCTACGAGTATGTTTATGATAGAAACATGCAGCAGGTATGTGCCTATACCTATACGTAAACTATTTATTCTAAAGTTAACAGTTATGCAACATAAAAAAATCCCGCACAAATTTTCAGATAACTACCCTCCAACCAAACGCAGGCACAATAAAGTATTTATTATAAACAAAGTAAAAACAGCATTTGCAAGTAGATTTCCTTACTGCTTAGGGGGCATTGTTTACAATAAGATATCTAAAATAGTTAAATTAAAAAATCTTAATACATTTACCCTAAAAAAGACTCTTAATGATTATCTAAAAGATCTTACATATGAAGAGACGGAAGAACTTCTTACAACTATAAAATGACTTAGCCATACACACTCACCCATGCATATACATATCTACACACACACACGTACACACACACACACACACACGCTCACACACACACACACACACACACACACACACACGCACACACACATACACACACGCAAATGGCACACATCATGTTATTATATTAGTTAAGTATGTATTAACGTGATTGGTAATATAACTACTATTAGTATAATACGAATACATGTTCAATTATAGTAGTAAATACCTGTTCATTCATAGGGAGAGTTTCAGTTGCCTATATTACAGGTTTTCCACCCAGTTTAGGCAACTGAGAATCCATTGTTACACAAATGTCCTTATTACTATAATAATATTGTGAAAAGCAGACTATACAAACTTGTACCTACATGTATTATTATGAAAATAAATTATTATTATTATTATTACCTATAGAAAGATATTAAAATGAAATTACATAACAATATAGGTATATTTAGTCGTAAGAGGAAGGTATATGAAATACTTACAACAAACACTTACCAGAGAATGCCAACTGTTACGGTACATCCCGAGTAAAAAGCTTAGTAAGTAGGAATCGTAACAAAACTGAAATTGATGTAGGATTCGGTTACTAAAATTGTATCCTACCTAACTTTTTACCCTTCGAGATCATCATGAAAGACTCAGGTCTTAAGTGTAAGTTTTAATTCAGACTCCCGACTCGGCAACAATAACTTACGCGTAATACTCGTATTTAAATGGTAGCTCCTATTAATAATGTTTTTTCAAACCTCTGAAGTAATTTTACTTAATTTATCTTGTTTCGTTGGTCACCCTATTGTCGGTATAAGATAAGAATGTCACGACTACTATAATATTTAGTGTTAGCATCAGGTGCCGATAGACGTCTTCACACGCCATTATTGTACGTATCACTATAATCACATCGGGAAGATTCACATAGCGGCTAGTAGAGCATCCTTTAATGTTACCAATATTTCGTATCTTCAATACTTACGACGGTCGTTGCGTGCTGCAGGCTGCAGTTGGTGTCTTATGTATAACGAATTAATTTTATTAATATAAGAACAGAATTCGATAAGATTACACAAAAATAAGGTAAATTGCTTTGATCGTATGGAAGGAAATATGTAGGTCTGTAGGTATATATTCGGCTTGCAAAATTGACATGCAGTATATCATTTGCAAGTTTAGATATTAATATGGTTATTGAAACAGCGCCATGTAAACCATTCGAATATCACACGCGAGAACTGCGAACAGGTGTTGCAATGCCATTAATATCAATTGAGCACTGACCGGGTGCCACTTGCATGGCCAATATAAAATGACACGCCGCACCCCTGCTTTTCACCTTTTAAATAACTATAGAGGGAATTTTACAAGCCAGGGCACAGGTCAACAGTAATCGGTACAGAAATATTTTATGAGCCGATTACCGTCGTACGTGGAATAATGCGATTTTATGAGATATACTACCTTCCGTTTCCTTGCCGTCGATTGCATTGATCGTAAACGATACAATTTATTTCGATGACCCAATAAATATCTGTGTCTCCTAAATGTATTTTTAAGTGTAACGATTTTTTTATATCTAATTTTCCATGAGTAAGTAAACAAGTGTTATATTTATTTCACTGACAATTATGAATTGTGTGATAGGATAGACACCAAGTTGCCTTTTTGAGCACAAACACATTCAATAATTCATGGACAGAAACTTAACTTATTTTATTCATACATATCTAAATCATAGATCTATTTAATAATAAATATTAAACAGAAAAACAAGTCCATTTGCAGTTTTGTCATTTTCATCTAATGTAGAGCCGTTTGAACACAGTGAATATTTAGTTGAAGCAAAATTACTTCATCTTAGAAGTGTCAATGAGACCAAACCAATCGCCAATTGGTGATATCGCTTGAGAAACGAGATGGTGATATTGCTTTTCGATTCCAGATATGTGTGAGACAAAAATTGTCTCATGAAATGCAAATGCGAAGGTACGAGTGCGTTAAGGTTCCAAAAGTGTGGCACATACCGCACATACTCGTAATAATATGCTATGTTCTCCTTAACCGATCTCTAGTTTCCGAGCCTGTGCCTGTGGTGCAAAGACAACTTTCTGCGCTGAGCGCTGACTTATTTAGTAACAAGTGCGAAGTGTACGTGTCAGTCGCAGTCAGCTCTGCGTTCGATCACAGCAGTCAGTGTCACGCGCTGTCAGTCGCGCGGACGCAGCCGACCAGAAAAGGCAATAAGGGCAGCGGGTATTGTCCCTAGTTATCTTATATAGAGGGATATTCCTTCAAAATTATTATAAGTTAATTAATATGACTTTAATTAAATTCACAAACAAAAATAGGAATCTAGTTGATGAGAAGTATGAATAGTTTTATGAATAGCTTCTTAACATTAGATTAAATAATACAATATTCTGGTGGTGCGTAGAAGAGTAAATTAAATAGGTACTTATAGTAAAAACAACTTATACCTACTTATCAATTTTGTCATTTTTAACTGTAGATTTTTAACTGTTTCAGTCTACTTTATTTTATTTTAGATGTCCTAATTTCCCAAAACTCCTAGCCTCAGTAGCGTTAGAACAAGGGTGGCATTGGCGATCGGTTTGCTAAGACGCAATTATATTAAGATTACATATTTATCTCGTGACGGTTACATTTCTTTTGGGGGTTCTACACACGGAATATATTAGAGTTGTTGCGTTGATAAGAATTGAGATTTTATTTACCTACTTAAAAAATTGTCGCCCAGTATCCGCTGCTATTATATTTAATTACATATTTAATTAAAATACTAAGCAGCAATGCTGAGATTAATTGAAAATAATAAGATCTTATGTTGGTAAATAGCATAACTCAACATTTCTGTAACTACATCCAATCTCATGTTTTTCTCCAATCGTTAATAAGCTTTAAGTTAACTTGAAATATTTGAATGTAGGTACTCCTACATATGTTCCGGTTAAATTTTGCAATCCTAAAGAGAACTTCCTCTTACTTCATGGTAAATTTAAGTTGTTCTAATTCATTTTCTGCTTTAGTTTCTATGTCAATGCAATTTTATATAAGTACATATGTCCGGGTCTCAGGATTATTTTTAGATCTTAGAAATACGAAGAATAAGGAGCAGCTCATCGGTTAACAACACAGGGAATAGGTCGACTAAATGATTGCATTTTATTGTCTATTAATTCACAGCAATTTATACAAATTTTTGCTTGATTTTTACATTAAAACCATACTGATGGTGGTTATATCATCTCTTTATAGATTCGTCCATCCCTCGTTCATTTGATCCCTAATATTGATTCGGGGCTCAGAGGCTGGACTCGGACTTTCGCCTGATCTTATCATTATTTTAAATGTTTCTCTGTGATGCTTCCCTTACGGGATTTATAGAGCAATTTTGATTTAGTGTCGCATGTTTCCCTGGTAGTTATTTATCAGTTAATGTTTTACAGATACAGTTAGTTCGGCAGCACTAACACTAGGTATAGAACGCGACAAATTGACATGGCACTTTTCTATTGATGTGGCTTATATCTATATAGTTTATATCGATATTTTTTTCACGCAACAAAATAAGAGTAACATCAATTAAATGAGGTTTATTATAAGTAAAATGAAAATGAATCAGATTTATTCAGTTTAGGCTATTGTGGTACAAACACTTATGAGTACTATCAAATAATATTGTTGATAGACAGATAAAGAAATATTTAATAATTTTCAAGTAGATAAGGAATGAGCTAGTAAGAAGATATTTACAACTATGTTGTTATTGAATTATAATATTTCATTCATCGCAATCAGTATCAAATGAGCTCATACTAGCATCGCTACAGGCACTTTGTGACTCTTCGTCACTAATATCTCCGACTTCTATGATAAAATCTAAAGCTACCGAAGTTATTTTAAAACATAACAACAAATAAAAATGTGAGCGAAATTAAAATCGATAAACTCGGTCGATATAGGCTCGCGCATTACTTTTACTAAGGCGCACGCGGGTGACGTGCGGCATGCGGGGTGTCCCTTCCCCCGCGTCTCACCTCATATCCCGATTGCCATGTCGACCTGTCGCGTACTATACCTACGTCCTACACTACCTACAAATACGGCCTTCCAACTACTTCTAGTCTAGTCATGCGTAAAATGGCTAAAATGGGCCAAAATTCTTCGGATGATTTCCGCAAATCAATGAACCTATATTTTTAAGCATACAGCTGCATAGCTGTTAAGCTGTTGTAATTTTACTTTCGTTTCGGATAAAAGTTACTTTTTTCTTGATTCAAAGCCAATATCCCGTGCTGATTGGCATCTCAGGTCCAGAGGGCCTGCTGCTGATGATGGTAGAGTCTGTCTTTTAATGTCTTGCGGTTGCAATGTCGGAGAGCCAGCACTAAGAAATGGATTCTCCGATTCTTTCTTGTTCCTTGGTCCGAAATAGGACGATAATGTCTTATGTTACTGATAGTGACTTATTAACCATCAGATAAATTGGTATTCCTTTGTCGGCTATTTCCATAAAAAAGCTTGGACCGTGTTCTAATTGGTTACAATAAACTACAATGCTAGTCTACTTTGATATCATTAATAATCATAAACCAATAAATAAGTATACCCTATTTTCCATATGAGACGTATAAGCTACGGCAATTTCATTACCCATACGGTAATCATGAATACCTATCAACGGTCAAGCATCACTGCGCGTGCGCATTCAACGGTGCCAAATAACACCGCATTGCCATGCCCACAGGCACAGTGACAGGAATTATTACCTGTATTATATTGACGCTATATAATAAGTATAGGTACAATAGAGTACTTTCGGTAGTGAAAAATTAACTTGATTTTCCTAATAAAAAGTATCAAAAAATATATGTCAGCAAAATAAACACGCTTTCTCGCCTTAAAATTAAATTAAATATCTATACTATAATAAAACTGTAGGAGCACGTGTTCTGTACATTGAATATTTTTTTGAAATTTCGACTAAGGGGCACTTACATATCGAGATAGAACTCAAAATTATATTTTTTTTATTTATTGTCTGTCTGTCTGTCTGTCTGTCTGACCGATCATCACGCTTAAACCACTGGATGGATTTCATTGAAACTTGGTAAAGTTATTACCTATATACTGGTGTCTATTATAGGCTACTTTTTTTTTCGAATAATATTTAGGTTCCCTAGGGATAGGTGACTAAAGTTTGTATGGAATTTTTTTATAACGTCGTCCGATTTACTTCAAATTTGCAACAAAGGGTTATCACTTAAATTAATAGAATACGTGTTTCTCAGTTTTTCGATATTTTGTAAGGAAAAGAAAAAAAAACACAAAAGAATGCGGGAATTTGTAAATTTTTAAGGTAACTTTCTGACTAAACTGAAAATGATTTTAACCCCATGTTTAAAAATTATTACAGTGAAATAAGTAATTTTCAATGTAAAATCAGTATTTAAAAAATAGCCAGCAAAGGATGCAAAAATGGGGATAAAGTTGGTACAATTAGAGGTGCAGTGTTTATTCGAGTTGACTTAAGTTTTGTCATTTTTGTTGCGGGCTTAGATTTTTGTGAGACTTTCACTGAGAGATAGAGAAGGTTCTGGAGCAAAACATAGGCCACTTATTATCCTGGAATTCCAGCGGAATCAGGATTCACGCTGGAAAAACTACTATGCGCGAAGGTGCGAGTTTCATTTTTATAGGACTTTCACTGGGAGATAGAGGCAGTTTTGGAGCAATATGCAGGATAATTTTATCCCGGAATTCCGTGGAATCCTTATTCACGCGGGAAAAACTCATATTCGGGAAATAGGTCGCGGGTTCAGATATTTATGGGACTTTCAGTGGAAGGTAGAGAAGGTTATGGAGCAGTATATAGGCTACTTTTTGTTCCGGACTTCCCGCGAGATCGAGATTTACACGGGAAAAACTCCCTCCACTCAACTGCTCTGTAGAAGTTGTGAAAAAATTCATTAAACATTTTCGCGCGCCAAAAATACTCGCACAATGCGAATTCTGTGGCATCCTACTAATATTATAAATGTGAAGATTTGTATGTTTGGTCCTCAATCACGAAAAAACGGATGAATGGCTTTGGATGAAATTTGGTACACGGATAGTTTATAACCCAGAATAACACAGGACACTTTTTATCCCGGAAATCCCGCGGGATCCGATTTTACGCGGGAAAAACTTCGACGAGTATGGGTATAGCTTCATAACAAACATATTAATATAAATGTAACAAGGCTGTCTTTCCGAAAATCCCGCGGGATCGGGAGCTTATCCCGAAATTCCTACGGGAGCGAGACCTACGCGGCTGATACTTACGGGTCCCGAAGCGAAGCGAGGGCGGTTCGCTAGTTAATGTAATAATGGTAAAAGCAAGTGCCACAAACTTATCCGACCCGGTGGCCAAAATTGGAACTAATGCAAATGTTATACTGTTATCAGACAAAGACAAAGACAGTAGCGCCTCCCTTACCGGGTCAGATAAGTTTGTGACACTTTTATGTATGACCGGCAAAGAAAGAATTGATTATCTCCTTGAAATTAAAGTTGTTATGCACGCAACTGAACTGAAAGTTCAGTTTCGTTGGTTGGTTGGTTTTTGTTTTTGCCTTTATGACGTCACACCAATGCCTCTCGTGTTTTAGGTCACGTGATACACGGATTAAAAATTTCAAATTTCAATATTATATATTAAAATAATTATGTGCTTTTATGACTCAAAATCAGAAAATTTAAGTATATTTCTACATAAATTTTAATTTTTATCGAATTTCATAGTTTATTTTTCATTACGGAAAGTACCCTATTGACGTAACAAATCGATTAAAGCCTTGATGTATAGCAGCGCAGAGCTAATTGAGTTGTAGATACAACCAGGTGTAAGAGGAGGGTGGCAGGATGGGAAGTCCAATCTCTCCTACTCGTAGTGCACCGTGTTGACTTTCGGATGAGGCTAAGGCATCAGGTTCCTTCTGCCGGAGGCAGCTAGGCTGTGTCCTATTTATTTGCTGTAAATGATGTTCATGGGCGACGAGGACCACTTCCCATCAGGTTGCTTGGCTGATCGTTGTTCTATTTCTCGTTTCTATGCGAGAGGCAGGGAGGTGTTTGTTGCACGGATATATAATTATGAAAAAAATAAACGCTACACACTCACAGCTATACTAGGATTCCCTGTGTTGAGGGTGCCAAGGACAACACATATGACAATCGAAAACGGAAAAGACGCATCATTCAAATTTCCGCCTCACTGGCAATCGAACTTAGGACTCTCCCTCGGAACAGCGATCCGGCGTGTTAACCATTGCGCCATTCGGGTCGTCAAATATAAACCATAATACGAGTTTCCTCGCGGATTGTTGCAAAGTATATTACAAGTATGTATGTAATTAGAATGTTTTAAATTAAAGTGAATTCATACATACGTCCGTGCATATAAATTTTGATGTATGGGTAGGTAATCTTATCCACTGTGTATAGGTACTTTCCTACATTATAGGCAAAGTAGAGCTGTCTGTCCCGATACCTATCAGTTAAGACTGTATTAGTAAGAATACTTTTCGGGGTAAAATAAGATTTTTAGTGAATGGACGTCTAATAACAAGGTCGTGTGAATCGGATGCGATGTTAAATAACTCTAATAGAGGGTTGTCAATCAAATGATAAGTTTATTGCCTAGCGAGTGTGACCGAGGTGTTGTACAATGCAGACTTGTCATGGTGAGTGACGCGGGAGTGTGTGGTTTGATGTAATTATTCTATTCGGTCGTTTATCGGCGGAAGTGCGGGGGCATTGGCTTGGACCTGGTCGCTACGGATTATTTTGAATCTAATGGCACATTGCCGAACTTGATGATGAAAGTGAAAGAGGACGAAATTTCATTTATTGATAAACAAAGCACCATTAAAATTGTCTTAAGGGATTGTGTATATACAATAAAACTATTCCATGTCTATTGTAGTTTCTCAATTTATCTCCATTCCGAATTTCTTCTAAATCGGTTCAGTGGATTAAGCGTGAAAAAGTTCCAAAGATGTGAAGAAAGTGCTGCCTAAGATTTTTCTGTACTTTCCATTACTGCGTTACGGGGCGTTTTAAACCTTGTCCTAAACCAGAAATTGCGGCGGCACGAGGCGTATTAAACCCCACCGCCCGTAGGAGACTAAAATCCTTTTTTTGGCGCCAAATAAAACAAAGTGTACGGTTTTTGTCGCGGTTATTTTAACAATGAATTGATTAACCTAAATCTGCCGCCGCCCGTGGTTTGATTAGTTAGTTTAGATTCTATAGGTAAAATAAAATGTGGGGTCTGATGTACCCCGTACCGCACTGAAGAATAGTAGTTTTTTATATTATTTAGTGATGGGAAAATAAATATCGATTTTATTTTTATTTTATTTTTCAAATTTATGGGTGATTTTCATTAAAACAGGCCAAACAATAACATTTTTATGCAACCAGTGCATTCTGTGAGTATTTTCTTCTCTTATTTTTTTAATTAGTGACTGACCTGTTTTTGAAATATTATCCTATGTCCTGATTTTGACTCAGATTCACCACACGGTTTTTCTTCATCATCCTCCTTAATTAAGTTTTTTCTACAACGTTTCGACATAATCGGCAGCAGTCTCACTTAGTCTCGTGCGCAGCCTCGAATGCGTTGCACAACACTAACCACGTGAAGCTAGCGTAGGGTGCGTTACGAGGTGCTCGGGGATACGAGGTGTTCGCAACCTCGTTCCGCACTGCGTTAGAATTTTATTTGTTCAGTGCGGCACGAGGTCTAAGAAACCCGGCATCAAGGTGGATATACCATAGAACTAGGAATCATTAGCACATCTCAGATATATAGTTATATCTTTCCTACACTGAACCAGCTGATGGAAGTTATGCCTCCCGCACGACAGAGAAGTTTAAGTTTTTTCTTACCGCTATAACCACGAGACACGGACAGGGTGTTTTAAGCCCTGTTTCGCACTTATCGACAATGATTCTAATGTTCAGGTAAAACTGTAGACACAACTTCCCATTATTTTTTGATCATAGTCGCGTCGGCGTCTAAGGTCTGTGCGTGAACTAGCGTCATTATACCTACCTGTATTCTCATGAATCGTTCTCCAATTCATTTAAATTAATTATCAATGTAAACATTGAACACAGGCACGCATTAAAACTATGGTTGCCAACAACTGCGGATAATCTGAGACAGTCCAAATATAAACCCTAGCATTTCGAATAATATTAATATGTCCTTATTTTTGTGAACAATAGATAACGAGGACACAAGTCATAGTCATCACTGCCTACGGTACTCAGTACGTTGTAATGCTTGCCAAGTAAGAGTAGGAGCATGAACCGAGTTAAAACTATATTTTTAAGGCTGAATTTAAGAGATGATAAATAAATCGAGTACGACGAGTTCTACTGTAAATAGATTGCGGAGGACAGTTCAGAGCAAAACACAAGGGTGAATTTGCCGTGGCTGTCCACATGTCACCTCGATGTGTATTAAGCCTCATTGATAAAAATCTATTGATTATTTATATTTAAATTTAGTTTTATTTGATACGTGAATAGTTAAAGTATTATTACGTAATACATGTATGCAAATATCTAAACAATACAACGAATGGCTAATAAAAATGTACTTGTCCCAGAACCACCTTTCATCGCCATGGCCTAAACATTTTGAAGAATATTGCTTTATCTAACGACTTGCGTCCCGCCCCTTGTGTACTAAACGTTGCATATTAGTGCCATCTAAGTGCTCGACGTGGAAGGACATACCTAAGTGCCTTAGTTTTCGCGCTATAAATATAAGTATTCCATTTTTCTGTTGGTGGACATTTTTTCTTTCATCGCCGTGGATAGGTATAACTTCTATTTGAATAAGTTTGACCTCTTGATTGATCATTCGATAGAATGCCATTTCTGTTATGTTTAATTATGAAGTGTTTATTACTTCGAATAACTAATAGATTTTTTGTTATTTTATATTTAAGCCTTGGTTTTCATCGCCATGCTTTCATTTCCGTAGTTTCCGTGGTCAAAATTTGCTATGGAAATGAAAAAAAAGACACGGCAATGAACAAAAATTCATTACCGTGCCTTGTAATACACTTGAGTTTCATTGCCGTGTCCTTGTGTTTCATTTACGTTGCGTATGTTTTCATCGCCGTGCACAGTGTGTTTTTGACTCTCAAAATCGGACATTCCCTTTTTACCCGACTGCGTCAGAAGGAGGGCAATGTTTTTAAAGTGTTTGTATGTACGTGTTGTATGTACGAATAAATGTTTGTATAATTATAATATATGTTATTTTCTTTGGCACGCTCTACAGCTCAAACGGCTGAACGGCTTTTGACACATAACGTGTCGTTGAATTTGTCATAATAGTGGTAGCATAATTGGCTAGTTACATTTTCAAAATGGCGCCCGCAAATGTAAAAAAGGGATAGGTTTGTTTTTACCTTAGCAATATGGGTATCAAATGAAAGATCGTAAAAGGCCATTTCAAAAAAATTTATATCATATAACGTCTAACACTGTTTTCACACAAATTATTTAAAACTGTACCAATTTATACAGTCGAATTTTTTGTTTTTGTAAATACCACTAGTTTAGATTAAAACTATTTGAATTACAAGATTAGGACAAACGGAGCTCCAATTTATACAGAAAAACAATTATGCCTTCTTCTGTATATTATCCTTCTATCTATCAAAATTACTTATTTGCGATGAGTTATTCTCATTTCTGTTGCTTTAAGGTACTAAACAGACATGCTTATTTTTAGCCTACTCTTAAGCATGCTTGTAACTAGCATGCTTTTTATCTGTTTACATTTGCCAGCAATTGTGCACACTCCTAAATAAAATCAGTTCGAGTAGCATAGGGTTCTGTATGGGGTATTTATTTATTTAGGGGTATTTATTTATTCAGTAATAAGAGGGATGCCAAATTAATGTAAAACACCAGACGAGCCTTACTTTACTGCTTTTAAATGCATATTGAATCAGACAGATATTTTTGCAAATCGATCTTTACATAAGTATAGGGTGTCTCACTCTACACATAAGTAAACTCTACAAGTAAAAAAAACTCTATAAGTAAAAAAAAGTACTCTTTACATAAGTATAGGGTGTGCACTCTTACTTTACAATTAAACACTGAGACACCCGTTATAATCATCCTATTTGTTACTTTTTTATGCGGAAGAATTTAAATAAATGATAGCTTTTATTCTTAACTTTTTGTGTAATTTTAATTCATTTGCAGATTTTAGGACTAATAGAGAAGAATATTAGAAGTATAGTAAAAATTGAGAATCAAGTGTAGGAGGCCGTGTATTTTGTAATGAGTAGCAAGAATCGGTCTAAAAGGAATCAAAACTGCTGTTCATAAGATGTTGATTCCACCACTTGTATGAGAATGAAATTTGGGCAAGGAGATATTATAAAAAATTAATGAGAGTAGAATAAGTAAATAAAGACTTTTGAGTTACACTTGCAACGCTACTTAAAGACCTCAGTGCTACAGTCTTTCTCTCTTTATTCTACTCCCATTCTTCATTCTATTCTAGTCCCATACGCCACATCGACCAAATGTTGTGGGACATCGAAGTTCATGATATCGAACACGCTCTGCGCAATGTATTCACAAACCTGAAACCTTCTGTCTCATCACATCTCTCCTTTTCTCTCCATTATACCTATTACCAACATGGCAAATTACACCTCTGCTAAAGCACCATTTCTCTCTAGGTATAGCAGCTCTCCAATTCACGCCTCGCCAGCTCATCAAACCTCACCACATCTCATATCATCACCTTCTACTGATCCTGCTTCTAATAGCTGTTTAAATAGAGGTACAAAATTCCTCCATAATAAATACGCATTATCAATACAAAAAGTTATACTGAAGTCCTAGATTATTTAATGAACGTTGTCATACTATCCTAGACACGTTTTTACCTACACAGGTAATGACGTGTTAAGTGTAATTTTCTCGTAAACTCAATTGTCGGTTGTATTACCAACATGGCAAATTACAACAATGTGTACTCAGATCTAGTTTCACATGGTTTTGTTCAATAATAATTAGTGCTTTATATGCTGTTATGATTTGTAGGAATAGAGAATTCTGTTATGCTGCCTGAGTTATATGCTGTGAATCGTTTGCAATTAAGGGTTTTTGTTTGTGTTTGAGTATAGCTGGCTAATTACAAGGTAATTAAAATGGCCACCGGGGTAGTAGAGGAGTAGTAAGTAGCTAGCAAGTATACTCATTTAATTGGTCTGTGTGCTAACAGAGAATTGTATCGCGTGAAAATTGCCAGCAAAGTTGTTGTAATTAGAAGCCAAAATGTCCGAAATAAGTTCCAATTTGTATTTTAATTAGCATTAATTTAAAAGAGCAATTATTAAATCAAATGCGTAAATATTAGGTATGTTATAACGTTGTGTCGTTAGTTTTACAAACTTAGGTAGATAAGTTATTGAAGAGTTTATTTATTTTCGTACCTAAGCCTTTTTACGTATCTAAAGCTATTTCACAAAGAGAAACGAGTAAATAAATAAGTCGAAAATATTATGGAGTATTGATGATAGGACTAAAATTGTAATAAACTTAAAGATACTGTTTCGTTTACTAGGGTTTAATACCTGTGGTAGACATCGATTCGTATCATTAAGGTCGGTGTTCTACGGCCGTCGAGTCGGCGAGTAGGTAAAGCTCGACTATTGTCTCGCTCAAGGCACCTACAAAAGATATGACAGACCGTGTAATCACACTCTATTGTTTACACTGAAGTAGGGAATACAATCCCGATCTCGCGGGATCCATAATGTCCAGGTTCTCACGATGTACTTATTCCTTCACCGTTCCAGCGAGTAACATTTTAAATGCTTAAAACGTACATAACTCCAAAAATTGAGAAGAGCGTGCCCTGAAATTCGAACCCGGACCACTCGAGTAAAAGCCGAATTCTTAACCACTAGTCTATCACCGCTTTTGTAGGCATTTCATTCATGGTTTTGTATAAGCTAAAGAGCTGGAGAGACAAAAAAGCCTATGGTTTTAAATTCTGCCACCTATAAAGGTGACTCAGCTTTGAATCCTACAGGCTCCAATAAGAAAGTAGTTATGTGGGTATCACTGATATGTGAGTGACTGTGTTAATCTGAACTTGGCGAATCTAATAAACTATTGTTACCTTACCTTTCATAGTATTTAGTCTCCATATGGTTACAATTTAACAAGACAGGTGACGTAGACTGATGAAAAAAAAGAAGAAAGAAAATTTCATAGCAAAGTAAATTATTTATAAGCAAGCCTATCGTAAAGCGCACAGCCACGCGTTCCAGTGAAGTTCTTTTTTGTTGCACGATAGCAGAAATAGCCTTAAGGCGTCAGTAAATTTGAGAAGAATGCATTTTAGCCAAATCCGGTGAGTAATTCTTGGATAATTAGTTAACTGTTGCATCAACTTAAATCCTATGACAATGACGCTGATGTGCCGAAGTAGGTCTTAAGGCTTTTATTTGAAAGCTACGGAGAGGATCATTTGAAATTTCATTCATTACTTTTTATAATAATAGATACCAAAGTTAATCTATATGTCTCCTGTTAACATATTATATGTATAATTTAAAAATAAAATAAGTGCGGACAGGGTTACGTTTTTTATTATTTCTTGAACTTTCAACCTACCAACAAAAAATGAAAAATATTTTTTATATTCATGGTTATAAAAACTGCCGTTTCTGCTTTCTTACTTAGCGTTGTTTGTTCCTATGGTCCCATGCTACCAGTAGCACTATCATTTGAAATTTTGGCGTCATCGGATATGTATCCACGGTTGGCTATCCATTATTACCTTCTGGCATTTATTCGCGTATGCTATAATCGCGGTCACTCACATGCGCGCAAACATTTGTACATTGTATTTATTTACAGCTGTAACAGCTTAGAAAACCACGGACGTGTCAAAAACTACAAATCCGCGCGATCGTGACTGACCGATGTGAGAGATGAAAATTGCGTTACCACTACAAAAATCACTCAATAACCACTATAAAATAAATTAAACATTTTAAAGACGTTCAAATTTTTATTTATTTTGAAGTTTGAAGTTTGTACCCTTTGTTTTTTTTCTGCTCGTTGCTTGAGTTTGTTTAGAAAAATTATGGTTAGTCTTGATGGAGGTTATTGGAACCTCTCCACGCATTTCTTTGTCCAATCCAACGGTAATAAATACAGTACAATTAGAGGTTATAAAGCGTCCCCGGCAGTCTGTTAGCGCTAAATGGAGCCACACAAAAACCACCGCACGCACGCTGCTCGATTTTAACTCTTATTGTAACGTTTCCCGGCTTTTGTTCGGCCATATTACCTTTTTATAATTATGCGGTACCATCTTAGAGCTTTATGGACTATTGTATAGGCTTTGTAACCATTACTACTATACAGGAGTGTATCGTCATCCAAATCGGTCAAGCTTCTTTTGAGATTAACGGTAGGACATAGACATATTGACAAACAGACAACATTCAAAATGTTATCGGCACATCTCAAATATATCAGTCAGCAGTGGCGGCCTTACCCATTGCGAGGCCCCGGGCGGGCAGGTCTTTGCGAGGCCCCGGGCCGGCAGGTCTTTACGAGGCCCTTTGTCCTTTGTGAAAATTTTTAATGTAGGTATATCTCAATGTGTGTAATTAGGTCTGGTTGCCAAACATGGTTAGAAATGATAAAATACAAATAAATAAAATTTGATATTTATTATATTTTACCATTAAAGGATGTACGAAATTATCAAAATATAGAAATTATGATACATTTTAAAACTAACATTTGCGGCTTTTAATCTTTAATTAAATCGCAATAATTAAACGTATGAGCTATATAGTAGGGCCATTTTAATAGGCCACATTTGACAGTTCGTCAAAATTTTACAAAGTAACCTTGTATGGGAGGCACCTCATAGTATCTAATACATTCCATACTAGATATTGTTAAACTTTTTACACTTAAAAGTAAGGAACTGACGTCGTTACAAAGTTACGTCAGTGAACTCTTTTTCTTTTTAAATATCAGGGATGGTACCGAAAGAAAATGATGAGTAGATAAGTTGAATTCGAGAAGTCGAACTAATCGTCAAAAAGTATTTTACGATTACAAAATAAAATGTATTTTAATACAAACAAAATTAATTTTATTACATTTTAGGCCAAAAAATATGTAATCATTCATTTATATAATAACGTCTGGCTGAAAAGTCAGTATCTAGAAACGTGAAATGTTACAAAAAAGTCATGATTTCATTTCGCGCCATTATTTGACGCATTATTTTTGTCATTTTTTTTAGTCGTTGTGTGAACTGTGCGCTTATTAATACTTTTTATAACAATCGCATTCAATTTACAGATGTTTGAAGTCCATATCGATTAATTAAATTAATCGATGTTTTTCAGCAGGTTACCCTTACTATAAAGCAAAGACAAACAGTTGTCAAATGTGGCCTATAAAAATGGCCCTACTTTACGTCATTTTCGATCGACAGAATAGCAAGATTTAAAAAAAAAACTATTTTTGTTTTTTTTCCTTGAGTTGTTGCGCGAGGCCCCTGCAAGCGCGAGGCCCTGGGCGATTGCCCCGTTTGCCACCCCCTAAAGCCGCCACTGTCAGTCAGTTATAGTTTTATTATACCTGTGTATTTTTTTTTAGTTAATGGTTTAAATATTCTTACATTACAATACAGTATAAGAAAGCATACCTACCCACGCATGAAAATTCTCTCAAACAAATTTTTTTAAAGAACTTTCTTTCGCGAACTCCTTATGTCACAAGGTCAGAACCAAGTGATCCTATTTTGTATTAGCTTTTGTAATTCATTTGCGTTTGGTTTAATAATCCTAATTGAAAATCAATAAGTTTAATGTACAAGCTTCAAATCTCACGCATCAAGTAATCACAAGCGAGCTTTAGTCCGACAATTACAAAACATTTTCCAGCTTATAACAATTTGGACCGCTTTGTTCACAAATAAATTATAGCGGTGCGTCCACATTCGTCCGGGCGGTGACAGATAGCGCCAATTTGAATATTAATAGCCGCGACCGTGCGTGAAAATTGACGCTCGTACGCACCATTGTACTAGATGAGACATTTTTCAAGGTGCACTTAAAAAAATGTAATTTAAGATTTAATCGTGCGGGTATTTAGTCAATAAGTACCTACATTTATGCACTTGTGTAGAATATTGTGGAAAATTATTTTAAGCGAGTGCAGCCCATAGCGCTATCTATGCGACTAAGTCGAAACATCGGCGTATAAAATAAAAAATCTTGAAGGAACTGAAATATTAGTAACAAAGGTGTTTTTAAGCATTCATGCTTAATCAACCGAAGCAGGTAAATATTATGTATAATTTTAAAAAGCAGAAGGATGATCTAAGTTAGACATATTTGCTTGTAGGATTTGAACAGAGTTGTCCATTATCGACCGATAAATATCAATATGAGATAATTTATTGTAATAAAATCGCAAAGTCGTCTAGCCGCGTCTAGTACCCACCGCGCGAGGATCTACGTCGCGCAACCGCCGAAGCGCGACACTGCCATATGACCGCACCCGTACGCATTAACAGTCGATGCATCATGCATAAATCAAACGCTAATAAATAAATATCGCTCGTAATCGTTTCCTGTGCCCAACGCCACACCAATTTAACATCGCCCTCATACTTTTGAGCCGGCGCGGCGGCATGTGATCAGGAACACTTGTTTTCCTTTTACTTAGGATTTTATTAAAAAAATATATAAGTGGGAATATCTGCAACTTATTTTGATAGAGTAGCATCATAGGTTGTGCAGGTTGTGCCTAATGAAAATTCGTGAAAAAAACTATAAAATATTTATTAATAATACCTAAACTAAATTATCTTCAGAGTACCAGATGTACTAGGTACGAGTATATACATATTTTTTTTAAGTAAAATTAACCCTTACGCACAATGAATACTCTCGGCTGGATCCGTACCCGGGACCCAGTGCTTCATAGGCAGGGGTACTACAATTGGATACGTAGACTACGATTACGTGTCATTATTTTTTGTATTTTAAATTATTACTCATTAAAACGATAATAATAATTTATTAGTAGAATTAACGTTGGCTATCTTGTGTAGCATCCACGACGTGTGAGCGATCGGGCCAGAATACCAGGCCTTGAATAAGCTTTATTAAGTCCGTTACAATTGATGGGTAGCTACGTTTAAAATTTGACAAGTATCAACCGGTTGTAGCTTCATATCACGACACTCCACCAGAACACGTAAGGAACGCTCTAGTCTAGAAGCTTTCATCCTTAGGGCATCTACTCACAGTGATCACATTGTCAAAGCTGCCATCCCCAGATAATTGCCACACTCTGTATTACGTCGCGAGTCAAACTTTGGATTTTCGATTGCGAAGTCCTATCAAACAAAAGATAATTTCCCTAAAGTCCCCAAACAAGAAACCTTTAAAAATCAAGTCCAAGAAGTTTACAAAAGTTTACGAAATGAAACAGTTTCACAAGTTCATATTTTTTAAGCATTTCCTTAAAAACAATTTTGCCTCGTGTCAATTCAGAACTGTTTATAAACATCCAAATACTTACCTAACTGTTTCATCAAGAAACTGCTAACTGATTTGTTTGTGAGGTTTCATATCGATGAAGTTTTTCTGAGGCGATTACAATGTTTGTGAAACATTTCCTAGAGTTTTGCGCTTAGAAATTATGATGTAATTGTAATATTTGTATCTAATATGGGGACACAAGCGAACACAAAGTAATTTTTAAAGTTATTGTGGACAGTGTAAAGAAGCATGGTTTTTGATCTTCAGATTGTGAGGAGACCCGAATCTTGCAGCGTATTGAATGGCAAGAATGGCAAGAACTGAACACAGGTTTGCGCACACAATGTGAGTGAGGGGTACAAACCATAGTCCACTATGCTGGCCAATTTCGGGTTGGCGCGCTTCACACTTTGAGAACGTGATGATGAGTATGTGAGTGTTTATGTTTTTAGGCACGTTAGTTCTGTTGACAGCCCTGTCTTGTGTACCGTGACGTGTGCATAACTGAACAGTACAGTATTGTCGCGCGGGTATGACCGTGACGACGCGCCTTGTCGCCTACGATAAGTAATAAATGTGCAGTATGTACTGTACAACGTTATTGATAATATAAATCATATTGACTCTACATTCCCTACAGTAAATTTTATGCAGGGCTTAATTAAGGTTTTTTTGTGTGAGTCTCAATAATATCATAGTATGATTGAATGTATGCAGAAAACAATTAACAATAGATATTTAAAAGTATGAGTCATTGAGAAACTTCAAGACCTAATTAATTGTTAATTGCTATTTGTCAAGAGCTTCTTCGGACCTAATTGCTACGGAATCAGAATTTTGCAAAAGGTCGTCTTCAGTTATAATTTTTAGTTTTATTGATATCATCCTGAGATTGATTGACATTATCATCCTTGATATCATCCATTTCAACCCTATATTTTTATATAACCAAATCGTAACTATTTGGAATTATAAGATAAAAACAAACCGTTTATTTTGTACGAAAACATATCAAGTGTAAACAATCAGAAGCTAACAATATGGGTATTTATTATCTGAAGGAATTCTTTTCCGCTCCCCTCGAGAAGATATTTAATTTTGATATGAAAACCGGCGTGACGCGACTTCGCGGCGGGACGCGGACCCAATATATTATCCAGCATCTACTAGCCAATATCACCGCAAAATATTAGCCGTTGCGAATCTACCATTACACTTGTCCACTTAACCACTATCTGGACTGCCGTTCACGGGAATTTGAACTTCAGTCTTTGGGCATTCAGTCGTCTTCCATTTGCAGCAGCGTTGCAGCGAAAATGATCCGCCATAGAAAAGTATATTCTGCCCTGGTATTATTTGAGCACAGAATTGGAAAGTATACTTTCAAAATCTCAGTGTGAGATGTTGGAAAAAGTGACAGTTTGAATGTATGTCGTATTTTGGAGTTCGTAAGGTCTAGTTTTACCATTTGTAAGATTTGTAGAGTCGCTTGACCCATCTCTAGGGATTCAACTAGGGCCTTTTAGTCACGGTTTTATTTGAATTCACCGAAATGCTTTGCGACAAATATTTGGACATTTATTGCGGTCGTGGCTGGTGTCGAATATTAAACGTTGATTTTATTTGATAAGTCATGGACGCGGATTGGTCACGGTCGATCCTTGGATTTGCGACAAACGATTTGGGCGAAATAACCGAACAGGAAAAAAAACAAATAGCAGATCAAAAGATATAGGTATTAAGTAGGAAAGTTCTTTTATGTTATGACTGGGAGCAGAAAAACTGTGTAGGTACCTAGTAGATACATACTTCGTTGTTTTAATTTACTCTTTTTGAGGTTCAAATTTTTTATTATTGTTAAACACAATACATTCCAAATAGGCAAAGGTACGATGAAAATAAGAATGAAGAATGAAAAATAAATGTAACTTTACTACGCTTTAAAAAAAATATAGGTAATATTGTGATACTAACTACATTTGTTTATTGTAGTTTTTTTTTATGTGGTGTTTTCTCATGACGGAATAATAAAGTCCGTAGTAATAAATAGCAAATATTGTAGTTATGTAACAGCTTTTATCTTAAAAGCAACTTTTCACCTCTTTGTAAGAGAACTGTAAAACTCCGTGACCATAGTGTTGCGCAGTTGCGCATAATCCATTATTCCGACATTCGGTATATTAACATGTTAATTAATTTAATGACGATTCCGGCGCCACAATGAAATTTAATAAGCGTTGTTAAGGATCTTAAAACTTAAAGGTCAAATTGTTTAGACGCTAGAAAATCATTGAAAAATGTCTGAAAGATTACTAAGATCAAAGGTTTCCTATCCAATCTGCTGATGCAACAAGAAGACGTATGCATATCGCATTTGTAATGCAACTTAAATTTAACGGTTAATAACCTTTATTTAGAGATTTTAAGGTAATTGAGGGGAATTGGCGACAGCTGGCAGAATTACGGCGGCGATCTCGTTGACTGGTGGAGGAGTGACAATTTTATCGCGGGCCGCGCTCGGCCACGTCTGCGTCCAGCGGCTGTCACCGAGAGCCGCAAAAAATCAAGCAAAACAGTGACAATTGGTGCATATCCCCGACGAATTATCCCCCTTCGGCGCCTTTGTCCAATTGAAGCTTCCTTTATTTCACCATTTTTGCCGTTTTTCCATTCTCATTTGGTTATTTATCTCCTCTTTTTTGGAACGGACAATGAGCCGACCGCGCTCATTATATCCTCCCTGGTTTAGCACGCCACTCGCCACTAAATCTCCGCTGGAATTCTAGGGAATTACCCGGCCAACGAGGCCCGTTTTTTCGGGTGATTGATTGGAGTAAAAATTACTTTCTGTTTTGCTGTGACACCGGGACGCGCTTCGATCGATTCGTTTATATCGTGGGGTGGGATCGAACGGATTGACTTTTAAAAGCTGTGGCGAAGATAAGATAAATCTCGGTACGTATTAACATACGCTGAAAGACATATATCGGGGTCGTAAGAGTCATTAATTTAGTGTATCGTGGCAGGTAATCTCGGCGCGGTTTGGCGGCTGCGTTTCTCGGTAGCTGTCGGAAATAGACCGGCCCACCCGTCATGACTGCTCCACACTAACATACCACTTAATAAACATAATTGTTATTTACGAATGGGTTTAATGTTGTTATTTATTAAACGGAATAATTTAACATCAAGGTTGTAAAATGTAAAAAATATGGTAAGAAAATGGCGTACTTACCACTTAAAGGTATTAAAATATTATTAATTTTAACCTTAGTTGGATATACAATTAAAATCACATTATTATTTTAATTAGATTGAGATGAAATTTTAGGGATGCCCAAGTGAATAATTTGTATACTTTTTCTTTTAATTACGTGTAATTATTTTTTTTCTCCCTTGGAGACGTGACTGAGGAGCCAGTTAATGACGTGGTCACTAGGGAGGGTAACGAATAGTGTGATCAGGATGAGTTCAACACAAACAAAAACATCACTTAATTTTTTAATTTAAGTATTGTTGTATATTATTATTCGTACCTAACTGCGTACTGTTTATCCCTTCCAGCCGCAAACTCTACGTAAGGCACTCTTACGCCGATGGGAACGCTACTTATACTACGTTCGCGTTTGATATGGAATTCGTTTTAATGCCAACCCACACCATTGCCCGCTTTTAGAGTTCACTTAATTAATATATTTTTAGCGGGGTGTAGTAATTCTATATTTTCGGCAACTCAAATTTATGTGTGTCCTTATTTTAGCAGTCAGCACACAACAATGGGCCTATCTATCCATAGAGTCCAAGCTTAGATAATCTAACTCCAATTAAAATCAAACTCAGATGTGCTGCGTTTCCGTCATATCTTGTTCAAAATACCTCAGTTCCTGATTTCGAAGGTGTTCGAGCAGTGTCTGTTCCCACTGTTGATTTACCTACGGCTTCGAGACGTGGTGCTTCACTATTGGCCTGTTGCACAAGCTCAGTCCCTTAGCGGGCTATGAAGAGGGCTATGCTCGGTATTTCGCTGCGTGATCGAATCAGACATGATGAGATCCGGGTAACCGACAGCTCATAAAATTAGCCAGCTGAAGTCGCAATGGGCTGGCATATAGTTCGGAGGAACGACAACCGTTGGGGGAAGGAAGGTCCTCGAATGGAGATCATACCTTGGAAAAAGGAGCGGTGGGCGCCCGCCGACCAAGTGGACTGACGACCTGAAGAAGACGGCGGGGATTCACTGCGTTTCAAGGGCTCAGGGCCGGTCAGAGTGGCGTAAATTAGGGGAGGCCTACGTCCAACAGTGAACGTCCCGAGGTTGATGGATGGATGGATGGATTACATTCCTAGTTCGTGGTGCTGAACAACGGATGATAATTCGCCCACCGTCTGGGTGAGTGAGCGCTGTTAAAATATCTACCTACATCAAGTACCTAAATTCAGAAATGTTCCTTTAACATACTCAGAAGTTTCCAGATTTTTGACATGACATTGACACAGTAATTGCAAAGGTCGCACAAGGAGCAACCGGGATGCATTATGCATAATCTATTGTTTCGCCGGACGTCTGCCGTCTGTCCAAATTACTGGACGATTAGTTTCTTGGTAAAATCATTTCGTATGCCGTCGAGATTCGGTTTGTTAGCGAACAATTGACGAACCTCTCGCAAATAAAAGAAATCGGATGCAATAAATTGATAACCGTGAGAAAATTGATGGAATGGATGATAAGCATTTTGATGTTCTGCAAGTACTGGTATGGCACGCCAATATTTTTACAGGTCTTATCTTGTGAAGGGAGTTGTACCTACTAATTTGTGATTATGAATACTTTCACAATAATCGAATGTAGGTCTGTAATAACATACAGTTCGTGAAGCGGTAGGTATCCCACAGTGGAATTGTAAAACAGGAAATGTAGAATATTTTGTAAGATTTCTAATATTTATCAGCTTAGCAAGCTTTTACATATTTTATCTAAAATTTTATGATAGTTTTCGGTTCCCTCTAATTTCTCGGTCTCTATTGCATCGGTGATGCTTTTGGTGTTACGAATGTTCGTGAGCTGCAGCAATATAGGTATTATTTACCACCAGATGACAGATCTTGTCGATTGCCGGTTCTTAACATATCACAACTTTGGAGTTATTGGTGTTATCAATTTAAGAAGGGATTTTCAAGCTCACAAACCAAAGCCATAAATAAATATAATATCTAAAAGAACCACCGCCTTACTGGACTTATTTTAAAAACAATGTCATTCTTTGTATATGCATTTTATGTGTTTTGTAAGTTATGTAAGGATACCACTCAGAGATAGTCTCGGAGCGTCACGCTCGCATCTGTCGTGCTTAGATCCTACAATCAACAACCAAGCTCATCGCGCTTATTACCGGTCATTACACAACTTTCGCCCTTAAGACAAATGTAGTACAGGGGATAATAACGTGGGCAGGGCTTTGACGGACGGCGGGGCTATGTCGCGTCGTGCACATCACGACCCAGCCACCATGGCAGAAACGTGCACTGTATAATACGAGAACAACTAAACATTTCGTTACCATACTGCGCGAGCACGGCCAATCTCTAATTTCACGAGTCATTACGCCGGCCGACCGAAAGAATCCTGGGGTGACACGACGCGCCGTCACATCGAGGGGGTTCCTTAATAAATTTCCCGAAAATGATAAAAACCCGGCACCGACAACGCAAGCTGTCCTCAATGAACATTCGTTAAAATTCTGCGGCGCCTCACGCGCGCCACCGGCGGTGGAAATGTCGAAAAATTCATAAGTTTTTGTCGGTGCGCAATTCGTCGTCGCGAAAATGGTCGAATAACTGTCATTTTTTGTCGGCGAACAATTGAGCGGACCGAGTACAGGGCGGAAAAAATTGTAACGTACGAGGTCGGATATGTTCGATGGAGGACTTTTGTTCCCGTTCGCCGGGATCGTCGTTCGGCTTACGGCCGACCTCGCTTTGTTTACCTATAGGAAAATTTATAGATGGCTCATATCTATTTAGTTATTATAGTAAAATTGTTAAGGTGTTTCTGAAGCCTTTTGGACTGCAACGCATAACAGATAGAGTTAGATATAGAAACTCGTTGATACCTCGTCCTGTAACCTGTTGGTTATTGAAAAGCGCACTACCAAAGCGTGCGCTTTACAACGCCTGAAGGTCTGTTCGCATTACAATAAATCAACTCAAGCTCGACTCTTAATGAACTCATAGGTACAATTTCTCAACTGCGCGTGGAGCAGTTCTTTCAAGTACCTAAACGTTTCAAATTCCATCAATTATAAGTATCACAACATACGGCTAATAGTTAAAATTTGAATCGAAGTAGAGTCGGAGTTAATGTGTATCTACCTAACATAAGTGAATCTTTAGATAACCTGTCGCATATTACTACTTGTTTGTGTTCATAAGGTCAATAGAAGCCAAACATATTGTATTTATAATTTTTGTCTTATATTTGCCCGGCCATCACGTGAAAACTACTGAATGAAATTTAATACGGTTTTCGCATTTATCCTACTTACCTAGTGCTTGAGATCTAACTTACGCCTTTTGAAACCAGTGTTACCTGAGATAGATAAACACAACAATGTCTGCCGGCTCAGCTAGTTAACATATAAAAGCCCATAAAAAGGCTTCTTATATGTTCACGGCTTAACCCTAGAAGTTGTATTACTAACATTTTATTTTCCTTAGGCATACTTAGTTGATCCTCGGTAGATTATGTACCTAACGTTAGTATAAACGTCTTTATATTTACTTGCTCAATAGCTACAGCTGTGTCGAAATATAAACCGGGTTGTAAGACTGTTTGATGGTAGGCCTTGCTGAACCATCCTACTGCCTAATAGTTAATAAGTTAACTAACTAACCTACTAATATTCTAACACCATTTACTAACTGGACTAACCTTCCCACTCCCTAAATTGAGTCTTGATCTAGGTCGATCACAATTGTCATAGGCGGCAGCGGAGTGTGGTGCTGCAGGCTCGTTAGCTATTTGAACTCCTTAAAACAACGGGCACAAAAACGGCACACGGAATAGCACTACGTCTGATTCGCAGTAAATTTATCGTAGATAGGAATAGCATAAAATATCCTCACTATCCGTTTGTCTAAACTAAATAATGTCAAAATTATAACTTGCATTTTCATGGTATTTAGGTGTCGACGACTAAGTAGGTACACGAGAACGTTAAAAATGCCCCGTTAAAATAGTTTCGGATGCGATCACTATCGGTGACTGTAAGGGCCGTGTTTCCCATAGTAAAGCGTTGGTTATTACTAAGCAGCTTGTTCTGTAGTTGATACGAATTCCTAAATATTTGTTGCCACATTTATTTCTCCAACTACTTACACAAGATATTCGATCTACTAATTTAGATAAATGTGTTCTCAGGCCTCGGCCTTTCCATTCCTTAAATCGCTTTTGTCACTCCCTTAAATAAATTAAAGTTCTCTTGCTGATCTAGTGGCACCAGTCAACTGAGTTCGCATTGTCTCCCGTGATTTGTGAGAACGCTCGTCTTCACACGTGAAAAAGACACAAATACAATATTTTCATTGATCTGAAAGAGACGAAACATCAACTGCTTCGCAACAATTAATTTATAATGGGTCGCGTCTCCTATTCCGTTGTTAGGACATTTTTTCACTTTACATTCTCGCGCGGAATCAAAATTCCCCAAATAACATTTCACGCCGTATTCAAATTAGACATCTGAGTTGGGTGTCTTGGTTTATTTAAGGGATTGGGAATTGGCGTTATCTGGACTAATGCTTACACTAACGATCAATAATTAGTTTAACTTGGATTGATTGCGTCTGTAAATTAGTGCAGGCCAGTTACTTATAGGAAATTTACCTAAATTATGCAATAATTCATTTTGACTCAGCTGTATTAACATCTTATTATAATAGACTGATTTATTTTCATGATGTGCTTGAACAAAATCACAATATAAATGTATAAGCCATAATTCAGGAAGGATTGCCTTTGAAGCGGATGACATGATCAACATAAATAAATGGTCGCTCCCGACCCCGACCATGACCCGAGAAAACATGTTTACCTGTCAAATAATTATCTTCTGCAGTCGGGAATTGACCCCCTCATATCGCAAGCAAGTTCACTAATAGCTAGGCTACACTACGGGATCGTCAGATTCATAAACTTTTAAATACCTATGCACCTAGATACGATAGTATATGGATTTTACCTACCTAAAGATATTAAATGATAAATAATCAATTTAAAATTATAATTAATAAATTTTAATTTACGAACCTGGACTCAACAGGAATATCGATTTTAAATTACCTACTACTGGTTGCAGAAAATCTCTCCTTATTAAACAATATGTGTACACAAAACAGCTGTCGTTGGAGATAAAGTCATAATAAATCTCCTTACAGCATTACAACACAATTGACCAAACAACCTCCAGAAATTGTTGCGAGTAAGGTACACGTTCGGTACGTGCGTACGATCGCAGCGATACGCGTTAGCGAGCTGCGTACTAGCGCCTATGTGTTATCCGATCATCCATGTTTCATGATACACCATGATAAAGTGCAAACGGTCATTCAGTAACTTGGTCTGTAGCATTCATAACCCCAACTTTCACGCTGCTCATTTTCGTGTTACCTGCTTATGCCAATTTAGTATATTTTTAACCGACTTCAAAAAAGGAGGTTCTCAGTTTGACCTGTATGTATGTATGTATGTATATTTGTGCGCGAGTATTTCGGCTGAACCGATTTTGATACGGTTTTCAGCATCGTGTTTATCAGACTTAGCAGAATTTAGGAATATTAACCGCGTTTAACTAAACCGATTTTTACTTTTCGGCGTTAAAGTCGGTTCTATTTTGTGTAAAGTTATTATATAAATAAGTATTTAGTTTATAGCAAAGTATAAAATTTGACCGAAGTGCTCATAGCCCGGCGGCGGCTTGCCTCGATGGTAAATGATCGACTGAGTTAAGCAATATTATAGCGGTTGTAGAATGGGTGAGCGCTAGCTAATGAAAAAATTTCTAAAGCTTGTGTGGCACACAAGGCCTTCGGCACTGTAGGTGATTTCTGACACTTAAGTTGGCCACTAATCCTTTTACACATACAAGCACGGAAGTATCGTGGTAGAGTATGCCCTAAGTTTCCACTTTCCTTATTTAACAAGAGACCAGTGTCTTGCAGTGGAAGTACCTTATTCAAATATCAAGGTTAGGTATAACTGCACTACAACTCAGAAGGCGCTGGGTTCGATTTCTAGTGAGATGTTAATTTAATTAAATACTTTTTATTTTTCTATTTTCCATCTGGATGTATTGTTATGTTCTTTTCTATGTTATTTGTACTGTAATATACTTATTATGTTCTGTTATATGTGAATTGTCTATGGCATGCATAACAATTGCAATTGTAATGTGGGGCTATGAGTGTTTAATGATAAATAGGTACTAATGAAATGTGTGTATTAAGTGTGGATATTAAAATCACGTTGCGAGATCCTCACTTTACGGGTAAGTCAGTTTTAGATTCGCATCTCATTCAGCTCATTACACACCCAAATCTCGTAGCGTATGAATGGGAGAGCTGCTGCAATCTGTGTTGTTTATCAACCTAACACCGCGACTCTGCTGGTGCTAGCTTACCTCTTATCTGAAATCCTTAGCGATGCATCTCACTGACGCAGCGTGTTTTCCCGCAACCGTTTTATTATTGTATTACTTAAAACTAAATTGAATTCCTAGTTAATTCTTTTTATATATATTTTTAAGTTAAGGGCGCTAACTTACACCTATTCACTTTTCAACCTATTTGTTGTTAACTTAAGATATCTACCCATCTATAATCGAACGGGAACACTGACGAAGGAAACTGAGTCAACTTATTCCAGCTCTTTGCATGCATGCTCGCACAATTAGCCGCTCGATGGTTAGTGATCACTGATCACATGGATATCAATAACATTAAAGGCATCACTGACGCGATACTGTAGGCCAATGAAAATTGCAGAGAAAATAAAGAAACCACTAGCTTCCAAATCCCCAGACCTCCCAAGCACCCAAATATGGCTAACCAGCCAGAATGTAGCGTAAACAAGCCTAGAGTAGGTACCTTCTTGATTAAACTGGACGATAGAAGGTCTAGCGACCTCTGAAGTGACCCCTATCTTCAGTAGGATGCACCACGAGCAGAGGAGATCAACTTGGACTTAAATATTGCCTTTATAGTTTATGTCCGAAATTCCCCGTTCCATTAGTAAATGTCGATTAAAACAACGATAAATTACTGTCGTTATCATTTCTAAATACTTCGAAGCATTTCCTGAGGAGTTTCTTGTCGTTTCTCTATCTGCTATTGTGGACTCTAATGAAGCTTTTTGTAACCGTTTTTATACAGACTTAGGGTACGTCCATAGAACCATAAAGTAAAACAGTTTAGACCACGTTCCTTTGCTAATTTATATCGATGATAAGTATACATCAGAAATCAACCTTAATACTAAGTAAACAAAAAATGAGTTTGATAGATTTCAACATTCATAGCATGTTTCTCAATGTTTTTCTCGTTGCAGAGCTATTATAGTTAAGAAGTAATTAATCATGTCCATCTCTTTCGGCAATGCGTCAACGACTGTCTCAGTATTGTAGTAGTAACAGTCCTAGTGTTTTAGGTTTTAATAATGATGATCGATTGCATAGAATAGCTCTACAGTTAATATTAATACAGTGTTGTACCAGTGTACTTTAATGACTCTAAAACAAATAAAAGCTGAATCATAAATTATGGTGTTCCGGATAGAATGATGTGGAACCGGTTAACACTTTTCTGGAGCTGACCATCTCAACCCTCAGCGGTAGCAACGCATCTGTGACCGAATTAGAATGACATATTAAAAATTACTAACTAGACTGTTACTAACATGAACTAATAGGACTACCCCTAACAGTCCATGTTGCACACTTATTAACAAACTAATGAATAATTTTCTAACACCATCTGTTAACTGGAGTAGGTAACCATCCTAGTCCTAAATCTATAAGTTGTCATGGACAGCGGCGGAAGGGTGTTGCTGCAACTTCGTTTGCTACCTTAATTCCATAAAAAATGAAATATTAAACAGATACTTAATCTCATCATGTAGAAACAATTGAGTGCACGAATCACGATTTATGTTTGCCCGTTCGCCCAGCAAAGAACTAGTTTAGCATACAAATCCTTTAGTGGGCGCACTGCGAGGCGACAATCTGATAGTGGACGCAATTACCTACGTACGTGACACCTCGCCGGCGCGATTACATCTGTACAGCCTTATAGTTCGGAGATGGGAGTGTTCCCAATTACGGACCACAGTATGAGGCCCTAGCTTGTTAGCTACTTTTAGCATCTGTCGCTTTATGGCGCGTGTATATGATTGAAGATAAAATTCGTCTTTGTTACGGGTCGTTTGATTTCGGAATAGAATACTTTACTTCTCGCGAATGTCATCGAAGTTGGACGAAGATGCGTGGAGCCACTTTGAGAAACCTCGTAATTCCTTGCCTTATGTATTCCTATACACACTTCTTATTTTCGAAAATTGCGTGTGTAGGTACTAGGTACCTACTAAGTATAAATTAATTAACCTTAATTTGGGGCAGGAGAACAGAGTGAGAAAACCTGCATAACCACGTAGTTTCCATGACATTTTTCAAAGGTGTGTGAGGTCTGCCCATCCGCACTTAGCCAGCGTGGTGGACATTGGCCAGTACCCTCACTCTGTGAAGGGAGACTCGTGCCCATCAGTGGGAGCGTTATGGGTTGCATTAATATTGCTTGACCAGAAAAATAGAAAACCTGTTATGAGGGCGCCAAAGTTTCCTTTTATATGGCAACAGCACAGACAACAGTAACTAGGTATAGTAACGCTCATGTCATTATTGTCATTTCGACAACTATGTCGGAAATGTTATTTAAGGACATAATGGTCTAAGATCCGAATCTAAGTCGACTTTCACCGGCTTGATAATAGAATCAAACTTATTTTATAATAAATTTCGTATCTTAGAAAATATATTAAAAATGGGTTGACAACAAAAATCCTGGACAGAATATTTTTTATTATTTTTTAAAAAATAATTTTTCAAAAATATTGCATGATGAAGATAATAATAAAATTTTATACTGGACTTAAAGTATAGAACATATAGAATGTGCAGACTATTATCAAATCGAGTGAAAAGTAACTAGTATTGACATACCTGTTTATACCTGTCTACCCAGTAGTTCGTCCAGGTAAATAATAGTCTACCCTACGTCTGCACATTCTATATGTTCTATACTTTAAGTCCAGTATAAAATTTTATTATTATCTTCATCATGCAACATTTTTTATGAAAAATATTTTTTAAAAAAATAATTAAAAATATTCTGTCCAGGATTTTTGTTGTCAACCCATTTTTAATATATTTTCTAAGATACGAAATTTATTATAAAATAAGTTTGATTCTATTATCAAGCCGGTGAAAGTCGACTTAGATTCGGATCTTCTACTATAAATGTTATTTTATACGAAATGTTATTTTAGCACATAGAAAACCACTTTTCTTTCACGAATATGAACAGTTTATGTCATTTTAGCACAAAATAGACACTCAAAATAAAAAGACAAACATGAGACAAACTGTGACTTTCAAACTCGCTGACAAGCAATTTACGATTGACGTTTACAAACTAAGCGTTGCCAGTAAAACAAATTAGTTCGATGAGTTTACCGCAATATGGCGAGGTTTTTTATATTCCTGGTCAACCAATAATGATGATTTTGTAATGTTGTGAAAAAAATATATGAACCACAACCACACAACTTGATAGGTAAGTGGCTTAATCGTTTGAAGTGAAAAGGTAGCCATTGACGATACGTCCATTTGGAATGCTTCTAAATGGAAGATTTCCATATGGAAGTACCTCCATAAGGAAATCTTCCATTTAGAAGCATTCCAAATGGACGTATCGTTAATGGCTACCGTAATGTAGGTATCACGAAACACAGACACCTGTGTTCCGTGGTAGGTATAATGTTATAGGGGTTATCTTGATTTCTTCATAGTTGAAATAAACATCAGAAGAATAACTGTAATAAAAACAAACTATAATTTTGTCAATAGATTTATCTATATATTTAAATGAATTACAGTAGGCTGTATTCGCCGTCGAATTACAGCCTCGTTCGACTTTTTTGAAGCAAACAGACTTTTTTTTAGAAAAATGGCAAATTGAACCTCTTAAGTCGACTCAAATCACGTGTATCTCGTTAATATAAGATAAAGAAATTGCAAAATGAATTTTACAACTATTTGAAGTAAACTTTTAATTTGAAACCCGTCACAGATGTAGCAGAAGATTTTAATACCAATTATAAATTAAATTCTGACAGAATCGGGTAAATGTACGTATCACGTATAGATTACCAGATTTTGTCAGAAGACTCATGTAAAAAATTACGTTGCATTTGGTCGCATAAGGAGTCTCAGATGATATAAATAAATAATTGTTATTTTATTTTAGTGTTAAATTGTAAAGCTGCGTCTGTGACCAGCTTTTATGTGCTTAAGTTTAATGAAATTCCATGGAAAATTATATTCATTGTATAATTATATATTTGTATTTTTAACTACATATTTATCAACTATATATTACAAAATTTAACTTACAGTTAGATTTTCATCAATCGTTTCTTTTTAGGTGTGTTTAATTATTACTTTCAATGGTATATAGAGATAATCACTTTTGTTTACAAGTAGGGAGGTACATTGTTGTTGAGATATCTCGTCCTAAATATCAAGAATAGTAATTAATTAATATCTTAACATTTTTGAATATAAATTTTAATGTATTATAATTAATAATAGTGAAAATATTTTTGGAAAATAAAAATTAAACACACGTTTACTTCACAGCACAATTGACAAAACATATTTTCCAAATATGTCTATTAGTAAACACGTACATAATAATACCTTACAAATTGTATTTACAAAATAAAGCGATATTATTTTAATTAATTTATACTATGAAAGTGGGAAATAAAATGTAATGAAAGCCTTCGACGAGGCACAAAGTTCCTTCGATGTCATTAAATTTTAACAATAATTCATTTATGGCTAAATAAAAATATTTTATCTCTGATATAGGCAATGGAACTATATACATTAGGTATACAAACCTTTCCAAACATGTTTGGATAAAACCTTTGGTTAATAAGATACTCTTTTGTTTGTGGGCGTTACTTTAGGTAGGTACACAATCCACGGTCGCCTTTATCGCTGTTTATTTATTACGACTATTAAACATAAGAGGGTTTGTAGTTAATGTCAACAACAGTCTAAATTCAAATGACATATTGAACGACTTTAGTCCCAAATTTAAATGAGGGTAACCAATGACATCAGAACGAACCTCATGTCCGTCGAAGGAACGTTTACCCTATTCTATTGCAGTGGAGTCTAAGTGATTGCTATGTGTCATTCTTACTACATGTTCACGAAAAGGCGTCACGTCAATGCTCAAACATCGGTCTATACTTCAGAATCGATTTCACTGTACACATCCATGTTACCAAATACTGGTAGATAAAAATATATTTATTTGGAAATAATCATTCGATTAATGAACCTCGCTGCAGACACTGTTCTTGAATAACCACGGATAAACTATAAATAAATAATTTAAACAAAATTATAATCATGTCTTCTTTAAATTTTAATACGTCGTAAGATAAAAACAATTTTATAAAGTTTAACGTAATACAATTTAAAATGGTCGTATCAGAACAGTCGTGAGCGATATCGTTTGTGAGTGTCGACGCCGAGCCGCCTTGTCTAAACAACCATCTAGTGTAAGCTAACTATTTACAATCAATACACGAATATCGACCCGAATAGAACTCGACAGAAAAACAAAATAGGAACGATACAAAATGACGCCCCGGGCGCTTCCGCAAGTGTCCGACTTTTTGGTTCGAAGCGAGTTGACTCGATACAACCACGATATAACCTCGATATAAATATACTATGTACAGCGCGGGGAGGTCGCGAGTCAGTCCTGGGTCTCGACGTCGAGGCCGTTGACCATTCGCTCGATGCTCTTGAGGTCGGAGGCGGGCGGCGTGGCCGTGGCGCCGGGCGCTTCGGGCGGGGGATCGGCGGAGGCGGCGCGCGTCGGCGGGGAGCCCGCGCGGCCGCGCGCCGGCGACGAGCTGAGGCTGCGCGCTCGGGGGGCCACCTGCTCGAACGCGGAGCCCAGCCCCGGCAGCGCGTACGGCGCGAACCTGTGCGTCTTGGAGAGCGAGGGCGCGGCCGGCGCGGGCAGGGCCGGCGGCGGCGGCAGCGAGTACTGCTGCAGCAGCGGGTGCAGGTTGAACAGCAGCCCCGGCGGCATCTGGTGCGTCGGGAAGAACGGCGGCGGGTACAGCGAGGGAGGGTACAGGTAGGGCAGCAGCGGCGGCTGCACCGGCGGCCCGAGCGACACGTCGGGCGCGGGTGAGGGCCGCGAGGGCCCTGCGGGGGGAGACGAGGCCCGCGGCCCGCCCGAGCACGACGAGTCGGAGCCCGCCTCGTCCGCGCCCGAGTCTGCGCCGCCTCCGCTCGAGCTGAACCATGCTGCAACAACACGGGTTACGTTACTACCGGTAATTAAATCGGAATTTAGTTTGTAAATCCAATCAAATGATATCGTATGGTCCTCCTCATGCTACAGGACATTTGTAAAGAACTGTTTTGGTTAAATTATTTAAACAAATACATCATAACAAAGTTCATAACTAATCGTTTTTCCCACACAAGAATTCCCTGTGTTGTCTAATCAATCATTCTCTCTTTTTGATTGAAGAGGAAATTCTACATACAAAGAGGTTTTACAATCAGCATGATGGTTTAAATGGGATTTCGGAGTAGACCAGTATGTACTCTGGAAGTTGATCAGAGTTATCAGATCAGAGATAAAGGTTATCGGTATCAAGAAATAATCTGTTTACTCCTCTGCTTCTGAAATGATTTCGCCAACAAACTTAACTAACCTTTTTTTATACAAATAGCTCAAAGTTTCGTCACCAGCTACTTAACTTCCCGGTACAGTATAGTGTGATACTCACAGCTGGAGGTGTGCGTGGCCTGCGGCGCGGGCGGCGGCGGGCTGGAGGGGCCTCCCACGTCCAGCGGCCGCTCGTCGTCGTCGTCGCGCGCGTCCGCCCGCGCCGTCAGCAGCGCCTGCCTGCGGTACACGGACAGACTGCTCGTGTTATCATTGTGCCACTACATTGCTTATGACTAATGGGGGACTCTTGGGAAGAATGTGATGATGGTCACACTTGTCGCTAGCGGGCAAGGCGTGTACCGCACGCGGGCGGCATGTGCACAGTGGGTGGGGGGAAAATGATCACATAGATACGTGTATTGAAAGTGAGGATGGTCACACTTGTTGTTAGAGGGCAAGGCGTGAACCGCACGCGGGCGGCATGTGCACGGGAAGAGAGGGGGAAATAATCATGTAGATACAAGTATTGATAGTTGGATTTCCGAACGATTACTTTGTTTTAATGCAATGTGAAATTATACTTTTGGCGCCTAAACTTTTATGTGTACCTACTTAATATGTAATAAATAGTTTCTTAATTTGGAGCAAACTCAAAATTTTGTCGTAGACTACACGGGAACACCAACAGATAAAGATTTGTACTTAATCGTGCCTCTATTACTCCCCTAAGGAACTTTTAAGGAAAACTTGTAATACCAAATGCCTGAGCGTATAACACTTATTCACGTAAATCGTAAACTACGCTGACTAAGATACTCGGATAGGTTTGTTGGCACGAAGCGCCGGATAATTTGCAGCGCGTCAAGTTATATAAATATGTAGAAAATTCCTGCCTCACTTAGTAAGAGCCTCGACGACTGTCTACGTCCTGAAAGGTTTATTACACGCACTCAAAATGTATAATGCGTTTAAAAATAAGTTTTCTTAGTTTGTTTCTATGTGGTTTCAAGCGATATCGAAAGTTAACGACTTATCTTTTAAGTATAATTATGTTCATGTAAGTATTATTCCTGTCATTAAATTTCTGCGCTTGATCCCTTCATTTAATACAACTGTGTAAGTATTCTTATATAGTTTTTTGTTATTAAGAGAAATTGTTTTAGAAGGTCCACGTGTAGTCGAGATATGCCACAGGGAAATGAAAGTTACAGCTTTTAGATACAGTATTTGGAAAACGTCCATAATTTAATCCAGCCTTGACCGAGGCTTAGCGAAATAAACGTGACCTTTTTGGTAGGCACGTTACGTCGCTCTGCATTAATTGACATCATTTCGTTACTTTTTAGCTTATAAAAAGTTACTACTAAGTAAGTAAAATTACTAAGAAAGTAAGTAACGAATTCTCGTTTACTATACAGTTATCAATTTAAATACTGCATATCTTGTGTACGTTTAAATTTCATGATAATTATCACCTAATTAGATAAAATAATTGATAAATAATTTGATTGTAAATAGGTAATTAACGATGAATCAGATTATGATTTAATAATATTACTCCTTGAATTTCAAAAGCAATCAAGAAAGAGACAGAAATAAAGAGTGTAGTTACGTATTATTTTCCTGCGAACTTGCTTGAGAACCAAGCCAGAAATACGGGCTCTCATGCTATGTAGAGCGTGTAGAGTCCGTGCAAAATGTTCCAACACATGTCTACTATAGGAACATTCGTAAAATACTTTAATACGGTTGACACGTCGAGTTTAAAATTACAAAGTGTGCACTTTATACCCTTACTTCCTTTGTGGGGTGTCAATCGTTTGACATTTTGGGTAATGGGCCTCCGCGACCCTTGAAAGGTTAATCATTTCTTAATGATAGTGTGCTTCGAACCACATTCGCCCTTTTGAATAATACTGACGGGTGACGACAAAAATACAGAGTACAGATATTAGGTATTTCTTGAAAAATACGTTTTTCCAGCAAATTGTCCTGAATTCCCGAACCCTGCTAATCAAATTTTCAAGGCAGATTTTGTCGGATACCAACACCGTAGGGGACCAAGCTAAACTCGATGCTCGAAAACTAGTTATCACCTCTTTCTTTCTTTTTCTTTCTTATCTGGGCGATAACGCAGCAGTGATGTCTTTGGCGTTCCTTATTTTAATTCTTAAAGAAATTTTAAACATAAAGGTCCACCCAAGTTTAAATTTCTGTTCTCAGTCTGGGTGTATTTTTTTTTCATATTTCGTGTGTGTATTGTGTCATAGCACTCGCGACCGTGACACAGGGAATCCTCATGTGGGGCTATGAGTGTGTAGCGATAGGTATATTGTATTACTGCCTCTGCAAACTTATACAATATTTTGAGGCAAATTTAAATATATTTAAAGCCGGCACCCTAAACGGCTGAGCAATTATTTGCCCACTGCCGCCAGAAAAGAAACAACTCTTTATCTCGCATTGTGTTCTACCCTCAGGACATGTGTCTCATCAATGAAGACCAAAGAGACAATATATTCTGCTTTTATCATGACATGATGTTATTTGCAGCCAGTTTGGCGCAAGAAGTGATTTTTGCACGATGATACTTACGAGTATGATTGTGAGTACACAATCGTACAATAGAACAAAGAATAGAATCTAACTTTGCTCTAGTTTCTCATCATTTTAGTAGTGTACCTATTATATTATAATAGGTATTTAGCCTACGCCTAAATTTTTCTACTGAATCTGTTAGTAAATGCCACATAAAAATTCAGTAGTCAGGTATTTAATGAGGTTTTAACAGATTATGATTGAGAATTAGTAAATTATTTAGGTTTTTGCCTTATTAGAAGTCAAAGAAAAAAATAAAGTTCATGGTAGGATATCATATGAATGACCACTGGTTATTGGCGCTATAGTTTTTGTTTTACAGAAGTATAATAATTTTACTAGATTTTTTATGCACTGACATGATAAGAAATTTACATTCACTATGATTGTGTTTTAAAAGACAAACAGTATAACCAGTTCGAAACCCGTTAAGTGAGACCGCCGTACCCAAAAAACATTGCATCTTTCGAGCTTCCGACACCCCTGGCTATCGCACTAAATTCATTTTATTAACTCGTCTCATCGCCGGCTGATAGAATTTAATTTGTGCCACCCTTTGTATAGCAGGGCTGCCACCGAAGAGTAAAAAAATGCAAGAGTCGTAAAGTTTATTCGCAATCATTACTAGTGATTGATTAATATCGTTTTATCCTTGAATGAATTTATGTTAAGTATATTTTACTTCTTTACTTAAAAATATTTATGCACTTAAATGTTAAGAATGCATATTTAAACTTAATTTATCTGTATACTAGCTAAGTAATGGATTGAAGCAAACTTATATTAGTATTGAAGCTAGTAGGTAACCAAACCACAAAATAAACTGAAGTTTGGGATTCAACTTTTTAGACAAATAAAACAACACTAAATAAGAAAATATAATACAAATACAGTTTTGACAATATTTCAGATGCAGACCGTGTAAAAGATACTACATTATTAACATCTTAGATCAAAAAATCCATATCCACACCAAACATATATTATACACGTTAAATTATCAGGTCAAACCCGAGACGAAGAAATCTCTTCATCATAACAAAAATTATACAAATATATATATAAATATATATTATATAGGTGGTAGAGCCTAGAGTTCGCCCGGGGTAGTACCACCGCCCGCCAAGGTACTCAGTACCATTCCTACCGTCATAATAATTGTTTTTAAGAGCAATTGTGTTCCGGATAGGAAGGTGTGGAGCCGGTTCACTTTTTTAGAGGCGACCATCTCAGTCCTCAGGGGTAGCAACGCATCTGTGACCGAATTGGAACAAGACTCACACTAATCATTACTCACTGGACAATACTAATATTAACAGGACTAACTATCACTAACAGTCCCTGTCCTCACACTTATTAACAAACTAACACCATCTACTAATTGGACTAACCACCCTAGTCCCGATATTGGGTCTTGTTCTAAGTCGGTCTCAATTGCCATGGGCGGCAGCGGAAGGGTGGTGCTGCATGCTCGTTTGCTACCTTAATTCAATAAAAAAAAAACAGTGTTAATAAATAAATAAGATTTTTTATATTCCCAATTTTATTATAAGTATAATTCTAAAAAATCTTAAACCTCAAACTGATTTACTTAATAATATATCAAATACTTTCAATATTGGCTGGCAAAAATACCTGATAAAATGGCTTCGTAGCTTGCCAATAAACGCTGTTTAACCACACTATTTTTACTTGAGTACAGCTGACGAAATTTTTATACTTAGCATTAGAAAAAATTCACGATAAAAATTAAATCTATAATTACCATGTAATGAGGGTAAGTATTTGTAATAATAATCGGTTTCCTTGCAACATTTTAGTTGGTAATTCTTTAGTATGCAATGTATTTAATTATTGTAACAAGCAACATAGCGTGCTACGAAAGTTTTGTCGCTTCGCAACAAGAAACTGCTTATTAATAATATTAGTAAATTGTGTGACAGTTCGTAAGGTTCATAGCTAATAGTAAAAAGTTTGGTTTAATATTTTGGTACAGCTATTATAGTTTAGTGATAAGTTTTAATTCTTTTACAAAACAACTTAATTATTTTAAATGTGGGTAGTCTTCCTTTTTTCAAAATTATATTCGATTTTCCGGTTCAATTGCCCCTCTTTTGTTTTTAAGTTGCTATTGGTTGTAGGCAAGTTTTTAAAAAGGAACCGATGAATGCAATCCTAAAATAAAAATAAATAAATAAACTGTTTAATTGGTTAATTGTGGTAATGTTGCAAAATCGTCTCTGAGGAAAGTCGGAGAAATGTCGTATGACTTAACTATTTTGCACGGTACTGATGAAATTATCAATAATTTGAATACTTAGCTTTTTAATAATCTTTAATCAAAGGCATCACAGGCAACTAAAAAAAATGTTTTTTAAAAGAATTATTTAAATAATAATCATGATTAAAAAAACTGAAGCGTTTTATTATAATTAATATCAGTTAAGACCAAAATTTTATAGTTCTTGGTTTTAATGAAATAAGAATGAATTAATGTAGTTTAAATTTTATAATTAATTACACGAAATGTTTAAAATGCTTCGTTCTCCCAGGTACAAGCTTGTACCAACTCGGAACTTTAAATAGTTTTAAAGATTATAACCTCCCATGAAATATTGGTCACACGCTAAATTGTTTAGAAACTATGATACTAGTCCTACATGCTGTTAATATATTGCCTTGAAACTTTGTTTTAAGTATTCTTATTGGATTACCTACCTTCTTTGGTGTCAATTGCGACTGGCTGTGAAGTATTATTTATATACTATTTTCAGCTATACATATTTATAACCTTTAAAGGGGTCGGAAGTGTGTATGAATATAATTCTGTGAAACCAGTAAATTGGTAAATTATTGAACATGAACTACTAATCCTTAAAAAGGTATACCTATTTATTTTTAAATTATAACTTAAAAACACTTAGGATGCATAACACGGTTTTAATATTTAAAGGGAAATGTCAAAAGTCACATAAGCCATTTATGACACTATCCCTTTGATAATTTTCTTTAAAATGTCAATGTGCTAACCCTGTGTTAAATTGTACGCATTAGGGTGTTCGCGTTACAAAGTAAACTCCGTTGGGGTGGTCTGCCTTGTAATTCCACCAAATTTTTACCCCCGAAACAGTTAGTGCGGTAACCCTCGGAAACCGCTTTTTATTGAATCCATCCTCGTTCGGAAGACAAGGGCAGTTTATTAAAGAGGTGTTGTGATTCTTGTCGACTTATTTTATTATGGGATGCCGTGAATAGGGTGCGTTTTGGGAAATCTTTATGAGACGGCGACCGTAAGCTTTAAGTTATCTACAGATACTTAAACACATACTATAATGCAATAAGTTTGAAGGGAAATATTAAATCCACACAAAAAAATTAAATATCCTCGCTTCACCTATCCTTAGTGTCCGCAAAATCTGTTCAAACCAGTTCAAACAAGATTTTTTAAACGCCCACTGAAATGATACATAAATTAAAACCGAATTAAAATCTGTTGAGCCATTTCTAATATTAGTGGGATTAAACTCAGACAAATGACAAATCAATGAACAGACAAAAATTTTAGAAATTGTACCTGCTTGGGATTTATTTCATTGGCTAGAATAAAACAGTTGTCCTCAAATTTTTTTCATGGGTAGACACCGATGAAACCAATGGTCTCTGTCCGACGTGCCCTGATGAGTAATGGTCCCCTCTTTAGGAGACTGGGCTCTATACCACCGCATATAATCCTACCGTTACTCATGCATGGTAGTAGATAATATTTCCTGCCATGCTAGATATCACCCTGTTAACATCAATCGTAAAATGTTTTATATTTACGTGTTTCCTGTACTATAGGTAATGTATCTTTCTGTTGTGGGTTAAAATATGTCAGTCACTTAAAATTGTTTTGGCTGTTATTACTATTTGTCTGAACGCAATAAGTATCGAAGACAAACCGAGAATGTGGTGTATGTTTAATTTAAAGATATCAACAACATGTATGTTCGAAGACCTTTTCGTTGCGGAGCTAAATAATTGTGGATACATTGAGCAATAGGTAATTGTTAGATCAGACGGCATATGTCTTAATTAGTGATGTACCTACCGTTCGTTCACGGCACGTTACACTGTATCAAAGATGACCTCTGTCGGAGCGGACCTGTCACCGACGGACCTTTGACGACACGATTATTTTCACACAAACGGTAACGTGTATAAAGTCACGACGTGAACCTTGTGTTAATTAGTCGTTTACAGTGTAGGTAAGTGTGTACCTACCTAATATTATCATTTGTAACCTACTTAAATAACGATGCTCGTTGTAGAGTCTTAAGAGGTTTATTAGCTACAAAATACTTAATTTTGAGAAAGTTATGAGTGTGTGGGTGGGTTCTTCCTGATATTTTTTCCATGCTAACGTACGGAAATTCAGAGGAAAGTTGAAAAATATTATCATTAGTTGTAAAAATGTTATAGGTAGACAATATCAGCTGCGGGAGTGCTCTAGATAGGGTGACAATACATCTCGACATTCAAAGATATCCTGTATTATGTGACTCTTTTAAGGGACTGAAAAAATTATATCTCAAAACTATTAACCAATAGTAATAGGTATTACTGATATATAATTGCTAGCTAAATAACTTAATCATAATAATTTTAATAATTTTCTATTGCCACAGGCATGCATTTACGCATGTAAAACAATGCCCGTATTCTTCATAACGTGTATACGCCATTAACATTGGATATGGAAACAGTCCACAAGAATGTCATAGACAATGCCAGAAACACGACAATGGCCAGCTCGGTATTCGCGGCATGTTGGCTTTCCACGCGCTAGCGTTTGTCAAAACGCTCACGTTTCCCGCGCTTCCGGTCGACGGCCATTTTGAAAAGATGAGCTTCCGGCGTCCGGCGCGGCGCCCTCTAATTCGGAAGCTGTGGTGGAAGGTTCCGGTGCAAAATGTTGTGTAAGCGAATTAAAATATCCTTTCCTGTCGTACGTGCTTAAAACACTAAACGTATTTATTTTTTTGTAAAATAATAGCATAAGATTTTTGAGCTGTTTAGGTTGAACATTAATTTTTTTGTAAAACAATGAAGTTTATTTTGCCTAATAATTATTCGTTTGTAGTTGTATTTCGTATTTTGTTCATAAGTTGCAAGAAAGATTATTCGCGAGTTAGGATACCTAATTATTTCCCTTGACATTCATGGTTTATATGGTTAGATTCACACTTCATTTACCTATACACGGTGAACACTGTAAATCTAAGAAAAATATGAAAAGTACAACTTTTAAAAGAGAGAAATATTTAGACTTATTGGCAACGATTGAGATCATTCTCACAGATATACATATAGATATTTATAAGTATAGTTTATCACGTAAGTAGGTTTTCCGTGCGATTTAGTCGAACTAAATTCTAAGAGTAATAAATCTTGAGCCCACTAAAGTGATTTACCGCTACAAGTGCGATGGTATCGGTTTCCCAACTGCATAAGTATTTATGAGACAGTATCGAACCATTATCTGCCAGACTAGACTGTCTGCCTATCTGTTAATTGAGTTCTCTTTGAATTTCAAATGAACGAAACAACCAGACTACCGCTGTAGTGATGCCCGATAGGAAGACAATCGAATAATTCGATTCGTTAGGGAATCGAATAATTGTATCGTTAAATAAATTTTAATGTAGCGATTTATCTTTCATTTATATGTGGAAATTACCTATAATATAATCTTAACAATGATTTTAAGTATTATTTTATTTTCGTGGCATCTAATTAACAAATAACACTTAAATGCATACAATAGGTACATTTAACCTAGTGTAATGTTTTATAACATAAACATCAAACAGGATCTAACGTATTTCAAAATTTCATTCGAACTTCCAAATCGGCCTTCTATCCTACCTACGCGGCTACAACTGAAAGGCGAGCGCTATCAAATACTGCAGTGAAAAAACTAAGCCTGATTTTATCGCGGAAATCCAATTTTCTCCCTTGCACGCTAAAGACATTGGAAAAAAGCGCCAAGTCGAATGACTTCGCCATTTTGAGCCGTTACCCGGCATGTTTAAACCCAGTACACGAATAAGGAGGCGCCGGATTGGTTTAATTTGAATTTCGAACGACGCCGGGCGTGTTGCCTTTACTGCGAAATTAGGGAAGCCACGTGTGAGGAGGAATTAGGATTTTCCGTTTGAATTGAACGGTTAAAACTGATCAAATAAGTATCACAAGAAGTATCACGTTTCTTTTACACGGTATAAGCAGTCGTTATTGTAAAACAATAATTAAGATTGTAAGATTGAAAATTAAGGACAATCGTGGTGTTTTTAATTTTTTTATGATTAAACCCAAAACATATACGAAATATGTAATAACAATAAATTACGAGTGGTATCATAACAGCAAAATTATGAATCCCGGGACGTCCAGAGGACGGTATAGAGTTGGTCACACCGCGGGGAGCGCTTGTGGTCTAATTAATTTGGAGAGATCCACAGATAGGACGCTAATTTCGTTAGCTGTTAACTTTGCTTAAATAGTCTCCGGTTTAAGTCGTTAATCTTCCGACTTTTAGTGAGTACCACCTACAGAGCTCTTAAAAGTACCTACACGCTGCCGAAAAACAGGGACATAACTTGAGTACCTACCTAATCTATTGTTAGTAGTATTATTTGCGACAATATTTTTATCAATGATTTCTGTCTAAAAATATCATAAAATACGTTTAGAATTTTGAATTTTGTGTTTTTACGAAACATTTTGGTAATTCCACAATGTAGGTACCTATTGCCTAATATTGATAAAAAGTTTTAATTACAAAGCTCACACCAAGGAGGTTTAATAAAATTCATTGTATATTTACAGACACACCTACCTAGTAAATTATTTACCTAACTCACCTTAAGAGAAAAATATCAGCAACTTAAAACAGACAATATTAAATTTAAGTGTAATAATTATATTTCGGCAACCCTATCATCTAGTGCAAGCAGCAAGCGGCCGGAGTCGCTCTAATTGATTCGAGGAGATCTAGAGATAGGCTGCTAATTTCGTTAGTTGTTCATTTCGCTAAATACTTCCCGGTTAAGTAGTAGGTACTTTAACAAAACGGATTAACTAAATATTGATAACATTACTTTGTTTCATGTTGATAATATAGATATTGTTTTATTGTTGTGTGTGTGTAGGTACATAGTGTGAACATAGATGTAGTGGACGTCTTCTTATTTAAACAAGACAAGTAGTTTGTTTTCATGTAAGCTGGTTCAATTTATTAGTTAATTACTTAATTTTATACTAATTTCTTAAATTCTAGACTAATAGTTTAAGTAGATACGTTCAAAACATAAAAAAACTTCGAGTATAACCGAGCGCAAAAACAAACTAAGTATTATTTTCATCAAAGAACGTATTTCACATTGCATTAAGACTCTAAAAATCACATAAGGGAATGAGAATTACAAATAAAAGAACATGCAAGTTTTTGTCTTATATACCTACTCGTATCATTAGTAACCTCCCACCTACGCAACTTATCAAAATTTTCACGCCTGTTAAAACAGGAGAGGAAAACTGAAACAGCGCAAACACTCTTAATGTGGAAGAATTTGAACCTAACGGTCTGTGTTTAAGGTATATTTTGTAATGATTTAATGTCGCATGCATAGAAACATCAAAGGTACTTACTTCTTCTCCCGTTTTCCCGCACCGGTGTCTCTGAATCCTTTCGCGAAAGGATTGTTGTCGATTTTTAGTTGCGTTATCTGAAAATTATACTATATATCAAAACCAGTTCGTTGTGAACTATGTAATTACTCTATTAAAGGTTATATTTGAATGTAATGGTAATAATTTAATCTAATGCGCACATAATCACCATTACTAGGGTTTACTATTTTATATGTAGGTGGCATCGATAGGTATAAGAAAATATTAGCCGTAATAAATTATAAAGAAAGATACTAAATTGTTACGATGACGTAAGTTTGGGGAAAATTATCCTAGTCCTACATCGTATATACCTAATAGAAATAAAAAAGAAAATTTAAATTTAGTTTAAGGGCATTACTCGTATGTGTTCTTTGTAGGTAATAATTAAAAAAAGTCACACGAAATGAATGTTCTTTTATCGTAATCATCGAAAACCTTAAAGTAGGGCCATTTTAATAGGTCACATTTGACAACTGTTTGTTTTTGCTTCGTAGTGAGGGTAACCTGATGAAAAAAATCGATTAAATTAAATTAATCGATAAGGACTTCAAACATCTGTAAATCGAATGCGATTGTTATAAAAAGTATTAATAAACGCACAGTTCACACAACGACTAAAAAAAACGACAAAAATAATGCGTCAAATAATGGCGCGAAATGATATCATGACATTTTTCTAACGTTTCACGTTTCTAGATACTGGCTTTTGAGCCAGACGTTATTTAAATAAATTAATGATTACATATTTTTTGACCTAAAATGTAACAAAAGTAATTTTGTTCATATTAAAATATATTTTATTTTGTAATGGTAAAATACTTTTTGACGATTAGTTCGACTTCTCGAATTCAACTTATCTACTGATCTGTTTCTTTTGGTACCATCCCCAATGTTTAAGAAGAAAAAGAGTTCGCTGACGTAACTTTGTAATGACGTCAGTTCTTTACTTTTAAGTGTAAAAAGTTTAACAATATCTAGTAGGGAATATTAAGTAATATGGGGGGCCTCCCTTACAAGGTCACTTTGTAAAATTTTGATGAACTGTCAAATGTGGCCTATTAAAATGGCCCTACTATAATCGATTTCGACTTTGTAATTCTAGTCTATCCCTACTTGAGAATAGTACAAAGGTTTTGACACATAAAGTTGACCAAATATTTAGGTAGGTACTAAAACTGGAAAACTGACGAATTTAGCATAGGTGCCTACGCCTCCTCTGACCAATTTAAGCGTTACTTTAAAAGTTGCATTTACAAGTAGGTATCTAGTAAATAAATTAATTTTAACCAATTTATAATAACTACGTCGATGGTCATGTCATGTAACTGAAGTGATCGTTTGTGCGCAAGTACAAACTTATGGAAACTTATTTTGACGAAGATCCAAAAAAAACTAAAATGAGTCATTGTCACCGACAAACTCTGGTTAAGCTTTCCTTTTGCTCGTAGCTTAAGGACATTTAATTTATCTTAATGTCGAAGGTCAGAAGATCATTCCTAACCGACAGGGCTAACCCAGTTGTAGTATAGGTCATCGGTACACCTGGTTAGCCAGTTTATTTCGCTAAATAGTTCCAGACGCCTACTTTGTTTGAATAATCAACCGGTCGGCTTCAATTAGACGAGGTTAAACGATGTCTCGCCGAGTGGCCCAAGTGTTGTCAATAAAAAAACTATTGAATTCTACGTCTATTTTTAACGTAGGCTATTTATACTTTATATAGGACGATTCGTCTGTGATATCGAGACAATTGTTACGAATGCGACTTTCAATTCAACAACGAAAGTTGAAATCTTGGGCTTTTGTACAAGGTCAATATTGCCGTTTCCACTCTCACGAGACAAAATTGGGTTTCAATCCGTTATAATATTTTTAACGTTGAGGTAGTAATTCTCCATTAAAAATAAGCCAGAACGTTCTATCCATAATTGTCCCCAAGATGATTACTTCTTGTTCACTAGTACTACTAGTCGATGGGACCTGGCTGTTCTTTACCTTCGAAGTAGAAATTACTATGATATAAATTAATACGTTTTTGGGTTGCAAAAATGGAGAAATACGGGATACCAAATGACTTCCTTTTGCCAAATATTCCTAGTGACTTATTTGTGCGAACATCTTTGGTGAAAATCATCAAAAGTTGGCTCGTGAAAGATGAAGCTTACCTTCTCGTTCTGGTACGCGGTGACTGCGATGAACTCCGTCTCTTTGAACACGTAGGTCCTGAAGGTGGAGTAGGGCAGCTTGAGGATGTCGTTGGCCCGCACCAGGTGGAACCTCGGCTGGTACTTGTGCATCGAGTTCAGGATCGTCTGCGTGACACACTTCAAATAGCTTAGGAACTTGATCGGAATACTTCAGATTAGCGATATTGTGATGTAAGAAATCATTGATACATCTCATCTGATGATTAATCGTTTTAGTAGAAAGTGAGACCTCCACAAGATTATTGAAAATTGTAGTTTCATGAAAAATCCTGTGTTGTGCCAGACTACGAAAGCCTATGAAGGAGTAATATAACCAAAACCATCTATCATGAAACCGTGTCAACGATACCTTGTTAATAATAAATCGAAGTCTAAAAGAATTATGGCGACGAAGTTTCCTCCCTCGTGTCATTAGAGGCCATTATTGCATGCGCTGCTGAATCAAACATGAGCGGATCGCGATCTTTAAGCCCGGGGTGGGTAAGGGAAATCAAACCTAATTGCACGGATAATTGCACGGTATGATTTGTGCCGTTTCCAAGGATTATGTATAATTGTGGAGTTCTACAATTATGGTAGTTATTAGCTTCGATAAGGTTGATTCACATTGCAATAGATGTACCAGAATCGATAACAGTTAGAGTTGCCACGATCGTTTTTCATGAAATACCGGAAAATCACTCAAAGCACATTGCAAGGTATTCGCTATGTTGATGGCCGATAAATTTCCTCATTTAAATTGCAACGGCTTCTAACCAGGTAAAGTCTAACCTGAACGGAACATCGGGGATTCTATAGGCTTATAATTGGTTAGAGCGGCGACAATTACAGATCTAGGCTGTCTCCAGCATTAAAACTTCAAAAACTGATTAAATTATTCTAAGGAAGTAGTTGCGTCTTTTACATTGAGTTATAAACTGCATCATACGGGTTATTTCCCACGTACATCTATATATTTTCACATTGCGACAATATTAGTAACGTTGACAAAGTTATACTTGTCGTTAAAATATTTAACAAGTACGTTCGTTTATATTTCGTTGCATAATAACAGTGGCAACCCCTGACCTGCGGTTACCAAATTATGGGTCGGCTATACTGCCGCTGTCTCCCTCCGTCATTCATGAATAAGTTCTTAAAGTTCGATGTGTTTCTTTCTTTGATATTTTTTTGTTTGTGCATCCTAGTTGAAAGTCGATGCTCTGCCGTAAAGATATTCTGGGTCTTTTAAATCAGCTTGCAATCGACGGTACTTTTATGCTATCTAGTGTTCTTTACTTAATATATTTTCTTCGTGTTCGCGTTTCAATTTCGGAGTCAGAGAGTCACCTTAAAATGTCTGGGATGTCTTTAATATTACGAACTTACTTATGAGTTGATGATTTTTTACTTAGTCCGATAACAGATTGAAAAATTCTGATTTATTCAGATTTTAATAACCATTTTATTGGCATTGACAATAATAATTTGCATATTTTAACTTTATAAATTCATTGAAAACTTTTTTTATCATCGTAACTAGACCTAATAGTTCCAAGATAAAACCTAGCAACTATTTAGTATTACATTACATTACAGTCACATACAATTGTAATCTAGATATGTGCATCCATTGTTGTAGCCGCCGCACCGCTTTGTGTTGCAAAAATATCTGTTTGTATGCAAAGGGGACATTAAAATTCCTCAACAGCACTCAGCGCGGTATTCGCTTATAAATCAATATCAATATTCAAAAGCTTGTATTCGTTTCAGAAGCTAGGTACATCTTGTGTTCTGTGGACTACTAGTTTATCTGATATGGATATTTGATAGGTTTTGTTTTAACTTTGTAACTTTATTTAACAATCTCCGACGCGATTATTATTTATAACATATGGTTTTAAATTTTAAATATTTGCGTTGCATCTTTCTGTATCGTCTTTATAAACAGGCAATCTTATTCCATTCAAAATGTTATATAAAAAAAGAATCATTTAATATACCTATTTTGTTCATTACAAATCAATTACAATCCTCTATTCTTGGCTTAACAAAACTAGATATACATGTCAGTTCATTGAGGAAATGTATTTGCCACATATTAGTGTAACACTAGGCCGACGAGCCGAGCAAAACTAAGTGCATTAAAACAAATAAATTTTATTGATTAATTGCCAGTCTGCCCCCCATATGAATCTCGGCGCTCCTAGAATTGGTCGGAATTACTTTTAATTCGATTAAATCACTTGATGACGGCAGCTTCCGTCGCCGGCGAGTATTTCATCAAGATTGTGTTTCAAGTTTTTTTTAACAATTAAAGTATCGTAAGCGTAAACTCATGCGGGCGTATTAAACTCCTTTTCATTTTTGTTCATTACGAATGCCAGAGTTCCAGCCGCCTCTATTAATTGCGTTGGCCGATGTGATTGAGCGAACGCTGATTCAGAACACTGCGAATTCGAATCTTCAATTTCATGAGTTTCATTTTGAATATTTGATTAATAACAAAAACTTTCTTTAGTCATTACCAATACATCTATTACTACTACTCCTACTCAGACGCCCATTCAATAGTCGATTACATACTTTCTTTTCTTGAACAAAAAAACATTCCTAACGAAGCAGTAATCGGCCTGTTAAAGGGCGATAACATTAAAACTAAATTTAACTTGTATCGTGCTTCATTACAGAACTTTTTAACGTCCGTTCAATTTCTTTATTTCACAGTCGAACAACAAATTAATATGTAAATAAGGGAGCACGGTGGTCCTTCGTATCGAAGACTTAAGTTCTCAACAAAAAACGCGATTAAATAAATCGTAAGCTATGATAACGTACACGGTGGGTAAATAGACTGGAATCAAGCCGAGATAAAGACTTAAAAGCTTCGGTTTAAAGACAAAGTTAAAAGAAAAACGTTTGTAGGTAATAACGCGGTTGTCTTGTGTAGATAATAACTGCTCAATTCCATTCGAAGTTCCTTTTAGGAAAAAATAACGGTATCCCTCAATTAAAAATACTTACATCAAATTGACACTATTTGATTTGTTTTAATAAATGACTACTTATTTATTACGCAATTACAAAACCTTTTGTTTAGCTTTAATTTATTGTTGGTTTACCTCAACATGCACGAGTCAGTTTGAATAACTTTACAAGCAGTGTTTTTCAATGAAGCACAATTTAACGGTGTACATATTTCCCATATATTTCCGTAATTAGTGTCTAAAGTGGTCAATTTAACGCCAATAACAGAAGTACGTCTTTACTTGCGTTTAACTAGCTAGAGATGGCGCCACGGGTCGGCGGCGTCAGTGCATTCGACGCGGTCACAGATAATAAAATAATTTGTTCACAGTTATAACTTTTTTAGTTTGTAACTTAATAGAGACCTTAGGCGTTAAAAGCCATTGTTTCTGGTGTTAAAATAATTTCCGATTTATGGCGTAAAATTATTGGTGATCGTTCTCTGTTATTTACCTGTTATACCTGTAACATTAATAAAGCAATTACCTAAGTTTTGAAAAGGTGTAGTTATTGATTTATTAGACAAAAACAGTTATCAGAATTTGCGATTACTTTATTTTAGTAATATTGTTTGCATGTTTAAATTAATGTATTAAAAATATTCCTACCCGCTTCTCTATTTTTGAATAGTGTAATATGTAAGGACATTTTTATTACCATTTTTTTCATTCTATATTTGCCTTATTAACGATTTACTGCTACTCGCCTCTAGATGGCGCTGCATACAACGGTATATGGAAAATTATTTCTTACATTGAATTTGACTTTTAAATAGTTTTGATATCTCATAATTATTGTTGTTACAATGGTGCTCATGTGTATACGTTAATTGGCTAAGTCATAAGAACATAATTATCTAAAGGGGTTTAGATGGACCTATTAAATTTATCCGTTGATTATTAGTAGGTATTTAATGCGAATTTATTTACTGTTTATAGGTTTTGAAGTTCTCTCTGGCGACTTCACATTATACAGTAAAAACGTGACTTTTGTATTATATTGGTATAAAATTAATGTGATAGCTCATTCGATTGCAGTTGCACGTTCAGAAACGCATCGACGGGCGTCGCCCCACACGTTCGCGTTAAATGGCTAATTCGCGCGGCAAACATACGCGCCATAACTCATATCAACTAACCAATACGGGAGGAGCCGACACGCATACGTCGCTCTCGCTCTAGTAAACTAGAGAAACCGAAGGCGACTGTTTGTTTTTCCTTTTACTTCCTTTGAAATCTTATTTTGAATTTTATTCTTGCAGGGGCGTGGATGCGATGTTGCATTATGTCGCTCGTTCACTCCCGCGAGTCGCGCGGTTGTCCTTTTCTCGCTTTTTGTGATTTTAATTCGCAGAACGGCATCGGAACGTGATTCGAGTCTATAGAACTTTTTTATTGCAAATGTTCGGAATTCGTTGGACGCCGAGGTTTCGGCAAGCAGGGCGCTTGTGCGGTATCGATTGAATTTGGACATCGGTTTTATATCGATCCCGAATGTTACGTCGCAACAGAGTTAGATGTTGCAATGCGAACCAGAGATTCTTCAATAATCCGGTTTGAGTTTAGGTAATTAATGTTATGTTACTCAGATGTAGGTAGGTGTGTAGAAATTCTTAAACTTAAATTAAGTAGTATAGAAAGGAAGGTATCTAATCGAGTTATTCTGAGAATAATTTGGATGGTGAAGGGAATTTGGCTTTAGGCCCTGAGCGAAAGTTTGGCAAATTTGGCAAATTAAATAGTGATAAGGCAAACCACAGAGATACCTACCTACCCGTGCTTTATTATTTGATTGGACTTCTCCGAAGCTACTACCCATGCTGCCAAACAAGGGCAGACATTTTCCTCAGGTTTGGTAGTTTGTTTTCCTATTCGTGTTGTCACCACACACGATAATATCTACCTGACCTATACAGAACTTAGCTGAGCTTTTAACCATTTAATAATTAAATATTTACGCGTCAAATTGTTGAATTTAAATTATCGAATTTCAAACATCACAATCGAAGTTTACACCGAGTTGAAATACTAGTGATCGCTTCCTATGGAAGTCGATCTACTTCACTTAGCCGATTGTGAAGAAGCAAAAAGCGGTGCCTCAAACCAGATTACGTCGGCAGAGGAGCCGCCGATGCATCAATATTTGGTTAAACTGTTGACACGCAAACCGTCTTAGTCGTGTGTACACAAAAGGGTTCACTAATGCCCTTTTTACCACAAAAAGCTTGGACAAATATTGGAGTAAACGACAGCATATCCTCGCCGGGGACACCATTACGTGGTCCTGGTTATTTGTGAAATGACGACATCTGGTATTGTCTATGATTTTATTACATTTGACACGTAAGGTCGACAGTAGATTTTTACAGACGTAGATACAGTGCGCCCAGCTTATATTTGAAATGGCAAAAATTTGAACTAACGCCGCCATGTTAAAAAGTCATTCATAAGTACGTTGTGGTCATTCATCTGTCAGTTACTAGTGTGCAATGTTTGGTCAAATGCGTCCGACAGCGCCTCTCTTCATTTCAATCTTAAGTTGGGTTTACTATACCTACCTATATCCTACTTCTGAATAATAAAAATATTAGGTACGAACAAGTAAATGTTTTCTAGTGTAACCTACAGTTATTCCAATGCGGGAATAGCTAAAAGTTACTACTAGGTACTAACACTACTACTAACACAAATGATAGAGTCAGTGTTAGTTAGGGACTAAGTACGTAGGTGTAACGAGTAACAGATAGGAAGGCGTGCTGAAGCAACAGAAAGAATGGAGAAGCTAGAATTTTCATGTAGACAACTGGTAATCGAGGATACAATCCAACTGAGCCATAAAGTGCTCACCGTCGCCTAAACGCATTCCCAACGCGTCGCCGTCCGAGAATCAAGCAAGGGACCCGAATTAATCGCTAATTATAGGAAAATTATTTCTCCGACACTGCGACCGATGCGCAAAAAACTAAGCAAATAAAAATATATCATCGGCAGGTAATGACGTGTTTCTCGCCAATCGTCCACATAAGTAGGTAGATGCCACACTAAGAAAAAAAACATTCGCCCACACATCAGCAGTGCTCGCGAACCGACCATATTCTATACTTAACCGATCTATCGCGTCCATCTTGCGGGAGCAAATCCATTAGCGATTAACGAGCGATCGCGAGCCCCACTAAATTAAAATAAATATTTGCCGGCAGCGCCTGCGCACAAAGAGCGGGCGCTTTCAACTCGCCGACACAGGTGCCGCGTACTGTCGCGCACAGCCGGTATCTCGGCCCTTTCATCACGGTATTACGTATCATATCTAATAGTTGCTTGGACTATATTAAGGATAAACGTATCGGAGTTTTGTGATTACCTGTTTGCTATTATTGGGAGCTGGACTAGAACGCCTACAGATTTTTATGGTGGTCCAGTTTCCATTTAAGGAGGAAGTGGTAAAATTTGTTTTTTTCAGTACTTTAATTATTACAAGTCGGAATTCCTTCTTACCTAAATAAATTGTATTAAGCCAGGAGTGTAGCGCGTGAGTCCTTAAATGATTACAACGGTATTATAATTATAATTTAGTACAAAAACCAGAGGTATTAAGTACAATGAATGTACTTACTTATGTACAATGAATGAATGTATCATCGTCCATTTATCTCCAGAGGACTTCCTCAGAAACAAGAAAAATTTACTAATAATTAAAATTTATCCAATATTCTCACTTTACCACATAGATACCATATAGCTGTCTTACAACTCAGGGAAAGTCAGTTTGGTGAGAAATAGTGAGACAACAGGAAGCTCTAAGAAGTCATATCAGCAATCAATACTTGGGTAACTTAAAACAGCATCCAACGCATTATTTTTTCTAGTATTAGGACACCTGATAGCTCCAAGCTGTGAAGCACTTCGATTTCGTGTAAACAGCTACAGTAAACATTATGGGTGATCATGAATGACTGGAAAATCGGTAATTCGAAATTAGTTGAGCGAGACCGCACTAGACCAATCATCATACTCAAAATCTTGTATACATTTTGCTAATGCTATAAATATTTGTATCACTATTGAAGAGGTGGTTTAACGGAAAGAAATTCGCGAAAGAAACTCCTCAACACTTCGAATTTACTAAAAATTAATGGAATATAGAAAATTCGGCTTTCATCGCCATGGCAATATTGTTTGCTACTTATGACACGTTCAGATTTAAAAGGAAGCGCATGTTCCATTGGGAAATTTCACCTGTAATTATTAATTATCCAAAGTCGTCAGATGTAACCGCGCTCACTCACATGCGCGTGAATCATTGTACAAAGTGTCAGAGCTCTGACAGCTTGGAATAACACGAAATTGTCCAAAACTTCGCATAACCATTTGCGAAGGTCCGTCCGTCTTACATGGGTTTGCGTATTCACGCGAATGTGAGTGAGCGCCATGCATACGCGAAGTTAACAGCAATTTATAGTTCAGCTAACCAGGTACGGTACCTACTCTCAGTTAGGATGTCAAAGGACTTTAAGCTTCGGCTCTCACGCAAATAGGATTTTCCGGAAAACGTGCAGCAAAGGTATTTTCCACGAATTGGTTTGGAACGCTTTCATAATTATAGAGAAATTCGTACGTTTCAATGACACCGAAGTAACAAATAATTTATTGCATGATACAAACGTACCTACTACTATACTATGAATGTCAGGCAGATCATAGAGAAATGCCGTGAGTTCAACATTCCAATGCTGATGTGTTTCGTCGATTACTCTAAGGCGTTCGACTGTGTTAGATGGGAATGTTTGTGGAGAATTCTTACAGAAATGGGAGTACCAGAACACCTCGTTATACTTGTTGCAAACCTCTACCAGAATGGAAGCACAGTTGTAAAAGTGAACAATGTCCTATCGAAGCCCTTTAAACCGCAGAAAGGTGTGAGACAAGGGTGCATCCTATCTCCGATCCTCTTTAATATCTACGGGGAATATATAATGAGACGTGCCCCAGAGGATTGGGATGGTGGTATATCCATTGGCGGCAGAAAGATCAGCAACTTAAGATACGCGGATGACACTACATTGTTTGCATCGTCTGAGGAAGAAATGGCACAACTGCTGTCCAGGATACAGAAAGAAAGTGAGTTAGTTGGCCTCACCATCAACAAGGCGAAAACGAAAATCTTGATGGTAGATAGACCCGGCTTGCTAATTCGCTCCAATGAACTCGGAGACCTGGAGTTCGTTGACCAGTTCGTCTATCTCGGCTCTCTTCTCACTAACGAGGGTGGTACTGAGAAAGAAATAGCCAGAAGGATCCAAATGTCCAAGGCAGCTATGACTAAACTCACTAGGATATGGAAAGACCGCAACATATCCCGCAAAACCAAAGTGAGGCTGTTGCGGACGTTGGTCTTCTCAATCTTCTTTTACGGCGCCGAATCCTGGACGATTAGAAAGAAAGAGAGGTATAAAATAGATGCGTTTGAGATGTGGTGTTGGAGGCGAATGTTGCGTATTCCATGGACAGCTCGCCGGACCAACGTGTCTATACTAAAGGAGCTCAAGATAACCACAAGACTGTCCGCTATGTGCTTTCAGCGGATTCTCAAATATTTTGGACATGTTGCTCGAAGGGACCCTAATAGCTTAGAAAAGCTGATGGTAGTTGGCAAGGTTAACGGGAAAAGACCACGCGGTCGCTCACCTACCCGCTGGTCCGACCTAGTAAAGACCCTCACAGGCCTGCCGATAACCCAAGCCCTAAAAACCGCCGAGGACAGAACATCTTGGAGAAGCATAGTGCACCGAGTGACCAATACTTTCAAGCTAGACACGACCTTCAGCAATGAAGATAACGACTGAGAAGAAGACTATACTATACTACACCTCGTGTTGCTGACAGCTCACTTTCTAAGTACAGCAAATAAGGATACACTCTACTTACATGGGCTTCGAAAATGAATTGTTGGTGAATAAATACCTAAGAGAAAACTCATGACATTTATTTCTTGACGTCACGAATCTAATTTTCGAAGGAATTTGGAAGCCATTGTAACTTCAGGATGTATGTGGGACCATGATCCTGTAACGTCGCATCAAAATTGCTGTACTAGTTTATTTTAAAGGCTTATACATACCTAAGTACAGGTAAGTAAGGTGACAAATGAGCAAAGGAGCCGCTTGATGATATGGTCACTGATGCTCATAGACATCATTAACGTCAGAGTTACCACCAAAGTGGCAATGAAAAAGAATAAAAGATCGGTTCTTTAGCCAAAACTGATTAATGTGCAATTTCATAAAAAAACACTTATTTATTGCTAGAATAATCGAATGGGAAGAAGGACCACTTCTCGGAAAAGAAGCAAAGGTAACCCTAAAATACTAGGTGGTTTGGCGACCTGAAGAAGACAGTGAGCATCCACTGGATTCAGAAGACTCCGGTCCGGTCAGAGTGACGCAAGTTAAGGGAGGTGTATGCCCAGCTGTGGGCGCACAAAGGCTGATGCATGAATGGATTGCTAGATTGTAGTAGATACCAAAAAACATGCGTATTTACTTATTTTATATACAGTATAAAAAGTTTGACGTTAAATTAAAAAATTATATCATTGTTAAATATCTGAATGTGATTAGATTAGATATAATAGGTATCTAAACTGAAATAGCTATACAAATATCAAAACTACAATCAAAGGAAGGTCGCTTTGTCTGTTGTTTGCAAGTTATGTGTTTATTTATCCGAACTATGAATTCCTTATGACCTTAATAGACTTGGTTGCATAAACTTCGGAAACAACTCGATGCAACAACGTTCATAACTGCTACAGCGTTCAAGTTATGCTCCCCAACGATATAAGTATTAATAGTACATTTTGGGGATAGTTGAAGTAGGTTTACTGTACACTTCGTAATATTGCAAACTTATGTAAGTGGGTAGGTACATACCTACGAATAGTTGATATAATACTCAGACCAAAGTAATGGCTTCAACTATTAATGGTCCCCTACTGAGTATTGGTCTCTTTTCATACCTAAATGAGGAGGCTACAGGTGGAAAATGTAGGTATAAAATAAAACCTATATGCATGTAATTAAATATATAGGCATTTAAGTATAGGTACTCAGTATAAAATACTTTCATTATTTACTTCTATGTACCTACCTACTCTTTCTTTCATTAATATACGAGTTCCTTTACTTTTCTAATAGCCAGTAAGCTTAACTACAAAAACACATTTTTTTCGATTTCTTTCTGTAATTAAAATAGAAAGTAGGTAAATTTTCAAATCCTTAGGGAAATCACAAAGAGATATGCATACGTACCTGATAGTTCTGCGTAATACAGGCAGGTACCTATTAGGAAAAACGAAAATTTATCAATCGTACTGATAAATTCAGGAATGTATCAGGTCTACGTTAAAGACATCATGCTTGTACCTGTGATCTAAATGTTGGATTCCGGTTCCGATATCAAAAATTATTTACTGTAATGCAATAAAGCAACTTATTTTAATTTATATAGTTTTCAGGCGCCCTAATAAAACAGCCTTGTCTGTTAAATAGTGATTAACATAAGAAATTAACCTCCTTAAATCACTATCACTCAAATTTCCCATGCCATAAACCTTTATATTCGCGGCAAGCGCGGCCATACAGTAACTGCTAGAGCGGCTAGCTCCGGCGGCGCCCATCAACCGAATTAATAGACGTACACAAGTAAACGGCTGACACACTTCTATTATACTGAATGAAGGTATAAAACTATAAAACCTTTTAGCCGAGCCGCTTTTCCACCGTAAGTATAAAATCACCGGTACATCACTATAACCAGCGCACAAAGACCCAGCGCAGTATACCCTCGCCGCGGTTGCGGAGATCAATGACACCGGTTGAACAATTTGATGTGATTTATAATTGCGGACGGAACGCCACTGTCTCTATGAATAGTTTCTGATCTACATTTTAATGCACTCACATCCTTCAGGAAATCGTAAGTGTAGAAACACGCTTTTAACTCAATCGGTCTAGACCCTCAAATTACTCACTTTGTTCCGATATAGAAAATGTTTATCACTCGTATCAGAGCTCTGTCGTTCTTTGATGTTAAATATTACTTGTGAGACAAGGGCTTTAGTAAAAATTGAGTCTGATGACAAAAGGGGTGATGTGGAAATTTTCTTGATTGACGCGCCGAGATGAGTGACATTTAATATTTGAATGAAAGCGTTTGCTTTGATTTTACTATTGAGTTTAAAAGATATTATACTTTTATGAAGATTTTTGTTTTGCATTTATGAAGTGGCTAACGAGAAGGCCGCCGCGGGCTGCCGTCGCCCCAGGATGGTAAATTTGATGACACATTTAATAATTGTACGCGCACAAATTTAATATCAGAGACGTTTTGTGTTTTCATATAAAAATGTCATGGGAATAATTCAAATAAATATAATGTTTTTAATGACCATGAATTCAAGCGCTTTAAAACATAAGACCTAGTTGATGAGGAGATATGTTAGGCTAACTAAATGAATACCTACGCTGTATTACATGAAATACGAGTTTAACACTTGCCTGAACATCATGAAAATAATGAATCGCCTTAACGGATAGAGTAAAAACATCTTAGATATGATAAATCCCAGAAATCCAGGATGTTATCTGGGTGAATTGGGGTACATTTAATTCCAATTCATTCATAGCTTAAAGCTATGTAAACATAAATGTTATGTGGTAGGTATGTTACTATACATTTACACAAATACATTTACAGAAGTATGTATGTAGACGTACTACATACGTCATAAAAAGTATTTACTTCATAACAAACAAAATTGTGAGTTTCAATTTCATTAAGCACGAAGATAGTTATAGGTACATTAAAACTGTAGGCGAGCCGGTAAAATCTTCCACTATGAATAAAAACTAAACCCACGCTATGTTAAATCATGTTGGATTTTAGGTATCAATTAGGGCCTAATTTTGTCTTATTAGCTGTATTAAACTATTCACAATCAAACAAAACTAAGATTTATTTAAACTGAATTTCAAGTTCTGTTATAGTCTGCATCGAGGAATAAATACACTTTGAGACCTCAATCACGAAAAATGGCTACAAATCAGTAAGGTAGTGAACCACAGTCGTTTGTAAACTTGGCAGTAGGTAGATTCACTGCTAATAAGTATTGCTATAGGTACCTGAAGATTAAGAAAACCATACATGTAAGTCGCCAGATACAAACGAACTAGTTACGAATCGAAATCCTTAAGGAGCAAGCTTAAAGCAAACCAAGTTTGAACATGAAAATGATCTCTCTACGGTGTTGTTTTTCTGTCTCCTTTAATGGGTTTGAATATAGGTTCCATTTTATCAAGCAGCTCCGAAAACCTGGATAAGAGTGTATGCCACGTATGATACCTACGCATGTAAGAACCAGCAGAAATATAAGAAAAAACAAACCGGATCACATCACAAAAACCAAATGGTAAATACCTAGTCAAGTGTCCGTCAATGCATTAATTTGAGAGATATGGCACCTTGAGAATGACACACATACACATAGACACACAGACAGACAGGTCAAACTTAAATACCCCTGTTTTTGTGTCGAGGGTTAAAAAGAAGAACGAACACAACGAAACTCGTTTAAATATGAATTTAGAAGAAGCAAAAGGAGAAAAGAAGTAGCTATCAAATTATTGACACATTTTCCTTCTCCTGTACCAACCACAAAAATTGCGTTTGATGACCATGAACATTTGAGAGCAAATTTAATATAATAAATTAATATGTTCCATTCAGAGCAGCAATCGAGTCTGTACAGATGACACAACCGTCGGCTTTGAATGTACAAAAACAGAACGAGTTATAATTATAAAGCGAACAATTAGGATTTCTCTTCAAAGAATTGTAACATTATTTTTTGTTTGTTGTATTAATGCTTAATGAATTATGCGGTGATGCTGCCACCTGTCCGGAGCAAGCGTCTTCATAACGTTTTTGTGATATTATATTATATTGAAGAGAGAACATTATTTTAAAGAGTTGTGAAGTTTATGATATATGGTGGCGTGGGTGAAGTTTATGGTTAATACAAGTTATGTCTACACGTGTGGTAGGCATTGTGGAGTATAATTTTAATGCGATATCTTACATGTTTTTAATGAAGGCGAGAGATCCAACAACTGATGGTAACGGATGGTAAGATCATCATTGGCTATTGAAGAAAGATAGAAAGGCTATTAAAAAAAGAAAAGTTCTTGTATCTACTATAACTAATAATGATAAAGGCAAATTAGGTAACATGATAATTTTTTGACGGAATAATTTGTATTAACTTGTTCCTGTTGAAATTTTTATTTTATTAGTTTATCTATATAGATATTATCTTTAAAGCGCAGTCCTTATGAGCCTATCTAAAATCTAAGAAGTAAACTTTCACTCTTGATTATGGCACGGTTTCTTAAAATTAAATATACACTTTGCTCCATACTCAAGGAAATTTTGCTATTCCATGCACCTCTTACCTCTTATCGTACCTCTTACTTCTATTAAGTTTCCTCCTAGATGTTTATTACCGCACGCTATCCATATCAATAAAAATAAAAGCTTATTTATGTATTTATTAGGGTTGATAAGCGCGTCAGAGGAAACGCCGGAGCCAATCAATTACAGCTTACAGCTAAGCCTATTGCCTCGTCCTCAACCCTCGCCGCGCCAGCCCCTGGATCGCGATCTTTGATCTGTGGACGGCCGCACTGTTGTTTTAAGTTGGATTTGTTACGATTTCCTTTCGCAAACTCTACACTCTCACGGAGGTACTTTATCAGACCTGTCTAAAAAGCGTACGTGTAAATGTGACGCAAGGTTCAGACAAGTTTTTCTAGCGGTTGGTAGAAATGTGCTATGTTTCATTTGCGAATAGACTTTTTATGACTTTAAGTGCTGATGAATAAAGAGGTCGTCGTTGCCTGTGAATCATGATCGTTGTCAAATCCATGAGAGTCACCAATTTAAAGCCTACACTGAAGGAGAACCCTTTTAATTGCATTAAACAACATATTCAGCAATTAAAAACTCTACACACTTAGAGACTCTAGAATAGTGATCGCTGTGAACATACACAGACCCAGACCGACAACAGAAATTTAAAATAAATATAGCTCATATAGTTGTAGGAACAGTTTAAAAATCTGCCTTGAAAATCTTACTTGCTCCTCTCCTTGCATCAGGAGCTGGGTACGACTATGGTTTTCAAGATTCTATCAGCCGTCACATTAACGGCTGGAGAGACAGTGGAATCTCAGTAATAGACTTAAGTTGAAATCCCTTCAGTACCGAACCGTAAACAACTCAACTTCTCGAATATGAAAATAGTACCTAAGTACCTGAAACTCTTCAAAATAAATAACATGGTTACAGCGACCTAAGTGTAAAACTTACTTACACATGTAATTGCACATGTAAATGTAAAATTTACAATTGGATTGGATGGTTTTTAAGGGCTTCAAAGCAGATTCTTGTCACATCTCATAGGCTAAAACTCCATGATGAGTCTAACCAACCATGGAACATGTAATGAGATTGATTCGCTGCCTAGAATCCTACTTCTTTCAGAAATATGACAAGAAGCCGAAATAAAATCAAAATTCTTTACCAACTCACACACAAACGGAAGGATTCCGTGTTGAAGGAAGTATAATATTCGAGTGAAACCTTACAAACGCTTATGATCCGAAAACAAGCACTTGTCACGTTAGGTATGTATGGTTTTAGCGAGACTAAAGTCATGACTTCTTTCTATGCAGGAAGGTCAATTTAAACAGAGCTAAATGGTCATATATATTGCATTAAAAGACGAAAATAAGATGCCCTCGATTTTATACTTAATGTAAAAAAAAACAATCTCCCATCTCGTAATTTTGTCAGCATAATGGAAATTTTAATTTTACGACGGGAAAAGTCACCATAGTGGCCATTTTGTAATTGTTTTTAATGTTACGTTATTGCCACAGAGTTTATACAAAGAGGTATATTAAAATAATTAAAGTATATGTATTGATGTACATCATACAAAGAATGTATTAAGTGTTTAATACTTCAATTAATTATTTTATGGTTAACTAGGTACTGTGACAAGTTCTGCAACTTCACGCTAGATGGCAGTAATAGTGGGATGCATTACAATAATTATGTATGTACTAGCTTTTGCCCGCGGCTTCGCCCGCGTGGAATTCGTTTATATCGCGAACCGTGAAAGTGGGAAAGGGGGTCATCAACTATCTTCTTGGGAAAATTCATTGAAAGCGGTCAAGTAATTTAGATTTTTCATATAAACTTTCCTCCCCTATTTCAAGTCTTTAGGGGTTAATTTTTGAAAAAAAAGTAGCCTATGTGTGACTCTGGGTCTTCAACTATTTACATTCCGAATTTCATCCAAATCGGACCGGTGGTTTAGCCGTGAAAACGTCACAGACAGACAGACAGACAGACTTTCGCATTTATAATATTAGTATGGATAGTATGGAAGTATGGATCCGCGTTTAACTGAACCGATTTTTACTTTTCGGCGTTAAAGTCGGTTCTATTTTGTTAAAAGTTATGTAATAAAAAAATGACAATGTAAAGCGCATCGTCCGTACCGGAGGGATGTTTATTGTTTACCAGCCACCCGCACCGTCGCCAGCACGCTCGATGTTGGAAAGGGGGGATGAGAGAATTAAAATAAGGTTTTGGTGTTTATAGTCTTACACCTATCCTAACACCTAGACATTAACAAATTAAAAGAAAACAAAACTCTTACAATTATTATACCAATCAAAAAAGCAAATCAAAATCCGTGAGAATAGCCAAAGTAACCAAACAAAATTTCAAAACAGAACACAATCTGACACACAACGACAATGTAAAGAAAAGTAAAGCTAGGTTCACATTATTGTGTCGGGGTGTGGTATGGCGCCGTCTGTTGTGTCGCAGAGTGTTCATACTAATGTGGTGTGTTGTGTTGCAATATGGCGCATTTGTAGATCATTCGTATTTCAAGAGTTGTGGATTGAACACGTAGGTATATAAAATGGAATCGTCTGACTCTGACAGCGATTTCGATGAAGATATTCAGTTTCTTCTAATGATGAATCTTCTAAAGAAAAAGAAAAAGAGATATTGGGTTCATCCTTTAATAGAACCAGGGAGACTAGAGGTGCATTTCATTGTCTTGTTCAAGAATTAAAAAGTGATGATGAAAGATTCCAGCGATATTTCAGATTTACTAAAATACAGTTTGAGCAATAACACAATTACAATGCACACTTTGAATTGTCGTACTAATTCAATAAGTTCATCTAACATTTTATACAACAATAAACAAAAATATTCATTGCTTGAAGTTGCCTCGCTCGCAATAAGGCGTCGTAATGACATAATTGATCACGTTCACACTAGTGTGGCGCGACAGATCCCCCACCACCTCTCTGTCGCAATCGAGCGTCGAGCGATTTGACAGCGACACAACGCAACACAACACAACCTACTAATGTGAATCTAGTCATAGTAAATGTACGTAAGCGATTGCCTTCTGGCGCACCACGACACACCCCGACACAATAATGTGAACCTAGCGTTACACATTGATTCAATGTCGTATTCTTAACAATTTACAACAACATCTTAATACCGCGATTCAGATTAATTATACTCAGCGCCATCTATTTTACTTTGTTGGAACTATACTATTACTCGTACACCCAAAAAGCAATTTGATGAAAACGAAAATGTAAGCGAAAATAACACTGGGAATTAATGCCATCTTCATAACAATGTATGACAACATCTTAATACCGCGATTCAGCCTATATGCAACTAATACACAGCGCCATCTGAATTATTTTGTTGTTACTACACTATTACTCCGACATGCAAAAACTACTGATCTAATTTTCATAAAATTTGGCACACACGTAGGGGATAACCTGGGTTGACACATAGGATAGTTTTTATCGAGAAAAAAATCCTGTGGGATACCATGGAGATGATTCTTAAGTCTTTGCATACCTGTGCAACCTGCGATCAAAAGTAATGATAAATAGCAAAAACTTCTTCACAAAATTAAAAGCACAGATACCGAGATTTATAGACATACTAGCTTTTGCCCGCGGCTTCGCCCGCGTGGAATTCGTTTATATCGCGAACCGGGGAAGTGGGGAAGAAGGTACGTCATCAACTATCTTCCTGGGAAAATTCATCGAAATCGGTCAGGCGGTTTAGATTTTTCATACAAACTTTCATCCCCTATTTCAAGCCTTTAGGGGTTGATTTTTGAAAAAAAAAAAGTAGCCTATATGTAACCTGGGTTGACACATAGGATAGTTTTTATCGAGAAAAAATCCTGTGGGATACCATGGAGATGATTCTTAAGTCTTTGCATACCTGTGCAACCTGCGATCAAAAGTAACGATAAATAGCAAAAACTTCTTCACAAAATTAAAAGCACAGATACCGAGATTTATAGACATATGTGGAATTACTCCTTATTACTGTAAAATTGTCCTGTAGGATATAATTTCTATATTTCATCTTTTTTTGTTCAAGGCTACGTCCAAATCGCAAATACGACTGATAATATTATTTACATGAGTTACAAATAAAAACCTGGATGAATGCATTATCCCAATATAAAATTCCTATGTAATTTTTTTATTGCGAAAAGTTATATGGACTAAACTCACACTAAACTCAGGAACACAATATATGCACTACACAGAGTGAAAGGGAGATTAGTGCAGGAGGTTCATTCCGTTTAGTTGTTCCATTTTGTTCCTTAGAGAAAACTATTAAATTCCTAGTAGCTGAACCCGCTACTTCGTACGCGCAGGAGTTTATTCCGCGTAACTCCAGATCCCGCGGGATTTTCGGGAAGACAGACTTGGTAGTTTTATATTAATGTCTGTTTAGAAGCTATTTACACCCCATACGCGAAGAAGGTTTTCCCGCGAAAATTCCGATCCCGCGGGATTTCTGGGATAAAAAATATCCTATATGTTAATCTAAGTTGCCCTCTATGTGTGCGCCAAATTTCATGAAAATCGGTTCAGTAGTTTTTGCGTGAAGGAGTAACAAACAAACAAACAAATACACAAACTTTCACATTTATAATATTAGTAGGATTAATAATGGTGGTAGGACCTGAATGAAAGATTATTTCCCCATCTAGGTGAAAGAAAAATAAAATACACGGACATTCTTCAAATAATCTTGAGATCGTTCATGACAGTTTAAAATATTACCGGCCGAGATAACATTAAGTAAGTACCTATACAATTGGTTGGTGTGGATCTCATAAAACAATGTTTACTTAATAATATTTAGTAAGTTGCAGTTGAATTTGGATTGAGGTCTAAGTACTCGAATAGTATTAAATATTTCATGATCTGTACCCCTATTATGAGTTGTTGTAGTAAACGTCAAAACTGTTACTATTGCAGTTAACGTTTAGAATTTGTATGAGAATCCGTACAGCGCCTCTAGCGGTTACGATCGAATAGTCTAATACTGTAGTTACATTATGAGCTATTATGAGTTTTGGAAATGAAACTACAGCGGGTATCGTAAAGACGTGAGACGGTACAGTTTCCGTTACGTTATGTTGGCATCCATGAGTAATACCTCTCTCATTCTTTTATTATGATGTCAACAAGGATAGAACGAGACCCTGGCCAGCGAGCCAACATTTGTGAAATTAAAAAAACAAGTCTATGGATGCTCTATAACCCGACTAAATTAGGAAATGTGAAAGAAGAGTGGAATTAATGGCGGTTTGGTACCTTTTCAATTTAATTACATTAGCGTTCTGCGTCAGTCGCATTCAGTGTCAAACTGTGGTGTCAAAGTGTTGCTAACTTTGATGTTTTAAATATCTAGATGGGACATCGAATCCGCGAAAACGTGTCAAAAAATTGTGGCTAACTGTTAGCCACAATTTTTATATTTTTAGCAACTAGAAGTGAACGCAAAATAAAAATTACATTTAACAATTAATTACACGCAAATTTAAATGACAGGATATTTAGTTTAACCATTCAAACGAGCAGTGGTTCCCCTTGCCAAGTGAACTCGACGTGAATTGCCCGCAGACTGAGCTCGCCAACGCGTATATAGACTTCATAGCTTCATACTGACAGGAAATACGTCACTCTTCTCCTAACAATATCATTACGCACACATTACGCACACATAGACAATAGACGAACGGGTAAAACATCGTCTGCACGCACACATGCTTGATAATGTTGCCTTGTTTTTTTTTTGTTTTCATTGTAGGGCGACGCTCAATCTAGACATTTAAAACATCAAAGGTTGCTAAATATTTTGTTGATCTCGCAAGTTCAAAATTTCATTATTTTCATCTCTGCGTTCGGTTGCGTGAATCATTTGCCAAGCAAAATAGTGCCTAGCCATGATTTTGTTTAAATATACAGCAATATTTAATGACATTTAATTTCGATAGTGACTTTTCACCTTAGAAAATAGCGTGAGTGCCGTAACTACTACGGGTAACGTAATTTACTATAGCATCTGTCAAATTTGTGACTCGTAATACCAAATTGTAAGTAAAACATGACCGCAAGTACTGTATTTAATAGAGTTATGCGCATTTACTATTAAAGCAGCGTTTTCACGATAGCATCAATAGTAACGTTTTTTGCGTTTACTACAACAACTCATAATAGGGGTACTGAATAATAGAAGTCTTTGCTATGTTTGGTCACATTTTTTATCCAGAATCGAATCTAGTAGGCAAAATTTATTCGTGATTACAGATAAAAAAATTATGTCTGCTTGTCTGTTGTTGTCTGATGTCTTCTGTTATTGGTTTTTAACAGGGAGTACCTAATTATTCCACTTATTGTTACTTCTTCCGGTGGTCTATCCATCCAAGGAAGGAAGCTCGTGGAACTTTGCTTATGACTTGTATCCAACAAAAAAATAATTCAATAGGTAATTAGAAGGCGTCTAGATAATTGGATGAGCCGAATGCATATGTCAAAATAGAGAGCCATAAACAAACAGACGGACAGACAGCTGCGACCTGTATAGCTATTTATTACCTCCATAACAATAATATAACAAACGCTCGTTAGTTTTGTCAATACCAAACCCCTAATCATTATATAATTAGAGTCCTTTTTACGCCAATTCTCTCGACTCCACTTTTTTCTAATAAGTCATATTTAAACGATCTAAATTATTCAATGCGAAAGATACTTTGCTCTTCTTGTTTTAAGGTGTCAATTGGATTGTTGGGGTTAAATAACAAATATTTGAGATCGTAAGGTGTTTTTCTACCATATGATTAAGCCACAGACACTTCTTGATGCCCCCGGCGTCTGCCGTCTCGAATTTAAAATCACTTGGTTTATAATGTTTATTATATTTAAAAGTAGTGCATAGTTGGATGATAAAATATTTTACGACCTACTAGTGGACGCATACCTACTAATTCTTTACGTTTACAAAAATATGAAATGTTATTCCAATCAGGTTATTGCAACATTTTCTATAGAACAGTCGTACCATGCTGTTATATTGCCTAAATCTTTCTTCGATCAATGGATTATCTATCACACAATGCTATCACAAAAAGATTTTTTAAATACGAGACAGTATTTTCTGAGATAAGGTAGTGTAAACAAACGAACTCTTCAGCCTTATAAAATCAATAGTAGATAGATATAAATAGTTTAGATATAGGTAGGTACTAACCAATCATCCATTTGAGGTATAGGTAGGACCTTACTTAAATTAAATAGTAAAATATAGCAAGTAACCTGTGAGGTACTAATAATTAAAAAATTATAATTTGCATATACCTAGGTAAATTCTATTACCCGGCAGTAAACTAGATGGCGTGCGCGTCACCAGTATAAGGAGTTTAAGTAGATAACTATGTATAATTTTAAAAAATATATATAATAAGAGTACATAAAATTAAATTTTATGTACTCGAAGGTAAGGTACATTTAGAATCAAATTAAAATCAATTTGTCCATAAATATATTATCATAATCTGAAGATACCGAAAATATGAACTTAAAACTTTGACTACAGGATACTTAAAATGAATGAATGAATGAACATAATAATGCGTAAAATAAATACGAAACTGGGCTTATCGGTGTAATAATAAATATCTATTAGATTTTTTATGCAACACAAGTTAAATTAATAAATATATCGATAATTAGGTTTACCATTACTGTAGGTAAGTTTATAATGGTGTTAAGTTATACAATAAAGTCGTAAATTCAATTTATTCAATAGAAGGCGCAAAAACAATAGTATTTGTTTATACACATCGACATAGAAAATTACACGGGTGAACTATTTCAGAATGCATCCGCTTATCGCGTTCAAAAAAAAGTGGTAACAAAAAACGAAACTACTCATAGACAAAACTCGATCATAATTTAATAGAATCATTAACATCTGCCGCTATGATTTCGACCATAAATTTTTTAGGCGCCAAAAAACCCAACGATGCTTAACTAGCTGAGTCTTGTTGGGGCGTTATCGGGACATAATGTGTTGGACTGTTATTGCGTTTCGTTATTTTTAATTTCCTTGTTTAGGGCTGTTAATTTTTTCTACATTTATATTTTACAGTCACTCCTAGTAGTTTTCTGTTTGTTATCTGTTAAGTTTATGTTTTGTCTATGTTCCGGTTGATTAATTTAATAACATCTGTGTTTCGACGTGCAATGTTGTATTTTTTTGTATTTTATAGCAAATTCGTTATTTTACCGTGCAACGCGTTGGGTAGCCATTCTAATTGACAAATAAATTTGTCTATGCACAAACAATTTTGGCACATACTGTCATGTTACATGGGGTTCGAAACTGTTTAAGTAAATTCCAAAAATATAAAATCATTGCAACTTTTGTAATAAAATATTAAAAATCAAAATGTTTACTAACCAAATGGTCTGAGTGAGGGTCTCGGGGCGCACTAGGTGCTGGATTGGGCCACAGCAACTTTGACAACATCCGTTGGCTTTGGCTATAGATGAGCTCCTACGAAGGAGAGAAAAACCAACTTTAGTCATATAAGAATAAAGGCGAAATACGCCTGACAAACGAATGGGATTGTTGTAATTGGCCGGCAGTAGCTAGTCGACCTAGTTCTAAAATAGTTTATTGAGGAAAGGAAGCATAGATCTAAAGAAACGATATATAATTGTACTATTGTAGTGTAACCGCAGTATTAGTATTTTGTTAAGAATGCATTCGTTGCAACCGATAGCTTGAAACTACCTGCTTTCTAAATAAGGTTAGGTTATTGAGAGAAAAACAATATTCATCAAGACTAGTCACCGATACGTGTTTGCAATTTCTCAACGCCAAGAGCTGCTTAAGGAAACTAAATAGTATTGTAATTGCAGGCCATCTAAGGCATGGAACACATGTAGGTAATTAAAATGGCATGTAACACTGTCTGTAATACAAAATTCTTATAACAAGGTGGGTCATGTGTATTGCATGCATCATTTTCTCATAGAGTTGGACGGTCCGTTTGGTGAAAATCAATTTATTAGTACAAGATTTATACTATACGGAACTGTTTATAATCCTGGACCCCGTCCAGCGACTAGTGAAAATCACAGTTTATGTCTCTTCTAAAATTGACTGTAGTTAATTTGAACTCTACCACAAATTCATGCAGACAAGATATAATGTATTATGTACTAGTAAAATCATACTTAAAATAACGGGTAAAAACGTTTGATTTTAAGGTCTTACCTACCTCTATGTCAGACTTGCCTAAGATGGTTACCCTAGTCACACGTTTCTTAGAACCAACAGGCCGTAACAAAATAACCGATATAACATCGAAGTGAGTGAATGAGTGGATTATTAATAATAATAACACGTTTTTACGGCGAGCGCCCGCGCCCCCGGCGACTCCGAGGCCCTACGGCTCGCATTGGCACTAAACTGTTGGTCACTACATACTACATATCGTGGCTTACTTTATGTAATGGAAATGTTAAATGATCGACGTGTGTGGTGTAGTGACGAAACAAGTACATGCTAATCAGTATGCACTTCTTAGGTAAGGTGCAGGTTTTGTATATTACCATATATATTAATACGAAAAAACTCGCCATGTGATAAAATTTGTGAGCGTTAAAATGACTTATGAATACCGACAAGAACAAGACAAAATACTCTTAAATATTAACGGTTTACGATAAAAAAACAGCATAAACAACGTTGTGTTAAGAGAACATTTGATAAGTGTAAAAAATAAATACATTCTTAACAATAACCTGTTGCAACTACAATACAACATAGTCAAAACAAAAGAGCTCATAAGCTATACAAAACAGGAAGGCTTTACGAAACCATGTGTTAAAACAAGCAATAACCAATTGTTACTTACACCTGCTTAATGTACACGCGAATTTATGGTCAAATCTGTATAATACCAGCGTAGCAATGGTCTATGTATGGTAAAACAATAACTTCACGCGCATTTAAATTTACAAAAGAAACGATTTCAACATCATACAAAGATTTTCTATTGCGAAGATAAAACTCAACGTAAGTAGGTTTTGAAAATTTTGCAACTTTAAAGAAGTGTTAAGAAATATACACCACTCCCTAAGCGCCAATAAATTAAAAAATGCATGAAAAATAAAAAAATTAAATTAGATAATGAATATCCCACTGAACAAAAAAGTATCTATTAAACAATGGCTAAATAAGATAACATTCCGTAAAGTTTAAAGAATCGTATGAAGCGAGCCACCAAAGGTTGTAAACGCCCGCTAAAAAGTATAACGAGTCGGTAATAATAGGTTGAGCAAAGTTCTCGCCTGCAAAACAAACAGAGTCGACAGAGTAGACGACTCGCAGAGAACGCTAAATTACTTTAATAACGCGGTGTCGGCCGCTTCAGCAAATATTTTCTTTCGACCCATGATTTATTACACCGTCTTGTATTAGCGATGGACGGGACTGTCGAACTTTGCTTTGTGGTTTAAACGTTGCACTTTGCACTTAACTTCTCTAACAACTTTGCGTAATCATTACTATTTTGTGCATTTTTAATGTGAATCGTGTAGCATTTTAGGGTTATTACTTCTTATTCTAAGCTATGGTTCTCTCGTTGTTTCAATTAATTTTAATTATTTAATAAGCAACAAGGGACCAAATACCTAATAACTCAAGCTGCCTCAGTACGTCTGATTGCTAATTTTTTGGACTATTATATCCTATGTCGTGGGCGCCATGGACAACACGAAAGATATTAATACAAGCAAAGACCAGGAACTTTTAATAATAAGTATTCTAATCTAAATAAATTAATAAAATGGCAAAATAGTACTTGTCTATGGTTTATCCATCTTTTATTTCTCTATGACATTTCCCTAAAGTGCGTAGTGAAGTGACCGTAGACCGAGTTAACACGAATAATCGATTATCTTGTAATACAGTTGTCGAGTGTCGATAACTGGTTTGTCGTGTTGTTGCAAATCACCAATTATTATTTATCGATGTACACAACTCTAGCTCGAATGTAATAACTTGTGCATCGATTTATTATAGGGTATGTCGGTTGATAGTATCATTGATACATTGTAATTTGATGCGATTTTAAGTGGCTACTGCATTGCGTAGGCATATTACTGGTGTTCAGTATCGGTAGTCTTCGCCCTGATTGCTGAAAGACTGCTACTTTAAGTTTAAATTACCGACAAGTAACCTGGTCTCGCTTCGGTTTGGAATCCTACTTATAAAATGGAATTTAATATTTAGACGAGAGTTTTAAATACTTAGACATCTTTTTTGTTTGTACGTAAATCGATTGAAACCAAAACAGTTAATGGGACACCAAAGCAGCTCCAAACTTACTCAAATAAAAAAATAGTTTTTATTTAAGTAAGTTTGGGCCAATAATGGACTGAAGTCATGGGACCTTTTGCGTCCTATCTGTACTATTTTTTTCTGAATTATCTCCACGTACAATACAATACATTAACACTTTATTGTAAACATTAATTACAATTTAACAATTGAAATTATAGTTACGCATAATGTGTAGACAACAGGCTTACACCGATATATTAGATTTTTATTAGATACACGTACAGTCAACATCTCCATAGATATCCGTTTTCTCTTTCTGGGCTAACCATCGTGATAGTTTACAACTTAATACTATGACATCAAAATTTAATTTAGTACCGGGTGAGCGGCAGTTAGGGAAAATTGCTTCTCGTCCGCGGACTAATGTCGGCCTGTGGTAACCAACCAGACGGATAAAGCAGACACTGTAAATTCTGTAATCTTGATATAAATCTGCTTTAGTCCTGGTCAAGTTCTGTACGGATACAATGTATCTATCTAGTAAAAATATACCTAGTGGCAGCTACATAAAGTTTTTTTAGTGAGGACAGTGTGAATTTGATGTCCGCAAAAGATTATGTCTTTTAGTTTAACGTCAAGGATTGTTTTTTATTGTCTATCTGTAGTCAATATTCGTCGTTGTAACTTTTAAGCAAATTCAAAAGCAATGAAAAGTTTAGTAAAGTTAGGTATATTTTCTAAAATTATTTTTGTCAGTAGACAAACATAGAAGGAATTTAATGAAACTTTATAAATATATCAGCATTTTCAATAAAAAAAATATTAAAAAAGAGTGATGTGAATTTTATAATTGCGCCAAAAAATGCGATGATTTACATTGTTAAAGGTATCAATTGAATACTATATTTAATTATTTTACTATATTCTAACATTCTTCTTAAACTTCTATAGGTATAATTATGTAATAGGTTCCTTCTCAATAGCGAATATTATTGTGCTGCTGTAAAAATATTCATTATCAATTACTTTGTTCTTTTATTTGTACCTTAAACCTATTACAAACTGCTTTGTCTACACCGTAACAAAACCAATTAACTTCTCAGCCACCTCATACCACCCGCAGTATAATAAAACAAGCGTTGACAAATACCCAATCGTTCGAAAACATCATAAACACGGCGGAGAACCAGTTATTACTGCAGACGAAATAATATAACGTCAAGAACTTAATCTGGCCGGCATCAAGTCGAGGTCTGCCGTCCTGTGCAGGGTGTAATTAGTGGCCAGTCGTACAAATATGAATGGGCCATGCGTCCGCGCCGGCACGCCTTGGACGCCGGAGGGCAGATCAAAAACTCCCATAAACTATCGACTAGCCACTGCCACCAGCAAGCTCTAGGCTGCCACAGCGGTAAAATAAACAGGGGACCCAATAGTTTCCGCAGGCGTTAGAACTGAGGCTGAAGAACTCAAGGAGAACAATGGTCAAGTTTGCTCACAACTCTTTAAATGTCGAGAGGAACGAGCTTAATAAGTTTGTCTTATCGTTTACGCATCAAGTTGCCACGCGTCTCCGACCACTGCTAGACTCGTGACCCTCGACTCCTCGCTAAATATGGACAAACCACCGAGAAAATGACGCGAAACACTACAGTACAGCTGAATAAGCCTCTCACAATCAACCCTGATCACGAGTCGCAGCGTGACATCCACTCAAACTATCTGCGATCTCACCGGGAAATATCGGTCAATAAACGCCCGGTGATATATAAGATCGCTCGAACCGCCGGCGAAGCGAAAGATCAACGCTAATTAAGCTCCATAAAACCGAATATCGGTCGTTACTCGTTACCTTTCACCGGGCCGACGACGAATTCTATTCGAGACGATGAAAAAAGGAAGAATTACTCACATGCGCGAGGCGAGCCCACCTTACGATCGTCGTAATAGATTAATGATATAGCCTGCGAGGTCTGCGTTTAAGCAAGCTGGTAGAGGTCGCTGAGACCGCGGTGGCCGCGGTAATGACGCGGCGGGCGCCACCCGCGTGCGTGTGAGCGAGACGCCGTGCTACAAGCGAGCGGGACGCGGGAATAATCGATAGAGGCGCCACCGCTTCGCCGCGGGGCGGCGCCCGCGTCGGCCCCACGCGCAACACATCTTATTGAGAAATTCCCGAGATGATGCATAATTCTCCTTTTGGTTTCCTGTGTAGTTATTTTACTCCCTGTTAACAATATTACCATTTCGGTGACCGGCTCGCAGACGCATATTTTATCGGCAACATCGTCCCTTTAGTAGGGTCTGACTTGTACGCGCTTCGCTGGGTATCCAGGTGATTTATAACGCTGCGTAAATTCGACGTGAGCCACAATCGGCCTGATGCCGCATAAATCCTGAATTGGCTAGCTCCTAATCCTGTTTTAGAGCACGATTTGCATATGAATATGAATAGGTAAGTAAGGAAATGTTGCTTTCCCTCACGTTGATTGGAGACCGTTTTGCGCTTAGGTAATATTTAAAAGGTTCTGTTAAAGAATATTTATCTTCAGACGTGATTACGGACTATTAAGAACATTAAAGATCCTAATTAAACAGTTATGTAGACATCAATGTATTTACTATGTCAATTGATTATACAGTTACAAACACATGACCATAATGATTCTACACCAAATAACGTGAACATTGTAAACAAAGCGAAATTTCACGCAAATCTCTAAAGTCCGGCGCACTTCGTGGAGCTGTTAAAACAGCAATCAGGTCTTATCGGACAGTTATGCTAATAAGACATGCTAATTCCAAAAACCAACAAGCGGTGAACAAAACGACTTGAGGCCGGGGGCCAAAAAATGAAAAAGAGTTATATGAGTCGACGGGCGCCACAAAGCAATTATGGGCCCTAATCCGAGGCGAGTTCGACGCACGAAGACGAAGAATGTAAGGTCTAGTCCGTTTTTTGAAGGACTACATTTTTCGCATACCAAGTTTTCTTAGAAAAAAATGCAGCGAATTGTCATCAGAATCACTTTATTGGATTTTTAGTCTGATCGAATATGGGACTCGATGATGTTCACTATCCGCTGATATAGGTAATGCTTTATTGCATACGATTAACATCTTGTATTTTTTTGATAAATGTACTTCTCTACAGTATTTTAGCGACACTATAGGTTAACATTTTAACTGTAACGGGTACTCACGATATTTATTATTTACACCGATATTTCGACCCAATTGCATGGATCATGGTCACGGCGAGACTGCGGTGGCGGGGGGAAACTATTGACAGCTGACACTCAAAACACTAATGACAGATAAGCCTGTCAACCTTACGTCTTGTCCGTTTGACGTCCTTTGTCACCATATCACGACACACGACACTAACGACATCTTCACGCACTGACTTTGAATTTTCTGTTTTCGTCGAACACATACTGACCACTGGATTCCACGTTTGAGCTAACTTAAACCCATCTTCCCTGTTGAAATTATTCGGGTGTTTCTTGATCTCTATGGCCTCTCGTACTAATCGTGGAATGTATTGGCGCTCAACTGAGATCACCTGTGGACTATGTAGCTCAATCCAGTGGTTAGCACCGGCTTGGATGAGATGTTCTGCTATCGCGGATTTCTTAGGGTCGTTCTTTTTGACAGCGCTGATGTGTTCTTTTATCCGTTGAGAGATAGCCCGTTTTGTTTGACCAATATATGAGCTACCGCAGCTACAATCAATTTTATATACCCCGGGGCACTGATAAGGTATAGAATCTTTCGCTGACCGTAGGTAGGATGCGACCTTTCTGCATGGTGAAAATATCGCCTTGATATTATATTTCCTAGTTAGTAACCTACCGATTCTATCTGTTACCCCTTTAACATAAGGTAGAAATGCCGCTTGCCGTTCTGCTGTGCTAATAGGAGTGTGATTGTGCGTGAATTTTGATAACGTTCTGTGCCCATTTTGACGCAAAACTTTATTAACGTAATCTAGTTCTTGCGTTAAATGATCACCATCACAAATGTCGTAGGCTCGTTTAGTTAGTGACTTAGCAACCGATGCGAGATGTTTAGGGTGATGGTGTGAGGTGCCATGAAGGTATCTGTCCGTGTGAGTGGGTTTTCTATAAACTGTGTGGCTAATCTTACCGCCGGGGTATTTCTCCAACGCGACATCCAGGAACGCCAGCCTCCCATTATTTTCTAATTCGTAAGTAAATGTCATGTTCTTATGAATAGAATTTAAATGTGTTAAATAACTCTCTACTTCACACTTACTTCCCTTCAATATAGCAAAAACATCGTCTACATATCTTCTCCATAACTTAATGTGACTGGGCCCGGTATCGTGAGTACCCGTTACAGTTAAAATGTTTAGTGTCCGCGATGATAAAAGTTTAAAATACTATAGGTTAACGTAGACTATTCAACATGACGTATCAAAAGCTGACGACTATTAATTAATCCCATGCTGTAACTGCCAGTTACAACAAAGATATTGTATTACGCTATTACGAGTATTACGAGTATGAATAAATAAATTATACTTTATAGGTATTCAATTAATCTGGCTAAACTAGGTATAGGCTATTATTAACTTTTATCTTAAAGGAATAAAAAGAAATAAAAACCCAAACAAAAACTAGAATTACCACATTTTAATACAGCTATCGAAATTATAGGTAGATTTAATAATATTAATAATAAAATACACTGGCTGTCCTCTCGCGAATTCACCCGCGTGGAATTTGTGTTTAGGTAAGTTTTTTCCTTTAGTTGGCTAACGTGCAGATGCAGACTCGTCACCTGATGGCGGTTCCGTCGCCCATGGACATTAGTTACATCAAAGGCATGATATGGAAAGAAAGAAGAGGAAAGAAAGATAAGGATAGAAAGAAAAGTAAGAAAGAAAAGGGAATAAACATTATGCTGGATTTCAAGCCCACAGTCAGAATATGACAAGTCTTTTGGCAGCTGATTTGAGCAAATGGGTAGTAGCGAGTCGAGCTTCAGCTCTATCACCGAACAGGGGTAGGCTCTGTCTTCTGTTACGACACCCTGGTTTGCTACCATAGAAATATTTTTTTTTAGGAAATGTAGGATGCACATAAAATTACGATATTATTTTTAAGTGTTTGGCATTGTTTTGTTTAAACGTTTTTGTGTCCTAGGTATCTTACCTACTCGTATTTGGTTTTTTGCGTTGCTGATATATTTTTTCTTCTTGCTCTGTTTCTTCTATTAGTGACTCCTCAGTAATGGGTCTAATCATTAACATTAACTGTATAAAATAGAGTTGAGAAATAAAAGTACGACAGATATAACTGCATAATGGGTGTATATTTCCTTAACTAAACGTAGGCACAGATCATTGTAACAACTGACATCAATTTCTCAGCACATATCAGCACTACCGGTCACTAATCCTATAATTCGAGAGGGCGTGACCGGCGCGTGACGTCACGCCGGCCAGCCAATGGCTGCCTGGGACACCGTAGCTTATTGTCACCCTTGCATATCTGTATTGTATAGGCCTAGCTTGTAATTCTAGTGTTGGGAACTTGAGTTCTTGATAAAAAATATTTTTAAGTGAAAGTCACTCGAGTATTTTATTATGACACAGGTCAACTGACCACAGTCCAACTGGGTCGAAATATCGACGTACGAAATAAAATACGTTGAATAAGTAAAGAGGTACGTTTTTGAAATTTGATTTTTCAAAAATACGAATATATTGAACACAGGCAGTTTTCCGGCTATGTTGGTATTGTTACTAAATGTATTTTACTTTTAAGGTCCCATGTTGACTTCCAAACAGAGCCAAATATTTATAAAGCATATAATATGTATGGTTTTAGGTCGTGAAAGTATCTGTTCAAGACTGACAACTCAGATTTTTTTGTACAAGGCATCATAGCGGGCAGAAAACAATTCAAAGTCCTAAAAGCAATCAATTCCTCTTTCCTACACTTCTATAAATGAATAAATCAGGAAAAATAAAAAAGTCAAATATCAAAACTAAAAATCCTCACAAACCGTAAACGGGTTACACTATTCAGACTTACACACTTAAAAGTTTATTATTATTAGTCTCTATTACCCCAATTAACGTGCCTATTGAATGATACAGTTGTTTTTCTGTTCGATTCCGAACTTTATTGCTTTGTAATAAAGTGTTTAGGGCTAGGTATAGTATCCAATTTAGGGGTGAAAGAATTAGGGTGCTATCACAATGCAGTATAGGATTAGTTAGTGCAGGGGCTTAAGATATTACGTCACGCCTAGTAATGACTGACTGTTATTATTATGTAATAATTTGTATTAAATTTGAATTATTATTGTTCATAAAATGTTGTCCGCAACTAAGCATCGTCGGTTGTCTTTTCTAGTTCAGAAGAGCCTTGTTCTATACCACCCAGTTTAAACCCAACGAACTTCATGCATGGTGGTACCTAAGGATTTTTAAAACCCAACCTACAGAGGGGTGTTAACGTTTGACCTGTATTTCTGTGTACATCTGTAGCTTCTGAATGAATGAATAAAGAGTGTTTGTTTTAATCGAAAGCCAGTTTTCTTTCGGTGGTTTTTTGCTACGTTTGATAAAAACCAGTCCAGCAGTTTGAAGAGTATCAGCTCTTTTGAAAAATGAATTATTATTATTACTCGTCTAGCAAGCTACATATAATTGACTGCTAAATGTTTTTTTGATAGTACTATTGTGAGTTTAGCCATACTTATATATTATTATAAATGCGAAATTAAGTCTGTACGTTTGTCTGTTTCGTTTCTGGGATTAATCCGCGGAATCGATTTGGTGACAGTGACAGGTATGGCGGTAGGTAGTTTAAGATTCTGGGAGGTCAGAAATAAAATGATCTGCTTTTTATTTTTAACCGACAACGCATAGACACTTACAATCACGTGACTAACTAACTGCATAAAATAAATAAAATGTATCCGTAGCTGCATTTACATTTTTGCCAATAAAGTAGGTACAACGCTGATTTACACAGTGCAAGTAAACCTGAAACTCTAATAGAGAGTGATAATAATAGTGTTGTCCTTATCACACTTTCGCGACGGGACAGAGATTCTTGACGTCGTGCCAAAATGATCGTTGGCGATGCGACTCAACGAACGTGCAAGACTATGGAAGTGACATCGACCAAACGTTGTGTCTTGGCGTCATCCCAATACTATTGTTTGGGATATTGTTTTTTTACGACATAACTTTTGTATTATAGTGTAGATGTGGTTAGATAATTATATGAATAACCTATGGTATTTTCAAGGTAAAACTTCAAGGTGTTTGGAAACATAATAACCCTTCGACGCCCATGTTTTGCCCATGTCCAACGCATTTAACTGCACCAAGAATTTTGTGTTACAGACGTCTGCGAACTTCTGAGGATCAAATTAAGCCCTTATGCCTAGAAGAACTCAATCATGATGAGGTAGGAATATGAATAATAAGCATTAAGAGTTAAATTGGTATTCATTTGAATAAATTAATTGTATCTTGGTTAAGTATATTATTTTACCAATTCCAGGCTAAATTTGTCACACGCAATTTACGTCTTCAGTACGTATTGTACATTAAGCAACATCTAATAGGTTTTTAACTGTAATTATATTTAAGGACTGTTTTACATTTATTTTCTTTTACTTATTTGTTTATCTTTCAGTTACTTTTATGGTTATCGATTTTATTGTATTAAAAATAATAATAATGGTATGGCTACCGTCGGGATTGCAACGGCAAATCTTACATTGGTACATTAATTTTGAGTGAACAGACATGATAACTATCTCATCTGATATTAACTTGAGATAAGCAAACTTAATTAGTAAAAGTCGGCACCTATATTTTATCTTGTTTTTAAAACGCCTTCACTATGTTTTGATATATGTAGACATTAAATCGGTCAACTTCTTACAATTAAATTAAGTATTGTTTTATTTAAATCCCTTGGAAATAAAACAAAATCTCATTTTTGAGATCGTCAGATCATGACGCTTCTAGTTTCATTAATTCATTATGATATTGTGAAATTACTGATTTGAAGTTTTAGGACTCAGAATAACCTTTTACGAGCTGAAATCGTAATTCTCCTTTTGGCCACCGAGACCTGGTAAAAAGTAAAAACCGACACGAAAAATCAGTCTAAGGCACTTCTCACACAACGCTATTTGCAAGCGACTAGGATCATGTCAATGTATGAAAGCGACGCGTCTACGATGCGTCTCCTGTCAGTGAACCGTGTCAGATATAGCGAATTTTGGATTGCGTTCCAGTGGCGTAGCTCATAAATAGCGTAGTGTGAGAAGTGCCTAATGCGTTCGATTAGTTTTGTCGTGTCTGCGACGCGGCGACGTGCGCCCTCACTCCCTAAAGGTCCGACTTATCTGACGCTGGTCGGCCGTAAATCGTCTATCTGTCCGCTAATCTGAGAGCGCTTCAATTAACTTTGAGACGTGTTCGAACTCCGACAATTAAATAGATAAGTGCGCTTCTGGTGGTCCCCACTCACTGACGGATAATTTGTGTAATTTTTTTTGTGGTTAAACCAACTTTTTTCGGCAGCGTTTTACTTTGGTGCAGGTCAGTAAGCATATTATTGCATTATTAAACAAATGTTTTGGAATTTTAAGGTCATTTTATTGGTAAAACTAACAACGATATTTAAGTCAAATAGGAGATATTAAAACGAAGACTGGTTCTTGTGCCTAACATTGCAAAAATCGCAGGCGAAATTCGCAACTTAAAATGTAGAGTCAAAAAATGCAGTCCTTTTCACAGTTCTCGTGCCTATCAAATAATTAAGTAACGTTCTAACAGAACTAACCATTATAGTCCTAATTTGAACCTCGTAATTCCTAGGGATTATCGACCCAGAACTAACTAACTAAACTAACTAACTAAACCTTGAGATAAAGGTTTGTGCGTCAGGCACGCTTGCCATTTTAAATCCTTAAAAAAGATTCGATTCAAATCGAACGCAATATTCGTGGAATGTACAAATCGTTTTGCTTAAAGCTAAAAAATCTATAAAGGCTTGGCAATCGCACTTAATCTAGGCCCGTTTGTTTGGCACGAGACAAAGGCGAAGTGTCACATGCGGGCCCAGTCACTTATGCGGGCATCGGCCACGTCAATACAAAATGAAGTAGCTAGTTTGCTAAAAAGATCCACGAAGATGTTTTATAATAAATTAATTATAAGCCTTATAATTAAGTAGGTTAACCCGAGGATTGCTAAGTTGTTAATCGTCTGAATGAATTATTTACTTCAGGAACAACAGCGTTTAAACCAAAACCTACAACTTCGAAAGAAAATTTAGCAATTTTTGAACATTGACCGATTTCACTCGAAATAATTAAAAATTTGCAAGTAAACTACATAAAGCAGAATATTGCTTCGCGTTGTAATAATATAGGCACGTTATTGGTTATGAGATCCGCCAAATGAGTCGAAGCATAGTGCATCGGTACTCACCGCTCGCCGCCGCGATAAACTGAATAACGACAAATAAAATTCGCTTATTCGAGAGCGGTACGTTTGAAGAGCTCAAAGGAAGCCGATTTGTTTGAAATAAAGAGCTCTTTACAGGGCCGTCTATATCGGACTCATGAGAATTTATTTGGCCGGTTATTATTGCAATTCAATTAATGAAGGCACAATGTTCACTCGGGTTTCTCCTTTTAAATTGAAGGAAGGATCACGGTTCGTGAAATTCACGTTTGGGTTTATGAGATTCTTGTAATCAAGTTGGCTGGCGCGTCGTGTATGTCGGGATATGTGACGACACTGTACATGAAAGTTTTAAATTACTTTTAATCGACCACGACCAGCGAACGAATATTTCCGTTTTTATACTATATTTGGATTTTATTGTCTGAAGAGCTGCTGAAAAAGCATTGGAAGAAGCGGTGGTAAGTGGTCTCCATAGCCGATGAATATGTGCAACAAAAGTGAAGTCACCTGACCCGACCCTGAAAAAGAGCTGTTATACGCTGGGAATCAAACCCAGGATCGCAGAGCAACACAGATACCATGACTACACCAAATCAGCAAACCCACACCAGCTGTTTCGAAACTAATAGACGCTGGGTCGTCCAAATTAAGCCTTTGCTAACGCATTCAAACTTGGAATTCTGAACGATGTCGGTGTCATCAAACAGCTACCGGTATTCGGCACCCGTCAATAAACACCGTTATAATCTCTCCTTTACATATAAAAACACTTCGCTCCCATCGAGTTATCTTTGTATCCATTCTTCTAGAGTAATCGTAACGCCAGGGTAATATTAGTGTATCGGTAATGGACGTCACAAGTGATGTTCTTGAAATAATACCTAATTAAAAATCTAATTAATAGTTTTAAACACTAAAAACACGTTTTTATGACGCTAAGTTAATTATAAAAGCAATAAATTGACTATTTTTAACCATTGAGGCGTTTTCCAGTTTAGTGCCAATCATGAACGTAGTATTCGGCGTCTTTGAATTGTCATTGGAATCCATAGACAAAAATGAAGTAAGTAGTTCTAAATGTTGAGTGTGCTTGAGTCTACTATTACCGCGCGCGAATTTTTGTATAATATACGAATGGTCACTTTGACAGCTGGGAATACTAAGTGTAGAAGTTTCTTCACAATGTTTTCCTTCATCGGCACAAATGTAATTCATTATTAGAAAATTTGAGGTGCAAGGAAGTTTTGAACCCAAGACCACGGTCTGGGGTTCAATGTTCAAACCACTAACTAGGCTATCTCGGGTAACTACAAATGTTTAGGTGATGCGTAAAATTTTATGAGATACCTAATAAATCTCATGATAAAAAAGTCGAATTTAGAACCTCCTTTTGGTGAGCCTATTAAAAACACAATTTTTCTATTTGCAGCCTAAATATAAACGTTTGTAATAAAAAACCCCGATTATGTTCACATTATGAATGAACCGTGTAACCTGAGAGCAAATGACTATAATCAAAATTAAGAATCAGTGATTTTCGTGACACTAATGTCAAAAGTTTGATTTTAAAGTTACCAAAGATACATACATTGTAAAACGAGATCGTTAACCTGTCAATCTTTGACTAATCCGTAGTTTTAACGTGTAAAGTGATAGCTTAGTTACATTCATCGTAATATTTCAAGATTTTTGGATCATACAAAAATTTTTAGCTTTGTCTCATGCTCTTTAGGAGTCCGTGCCTATCTAAATGGAAATAGCGGAACCCTAAAAATATCCTACTCTGTCACAGCCGTCACAGGTGATCTGTTTAGCGGATATGGGTAAACCTGAAATTTTCACATAATGCGTGTTAGTGTGGCTTCTATCACATCGATAGTAAAAAAGTACAAATATGAGATCCCAAAGGGGTCCCCATACAAAAATGGGGAAAAATGGCAGTTGGGCAGAATTAAAGGCTAAGCCAATTAATTCTTGGTAAAGCTCAACTAACGTAGGTACCTTCAATTTAAAGTAGGTATGTACTCGTTTTAAGTCTTCTTTCAGGCCAACTATTAAGTATTTTATGCTGGTTAGACATTGATAATATTAATGTAGACGATAACTCATTTTCTCGAAAACCATGACTTACCTATAAAGATTTGTGAAATGATCACAACTGTCAATGTAGATGAGATGTATGTCTTACATGAAAGTTGTCCGTAACTCTACAATTCCCAGGCTGATTTTCGTTAGGAATTGGCCTTACAAGCCATATCCAACGTTCGTACATCGGTGGTCAGCGGCCACATTAGGTGGTCGGCGACCGTCGGCGGCCGGCCGGCGGTGACAAACAAATGAGTGTTTTAACGCTATCTCCAGCGCTCTCATCTCGCCGCGGTAGCTGATACTGCTCTATATTAAGCAATACTGAAGTTGGATCGTGACTCCGTTCGTCTTTTAATCGTTTGTTTTAGCTTATGTATAAAATTAGTAGGGATAGCTAAGTGGTACGTTAGTCGCTGCTATTTGGGTTACAACCCTGCTTTTCATTACAAAATTTGCATATGCGTTTCAGGGATTTGCGTTATGTACATTATCTATGTGTCGATGGAAAATGGCATAGGTAGATGCGTTCTATTCAAGTATTTCCTAAAACTATGAGATTCGTTTTATATCGCTCTTTTGTTTTCTTTTTAGCTATTTATTATGTTAGAGGCCTTAAGACAGTTTTTTTTATTCTGAGAATATCAAATCTAGCACTGGATTTGAACAGAGCCTTAATTGTTCAAGGAACTTTGTTCGCAAAAGTAGCAAGTCTGTAACATGCAGCTTAGTACAGCAAATAACCAATTATATTAAATACAACATCGATGCAATGCCGATCAGGAAACAAGGAAGAGGAAGAAGAAAGAAGAGTAAGGAAGACAAGAAAGAGGAAGAAGAAAGAAATACGACGGAATAATAAGTATGTATGGAATTGTGTATGACTCAAGCAAGACAACCGGGCTTCCGTTTGCCATCGCGCTGTCCGCATTGCGTGACGGAGGGATTTGCGGGTCTCAAGACACCTTAACCCGGGCTTGGACTATTGTCTCCCGTGATCGGGTGGACCCCCGCGATTAAGCGGTGCTTCCTATCGTCTCCTCAAGCAACATGTGGGGTAGTTAACCAAGTATAAAAGGAAAAAAGAAAAAAGTATGATTAGAATGATTAAATTTAATGTAATTTAGTAACCTTTATTTATATTCGTATTATCATTGTAAGGTAATCCAGACTATCTGTATAGTACTATAATTTTTCGTGCTATCGTTTTGATTGCACGTATTTGTGGTGAGAAGGTACTTAAAGAAATTGGTACTCTTTATAAATGTAAAAATAAAATTGTTCATTTTGACGTGACAACGTCTTATAAATTGGTTTGCCGGGAGGCACTTCAAGAAACTGCGTTAGTAAGCTCCGCTCACGTTCCTTGGTAACAGTGTACAGAAAATGGTACAGCGCCATCTATGGTTAAGTAGAGTAACTAGTTTGTTACCTCACTTAGTTGTGACTAATGGTTAATGGTCTAACGGTTAGCAGCGCTAGATGGCGGATGGTGTTACAATGTTTTAAATATAATTCTTTGTATACGTTTACCCCATGAAGATACGGGAACGCAGGGTCAACTTCACAAATAACCACAACTGCTTGCAAACCCAAAATAGCAGTTTATTATAAAACCAAAGAAGTCGACACATTGCCCTTTATAAATTTTTCTCTTATATAAACTCCACGTTACACTCGTTAGCGCGTTTCACAAATTGGTACAATGCCATCTTGTTTACAAGTGAGGAACTATTTAACAAAAATAAAACATTAAACTTAAATTGCTTCCGCCTTCACATGACGGTTAGACAGTATAAATAAATGTTTTAAATTGTTACTATTATTTCATCCTTCTTCCTACTATACGAATGAATATTCACATTAAAATTATTTTACCACTTAAAGTCGTTGTCACGTAAAACTTTCGCCCGTATACCGACGTTACAGGCAACCAATTTTTTGCGTATAATGATTATTAACTTATTTTACTAACTTAACATTTAATTCAATTTATTTGGATTCTATAATGTTTTTTGTATCTTAATAGGTACTTACTTGAAATAAGAAATAATCCTATAATATAAATTAACACTCAAAATAACTTTTCAAATTGTCCAACAATCCTTTCATTTAATAGTTATTAAATATCGAAGGTAAATATACACTTTTAATCACACAGGGAACTTCCTACGTCCTTTATTGACTTGTGTTTCACCTTTTTGTAGCAAGTGGATGTCTAAAAATTATAATGTGCATCGCAATAATTGTGTATCGCAAAATTCTATTTCTATTTATTTACACTTCCCTATTAAATTTATTTATATATAAAAAAGATTAATGATAATACATAATTAATTACATACATATTTGAATAACATTTGTTATAAATATATATATTATTTTATGTAGCAGTTAAATTCTTTAAATTTTGTTTTATATTATCTATATCATAATTATATTTATCTAACCTAGTTATCGCTTACCTCCGATTACATTAAATTTTTAATCTAGTATGGCGTGATCCGGACGCTCACTTTGATAGACTCACTATAATGTCTAAATATTTGTTTAGGTACACTAACTTTTCTCACTTTGTCCATTTTTAATTTGTTCGATGTTTATATTTAAATCAATAAACTTACCACCATTGTACACATAGCCGCTCAATAATATTTTGTGGATAACTGTAATTGGCTTCTTTATGTATAAATATACTAAGTAATACTCTGCGTTAATATGTAAGCTGTTGTTATCCCTAATAAAAATAATAAAAAAAAATAAGTGCATCCACCATGCGCCTTTACAATACTACCTCGTACGATACTTTGGTCTGTCCATGTATCAAATGGATTTATTAGGAGATTTTTTTTATTAAAGAACTCCATCCGATTGCGTGCATAAACAAACTAAGACACCTATATTCTTTAAAACTCCGATAAATACGTACCATTGATGTATAAGTATCTAGATGGATAATCGAATCCGCGAAGACGTGTCAAAAAAGCTGCGCCAACTATTGGCGCAGAAGTACTTTCCCGCCAATTAGTGCCGATCGCGCCGCTTTCGTGTCACTACGTATTACGCGCGCAATTTAAATAAACAAATAAGAGGGATAACATGACGAAATGTGCTATTAAACTGTGCCGGAATTATAAAGGAAGGGTAAAAAGCTCTAAAAACATCACATATCATAGGCAAGTAACCAATAAACATATTTTTAATTAAATTTCAATTTTGATTTTTATTGTAACCAAATTACGTCATTTTTTTGTCAGTGTTGCTAGTTTCTATTTTTATGCTCCCGACTTAACATCATTTTTGTGGGTATATAAATTGGTTTATGGTTACGTGTATATTATTTAGTTCATGTACTTTTATAAATCGATTAAAAAAAGGTGGTGTTTACCAATACGTTTGTGTTTATTTATAATAATATAACATTAATATTCGTATGTTTATGAGCCCATTTTAATGATTATTTTTGCATTGGGTCGAATAAACCACTTTTAAAGGTACAAGAGTAATGTGAAAAGGAGACGATCCAAAATTGTATGTAGTCTGGGCCTGGTTTTGTACCAGTGATAAAATAAGATAAAAAAGAAAAATAAACCATTTTTGACTAATCAAATCCACGAACTCATCTTTATTTCATTGCAAAAAATATTTATAAACTCCACGTGACGAAATTATTCTACATAATGGCGGGCAGCAGACCAGAGGATTCATAATTTTTGACGTATGACGTTAGCTGTCAATATGCCTTCTCTATGCTTGAATGATGCAAAAAATTTCAGCTTAATTTGAGGTAGTCACTTTATAATTTTTGGAAACTTGATTTTTTTATAATAAAAAAGTATGCATTTCCTAGATTCAAAAATGGTGGGGGGAAGATGTGAGCGTCAGCCCCCTCCCCCCTCAAATTTTTAGCTTAATTTGAGGTGGTAACTTAATTAAAGAAGAGCCAATTATTTACGTTACCTAGCTAATTTAATAAAAAAAATTACCTGGAAAGTTAATTACATGCAAAAAAACTTCAATAAATAAAGGAGATGGTCCATTTTGGGCCTGATCTTGTACACTAAACCATGAAAAACCAAAAAATACAGAAAGTTCATTAAAAATATAATAAATTCACAAATCGCAATAAATGACTTGCTAAAATAAAATTAATTTCGAGTTATTCGGTAGGTACTACTTGCAACACTTGCAAGATGACGTCCTTCACTCTGAGTTCGAGCCATTGTTCAAGCATAGAGAAGGCATATTGACAGCTAACGTCATACGTCAAAAATTATGAATCCTCTGGTCTGCTGCCCGCCATTATGTAGAATAATTGCGTCACGTGGAGTTAATAAATAATTTTTGCACTGAAATATAGATGAGTTCGTGGATTTGATTAGTCAAAAATGGTTTATTTTTCTTTTTTATTTTATTTTATCACTGGTACAAAACCAGGCCCAGGGACCGTCTCCTTTCCAACTACAAACTGCGTAAAAAAATATTAATTTAATTAACTTAGCTGGTTTATTACAACATTAACATAAACAACTGTAATTAAATTAAGTAGGGTTTTTTTATTTATTCATGAAAATAACCACTCCATAAATTAAGTTTAATGTGTGATTTATGGGAAAATTTTAGTAACTGGTATCATTGATCACGCAATATAGACAATAGACGAACGTGTAAAACATCGCCTGCACGCACACATGCTTGATATTGTTGCCTTGTTTTTTTTGTCTTCATTGTAGGGCGACGCTCAATCTAGGTATTTATACATCAATGATACGTACCTACTACAAAAAGATACGAACCAATACAGACATTGAAACGCAATTTCTCGCATTCGATAAACGAATTGAAGACTGCGCTTGCGCTTCAAGGAGAAATGTTGGTGATAACAGTGATTTATTTATAAATCGACCTTACTGTTATTAAAATAAGAGCCTCATCACGCGTCCTGGTGAGTTGCGTGCACGATTCCAAGACAGGTAGCTGTTAATCCGTTAAGATAAAAAGTGAACCAATAATGTTTACAGCTCCGGTTTAAAGAGCATATTAAACGGAGTAGCATTCCATGTTTCGGCACACGTAGTAAACTTGGGAAGATATGAAGGTTCTACTGCAGTCTTGGTGGTCTAATTAAACGGCAAAGGCGTTACGCACTGACCGTGTTACGGGTAAGGTGTAACGCACACTGTCCGTTTATCTTTATTAATAAACTTAATGAAATAAACTCTACACTGACGATAACCATCGCTACATAATGAAGTCGGTCAAGAGCGAATCAGACATGCATATTTCGAGTTCCGTAGGTACCACCGAGATAATTTATTCTAATTATTTCGTTGATCACTAGTTCCTAACCTACCTCCAAGTTAATCTTGATTTGTATCATCATTGAACAAAATATTCATCAACACATTTTACTCCGTAATCTTACACTGTGTGCGGCCTGACATGCACTTGATCCGAATTTTATTACAAAACTAGCGAACCGCCCTCGCTTCGCTTCGGGACCCGTAAATATCAACCGCGTAGGTCCCGCTCCCGTAGGAATTTCGGGAAGATAATAAACTATCACCAAAATTAATTCAGGTTAAATTAAATTAAACTTAGAAATAAAGCTTACGACAAAATAATAGCAAAGGATCACAGCAAGATTAATTCAGATTAAACTTGGAAACGCGGCAAGTTTGGTATGGCAGTGGGTTCGACCAAATTTGATTACCATAAAAACGGTTCTAGTGTGTTTATCTTAAAAGATAGACATATACTGTCGTGGACATTTTTTTAGATCATTTCAAGAGGAATAATTCTTTCATACATATATTTTTGGTATCTTGAATCGTTTTCGCAACGCATGCAACGAAAGCCCTCGAGAATGAATAATTTTCGACGTTTTTTCCACATTTTCCATTATTTCTTGGCTCCTAATTGTTGCAGCGTGATGTTATATAGCCTAAAGCCTTCCTCGATAAAAGGTCTATTCAACACAAAAAAAAAAATTCAATTCGAACCAGTAGCGAACCAGAACCAGATTAGCGCGTTCAACCAAACAAACAAACAAACTCTTCAGCTTTATAATATTAGTATAGATTAAAAAAACGATGTTCCTCATTTATTTAATTGCTTTGAAATCGGTTCAAACTTTTCTTACCTATAATGTTGTTTACAGAAGTTTTTAACTCACTTTTACCACTAATTTGTGGGAATAGATTCACCAAAACATTATTATATTTCACTGTAACTTAGATTGTAATTAGTTTTGTTTTTAAAAACGCGACATTTGTTAATTTTAGAAACATTCGTCAGGGAAACATTCACGTGCTAAAACGACCGCTTCTTCAACAATTATTTAATAAAAAGTATTATTATCACGCTATCTTTACTGCTTTAAAGATTTACAATCCAAACTTTTGAGCCTCCACTCATAATGCAAGCAGATAACAAATCAGCTTAGGATGCAATATTTTTGAGAAGCGCGTTAAATATTTAAAATTTTACCAACCACTTAAAACTTCCATGAAAAATCCTCACTCCTATTACAGTGACATAGAGTTCCAAATTAAAACTTTCGGCTTATTAACTGAACGGCTAAATTTGTGTGGTAGCAGTGGTAGTATGTGTGAGTGCGCACACGTATTTACAATCAGAAATAAAATAATAAAAGCTTTGCTAGTGTGCGTGAATGAGCTTGAACTGTTGATAAGGGGCTATAAAAAGTTTAATTTAAACACCTTATCGATACATCGGATGGTATTGGTGGTCGCTGGCGTCAGGGCACCTGTGGTGGCGATATTGTCGTTATGTTTAATGTTATTGCTTTTAGTTGTTTACTAGCTTTTGTCAAGCCATTTTGTGTGAATATGGACGCTTTGCCGCGCTGGAATTGAGATAGCGAAGTCAATTGTTTACTTATGTTTATGGACGTTATGGACGATGTTGCAAATGTATTAAATTGGTAGTTTTATTTATTTCCCTTCGCATTGCTATTTATTTTACTATGAACTTAGGTACCTAACACCTATAAGTTTTAATAATAACAAAATTCAAGAGTAAATAAGATTTAAGCAAATTGGCTCAGGTATTAAACATAGCTTACTTTGGATTGTGTATAGGTATTTATCGGCCTAGTTCCATGGGTCGTGGTCCATAGATAAAGATCTAGGTAGGTATAGGACTGGAATAAACTTTCCAATTTTCATTCTACAATGTGGGATTATTCAGGAGAACTGGACAGGATTTTACTAAGTTAGTAATCCTCATCTTTGAATTCATCACTCCACCACACATTCGCCACTTAGGTAAAGACTATTAGGAATTCTATCCAGCATTAACTATTTCATGTGAAAGAATGTCACATAGTTATAGACTTACATTATACACAATCATAACTAAATTATAGTTAAATAAGATCACCTGCAGTAGGTAACTTATGAATCCCGTAAACAGAAGCAATACGCTCAGCTTCACAATAAGATTCTAGTAAAAATTCCTACATCTATAAGCATTATGTAGCCATTAGAATGGAACATCCCAGAGCCGAGATCAATCACGACCCGCCCACGCCGATGGCTCAATTTGTCACTTCGGACACGCCCGCCCGCCCTACACGAGTAAGCCTTAGAAAGGCCACTCAAATTGAATTCTAACGTGACCCAATATTCAGGATGGGAGCGAATTTTTCAGTTACAATATGTACAATATTATTGGACTGTAGCATTTTCTAGATTTACGTGTATCAAATTTTCTTATCCTATTTATGTTCTAATGTTACTAATAATTTTGCAGTTAAGTTCAATATAATTATGTACAGACAAGCTGTTGCCCGTGGTTTACGTTTAACCCACGTGGAAGTACGTTATTTTAAACTAAATAATTTTCAATGTGAAAACCATTGCCATTTTTATGATAAAACTAGCTGTTGCCCGCGGCTCCGCCCGCGTGGAATTCAGTGTGTCACAAAGTTATTCCTGCGTTAATCCCGACCCCACACATATTAAGACACACTCCACACATCTTAAGAACAGTTGATTTTTTACTACGTTTTAGTCATACCGTACATCATACCGTACAAAAATCCGTTATGTAGATCTTGAGAAAATCGATAAAAAGACTTTAAGATATAAACGTCGGGGTTTTTTCATTCCAAACTATTATATTTTTAAACTACATTGGTAGTTTTTCATTCGGGTGCCAAAACATAAAGACCAGCTAAAGCGATGCTGACCCTCGAAAAAGCAACATAAAGTTGATCATGAGAAAAAAAGCCGGTTCGATTCCCGATATATTATGTATAGATATCCCGATATATAGATATTAATGAGCCCGCGACTTCATTCGCTCATGGAAGCTTTTCCCGCGTAAATCTCGATCCCGCGGGAAGTCCGGAACAAAAAGTAGCTTATATAATGCTCCATAACCTCCTCTACCTCCCACTGAAAGTCCCATAAACATCTGAACCCACGACCTCATTCCCGGGTATGAGTTTTTACCGCGTGAATCCTAATCCCGCGGGAATTCAGGGATAAACAGTACCCTATATGTTGCTTCAAAACTTCCTCAATCTCCTAGTAAAGGTCGCATAAAAATTTAAGCCCGCAACTACGCGCAGGAGTTTATTCCACGTAACTCCAGATCCCGCGGGATTTCCGGGAAGACAGACTTGTTAGTTTTATATTTAGAAGCTATTTATACCCCATACGCGAAGAAGGGTTTCCCGCGTAAATTCCGATCCCGCGGGATTTCTGGGATAAAAAATATCCTATATGTTAATCTAAGTTGCCCTCTATGTGTGTGCCAAATTTCATGAAAATCGGTTCAGTACCCCATACGCGAAGAAGGTTTTCCCGCGTAAATTCCGATCCCGCGGGATTTCTGGGATAAAAAATATCCTATATGTTAATCTAAGTTGCCTGCTATGTGTGTGCCAAATTTCATGAAAATCGGTTCAGTAGTTTTTGTGTGAAGAAGGTTTTCCTGCGTACATTCCGATCCCGCGGGATTTCTGGGATAAAAAATATCCTATATGTTAATCTAAGTTGCCCTCTATGTGTGTGCCAAATTTCATGAAAATCGGTTCAGTAGTTTTTGCGTGAAGGAGTAACAAACAAACAAACAAATACACAAACTTTCACATTTATAATATTAATAGGATTTATAATATTAATAGGATGGTTTCTAATCAGACCTAAACAAATTGTCATTTTCTATATTCGCTGTCCATAAATCTATCATAGCAGATATGCCAATATAAAAAAGTGACTTTCCCTCTTTATTACCAGCTAAACATATTCGAAACAATATACGTTCCCCTTTTCCTCGACACATTGACTTCTGAAACAACAGCGAATATCAAATACACTTGTAAAGAACGCGGAAAATGTAAAATTGTCGTTTTCACGAGTGAAGGAGCAGGTGTGAGGGCAACACAGATACCTCACACAATGTAATAAAAAAATTCAACTCAGCGAGAGAAAAATTCCTCACACTGAGAACTCCCGAAATACTCGGGATACGCAAGACAGCGCAGCGATTATACTACACTGTATAGGGCTCTGTCACAGTGTAACTCACAATGGTTGCCTGGCGTTTTAATTCTTTAATATCGAAAAACCGCCGACAGCGCCTATTTTACATTTTGGCAAAGATGCACATGCTATTATACCATAACACAACAACATAATCTGTTAAGTTATAGATGAAGGCTCTGATGATTAGTCACCGTTGCCTTTGGACATAGAAAACGGCAGAAGGTTCGGTAATGCGCCAACTCTAAAGAAGAATTATTTTCACACTTTTTCGAAGAACCCTATGTCATAACGGTCCTGAAAACTTACTCAGAAATGTAAGCTCATTTCAGTTTACGCATGTTTTACATGATGAAATGATCTTTCAATCAGTTCTAAGAATCTCCAATGCAATGAACTTGAATATATTTCCACCAACGCTACTAGGATTCTGGGAATGCGTTTAAACAGTCAGCACACAAACATCAGCAGTTATTACAAGTCTACTCGACTCCGTTGACCGACTATGTGCCAGTCAGCTAGGCTGTGCTACAATCATTTTTAAAGGAAAGAACATTCCGTTCGAAATATGCTGCGGCATCTACATGCCCGAAAATCGCAGCAAGCAAACGTTATACGAAAAATGAGGAGTAAACGTCGCCATTCGTAAAACATTTAATCTACAATGAAGAGAGTTCCAAATTGGAATTCTTTGAGATGTTGCAATACGGCGCTCTATGATTGAATTTGTCTTATTTGGTATACTGAGAATTTTACAAAATATATTTTTTTAATATCGGTGTTATACCTATACTAGAGAACCGCCCGCGCTTCGCTTCGGGACCCGTAGGTAACAGCCGCGTAGGTCTCGCTCCCGTAGGAATTTAGGCTAAAAACCTGTCTGAGGTGTGTGGAGCCCTCGGGACAGTTAGTTCCCCTTTGGGGGTGTCTCTCGCGGCCCGTTAAAACGGGCCGGTCCTTGGGTTGGGCCCTAAGGCCCTTGGTTGTCCATCTGTGGTTAACCAATAGGTCAAGTCCGGTGAGTGGTGGCCTTTTTACAGGCCACAGAGTCTTAAACGGGATGGGGTTCATCTTCGCGCCGCCCAGGCGATCGAGGCCCTGCCGGGTGAATCCCGCTGGTGGGAAGCCCAGCAGGAGCCGATCAGCGCCGGGCGATGACTTACGAAGCCCCAGTATCAGTCAGTGCTAGCCCCGTCCCGCGCAACCAGCAAGTCGCGCGGGAAGACCCAGCGGTCCGGTGGACGGGTGTGGAGCGGCGCCAGGTCCTGCAGATGCGGGAACCGCGACGCGTCGACACGCCCGAATATGTTGCGTGCCAATCTCTCGATGAAGTCGTCCAGGCTCTCGACTCGAAGGTCCCTCTGGATGACGGCGTTCCTGACGTAGGTACCTCGGCGCACCAGTCAGCCGCGCGGAGTGCAATCGCCTGAACCGCGCGCATCCTCTTGCGCTGCGGTTCGCTGGCGAGCGCGTACCACGCCGGTGCCGCGTACGTGAGGCGGGATCTGATGTAGGTCTTGTAGACCCCGAGCTTCAGTCCGAGAGGGAGGCTCGAGGAGAGCACTGGTTTCTGCCATCGCGCTTCTGGAATTCGCGACGGCTTTCGTAACCTGTGGCTTCATCGAAAGTCTTCCGTCGATTTTGCCCCCAGGTATTTGGCCTGTGGGGCCCATTGGATATCTTGTCCGTGAAGCTCCAGAGTAGGGTCCCGCCTGTTGAGGTATCCTCCTATGTTCACGGCCTGCGTCTTCCCGACATTCACCGACAGTCTCCACGCGGCGAGCCATTCGGGGAGGGCATCAAGCGCACGCTGCATCTTGACGATGGCGTGGGTTCTATTCAGCGACGTGGTGATGTACGCCACGTCATCGGCATACAGGGCAAGCGACGCCCCCCTGCCGCCGGGATGTCGTCGGTGTAGCAGGCGTAGCAGACCGGGGACAGGCAACTCCCTTGCAGGACGCCGGCTGCGATCGGACGCTCGTTGGATTCGGCGTCTTCAATCACTACTCTGAAGCTTCTATTTTCGAGGAAACTGGAGATCACCTTAACGGCACTCCGGGGCGCCGACGGCGCCGACGCCGAGAAAGCCGTCGTACCAAACACGGTTGAACGCCTTTTCCATGCCGAGGAATACTGCACACACGCGTTCTCTCTTATTCAGAGCCGCGGTAACGGTGTGCAACACCCTCGACAGTGTAGCCGTGCTGTTCAGCGGCATCAAAAAGTAGCCTTCCACTTCTGTTGGCAGCTAGGCTATTCCATCCCGGATGCTTGCAGTTCCAGTCGCCCGCGCCCACCACCGGTGTCGGCGAGTCCAGCAACTTGCGGACATCAGCCAACAGGATAGTGCCAGCGGGCGGGCGGTACACTGAATACAGCCGGAGCGGGGAGTTCTCGAGGCAGAGCTAAAGTAGCCTATTACATTTGCCTATGACTTAAGTAAATTACATGTAGTATTTGATAGCGTAATTTAGAACTTGCAAATGAATTTTATTAACGCCATCTATTGACATCTCCGAAAATAAATATCTAGCAACTAACAAAACATCGATCTTCCCATGGGAATGGGATGTTTTTCCGCGGTAAAAAGTAGCCTACGTCACTCTCCACCCTCCTAACTATCCCCACACACATAAACCTTACCATATAATAGCTTTGTTGCGACGTGAAAGCGTCACAAACAAACAAACAAACAAACAAACAAACAAACAAACAAACACACTTTCACATTTATAATATTAGTAAGGATTTAATTTATTTCTTAATTTACTAGCGACCCGCCCTTGCTGCGCTTGGCGTTAAATAGGGAATCTACATTGCCTAACGAAGCAAATTACAATAGAATGGTCATAAACTAAAGTATATAAACCTTCCTTGAGTAAGTAATACTCTACCTAATGGTGAAAACCGCATCAAAATCCATTGCGTGATTTAGAAGAAGATGACCTAGAAAGGCACAGACAGACAGTGGCGGAGAGCGACTTTGTTTAAACTATGTAGAGATAACTCAAAAGAACTCGTCAGACCTCGCCCAAATTTAAATGGGACCACACGACGAGCTTCAGTTTTATTATTAAAAACTGACTGCACACAAGATAGTTTGAAAAATTAGGCTTGAATTTAACACTACATTCCTAAATGATAGTAAATACTCATGACACACGAAAGAGCAAATGTGATCCGAGGATCCTAGGTCACGTTCGTATGCACGCCATTTTGTTTGACTTTCAAAAGCTAATTTGACTTTTAAAAGTTTGAAGCACCTAGTTTACGTTTGAAGTGTTATTGATACTGTCTTTAAGTATTTTGCTCACGAAAGTGAAGAATAGGTATATAAAATTTGAAGACGTTTTAGAATAATACATATTATATTGAATTACCGATGTAATTTAAAAAGTATTCATTGAGTTCTCATAATTACAAACATTGAGATACTATGTACTAAAGTACTATACATCAATGATTACAAACAAATGATTGTAATGCCACACGTATTGTAACGAAGTATCTTGTATCAATTAAAGATTTATAACACAAAGTTGCGTTAAACAAAGCATTAGTATTATTGAATTTTATACATAGAAAAAATTGATGCTTAAAAAGTCTTCATATACCTACCTATCAAATGAAATAAGCCATAGGTAACTCCGTCAAATCGCAAATCAATACAAAAATCAATAGCAGGAAACAAAAAATCAGCGTCAATATATTTCCGAGAAAGCTATCTTGTTCCTGATAGGGAACGTAAGCACGTAACGAAACAAAATGAATTACAGACTTCAGGTCATTCTTCATCGAAGCTACCATGTGTCAGCTCTGACAGGTTTACGGTGTATCCATGCAAATTGGCCAAAATGGATGAGCTGACACCACACGTCATATTTCAAGCTCCAAACTGACGTAAGTTCAAGCTTGAAAAGTGGGTCGCCAGGGTGTGTGCTGTTAACATGTCTTATTGCTGATGGACATCTTAATATTTCATCGTTGACAAACACTCGGATATTTGTATAATTATATTTTTATTACGAAATCTTGTGAATTATTTTGTAGTCGTAGCCATTTGTTTATTTTATTTTAGCTTCAAATGTTTTAAAAACGGATGTTTATCTTAAAAATATAATATATATACATCTTGTTAAAGTAGGTACACAAATAAAGGCGAACATTCAAAAATATAACGAAGATACATACATATTTTTTGCATCGATGGCTTAAATGATACCTACTGCCAAAAATATTGAATTGTTTTAACATTCTCGAAAAACATATTCATGTCGTTTGTGTTTCAAATGTGGCTCGAATGGCGTGAACCATCCCATTCTAGTGGAAACAACATGCTTTTTACAAATTTCCATGTCTATCTGTTGGAGCATCTCACGCCATCCGCAATCCATGTCAATGTTCGGACGAATAGCGGGTCCCATATTTATACAGAACACAGGGAAATTGGTCTTTTTACGTTGTGTTACTACGCCTTCGCAATTGTGACAGAATTTGTTGTGTTACTGCTTGGCAAATCATGTAAGTAGCTGTTTCATGCGATACTAACATCTTAGTCGTAAACTCTTAAAAATTTCTTTCATAATCACTAGCGTGAAAAAAGTAATACTATCGAATAATGAGGTAAGTATGCCAAGTACGTACATGCTTCCTAACACCTAAATAGCGCCATCAAACCTGTTATTCAAACGGAACACATAAAAAGGAATAACACGTGAAGCCGTTAGTTTGGCACCCCCTTTAATAATAGGTGATTTGCCCTCCCCCCTCGCCCACATGAGGAACTAGGGAGGTGTAGACCATTTTAGCTAGATCTCCGCGTAATGGTCGCGATGTGTGCGGTCGTTTGATGAAGGGCACGTCTCCGCGGGGGATGGAAGATCAAGTATCGGTGGAACTCAGAGTGGATGCGTGTCTCTAGCCCATCCTAGTGGCTTCAGTCTAATGCCACTTGTATCGGACATTTTATTGTCACACGCTCGCAGTTTTCCGTGAGTTGTGAAGCTCGAAATTTGGAAAGTATGTTCCCAGTGACGTTTTTATTGGCCCTAAAAGCAAAATAAAGTTGGAGTGTTCCTAAATTTGCGGTGTTAGTTTGGTTGCTAGTTTTGACTTCATAATTTTTATGGCGTTATGAACAAAAAGTATGTGAAAAGTGGCTACAACCCATTAATGGCCCACTACTGAGCACGGGTTTCTCCTCATTATTGAGGAGGCCTAGAGCATACACCTCCAATGCGGATTGGCGGAGGGAATAAATTCATTCACTGAAATCTTTGTTTTAATTTTTCTTTAATAACTTTAAAGATTTGTTTCAATAATTTTATTTATTTCATGTAATATTTTAAAAATAGGTATATGTGTAGGTACATATTTCACATTTTATTAATATCACCCAGCTAGTGGTTTAGCTCTCAGAAATATTAAATTATCAGCAAATTGACACTTTTTAAACCAAAAAAAATTTAACTATATTTTTTTCACGTACCTTTTTAATTTCAAATTGCATTTTAAGTAAGTACCACAATTATCCTTTCAACTATTAAAACAAATAGAGACTTTGTAATACATAAAAGGATGTTAAGCAATTTGGTTGTTCTATATTTTAATGCTTCCGCCAAGGCTGCGGGTGGTACAGTCGTTTGCATTAATTCATGGATTTACGAGTCGGTGAACCATGGGACTCGTACAAGTGTCGTTTTCTCAATTTTCCCGCCAATTTTCGGTCACAAAATGGCCGCTGCTCAGGCACGGTGCAACACGCAGCTTTTACACGCAACCATACGGTTCCAGTTTTTTGTTGTTTATTCAACAAAGTATTACCAAGGTGTACTAAGAAAGTGAAGTATTCCTTGGTATGTCTAAGCTTGGAAACGAGTGTTGAAAACAAAATAATATAATAAATAATTTCACGCATTGTAGAACTTCCAAGTTCAGAACGAAATCTAAGCAATACAAAAATAAAATACATACCTACATACAATATTATGAAATAATACCTAATGTATGCTATATAAAAACAAAGGGACAATAGGGAATTACGTAGAAAAATGAAAATCTGTCGCATCACAAGTAGGTACGTATCATAATATTATATACAACATAATAATTGTCTCTCAACTGTCTCTATCTTAAAAATTCATGATTTAATTATCTGAATATTTTGTTGGTGATTTGAATTTCGAACACCGCACTGGAAATAAAAACAAAAGGGATACGGCGTAGATATCATGTTATGGACCAGGTGATTAATTGCGCATCACTACATAGTATAAAACAAAGTCGCTATTTTTGTCTGTCTGTTTGTCTGTATGCTTAAATCTTTAAAATTACGCAACGGATTTTGATGCGGTTTTTTGTAATAGGTAGAGTGATTCAAGAGGAAGGTTTTTATGTATAATACATGCATATATTCCCACGAGAACGGGATCCACGCGGGTGAAACCGCGGGCGGGCCGCTAGTTATACATAATGCTCGGTCAATATGAATAATGCCCAATAGGAGTGAGCAACTTGATAATTTTTATTCAACTAACCAAATTGACCGGGCATTATACATATTGCCCATTACCTTTTGGGCAGAGTAATACACACATTTATCAACGTTTGGCCGAATCGTAATAACGCGGAATATAGGGAAAAATTTCGAACCGTGACGTCTCCGGAGCTGCGGAAGATGCAGCCCCTTCGCCCTTGCGTAACAAAGTCCCTCCGCGCCTCCGGGTTCTAAAAAACACTCTAGGGGTAGGGCATACAAGACTACGTGGAGTAGGGGTAGGCTAATTCGGTTCTGTAACCAAATCGACCTACCTACTCCTTGAAGAATTTGTCTGAGTAGTAATGGAAATGAGTACTCATTGTTTTTACTTATTTATCTTTGCCACCCTACTGACATTAATAGTTGCCAAGTCATTATTTATGGCTCCCGTCCTAATGTTTCAATCGACTTTTATAGTATATTTAATCGTTGCTCCATCCCCGCACCGCGTCAAAGGCTTTATTATCAAATTGCCCAATTGTCATGTAGCAATATAATAATGACCGTGCCATGTGAGAAATAATGAAGTTTAGATAGAAATTAATCACTTTGCCCGATAGAGCTGGGCATTATTCATAATGCTCGCGCATTATTAATAATGCCCGCATTAATCACCTGGTCCATAACATATACATCAAGTGGGGACATCATAGCGAGAATTGGAGGAAGGGGGATATCTTGTAAGGTAAAGTCTAGGAAGTATGTAGATAAAAAGGAGCAATATAAAACAATGTAGGAATTGTTTTAAAGGAACTAAGATGGTGTTTTAGGTACTACAGAAGATTGTTTTAGCGCATGTTTCGAAACATGAAACGTCTACAGCTTAACAAAGCTATAATTGGCTCAACTGAGAAATCACATTTTAAACGGTTTGTCTTTTACTTGGATATAGGTATAAGTAGGTAGCTACATAATATGTGAACCTACGGTAACGAATCATTATCATCATCATCATTACATCCTACAACTGTCAGACTTTGTTTTATAATATATGTTTATGTTTCAGACTTGTTGTTTAGGAAGATAAAAATTTGTCCTAGGGTCGTGGCTTTTTGTGATGTCGTGTTTATTATTTATTCATTCAAATATCGGAGAAATTTTATGTAATATATCTAATTTAGCTCAATAAAATTAAATGTGGCTTAGACGATACTGATATAAATAAGTAATCGCTATATACAATGCAATTAGCTAGCGTGTCTGTGCTCACAGGAGGCGTGGCGTGATTAAGCGGCTAAGTGGTTATATTAATTCCTATCTTGTTATATGATAATAAAGCAATCAACCGGACATGATTACAGTTACGGAGAAAAGTTGTTTGAGCAATTTACTACAAACTATGCAGTCCTGTTGATTAATCTATTTAAATCTGTCGGTAACTGTGATACACTGGTTAGTGAAGGTAAACTGATTTTATCATATTTTGACTATGTAGATACGTAAGGTATAATACTATAAAATTATTGAACGGTGAATATTGAAATAGAGAACAAACAATAGACTTTATTTACCTTTGATGTCATGGATGACACATAAAAACAAGAACTAATCCAGACCCAGAACAGAAATTTAAGTCATCAATAAATTTTCCGCTTTGGTGGACACTGAATCCATGGACCTTCGAATAGCACTCCAACATGGTACCCATACATAATTATATGACATACTATGGTCGTCGAATAGAAACATGTATTTTTGTAAATTATGGTAATAATATAATGATTGGTCACCATACCACTAATTAATGACAAGTGCTAATGAAGTCCAGGATGGTAAGCAATGAAATTCTGTTTAAAAATAAACTTTAATTACAAACCTCAATAGGATATTCAATCCAAAGTACCCTAGCGAAACTGAATACGCCATTCACAACAAAGTTAGATAATTAAACAAGTATCCATAAATATACTAATGACTGTAGCCAGAGTTGTCCAAACAAATTAAAAGAGTCATTAATGTGTCCTCAATTTTTTTTTATACACTACATAAAATGCATTTAAGAGAGTTTAAACGCGTACTTATATAAAAATAAAGGAGAGCACACACCAACGTTAATTGAATTGAATTACTTTTATAAATGACCTTACTCCTATTGGGCAAAAAATCAACGGGTTATGTATATTCTTTTTATAAAATATCGTTTGTTACTATATTAAGTAAAATCCAAGCGTGGTAGGTATAAAAAAAACTTTGTGAAGGAAAATTAAAGCCCTAAAGAAAAAATTAAATTATCGTTACAAAAAACAGTTTAAAATCACGTTGTAGTATTGTACTGAGTGTACATTCACTACATTAATAAACAGTAGTATAATTAAGTTACCTATCATAACAAACGACAACATTTTCTGTAGACATAGAGAAAAATAGTTACGAACAAACTGTCAACCCCATCGAAAATAATCGAACGGTTTGATCAAACATCAGTCAAGTGCGAAACTCAAATATTTGCGTCGTCCTTTGGTCAAAACACTCCACACTCAGTAACACGAGGAGGGCCAATCGGAAATGAGCAAATAGGTAAACTGTTACCATTGTTAACTCGACGGTTCGCTTTATTTTGAGTGACTTTCAGCTGAGTACCTACTCGAATGTATTAACTCAACAAGTGAGCAAAGAAATGTGCAAATTAAGAGTTGTTGTAATGTTTTGGAGTTTTGTAACGTTACTGAATTACTCTTGTGTATAAAACTAGACACAACACAAATAAAGCATTTATAAATTAGTAGACTTGCGCTCTTAGTAGTAGCAGTTTCAATTGTTAATTTTAGCCAAATATTAATTTGTGCAGACCAATTAGAAAATATATTTTCCACATTTTAATGTACCGCTATTGCAAGAACACGAGCAGGTGAGTCTACAACTTAAATCTTTAAAGATTAATACTATTTAATGCAAAAGTCTAATAGTAGTGGTAATACCGAAGAGCTACAAAAACGCATTCGATCCTGTCTGATCCGCGGCTAATATTTGCACGGCGTCCCGTGGGAACGCCGCCATCCATCCCGGATCTTACTTAAATTTCAAGGCAATCGGGCAATACATACATGTACCTACCTATCGCGTTGCAATAGCCCAATGTGACTGTCATCAAAATTGGGCATAAACAGCTCTAGTTAATTTTTCTAGCTAAATAGGCAGTTTAAAATGTAATAATGACAGACAACGTACAGCCGAAACGCAACAAGCTGTTTGGCATGTATGTTGCTTTAGTCGTGTAGAGGAGCACTAAGATGTTTTTTGGGAAATTCCTTTATAAAAAAAATCTACGGGGGCGAAACCGAGAAGGGAAAGCTAGTAGTTAATAATATAAGCACATAATATGTTAATAGGTATAATTATAAGAACTCTACAGCAATAATACTGTAGTAGGTGTAGCAGGTACTACCATCCATTGACCCTATGATAAAAAAATACTGCAATATTTTTTTATCCTGATTGAAACTCCAAGAAATATATAGAAATGGAATAGAAATATTAAGAAAAAATATATTATGAAATAAAAATATATTAAATAATATAAATAAGAAGCTTATGAACATTGGTTATCATTGTTAATATATTTTCCTCCCTCTAAATAAGTCACTGTAACCATCAAACTGGAGAGTTCTGGATTAAAGAGTTCGGAAACAGCACACATGTTGTTTACCGTCTATGACCCTTGTTTGCGGATACTCCGAGCGTCAAGGTTGCTTGGGTCAGATACCAAATGTCCTGCTACTGATTTTATCAATATTCAATACTAGTGGCGAGGGCGTCCTCGCTTCGTTTTAGGACACTTGATCTTAACGTTTATTAATATTAAATGTTATCCCATTTTTGCAACATTTTTCATTGATACTCCGCTCCAAATGGTCGTAGTGTGATGTAATTATTTATAACCTTAAGCCTTTCTCGATAAATGGACTATCCATCATAAAAGTATTTTTCCACAAATTCTGTTAACCACAAAAATGTAATCAGACTGGATTATTTGGTTAGACAATATTCCCATTGAAACTCGAGATATAGATTTTGAATTAAGACAAACTAGCTTTTCAGTAGGTTCATTGTTACGTGTGGGCGCCGCCACGCAATTAAGTTTTGCAACGAAACCCTTTTCGGCTTCTTAAGATTTTTTAGAGTTCTTAACTCGGCAGTCAAGTGTAAAAAGGATTAAAACTTACAGCTCAGCTGATAACAATAGTATGAATCCTTTAGTTACAAAAAATCTTTAGTGTTTTGAAGGCTCTAACTGTGTTAAGTTACTTGACGAGGTTTGCTGGGCTTAAAATTTGGAAGTCTTTCCAGACACTTTTTACGTCCTTAAGTACAAAGCCGTGTGAATTATTGCATGTCAAAGTAAAAAAAATACCCATAAAAACGGTTTTATCAAAAATGCCTACTGTTAAGGCTTTACCTCACCATTTAGACATCTTAGTGCAAAGGCACTGGAATTTTCAATGAAAAAATTACCACTTTATTACTTTACACCAAAATTTACTTATACCTTTTATTACCTATCTTTAGAATGGTAGGTGAGTGCTATTTGAAAAGTATGAATAAGGTAATGAAACTAAAAAGAGTGTAAGAATTTACTTAATACCTAATTACTATTTATTTCATTACAAATTATCAGATTACATTTACATCCGTTACTTGTATACAATATGTAATTATTATTATCGTACATAACCAGTAGTAGATTTAAAGGTCAGGCCCATGAAAGCTGTGCCTGCTTCCAATCAGAAGATACCAAAGTACATAAAAAGTTTCATAATCAAGATGCAAAAATTGGAGCACCTCTAAATATCTACGAACACAAATTTCAGTAACAATCTACATAATATCCGTTCGAGTAGTCAATCAGACCCTCTAACCGCATTACACCCAATAATTAATCTATTATCCCCATTAACAATTGAACTGTAAGATACAGTCGCCACTTACAAGGAAGATTTTATCACCCCTGCATACCCTCGAACAATTTGTGGGGCCCACCGATCGTGAGGACGGCTGGATGCCTCCGAAAGGACGTCACCTTTTGATCAATAACTGTATATAAATTACGAAGCATATGCCCTTTGCTGCTCAAGCAAGCGCACGGGTTTGCCGGCCTTTGTGTCGCGTAGGTATTTGGTTATTTCGTACGGCGAAACAAAACTTCGCCTTTAGGAAGCAAGAAAACTTCTGAAGGGATGCCTTTAGTATCCGAAAACTGATGGCTTCGATTTGCAATAGGAATGTTTAGAATTAGTGTATGAATTGGGTTAACTGAAATTTCTTTGAATCAGTCTGAATATCTTTAAGAAACCTTAGTAAACCAAATATCTTCGAAACATTAGCCCTGTCATTTGTTTAAAGTAGGAAGAAAAGGCAGCAAGATCGTTAAGAATTGGCTTTTGTATAATGGTTTCCGAAACAGTGGTAGCAAAAATGGCATGCATAAATGTACTGACAAACTAGCCAACGATTAAGAATAAGATTTTGAATAGATCACCACGATATTAACTTTCAAAATCCATAAAATCTGACAATGGAGTTCTTTTCCAAAGCTGTCTCCCAGTAGCCCTGTAAAAAACGGAGGCTTGCTAAGAGTCTATTACCAAATACTCCATTATTTGGCGGTTCAATAAACGTTAAATGCGATTTTTTCGGCTACAGCTGTTTTCGTACCTGGGGAGATACGGCTGGCGTACACAATGCGCTACTTGAAATGAATTACCCGCTCGAGAGACGCTGGTTGTGGATTAGCCCTTTACAATTAAAACGAACAAGCGGCGCTTTTCGCCATCTTTGACGTAAGTGAAAATCACATGGACGTCTTGATCTTAAAATTGATTCTGTGATCGTTGGGTATGTTTTTCTTCTAGACTTGTGATGTGTCAGTCGATTGTGAACAAAAATAGGCGATGGTGATAACTAAACATTACGAATTCTTATCGAATTTGTCTGTTATTCACAAAAATAGCTGGATTTATTGAATAGGTACCAATCGAATTTAAAGAAATACCAAAATTATAGTTACTTACTTCAGAGCCACAAAATGGAGAAATATTAACAAATGATGAAAGATTCCTATCGGTAGATGTCTAGATAGCTCAAGCGTCGGATACATATTTGACTGCATTCTATTTTGTACCTGTAGATATTAAAAAATAAATAAAAGCAGGTAACCGTCACGTCTGGTACCAGCCTAAATCATGTTTTCGCCATCTTTACCGTACTAAAGCCTCGAACACCCCCCAGCGATCAGCCAGACCGAGGCTCAATGTATTGTGAGCTCAAGATGTTTTGATTTGAAAAACGGGGTACGGAGAGCTTGCGATTAGAGCACGGTGAAATCCGAAGAATAGGATTTATAAGTTTTTGTTCGTCAAGAGCAAAACGATCAAGTCTATAAAGTGAAGGATTTGCTAGCTTCAGCTAAGTAAGAAAGAATTGTTTGTTTACAGAAACTTTTTGTGATGAAACTGAGAAATTTTATTATTAAAGTACCGTCGAAGTTAACAAGTAGGTATCTAATAAGCATCGAGTTTATTTTATCGCTTACGTTGTGTCTAGAATGTTCTTAAAAGCTAGGCTAAGTAAAATCCGCACATCAGGCGACCTCCAAAGACGGGATCTAATGCTTTTGCTTAGACAGTTATTCCGCAGAGTGCATCACGAGTATGGGAGTCTGGTTTAAACTTAACAATAGGAAATTAAGCTTCTAGATTATTTTGAATTAAACTGTTTTCAAATTCTTCTGATCTTCTTCGTATTTCATTGCTCTCCTATTGCCGGGCTTGGGTCTTCTGTCACGCTGTGGTATACGTACGTCATGATGTACTACGCCGGACAAGTAGGTACCTACCTATAAATTGGAAGATTTCACACACTGTTCTAACAGTATTGTCATGATTTTCTAATTTAATTTATTAATTATTGATAAAAGGTATGGCAATAAATGTAAGCAGCGACAGATAATTAGAACATTATGTTTTGACGTTGGCAACCCTGGATATAAAAAAAAGGCATTATGGCGGGAACGCGACGGAGGATTCTTGACATGTACCAATGTAACATTAAGATCTAATAATTAAGAGTAAAATGTGAATGAAGATGACGTTTTATTACAATGCTTTATCCGAATGGAACCACAAGGGGAAGTTTACAACACTTCAGAAGTGGAAAGGCCCATTAAAAAGTCAGGAAAACGAATCCTTATTTTACAAAACATTGGCGAGACAAATTTCGACGATAGACAATACGAAATCATCAATGGCATCAATGCATTAGTAAATAAAGATCGTGCTGGTAAAAGTAAATAAATGACAACCCAAGAGGTCTGTGCCATATTGTGAAGTTATCAAATAACCTATTGTGGAACCCGGAAGGAAAAACTCGAAATTATTGTGTGAAGGCTTCATGAGGCCCAAAGGCGGCATGCATCATGGGCCTACAGTGCTGATCTGCAAGGTTGCTGGTTACCAGGTGATCTGTATTGTTTTATCTATATGTCTGGTTATGACTAAATAACAAACAGAAAGAATATCTTGATAAAATGTCTGCGGGACAACAAATTAATTGAATTAAAGTTTTTAAATGTTTGTTTAATAACATATGATAGAATTGCAACCAAGAGTACTTTATTAACTTATTACTAAAGTTACCTTAGGGGTTGTAAAAGACCCATTGATGGAACATAAAAGAATTATTATGATTTTAACCAAAGTAGTGAATACCCATTTAATTAATAATGAGATAATCTATTTAGTATTATTTTGTCAATGGGTTATTAGTCAATCAGCTTTTGAGTTATTTTGGTTAGGAGATAAAAGGAAAATCTAATTTATGTAATTAGATATTGATGGAATGAAACTTATTTATCAATATTCACTTTGAAATGTAATATTGAGTTCTGAGTAGTAGAATGAGAAAGTTATGGTGCTCATAATTTTGAAGTAAGTTACTAGGAGTGTAACATTTAAGGTGCTCATCTATGGGATTATCACATGGGGTTTGATCATATAAAAGTTTATGCAGATTTAAGTTTAGTGAAATGGTCACATAATAAACAACTGAGTTAATCAAGTCTTTAAAATATGAGTTATAATATGCAGTTAGGCATGATATGCACTAGGAAGCTATTTAGACAAATTAATAATGACTTATTGAATGAGATATAGTGGAGATTTCATGTAAAAAGTTTTAAGTAAAAAAAAACATTACTTAAATTGTATGTCAAACATTTAATTGTTGAAGATTTAAGTATGAACAGTATTAATTGTATCAAAATTAACATTGCAAAGATTTCTCAATTATTTATTTATTTGTTACATCACACTAAACTCATTTACAATACACATTAAACTCATTTACATATTACATAACTCATGCCCAATTTAAGACATTAGTGTTATTTCAATTACATGTGTAAAAATCTTGCATAAAAGAAACAACAAGCGTTTATAAAAGTATCAAGCAACAAACATTTATCAAACATCAAACATTTACATTAAATATCAAGTCAGTTCTTACACATTAAACAAATTATATTATTCGTAAATTTATCATTAAGTTAGAGGAGATGGCCAAAACTTGTATGGACCTGTGCCTCAGATTGTACAGACATGATATCTATGTCATTTAATAGTACAGATCTTAACCAAAAAGAATAAATAAGTTGCATATAGGTATAATGTCTTGAATTAAAGTTTAAAAAAAAAAAGATTATATCACTGTTTTATCATGATTCTTTATTTTACCTAAACTTATGATTTTATGTATGTTATATAGATTGCTAATATATACTCATCTCAGGTGATAATAAGTCATCACATTTCATCTTAAAGTACCTAATCATATAACGATTACAAATATGCAAAATATGATATGACAAAAGAGTGTGTCAATGGTTCTTGATAGAATAATAACGCCGGAAGGAGTAGTACCATCACATAGGAGGGGTGTTGTGAGTACATATAAGTCAAAAAAAAATCTTCTGCAAATGTTGTAACGCTACATTATTGATATATTATACTCTGTTGTATATTTAATTATTGAAAATAATTCTTGCAAGTTATTTTTTTTTTTTTTTTTGGCTACTGAAACTGTGCAATACACGCACTGCTTTCGGCGTTCTATTGTTTTATTTTTATACATTTATTTAAAAAAAAAATATATATTATTAATAGCAATATTAAACTTTTGTGATAAAGTGAAATCAAAGAAATTGAAATTCTTTTATTTTGATTATTTTTTTAGAGACTGCTATGAGATGTAAAATTATAATTAGAATTCTTTATTTGTTTTATTTAAATTCACTGAAAAACTTTGATGTTTGTACAGGGTAAATTTCGGCTATGTCCTTTGATTTCATGGGAATTAATCATGAATATGTTATTGAATTTAAAAAAAAAAAGAGAGCTATAATTTTGAATTTAAATAATGGTACATAAATTTAATTAAAAAAAAAATCAATAAACAATTAAATAAATAAAAAAAATTCAATTATATTTAAGACTAGTAAATCCGCCCTCGCTTCGCTTCGGAAAACCAGTCCCTCCAAAAATCTCTATAAATTTTAACATATTATGTTATTCCTATGTCTAAGCTATATTACTGCAAAGTTTCATGAAAATCCGTTCAGTAGTTTTTACGTGAAAGAGCAACAAACACACACACACACACACACACACACATACATCCTTACAAACTTTCGCATTTATAATATTAGTAGGAAGGATTAAAATGTGACAGGAATGTATAATTTTACATGAAAGCGTTGCCAAACAAAACTTCTAAATTTATTTTCTGTGCTCAAATATAGGTAAATTTTAACCAACTTCAAAAAAAAAAAAAAGAGGTTTTCAGTTTCACCTGTATGTATGTATAATGGTGCGCGATTATCTCGCGTTTGGTTGGACCGATTTTGATGCGGTTTTCAGAATAGTATTTTTCAGACTTAGGAGAAATTTAGGCATATCGTTTGGCTGAACCGATTTTGATACGGTTTTCAGCATTGTGTTTATCAGACTTAGGAAAAGGATTTAGGTATATTAACCGCGTTTAACTGTTCCAATTTTAACTTTTCGGCGTTAAAGTCGGTCCTATTTTGTAAAAAGGTATTCAGAATATATCCACTATATGCAAATCACCGTAAACCTATAAATAAAGAATTAATACATAGTAATGCTATATTACGGTTATAATGGGGAATGGTTATAGGTCATGGTATAGTTTGGGAGTAAGTAAAAACTGATGAACATGTTATAAGACAATACTGGGACAATTTTTTTTGTTAGAAAAGGAGAGTGATTGTCAATTAAACATCACTTACTAAATATATATTTTTTTGTGAAACATAAAAGGATATTTTTTTATATATAGTAAATTGGTATTACCAAAGATTAGTAGCACTATTTCTGACAGAGCATCCAAATATATTTTAGTAAAATATTGCAGTTGTATTTTCGAGATGTACCTTCGATTTAGTATTTGATAACTATGGTTCTTTACGGGTCAAGCTTTGGGGTGAATGGTGTGCTATGCTTGTGCACCAGGTTAGAAGTAGGAGACCAGTATGCTATGCTTGTGTACTGGGTTAGGAGTAGGAGTGGTGTGCTATGCTTGTGCACCAGGTTAGGAGTAGGAGGCCGGTATGCTATGCTTGTGTACTGGGTTAGGAGTAGTTGGGGGGGAGGCCAGTATGCTATGCTTGTGTACTGGGTTTAGGAGCGGTGTGCTATGCTTGTGCACCAGGTTAGGAGTAGGAGGCCGGTATGCTATGCTTGTGTACTGGGTTAGGAGTAGTTGGGGGGGAGGCCAGTATGCTATGCTTGTGTACTGGGTTTAGGAGTGGTGTGCTATGCTTGTGCACCAGGTTAAGAGTAGGAGGCCGGTATGCTATGCTTGTGTACTGGGTTAGGAGTAGTTTGGGGGGGGGGAGGCCGGTGAACTATGCCTGTTCACCGGGTAAGTAATGAACTATGCTTGTTCACTCCGTTGGTAATAATACTGGGGAGCTATGTTTGTTCATGTAATTTGGAAATGCAATATGAAAGATTCAAATAAGAAGTTTTTATTGTAAATGGCGCCACGCTTGAACTATGGGTTCAAATATAAAGAAAAAGTGAAATGAAAGAATATTAATTTTATGCTTAAGTGTTGTTCATTATTTGTGGGTTTGCAAGATGTACTTTGTTTTATGTTCAATTATTTATGTGTGCATAATATGATTTATGAAGTCGTAATTACTTATATATGACATAATTTTGTTTGATTATATCAAAATTATTATTTATTTTCTACGTATATATGAAAGGCATAACATGATTCGCTACATATTTGTAAGTTGCTTTAAGTGAACGGATTACGTCTCAAATATATTGCGCAAGTTTCAGTGAGGCGCAATGAAGGCCGATTGTGAATTTTCCCGCTTGATACATCTCCGAGGCGGTTATAGAGCAAGCTGGGAGTGTTCAAGTTCCCCTAACTTAGATGATGAAGTTCGTGGAGGAATGGCAAGTAAAACCTTAGAAGACTAATAATGGCGACCACGGGAATCTTCTAGAAGAGCGGTTAAATGGGAATCGAAGTATAAGCATCTAGTTTAGATATAAAGCCATAGTAATTACAAGTATAATAAAATAAATGAAGTAGTCATCTATTACAGAAGTGTATTGTGACCCTTAACTGTCTTACTATCATCAATATATATTATGTAATTTGAGTCGGAGTTATCAAAAAAAATATATATATGTGAAAGTTTGTAGTCAATTTTATCGTCATGTTTTGGAAAGGGGTGCTTCTGGAGCAAGTTCAGACTATGATCCCATATCTCAATGGTTCTTTACTAAGTTACAATTTTTGGAAGGAAATAAAATATACACGGCTTAGTTAGAGAAGTATTGTTATTTTAAAGATTTCATAATTGCACAAAATAAGTGGTCCTCGTCCTTAGAGGTAACCGAGACAGAATTTTATAGCTGAACTTGTTAATTAAAGAAAAAAACATTGTTTATAATCAATAGTGGTACCTTTTCTCTGCATCTGTGTGTAACAGTCATACAAATCTGTGTAATATTTTATATAGCCACTCGTTGTAGACGATTTTTATAACATTAAGCAGGCAGTAATTTATGTATTGATAAAGAACCGTTAAATATAACGTCAAGTTTCATAGCCTTTAAAGTACCAAAATGGTCCAGGTAACATGTTTTGCTGCGAAAATGAGAGAATTTATTTATTTATTGGATATAACTCCATAGCAGACTTGCAAGAATATTCCTTGTTAGAGGATGCATATAGAACCTGCTGGTAGAATCAATGAAAAGATATTGCACAAGTGTCTGAGTAAATTTTAATGAGGTTGACAGCACCGTACGCAGCTCAGTGTACCTAATAAGTAATATTGTACAATATCCTTAAGAAACGATTAGTAAGGATTTCTTGTAATAAGTTTGATAATAATAGCAAATGTTCAAATTAACTAGAAGAAGCAACACCTGAAGGTACAAACTTTTCTTATTGGTAGTTGACTGGTAAACTTTATGATTTAATATTGAATTGAATTTTATAAGAATAAACATACATTAGAATAAGTGACAAGTAATATAGATTCCAAAAGGGTTTATCTGTGACAGTAGCTTATAACGGGTGTTGTTTCTAACATTTTGTATAACATAGATAAGAGATGTCCCACTGTAGGTATATATATTTTGTAATATGACAAAAGCCTGTGATTTTGTTATTAAAAAAAATAGTATTGCAATATAGCGGATGAGATTAAGCCTTGCAATGAACAACTGGAGTACTACTTAGCTGGACAACTGGGTAAAAACAATGTACTTAATGAGAATCAGTTCAGTGCCATAAACCGAAATTAGATTTGGGGTACCTCATGCAAGTGTCTAATTTTCACTTTATATGAATGACACTATACATTATTTGTAAATGACCTTTCATTAAAATTGACGTCTAAAGATAATTTTGAACATTGAAAATGTAATAATAACACAATTGACATTATTATTTAATAGATCAAAGCTAGATAATTTAGAAATTATTATCAAAAACTACAATATAACTCAAGTTAATGTATAACGGTCAGCAAATGAAAGAAGGAGATATTTTTTAGGGATTCATTTAAATAGAAATTGTATACGGGTACCACGAATACCTACGTAGCATAGGTCTTATAGGTATAATAGTGTGGTCATTTGGTGCAATTGATCTAATATAAAAAAAGTATTAGAGTTGTTCGGTAAACCACTTTGGGAATAAGGTAGACCACCATTAAAAAAAAAAGCGTCATAATGTGTGTGATATAATGCCCTGCCACAGAATATTAGAAGGTTAAGTTTTTACTAGTAGTACTAATAGAGAAATGTTTTTATGCAATTATTGAATTTCTTAATAATTAATGAATACTCAATATTTATGTATACAGAACCATTATTCAAATAATGAAATGGCATGAAATTAAATGTTCGATACAAGGTGACATTTAATACAATTTTAGTTTAATTTTAAAGAGTACAGGGGACTAAATATTTTTGTAGACACCTATATGTATATACTATTTACATTTACAACAAGTAAATGAAAAAAAAGAGTTGTCTAAATTGATCAGACCATATTATAAACTAAAACCAAAGTTAGTTAACCTAACTAAAACATAAACCTAACCTAATTAAAACCTAAGTTTTAGTAATGAATAAAGTTTTTGGAAATAGGCACCTACATGTCTTCAATAGAAATAGATAGATTTAGTGACGGTGAATCAGAATAGTTTATATTCTTGTTATAATATTAGAAAGTAAGTTGTTTGAAATCTGATGTTGTTTTATGTTGGATTTAATTCAGTTTTATTATATAATTTACTCTTAAAAATTATAAGTATGAAGTTGTGAATGTCATGATTTTATTTTAAAAAGGATAGGTGATATAATTGTTAATTATTTTAAGTTTGCAATTTATTTGGGGATGTTTGAGTTGTGATTCTAATGTTTTTAGCCTTGTTTAATCAAATACGTTGTCCTAAAGTATAGGGTGTTATAGCCTTGGCTAAACAAAAAAAAAAACATTTTTGTAATAATACTTTAAAGTAGTACGAACTATTAAGTTGGTAATACGTAAAGTAGTTTTTTTTATGTTTAGTAATGGAGATTGTTGTGTGTGCCAGGAGGCAACACACCGTCGGATGGCCGAATGTCATGATTTTCTAATTTAATTTATTAATTATTGATAAAAGGTATGGCAATAAATGTAAGCAGCGACAGATAATTAGAACATTATGTTTTGACGTTGGCAACCCTGGATATAAAAAAAAGGCATTATGGCGGGAACGCGACGGAGGATTCTTGACATGTACCAATGTAACATTAAGATCTAATAATTAAGAGTAAAATGTGAATGAAGATGACGTTTTATTACAATGCTTTATCCGAATGGAACCACAAGGGGAAGTTTACAACAGTATGGAGAACTATAAGATATGCAGATTTCCTCACGATATTTTCCTTCACTAACAATATTTTACTAATTGGTACCAACCAAGGCATAATTTGATAAAAATTAAGGAAGAGAGTATTTCATTCAGATCTGCTCTTCACTGCTCTGATTTTCACTGCTAGAAAATCGTTTAAGCTATAAATATAATAAATCTATGTTATTGTAACGGAAAATACATATAGTTATATCGCAAGTGCAATGGCGCAGTGCCAAGTGAGCAATTCGCAGTCCGCAGGTGAAGTTAACCTTCCCCCAGCGATGGAGATACCAACTTCCTTATTCGCTACATTATGGTTTGTTTACGGTCTTCGCAACCGAGAAAATAAGATTCCTTTTTGAATTTAATGAATTTTTGTGTCGTAAAAGTGGCAATTTGTCTAAGGTCAAAACAAACTCGTAAATCTAACTAATTATCTACGTTAATTAAATTACATTGACGTGCTTGTAGCTCAGTTGTTAGTAACGATTCTGGGTTCAATTTCAGGTCGGGCCAGAGGTGCTGAAGACGAGAAATTCTGGTGTGGGGGTCTTCCTTTTAAGCTCAAAGATTTCTAACTACATTCAACATTATTTTAAGACAACATTATTAAAAGGGTTTTACAGGTGAAATACGGCGAAAACAACGAAAAACGTTTACCTTGGATGACAGCAATAACGTCAATACGAGTTGCAAAGACCAAGTCAATTTCGTTCATTCTATCAGCATTTTTGTACTTATAACTACCTATACATAGGTATAAAATAATCTGATTAAAGCATGATTAAAGTGACAAAATAGTCCAACAATTACAGGCATAGGTTTGCCTGTTTTTCCATTTTTGGGCCCAGTTTTAACGAATACAGTTTTGTTAATAATGAAGTCCTCAGTAATCGATGTTATACACCTAAATTGTTACTGAAAATATAATTGTAGCTGTTCTATTTCGGAATGCTTCATTACGAATTCGCAGTCATATAACCCACTTAATATGCAAGCGATAAAAGTATTTACGAATTGCACGCCAATTAGTTTGTCTACAAAAAAAAGATTATGATTTTGGTCGATTTTACACAAAGGAACACGAAATAAACCTTTGTTTATAATGAGCTATTCAAATACAATATCACACGTAATAAAAAGATTTGAAGGCCCTCCACGAATTCTTTTTAAGGTTATTAGATCATATATTATACAATATATTATGACACAGATACCCCAATAAAGGTAACAACTTTGGATATTTCCCTTGTGTCAAATGACTTTATGTCAGTCATTTGAAAAAAGTTAATTCAGATTTAGTGCGTTAATTAATTTGCCAGTTTTGCTACAAAAAGTAAAGTTTTGATTTGATTCTTGCTTAATTCTTGGTACCCTACCTATCTACATTTTTGATGCCAATGTGAATATTTTTAGTGGCAATGAGTTTTAGTACCTAAAAAGTAATTTAAAACTGTAGGTATGTTAGGTACTCCTCCTCTTATGTTTAAATTACTCTGTTAATTGATGATTTTAAAGTCGCAAGGTAAAAGAAGATAAAAAATCATATTTTATATACGCTAGATTAGATTTAATCAGACAGTCGGGTTATTACTTATTAGACTTTCAGTAAGCATACCACATAATATTTTGTAAAAATGCATGTTAATCTCCTTAACTTACTCTGTTAATGACGATTTACAATCGTAAAAGTAGAAACATCCTGTAATCGTGATTAAAGTAAAAAAAAGACACGTATTTACTCCATCATAAAGCGTTATAACCGAACGGCTCTTCGGCCATCTTGGGCGGCGCAAGGCGCCTTTAATCCGGTGCTAATAATTATTAATCTCTTTTATTCCCTTTTCGAGCTCCTAAAGCCTGAGACGTCATTATAATTGACGACACGCCAGGTCCGCGACGACAGTATAACCATAAACGCGCCGCAACCAGTCCGAGCGACTCGCTGCAACCATTGCACAACCGTTTGATTCACGGCTCGATGACACTGGCTTTATTAATTTACTAACAGTTCACCACGACTTTGAACTTCGAAGTTGAAATGACCGGATTTTAATTTCATTAATATTGAACTTGAAGTTTGGCGTTCGCATCGTTTTTATCTCGTATCTATGTACAATTTTACTGTCCCGACAGTTTTTGGAATGAAGACAGGAATTATTATGGACTATTTTATTATGGAATTATTATTATATTTTTAAAGAAAATTAATTATCATTTAGGTATTACCGCAGATCGAAAAAACTGTTTCGATCTGCGGCAATGTTGAAGATTAGGCGTAGGTATAGTTGGGCCATTTTAATAGGTCACATTTGACAGTTCGTCAAAATTTTCCAAACCTTGTAAGGGAGGCACCCCATAGTATCTAATACATTCCATACTAGATATTGTTAAACTCTTTAACACTTAAAAGTAAGGAACTGACGTCGTTACAAAGTTACGTCAGTGAACTCTTTTTCTTTTTAAATATCAGGGATGGTACCGAAAGAAACAGATGAGTAGATAAGTTGAATTCGAGAAGTCGAACTAATCATCAAAAAGTATTTCACGATTACAAAATAAAATGTATTTTAATACAAATAAAATTAATTTTATTACATTTTAGGGCAAAAAATATGTAATTATTCATTTATATAATAACGTCTGGCTCAAAAGTCAGTATCTAGAAACGTGAAATGTTACAAAAAAATCATGATTTCATTTCGCGCCATTATTTGACGCATTATTTTTGTCATTTTTTTTAGTCGTTGTGTGAACTGTTTTTTTTTTTTTTTTTTTTTTTTTTATAGCCTAAGCAGGCAAACGAGCAAACGGGTCACCTGATGGTAAGTGATCACCGTCGCCCATGGACATTGGCAACACCAGGGGCGCGACCAACGCGTTGCCGGCCTCGAAGGAAGCGACAGACCCGCTTCTTGAAGGACCCCATGTCATAGCACTGTGGGAATACTGAGGGATGAAGTTCGTTCCACAGTTTACACGTACGCGGCAGAAAATGTCGTGAAAAGCGAACTGTGGACGAACGCCAGGTATCCAGGTGGTGTTGGTGGAACCTGGCTTTATCCCGTGAAGTGCGGTGGCGAAAGTTAACCGCAGGTATTAAGTTAAACAGTTCCTCAGAACATTCCCCGTTATACAGACGGTAGAAGACACAGAGAGAGCCCACATCTCTCCGAAGTTCGAGTGGATCTAAACCGTCTGTGAGCTTGGGATCGTCGACAAGACGAACAGCTCGCCGTTGGATACGGTTAAAAGGGTCCACTTGGCAAGCCGGGGCCCCAGCCCAAAGATGGGAGCAGTACTCCATGTGAGGTCGGACTTGTGCTTTATAAAGCAACATCCTATGCTCAGGCATAAAGTACCGCTTAGCTCTGTAGAGCACCCCTAACTTCTTTGAAGCCAGTTTAGCCTTACCTACCAAGTGGTCCCGAAACTGTACATCATTCGAAATGTCGACACCTAGGATCCCAATGCTCGCAGAGATGTTAAGGGGAATGTTCTGAAACTGTGGTGCTATGACGAATGGGGTTTTTTTAGCGGTTAACGCGCAAACTTGTGTCTTCTCGGGGTTGAATTGGACTAAATTCAATCTGCCCCATTCCGAGACCCGCTCCAGAGATGTCTCGACTTCCGACACAAGTTTTATCCTCCTCTCCTCAATCTGCACCCGAGACATATTTGCACGGCCTGTGTACCGGGCATCACCCGTACTGTCATCAGCATAGCAATGGATATTCTCGATGTCGAGCAAATCATTGATATGCATGATGAACAGTGTGGGCGACAGCACAGAGCCTTGTGGGACGCCAGCGTTTATGGGCTTAGTGTCCGAGCAGGTACCGTCGACAACGACCCTGATGCTCCGCTCCGATAAAAAGCTGGCGACCCATTTGCATAAAGACTCGGGTACTCCATAAGAAGGCAGCTTAGACAATAATGCCTTGTGCCACACCCTGTCGAAGGCCTTCGCGACATCCAAACTTACAGCCAATGCCTCCCCTTTGCTCTCAATTGCTTCCGCCCAACAATGAGTAAGGTACACAAGAAGATCACCAGCAGATCTGCCGTGGCGGAAACCGTATTGACGGTCACTGATCAACTGGTGATCCTCTAGGTACCGGAGCAATTGGGTGTTGATTATTCGCTCCATTAGTTTGGAGAACAAAGAGGTTATTGCAATTGGTCTGTAGTTAGATGGTATACAGAACCATTATTCAAATAATGAAATGGCATGAAATTAAATGTTCGATACAAGGTGACATTTAATACAATTTTAGTTTAATTTTAAAGAGTACAGGGGACTAAATATTTTTGTAGACACCTATATGTATATACTATGTATTTACATTTACAACAAGTAAATGAAAAAAAAAGAGTTGTCTAAATTGATCAGACCATATTATAAACTAAAACCAAAGTTAGTTAACCTAACTAAAACGTAAACCTAACCTAATTAAAACCTAAGTTTTAGTAATGAATAAAGTTTTTGGAAATAGGCACCTACATGTCTTCAATAGAAATAGATAGATCTAGTGACGGTGACTCGGAATAGTTTATATTCTTGTTATAATATTAGAAAGTAAGTTGTTTGAAATCTGATGTTGTTTTATGTTGGATTTAATTCAGTTTTATTATATAATTTACTCTTAAAAATTATAAGTATGAAGTTGTGAATGTCATGATTTTATTTTAAAAAGGATAGGTGATATAATTGTTAATTATTTTAAGTTTGCAATTTATTTGGGGATGTTTGAGTTGTGATTCTAATGTTTTTAGCCTTGTTTAATCAAATACGTTGTCCTAAAGTATAGGGTGTTATAGCCTTGGCTAAACAAAAAAAAAACATTTTTGTAATAATACTTTAAAGTAGTACGAACTATTAAGTTGGTAATACGTAAAGTAGTTTTTTATGTTTAGTAATGGAGATTGTTGTGTGTGCCAGGAGGCAACACACCGTCGGATGGCCGAATGTCATGATTTTCTAATTTAATTTATTAATTATTGATAAAAAGTATGGCAATAAATGTAAGCAGCGACAGATAATTAGAACATTATGTTTTGACGTTGGCAACCCTGGATATAAAAAAGGCATTATGGCGGGAACGCGACGGAGGTTGCTTGACATGTACCAATGTAACATTAAGATCTAATAATTAAGAGTAAAATGTGTTAGTGTACATTTATCGTGAATAATATCGAATAATACTTAGTTATGAGAAATGTAGATAGTGCACCGACAATAGTTATGTAATAGGAGGACATTCTCAATGTAAACAGCGTGTGAACAAATATATGTAACCTATTCAAGGAATGAAGATGACGTTTTATTACAAATGCTTTATCCGAATGGAACCACAAGGGGAAGTTTACAATAGTATAGTTGGGCCATTTTAATAGGTCACATTTGACAGTTCGTCAAAATTTTCCAAACCTTGTAAGGGAGGCACCCCATAGTATCTAATACATTCCATACTAGATATTGTTAAACTCTTTAACACTTAAAAGTAAGGAACTGACGTCGTTACAAAGTTACGTCAGTGAACTCTTTTTCTTTTTAAATATCAGGGATGGTACCGAAAGAAACAGATGAGTAGATAAGTTGAATTCGAGAAGTCGAACTAATCATCAAAAAGTATTTCACGATTACAAAATAAAATGTATTTTAATACAAATAAAATTAATTTTATTACATTTTAGGGCAAAAAATATGTAATTATTCATTTATATAATAACGTCTGGCTCAAAAGTCAGTATCTAGAAACGTGAAATGTTACAAAAAAATCATGATTTCATTTCGCGCCATTATTTGACGCATTATTTTTGTCATTTTTTTTAGTCGTTGTGTGAACTGTTTTTTTTTTTTTTTTTTTTTTTTTTATAGCCTAAGCAGGCAAACGAGCAAACGGGTCACCTGATGGTAAGTGATCACCGTCGCCCATGGACATTGGCAACACCAGGGGCGCGACCAACGCGTTGCCGGCCTCGAAGGAAGCGACAGACCCGCTTCTTGAAGGACCCCATGTCATAGCACTGTGGGAATACTGAGGGATGAAGTTCGTTCCACAGTTTACACGTACGCGGCAGAAAATGTCGTGAAAAGCGAACTGTGGACGAACGCCAGGTATCCAGGTGGTGTTGGTGGAACCTGGCTTTATCCCGTGAAGTGCGGTGGCGAAAGTTAACCGCAGGTATTAAGTTAAACAGTTCCTCAGAACATTCCCCGTTATACAGACGGTAGAAGACACAGAGAGAGCCCACATCTCTCCGAAGTTCGAGTGGATCTAAACCGTCTGTGAGCTTGGGATCGTCGACAAGACGAACAGCTCGCCGTTGGATACGGTTAAAAGGGTCCACTTGGCAAGCCGGGGCCCCAGCCCAAAGATGGGAGCAGTACTCCATGTGAGGTCGGACTTGTGCTTTATAAAGCAACATCCTATGCTCAGGCATAAAGTACCGCTTAGCTCTGTAGAGCACCCCTAACTTCTTTGAAGCCAGTTTAGCCTTACCTACCAAGTGGTCCCGAAACTGTACATCATTCGAAATGTCGACACCTAGGATCCCAATGCTCGCAGAGATGTTAAGGGGAATGTTCTGAAACTGTGGTGCTATGACGAATGGGGTTTTTTTAGCGGTTAACGCGCAAACTTGTGTCTTCTCGGGGTTGAATTGGACTAAATTCAATCTGCCCCATTCCGAGACCCGCTCCAGAGATGTCTCGACTTCCGACACAAGTTTTATCCTCCTCTCCTCAATCTGCACCCGAGACATATTTGCACGGCCTGTGTACCGGGCATCACCCGTACTGTCATCAGCATAGCAATGGATATTCTCGATGTCGAGCAAATCATTGATATGCATGATGAACAGTGTGGGCGACAGCACAGAGCCTTGTGGGACGCCAGCGTTTATGGGCTTAGTGTCCGAGCAGGTACCGTCGACAACGACCCTGATGCTCCGCTCCGATAAAAAGCTGGCGACCCATTTGCATAAAGACTCGGGTACTCCATAAGAAGGCAGCTTAGACAATAATGCCTTGTGCCACACCCTGTCGAAGGCCTTCGCGACATCCAAACTTACAGCCAATGCCTCCCCTTTGCTCTCAATTGCTTCCGCCCAACAATGAGTAAGGTACACAAGAAGATCACCAGCAGATCTGCCGTGGCGGAAACCGTATTGACGGTCACTGATCAACTGGTGATCCTCTAGGTACCGGAGCAATTGGGTGTTGATTATTCGCTCCATTAGTTTGGAGAACAAAGAGGTTATTGCAATTGGTCTGTAGTTAGATGGGTTTGACCTGTCGCCCTTTTTGGGAATAGGGTGGACAAGAGCTACCTTCCAAGAAGACGGCACGATGCCGGCAGAATAGGAGAGCTGGAATAGGCGCGTTAAAACCGGGGTCAACTCCGGAGCGCACGTTTTTAGCACAAGAGCAGGTATACCATCCGGCCCACTCGACTTATTGATGTCAAGGGAGAAAAGAGCTTGACGCACAGCATTTTGATTAAAACGCACGTCAGGCATCATCTCATCACACCGCGAGATGGTGGGCGGTGCTTTCCCCCCGTCATCAAAAGTCGAGTTCGACGCAAAGAGTGTGCCCAGGATATCGGCTTTCTCTTTGGCGGTATGGGCCAGGGTACCGTCTGCTCCGCGCAAAGGTGGAAGGGACGATTCACAGAAGTTGCCCTGTATGGCTTTGGCTAGAGACCAAAAGGCCCGACTACCACATGGATAGCCTAGAAGTCTCTTGCCTGTTCTGTGAATGTGCTTGAACTTTGCCCAGGTGATTTGCTTTTTTGAGGACCGGGAGGCAGCATTAAATTTCTTCTTCAGCAGAGATGCATCAGCACGACGGAGGTCGCGTGCCTTTACCCAATCCTGGTAAGCAGATTGCTTCAGGCCACCAGCCTTAGAGCAATTTCTGTCAAACCAGGCTTGGGTTTTCCCACCAACGGGTACCACAGAGTTAGGAATGAAACATTCCATGCCCTGAAGTACCACGTCGGCTATGGACTGTGCACAAACATCGGGATCATCTGAAGAGAAACAAATGTGCCTCCAAGGGTAGGAAGAGTAAAATTCCCGCAAACCATCCCAGTCCGCCGATCTAAAATGCCAAACCCGGCGAGACGCGCATGGTCGCCGGTCAACTGATCGTGCCAATCGTGTAGACGATCGCACTAGACAGTGATCCGATGAACCAAGCGGCGCCTCGACGGATACGGCATAATCGTGAGGGTGGGTGGTAAGCAGGAGGTCCAGAGTGGAAGCAAAATGACCGTCAATGTCAGGGATCCGAGTTGGGCTGGACACCAACTGACTGAGGCCATTAGCCAAGGCAAAGCTGTGAGCAGAATTCCCCGCGTAGTCCGTTGTACGTGATCCCAGCCATTCAACATGATGGGCGTTGAAATCGCCTAGGATCACCACTTCGGCACAAGGAATCTGCTCTAGCACATAGTCAATCGCCCCTTGAACGTGCTCGTAGAGTCGATCAATTTCGGTATTGCCGCTATGAGACCTGTACAAGCAGATGTAAACACGCGTTTGACCACCATGGTCGACGCGTACGCAGATGGTGGACAGGTCTCTTCCTTCAAGAGAGTCAAGGCGTTGACAGCAAATATCGTCCCGAGAGAACACACAGACGCCGGCGTGTGCTATAAATTTATGTTCCAGTCTGAACTGTGCGCTTATTAATACTTTTTATAAAAATCGCATTCAATTTACAGATGTTTGAAGTCCTTATCGATTTATTCAATTTAATCGATGTTTTTCAGCAGGTTATCCTCACTATGAAGCAAAGACAAACAGTTGTCAAATGTGGCCTATTAAAATGGCCCTACTTTACCTATCTAACCAGCGTTTGCGCAATAATTTGATGACTGTAATGGCGCCTCTACACGATAGCCAACATGTTGGCCAATGTTGTGGCGAAGATGATTGCCAAGAGATTGTGACGGCGTCCACACGTTGGAAGGTCGATCACGGATCAGTCTGCGTCGGTTCGGGCCAATGTGCGGACGATATTAATATTTTCTTAAAATGAATATTGAGGTTCTAACGGCTGCTGCGGTTTAATTATTCTCAGCATACAATACAATAAAAATGTGTATAAAAATTATTATACACATTTATTTCATTATAATACACATTATTATACATCTATATTACTCATAGTTGCCATATTGTAGACATAATTTAGATATCGACGTGTGAATAAAGTGCGTGCGCTCAGCGTGGGCGCTCGTTTCTAACTGAAATCGTGGCCAACGTGTGGACGCTGCGCCGATAGATAACTGTGCCACAATGCCCACAATCACGCCACAACCCTTTGATCCGCGTTGAAAAACCGACACCTCACGGATCTTGCGCCAAGTTGTGGGCCAACGGCCCAATACCTACCAAAGTAATCACAAACCTCTACACGATGGCCATTACCTATTGGCCATAACCTTCGCCAACATGTTGGCTAACGTGTAGAGGCGACATAACACGTAAAACACATTTCCTAATAATCACTTAAAACGTTACGTTAAATTTACACGAGTCACCGATAAACAACAGGCATGATATTAAAAATGGAAATACAAAATTAATCAATGTTAACAACCGTCGATAATATCTATATGAAAAATTGACGGCCATTCAAAAATCGGCATGTCGCTCCGAATGGCGCGGGACAAAAAACGTCAAACAGACATCGGTATCGGCCGGATCTTCCTACCTGTTACTATGTCAGCCGAAAACATCGTTTAACAGACAAAACAAGTATTAAACTTGTGTGTGAGCACACTGTCTGAGTGTTTATCGTAAAAAAGTTTTTAACAGTGTCGTATTCTGGACACAAACTAATAAGATACAATTATATTGGTCAGTGAGTATTTGAGACTACGCGCAACGTGCAGATAGTATTGTTTTTAACGTTTTTTATTGTTTGTGACGAATTAGCTATGTCCTCAGTAAAGTAATACTTAAATGTTTTTGAAGACAGACACTAGAGTGGTAGATACTAGGTAAGTAGGTAGGTACCTAATAAATTTGACGTTTAACTTCTTAATGTTTTAAAAAGTACAAATAGTGAATAAACTGGTTTGATTTCGTTACAATTTTATTATCAGCATAGATTTTGTGGTTATTATTTTTGTACACAATTTTAAGTAGGTAGGTACAGTAACAGGTTGCGGTATTTGAATAGAATGGTGACTCGATCTTTTAATTGTGAAGTAACATACATTTTAATTAAAGAAATAAAAAAGATAAAATACCAAATACGAAACAAGTTTCTCGAAAAAATATTTAAGGCATCGCCTACAAGGAGTCAGCTGTTCTCAAAATTCTACGCATACCTCGTGGCGACCGTCGTTATTTCAATTACCCGCGTCCCTCGTCAAAGACAAAAGACCTGACACGAGGAAAAAATGACAAAAAAGAAGAAAAAAAAGCGAACAAACGTTCATCGGCAAAATTAAAAAAACAAACGTTATCTATGATTGGATCGCGGTCGTGTAAACGCACTCAAGTGTATTATGTTACCTTGAAAGTCGGCTTTCGATTTCGGTAGCATTATTTGAAATTGAAACTGGCTGGACATTACAGCGCTTTTTGTGCGTAGAAATGGGTTCGGGTGTGGTACATGGGTTCTGTGGGGTCGTTTTGTCTGAAAACTGCTTCAAAGCGGGGTTTCGTGATTAAAAAGTGTTCAAGTAGGTGAGTTGCGAAATTTAATGCATACAAAAACTGCATATTTATTAATTCTGGGTGATCAAAATCTTGGGTTATGGGTACAATTTTTAGAAAAAAAATATTTAAAATTGTGTTTACGTGTTTGGTTCAAAAGGTTTATGGTAAATTCTTGCACGCTTCATTTACCTACCTTGTTAAAAAAGAAATTAAATTGCTATGAAATTTTGAGAGAGATTTTGTTTTTTATGTTATTAAAGTCAAAAATACCTATGTTTATTTATGTGCACTTTATGAATATTCATACTATTATACCTACCATAATTACGTTCTACCTTATGTCGAATGGAAAAGACTCTATGTAAGTGAAAACCTTTTTACTTTATTACGGATACACGACACACATGGATCGTGATCACGGCTCACGGCTCACGGCTGAACTCGTATCATACAAAGTAGCCCTCATAATCTGCTACAAGTTTGAAATCATATGAGACGAACCTATTCGAAGCTTGACTGATGTAGTCAACTTAAATATTATATGAATAAATCAGTTTCGTTGATAAATAATCTTAAACCGGTAACACATACATATGCTTGTTGATTAGCGAACGCTTAATAGTTTTGAATAATAATATATCTTACTCAAACATATGTTTCCGTTTTGTAACGATATGACGGACACCTGTCATGGCATTAAGGTTAGAAAATAAATCTTAATATTACGCACACAAATGAAAAATTTGCAAACATAAAACACTCACATTTCCGAAAAAATACCCTAAGTCTGTTTCTCATTTCTCATCTCATCTATCCATAATCTCTGGATAACTTAGTAAAAACAATAATAATTAATATTACCTACCACTGTGATAAATAACGTTAAATCAAAACAGCGCAGAGCCACGCTACACACTTATATTCCCACACTAGAATTTCCTGTGTCATGGGTGCCATTGACATCATACAAGACAAGAACACACACCCAAACCGAGAAAAGAAATTCAAACTCATCATTCAAACTTGAACATGGCTGGGAATCGAACCCAGGACCCTTAGAATAGAAATACAGCATGGTAAGCAACGGTACACGAAATTTTTAGCAATAATGTTGTCATGTGAAAAGCAAAAATGAAAGCAAGTCATAATTGCAGAAATTCAAATAAGAAGACGAAAAGACGTTACGTTACTCGAATACTCCAACAAACACGACATTAAATTAGTAAAAATAAACCTTTTAAATTCAAAGCAGTTATAACCTCATTAAGGAACGTTGTCACGTTGTCATTATTATGTATTAATTTATGAAACGTTTTAATATGAAATATTACGCCATTAGCCCGATAAATGTATTTTTGTATAAATATTTTCCGAATTATAGTTTTGCATCTGTTGCACGGTAATACCGCCCACGGCGAAGGCTTATCCACAGACTATAATTTAAGCCGGCTACCTGAGGGATCGCGAAGATGTTTCAGTAACATCTGCTTTATCCTTCGGGCTACATTTCCTCTTCTTCCCATTGGTTTAAAAAAATCTTATTTAAAATTAGAAGAGTAATGTGAGTGTATAAAATATTTTTTATGGAAAAACTAGAGAACCGCCCGCGCTTCGCTTCGGGACCCGTAGGTAACAACCACGTAGGTCCCGCTCCCGTAGGAACTTGCAAATGAATTTTACTAACGCCATCTATTAACAAAATCCGGAACTAAATATCTAGCAACTAACAAAACATCGATCTTCCCATGGGAATGAGATGTTTTTCCGCGGTAAAAAGTAGGCTACGTCACTCTCCACCCTCCTAACTATCCCCACACACATAAACCACACCATATAATAGCCATGTTGCGACGTGAAAGAGTCACAAACAAACAAACAAACAAACACACTTTCACATTTATAATATTAGTATGGATTTGATTGTAATCTATAACCTACTATTTAAGGTTTTCGGAGCTTAGCAATTACAAAATGTTTTAAAATTTAAATCACCAAACGAATTGACGAGCTGAGATTCCTAGTAGTCCATGAACATTAGTAATATTAAAGGTATCCAAAATATTCAAGATGGAATTTCCATTAAGAAACAATGGAGAAAAAGGGATTACCTTTGATGTTTTAAATATCTAGATGGAACATCGAATCCACGCAAACGTGTCAAAAAATTGTGGCTAACACCACACATTTTATATCATTACGCACACATAGACAATAGGACAAAGTGAAAATGATCGCCTGCACGCACACATACCTACTTGATAATGTTGCCTTGTTTTTTTTGTTTTCATTGTAGGGCGACGCTCAATCTAGATATTTAAAACATCAAAGGGGATTACCTAATTTTATGTTGTATTTATGTTTAAAATGTTCGAAAACTATAATGTGACTCAATGTGATGTCCGGTAGGAACACGAAGCTCTCGTAACCAGTTCTATAAACTCACTCCAGTAAAATTTAGGTAGGTAACTACTAACTACTTATGTGCATGTAATTAAGTTTCACCCTATGAATATGCATAAGCAGTATGCAGTTATCAGGGCACTAAGATTTTATGTTTCTTCGTTGACACGTAAAGAATGATAAAAAATGTAGTGATTTGGATTTCGACTTCTGTAATTTGTCGTTGCCATGAGTACAGTGAGGTGGAATCCAATAATTATCCATGCCCACGAAAATTCTGCCAGGAGTAGGTAGGTATAATAACTGAGAGAAAGAAGAAAGAAGAGAAGGAATTGATCGTTGAATTTGTTCATGCCTATTGTGCATGAGATTATCTGAAACCGATTATAAATCAAATGAAGACTTAAATTCAACTATTTAATAAATATTCCATCCTGAAAATAACTATTCCTTTTGAGTTATGGTTTACTTCAGGAAAGTCAACCAAAGTAAATGCATCTGCATTCTTACCGAAACACCTTTCATTACTTGCTTCGTTGAAGAATAAATGAATAGGCACCTACGTACGATATACTAAACGTTTTAAGAAATAAAAATTAAATTAATAAAATAAACTTACTATCAAAAAATTTCAAACATGTGTAACTCCAATTTCAATAACAAACAAATTTCAAACAACATACACCGCCTTCAAGCAGCTCTGTATTTCAAACATCGTAAAGGCTACCTGCAAAAACTGTAACCGATCATACCCTTACAAAAGATAATCTATTGAGAACTATTTAACGGTGAAGTTGATGGTTGCCCAAAGTAAATAGCCATAATAACCGTGGCCGGGACAATGCTCTCCCGCTGTTCGACGACAGGGGTACAAACGGACCTTTTTAATTATAATATCACCCACATTATAAAGTTTTTGCTCTTCACAAAAAATACGATCGACGATTGCTACTTTTTGGGGCCCTATTCTCAACAGACACTCCTATTGAGGGCATTGTTGAGTTACGGCTATGTTGCGGTTGTTAGCTGGCTTTTTGTATTCATTAGTTCGCTACGTTTTTCTATTCACATGTTTTGGTAGTCGTATCGTTGGGATTTGATTCGCAATTTTGCAAACTTGGAATATGTTTGGATGGGTTTGTAACATGGGAATCGAGATTTTTTTATCTTAAGCAGCATGAGAAGACAAGTCGCGTGATAAGAACACTCGTCATCTTCGTCCACTTACATATATCAGTAATACTAAATTTTAATTTAAATAATGCAAGTAATTTTTTGAGTTTACGTTTATGGTAATGTGACGTTAAATATAAATTTTACTGTATACCGTTCATACGTCACAAAATCTTTACGATATAATATTAACATTGAAAAAAAACCTATGTTATACTAAAATGCGGATAAAAACTTATACGAATAACAACATTTTCTCATCAAATAGTACTATTTCTAAAATTACGCTATAATGGTTTATACATTATAAGTATAAAACATTTGCAAATAATACGCAGTATACTTAGTACCCATTGCTATTTAAATGCTCTTAAAATTAATAAAATTCAACTCGTACCAGAACAACTACCTAATTAAGCCTACTACGTTATCATTTGCAAACAGGGAAACATAATGTTAAAGCTGGTACTCACGAATCCATGTTTGTCGCTGATGTTGTTAGTCAACTTCAGCTTGTGGAAGGAGACAACCTTCTGCATCCACTGCTCGCCAGTGGATGGCGAGTCGGGGTGGATGTACATTCTCTTCGGCATCTCAGGATCCGCCTTACCGGCGACCATCCACCGACTCCGGAAACAAAGACATGAGATGTAGTTATGGGAAAAACGACAGAGACTATACTTTTAACTGTTTCTTTGAAGTTATGAATACTTTATAAGATGGGTAGATAATATTCGGAGACACCATGTTCTTTTGTAATTATCGTTTCAATTAAAACCACTGTTAATTTTAGCAAAACTGTATTTACAAACTTCACATTCAATTTAATTCTCTTAAAAATACATCTTTAATGTGTTGATTTAAAGGAGTAAAACCAATAAGGCTTTCATAGTTAGTTCTATAATAGGAACAGCGCCTGCGGAGAAAAGTCTCAAAGTTTATTTTAAATCATCAACACATTGATGAGATCTCGAAAATCTTATCAACTCTATCATTACCCCAATAGTTAAAACGATCGTTCGAAAGTGAAATTAATTTTTAATTAAAAAAGAACACGGCGCATTAAGACAGGTGGTCGCATAAATTATAAATATTATGACGCCATAAACATTGTACGTTCATACGAAGAACAGGAACTTGTTAAAGCGAGAAAATATTTATTCAATTAAAACCAAGAGACACTTTTTATGTAACAAAAGCGCATGCATTGTTTCATTGTAACGATACGTTAGAGCTTGTCCAAGTGAGGAATACGCGCGTACAGGATTCAATAAGGACCAGGATCCTTCGTTATAAGAAAATAATCGCGTATTATGATTCTAGTTCAAAAAGTTGATTTTGCCGATATGAATCGAGTTTGCGATTGTTCATCTCATGGTCAAGCTCTTTAAGTTATTGACAGAACAGAATAAGTTGAAGATGAAAACATGCGGGTTAAAAATAATGGTTATAAGCGTAACACATTCTATGATAAATTAGTAAGCATGTGAATATAAGAGATCTGCGTCGAACGATGATTGATACGAATGATATTTTAAACATAAATGAAGGACCACTTAAATTGATTGACTCCTATTACAAAGATTATGACGACCCAAAGTGACAAGGTTTAGTGAATTATAACATGTCTTGCAATTTAAGCCCCTCGGGCCTGGTAACGATGTAACGCTTTCCACAACCACGCAGATCCCTATCATCTTCACATTAAGTAAATTATAGTACGCATGCTTCTTGCCTTATTGTTCTTTCAGTATAACGAATTACATTAAAATAAGATCAGCTAACTGGACTCCATGAGACTAACCCGACAAAATTACTACATTATTCTTATTTTAATTTAATTCCTTCTTTACTTGTACTTCTTTATTTATACCTGTTGTGGAATTTGTATCTGCAATCGTCGGCAGCTACGATGTCCATTAGCAAAATGTATTTTGCTTTTTTATCAAGACCAGAAACGCGAACTTTGTAGGCAGGAAACATACGTCTGCAAGCAATACGAGAGAAAAACATGGGTTGGGACTTGTTCTTAGCGACAACGATTTGACATCACGTCGATTGTGAGACATGCCGCTGGACTAGTTTCGCTTTTTATCCCCATTGCTCCCGGGAATCGGCAGTTAGCTTGTGATCTGTTACCGCACTAATTAGTTTTATTTACGACCGACCTAACCGCTCGCCGAATTTTAGTTAAGTAATTGTAAGGAACAATGCGCTCGCGGTGGCCGTATTTGGCGTTTTCACGTACTTAGCTGTATAGGGGCCGATTACCGACGCGGCGGGCGCAGGGAGGTGTTGCGAAGTATTTGCAAGGAACAAAAAGCTCGTGTTTCCGCCACAGACGGCCAAAAACGGCGAAGTACGCGGCTATTGTGCGGCTAAGCCCTGCAGCGAACGTCGTGACCGAGACACGTGAGCGAATGCGCTGCGAACCCAATAACATGAGCGACACTAAAAACCGAGTACGATACCGGGAGCATTCGTCGCGCTGGTTACCGAATCGATTTTATAAATCTCTGATCGAGTACCTAATTGGTAAATAATTTATGAACGAATGATTTGTAATAATTAATTACCATATTACCGGCGCTAGACAGCCGGCGTCTTTGTCGGCGACGATATCGGTTTATGGCTGAGTCACAGCCGAAATTTCGACCGGAATGCTCGGTTCGTATTAATTAACGGATATTAAATCGAAGTTTATCGATCGCATCTCGATGTTGCCAAACCTTCGTGTCGGCGGTTTTGATACCGGCCGTCGATCGGCGGACGTAAAGAACGGAGCGGCCTTATCGAGCCTTGTCATCGGGAATTAAACAATGTACACGATCAAATACGATGATTATCAATCTCGGTTCCGATGCCCCGATGTTCGGTCGCGATGCTGCTGACGAATCCGGAAGAAATTCTACGAAGATTTTCTAGCATCCCCAGCTGTCTTCCAATGAAGTTGGAGAGACACAGCGTTACGTGTCGATATTTCTCACCTCTAGTGTCGTTATTCGCTTTTTACGCCACCGCTGCGGCTTTTAAGACAAAGATATTTTAATGATATTACCCATCGGATGCGTGTTGAATCCTTAATCGCCGGCCGATTCCAACCTTCTGTCGTGTGATGTCGTTGCCCTTAAATTGAGCGTGTTTCGTACAAATTGTTTAGACGCAATTAAGAGCGGATCGAAAATGGTTCGGTGGGAACTAGTGCAGTGTGGGTAGAGTCACAAGCTAAATGAGAATGGGTGTTTAACAGGTTTAACGGTTGGAGCAGTGGCATATCTCATGAGACGTGACGTGAGTGCGGACGAGCTGTTAACAGGAGTTAGCCGGCCCGTCCGAGGGGTGAAGTTGGGGCGATGAGTTCCGCTGGCGATGGATGATGTGTTGTGGTCTACCTGTTATGGAACTTATAGCGGTAGTCGTCGGCTGCGACGATGTCCAGCAGGAGGATGTATTTCGCTTTCGCGTCCAATCCGGACACGCGGAACTTCATTTGTGGGAACATTTGTCTGCAATATGGAATTTTTCAATCATCCACGTGATCATCCTAGTTAGCAGGTGACAACATCAAGTTAAATTGATTGTCGTAGTTATCTACGACCAACCTCAAAAACACAACCTGAAAATTGCTCTAGAACTAGAGCCATACATAAATAATTTCAACAAAACAAAATACTCTTATGACATTTTATAGTTAAAAAATTAGTGACCACCGTTAAATACATTTTTTACGGAAAATATTATTTTCCGATCATGCAAGTTAAAAAAACCGTAATAATAATTTAATGCAATAAAATGTAAAAAAATATCCACCATCGCTCGACTTTATTAAGATTAGTGTTGGCTGTAGACCCCAAAGCGTAATTAAGTAATAAACACCGTAAGAAGTAAAAGTAGTAAGAGAAAGTAGTGTCCTTATGCTTAGTAATTCCATTTTTGGAAATAGACGGTAGGCAATAGCAATACGCAAATACCAACGTGTGTTAACGCCGTAACGTGTTACTTGTTACCTACTTGTTTACGTGGGAACTTTATGAAGATTTTCTTCCGCACAATGTAATAGAATTGACCAAAGCTGTCATTGAATGCAGCCGGAGTGATTAATGATTTGTAAGTACCCGTAAAATGCGATTTGTACCACTATGTAATCTATCTAATTAACACGTCATGAGTTGTGCCAATAATGTATTCCGTATATATGCAGGTGTTGTTGTTGTTAGTACCTACCTACTTGTAGTAAATATTATGTAGGGAAGTAATCACCAAAAATGAATGAATTTGAAGTAGAATTTTTATTTTAACGAACAGTCAATATAATTTTATTCTGTTCTGATATTGGTGATTAGGCGACAATATTAAGCCCGGAGATGGGCAAAATGTAATTACGATACAGATTACAGATTACAATTTCATCTCGAGGCCTCGAAATGAACTCGCGAGCCCTTCGACACACGGAAGTGAGAGTACCTATTCTTGGCATCTCCGTGCCTCCAGATCTATAGTAGAGTCATCGAGCATATGGAATTGATACTCTCCGCCAAAACCAAGCTTATTCCCTGTGCTCACAGTCCAATTTACCTTGTTAGAAAAATTTACTAAGGATATTTTTAGATAACGTCGTTAATCTTAAATGTACCTTAATCGCATTATCGGAAAGCTGGCATTTGTGTGCCATGCAATTATAACGAATTCCAGATCGAATTCAAACTGAATATAATCGTAATCGGTAATCATGATTACAGATTAAGCGCGACAGCGGTCCTGGCGAGCCGTGAGCGTCAAGCATGCAGTGCTCGGGCCGGTTGTAGATAGTTAACGCTCATTAGGTCACTGATTTACTGCGGCTACGTGACGCACGGCGGTGTGCCGACAGCCTGATAGATGTCGTGTCGCGCCGCGCAGCGGCCGGCATACGGATGGATCGGTTGGCTATGGTAGGTTGGCAACTCGGGTTTGCTTCGGGTTTTAGCGGGTACTCACGATGGTTATGTCCGTAACATTGAACATTGGTTTGCTTATAGGCCTTTAGGATGTGGTTACTCACGGTGGTTATCCGCCAGTAACATTGAACACCCAGGTTTCCTTATAGGCTTTTAGGATGTGGGTACTCACGATGGTTATCCGCCAGTAACATTGAACATTAGTTTGCTTATAGGCTTTTAGGATGTGGTTACTCACGATGGTTGTCCGCCAGTAACATAGAACACCCGGGTTTGCTTATAGGCTTTTAGGATGTGGGTACTGGGTACTCATGATGGGTGCACCTGCGCCAGTTACATTCTGCCGGTATTATATTCCTTGAGTACCTATTGTGTTATAGTAAAATTAACGCTATTGGTGATGACTGATGACATGCGTTTTAAGCTACGAATAAATAGTTCTGTTTCGTTTATAGGCCAGAGAGATAATCGTCGTCCACATCAACGTCAAAATACCTATTAATCGAAGTAAGTACCTATAGGCCCGTAGACGAGTCCTGTATACCTAACCGTTTAAGCGTTTAAGATCCTTACCTAATAGGTATTTTTCACAGTAATAAAAAAGGACTAAGTACCTTTTACCTACATTGCTTTTTAGTTCAATAACCTTTTTGCACATATTTTTTATTTTTTATATTTGATAATTTAATGTGGTCCTTTTGTTATTTTGTAAATTAATATCACTATTATACTAAACAACAGGTGAAGACACAATGTGACGACCAGTCATAGCTTGTAGTGATTTTACTCGCAAACATGACACTGTATCTTATATGGCACTAGCAATTTATATTATTGTGTAGTGCCAGCAGTATTTATTACACCTGCGGTGAGGTGAAGGAACGAATAAAAATTACGTTCCTATATCTACTTGAGTCGCTGAGAATGTACAATTTAGCTCGTAAGCAAAATTTACTTAAGACATTTTAAATTCTGACCGTCAATTTATAATGAACCTTAATAACAGAGGCGGAAGCTGGCATTTGTGTGGGTTGCCTTAAACGAGAAATCTACATTATTAGATCTGTATGGCGTAATGGTTACCGTGCTGTACCGCCATTCGAAGGGTCCTGGTTTCGATTCCCAGCGAGCCGCAAATAATTAATGATGACTGTTATCCGTTTGTGTGTGCGGGTTTTTGTGTTGTCCAAGGCACCCATGGCCCAGAATCTTAATGTGGGACGGGGACTATGAGTGTGTATGCCTATTATTAATATTTGTTAATTAATTTAACTAACGTATTATAATTTTATCGGATTTGCGCGATTTTGCTGACCATTTGAAAGTCCTTTTTAAGTTTGAGATAAGTTTGGTAAGTAGGTACTTAAGTAGTTGGACGAATCCGGCAAAATAATATAAGAGTTTAACGTGAAATGTAATCAAACACTCACAAAGAATTTAAACAAATCTTTATTTGTATTAAATTTTATTTATTTAGTTCACATCATTATAATCCTATATATCTATTTATTTTTAATACCCTACCCTATTTATTTTTAATAAGTAGGTATAGTTTTTTATACTAATACCCATACATATAAAGCTGAAGAGTTTGTTTGTTTGTTTGAACGGGCTAATCTTAGGAGCTACTGGTTCAATTCGAACAATTATTTTTGTCTTTGATAGTTAATTTATCGAGGAAGGATTAAGCATAGGCTAAAGGCTGTATAAAATTACGCTATAACTTATAGGAGCGATAAACACTAAGCAATAGAAAGATAGAATTTTGTGTTTTTGTGTTGTTTCGGTTTTTACATGGAAGTGGAGAACTGATAGGCATTTAATCTGGTATGAATGCTAACCATAGCTATCAGAAACCAACCGCAAGTAGGTTATACAACTAAACAACAGATGTGTGGCTATAATAAATAAAAGATGTGGTGTCGTGGGACACCAGGTAGGAACGAAGTTCCTTCGGCAAATGTAGAATCGACACAATTTGCAAAAAAATCGTGCTCAATTTTATGTAGGTTTTCTTGATTTTTCTGTTAAATTTTGCTGATTAGTTTTTATTTAAGTACAGGAAAGTATTTAGCAAATTCAGTATTTTAGGAAAAAATAAATTACGTAAAATAATAATGTTAGTGCACAGCAACAAATGCCCCTTAACTGTCTCAAGGAAATAAAATAATATTCGCAGTCCAAAATGCACAGCAATAAATGCCCCGGTACGCCCGCTTACGCTTGGCGTCGAGTGAAAAAGGTGATGCGGATTTCGAACACGCTTACGCGTCTTGATCAAACGTTTGCAATGTTTAATAATTTGCAGTAATGCGGGTGATTTCTTATTACACAGCACTTAGTACTTCGGTTTTTAGGTCTAGAATAAACGTTTCACGCAAGCTAAAAGCTATTACACTTCCTTATTGCTGTCGCGCCTGCGCACGTCTCATTTAACGCTTTTATTCCACGCATAATATTTTCTTACGGTTTTACTATCACATTTTTTTCAGTTCGGTCGCGCAGCAAAATCCCTATCTCCTCCAAGCCTGCCGTAAGGAACTTCGTTCCAATAATATGTAGATGTTGAATTATTTTCGAGTTGATGGGTGTGTCTCGATCCTTAAATCGGACGAATCCTTGAGTGACAGATACTAATACCTAAATACAACTAGGTATAGGTGTAATAGAAACTTTTCACTGCTGAGCACTGGTTTCATCTCATGATATACTTACCTAAGAGAGAGAAGATGAACATAACTGATTTTAATCTTGTATCATTGAGAATTATACACATTTTGCTATAATACGGTCACTCACGTTAAGTATTTTGGCATGCCGATATTTCGACCCAGTTGCATGGATCGTGGTCACGGCTGAACTGAGTTCATCGTCTTATCGTGAGTACTCGTATTATAGTAAAAAATATGAGCATAGTTCACCACGCTGGCCAATTGTGGGTTGGTGAAATTTACAAGCCTTCAAGAACGTTATGGAGATTGGAGAACTCTCAGGTGTGCAGGTTCCTTACGAATTTCATCGTTCAATAAATAAATTTTAATACCTACGCTCTACAATGCACTATAAACTACCATACATTTTTGTTCTGAAATAATTGCCACGCATTCAATAGAATAATTTTACTGGCCAATTGTGGGTTGGTGAAATTTTCAAGCCTTCAAGAACGTTATGGAGATTGGAGAACTCTCAGGTGTGCAGGTTCCTTACGAATTTCATCGTTCAATGTAGCAAGTGATAAATAAATTTTAATACCTACGCTCTACAATGCACTATAAACTACCATACATTTTTGTTCTGAAATAATTGCCACGCATTCAATAGAATAATTTTACTGGATGATTGCATATTGCATGTAATTTACTTAATATCATCATCATCATCATCTCAACCCATCATGGCCCACTATTGAGCACGGGTCTCTTCACAGAATGAGAAGGTTAAGGCCATAGTCCACCACGCTGGCCAAGTGCGGATTGGCGGACTTCACACACCTTTGAGTTTTGCGAACTCTCCGGCATGCAGGTTTCCTCACGATGTTTTCCTTCACCGTTTGTAGCAAGTGACATTTAAATGCTTAAAACGCATATAACTCCGAAAAGTCAGAGATTCGTGCCTTGAGATTCGAACCCGGTCCCTCCGAATATAATACTTAATATAATTATGTAAAACTGTATAAGTTGATAAAATTAATGTAACCTTTATTGTTTATTTGATATATTTACTGCAACTTCGTACGTTATCTGAGCCCCGGTGACCCGAACGTATTCAAATATTATATGTATATTATACAATTATATATTACGAACAAATTTTAAGATAACAAATTATTATGCACGTATATTCGCACACCACAGTCTGCTACCGTGAAATTTAATACAAACGCCTTTCCACAATAACGCACCAGAATTACTTGACCCCTGACATACGAGCACCGTTATTCTCCTTGCCTTGCTTTAACTCGTTATCGAAAACTTGTGGGAGGTCTATAAATTGGCCATTATGCGGGAAGCGACCACCGTAACTTGATCTTCGCGTCGTGCATTTTATATCGTCGATAGGTTTCGATATGTTGGCGACAAAGGTCGGAAAACTAAGGCGTTTAGTGCTTACCTAAGATAAGACACGATTGTCAATCACGTGTCCTCTTCAACAGTGGACGCTCACACTTGACAGTGCTCGTTGACTTCGCTGGAATTTTCGACGCAAACTAATAAATTACTCGATAAGTTAACAACGAAACGTTTGTTCGTAATTAATTACAGAATGATTGATCGTTCGCAGTCGGCTTATCTGGATTCATTGCGATTTATAACAGGCTATTTCTATTTTACGGTAAAATGGAGTCGTTCATTAAAATCACTCGCATGCACGTCTGTTCACCTCGTTGTTCTGTCTCGCTGGTCCTATTGGGAGACTGCGAACGATCGGCGGTCAAATGTTCAAATGAATGCTCTAACGTAACACATGGCAAGGCATAATTTTTCAAAATATCAATTCGCTTAGATTGATATTTAATTAAGTTATATATTTAAAAATTGATTATCATGATAGTTACGTATAATCACACTTAATTATTTTACTTGTTAATTTATCTTTAATGATTATGTTTAGAACATTGTGCAAAAATAAACAATCCTATCAAAACAAATGTTTTAATTGTAACAAAGGTAAATAATATTATGATGAAGTTGGTAAATATATTTTATTTTATTAGGTACCTTTTAATGTAAATTAACTGAATATGAGTATCATAAATTACCTAGGTTTTTGGCTTTTTAATACACAAAAAATGTCTATTTACGATATTATCATCTATTTATCGTTCAATATTAAAAACAGTTATGTATAGCCCGATTGTAAAATTCAAGTTTGTAGTTTCTCGCTTGCTATAGTACCAGTTCAAAGACCGATTTTTTATGGATTTATGTGTTAATGCATCGACTTCGTTCTGGGAAATCGAAAGGTTGATGAAGAAATAAAACGCCGTCAACACTTCACGCCAAAATGTTATTTATTGGAGGCTATTTCGCGGGAGTATTTGGTCCAACTACACCGTGAATAGTAAATGGTACAATTAATAACCCTCGACTCTAAATTCTCTCATCTCTCACTGCTGTTTTAGGGATTATTTTTTGGATTAATTTGCATACTTTATGTATTGCTTTTCTAAGTTAATAAGTCTTCGGAACTATTTCAAGTTGCTGTGACTGTTTTGAATTTTAGTGCTGATACTTAGATGAAGTGTACCTTGTTTATTATCAGACGTAGTTTATTAGGTTACACAGAAATAGGTTATAGGAATATTTTTATAACAATATTTATTATAACAAATTTTCTAACAAAAGCAGAACAATTATTGTTAACTTGGACTTTGAACACTAAGATAAGTAGGTACCTAGATAAAATTAAGAGCAAAATTTTTTAATTATATTTATTATGCTTATACATATTATAAGCATTATTTGGTTGACTTGCCCGTAATTCAACTGATACCACCAACTCAGCTAATCCTGACTTGTTAACTTGATGATATATGGTCTTAGAGCCCAAGGCTTAGACTCTCCTTTTGAGGGAGAGACCTTAGCCCAGACTTGGAACAGTATTGGATCGTGCTACATGACTAAAATATGCTACTAATGGGTTCATAAGTACTAAGTTCCATAAGCAAGTACTAGGCTACCATGAAATTTAAGATTTCAAGTACCAGACCAGATTCAGATTGCACAATGCGAGAGCGGGAATGAATCGAAATGGTTCCATTACAGAGATTTGTCTTCATCTAGATGCAAATGAGTGCAACCCACTGTTACTTGGAATTTCTGTAGCGGGTTTATGTACGTGTTGTATTGTCGACGATATCATATAATACGTAAAATACCAGGTAAATCATTACCTATTAAACATATGTACTTATATGTTTATGAGTTTAAATTTAAAAGGCTTCCGTTATAATAAATCGAAATATGAGAACTCTACCTGCCTTATATTATTTAGTATTAATTATTAATTATATTAAAACTATAGCTATATACAGGTTAATAATATGTGGATCGATTTTTATGTAGGTACTTAGTTTCTTTTGTAAATAGAAGTAAATGATTTATTTCATGTCTTGTTACAATATTGTATTCAACATCTATAAAGAAAAAAATTGTTGCTTAGAAAAATCGTAGATACAATCTGATAGCATCACTATTAATCATTTTCACATCAGCTAAAATAATATTATTATTATTTCTGCTGACTCTTTACCGCTTATAAGTACTTAGTATGTCGTTTGCACTACGACAAGTGGTTAATACAGATGGTTATTGTGATTTATTAGCGTTTAGCATTTAAGTGCAGTTTACGTGGACTATCTCGTACACCGTTAGGATCGTGAGGTGCATGGTAAGGAGAAGATAAAAGTTGGCACAATGTACTTATTATGATTATCATAGGTCGAGGAATTTCTAAGACTGTATCGTGTGGTCGTGTAATATATGTAAGCAATGTAAATAGAAATTCGAAAATTATCCTTTTGGATTATTTCTCATAGTTTCGTAAGGTACTAAAAAGTAAGGGAATGGAATTTTTTTGTATTAATTATAAAATGCATGTGTGTATTTAAGTTTAGTATGCTGTACTTTTTTAACGAATTACGTATGAGTTTATTTCGCCTTTCCTTCTCTTTCGTTTTGAAGTAACGTAATGATTAGGTGCCTAATTATTATGTGAGACTTACGATTCAACATAACGTTACCTATTAGGCATTAGCCGTACTAGGTATAAACGTTATGATTATGAAGAGATCGGTAATTTATGATTAAGTGATTTGTTTTGGTGTCGGTACACCGTACAATAAAGATTCTGATTTTATAAAAAAAAATGTAACATGACTGAATATGGTGATACTAATAAATGTGGAAGGCACATTTTCGTTTTAGAAAATGTAGTATTTTGCGAGATACGCATTCGTCACCGATGACAGTGCTGGTGTGCATAGAATTGGCACATATACGCAACTGCAGTGGCGACAAAAGGGAGCTGCCTCGATGAAGCCTGTTCCCACAATTTACTGAGCAACAGTTTAACTCGCTGTTAGACAAAAATTTAAATGTTGAATATCGATCAGCTATTGCGTAGCAATTTAATCTTACTCATATAACTATGATATGAAGTACCTTAGAGTTTTGTGTTGTCTAATCCGATTGATAAACTTTTTATCTCAATATTAATTTGATTTGGTAAGTATTAATAAATACCTATCTAATTGATGAACACAGTAGAGGGTGTTATTGTTGATTTAACTAGTACCTAATAAAACACGAGTTTGCTTAAATGTCAAATCAAATATTGTCTTATTTAACGCATAAAACGCTTCTGAAAGTAAACCAATAATTCAATCGCATTACCTTAAAATATTTCACTATTGATTCTACATAGAATGTAGAAGCTAACCAGACAAGTAATGAACTTCATAAGACATTTTCACATTTGTCGCTTAACCTACCTATCAATTTCTATTAAGAATCATCAACGATACAAAAGTAGGTAGCCGTCCTTAATCCCGTTATACACAAAATAAACGCAATGTTGCTAAAAATTAAACCGCCGAAATCAGTGGCGCCGGGCCGTGGCGCGAAGCCGCAAGAATGCGTCAACGTGTGAGCAGATGCGCCCCCAGCCCCACCCGCCACTTTACTGAATTTTTACTATCACCCCCTCAAGCAACCAGCAATTGACACGGAGCTAATGACCGCGTTTTTACAGGATTTTACGGATACCCGTATTGATGAGCGCGTGTGTAAAGTACAGCTCTACATTGGAGTACAGCTCTACATTCTATAATGAACCTTAATTACAGGGCCGGAAAGTTGGCATTTGTGTGGCTTACCATTTAAACGATTTCCATGTCGAACGTGAACGTAGTAAGTACTATATGTGAATATATAATGCAACTTATGCAACTTTATTACCTTTTTGTCACCACTAGCTCATTTTTCTTTCTATAATTTTTCTCCTGTCAAAAGGTTGCCTGGAAGCGATCGCTGCTTAGTGATAAGACTGATAAGGCCGCCTTTTTGTATACATGTTTGTATTTCGCTGTCTGTGATTATGTCTGATGTACAAATAAAGAGTTTACCTATCTACTTATCTATCTCATACGATCTTAAGCCTTTACTACAGCGTATCTGTCATATTTATTTTTTACCCGTACAGGTAAACTTGAGCTACGTAGTGGTCATACATGCGTAGTTGTACACCCTACACGGTCAACTTTACCTGTACGGTAAACTGTACACCCTAGCGTACATAGCTAGGCTTTACTTGTTAAATGTACAGTAGGTACCTACTTACGCAGCTTACGCTACTCAAGTAATAATATCTACATTAAATTCATACATTTATAAATTTGATATCTACCTATAAACTTAATATAAGTAGAGTGAAGATAAGCTTATACCCTAGTTGTAGCGAAAGTAAATAATTCACAAATTAGTTTGAAGGGTGAGTTTATCATCATTAACAAAGACATGTCAGATAGTAGTCATACTATATAGTCATTAAATGTCTTACCAGCACTTAAGAATGACAGAAGGTCTTTATTCCTCCAACTTTATATAACATTGGAACTGCAAGGTTATTTTAGAACGTCATATTCATTCTGTATCACTAATAATGTGCATAATAATAATTTTAATTTTCTTTAATTGGGATATGAGCTTGAATAATAAAAGTGTAAAAAATAACTACTTGTATATTCATAAAAAGCTATGTCATTGCACTACTGGCTAGAATAGATGTTTTCACATCACACATGTAAGCAAATCACACTGCTAGGAGTGGGTAAAAATTTAAAATATCGTAACTCTCATAAACACCAGTGCATAGACACAGGTCAAGCTAATTTAAGCGTCTTAGAAATATTACAGTAATAAATAATCAATTTCATAGAATTAAATGTTTCTTTATTTATAAAATATTAATACCTATACGTACACTCAGAATTATTCATTTTATTCCACACTTAATCGATAACTTTGTTTAAACTCCGCGTTCCTAATCATATTTTAAAGTTTATCTAATTTATACTAGCCGTAAAATTTAACACGGCTTAACGACGCGTGCAATATTTGCTTCTAATTTAAGTCGTGCAGCGGAGAACATAGGGTATAATTTACAATGCACGATTAATTTTAGACGTGCCTTGATTAAGGAAAAGTGTCAAGAGGTATATTCTTTATTGGCCGTATTCTAATCACTATGGTAGTTTAATTCGGAATATGGAAGGTACAAGTTCGTGGTCATGTGAATTCTGTCAAGAACTGATGCCGAAAGTGACTTACTTTTTTGATTTTAAATGAAATAAGCAATGCAGGGAAGTAAATTACAGTTAGGTACTAAACGTCTACACACGGAGTACCCATTTTAAAAAAATAATTACGATAGGTATTGTATCTATCTATTCTTATTGTCGACATATTCTTGTCCTTAATATTTTGGTATTTAATGTAAATATTTTATCTCGTAATATCTTGATAGAAATTTTACAACAATAAAAATAGGTATGAATGAATGCAGTATGTGGGTGTGGGGTCAAAGAATTGAAAATAAGTCAAAAAAGGCTTCACGTGGGCCTTTACGACCGTCGTTTACAACCTCCACTTAGGTACGTTCCGCGATAAAAAATTCCAAAAATTATTGGGAACTCTTAACTTTTTGCAATACCTACTTAAAAATTTAATGCGCAATCAAAGAATTGTAACAAGTAGTCATAGTGGTACGGGAGCCGACGATGCTAAATGTGTACTTGCTCGAGCGTCATAGAGACCTATTGGGTTGCAAAGGTTAGATGATAAGGAGAAAAAAATGTTATATAATGTATACCTTTTCATCGGTGGGGGAAGCGGCTATAGATCTTTAAATATGTAAAAAAAAACTGCCGCATGGACATACTCGAGCGCGTCAGATATTGATACCATCAATGGCCTACGTATTTTTAATAATGTATGTATGTTAATCTGACCGTTTGCATGGTGGGGGTGATCGTACGTAAGGGTTGAAAATGAAAAAAAAAAAAATTTAATCGAGCGCGTCAGATTTTCTAAGGGGGTGTTAAGTGCACCAAAAAAAAGCTCTAATTCAATAATCTGACGATTTGGATGTGACCCAAACTCGCAGTCATTATACTATTATGCAAAAAAAAATCGCCATTTTGAAATACTCAAGCGCGTCAGATTAAGATATATATGGTTCATCTTTATGTCCTAGACTTGCTGTCTCTTAATCTGACGATTATCTAGAGGGATTTCCCTAATCTGCCAAAAAAAAAATTAAATCATTGAACTTAATTAATAGAAAAGCTCAGGAAATAGCATGCAAATAAAAAAGTGTATGTTTTTAAGTAGAATACTTGTATTTACATAATATAAGGGCCGTAATATCAATCATAGTTTAAACTATGCTTCAGAGTTTAGTCACGAATCATATTTTCTTAAGATCAACGGTAGATAATCGATCAAGTCCAGTTTAAATTATTTAAACTCTCCCGAAGGTTGGTTAAAAACCTCCTTGTGAGATTAACCTTTCGTTTAATTTGACGTTTCTTCAAGATAGTTTTTGAGTTATTCATAATCATAATAATGTGTATTGAATTTATGGTAGTTGCCTCATAACTTTTGACTGGGTATTCCGATTTTTATAATTTTTTTTTATTCGGAAGCTGGTGCTTGTCTTGTGATATTGTATAAATTTGAGCAACCTCTAATGGGCAGTTTTTGAGTTATTTTTAATAATGTGTGTTTATGGTCGCTACCTCATAACTTTTTACTGAGAATTTAAATTTTCATCCTTTCATCCTTTTTTTTAATCGAAAGCTCGTCGTATGTTTTCGTATAAATTTGAGCGAAATCTGACGGGTACTTTTTGATTTATCTCTACTTATCGATTTTGAACATTAAACTTTAATGACGAATTTTTGTTATTTCGGCTCTTATAAATCGTCAGATTATATATTTTTCGTTATCCTTGAATCATTTCCTTCAAAATAAATAAAAAATTAGCCACGCTCGAGAATGTCAAGATGGCGTTTTTTTTTAACAACTTTGTAGCCCTCCCCTTTCATTGCGTCATTCTCAAATTGTCAGATTAGTGGAATACACACTTTTTAGCATGTAATTAACTCACCGTACCTTAATCTGACGCGCTCGAGAATGTCTGATGATCAATTTTTTTTTACTAATCTGATCCTTTATTCTTGAGGCGCGGCCTCATATATGGGGCTCATATTTGGTGGAGCTACTTAACTGGGTGCCAGATACCTCCTGTACCTTAATCTGACGCGCTCGAGTAAGTACAAAAATCCCCTCTTGGGCTCCCCAGCTATAGCTTCGTGGTTTAAACGTTGGATTTTTCAACGGAGGCCGGAGAACCAGAGTTTGCATGCATTTCGTATGCAAAAAGTATGCTCGTTAATTAATTATAGCTTGCTTTAGTGTATTAAAAAAACGTCGGAAACCTCGTCACTCAAAAGTAAACATATAATGTTCTTTCGGGTTCAACGTGTCATCCTCAGGAGTATTCCTGGCATTTTGAGTGGATATCGAGCCTAGTAGATGGAGCGTTATGGGTTGCTTGTGAAGAAGAAGAAAAGTATCAGCTGATGAGACATGGTTAAAACGATCTCCTGATTACAGCTGTTTTCTTAGTGCTTTTCTGCAGGTACCTTGATGCTAAGTAGAGATTAATGTGTTTGGTTATATAAAACACTTCCTAAGTGTCTGTCGAGGACATGAAGAAACAATTACCTATATTATAAATAAGTATATCTTAAAATAGTATCATTAATTAGTGAAGGAGCGTCAGTAAAATATCTATCAAAAGTTAAAGGTGGATAAAAATTTCACACATTTCTGCTTTTGGTTATCTAAGTATTTAAAACAGTAGCTAAAGCTGTTTGTAACTGTGTATGTAAGATTTATGACGAACAAACACGTTGTTATCTCTCGATTAGTATTTTGTAACATTAGCAAGGTGCTTCAATTAAATATTTTGAATATTCAAACCTCTATGATAGTTAAGATATGGTGTAAGTAGAACTAGTTTTAATGTGCACGATCGATCCACAAGCTAAAAGTTTCATTCAACTACAATTTTAACTCAAGTATAATTTTCGAGTAACGACAGAAATACATATGTTTCGATTTTAAAAAGGTAAGATATGTTATGGGATAATACGTAACATGACATAGGTACCTACATAAATTACAAAATATACATCTAGATTCGCGAGCAAATACACTGAGTAGGTAAGTACGTATTCGAATTTAAAGTTGTTGTTATGTACTAATATTTAATCTAGCTACATAATGATGTGGTTTAATTTTTGTTTTCTTCACAACACAAAACATTTAAGTCTTTCCTTATGTCTTTACGAACAATAACTACGAGTATATCTAATCTCGCTCATCGTTCTTCTCCGGTGATGAAAGATATGCCTTTATTCAAATAAACTTCAATATTCTGACACCTGTCGTGTTGTAATTAATAATTATCAGCGGACTTAAGTATTAATTAAGTGAAATGAAATCGGCATTTAAACCATAATCCAAATGATTTATAGAACATTGCGAAATGGTTTTCAGTTCTACTCATTTTTTAAATTAATAATTGCAGTTTCCTTCTAGATTACCATTACATCTGCTTGTTAATTAAAACCTAGTTCGTTAGATTACGATGATTTAGTTAGAACATTTCTCATTAACGTCGGTTTAAATAAGGTTGTGGTTGAAAGTTAGGTAAGTAGGTACCTATACCTATTCCTTTACTTGTTACAAAAAATAAAATAATTAGAAATGAGATAAACGATAAAATTAATAAAATACTGAAAAATAAATTAGGTACACAATAAAAAACCTACCTAGAATTTGTCCTATGAGGTACTTATGTTACTTAAGCATGATTTTTTAATGATTACAAACTTCTCTCTATTTGATTTGCTAATTTAGTAACTAAATATTAGTTGAACACTAATAAAAAATGTGATTTTTATTTCTTGTTTTGTTGAGCTAATTGGAGTGGAACATAACTTTAAGACATTGTTCTTATACATAAATAGTCCGGGCCTTTTACTGAAATATCCTCGTATTATTATCTTGAAATCCCGGATTTAAAAATTTGGGGATGGCAACCCTAACTTTAATCTACAATACCTATTTGCATAATTTACTAAACCTACCATTTTTGGCATAGTACCATTAGAATTATTTATTAATCTGATATATATTTTTTAATTTACCTAAACGTTATTTTGTTAAAAATATAAAATCTAAGAATCAAATATTTTAAAGTTACTTTCGTCACCCGGGTTCTCACTTTTATTTATATTCATACTTACCACTTTACTTTAGGGTTCCGTATACGAAGATAAAACCATGATAGCGATTTAAAACGTAGGTATCATCTAAAATAGGAGTTACATATTACTTCGTTTGGTATTTGTTTAGTCTCAGATTAAGTTTGGAAGAATTTGTTACTTTTATTAATTTGTCAATTAATTATACATATTATACTTAATTTATAAGTTAGACTTATCGCCACATTTTATAGGTACCTACATATTTTCTGTTATCTTTTATATAAAATTAATTTACTGATTACTTGGTTCACTTTAACACCATTGCTACGGAAAATTAATCCATTAGCCTTCAAAGGTTCATGGCTGACGACAGACGACTTCTACTATTTTTCACTTTGATAGAGGTTTACATCAAACTGAACTTAAGGACTTAACGTCAAAATATGAAAAAAACCGAATCCATTTTAAATATTGCGAAAAAATTACATTTAATTACAATTTTGAGACATCACACACCGAAGACAGAGGTCGACTCACGCTTGCCATATTTTTTATCTATACTTGTCACTATTACCGAGTTTACCGTACGCCGCGCCTAAAATATAGGGGTCCGATCGACTATAAAGATAAGCGGTGCCGGCTACCGGACACCATACGGAAAATTAATAAAAATAATTAAAGTGTTTCCCAGAAAGAGACCGATAGACACCAAAACTGATGTCGCGTGTTCAGACCGGTGACGGCGATGTTGAGCACTCGTTAGGTGCGCCGCACACTGACCTGCTACTGGGCACTGCAGGGTCCGTTCTTTTCACTAACATTCATGGGCCATTGCAGGATATGAACCTCTCTAGAGATCTAGAGGATAATGTATTATTTTAGCAATGCAAAGTGCAAGCTATTTGAACCCCATCAAAACTTCTAAACTGGCCACTGTAGAGCACCAAACTCTACTTGTAAAAGGAGATTAGAGTGCACTCCACCACAATGAGAGATTAAAGTGGTTGCAGAGTGAAAGCTCAAGGGTAAGATCGGACGCCTTCGATTTGACTTCTTATATGCCCCTGGAATTCAAATACATCAGCTCAAGAAAAAATTGGTTACGGATCGCTAACTATTGATATCGTTCTCAGTCGTTTTACATAAGTTTTCCTGTTGGCCTATGTGCATAGGTGACTGTGAGACTAAAAAAAAATGCTCTCATACGCGATATAGGTACGGTCTGGCTTTTTTACAATATAATAATTAAAAATTAGTGGGATAATATTAGTGGAGAGTCTATTTTAGCTTAACACTAAAAGACTGCTTGCGAAAATATTTCATTTTTGCAAACACTTATGGTTTAAGGTCATTTTATCAACAGATATCAATTCAGATTCAACAAGGACTGTATTTGTTGTAACACAAGTTTGTAACGAATGTTAGTTGTTAAATTTTTATAATAATAACACGACATATAAAATTATCTGTGCAATATGCGATGCCCCCAATGTCTAGGTGTGAAGTGATGGACACTGTATTAATTTTCGATTATTACTTTTATTACAATAGACGTAAGATCTAGTTTACAATAAGAGTTGTTACAAATGTAACTTTGTTATGGTTAAATTTTTTTATGAAACATGTTTTGCATGATCATATGTGACAAGTGCCACCCAGGAGGTACGTTAAAGGGTCTTAAAGTAAAATGCGTATCACAAACACATTTTGACAGCATCTTAAAAAAAAACAAATAAGAATATCCCGGAATTCACCTTGACTCAACCTGCGTATTTCTGACCTTACTTGGTGTTATATCATATTATTACGCTTGCTCTTTTGAGTTTTTATCAAGAATTATTTATATACGCAACATGTACACAAATACCTACCTACCATATTTTATTGTCATGTAGGTACGTATTACAAGAATGGATTTTTAAATGGTAAAACATGTTTGTATTAGACACTGTATTACAGAGCCTTAAATGGATTAACTAAAAACCTTCTCACACGAGAGTCGGCAATAGCACACACGACACACGAAGTGTGTGCTTGGCTTGGATTGTTGCTTCGCGGCTTTAATTCTACAAATGTAAGCTTTTACCTGACGAATACTTTTGCAGTAGAGCTACACGCAGCTATCTTGAAACGCCAAACATATGGATTGCCACTTCACGCTAAAAACAAATTTATTACACGAGTTCACAATTTACTTAGGTCATTTAAAATTTCTTAAATAAATGTCATTTAACATCATTTCAAATATTCTCAATAAAGTGTACGTATTTAATTAATTAATGGTCTTTAACTTTTTACCTCATAACTTTAAACTGGGTGATTTTTAAATATTTATTTTTCAAAAACGGGTGTTTGTCATCATTCCCATATAAAGAGCGACATCTGAGGAGCAATTTTTGAGTTATTTCTAGTAACCGATTTAGAAGTCAGTTTTTTAAAGTTTTTTTTTCTTAAATTTTCAGAATTAACGTTTGGATACCTAGGAAGGTACCTAACCTACTAACCGTGACGCTAGAAAAGTCCATTACGAAACAAAAAATTAAAATTAGTAATACAGATAATTTATTGTTGTTGTTATTAGGTAAGTGTATTAGCATGTGATGGTACTTATCGCCCTATTAAATAAAATTTCGCCCACACACAAAACCTGACACTAATCACATCTCCTGGGACGAGAGGCTATTAGTTGTTATTCTAAACGCATAAAACCGTTATAAACTGTGCCTAAATTCTTGAGACTTAACAACCCATGAAGTCGAGTAATAAAAATAATTTATAACAATATGTTAGGATTAATAATTCACCCACGCTTGAGTCTTTAGTTCATCATAGTTTAAAATATATTTTGCTTCGTCATGTTTAGTGCATATTGCACTGCATACCTACTTTATGGATGCAAGTGTCGATAATGATAATAATTATTCAATATCGATAATATTGAAATCGATTATAATAGCAGATGTTCTAGTGTTGATTAAAATGGAATATTGTATTTCTGATGTTGAGTCAATGCATTTTCGGGTTACGTAGCCGAAAGGTAAAAAAATGGGACACTTATGGATTCGTCATGTCATCATAAAGAAATCAATTGCATGTTTCATGTTAATAACTTCGACTTAGAATTTTTATATAAATACTTATCGTTTATAAATTCTACAATAGGTATATTGAACATAACAAAGTCGCCGTTGACATATTTTAGATACTTTAGATAGATGTATGTACGTGAATCAGTCCAGAACATTTTTATCCAAAAAGTAAGTTAACTCTAGTATTTTTTGTTGCAGTGTTGCCAATGAAAGTTGTAAAGTATGCAGATATACAAGTTGGTTTTTGTGTCGTTGCCAAAAAAAACTTGAGTTGTCGCTTCCGACGGTCGTAAGTGGCCGTAGCTTGAAAGTCTGGAAGTAGCCTAATTTTTCGCACCACGTCTGAGAATAACGACCTCGTATTTTCGTTGTTTCTTTATGTATGAGATAAACCCTATTTTAATATTTTTATTATCATAGAAGTATTTTTCTAATATATGTACTAGGGATCTGGACTTGAGCTGCTTGCGACGATTGAGGGTTGACATAGTTATGCCGTGGAGCAAGCTCCCCAACACAAACAAAACCTGTATTAGGTACATAAACGATATTAGACTTAAAAAAATAACTGATCTCAAAATCAGTAATTTACCTGGGATTAGACGTGAAGCTTTAGTTTTGAAATAAAATAGAATTATCAGAATTGGTTCACCCACTACAAAGTTATGAGGTACCTAACACACAAAAAACAATAGTCGAATTGAGACCCTCCTTCTTTTTTGAAGACGGTTAATAAAAACACGAACGAGGGGTTGTAAATGATCCCGCTCTATCTTGACCACACTGTACATAAACATATAACAACGTAGACTTTATATTGTCCACATAAAGAAGTTCTTAATACATATTAGTTACATTATTATTAGGTAGACATACTAAGAATATTTAATAAAATGTATGACCATTCTATAACTCCTATAACAATTTTTAACGGCTATTTGATGACTATTCGTTGGAAACAATGGTCGACTCAGCGTTGCTACAAACGTGATGCGACTACAAACACACAAAAGTAAATAGTATCTGAGTTCAAATATAGATACTTTGAAATCTGTAATTGCGGCAGCGAATTGAATTCGATGTAAGATGTAATTTTTGAGAATTTTGCGGTAGCTAGATTCTCAAAAATTTATTACTGCACTAAAGGGTTAAACGACACAAAATTTACTAGGGCGTTGGCCATAAATTGGTTATTTAGTAGCCCATTACTAGATAAACTGACACAAAACGGGCAAGTAAAGGCATATAGGTATCATAGGCAGAGCATAGAAAGGTATAATTAGATAGCAGATTTGATAATACTGGGTCAGTCACTAACATCACCACCAATCTGCATTGGAGCAGCGCGGTGCAGTATGCTGTACGCCTCGTCGGTTATAGGGAGGCTGTGATTTATATTGGGCCATTAACAGGTTATGATTGACAAAAAAGACAGGGAAGACGGAAGATCCTGTGTATCGATAGAAAATAGCAATTCCATCAAAACATCAATCTGAAACCGTCTAGCTCACCTAGAGTCCTAGCTAAATATAGCACGAGTATTGATCACAGAATGGTGTCAATGTCAGCTTTGGTATTATCTTATTACCGAAGAAAGGCGACAACCAGGCCGGCCGAGTTATGTTGCAGCGAGAATTATAAACCGACGAGCGTTAAGTCAATGTATATTGGCTTATGTACGTTATCTCTGTTCGCGCTAAACAAAAGCCGCAATGTACGACGTTTGCGAATTAATGTGGCATTGATCCGCACGGGAAGACAGGAATGTTATTGCAAAATTAGCTGTGGTAATATAGTCTTTCTAGCGTTAAACCGAAGGTCTCTAATATATCCATTTTTGGTAGAATAAGCTAGGTCAAAGATGGAATAATTAAGATAAGTAATGTTTTTTTTTTGTTTTTTGAAGAAAGCGAAAAGATTTATTCATGATAATTACACCTATACATTCACGAAATTTTGAAATAAAACCTAAATATTTATAGCACTGCTTTGAGTGGGCAGCAATTATCACGGCAAGGGGGTTTAATAAGAAGGGATTAGAAACATTAGCAATAATATTCTATGTAACTATTAGTGAGTAGTGAAACATATTCCGTTGCCGCTTTTTCTCAGCGGACTCACCTAAGATTCAGTAAACCGTGGGTATATTCACTCGCTAATTTTTTTTGGTTTGCAAATATTTAAATTTCGAATCCATTCAATCATACAATTTACATTTTTCAGTACAGATTCCTCAAGAAACGAAGTCAATCTTTATAAGTCGATCCGGAGATGGTAATAGTAAATTGGAACAGGACATTAACAAGCCGCCCGCCCGCTAGGTGGCGCCGAGATAGCTCGCTTATCTTGTACCCTTTAAACTGGAAACCGTAGAGCCGATCTGTAATAAATTAATCGTACATCGATTAATCAATAAAAAGTTATATATTACTTACGGTTCCTATTAAAATGTTTTGTCTATTTTAAAATGCAAGTAATTGGCTTGTCATGTTGACAACATTATATATATTGTTTTTGTAGCAACACTCATGAATTTTAATAGAGTTTATTATTTTTATGACATTCAATGTTACGGTCTTGACGTTGTGCTAATGTTAATTAAAACAGTTACTAATTTATACACGTGGTGCATTTATCGGTAGTATTTTAGATAAGTCATAATCATACCAACGACCGACATATTATGTAGGGATTTTAAATTTTAACGCTTCTGATATGAAAAATATACCTGCAGACTTAGTAAAAGTTTTACTTGACATAACGGGCTCCCTGCGTAAATGCGAGTTACCTAAAATGTGTATGGGATCGAAGCAGGGCCATTTTAATAAGCCGCACGGTAGCCCTGTTGTTAAAATTGCTATTAATTATTATTTATATATGACGAGTAGCGGGCATAACCTAGTGGTTAAGAATTCGGCCTTCAATTTGGAGGGTCCGGGTTCGAATCCCAGGTCTCTAGAAAACAATACAAAGTTATTAAAAACTATCAAAGCAAAGATTTTGAGTAACGAATATAATTTTTTTTAAGGTTAGGTACATTGTGATTTTTTTTAAAGATTTAACATTAAATTGCGGTTTCACGTGAACATAGACAAAACTAGTTAATTTCAGTCAAAACATGTCATACTACAAGTAACTTATTACTTTTGTGTAATGTAAGATTCATGTTAAAATGTCGTCTCCACAGCTTTCCATGTCGATTAGGCGCGCTACCGACAGCCAGCGCCCTCGGCCCTCAGATAACAGAGCGAGATGACACCGCTTTTTGTTAATCGTTATTTATAGCTTTTTTATTTCAACCTTTTCAACTGAGCCGACTTTTATCCAAAGCGGTCTGTTTCTGTATTTTAAAAACAATATGTTTTGTTTTTTTTTCTTTCCCTCTTTCTAATTTAAGGCTTTGTTGGTGATTATCACAAGGCCGTTTAAGCGTTTCCATAAAGTATTGTTCGATTAATTTATTGCTTCCGAGTTACGTTATTAGGCGTGTTTAGTGTTGTGATTAGATTTAAAAGTAATTATTAAGGGTAATTTGTTGAACAAATAATCGATATTACAGCACACGTATGCATTATTATAAAAATGTTTCGAAAGTTAGTAATGACTAAAGACATTTAAAGCAATAAATAATTTTCTGTGATATACCTTTGTCTAATGGCATGGATATAATGATGATAAGAACAATTTTTTTTTACAAGGCTTAGTTACTTACTACCTACTAAGGTAATGAGGTATGAGATTTTGTTGAAGTTACTTTGCACAATGTAACCGTGAAATGAATATCAGTATAAACAAGAATACTTCAAACATTTAAAATAAAAATATTTGTAGCTTTGTTGATATGCAGTTAATTATCTGGCATCATTTATCCTGCCACTGAACTCTCGCTGAAACCTCACCAATGCGAAATTGCAGCAAAAAATCATAAACACGCACCACTTGACATGTACCTATATTTGTACAAAAAAATTTTGAACTTCACTCGCGGCGCGTTTAGCGGAACCAGTTATTCGATTTGAATAATCATTCGCTCGTTATCGCCCGATCTATTTCTGAAAACGCCTCGGCAACGACACCAACATGACAACGACATGACAAGGACATGTTGTACCTGTCGGTTAATCGACACGTCTACGTCTTGGAGACGTTGGCGTGGTCGATGAAATATTTTTAAGGAATTGGATAGTTGATACGCAAACTGCCAGTTAAAAATTGCCGCTAAATAACTTTACTCAGTAACCTAAAAGGTAGGTGCGTTATAGCCTGCCTTTGGTTTACCCTGACAGCGATGGCTTCCTTAAATTAGAGCTAGGGTCCGATAATTGAGATTGCGTTTAACACCTATACCATTTCCCTATCAAAAATGGATTCTTAATCAGTAATGTATGAAGCAGGCAAAATAGTTAACATAATAATGATATACAGAAATATATTTGCATTACGTAGATGGAGTATCAATATTAAGTATGAAAAATCTGGTAAAATGACATTTATGATGTAAAAGAAACAATCGATAATTCTTTGTCCATGCCCATCCCTATTATACTCGTCTGATGTCATGTCTTGCCACTGCTCGATCAAACGTCCCGCGTTCCATTTCTAAAATTTGGTTTGTTTTCTTTTTTTTAAAGAATGATGAACGATGACAATCGTTCAGTTATTGATCGTGTTTAAAACTTTGATAATTAAAAAGTTTCTTAAAATATAATCTTTACATTGAACTGCATGATAATAAACAAAATCTTAGATTTCTATGCGAAATACAATATAGAAAAAGGAGCTTTTAGCCCATTCTCGGTATTCTAACGGTTTGCCAATCGGTGAAAAAGTCTAAACTGTCATTGCAGAAATAGCTAACCAAATTAATCTAGACCTAATGGATTAAAACAGGGATATGATTTACATTTACGTTACTAAACCTTAAACATTGAGTTGCTGAGATTCTAACACCTTTTGACGCTAAAGCCTCGTTTTCACGTTCATTACAAAAAAGAAATCTTACTTATCGACATTGCGAGTCACGACAGGCCGTACGTAGAAATCTACTTAACAGGCCAATTAGGCAAGAACGATTAATTACAAGAAAGTTAAAATTTACACATACACATTCGGAGACCGCTCCATATACGTGAGGCGACTGCACATTGAAACGATGAGAATCTCTGCTACGTGACGGATTTTACATCTACGCAACCGTTTAGGCAATAGTTGATTGTAGAGGAATTTGGATTAACTGGCCAATTAGATGGACAGCCAGTCCATATGGCGGGAAACGGTTAACAAAATGGTTGAATAACGAAACATTACGAAGTAAGACTATCAAGTATAATATAGGTAATGACTTTTTCGTGTGTTAGACCATGGATGTAAATACGATTCTGAAAACAAACTCTTCTCATGCTGGGAGATCTTTCAATCAACCCAAAAGGTAATTTTTTCTTGAAAAGTATTTAACCAAAAAATATTGTTAATAAAGGTACACTTTTTCTTCAAGATAATAAACACTTAATCTTATCGATTAAAAAAAACAATAATTGCGATGAGTAGATTAATTATTTATCGACTTGAATTCATCACATGACCAAATTCGGCTCCTAGTTTCTAGTTTCATAGAAACGAAACAAAAAGCTTGGACAATCGGTAGGTCGCGCGCCAAAATAAGAAATAAAAGATGGCGGTCCACGAAATGTCGAGAATGTATCCACGTGGAGTGGACCGAATTCATGGCCAAATGTAAAAGCTCCCGGTCCTGTTTTATTTTGGATGTCTCCCATTTGTTATACATAATACATGTAGGGGCCCTATCTCGGGATCGGACGACAGGGAATTCAGAGACGGCGCCACCGAACCAAAACTGGATACAGGTTGTTCGGGTGTCATAAATACGCTTCTATTTTTCTTCAAGATGGCGTGTGCAAATTCGAAATTTTTTAGGTTTTTGGTCATTGATTCATGAAGATAAGTTAACTTTTTGTTAGTAATTTTTTTTCTGTCAATTCCAGAATGTTTAAAAATTTTTTTCAAGAAAATTTCATTAGATAGTTTTTATACTTTTATATGGATCCTCTTTTAGAAATTTGTAACTAATAATCTTTGACCACTAAGTTTTATCTCAACAAAGAATCAATTATTTTTAACAAAGTAGGTACCTACCTACATTATTATTATACCTACAAAATTAACAATGCTGATCGAAATTCGAAAATTTCCTCCTAATATTTCTACAGTTATGCTTATGAGAATAAAAAAATAAGCGCCTACATAAATACCATATTAAAAATTTAAAGTTAAGAGTGTGAATCAAATCACTCTAAGAAGGTTTTGAGAAGCTTAATTTAATGAGGTCCACAAGCTATAGGAAAAAACTTTAAAGAAAGATTATTTAGTACAGTGGCTTTTAACCAATTTTATGGATCGTGAGATGTGTTATCCGTAACAACAACTAAAAATCTTTGAACAACCTGTATAGTTAATAGCCAGGCTGGGCTCAGCGGAATGCTTTGCTACATGAACTTATGAGTTATAAGTTTTTGTGTGCCCAGAAAACTTACGGCGGAAAATTAACCACATTTTAAAACACAAATTGTACAGTTTTTACTTTAATGACACTCATAAATTGTGTGTTAAAAAGTCGATGACTCCGCATGTAGGGTACGTTACATTGACTCTAGTAAATTATAAACCTTATATGCTACTTACTGCTAAATCGGTAAGGTAAATTTATTTAATGTGACAAAACGTTTTAATTTTAAACAATAAAAAAGGTAATTAAAAGATTAAAATGCTCATGTTCACGCATCCTTAAAAATCATTCGTTGGAAATTCACACGGTCCGAAGATTTTCCGTGAACATTGTAAAAAGTCATGACACTGTGTCGCGTGCAGAATTCAAATGCAGCGATAAATTAATCGCAAACAAAACAATTAAATCATTCTATTTATGTCCCGTTGCGAGAAGCAGGCCTTGAAACATCAGAATTGTGGCTAATTTGCTTGAGGAGCCAGATTCCGGTTCTTGAAATCCGTACCGAACCATTCCACGTAACCGTATTGCAGATGAAGAGCCTGGGTGGTGTCGTGAATGGTAATGGTGAGGTTCTGTGAGAAAAAAACACGAAAAAACATGATAAAACTTGCCGGTCACGCACTACCGGGTGTGGGCGAGATAGTGTAAATTACCAAAATCATCCTGAATTAGGCGTATGGACTGCATTTGAATTTAGAGTAGTTCCGGCTTTATTAATATTTATTTACGGTGATTATGATTTCATTACCAAGGACTGGCGATCTTTATGTTTCTTTTTTGATAAAGAAACAACAGACAAAATACGATATAAAAAAGATCACTAACATAAGTAGATGAAGTGTTAATTTTTCCACAAAAAGTATTGCTTTAAGTTTTAAGGTCATACTTTTAACCTCCATCTTACTGCGGGTATTAAGAAACTCCTTTTTGTACAATAATTATAATACAAAATAAAAAAATCTTTAAATAAAACAAACAGCAGTAAAAGAACCAAACGTTTGATAATCACCGATAACTTTCTGCACGTAAGTAATAAATAGGCGTACGGATTGAACAGACGCGAGCATTGCGAAATATTGTGTTTCCAACAACAAACAGAAATAAAACCTCATATTAGCACTTGATACAAGTGTGGTGATAACTTTTATTTGCAATGGTAAGTGCACGCGATTCGCGATGATTAATTGTTTGACTGCGCCCGAGCAAAACAACACGGAAAAACATTGTTCGAATCATCCTTTATTTGTGTCAACATTTGAAATGGCTGCGAGAATATAGACAATGATTCAACTGTGTACCTACTGTGAAATTACTTACGTTTATATTTCTGTTTCAATAATTTTTGTTGCTCAACAGAAATTACTTTTAATTTTAAATAGATTCATTAAGAGGATTAATTAAATAATCTTAAATCTTTTAAAAGTCAAATTTTACTTTCGACACTCAATTGTTCTCTCGAAAAAGAAGAGTATGAACATGGCAAAGTCTTGTGAGGTGACAAATGAAGACAAACTTTTCTTCAAAAATCAAACTGATCAAATGAACATAACGGAATCTTTACTTATTAAAAATTCTAATTACTGCGTGCTTACATCCGGGTCAAAGTCAAGCGGCCTGAGTGTTCTCAGTCTATTCCGCTCACGGTCGAAGACTACTCAATTGACGCCTCATAACTCTTCCAAAGTTTGGGACAGCGTCTAAATTGTAACAAACGCACGATGCGCCATCTGAATTCGCAATAACAAATTAGCATTGTTCAATTTCGCTTCCTTGTGCCATTTGCAATGGATATCAGTTCTAGGAGTCGGCCTGTCTGGCCGATCTAACCGTTTTCGGTGATATACACAAGGACAGTGCAGGAAAAATATTTTATAACGGGCGGCAGCGTTCATCCGTTTTGTATTTAAACATTATTTCTCACTAAGTTTAATATAATGTTAAGACAATTCATATTAATTTGCCTTAGTTTATCCAAATCTGTGATAGTATCTTTCAAACTATTATACCACACTTTAGTTAAGGTTTATCATACCTTCATTTTCATAATCAATAAAAAATCGTCTGCTAAGAAGTAAAAAACTAAGGCCAATTAGTGACAGCTCTGAAAGCTAACTTGACCATTTAAATTCACAATTAAATTATTATTTGCACCTCATATTTTGAAAGCTGAACCTAATTCTAGACATGTTCAGCTATTGTGAAGCTAAGCACATCTCTAGGCACAATCTCTAGGTCTGTTTAGTGCAACGGAGTGTGACTTTACGTGATCCGGTTCACGATACACCGCAAGGCGTTTTGTCAGATTGATGCACGTTATCTGTGGAACATTATAGGAATGTGGAACATTATACAGATTTATCTATGTCATAGTTGCTCTTTTTTGTACACTGCCATACGTCACCATACGTTGCGGAGTATTATTGTTCGATTTAATGTGTTTACATATTATATACTATACATGAAGACGAAACATTAAAAGACAAAGTAAAAACCCTTCAATTGCTGCAACTTTCTACCTACATTGTTGCAATCCAATAAGGTAAATCCCTAACTAAGTAAGTAACGGGCAGTCTGCACCCGCGAATTTGAACTAGGTAGAATCAAACATTTACGATAAACACTTAGGTACTAAAATGAATGTTATGCAATTAGACTGAATTCTACCAATTATTCTTAATTATGTTCTATTCTTAATTCTTCGTAATTCTATCGCTAATTTTTAACCGCCCTCGGAAAATGGTGGAGGTTCTCAATTCGACAGTATTTTTCATATATATATATAATACTAGCTGACCCGGCAAACGTTGTTTTGCCAAAAAATGTTAACCCTTATCACTTAGGGATATGAAAAATAGATAGGAGCCGATTCTCAGACCTACTGAATATGCATATAAGATTTGGTAAAAATCGGTAGAGCCGTTTCGGAGGAGTAAGGTAACTAACAACGTGACACGAGAATTTTATACCTATATAAGATTTTCAATACAACTTGTATCGCTATTATGCGTCAGTTAGTGTTACAATATTGACAGGACATGCACTAATTTGCCGTTCAGATAGGAAGCGGTCAACCACAACCATTGCTTACCCTGGGCACAAACTGTGGAGTAGCCAAACATTTTTTATTTTTGACAGCCATTTGCAATGTTGGTTTTAAATGCAAACGCTCTTAATTTTAAATGCAAACGGATACTAACGATGTTGAGTTGTTTTACCGATATTTCGGCACAGTTGCATGGATTGTCACATCGAGATCTAATTGTGCAACTGGAATGGATACAATTTTTAACCGACTTCAAAAAAGAAGGAGGTTCTCAATTCGACCGTATACCTATATGCTTTTATAAATAGATTTTATAAATATTAGGTGAGTAGGTAGGCATAAATATTAACCTTCAAATTTAGATTTAGTATGAAATAAAAATTGGTCACATGTATCCACAAACCGTTTTATATCTGTCTTAGACGTCACAAGATTAATAGGGGACCACTCACATCAATAATAAATAATAAACCCTGATAAACTTTAACGACATCACTTTCCATCATAAATATAGCATCAAGCATAAAACAAACGCCGACTGTCATAAAAAAGAAATAAAATGAACGAAGATTATTATTGTCGTTACAAAAAATCTTTAATGCCTGGGATTGTTGTAACCAAAGACAACTTATCGTAAGTATAAATCAAATAAATTTACTCGTTTTTAAGTGGGCATTATCTTACTGATTACAGATACAATGATTCTGCTCTTGGCTCATGAAGGAGCTCTTGATGTTAACCTTTGACGCGGAGATAGTGCCTAATAGAAAACCCGCTGATAATTTGTTAAGTACCCGAGTAAATTGTGAGGACGATTACGGTTATCTTGTGAGATATTTTCTCATTGAATGCGCTGACATCGTCCAGAAAAACGAAACGTGCTTGGAAGGGGTGCAAATATTCCACCAAGGTTTGTCCGAGCATACCCATCTTAAATTTTACTACTACAATTTTAGTGATGTATTAAATAACATCATATTCCATGGCGATTGTGCTCGGATGGGCATGTCAGTAATCAATGTATCAGTCATTAGAGTCAAAGCAGGTACTCAGTTTAAATATGAAGTGAAATCTGGATCGATGTTAATCAATACAGATAAGAGACACTAAAACTAAACTAAATGACGCGTTCTAGTCACGGGAATAGGAAGTCAGCGGCGAGCTTCAAAAGCAATGTTTCCTATTAATGAACAATACAATTACTATTGTTAGACCTAACGTACCTTTAAGGCAAGAAACGGCAATGGAGTGATACAATGACAGTATCTATTATGAAACCATGTGTACAGCCGGCGAAAAAATAAGTGAGAGTTATAAACGCATCAAATGAATCGAGTTAGTTTTTTTGCTAACTAAGTATAAAATATACCTAATCTACCTTTATCCATTGTTTGTATTGTAATCGATTTAAAACGTAAGTCTGTTGAATGTAATATGGAGCAGAAATTAATTATGGCGACACATAGAAATTCAATACCTTACTTACAAAGGTTATCGATTCTAATATACAAGCATTATTGTTTGAAATTTTTGAAGTAGTCTTCTATTTTTTTAATTCTGAAATTATTTGGACAAATACAATCATCTAGTTCATAATTACTTTAAAAATGAAATAGATATTAAAAATATACATTACAAAAAATAATTGTAAGATCTCTTTTTTATCTTATAAGAGTTACTTTTTTTTAAATCAAACAATATGAAGACTAGTTTTTATTCTCGTAACGTTTTAAACTATAAAAATATGAAGGGGTCTCTTTTCGTAATTGAGGCGATTACTTTCAAAATCCCCTAAAATGAAATTCTTTAAAAATTAAGCTGATTGTTCAAAATAATACTCATGTATTTGTTAGGAGTGAACACACACATAATAAAAAAACCTCAAAGATATTCGAATTTATCATTATGCACTACACCAAAATTTTACGAAAATCTAAGCACAGCCGAGAACACAGCTCTCAAATATCTCAATTTTAAAATCATCTAAATTCGAATAAAAACGCGCAACCAATGGCGGCGCAGCTCAAAGCGCCAAAACTTCACAGTTCCTGAAGAATTGAAGAGCTCTTGAATCACCTGTTCACTCATTTTAGGAGCCGAAATTCTACGGAAGGGCTCAAAAGGCTTGAAAGGGACATCCCTTGTTTTTGCATTTTGAATAGTTATGAGATTTCGAATGATAATTAGACGAGTGGAAATGTCTGAAAATAAATAAGGGATGTTTTTTAGTGTTTATTAGTGGTCTGATGTTAATGATAGCCGCAAATTGGCTTTCACTTCATCGTGTTAAGTGGTCATGTGGGTTGCACTAGAAAAATCCTAATTACTTTTGACAGGTTAGGTGTTTGAGGTTGGTGGTAGTTTAGATAGAGAAGATAAAAAAGAAAGAGATAGGAAAAGATAGCAAAATCATGTAACTACACGTTATATTAAATTCTGTTTATGAACATGACTTTATAAATATGTAGTTAAAATTACCTACTTATGGAATTTTTGTACCTTTGTTAATTTGTGAACTATTAACTGCCTAACTGCATTAGGCAAAGTGCAATTGGTAGTCCAAATTTTTCAATATCGATATACCTAGGGAATTATAACTTAAAAATAAAATTAAGTTAAACTTAGTACGAACGACATTACGTAAATAAGTACATCTGCTAGTTTTTTTGTTAGCACAGAACTGTTTAAATCGGATTTTCTGGATATATTATCATACCTACATTGCTCGTCAAAGTTGATACAAAGTTGGAATTTTGGTTCCCTGTTAAGTTAAAATTTAGACACATCAGGTAGCCATAATAATAGACCTCCATAAGAACCCCTTCAGAACAGAGATCTCAAAAAATCACACATCCAGTCACTCGGGCAAATTTGCTCTAACGCAGGCCCCCCTTACTATTTTAGAATGGAGTTACGCCTGACATATACCCTCTTCCACTATGCCAAATATAAAAAATGTATGTATATTAGTCTGTTTAGATACTAATCAAATAAGATTTGTACATTGTTACATGAACTGCCTATTAATTACCTATTGTATGTTCAAGTATTGTGCAAAATCTTTTGTAGGTACCGTACCTACATGGTAAAAAACAGGCGCATGTTTTTGTGTAAACCCATTTCATCACGGACCTGAGGACTTGTTAGCTGGTAGACGTACACCTATACCCAAATTAAATATTAGACTCTCCATTTGTATCAATATTTTCTTCTAGCAAAACATGTAAATAAAAATCAAACTTTGGGAACCAATATTTTTTTTCATATTTGGGAATTTTGATGCCATTTATGAAGACGTCATTTAGGAACAATCCTAAAATTATCGAAGCGTGTATTTCGTTCCACACAACTCCAAGGGGACGCAAAATATTTTCTAAAATTGTGTAGAATTCCGTAAATCCGCTCGGCACCGCATCATTGCTCGGAGCCCATCGGAGTCTGCGGAGACGAGTCGACCGTGTCGTGCTAATTAAGCACTCGTACGCCTGAGGGTCCGTCGTCAATCAGTGTGCTAAGAGCAACGCGACATTGGTGTCTACCCGCCGGAACCGAGGAGCAACTATTGGTTTGAACGCGAAAAACTTATTAAATAGTCGTAATTTATTTCGTCCTTTTGTAAGAAAAAAATCTCTAATATCTACGTCTGATTTTAGTCAACTCAGCTTAAAACAGCCGCACTTTTTTCGTTTTTATGTTAGATTAAAAAAAAATATAACCAGAAACCTTAAATAAGCTCCACAAAACCCTCTACCGCGTTTGTCCATGACAAAGTTAGCCGAAGAGAAAAAAAATGTGCGTTTTGCGTGAAGCAAAAACGGACATAAGGTGGTGTTTACAAACTGCGAGTGTGGCCCAGGTTACACGTATGATGTCATCGTACCAAGGATTGAAGGTTAAATGAATTGTCATGTATGCAGATTGAAGCGTAATTTCACGGACAGCGCAAGGGCAACGCTGACGAATATATTTGCCGCTCCTGCAAATGGGCCGCAATTTGCCGTGTCATATCGTTTATTTAGTACGATGCCGATGTTTATGACTTATAAAACATATTTTTAAAAAGCTATAATATTCAATATTCGTGTCGCGATAATGTGGCTGTGAGCTTGGCATGTTATAGCTAAAATAGTAGAAAAGGGAAAAGGAAAAATAGCGTTCTATCTAGTCTAGTTAGGTGATAAATCACTAGTCGTCAGTATTCACAGTGAATTCAATTGAGCGAGAGATCCAACATTTGGTTATGGGTAAAGTCTGACAGGTTGGGTTAAGTCAGCTCGGCATACACAAGGAGAGATGTAGAGAGGGGAGAAAAAGACGAATTGACAATTTGCGAAAAAGTCGGATAACTATAAGCCCATAATGAACACGAAAAGATTAATCAGGATAAAAAAATAATCCAAACAGATCGATAAAAGAATATGTGACTTCATTAATCGATATAAACTATACGATTCATCGTATAGAACTATCGATCACGATCACATATTGCACTTGAACCCGTCAAGGGAAGCGGTTCAAATTTCACTCGCAAGATTTAAATAGAACTGACTTACGAACTATCAGACATGGCAAGTTTAATAAAATTAACGTTCGTAAAAATGTAAAATATTTGCGTAGTACGACCGAGGTGGATTTGCACCTGCTAACTGCCGTTAGCTGTGAAGTGTAACTATTTGCTGTTTCTATTTCGTGTTTTGGGTAAGTGGGAGTTGTAGTCTTGTAGTGTTTAGGTTTGAAGATTGTATGGCCAGAGATTCTTACATACATAGCTACAAAGTTAAGTAGGTACATATTTGCCTACCTCAAATTTAAGTAGTATTAAATCAACAACCAATTTCAATAGGATATTTCTATTTTAGGTCGGCAGCAAAAATATCCATGATTACTTCTAAACTAAACAATGCTTCTAAGTGCTTAAATAGTAGCTGTAGTATTAAAATACAAAATGGATTCTCTACTATACCAACAATATATGTAGATACCCACTTCCTAAAAAACAACACTCTGAAACATATTTGATTCGATGTAGGCCAAAATCAATTTCGTATTATAAACTGTCAGCTAGGGCAATGATATTACGGTGAGTACGTACGAACTAAATTAGCTATTCTTATAGGTGTGTACTACGATGTCATTGTGCTAGGAGGGTAAGTCGATTCCCAGGTGAGTTGCGCGATTACAAAAATGCATGCACTCACGCGACAAGGACGTGCCTTAGAAATTCGCTAAAACACGTGCTTCGCTTCATTGGGGAGCTTCCAATCGATACTGAGGGAACCTTGTTCGGATTTTAAAATTCCCGCGTTATTTCTTTTTTTTCTTTGTTTTATAATGTGACTCGGATGACTCTTGATTACCTTATTTTGAACTTACTTTCGCGGTTGCGTGGTGTAAGTATTTGACAGTTTTATTTGGTGTTTTAATGAGTTTTGTAGGTGTAAAGGACAATGACCGTTTGAGAAGGGTAGGGAAGGGAAACGTGTGTTTTGTCTTTATAATAGGCTTTGCGTATTTTTCAGTGACATAGATTTTGTGCATCGTTTTGTTTGCTTTTTTATTTTATGCAACTTTATACCTATAAGGCAGATTTAAATCTTAATGTATGATTATTATTATTATTATTATTATTTTCTTATCTTTATGTATCTGTTACCGGAAATGTATGAAATCTAGGTCTAAAATGTATGAAATCTAGCTCTTTAGGAAATGTGTAAAATATTGTTTTAAAAATTATTTAATTCATACATTTCCTAGGAAATGTGTACATTTCCTAGGAAATGTACACATTTCCTAGGAATTGTAATACAATTCCGATATCGTATTAGGAAATGTGTATGTCGTGGCCACATCGTAGATTTGTTAACTTCAAATGGTCGCATTTCATGAAATGGGCAACTCAGTTTGTCCAGACCGTTAAATCGTCTACGTTTGGTTATCCACGTTTGGCCAAATCGTAAAAACGCAGAATATAGGGCATAATTTCGAACCGTGACGTCTCCGGCGCTGCGGAAGGTGCAGCCCCTTCGCCCTTGCGTAACAAAGCACAGACACCCACGCTCGCCTGCGCAGCTTCGGCTTGCTGGTCGCCTTCGGCGACCAGCCTCAGCCGCTCCGGCTCGCCTGGGTGTCTGCGTTTTGTTACAGCGGGCGGGGGCTGCCCTCCCTCCGCGCCTCCGGGTTCTAAAAAAAACTCTAGGGGTAGGGCATACAAGACTACGTGGAGTAGGGGTAGGCTAATTCGGTTCTGTAACCAATTCGACCTACCTACACCTTGAAGAATTTGACTGAGTAGTAATGGAAATGAGTATTCATTGTTTTACACAATAATATTTTTGATTAAGGCACTCGGTGAGACAATCTGGTAAAAATCATAACGTAAAATATAATATCTTCATATTATCTATACCGCGTACCCATTAAAATCTTGATCTATACCTAATCTTAATGTACTACATTTCCGATTGCTATTTAGGAAATGTATAAATTTCCTAGGAAATGTGTCCAATATAATTTATTTCACACATTTCCTGGCGATTTTAGGAATTGTATACATTTCCTAGGAATTGTATACAATGACGGATTTAACACATTTCCGTTAACATATCTATTTACCTGCACAATATCGAATGAAAAATACACCAAAAAATATATTCTACTTGTATTTTAACAGAGATCATCGCTGCATTGTTTTAGATCCAGTTTAACAAGGTTAGTTAAAAAGAATAGATGCAATTCGTTCAGATAATGACTGATAGATATTCACTTAGCATGTTCTAAGCCTATAAAGCTAGATACATACATATTTATTTAGGTAACGATAATTAACTATTTAACCACGAATAAAATACTTAACATATACCTAAATGTTACAGTAGTTTCTTCAAGTGGTATAGTCAAATAATTAAAAATTCTCTAACGATTCGAAAACCTCTAGGTATTTATTTATTAGTACTATAATGAACTATGGTAATAGGGAATATGCATGATTTTTTTTTATTGTTTTTATAGCTCATTTATGTTAATATAATACCGTAAAAAAATATACGAGTCATGGGAAAGTCCAAATTTATTTTAAATTAATTAATGAAAATTGCAGTGACATAAAGCCGATTCAAACGCCGCCCTTTTGGCGCGTTCTATGGTGACGTCATCGTTCGTCGGGTTGGAGTTGTTTACTAACAAGTGGTTATGAGCGAGGTTGAGAAAGAGTATTTTATAGTATTAAATTTACGTTTTCTAGTTTAATTTCATAAACGGAAGTATGGATGGAAACCGAAGACCTTATTTTAAGTACTGTATTGTACCTATGTGCAAGAATACGAGATGGAACGCGCCGGACAAAGTATTTTTTCATGTTCCATGGGATGCTTATATAAGAAAAATTGGTGTAAAATTGTGAAAAGAGATATTACATATATCTACAAAAAGCACTGCATACTGTTGCGAAGATCATTTTAACGTAAGAAGAAAATAATTATTTCTACCAAATATTAATAGTTTTGGTTTAATTTGGCTAACAAAAGTACAAACCCTAAAAAGTTGTTGTAAGATTCTCGTTCAGATCTGGGATAAAAACAGATTTGATTATAAAGTATTCCCAAACACGGATTGATTTATTAACAACCATTTATTCCTAAAATGTGATATGAAGGATATAATATAATTTGTATGTAGAAGGTAAACGTCTAAATCTTTACAGGTTATATTAAAGACTTTTATGAATTACTTAGAAAAACTGTACGAGAACCATGTACCTAAATTAAATACATATCTATCACTTCCTCACCTTGCAGCTTTGACTCCCCTGATTTCAGCTGATGTAAAATCATTATTTGAGGCGAAGTACGAACTCATCATGAAAGCATCTATGTACAGTAGTACACTGGAGCTTGGTGCTCAATAAAAGATGATGTAATGATGAACAATGGGTTTAATTTTGGACTTTGCAAATACAATTATCATCTAATTTAATTTAATACGTGAGAAAGCTTCACTGTGCGCTTCGTTAATAGAGTGTTCGAGTCCGAATGTACGTAAGTCGCGGGTAAAATATAATTTTCACCACACAAACTACCGACATTATTGCGAGCGCCTGCTCAAGTTTTCAAAGCAATTTGACGTCAGTGAATGTAACTGTAGGCGCAAACAATCAATTAATGGAAGATTATCCGATTGCGCCTTTTGAGATCCACTTTCAGACATTGTTAGTCATTCAACACATCACTAACAAACAAAAATCACGCAAGAAGTATACGATAAACTCTGAAAGCAATCAAATTAACTGAAATATAAATGAAAACAGCTAGTTCTAGTATGTTTTTGACATGTCCAACGCGAAGGATGACGTCACGCCGATGTCTAACCAATGGCGTTGCGTTTCGACATTTTAAATTTGCCTCGTAAAATTTGCACTTTTTATAAATTTATTTTAGTGATTTTAAAAAGATTAAATAGAAAATAATGTGACAGATATCATTATTTTAGCGATAACGACTGTACAAAAAATATTTACTTAAATTTGAATGACATGCATATTCCCTATTACTGCAGAAAAACTACAATTTTACACTCATTACCTGCGATTATATTAGCATGTTATAACATTATCATAAAAGTGACATAAAAATAATTATTCCTAATATTTAGCATACTGCTATGATTATCACAATGGTGTATGTGTAAGTTGCGGTTTGATCTTGAACTCGAGTTACCTACTCGCTTATATAATATATGACATTTCATAACTACTGAGAAACTTGATACACCTATTCGTACTACTACCTATAACTGCGTTCGCGTTCTATATGGAATTCGTTCTAATTGCATCTCAAACAAATGCCAGCTTTCCGCCCCTGTGAATAAGGTGCATTGCAGATTGATGGCTAGAATTTAAAATGCCGTAAGTCAATTTTGCTTACAAGCCAAATTGAACTGTGTGCCCAGGTAACCAAGGTGCCAGGTGTGTTTAAGCGCGTATTGGCAATTCCATGCTGTCGTCGGCTCGGGTGTTTTGCGGTACTCTCCACTAACGAACATTTTGCGCAAGCGGTAGAGATGTTAAGCTGAGGGTCAAGCGGGGTAGGAGGTTCCTTCATCTTTAATATAATAATACGGGAAGAGTGATGAGGGTAAACCTATTGTATATTTAATTTTAAAACTGAAAATACGTAAATAACTTATACTGTTTATTAACCCAATTAAATCGTAAAAGATTTTAAGTTGCAATTCAAAATGATTAGACTACATTCCTAGAGATGATATTTTACGAGGACTTTAAACTGGGAGCAAGTTCAGCAACAAGAGGGATCAGATCAGGCCATGGGATACCAAGGGATCTATTCTAGAACGATAGCCAACAGTTCATGTCAGGTCATGACAAGAGTTTCCTCATGTTTTAATCCTGATGGTACTTGATCGGTGGCAGGGTATCCGTCAGCTACCATAATAGGTAGGTACTAAAAATTTGGGATGAAGATGACCCCTTACCATCAGCATTACGAACAGACGACGAGATTGCCTTAACCACACGGGCGAATGAAAGGGCTCATGTACAAAAGGTTAATTTAGAATTACATGCCAAGTTATTCCATATTTACAAGGACGCAATTGTCAAAGATTACTCCTTTTTCAACTTCTGGAGTTTCTTACACCAAGCAAATTAAAATGCGCTGTCTCAGTTACGTTTCACAGTTTAAAATATCTTATATTTTATTTTAAGTCTCCATCAACGTGGGAAAGTGGTCGTAAGAGTTTTGTCTTAGCGCCAGCGAGGAAAGATGTAATTAATTAAACTTATATTCCGACGTACCTCATGAAAAATTTTGAAGAGGTAAAATAAAAATAAAATTATCACGTTTCTTCGAAACAAAAGTTGTGTTTTCTTAAACAAGAAGTTGTATACCTACTATGAAATCATTTTCTTTTTTTAAAGAGTAAGGATAATGTACTGCCCCATACACAGTAGATACAATGAAGTACGGCATGGTACGGTACAGTACGGGTAGGGTACGGCATGGGTAGTATACGCTACTTACAATATGGTGGGATATGGAACAATACTGTTCAATAGAGTATAAAGCTGGTACCGGATCTAGAACCTGTATCCGGATTTAAACCGGAGCTTTTTGTTTTTAACGAATTTTCTTACCACATGGATGCTAGAACAAAAAAAACGTGCAACACGTATGAGCAATTATGCTAGCTGTCAGGTTACCTGTGCCAGATAATATACATCAATAATGCAGTGTGATAGTAGCATAGAAATTAATAAGAATGACGCCAGTAGGTCTCAGAGTTAAAGTGCAACAATGTAACTTCGTTCCAACCGACTAGGCGACTGCTCCACGACGTACTTTTTACGTACATACATAGGTGGTAGAGCCTAGAGTTCGCCCGGGGTAGTACCACCGCCCGCCAAGGTACTCAGTACCATCCCAACCGTCATAATAATTGTTTTTAAGAGCAATTCTGTTCCGGATAGGAAGGTGTGGAGCCGGTTCACTTTTTTAGAGGCGACCATCTGTCCTCAGGGGTAGCAACGCATCTGTGACCGAATTGGAACAAGACTCACACTAATCATTACTAACTGGACAATACTAATATTAACTAACAGGACTAACCTATCCCTAACAGTCCCTGTCCTCACACTTATTAACAAACTAACCAACTAACATTCTAACACCATCTACTAACTGGACTAACCACCCTAGCCCCTAAATTGGGTCTTGTTCTATGTCGGTCACAATTGCCATGGGCGGCAGCGGAAGGGTGGTGCTGCATGCTCGTTTGCTACCTTAATTCCATAAAAAAAATGTAACTTCGTTCCAATCGACTAGGCGACTGCTCCACGACGTACTTTTTACACTCACGAATATTTTATTTTGTATTATTTTCCGCCTGACTATGACCTGATGGTAAGTGGCAACGTAAATTATAAAGTGATACAAATACATCACGTTGATTAAAGCTTGCATGGTAACAAATAATCGCTTATCGCTTATCACACGTCGATCGTTATAATCAGGTGGTTATAATTCGAGCCGAATTCCGAGTGAACCCGACGATTAGTTAATTGCAAGATGAGTATAATTTTCTCCCCCAATTCGGGGCCCTCGGGAGAGGGTACGGAACCCTGGTTTCACTTACCTCTCAACGCGAAATAACTGCTGCGGTTGATACGGCGGTTTAGAATTTAGAGCTCGCTTCATGACTATCATATCTGCACTATTTATATTATATTTTTGGTTATATTAACATGGTGAAAAGTGGGCGTGTTTTTCTTCAGTGAAATACTTATAGTACGTAATGGGCTTAAGCAATATTGCTTGTTTAAAACATATCTTTGAAAATAAAATTTGGTCATCAAGCTACGCCATCGCTTCAAAAGTCTCGAGAAAATGCGGGAAGATACTCCTGAGGAGATATTTAGTTATTTATTTAAGATACCCGCATTTAATTTAATTTTGAGAAAGTTATGAAAAATTTTGAAGCAAGTTTCTTTTTATTACCACTCATAGAATTCGAACAAATCTTGTTTTTTCAAAGTCATCATCACAACATACCTATGTTTTACTAAACAGTTCGTTTCAATATTTTCAAGGTCTCGCTACATTTATTAGCTTTGGACTTTATTACTTATGACTTAGAGTTATATTTTATATCAACTACCACATAATCTGTGTATCAGATGATCTGGCATACTCCAATTTTTAACTATAGGGGCTTTAAACTCTGCCAAGGGCAAAGCCCTGTCTGAATTTTGCGCGGCCGCAGACAAGGGGAAGCCCGATACTCACACGATAATCACATCCAATTTAAGTTTCTCTAGCAAGACGTGAGAGTGTTTTGTATAGTGACCGAGTATTCACACTCTTTATATACTATGATCCACTTTGTGACAAATTTTTTCGTAAAAAAGCTCTATAAAAATAGAGTTTGAAATGACTACAACAATAATGGCTGCTAGAACAAAATGGCGATAAAAATAACTCAACGAAATTTTTTTTCTGTTTCTTATTAATCTAAGTAACACAAACCTGATACTTACAGTCTATTAAAATTTTACCAACATTTTTTGGACTTATCGTGCGGTTCTCAGAGGATGCAACATTATTTTCTGTAGGAAAAAAGGGGTTGGTTAAATCCAAGTTTGTGGGATTGCAACCCTTGTCCTAGAGCCGCCATCGTGGTATGGTCCGGACGGCGTGGTTTATCTGGCAAACTATTGGCTTCACATTCAATTTGTAAAAATATTTTTTGTTGCAAATTAAATTTTCTGCAACTTCAGTTCAGTTAACTTTCAGTATCACTAATACTAAACTTACATACTAATATTTAACTTACATACCTACTACATTCGTTTTTCAGTGGGGAGGGCAGATTCCATTCCTTGGTCTTCAGCTGATATAACTTGTTTTATTGACCAATTTTTCGGTTTAGTTCTAATTAGCAGCATGAGGTCAGGAAGTAAGTAGGTATGTTAAAAATGTAGGCACCTCAACTATTGTGTAAATATCTACTTTTATTTTTCATTTAATTTCATCAACCGTTGTCATTATCAACTTAAGTCATTACTACTAAAGATTCTCAAACGTTAACGGGACATAATTATGTCGTCAGATCGCTATCAAATCATAACTGACACATAACATTAAGAATTCTGTCAGACTGTTTATAACACAATCTACATAAACCTTCGAATATTCAGAACAATTTAGCAGCAGTTCTAGCTTGTTAAAGTTGGAAATTTCAACTTTAAAGCGATTTGTATGAGAGATAAGATTGAAACGGAGTAAGCGCAAAAAATGCTTTATGTTCGCTTAAAGCGTTGAAAAAGCCATAAAAAGGATGAAATACAGATACCTACTACGCTTTTCGCGCTATAATCTGTATTTAACGTTGTCAGTTCTAATTATAATTGACGTAATTGTTCCTCTTGTGTGTGAATGTTAGGTTCGTGTTAGGGTCTGTACACAATGAAGGTTTGTCGTAATATGAGACTGCATTAAAATAGAATAGATAGGTACATACTTAGTACCTACTGTTGTTATTATTTCAAAAAGTTTTGATAAATAATTGTGTAATTAATTATAACAAATAAAAACAATATTAATAAATACTATACAAAGTTAAATAAATTATTAAATTATTCAGATCACCTATCGCAAGAAAAATCCATAGTAATATTATAAATGTGAAAGTGTGTTTGTTTGTTTGTTTCTAGTTCTTTCATAATATCGCAACGTGGCTATTAGGTATATTATGATATGGTTTATGTGTGTGGAGATAGTTGGGAGGGTGGAGAGTGCAGTAGGCTACTTTTTACCGGGGTAAAACATCACATTCCCACGGAAAGATCGATGTTTTGTTAGTTGCTAAATATTTTGTTCTGGATGTTGTTAATAGATGGCGTTAGTAGTTAGTAAAATTCATTTGTAACTTCTGACAACTGAAACGCTAAAGGTAATTTGCTGAAGTCATAGGTACTAATACTCTCAATATTTCAATTTCAATATTTCATAGATACTAATACATCCTAATAAATTCAATTGTATTTTGAATTCGCACTGGATAATTTTTTGTTTCGAGTTTATATTAATACTAGCTGACCCCGCAAACGTTGTTATGCCATATAAATTATTTCTAGGAAAATGACTCTTAAAAAATAGGGGTTGGTGATAAAAGGGTGAAAATTTAAGGTTGTATGTATTTTTAATGCCTCATTAGGTATAGAAAAATAAAAACAAAAAATTTGTCCAAAAATAAAAAAAATGTTAAGGGTGAACAACCCTTATCACTTAGGGGTATGAAAAATAGATAGTAGCCGATTCTCAGACCTACTGAATATTCATACAAAATTTCATTACAATCGGTCAAGCCGTTTCGGAGGAGTATGGTAACTAACATTGTGACACGAGAATTTTATAAGAGATTGGAATGTAAAGGAATTAGAGTACGACAATTATAAGTACCTACGCTTTGATTTTGGTTTTGATTCACTTCGTGAATTGCTTTGGGTGTCTGTTGTTGTTTTGGTTTAAAATAGTAATTAGTTTTAAGGAAAAGTACTTTAGATATTTTATTAGCTTATTTGTTTAGCTTCAATAGATTTAAGTTAGTTGTAGTCACTTATTTATCCACCTCAAAAATGTCATTATATGTTAAACAACTCATTGTTAATTCTCTTTGACCATGCGGGCGAAGCCGTGGGCAAGAGCTAGTTTTAAATAAATTGGAACTTATTCGTTAAAAAAAATTGGTGCTGTTCGATGAAAGTGATTCAGAATTATTTTCGAACCTATCATTATGATATGCTTGTTAACTCTTTGTCCCAGTAGTTTCTTCTCAGACAAAATTTTTTTCGGCGTAGTTCATATTAAGAACTTCGTTCCGAAATTGTAGAAGTTCTGTATTTGAATCTATGGGCTCCTCATCAACACCAGATGAACTGCATACAACAATTAGCACAGTAAAAACTAGCTTGCTCTATTGTGCACCAACCCTACGTTACATATACTTAGCCGGTGAGTACGCGCAAGAAGTTTAATATTCATTGTCTTCCAAGTAAACGAGTGTTCGTTACAAGCGTACATTTTTTCCGCCCGTGTGTTGTTAACAAACGGCTAAAGTTACACGTATCTCTTATAAAAAATACCTCCTCAACTGTCATGTTCGATAGGGTTGGCATTAATATGAATGTGATTAAAGGTCAGCTTAGGAGAAATAGTGAAGCATTTTCCTGTGGTGTCGATATGAATTATTGAAGAACCACCGCGTGACTGACGGTAGCTGTTGTGGCAGTTTACACCTCGTTCGTGGTTAATTCTTATTGGATTAATGATAATTATCTACAGATTATCATGGTTTTGTTGGGTCGGTAGTACTTTTGTACACATTTCGGGTTGTGCCACTGTTAGGAGTAAGTATATACCACTTAGCAATCTACATAATTTAAACTTGACGTGAAACAAATTGTTTTAGACATAGCTGTCCAAGTGGAATAAATTGTCCGCGTCGATGATCCCGTTATATCATAATGTGGGTGTGTTTAAGTAGACTGAATTGGCTTTTCTAAGATAGCTCCCTTTACCTAGGGCCTCCTATTTACCATCAGGTGGGATATAATACAACACAATAACTCTTTATTGTAAACCAAGAAAAAGGACATTAACAACAACATAAAACACGGTAAAGTACAAACGGCGGTCTTATCGCTACATAGCGATCTTTTCCAGACAACCAAAAGAGAGGAGTACAGAACAGAGTAGTGTAAAGTGACGTAAGGTGCACAAAAAACAAAGGGGAGATTAAGATAAAAATAAATAAGTAAGTTAAAACTAAATAATAATTATAAACTACAAGTTTGTATACATTCAGGATAATCACAAGAGAGTAGAGAAGGACAAGAGGAAAAAATGAATAGACAATCAGAAGAACAAACTATATGATATAAAAAAGGGTGGGCATTAATAAGGTTTTTAAATGAACTTAAAGTCCTTGCATTACGGATATGTTCTAGAAGAGCATTCCAGAGGCGAACGGCGGTTACAGTAAAGGAGTTTAGAAAGAAGGTTGAGGAATGTGAAGGAGTACTAAAGAGAACATTTTTTGAGGAGTGATGGGGTGAACGTGGGTGTGATGGAGAAACTGGAATCGGTTTATGAGGGAAGGAGGATAATTTGGATTAGATAGTACAAAATAGAGAAGAGAAAAAATGGGAGCATTCCTGCAAAGGCGAATAGGAAGCTACTTGAGTTTACTACGAAATTCAGATACATGATCATATTTCCGAAGGCCAAATATGAACCTTATTCATAGATTTTGAACGCGCTCAAGCTTATTTAACTGGTCTTCAGTTATGTCTAGGTAGCACACATCGGCATAGTCAAGTATTGGTAGAAGCAAGGAGTGAGCTGACAAAACTTTAGTCGGGATGGGCAGCACGTTCTTCACTCTGCGAAGAGAATCCACTGCAGCGAAGAGCTTTTTGCACGCCTGACTGACTGATGACTGTTAATGGTGTGAATCACCTGTTCCAAATTACTTAATGGTGCTTGCGTATAAATTTGCAAATCATCGGCAAATAGATGGTAGAGAGAAGAGATACCAGAAGTAATTAAATTATTGAAGATTGAAAAAGAAGAGGTGACAACACGCCACCCTGCGGTACGCCGGCAAAGGAGCCAGACCTATCGGGATATTTATCCTGGATCTGGATACGTTGAAGACGTTCACGTAGGTAGCTACGAAACCAATCAACCGCAGCCGGAGATATGTCGAGGGAAGGTAGGACTCCAAGCAAAATGTCAAAGTCACCAGTGTTAAATGCGTTGCTCAAATCTAGCAACGTCAGCACCGTGACTTGTTCTGGTTGTCCATCCCCCAGCGTATGTCATCAGTGACGTGTAAATAAGGCAGTAGCAGTGCTATGGCCTGGTCGGAATCCTGATTGCATTGGGTTAAGGAGCGTGAAGTTAGTAATGTAAGAGCTGAACTGTAAATGGACAAGCCGTTCAAGAACTTTGGAAAGAAAAGGGAGTATTGAGATAGGTCTATAATCAGAGAAGCTAGAAGGATTAGGTTTTTTAGGAATAGACATAATGTGTGCATTTTTCCAAGTGCAAGGAAAGCAATTTTCAGTAACGGTACAAATGAAAGTCAAACGAGGAAGAAGGATATCAAGGAGCGGTAAAATCATTTTTCTGCCAATGCCATCACTGCCGAATGCGTCAGAAGAGATAGAGAGAACAGACCTCTCAACATTACGAGCTGCGAATTGATTTAATGAAAAAGGTGGATTTTTAGGTTTGGGAAGATTAAAAAGATCTTTCAGAGTTTGTATTTTGGTTTTGCTGTCGAAAAATTTAATGACGACACAGTGAAGTGCTGGTTAAGATTATTTAAATCGAGATTATGAGGGAGTGTGTTTTGCTGAGATTTGCCATCACCCATTATTTAGAAACTTCCATACCCTGCTGGGGTTTTCATTCTGAACTGACTTATGAATATATGTATATGAAGTGCAAAGTGCCTACGTGTAATTTTTGGGTGTTGGTCAAAGATGTTGGGGCAACCGATTTATAGACATAAAAGAGTTGTTTCATTTTTAGTTAATAATAACATTTCTAGGACCCATTTGGAATACGTCTATGTCCATGGCAAAGGGAGTGTTGATTATTTTAATCTGATTGGTCGATTTTGCACTTTAATATTTAGATGTTTTTTCAATACACACACAGATAATAAATCCGAAACTTCAAATATAAATCCGTCAAAAGTTAGATCAATCATAATAAACCTATATTTCATCTAAATCTAAGTTAAATGTTCAATTTTAATAAAACAACCGAATTCACATCGATAATCATCAATGTAGTAGAATTCGGAATTCAGTTAAATCCACATTGTAAGAGATAACTTAAAAACTACTCGCCAGACTTCTCTCATTCTCTCTCTCATTTAAATGGGTGCAACTACTTCCGAATATAAAAATAAACATTAATTTTCGTACTTACTTATAGTAAACATCCTGCTTGTGACAAAAAAATAACAATTGAATTGTTTAATAAACTTAGACGGTATGTAGAACTCTTAGATGCCTCATGTTACATAGAATGATATATGAATGCAGTCGCGTGATAAATTCGTATAGCACTGGATTCCCGGGAACTGCAAAAAGCAGTCCACGGTCTATTGACCGCCAGGTGATGCCATAACACGTCGTAAATAGCCAACTGACTGATAATGGTTCTAGTTCTAGGAATTGCTATACTGGTTGCTTTCCTTGCTAGCTAGCAGGGGAAAGGATTTCGTTTTTCTTTAGGTTTACGTAACCGGTAAGACTATGGATTATGCTAATGGAAATTTTATAAAATTTCGACGATGCATAATACCGTTATTTTTTGGACAATAATTGAAACCTCATCGCCCAGTTGGTAGGGATCCTGCGAAACTAGGTGTTCTGGGTTTGATTCTCGGTCAGGGCAGGCTATGATAGATAAATGTTGTGATTGTGTTGCTTTCAGGTCTCCGGTGCTTGTGATATCTTATTTGTATTGTCCATCTGACTCACGACAGCCTATGCGTATGAGCATGTTTAGGTAGGTACCTACTATTATCTACGAGTATTATTGTTAAACTATTCTTGGAGTGCCGATCTGGATGAAACTATGCTATAAATACATCATAATTTATATATTGTATAAATATCCAAAACTATCACAAACATTTTGCTCGCATAGATAAGTATAAATATTCCGGAATCTCGCTCAAACAGAATGCAACACAACTGTTCATACTTTATCAGATTGTTCGAAATATTGTAACATGTCAGTACCTACATATAATAAAATTTAAAGTTCCACAAAATTCACACTTTGGTATGTCTTTTCAGAAAGAAGAAATTGTTTTTTTTTTCAATCTATTTGCCTGTCAGGTAGTAGGAAAAAAATCGTCTAACACGCCATAGTTTCAATTTCAAAAATCAAATCGTAGAGACATAGAGAATGTACCGAACACAGGTACGTTGAAAAGAAACTTAAGCAGAATTAAGGTACCAGCAAAACGGTTCCATCGCAACGCATTAAGCAGCGGAGCGACAACGTTTTCAATTCGATTTGCATCAAGATCTGTCTGTGGCATGTGGAATAGTAATTAATTAGTGGAGATCGTCGCACGGACAGATTTCACGCACGAACACTTAAGCATCCGTACAACGTTTAATATGGACGTGGGGAGGATGAATTTCCTAATGTAAGTAGATCATTACAGAGCCTGTAATTTCAATGGTACCTACCTATTTTTCCAATGGGAAATTAATTGTAAACTATAGTTGAAGATACAAAGTCATTTGTTTAGTTAAGCTATTAGCGATCACCCATTGAAATACTGTTGTTCTCTTGTGATCAATTCTAATGTTCTTTTCAAAGCGTAGTCGGCGAATGAGCAGACGAACCACCTGGTAAGTGGTCAATGTCGTCTATAGGTACATTAATATGTATTGCTGATGCAATCATAACGACATCGACGATGAATTATCGGCCAAGACATAAAGAAGAAAACTGAAAGAAAGGAAAGCTAACCCTAAATCTTCGAGAAGGATCAAGACAAGTCGTTTGGAGGTTGATTCAAGAAAGGGGGTGGTAGTTAGTCAGCCGAGCTTCAGATAATTATATTGCCAAGGAAAAGAGGTTTAAATCAGTAAATTATAATATGAACGATATCAATTCCTCTCATTAAGTGAAGGGAACCCTAAAAAGGAAAAATATTTTATATCTGTGAGGCATTGTTCACTGAATGGTGTAATTTTGTCACCATTCCAAGAAACAGAATGCTGAGTGTGCTGAATCTTATTTCGTTTATATGTTTATGCAAATCTGGGCTCATTATAACGTTATAGGGATATTATTTGAGGGATACAAATAAAGGCTTGTAATAGGAATAGAAAAATGCCAACTCCATCAATATTTTTGAGAACAGGGTAACCTACCCTATTATACCTATAATCTAAAAAAAATCAAGTAGTCATACCTAATTCAAACTGAAGAGGATACTTGAATTGCATTTTCCATTTCATTAAACATGTCTTGAATAATTGTCGTCACTTCATTCGATGTCTATCTCAGTATATTATAGCTAGCTAAACTTCCATCCTGTTTTCAAAAAATATAAATGTTACACAGATTACTTTGATGGCGTTGACCCGGAGTCACTCCGTAAAGGTACCCTATGAGCAATTGACACTGACCGCTACAAAACAAGCACAGTAGATAAGAAACAAACGTTTGCAATTTATCTCTTTACGAATACAATAAACTGGCACATTCATCAGCTGTTCGCCTTTCCGTAAACAAGCTGATTAATTAAACTATCGCAATAGGCGACAACAAGTGAAGACACTATCGTTTGTTTACATATCATGATATCACGTTACAAGCCGCGCCCACAAGATGGCCGACGGAATGGCCAGCTGAATTATTTCTGGCTGAATGGCAAGGCAAGTGCAAGCGGCCAGTGTAATCCGAGAAATTAAAAAGTTAATTTTTATTTTTGGCGGCAACAGCGTTGGACTTGCTTGGACATGGCGGAGAAACGGTCCATCTACAAAGATGGTTGCTAAATTTGTGAATGAAGCCGCTCTTGATTTTATCTGGATATCAAATTAAGAAATGTCAAATTGAACTAATTTGAATATCACCTCGAGATTTTGCTCGGTCTTTAATTAGTATTCAGCTAAGGCAGGAAGAAGGAAACGAAAGTTATCTTTGGCATTAGTGAATGTTGCAGTTTCAAATAGATACCTACTTCCACGTTTGGAGTTCGACTCATTGCAGGTAGGTACGTGTAGGTACCTATTTTGACCAAAAGATAAACACAGATATGACGTCACGTGTTAATTTAAAGGTGCTCCCTCACCGCGAGCATTCGCGTGTAATGTAACGTTCCAATCTTTGGTTTTAGTTTGGTTCCAACAAACGCAAGGAAACTGGCTTTCGAATGAAAAAAATTGCAAAGTCCGTTTGAGAGCTACCCACGTTACCCATAGCTACCCAGTTGAGCGTCACGAGATAAATAGATACAAAGCCATACAGACACATAGACAGGTTAAAGTTATAATTTAACTAACTTCTTTTGCGTCGGGGATTAAAAAGACCTCAAACAGGTAAAATATTTGAAATCAATGAGGGTAACCGCGTGTGAATTTTCCGCTAGAGGCGCTAGTGAAAAGTGAGGTCTGTCTGTCACTTTTCGCTTGTCTGAATGTCATTTGTCACTGTTTATGTATGGGCGGGCTTTGACAGCAAGATCTCACCTCGCCGGTGGCGCCAACTGGTGAGCACAAAAACGGCGACCCTCATTGCAAGTATCATTCAATAATGCAACAATGTTTTGTAATGTAAAACACTAAAAAACTAAAGTATTACATGCCCACCTACCTATCCTAGTCTTTTATTAATGTAGATGTGAATTAACTTGTCCAGTTTATAGTCCAGTCAAAATAAACATTTCAGTAGGAAAAATTCGCATAGAGCTGAAAATTGGTATAGACGTTGAATAAGTCATTACCAATGAAATGTCAAAAGTCCTCATCGATCCTATGTGTGCAAAATTTTTTATCCAATGTCAAAGGTCATATTCCTGTTTTTCCCATTTTTCTCTGAAACCAGAAGTATTGTAGATCGTACAATTCTCTACAACAATTGTCTCAATATTTTTTTTCGTAAGAATCACCATTAGCGAGATATCGCATCTTTATTGTAGCATTATGCTCATTTATTGTTACAATACATCTGTATACTTACATAATTATACGTATACAATTATGTAGTTACGATTAAATTGTAAAAAAATAATTAAAAAATTATTGGCATATTTCTTGTATTCTGTAATAGGTACCCAAATGATAAAACAAAAAAAGCAAAGGGTAAAACGGGACCCTATTACTGAGACTTCGCTGTCCGTCCGTCCGTCCGTCTGTCACCAGGCTGTATCTCATGAACCTTAATAGTTACACATTTGAAATTTTCACAGATAATGTATTTCTGTTGCCGCTACAACAACAAATACTAAAAAACAGAATAAAATTAATATTTAAGTGGGCGCCATACTTTCGATGCCTCAGCGATAGTTTAGTTACCTTTCGGTCCAAGAGATGGCGTTGTGGCTAATATGTGGCTACAATAAAACAATGGTCACAGTGGCGTTTAGGAAAGCGACCATAGCCCAATTTTTTGGCGTTTTATACATACCTAATGGTACGGAACTCTTCGTGCGCGAGTCCGACTCGCACTTGGCCGGTTTTTATTTATATTGCTGTTGGTGATAGGCGAAGGCGACCTCTTGCCATCAACTCGTCTACTCGTTTTTTGGCTAATTACTAAATAAAAGAATTACAATAACAAACTTAAAAAAATAACAGTCTTCAAATAAGAAACAATAAGGTAAAGTCACCAAATATCGCCCCCTTTTTGTAAAAACCATGTAGAAAATACATCAGTCTAAATAGAATAATAAATAAAACGTCAAACATTAGGCAATATATAGCTTTAATTAAAAAAACAATCAAAACAACGTTATCTTTATTAAAAAGTCTAAAATCACAAATTTAACAAAATAAGAGAAATTAGAAAGATATATTTTAAGGCACATAATTTCGTCCCGGGGACGATATTGAGATCACAATAATCAGTCAATAAACTTAACCTCTATTTTTATTCTAATTGTAGATAATGTACCTACTTAGCAATTAAATTAAGCTTCATTTTTAATCAGCCTTAACCAATCATTGGTTTGTAAAGTAATTCTAATTACTCAAACAAGTAATACAAATAAATTTAGGTCCTGGGTTTTCAACACAGTCCTCATGCATCCATTCAAAACATTTGCTGTCTGCTTCATCAGTAGAAACCAAAACTGGTTCTTCTTCAGACGTGTTCTCGTCGGAAGACTGGTTTTTTTCGTTTATTGGATCGTTTCCTACACTTTCCTCCTGTTTTAAGTTCTTCTACATTTTTGTTTCTTTTTTTCCTGAAGTTCTTTCTACTTTTTCCTTTCGTTTCTTCTCTATCTCCATTAGTTCTTGTTTATGTGGAGAAGCCGGGACTATCATAGCTTTGCCCCGTCTTGTTGAGGTTGAAGGTAGCTCAATATTTGGAATAGGCTGAAAATCAGCAGGAACTACATAAGGGGATGAAGAGTTACCTGATGATGGTACAGGAGTTGGTGTTGTGGATCTAGGCTGTGTGATGCCCGAGTGTAAGGTTAAAGATGTGCTATTTAAATCGGTGGATGGAGCATGTGGTGAGTCATCAAAAATGTTTTCATTAAATGGAAATATTCCTGTTTTTCGAAAGCCATTGACGGCTGTATCGATTTTACAAGCTTTAGCATAAGCCTTCCCAAATAATGCGCCAATTTGATAATGAGTAACGATTCGCCCTGGATGATTTATTAACCAGTTCTCAATTTCTTGCTCGTAGTATGTTTTTAATGGAAACATAAAGGACATATCTAAGGGTTGCATATGATCAGTCGAATGAGGTGGGAGGCAGATAATAGATACTCCATTTCCACGGGCAATGTCAATCACGTCCACATTTCTTTTGTGACTATAATGACCATCAAGCACCAGCAAAATAGGGTCTTCATTGGATGGTTTGACTATAGACACTATAGGCACTGCTTCTACAGCTTTTTTCATTGCCTCGGGATCCCATTGCTTTCTTTTTGGCATCTGTAAAATAAAGAAACACACTAAAGAATAGATTACGAAAGTTTAAATAATCTTTAAAAAATGCACCTATTACCGTCCCGGGGACGAAATTAGGTCCACATGTGGGGACGATATTAGGAATTCCCTATTCTTGTGAAGAACATCCATTCAACAAAAAACACATGATATAACCTAAATTATTTCTATCGTTTTTAATCATACTCTAACACATATCTATTTTGCGTAAAAATTATATCAATAAGTTAAGTAGATCATTATTTAATAATTTCGCAATGTATTTTAAAGAAAAACTCACCTTTAACAATTTTTTTCTTTTTTGATTAATTTGTCGTAGGAGCGAGATCTCACCTTCACATTTCTAAAATGGCCGCATGACGTTACTAACTTTCGATTAAGCATATGAAAACTAGATGGCGTATGTTGTTTTAATAGATACGATAGGGGACGAAATTAGGCTCGGGGATGAAATTTGGTGACTTTACCTTACATAAGAGATAATTCAAAATCTCGATAAAAATTAAATGGAACCAGACGACAAGCACCACCTGTCGAATAAATAAAAAAAAAATAAGGTCCAATTGAGTAAATTGAAAAAAAAAATATCTTTTTTTTTTAAGTCGGTTTAAAAGGATTACTTTAACTTTCTAATGAAAGTTACGTATTAATATACCTCTTTGTAAAATCATCACTATTGGTTATGGATATTATTGGACATTACATTAATGAAATTTAAATATTAGTGTAAATAGCTAAACATATAAAATAATGGCCGATAATATTATTGGTTGGCAATTTACTGGCATGCTTACTTTATTTTACAGCTTGCAGTCTGAGAAATATGATTTAGTCACTGCAACTATGATTATGGGTGATTTCTGTAAGTCATAATTATACCAATCTTGCGTTGATAATGTATTAGAATTAATTGCGAATTCAAATCGAAGTTAGTACCTATTTGGTTACTAATGTCTTACTTTGTTCGTTGAAAATATTAATCTAATTGTATACCTACTATTATGTTTTATGTCAGGTTTTCTTTTGTTTTACCGTGTACTTTTACTCATTGAGCGTTAGGGTCAGCTCACACCGAGACGCGACGCGACGCAACGCAACGATACTGGAAGAGGCCAGTGATTTCGCGCTGCGCCGCGCGTCGCCGCGAGACGCATCTCAATGCCGCGAGGTGCATCGTAAAAGTAGGCAATCTTGCACGCCGCGCGTACCGACGATGCACGGCTGCGTAGCGATGCACCGCGCTACGCCGCGAGGCGTCACGAGACGCAGCGCTCCATGAAGCAACGTATTCCGAATTCTCACAATGAAATGTGTATCTTTTCCTGTTATATTTTGAGCCGCTCTTTGAAAGACTGCGCGCAGCGTCGCGTCGCGTCTCGTCTCGGTGTGATTTGACCATCTTGACCCTTACGAGTATTTTTGTATTAGGTCCTATTTACTAATCACAATTAAAAATGTTCTGATGAATTGATTTTTAGATAAGTTGGAACTTAAGACTTCAAAAGTTAAGTACATTCAAAATCAAATCTCGATTTTGGGAAAACGATTTTCAAAAGTGTCGCAAAAGCAAAAAATGACAATTTTTTTAATACCTAAAAACATTTTCAAACATCACCGTTCTGTACCTACCTTAAAATAAAGTAGCTACCTACCTATTAATCTAAAATAATTAAATGCTTTCAAATAAGTGCACTACAGGTACCTATAAGTTGAGTCATCGAGCATATGGAATTGCCTCTCTCCGTCAAAACCAAACTTATTAGGTATTTGTGCTCACAGTCACAGCTCACAGTTCAATAATTTAGCTTGTCAGAAAAATTTACTTAGGACATTTTTAGATAACATTTTTAGATAACATTTTTAGATTGGCGGAAAGGTGACATTTGTGTGCCATGCAATTATAACGAATTCCAGCTCGAATTCAAACGAATAACCTATTCGTTCTCACGACGCATTCGTTCTTTCGCTCAAACAGCTCATTCGAAAGAGTGAGACGAGCGAGTACTTATACTTATTGAATGAAATCCATTGTCAGGCCCCCTTCTCGGCGCTGTTTCTTTACCAAAACCTGAATGAAGACCTTTCTTAGCTTCGATTGTCCCTTATTAATGTCCTTAAGCCTTCATATTTTATCATACACCATGCTTGCATCGTGCTACATATTAAAAACTCCATTAAAATATTAAGTTTATTAAACGAGAAGTTTTTGTTAAATATAATTTTACCAACCAGCGGTTAATTTTACATACAGTCTAAAGACATTACGCTTATTATTAGTAGCCGCAATCTCTAATGCGTTGCCAACCTAACTGGCAACTACAGGTTGCAGACTGATATAGTCAGTAAGTGAAGCTTTTTAAGACGCTACCAGTTATTTTGAAATGAGGATCAGAATAAGACAACTTCCAATAAGAGGTTTTTGTTTTTTACCATAGTGAAGCAAGCGTAGATTGTTGAGAATTCTTGACGTATCGTCCAGCAGTCATTATCACGAACGTAGGCGCACATAGCGCCACCGGTGTACCTGTGGCTCGGGACCAGAATACGAGCTTCGGTATCCCCTGCCTGTCGTAAGAGGCGACTAAAAGGGGTTTTCGGGGTTGGGGGCGGCTAGAGTGGGAGCTCGAACCGTCCATCACCAACCCCGGGAAGGATGAGGGTATGTGTGGCCGCATACCGTCGTATGGAGATGGCAAGTGATGGGGCTTCTTGTCCCTCGCGGGCAGAGCCCGAAGACAAGGGCACCGCGCTTGGAGGGCTCCGGTTGTGTTCCGTTTGGAGATCCCGGAGTTCTCCAACAAGCGCCGAGGAAGGCCACCGGGGGGGTTTTAGTGGGTAAAAATCCCACATAACCCTGTGTCGCTCCCACGGCACTGGGTACCTTTTGAAGGTTTCCCCCTCGACAAAAAAAAAGGTATGAATACAGAGTGTTCTACGTGAAACTGCAATGGTTATTCTTGAAGAATGCTGTGACACTTCTTTAATATTAAGATAACCTATTGGGAATCTGTAGAAATGGGTATTTGTAGAATTGGGAAGCTATAACTAAAATCTGTTGAATTGGGAATCTGTAGAAATGTGAATCTGTAGAACTGGCCATAAACCCTTTAAATTAACACGTATTTTGTATCGAATATTACTCGTATATTTAAATCTTTAATTACCGTTAATATTTTTCCTGCAATAATATTTCAATTGTGTTCAACAGTAAATAATTAGTATGAGAATTTAATGCTAAAGTTTCGGGCATGATTATAATATCAGAAATATTAAACAAATTATTATTTTTTTCAATATTTTTGTAATATTATTGTACCTAATAAAAACGCATTTATCTACAAAAACTTCCAGATCGTTGGGCTTTTTGGTTGAGACTTAGTACCTACCTATCAGTTGCTAGCTTGTGACTAATATAATCTTCTACTTTACTAATACCCACCTAGCTTCAACCCATTAATGGCCCACTACTGAGCACGGTTCTCTCCGCATGCCTAACCAGGCATAGACGCTGCTGCCGTATAGACTGGAGGTGAGATTATATGCTTAATTTCAGAAAAATTTATGATTGCCACGCAATGATAACAAAATGAATTATTGACGTCTGACGAACGCTCCAAAGCTGGAACTTAAGCACTTAAGAATTTTGTCACTAGCGGTCATCCAACTACCGACAGCACTCACTGTCTTGGTGGTTGATGGATCACTATGGATCACCATAAGACCTCTAACAATAAGGTCTTTAATTATAATATCTAGTTACTGTCTCTATAATCTGTCTATGCAATCACGATTCAGTGTTATGTTGAATGAGTAACACTAAGTAAATGTTTACCAACGCCATTCAGGGCGAAATTATTTAATGCAATCGTAACTCAATTAAAACACCTACATATTTGATCATTAAATAGGTGAGCCATTTGTTTTGCCACATAGTACCTACTTAATGAGAACTAGAAATGGCAGATGCCACTAAATATTCCACAAATATGTTATGTTCGTGTTTGATTCACACAAAACGATTTAATAGATAAGTGCAAACTTGTGAACCAGGAAGACACGGGATACACCCAACAGGGACCATTCGAGTATGTTTTCGTTGACAGAATGAATGACAGAGCAAGCAACTAGTTATTATAATTACTCATTTATTTAAATCCATGAGTTACCTTAACCTATGTACAAAGAAGATACTATTTGCAACAAGATTAAATAGTTTTTACGTCTGTGTATTTAAAAAAAACATACCTAGTGATTTTTTTTTCCACTACAAAAACCACAAAACTGCCACAAGGTAATGATTATCTATTAGCAGTAGCAGAATCCATGCCAATGTAATTTTAACAGAACAAAATGACATAGGTACATATTGTACAATACAATTAAGTAAGTATATAATTTGTTATCACAAATTACGTAAGCTACAACCCAGTTAAACACGCTTTAGATCGTATTTAGAACGTATTTAGATCGAGTTACAATGATTATCACACTTCACCAAACAACGAGTAAGATGCTTAAAATGTCACTGAATGAAGTTAAGAATATTTTTTTAATAATAGAAGTGTCGGTATTCTGCTACTTCTATATCTTCACTTCTCCTATTTCGCCAACCTCACAGGAATCTGTGAAGCAGTGAATACAATACCCAATTTCGCAATGTTTATTGAAAGTGGCTTAATTTGCGCGTCAAAGGCACAATACAAGAAACAGTCAAGGAGAAAACTTTCCTAAAAAAATAATGTTTGAAAAAGGATTGGAGGGAAACCTCGTTCGAACTAGAGATGGGCAAGTCAATGTTTATGAACTCAATATTCGATTAGATGTTTTACTCGATAAGGAAGTATTGTTTTTTTTGCTTTACGAAAATACAATAAACAATCAATAAATATTTACTAATTAAAATGTATTTTACTTTCTTTTGAAATGATAGTATTAAAATTGTATAAAGTAAGCAAGTAGGTATGCCATTAAACCAACATTCAACAATTTAACTTTTATTATAATTTCTTTTAAAACATATAAATTATAAATCATAAACACTTAAATAATAACAGTATAACAGTATGAAGTATAATTACTACAGTAATACGGCATGTAATAAAAAAAAACTTAATTCAAATTCTTAGTGTGCAATTAGGCATAAAAATAAAACATCATAATATTAAATCCGATTTATATTCGATTTGCATAATCGAATAGTAATTATTAGATCAACTTTAACTTTAACTTTAACTTTAACCCATCCCTAGCGTACATTAAGCGGAGTTTTCTTTTTCGAAAATTTCTCCCGGGCTTTGATGTTCCCAGTGTTGCCCCCTCAATTTCGGCGTTAGCCGCCTCTTAGCTTCACTCGTTTGGATACTTTGCCGCGTTAATTCAGTTCCCACTGAGAATAATTGCCAGTTACAAAGTTTGCTAATTATTCGGGAAGATTTATCCTCCAACTGATAAAATAAGTTTTGTTTAGAGAACTGTTTTGTTAATTTTTATAACAGTTTACAACACATATCGTAATATCTCTTAATTATATCGTTTTTTTGATATTTTGGCGAAGAAAATTTTAAGTTTATTCAAGCAATGTCCAACTGAACTTAAGAACTATTGAAGGCTAATCAGCCTTCAATAGTTCAATAGTAATTTGGTGGTCTTTAATCAAAGACCACCAAATATGTATTATGTGATCAGCTCTTCACATTCTCAAAGTAATAAAATTCTGCTATAAGGCCGTTGACGGCAAATTAAACATTTTCGATATTATGATGATATTTCGATATTATTATGATAAATTTTGAATACTCATAAAATTTATCTACTCACTCAAATTTTCAATTGGTAAATTTATACCTACCTACATAATTATCAAGTTCAATTTATAAAAATAATAACACTTTATCGAATTTAGTTAAGTTAACTTTTATTGATTAATAGGTAACAAAATTATCTGTTTCTAATAATTGTTACCTTTTAAAATAACCCTTAGCTTGAGTAGTATTTTTCTTGCAGGAAGCTAGAACATAAAATATTACCTTAAACAATTTGCCACGTGCAGTTATTAATAGGCCTTATAAAAATACGGATATTTCAATTTGTGAGACATGGACAGTTGTGTTAATAAATAATTCAATTAATAAAGTTGTTATATTTGTTAGGTATTCCATTTACCTACATGAAATAGTACAACCCAAGTGCCTCTAATATCCCTACAGTATTTATATACTGTACCCAAATGTCTGCTTAAATAAAATTATACAAATACACTGTAGGGAGATGTAGCTTGGTTTGTTAAAGAAGGATGTCCAATTTTGACCTGATCATGTATAGAGATGAAAAAAATCTTAAAATTCAGCTAACATATTTGCACATTAAACACGCTTATTATACTAAATTAAATTAAATGAAACGCAGGAAATAAAATAATTTGATAATTTCTACAAGCTATACAAAGTAAAAGTTAAACGAATTACATGTTTTGAACTGTCTCTCTCACCCACGCGCCAAAAGATCCTTGTAAGACTGTACCCAAATGAAACGTTTTTTTTAACATTTGACACTGACGCTGCCATGACTGAAATTCATTCAAGATAACAATAATATTATGCTACAATTAGCCAACGAAATATGTTGGATACAAAAGAAATCTTTTGAAAATAAAGGAACTACAGAAAATATCGTTAAACATCTAGTATATCTAAGCATAATTGGTTGGTTGGAGGTAGGTATGAAACTCTCATCATCATGACTTCACAATCATCAATACTTATTCATATTTTTTTAACTTTGATGCGTTCAAATGTTAAAAATGACTATAAGACAATATTTATTACTCCAATAGGTAGTCCTTCTACTATTGTTTATACCTATAGGTACAATAATTTTCATTACAGGTTTTCAAATGAATGGGAAGTGGGCATTGTTCTTTACTCATAAAATTAACAAGAATCTTAAGCTGTGTAGGTAGTTTTTTCGATTAAAATGTTACATTTTGTGTGTAAATAAAAAAAAACAGAATTATTGAGAACCTCCTCCTTTTTTTTTGAAGTCGATTAAGTGTTGAACGCAATAAATATTCTAAATTAGTCAATTGTTTTGGTGTTGTTTTTGTGGATAAATTATTTAAAGTAATTGATTTGATACGCTTTTAAATTAATGGGCACCTACTTAATTAAGTAAGGTACTTGCGGCAACTTTTTTTAAAACTGAATATTTTACGTATTTTGAAAATATGAATAAAAAACAGGACATATAAGGTAAAGGTTTTCTTTATTAATTTTTCAAATAAGTATTTTTTTTAGGTTTCCTCAATTATTTGATACCAAATTTAGGAATTTTTAAAACCCTCTTTGTGGCCATTATTAAAACTAGGTAGTTTTACTTTTTAATCCGTATGGAATTTTCTTCCTAATGATTTCTGATTCTATTAAACATTTATCTAGCCTTAAAATACGTAAATTATTATTATTAATGGATTGAGGGACAACAGAGTGGTATGAATATTTGACTCCCGATCAGATGGCCGGAGTTCGATTCTTGCACCACTGATATTCAAAAAAGGTGTCCATAGCTATTAAGTATTAGGAATTAATGAACAATTGCTTCTGTGTGGGAACTTATTGGAGGAAACAGCACACCTGAAAGTTTTCCATGATGTTCACAACGGTGTTTGAATTCTACCAAATCTGTACTCCTCAAATAGTGAGAGGAGACTTAATAGGTTCAAAGAAGAACAATGACTTTCTCATTCTTTTACCAAGTATTTTAAACTAACTTTATTAGAATTATTTTAAAAAGTATTGAAGTGAATGCGTTTTTATTTGAAGGTATATTTTATCAAAAAAGTGTTGTAGTAGAGTTCAATTTAACTCAGTCCGTATGGTATTACCCTATAATGTTTGTAACGAAAATTCTTATCAAAGCCTCTACCCGTTAGGTGAAGTACCTATCTAATGTTTATTTATTTATTTAACACTTTATTGTTTGCACACCAAAAATACAATATACATACAAAATAGCAAGAAAGTAATACAAACAATGGGCGGCCTTATCGCTTTAAAGCGATTTCTTCCAGGCAACCCAATAGAAGATAAGGACAGCACTCGAAGTTAATAGGTACAGGCGTACAAAAAGCGAAAAATGACTCGCTTTATCTTTTTGAATTCCTAATTCAGTTAAAAATGTGACGGCTTTGTTTATTATTTTCACACCGCCTTCAAAATAAAGGTGGTGTTCAAATCGGTTGCTTTTCCGACTCCGCTATTTCTATTTTATTGTATTGGAAGTAGGTACCTACTTCAGATTAGTTCCACGCATTGATTTTTATTAACCAGTTTTGACACTGGATCAAAACCATGAGGAGTTGAAGGAAATCCCCAAATATTGAATATACTCTGCTGATATCCGAGGAAAAATTATACGTTTGCTTTCCAAAATATAATATGGTAAAGGGTGATGAGTTCTGGAGATGAAGAATGAAAATAATTGGAGCAATGGACAGTTCCCTTCCTGTAGGTACTGTGGAGAAGCATCGATAAATTCACTTGAGATCTTGGAGCCGCTAGAGTAGTGACATTTGATCCGGAAGAACCTCACATAATCTGAAATCGTGATAAGTATTTGAAGCACTTTTCCTGATGATAAAAAGGACTTAATTAACTTAATCAAAAACGATTCACCATTCCTTTGGACATTTCGCTGATTGTAACTACACGAAAGTTTAAATAATAATCTGTGAATGATTTAGAAAAGACAGAACTTTCGTTTTGTTTGTGGTTATAGATTGAGTCTTTAATCTATCTTCTAGTATCAGTGGCACTTGCTGTGTCTATTTCAGAAGAATCGGCAAGAAACTCAGCAGACCATTAATGAATTATGTATATCCTGTGTCTATCCTATCTCTGGAGTTTTATTTTGGGCATAATTTTGAAATGTGGTGAAACATATCAAATTTAACTTTCGATACTTAAGCAAACAAACAAACCTCAACAGTTTTTTACTGGGTAATGCCTACAGAATCGGTGTAGGTACTACGTAACATAAAAGTTTTGCGTGGAAGAGGATTTTATAGCATGTTATACGGAATGGAGTGGTACCTCTCGTCTATAAAATACCCGATTTACTACTTAGATACACTCAGACGTAAAATAGTTAAATGGGGTACCTACATCCTCTGTTTTGATTCAGAATTCGAGAAGTCGATGAAGATAGGTATCTTTTTGTTCAGTTGCTGGATGATATCATGAATGTAACTCATTTTATAAGCTTTTGACTTGAAGTGTTCCAGTTAAAACTTGCAATCTAATAATTAAGAACTGCTTCCTCTTAATTTACGGTCTTGTAATTTGCATATAGTTGTAGGCATGATCAAATACACGTTGGCTTCAGACAAGAGAACTCCTCGACGGTTAACAGCAGACGGACAAAATGTATTGTGTTGCACTTATAATTTACTCAGTATAATAAAAGTATGTTGTCAGTTTTGTCAGCTATTAATTTATTTAATACCTTAGCGTCACCAGTTATCAAAATGATCAACAAATTAATTGATTGTAAGTATCTATTAAAGCAATTAATATCTCGTTAATTATATTGTTTGCTGGATGGAGAATGCAGTCTTTGTATAATCGGACTAATTTTTCAATTACTATATTAATTGTACCTAACTGAGTCTTAGATATTGAGTAATTACTTCTTGTGAGAAATTGTCACATATTGCATAAGAGGAAAAGCTAGTAACTAGACTTACTAGGAGTAGTACGTACTCGTATTATAACTCTAATAAAATAAACTAAAAGGAATTTCAAAAAGCACTAAGGCAGTCAGCGTGTAAAAAAAAACTCGCCATATGTTTGAGGCGATTATATAAAATAAAATAGCTTGCTTAATAATAAGAGATAGTACCTAGATAAACATATTTAGGTATGTAGGTCTTTATATCATTTCCAATTTCAATAAATAAATTTCATTTTTATATATACCTATTCTTTTTTAAGAGGGCGGTTTGCCATTTAGCACTTTGATGTCAAATTTTTTTAACATTTAGGTATTACAGTGTAGTTAAAAGCCAATCCCTAATACCTACTTAGTTAGAAGATGGTATAAATTTATGATTGATGTTTGCGACATTTTAAAATGTAAAAGTTTTTGTTTTATAAACAGGAAAAAATATTGTAATCTAATATTCAAAAAAGAGTTCAGTAGGTACGAAAGAGCAGTTAACTTTATTTTGGGGCTGATTCAACCATCTCACGTTGCAAATTTTTAAAATTTCGTCAAGAATGTATGAACCTCATTATTGGCCTACGCCGGTTCGCGTGGCTGCATAAAGGCACCTATTTTCGCGGATGCCAAAAGGGTATTCATAATTTAACTCAATTACGATCTCGAAATAGTGGCGTTCTCGAAAAATGCAATAATTAAACAATAGGAAAGCCTTTTCCGGGCAATAAGAGGCTACTTATGCGGAATCACGCGCCGTCGGGTGCAGAATGTGGCGAAAAAATGCGCCTAGCGTCAACACCCCCGGCCACTGCGCTACTTTGTAATGTTTACTATTAATAAAACCTATTTTTCCACGCTCAGGATTTTGTAGAGGTTTTGTGAGATGCATAAATTTATAGCTGACACATATCTTAATAATGTTTCTTAGAGTTATGTCTTGATTAGTTAATTTAAAAGCAGAATTTAAAGGTAGAGCAAAACTCTACCTGAATATTACTTCACTTATAAGACAGATTTTCTAAGTTCTTATTTTTTTTGTATAAGCGTACTAAGTAAGTCTATAAACAGGTACTAAATTGTTGTATTTAACACAATTCAAAAGCTCCTGTCAGTTGCAAAGCTCAACGTTTGCCTTTATCATTTATGCTAACGTTTATTAATTAGAAACCAGTTATGCGGCCGCTATTCTTTCAACTCACAAAATTAAAACGTTTTAATGTAAATTAGTTGGCTGAATTATGAAGTTTATCTCGGTAGCGGTGCAATAAACTTTCGGCCGGCGTCAGGCGCGAGTTGTTTTTGTAAACAACACCATGCGACCGGAGCAGCGCGCTTGTAACTCATCAAAACAACGCTCCGACCACCCGGCTGCGACTCTGCCGCTACTTACCGCAACATACACACGTCATACGCAATTTACGGATACATTTCACGCACTGCACTCAAAGACACGTAAGACGGACACGATCACAGGCGGCGAGCGATGGCGGCGGCGGACGTACTGACCTGCCACTCTTGGTGATCACCATCTCGGTGCCCAGCTTGTGGAACTTCTCCCAGAGGTCCTTGCCCTCGAGGGTGACCTTGGGGTCGTCGACGACGCCGTCGTCGTCGGGCGGCAGCGGGGCGTAGGGCGGCGGCGGCGGCTTGAGCAGCGGGCAGGGCGCGGAGAGCGCGGCGGCGGCGGCCAGCGCCGCGGGCAGGTACGGCGGCGGCGGCAGCGCGCCGGCGGTCAGCAGCGCCGACACCGAGAAGTCGCTGTGGCGCGGCGCCAGCAGCGGGTGGAAGGCGACGGCGTCCCGCCGCTCCGCGCCCTCGAAGCGCATGCCCGCGCCGCCCGGGGCCCACGGCGCGCGCTCCAGGCCGGCGTGCCCGTCGGCTCCAGCGGTCATGCAGGCATGTCCGGCCGGCGGCTCTCGCGACTAGTACGGACCGCTCGTGAGGCGACACCCTCGCGCGGCAGGCGTCAAACGACTGGCCGCCGGCGGCGCCGGCTCCGACACCCCTCCCGCCGCGGCCAATGGCGCGCCGGGCGGCTCCCCGCGTCCCCGGGCGGGCGGGGCGGCGCCGCGTTGTTTTTTCGCCGCGCGAGGTGTCCGCCGCCGCCACACCTCGCCGCACCTCGCGGGCGCCGGCCCGGGCGCGGGGCTCCGCTAATCTGGTTAATGCGGCGCGCGGGGGCCGCCGCCGCCTCCTTCTAATTGGACACGTTTCCGTTCGTTCATCAATTGAGCTCGTTAGGTCGCGATATCTTTCGCGACCGCAGCGGCTGCGACCTCCTGCCGCCGCAGACCACGTCTTCGCTGCTTTTTTGCCGTCTCCGAGGACGCTCTGTCCGCTTGGTTCTCCGACTTGTATTACTGCTATTTGCCAGGAAAAGAACACTGCTCGAGTAGTGATACTGAATTACATGCTTAACATATTTTTGTAGAAAAGAATTACTTTCAGAAATATGGTCCGGAAAAAGTCTTCTTCATGTAATTTACTAAACCGTTGAAGCTCATTAAAAGTAATCCGCAACAGAGCTATTTTCTCAGCGTTCTGCAGAGTACCTACTAGAGTTGCAACTTCGTGTCGCGATCGTGTCATAAATAAACCGCGGCCGGTAACTAGGTAAGTAATGACGGCGAGAGGAAGAAGTTGTAATCGGGAAGCGCGGGAGGAAATCTTGTGAAGATCGAGAAGGCTCCTCCACCTAACAAATAAAGGATTCACTTCGGGAAGCGATCAAACGGTTGCTTTGTTAGATACCTACCACAAATACAGATCTGCTTATTACAATTTCCTGTTAGAAAAAAAGTTTAAGCTTCAGGAAAGTTTACTTTCGCGCTTTAAAATTTATTGCAGGTACGAATATCTACCTACTCGTACCTACATAGCTACGAACCTACGTATATTTTGTTACCTACGTATATTTTGAGTTTTAAATTAATCGTGGGAGATATAAAATGTACCTATAGAAAACTTAGTAGATACATAACTAACTAAATTCCTATTAGGATAATGCCTACCTACTACCTACATGATGTAATAGTAATAATAAGTACCTTATTAGAGTTTAACAGACTGATTTTAAAACTAAAGTAGATAGGTAGATACCTACCTAGATCTAGGTATGTACAGTCTAGAAAAACACAGTTTTCAATGACCATTATCACTCATTCTATCACTCATTCTTTAAAAAATAATGTTAGGTAGGTAGGTAGTTTATAAATTTATAGGTAACCAAGAGACTTAAAATGTAATTAATACTCATTAGGTCTCTACCTACCTACTTAGAGGTAGATACATACCTATACCTACTATTCATATTTTCGATTCCAATGGTTATCACTTATTAGTATGTCTCGCTAAACAAGACAAGCGTATAAATTTTTCATCTTAATCTAGCTATCTGCTTAATTTATCTACCTATTCGACTAGCTGATGCCTTTGACTTAGTTCACGTTAGGAGGTATTATTTTTAGCCTACAGCCTACAAAAACATTAGGAGGTTCTGAAGACTGTATTTTTTGCGTGTGATAACTTTGCACCGGGTGAACTTATCTTAATAATTCTATTTGTACTCGAAAGGTAGTAAAGGAAGTGCTTCACGACTCCTTCCATATAAACAACGACATCTGACGGGTAGTTTTTGACTTCGACTTGTTATCAATTTTGAAGTCCCTTTTTTTTGCAGCTTATAGATATCTCTATATCTACCTAGGTACTCATACAAACTTTTAATGATGTAGGTACTTCCAAAAACCAGTAGATTGGTACATAATAATAATATGGCGTCGACAGTAGGTATTTATTTTTGTTATAGGTACATACATTAAAATTAAATTTTAATTCCAAAGTAGGTAGATGAATAGAATGAATTTTTTTAGTCGGAATTAATATAGTAGGTAGAGACCTAATTATTTTCCCTTTAGGAGTTGAAATTTGAAAATTCTAGTATCAGTGCCGGTTTTAGAGGTCGTTTATCGAATACCTAATTATGCTAAGAAATTTGTAATTTTTGTAATAGGATTTATACACTTTTTTATAGCCTGAAGGGCTGACGTAAAAGCCGACGAGCCACCTGATGGTAAGTGGTCATCGTCGCCTATAGACATGAGCAACACCAGGAGAGTCACCAGTGCAACGCCGGCCCTGAAGGAGAACTCTTTTTACACCTTCTGATACTTAGGTAACTCTAGTGTTTTAAAAATTTTGTTCTTGTGGCTATATCTATTTCTGTTTTAATTTCTTTTGGATTTTCCGGATTTTATTTCTTGGAAGATTTTGTGGTCCGCCTACCTACCTATCTACTATCTACCCGTTATGAAAGAGCCGAATTTCGTTTTTCAATTCATAAGAACTCGTATATTATTGTCCATTTCTTTTAGTTTTGGATAATATTGTTTTGACAAGAGGATCCTTATCACACGAAAGCTAGAAAATGAAAAGTGTAAGATTTTTGCGTCACGGAAATGGGAATTTATGTTATTGGCTGAGCCCAGTTATAGATGTGCGCTTATTGGTCCATCAGTTTTATTAATTGCAGCCAATAAAGTGTCGGTAGTCAGGTCACGTATGTCAGCTGTCACGCTCTCAGGTGAGGTATGTCAGATGTTCAAATGTCAGAGTTGAAGTGTAATCGTACAGTAACTACCTATAAAGTTGGATTTATAGCTCTATACCACCTACAAGATAGACTAGTAGTAAATAAATTGAACTTACTTGGACGCGAACACTTTGAAGATTTAATTAAAAGAGAATATACTTAATATAAATCTCATCTCAGTCATGCATAGAACCATGTTCTTCATATCCAAATATTTATAGCTCCTCACTATGACTCCCAGTGTCATGAGTGCTACGAAAACACGACAAGAACCCATCCAGACCGAGAATAATAAAAACACATATCATTCAAATCTCCGCCTTTCTCAGATAGAATGAACCCAGGACTCTCTTAAGGGCGGTCCGGTTTAGTAACCATCGCGCCATACGGGTCGTAAAATTTCAATAACATTAATACGACAATAAAAATCCCTCGCTGAAAATTGAAGTTGACCAATAAGGGTAAAGTAGGCAGCGAGCAACAATCGGTGTCGGCGCCATAATTACACGATTACAAAAGTTACAATGGCACTTGTTCGAAAAAATCGTAATTAATCGTTAAATGGGGTTACTACAAATTTAACGTCCACACGCACTGTGGCGCGTTCAATCGCCTTATTTCTATGAAGAGATATCATTTTTTGTTCGGGTGATTTGATATAGGTACGTGTCGGTATACAGCGTGTGCCGGCTTTGATTAGCGTTAATTTATTTTAATAAAACTATCGCATTCTATGTATAGTGCATTAGGCTCTTCTTTATAGAGCTCAGGACTTTTTCTGTTTTAATGTAAAAATATTTTACATTAGGTACCTCAGTAGAAGCAATGTTTTGACGCAATTAATGATGTAACATTTTTGTTCACTATTTCTATTTTGTCAAATTGAACCCACAGCATCTAAAAATACTTTAACTATTTTAACGTCATTTTGAATTGAGTAGCAATAACAAAAACTTCATTATTGTTAGTATTATTGTTTCATTTTTTATGGATTTTTTTCTTCCACCAAAAGCTTACTTCATCAAAAGCGGTTGAAATATCACTGAAAACCGAATAAAGCAAATGTCGGTAGGCCCGGCCATCGAAATAAAGTAAAGTAAAGTAAAAAGTAAAGTTAAAATAAAAATTCCAATTCAAATGAAATTTGTAAAAGGCCAGTAACGGAAGTACCTACCTACCTAAGTAAGTATTTTATCGCTGAAATAGGTTCTGAATACTTTAAATCAGTTAAAGGCATGACACGCTTTATATCATTGTAATTAAAACGAAAACAAAATCATCTTTTTTTATTATCTCAATTCAAAGTTGTCTAGAAATGATCGCTATCTTGCTCAAATACCGCCTTTTGAATTGTGTCAGTAAGGTTTACGTTGGTTTCACTTTATGTTAATTGATAATCTAGTTGCCTTTCCGTACCTTCTATGAAGTAACATTATTTAATTAAGTAGTTATTTTCTATGGAGTTAAATTGGTGATAAATAAACAAATTCTCTGGTATGATTCTCCTGATGCTTGTACCTATAATAAAGTAGGTAAATTTTGTTGAATTACATAAAAATGTAGAGCATCTAGATCAATCCTACTAATTCTAGAGTAATTGCGAAAAAAACGTCATTTTTACTATACTTCTAAAAAGTTTTCTGTACTATTTTTTATGATAGGAAACATAATGTAGCTGTATGACCGAGCGCAACACAGAATAGGTAGGTAGGGACCTACGCTTCAAACTTTTATCTTTTATTTATATGTTATGAAAAAATATCTGGATGGAAATCGTTCGGATAATTTTTAAGTTTTCATTACCGACCGAAATAAAGTGGATCACATAATAATATAATAAGGAACATATAAATAAATGTAAAAGAACAATAATCAAATAGGTATTAGCCAATGTAGGTAGGTAATTAAAGAGATGTATAGGTACATAACATAAATTATAAATTTATCTACTATAAAATCTGCTCCTTCCAATTCAGTAAGTCTTCCAACATAAGACACAAGTAAAAAAATTGTTATACCGAATTTAAATGGTATTGTAATTAAAATAATGTTACTGGCCAAATATTTAATTCAAACGACGAAAGAACAAATACCATAAAAGTAATATACTTAATTAATTTAAAACCGCTTGTGTTCACATAGCGTTAAACAATTGACAATTACAATAGCCAGAGCCGTGCTAAATACACCGAGGTATTACAAATATTTAGATAGTAGGTATCCATTTCACTTTTACCGCTTCGAAGTGAGTTGGAATCTCATCAGTGAAACGTTTTATAAATACTGCTTACGAATGGTTTCAAGCATTCCTTTGGTGAATTTTACGGCAGTCTTTTTATGTTTCAAGATGTAGTCTATGTCAACTAATCTGGCTATTTTGTAGAAACCTCACATGGGACCACTTGAAACGAGTTCCTCTTTATGGTATAATCAGGTTTACAGTAAGAGATAGGTACTTTTTAGAGTTCCTAAATATTAAAAAAAATAGAATAAAGAATTTTTCTTTTAAATTCTGCCTAAAAGTGAAAAAAATATTCAAATATTTTCATGTTGTTAACAAAATATTTAAAATGATATTCGTATAAGGATAAGACCGGAATAACTCGTAATTTTCAATAAATATCGGTGTTACCTTATCTTGCAGGCAAATAAAATTAAGTAAGTTGTAGTTTAAAACAGTATCTTCACATTCAGAACTAGGTACTGCAGATTCGTTTAACTAAGTAAATGTTATATAATCTTAAAAATCTAAAAGGAATTAAATAAACTATCTGAAAACTGAGCACTAACATAGTGAACTGAACTCACAAAGCAATAACGAAAAACGACCAACCACTCCAAGCAGCACTTGAAGTAGGATATCATCGTAGTGATAGTTAGGTATAGGTATAATAAATAGCAACATTGTACTGATTTTAATAATATGGCCTCTCAATTCATCCTATTTTTATAACCTTCTCAGCAAAGATAGTTAGGTACTTACTTACATCGTTTTATACTAGAATGAAAAATCTGGATTTAAACTCAGATAGTCGTAATACTGCTGAATATCAAATCATCGTGCTTCTTATAGTACCTATAACTATAATATAAATTTCATTATTCTTTGTTTCTAGGGAGGCGCTTCACTGGGAAAGGATGCCTTAATGGAATGATACTCACTACTTTGGATTTAAGGATATTCACTATTTCGTTGGTTCATTACCAATGAAAAAATTCGACCTATCTACTATAGTAGTAGGTACTCGTATTCTACAAAAAGCCTAAATTACATCTATTTGTGTAAAAATATGTTATCATGGAAATAGACCGTCATATTTTACGATACAACAGCAAGTCAAACTCATGTCGGACTATGCTAATCGGCGTGAAACTCGTTTGGTCCTACCTCTCGACGTCATAAGTATTTTCAACTCATTTCATTCTACTGACCAAGTAAGAATCAGCTGCGTTTATCGTAATTGTTAGGGTTAAATTATTTTTTATAATCAAATATATCGGCGTATTAAAATACAGTGCGCATAAATATTATTTATTTTAATTTTATTATCACATTTAAAGTAGTTTGGAAACACTAACTTAAAAATCACGAAGACACGTAAGTAGGGATTAAAGAAAAGCATCCTTTTATATAAGTAATATTAATGTTGGCTATTGTCTATTGTAACTATGAAAAGTTATGAGGAAAATATCCGAGAATACAGAATTATTAGGTGCAAATATTTGAATGAGTTTTCAATGTCATTTTTTTTGGGTAATTAGGTGAATTAAAATTAAAAGATTTATTACTAAACTTAGAACAGAATAATAAGTATCTAAAAGCGTAGTAGGTAGGTACCTAAATACCTACGGATTATTACGAAAACAATTAATTACCTACATACATAGAATTCAAATATATACATGTTATTATAACTCTTACAATATTATGTATTACTACTTAATCCATTATTATGAATAAATTGTAAAATAGACATGGGACAAATAATTAGTTATGGCATATTATTGGTCTCTACTCTCTACCTAGAGACGATAATTATTGGCTTGTAAACTAAAAAATCTAGTGTGAAAAGAAATGGGTATAAAATAATATGTTAATTTATATTTCACATAAATATAAAAATAAAATAACTTCAGTCTAATCGTATTTAGATGAGATTCTTTAATTCCGAGCGCCATCTATTGGTGAGTAGAAGGTAACTTACTGTCCCGAGAGCAAAATACGGACGCAGCGTACAAAAATATTTACCAACCCATGTTCTATTTGAAAAACTAGTCAGTAACCTATATAAATTTTTGAATTAGGTTCGAAAAAATGCATGAAACCAAATTTCGTTCATAAAAACTAAATGCGCATGTAAACGTTTCCTATACCCACTTTATGTCGCGTAAAACCTGTAATTAACATTGAATTAATAAAGGAGGTTGTTTTAAACCATCTTAGCCATCGAAAACATTTCTCGTTCAAGTATAAATTAAATTCTCGTCCCCTCTGTGAAGGGAGATATTCAATAATCGTGACATCTCAAGGAAGGAAGGATAACATCCAATAAATATAAAATCTGTTCTAAACACCATCGTAGAACCTTGTCGCTGTAACTTGATATCAATGTTCTGTAACATAGTTACTAAGGCGCTTCGACGAACAGTAATGTGACAAAGTCCAATACGATCAAGAGGGAAGATGGAATAATAAGTGCGTTTGAAAGAGTATGATCGGGAAATTTTGTTATAAGATTTGGTTATTGTGGGGATGCGATGCACACCTTGAGCGTTCGAAATTTAAATTGTGGCATCTTTATTGCGTAGGTACTTATTTGTGCGTCAAGTGTTTCTATTGGCGGGAAAGTTTGTTGTATTGAATAATATTCAATTCAATATAAATTTGTGTGAACTATTAAAATAAAATATTATTTTCGGTTTTGGTAGTTAACTAACTGAATTATCTATTGAATTTGACGAAAACTGCTTTGATTACAAGATTTTTTTCTGATTCAAAATCTGTTTTGTATTTAAAAGATTTGATTGTATCTGTATGTAAGAGACACTCACAAATTCGACAAGAAATCCTGAAAACTTTTACTCCAGTGAAGGTAAACTTATGCAGGTAATTAACTATCTTTGTAAATAAAGTAGATAATATTGTTTATAAATAAATAGGTAAATAGGTTGAGAGGTGACAAAGCTGACAAAGGGTATCGGAACATTTAGGGCTCATTTACATGATACAAGTATATTGTCTGTTTAATACAGTAAAATTTAAGCAACTACTTTCATCATCTAAACAACTCATAACATTCTTGATCTTTTTGACAATTTGCGTTTCAAGTTTTGCCTTGTAAACAGCACAAACCATTATTTCTTATGCGATTTTTGTATTTAATTGATTTGTCTCTGCATTTGCAAGCTCTTCAGAGGTGACAAGTATTGAGATAACAAAACTTGCATGTAATAATCGCATACAATAATCTGCGTGTAAACAGTTCCGTACAATATTGTTGAATGGCAATTATGGCACGTTTTAAATGGCATTCAATTATTGCTCTTGCATGTACAAGAAAATTATGGCATCATGTAAATGAGCCCTTAACGTCTCTACTAGATAGGGGCGATAAATACCTATGCGTTGAAATTTTAAAATTAATGTCGCGCGAGGCAAACCGATATGAACAGTTAGTTAAGTATTAAGATTATAGGTAAACCTACGTAAGTAAACCAACATAAGCACATGTATTTAGGTACTTCACTCACTTAAAATTGCAGAGCGGTCATGAGTACCTAAGCCAAGTTTATTCTTTAAAATTAACTACTTAAATTAATAACGGTAGGATGAAATAATGTACCTAAAATAAAGACCAAAACACATTCTTTACAGCTACAGAAGATTAAATTAATGCACACTTGACTAAGGCTTAAAATGAAAAGACATCATCCAAATTGAGTGATTCACTGAGTGGTTCTTGATAGTTAGTGACTCAGTTAATCGTTATAATTGTGATCTATTAAAATTGTCTGTTACGAAACTGCAATAAATCGTGATTGTGTCATTAATTATGTTAAGCAGATCATAAAACACATCACTTACCTATCACAATTTGTAACAGAATCATTACCTGCGTACAGATAACGTATGGGAAGGATATTTCTTCAGACTGCTGTTTTGTATTCTTACGCCAATGTCTCTACTGAATGAAGACTATACCTTCATTTTCTTCTTCATTCTTCATTTACAAAGAGATGGCTCTTCGGAATTGAAGAGGTACAATATAGTCTTTATTTACGAAGAGTTTTACAGACACGGACCATATACAGTGTGACATAAAATTTTATAGCCAATAAATTAAACTAAACTGGAGTATTACTGAGTAATTGTAGTGGTGAGTATTTTATACGAAATGAACACTCAATTTTTAATATATTCTAATATAAGTACCTATAATATAAACTATTGGACCGATTTCCAAAATTCATCCCCAATTCAAATTTTAACGTACCTACCTCTACACCTAAAATATTATATAATTTATCGAAGCTACGTAAGTGCGTACCTATTCAAAAGTAGGTAATCAACACCTTCAGTGACCAAAAATATGTTGAGGATTCCTACTTATTTACATACGTTTCCATCCAACTCCAACAGATACCTACTTAGGTTGGCCAGTATGGCTTTCATCAGTCCGTATTGGAGCGCCGTGATAGGTACATCCATTTTACCCTAGTCATCTTCAGCTATGAAGACCCTTGCTCAGTAGGTAGAACTTTCAGTTGAAGCCATCCAATCTCCATATTGTTTGCTAGCATGCATCCAGCCAGGGTCCGGAACGACTTACCACAGCTTAACGGATTCCAGTCTCCCGTACAAGACAAGTGTGTGCAGATACTTACATAATTGCAGTTCGCAACAATGTAAGCAGCAACATTGTATCAGCTTACGTGTTGCGTGGTATAGGTAAATCTTTCATTCATGAAATGGCCATTGGTCTATGGTCATTGAGTTACAAAGTGGGTTTTTGCAGACATTAGTCAGGTGTCTGACCTATTAATCGCTTCAATGACCTGATGCAGCATGCTAATAGAAAATATAACGGTAATTTTTACTGTTTCTTTGGCATGGGATCCGGGGTTAAATTTGGTATGGTTGAAACTAGCTACAACAAAATGTAACCTAGTGACAGAAATTAATGTAATTAGTGATCTTCCTATCTAGTTGATGACCTCGGGGTATTCCGGCCTTGCCTTTGGTGTGACTGAAGGGAATGAATTACTTTATTAGGTGGTTTGCTTTATTTGTTTTGTGCGACTTTTTATGCTAATAGACGATAAACAGGCCGTCGGGTCATTAAAGGTCGTCCGCCATTAGATACCTACAATAAGAGTGAAGTGTTCAGAAAAGTGGTTTCCCAAACAATACTTCAGTAAGTTCCTGGCAATTCAATAAACTACAGACCTACATAATATTTCTTACCAAACAGCAGGAACAAAAAGAGCATGGAAATGCAAAAGTACCTACGTATGGTATATGGAAAAGGAAGTGCCCGCGTGCATGTTTTGCATGATAAATACGATGGGCTATTCCATTATAGACTGTAAAGGAACTAATTCTATACATGCAAAAGATAATTATAAATTCATATCGAAGCCTCTAGAAGCCTTACAAAGGCTACTCCTTAACGGCGCGGCGGTGTATCTACTGCTACGCGTTTGCAAACACCTCTTTCTCCCTTCATGTGAAAAGGACTGCCAATCAAGCATGCTTCTTCATTGGATTGGTGCTTACTTATTGTAGGCACCGGAAAATAGACCTAGGTATAGTCATTGCGTTTGCATCCGATATGAAATTCGCTTTTATCGCATCCCACACAAATGCCAGCTTTCCGCACCTCTGATTAAGGTACATTGTAGATTAACGGTGAGAATTTAAAATGCAGTAAGGGTAAATTTTGCTTACAAGCTAAATTGATTTGTGAGAACAAGTAGTGCATTTGTTCAGACTCAGGTCATCATTATCATTATCTCAACCCATCGCGGCCCACTATTGAGCACGGGCCTCTTCTCAGAATAAGAAGGTTAAGGCCATAGTCCACCACGCTGGCCAAGTGCGGATTGGCGGACTTCACACACCTTTGAGTTTTGCGAACTCTCCAGCATGCAGGTTTCCATTCGATATTTTCCTTTACCGTTTATAGCAAGTGACATTTAAATGCTTAAAACGCACATAACTCCAAAAAGTCAGAGGTTCGTGCCCTGGGATTTGAACCCGGAACCTCTGAATAGGAGGCCGAATTCTTAACCACTAGTAGGTTATCACCGCTACAGGCCTACAGACTCAGGTAAAGTTAATTAAAGACATAGTTTGTCGTGCCGTATTGGATCGGCTTAGGATACTGAACTAAATCCCATGCACTCGGATCAGGGCGCCATCAGAGCCGACAGAATCTGGACTCTACTTAGTGCTAGGGCTTCAGATAAGATTATATCACCTACATAGGCTCTACAGCTAATCAGCAGACGCCCTCGCTTCCAGAAACTTGTTGCTCCGCGTCATAGCGTTATATAGCCTATAGATCCTCAATAAATTGACTATGCAACACAAAAATATTTTTCAATTCGAAACAGAAAATTCTGTGATTAGCGCAAACAAACAAACAAACTTTCCTGATTATTCATCAATCCGCAAAGTCAGATTTGCTAGCGATCTTCTTCTCATGTTTCGGCTAGGAGGTTAACAGTGGATAGTTATTTTCTTTCTTCTTCCCTCTTTCTTAGTCGGCAACGCATTAGTGATGTTTTTGGTATTACTAGTGTCCATGGAAGACGATGACCACTGACCACCAAATGGCTTAACTGCTTGTATGGCGGTTAAATACATTTTATAACCTATGTAAAGCTAATAAGTATATAATATTGATTGATTAATTGAACCCATTTCCATAGAATTGGTTTGGATGCTGCGGACATTTCTGGATTGTACCATCACTGAATGAGGTTCGCCATTCCCCGTTTCTTGTTTAGAACAAGTAACTAAATTAGCAGTTAATCGAGTTAAATATTATTGCAAGCAGTGCCCTAAATGGATATAAACAAGCATTCATTTTTATGATGTATTTTCGAAGAAAACTACTTGGGTGGCCTTTTACTCACCGACTTAATTTTGCCACTCATTTAACCTTACGACAAAAGCCTCACGGGCTATTATTGCATGTTTCATTCCTGAGTAAATTAGTTTCTTCACGTGTTTGAAGTAAAACAACTCGTTTAGAATTGTTAACGTTTTATTGGTAGGATAAAAGGTTTTTTCCAGTAGTTGGTATCGAATAGGAAATTTTATTAACGCTTAACATAGCTTGAGTCGGCGACTTCGTCTCCGTTGAAATTTGTGTTATTTAATTTGAAATTAGTTTTTTTCCTTTTACCGGTTTTGGTTACTTACGCCTGAAATGGGGACCTGTCTTAATTTATCTTGTTTTCGAATGACTAGGGCTAGGACTTTAACAAATCTCAAATGTATAGACACTATTCGAAGCATCCTGTCGATCTCGTAGCGATTTCGTAGCGAGAGGTTCCAGACTCGACTCCCGACCGGGACAAACATCGACAGATAAATTAATGTTTTTTCTGAAGGCGTTGGGGTATGGGATCGTTGGGTTAGTGATGTGTGTGTGTTTCTGTTGTCAATACCATCTGAATAATACCACCAAAATCCTACTGTGGCCGTATGAGTGTGTAACGATATTTATTAGGTATATCTCACCCTCCTAACTATCTCCACACACCTAAATCATACCATATAATAACTATGTTGCGACGTGAAAGAGTAACAAACAAACACACTTTCACAATTATAATATTAGTATGGATTTTAAACAATAATACAGATGGAAAGGAAATATCTTTGTTTATAGTCCAGATAGCCCCAAACATGGGTTTATTATCAAGCCATGGGAACATTTACACTATCATCGTGTTAATCTACTAATAGGTTATAATTATAGTTTAATCAACGACAGAGGTACGGAGGAATTTTGGTTAATTTGTTGTTGTTAGAAGTCTTTTTATGACTTTTTTAACTGAATTCAGACTTCTTTGAAGGGCCCTATTGCCGATAGATCGTGCGTAGCTTCTGTCGTTCATTTACTGACTTTTTGATCAAAGTTCGTTGATGCTAGATTTCTGAGTCATCATCGCTGTATACTAGTCAATTCCTGGGTAGGAGTTTTCTTTTACAATAAAAAGAATAGGCCATAGGTAGTCATGGGCCTACGCAGAGGTAGGTCTCTCTGGACTTTAGGTATCTATACCTCGAATGAAATACCTATCGATGGTAATTAAGATACTAAGTTATAAGGTAGTAAAGTACAGAAATTGAATTGATATCTGGTAGGTACGTTAGAAGAGGATTTCTTTCCTTATTTAGGTAGGTACGCAATACTGGACTTCCGCTCAAAAGGTCTTGGCTTCGATTCCCAGCAATGCAGCAAGATTGACTTAAACGTTCTTGGTTTAGGTGTGTTTTGTCTTTCTGTATGGTCCATCTACTTATCTGAATCCTATTGTGTAGTTAGGTTTGTGTAGTATTATTGAGTTACTTATTTAATGTAGGTATTGCATTATTTATACTGTGCGTAACTACGCCATATTTGTTTCGAAACGTTTTGTAAAACCATTCGGCCCAACCATATCAAGATAACGTGTGACATATCGCTTTAAACCTAGGTTTATATCTAGTGTACCTACATTTATCTCGTGTCACGCTCCGGTTAGCCTTTGAAGGCCTCTCGAGACCTAGGCGAGGGAGGGGTCCCGACTTCTAAGTGAATGATAGGTAGAACCATTGTATGAATGCATATTAATATATCTTATAGGGAAGGGTTGCGAAGGGTTCATAGGGGATTCATGAGGGATTAGTTTAAAGTTTTTAACGTAATAAAACGCTTAAGAGAATCCGATCTGACGTTGGAGATTAAAAATGTTAATAAGTAAAAACTTTTTAAGCAACCTTTAGGTAGGTGGGTTGCCTATATGCATCCTATAGATAGGTAAATATTTAGATATGAATAGGTAAATAGTTTTTGACTTATTATAGATATTTCGAAAATTTAATAGAGTTCCCTACTGTAACGGATAGTTGACCAGTATCAAAATGCTTCGGGAGCGAGAATAAAAGACAATAGGTACTTATATACATACCAATACCACCTAAAATAACTTCATAGGTATTATTTTAACAGGAGAAATGTATTTAAATTTCATAAATTTTTAAAAATTATGATTCCTTCATTAATATTAACTACTAATTCCATTTTTACTTTATTAATTTAACATAGGTAGGAATTCAAAGGATAGGAAAATTTTATTTCTCTATAAAACTTAGCAAGTGTATTTCTGTGGTTAGGTTAGCTGTTAGATATTAATTTATTTACGAACACATGTCATGGAGAGATAGAATTTAGGAAAGCACAGTATTTTTCAGCACAGGAAATTTTGCTATTTTTACTTTAGTAATTGTGTTTATATTATTAGTTATAAAAATTACATATACAGGTAACAATACGCATAATTATTCGGCGTTTGTAAATCTTAATACTGAGCGAACGATGTCACACTAACGCCATCTGTGGGAGAGTGGCGCTGAATTCATCTACGATTTTAGTAACAATGTATTTTTTTTTTCGTTTTTTTAATAATCAGTGTTATAAATGAGTATTTATAGGTAATCAAAACATGTCTGCTTGTGTAGGTGCCTACTAAAATTTTAACTTATGAACGATTTTAAAGGAACTCGAGGAAACCCATCTTCACTTCATTCGTTGAACAAGAAGAGTAATAAAATATCGTTTAAACGCGGTATGCTTAACAAATATAGTATGAACATGTTGTTAGGTATATACCTACGCAACCTGAAATCGGACAACAATTGGAAAAATAGGCTAACATAACCTATTTTAAAATCGTGAATTGTGGAACCGGTTACATTTTTTAAGAGAATACCATGTCATACTCAAGGGTAGATTTCATCTTGAATTTCTGGGACCAATTGACCAAGTCAAAAAAGTTCTTGGGCAAAACGTCCCATGGGACGTTTTCCAAATGGGACGTTTTGCCGAAAGCCTCTGTTAGCATTAGTAACCAAGTTAGAGCAAGACTTACTAACAATTACTAACTGGACTAAAACGAACTAATACCTAGGATTAACTATCACCCACCGTTTCTGTCCAAGTCCTCATACTTACCTATTTTCAAACTTACCAACCAATACCTAGGTCTAACACCATCTGCTAACTGGACTAACCATCCTAGTCTCTAAAAACGAGTCTTGTTCTAGACCGGTCATAGTTCACACACAGTCAGTCAGGCGGCAGCGGAAGGGTACATACTCGTTTGCTACTTACATTTTATAAAAAAAAACATACAGACGAACTGAGAACTTCCTCCTTTTTTGAAGTCTGTTAAAAAGTGTAATTAGGTAATAGATATGATTTTGAAATTAACGGATATCTAATGGGGGGTCCACTGATGGCCATAGACCTCTCCTAACTTGCGCCATTCTGAACGATCCTGTGCCTTCCGAATTCATCGTCTTGATTCCGAATTGATCTTCTTCGTCTTCTTCAGGTTGTCAAAACCTGGTCGAGAGTCGTCTTATGCCCCTCTTTTCGAAACTGGGCCTGAATTCAAGAACCTTTCTTCCCCAACAGCTATCATTGTCTTCATCAATAACCTATCATCAGCAATGTACCTACTTATTAGGAGCTCTGAAGCTCCTTTAAATTATTCATACCTAAGTACCTATAACGAATTGTTCATCTTCAAGCTGTGAGACATTTATCACCAGATGGCTGAATGCTGAATATTCACATCGATTAATGAATAAAACGTCATTAACATTTAATTTAATGATCGATTAAAAATGTAAGTGGTTTACCTTTAAGTATGTTTATCATAAATTATGCTCCACGTTAAAGTTGAAATTATGGACAATTATGAATAACGAGTGCCAAGTGATTAATTCACTTTATAAATTACTGGCAGTATTAATTAAAGCGCACTATTTTGTAATCTATCTATTTACTGCCTTCTTATGAATTAAACATAGAATAGTAGGTTGGTAGGTAGGTACATAAGCAGGTATTTAAATTAAGAACCGTTTTTTTTCCTTATGGAATAAATATCTGGTTATTTAGAAAGCACCTACCTAAAGTGTCAATGACTTTCAAACTTGCAGATCACCTTAAATTTAATAAATAAGGTAGGTAAGTTACCTATGTATATTATGTAGGTATGTCACTAACCAGTAGATAGTACTTATTAAAGTGGCAAAATAACACTAAAATTATTTTTTCTATAGACTACATAGGTAGGTATGTACCAATTTAGCTACATTGAGAACCTTTTGTGTGACTAGGTTATATTTGTAGATACCAGGCTATGTGTGTGATTTATGTCGGTAGATACCTATTTAGGTAGGTATTTGAATAAATAGGTAGGCATATCCTACGCATAGTAAATAGTATAACTATTCTACTACCTGATAGGGATCTATCTATGTAAAGAGGGATCATTAGAAAAGTTTAAAAATCCACTTATCCATCAACACACATAGGTAGGAAGATACGATTGGTAACTAAGTAGGTACCTTGCAGGTTACGCTAAATTAATTTTCCACGAATCAAGTGGCAAAGCACCTACGTTGACGCAGTAATTATAAAGTCAAGGACCGCTTTGATTGAAGCAAAGAACGAGCCAGCATCCACCCTAGAATCTGTTCAGAAACTGAGCACAATTTCCACCGTACCGTTAAAAATCCTCAACACACTGCCAACTCAACTTCATCAAGACGAACGAAAAAAAGATGGCGTAAAAAATTTCATTTCTAAAAAGAGTTTCGGCGCGTTTCAACGCAGCCGACGCGGACTTACTTTCAAATTAAACGTCTAAAACTGCAGATAAAAAACGTTCTATCCGATACAAATATTGCACACGACGACGGCAGATACAAGTAAAAATAAAACGGTCTGACATTCTATTTTTCTCTGGAAGGAGTCTGCGCGCGCATTGTGACTCTGCGTCTGCGCATAAAACGAACACGACTGCGTCTCCGGTGCCCTACGACAGGGACACGAGCATACGCGAAACTCACGCGACGGACCGAGACAGCTGCGCTATAGGCGTTCCGTATTCGAATCCTGTATCCAATTAATGTTCAGTGGGCTTCCATGTAGGCGGGGCGTATTGGATCCAAGCTAATAGCGATCGAGCTAAATGATCTATAGATCGCGCGGTCGGTCGGTGCATACAGTATTGTTATCGTTAATATCGTTTATATTTACGTTTGATGGCTGAACCTGAATACATTTTCATGTGAGGATTTTATGAAATATGAAATAGTTTTATCATTAATATCACCTACATAATATAGGTATTTTGAGAGACTGCTTGCATTCGATCGTTATTGATCACTTATGCAATGATAGGACACAAATAAGATAAGTGCTGGTTGGTTGATGAAATAATATTTGTACTTTATAGGTCACATCCTCACATCACCTATACAGTCATTCCATAAACGTAGGGTATACCTATTTATCTAGGTACCTACTCAACAAAGTGGACGATCTCTTAATTTTTAGACTCTACGTAGAGTCAAAATTTGGAGTTGATAATTGATAACTAATGAAAAATTTGAATATTACCTATTTCGTAGATATAGGAAGGTAGGTAGGTGCCTTTGTCAGTGTTTATTTTTTTTTGTAGGTCTATTACCTCCAGCAGGTACCCATCTAGGTAACTACCTACTGGATACTTCACATTTGTGATAATCATAAATCATTTCTAGAATACTTAATTACCTACCTGAATAGGTACATATCTATCTATCGTTCACCTAATCAGTAAACGAGTTGGATATACCTAGGTAAACAGACTCTACCACTCTACATATTTCTCTAACTCCTCAGCGGACGATGTTCACGTTACGATTGCGAGTTATCACTGTTAAACCCAGTTAGGCGGCCATTGGGCGATCAATTTGGCATCAATTCAATCTGTGACCTTAGATTGATTTCAGATTGATCATGTAAGCTGTTGATTGATGTCCGATTGAAATGGATCACGAATTATCAAGAAATTCAGATTTTTGCCATCAATCTATATGTTCCAAAGTCACAGATTAATATGATGCCAGATTGATCGTCTAATGGCCGCCTTACACTTTTGTTCACTGTTGCATTGTCGTAAGATGTTTGGGTCTTAGTCCTTGGGGGTCCAACATATCTGTTAACCGAATCAGAACAAGAATCTTACGAACTACCTGAACTATTAGGCACTAACTAGCAGGACTAACTATCACTAACAGTCCATAGCCAGTCCTTTTATCGAATAACCCACTAATCAACTAACGTTTCTACACTGTTTGCTAACTGACTAACCATTCTAGGTTCGCATTGAGTCTTATTCTGTGTCGGTCACAGTTGTCATGGGCAGTAGGTAGTTGAAGGGTGGTGCTGCGTGCTAGTTTGCTACCTTACCTAATTACCTACATGGAAAATGGGTTAACTTACCCTGATGATGCACTCTCTTTCTTTGTACCTATATACCCAGCTAAATTTGTCTTTTCTAAGTCTTCAGTAATTCTAAGTAGGTACGTACCTAATATACAATGGTCCTACATGCATAATTTGATGTAATAAAATTTACTATTGTTGGTACCTACTTTGTTTCAAGTTGTGTCAGTAATTCGCCGTGCAATGAATTATATAGGTACTAGCTGACCCGGCAAACGTTGTTTTGCCAAAAAAATGTTAAGGGTGAACAACCCTTATCACTTAGGGGTATGAAAAATAGTAGCCGATTCTCAGACCTAGGTACTGAATATGCATATAAAATTTGGTAAAAATCGGTAAAGCCGTTTCGGAGGAGTAAGGTAACTAAAATTGTGACACGAGAATTTTATATACGAGTATAAGATATAGTTTGATAAATAAGTAATGTCGAATTGATAACCTCTTGTGGTTTTTATGAAGTAAGTTAATCACTAGGTACCTACCTACCTACCTAGCAGGTATGTAGTTAAAATATAGGTAATCGTAGCTATAAGTACGTTTAGTCTGTGGCCACAACCGTACCTATTTAAAAAAACAGTTCCGCTTCTAACGAAAATTTGGGTAATTTGACACTTCTGCTAGATCCTACTTCCTGTTATGAGCTTTATAAAGTCTAAATTTGTACTCCAAATTGGACCTTATCTTTTTAAAAACATGAACTTGTTTTCTATGGGTCGGAGGATTTTCGTTTTTGTACTGTAAAATAATAAGCAATAGGATATAGAGTTACGTATAATTACAGGAAATGAATACACTTTAAGTCGTGATGCGGGTTGTTCTTAATAGTCAGAGAGCTAGCGGATCTTTTGGAGCAAGTTTCGTAAATAAATTATAATTGATAGTAAATAACTATGTTAGAGGAAAATTAGGTAACATAACCCTTTGGCATTCTGTACAGTAGTTTCAAATATTTATTTCTGTAAAAGCCAAAAAGTCATAACTAACTCTGTAGGTAGGTAAGTAGATACATAATACATTATGTACCTATGTCGCATTAGGTATTAACAGAGCCTAATTCATTTGAAAACTACAAACTGAGCAATAAGCTTCGCTTTTTGACGGGAGGTATGGAAGGAATGCCTCTGCCTGAGTGGAATACTGCTTTGTTATTATTTTCTTTACGTTCCATTTTATTATGATAAATAGGTAATTGAAATTTAAAATTGACTTAATATTTTACACTAAAAGAGATTACTGAATTCTAACCAAGGTCTCTGAGATAAAAAGGCATTCTAAATGTGATTCGTGAATTCCCAAAGAGATCTTTCTTACACAAAATTATAATAAAACATAATACCGATTAATAACAGAAAACAGGTTGACGTTTTTTAAAAAAATCTATAGGTAATCAGCTTTCGTCATGTTTCCTATGGAAATTTGAATTCCCCAAATAAGTTCATATCTATGTAGGTATATCCTTAATACAGAGGAGTAGGTATCTACCTAGTACGTCTACCTAGCTACATTTAAATTCATATTATAATTATCTACTGGTCATTCTGTGATGCTCGGACAGAGACAAAGACAGAATAATTTCAACATGAATGCTTTTGATTTTTAAATATCTAGGTATTTGTCTGCTCCCGAAGGAAATTTTGAAAAAACATAAAACGATCCTTTGAATTTTTAGTAAATAAATTAAATAGGTGTAGGTATACAGCCTTGGCCAAAAGTATTAGGCACCCTCACCTCAAGGTGTAGGTGCCTACGCTACGCACTCATGCTACCACACTACAATTCCCTGTGTCATGGGTGCCATGAACAATACACAAGACAACAACATATACAATACACACCCAGAACGAGAACTTGAATTTAAACTCATTATTCAAATTTCTGCCTCGCTAGGCATAGAACCAAGATGTCTTGGAACAGCGATCCGGGATATTAACCATTGCGCCCAGTTGGTTACTAAATAATTACTGATTTCTTTTTTTTGAAAGCTGTAGCTACTACCTACTTGTCTATATAGGTATACTTTTATTCAAAAAATATATATCTAACTATGATACGATGTAGTAGATTGTATAACAAGGGAGCAAAGTAATATTTTTGTTTTTTTGAATCCCGAGCGAAGCAAGGGATTCTTTACTAGAATCCTGAACATAGCGAGGGATTCAAGGTACTTCGCCCGAGCCAAAAATATTTGCTCTCGAGTGATACACTCTACTTTTCATCGCTCACTATGAGAAAATAAAAGGCACCTCATATATCTCATATAACTTCTTATCATATCTTATCATATTAATTCTCAGATCAACTTTGCGCGCACTTAAAGGTGAACCAAGTCGTCTTTTTAGAAATGGTGGGATAAAAAATACTTTTTCAATGTCCATTAGTTCACTAGCTCTTACACTAGAATCATAATGTAAATCGTGCCTTAACAAGATGAAAAATAAAATGGCGGAATTTAAATATGAGGGGAAACTTTAATAGTCGTGCAAGGGATGTAGTAGGTAGGTATCTTTATCCTTTCCCAGGAATAGGCGGTTAAGTGTAGAAGTTTGATTTAATTAACGGAAGAAAATTTACGAGAAAATTTATGTACCAAAGTAGATACCCCAAATATTTTTAGTCTGGAGTCTTTAGTCTAGCACGGTCTCGCAACAGTACCTAAATATTGGGACTTTCTTTCTTTCAATTCCCAAACTGAGTTGGTAGTTCTTTGTATCAGTGACTGAAGTTAAATTTCCAGCACCTAGACTTATAAATATTTTGCTTCACACTAGGTTTGTACACCTCCTCTACGATTTCGACCGATTTCCAAACGTGTTCTTTTCTAAAGCCTAAATATTCCTCAGCATATTTAAAAATTGATATAGGCACCTATCTATTTACTACCTATAGTACCTATAGGTAATGTGTCATTCGTATCTATTTTGACCCTCAACGCAAAAAGAAAGGTGTTATAAATTTGACCTGTCTGTCTGCGTGTCTGTGGGTCTGTGTGTCTGTGTTTCTGTGTCTGTCTTGTGCCATCGTACCTACCTATGTCTTAAACTTAATGTATTTCAATGCAGTTTTTTTATTCGAAAGCCCGTTTCCTTGCGATGGTTTAGTAATGTTTGGTAGATATCGATTTAGCAGTTTGAAGAAATCAGCTATTTTCTAAAATGCCTTACACATTTAGCATTTCAGCGCCATCTAGATGGCGTGCAGTAAACAATTATCGATAGAGGAAAGCTAATTGACATTTGGCCACATTGAGATACTATGTACTAAAGTACTTTGGCCACAACCCATTAATGGCCCACTATTAAGCACGGGTCTTTCCTCATTATTGAGGAGCCCGAGAGCATACTCCATCACGCTGCTCCAGTGTGGATTGGTGAAGGGGTTAGTGGGCAACCCAGTGTCGAAAGTTTTCAAGCCGCCCGAAGGTCTCCGACACGGCTTAACGACTGCTAACCTGATGGTCAGAGATCATCGTCGCCTATCGAATCGAGCAACTCATGCTAATGTAACATCGGCCCTGAGAGAAGACTATTTAAACCCTTTCATTAGCTTAACATACATGTAGGTATGTATAACTATGTATGTACCTATGTACCTACTAAAAACTTTCAGCCTGATTTTCACCAACTTCGATAAGTCTGATTAACTTGGAAATACACAGAGATGTAAGACCGATGGCAATGAATCGAAATGTTATGATAAACATGACACATTGGTTCTAGGCAAGGGCAAGGGAACTCCTCAACGGTCAACGGCACAGTGATAGCATTTTTTTTCACTTAAACCTACTTCAGTACTTATACATTAACTGTCTTATTAATAAACGCGGCGTAAATTTACTCCACGTTTAAATCGTTTTGTCCCTGTCATGTGATCCTCTAAAGTCAAAGGTTAAAAGAGACAAAAACATTTAAACTCAGAGTATCTTTAGGCCACATTTATTAATAAGATAATAATGGTTTTAATTTTCCAAACAATTTTTACGCCTTCGAAGAACACTAAGTAGGTACGGGAAATACCTCCAGAACTTAGGGTTATAATAGGTGTTATGTCAATAAATTGTAAGGGAAACTGAGGCTTCCCTTACAATTTATTATAGTTGTATCACTGCAATGTCAATGCTCAATATAAGAAAAATTATAATTAATGTGACAGCTATATTAGGTAGGTGATTCTGTAAACTTCTCATCGGTAGAGCTGTTGGTAACTATAATTTAATTCTTGTTATAAATCATTGAAACAAGTGGCTAATTACTAAACGGTGCCCATCAGAGCTATCAGAGCCATCAGAGAGCAGGCTAGCCGCGATCAAAAGCTAGGTCCTAATAGGTATATCTTTATATGTCCTGTTTGTGCACAATAAAGAATATATTTTGTATTTGTATCTTTGTGAGTTTTATTTTTACTTTATGATGTAATCGATGTCTTCATTGAGTAACCGATTCAAGATGGAGGAGGTCTGTAGAGAAATGTAATTGGTGTAGAATATAGATTATCACTGTTTCTGTTTCTACTATTGCCACAGTCTAAGAAACTGTAAAATAGGTGTGTTCTCCATTGTTAGGTCTTTGAGAATTGCTTCTAATCGAATCAAGATTTCTGTCAGCATTCAGGAATGGGTAAACACGACATCTACATTACAATATGTACGATACAATACAATACGATATCTACAATACAAAAAAATATTTACTTAGGTAGATATAAGTTTTACCTTTGATGTTTTAAATGTCTAGATGGAACATCGATTCCACGAAAACGTGTCAAAAAATTTTGGCTAACTGTTAGCCTAAATCATCGCCTGCACGCACACATGCTTGATAATGTTGCCTTGTTTTTTTGATTTCATTGTAGGGCGACGCTCAATCTAGATATTTAAAACATCAAAGGTTTCTACTAATTAAGTAATCCATATTTTTTGGACTTATTTATTTAACCATCACCTACGCCTTTACGAGTATTCTATTCCTCCTGAAATTATGCTAACGGAAAAAATATTTACTATATTTAATTTAAAATCACTACCTACAATATATCATTGCGTATAAAATCCAAATCGATCCAATTATATCTAAACTTACCAGGCACAAACGTAGAGTCAAATAGATAACAGATTTTTTAAATATTTTTAATAAATTCCACCAGTTACAGCTTTTCTTAAAAAAAAATTAATGTGTTCCTTATTTAAACATCGATCAGTTAGTCTAGGGATTAGGCGATACTATGATGCAACATAAAAGAAGGCATCAACTTTTATGTCTTCGGGATCAGTGGTGAATCATATCAATATAAAATTTATCGACAGAACGCAGGCTCAAGTAACAAATTAATATTCAAAAGCGTCAGATAAATTTATTCACTGTAGTTTTAATAAGAGGAGAAATTCGTTAAAACATTACTCATACAGACAAGTCCCCCGTAGCATTGTTATCGTGAAAAATCTTTATTCCGGGTGCGGTTGGAAATCTCCAAACGATACCCACTTACCACTATTTTTTCACTAGCTACAATCATTTCCAAATTCGAATTCGACATCTGCCGTCATTCAATCGGCGCGTATTGTCACCGTTCTTTATTTAAAAATTCACATTGACAATTGAATTCGGAAACGAGGGGTGATTGCCCCGTGCCATTCGGTCCTCCTGAATTTTATGATGTTGAAATGTGATCCTTAATTTTTGGGCGACAAGGTTCTCATTTATATTGCTCGGTTTTCAGGCGTGCTACCTTAAATTTGTTGAGGTGTACGTTGTGTTGGATTAAATCCGTGTTTGAAGCCGGCTTTACACTGTCAAATTAAGAGTATTAAACTTTACAGTCCAGGTAAGTTTATTAGTTAGTACTACAGTGGAATAAAATAGTAAATGAAACACTTGTAAAATACGTAAATTATATTTAAAAATACAAAATGGTCTTTATATTACCATTAGGTATTGGTATAATTAGGTCATATTTTTACTAGAAAATCATTATGTAATGCTCTCCATTTTCACTATTGTATGCAAAGTTTCATAAATGCGGGTCATCAGCTTATTTCTTGACCAGCAGCTTTGGTAATGTCTTTGTTGTTATTTAATAATATATCCTAGATTAATTTTACATCAGCTTTATTTACCGGCCACACAAAAATAGTACACATGAATTTAGGATAGGCTACTATGATAGAGTTGCTAATACAGTAAACAGAATATTAAAAAAACTATCAGCCAACTAATCAACACAGCTTGCGCGTGATCAGTACTTACAACTAAATCACCGCTCTACCTAAATTTACTCGAGTGTAAACCCGCTTTTACGGCTTCAGAGTAGACCCGTAGGGCGGCATTTGTAATCCCGTGTTGAATTTCGTACTTTACCGGTAAGTACCTATCGAGTAAAGGTACCGAATTCCGAATGTATCGAGTATCGGAATCGGAGTGAGGACTTCTTAATTACCTTTTTTTAATTGATACTTCATTGTGCTCGCATTGTGGACGTGACAATGGTGAATTTTTAATTTTTAATTGAAGACTCGTTATGGAACGAAATGTACAACAATGATTGTAGAGTTGTTAGCTTATTAGTGTTGTTCTCAAATCAATCGCATGATAGTACTTAGACCGAGTAGCTATTGTGAATCGCGGGTTTCGCTGACGTGGTTTGATTATGTGTTTGTATTGTGACGGTTGTATTGTGACGTTGATAGGAGATCTATTCGTATAACTTAGAGCTACCTCCTAGGTTATTTTAGGGTCCCGTACCGAAAGAGTGTCACACTGAACGACAACACATATCTAATAATTATGTACTTTTCCGCTATCTGTCTGTCTGTTAAACTTACATGTTTAAATCTCATTATTGTAGTTTCGAAAAAAAGTCAGAAAGATTTTTGTGGTGATATCCCATTGGGAATGGTTACAACTTATCGTCAAGTGGCAGTAAATGAATAGTTTGAAAAACTTAAAACAACCTTGTATAAAATTAACTGAAGTATAAATGCAAAGCAATAAATGTAGTCACTGTGCCGTTAACCGTCGAGGAGTTCCATTGAATGTAGTAGATTCTGAGCGTGCTATTTGGCCATGTCTGTCAATGCGTTGACAAGGCAAGACCCTTAATCTCTGTGTATCAGACTTCTTGAAGTTGCTGACTATTAGGCCGAATAAACTAAAAATCCTTTATAGCAGTTCTTTATTATTAGCAGTAGGTACTCACTTTGCATCGATGCAATAAAATGTTTCATTTTATTCCCGTAGATAGTAAATTTAGACTTCAATCAAAACATGGAAGGTTCATTCAAAACCTGATGCCAGCATGTAGATTTTCTGGTAACTAGGTCCATAGGTACTTTTATGCGGTGTGTTTTTTTTTCAACATTTTAATCCTTTGAAAATAAGAGTTAAAATAGTTATTTTTGAATTCATATTTTATAATAAACATACAAAGTGTTTTTGTTCTATTTTAAAATTAACTGTCTTATTTAAATTATTTCTATGCCAGCAAGAACTAAAATCATGACATTACAGCCGATCTTACAGATAGTGATAAATCTCCTCCGAGACATCGAATCCGGAACTTTCCGCTCCCCACCAACGAACATTGTCAACAATACGTTTATAAAACAATCCAACAAACAAACAACAAACCTATTCAGATTCCTGGTTCGCATTTAAATGTCTGATTGGAATGGCGTTCGCCAGAATGATGGCTTCCATTTCTACCGCCCAGATACGCAGCCTAACGAACTACAGTCGGTCAACACAGACTAGTAGTCTTGAGGACAACTTCAGACATCTATTTTATGAGGAAAATAAAAAAAAGGTATTCACGAACTTTGAAAAACGAGGATCTTTTTTTATTTGACTGCATTTTTTTGTATACGTGTAAGTACCACCTGCGGTCACTTGCCTTCATGATATTTTATTGAATGTTGCGATTTTTATGATTCTTCTTTTTAGCGACATTTGACGAGTAGTTTTTGAGTTATGTTTATTTGTCTTTGATGAAGTCGGTTTTTTTAATTAAAACTTTACAGTATAAACCTTTAATCGTCAGACTCGTTTAGCGGTCCGAAGGGAAACTACCTATTAGGAGGGGTATTTTGATCTGTTTGTCAGCACATTAATTTTCAGTAAGTAATAATTGTTTTATTTCAATCAGTTATCAAGAAACACGCCGAACAAATTTTCTAATGTAGCAAAGTTATTTGTCTTCCGATATCAATCGATGGACTACTGTTCATCCTTATGCTGTGTCAGCGGTCTATAGTTAAATTAATTATGATATCGGCTGCTTTGTTCCCATTGTATCAGTCGCACAGTGACGTAGCTGAATGTCGTAGCTACGTCTACTGTCCTATTGTGAAAGTAAATAATTCATTACGCCCGGTATTTTTCCTTTGATCTTATCGAGGTCTGTTTGAATCAGGTCAGTGTTAATGAGGTCTTCACATTTTTAATAAAACCTATCTATCATATCCTGTGGTAAAAAAAATCGTAGGGAAACTTCCACATTTACAAAGAATCACTAAAATTACGTACTACTAGCTAGTACGTCGTAGGCGTAGAAAGAAGATAGAACAAGGGAAAGAAACGAATCTGGTATTTGTTACCAGATACCAGACTCGTTTCTTTTAAACGAATCTGGTACTTGTTACCAGATACCAGACTCGTTTCTTTTCCTAGAGCCGCTAGGAAGAGCCTAAAATGGGTTTCGTATATAATTTGATCGGCAAAGTAACCGTTCTATATTTTAAAATCATTGTGTTCCGATTGGGAATAAGTTAGACCTAAACAGAAACGACAAAAACGAGTGGTCGAATTAGAGGCTCTTACTTACAATTATTTAACTACCTACATTAAATACACTACGTGACTATAACTATCACTAGCTTTTCTTTTCGCAGTTCTCGTAGACAAAATGGCGTAATAAGGCCGAAAAGAACTTTACTTATAAATTTCTTACTTCATTCTAAGTAAATCCAGATTCATATTTTTGCAGTTCTTTGCACTTCGACTTAGCCGATCTACTGTACTATTTTTCGTAACTGCGAGAGTTTTGTTCAATAACATCACAAAGAAATAACCGAAGGGCCTCTCAACAGTATAACCTCCCTAAAAAGTACAGTGTTCCTCTCGTGTTGTGCACACAAGTTGTATGTTATGTAGAGTCGCATATAAATAATGGAGCTTGGCCGCATTACACGCTGCGGGCTAGGCGCCGCGGGCACAGCGCATGTGTGGAGTAAGAATTGTTATTGGAACTATAAATATTTTTAACAGCCTTCTATTGCCTTGACCTGTATGTATGTAATGGAAATTTTCAGCCAAATTTTCAACAACTTCAGGAAGTTTGATTAATTTTAAAATTTGCACAGAGATCAAGAGCAGATGACAATGTTTTGTTACGGCATGGCAAACATGGGAAAAAAGCTCAGAATTGGCTCCAGACAAGGGAACTCCTCAATGACTAAATTTATTGCTTTGTATTAAATACCTTTTAGTTTTAAGTTGTTTTAGTAGGTAAGTAGTTTTCATTTAGGTATTATAACTATTCTTGGCTTTGCAATTTTCATTTTAGTTTACTTACTCTTAATTCAAACTATAAATAATTCTTGTACGACAAGGAAATAATCAGTTTAGTTTAATTAATTTAATTAAAGTTCGGATTTTTTATTAAGTGATAGCTATCAAAATTTTAGAAATGGAAACGTGAATTTTGTCTGTGGATTGACATAATATATAGATACGTATTTCCCTATATTTAAATAAAAAGTGATTAAGTCAAAGTATTGTTGTAAATTTTTCCTACAGCAATATATTAAAAGTTAGTCTACGAATTAAGGAAAGACTGAACAGACTGATTTTGACTGATACTGAGAACAGGCTGACAAACACGTGTGACTGACAATTGACTGTACTGACGAAGTGACTGTACAATCTTGCGACTCCAATCCATTCCTGTTCCGGCAGCTTGGGTGGCGCCCGCCGCTATAAAATTCGGACAGCGGTGCGGATTCCCACAGATTCCGACTGGATATTAATTGATCGACTCACTCGCCACCCCGCGCCGGCACGATACATATTCCGTTTAATAAAAATATTTTCAAATACATCCACTTGATATTGTTGGTTTTGTTTTAACAATGTTTTTGTAGACGCACCGAAAGAGATTTAAGGTTTGATTCAGTAAGGTTCGTTGGAGAATGTGTTGGTCACTAAAAAGCAACAAATTTGATTTAATTGATTGGGCTATGTTTGTTTTAAAATGTTACTCGTTGATACCGGTATATCGAAGATTTTAAGTAAAACTTTTATTATTGATGGTATCTATTTATTAATGAATTTTCTTTTTCATCAAATCCATCGTGTAAGAAGGATAGGCATAGAATTTTGTCCACTCTGGCAAATAAATTAATTTAGGTTAGGTGCAATTACCTATTTTATTTTTTATTTCTTGTAAAACACACGAAGATAAAAAAAGTTAAAAATAACTAGTTTTCTATACAACATTAATTTACCACGTTAAATTATACCTACTTACACCGTTATTATAATCTTAATATCGATAACTGATAATCACTTAACGAGTAATTTTACGACATTTAACAGGAGGACAGCCGTTTTTAACGAGTCTTCAACAAAAGCCGTAAGTAGGCTGTTATAACTGCCTGATTCGTAGTTGTCGACCGTCACAATTGAGGTGGTGATTTTAAATAACCCTCCGAACACCGCAAAATTATAGTAAAATCGTATAATTAGGGATGTACCGGTTACCGGTAATTTACGTCTTGCGGTTGCTGCTTCCTTCCCTATTGTTCGATTTTTGAAAAGTTTCGGAACAATGCACAAGAAAGTCTAGTAGCTACAGTATTAGGTAATCGATTTTATTATTTTGACAGTTGTGGTTTTTAAGCGATTTTTTGGCGATTCCATTGATGGGAATAGGGTTTTTGTTGCCTTCCTGTGGGTGGATAAAGGTTTTTATGATGCTTCAAAAATTAAATGGTTATATAATATGTAGGGTTAGACAGATGACTGATTTTGGTAGTTTGTATTTTAAATTTAGTATTGGTTTGTTCATATTTTACTATTACGGGTGCTCACGATTACTTCGGCTGATGGTTAGTGCGTACTGATACGTAGATATCTAAGGTAAAGACCGATTTATGAGTTTTACGTCAATCGATTACTCTTTAGTTTGCAAATATGAACAAATATATTAAAATCGATAATCTTAATTGGTTATCTTTACTTAAATATTATTAATATAGTTGTATAAAAAATATTTACTTGGTTCCTCTTACCATGAATCTTTAGATTTCATAACGTTTTGGGCAAAACATTCATTTCTATATAATTACGCAGTACTTAAACTTAAGTCCCTACAACTTGTTTCAATACCTATTTTTTACCCCATTTAAAATATTTCACTTACGTAAACATGAAAATGCCTCCATTATTTAAATTTAAAACACTGTTCAAACCCCGTGTCTGAAACGACCTGTTTTTGTTCAAGTTATTTAAAATTAAATCTACGGAGCAAGTATGAAATTCTTTTGAGTAATTTTCCGGTGAATATGTCGAGCTGTGAATGGAGACCCTTTATGAGGCAATTGTTACACGACACGCGAGATCTCGTGTCGCGGTTGTAGAATAAAATTGTACATTTATTTTCTAAATTTCCAATGAGAAATTACGAAGAATTGTGATTTAAATCGTGATTTCGTTTTTAATCAAATAAGCTTGTAACATTATAAACAGCTTTTGTGTGTTTTTTGTATATTTTGGAAAGTTTATTTTCTAATTTAAGAAAATTTTATCGCAAGGTTAAGTAAGTGTGTGCAAAATATACACATATAGGTACATATACATATTTTGTACCTATTGTGTTAAATAATAATGGTAACTACCTATATAAATAAAAACAACAAATATGACCGGATTATGCTGTAATAAACGTCATAAAACACGTCACTTAACATACTATATACTAGAAGTTAGGTACAAATGAAATAAAATAATAGTTCCAATAATATAAGACAAACGAGAAATAGGGACTGGTATCATAAGGCGGTATGTGAATGCACCGTCTTAAGGCAATTAAAAGTAGTAATCTGAGTTCACGCTTGTATGCATATGAAGCTGCAGCGTTCCGAATACAATCCGTTTGAGTAACCATTCGGAAAGTGACGGTATGGGGCTTTGTGGATAGCTTAAAAAAAAAGTAAAGTAGATAACCTTTGTGATAACGGTCTTTAGCTAAAATTATAACGGTAAGTGGTGTGACCGGGACTTCGTTCGGGCGTGGGAGGTTTTCGGTTTAAAGAACTTTATTGTCTCAAGAAATTACAAAATTTCACTTAAAAGACAACTTAAAATTTTACATTGTAAGTAACAGTGAGTATGCAAGCAAACTAAATACAGTTCATATTTTGCAAAGTAGCTAAATTACACATCAATATTTTGGATTACATATTTCAAGGCTTCCTTTTTAAATTTATTTATATCTTTTTGATTTTTAATTGGTTTTGGTAAACAGTTATAATATATTTTGGCACCTTCATACATTATATTTTTTAATCCATAGTTAGTTCTGGGCACAGGTAAGTTAATATTGTTTGCATTTCTTAGTAATTTTGTGTGGACCTCATAGTTTTTAACAAATTTTATTTCTGAATATATTTCACCGTTTGTGATTTTTTGTATTAATATTAGAATTTTATATGTATATAGTTGTTTTAGATTTAATAATTTAGTTTCTGTATATAGTTTTTTTGTGGGTGTTAGGTAATCGTAGTGGAATAATGTTTTTATTAATTTATTTTGCGCTATTTGCAGTTCTTTTAAGTTTGTTGGAGCAGCATTTCCCCATACTTCTATTAGATGGTTAAATGAGGTTTAACTAATGCGTTATAAATATTAGTACGTACTTTTTAGGAAGACAATTAACTACGTTACGTAAAGCACCAGTCAATGCTGAGATTTTTTGTTTAATCTTATTTATATGTGGTTTCCACGTCAGTTTGCTGTCAATTAGTAATCCTAGATACTTTTCACTATCCTTACGCTGCAAAGGTTGTTTATCTATATATAGATTTATGTTATCTTCGACTTTTTTGTTTTTAGCAGTAATTATTATATACGAAATTTTTATAGTAAGTCAAGATCTGCTTGGGCTTTATCAATTACCCCTTTAACTGAGCGTCCGAAATAAAATAGGCTCGTGTCGTCTGCGTAAAGGGTTAGGAAACCTTGTAATTTAACATCACATATATTGTTAATGTAAATCAGGAACAGCAGAGGACCGACAATTGAACCTTGAGGAACTCCGCAACTTATAGGTAATGGTGAACTTTTATATTTTTCGTTTTGGACAATTTGCTGCCTATTATGTAGATAACTATGAAGGAGTTTGTGAAAAATTCCCGTTATTCCTATGTTTCTGAGCTTATCCAGAAGCAGAGGGTGACTTACTGTGTCAAAGGCTTTTTTCAAATCAATCAGTATTATTAATGTAATATTTTTACAATCGATATTATTCTTAATTTTTGTAATAAGGTCTACTGTAGCTGATAAAGTACTGCGTTGTGATCGGAAACCATACTGCCTTTGAAAGAGGAAATTTATATCATTTAAGTAGGAAGTTAGTCTGTTATGTATTATTTTTTCAAAGATTTTGGAAATGACCGGTAAAACTGATATGGGACGATAGTTTCCAGGTTCAGTCTTTTCTCCAGATTTATATATGGGTGTTACTTTAGCTATCTTAAGAGAGTCTGGGAATTCACCTTTTAATAGACAATTATTGATACAGGCAGTTAATTCATCTACAATTAGTTCTTTTATACATTTAAGGCTTTTAACAGTAATGCCATCTATACCTGCACTGACATTTGAGTCCAGATTTGCTATTATTTTTAATACTTCATTTGATGTAACAGGCTCAATAATTGAAAGTTTATTTTGTGAGGAAGTGTGACTGGTAGATGTGTCTAAAGGTTTATGATATTTAGCTGGGATATTATTAGGTACTTATCTGAGAGCCTATGGATGTAAAATAAAAGTTGAAGTGTTCGCAGATCTGTTGAGGGTCGGATATTTCTTTATTTTGTATATGTAGTTTTGAGGGAAAATAGGTTGATATGATTTTATTTTTAGATAATGAATTGATGAGGCTCCACATTTTTTTAGGATTTTTGTAACATTTTTCAAAAGAATTGTAGTAGTACTTTTTTTTAGCTTTGTTGATGTTTGATGTTAATTTATTTCTGTGGTATATGAAATCACTACGTATTTTATCATTTTTAGGTTCTTTCTTGTATTTTCTCCAAAATAAGTTTCTTGTATTGATTCCAAATATTATAGTTTTATTAATCCAATCCTCTTTAGGTAGATTTAATATCTTAGTTTTCATAATTTTACTTTGTTCTATAGTCAATTTTATTTTATTTTCCAAGTTTGTATATATGTGATCTTCGGATGCCAGGTTCAAAATCTTGATATTATTATGTAATTTAGGTATGTAATATGTAGTTTTGCCATGTAAATCCATACATAAATGTAAGATAATTATAATCTTACATACACATAAAATTTAAGTGTGTGATTTTTTATGTAAATAATCAACAAGTACTTTTGGAAAACAAAATATGGCAGCAATGAAGTATCTACTTAATACCTAAGTATAAAAACCGAGTTGCTTATTTAAGTTTCGTGCAGCAGAATGTACCTACTTACCTAGGTACCTAACCTACGTCTACAATAATATTGTATCAACATATATTATTTTATACTCAAACTTAAACAAAAGGAAGCTTATGATCATAAACGAAATAACTGATTTTAATTAAACACCCGCTTTGGTGACAAAAAAATAACATTTGGTATTTTTTATCAACAGGTATACCTCGGTAACTATTATTATTATTATATCTACATTTAAAAATTAAAACAGAAAATAAAGCGCCACTTTTTGTACACAACGTCTCCTAATTACCATAACTAATGTTCTCGTTTCAATGCATAGAAATAAAGGCATTACCAAAAAAATCTGAATGCAAAAAACTCAGTATGAACAACTCGAGTACAATGCGACACTGCATCTGTACTGCCGACAATACGGTTGACGTATAAACAAAGGCGTACAGTGAATAGGATGCATTATGTTACCGCCAGTGGTACATATTGGTTTTGAGTATCGAATTTTCGTTAGATAAAAAAGTCGTTGAATTAAGAATTTTTATTTCCGCTAGAATGTCGATGATTAAAAAAATGCCAAATCCTCCCAGTAGGAAACAAAAGAAAATCGATAATTGAATAAATGAATGAATTTATTCGGATTTGATTTTTACATCTTTTATCGAATACCTAATTTAAGAAAATCAGCAAAGCACTCCCAAGGATCCTTTTCCTACTCCCAGTTACAAACAACACTTAGGTAGTATTACTGGCAACTTATTATTACCTCTTTGAAGATTTTCAAGCAATCTGAGACACGTCGATGACAAATTTATGCAATAACGTTTTGTTTTAAAATCTTCTCATTTAACGTGATCAAAAGATAGCTTGTGTTTCTTAGAACGATTTTTACGGACATTCTCACGGTTTTACAGTTTTGTAGTTTTATAAAAATTATTGAGGCTTAAACACCTACGAGTACATCCAAAAGCACTACTAGAGTAGAGACCATTGTTTATTATCAAAAGAATCGAAGTTGATACCTTTGATTATTATTTCATCAAAACTGAGAAAATTATAAAGAAATGTTTCTATGTATCTAGGTAGGTAAGTACCTACCTACCTAGTTAGGTAAGTTTCCAGCGTAAAAATAGGTCATCTAGGTTCTAGGTCATTCTAGGTAAGAGTTATCGCATAACCTTGTCGCGCTTTCTAGTTGCAAAGTAGGTATCTAAATATCCCAATAAAGCTGCGCATATTATACAAGCTGCCTTTTATCAACATTATCATTAAATGATTGAGGTAGATGGTGGAAGTAGAGGTACTTAGGTAGGTAAATAATGTAGGTCTAGGAACAGAATGTAAAATGTAATAAAATATTATAATTGTAATAGGTAAATGGATAAGTAGATAGTATTCGTATCTTTTCGAAAACCGACAAATTAAAACAAGAAGTAACAATTATAATTCTACATATTGTCTACATAATATTATCTTGAAAATGTCACAAAGTTTAATCTACCTCTATCGAAAACATTTAAACCTGACGCGATAGGTCGGTCCCTCAAATCTTTAAAACCAATCAACTTCTGTAGGAGATCTTTTACAATCGAAATAGACACTTCAATTAAAAATGCCGACGATGATCCACCTACCCATGTTATTGAAACTGATAGCCGCCAACTAATAAGATAAAAAGCTGAAAAGGGCTCTAAACAAAGCAAAAAAATGTCTATGGTTAGATAGTGACAGATCCTGTGTCATAGACAAGTTACAACTAAAATAGACGTGTAATTCGATAACAGTTTGGAAATGGATATTAGAAAGGTCGGGTGGGAAAATTAAAAAATAACGAAGTTGTTCATTCGCGCGTAAATGTGACAGCCCTGCGGTTGGCGGTAAAAAGAAAGGAAGCAATTTGAACATTCGAAATTCGAATGTCGTTACCATTAAGATTTTGTTTACCTCCTCTTATAATTTTTACAGAGAAATTAAATTATGTGCTTTGTTGTTTGTATAATTTTTCAACCTTAAAATCAATAAAGTCTAGAATCTCTTCTTGTTTTAATACTGATTTATCTTATCCAATTTTCAGGAGAGCGCCATCTTATCTTGCTCTCCATGACAACATACGTAGTTGACCCACATATTTCTTTCAAAAGAAGCATTAAAACATCCTGCCATATCAAAATATAATTTATCATCTTCATCATGATTGACAGTTACATAGTCACTCCTCCTGGAAGAAGGATTTCTACTCGTTTATCTATCTGTCGACTAACCACGAATCCCGTGGACCAATAGTAAATGCTTTAGATACCACGAAATGCTGACTAGGTGTTAAATTTAACACCCTTGCTTTCCATTCCAAATACAACCTATTCGCTATCCCAAATAAAGTCCAAAATGTTTTGGGTACGGTCAAGTAACGCGCACACAATATCGATCTTATTCACTGGTGTTAAAGTCCATTTAAACGAAGGGCCAACGCGGATTACAATTCTGCTATAGGCGTCAATTTTCACACCTCACTATTCTTCGTATTTTGAGCTCTGTGATGCCGGGACATGGATCAATTTTATACGATTGTATGCGAGTGTTAGGACGTTTGGATAGTGTAAGTAACGAAAGGTGTCAGGTTTCACGCCTATGGTGTGAAGGGTCGGAGTCCTGGTTCCTGATTGGTGGAGTTTCCTAACTTTCCATTCGCTAGGTGGTGATTATTGAAAATATAGAATCTGTACGATGCAAGAAAGTATGATGCAAGAAGTAGATGTAAAAATAGGATTCTATATTCAACTACCGTACTTTTTTTTTTATTGAATTAAGGTAGCAAACGAGCATGCAGCACCACCCTTCCGCTGCCGCCCATGGCAATTGTGACCGACTTAGAACAAGACCCAATTTAGGGACTAGGGTGGTTAGTCCAATTAGTAGATGGTGTTAGAATGTTAGTTGGTTAGTTTGTTAATAAGTGTGAGGACAGGGACGGTTAGTGATAGTTAGTCCTGTTAGTTAATATTAGTATTGTCCAGTTAGTAATGATTAGTGTGAGTCTTGTCCAATTCGGTCACAGATGCGTTGTTACCCCTGAGGACTGAGATGGTCGCCTCTAAAAAAGTGAACCGGCTGAAACCGGTGAAAAACAATTATTATGACGGTAGGAATGGTAGGTACTGAGTACCTTGGCGGCCGGTGGTACTACTCCGGGCGAACTCTAGGCTCTACCACCACTACCTACTTCATCTAAGATAGAGTTTATCTACGAGTACTCTATGCTTGTCCGTGCTAGATAGCTTATTTCTTCATTGAAGTTACTGTTAATTTTAGGCATTTTTTCAAATTGACCTTTTCTTAGCTTAGTTGAAAGTAGATACGCACTTGCAAAATTATCTTCTACCAATTTTGTTAACCCGTTAATCTTCTTAAACTAAATAAAATCCCGTAGGTATTCATAAATTTTATCAGACTAAAGAAGACAAGAAATGTTAAATTCTAACATCGGCAACGTTCGGTTTTGCAAAAATAAAATATCTACCTGTCTTCATCGGCATTATATCAATTATTACTTTGTTCGTGTTGCAACTGAATTGGTGTGGAATAAACGGCAGTGTGAGCAGAAATAGCGAGGGAGCTTCCGGAAACCCGTAGACTATTAATCATGCTCGTATCTTCATCTGTACTGCTATCGCGGCGCGCGTTACTGGGAACACTTGAAATAGGCGCGAATTTGCCGCTTGTCCGCCATCTTGTGTACACGACTCTTTTGTTTTTTTTTTACTTGTGCAACTATTCACGGTTTATATTTTGCAGCCAGTTCTACGATTTTTTAGTCGGATACATTAAAAGTTATCTGTTTGGTTTAGATACGTGCAGTGGCGATTTCTCTAAGTTGGCGCGTATGGCGCCGCCATACCATAATTTTTAAGCATTAAATAAAATGTAAAAAATCATATATTTACAACCTAATTATTTAGACCTAAGTACAATAATTACATTTTACGAACGCTGCGGTCTTCTATCACGAACGCGACTCGCGGCGATTGTCTTCGCGTTCGGTCGGCGCCGAGCGCGGCCGAGGCATGCGCTTCTGCTAGCGCATGCATAGTCCATACAAAGTCGTTGGCCCGCGGCCGCCCGCGCATCTTCGATCGCTTAGTATCACCATAGTAAAATTATACTGTGGTATCAGCGTATCACTGAGTTAGAAACGCGGGTCTGGCGCTGGGAATGGCGCATTACCTAACGAGTTTTCGCATGTTTTTCGTGATAGTGTAGATTTGTGATTACGGTTTCTATCTTTCTATTGATTTAATTTACTTTTTATTTAGTAGGTAATTAGTTTATAGTGAAATGACATGAAATTATGAGTGATTCAATAAAATCTGTGATACAAGAACTTTTAGAAAGACCTTTCACGACGAGATCGTTTGCCGTTTGATAGTGGAAAATGGACTTTCACTATGGGACCAACCCTAAAATCGCGAAAAAACATCAGCTATTTCATACAAAAATAAAAATGTCAAATTGTATGAAATTTCTTTTTAACCGAATTCAAAAAAGAAGGAGGTTCTCAATTCGACCGTATATATATGCTTTTTTTATGTACGTTCAGCGATTATTTCGTCGTTTATAGACCGATTTTGATAATTCTTTTTTTATTCTAAAGTAGATATCCGCAGTGGGGTCCGGTGATAAGGACACCAGGATCTGATGATGGCATCTCAGGGAAATCGAGGGGAACTTTTGAAAATTGTATGGGCAACTAGTGTGTTTGTTCATGTTACCATAAGTACATTAAAGCGCTACTATTTCATGAAGATCTGGAGTCGATCTGATGAAGCCGAAAGACAGTCGAGGGAACTCCTCAACGATTTACTGCAGTTATCTAGTGTTTGGGCTTGATTAATTTGTAGCGACGAGAACTTTACACTTACATGTTGAATTGAGCGCCATCTGGCGAGTAGTTTTTGAGTTATCTCTACTTATCAAGATTGAAGTCGGTTATTTTTTTGTAAAAAGAAATTATTTGCGATTTCAAAGTAGGTTCCTTAATGAAAGACTGCAAGTTTGTTAGATTGTCTGTCTGAAGAAATGGTTTTCCGGTTATGCGCACTTAACACTACACCCTATATAACAAAAGCTGGAGCCACCCCAATTATAAACACCAGGAATCGCCACTGGATACGTGAAAGTGAGCAAAGATGGTACCTAAATAAGACTGTAGCTGTAGAGTTGTCGACTATCTACGCCAAATAAAAAATCTTATTCTCCATAATTGTTATGACTTGGTAAGTAATTACTAGGCACCGACGGAAATATGACTAAATCGACTTAAAGTCTACGATATTTATCTTCAGTTTTTTTTAAACTGCGATAGGTAGGTACCTACCTACCCTGCAATGAAGTCAGATCTTGTAAGGTAGGTACTCCCACATCTTAGCTACTTACTTATCCTAATTGATTTTCAAGATGGATTTCGAGAAGCCATCAATAATTAATTATTCTTCCTCGCGGCTTCATTTGTAACATCTGCACGCTTTTGCGTCACGTTACGCGGAACACTTGAAATAGACGCGAATTCTTTGTAGGTGGAGTAATTAGCAAGGTGTAGGTAAGGAGACCTCTATTCAATTTATCAGGCGCAGGGCTGCCAGCTTCCATACCGTAAAATGCTTGCTAAAGCTTAGGTAACTATAGTATCTCCTTTTAAAAGGATTTTTCCGCTATACTGCCAGCGCTACATTAATATCAGGATTGACTTCTCATAATTGGACAAGGCCAGACATAGAACTGTGAACCCATCGGTGAGTAGACGATCTGACAAAATAAATTTTCACAAGTTCTCTACTAAACCTCAAACATTTTCAGGCACCAGGAGACAGTGTTGTACTTACGATATTGCGTTTCAGATACGTATACGTTCCTACAAAAACAACTAAGTACGTCTTCTTTATAGTACATGTGCTAAAATGTAATAGGTAGGCTATTATCAATACCTACGCATACCTGTAAAGTAGATATGCCTGTGTATATTTTTTTAAATCCAATGCTAGAAAAGCTAAGCTACAACCCACTAATGGCCTACTACTGAGCACGGGTCTCTCCTCATTACTGAGGAGGCCTAGAGCATACTCCACCACGCTGCTCCAATGCGGATTGATGGAGGGGTTAGTGGCCGCCCGAAGGCCGCCGACATGGCTTAATGACTGCTATCAATCGATAACTGTAACAACCGGAACCGACGGCTTTAGGTACGTGCCCTCCGAAGCACGGAAGCGCTCAAGAAATTTTGCCACTAAGCGGTCACCCATCCGACTACCGACCGCGCCCGCTGTTGCTTAACTTTGTCGACCGCTTAGGATCGACGCAAGCCGCCGGGCTATGAGCGCTTCAATCCAATGCACTTTCCATTTAATTGTTTACCTGTTTGTAATATTAAATGATATAAATGAATGAAACTTACAACAATCTTCATAGTTCTACGTGTTTTGGCTGTCGTGATCATAGTTGGAAAACTTAAATTACTGATAATCTATCATCACAAACATTTACATAAGACCTATCTAATCATGAAAACTCACTTGAAGCATTCTTTTATTGGTTCGGATATTATTTATTTATGCTTACTTAGTACCCGAGACAGCCCTACGTGCAAATAATGGCATCAGTCACTGACTGGAGCATAAGGTTCAAACTCCTTTGCCACCTAAGACTTGCGTATTATTGAAGTGCGTCGTTCATTTGGCCTGCTTTCTTTGTTTGTTTTGACGTTTGAGCGTTACGTGCCACGTAACATTTGCAGTCATGTTAAACCTTAAACGATATGAAATAACGTCGAGTGTGCATTGTGAAATTGCAATTATTTTCCACCGTCTATTTCGCGTGTCGACGTAAAGCGTCTAGACGTTTATACGAAGCCCGTGGTTTGATGTTTTTGTTAAATTATTTTTAAAACAAAATGACTTAATTGAGGCAGCTGTTTTAATTCAGTTCTACAATTCTAAATCGTGAAGTTTACGTATATTCGTATAACATTAAATTGGGAAGGTAGGTAGGTACTACTTACCAATTGTTTTTAAGCAAAGTATTATGAGAAGCAGAAGCACAAAATGTAGAGACTTACAAACGTTTTGTAGTAAGAGTTTGTAGTTTTGTAGTATGTTCATGTTCTTCCAAATGACATTAGGGAAGTCGATAGCAGCTTCTCTTATAAAAACAGAGTCACTGCTTGCATCCGAAGCAAAGAAGCGAGTTAGATTCACATCCCTAATAAATGCGCGTCAATGACGTTAATGTTTGTTATCGTCACATTATCGTTTTATGTGTTAAGTATGTTTATATTTCTGCTTTGTTTGATAAGACGACTAAGCTTTATTGATATCTACGGATGTGTTTTGTTTTAAACGGAAATAACTAGACCATAAATTAAGCAAATAATAAAAGCTAAGACCCCTAGGCGGGTACCTATCCGTCCAAGTAACGTTTAAAATGGGGTAGGTATTCCGACATTCTATTTTATTTTTGACTAGCGAACCGCCCTCGCTTCGCTTCGGGACGCGTAAGTATCAACCGCGTAGGTCCCGCTCCCGTAGGAATTTCGGGAAGATAATAAACTATCACCAAAATTAATTGAGGTTAAATTAAAATAAACTTACAAATAAAGCTTACGACAAAATAATAGCAAAGTAGCAAAGGATCACAGCAAGATTAATTCAGATTAAACTTGGAAACGCGGCAAGTTTGGTATGGCAGTGGGTTCGACCAAATTTGATTACCATAAAAACGGTTCTAGTGTGTTAATCTTAAAAGATAGACATATACTGTCGTGGACATTTTTTTAGATCATTTCAAGAGGAATAATTCTTTCATACATATATTTTTGATATCTTGAATCGTTTTCGCAACGCATGCAACGAAAGCCCTCGAGAATGAATAATTTTCCCCGTTTTTTCCACATTTTCCATTATTTCTTCGCTCCTAATTGTTGCAGCATGATGTTATATAGCCTATAGCCTTCCTCGATAAAAGGTCTATTCAACACAAAAAAAAATTTCAATTCGAACCAGTAGTTCCTGAGATTAGCGCGTTCAACCAAACAAACAAACAAACAAACAAACAAACAAACAAACAAACAAACTCTTCAGCTTTATAATATTAGTATAGATTAGTATAGATTAGTATAGATTAAAATATCTCTATATGAGGCCGACCCGCGCTTGACAATATTTTTTTAATCATAGGGCAATAGCTACCTAGGTACTAGTACCATATTATCACATATTATGTTACTACCTACTGTTAGTTACCTAACACTAGAACATTCCAATAGTTATAGTTTTATTGTTCGTTCATTTCATGTCCAAATCATAAAAAACTTTTAGGTAACAGGTTGGATCAGGTTTTTTTTTTTTTTTTATGGAATTAAGATAGCAAACGAGCATGCAGTACCACCCTTCCCCTGCCGCCCATAACAGCTGTGACCGACCTAGAACTAGACTCATAAGGGACTAGGATGGTTAGTCCAGTTAGTAGATGGTGTTAGAATATTAGTTGGTTAGTTTGTTAATAAGTGCGAGGACAGGGTATGTTAGTGATAATTAGTCCTGTTAGTTAATGTTAGTAATAGTCCAGTTAGTTATTGTTAGTATGAGTCTTGTTCCAATTCGGTCACAGATGCGTTGCTACCCCTGAGGTCTGAGATGGTCGCCTCTAAAAAAAGTGAATACGGCTCCACAAACCTTCCTATCCGGAACACAATTGCTCTTAAAAACAATTATTGTGACGATAGGAATGGTACTGAGTACCTTGGCGGGCGGTGGTACTACCCCGGGCGAACTCTAGGCTCTACCACCTCTTCTCTGTTCTTAGGAACAGGTATGTATGTAGGTAAGGCACAAAATTTTCGTACGTAGGCACTAACGAAGTAGGTACCTACGTACCCAATAAAAACCGCAGCAGTTTAAATAAAAATTAAAAAGATAAAACACCATATTAATTCACTTAAACCAAATATTCGCTCCACTTACAAAATTGCACGATTTAGACATCAGCGATTCTAACACGAATCGATTACAGGGTAGGGGGACACGGAAGACGCACGTATCTAGGTGAATCTTTTAATTCCCTCGCCTCTAGCCGGGACACAAAAGGGCCGACACAAAGGGGGCTCCCGGGGGGAGGGGGGAGGGGAAGCGATTCCTTGCCTTCTCGACTCGGGTAATCGCCTTATGCCGGACCTCCGCCGTTATGTGGTCGGCTCTTCATGTTTGACACAAATGCCGTGTTTCTACTTCCTAGTGTTATAGAGCTGCAAGTTGCAAATTCTGTTTTTGCTTTATACTTGCGTTTACGGTATTAGATTTTAATAGCTATCTGAACGTTGACTTTACCATATCAAACTGCTGGTACTGTCGTTATATCTACCTATAATTAAATTAGTAGATGTACCTAAGTAAGATGCCAGTCATTTGAGTAATATTCCCATGAAGTGAAATGCTAATAAAAATGTTACTAAAATCATAGGTACTGTATTATAAATGCCATTTAATGGACACCGGCGAGGCACCATGGATTAATTTATCTTCTTTCCTCATCTCTACTTATGCAAATACATACATATTCTTAGAACAACTATGTTAATGTAAGTAGGTATTTAAAGTGTCTTGTCTATAGATGTCTCAAAGAAATTCACAGTTTACGCTATCTACAAAAAAGTTAAAGACGTATTTATATCTAATAAAAAGTATTTATATATCTTTTGGTGAAAGAATACATTAATTGCCTTCCTCCACATTCAAACAATCCTAATATTAGGTATGTATTTATCAAGACACGTTTGTGTGATACGGAAGTTGACAAAACATTCAGGAAGTTGCGTACCTACTGTCACGTTCTCAATTTAAAATAACGCCTTAAAGACTTTACCACAACCGCCATAAGGTAGAGTAGGGTACAGTACCATAGGGTGCGGAATAGATTTAGTATTCCGTGGCAGATACAAATCCAGAATAAAGAAGTTTTACTTGGTACCTTGGTAGTTCTGTGCCTAGGTACAATATGCAGAAACTTTTTAACCGACTTCGTAAAAGGAGGAGAGTCTCAATTCGACTGCATTTTTATGTGTGTCTCATTACTCATAACTTTTACTGAGCTGATTTTCCTAATTCTTTTTATATTTCAAATTTTTTGAGCGACATATTATGAGTATCTTTTTAAGTATCCCAAATACCAAAACCGTATTTAATAGACTGCAATTGTGTTGATGATGTTCTCATTTTATTACTTGTAGATATTTTGTGATAGATTTTTCTTAATTCTATTCTTTCTAGTGTTATTTGAACAGAAAAAGAAGTCATGCATGGTAGTATGTTATGAAAACTTCAATACCCTTCCAAAAGGACACAATGCGGTATTAAGAATCACCCGGCGAGGTGGTGCGAGGGGGACGTATTCCTCGTCTGCCAGTAATCGCCTTACGCCTTACTGGTGTGGTAATATCGTTATGTGGCCTGCTTCGTGTCTATTTGATGTTTGCGGTTATATGAAATGGGCTTTTGTGTTATGTTTAGGAGTCATTGCAAACTCGTTCTTTACGTTTACAAATCTTCTATCAATTCTTCTTCTTAACTTCTCCACACATTAAGAACAGTTGATTTTTTATGTTTTAGTCATACCGTACAAAAATCCTTTATGTAGATCTTGAGAAAATCGATAAAAAGGCTTTAAGATATAAACGTTGAGTTTTTATTCCAAACTTTAAGCATAAGTTTAACCACGATAATTTAAAAAACTTTATTTTTAAACTATATTGGTAGTTTTTCATTTGGGTGCCAAAACATAAAAACCAGAAGCGATGCTGACCCTCGAGAAAGCAACATAAAGTTGGTCATGAGAAAAAGAGCCGGTTCGATTCCCGATATTTAAATATCCCAATATATAGACTTCATTCGCTCATGGGAGTTTTTCCCGAGTAAATCTCTTACCCGCGGGAATTCCGGAACAAAAAGTAGCTTATATAATGCTCCGTAACCTCCTCTACTACCACTCAAAGTCTCCCACTGAAAGTCCCATAAACATCTGAACCCACGACCTCGTACCCGAGTATGAGTTTTTATCACGTGAACCCTGATCTCGCGGGAATTCCGGGATAAACTGTAGCCTATATGTTGCTTCACAACTTCCTCTATCACTCACTGAAAGTCCCATAAAATCTAAGCACACGACTTGGCGCATAGAAGTTTTCCTGCGTGAATCCTGATCACTCAATAACTCAATATTTTGTTTTGTCAATTTCGAAACGAAACAGACACGACGTAGTTTTCTACGCTCTTATTATATAGATTTCCTTGTAATTAATTACATTTCATCGTTTTTAATTGTATGAATCGATTAAATATCGATAAATGTCGCTTAACGAATCGTGAAACCAATGCAACAAATTCATAGAACAAATCTATTCTTCTTTCCCATTCTGTCATCTGCAAATGTCAAACATGTCAAGTTCTTGTTGAAATGATTCATCTGTGAATACGTCCATGTCTGTGAAAATGAGTTCTAATGGATTTGCACAATGTATGAAATGCATTATAATACTATTGTAAATTCAAAGCAGTTTTTGTATACGTCCATGGGTGTAATATAAAAGAGCGATATACCTAGTGAACCGATTGAATTGTTTGTAAGTTGTTTAACGCTAATTAAGTCTATTCTAAAAAAAACTGGAGGACTGTGGCCTAAACCTTCTCATTACGAGAAAAGATCTGTGCTCAATAGTAAACCGGAATGGGTTGAGATAATGCTGATGATGATATCGATGACAGTTCGTCATACATAACCTATTGTTACCTACACACTTTTTGTGTACTCTCTCATTAGAGAAGAGAATAGAAAAAAGTAGACTCAGTAGGAGTCTACTTTTTTCTATTCTCTTCTCTACTTGATATGTCATTGGAGAGCTTTATAAATATCTAAATAAATAATATCTTGGTACAGTCGGTAATAGCCTATATAGTTACAGACTGTTTGTCTATCCTCGCGTTAGACACGTAATGTGTTGTCGCATTACTCAATGTCTCGCGCAGCGCGTAAGGTACGCTCGCGCACGAAATTGAGTTTGTTCAAAATATAAATTGAGTTTTATTTTTATGGACTTTACTTACTTGATAATTTGTGCTGAGATATATTTTAACATAACAAGGACAAACAAGAGTCACCTCTTACTGAAACTCATGGTCATAGCTGATTTTTGACGTGACAACGTCTTATAAATTGGTTTGCCGGGAGGCACTTCAAGAAACTGCGTTAGTAAGCTCCGCTCACGTTCCTTGGTAACAGTGTACAGAAAATGGTACAGCGCCATCTCTGGTTAAGTAGAGTAACTAGTTTGTTACCTCACTTACTGTTGTGACTAATGGTTAATGGTCTAACGGTTAGCAGCGCTAGATGGCGGATGGTGTTACAATGTTTTAAATATAATTCTTTGTATACGTTTACCCCATGAAGATACGGGAACGCAGGGTCAACTTCACAAATAACCACAACTGCTTGCAAACCCAAAATAGCAGTTTATTATAAAACCAAAGAAGTCGACACATTGCCCTCTACAAATTTTTCTCTTATATAAACTCCACGTTACACTCGTTAGCGCGTTTCACAAATTGGTACAATGCCATCTTGTTTACAAGTGAGGAACTATTTAACAAAAATAAAACATTAAACTTAAATTGCTTCCGCCTTCACATGACGGTTAGACAGTATAAATAAATGTTTTAAATTGTTACTATTATTTCATCCTTCTTCCTACTATACGAATGAATATTCACATTAAAATTATTTTACCACTTAAAGTCGTTGTCACGTAAAACTTTCGCCCGTATACCGATGTTACAGGCAACCAATTTTTTTTTCATATCGACGAGGTGAATCGTTGAATACTAAAAATTTTAAAAGTCATGATTCTGTTTTTAGTGATTTGGATTTGGTCTCGCCAGGTTTAAAAATAAGGTGTTTTTAAAATTGGTTAACGTGTTTCAGATCAATAGATATTATTGATGTACGTATGAATGAGTTAATGTAAATAGTTTTAGCGAGAAAGATAAATCTGTTTACTGTTAATATTAAAAATTAAGTAGGTAACAGAGGGAGGTTATCGCAAGTTACAACCATTGTTGTAACTACTGTCTACTGCAAGCTGCTTCTAAATAGGTAGGTACAATAATTATTGAGCTCTATTGCTAAAACTGACTTTTTAATATTTTACAGAATATCCGTGCTTATTAAAACTTACAGCTTTACTAGTTTAAATAAAAAGCTCCAGTTATTCTAATTACCGAGCCAACACCAGAACATTTATTATATTCATCTGTTCCTAATCTCCAAAGACATTTATCCAACTAACTCCGAACACCGTAATTCTGTACGAACACGTCCATAGTACGTACAGTCGCGTGCAGAACCCGCTAGGGGTGGGGGCCGCCCCCCACGCGACGTCCTGTCACTGACAAATGGCCCTGAGGAGAGCTCGACCCCGGTTCCCTAGCGCTGTGCTTCTCAAACTTTTGTTTGACTCGGTTTGCTTGTATTTGAAATACGTATTTGTCATAGACTATGTAGTAACCTATCTAAATTTCCAGGGTAAATCCATGCCTTACTTATGATTATAATACCTATCCACAATAAAATTTCGAGAAAATATATCGCATTATCAGATTAGAATTTTCAACATCACCTTATCTGATTATCTAAGGAACAATTTACATAAAAGATTGACGAATAGTTCAAAAAACCTTTTCATGGACCATGACTAATCTACTCAGTATGTTGGTGAAACCGAATTAAATTCCGTTTGGTAGGTTTGAGGTTTTCGTGTTCAGATGGTAGCGAACATCATCTTCTTAATAATATAAATTAGATACATGTCACGTTGTTTGTCCACGATGAACTCCTAAACTAACTTTGCTTGCCGTGTGCAGTTTGACCCAACTTGAAGGATAGGATAGCTTACATCTAAAGGGGATCCGCCAAAATTGACCCAGGCCCGGCGCCAAAGCAATGTATCTCAGTTTTTAGAGTAAATGTAGTAAAAATATTGTATATATTCGGTTTTGCTAAATTCACATGCTAACATATTTTTTTGCCTGTTGAATTTTCATGGGTGCTCTATGTAAAAAAAAAACATTTTTAAGAGAAATGTCATTATCATTGTACAATAACATTGTAATACTGTGATTATGGCATATAAGCATGTATAATGTAGATATATTATATTTAAATATTTTTCATTTGCAGTTATATTTTTATTTAGAAAAAAATTAACTATGAAAAAATTAACTAGAAGTTCGAAACTACATAATATGAAAAAGTGGGAAAAACTGCAAATGAAAGTTATTTTAATATAATATACATGCTAATATGCCATAATCACAGTATTACAATGTTATTGTACAAGGTATAATGACGTTTCTTTTAAAAATGTATTTTTTACATAGAGCGCCTATGAAAATTCAACGGGCAAAAAAAATATGTTAGCATGCGAATTTAGCAAAACCGAATATATAATTATAATGATTTTACTATATTTACTCTAAAAACTGACATACATTGCTTTAGCGCCGGGCCTGGGTTTCTTTTGTATGGGATTTGGCGGATCTCCTTTATAGTTGCAATGTTATTTTATTGCAAATTATTTGTTGTGTCAGTCATTATTAACTGTGTGCTCCAAACGATTCTGACAAATGGCGACATCTGTTGACTAGATTGGGTAAGTTTTCAATAGATGGCTATGTTAAAAGTACCAACGTTATACAGAAGCTAACGCGTGGCCCGGGTCTGCTAGTAGGAATGGTTATAATAACTAGTAGGTATTCGTGTCCCAATTACTGTTAACTTTCATAAAACTAATAGCCTATATTTAATTACTCGTAAATATAGCCATAATAGTTCTGTTATTCTAAATGAAAAAATTGTTTTACAACAATTGTTGTACAAATTAAAATTTAACGTTAGGTTGGAAAACTCTGATTTAATTATTATTCGTTGATGTTCATTCAAGTTTCCGTCTATTCTGCTAGTCTTAGTCCAATGCGTAGGATAGGTATGTACTTGCTTTTTAATTGTCATTCTAAAAGAGACGTTTTTGATACTAGTAAACAAGATTCGTGCTAACTACGTCGAACGTAGAATACAGACTAAAGTAGTTGAAATTTGATGAAGATAGATTTTACTAAAAACAAGGTAATAAAAATTTGGAGCCTCAAGTTGAAAACCAGTGTCTTCCCACCTAGCCGTGTCGTAGAGATGTCCATAGTTTTCTTGAGATATAATATTAGATATACACGCTTACGCAAAGATAGTGTGGGACACTTTTCTTCTGCCGCAATCTAAACTAAGGAGTTAAACCAAAACTGTAAGATAATCTTAACTAATATATTTTTTTAATTAAAAATCGCCGTGAAATGATAATGTAAAGATTTGGGGTTCAGGATTACTGTTGATATAATTTTAAACTTTATGGATAGTTAAAAGTTTAAATGTTTTTATAAATCATTGAAAGAAAATAAGAATAAGTACCTTACTTGATTTTTAATAGAAAAATATTGCTATAAAATATAAAAATGCCGTACTATAATCCTATAATCTTGTTGTATGTCACACTAAGTAGTATTATCGGTCACGAACCTTAATCCTGCTACAATTTATCTTTCGGACTTACCTACGCGACATGATTCAAAGCAGTCAATGATTCAAAGCAGAACTTTTAAATAATAATTTACATTACTTAAGTATGACATCAGTATGTCAACTATGACCCCGGTAAATTTTTTCTGTGGCAAATTTTAACCCATGATATACATAATCGGTTATGAATTTATGATACAAAAATGTGGGTATTAGCAGAAAACTTCCATTAAATCTGTGAAGATGAAATCCGTTGTTAAATGCCTTTATTAAAGTAACTAACCTATTAGAAAAAGTAACCACATATCTGACATTACAGTCTTTCAAAACATTAGAAGACCATTACCTAACTATTACTGTGATGTGTGAAACTATTGAATTTGTGTTATCTGGTGGAATTACTAGAATGTCGTAGTTCCCTTATATTGCAACCAAAGTCGACCTCCCTACATGCCACCCCGATGCTATAATTCTACAGGACAGGCGTCGCTTCGCTTCGCTGGCTTGAAGCACGTCGAAGCGTCGACCAACGCTTCTCCCGCTAGGGCGACCAACTGAAAGAAATATAAAATGATTAATTGTCACTATGTTCACACCAAATAAAAAAAACATTAAATAATCTGAAGTATCAGGAAACCTTTTAAATCATAATTTTTCTCTGAATATATAAAAAAAACTGAAATACACAACTCAAATGAAACAATTTTGAACAAAATAAATGAAATTAAATAACCGGCAATGGTAAATCGCCTTGCTTTGTCGTAAACAGTAAAAGAAATAAAATTTGTAAAAAAAAACATAACAGTTAGATTTGTATGTAAACTTAACCTTTCATACTTTATTCATAACAATTTCCGAATTAATTCGCATACCTTGTCGTCATTTCTTGCAGTAGGCATACGATGTATTGCTTGTCTTTTTTTTATTATGTAAAACTTTTAATAGCAAACGATGTATGTACTTAATCCAACAAAACAAAAAACACGTAAATGTCAGAATATTAAGGAATATCCTCATATCAATTGATTCGTGGTCACCCCATAACCACCCCTCAAACACGCGCCTATACTGCGGTATTGGAAAATCTCCATACATTTCAGTAAATTCTATAATACCTACTGTTTGTAGGTATTGAAAACTGGAAACATGTGCCATTTTCAGCCAGATGTCATAACATACATTATAATATAAGAAATTATAGCTTAAGATAAGCGCTTATAGCTCGGCAACTTGCGTAAAGCCTTTGTCTTTGAATTAGTTAAGCAATCGCTAGTGGTTCATCACCACTTACCATTAAGTGGGATTGTTGTCAAGTGTTTTGTGCTTCCAAGGACATAACAAGACATCGGTTCCCATAGCGGTAACCCATAGCGGAGGCTTACAGGTGACATAGGTAAATATCACAATACTTGTAGAAGCTACTAGCTAGCCTTTCTAAGTTGTTCTAAGTAGCCTTTCTAAGAGAGTTGCGTACCCTGTAGGAGCCAGTTGGCCTTAATGAGTTTTAGATACCTAAATGAAGATAGCTTATTGCTTTTCACGTTCATACCTACACTTATTCATTTTATTCATGTTAAAGTAAGAAATAATCGTTAATTTATCCCGTTGTTTTTAAAGTTTCAAGGAGTGAGGGTCACCATACATTTTTGAGTCCAAGCAGACCTTCCCTGCTTGTGGTGCTCTCTGCTGAACATCGGACAAGGTTGGGGCGTCCAGTCCTTCTTTTGACAGGTCAATTACCTCAATACAGTGATATCTAGGCTTAGTGATATGGGTCCCCGAGACGATCAAGTGCGCTTGACAAGTCTACATGCTTGAAGCGAATATTGATCGTTTACGGCGTTGACTTGACGCATTCCTTCAAGCGATCTACGGCTTGACCAGAATTGACAGAAATTTTGATTGACGCCGCTTGATGCACCTACGCTTGATGCGACTTGACAGGACTTGACAAGCTTTTTTCATTAGCCGCCGAAACTACGAAGATGGCGGACATGGCGGATGACGAAAACTACCGAGACGTGGCCTTGGCAACAAGCGCTGACATAATTACCGAGCGCGATTTTGTGCTATTGTTAATATCCCTTTACAGGGATTATCCTGTTAAAAAAAATTTGGAAAATTAAAAGTAAGGAGTATGCTGACAAAAATAAACCTATAAAAAAATAAAAATACCCCATCGCCTCTTTCTTGTTTTTTTTCCTTAATAGATACCGCTAGAGTTATAGCAAGGAATGCCATATCTGCGTTAGAAACCATTTTTGTTTTTGCGACAACAACTTTCATGGGCACAGGGCTGCATGCGACTAAGGCACACGCTTTGACGGGACTTGATGGCACCTTCAATAGTTGTCAAGTCCCTCGTCAAGTGAAACCGTCAATCACGTGAGACTTGTCCAGTGCGCTTGATCGTCTCGGGGACCCATTAGGGCTGAAACCATGCTGGCTTACAAGCAAGCAATCTTGCTTGATTTAGCCGCCCAACGACTTGTGGTACTAATTATAACTAATTGCAACTACACAAAAACCAGCTTTCCGCCCCTGTGATTTAGCTACATTACAAATATTGATGGCAAAAATTTTACACATCGTAAGGTTTCCCTTACAAACTATCTGTAAACTGAAATGTGAACACAGGTAATAAATTTCTTTTTAGCTTGGTATAGCAATTCTAACTTCTCGGCGAGTCTAGTACCTGCATATCCATGGCTTGTTACTCATATTTTTATATATTTTTTAGTATCACCTCCAACTGTTTATTACATAACCAACTCCAATAGACAACCCCCGCAATTCCAATAGGTGTACCTATTGGAATTGGAATCTCGTGTGAACAGCATAAATAACGACGTTCGTAATGTTCTTAAGGAGCTAGAGGCAAAAAATAGTTATTGATAGCCTTCTTAGCACTATAAATTATGTATTGGTTATTGGAATTTCGTAATATGCTGTCAGTATTTAAAAAACAGCCAAGCGCGTGTCAGTCCACGCGCAGTATAGGGTTCTGTAGGTGTGTTAATCAGAACTCGTTAACTAGTTTATGTTTAGCGGTGATACCTAGTTTTCTTATTCACTTATTTACTTGTTTATTAATATAGATAATAGGCATGATGACTGTGATTAAAAAATACTAAAATCATATACTTAACCATATTAATGAAACTTAAATAAAAGGTTACAAAACAAGTATTTATTGTACTATTTTTAGCGAGATTAAGTAATAATTAAAGTTTATAAAACTAAAAAAACGACAATCCGCCATGTTGTGCTAAACGCCGAACGGCTGCGATTGACGTTTATATGACGTCACGTCACTAAAAACGTGATCCTAGCACAGGGGTCGGCAAGTACTTTTAGGTGGGGTCCGAATACAGTGCGAAAATTTTAACGAGGTCCAGAAAAAAAATTATTAATTAGGTAACATTTAATTACTTTTTTAATTAGTAACTAAATTTATATATAGGTATTAAATTAAAATCAAAATCTGAATTACATAATATTAATGAATAAGACAAACTTAATATTAATGAGAAAAATTGCAACGTCGGTCTTGAGCCAATTTTTTAAAGTTTGGCTCTCGAGAGGAACAGCAAATTCGAAGTGTATCTTGTAGGTGGGCGTGCGTTAATCTTGAACGATATTTGTTTTTCAAAAATTCATCTTTGACAAAGATGTTTCACATATACAGGGTGTCCCATAAGTTGTACGACAAACTGATATGGATGATAGATAGCTTGGAAAGAGACCTACCAGATGTCAAAAAATCGTTTTAGTAAAAGTGTCACCGTTTTCGAGATTTCGACCTTTGATTGATTTTCCAGAAATCGAGCTTTCTTACCTTACTTTTACTTGCTGACTACACAAATGAGCACATATAATAATTTTTTTCAAGTACTCTTAGATAGTTGGTCTACAATCCCAAGCTATGATTGAATTCAAATTATGTATTACATTACATGATTCCTAGGCATTCGGGTCTATTTAGGACTTTTTATATTTTCGATTTTCTTTGATTCAAATTTGACGGTGGCTGGTGAAAATAAATACCTAGTCAACTAATAGTGCAAATTATTTAAAAAACTTGCTTTGTAAATGGAAATTTTAAAACCGTAAAACACTGGCTACTTGAAGAAAATTTACAAGTTAATGGTATTTTAGTGTTGGGCACCCCCCAAAATTAATTAATTTGAACCTAAAGTGGTACTATAAATATTAATGTGTTTGTAAGCACAAAAATGACCAAAATCATTTATTACTTCATATTTAAAAGGTTTTCAAGTAGGTATCGCCAATCTGCTTGCATACACAAATGCGCGATTTTAGCTGCAGTTGATTGAATTACCCCCGTTAGATTGCCTTTGTTAATTATGGCTTTGGATTATGCTATGCTATGCTAGGCTATGGATTGCTTTGTTAATTATCAGGCCGTGGGATTGGTCCTAATTTTGTCCCATCCAACGGCGAAGATATACTCGATGCAAATGAGCTCGTACTTGACGGGCAAACTGGCAACCGTCGTTCTACAGTCAAATTTTATCGTCTAGTTAAACTATTTTCGTATTTTTCTATGTACTTCCCTTACAATATTTGGCGGTCCGCGGTTCAACCTTCCGCGGTCCGTAAATGGACCGCGGTCCGCCTGTTGCCTACCGTTGTCTTAGCATATTGCTTTGTTCTCGTTTGACACTTCGTGTAGACGCTCGACGATAGATGTGACGTCACATACGACGCCATGACACTTTGGAGCGTTTTGGTGGATATTTTGAACTTTTAAAATAAAAATTTAGATTTTTTTTCTGAAATATTATATTCGTTACAGTTACATTACACTTCCGAATATCATACAATATGTCATCAAGCCTATTTTGAATTAAAAGCAGATTCTGATATAAAAATAATCGTTACGCATTTATAATAAAATATGTTTAACGTAACGCAACAAACCTTCTTTTTTTCTGATCTGTGCAAAAACATTTAGTATGGTAGGTATCTGTGTTATATCAGCTTAATAGTAAGAGCAGTAAATGAACGAACATGATGAAACAATGAGGCATACTTTTTGACTGCAGAACCCTAATATAATTTATCCGTGGATTTCAATAAGACATTAGTGAGCAGTTATTAATGTGTTTACAAAAGAATTATAACAATTATTGCGCTTCGTGACGTTAATGATCATGATTAGAAAACATTGTATCCTAACACATTGAAGAGGTAGATAGGTACTAATTACTTGGTATCTTCTAGCCTCGTGAACTCGTATCTCGTGGGGAAGAGCAGCGTTCTATCCCATTCTATCTATTAATGGTCATAGACCTCTTCTCGTATAGTGTAGAAGCTAGAACATACTCCACCACGCTGGGCACCGTATGTAAAGAATATCAGAAGAATATACTTGTCTCCTGTTCAGCAGGACACGAAACAAACTTGGTAGTTTGGCCTGGATTAAAGATAGATGGAGCATGTAACACATTAAATCTATACTTATCTATACATATATAATCTATACTTATCTGTAATAATTATAAAACAGAAGAGTTATAGTGTGTGTTGTTGTTGTTGTTGTAAACTTCTTGTTCGAATTGAAAAATTATTTTAGTGTTGAATAGTCTATTTATTAAAAAAGGCTAAAGGCTATATAACATGATGCTACGAACAATAGGAGCGCAGCAACAAGTTTCCCGGAGCAAAGCGAGGGCGTCTACTTAATAATAATGTTGCTGGACGATAAAGTTAGGTACTTATAGTCATTAACAAACTATACTGATGAGTTAATCCGAGATATTCATAAAACTCTTTAAAACTTTCCAATTCAAATAAAAAATGAAGATATCAGACGGTTAAGTAAGCTTCATACATAAAACCGATTATAATATTAGCGATGGGATTCCAAAGTCGTCTTATTTAAGTGCACCCGTTTATAACATTCCAAGTAACGTCGTATCATCACGAAACGCTGATACAGAAGAACCTCAACAAATATGAGGGCCATCGTAAAAAGCAGCCGAGTCTAGTCAAAGTTATAAAAATATAGCATTGGATAAATAAAAATATAAAATAAAATATGAAATGAAAGTGGCGCGGGACGCAAGAATCTCGCGATCCTTTTGAATGTGTCTGTACTGGGACAGAGAGACTGTGGAGACGACTGATTTTACTGTTTTATTTTCTAAATTTTTTAGAAGCTTAATATACTTGACTTACAGGCACAGGTCTTACTTATTTGCCGAGGATTGCTAGAGCATACTCTACAAGAACTGCGTAACCTAGTTTACCTAAGGGAAAAATATTAATTTAAATGTACCTTTTATATTTCGAATCAGTTATTTAATTTTTCTTTCTATGTTTGACATAAAAAGCTGTGACCGGATTTTTATGAATCTCGGTAACTTCGGTCTTTAGCCGTAAAAGTTTTATTAAGTCGACAAAAAGTATTACTGTCCACCCCAAGGAAGCAATGAAGCATCTCTGGAGCTTAAATTGCTCCGTCCCTCCCGAGTTCATCCAAACAGCGGAGAAACTGCCAGCGGGTCACGAACTGCAGTGGCCTACCTGGCGTACGCTCAACCGTCTCCGCACAGGTGTGAGTCGCTGAAGATCGAACCTTGTCAAGTGGGGATACTCCACGGAGTCGGAGTGTGACTGCGGTGCTCCAACACAGGACATGACCCATCTATTGTCCTGTCCTCTATGCCCCTCCAGTTGTACTGGGGACGACCTAATGAAAGGCACAGATGCTGCCTTCTCCGTTGCCTTCTCCGTGGTGTCTTTCTGGACTAATAAAATATAGGTAGTGCCAGTAACATTGTGGCCATTGACACGACGAAGAAGAAGACTTCAGCTTCAGTCTTTTACTAATCTGGTTTAAAATTTTGAATAATTTTTTCTTGGGAAATATACTATTTTTTATCAGAAGTTAACCGATTTTTTCAAAAACTTTTCGTGCTTAAATTGATGGATACTTTTTTGCCAAAAAATGAAATTGATACAAGGATTTCTTCATAAACCATACCTCGATGAATTAAAAGGAAAGGGCAATTAACTCAGCTTTCTTTAAAACTACAATTTAATTCGGTGATGTTAATATTTCGCTACTTATTACATTCATGTTTAATTCCTCATCACAGATGTTTAATTTTCGATACTCACTTCATACTCGTTTAGTTCGTCTCCACGGACGCCGCAGTCCCTACAGTGTTCCTCTGTCCGTAACAATGTGAAGGCGCCGCGGGTCAGCTCGCCAGCGCCCCCACCCCGCGTGTGGCCGGACAGAAACTCGGGAGCGGCTAGGACTACTACGCTTTTCAGTTTTCTTACCGGGTTTTGTCCTGGATATTTATTCAGGTATTAAAAAAACTTTTTAGACTAAAGGGCTGACGAATGAGCTTAGAGATACGTGAAGTAGTTGATACCTGATGTTATGTGATCATTGTTATCTATGCATACGATCAATACCAGAGATCGATCGATTTGAAATAAAGCTTCGAAAGAAAACAATTATAACTATTGTGAAAAAAATAAAACAATTGTAACTATTCGATAAATTTTCTATTTCATATTAAAAAAATACTGCTATTTCGGAAACATTCGAATTATACATTTTAAACCAGACAGACGTACATTATTTACAAAAGTTTTCTTTGTGAGTAAAAATATACGATTTGTTTTACATTATATGTCCGGATTGCCTATTGATTAGATGGTGACCCTAGGAGCGGCAGAAAATACTCGTATAATGGAAGTTACGTCGTTACGTCACGCTGCCTTTCCTAGTCCGTTGTGTTCCGAGGTGTTTTCTGAAGACGTTTCGAGAACGACACCGTGAATAAGGTAAATTGTTTTCCCGGGAATTCTTAAACAATGGCTTTCTCTTGAAAGAAGTGTCGCTTGGATAGTGCTGTAGTTACGATTGTAATGAAACTCTTGTATATACTTTTATAATTACGTTGAAGTGGAGGAATGTAAATATTCTTGTGATGTTTTTTTTTATTTTAAAAGACAAACGAGCAAACGCGTCACCTGATGGTAACATCACTGTCGTCCACGGAAATAAGTCATATCAAAGGCATCACCAATGTCTTTCCGACCAGGAAAGAGTGTTGAGGAAAGAAAAAAGAAGATTTTATGTGCATGTCAAAATGGTTATTGGAATCTCCGACGAATTGTCGACCATGAAAGAAGAGAAAAGAAAGGAAGAATGCAATACCTTCATTTAATTACGATGATTAACACTAGAACTACTCGGTTAGAAACACCCAAAATTCTTTAGATTAGGTGAGACATAAAAAATACAAAATTTGTCTGTCTGTACACATAATATTTTATGTCCAATGGGAAAATGCCTCAAAAGTTTGTTTAACGATCTTTCTGTTTGACAGACTTGGGATTTATATTTATGTAGATCCGCCCGCGCCGTTTGTACCGCGAGGGTGGTCGCCACATCTACGTACGACAGAACTCGCTCGTGTCATTGTTATTACGGCTCATTCAATGTTTCAAATCCGCTGAATTTATAGCTTGTGGTACCTATACGGTTTTAAAGCTAGGCCTTAGTAAAAGACACATGCATCTCAATAATAACTATAAGAACAAGGTATATTTAAACAACAGGGCCGCTGTAAGCGGGCGCACAAAGCGTGCACCGCACGCGGGCGGCACTCACGGGGGAGGGTATGTAACAACATAGAATAATAATACCTAAATTAACTTAATATCGTTTGTGCCGGAGTTTAATTGTACACACTAATGCATTTCTTTGAAAATAAAATGTAAAATTATGTAGATACGAGTAGGTACCTTCACAGTCTACACACGAGTTAATTCATATTAAAAAAATAAAAAGCAGCCAATAAAAATAAATTGCCAATAAATTGGCTCCCAATTCGTGAGAGGCGTAACTCTAGGATTCTCCTTTTACTATTTTCTATCTAATATCCCAATTCTCCGCAGTATCTTAAAGATGACTTCCAATATCGGTTTACAACTCATGACAAAAATCTTCGGTCGAGTACTAATTTTATAATCAATATTCCACCGCATAGTAGCGGATTTCTCCAATATTCCTTCAGTGTACAGGCATCGCTACTCTGGAACTCCTTACCCACTGAGTTGAGGAAGGTATCCACCAAGTTATGTGCCTCTATTATGAGTTGTTGTAGTAAACGTCAAACTGTTACTATTGCAGTTAACGTTTAGAATTTGTATGAGAAATCCGTACAGCGCCTCTAGCGGTTACGATACTGAACTACAATTCTCATACAAATTCTAAACGTCAACTGCAATAGTAACGTCCTTTACGTTTACTACAACAACTCATAATAGAGGCACTGTTTTAAGAAACGACTCCGAGAACATTTTCTAAATTCCACCTTTAATTGATATTTAGGTATATTCCACCAGTTGTAACGTATTGTGCAGAAATATGTATGTATTTTATTGTACTATGTATATATCGTATTATGTATATATTAAATAGTATATATTATATTGTATGGTATATATAGGTATATATATATATATATATTATGTATTATTTAGGTATGGTATGTTATAGTATATTCTATATAGGTAATAATTATTCATATATTTTGTAAGCATTATCTTCTTCCTTTTTATTTCTCTTTTCACAGTTCATACACCTACTATCTGCCTTTTCAACATCTACCCAGGGCTGACTGGTAGAGAATGCCATCAGGCATTAAGTTTTTGCCCTTGTATACCCTAGAATAAGGTGTTACTAAATAATTAAATAAATAAATAAAAGGAGGTGAAGCGAGTTATGGGGTTGGGCGCCGATCAGATAATATAATTAAGAGTCCCGATAACTTAATTAGACTTTAATTGAAAAATTTAAAATATTACATATCTGTATTGTGTAGTAGGTAGTAGGTACTCTTATCCTCTACCTGCTACCTGATGAAGATTGCGGGAAGCCTGGATTTAGAGGGCGTAGGACGGTCGCAGGAGGTCTGAGTGGAGCCGATCAGCATTTCCAGCAGTGGACTTCAAAAGGCTGATACAATAGCCCCTACCTAATCCTTATCTAACCTAGCTATATCCTTATTGTTCTGTTCTCGACTACTACCGAATCGAGTAGGAGAACCAGCAGCAGGGGCGGCCTCTTGCTTCGGTATTTGAGGCAAGTGCGTCAGTGGGCGGTGTCGACGCGACGTGACGTTGCGAACGCGACGATCGCGATCAAGTCAACGGTATCCCTACTTGCGTCCTATGTGACAGTCTGCGACAACACGCGACGTTGTCATTGTCGCGTGTAGCGTCGCGTCGTGTTACGTAGCGTCGCGTCGTATTCGTCGCTCACGTAGGACACCCGGTAGACTGCGCTCGGCAACGCTGCTGCCTCAGTGTTCTTCCTGGTAGCCCAGTGGTGTTACACAAGACCTCATCAGGCGGCGTGGTAACGATGTAACTGCAAGTGTAAGGGCCGTGTAACAAGCGTGAAGTCTCGGGTTCAGTGTCGACAAGGACAAACATTTATGTGACATAAAATAGACATCAGTGCCTCTATTATGAGTTTTTAATACTATAGTTTACTATACACGCTAGCGTCTATCGTTTAGAATTTGTATGAGAATCCGTACAGCGCCTCTAGCGGTTACGATACTGAACTACAATTCTCATACAAATTCTAAACGTTAACTGCAATAGTAACGTCCTTTACGTTTACTACAACAACTCATAATAGAGGCACAGGAATAATATTATTGCACGATGTGTATAAACTGACTTTGGCCTTAATAATCCGTAATGGATTAGATTCGCTTTATTATAAAGAATGTTTACACTTACAGCTTTATAATCGTACGTACTTTGTACCTCACACATTTAGTTGTCATACCTAATAATTCTGCGTGTTTGCCGCTACCCCTAACTGCGGCGAGTTAGCGAAATCTCCTTATCTCCTTACCTCCTCATTTCGCACCCCTGCCCGCCCTTACACTCCCTCCTCCTCTTGACCTTTCTCACTTATTCGTTTTAATGTGTTGCTAAGTAAATTCAACGAAAACGATTTAGGGACGCTTCGTAATGTATTCCTCAGGCGAAATAGTTTTATTATTTGCTAGTGCTTGTATCAACACTAATTCTACTACTTAGTAGATAGTCTAATGCTAGCAGTACGGGGGCAGCAGGGTCACACATAGGCTACTTTTTTCAAAAATCAACTCTTAAAGGCTTAAAAAAGGGTCAAACATAGGCTACCTATTTTTTTAAAAACCGCCCCTAAAAGTACTGAAATAGGGGATGAAAGTGAAAAATCTAAATCACTTATCTAATCTGAATGTAATTAATTTTGACAATATAGCTCATAGTCCAGGGACACATAAGCTAGACTCTTTTCAAAAATTAACCCCTCAAGCGCTGAAATAAGGAATGAAAGATAAAATTTCTGAAATGCTTAACTGGTTGTAATTAATTATGGCACAAATATTGTTGACATCCGAGGATTAAACGTAGGCTACTTTTTGCAAAAATGAACCCCCAAAGGTTTGCAGTAGACTTCAGTAGAGGATGAAAGTTTGTATTACCTAAGTAGCTAATTAAAACAACGCACAGCCGAAACTACTGAACGCAAGAAACTGAAATTTGGCATGTATGTTATTTGGGTAGTGTAGGGAGCACCCTGCTCCTTCCCGTTTCGTGATATAAACGAATTCCACGCGGGCGAAGCCGCGGGAAGAAGCTAGTCTTTCAATAAAATAAATATAATAGTGGTGTCTGCTAAGTATGGGTCCCAAGTTTTATTCCCGGTCATAGCAAATGTTGTTTAGTTACGTAAATTAATTATTGCTTTTTACAAAAAGCGGATCGAAAAAAATCCCATTGCGGATATCTACTTTACAACAAAAAAGAATTATCAAAATCGGTCCATAAACGACGAAAAAATCGCTGAACAAACATAAAAAAAGCATATACACGGTCGAATTGAGAACCTCCTTCTTTTTTGAAGTCGGTTAAAAATAGGTACGTAAATGTTTAGGTACCTACCTATTAAAAATATTACTAAATAAATTAAGTAGTACTCGTATTATTGTAATATCTAGCTGTACCATGCTGATAATTCTTTTAAACGTTCAATAGGTAAATATTCTTGCTTAATCTCAAAACTAAGTATATCGAATTTTGCCGATAATCACTACCAGGAACACATAAATATCAAACAATATTCATAGTCATACAGTTACACCAAACTCTAATGGTACTCGAGACCACTTACGACTGCTGTCCAATTTCCATAAAGTTGCGCCTCCATTAGCATTCCCTTCCGCTTTTCAATGTCATTACCATTCCACCCCAGTTGTCTTACGAATTCTCATCCCCTGCTACATTCAGATGGCCAGGGGTCAGGAAGTCAGCAAGTAACCGTTTAACAGTCGTACTGTTGGTGATTACCCTCTTAACTTGTTACTTCCTAAAAGGAATGAGCCTTTTCTGTACCTAAATTTTGTATTTTTGTACTTTAATCAACAATGGTGAAACCGCTGTCGCTTCGTTTAAGAAAACTTATTTCTGATGATTAGGTACATAATTAATAACTGACTATTGTTAATTCGCGACGTCTAATCGTGAAACATATGCAACTCTTAAGTTAGATTTCAAGCAATACAAATAATTGAAAACCGCATAAAACATTCAGTGGTTTTTACGTGAAACGCGTACAACCGAATAGGCAAATAGACAAACGAAAATATAAGGGATTCGCCTGGGTTGAACCGTTAGGAACCTATACCAGCTTTATTTGAAGCTATACCTAACATAGCTTTATTCCATTTATCTGAGACATGCGATACCTACCTATAATGCGCGATGATAAATATGCGATATAAAAATTCTTTATTTAAAATCACTGAATTTCGTCAAAAAAATACAATTAGCAGTCCCTTTCGATTTTCAATGTCATTACCATTCCACCGTTTGCTAAGGGTTAGTTACCCCTGAAATATTTAGATATGCAGAGAACTTGAAAGATATTGGATCATAAAGTTATGCTATTGCGTAGATTGCTTTAAAAATATCTACGTAACTTCAGAAATTTGAATTTCAGTGAAACGAACGACAATCCTAGATTAGTTTGACTGTGGAAAGGTAAAAATAAAAGTTGTAGGTATTCAGCATCATGCCATGATGGTCAAAGCTAGTTTTTGTAGACTTCACTATTACATACATATACTTAACAACGTTGCGTAGGTGGTACACGATTTGAACGAATTAAATGAACGGAGAGTAATTCCGAAAACAAAATCAAACCGGAACTATAGAAAAATCTCTGGTGGCAAAAATACCGCTTGTCAACAGTAAAACATATTTTGCCAGGCGAAAAAATGTGACAAACTTTGCACTTACATATTTTTAATGTTTGAAGAACATCTTAAGAAAGTGAGAGACCCTCATACTTTCAAGTGAAGTATCAAGGAAGTTTCCAAGTAGCTAATTAAGCGTGAACAGCACAAGTTAAACAGTTTCGTAGCACCCCTCTTTCTTAATACCTATTTCCTTTAAGTCCTAAACACACGACAGACACGGCAAGTTTGTGTAAAATTGTTTTATTAAACCCTCAAAATTACGTGATCAATAAAAACCAGCGAGTTCGCGTCTTTCAAAATAATAGAGATTTAAATTATGGACCTTTACGCAAGAAAATACATTACTTTATGCAAGGAAAAATAATTTACGGGCGATTTGAGGTCGGGAAGGAGTTGAGGGTTAACCCCCCCTGGGTTAAGGGTAAAAACTGGTATATCGCAATTTTCGGAAAAACTACAAGTCCCATGAAAGAAGTTATATAACAAAGCACCAAAATAGTAATATCTAACAAATGATATTACTAGTTTTTCTCACGACGTTTGTTTGTTGTTCTTATTTTATAATATTAGTATTGCACTTTTCATTTTATTACGCGTTTTTTGGCTGCAATAAATTAAGCTACCTTAATTAAGTTAACTTAAGCTGACTATATCCTACCTACAAATCTATTTCTTACCTACATTGACGATACGTCAATTTGGAGTGCTTCCAAATGGAAGACATCCATATGGAAGTACCTCCAAAGGAAATCTTTGAAATTTTGGAAGCCGTTGACGATACGTCCATTTGGAATGCTTCTAAATGTATGGAGGCACTTCCATTATGGAATGGAATTTGGAAGCATTCCAAATGGACGCATCGTCAATGGCTACCTCAACTCCATCTAGGTTCAATAAATCTATAGTTATAAATTTTATCTTACCGCAATACCTACAAAACTAGAAGTAGTTATTTTAAGAAATTACCAACTTGGCCGCCATGAAATGCAAGTAAATTTTATTTTGGAAGAGAAAAACACCAATAAAGTTATTACCGCGAGTAAACAACTTCCCACTTTATGAGATGACGTCGAGATTTTAATCGCGGTTCTAACATACTCTGTTTGAATTCGATCTGGAATTCTTAATAATTGCATGGCACACAAATTTAAGCGTTCCGTCGATTGTCGGCGTTATCTAAAACTGTCCTTAGTACATTTTTCTGACAAGCTAAATTTAACTGTGAGCACAGGTATTAAGTTTGGTTTTGGCGGAGAGTGGCGATTCCATATGCTCGATGTCTCAACTATAGTGCCTGCACACCGAGACTCAAAATTCAACAAAATTTCAAATTTCAAAAAACAATGTCGCCTCCAAACATAATTTATTTTAAACTAATCCTGTTGAAGTATCAAAGAACTAGTAGGTACATAGTAAGGGACTAAGGGAGTCCCTGCGCGGTGGCTGCAACGCGTCTATGACGCATTTAATTTTCATATTGCAGATCAATCATGAATCCAGGGCCACTGAAAGCGGGCTTGCATAGCGTGCACTGCACGCGGACGGCACGTCTGGTCGCGCAACGACAGACTACGTTATGGTGCCCAACATCTTTTTTGGAGGTCAGCGGTCTCTTTACTGTGCAGTTTAATCCCAAAGGTAGGTATTTAAGTAGGGTTTTGAATCCGCCTGCTGTCATCCACTTCTTTGAGTAAAGTAAACGACTCGCTGGGTTCCGGTTGGGGACTTCAGAGTCAGTTTTGACGTGACAACGTCTTATAATTCGATAGAGCCGGCTGCACGCACGAAAAAACATGACTCATGCGGCGTTACCTCGCTCTGAGGCGTTCCATGTAAGGCTTGAAGTGCAAGCGAGAGCGCGGAACGAGCGACAAAGAAGCACAATCGGCCTTTGCGTTCCGCAGCGTTCGACATCCGTCTCTCTCCTACTTGAGTGAGCGATGACATAATTGTATTTATGCGTACAAATAAATCTAACTTGATCAATTTCATTGTGATTTCCAATTACCTCCTTCTCTATATACATACAAATCTATTAAACAAATGAAATTAAAATATTCTTTTGAAAAATGCTACCATTCCATCAGTATTTTCTTAAGACGTTGTCACGTTCAACTATCGTCAGTAAACCGACTTTACAGACAACCAATTTCTTTTTTATTTCTATGCCGTCAAAGCATCGGTGAAGCCTTTGATATAGGTATTAGGTATGGGCACTCATGGGAGACGGTTACCATTAACCATCCGTTGGCTTGCCTGGACTTAAAAAACTTAATTTTTCCGGATAAAGGCGATAATGGATTACTGGTAAAAAATACGCAAAAACTCTTCCTAGCATCGACTAGGTACGGTACGAACCTTTACATGCCATGGGTAGTTTCAAGAATCATAAATAAACAAAACACAAGTCATTTAAATCGACAAGTTTCTCACTTAAGGATATTCATAATTAATTGAAAATGTTTTATTTGCCTAATTATGAGCCGAACAACGCCATTATCGTATATGTTAATCGCGTCATACCAGTAAAGTATTCGACAAAAATGGATAAATATAGGACATTCGTAGCATTGCGATACATAAACAGCAAGAACAAAGAAATATCTTCGTGTGCGGTTAAGTTACGTTATAATATGTCACTGTTACAAAAAGAGGAACGGTACTATAAGAGGTACAACTGCTGACCGTACTGAGGATGTGCCGCTATTTTCCGAACAATTTCTCGCGCGGGGCAAGAGAGCGTGATAAAGACGGCCTTAAGGGACTAGGACCACATAGATGGAGTAGCGAGAGGCGTTTTATGTAGTCTTATATACCTTCTATACATACCTATAGAAATAGATAATACAACCAAGTGATTGCTGTGTGTGCACGCTAATCTCAGAAACAGCTGAACGGATTTTTAAGTAACTCTCACTGGGAGATAGAGGAGGCTGTGGAGCTACTTTTTGTCCGAGTTCCCGTGGGATCGGGATTCACCAGGGAAAAACTCCTACGCACGAACGAAGTCGCGGGCAATAGCTAGTTTTGGAATAAGTTCCACATCCGTCCTTAAGAGAAACTGAAATCAGTTATTACTAGTAGTTTTTTTTTAAGGGAAATAAGGTAGCCAACGAGCATGCAGCACCACCGTTCCCCTGCCTATGACAACTGTGACCAAGGCCAACCGTGTGATCCAGGACATGACTCAGTTTGGGGACTAGGATAGTCAGTCCAGTTAACAGATGGTGTAAGACTATTAGGTCGTACGTTGGTTAATAAGTGTAAGGGAACTGTTAGTGATAGTTACCTAGTACAGTTTGTTGATGTTGATAATATTCCAGTTTAGTAATTAACTATACCTATTGTTAGTGTAAATCTCGTTCTAATTCGGTTTCAATCCTCAATGCAAATGAACCTTAATCTTCAGGAGAAGTTATAGCACCTAATCTGATTGGCACATAAGCAGAGGCGTTCGATGTTTCAGATTGCTTTTTAGTGAAGCGATTTAATAGTTGCTCACAAATTTGGTTAATGTCTAGACGACTGGAAACAGGGCGCCCCTGTGATTAAGGTTCATTGTAGATTTACAACGAGAATTTAAAATGCCTTAAGTAAATTTAGCTTATAAACTAAATTGAACTGTGTGCACACGTAATATATTTTTTTAGCGGTGAGTGGCAATGTTATATTTTCGGTAACTCAATTATAGTAATCCTAGCTATACTTGTTCGTAGTGGAACACAACACGTAAGCCTCTTTTGGTAAAGTGTCGTCACGGACGACTTGTGACATAATAGGAGGCTGCGTTATATTACGTTGCACATGTTGATATCTAAACCTACGAAGAGATGTTGGAATCAGGGTTGCCACATATACGTTTATAATATCCGGGGCAATTCCACTATGGTAAGTGGGGCCGTAGGAAAAAATATGAAAATAAAACTCACGATATTAATTACACTTACCACTCATTCATCAATTTATTTAAAACGAAATCAACACGCCTTAAAACACAAATACTTAAATTGAAAACAAGTAGGCTTTTTGAATTCGGGATTTAAATTCGAGTTAAAATTACTGGACACTGGAATAGTTGTGTTATTCCGGGACGATCCCGAATTTCCCGACCATCTGGCAACCCTAGTTGGAACTAACATTTTAAGGCACATAACTCTAAGTAGATGCGTAGATAAATTCTTATGTTATCCAAAGTAATAAGTTAAATAGGGCCGTGTGTGCTAAATGTGTTGAACGTAGTACCTACTCTAGACATTTTTATGCACTTTACGAGATAAAGCGGTAATAGGTAGGTACCTAACCTAGTAGTTAAGAATTCGGCCTCGTACTCGGAGGGTTCGAGTCCAAATCCCACTTCTGCGTTATGTAAATTTATTTCGGTGAAAGGAAACATCTGAACGCCGAACACAAAACTCAAAGTGTAAAATTTTGCCAATCTGCACTTGGCCAGTGTGGTGGACTATGACCTTAACCTTCTTATTCAGCTTCAACTCCTGCGGGTTGACATGATGATTACGAGTACCTTAATACCTAAAGTATTCCCCAAGTAAAAAAGGCTCTTCCTATTCTTGCTCGTAGATTGAGGTCCTTAATAGTGTTACCAGACCAATCAATCGACGATGATGGAATGGATTAGTCGACGTCGATTGGTCTGGTAACACCCTAAGAAGACAGCGAGAAAACACTGTATTCTAATTTTATCTAAGTTAATTGACTGTAATCTAAGAGATATCGATCACAGTGGCGTCAATTAAGGCATTGTCTAAACCTACTGTCTATCACAGCAGTCAAATATCCATCAGAGCATTTGAAATGACTGACAGATATAGAGTTTTCTGAAATAAGCCAACAACCTGGTATAATACCTATCAGGTTTACGGTGGGTAGCACAAACCTATTGACAGTGAACACAAAATAAATAATAATATTGGGTCGGCTAAAATTTTTACCAAGCGAATTGGACTGGCAAAACTAGTTCCCTCACAAATGACAAATTAATCACTTGAAAGTTTTTTTTGAACTTTTAAAACGTTTCGGCGGCAACGATCCGTGGCAAATTGAAGTGACATTTCGGTAGTTTGGAATAAGCTGCCTTCACATTGGCGCCCGGAGTAAGAACCTATATTTATAAACTATTTTAATTTTGCCTTGTCTTAATTTTATTTTTGATAACAAATGTCTATGCAGCACTACCCTTACGGCTCATTCACACGAGGACGAATCGTCTTTTTTCACGAATCGTCTTTTTTCACGATTCGTTATTTTTTTTGACGGCGGCAATGCTTTTTAAATACTCATGTTCACACGCTTGACGAATCGTGAAAAAAGACGAATACGGATACGTCTTTTACAAATCACGAATCGTGAATGTTTTATGATTATGACGGATACGTCTTTTAGAAATCACGAATCGTGAATGTTTCTGAACCAATCTGAACTGAGCTAAATCACGAAATAAATGTGAACTTCAATGCGGATATTTTGACGAATCGTGAAAAAACACGATTCCGTATTCAATGTGAACGTCCATCCGTCAAGACGTATCGTGTTTTTTGACGAATCGTCAAAGACGTATGCCGTGGGAATGAGCCCTTACGCTTCAGCACATGACAATGTGCTCGATACATAAAAGACTCAATATATTTGCTGAAAGTGTATTTTTCTCATAGAAATACGACATGTTTAGTAATTGACCTTATTTTTATGAGAGAAAGTGATTAACTATTGCATGAACCTAAAACTAGGTTTACAAGGGGCGGACTTCTTGACTTTTGGCATTCTCCGCCAAAGTATAAATATTGTTTAAATGATACATTTTGTGTTTATATAAAATAATAAATTATATTAAAGTTCTTCCATGTAACAATACGTAAACTTACTTTTACGTCATCTAAACTATTTAGAATAATTTTTGCACCCAGTTTGCCAACGAAAATAAATATAGATAAAAGATAATACGAATTAATTCATGATAAATAATACAATACAATATATACCTACTACAATAATATACCTACATACCTATGTAGTTGCCAATAGATATTGCAGACTGTACGATAATCCGTTAGTACTCATAATAAGTCACCAAATACGGTCTATTCACAGAAACATTACGAACATAATTATAAAAAATAGCGGTCTAATTTATAAATGAGCCTGAGCTAATCGGTTACAAATATAACATTAAACGCCTGAATTTTACCTTCATCATAAAGCCTCGGGCATTTTTCAGGGTAACTTTAAAAACCTGTCCTGCTATGTACATACACCTTAACTTTCTACAGCCGAAGTATCAGACCAATTATGTTCAATTTGTTCCGAATTTGGGTGAATAAGTGTACAACTTTCTACACAGTGCCCACGGAACTCGTTTAATTTATTCAGGTGCTTTAAATTGATTAGATAAAAGAAAATATATGTCGGAGCGCACTCAAGTCCTGCGCTGGTCTTTCAACGCCATCTGTGGAGAATCGCTGGAACTACTTGTCGGAGTGCAGTAAAGTCCTGCGCTGATCTTTCAACGCCATCTGTGGAGAATCCCTTTAACTATTTATGGAAACGTCAAACAGTTATTGTTTGGGCATGGTTGGCATGGAGTGGGGGTTAGAGATGACATTATAAAGAACCAGAGCTGTTATGAGGAGGGGCTTTTTCGGAATTGAGCGCTTAGACCGAGTAGACGTGTAGAACCCACTGCCATACCAAACTTGCCGCGTTTCCATGTTTAATCCGAAGTAATCTTGCTGATCCTTTGCTACTTTGCTATTATTTTGTCGTAAGCTTTATTTCTAAGTTTAATTTAATGTAATCTGTATTAATTTTGGAAATAGTTCATTATTTGTTATAAAACTGTATAGAAGTGTTGTAATAGACCTTTAAACTCGGTGTACTGACTATTATTTCTGACCTCCAGCCACGTATAACCCAAATTATATCGACCGCTCGGACCTTAGCGCCGTTATATAAGATGCCGCTAAGATAAACATTGATGGCGCCATTGGGTTTATAATTGTGAAAGATTTAGGATTAGCATATTTTCCGTTTTTAACCGACTTCAAAAAAGAAGGAGGTTCTCAATTCGACCGTATATATGCTTTTTTTTATGTACGTTCAGCGATTATTTCGTCGTTTATGGGCTGATTTTGATAATTCTTTTTTTGTTGTAAAGTAGATATGCGCAGTGGGGTCCCCTGATAAGGAAACCAGGATCTGATGATTGCATCTCAGAGAAATCGAGGGGAACTTTCGAAAATTGTATGGACAACTAGTGTGTTTGTTCATGTTATCATAAGTACATTAAAGCGCTACCATTTCATGAAGATCTGGAGTCGATCTGATGAAGCCGAAAGACAGTCGAGGGAACTCCTCAACGATTTACTGCAGTTATCTAGTGTTTGGGCTTCATTATTTTGTAGTGACGAGAACTTTACACTTACATGTTGAATTGAGCGCCATCTGGCGAGTAGTTTTTGAGTTATCTCTACTTATCAGATTGAAGTCGGTTATTTTTTTTTTTGTAAAAAGCAATTATTATCTTGTATGTACAATTTAATACCTGGTACCATTTTGACAGATCTCTTTTACCTCTTATGTTAATTGTCTCAGGTATGTCCATTAAATTAACTTTATTTGTCCCATTTAAATCAAAAGAGATTAAATTTGAGAACTCATAACTAGTGGTTACTGGGCAGTTACAAGGGTCACAGGTAGGGGAGAGTCCTACAGTACCGTTACCTTAAGCTTTATCGACAACCATTGTGCTATTAATAAACTGGCTTATTACTGGTGGTGGTCGAAGGCAACTAAGTTTTTTTTATTTCCTGTATAACTTGTTTCTGCTTACATGTGCTGTAAAAAGTTTTTTTTAATATCACAGTGGAGATTGGCGGGGAAGTTAGGCCTGCGGCATAAAATAACTAGTCTACCCTGTTAACATACCTACACCGGCTGTATATTTATTTATTTATTTATTATTTTGTAACACCTTATTCTAGGGTATACAAGGGCAAAACTTAATGCCTGATGGCATTCTCCACCAGTCTGCCCTGGGTAGATGTTGCCCTGGGTATATCTATATGTATAATTGTCAGTACTTATATATTTCCGCTGTAATGTAATGCACCAGAGCTGGCTGCTACTGCTACAATGACCCATGCCCGAACATAGGTAGATTTCACACGTCTTTGAGGTAATTATGGAATGTAGAGCCGTTTACACTTTTTAGAGGCAACCATCTCAAGCCTTAATGGTAGCAACGCATCTGTGGCCGAATTAGAACAAGACTCCTTATAACAATAACGAAGTGAGGCTATTACTAAAAAAACTAACAGGAAAAACTAACCGTCCTAGTCCCCGTAGCAGACCTACATAGAAAAAGACTCAAAATATCTTGTTGTAGGTCGATCGTAGTTGTCTATGGATCGTTTGTTGTGTTTGGATAGCAAAACCTAAAACCAAATAAAAATAGCATCACGTTTGAGCCCTTTTTTACGCGTGGTAGGTACTTACCTATAGAATCAGCTAGCAGGTGTCTCTACACATTCTGTTTATTTCTTAACTAATAAACTTACAACTTGCTAAAATTCTGCATCTGGATTGACGAAGAATTCAATGAAATACTTACACAAATCCCTTTAAAGGGACAATTATACGTAACGACAATTACACAACAACAAAGCTTCACAGACGAGCAATCACAACCAAAGACGTATATTTAGTGCAGATTGCTTCTCCAAATGTCGTTTTGCATTGTATTTCTTGTATTTTTTGCAAGGATTAAACCAATCCAATCCTAGAAGAAAGGTTTTGAAAGCGATCGGCAATTCGGTTGCGCTCTTTTCCGGTCGGTTTCACTAATGCAATGAAGCGTTTGCGACAATTTTATTTCTGAATCCAGTCTGAAGTTTTTTATTTAATTTTAAATCATCAGACGAACCGAAGCAAGTGGTGCTCGGGGGATTAAATTAAACTGCCACTTAACAGCGTTCGCGCTGCGATCGCATGCTATAGACGATAAACGAGTCATGGTATTGAGAATTAAATAGATTTTATATGACGTCCAGGTGAGCCATCTTTTGATAAATAGACGACATCGACACCAGTAACTGCGAACCAAACATTGATTGCTAGCGGAAAAAGAAGGAAGAGGAAAGAAAGAACACAATATACTAAGACGTGTACCTTATCTTTTTTCAGGCACATTATTTTCACATTAAACTATTAGGTACTAGTAGGCAACCATGTCATATTATTTATAAACAAATAAATAGAAACTACCTACTATATGTAAATCTAATAGGTGTCCCTTTTAAAATAACTCTAGTTTTTTATTGAATTGTTTTATCTTCAATGTTAAATGTTATTTTAGATTAGGCTGAACACGTAGTTGCTTGATGACTACCTGAGACAAACCAGGTATCTAGGTAAGTTGGGTAAGTAAGTTTCGTAAAAAAATGCCATACTTAGAAAAAATATTGATAATGATTTTTAAGTTCATGAAGTGTGAGTATTTGTATTGTAACTATTGTATCTGTAGTGTATAGTATTGTATCTTGTCTTGTAGATGGTTAGCGTTTACTTATTTTTAGTGACGCAGGGATTTTATTTCACCATCAATACACAATAACGAAGAATGATCCAATGATAACAAGGGAAATGGTTAATTCATATTTTTTACGTTTCGATGAAGATGATCCATATTTTATAAACGAAAATTTTGGAGCAGTTTCTTCCAAGGAGATATAAAAAACAGAACGTAAAAAAGTTTCAGTCTTTTAAAAGAGGATTACTCTCGCCCGCAGTCCTGCAAGCCGATACTAATATTATTGAATATTAATTATTGAATAATGAATGACATTAATCAGTCAAAGATATCTTCGGAAATTTAAAAATGTTTTGCTTATCGCTTAAGAGAGGTGCAAATGAAATTAATATAATTATCTTTTTTTTATGGAATTAAGATAGCAAACGAGCATGCAGCACCACCTTCCGCTGCCGCCCATAACAACTGTGACCGACCCAGAACGAGACTCATGAGTCACAGATGCGTTGCTACCCCTGAGGACTGAGATGGACGCCTCTAAAAAAGTGTAACCGGCTCCACACCCGGAACACAATTGTTCTTAAAACAATTATTACACGGTAGGAATGGTACTAAGTACCGTGGCGGGCGGTGGTACTTCCCCGGGTGAGCTCTAGGCCCTACCACCTATAAATATAAATATATCATTGTTATTATTTCAATTTATTACTACCTATAAGTATGTTGTACCTAAAAAAAATTAAAATAATTGTTTTATGCTATGACAAACTAAAATATTTTTGTATTCCATAGCACATGGTCATCTGGTCATCAATCACTAAAGTATTAAGAAAGAAAGGGTTGACCCTCAAGCTCTCAAAGACAGCAAACCATTTCACGCTAACTCAACCAAGAGGGAACCCAGTCTCGGCTTTAGGGAAAATATAGGTACTTAGGAAAAGATTAGATAAGTGTATAATTATAATCCAGTTATGAGCACAATGAACCTAATTTTTTGCTTGTTTTACCTTTAAAACATTATTTATAACATTCATCTATTCTATAAAAGCTTTAAATAAAAAGATCGCAATTCAACTGAGTATTAAATTAAAAGTGACTACCGCATACTACTCCTGCCACTAGAGTTATTAAATGAGGGTAACCGTTTTTGTGCTCACCAGTTGGCGCCACTGCAGACGGCGGTCATGCTGTCAAAGCCCGCCCATACATAAACAGTGACAAATGAAATTCAGACAAGCGAAAAGTGACAGACAGACCTCCCTTTTCACTAGCGCCTCTAGCGGAAAATTCACACGCGGTTACCCTCATTGCGTCAGAATTTAAAACTAAGATTACCTATTTAATCTGAGTTAATTGCGATCACTATGTAAATCGTCCATATCTAAAGCTACCAATGAATTTGCAAAGGTACATTTGCTCGAACGATTCTAACAACATTCTTCGAACATCAAAGACCTCCGTCGTTGGTCTCAAGCAAATTGAATCGTGGTTCTTTCGAAAAAAGTACACGTGGAACGTTGGCGCCAACGCGCCCGCGAGTTCTTTATTTGAATGTCTGTTGGCATTCTTGCGTCTTTTTTTCTTTATATCTAGTTTAGTTTTAAATAGCTATCGACTTTTGGGTGACGTTTTGCCTTTTCAGAAATTTTAAGTAAGTATTCAGCCTTGTTCAAATCTGAAAGATTTAAAGATTTAAATATTGTTTGTCTTTATTACAGTTTCAGTCAAATCCTACTAATATTATAAATGCGAAAGTTTGTAAGGATGTATGTGTGTGTGTGTTTGTTGCTCTTTCGCGCAAAAACTACTGAACGGATTTTCATGAAACTTTGCAGTAATATAGCTTAGACATCGGAATAACATAATTTGTTAACAGGAGATGGTCCATTTTGGGCCTGATCTTGTACACTAAACCATGAAAAACCAAAAAATAAAGAAAGTTCATTAAAAATATAATAAATTCACAAATCGCAATAAATGACTTGCTAAAATAAAATTAATTTCGAGTTATTCGGTAGGTACTACTTGCAACACTTGCAAGATGGCGTCCTTCACTCTGAGTTCAAGCCATTGATCAAGCATAGAGAAGGCATATTGACAGCTAACGTCATACGTCAAAAATTATGAATCCTCTGGTCTGCTGCCCGCCATTATGTAGAATAATTGCGTCACGTGGAGTTAATAAATAATTTTTGCACTGAAATAAAGATGAGTTCGTGGATTTGATTAGTCAAAAATGGTTTATTTTTCTTTTTTATTTTATTTTATCACTGGTACAAAAACCAGGCCCAGACTCCATACAATTGTGGACCGTCTCCTTTATAGAGATTTTTGAAGGGACTGGTTTACCGAAGCGAAGCGAGGGCGGATTTACTAGTACCTAAATTTATACTATATGCATACACATTTGAGACACTTATTTAGAACAAACTGCTTTCATTCCTGCAGGTTCCTTACTTTATCTGACATATTAACCCCTGAAGGTATTTTAATGAGGAATCCCAAATAATTATCTCTCCAATAATATTCCTCTCGGTAACATAAGGACATAGGTGATATTTGAACACCTTAGTATACACTAATATGGGGCTATCTGAAGAGGAAAGTTCTAGCCAGCTAAAATATCCCTCAATAATCTCAGTGGGGGGCTGATATCTCGACCTCCCGAGATGATAGAACAGTGATAGTAAAAACTAAACACCTTTGCATTTTTTATCATCGAATTAGATAAAGTAACTGATTTTATCTGGTTACAATTAAAAATCTTTAACATGGAATTAAGGATTGCTTGTTGGTCTCCCACAGAGATTAGGGAGAAAAGATAAGGGTTACGTGCATGAGAAATTAACTTTTTCTCACCGCGGCTGACTAAGACGGAGGAATTTAGAATGGCTACAGTATCAGTAAGAATCGGTTATTTGTAGCTATTAGTGAAAGCAGGAAAGCGCATTGGTTTAACATGTTATCTTAATTGGGTAAAAGAGTTTAATTAGACTTACATGGGCCAAGATTTTTCATGTGGCTTCAACCCGCGAACTACCTTACACTGAGCAGGTAATTTCTCACCATAGCTCAGGAGGCCTAGAGCATATTCCACCTCGCTGCTGCTGAAGTCAGATCTGTCATGTACAGTATTTAATTGCGAGATGTAAGAAACTCCATCCATAATTGAGTCCGAACAAAAGAACGGAGTACTCTGAGAATAACCCCCGAGGTGACCTCCCCTTCTCTAGGTAAACCAAGCCGAACACCAGAAGTTTCAGCGACTTGTCCCTCTTTTCAGATGCCGTTAGATTCCGTACCATTCTGCTTAATACTGAAGCTACTTTAGTCTGAGGGTAGAGCTTTGATCCCGGCTGGCTAGCTACGAGTGATTAACAGGTCTTTTCGTGTAGCCTTAGAAATTTTGTCATCTTCTTTAAAAGGTAGGAAAGCATTGATATCGCTGATATTCATGAGCGTCGGTGAACACTCAGAATCAGGTCATTCGTCTGCTCGTTATCGGATAGCAGGTACTTAAAATCAGAAAATAACTCCACCAGCAACACAGAGAATATTAGGTATAAGTGCGGGGGTGAAAATGTTTAAGTCTTTATCTTTATCATTTGAAAACCCTTTCGAAGATGTATCAAGTGTTTTTCCTAGCGATATCAAAGACAATGAACCACTGCAAGTCACTATCTTCTGACGTCACTCACTCATGCATCTCATACTGCAATTTAAGCGGAGTACACCCTACATATACTTACACATCGCTTATGGCCTATGCAGTGCATCGGCTTGCCACGTGGTCTCCCACGGCCACTGGCGGCGGCGCGCTTTGTCGGCGCATCAAACGACACGCGCCGTCACCGCACGCCGGGAGTGAAGCGGTTTTGAGAAAGTTCCAGTCAGGGATGGGAGTCGGGCCGTATAATCGAGTACGAATCGTTATATTTGGGATATCGATTTATTATTTTAATCGATGCTATGTTTGAACTTTTTGTTTTGAGTTTAGTGAATTTAAATGCGTGAATTATTTCTTAAATTAGTAGTTTTGGTCATTCTGTGGTGTTAATTACGAGTAAGTGCTGATGAGATACCTACAGACATGAATTTATCTGAACTCAACCGTTTTAAATTATTATTTCTGCTTCGCAAAATTTCGATAAAATCTAAAATTCTCACGTGAACCGCCCGCACAACCGCCCACGTTGATAACGTACCTACATACATATTTAGTAATTTAATAGCATCTAACTAATACTGATGATGTGACTTTGTTACTTTATCGATATCGATTTAAACTCAATGCGATTTTATTCGATACATAAGAATATATCAGTCCCCAGTCGAAACTCAAATCCCAAACGCACCAGCACCACATACTGAGAAATGTTTTTTCGGATCGATGCCGACGGATGTAATGTTAGGTACGATACATTTACTAATTCGTCGAAGTTTTTGGATGGACCGATTCTCAAAAGCCGATAATTGTGAACGTTAATTAGTCTTGTACCCTATCAAGCAATCTTTTGATTCGGGGGAAATGAAGTTTTATCGTTATTATAGGTACTAAAAGTTATTACAATAGAAAAGCCATTTTATTAAATGTTTATGGAAAAGAAAAATCTGTGAAAAGATTCCGAGTATCAGAATTACAACAGGTTCCTCACTCACTTATCACAACTGACATTTACTTAATCACTGACGCGTTGCCGGCCAGTAAAACATTCCAAATTGAGAACAAAACAAGTTACTTACCTAATGTACCAACATTTCACAGTCAACTTTAATAAGGTGGGTATAAAAATCCCTGGCGACTAAAAATCTCTACCACCTTGCATGAAACTTTCGGAATTTAACTGGGTGTTTTTATGATAGTATACTAAGGACATGCAATAGTTTGGACGCAAAGAGGAAACCCTTTACACCCTAAATGTACCTATGTAGGTAATGCCTAAAAATCCAACATGGTTTTCCAGCCACCAGTCAATTAATGTGCTGAAAATACAGCGAACAATAATGCTTTTTCTGCTCGCTGTGAAAATGTAATTTAGGAACATTAGCATTATTGTAGAGAGTAGAGAGTAGATTTGACATCACATACGTCACATTTGTCTATATAACGTTTATAGAGTCAATCTGAAGTAACCCTTCGATACAATTCGATACAAAAAAAGGTATTAGTAAATGCTGTAAACGTAAAAGAAACAAGCTATGGCAATATAGACTAAACCCAAATGAAGAAAATAAAGAATCTCTGAAACTGTACACCAAACGTTTGAAGCAAGTAATCACCCTCACAAAGAAATCACAAAACAAACACTACATAAAATCGGCTAAGAATAAAGTAAAAGCTACCTGGAATGTTATCAAATCAAGTTATAGTTATCCCAAAGAAAGCATACACAGCATAAAAATAAATGATATGAAAATAACAAATCCTAATGAAATTGCTAATATGTTCAATACTTACTTTATTAATCTAAATCAACCATTAAATAAAATTACTAAAACTAACTGTACCATTGATAGAACTAAATTAAATAAACTTGACATAAATAAAAGGAGATTCAATAATAATGATAAAAATACTGACATTGTGAATAGTTCTATTAATAATAACTCTTTGAGTAATGATATTAATACTAAAATGAAAGTGGCTAGTAAAAATCATAACTCACTATTCATGCAACCAACGATACCAAAGGACATCTATGAAATTATTAACAACTTAAAGAATACGCACAGCACGGGATTCGATGGAATCACTACAAAAATAATTAAAGTGGTAGCAGCTCACATTTCCCCATTTTTAAGCCATATAATAAACCTATGCATAGAACATGGTATATTTCCTACTAAATTAAAAATGACGATTATAAGACCTATTTTCAAGAAAGGTAACAAGGAGGACTTAAACTGTTATAGACCTGTAGCACTAATCCCTGTATTTTCAAAAATTATCGAAAAGGTTATATACAAAAATCTGTATAATTATTTTGAAAAATACAATTTACTTACAAATGAACAAAATGGCTTCAGAAAGAATAAAAACATTAATATAGCGGTTTATGATCTATTAAAACAAATCTTTACAGGTATAGATAATAAATTACCTGTAACAGCCCTATACATGGACATGACCAAAGCTTTCGATTATGTAGATCACAAGATTCTATTATTGAAGCTAGAAGCTTTGGGTGTACGAGGTCAAGCTTTAAATCTTATATCGTCTTATCTAAATGACAGGGAACAAGTGACACAGATAAATCGACTGTGCTATAAATCACGTGTTGAGAAAGTCTACACTTCTACACCCAATATAAAACTGTATGGTGTTCCCCAGGGTAGTGTCTTAGGCCCACTGTTATTCTTAGTGTATATAAATGACCTCCCAAGGGCAGTGAACCATCCTATGGTGCTCTTTGCAGATGACAGCACTGTGATTTTCATTGGCAATGATAAAGAAAAATATGAAGCTGAAATTAACAAATCACTGACAAATATAATTAATTGGATGACATTGAATAATTTAATCATAAACTTGGACAAAACAAAAATAATTCATTATAATAAAAGATACACACCAGACAATTTAAAAATACAATACATGGGAAAAACTATACAAGAGACTGACTATACGAAATTTTTAGGAATATGGATTGACAATGACATGAAATGGAAATCTCAAACTGATGCAGTATGTAGAACACTTAACAGACACGCCTATGCTCTAAATAGACTCACTCGAATAACTGACCAAAACACTGCATTAATAGCCTATCACGCATACGTAACGTCCACTCTTAAATATGGGGTGATGTTCTGGGGTAACTCAACGCATAAAGTAAACGTATTCAAAGCACAGAAGAAATGTATACGAGCAATTACACATATAAAAGTTCCACAGAGTTGTAAACCACACTTCATAAAACTTAAAATTCTAACACTTCCTTGCTTATACATATATGAGGTATGTCTCTTTGTAAAACAGAATATTCATTTATTTGATAAGTTTAAATCAACACGGCTTAAGAATAAAATAGCTATGTTTCCTGCGAAAACAGCGCTCTTCAACAAAAACATACTGGGAATGGCTCCGTATATATACAACAAACTACCGGATGAAATACTCAGCACCGAAGATACAAAAACCTTCAAAATAAAATTAAAGGATTTTTTAATAAATAAATCATTTTACTCAGTTGATGAATATATTAACCATAAAACGTCTAGCGCCTAAATAATTGCATATCTTCTATATATAAATAAAAATGGATTGCTGTTCGTTAGAGCCAGAAAAACTCAATAACGGCTAAACCGATTTGGCTAATTTTAGTCTTGAAATATTCGTGGAAGTTCAGGGAAGGTTGCAGCGATGAGAAAATAAAAATGAAAATTTTAATTTCCCATACAAATCTTACCTGTCAAACATTTGATGTTCGCCCCGTCGGTTCGGTATTTTTAGGATAAATACATGTAGATCTCAATTAAATAAGAGCTTGGAATCGACAACATATATCCATAATTGTCGAATTATCGCGTATTTAAGATTTAAAACATGCAGAATAACATAGATATATTGACATACATGACACAAAATAATGACACTACAACGTCATTTGGATGTTGTGTCGGGTGCGTTCAGAAATTAAAGTTCGCTCTTTATCAAAATCAAAGTCAAATCGCCCCGTGAGGTACGTGAGGTATAACATTATGACGTTACAGTTTTCTGTTATCAAACTGGTTCCTTTTTTATTAGTTTTAAGCTTATAAAATTGTCAAACCCTCAAAAAATCCGTAAAAATATTTTAACGATTATATTAGAAAATCACATTGAAATGAAAAACAAAATACAGCCACAAGAGCAATAACGAAACGAAGACTCATCAAATAGGTTAAAAACTTACACATTTTTTTGAGATGTTATTTAGCTCTGACCCATCCCAAACAAAAAAAACAAATATCCCAAACATCATTGATAACCACAAATATTACGAATGGTTGAGTGAGCGAGTAATCTTGGCAGCTAAAAATAAAAATGTGGATGAACTTCATAATTCAAAATGAAATCATTGGTACCCTTGCATTGGTATCATTGCATTCATTCAAATCAATCTATAGTGTAACCAATGAAGATGAAGCCACCAACTATTTAACAATTTTTTTAAATTCACTGGATGAGCCTGGCTTACCACCACATAATTTACAATTAAAGGTTGGCTCGGTAGTCATCGGTTCGAAACCTAAACCAACCAAAATTATGCAATGGAACGCGTTTGGTGATAAGGAAATTGATGATCAATGTGATCCATGCAACGATTCTAAAAGGAAAATTCAGAGGTGAGGAAGTTCTCATTCCGAGGATACCGATGATCCCAACCGATATGCCGTTTGAGTTTAAACGACTTCAATTTCCAATTTGACTTGCATTCGCTATGACGATTAACAAATCACAAGGCCAATCCTTGAATTTTTATGGTCTGAATCTAGAAAATGCATGTTTTTCTCATGGCCAATTATATGTGGTCTGTTCACGGGTCGGAAAACCACATGCATCATTTGTATTTGCACCTAATAACAAGACGAAAAAAGTCGTGTAATAACAAGTCTAATATATACTATCTATATCTAATATATAATATATACTATATATATCTAATATAGTCTAATATAACAGTGAAAGCCATGCATGCACGGAAATTAAATATGCATGTCATTAAAATACCCGATTTCATTTCAACTTAGGTATATCTTATTTACTTTCTCCTCTGTTATAATGGAGGAATTTTATGCCTTTACTAAAACAAGGGTGAGGAGCAAGTTCAGCAGGAGGTGGTGTTAAGAGATCTGCAGAAGCGAGGTAATTAGGACGAAACTGAACGCTTTTTCCATTAAAAGGAAGATTTCAAATAGTCATAATATATGACATAATGTGTCAGAACAATTTTACGTGGATGTCCGAGCAACATTGCGGTAGAATCATTTATTGGTTCATGGGTGGAATATGGATTAACAATGTTATGAAATGGTTATGAAGAATCAAGACGAATATTAATAACGGCGCTCGAGACTGATTCCCCAAAGATGATGTGTCATTATTACAATAGAGATTTCATGATACGGAAGAAAATGTTAAAAAGTTCTGATAAAGTTATATGTATTTCTTGATGTGGAAAGCGCTATAAATTTGAATGACACATGTGGATTTTCGGGAAAAAGTATAAGTAGTTATCACTTTTATTTCAGCTTAAAAAGGGTGATGTATGCCATACCACATCATTATAGCCCGGTGATTGGCGTTGACTTTCTTGAATAATAAATTCTTGAATTTCAGGCCAACTTAAGAGCCCGTTTAGACAGACCGGCTCGGAGAGGAGAGCAGATTTTTATCGCGATGGAATCCAAAGTTTTGAATTATTGTATTAAGGTTTATTTTTGTATATGCACTTATTTTGTCATTGGGAATGCCTGAACGCGTTTAGTGTGAAATAATGAGAGGAGCCGACTGGCTCCGATTGCCTGCTCTTACTCGCTCTTTCTCGATCTATGTGAAAGAGTTGGCGGCTCTGCACAGGCAAATTCCAAGCGCATGCGAGCCGGTCTGTGTGAAAAGAAAAATACGAGCCGATACTCTCCGAGCCGGTCAATGTGAACGGACCCTAATGGAGAAGTTTTATGCCTCTTCTACAACAATTGTGAGGAGCAAAATCAGGTGGTGATATGAGATGCGGCGAGGCGAACGCAGATTTGGGATGCTGGTGAGCCAAAATATAGAGCGGTGCTTTAGTGGACAGCAGTGGAGAGATTTGAAGAAATTTGATCGACGTCAAGGGTCAACATAACTTTGAAAGGAGCAATTCTTCAAGAACTACAGCAAGTACATTATCAACGTCATGCATTGGTAAGTATACAAATTCAAGACTGCTTCAGAGTGCATGCCTAATGATAGCTACAATGTGACCTGAGCGGATAATCGACCAGCTGAAACGAATACACTTTTATCTCTGCAACAATATAATTAAGAAGTTGCAATTAATTTTAAAATAATAGGGTTTGATGTTGTCAATATATTCATTGAATAAAACGGATCAAAACACATATAAAAGTATTTTATTTTGCCCTTTTTCCTATATGTTATTAAGGACTGTGACATTATCAATTTGCATTATTAGGGTTCCGTACCCAAAGGGTAAAACGGGACCCTATTACTGAGACCACTGTCCATCCGTCCGTCCGTCCGTCTGTCACCAGGCTGTATCACATGAACCATAATAGCTACACAGTTGAAATTTTCACAAAAGATGTATTTCTGTTGCCGCTACAACAACAAATACTAAAAAACAAAATAAAATAAATATTTAAGTGGGCGCCCATACAACAGACCAGATTTTTTTGGCGTTTTTATACATAATGGTACGGAACCCTTCGTGCGCGAGTCCGACTCGCACTTGGCCGATTTTTTTTAATTGATTTTTTTTAAACTATTGACTGCTTGGCGGAATGAAGTTCGCCGGGTCATCTAGTTATTAATAAAACATTAATGTCACTAAGAATATCCGATCTGTTTACCCACTCCAATGTTAAAATGTGATGATAAGGGACGATAGAATGTTTAAATTTAAGTTATAAGTAAGCTTAAGTATTATTTATTTTATAAAAATATTGTATGCCTTTACTGGGCAAGATGTTGTACACTATCTCAAATTATTGTAACATGTTAGAAATAAGGAAACAGCTACAATAAATGATAATAAATAAATACAATAAATAAAGGTCGAATTTTGAGTACACAGCGGGTCTCTAATTTTATTAATTACCCACACGTAACTTCCATGACGTCCGAAACTTCCTTCACCAGAGATATAAGTACATTTTTATTTACTTCAGTTTTATTTATTGACATAGGTGAAGCGAAGCAGCTGCCTTACTAGACTTCGAAGCATAATGAAATTTCTTTATAAAGCCTAGTTTATAAGACGGGAGCTTGTTATGAACTTGATGGGCGGAAATTACCTCTTGTTTTAATGAACACTTGAACGAAGTACGTAGGTGGTTAATTTGAGGTATTATTTACCATAGTATCTTTGCTACTATAAGGTATGATACAATATTTTTAGAGAAGGAAGTTTCCATCAGCCATGATTGTGAACTAACCAGCCCTTGCTACATACAATTGACAAGACACATTCTTAAGGCGGTCACACATGTGCGCGAACGTTTGTAAATTATACGAATTTTCACAGCTTTGACCGTTCCGTCCTACACTTGTGGGTTCGGATATTCGCCGAGAATATGTGTAACCTTTACAAACATTATTTTTTATTGGAAATGAGTTCTGCTCTAACGAATGAAATGCAAAGGCATGGATGTAACCAGGAGACATGGGAGAGTAGCTGCCCCTACCTAGAACTCGGGTGAAGGCCCTGTCGTGGTTTTTGTTTTAGTAGTTACCTAACCATCTGCCTCGTAAATCTAAAATCCGATTTGCTTTAGATGTTTCATTAATTTTTTTGTCGGCTACGTAAAACTATAAGTAACTAGCTTTCCGCCCGCGGCTCCGCCCGCGTGCAACTCAGTAGGTATGTCACAAAGTTTTTCCTGCGTGAATCCCGATCCCGCGAGAATTCTAGGATAAATAGTGGCTTATATATAACATTCACAACTTCCACTACCTCCCAGTAAAAGCCCATTTGAGCTCGCGAGTTCATTCGCGAATAGGAGCTTTTCCCGCGTGAACGTCGATCCCGCGGGAATTCTGGGATAAAAATATATGTTGCTCCATAACCTCCTTTATCTCCCAGTGATAGTCCCATAAATAAAAAAATCTAAGCCCGCGATTTGGCGCGAAGGTGTTTTTCCCGCGTGTATCCTGATCCCGCGGGAATTGCGGGATAAAAAGTAGCCTATAAATATGTTGGTCCACAATCTCCTCTATCTCCCAGTGAAAGTCCCATAAAAATATAAGCCCGCGATTTGGCGCGTAAGAGTTTTTCCCGCGTAAATCCTGATCCCGCGGGAATTTCTGGATAAAAAGTAGCCTATATGTTGCTTCAAAACCTTCCGAATCTCTCAGTAAAAGTTCCATTAAAATCCGTTGAGCCGATCCGGAGATAAGCGTGTACAAAGAGACAAACTTTTTTTATAACTTTTCAACCCCTATTTTACCCATTTAGGGATGATTTTTTAAAAAACTTTGATACAGGTTTTTCATTATTTTTTTTCATAATTCTAAACACCAATTTTCATAACACCTGGTTTACAATTGACGGACTTTCATACAAACTTTGAACCCCTATTAGACCCCCTTAGGGGTGGAATATAAAAAAATCCGTTCTTAGCGGATCCCTTCTAACTATAAACTACTACCCTGCCAAATTTCATCTCAATACGTTCAGCGGTTTCTGAGATTTTGTGATGAGTGAGTGAGTGAGTCAGTGACCTTTCGCTTTTATATACCTATATAGATACAAAAAATGCAAGTAATATGGATTTTCTAAGAAAATTTTATAATCACCAATCTCTCGTACTCTAAACTACCTACACGCATCGACACAGGAAATGTACTTCGTAACTATTCATATTTCGTAGCAGTATTTAATTTGCGATAACTATCTAACGCGTAGGCACAGGCAATGACTGACTGGAATATTAAATAATACGGAATATTCATCTATCAGAGGTTTATGCCCACAAGATAGTCCTCATGTGAATGAGTTATCTAACTGTTTCAAAGAGTTCAGAGCTTCAAGATTATTAGAAATAAGTTAAATCTACAGTTTTTCAAGATGATTGTGAATCGGACTTAAAGCATTCTACTGGATTTGCTTTAAGGGTGAAGGAAAACATCGCGAGGAAACCTGCACGCAGGAAAGTGCGCAAAACTCAAAAGTGTACGAAGTCTACCAATCCGCACTTGTCCAGCTTGGTGGATTATGGCCTTAAAATTCTCATTCCGAAAAGAGACCCGGGCTTAATAGTGGGCCATGATGGGTTAAGATGATGAAGATGTTAAAATAGAGGTGGACAATTTGAAAGGTCACAGAGACAATAGCTACCAAGTCTGTAATATTAAAAAAAAAATCAGCCTATACATAAATGTGTAACACATTTTGCAATGTGAGATGCACTTGAGTAGAAAATAATAATACAGGAACTCGCACGCCCACAATCTTCCCTCCTCCACAGCATATTGACTACTCTTTGATTTTATTTTTCCTCTCGACATATCCAAACAAGGTCCTCTACACTCTACATGCACCCTTTACAGAAGCGGGATTTCAGACCTTAATAGTACTTGTGTCATGCAGAAGAGTCTACAATCTCAAAGTGCAACGCAAATTGCAGCGGACGTCAATGACACCATTAGAGACTATTGACGGCGGTACGTTTTGAGGTTATGTCACCCGTTTGTGTAAAACTCAAATAGAGCAGTGTATATTCTACTAATATTATAAATGCAATTTCGTAAGGATGTAGTTGTGTTTGTTACTCTTTCAGGGAAAACTGCTGTATGGATTTAAATGAACTTTACAGTACCTACCTAATATAGGTTATCTTGTTTGTGTTTTTTCCGCGTCACCCAGGACATAGGAAATCCTAGTATGGGGTTATTTGCGTGTAGCGTCGATTTTCATTAACTATGATTTTGTAGAGTGATTTGTAGAGGTTTATGAGGGGGAATTCCGTAAACATAGGGGCAAGTGAATAGCTCTATTCTAATTATTCAGTTAAGTATTTGTATAAAACCCATTTATTTACGTAAGAAATTTACTTTTAAAATAAAAAAACGACACAGCCCTGTAATGGTTCATAAGTTTTTACACATTTTAATTCGTGACTAATTGTCACGCGTCCACACATGCGATACGACCGTGTCATCACGTTGCCGGCATGGCGACCGAGAGGTGCTCGGGCTAATTAAATTTTAGGGATCCGGACGGATCCACCTCGTTTACTGTACAGCAAATTGCCATAATTAGACATACAGATCTTTACTCTGACGACTGTAGGCTAGTTGGTGGATTGCCTATCAAACAAACAACAAAGGTATCGGGTTCGATTCGGTTCTTCATTTGTGTGACTAAATATAATATACTGGTGGATCAAAAAGTTTCCGGTAATGACATAAAATACAAATATATAATGTAAAAAAATATTTAATTTTCAACATACTCTCCTTTCACTTCAGTATACTTAAAAATACTTTTTTGAAGACGTCTAATTCTACTTTAAAAAATCCTTTCGTTGACACCTTACCCAGGTACCTTTAACCAGGTGGTAGGGCCTAGAGCTCACCCGGGGAAGTACCACCGCCCACCACGGTACTCAGTACCATTCCTACCGTCATAATAATTGTTTTTAAGAGCAATTGTGTTCCGGATAGGAAGGTGTGGAGCCGGTTCACTTTTTTAGAGGCGACCATCTCAGTCCTCAGGGGTAGCAACGCATCTGTGACCGAATTGGAACAAGACTCACACTAATCATTAGGTACTAATTGGACAATACTAATATTAACTAACAGGACTAACTATCACTAACAGTCCCTGTCCTCACACTTATTAACAAACTAACCAACTAACATTCTAACACCATCTACTAATTGGACTAACCACCCTAGTCCCTAAATTGGGTCTTGTTCTAAGTCGATCACAATTGCCATGGGCGGCAGCGGAAGGGTGGTGCTGCATGCTCGTTTGCTACCTTAATTCAATAAAAAAAAAGTCTTTATTGATTGAAAACTGCCGAAAGGAAACTTTAGAGTCTCAGCTATGTAACGAATCAGCTATTTAACTCGTCTATCATTCAGTAAATTTTTTTCTTATTTTCGGTGGTTGAGGTGCAGGGATGTACAGAGCGGCTTTCGTCTTCAAAGCTTCTTCTGCTACGTATAAATTCTGCGCACCAAAATTGGACCGTAGAATGAGATGGCGCATTGTCACCCAAAAATGATGAAAGTTCATCAAATACTCGTACATCCTTTGAGTCAATTTTTTGAATAAAAAGATACTTCATCCCGGCGCGTATTTGGATTTTCTTAATTTTTAACCGACTTCAAAAAAGAAGGAGGTTCTCAATTCGACAGTATATATGCTTTTTTTTTATGTACGTTCAGCGATTATTTCGTCGTTTATGGGCCGATTTTGATAATTCTTTTTTTGTTGTAAAGTAGATATGCGCAGTGGGGTCCCCTGATAAGGAAACTAGGATCTGATGATGGCATCTCAGAGAAATCGAGGGGAACTTTCGAAAATTGTATGGACAACTAGTGTGTTTGTTCATGTTATCATAAGTACATTAAAGCGCTACCATTTCATGAAGATCTGGAGTCGATCTGATGAAGCCGAAAGACAGTCGAGGGAACTCCTCAACGATTTACTGCAGTTATCTAGTGTTTGGGCTTCATTAATTTGTAGTGACGAGAACTTTACACTTACATGTTGAATTGAGCGCCATCTGGCGAGTAGTTTTTGAGTTATCTCTACTTATCAAGATTGAAGTCGGTTATTTTTTTTGTAAAAAGCAATTATATTAAAAGAGAGTCAACAATTGAAAGTAAAATTGTCGTAAAAAATAATTACATAATAAATAATAAGCACTCAATTTCCCGCCACAGCTATTATTAATAAATATGTTATGAAAAAAATATATAGCTACTTTGAAATACAAATGAAAAATATAGATTACCGGAAACTTTTTGATCAACCCTTGTACTTAAGTCGTGTATTAGTGTAAAACCTAGTAGAGGCAGAATGATGTGTGAAGTAGAGCTATGCCGACAATTCTTCGAAGTGTTCTCAGGGAAGTGTGAAGTCTGCCTATCTACGCTTGGGCAGCGTGGTGGACTATAGCCTTTGCTTCTTACATTGTGAGAGGAGACTTGAGCCCAGCATTGGGGTAGTTATCAGGATGAATGATGATTGGTACAGTACCAATGGTACTACTAGAACTACAGGATGGATACTTTTTAGTTTTCACCCTGCATCAAATTGAGGAATAGAGTAAGGTTCACCGGTCTAACAGAGCGCATTATAACCAAATGCGTTTTGGCAAAACCGAGACAGAGCCAGGGGAATAAGTTAGTACCTGTATAAGGGCAGACAAGGTATAAATAAATACAAATGCAGGCTACTGGCGCCACGCTTGCCGCCGAGCGCGCTTCTCTTATTGCCCGATGTATGGACAGAGGACCTTTAGAGAGGATGGGTTCTAAAAAGTTTAGATTATTCAAGAAATAAGCTATTTCTTTGTATTTACCCTAAAGAAGTTTTGGAATAAATGTGAGGTGAACGGATGACATACCACGTTCGCGGATTGTTATTTGTGATTATGTTATAGCTATCAACGGCAAAAAGAATGACAGTTTTTTATATAGAGCTGGTGAAGGAAAAAAAGAAGGAAAAGCGCAGTAATCATCTGAGCAATAACAAAGACACCAAATCGTTTAATAAAGAATTCATTGACAATAAGTAGAAATATTTTACATAGAATATGGTGTAATGGTTTCTTAAAGCACGCTAAGAATAACACCCATGTTTCTGCCTTCCTTTTTAACGCTGTAGTTGTTAATTAGATTATTGTAATCCTTACTCGTATATTGAATATTCTGAATCAAAAACTTCTTATAGGGCAGTATATTCACGCTGTTATGATCCTGCTGTCCTGCTTCTGCTGCTTGAAAGTAATTAACCTTAAATAATACACCGTTTTTTGTCCTGAAACTAAGATAAACATCTACTTTTTAATAATAATTTCTATTAAAAGTATTTGACTATATTGATGGCTACCAGCTAGAGAGTAAGAGCTCTACTCGCAATTTTGTAAACATGTAAAATAAAGCATCTTACAGAGATATATTTTAAAATAAATAGATATTAAAATTATTTCATACGCTGCAAATTCCACCAATCCGCACCGAGTAGTGCGGTGGAGTATGCTCTAGGCCTCCTCAGGTATGAGGAGAGACTCGTACTCAATAGTGGGTCATTAATGGCTTGAACCTACTTATCCGCAATAAGAGTATTAAAGATAAAAGTCCATATGTTGTGCAAATCAGCTCTACGGATTTTGCTGTTATTTGTAGGCTTATCGGATTTATAAACGCAATATTGTATTTGTATAAAAACAATGGCCTTATTATTGGATCCGAGTCGTGTAGACGGAATCCATTTGCTTTATTTCGTCCACTACACTCACTAAAAAGTCGATTTTGGCAGAACCTGCCTTTTTGCTGTTGCACTTTGGATTTATATTGACCCTTCGTAACACTTTTATGTTTACTGAGGTAAGACTTAAAATCGGTCAATCGGAATGCCGTCGTGAATTGGAACACGAATATCATTCGAATCGGATAGCAACACTGGTAATCTTTTAATTTTTTGCGATCGATTAGAAAACATTTGCTTTATTCTATCAATCTTTTTTTAATTAATTCTTTAGATTAAGGTTCGATACGGTTGGATATTAGTTGAACTCTGTATCAAAATTCAACTGAGTGCCACATTTGTGTAAAGTTTTGTTCTTTATCTATTAATCCCTACTAAATTAATTATGTCTATCTGTCTATCTACTACCTTATCACACTTACACCACTGCTCTTATTCAGATAGTTTAAGTTTGACAGTTTTTATCCCAACAGTAGGTACGTTTCTTTTGAAATATTTTTACTATATTTTTCGTTTATCGGCAGCCGAGCGAGTGAAGCCGCGAGCATAAAATAGTGTCTACACATCTTAAGACAATGCTACTGTCCTTATTCTGCCACAAACACTATTACATTTTCCTTGGGAAGTGACGTAGAAATATTATCATCACTGATAGGTACACTTTACACGTCATTATATTCGATATTTGCATTCGAAAAGAGTGTATTATTGAATTGTTCGACAATTCTCAGTATGTAAGCAGCTTTATGCCACCCAAGGCTAGCTGAGGCTGTCGGCTCTCCTTTATTATTTCAATAAATATAAGTCGAAGTTCGAACACGCTTCCACCTGCAGACCTGCACAGGTCGGTGAAGCGCGAGCGATGTAAAAATTTATGTCTCGTGTGTGCAATGTGAAGTTCGAGTTAACATTGTTGTCGTTTTTTTGTCACGATTTCCAAACTTTGAAGGGGTTCTGTGATCCGTGGAGAAGTTTTGTGAGATTTTACAATGGACCGGTGTTACGTTGGTCACACTGGTCTGGTCAACGATAGAGAATCAGGAAGATAGGTAGGGGAAAATGAGGTACAACTGTCTACCGTGAAGTAATTGGCCATATGAAATTCAATGCTTTATGATAAGAAAAATAAAATTAATACCTATGACAGTTAAATACCTACGTGATTCTGTGAACTTTTCAGAGGCAAAGTACCTAACTATCATATCTACAAGTTTTATTATAAAGCACTTAAAGTTTACGTGGCCAATTAGGTACCTACTAAACGGTGGCCAGTTTACCTTATCAGTCTCCTCCACCTAAAAACTAGGTATAGTCAAAGCAACAACCAAGTTAGATACAACAAGTTTGAAATTGCTATTCCTATATCAATACCTTATATCGTTGCCTTGCAGATTTTCTTGAATTATCTACTTATAACACTTTTGACAAATTTTAAGATGTTCTTGTGCGGATGATAGAACAGTTTATTGTCAGCTGGGATATTTGAGGTACATATCTAGTAAAATGTTCGAGTGTCAAGCGACATTTATTAAAATAAGTCATCTTATTTACTGAATCTCTTAAAGTATTAATATACTTAAATCGTGTATGCAAACCAAGTACGTTGTAGCTGTATAGCTGTGCTATAATTACGTCACCATTCATTATTCCATCAAACCTCTTCGCCACCTTGTTCTGTTGACATCTCTTAAGCTGTGCACGACGACCATAGAATTTTAAACCGGCCGGACCGCGCCATTTTGCATCAATAATATAACACCCTAGCCAGCATTCTCAAGTACACCATTTAACCCTACCGCGACAACCCCTCATCTATAATTCTACAATCCCTGCGGGCGTTAATGTCACGCCTCCACCACCTATTTAGTACAACAAAACTAACACCACTATACCTGGCTACCAAGAAAACTGCACCTTAAACTCTAGTAGATAAAGTCCCATGTTGCAACGAAACATCGTCAGTAAAACGGGGTAATACTGCACACGTATTTAAAGAACAAGTCGTCAGGTGCAAGTATGACTTGCATGAAACTGCAAATACGCTTCTTATTGCAGCACAATAAGGTTCATGTCATATCGGTTGCATTTAAAAAAGTTGCCTAACCATAGGTGACAACCATGACGCCATGTTGGTTTAGTGCAGAGGGGGGCAATATGGGGTGTCTAATAAGAGGTTTATACTAGTTTAATTGGCTTGGAAGAAGGAAAACTTAATACGGGTATGGAGAATCGATACGCGTGTTTTATTCACGAAGCCGGGAAAGTTTGGCTTTCTTTACGGCACATATTTTATCCAGGGTATTTTACTCCATAATTATCGACGGTGCCTATGAATAAACCAATAAATACTGCTTTGTACTTACCCAGCTGTAATTTGAGGGTTAAAGTTGCTGAGTTTTAACTTAATAGTATTTTGACTTTTACACGTGTCATGGACAGTGGGAAATACCATATTGTTCGTGGACAGAATATCGATCGAAAATGTTAAGAATTTACTAATGATTTCCTTTTTATGTGTTACCATAACAAACGAATTGATGAACTACTTGAAGCTCAAGTCTACAAATTGTTTAACATGCACCATTATCTATTGCCATAATCATAACACCAAAGTACCGATGTATTCCTGACCAAGGAACGCGGGAAAAGAACAAAATAGTATTACCATTAAAGCCTTTATAAATAATGGTCTAATTATCCTTCCTATTCCTAAAATTCAAACTTCAAATGCTACCTAAAGTTGCCCTTTTCACTGAAGTTGCATTCCTTCAGTCAGAAACGTATTGAATAAGTAGTTTCTCCTTCAGCAATGATCAGCAAGGCCCAGTGCGGGTGGTCCGTTAAATAGGAAGCGATGCGGTCAATTAGTAGTTGACTGCGCAATTAGAGGGTCAACAGGAGTCGGCCGATGTGCGCGGGAATTACCGACGTCTGCCCCAATAACGCATCTCGATCATTTGAGATTTGCATGCAAGAGATGTATCGCTTGCCTGTCGTTTTTAAGCGATACGCGGGGAAAAAGTTAAAAAGTTCAAATCTTTGCCGCAATATTAAAACTTTTGTAGATCTTAAATACGGTCATACAAGGATTAGTACGAGTATGTATTGGTCTCTGTGACGCAGATAGCGTGGATAACACAAATAGGATTCAGTAACACTCACGACTCAAACCTGAAGAGGATCTCTAATTATCACTTACTGCGGTAAAGGAAAACAATATTCTGATTTCTCTTAGACTACTTACGGGTAGACATAGTTCACCACTAGTATAGTGCAAATTAGCAGACTTCGCACATTTCTGATAACATTATGGAGAAGTCTTAGGAAGATATACATGTTTCCTGATCATTTTAGTTTTCGACGAAGCAAATGATAATTTTGAATATAAGAGCGATATCTCCCTCATTCGTGAACCGATTTTATGATCCCGTTACTAAATAAGTTATTATCATTTGGTGATGAACTGCCAGGGAAATTGTGAGAAACCCTAAAACTTTAAAGCATTTTTTATTCCTTATCTATTTCAATATCGTCGTGTCCTGTATCAGTATACTGAATGAGTTATAAATATTATTTTGACATAATGACATTACTACACAATTTATAAATTAGCAACTATGGACTCTAGTACGTACTTACTGGAGTACCTACCTACTTAATGACGTTCATATCAAATTGTATATCACTTGCAACTAATTTAATTTACAAGCAAAACTACAGGCAGAATTAAATTAAAGGATTCATTGCGAAATGAAGTACAGAATAAAAATACATTGAGCCATTCAGCAAAAAATACAAAGAAGCTATAAGATTTTTGCTTAATAATGCCTACAATCATCATCAAATCACTCACGTTTCACGACAATATTTTCATTCAATTTTAATCGAAAAGAAATCCATTTTGTAGAGTAGGTACTAGCAGTAGATGGGCTCTAAAACAGATTAAATTCTACACTTGTACTTAAACCTCAGTCCAACAAGCGAATTCCAATAAAACCCAAGGCATTTCGGCTCTGCACTGCGGACTGTCAAAAGCCGGCGCGCGGGTCGCATTTACCCTCAACCCTCAAGTGTCCGTAACACTCACCCCCTCTCACCCTCTCGGGCACCCGCCACTGACCCTTTCGATAGCGTTACTATGATAGTTCCGATAAAACTATAAAAAGTTTCGAGTAATTTGTGAGAAAACTCGTCAGAATAGCACCTATCTCCTAAAAAAAATATGTCATAGGTACCTAGTTACGTTTTTTGAATATTGGCAGATTTAACTTTTCGTCGCGGATTGTACTCGTTTACTGAATGAGTATTAAATTACGTGAGTACCTTCATCATCGTTAATTGTGTATATTAGATAAATCTTAAGGTAGAATTTTAAGACTAAAAAAAAATTAGATATATTTGATATTCATATATAAGATACCTATCGATGACACATAGAAATGCATTTCGCATGAACGCCGAATAAGTCACCAAATTAAAGTAACTTTACGGAGTAGGTAAATTGTTTATACCTTATATCAAATCTAACTAATCAATTTACGAAATTCACAGACATAAAGTTTTCTGGATAGAAAAGTATTTTTTGCAACTTATAAAACGTAGTAAGGGTAGGGTCTTTAAAATATGAGTAGGTACAATTACAATAGTAAAGTTTGTCCTTCATGACCCGTCTCAAATTTCAATCTTCTGTTAGTACTTATCTATCTAATATAAGTCCGTTTCTGATATTCAGATTGACAACTAATCTCACTGGACAGCGAAGTGGTACCACCGAAGTACGTACATATGTACTTGTTCACCTTAGTTCTTCAGTACGTCTTTCCATTTCTACCGTCATAATAATTGCTTTAACGGTAATTGTGTTCCGGATAGAAAGGTGTAGAGCCGGTTACACTTTTTTTAGTCGAGCGACCATCTCAGTTCTCAATGGTAGCAACGCATCCGTGACCCAATTAGAACGAGACTCTTGAATCTGTCTCCTCTGGGTCGGTCACCTTGAACTTGTGAGAATCATCCCACCCAACCACCCTGTTGTATGGCCCCAATGAAAACCAGAGCGACATTTGACGATTACTTTAGTATAGGTCATTCTCAGAGAATGCCTACTTAAATAGCAAAAGCTAAAGCAAGAATAGTTAAGTTACCTTATTTATCTATTCTGTGATTTTTCCATTCGAAAACCAATAGTAACTGTAGCTACATTAGCTACGACTGGACAGCATCGTAGGTGTCATGGCGACGCCGTCAAAGCGCAAGGTGGGCCGGAGTCTAACGGCCTAATATAGAGGCAGTGGCTCGCAGCGATTACCTTGAGAACCCTCGACACCGGGATTAGCACTCGAAGATCCTCAGCCTAAGGTTTTCACTTTTATTCGAGTACGTAGTGAGTCCGTGCTCAATCGGACACTGACGAGATTTTGCTTTGCATTGATGGTCTGAGAGCTGGCGGAGTATCTTTACAGATTCAATTTTGGTGTTTTTACCCTATTCAGGAATTTTATTACTTCTTGCTGTGGCTTTGATTGTAACTACCTAAGATTTGTAAAATATTCGTTGACATTTTTACTTGTACGAAATCGAGATCTTTCGTGTAATTCGCCTAAGGCGAGGCTACAATTTCTGCTGATTTATGTCGAACTATTTTTTCGTAGGCCTAGCTTTGTTTATTTATTTACCCTTTATTGTAAGATTTTGCAATGGGTGGGATTAATGCCTAAAGGCATTCTTTATCCACAACTCGTGGTGTATTTGGGAATATGCGGTAAGCGTACCTAGAGGCAATTTATTATTATTTGTATTAACATGGGATGTTCTAATGTTGGTCTAAGTATAGGTAATATTATTTTTATATTGGGCTTTAACAATATTGGTATTGGTTCCAAAATATTTTTGATACCTATCTTGCGATTTTTGTAACCTACAGTCTGTTTTTTTTCGCTACGGACTAAATTGACATTAGCTGTGTTGCTAATTTTTTGCGAATCATTAATAGTGATGTGCCTCTACCGTAACATTAAGTAATTTACAATCTAGTACAGTCAATCGGGGTAACTTTGATTCTTTAGGGTAACTTTGACAGTCGGCTCCCAAAATAGTTTTTTATTTTTTACGTGAAAAGCATTTGGCGCATAAAATTTATTTATTACATTTTATAGTACATAATGAACGTCGTTAACGTAATCTTAAATAAAAAGTGAATTTTCAAACAAAGCTAATATAAAAAACTTTCTTTCAAAAACGTTCGTAACTATTCGTGTTTTTTTCCGACGTAAAACTTTTTAGATAATTCTCAAAACTTTAATGCTATCAAGGTGTGTTAAAATATAATACAATCTTTTACATGTCTACTTTCGATACATAAACAATTTTTATTAATTTTCAATTGCATCTTCGTTAAAATTACAAATAATACCGGTAAGTCAGATTTTGAACAAATTCTGGGTAACTTTGACAGTATCAATGTATGTAGCTATCCCTTAGATGTATCCTGACTTTTGCGATTTACCAATTTTAGTGTTAGTCAAACATCCCAGGGCCCCCGGGACTTCTTTATTTTCCCAGAAATAAAATGAAAAAATTGCAGCCATTTTGTTTTTTCAACCTCGAAGCTCGGGCGCCTGTACTGTTTTAATCATTGCTATCGATGTAGACGTCCTAGGAAGCCGAAATATGTCTCATTTCAAAGCTAACAATGTAGGTAATCAATTGATGATACATTTCATTTTATATCTTTTTCATAGAAGACCAAAAAAGGATTTAAAAAACAAAATTCAATATTTTTTCATTGAATTTTCTTAGTTTAGTGCCTTTTACATGAAAACTAACCCGTCAAACTACTTTTTTTTGTTGTCTTATCATAAAACAGGCTATCACCTTATTAATAAATGTTACGTCAAAGTTATATGTAAGGTAGTTTAGAAGATTTATTGATAAATATCATCGGTGTCAAAGTTACCCATATAGGGGTGGTAACTTTGACACACAACAAAATTGCTAATTTTTAATATATTTTGTCGTTTTTAAAGACTTTTTACAATTTGACAGTATGAAAACCAGCAAGAGGGCACTGATTAACTCATAACTTTTATCTCATATGCGACGTAGTAAAAGTTTTTTAAGAAAATACGCCGATGATGTATCAAAGTTACCCCGAATGACTGTATCGTTTTTCAGTAATAATAAAAAATGTGTCTTTAAAATAAAATGAACTATAGGCGTACCTTTAATGTTCCTTAAACTTGTTATTGCGTATTCTTGTCTTGGCATGTTGTCTTGGTATAATTATTTCGAAAACTGACATTTGCATGTGTCAATTTAGTCCGTAGCGAAAAAGACGTGTGGCACTCGGAGACTGCCGCGGTAAAGCTATTGCATAGCATTATAATACATATATATAAATTAACAAAACAAAAAATAATACTGAATTTGTGATAATAATAATAAAATGAATGTATATAGAGTAATAACTCATTTTCTTTCACAATTTTTTCGTGACTTTCTTCATTAATAAATGCACTTTGTTTATTCATATTTAAAACACTGTACACAAATTATACGAGTACAGATATTCACTGTTTTACAGTGGGCCAAGAAAGTGGTGTACCAGTTTTCATTTAGTTGGTTGCCTAGTTATCAAAAGTTACATCAAAGTTCAGAGGCAATATCACTGAAAGGGACGCATAATAATGACGTAAGCCTAATTGTTAAGAATACGTACATCATAACGTCACATTATAGGTGCAAGACATTTTAATCTTTATTAGAAACGGATAATGCATTAATTTGTACAAAGAAGATTTAACTATTCTGAACAAAAGCATAAGAACTATTTCAGTTGACAAAATAATTCTTTTTAAAAAGAAAATTGACATTTGACATTTAAGTCCTACAACGATCTTTTGGCGCGTGAATGACGTGTGGGTGACAGAGACAGTGCCTTAAAGTTTGCCTTGCCTGTATGGCACTGTCTCTATCACCATCAAGTCATTAATATAGTGTCATTATATTTTTATGTCATGTTATTTTGTATGTTTTAAATCTAAATACGCGATAATTCGACTATTATGAATACATGTTGTCGATTCCAACGCCTTATTTAATCCAGATCTACATGTAATTATTCTTAAAACACCGAACCGACGGGGCGAAAATCAAATGTTTGACAGGTAAGATTTGTATGGGAAATTAAAATTTTCATTTTTAGTATTTTCCTCGCAATTTTTCCATATTTTCTCATCGCTGCAACGTTCCATGAACTTCCACGAATATTTCAAGACTAAAATTAGCCAAATCGGTTTAGCCGTTATAAAGTAAAAGTTAGTTAACTCAGTTAAAAGTTCTGGTATTTATCGATGTGTGGGTGCACAGACATAGTAACTATGTCTGTGTGTGGGTGATGGGGGTGTAATAATTTTTTCGTTACGAAATTTTTGCATTCGGTCCCCGCGCCCAAGGCCCGCGATAAAAGCTATGCAATAGCTTAAAAAGACAGACTGTAGGTACTTGTAAATTGTAAATTGATAAACACTTTGATTTATTGTTTACAAAATTCTAATACCAGAGCATCGTAACGAGAAAAAACATACCTAATGTACGTTACAGATTACGTATGTACTCGGAAGTTACAGGTTGGTACGTTAATAAAAACCCCAGCAAGCTTCAAGCCTATAACATTACTTATTTGATGCAGGTATGTTTATTCAGAAGGGTCTAATTAGCGTGGGTAAAATATGTCCGGTTATTAAATCAAAAATGCGGTTTTCGGCCACCAATTAAATTGTTTGAACTCGTAAATACTTAAGTAGGTATTTGTGTTTGTTGTTGTATTTCGACACCCACGCGGGATATGAAGTCGGGGGTCAGTTATACATAAAATAATGCATTGATCAATTAATATGTAGAAAGCTTCTTACGATAACTGGGTCTGCCAGGATTTGGGTCAAGTTTCAGTCATCTTAATACATCCAAAAAAATCAATATCACAGATCAACAAAAACTCGATATGTAATCTAAGGACGTTGTGACTTTCGACCGACTAACTAGATCCCTATAAGCTGACAAGGTTAATTTGACAGGCGAAATAATCACAAGAGACAAAAATTTAATTAGCGTAAAATTAAGGTAGCGTCCAGGTCTCACTTCCCGAAAGGGTCTATGCATAGTAAGTTAATTTAATTTTCTGCGAGTCAGGGTTCTTTATATGAAATCGTTACCTAATCTGTGGTCAGTAAAGTTTGAAGTTTATTATTATTAATCGTAAGCCTAAATATAATATTATTAATCATATAAATGAATAAAATGAAGAAAATTAATGAAATTAGTTGTTGTGATTTTGGCAGTTATAAACTGAAAGTCTAACTTTAAAAATGGCGCCTAGTTCTTGAGATATAAATAATATGAGTATGTTTCAAGTCAACGTCTGCGGGGTCAGCTAATAGTATAATAAAAGTATTCAGCAATGCCACTTTACTTCATTAAAATCTAGAATTAGGTACAAATACTTGAAAATTATTTTTTCTCTACTAAGATATTTTTTTCATACATGTATTGCCATAATACAAGTAGTTTTTAGTCTCATGTCGACGATATGAACACGTGACCCTTTAATCTCGTAATCTACAAGCCGGTGGGCGGTGAGTTATAAACGATGCGCAGGCGCCACTCGCCGGCCTACGGCAAACGCTCCCAAACTGCACGGTTCTCAAAGTTTGTTAAATAGATCAGTGGACTTATGCACCCGCTGTATGTGTATCCAAATCCAACCAGGTTTAGTCGTATGCAAAGACTGATTTAAATTTATTTCTATTTTTATTCGTATTATTTAATAAATAATTGTACTTTTAGAAGTTTATTCAATTTGTTAAATAAAATTGAACTTTAAGTCATAGATTTAGCGTAGTACAATAAATATATCGATTAAATACTCTGTTTACCCAGTGGACTGCAATAGTTGTGAAGTATTTTATTTTAATAATCTTTTTTTTAATTAATAACCGACTTCAAATTCGAGATAAATCAAAAACCACTCGCCAGATGTCACTCCAATTTATAAAATACCACATCACAAGTATAACCTATTGAACAAAAAAAGAATCATCAAAATCGGAACACCCAGTCAAAAGTTAGCATAAATTAAATTCACATTGTTGCGAATAACTCAGCCTGACGGTCAGATGTCGCCAATTAAAATAGGACTAGACGGCAGTCATTAGCTTTCGAATGTCGAAAGAATTATCGAAATCGGTTCACCCAAAACGAAGATATCATGAGGTAACACACATAAAAAACAAAAAAAAAACACAGGCGAATTGAGAAACTCTTCCTTTTTTTTTGGAGTCGGTTTAAAATAGATATAAAACTTCAAATTCATTATAATATTATTCGTTATAATAAAAATATCATTAATAGTTTTTCTCACGTTTTTCTCGCTTTCATATTGGGCACTTTTTATATAAAATGAGCAGCATAAGTGGTCATCGTCACGTATGGATATTAATGACACCAAAATCTTCACCAATGCATTGCAAGTAATGAAATAGTGTGGAAATAAGGAACGCTCATCTATTCAACAAATTATACAGCGCTGCAGCGTATAATAACTTTATAAATTGTAAAATAAATAGATTGACAACCGCTGTCTACAAAAGAAAAATTTAAATTCTAAGACAGTCGCAGCATCAATTTGGGAATGGTTTAAGAAGGTTTAAATCCCTTCAAACGTTTAGAATTCTTACAATACGACTATTTTGTTGAACAAATTCATTCGAACCGATTAGCACAAATTTGTCAAGAATGTTTTCTGTATAACCAATCTATCTAGTTTTGTAGTTATTTGAATTAACTTACCTACTTACGAATGTAGCGAAAGCCTTCACGAAAGAAAAAATTTATGTACCTACCTACTTACATTTTAATTTGATTTTTTATTTCATTATTTCTTACTAGCTTCTGCCCGCGGCTTCGCCCGCGTGGGATTCATTTATATCGCGAAACGGGATTTTTCATACAAACTTTCATACCCTATTTCAAGCCTTTAGCGGTTAATTTTTGAAAAAAGTAGCCTATGTTTGACTCTGGGTCTTCAACTATTTTCATTCCAAATTTCATCCAAATCAGACCGATGGTTTAGCTGTGAAAACGTCACAGACAGACAGACAGACTTTCCAATTTGTAATATTAGTATGGATTAGGTAGGTAGGTAGGTACCTACCTAATTATTGAAATCGTTTGTTATGCACATGAACTGTTTGTTCTAAGTCGGTCACAATTGCCATGGGCGGCAGCGGAAGGGTGGTACTGCATGCTCGTTTGCTACCTTTATTCAATAAAAAAAAATACGATGGATATGAGGGCAGATATTCTATTGCCTCATCATTTCACATAGCGTTACGTGACCTAAATACTAAAGAATGGAAAATTGGACCAAAAATTAAGCAGGTGATTTGACAGGAAACCTCAAAAATCTAACGTAAGACATTGAGTTATTAACAAAAACATCTGTCGATACAAAATCGATCGACGCCTTAACTACTGCTAACTACCTCGAGAATTCCATACAACGACAGATTAAATATAACTTTGATACAGCCTTTCGTCACGGAGAGGAGCAAGTTTCCTCACTCGCCATAATCAGTATAACCAGCGGGGAAACGAGACAGATATCTAAATATAAATGGGTATAACAAGGACAGGTTAGACATAAACTTCTCACTCGGAAGTAGACGGAGACAGCCTTATAGTGAGATAGGATAGTGCGAAAGAAAGCGAAGACGGTATGGGTGGCCACCCCCCACAGTTGGCCGATGACCATAAAAATGAGTATAAAATTGAAACATCAATATAATAAGCAATCAACGAGGCCCAGACCAGGCCTAATTATACAGGGCCAGCGTACGTTATAAATTACGTCGGGACCAAAGATACAGTTTGATTCAAAATTGAATAATGTTCGCATGACGGCTAGGCGCCGTTCGCATGTATAATTCGCCGCGTAGCTATTTGATTGGTTTACCATAATTCATAATCATGCATCAAATTTTTTTTTAACAGAAATAAACTTTAACATCCACAAGTAATTAAATGGGAACATCATCATTTATAACCACGTTTTTAAAGATAACTCAAAAACTACTCTTCAGATGTCAATCACTTTTAAATGAGACTGTGACATAAAAAAAACAGTTGAGTGGGAAACTTTGAATTGGGAAAATTGGGCGGGACGTTAGGAGCCCTCCCCCCATACCACGGATAAAGTGAGAGAAAAATATCTTATCCAGAATATAATGTAAATACTTGGATAAAAATATCAATAACGTTTTACCTATTTTATAACTCAATTTGCTCGTGAGTAATTAGTAATTATATTATCAATTGTTATACACAGCACTAGTAGTTTAAGTCAGTATTTATTTTTTTATATTCTGTGAACACGCTTTGGTTGTGGGTTGTCAAAACCGGGATGCAACCTGTGATTAAATTTCGGCTCCCCGATGCCTCGCGGCAGTAGGAGCGAGATCTTCAGTTCGTTGGTTTTTGGTTTACCTTTTTCATTAACAGCTTATAGGTATATAGATAGAGCCTAGAAAGAGCCTTCAAAACTAAGTGACCTTGCACATAGTACCCAATTTATAGACTGAGTTAAAATTACAAATAACAAATCTATACTAATATTATAAAGCTGAAGAGTTTGTTTGTTTGTTTGTTTGGTTGAACGCGCTAATCTCAGGAACTACTGGTTCGAATTGAAAATTTTTTTTTGTGTTGAATAGACCTTTTATCGAGGAAGGCTTTAGGCTATATAACATCACGCTGCAACAATTAGGAGCGAAGAAATAATGGAAAATGTGGAAAAAACGGGGAAAATTATTCATTCTCGAGGGCTTTCGTTGCATGCGTTGCGAAAACGATTCAAGATACCAAAAATATATGTATGAAAGAATTATTCCTCTTGAAATGATCTAAAAAACATTTTTTTAGGGCGGTCAGAAGTCTTAATCAGCCCCTGACGACAGTATATGTCTATCTTATAAGATTAACACACTAGAACCGTTTTTATGGTAATCAAATTTGGTCGAACCCACTGCCATACCAAACTTGCCGCGTTTCCAAGTTTAATCTGAATTAATCTTGCTGTGATCCTTTGCTACTTTGCTATTATTTTGTCGTAAGCTTCATTTCTAAGTTTATTTAATTTAACCTGAATTAATTTTGGTGATAGTTTATTATCTTCCCGAAATTCCTACGGATGCGGGACCTACGCGGTTGATACTTACGGGTCCCGAAGCGAAGCGAGGGCGGTTCGCTAGTGTAGAATAAACAGAACACCCAGAAGTTCGAATTCCTCTTGTCCACTTCAAATATTTTATGTCCCCTAGAAGGCATCATAATACATTATGGTCGCGTTCCACTACTCGACCACAGCACAATGCTGAAAACTACTGTTTTTGTACGGAAAATAACGTTATAATTATAACGCTTTGATCGCTTACTGGAACGCGTAATTTATTATGTGACATTAAAATATGTGGCAAACATTTGATTTGCTATCTATTAATCAATGGGTTTCAAAAGAAACGCAAAGTAGATACCAGGGTAATTATTAGATTAAGTACCTATAAGGTCATTAATGTACACAAGGAAAAACAAACTATAAAGTTTCCCATAAACTGAAGTGAAGGAGGTGATCTCATAAATATAGCGTCCGTCGCGAACGTTGTAGGTAATTGCCATAATTTATGGTTTCTTGGTGATAAAACTCAAGCTAAACAATTTGAGCATGGTATATAATATATGTAGGTAGGTATGATGGAATGGATAACTATTTCCACACAAATATAATTAGGTACACACTTGTGTCAATTATTAAACTTCACTTAGTGATGTCTCTTAATTACTCACATAATGAGTACATTGTATCTGTCCGTGCAATAAAGGAATATCCATAGTACTTTTAGATACTATGTACTGTCTCAATGTAAACATACGACATACAAGTATTGGAAAAACGCTCTAAACATGTACGAATAGTTTTAGCCAAAAATAAAACCGACATCTGTTATTTATGCAACACTTAAGTACTACGTGGCTATAAAATTCCATCATCAAATCCCGACTTGATGGCAATCGCCTCATAGATATCGTGAGTTTGCACTTTTAAATAAAAATCCGTTTAAAAATGGCAGAGAAATTGCTGGCAAAATATAGAAATAAACGATGCCGTCTATTGACGATTGATCGATTAGTCTGGTCTATTTTTTCTGGTTACACCCTTAGAAAGTCCAGACAGTAAATTTGCTGACCCTGAGGACTTTGATGACCTCTTAAAGCGAGCTAACCTTGAAGGCTTAGATGAACTCTAGCGCAAGTTATAAGAACTTTATAATTAGGCTTAAAGTATTCTTTCCGAAAACATACAAATTAGTGCGTGTATCAATGACAATATCCTTACTAATATTATAAATGTGAAAGTGTGTTTGTTTGTTTGTTTGTTTGTTTGTGACGCTTTCACGTCGCAACAAAGCTATTATATGGTAAGGTTTATGTGTGTGGGGATAGTTAGGAGGGTGGAGAGTGACGTAGGCTACTTTTTACCGCGGAAAAACATCACATTTCCATGGGAAGATCGATGTTTTGTTAGTTGCTAGATATTTATTTTCGGAGTTGTTAATAGATGGCGGTAATAAAATTCATTTGCAAGTTCTGAATTACGCTATCAAATACTACATGTAATTTACTTAAGTCATAGGCAAATGTAATAGGCTACTCCCCGCTCCGGCTGTATTCAGTGTACCGCCCGCCCGCTGGCACTATCCTGTTGACTGATGTCCGCAAGTTGCTCAGCCACAGCGATGTGACAAACGGCTTAAAACTGTCAACGCGTTTAAACGTTTTGCTTAAAATTTTAAGCGTGCTTAAAAAAACGCTTTTCGTTGAAACGCTTATTTGAATAAAATTTGTTAATCGTTGAGAAAGTCGATTACAAGTGACGGCCTATAACGCCGAGCGCTCAAAAAAGCGTTCAATGTTTAAGCTTCAGATGTTGTTTGAGATTAGTTATCGTTGTTTTATACGATATTCGTTTTTTACATAATTATATTACACTCAGCTAGTTTATCGACCTGATTTTATTCAAAATATTCCCAGAGTACAGAATTGCCGCTTCTCGACATCTTCACTACACTAATTATTTACAAGCACAACACTAAATAAAAGATAAAAGCTTACAACACTATTTTTAAATTTTGAATCAGTTTATTCTATAAATAATCAATATATTAGTTCTTTTACTATGTACTATTTACAATTATTATTTACATTCGACAATAAATTCAATAAACTCAACACTTGAAATTACACAACACACAATTAATAGTCCGTAAGTCGCAAAGTAAATTAAACTAATTAAGCGCGTCTAGTTTTTTCCAATGCGAATTTCGTACTGGCCATAAAAAGCGTGCTTACATTTCGTTGTAAACAGCGTTGTAACCAACCAAAAACGAAGCGTTGTTCTTCCGAACGGAAATATTACGTAAGATAAGCAGACTTTATTTAGCCGCTTTCTAACACGCTCTTTACAACGACACATCCAAATTGATATCGATTCTTAACCTTAAGGCAATAGAAATAATTCACCCTTTGGATTCCAGGTATATAATAGATACTATGCATTCTTGACATGCATGCATGTCGTTGGAGTTTAATGATTAAAAGAACAGGAGTAAGGTCGTTTATCCAACAAAATCAAACATCTTTATTGGGCATCGAAATAAGGTTCCATATAAGGATTCCTTATTAACATTTTGTTTTGAGCTTTAAAATTATCACAGTAAGGTTGCTTATCTTGAATCATTATAATATAGTAATGACATTTTTGGATCTCAACCATAAGCGTTTAAACGAAATCAGCTTAAATCTTTAAGCACGCTTGGGCGCTTATTTTGATAAGCAGACTTAATTAAGTGCTTATCGTTTAAACGTCCACCTCTACTCAGCCAACAGGATAGTGCCAGTGGACCAGAGGGACCTTCGAGTCGAGAGCCTGGACAACTTCATCGAGAGATTGGCACGCAACATGTTCGGGCGTGTCGACGCGTCGCGGTTCCCGCATCTGCAGGACCTGGCGCCGCTCCACACCCGTCCACCGGACCGCTGGGCCTTCCCGCGCGACTTGCTGGTTGTGCGGGACGGGCCTAGCACTGACTGATACTGGGGCTTCGTAAGTCGTCGCCCGGCGCTGATCGGCTCCAGCTGGGCTTCCCACCAGCGGGATTCACCCGGTAGGGCCTCGATCGCCTGGGCGGCGCGAAGATGAACCCCATCCCGTTTAAGACTCTGTGGCCTGTAAAAAGGCCACCACTCACCGGACTTGACCTATTGGTTAACCACAGATGGACAACCAAGGGCCTTAGGGCCCAGCCCAAGAACCGGCCCGTTTTAACGGGCCGCGAGAGACACCCCCAAAGGGGAACTAACTGTCCCGAGGGCTCCACACACCTCAGACATGGTGGAGTGAAGAAAGCGAGTAGTAGGCTACTTTTTAGCCTAAATTCCTACGGGAGCGGGACCTACGCGGCTGTTACCTACGGGTCCCGAAGCGAAGCGCGGGCGGTTCTCTAGTCTATAGATATGTAGGAATATCCACACAACACTAGCTAACAAGATGGCCAAATTTGGCTGGTTTCTCAAGAGTTATGACTTGCTTGGCGATAATTACTCAGACCCCCGGCTGACCTGTGATCGTGTTATTAAAGTTAATATGGTCGTGGGTGGGATAACTGATCGTTCGACATTGGTTTTCTATTGAATGTTCCGAGAAAAATATCTTGTTGTAGGATTGGGGAATTAGTTAAAGATATATTTTATGTTAATTTCTTGCATGATATAAGCAGATAGGTACCATATTATGAGAATTTGAGACTGTTACTGTTACGAGCCGTTGCAGACGCGTTGCTGATAAAAAAAAATATTGGCTTATTATTTGACCCTGGTAAGTACTGTTATAGTACTTGCAACTATATATATAAACACTTTAGTAAAAAGTCCTATTATTTTAGCTATAGGTAACATAGATGGAAGACAACCAGAATTGAACGTCATGTCGGAGGGAAATTATTAAAACAGAGATTCCGTCAAATCTTGAGGGAATTTATCAATTCAGGAAACGTGTTAAAAACGTGAAATTAAGGTAGAAAACGAGCATTTCGTACCACCCATCCGCTAAGTGTGAGGTTTTGGATACTGAATGTAATTGATAGTTAGTCCTTTTAGTTTAGAAGTAGTCCAGTTAGTAATTGTAAGAGTCTCATTCTAATTCGGTTAACTTATTAACTCACATAATAAAATATTTGCTGTATCAACCTATCTATTCGCTTATAATCCGGTCCGATATAAAGTAGATATTAATTACAGTAGATAATAATTATAAGTTTTCAGTGTAGATAAGTTCCCAAAGGCCGCCGCAACCACGTTTGATGTATGATAGCCAATTTATTAGCATACGTAATTACGTAAATTTTTAAATACTTGTCACATGTCTTCTGGAGAAAGTAACGGCGTTTTTTATGCACTTAGCCCACTAGAGACAAATATGTTCAGAATTTATATAAACTGACTGCAATTTATGTACAAAAAACTGACGATAGACATTGAAGTAAGTATTGAATGGAGAATCGAAAATCTGGCGAGATTTACATTCTGTAAAGGATGATGAGGAAGGATGGATGAGTAAGATTGGCAAGCAATGATCGTACGAGAAGTTCCGAGGCTAGTTGGTTTTAGCTTAGTTGTTAGCAATTTAGTCTTTAGTTGTGGCCAACACTTTTTGTGGCTACACGGTAAAAGAAGGTACTATTTCAAAGAGATTTATAGTTCTATTAATTTATGCTAATAGGATAAGTACGTAAGTAGGTACTTTCGCCATTTTGTAGTATACTTCCAACATTAGCCATTAATACGCGCGAAAGCGCTGCTTCTGCTTTCCGAAGTCAAGTTTTCCACAGACTTTTTTAAATAGGAGAAAAGTCCATCAATCTGTAAGCAGAAATTTAAAATATGACATTGGACGTACCATATGATAAAACAGCAAAGAGCAGATCATTTACAGCACTAGCAAAGCACTATTCTTATCCACCTCTATAACTCAATCGTTTGATTGCTCTATAATGTACGAGGCCCTTAAGATGAAAACATGAAGACAGCTACAACCGCGCCGTTACCGAGTTCGTAGCCGATTTACACAAAGAAAGACATTATCCTCGAAAGCGAAGTCACGAGCCGGCAATTTGATAGCGATCGTGGCTACACCGATACCAGCCACCCACGACTCGACTGTGACCCGAGATGTGTCGGAGATCCCGGTGATTACCAAATTTGAACAATTACCCGTGACGTATGAGAAGTCCCGTAATAAGAATCTAATTTCGGGACTGCTAGAGAGTTGGTATTCATAGGTTTTTTGCAGATAATTCAATGATTCAGTCGCAGCTAGAATAACACCTAGTAGATAGTAAGTAGGAAATAAGTAAGTCAAGGGAAAAAAGTAAGTCGTGTTTATAATGCTCCTTAGATTTAATTGTAGATTAAATGTAGAGCGCGTTAATTTAGTTGTTTACTATCGTATCGTCTAACACGTGTTAGTTCTTTTGTATTGTGTAGAATCATAGTTTCATAATATATGTAAAACTAGCTGTACCCGCAGCTCCGCTCGCGTGGAATTTAGTGTGTCACAAAGTTTTTCCCGCGTAAATCCCGATCCCGCGAGAAGTCAGGAATAAAAAGTAGCATATACAATGCTCCATAAGCTCCTCTATCTCCCAATGAAAGTCCCATAAAATTTAAGCCCGCACCTACGCGTATAGGAGTTTTTCCCGCGTGATTCCTGATCCCGCCGGAATTCCGGGATAAAAGTAGTCTATATGTTACTTCACAACTTCCTCTATTTCCCAGTGAAAGTCCCATAATAATCAAAGCTAGTGAGTCTGTGCAAAAGAGTTTTTTCCGCGTGAATCCTGATCCCGCGGGAATTCCGGGATGAAAAGTAGATTATATGTTGCTCCACAACCTCCTCCATCTCCCAATGAAAGTCCCATAAAAATCTAAGCCCGCGACTTGGCGCATAAGAGTTTTTCCCGCATCATTCCTGATACCGCCGGAATTCCGGGTTTATCCCGTAGCCTAAATGTTGCTCATGAATATCCGCTATCTTCCAGTGAGAGTTCCATAAAAATTTAAGCTCGCGACATAGGATATGTATATATTATAGTGGTTTTTTGCACGTGAATCCTGATCCCGCGGGAATTCCGGGATAAAAAATAGCCTAAATGTTGCTCAGGCATCTCCGCTATCTTTCAGTGAAAATCCCATAAAAATCCGTTCAGCCGATCCGGAGATTAGCGCGCGCAAACAGACAAACAGACAAAAATTTTTTTAGTAAAAAAAAATTTTTTTTAGATTCGTGTTCTAGTACTGTTTCATAACCCCCCTATATATTTTGTTTTTTCAATTTCGCAAAAAAGCAGACCGACGCGACATAGGATATGTATATATTATAGTGGTTTTTTGCATGTGAATCCTGATCCCGCGGGAATTCCGGGATAAAAAATAGCCTAAATGTTGCTCAGGCATCTCCGCTATCTTTCAGTGAAAATCCCATAAAAATCCGTTCAGCTGATCCGGAGATTAGCGCGCGCAAACAGACAAACAGACAAAATTTTTTTTAGTAAAAAAAAAATTTTTTTAGATTCGTGTTCTAGTACTGTTTTACTTACTTAACCCTCCTATATATTTTGTTTTTTCAATTTCGCAAAAAAGCAGACACGACTTTTCTACGCTCTTATTATTGTATAGATTAACACCAACCTTATGACAAGACATAATGTGGCAAAAGTAGTTTCCGAGCTTTCAAAATGTCTACGCGTATTCAAATTTGAGTTTTTAGCATTTATCAGGCCTGAAAATTGTGAGTATAAAGTTTTGGCAGCTTTCTGTGTTGGGGTGACACCACGATGACCGTCCTGCGTGACACTCAAAGTAGCTACGCCATTCGCCACTCACACCCACATATCATCCACTCTAATTCAAATCAAATTCAATTCAAATGCTTGCCTTGCAATTGACGTTTACTTTGTGTACCTTATAGTTGAATTTTTAACACTTTCTTCAAAAAACTTCGACGTCAGTTAGTCCAATGCATGCCTAGTGTTGCTCGTCTTAATATAATATATTTTAAAGCGACAAAACTCTTCGAATGATCGCGGCCATGGTTTTATAAAAAAAAATTCTCTAACATAATTATAATTTAAATATTTTAGATATGACTAACTTTGGTTAAGCCAGAACTACTACTCACCCAGATATTTATTTTGTAATCTAAAATTATAGCACAGTACAAAAATATAATTGTTTACATTACATCGCATAAATGTGTTATGCGAGGGTAATCTACACTAATCTATGATATGAAACGAATAAAAAACAACCTTTTAAATTAATTTGATGTAAGATCAACAGGTAACGAGCAAAGGTCATGCGAAACCCAAACTAGTCTGAGAGCCTGTCATCAGCCTCATCACAACAATCATCTCGTGAGGACGCAGCCACCCAGGGCGGCTGGCCGTTGTAATATCTATATTTACGTCTAATCGCAGTAACACTATGATTATACGTCAATTTACCGCGTCCCGCGCATTATTTATATTTTTTAAACGCGCACCAAACTCGATAATGAGATGGGATTGGGAGTCACGAACGTGAGTTTGTTTTAGCTCGAACAAAATCGTAGAGTAGGTTGAGTCACGTTTTTTTAATCAATGCAATATTTCGCTTTGGACTTTTCGTCAGTATAATAATCATATTTAAGGTTAAACCGCACTAGGCGTAACTAGTCGAGACGACGCGACATCACCATGTAGGTACATATTATTATTCATATTAAAATTTTGTCGCGCTTAATATAAAAAAAATGTTGGGCGTATAATTTAATACGAAGAATAATCATAATCTTTAATTATATATTATCTACCGAAGAACATTGTTGCGTGGAATTGATTTAATGTCAGTCATGTTGAAGAAGTGCCATAGGATAAAATATATTTAACAAGAGACAAAAAATAAGAATGTAATTCAAAAATTAATTCGTAAATTGATGCAAGTAAAATTGTGTTTATTTAAGAGCAAATCACTTAATGTTTATAAATAAAATAAGTAAATAACGCTTCACACTCATAGCCCCACACTAGGATTCCCTGTCTCGTGGGTACCATGGACAACACTAAAAGACAAGGACACACACCCAGACCGAGAACGGAAATTCAAACTCATCATTCAAATTTCCACCTCGCTGGGAATCAAACCCAGGACCCTCGGAACAGCGATCCGGCCTGTTAACCATTGCGCCATCCGGGTCGTCGCTTATGTGTTACAAAGAGATTATAGAATAGAAGCAAAATATCATAGAAGCAAAAATATTAATTCTTGTAATTGTCATATCAAATGGATATTCCATTGTGTTACAGCCACGGTTATGTTACAGCCGCACAACGGATTTTTAGTACAATATTATTACATTTTTACAAATCGCAGGCTTACTGTAATACAATTTTTTAAACGAACAGACACTCCACTCCAGTCTATGTGCCGGACGCCAGGTGATAATGTGGCGATGGTCGCCACTGCGGGCGATCTCTATCGACGTGTTTGTGAATGATTTATGTTCAAATTGCAGACGATTACATACTCCAACTTGTACTATATGACACTTGGTTTTGCTAGCGTTGCGAGTTTCAAATTACGATGCAGCTACGTCATTTTCTTCCACGTTTGGTATAGAAGACACTAAACATAATAAATATTAAACTAAAAATTATTTTGGTTTTCCTATTAAGTACTTAAATGATATCCCACTTAACATAATATTATGTATTTCGTCGACTTTCATTTTTTCTTTTTTACAATGCGGCATCAGTTGTCGCCATTTTGATTTTGATTAAGTTAAGCGACAATCGCAAATCCTACTTCCTACTTCCTACTATCCTACTTCTTACTATCCTATCCTACTAATACTAATACTAATAATATTATAAATGCGAAAGTTTGTAAGGATGTATGTGAGTGAGTGAGTGTGTGTGTGTGGGTTTGTTACTCTTTCACGCAAAAACTACTGAACGGATTTTCATGAAACTTTGCAGTAATATAGCTTAGACATCGGAATAACATAATTTATTAAGATATATAGAGATTTTTGAAGGGACTGGTTTCCCGAAGCGAAGCGAGGGCGGATTTACTAGTATAAGACAAATCTTTTCAAATTTTATTTCAAATATTTATTTCTTCGAAGTAGGTTTTTACAAACACTTTTCTTTTTTTTGCTTCATGCAGTTATCTAAAAGTTTTCAAAAGCGAATCTTTTGCTTGCTACATTTTATTTTCTATTGATGATGATGATAATAGAAAATACAATGTAGCCGGCAATATAACGCGTAGCTACTATTCTTGTCATAAAGTAAGTTTGCACGCTACGACAGCTTACACTATAATTTATTCAGTATCAAAGCGGTACGATGCAGTATTTTATGAAAAATCCAATCACCTAAGTAAGGGAGAGGGGCCCATTCTTCCCTCCTCACCCCAGTTGACGTAAAACGAACGAAGACATCACGCGAGTATCGTTGCATCGACGTCAAATTGATAGAGAAAATCAGTAGAAAGTGTTACGGGTCGATTTATACACGCAAGGGATATATGTATTTGTGTCAGGAGCTTTCGACTCCGATGAGACATTTTTCAGTGACGACAAAATTTCAGAAATGGCGTGCGAAGTGATACTAGGCATTGATTTCTGAGAGTCATAAGTTTCCGACTTTCATCATCTCCATCAGAGTTAAGTCATTTCGTTAAAAGTATACGGACTTGGGGATAGACGATTTTGTTGGTTCTTTAGATCTCATTTAGTGGAGAGTAAGTAGGTACATATGTTTTAGGTTTTAGGTGTTCGAACAAAATGTTAGCCAGCAAGAACGCCATCTTCGAGAATAGATGATGAATAAAAAGCACAGGAAAAGGATTTCAATGCTGTCAGTATGGTCATTGAATAAAATGGTTCGGAAGATGTAGCACGAGTATTGCCCTTGACAAATACAACTTGTAGTATAGAGTGTAGAAGCTGTCGATATGTCTGTGCACGGTACTTTGCCTAATGGTCCGATCACGTTGCGTGGCGTGCAAACAATACGCAGCCACCGTTGGGGGAGCGATTTCAGCTGCACACGTATCAGTCTCTTACCGCGGTCACTTGATCATTGTACAAAATAAATGTTTGCACGAATGTGTGGAAGCCAAAAACCATCACCGCTTGGAAAACACAATGTGTCAAAAACTTTGTGGAGACGGTACACCTGTGGGTTCGGTAGAGGCCGGCCTTATGCCAGCCGGCCAAATCGTCAAAGTTATTTATATCATAAAAAAATGTATGAAGGCTTGTGAATAAACTCACTTATCGCTCTTAAAGTTAATTTCGCAAAATTTTATGGTGCGTTTATAAAAACCACGAAGGAAATACGCAAAATAAACACTATAAAATAATAACAATTCAAAAATAAATTCGTTACAATTCGTCCAAATATTTATCACACTCCATGTTACCTATAATGTTGCAAAAGGGGTGTAAGTCACGTGCCTTATACCATTAGGGTAAAAGATAACCAACTTAACGGGACCAACCCCCTCCTCTTTGAATAAAAGAAAATCGCGACACAAAGGGGCAATGTAGAGCATTGGCATGGCTCAAAGCATGCTGGTTGTGGTAACAAAGACTTAATTTAATATATTTAAAATTTATCACTGTCTGGCTCTTTGCTTGTGGGTCAAATTTGATTTCGGATATTATGAAGTGGTCTTTTATGATCTGGGACTGTCAATAAACTTTATGGGGTCCTTAATGGATATGTACGGATTACGTATCTGTCGCCTTAAGTGGTACACGCAAAATCAATTGGGAAATCGAATCGGGCAATTAGGATGTTTTGATGTAAAAATAATCATTAATTTAGATAACGACTTGAAGCTAAAAATGTTATTGGGATTCCGCGAAATCGAATTCCGTTCCACACGTGCGATGAAATAATAGAAAATAACCCATTAAAATTCCTCAAGCCTGCGTAGGTAATTGTGTGTCATTCTTTCTGTAACTACGTAACGTCCAATTTTTCCAAATTAGCTGGACGTTAAATATGTTATTTATAATTTAATTAAATTTCAAAGATGTCTCTTGAACTCTTCGTACAAAATTATACCAATATACATTTAAAAACTATCACATCATATTATCATCTCATCTTTCAGCTTTGTAAATTATCCGTTACAAATAAAAAAAAAATCCTTTTAAAAATAAAATCTTTACTATACAATAAAAATTGAAGAGCTACAAGGGATGCCGTTATCCCTAGTCGATTGCATTAGGGGAGAAGAGACAAATTATTATTTTCCATAATATCATCACACGACTATTACCCGTCGGCAGCGGCGCGTGGCCAAAAATTATTAGTCATTTTATTATTTTTTGCACGTCCATTTCTTCCCATTGTCGGAGAAGACTGCGCGTTCCGGAAGTTGTAAAGTAGTGATTTGTAACGCACGCGCCGCGGCGCCTGACGCCACTTCCGGCGGCGGCCATAATCGCCCTAGACGCGAGATTTTCTACCGAAATCTTGTGTATCAGTAACCTTTTCTCTCGCAAGCTTCCCCTCTTCGCCACACCCTCGTTTACTGCCGGACCGCTTTTACTTTTATGCTCTGTTTAGCTAAATTTCGCCGTCCATTTAATTACGGCGGGATTCGTAATGTCTTTTGCACATGACGTTTATGCTTCTCGCCTATTCTCGAAAGAGCATTAGAGGAGAAAATGAGTCCAGACGTTCTAGATCTAGTCAATCTTCGTACATTTATTTGCCGACATTATTTTTTTTGTATGTTTGTCGTTGCGTTTGTTTCGCTACTCTCAAGAACGACAGAAAATCGTCTCAAAACGTTTCTTGGTTACTTATCTTGTTATAAGCAAAGGCTTGGAACTCATCATCTCATAACTGTCCCTAAGTTAGCCACGGATCGCCTGTCTGTATGTGAGGACTAAAGGCCAATATTAAACACACTGGCCAAGTACAGATTGGAGGCTATGGGTTACGGATTAGGAACAAGGATTACTCTTAGATATACAGGTTTTTTCACGATGTTTTCCTTGACGAAAGCAAGTGATCATTTAAATTTTCTAATAGGTACGCATATCATTTCTAAAACTAGTGTTCTTTGCAGGATTTCAGCTCAGGTCCTAGATTTTTTTTTATATCAAAACATTGTATAACGGTAAAAATATATTATAATTATCATATTATCTGGTCAGTGGCTAGCCACAATGCTCATATTGCCTATGGAAGCCACTACTTAATAACTCCCTTGTTGGGGAGTCAAAGTATCAAACAACTTGGCCAGCGTTTACTGTAACATAAATAAAACTCGATAACATTTATGCACCGGTTATCGTCACCCAAGTCACTGACTCGCCATAAAAAAACCGTTCAACCGACTCTTAATCAGTCTCATTACCACTCCGATTCAAAGATTCCTGAGTTAGCGTCGACAATCAATCGGGCCTCCAATTACAGCGCGTTCAGAAGCTGACGGCTTCTGCTGCGTTCCGATACTAGTTTATATCTTACCAGCCTTATTTATACTGTTCCCAACTTTATTTATATACTCGCCGCTGAAAAATGCACAAAGTCAAAGCGCTGTAATGCTTTAAAGTCTAATCGGGACAGTTCGTTCGTTAGACGATGTTGATACTGATTTGATATCTTAAAGGTAAGGGTTCGTTGTGCTCTAAACTTTTCCATTGTTCTGGTTAGATAGAACTAGACTTATATTTGTTCTGCCTAATTGGAAATCGATCAGAGCCCAGCGGCGTCAAACTCGATCACGCATCACAAAACAAATACAACCAATGATAGTAGATAAGGGGTCACTGTCATTGCCAGTATTCATTGTTCATTTGTTCGGTTAAAACAATATTTGTACCTGAAATTATGTCTATGAAGCTATCAGACTATTGTACATATTTTCAAGATCCTCTCCCTACTATTCTGCCTAAGAATAAAAAAGACACAACATTCATGACGACGTAAGCGAAATGAAAATTTCGATCGCTTATTCGCATTCAAAAATGTATCCGCATTGCTACACTCACTACACTGTACAATTAAAACTTTATTCAACAACCAAACTATCAATGAATTCGGTAAACAAGCCAACTCCAGGGTTGAACAAACATGGGCTAACAAAACGTTACCCTCGCAGTCTGACACAGTATTTGTTTGCGTCGTTAGCGGTCAGACAAACAGCAAAAATCGGTAACGAACCAGTAATCCGATTCCGAGTGGTCAGTTCTCTAAAGTTTCGATCGGCAATCAACTGTGCCAACATATCTATTTCGTTGGCAAACAGGGGCAACCCTGCCCGTAAACATCTCGTGTTTGCGTTGAGCGTACTCGTATCTTGTCTATGTTGTGTGTGTGAGTGTGTGTGATATTTAGATATTTTGTCTATGTCGTTGTTTGTTTCGTGTTTCGAAGCCGTTGATTACGGATCATACGGGATATCGAGAAGGGAAGTTTTAGGCTACTTTTTGTAATAGGGGTAAGAGTGGCCATAGATACTCAGAATATAGTAGAGTTAGAATATAATACGAATGAGAGAGGAAAATTGCTGATATTTTCATCGAATACAACTATTTCTAAAAATACACCTTTCACTAGTTCTACGTTATGCAATTTTTTATTCAATACACACTAAGTTAAAAAGGTTGACAAATTGAATTTCAAAATTTTGATGTTTGTCAATTCGATAAATTTCGAAAAACTAAAAAATCGAATCGTTGAGTTTAAATTTTGAGCAAAAATGTTTTCAGTAACTATCGCGCAGTATTGCTCACTGCAACAATATACCTACTAGGTACTTAAATATACTGTAATTAAATGTCGTAGGTACGAGTACGTATGTGCGAATATCCGCGCTTCAATTGCCGTCACATCTCTATCGCAAACTATAGGTAGAAACTTGTTTTGAAGTAACAAAGATTCCGCATAAAGGTATCAACGAAAAACCTTGAAATTCCTTCTAATCCAAACTTCCCATGGAAGTTTTGTTCGTCGTTCCAACAATAATATTTTACGATAATAATCTTTACCAAACCTAAAAAGTGACGCACACATCCGACCACAGCGAATACACGCATAAATAAAACAATAAAAACAATTGTATTAACTATTCATTGGTGCGGCGTACACCAAAAAGATTCGCTCGCAATCATGCAAAAAACGTCCAAAAGGCAGATTGATATATCCTCCTAATTTGCCTATACGAAGTACGGGCAATAAAGGCAATAAAATATGTCATATCATATGGCTCTTTCAACCGTGCAACCGAGCTCAAAAACAGACCTTTGAATCAACGATGTATTTCCTGTTCTGAATTCATTGGGAACAAAAAAAGGGAAATTGAAGTTTTAAGATCCTTCCAATTAAACAGAAGAGAAAGGCTTAAGTGATGGGGGCTTGGAGAGACTATAAATCTGTTTAGTGGATTTTAATTATGGTAATCAGGATGTCCTTTTCTCTTCTTTATTCCTTTTGTTGTCTAATTCGTATAAGTGCTCGCCATTGTGGGGGCAAACTAAGCAATTGAAATCTAAACTTGGCACTGCGTGATTCGCGATGCTGTGATTTTATAACGGTTTTGTTCAATACAAAAATAGAATCATTAGAACAAAATAGACCTATTATTACATCTTGTTACAAAACTTATGTCTATTATATTCATAAAGGAAGATGATAACTAACTAAAGCTAATTATAGTGTTTTCAGAAAGGACATGAAAATAATATAAAGAAATAATTTTATCACTTTTTTCATAAAATCTCCTCGGAGTAATTGCATTATAAGTTCATTAATATTAAAGTTAGCCTGGCCGGGAATCAAAGCCGGGAAACAAATCAAAGGATAGACTCGTGTGCAGTAGTGAACCATTGGTTTGAAGCCGACGACAATATTTTTTCTTAAATTATATGGCTCACGAGTTTTATTACATTTGACTCATTAATTTTGTTAGTTAACTCAACTGGTCACTAGCTTCAGTAAAAAGCAGTTAACCTTATCACATACAGCTACGGTCAGGACAAAACAAGGTGTTACAGAGATTGAATGACAAGTCAAGCCTGAAAGACAGCTGAAACTGTTTGTTCTACTCGAATATGAATAGGGTCCCTTAAAACCTGAAGAATATGATTTTCGTAACGCCTTGTTTATTTGTCTGAAGGATCCACTCGCGACACACATCTGCAAGGTTATGATTATTGTAAAAGAGAACTTATTAAAAAAAACGAATGTGAGTACTTCGGAACAGATTTCCCGAAGCGAAACGAAGGTAGCTTTACTAGTAAAAAAATTAAATAAAAGTCAATAGGCAGTGTGAATATTTAAGTTATACATAATTTAAGCGAATACTTTTCCAATTAAAACGCTATTAAAAACAATAAAATACTGCTACTAGTCGCTACTTAATTCTCACCAAGGGACAAGGCGTAACAAAACACAAAACTGGAGGAAACGACGTATCCGCGATAAACAAACCGTAACAATGATCATGTGTAATTATTGCCAATAGAATTAGACGAAGGCCATAATTATGAGCAAATTAGCGCTAAGAATCTATTACAAGGGGTATTATAACACAATTATGCATAATTACTTTCTTGTTTTTCTGGCGATAAATTATCCTGTGCTCTTTCGACCGTGACTAATATACAGAGTGTAAATTGTAAGTGACCAAGGGGTGACGGTTGTTAACAACTCGTTCATATTATTAATGCTTACTTTTTCCATATACATTCTTACATTGTTTCAATTTTTTTCAGATAATATTTCATTTTATAGTAATTTTATACAAAACGCATTCACAATAAAATATCTACTGTAGATTTTTTGGATACAGTACCAAGAATTTATTAACTATACCATAACTAAGGGTGTACTTAAATATGCGAGTAAAATTCTTTGACAGACTACGCATCTTGAATAATGAATTGATAATGCACACTTTGGTGCGATATTTTAGTTTGGCTTGTTACAAGTATCCTATAGGTCCTACTTGTTTCAGTCGCATACCTATCGGAGTTTCAGATGTAGGTACTATAAGCGGGTCTTTTTTAACCGACAACACATCTTGATGCCTATAGTGTCAATGACCCTAAGTTAACCATCTAGTGGCTAATCTTATCGTCTTATCCATTACCCATTACTATACATGCAAAAATCCTAGTGGTGGATGCAGACTGTTCGAAATCCGACACGTTAGGTATAATATGTATAAATTGCATTAATCAACATCCGTTAATAGACATTAATGTGTTCGGATAGTTATGAGTGTTATAACGTTTCATATATCGGTTCTTCTACAGCAAAAACAAGCTCCAAATGTAGATAGTAATATTAGTTATGAAATAAAACTGTCGTTAAGCCAAGCAAATAATATTTTTATGACTACCTACACGCCCATACAGAATGTGAATCTTGCTTGTTTTAAGTTTTGACAAATAAAAACATGACATAATGCCAATGACAAATATTATCAATAGATATATCTATCCCTAGCAATCTTAGATAGAGATGAATTTGCAAATTCCAACAATACAACATCGCAGGCCGTAATTTATGTTGCGAATGAGAGTTCTAGCTCAACATCCGAGAGGAAATTCGCAGCCGCCATTTTGGCTCGCACGCGGCAGGAAGCGCGCGCACGCGCAGGCGACGTCACTTCCGTTTACTCTGTGACTTCGCCATTTTAGAAGTAATGTTTCATTCAATTTGATGTGAGTCACACTTGATTAAGTCCGATTTATGGAATGGAAGGGTGTCGAAATATTTGACATTTAGCGGTGGTTTATTTTGAGGTTGCTTGGTGATTTATTGCTAATTTTAGTGTTTAGTGATGGGGAATTGTTTATTGCAATAAAGTCATCCTTGTTTGTTCCCTAAATAGAACCTATTAACGGAATGTAAAATAGACAATTATAGAAACAGAAGAGGAAATTGGTATGTACTTACTTACCCGCTGCTGAGCAGGTGCATGCTAGACCTCGATCGTAGGTACCTGGCATATAATGCCATTTTATACTAAAATTTTTAATTATTTTAAAATATTTTAAGGATTTTACTAATGAACGGTCCACTGTTACACCATTTATCACTGTAATATCAATGGCGTTTAGCGTGGGTACCTGCTCTAGCGCTTTACATGATACATTAGGTGAATTAATGTTTTCAGCGCCACGAGTGTCATGTCAGGCTTCGGAAATCCAGTCAAAACTGTCATCCAATCACTTTTTATCATTAGTCTGTCAATCAGCACTTGACCAGCACGGTGGAGAATGGCCTGTGTGCTGTGATTGGCGGCCGATGCCCGGTAGTTCAAGAGGTATAGGTTACGTTGAGTAAAGAAATTATTGCCTGCCTATCGACGTTATTATTATTCCGTATGGTCAGCCTGGCTGCCAGTCTCTGAGTTCGGCTACAAGCCTATAACGGAGTACCTACTCTCTTTAATGGCCATGTCTGACAGATAATCCTCATCAGCTTTATTTGCCTCTATATATACATCAAAGTCAAGGTTAACACAATCCATTCAGCATAGAAGCAATAAGTCACCAATCAAAGGTAATATGAACCTCATTATGAATCTATTATACCGATCAATCTATAACAATATCACTAATTGGGATGAAATAATGCTTTCCCTAACAAATTGTTAACCAAAACTACATCATCTTTATGAAGACTGACGGACAACATCCCATCAATCTGTGCGTCTAATAAATAATCATTCAAGCCAGTATTGAATTACAATAACAAGAGGATGATTTTATTAACGTCTTTGATATGAACGTGAACGTTATTGGGAATAACTGGCCTAAAATATTACACTAGAATTTAGTTTCCACTTTTTAGCGGCGACCATTCAGTCCTCAGGGGTAGCAAGTAGCAACGCATCCGTGACCAAATTAGAACGAACGGTGGCACTGCACGCTCGTTTGCTACCGTTATTTCATAAAAAAAATGTTGTAATAAATAATATACATAGATAACCTAAATATTTATCCATGACTATGAGCATTACGCAAGCTTCACGAATCCCTTGCGGCTCATAGAAAATTTAATCTAGGTAATGTCGCCATCATAAAATAAATATTAGAAAAGTGCCTTTGAAAATACCGATCGCATAATAATGCTTTTCATAATGGCTGGTACTACAATGCACTATACAAATTAATGGAAATTTATAAAAATACGGTCACTGCCTTGGAGTGTCTCTAGCTAATGGTCTACGAAATTAAACATAAACATAGTTTTAAAGATTTTGTGTGGATTAGAGGAAGTTTATGTATGCCCTATGTAGAAAGTATCAACCATAACAACTAGAAATAATCACATGAAATTAGACAAGAAAATTGTACCTACTTTTATGTAAGTACTTTTTTATAGCCTAAGCAGGCAGACAAGCAAACAGGTCACTGATGGTAAGTGGTTATTGATTACCGTCATGTCACCACAATCATGTATTTAAGTATGAATAATAAATACAACTTTTGGGCATACGAGTTAACAGTGACATAGAGTTTAGGTATTTTCGGTTCCGCTATAACAAAGAGAAGAAAAGCAATAGCTATAGGCTGTTGACGTGGACTAAAGCGAAGCATATTATTCTAAGACCAATTTCATTTAAAAACGGATACTCACGAATATTAAACGTCATTGAAGCATTTTGTAGCAACGTGTTTTCACAACTATGTACCACTTCCTTTCCAGCGAGAAAGCGAGCTATTCCATTCCGTTGGCAACATTTCATCGCAAAATCCTGGAGGGGGGTCGTTTATCACCGTATCTACTATCCACAAATTGCGACGCTATAGCAGCGGCCTCTTCCGCCGATATAAATCTACTATTGAAAGAGACGTACGTTCTCAACCATTCACGAGTTCACGAGATCCCTTTCATACCAAGACAAACATCAGACGTGGCTGCAAACACTCCACGGGGTCGAGATCAAAGCACGATAGCATACAACACCACGTTTAATTTGGCGCCAACTGACAGGACGCCATTTTGCTACTTTTCGCGGTATTGACAAGTATTTTCTAGGATTCTGTGGCAAAATCAGAACCATGATAGTCCTGTATTAGTCCTGTATTATGTGTAATATAATTTAATTATAAGAATTTTACTAAGTGTACCTACATCTTCCATTTTGTAAGGAGTACCCAGTTTAAAGGCAGATAATATGATGTGAATACTGATTTAGTCGATAGGTACTGATTGGTACCTAAATGATTTAAGTAAACAAAGACATGCATTTATTTGGCGTTCGAATAGGTCCTTTCTTCCTCTTTTTTCCACCTTCCTCTAAGAAAACTCAATATCTTATCATGCGGTACCTACCTTTGCAAAAGTATCTCCTTAAAATTAGGTCTGCATCAGTATGGTGAAGTACCACCATGCCGCAGTGAGGAGCTTTTAACTACTGGTAGCTATCTAATGATATCAGACTGCTTTACTTAGGTACTCTATTTTTTTTAGTTCGTAGGTACCTAATTCGTTATGCTTATCTTTCGGGCACCCTTAGTATTTAAATACTTTCACAATTGCATGGTGCACTCCATCGCCCTAAAATATTTTAAATTCCAATAAATTCCTAATCACGTTAATTGTTATTTAATTATGTGGAGTTGTTCAATTACCAACTGACCGCGACAATTTTCCCTTGGGTCATTGGCGTTTGTTTCTAGTAAACGCTATACATACCACCGCGATGCTGGTGGACCTTACCCCGAAGGAATGAGTGTGTGTCATACATTCATACAAACATACAGTATATAACTCTTGGTACGGGAAATAGCGAAAATATTGATCAATTCGCAGGTAAAATCTTGCAATAAAGCAGGCACTCCAATGTAAGACATGCACTTCATATTTACCACAGTTCAGGAACAAAAACATCGGTCTAGACGCCTCCCTCCGGTTCGCCCTCAAGTGTTCCTTGTTCCTGCATTATTCATCAGCCGAAGACACCCTAATATGTTCTGATGTTCTTGTGATTTAGATGTTCAGACTGCGCTGGGGCGGGAATAATGCGGGTGACTTGTGTGAACTTGTTCATATTTTATGCAGATAGATACCTACTCCAGGTTTTATCCTGATGAAGAAATAACAATTATGAGGTCCTGTCGGCTTTTTACGATAAGTTTTCATTGAAATTTATAACTTTTAAATATATCCGTGTTTATGGTTAGTTATTAGGTATAGGTAATTACCTACTTAGCCTCGCTATACTTCAGGAAATTATAATGTAGTGCCCACAATTTGATGGGTGTTTAGGCGGGACTTTTTACGTTGGCATTTATCTTAGATGTTTACCGATTTGAATAAAATAAATCTTATATACGAGCTACGAGTTTACTATGTAAAATAGATCATTGATATATTTCATTAAACATTTTTTTTTATTTCTGATATTAGCGGGAGCAAATGTAGGTACCTACGTTAAAAGATTACGTACGAAAATTCTGAGAACCATATTGAAATAAGATCTTTTCCGATCATAAGTACACCAGCTTATAAAATTTATCAAATACCAAATTATGTTCTGCGTCATTATAGGTAGATAGGTATATGAAGGGGTAAAGTATGAGAACATAAAATAATTGAGAAAAAGTACCAGAACCTTACACCAAATTCATTATCGCGAACAAAGAACAAAGAGAAACATGTGTCTTATTTAACCGTAAAACATCCGAAGTACATAGGACAGTCAGTAGCAAAACGTGAATGAGTCTCAAATACATTGTCACTTGTACCCTCCGAGTCCAAATACAAGATGTATTTGTAGATGCATAGTTCTGTGAGAACCCTTGTAAACACTTGCGGCGTTCGAAATGGAAGGAACATCCCGCTATACCCGCTCTCCCCTGAAACTGTGCTAAAGTGTCGTTAATAATAACTGTTCGCTTAAGACGCCATTGTCCAGATATTTGCCCACAAACCCTTGGCACCCCATGCCATGAATTAGGAAAATCCATAAACACTCTACGTACCTGCGAACAATGTTTCAAAATCATATGCAATGAGTTGAAACTGTTTTATTATCTAGGCTATGTATCTGGGTCTTTGCGGTAGGTCGCATTTACAAGAGTCATAGATAATTTTAATCTATATAGTCCGTTCCCTTGGGGTAGTTTTGACGGTATTTTGTTTTTTATCAATTCCAACTCAGGAAACGCGAATAAAAGTATGTAGTAACTCAAATATAAACACACTCGTACCTCGCATAACACATCCACCCTTGTTTCTATTCTGCACTTGCATTCCGTTTAATCCTATAAAACAGCACATGTAAGGTTTTACCTAGAACCGGTGGGCGTAAAACTAAAAATTATTTTATTTTATTTCTTTAATAGAGACACTAGGCCTACGCCTTAAAATTATTGTTTACTGAATATTAGAATAATAAAAGAAAGCATATATCTGCATAATACTAACACATTATTTTATAGTATACCTACTGTTACTTTTGAAGATGTATCAACTTTATAATAGGTGTATACGTAGATATATTAAGTATAGGTATCACGCAACAAGCACTAACTTGTACGATTGTAGACATGTCTCAGGATAAAATATGAAGAAAATGTACATTATACATTTCTGATTCGCGCCTTATTTGACGTCTAAACTATGAGTCTCATTAGCAAAGAATAAATATAAATATGATGAATTGTTTCACTATAAGGGTATGAGTTACTTGTAATTACTGTACCTACCACATCAGATAATTATAGCGGCATCTTCAGTTACATAGGCTGATAGACTCGTGGTCAATAGAATGGTACACTATCTTCGTGTTGTCGGGTGAAAAAGAATAGAGAAGAAACATAATAAATATCGGCTCTTCACCACGATTCCTTAACTGGCTAACTCTAAGCTTTATTAATTTGAACCGAACTAACCAACTAATGCGTTTACCACCTTTAACAGCCATTTACTCACTACACTAACCATCCTAGTCGCTAGGTGAGTCTTGTTCTAAGTGGGTCACGGTTATCATGGGCGGCAGCAGAAGGGTTGTGACTTGTGCTACATGCTCCTGAAAATAAAATCCAAATGGCAGAGTGCGCTAAATTAACTGCCAAAATCTGTAATAAAACGTAAAATATAGAAAAGCCTAATACCAAAAAACACCCATCGCAGAGAACAGTTATATCTAGACTGCAGTAGCCACTTAATACTAGACTGTCATAAGTGTACCTCATCTTTCAGAACCTTGGAGCCAATTACAATTGCGGCTACATTTTACAAGATAGTTCTCGTTGATCTTTTGAAATAAAACAAGTGTTTATGTACACGCCCCATGAATGTTCACATTGACGTATTGCTATGCAGTTAATGGTTCGTGCATTTCATGAGAGCTCCTCGTATGGTCTCTATTTTAAAGTCATAACAGTGAAAATTGCTTGAACCGAACGCCATCCCGAGGCAACGGCTTTAATAGAGGTAATGAAGCTAATTGTGTCAGATAACAGCCCTGTTCACAGGCGTAACTATGGCTGCCAGTGTCTGGTATGCTTAGCAAAAGCTATGCTAGCCCTTACCATTGGTTACTAGAATCAAATAATTTTCAAATCGTGACGGTGACTACTTACTTACTATCAGGTAACGTAATATGTGTCTGTTTGTTAGTTAGTTTAAACTTCAACTTCTCCTGTTTACCTGAAACTCCATTTTGGTAATGGAATATTACATCCATCTGTAGTTGGTATTATTACCGCGGTCACACACATGTGCGCCAACATTTAAGTATATATTTTAGGAATGTTTGCACGAATCTGTGGGAGACTAAGCGAAGGGTTTTTGATGTGCGACGAAAAACCCCCACAACCTTCACAGCTTGGGAAACCATGAATGTGTCGAAAACCTTGCATCATCATTTGCGTAAATTGTCCTACACTTCACACTTGGTTGGCTTGTGGTTCGCATACTCGTGCGCATGTGAGTGACTTACTGTAATAGTGTGGTCCTGTGTCATAGACTTACGTAGGATCAAACAATAAAATCTTGAAGATCCTTGATTAGATGCTGAACTACGATGACCTCTTACTATTAAAATGTAGTCCGCTTTGCACATAAAAATGTGTTGTACTAAATCGTGAATAATTCCCGAACCTCTTACGGCGATAGGGGAAGATGTTTCAGGGTAAGGGACTTTAGAAAATACTAAACAAAAATGTTTGAGTAACTTTTTTGTTAAAAAAATATTATTAGGAATTATTTTAATTTAGTTTCAACCCTGGACGTAATATTTTAATCAGCCGTATTTTCTTAAACTCCATACCCAAAATGTTTTCAATCCTTTATTGGCAATAAATATCTTCGACTTAAAAACCTCCTTTCAATCTTACTTAAATTCGTAGTAAGGGCCGAGTAAACCTACATAACCGACATACTATTACTAAGAATTTTACCTTAACGTCTCACGGCTAGGACATAAAATTACCGCACGAATTCGAAAAATCTCAATGAACGACAAGTATCTGTGTTGCTTGCACACCATCTTGTCTTTACTTGTAAATGTTAATGGTAAGTACATAACACCATAATGCGAGAAGAGCTGACGCCGTTGTTGCCACGACAGTTTTTGTTAGGGTTCAGCGACGACAAGGTTTAACCGGCGACAAAAATGTTTGCTAGAAAATGTAAAAAAAAACTACATAGTTTTAAAGAGTGTCTGTATTTTTCCTACAGTTTGGAATCTCTTTACCCGAGATGCATGATGATGCGAGATTTGCAGGACTTGCACATGCTAAATACACTGATTGTACAAATTTCCAAACTGGTGACTCGTTCTTGCGTACATAGATGTATTTAATCTACGCTAAAATTGCGTTAGATTTGACCGAAATGCCATGTCAAAAGTTCACAAAGGTTAAAACAGTTTAGAAAGTCATGTCAAAGGCAATCTTCAGATGAAGGCTTAGTTCAAACATGATGATAATTTTATGGGGAAAACTGCTTGAACATTGATATTGATTTTGATATTGTAATCATAAGTAGTAGAAGGGTAGGTACATGCGATCTGTAACCGTGAGAGAGAAATGAAGCTCCCTAGGAGTTCCTTGCCGTTTCTTCGATAACCACTCACAGCAGAGATTCCTTGAACCGATGGCGTAGTTTAGTCGAAAAGTATTTTAACAAAACCAACATCTAATAAAATACATTTCATTTCATTTTATGGTCTTTCGGTGTACTAAACTAAAACCACTTAATTTTCAGTCATTCATTTAAATAAATTAACATAATATACGGACCCCCCGTTTATAGAGCCTGCTCGTTATTGTCCAGTTGAAGGTAGCGGCAGGTCTGTAGAACTGCCCGCCCACATCGCTTTTCCTGGAAACTGCACGTTTTTGCTTTCCACAAATAACGCACGGAAACTGGTTCAGTATGGGAGGGGTTTAATGAAACGATACCGTTGGTGGTAGGCAGTGGCTTGGGTGCTTTACCGTCGTGAAACAATTTTGATAAGTTCCATACAGTTTATTATATCAACTTATGAAGCTGATATAATAATAATTGGTCAATTAAAAATTAAACTTTTCAGTTAGGGGTGTACAACCAATTATTGTCATCAAGATTACTTTATATAGGTTTTCATTTTTATACGCTAATAGTACATTATGATATAAGTGCGCGAAGTTGGTCATTACAGTCGAGGCGGTATTGCACAGCCCGAGCCGCTAGGCGAGGGCTGTAATAGAGCCAAGACTGTAGTGAACAAAGCGCACGCGTATCATACGACGTTTTTCAACACACTTGCGAGGAAAAAAACAATTAGGTATCGACATTTTTCAGTCACAAATCAGCAAATTATAAACGAACAAATGTTTGCACAAAATGGCGCCGAGGTTTATTTTATTTTTTCGCGCGCCGTATCTTTGGTTGAATAACTATGCGCGCGCAGGCGCGCAGGTTAAGTCCAGGGGCAAAGAGCACCGCTATTCAGCCACAATATATTAAACTAAATAATTATGTATTTCGAATAGGAATTTACGGTAATTAATGATTTAAAATATTGTATTTTTTAAATGCTTTAATAGATAATTAGATGAAGTATAATCTTATCTTATCAGATTTTGACTAAGTACAACAAGTTTATTTATTTACAAAATAATAAATCTTTTGGTAACAACCTCTTTACGGATATTAAAAAAAAAGTGGAATAAGAAAAACACTAGTGCGGCAATGAAAAGTAAAACGCACTACTGTGTAATAAACCGCATTCCGGGCGTAAGACTAAAGAAAAAATAGCAACTTTACGAGCAAGTGTGTTGAAAAATAATATTTCGCAGCCTATTTCATTTGTTTTATTTAAATAGTGTGAGAATTAAGCAGATAACCGAATTGGAAATACCTAGGTATACAGTCGCGGTGTTGATAGACACGAAAGACATTTAAGTTAAATAAAAGCTTATGAATAAAAATGTTCCCACCTATATAGACAAAGCATGTTATAGATTTTCTACAAACAGTTAAATTCGAAAGGAAATATTCAGTTTAGTCGTAAAATGTCATCAGTCTACTTACCTACATTATGTAGAATATACCTATACATATAAAAACCTATGTTATGACATTAAATCATCAAAGGTAGGCTACATATAGTATAGACCTACTATGTTCTCTGTGTGTGTATCATGTTCATGAATGCATCGCATTTAAAGCGGGACAGTGCAGGAGGCAAAAAGGTTATAATAAATCATCCCTGCGTGCTTAGAACTACTGCAACTGAAAATTATGATACAAGGGATACAAGAATTTAGAACAGTCTTTCTCAAAGTCGGCGATAACGCTCCCTTGTGGACGAGGCATAAAGGAGGGCGATAAGGGGCTAAAAAGGGTTATTCCGCAATTCCCCATTGGAAGTCCCCATCAATGGGGATTAGTGAACTTTTTGTTCACTTTTCCCCATTGATGCCTATGATGGGGATTTTAGGAAAAGTTTTTGAAAAGGTTCACAAATCCCCATTTGAAATAAAGTATAAAATAGAAAGTAATCATCAGGAAGTCTTTATTTCTTATGAAGGTTAAATTAAAATCTTATATTTACAGTCACTGCTATATCACAGTTTAACATCGAAATTGCTAAGTATTTTATTTTATTAAATAACTTTGTTACCTTTTGTTACATTTATTGGTAGGAAATTTATCGGTAAAAAGGTTAGGATTAGGTAATATTTTATAACATTACTATTAAATTAACGTTTGTTTTTTACAAATAAAAGAAAAATCGTTACATGATAAAATAATATTTAAATAATCTAATTAAATCAAACAAACGTCAATAAATTTTTGTGTAATTATTATTTTGCATTTTGCAGTACCTAAGTTTACAAAATAAAACAAACAATTTAACACAAACCAGGTTTTCATATTGAGTCGAACTATTTTAATTAATGTTAATTTCAAAAACAAGAGATGCGAACTGATACGGATTGCATTACCGAACTATACTCAAACAATAGATGAGCCGAAAAATCAGCGTTAAAATATTTAGGTATTGCGTAGGTATTGTTAAATTTTTATAACTCTTTTTCTTTTAATATAACTAGTATTTTTCCTCGCTTCGGCGCAAAATGTACAAAACGCAAAATGAACACAACACGCAAAATGTACAAATCGCAAAATGTACAAAAAATCCCACGGTCACACTTTTGTACATTTTGCGCCGAAGCGTTTTTCCTGGCTATATGTTTAGACAGAGTTCTCTAGACAGACATCAAAATTGTAATGGTAACCTACTTATTTATCAAAAATAAAGTTTTACTTCAACAGGTACAACGTAGTTTTTTTCCAAAAAGTAAATAAAATATTTCTTAAAAGTAATCATTAGCTAATCAAAACTTAGATGATTCTTCCATCTATATGTATAATAAAGCTAAAGAGGGTCGAACGTCTGTACCTAGAAGTGTTCGAAAAAAAAAATTTGGGCACACTAAAAATTCTTAATTAACAGAACACGTTCCAATAGTTTTTCGAATTTTTGTCTGTTTGTATGTTTACCTATTTGTCTGTTTATTTGTTACGTTAACCTTCATAAGAAATAAGGACTTCGTGATTATTACTTTTTATTTTATATTTTATTTCAAAGGTAATGGGGATTTGTGAACCTTTTCAAAAACTTTTCCTAAAATCCCCATCATGGACATCAATGGGGAAAAGTGAACAAAAAGTTCACTAATCCCCATTGATGGGGACTTCCTATGGGGATTTGCGGAATAAGCCGCTAAAAAAGTGGTTTTTAAGTTACTTACCTAAATTAAATAACTTATAACGAATCTTTTGTCTTTGAACGATCGATATAATCGATAACACGCTATCCATTAACAAGAATTATACAAATTGGTCCACTCTGTAAAAAGTTACGCAAGATCTGACATAAAAAATCTATGTGTCTATCTGAGAACCTACTCCATTTATGAAGTCGGCTGAAGAAAATTGGTTAGACAGTTTATTATCAGTGACATCATTCATAGCCACAAACTATTTTTATGTATTAAAATTTTTCGTACCAACGTAAAACACGTCAATGCCAATCGTGCAAAAATTAAAAAATAACACTTTGTCGAATATTTGGAACCCTGAAAAGGATAAACAGCTCATAAACATCATTTGTATTTCGTCTACAAAAATACGTGTAAATATATCCTAGCATTTACATTCCATCGATACAGAGCTGATTGCAATCAACCAGTCCCGTTATTGGGTTACAAGTGAAGCCGGGCGGCCGGCCGTGTGCACAGATTATTTGTACTCCCAAACTGTTTACTCTGAGTATTATCTTGTTACGCAGATCTAAATTTTCAATGCGTGTACTAGATGCGCTTTTTCAATAACTTGCGGATTTCATAAAAATATTTTTTGACGTGACAACGTCTTATAAATTGGTTTGCCGGGTGGCACTTCAAGAAACTGCGTTAGTAGCTCCGCTCACGTTATGCGCTTACAATGAGAGCGAGTGAGAGGCACGCGTCCCTTCCACTCGGGCATGGTTAGCCCGCCTAAGAGCGAGAGAGACAGACATAAAAAGTGAAAGGCACGCGTCCCTTCCTCCTTAACATTACTTATGGTAGCTACGGCGTACACACGTTGGCGTGTTTCAGAAAATGGTACAGCGCCATCTCTGGAGAAGTAGAGTAATCTCGTTTGTTACCTCACTTAGTTGTGACTAATGGTTAATGGTCTAACGGTTAGCAGCGCTAGATGGTGGATGGTGTTACAATGTTTTAAATATAATTCTTTGTATAAATAAATGTTTTAAATTGTTACTATTATTTCATCCTTCTTCCTACTATACGAATGAATATTCACATTAAAATTATTTTACCACTCAAAGTCGTTGTCACGTAAAACTTTCGCCCGTATACCGACTTTACAGGCAACCAATTTTTTTTGTTTAGATTTCTACTCATAAATGTTAAAGCTTATAAGTATATTATATATTATGCCGGAAATGCTCACAAAGTACAAACAGCGATCAGTCACAGTCTTAATATACATCGATAGGTACATATATAGAAGATATAGGTAAATGAAAAGGGTTACTGACATAATATAGCTCTTAGCTTTTACAAAAGGAAGTTTTAAAGACCTTTTGATTATTTCAGTGCTCTTTTTCAGAGCCCCAATCGCCTCGAAAAGGGTTGTATCGAAGTGATCACTTATTTTTACGAGTTTAGCGATAATTAAAAGTTTTACTGCAATATTAGATAGGTACTGCATAAAAGTAAATGATAAAGAAATTCCATATTAGGCTAATTTGTATTTAATAAATTATTATTATTCAAATTCAATCAACCTTTCATTATAACATCTTGTCGTTTTTGCACACAGTTTTAGTAAATTATCTTCAATATTAGGTGCCAAGTTGTTCCCAAATATACGTCCATATTTTTTTCCAATATTCTGGTTCAAAGAGGTAAAATAAAAAAAATCTTTGTAACATCCAGTACGCTACACAATAATTTATGATGGACATCCTCGTTCGAGGGATCTGTATTATCTTTATCAAACGATTTATCAACTTATATTCCTTGTAACTGTCTTTAGCCAGTAACCATTTGTATGATTTGGTATCGCCACACAATTCCCCATGAGTGCTGAAAGCGGTTTCCTTTATTGGAAAAACAGAACAGTTTCCCTACATTTCTTCTTTTATAAGTTTATCTTGATGTAATATGGTCAAATTACTGCCATTTGCATAAATAATCTATGTTGTCTGTAGGTATTTGTTGTATTACGATCTGGTAACAGGGTTATTTAGCGAGTGGTCGAGTTTATTTGGTCAATGAAACGTTCATCATAATCCCGAAGGCTTATGAAATTGCACTGGCATCTTTTATAATTTGTTTATACGAATACCACATTAAGTTAGGATAACAATAAATCATTTATCTTGTTTAGAAATTATAGCGACCACGTAGTCTAGTTGGTAGAGGCCCTGCCTGCAAAGCGAACAGTCTCGCGTTCGAATCCCGCCAGTCATATTTACCTGTATGACAGAAAATTTAAACTTGATTAACAAAACATAGTAAACATATAAAATATGTACCTAAATTTTAACAGAGTAATCATAATAAAGCTGTGGTTTGTGATGATTTTAATGCCGTACGTGCAAACACTCAAACAGAAAAGCGTGTTTAAGTAAAAGAAATTGCGAAAAAAGCTTAAATCCAAACGAAAAATAAGTCTTGCATCCCCGATAATCAATTTCGTGTGTACTGACTAATTTCCAGCTGTGATCGAATCAAACGCACGCATAACGAGCGTATCGGTTACTGAGGTAATTCGGTTTGCACAAATCAGCGCCTATTTAATAAAACCGACAAAACCACTCGCTCCCCGCCCTGATTGTTACGAACCAATACCACCTTTATTATTTCAATAATACAGCTCATTATACCGTTCAACATTACACCGATATGTGTATTTGAGTATTCAGCTTTCGGAATTCGCCTGTCAATTCATCAACTTGCTTTGTCTTCATTACGGAAAAAAACGTGATTTGCAGCTTCTATCTACATGTTCGCGTTCGGAAATATTGTTTTCGTTCATACATATGCAATTAGTTAATTTAATATTTTGCTGATCATAAAGATGGATGTTATCTGAGCGAGAATCTAATGAAAATTCAATTGTTTCTTATGTGAATTGACTGGAGACGAAGCAGATTACCTTGAATCCAGTAATGGACACTAATGAGTATTCTTTCGTAACTGATGAAGTCTAGAACTCGCTGATCCAAAGCGGGTTGATGGAGTGGTTAGAGGCTAATACCTACGTGTCGGAAGTTTTATATGTGACCGGTAGGCCTCCGATATAGCTTAACGATTAGGTACTATCTGACGATATCAACCGGGACCAACATCTTAACACGCCTTGGTTAATTAAAGACATGAGGTCAATCCTTAGTGGGCCGGCTTCTATTGTCTATTATGACCCTATAGATATATGTTGTAAACCCAAAAAGATCAAACATAGAGTAGAAGAGGTATTTGAATTTGTTAAGCCGACATGGGATTGGGGTCAAATATTCCAAAATTACAAAATAAAATTTACGTATATCATACCAATCACGACAGTAAATTATCGTAAAGAAACATAAAATCAAATTGCCCCAAAACCAAAGGACAAAACGCATTTTACAAAACCTCGGATGTGACGATACAATGATCACGAAACGTGACCACATCCTCACAGATTATAAATCGTTAACGATAATGACATGCCACCGATAGAAATAATTCAACGGGAACCTTTAACAACCGCCTCAAAACTTACTCGTTGATTTGTAACCGCATGAGAACCAACAAAATTAAGTGTATACCTACTTTATAACCTACAAAATTTTTATTCATTGTAAAGTAAACCCTGTTGCATTAAACATAAGGATGTTAACATTGAGGCCAAAATCAGTGAACGCAACTGTGTTAAAGTTATTATATCACAAGAAATTAATCTGTGGAAGCTCCCGTTTGCAACCTGTCGTTTCATTGTTGGTATTACCAGCCTGTGGTTTAGTTCAGTCCTTTCTGACAATTTATCGGCTTCTATTAAAGAGCGTGTAGGGAGATCTTATTTTAAATCTTAAGTAGATACTTAGGTAGGTAGGTTTGTAAGTGGGTAAATATTTCATAATAAGTACTCGTATAAGAAAACTGTAACTTAAGATGGAAAATTATTAGATACGTGAGAAAAGCTATTACAGGGAATAGGGTACCTATCTACTTTTTTGTAGGTATAATAATCTTAAACGAATTCATAGATTTAGATGTCCAGGCAAGTGTTCAAAATTCGAGTTATTAGATAATTTTTAGATGATGTTATAATTATAACATTTTTTTTCTTATTTTTCTCTTCTAACATTATAATTTATTAATGGTAGGTAAAGCTCTTAAAGCTTGAAAAAAACTACAAAATCATAGGTAGATACCAAAAACGTAAACATGGACATAAACTTCCAATTATACCTACTTATGTAGGTAAGTACGTTGGGGTAAGATCGGCGGTGGGGTAAGACCGTTGAAATCAAATAACTCGCTATTATGGCTTTATTTTTCAATGTGAGCCACACTGCGCGAAAGATCATTTTGTTACGCCCCACCCAGCAGTGGTCGCCAGTCGCTCCTGCAAGACGCACGTATGCTACATGCTTTTAAAGTTAACAAGGTAAATTTTCCAAAATTTTTGTCCATCCGGTCTTCCCCTTCCATTTTTGATTGAATATTGTAGCGAAAGTATAATGTATTTTATTATTATTTTGCCTAAATACTAAAATTTAAGCAGTGGTAATTAGATAGAACTAATTGATATCCGTCTAGTATCTCTGCAGGCTGAAATCCGGTGTTATCCTCCTCATGTGAAGATCGGATAAAAATATCCGATCAGCGCCAAGTGATGAAATTTGTAGTGGTTGTCAAACTTTTATAATAATATATGATTAAAAACCAAGATAGATTATAATAACAAAAATCTGATTATAGAATAAGCAACGTAACTTGAAGTTTCATATTAGATTAAATGCATACATCGCTAACAAAATATGTAATTTAGAACATTAAGAAAAATTAACAGCTATAAATATTAAATGTTTGTGCTTATTAATAATAATAAAAATAATTCTTAAAGCTTAATAAATCTAATTTTCTACTAATGTACACGCTTATTATTTTTAAAACTATTCTACCAATTCATAATTTGGCTCTAGTCTCCTTGGCTTCCCTTTATCACTCTCTCATGTCCATAGTTTTACTTATAAATTTGCTTGAAATTACTACTTGTATACGTACATAAAGAAGTAGTAAGAAGTAAGTAGTAGTTTATTTTTAACAATTTAACCACAATTCTATTAGAGACAAATGATAAAAGAAAAATGATAGAACCTAAACTTTGGGAACCATTAAATCCCCTATGTTTAACATAAGGGGTAAGATCGGACAGCCCGAACGAAAAAAAGAGCGAAAAAAAAGTAATCATCTGGAACATCTATGTTCGTAGCCTTATATAGATTTCATTGATATCATATTAAAGCACATTAAAGATCGGATATATCCTTGTCATACACCTTGTGTTCTTTGCAATAGAAACAGTTTTAAATTACTGTCCGAACTTCCCCCTTAATGACCAAATTGTGATTATACTCATAAAAAAGTATATCGAGTTTTTCTAAGCGTATAAATAATAAAATATTGAGTGTACAAAGAGAAATGCTATTTTAAATTATGCTATGTTTATTCATCATCCGTTTGCACTATATTTCATTGACATAGCACTTACTGAACTCACAAAATTTAAGTTTTTACAACATCCTTCGAACTTGTCGTAAATCCGTCCGGTATTACCCCAACGTACTTACTTTATTCTTTAGAGGTTTTGCATCTTTTGGGGTATAGGTACGGTACATATACGTACGACAACGAAACTAATTTAAATAAATAATTTGGAAGAATAAAAACATATTAGCTTCATGATAAAAACCACCGAAAGAAAAGTTGCGGGCTGCGGGTGTCGATTTGACAATGAATCGCAAAAGCCGTCATTTCACATTATAACTCGCTAACCGCGTCATTTTGAATTACATCCAACAATGGGACTAACGCCATTAAATATCTACATATGAAAAATTATAAATACATTTTATTATTATTTACATTTTATTTTCGTATTAGGTATTTAGAGTTGCTTTATTAATTGAATAATTAAAATATCTACTTTTGCTGCGCTTATCTAATATCTTTAAACGAGCAATTCTTGTATATTTATTTATTTATTTTCACGATCTCGGAAACGGCTGCAAAGATTTTCATGAAAGTTACAGATTAGGGGGTTTTCGGCTCAAGGAATCGATTTATCAAGGTCCCAGGTTCGAAAAAAGCTCGGTTCCCGAGATAAAGAGATTTTAAAAACATCATACTGACGCCATCTATGAAACATTAGGATAACTTCTTTGAGGTACTGTTCCCGGCAACGGCTGCTCCTGGAGCACTGGTGTCTTTGGGAAAGTTGTAGGTCTCGTCAAGATCTACATTTCCAATGACAGCTGTCAAACTTCGAACCGAGATATCCCGGCAACGGCTGCTCCTGGAGCACTGGTGTCTTTGGGAAAGTTGTAGGTCTCGTCAAGACCTACATTTCCAATGACAGCTGTCAAATTTCGAACCGAGATATCCCGGCAACGGCTGCTCCTGGAGCACTGGTGTCTTTGGGAAAGTTGTAGGTCTGGTTGAGACCTACATTTCCAATGACAGCTGTCAAACTTCGAACCGAGATATCCCGGCAACGGCTGCTTCTGGAGCACTGGTGTCTTTGGGAAAGTTGTAGGTCTGGTTGAGATCTACATTTCGGATGACAGCTGTCAAACTTCGAACCGAGATATCCCGGCAACGGCTGCTCCTGGAGCACTGGTGTCTTTGGGAAAGTTGTAGGTCTCGTCAAGACCTACATTTCCAATGACAGCTGTCAAACTTCGAACCGAGATATCCCGGCAACGGCTGCTCCTGGAGCACTGGTGTCTTTGGGAAAGTTGTAGGTCTGGTTGAGACCTACATTTCCAATGACAGCTGTCAAACTTCGAACCGAGATATCCCGGCAACGGCTGCTCCTGGAGCACTGGTGTCTTTGGGAAAGTTGTAGGTCTCGTCAAGACCTACATTTCCAATGACAGCTGTCAAACTTCGAACCGAGATATCCCGGCAACGGCTGCTCCTGGAGCACTGGTGTCTTTGGGAAAGTTGTAGGTCTCGTCAAGACCTACATTTCCAATGACAGCTGTCAAACTTCGAACGGAGATATCCCGGCAACGGCTGCTCCTGGAGCACTGGTGTCTTTGGGAAAGTTGTAGGTCTGGTTGAGACCTACATTTCGGATGACAGCTGTCAAAATTATTAACGTTGAATATTTATTATTAATGATGCCAAAGAAGTATAACTTCTTACGTGCGTACATAAGTACACGCAATTCTTTTTAAACTCATATTATGTCGGAAAGATCGAAGAACATTATTCATATTTTATCAGTATGCGATTCATACTAAATATAATTTTCAACCGAGCAAAGCTCGGTCAACCAGGTACTAGTTTTTTATTAGAGCAATTACTTCGACTTAAAAACAAATAAAATGTTAATCATCATTTAAATCGATTTTAGGCCTGACTAAAGCAAGCATTGGCTTATTTTTGTTAGGGTTCCGTAGTAAACAAGGAACCCTTATAGTTTCGCCATGTCATGTCTGTCCGTCTGTCCGTCCGCAGTTTTAGGTACTTAGAGACTATAAATGTTAGAAAGCTGTAATTTGGTATGAGCATGTATATTATTAATTGCAAAAATGTCGTATAAAAAATCTTGAAAAATTTTTTTTTTAAGTTAGCTCCCATACAAGTAAAGTTGGGGGTATTTTTTTTCATTTTTTCCTCCACTAACCCATTGTGTGGGTTAAAGTTCATTTTTTTGTTAGGGGAAAGTGTCCCCCTCCCCCCTCTATCTGCTCAACGGCTATAATGTGGATTTGTGAAGAAAATTACAGCAGTAGTATATATAACGAAGTTTAAAGGAAAACTATCAGAGCTTAGTCCTAGTAGATAAGAACTAATAAGTTATAGGCGACCAACTTATAAACTGTACACGGAAAATAAAATTTCATACAAAGGAGAATGCGCAATTTTCATAGAAAATTACCCCAGCTCCGGCGCAAACGTAACCTATCTCAGAATTTTATACATTGGATGTGTACAAAAAATAAATGTATTTGATCTCCCTAATCAGTGGCTAACATAGAAAAAAATTGCTTTGATAATTCATTCAGGCACGATTTTATACTAAACTATCGTTACAAAAAAAAACAAATCTCAAGTAAAAATGCAAAGCAATATCTAAAATAATCACTTTTATTTTAATTCTTTCATAACATATACATATATATTGTATAATTCTGAGACGCAGGGTCGGAGCGCAATAAAAGAGTATGTACGTGCATTCACGGGCGTCGTACACTGGAAGTTGCGCCCATGTCATTAGTATTTTATATTATCTTGGCTGGGTCCGAAACAACGTTCAAGAATTTGAACATCCTGCTGCTTACTTAGATACCGTTTTGATAGACTTAGAATTATAAGAGAATATAGACATTACTTTATGATACTGTGTTTATTAATATTACCCTCACCACCCACCCAAATGTATATATTACAGAAAGTAATAATATGTGCCATTTGTAGGCACACATTCTTGTCTAAATAAAATATGAATAATAATATACACATACAAAATATATAAATATAATAATATTTTCTATTTGTGTAGTTTACTAAAATTCGTGCCTGAAACAATAATGTTTAGCCACAGATTAGGGAGATCACAAGTATTTATTTTAAGTACCCATTAAATATACAAAATTATGAGATAGTTACTTTTTGCGCCGGAGCTGGGGCAATTTTGCGCATTCTCCTTTGATTGCCGTCCTATGTGGGCTCGTTTTTACACATTTGTGAGTGTGAACTAAAAGTTGGCTAACTATGGAACCCTAGAATGCGCGTGGCCCGACACGCACTTAACCGGTTTTTAAAACACAGATGATCTCTACGAATTTGTTCGAATCATTGATCTATAAGGACTAATATTCCTATCTCTATGGTTCGAATAAATGGCGATAGACCTCTACAGTGCGCCCAGCTTATCTCTGAAATGGCTAAAGTTGGAACTAACGCCGCCATGTTAAAAAGTCATTCATAAGTACGCTGTGGTCATTCATCTGTCAGTTACTAGTGTGCAATGATTGGTCAAATGCGTCCGACAGCGCCCCCTTTCATTTCAATCTTAAGTTGGGTTTACTATACCTAAGCATAGAGATATTACACTAGAGGGCAGAAGCCAGGCTTCAGAGCGTACCTCGGATAAAAAGAGACGAAATCTTTAGTAATCACCTTTCTCTTTCTGGCTCATCGGGATCGGAGAGAGATAGGTGATTACCGTTATCCTCAGATTATAGAACCAAAAGGCAGATGTAGTCGTTCTAGTATAAAGTGAAGCTACCAAAGCAAATACAAAATAAAAAGCTAATACAATCTCGTGTCAGTACTACGGAAAGCGTCAATTAGCATAAACGTCGCAAGTGTCAAATTTTTTAAAATAATTTTATCAGTTATAATGCCGTCTTGCATTATTAAATTCTCTAAAAGTTGTTCGCAAAAACAAAGAAAAGAAGACGGAATATCTTTTCACAGGTAATTGTTCATTATTTTATTATTTATTTGTAATAATATTTTTTCGGTTCGCTCGGAACACAAAACCTCAACAATCATTCATTTGTACACCAGTTTAAATGAAAATCGGTTACCCTAAATTTGGGGAAATATGCATGGACTATTTGGACATTGGTCGATTTATAAATTTATATCGAAAAAAAATATTTTGAAAGTAAATAGTTTTATTTATTTAAACCTAAAAGTATTGCAATACAGCCAATAAAATTAGCATTGTAACTGCTGAAAATGTGACGTGTGCCAATAATATGTATGATAAATATTATATAATATTTTAGTTTCTGCTTAGCCTACTAATAACTAATAACTAATAACTATAATTTTTGCAGATTTCCGACAGATGCTGTAACAAGAGAAAAATGGGTTCATATTATTCGGAAAAGCAGGCAAGATATTAATTGGTTAATTAATTTTGCGTGGTTCGCTCATTACATTTTAGTGAGGATGACGTGTACCTATCTCACTAAAAAAGGACATTGGTTGATTAAAAAATCATCAAACCGAATTTTTGTTATAATAAATAAGTATATTGATATTTTGATGTTTTTTTTTATTAAAAATATCTACCCAAAGAGACAAAAATCCATAGGTTAATTAATAAAACAATTAAACATATTTAAAAATATTAAATTAAATAGGTATATTAAAAGAACATTTACACATAATTATTATATAATACTTTTTGATAACTAGTGATATGGCTACAACCCATTAATGTCCCACTACTGAGGGTCTCTCCTCATTATTAAGGAGGCCTAGAGCATACTCCACCACGCTGCTCCAGTGCGGATTGGTGGAGGGGTTAGTGGCCAACACATTGTCGAAAGTTTTCAAGCCGCCCGAAGGCCTTCCGACACGGCTTAACGACTGCTATCTATCGATGTATCAATATCAACCGGGACCGACGGCTTTACGTGCCTTCCGAAGCTCGGAGGCGCTCAAGAAATTATTATCAGAAGAAATTAAAATCAATTATTATTATTACATACAATAAAACTTTAATTTTTTGTCTGTTTTTCTGTGCATTTGTTCCGCCTAATCTCAGGAACGGCTTAACAAATTTAGATGCAGATTTCACTGACGTATTCAAATGAGCCTGGGTTAACATTTAGTTAGAATCGGTACACAAATAAGAAATCACGTCAATTTAAAGAATACCATCCCTCATTTATCGATTATGGGCTTACCGGAGCGAAACAAGGGCGTTCACTAGTAATAAATAATTTGCCAATTTAATTGTGCATAATGTTTTAAGCTGAAAATATGGCGAACAATGTTTACAAAATTGCGGGAGATTATGACTTCTCACTTGGCAACCTCACACACACAAAGAATTACGTATCCATACGGTGCAATTGCTAGTTGACATTAAGGTTGTCATGCACACATAGGGAAAAAGCGGCTTCACATTATTCGTCGCTTTTCTTTGCGAATGTTCTATCTGCCTTTTGGTTCTATAATCTGAGCCGTTATCGTTGTTTCTCTTTCTAACCGGGTTGCAATTTATGGACAGCCGTATGGCTCACCCACTCTAGTGTAATATCTCTATGACTATAAGACTTACCACGAAGAATGACATTTGTGTCAACAAAAAATACATTCAACAATACTTTGTCGACGATAATTTGCTATCGACCTATTAATTCCGGCGAATGAAGCTGTTTTTTGCCGAAGAATAATAGGTAATTGTTTTTGCAACTGTCCCCGGTCACATGTTGTGTCGCAAGAGGGGCAGGAATGATAATTGTTTGTCTTCATATGAGACGCTTATTATAGTAATTGTTTTGTGTAATATATATTGTGTTTTATTAAGTGCTTTTATTAACCTTGAATATGCCACCTGATGTTGAATCATTAAAAATCCATATCATTCGCCATCCAATCATCTTCCTACTCGGGGGTTCCGGCTTCTGACTTTTCAGGGTTATATGTAATTTAAATTTCTAGGTATTTCCTTCCACCCAATAGTTACCCTACTCTAACCAATGTGTTTCTATCAATACCTAGAGTTTGATAGTCAGTAAGGTAAGTAAACAGTTGGTGTCTTCTGGAGAATACTATGAACAACAAGGCTATTAAATATGTCAGGTGACATAGATCTCCGAATAAACCTAAATATGTCGCTCAACCCAGTTCCCACTAAACAATATCCACCAGAAATCAGCAGTATAATCGCCTGATTTCCCCGAACTGCCTCGATACCTTAATCCATTCCATAATCATCCGTTTCCTCAAAAAATGTCCGTCAAAATGATCAAAATATCTTCTGACCCTCAAAACACGACACGCGATGTCAAACTACAATAGGGACAAAAACCTCACCCCAGAGGTGTTTTTGTACCATAATTACTAATTGGCACACCGTGGTCGAACTTGTGCAGTTCGGTCCAAAGTAATTGTGGTTACACCATCATTAGGCCAACGCCATATGCTATAACGGACGCCTATTGTGTTTTGAACAATGGCCTTTCCAGGTTATTCGTCTTGCGCTTCACAGTTTATTAAAGAACTTGATAGCATTGAACCCTCGTTTGAGATATAATGGTTAGTGTCTTCACAACATTGTCTTGTTGCTGGTTACTGCTCTCTCTTTGAAAGTGACGAGATGGATAATTGTCTATTCTCAGAATGAGAAGGTTAAGGGCAGTGGCGATTCCTGGTGTTTATAATTGGGGTGGCTCCAGCTTTTGTTATATAGGGTGTAGTGTTAAGTGCGCATAACCGGAAAACCATTTCTTCAGACAGACAATCTAACAAACTTGCAGTCTTTCATTAAGGAACCTACTTTGAAATCGCAAATAATTTCTTTTTACAAAAAAATAACCGACTTCAATCTTGATAAGTAGAGATAACTCAAAAACTACTCGCCAGATGGCGCTCAATTCAACATGTAAGTGTAAAGTTCTCGTCGCTACAAATTAATCAAGCCCAAACACTAGATAACTGCAGTAAATCGTTGAGGAGTTCCCTCGACTGTCTTTCGGCTTCATCAGATCGACTCCAGATCTTCATGAAATAGTAGCGCTTTAATGTACTTATGGTAACATGAACAAACACACTAGTTGCCCATACAATTTTCAAAAGTTCCCCTCGATTTCCCTGAGATGCCATCATCAGATCCTGGTGTCCTTATCACCGGACCCCACTGCGGATATCTACTTTAGAATAAAAAAAGAATTATCAAAATCGGTCTATAAACGACGAAATAATCGCTGAACGTACATAAAAAAAGCATATATATACGGTCGAATTGAGAACCTCCTTCTTTTTTGAATTCGGTTAAAAAGAAATTTCATACAATTTGACATTTTTATTTTTGTATGAAATAGCTGATGTTTTTTCGCGATTTTAGGGTTGGTCCCATAGTGAAAGTCCATTTTCCACTATCAAACGGCAAACGATCTCGTCGTGAAAGGTCTTTCTAAAAGTTCTTGTATCACAGATTTTATTGAATCACTCATAATTTCATGTCATTTCACTATAAACTAATTACCTACTAAATAAAAAGTAAATTAAATCAATAGAAAGATAGAAACCGTAATCACAAATCTACACTATCACGAAAAACATGCGAAAACTCGTTAGGTAATGCGCCATTCCCAGCGCCAGACCCGCGTTTCTAACTCAGTGATACGCTGATACCACAGTATAATTTTACTATGGTGATACTAAGCGATCGAAGATGCGCGGGCGGCCGCGGGCCAACGACTTTGTATGGACTATGCATGCGCTAGCAGAAGCGCATGCCTCGGCCGCGCTCGGCGCCGACCGAACGCGAAGACAATCGCCGCGAGTCGCGTTCGTGATAGAAGACCGCAGCGTTCGTAAAATGTAATTATTGTACTTAGGTCTAAATAATTAGGTTGTAAATATATGATTTTTTACATTTTATTTAATGCTTAAAAATTATGGTATGGCGGCGCCATACGCGCCAACTTAGAGAAATCGCCACTGGTTAAGGGTGCTTTTCCACTAGAGATGTGCTATGCTAAGTTGCTAAGGATGCGTTTGCCATCCACCAATCACATTCAATCCTCAGGCGGCTTCTAGGCGGGCCAATGTATGTGATTGGTAGATCTCAAACGCATCCTTAGCAACGTAGCATAGCACTTCTCTGGTGGAAAGACACCCTAAGGCCGTAGTCCACCACACTGGCCAAGAGCGCATTGGCGGACTTCATATTCCTTTGAGTTTTGCGAACTCTCCGGCATGAAGATCGGCTCATTTGACAGATTTCATACGCGACTCCCTAGTTTAATTGGTTATAATCATTCATACTGAGCTTCCACCAAGAGTGTCAAGTCCGTAATTACTAGTACTCGTGGACCATTCCCAGCCAAGGTAGACATTTATGTGTGTTCGATAATGGTTGACTTAGCCTTAAATGTCTTATGGACGATTTATTGACAGTGTTTTTGACCGACAGGACAAGCTGATCTCTTATCTTATTTAAAACATGTTAAATGTCCAAGAAAAGTTTATCATACTGCCTTGGAGTAGGTATAATATCTTTAAAATAATACGTCGCGTTGGGGGACCGCTTCTAACTATTCATTATCTAAGTACGTAAGTACGATTTTTTTCATGAGTATCACTTGCCTACCTACTTAGTCTTAATTTTACCCAAGACTTATCATTTATCAATATTTTTTTATGTTAAAGTTAGAAGTAAATGGAGCGGTCCCCCAACGCGACGTATTATTTTAAAGATATTATTTTTTACTTTTTAAATGTTTGTGTCGGGGGTTTTTTTAATTTTTAATTTAATTTTTTATTTTATACTTTTTATAGGTAAAAACATTTTGGATTAAGTTATAAATATTCTCTTACTATTACGCTTTCATTTGAGACCCCACACGAATATATATTATTTGCATACATAAGGCTATTTTTCCCCGCTTTCACCCCCCACAACTATTAAACGGCTCAACCGATTTTCATCAAACATATTTTAAAATATGCGCCCGTAAGTTCCCTTTAATACAAAAAAAACTAAATTGAAATCGCTTCATCCGTTCGGGAGCTATGATGCCACAAAGAGACAGAATGAAAATTCTTCCCCCCTTTCAACCCCAATAACTTTTAAACGGCTCAACCGATTTTCATCAAACATATCTAAAAACACGCGCCCGTAAGTCCCCTTTAATACAAAAAATACTAAATTGAAATCGCTTCATCCGTTCGGGAGCTACGATGCCACAGACAGACAGACAGACACACAGACACACACACACACAGACACGTCAAACTTATAACACCCCTCTTTTTGCGTCGGGGGTTAAAAATAAATAGACACAGACACATCAGAGGAATTATTAATAGGATTCCGTTTTTCTTACTTCGAGTTATGTTTTCGTACTACATATTTAATGAATTTCACTAATCTTTTCCCACAACTTCTTAAACCAAATTGTAAAAACTTTAAACTGCAGAATATCTGCCGCTGACTACCCACTTGCATTCTCCAGCAAAAAGACGAAGAACGCAAATTAATGAGAGAATGAACGAACGTCTCAATCGAGACAATCTGAATCCAGCGGCTGAGCCTTTTAGTATGCAAATATTGACAGGTAGGGGGAAGGCTCTTGAGTTAAGGGGGAGCCGGCCTCCTTTGAACGATAGAGGCACCTGTGAGGAGATTTATAAGCGTATATCTACCTTTCGAAGCAGTTGTGTCATAAGGTGATGTAGAGCATGTCAAATGCTCTATCTATATCCTTAAAAGAGGCCGGTTTCACTTTATTTTGAGGCGACCAACTCAGACCTCTTTGGTAGTAACGCATCTGTGACCGAATTACAACCAGACTTGTGTCTTGTTCTAGGTTGGTCTCAGTTGTCATGGGCATTATTGGAAGGGTGGTGCTGCCTGCTTTTAAGGCTTTTACGTGATTGCCTGGTAGTTCAACAGCGTTGGCTCAAATTTGTGAAGCTCGCTGTTGTTGCAACGCTATAAAGTTGACTTACCTATTACATTGGATCTCAAAGTTTTATCCTTGATATTGTAGGGTTTGAATCCTACAAATCATACAATATTACCGGTGTATCAAAAATGATTATTCTAAGATCTCGCAAGGCGGTTAGATATGCGATGCAGGATCATTCAAATTTTTTGATAAAAATTAAACATTTTTCATCTGATGTAAGAGAACATGTAAGAAAACCTTCACGTTTATAAGCAATGCACCTTAATAAAAACTTCTTAGATGTTTGAAAAATTGAAAAGTGAGCCAATGCGCCTAAGGTTTCAAGTTCTGCTGTTGTCTACATCGATAGTTGTCTATGAAATTTCGTGGGCCCACTAACGGCACAGAGCACCTTCTTCTAACTAACCATTTTTTACGTCTCTAGATATAATAATAGGCAATGCGAATTAAATGTAATTATAAAAATATACTGATAATTTCTTGTTATAAAAGTGCTATTTATATTCTTAAAGCGCAAAAGTTTTACCATTAGGCATTACCTATTATCTTTACATGACAAAAAATATTAATTCTGCGTACCTACTTACCTACCACATTGAAAATGATAACAGTCATGCTTATCATATTGAGCGTTGTTTAATTTAAATTTTAAGCATTTCAGATATCCAGGTTGTTTTCCACACCTTAGTAGTGATACTTAATTAAGAGCATATTATATTTTCTTGAAAAGCAGAAAAGGTTTTGATCTCACTTCTCAGTTCCACCTGTTCAAAAGTAATTAGGTACTACAATTGATTACAGTTCAAACCACTTGGCTATTGCTGCTAACCTAGTAGGTAGGTATGCCCATTATATGGGTTATCTACAAATCTAAAACAAATAACCTGTTACCTTTAACTAGAAGCATTAAATTTTTCCAATAAATCACCTATACCTAGGTATATGTTGTTGGTCTAAATATTTTAATCAATTTAAAACCAATCTAATGTTTGAACATTAAGAACACGGCACCATTCATCCGACCCCTCGCAATCATACGGTCAATTTGACAATGGCCCTCATTGTCCCTATTTTGAAAATATTTGCCCCAGCCGGACCAAACAATTCCATAAGTGCCCTGTCCCCCGAAATATAAATTGAATAATGCATCCTGATCCTGTAGACTATTATTTTTAATGTCTGTACTAGGTCAATGGAGTACGTAGATACCTATTCATCCGCGTTAAGTCTTAGTGAAAGAGTCGCTGTTTTGTTCTATAATAATCTAACATGTGACTGATGTAAGGGTATTATAATTATACCTAATTAATAGAGTATCAATTAATAATAATTAAGCTTTAGGTATTGCATTCTTATTTGAAAGTCGTTTTCCTTAGAATGCTCAAAATATGAAAAGTAATTATAATATTCTTCCTTCAAACCTCCCTAATATTCTTCCTTCAAAGATACTCTCAGAGCACTATGAAGAAGGGTTCTTGAATAAGGTGTAAAAAAAGTTTTCCTTCAGAGTTGCATTGGCAGCTCCCTTAGTGTTGCTCGAGGCCATAGGCCATTTCTATTTACTATCTGGTGCTTTTGGCTCTGACTCTCATAAAAAAAACTGAAAGGGATTTTTAGTCGCATATTATTTTAAAACATTTTTATGAAGCTTATGGAATACAATTAGCACAGCAAGAAAATTAGATCAATATTACGAGACTTATTTTACCTAATTTGATAGGTGGTAGAGCCTAAGAGTTCGCCCGGGGTAGTAGGTACCACCGCCCGCCAAGGTACTCAATACCATTCCTACCGTCATAATAATTGTTTTAAGAGCAATTGTGTTCCGGATAGGAAGGTGTGGAGCCGATTCACTTTTTTAGAGGCGACCATCTCAGTCCGAATTGGAACAAGACTCACACTAATCATTAGCCTACTAACTGGACAATACTAATATTAACTAAACAGGACTAACTATCACTAACAGTCCCTGTCCTCACACTTATTAATAAACTAACCAACTAACATTCTAACATCATCTACTAATTGGACTAACCACCCTGTCCCTAAATTGGGTCTTTTTCTAAGTCGGTCACAATTGCCATGGGCGGCAGCGGAAGGGTGGTGCTGCATGCTCGTTTGCTACCTTAATTCAATAAAAAAAATACAATTAAATGTGTGATATAAAATACCTACCAAGGGAATGCATCATCGAAGTACCTAAAAGCTAAATACTTAGGTACTTATTAATTTATTCTCAAACTATCTCGTTACCCAGCTACATGGATTCAGCGCATTAACCCGCCATTGGTGACGTGAATTTGACTTACACCGTTGGTGACCCCGGTCTCACAGACAAAAAATGTATTGTTAGGGTTCCGTACCCAAAGGGTAAAACGGGACCCTATTACTGAGACTTCGCTGTCCGTCCGTCCGTCCACCTGTCACCAGGCTGTATCTCATGAACCGTAATAGTTACACAGTTGAAATTTTCACAGATGATGTATTTCTGTTGCCACTACAACAACAAATACTAAAAAACAGAATAAAATAAATATTTAAGTGGGCGCCCACACTTTCGACGCCTCAGCGATAGTTTAGTTAACTTTCGATCCAAGAAATGGCGTTGTGGGTAATATGTGGCTACTAAAAAACAATTGAATATTTAAGTGCGGCTTTCATACAAGAGACCAGATTTTTTTCGCTTTTTTATACATAATGGTACGGAACCCTTCGTGCGCGAGTCCGACTCGCACTTAACCGGGTTTTTCAGTATTAGAGCGATATCTTTGGATGCTGTAAATTTAAGTGACATTTTACCATTTTTTTTTGGCTAACAAATATAGCAACAATATTTGACATATATAACAAAATCAACCTTAGTCAGTCTTATGACATTAGAAACATAAAATAAAGAAACATAAATAAATGGTATAACTTCTATATAATAAAAAAAGTAGAATTGCAAAATCACACATCGTCAACAGCCAAGGCAAAATTCATGCTCAAGGCATAATTTTTTTTACATTTGTGGCTTGGCTCAACGTCACTTCCAGATTCACATTCCAATTACACTTGCAAAGTGTCCTCATGAGACATTTTTTCTTGCTGAAGAGCGTCGAGACATCGGAGGTTATTTTCGTAAGGACATACTGAAACAAAATTTAAAATGTGTTAACAAACGCGAAAATATCGATAATATTAGGCTAAATACCTACTTATTTATCATAAAATCATACTATTGACAATAAATAAAAACCATAGACCTGCATAAATAAATAAAATAATAATATACAATAACCATTTAACTTCTTGGTTGGTGACGCCGCGCCGGTCTCACAGACCGGGTTTTCACCAAAACTCAGTAAAGTGGGCCCACGTCGCTGTCGTGGGCTACACTGGTGGTAGGGGGCGTGCAATAAGGCAGTTGAAAATGCAATTCGATGTACGGTGTAAAAAATATTCATGTTTTTCAAACTACCCGGTCTCACAGACAGTATGACACCAACGGCGGGTTAAGTGTTAAAAGTTAAAGTGATGACAGACAGACAAATAAAATTACTTTCGCAATCATAATATCAGTAAGTATGGATATGGATTTTCAAAATTAGGTATTGGCTCCGTCACGTATTTATCTACCATTGAAGTATTAGCTGTCTAAATTGCGCTTTAAATACATTATTAAAAGGGTGAAATTTCATTTAATTCTCTATCAATTCATCTTAGTACCTACATATGTATGTAACACGCTTAACCATAATCGCTTGTCATCGTCACGATTTGCCCCGGGGTTATTTTTTAACTCAGTACCTAGGGTTGACGATTTTTGTTTCTTAATTATTATGTAAAAGTTGCATTATTCATTGCAATAACAATATCTACCTATCTCTCTATATTTTACATTTTGATGGTGAGGCAATTTTGAATAAACGTTTGGCCAATCTAAATACGTAAAGGGCCTTATTAAAAAAGCGCAGCTTAAAAGTACTCCAGGTTAATTTTTTTTCTCTTTTTCAAACCTTTGACTTTTGAGAATCACATAACAGGGACAAAAAAAAACTCGAGTAACCTTAAGCTGCGTTTATTAATAAGTTCCAAGGAGTTTAAAATTCAAACATGAAAGTCGTAAGTAATAGTAGTTTTTATTTTATTTAAAGCAAATAAGTTGAATCAAGTTAAATTTGAGTAATTAACTTAAAGATACCCATTTGTTTAATAACCGTACCTACTTATATGCGAACAGTAATTTTGCTATTGATTAACATAAATGAAATGTCCTATGTACCTAGGTCCTATATGAAAAAGACGTTTTTGTCCTCCTGAAAAATAGAAGAAAAAGTTTCATACGAAAGCTAGTGGAAAGGTAGGTATTGAATGAATAAGGTGGTATTTATACGATACCATTATATTTATACGATACCATTCTTTGTAATTTATTTTGTATTTATACGATACCATTCTTTGTAATTTAAAGTATGTAGCTAAAAAGATAATTAAAGATTAATTATGTTGGCATATAATGAACACGACACATAGGTACCTACAAAGGTACATGCAGGTGACTTTAATTGAATTATAATTACTGTGACAGAAAATGTAAATGGTGATGGCACAAGCAGTTACCCTGTTGACGCATTTTAAGGGAATAAAGGTAAGTAACAATTATAAAAACCAACCATATTTTTCTGTTGCAATGCCACACGTAGTATAAATATAATAATTATAGATATAGGATCTATTCTATTCTATACTTACATATAATAAAACTTCAACTGATCGTATATCTGTGCACGCTAATCTCAGAAACGGCTAAACGGATGTTTATGGAACTTTCACTGGGAGATAGGAGGTTGTGGAGCAACATATAGGCTACATTTTATCCCGAGTTTCCACGGAATTGGGATTCGCGCGAAAAACTCCTATGCACTAAAGAAGTCGCGGGCAACAGTTTTTTTTGAACTTTTATTATATGAATGAATGAATGAAATGTTTATTCTAAGCAGATTCATATATAGGTATAAATAGGATCATTTATTATACTATTCGAAAGTTAAACTACGCCATTGCTTCACATAGTTTTGCAGCATACATATATATTTGGCAGCCCTATTAATAGGTATTCTCATGACGCGGCGCGCAAAGGCCCCGCGATTAGATCGTCATACGAGATGGGACGCGCTTCGTGACAAAGCGGTTGTAGGAGACCATTGAGGTAGATACTATGTTAACGTAAGTACATAGTATCTCAATGTAGGAGACGATCTTTGTCTATGTGGAGGGCCCAACGTGGAACGGTGGAAGTAATAAATATTACCTGTGCCTCTATTATGAGTTTTTAATACTATAGTTTACTATACACGCTAGCGACTATCGTTTAGAATTTGTATGAGAATCCGTACAGCGCCTCTAGCGGTTACGATACTGAACTACAATTCTCATACAAATTCTAAACGTCAACTGCAATAGTAACGTCCTTTACGTTTACTACAACAACTCATAATAGAGGCACTGATTGTTAATTGAAACACGAAAAAATAATTATACCTACATAAATAAACCTACCTTAGTTTTTTTAAGTAAGAAGGTATCTATCTATATTTGGCTGAAAGTATTATTTTATATCCTGAGTTTATATCTACCTACCTCTATTGATTAAAAAGTTTTTCACTACATAAGTAGATACATATTTAATTATAATTTGTAGATTTCTGGTAACGATCATTTCTATTTTTTAAGTATTTTACCTACCTAAGTCAAATCATGATAATATGATAAAAACTGATTATATAATTAATTAATAATACCTATTATTACCAATCCCAGAAACGGACGGGAAGCAAGCAGCTTTTCTGATTTTCTCTATTACCCACTAGATGTCGCTGTATCGTATTGTAGCATTACTGTTACTAGCGACATCTTTTGATAGGTAGCTTAATACAGATATATTTATGATAATAACTTACTTGTGATGTGAAAACACAATAAAGTCGCGACACATGAATCCTACTGGGTGGATTTAAGAATAGGTAAGTAATAAAAGAATAATCTACAAAATGTTACTCATGTTTATTTGCTTAGTAATAATACGTTATGTACTTAATAGTTTTAACAATTTACTATACATTTTTTAATTAGAAACAAAAATTACAAAATGGTGTAATATTGTACAATGATAGAATACATTATAATAATAAATACTAGATTGTGTCAATACTAGCGCCATCATACGGAACTTACAAAACTATTATCTTTTTGGTTATGCGCGTACGCTTTACAACAGTAACTCGACCTATTCTTCATAACTAGTTCCAATGTCCACGATAGATGGCGTTCTTTCAATATGATGTAAATATTATGGAAACTAATATCATTTAAAGCGGATCTTTTAAAAACTTTCATTTGCCTTTTATTTGTCATATTATTAATGAATTCATTATGTATTATTTTCGGAAATCGAAAAAGGAATGTTTTGAATTTCATTGACGTAGTTATTGAGGCTATGATCTTAGGTTAGAAGGTAGGGTTTAATAGGTATTAAAATGAGGATTTTACTGGCCACCGTTTAGTAATTGGCCATTGGCCATTTGAAATTTCAATTCTTTGTGATGAAAATTGTATATTATTTACGCTACTTCTGAGAAGTTTACGTACAGAATCGCGTATTTTCTCACTGTTATAGGTATCTACCTATTAATTATTTTCTCTAATTATAAAGCATTGACATTAAATAAAAATTAAGTTATTAATAAATTATTATTATGAAATATATTTAATTTGATTTTAATTAAAGTTATATTTATTAAAGCCTATAACAATCTGAGAGCTGAGTACCTATTTCCAAGCGTGTAGGTACCTACTTTACACTAAACTTTTTAGCTTTCAATGCCTTACGTTACGACATAAAAAGTAGGCAGGTAGAGACTTAAGTAATAACAAGTAAGTAATCGACTAGACTTTTCTATTGATTGTGTTACTGAACTAATATTTTCTTGTTACTCAACTATTGCAACAACAACCTTGACCAAAAAATATTACCTACAGTACATTTTGTCTTGCATCGATATCTATGGGTGCCTAAAGCTATAAAAATCTACATGCTAAAGCTACACCCATACACATTAGATTTATCTGTACAGATGAACCGTTCATATTGACATCCAAAATCTCAAGTCATCACGTGTACCTAGGCAATTACGTAAGCACCTTTAGCATTATAAGTAAGGTATGTATAGTACTCGTATAGGAGGTCGTGCTTAAATTTTTTCATTTAGTTAATAAAATTTTATACTTGACTAGCTTCCGCCCGCAGGCTTTGACCGCGTGAAATTCGTTTAAACTTCACCCCCCTATTTCACCCCCTTCTGGATGGAATTTCCAAAAATCCTCTCTTAGTGCTCCCCTACACTCCCCAAGGAACACACATGCCAAATTTCAGCTTCTTCAGTTCAGTAGTTTCGGCTGTGCGTTGTCTGTCAGTCACCAGTAGGTAAAGCAAGAGTTTTATATTTATTAAGATTCGAAGGCAGTTCAGAAACGAACGAAAGTATCTATAACTTCTTGTGACTTGACCACGACTTTGTGACCCCCCCCCCCTCCCCCCTGGCGCCAAAGCTGAATCCGTCCTTGGTAGAACCACAGAACTAGTGCCTACTTACTTAAGTAACAAGCTTTATCATAATGGTGATAGGTTGCGGATACGTTTTCGAAAACGAGAAAGAGATGCTTGCAGTTAGACTTTGGAGACGTTGGGATTCGACACATTCTACCTGTTCTTTACCTACTAAGCTATTCCTCCCCTTCCTCCTTTTACAAATTGACTTCAACATCAATGATTAGAGTTAATTCAAATCTGAGCTCACAACACAACATACACTATTTATCTTTCGAAAAAAAATTGTCACAATTGCTTCACCAAGAATAATTTTATGAGGTACACAAAAAAGTAGAGTCGAATTGAGAATCCCCTCAGACATTCTTTTGATTAGCATTTAGTAACTAATGAGTTCGCTCCATTCACTGTTATGATGACAATGATAATTACTAACTTACTAATCCATTAGCAGATTCTAACTTAATAATTTACAATGTAACTCATAAATAACGGTCCCAACCCAACTAACTCGTTTTACCAAATTAATAGTGGCATTACGCAGAAAATGAGATAATTATTCTTATACCTTCTTACATACCTACGCAAGAATTACAATATTTGCACCACATTTGTATCCACACAGCAAACGCTTATTACTTTATATAAGTACTGTTAAGTTTTACTACCTTAGGTATCTAGGTTTTGTTTATTTTCAGGTACCTATGAGCAGATTAAGTATTTTTCACTTGTAAAAGACAACTTCTATAAAAACAACGAAAATTTACCGGTTGTTATTGATTAACAAAAAAACACATTTGAATAAACAAGATTATTTTGATCATAAATAAAAACATCTATAATTAGTTGAGTCTCTGAGCGTATGGAATTGCCACTCCCCGTCATAACCAAAACCAAACTTATTGCGTGTGCTCACAGTTCAATTTAGCTTGTCAGAAAAAAATACTAAGGACATTTTTACATAAGGCCGTCAATCTAAAATATACCTTAAAAGTATTGATGGAACGCTGGCATTTGTGTGCCATGCAATTATAACGAATTCCAGATCGAATTCAAACGAAGCATAAACTCTTATATTTTTTATGGACTAAAAGACCTTGATTCTGAAAAGCAAAAAATATAGATACTTGCAGCAATAAAATGTTCGCAAGCCGATACCGTATTACAACTAATCTTAACTGTTTATTTAATAACAAATTCAATTTTTCTTCGTTATCAAGTAAGAGCAGACTATTTTTAACTCGTAAATGGGAACTAAGTGGCCTACAACTCGTCACGCCGGCCGTGTTGCGGTCAATTTTATAATAAGACAAATTCGTTTTCATGGACCGATACTAAGGAAATATGGTACAATGCACAAACTTATATATAACAGAGAATTGCGCTCCAGAGCTCAGTCTTACGACAGCGTGACTCCCAATGTCAACGCGTGACCCGTTGCACTGATAAATAAGTCATGCATTATCTCATATACACCGCGATCTATATTGTGTTTTACATTCAAACGTCATTAGGAAGAAATATCCTGGACGATTACAACGCTGCAAGAGAAAATATCATCGAAGAAGAATTTGAACTCCAACTCGGTGGACATCTCCAGCTCACAGAAGAAGAAAATATAGCTAATGACATTCTGATGAAATGGAAGAAAAAGGAAATACACGACTCCTTCAATGGCACCGGATATCTCAATTTTTCCAAACATTACTTCACGTATAAAAATCAAATTCCAGAGTCTAAAGTGTATCAAATTATTCGACGAATGCCAAAAGGTGCGGCATTACATGTACATAGTTCTCTGATGCTCAGTGCAGATCGTCTGATGGAACTGACATATCAAGACCATTTATATGCCTGTCTTACGAACGATGATTTAAATTTACTCTTCTCAGACACTACTCCAACCCGACCTTGCCACGGTATCTGGACTCTTCTTAGTGAATTAAGAAACGCTAGTGATAACGTCACAGTTTTTGATATGAATCTCAAGAAATATTTTACTATGTACACGGAGAACGAAAAAGATTTGAATGCAGATATTAACACCGTCTGGATACGATTTAACAAAGTATGCAGGACGATAAAATCACTGATATCATATAGGCCAGTACGAGAAAAATTCTTCTATCAAGCATTGAAAGAATTTTATAACGATAACATTTTGTATATTGAAATCAGGAGTGGTTTGAATTACCTGTACGAATTAGATGGAAGCGTACATGATATCACTTATCTGCCAAAATTATACCAGCAAGTTACTAATAGATTTATAAACGATCATCCTGATTTTATTGGCATTAAATTTATTGTGACAAGAGTACGTAGACGATCTTTCAAGGAATTGAAAGATGATCTAGGAATAGCTCTGAGATTGAAAAATGATATGCCAGATATAATAGCTGGGTTTGATCTTGTCGGTCAAGAGGATTTGGGTAATCCTTTATTATACTTTCTATCAGCCTTAAAAGAAGCTAAAAATGAAATTAATTTTTACTTTCACGGTGGCGAAACAAATTGGTATGGAACGCCAATAGATGAGAATTTAGTTGATGCTGTTCTTTTAGGCTCTAAGCGGATCGGCCATGGATATGCCTTATTAAAGCATCCTTCTATTTTATCAGCAGTTAAGAAACGTGATATAGCAATTGAAGTGAATGTGATCTCAAACGTGGTTCTATCGTTAGTGCGTGATGTAAGAAACCATCCTTTAGCCGTTTACCTAGCTATGGGTCTTCCTGTAGTGATTTCCAGTGATGACCCAGGAGCTTGGGAAGCTGATCCTCTATCGCATGACTTTTATATAACTTTTGTGGGTGTTTCAAGTAACCGTGCAGATATAAGACTGCTTAAGCAGTTGGCCATTAACTCTATCAGGTACAGTGCTTTGGACGACGTAGGCAAAACGAGGTTGTTCAGACTATTCCATGAGAGGTGGGATAAGTTTGTTAAGGATATAATTAATGAAAATAATTAGAAATTTGTTTGCATTGTGAAGTGTAAGATAAATTAGTAATTTTATTTATTTATGCGACACAAGGAATCCCCAGTTGACGCCAATGACGCAAACATCAATAATTATTCAAATCATTTACGAGTATGTATTCTGTACTCTCTTGTTTTCTTCTAGTTATCTGAGCTACTTTTGTTGAAAAGGGAATCCTTGTTATCTTCAATCGAAAGAAAGAAAGTTCGACGACCCCACAGCCCAGTTGGTCCTGCCGCCTGGTCCTGCAGCCTGCGAAGCGAATAGTCCCAGGTTCTTTGAGATTAATGTTCGTTTTCGAGTTATACTTAGAAATTAGAGAGGTTTTATTTCTGTTGTCAATACCAACTGCCACTCTGTAAATCCTAGTGCAGGGATATAAGTTTGTTAAAAATAATTATTATAATATATAATTATTGTCTTTGGTACCTACAATCTACCGTAATTTAAGCTCATAGGTAGTTCTTGTGTAATGTGAATAAAGTATACTTAGGTATGTTCATTGTTCTGTATTCACAGGTATAAGTACATTGCCTAGATTTAGATTAATGAAATATAAGAGACTGAAATAACATTATATATATAACATATAACACTGTATAAACAATATTTTTATGTTTAGTCCTTTAGAGAGTCCTATTTGCAAGCTTTAACTGTCCTTTGTATGATTCTTGTATGAATACATGTTAATATGATTTTATTGTAAAGTATTGTTTGAATTAAATAGCCGTTTTATAAGTAATTTTCGGGCCTGTGTTTTCTTTGCATTTTTTGACCTAATTTTAATTATATTTTCATAATGAAAACCAAACAACAGATATTGAAAGTTTTCCTGTCCTTATTTATTTTATTAATAAATTAAGTAATAGGTATAGCTTGACATTAAAAACATTAGGTACAAGGCCGTACAACATAACGAATGTTAACGCTACATACCTACTCATAGATCCACACTAGGATACCCTGTGACGTGGGACTCGTGGGTGCCATAATAGGTAACACACAAGACAAGAACACATTTATTTATTGTCAAGCCGAGAATAAAAAAATTAATTCAAGTGTATTTCAAATTAAACTCATCATTTAAATTTCCAGCCATTTAAATTTATATTCGCTGAGAATTGAACTCAGGACCCTTCGTTCGCCATTCCGACCATTGCGCCATTTAGGTCATGAAATTACTTAATTAATAAGACAAAGATTTTTTTAGATATTAATGAACTACGTAAATTGATAGAGATACCCTTTAAAATATTGTTTTTTGTGATATTATTAATATATCTACTTATTAGTTTACAGATATACTTAGTAAATATTTTGACAGAAAAGTGATAATAAATATAATCTCTTCGGAAGTTCGGACAAGTTCAGTAACCTGACATCTTTCATAGTTCCTCAAATTTATAACAATAAATTATGTAGGTAATGTTATCACGAAGATAAGAGTGATGTTGTTTTTAAGTGACAATTTAATGTAATGGAAAGAACATAATAGGTATACAAATATCTATATATCTATGTTCTAAATATATAAAAGCGCAAGGCTTTTAGCAGGGAATTAAGTAGTTATAAGCTCATATTGGTCTGAGGTTAGGTATAAGTATGTAGATGTTCGCTAAGAAGTCTAAGAACGGATTCCGTCATATTCCTCCCCTAAGGCCTGAGGGGGTAAAATAAAAAGGGTACAGAGTGTGTAAGATATTTCGTCGGTTTTAAAGCAGACTGTAAAAATTGGTCTTTAAAACTATGGTTATAAGTTTCAACGGCCTATTCCGATCTAATACCAAAAAACTAATACCATTTGGTATTAGTTTACTATCCCAGTGAATTTTTATTCCGAACGAATACCATTCAAAAGAAGTACCTAATCTATTCCGAACGAATACCAAAACATAACTTTTAGTACAGTCACAGAAAACGTTTCTTTTGCTATTTCATAAGTTATTATAATGATCGTAATTCAATCCTAAATTTTATACAAACACTAACTTTCCGCCCGCGGCTCCGCCCGCGTGGAACTCAGTAGGTATGTCACAAAGTTTTTCCTGCGTGAATCCCGATCCCGCGAGAATTCTAGGATAAATAGTGGCTTATATATAACATTCCACAACTTCCACTACCTCCCAGTAAAAGCCCCATTTGAGCTCGCGAGTTCATTCGCGAATAGGAGCTTTTCCCGCGTGAACGTCGATCCCGCGGGAATTCTGGGATAAAAATATATGTTGCTCCATAACCTCCTTTATCTCCCAGTGATAGTCCCATAAATAAAAAAATCTAAGCCCGCGACTTAGCGCGAAGGTGTTTTTCCCGCGTGTATCCTGATCCCGCGGGAATTGCGGGATAAAAAGTAGCCTATAAATATGTTGGTCCACAATCTCCTCTATCTCCCAGTGAAAGTCCCATAAAAATATAAGCCCGCGATATGGCGCATAAGAGTTTTTCCCGCGTAAATCCTGATCCCGCGGGAATTTCTGGATAAAAAGTAGCCTATATGTTGCTTCAAAACCTTCCGAATCTCTCAGTAAAAGTTCCATTAAAATCCGTTGAGCCGATCCGGAGATAAGCGTGTACAAAGAGACAAACTTTTTTTATAACTTTTCAACCCCTATTTTAGCCATTTAGGGATGATTTTTAAAAAAACTTTGATACAGGTTTTTCATTATTTTTTTTTCATAATTCTAAACACCAATTTTCATAGCACCTGGTTTACAATTGACGGACTTTCATACAAACTTTGAACCCCTATTAGACCCCCTTAGCGGTGGAATATAAAAAAATCCGTTCTTAGCGGATCCCTTCTAACTATAAACTACTACCCTGCCAAATTTCATCTCAATACGTTCAGCGGTTTCTGAGATTTTGTGATGAGTGAGTGAGTGAGTGAGTCAGTGACCTTTCGCTTTTATATATATAGATTTTCTTATGAAAGTGATTGCCAATTTTTTTACCTGCAAAAAAGCACATTTTTACTTATGTAGATTGACATGCCAATTTTTTTTACCAGCAAAAAAGGTGAGCTCGTTCCTATTGTTTATTAAATCCAAACCAACTAATCACAGTCAAGGGTTGAGCAAACGAAGCGCCTTAAGCGTTTTGATATTTTGCTTAATGAACGTTAAGACAATCAAATAAGCTATGGTCTGTTTTTATACGAATCGTTGTATTTGCACAAATAATTATTATTTATCTATTTAATGTTGATTTTTTTAAAACACATTAAATTGTAATGACTGTCGTGCCAATATTTGATATTTGTTTACAAAGTATAAAAGTAATTTCTTTTTGTCATAGTTGTTGATTGAATCTTTTACTATATAATTATAATTTTAGTATTTAATTGTAATTTTAATTTTTTTGTGATAGTTTTTATTTAAAGTTGAAAACGATGCCTAGTAATTTGTTGGAAAAACTTTATTTATTCTTAAGGTATTTGTTCAATTATTTGTTACTACACTTGAACATGTTTAATAAGACTGATTTTGATTGAAATATACATTACTTAATATCACATTTCACAGCATTTTTGTTACTGACTGTACCTTCATACCATTTTAATAATTTTGGGATTCGTTTATGACTGGTATTCGTTCGGAATAGAAATTCACTGGGATAATAAACTAATACCAATGGTATTAGTTTTTTGGTATTGGATCGGAATAGGCCGTTTCAACGATTTTGGCAATCAATCCTTAAGGGGATAGGTAAACTTAGGAATGAACCCAATGACGGTGATAATGATTCATTTATCACCAGGTATTTAATTAGTATTACATTAAAATGTTTTGTACGCCCTCTACATCTCCATAAATACCTACCTATCAAAACTCTTAGTGAGGAACGTTTTATTTATAAATAGGCACATCATCAATCCTGTAGGTGTCGCTTGACGCCAATTAGTGCTATAGCGGCTAAATTAATTGCATTCGTCGTGTAAACTATGGTAAGTTTAAAATTCAATATTTTTACAATTAAGTTGCTACTGTCCGCATCTCGCTTCGTTCGGTGGTAAAATAATAGACGTGAAAAATAATTAGTACCTATCTACCTACCTAAGTACTTTAAATTGACATATATTTTTTTGATTTGTAGATCGATCATCCTTGTTCCTATTTGAGTGGTATTGTTCAGTCACAGTTGTCATTGTCGGCGGCGGAAAAGTTAGGTACCTTAACTCCAAAAAAAAAGTAGAAGCAGTAGTAAATTTTTACAAATCTATAAGTTTGCTTATGAAATAGTAGGTACATAAATGGAATTTAAATTAAATAATACAGTAGGTATCTGCATAATTTAATAATACACAGAATAATTAATGGTATATAATTATCATAAATAATAGGTAAAGTATTTACTTTTTGTACTAATAGTAAAATATCTACTACTAGCACTAGTAAATATAGATACTTAATAGTATAAAATGTAAGTAGGTAGGTACAGGACAAATAATGTCTTAATTCAATTTGTCTCATTTCTTATTTAAGAAATTGTGCGTAACTATCACCCATCCAACCATAATGAAGTAAGTGTAACAATTACCTACTATGATTGAAAAGAGCCGTGCAGGTATCAATAAAATCACTACATAGTATAAAACAAAGTCGCTATTTTTGTCCGTCTGTTTGTTTGTCTGTTTGTCTGTATGCTTAAATCTTTAAAATCACGCAACGGCTTTTGATGCGGTTTTTTGTAATAGGTAGAGTGATTCAAGAGGAAGGTTTTTATGTATAATACATGCATATATTCCCACGAGAACGGGATCCACGCGGGTGAAACCGCGGGCGGGCCGCTAGTACAAACTATTTTGCATACCATTTTACAAAACTTAGTAGGTACCTACCTACAATTTGATCCTAAAGTATCATAATATATCAACTTCTCTTTGACTTTCACTTTTTTATATATATTATATGTACCTATGTAGTGTTCAAAACTTTATTAAATCCGCAGTTCGCCTATTAATTGACGTGTCAAATTAAACGGAATAAATTAAAAGCAATTATTTCAATAAATGTTAAGTACTCGTATTTCAAATGTGTTAAATCTGTGCGAAAATTTGCATTTTGTACTTGTATCGTTCTTCACTAAATGGTATTTATAGTGTGAACATTGTGAAATGGTCCGTAAAAATGCTTCACTATGTTTTCGGTTTTTTACAGTCCGTGCAACAGCTAATGTTCTCAGAAACTGTTTTTTTAATTCCTGCGGTGAATTTCTGCCAGCGCACCTTAGGAGGTATAACTAGAGTTCACCAGCACCAGACCCGGCAATAAAGTATCACAGTTCGGTTTTCACGTAATTTCCTGCCACATAAGCGTAAACTGTGGAACTTCCTTCAACTGTATTCCTACAGTGCTATGTCATGGGGCCATTTAAGAAGCGAGTCTATCGCTTCCATCTTGGCCGGCAACGCGTTGGTGATCCCCTGGTGTTACCAATGTCCATGGGCGACGGAGAGCATGTACCTACTTACCAACAGGTGACTCGTATACTCATTTGCCTGCTTAGGCTATAATAAATGTAATATAAACTGTTTGTTAAATCATTTAAATCATACTCGAAAGACTGGCCATTGATAGTGGTTCTGCATCTGCATGGGAAGTGAGTCCAAAATCCGATACTTTAATTTAATGACAGATAAAAGTGTGTTCTCAGCACTAATAAAACAAACAGACCACTTTTCACCACTACAAAGACGTGTGTAAGCAATAGTTTAATCTCTTTCTCTCACACGTACAAAATCTATCTCGTTTTATTTTTGGTGTTGCAACACTCACGCACACATAGACAAAATGGGGGTTGAAGCACTTTCGCCTTTTTGATAAGCTACAAGAAGCTCACTTTTTGTATGAGAACCATAGACAACAATAGACCATGGGCCGGTGGGGCAGGGTGGGGCACTTGCCCCACCCTGGCTCTGAAATGAGGTACGTACCTTATGGGGCACTTGCCCCACCCTGGCTCTGACCTGAGGTACCTTTCAGGCACCTACCGAAACCTAAAAAATTAAATTATCCAGGCACAAACTACCTACATAATATCAGTAAGAAAGTTAACTATTAGTTATTAGAATAATTATAATTAACAATTAAATATATTACAAATAAAAAGGTGAAAAACAGGTATACCTCACATGTGCCCTTTTATCGTAGTAAAACTTTAAAAATGGTACAATTGTGCCCTTTAAGCTTATGCTATCTCTGATAATTTTAAAGCTAAAAATCCACAAAAAAATCAGGCGGATAGGCCGTTTTTTCCTGATTCTGAATATATACATATATCTCAATTTCACAAAAAATTTTAGTTGTGTTGTGTCTTTTTTCGGTAACACGGCAGAATTAAACTCGTAATGTACCTTACCATGTGCAAACTTCCACCCAAAATTGGTTTGAACGAGATCTATTATGTAGTTTTTTTAACACGTCTTAAATCCTTAACCGCAATTTACCTTTCATTCAATCAACTCAAATATACCTATATATTTTTATAATCTGTTACTAGCTGCTACGTGACCCTTCATGAGCGAGTCCGACTCGCACTTGGCCAATTTTTACTCATAAGTCTGACAGACGAGCACTACATTACTGTCCCTCGATACCAAGAAGTCGAGTGAACCAGATGGTGTTTCCGCAGTGGTGCTTAAGACGTGTGCTCCCGAGTTTACTCCCATTTCAAAGCGCCTATTTTCGCTATCCTACACCACTGGAATAGATACCGTCTTCATGGAAAGTAGCCCTAGTTCATCCTATCCCCGACAAGGGCGGTTGTTGCTCAGATATGAAACCTACAAACGCTGGTGTTCCACAAGGGTCTGTGCTGTCTCCTACTCTGTTCATTCTGCATATTAATGATGCTGGGGCGTGCAACCGGTATTCATTGCTATGAAGATGACAACACAGGAGGAAAGTTGTGTCTGAAGTTGAGAACTCTCTGGAGAAAGTCTCGGAATGGGGACGACTCAATTTAGTTAAGTTCAACTCTGAGAAGACACAAGTTTGCGCATTTTACGCTTAGAAAACCCCATTTGTCACGGCACCTCCATTCCAGGGTACCGCGCACACTGTTAGTAAATGTGTCGGTGTGTCGATGTCATCTGGAAGCTAAGGCCAAATTGGCCTCCGAAATGCTTGGCGTCATGAACCGGGCGAAGCAGTAATTCAATGCGAAGGACCTACTGATGCTTTATAAAGCTCAGGATAGTACAGTACTGTTCTCATCTCTGGGCTGGGGCGCCACAATATCAGCTTAGTCTTTGACGCCGTGCAAATGCGCGCAGTTCGAGTTGTCAACGATCCACCTAGAACACCTAGGTTTTAGGAGAGAAATAGGATGTCTCTGCGTGTTCCAACGACTTTACAACGGTGAGTGCTCCGAGAAATTGTGCGATTAGGTGCCAACTTCACCCTTCCACCGTCGCACCACTCGCTAAAGATTGAAGTATCATTGTCATCCCTTGGATTCGTGACGAACAAGGACGCTCCGATTTTCACGATCATTTTTGCCGCGAACTTGCAGGCTGCGGAATGAGCTTCCTTCTGAGGTAAGCCCGGAGCGCTTTAATATGGGGTTCTTCAAGAAAGGTGTAAAAATAATTCTCCTTCAGGACCGGCGTTGCACTGGTGACTCCCCTGGTGTTGCTCGTGTCCATGGGTGACGATGACCACTTACCATCAGATAGCTCGTCCGCTTTCACGTCAGCCCTTTAGGCTATAAAAAAAGACCGTGGGTATAGTTTGCTAGTTAAGGCCATACCTATTATTTCAGAAAGTTGCCCCGCCCTGAGCCCAGGGCTGGCTACGCCCATGCAATAGACCATGAATAGTAGACCATGAATGTTTTGTATGGAGAATGTCAATGTGTGCAGCATGTCTATGTTGTTGTAACTGGCACGCTTTTTTCTCCCATGATGTTAGGTCTGCTTATTTTTTTTTATAAGTCTGTGGTTCTCAGGTCATGGCTGTTTGTTATGTTTTCCCACCATCCGCAACAGGGGATCCTACTACGTAGGCAAGTGTTTGGCGTCTATTGGAAAATACTTACACAAATCAAAGTATTTATGAAGTTTCAGGTAGAATGTTTGGCTCGTTGCGTAAAAGAATAAATACCTAAATAAATAACGCTACACACTCATAAAGAAGTTTAAAAATAAAATAAGCAAACAATATTTTTTGTTGTATTTATTTACTACGAAACAGTTATTATAGCTCAGTTGGTAGTTATACAATTTCGAGTAGGTAAAAGACCCCCGAATAGGGACCATCTCGCACCTAATAAATAAAATTAGAGTATCTTTTTTAATATAAAAATAACCGCTTTTTATTAGGTACTTGCATAAATATGAATACGGTACATACATAATATACCAAAATAACATTTTATAAAAAAAAATTCTCTCTGTATGTCTGTCTTTCTGTTTGTTCCATCTAATCACTGAAACGGCTGAACCGATTTTAACAGGACTTTCACTGGAAGATAGAGAAAATTATGAAGTAGGTATAACCTAGGCTACTTGTATCTCGGAATCCCGCGGGATCGGAAAAATTCTCAAGCGGACAAAATCGGCGGCACAGCTAGTCAATAAAAATATGTACGAATTTATTTAAAGGAGGCAATTTCCGTCGACAGCGCTAGAGGGTGTCTATTTGCAACATACATGTTAATATTAGAGACGACATGCTACGGATGAATGAGTTGAAATTCTCTGTGAAGTGTTGACTCGACAATAATTATGTGTCTGCTAATTAGGTAAAACAGTTTCAGAGCATGCAATAAGAAGATACTAAAATGTGTGTAGGTATTTCTTCTAAGGTTTATACTTGTACCTACTTCGAATATAAACAGTAGGTAGGTGGGTATTCCTTTTTAAATCCGTTTTTCTAACTTGGATAATCCGATCAAATAGGTAGGTACTTCAGATTCTGGTCTCTGGTACTGAAATTTTAACAAAACTTACCTACGAATGTTAGCTATGTAGGTAGGTAGGTACGAGTACATTTTCATTTTAACAATAAATATTTTTTATGTTACATTCTATTCCATTCCACACATTTACTAGGTATAAATACTAAAGACGTAATACTTAGATATAGATATAATATAGCTAAAAATTGCATTAGGTTGGTATCTACTATTTTCATTGTACGTACCTACCTAAGTCATTATGATAAATGTTCCTAAATAGGTATCTATTCTATAATTCTATTTCGATATTCTGCTATTTAATATTATTATATTAGCAAAATAGTAGTTTTTTATTAATATTTATTTTTCCAATTTTTAAAGAAAGAGTTAAATTTTATGTAATAAAATAGAGAATTCTTAGTTCTTTAATACATCTTCACCACTTATCCTTAATAATACTGTCGATAAATTTTGTCCATCGTATTTCAAATTCGTGAACAACCTTATCTTTGTTAGGAACAGTACTGTAGTATAATGAATTTATAGCTAACTTCTTCAGAAGTTTTAAATCCGCGTGGCAACTTGCAACTCCCATGAACATAACATAATAATCATGAGATAAGGAGTCTGCTTCCCACAAACCTGGATCATCACTGGACAAGACAACGGGAATGTTTTGTGCTAAAAAGTACGCTAAAGGATGATTCCTCACGTCTTCAACCAGTTTTAAAACTGCATTTGATACCACGTTCACTTCTAATGCTATGTTCCTCTTCTTTACTTCTTCCATCAACACTGGATGCTTTATGATTGCAAAGGCATGGCCTATGCGACGAGTTCCTAACACAATAGCATCTACTAAATTTTCATCCGAAGTCGTGCCATACCAGTTGGTTTCACCCGCATGAAAGAAAAATTCCAAATCATCCGAGGCTTGCAATAACTCGGGTAGAAATTCTTTAATAGGCTCTCCTAAATCTTCTTGACCGACCAAATCAAACCCAGCTAGCAGCCCTGGCAATTCCTTCTTAATTTCTCTTGCTATTTTGATATAATCTTTAACAGTCTTTGAGTCAACTTTTCTAAATGGTGCATAAATGAGCTTTGCGCCAATAAAGTCCGGATAATCTTTCATAAATCTATCAAGAGCTTTCTTATAAGTTCTTGCAGTTTCAAGAGATGAGAACACGTTGCCTTCCAAATCATACAGTTCAGGTAGAACACTCCTTACTTCGAAGTACATAACGTTATCTTCTCTTAAGGCTTTTAAGCTGTCATAAAAATATTGTTCCCAAACTGGTCGATACGTAAACATGGCGCCAGCAGTAAAGAAATACTTTTGAAATTTACCCCAAACTACATTAATATCAGTGTAAACTTTTCGGGGGTCATCACAGACGATAGTGAAATATTGTCGTAGTTTGCTATCAAATTTCTCAACATTCCCTGAGGAATATCTGGCATCTCTCATCAATTGCCACTTAGTACCGCAAGTAGAACGTGGCACATCAGCTGAGAATATCAGACGAATGCTATCTTCTTCGAAGCACACATACAAGTTTTCCCAATAAGTAAGATTTAATACATAATCGGGGCCCAATATAGCCGTGTCGTGAGCATGAAGAACAGCCCCTTTTGGCATCTGCTTAATCAACTGAAATAATTTCGAGTTTTTTACGTCGTCTTTATATTCAAAGAAATGTTTTGAATAATTAAAATACTGTGGATTCTCAAAACTGAACTTCATTTCATCCGATTTCAGCTTCATTATCATTTCATTGACCTTTTGTTCACTATCACTCAAAATGATATCACTTCCGACCATCATATCCAACTCTCTCTGTAGTAATTGATTCCTCTCTTCAATGAGGTTTTTGACATCTTTAGCAAGAGCCACTTGCAGTATTGTGGATACCAACACGAGGAAATAGACTATCACTGACCACATTTTCACTTTAATTGTATCTATTTCTTATGCTGCACTGTTTATAAATAAGTTTATTCAGAGCAAGGTTGTTTTCAAAGACTGGTCGGTATGTAGACAATTCAATTACCCACAAAGTACTGCAAACGTCAAATTGACAATTGCAAAACGAAAACTATTTAATGGGACATTCAATTCAGCTTTGTAGGTATTTCGATTTTACGCGATGGCTCGTAATGATATATTTTGTCATTTGATTAGATGATATTGGAGTTATATAGCACGCTTGATATGATATCGGTCGCGTTATCAAGAACGGTGTAATAATTTTATCTTGATACGTTTAATCAATCGGCAATAAGATATTGCTACTGATACTTAGATTGAGTGAACTAGGTATGTGGGTGCTTCGATCAGCAGAACGTGACGATCATAATGATATGATTATTGTACGTGTACCTACGCATACGAGTGAGTAATGAGAAATACGAATATTTTGCACCATAATTATGTGGGTGAGTTTCCCAAGCGTACCTTCCTATTAAATTTATAAGACGGCGACGATGTACCTAAGCATGTAAGTCGCTGAACAGGTAAACTACAATAATTTATTTTAAATAAGCATAATTTTCTATGATTGATTTAAACTACACGATAGTGAAGGATTCAAAGTTAGTTGAAAATATTTTTATAAAAATATTTTTGACCAAAAATCTAATTACGATGTACTGTCCCGATTCTATTTGTGCACCTACATTTTTTCGGTATAATAATATAATCGAAAAGGAATGTTTTTAAAACTAGGTATGTACCTGCATAAAATAAGCTAATTTAAATAAATTAAAGGTAAATGCATTTAATGTGAAACGTACAATTTTCGTTGGATTCCATTCAAAATTCTCCTCAACAAAAACATTCTTTTGAAGTCAGTTTTTATTCCTGTAACTATCAATTTTTTATGATAAATATTATGACACTCAGGATGAGGGACGAGAGAAAACGATTTAGGCTAAGCGTCCACAGGTCGGTATCGTACGCATCGGACGCACACGCATCGCATCGCATTCTTTGTATAGAAAGTACGATCCGTACGATGCGGATCAGTGGACGCACTTGTATGATTTTCTATACAAAGAATACTACGATCCGTTTAATGCGATGCGTCCGATGCGTACGATACCGACCTGTGGACGCTTAGCCTAACGGGATTTTAACAACACAGACGTGATTTTTTATTCCTATTGCTACGCGTTCAATTAGGAAGACAGCTCTAAACTTCATCATATTCATAACCTATGTAGGTACCTACCTACCTATTGCACTCCGTAGTACGCAGATATAGGTTTATAACATATACCTGTTCCTGTGGATGTTCCTTCTACCATGGCACGAATGGAGGCTAGAACAATAAATGGTAGGTAAGTTTTTACTATCACACGCCTGCGCCTTGAGTTATCTGTTAAGTAAGGTCATGTCAGTATACATCAATAATGCCGCAATATCCACTTAGATCTATTGAAAAAATCCATTGATGGATCTTTATCCACTTTTAATCGTGGATTTAATCATGGATTAAAGTGGATATCGCGAATAATGCTTTGTGATAGTGGCATAGAAAATAATAAGAATGTCGTCAGGTAGGTGTCAGAGTAAAAGTGCAACGATATTACTTCGTTCCAACCGGCTGTTCCACCATAGGTAGGTACTCACATATTCCATAGGTACCTACGACAAAGCAGTCGGCTTTATCACTTAGCAGTTTATGATGAAGTTTTCAGAGGTGTGTGTCAAGATATTCATGACGTATCAATTACTCAAAAAGTTAAGTATACCTCGGTACCAAATTAGATACTTACCTAAAATACCAAACTATTAACTCCTAAGTACATCTATGATAGATATGCACTCAAAGCAGTTACGTAGGTAGGTAGGTACACAGTTGTAATTAAAAAAGGTACCAGACTAGTAACATCGCGTTGTAATCCAAGGGAGTTGCAATTTGAAGATTAAAGGTGACGACCAGGCGACACCCTTGCTCTGAACATCTCAAAATCATACGTCGACGCCATTTTTTTCGTACCTTAATTTCCAACGAATGCGTACCGCGGGGCGGTACTATACTAAGTGCCACTTAATCCTTACCCCAACCCTTTTGGTGCATAAAATCAGCATGGCGGATGATTCTCCTTTATTTCTTTTCAGTTTTATTTTTTACTTTCTTTAAAGCAATTCTTTGAAAACGAAACCCCTTTTAGTAGACGCCGCCAGCTGTAATTTACACCAACTCGCAATGAGTTGTAGTCAATTTATCGTTTAAAACTTAAATAACACCGTCCAAAGAATTTTCGTCGTATTGCGAGACCATTTTGGGAAGGCTTTTCATACGCGGTCAAAAAAGGAACGCGTTTTATCCTACCTTGTGGTCTTTTTGTAGGTCTGTGCGCTAATAAGTACACCAGTCTTCAAATTCGGGTGAGTCGTGCTTATTTACATTAGTAGGTATTACATAAATCTACTTGCCGTATGAGAATATTTTTCATATTAATAGCAGACAAACGGCAAACAGATGAGTAGGTACATCAATACCTATTAAAGTTTTCAAGAGTCGGTATCATCAATACCTAACAAGCCAAAATGAGGGAAGAGGAAAAAAGGAATGAAGGAGCTCATGGATATAATTATGTACGTTGATTTGGGTGGGGGGGGAGAGCAAAGGTCCTACATTTCTGAACCTTGGGGTCGAATTTTCGAGAAATATTCACCCACCTTACTTGAGGGTGCATGAGGGTGGTAACTACTAGCTAGCCAGGCTTCAGCCCTACCACCAAGCAGGGATCAGCGTCTATCGCCTCTTATGAGTATGACACCCTGGTTTACACCCTAATACGCTCCAAACATACACACGTCTTTTAAAAAATGAATAGGTAGGTACCTAGTTACCATTTGTGTCTAAGTCTTAATGCATCACCAAAGATGAAAAGTCATCGACACGTGGGCTGTATTCTACTAATTACCTACTTTCTTTTTCGTTCACGCTGATGTCAACCTTCATCTGTAGAAGTAGGATTAGCATCTATTTGCTAGCAGACTGGTGAATAAATTACTTATATTTTTCTTTATTTAATCCAAGCGAATATAAATTCAAGACCGCAGCAAACAATATTTTAGCTGGGCTTAGGTTAGGGGGAATCCGGGAGACTTGCCCAGATGGGAGAGTTGAACCACCTTTTAAAACTCGACTTAAATTTTGCGCTAACGAAACGTCAAGACAGTCATTGATAGGGCGTGGGAGGCCAGTGACAAGCACGGCGCCATTTTTAATAATGGCCGGTTTGTTTGGCTGTCAGATTCGAAAAGGTGTTTTTGTTATAGCGGAGTGAATTTTAAATTTTTTTGTACTTTTGATATTGCGGCCGTGTTTATAGAGGTAAGTATTGTGTGATATTACTATTTTATTGCCTGATTATTATAGTTTAACGTGTGCTAAGTGTTGTTTCGATTACGTTGATTGTTTTTTCTGTGGGTAGAATTTAATGTCAAAGTAGTATATGCGGGAGAGTTGCACCATGACGGGGTGCGGGAGATATGCTCAGTGGTTCATGTCTCCCATGTATGGTATTTGTATGAAGATATTTGGAGTTTTACTTTACAGATATATAAGTTTTAAACTTTTTGACGAAATTTAAAAACAATTCGGGAACCTTAATACAACGAGTCTTATTTGTATTTTGTTTGTTTTTATGTGTAATTTTATATTTTATTGCAGACTAATTGAATGAAATATATCATTTCAATACAAACCATCCGAAAAAATACCGTAAAGAAAAATATATATCATTACAGAATTAGAAAATGCTATACGTGAGGTAAAGGACGGTGCATCTTAAAGAATAACATTGATCCAATTTTTGGTTACCAGCTGACTGAAAGTAGTCCTAATTAAGGCTAATTAATGATACTAAATGATAAGAATAAGTATATAATTGAAACAAAATGGTAAGAATTATCAAAAAAGAGTAAGAAGTTTGATTAGAGAAACGTTAAATATTTAATTTTATTAATAAAATGTTTAACAATTATGATGCCTATGGAATGCTTAAGAGTATGTCGAAGTATTGTTTATTTTTCCTTATGAGAAGAGTGTGTGACTGTGTTTCGTTAGAATTTCATTTCATTTTGTAACCTTTTGGTTAATAAACTTGTGATTTAAGCTGTAAAATGTTTTTATTTTCTACCTTTAAAAAGCAGTGTTCAACTCTCCCCAGACCCCGGTTCAAGTGTCCCATAGGGTGGGGAGAGTTGAATCATATCCCATTTTTTATTAAAATGTGTATAACATATGTCAGTAATATAAAATGGAAAATCTAAATACGCATAAGTAAACCTAAATAAATAAGCTATCGTTTATTATTATAATTGAATCACTAAGCCTCCTTATTTAGAAAATATTATACTTTAAAAAAAAGCGGTTCAACTCTCCCGGACTCCCCCTAAGTCTCCCACGTACCTAAGTGACTTAAAAACACGTAAACATTATTAAATAAATATTATTTCAAGAAATCAAAATATTTTTGGGTGCCCAAGTCTACTGAAGGTACCTATTGCGCTTCGTCCTTCCTTGTATCTTAACGTCATTTTGCCTACCTCAATGCACTTTACCTCATCTTAATTAAAACTGCTCCCCTTTTTCTACATATTATACCTAATTTCGCCATAAGGTGACATGAGTGCCGGCTAGGAGGCGAAACTTGAAACTAAATAAATAAATACCTACCAAATATTATTTTTTCAAATCACTCGAAACGAGCCCTCGCAGCTAGACGAGAGATCCAAAATAAAAATTCAGTTAAGACAGTAGATAGACAGATTTACCTACCTACTTCCAGCTTAGGCAGCTATCCTAAAGAAGTAAACCGTAAATAAAAGGGATGAATCACACAACAAGTGTACTTAATAGAGCCAAGTAAGTACTTACCTAACGATCGACGAAGTGGTTCAAATGTAGGACTTGTGAACAGGGTAGAATATTGCACCCAGCTTTAATATTATAGGTGAGCCGGTTACACTTTTTTAGACCATCTCAGTCCTCAGGGACTATTACTAACATCAACTAACAGGACTAATTATCACTAACAGTCCCTGTCCCTACACTTAATAACAAACTAACCAACTTTCTAAGTTCTAACACCATCTACTAACTGGACTAACCATCCTAGTCCCTTTGAGTCTAGTTCTAGGTCGGTCACAGTTGTTATGGGCGGCAGCGGAAGGGTGGTGCTGCATGCTCGTTTGCTATCCTAATTCCATAAAAAAAAATGCAGATTAGAAACATAATTGACAATATTAGGTACCTACTTCGGTGAAGGTCAATTAGGTACCTACTTCGGTGAAGTCGCTCATCTGAGAGTTGTCCATAATTTGTCTTGAAATGTATGACGGAATGATATCTAGCTGTTATGTGGTGTAATTAGTGGCAGTAAGAGATTATGTAAAATTATTCCATATAGGTAATAGGTACGTCTACAGAGGTAATAACTTAATTAAAAATCTTGTTTATATTTATATTATAATGTGCACAATATTTACTTAATGTGTTGTTATTGTTATAAATAATTCAATAGTAGGGTTGTTGTGTGAAATATTGAACAACAATACAACGGAATTCAGTTAGTAGGTATTTAGATTAGGCATGTTTTCCGTACAGAGTAGGGGGAATCCGGGAGACTTGCCCAGATGGGAGAGTTGAACCACCTTTTAAAACTCGACTTAAATTTTGCGCTAACGAAACGTCAAGACGGTCATTGATAGGGCGCCGGAGGCCAATGACAAGCACGGCGCCATTTTTAACAATGGCCCGTTTGTTTGGCTGTCAGATTCGAAAAGGTGTTTTTGTTATGGCGGAGTAAATTTTAAATTTTTTTGTAGTTTTGATATTGTGGCCGTGTTTATAGAGGTAAGTATTGTGTGATATTACTATTTTATTGCCTGATTATTATAGTTTGACGTGTGCTAAGTGTTGTTTCGATTACGCTGATTGTTTTTTCTGTGGGTAGAATTTAATGTCAAAGTAGTATATGCGGGAGAGTTGCACCATGACGGGTGCGGGAGATATGCTCAGTGGTTCATGTCTCCCATGTATAGCATTTGTATGAAAATATTTGGAGTTTTACTTTACAGATATATAAATTTTAAACTTTTTGACGAAATTTAAAAACAATTCGGGAATCTTAATACAACAAGTATTATTTGTATTTTGTTTGTTTTTATGTGTAATTTTATATTTTATTGCAGACTAATTGAATGAAATATATAATTTCAATACAAACTATCCGAAAAAATACCGAAAAGAAAAATATACGAGTATATCATTACAGAATTAGAAAATGCTATACGTGAGGTAAAGGACGGTGCATCTTAAAGAATAACATTGATCAAATTTTTGGTTACCAGCTGACTGAAAATAGTCCTTATTAAGGCTAATTAATGATACTAAATGATAAGAATAAGTATATAATTGAAACAAAAAGGTAAGAAATATCAAGAAAGAGTAAGAAGTTTGATTAGAGAAACGTTAAATATTTAATTTTATTAATAAAATGTTTAATAATTATGATGCCTATGGAATGCTTAAGAGTATGTCGAAGTATGGTTTATTTATCCTTTTGAGAAGAGTGTGTGACTGTGTTTCGTTAGAATTTCATTTCATTTTATTTATTTATTTTTTATTGTTCCAACACAGTGTTACAAAAGGCGGACTTAATGCTAAACAGCATTCTCTGACAGTCAACCTTGAGAAGGTGCAGAGAACTATGAAGGCGGTACAACAAAGAACGAAAATACGAAGAAGAAAAGAATCATAGGATCTTTTCCTTCATTTTGTAATCTTTTGGTTAATAAACTTGTGATTTAAGCTGTAAAATGTTTTTATTTTCTACCTTTAAAAAGCAGTGTTCAACTCTCCCCAGACCCCGGTTCAAGTGTCCCATAGGGTGGGGAGAGTTGAATCATATCCCATTTTTTATTAAAATGTGTATAACATATTTCAGTAATATAATATGGAAAATCTAAATACGCATAAGTAAACCTAAATAAATAAGCTATCGTTTATTATAATAATTGAATCACTAAGCCTCCTTATTTAGAAAATATGATACTTTTAAAAAAAGCGGTTCAACTCTCCCGGACTCCCCCTACCTATTTACTAAGGAAAAATATTACCTATATGATTATGACATAAATTTAATAAATTTCGCTGTAATGGTCGCTTGAGTGATTAAATGATTTAATTGTTTATTTGTAATTCGTGCCATATCTAAGTATGATAACGTGGAAGTCCCTGTTCAGATTTCAGAATGTCTATCGGTCTTAAAATGTCCGATTTAAGAAATCTTCAATGTGTACTTGTTTATGGGATTTCCAACATCGATACGATAGGTTATTGATCGAAGATTGACAAAGAAAAAGATAAGTAAACTATTTCGTTAATAAATCCCCCTATACATATAGTAGACTAGTGAACCCGGCAGACTTCTTGCAACATTTATATTACTAAGTAGACGCCCTCGCTTCGCTTTCGGAGACTTGTTGCTCCGCTTCTTTTGGTTGTAGCGTGACGCAATAGCCTTCCTCAATAAATGGACTATTGAAAACAAAAAGAACTTTTCAAATCGGAGTTCCTGAGATTAGTGCGTATCTCTCTCTTGTCGTATTCTTCATTACTGAAGGTCGTGTCCAGAATGAAAGTCCTTCAAAGATCTTAATATTTTACTCCATTCTCCACGTTCTTCGGCTTTCTTCAGGGCAGTTGTAATTGAGAGACCAGTGAGTGCGGTTACTTGGTCAATCCGATGAAAGTGCGTATAAACGAACGAAAAAACAAACACTTCCACTTTATATTTTATTAGTACATATCTAAGATACCATTCCATTAGGTAATGGAACAGCTCCACCAATCAGCACTGGAGCTTAGTCGAGTACCTATACCTACTCTAGCCCTCCTAAATAATAAGAGACCCTTGTCCATTTTACTTAGCATAGCATAATCTCGTTAATGAGGTCAATGAAGCCATAGGGAACATGCAATATTTTAGTTTTGTTTTCATTTTAAAGATTTCCATGTAAAATAGGTCATAAACATATTTAAAATTGAAAACAATCTAATTTATCGTAAAAAATGCGGTTATAAACGGACCGTTTAAATTTTCGCGCCTAAACGGACCTATAGTTTGTAATTCGTGGTTAACGGTGTTGGTTAGCGACATAGTACAGCGTTTATAATTGTTACCTTATTGTAATCTTTGTTGTTAACTGTTTGTTAACCCGAATAAAATAAAATAAAATAAAATAGTTCCGATGACGTCATTCGTGTTTGTCACTGGTAGAGTTGCCCAACTATCGATAGTTGCGCTATCGATCGATGATATCGATAGTATTATATAAAAAAGTCGATTCTATCGATACTATCGATACTATTGATAGTATTATCACAAAATATGGATAGTACAGAAGCTCATGTATGTACCTCGATTTTGGTTATGCATGTGTGCGTTAGCCTTAGGGTTAACGACTCCGCAAAGGTCGTGGATTGGATTTGTAATTGAAGTTGTTAGTATGGATGAAACTGGAAAATTAAAATAAAAGTATACGTTTAGAATCAATAAAATGTAATAATTTAGTAAACGTTAGTCATATAACCGATTTATACAATTCATTTACAATAATAATTGAAGCGCTCATAGCCCGGCGGCTTGCGTCGATCCTACGCGATCGACAAAGTTAAGCAACAGCGGGCGCGGTCGGTAGTCGGATGGGTGACCGCTAGTGGCAAAAATTTCTTGAGCGCTTCCGTGCTTCGGAGGGCACGTAAAGCCGTCGGTCCCGGTTGCTATCGATTGATAGCAGTCGTTAAGCCATGTCGGAGGCCTTCGGGCGGCTTGAAAACTTTCGACACTGGGTTGGCCACTAACCCCTCCACCAACCCGCATTGGAGCAGCGTGGTGGAGTATGCTCTAGGCCTCCTCAGTAATGAGGAGAGACCCGTGCTCAGTAGTGGGCCATTAGTGGGTTGTAGCTTAGCTTAGCTTAGCTTACAATAATAATGTTATCATTGTAAATTAAGATTACGGGAGTCCTTAGATGAAAAATTCAATAAAGCAGGTAATTCAGGTTATCTGTAATGATATATTTTTTTACGAAATGATAATCACAAGTAGGTGCAATTATGTGATTGCACGTACTTGTGGAGAGGAGGTACTTGGAGACATAGGTACTCATAATAGAAATAAAATTGTTTCGTTTTGCGTATAGTGAATATAAACTCAACTAGAGAACCGCCCGCGCTTCGGTTCGGGACCCGTAGGTAACAGCCGCGTAGGTCTCGCTCCCGTAGGAATTTAGGCTAAAAAGTAGCCTACACTCGCTCTCTTCAACTCCACCCTGTCTGAGGTGTGTGGAGCCCTCGGGACGGTTAGTTCCCCTTTGGGGGTGTCTCTCGCGGCCCGTTAAAACGGGCCGGTCCTTGGGTTGGGCCCTAAGGCCCTTGGTTGTCCATCTGTGGTTAACCAATAGGTCAAGTCCGGTGAGTGGTGGCCTTTTTACAGGCCACAGAGTCTTAAACGGGATGGGGTTCATCTTCGCGCCGCCCAGGCGATCGAGGCCCTACCGGGTGAATCCCGCTGGTGGGAAGCCCAGCAGGAGCCGATCAGCACCGGGCGACGACTTACGAAGCCCCAGTATCAGTCAGTGCTAGCCCCGTCCCGCGCAACCAGCAAGTCGCGCGGGAAGGCCCAGCGGTCCGGTGGACGGGTGTGGAGTGGCGCCAGGTCCTGCAGATGCGGGAACCGCGACGCGTCGACACGCCCGAACATGTTGCGTGCCAATCTCTCGATGAAGTCGTCCAGGCTCTCGACTCGAAGGTCCCTCTGGATGACGGCGTTCCTGACGTACCTCGGCGCACCAGTCAGCCGGCGGAGCGCAATCGCCTGAACCGCGCGCATCCTCTTGCGCTGCGGTTCGCTGGCGAGCGCGTACCACGCCGGTGCCGCGTACGTGAGGCGGGATCTGATGTAGGTCTTGTAGACCCCGAGCTTCAGTCCGAGAGGGAGGCTCGAGGAGAGCACTGGTTTCTGCCATCGCGCTTCTGGAATTCGCGACGGCTTTCGTAACCTGTGGCTTCATCGAAAGTCTTCCGTCGATTTTGCCCCCAGGTATTTGGCCTGTGGGGCCCATTGGATATCTTGTCCGTGAAGCTCCAGAGTAGGGTCCCGCCTGTTGAGGTATCCTCCTATGTTCACGGCCTGCGTCTTCCCGACATTCACCGACAGTCTCCACGCGGCGAGCCATTCGGGGAGGGCATCAAGCGCACGCTACATCTTGACGATGGCGTGGGTTCTATTCAGCGACGTGGTGATGTACGCTACGTCATCGGCATACAGGGCAAGCGACGCCCCCCTGCCGCCGGGATGTCGTCGGTGTAGCAGGCGTAGCAGACCGGGGACAGGCAACTCCCTTGCGGGACGCCGGCTGCGATCGGACGCTCGGTGGATTCGGCGTCTTCAACCACTACTCTGAAGCTTCTATTTTCGAGGAAACTGGAGATCACCTTAACGGCACTCCGGGGCGCCGACGACTGCGAGATCTTGTAGAGAAAGCCGTCGTGTCAAACACGGTCGAACGCCTTTTCCATGTCGAGGAATACTGCACACACGCGTTCTCTCTTATTCAGAGCCGCGGTAACGGTGTGCAACACCCTCGACAGTGTAGCCGTGCTGTTCAGCGGCATCAAAAAGTAGCCTTCCACTTCTGTTGGCAGCTAGGCTATTCCACCCCGGATGCTTGCAGTTCCAGTCGCCCGCGCCCACCACCAGTGTCGGCGAGTCCAGCAACTTGCGGACATCAGCCAACAGGATAGTGCCAGCGGGCGGGCGGTACACTGAATACAGCCGGAGCGGGGAGTTCTCGAGGCAGAGCTAAAGTAGCCTATTACATTTGCCTATGACTTAAGTAAATTACATGTAGTATTTGATAGCGTAATTCAGAACTTGCAAATGAATTTTATTAACGCCATCTATTAACAACTCCGAAAATAAATATCTAGCAACTAACAAAACATCGATCTTCCCATGGGAATGGGATGTTTTTCCGCGGTAAAAAGTAGCCTACGTCACTCTCCACCCTCCTAACTATCCCCACACACATAAACCTTACCATATAATAGCTTTGTTGCGACGTGAAAGCGTCACAAACAAACAAACAAACAAACAAACAAACACACTTTCACATTTATAATATTAGTAAGGATATTTGCAACTAAACCCAGCGCGTTTCTGCGGCAGTTCCGGTAACATGTAATAATATCATAATGATATTTATTTATGGTATCTCATATGATACGTTTATTTCATATTATTTGTATTATATAATATTTTTGTATCTATATTAGGTACTGGAAACAAAATAAAAATCCTATTACATAAATTAACATGTCCAATAATATAATCCTTCATTTAATGTATTTATTAAAAATCGAAGGTATACATATACACTCTAACGTACAAAGAACTTCCTACGTCCTACATTGACTTGTGTTTAGTAACGAATCATTGAATTACAAGCAAGTAAGGACTTATTGTACCTTTCTGTAGCAACTAGACGTCGAAAAAATTTAAAGATAAATTAGAAACACACACAGAAACAAATATAGTATACAAATATAATATACAGAAAGAAATAACTGTCTTATTTGTGTATTATAAATGGCAAATTGCTGGAAATAACAACCGCGGTCCAAGTGGTCCGATATGTTCCGATTTTTGGTGTATGTGAACGATGTCTATGTGTGAGTTATTTTTGGGCACTTTGTATGAAGCTTAACATCTGTATTATCTAATTTGTGGTATTATCAAGTAATACTATCGATAGTGTCGATACTATTGCATCCCGTCAATAGAATTGGTTAGTTTGTGATATTGATAGTATCGATAGTACTATCGATATTGTTACTTATTCTCAAGGTCAACTATCGATAGCGGAACTATCGATAGTTGGGCAACTGTAGTTGACATAGCAGGAGTGACGTCACTGGGTGTTTTGAAATGCGTTTCGTTTTACGTAATTTTAATTCGTAATTATTCTTAAAAATCAACATAATATAAAATAAAAACGTTGAAGTAGTCCTTCTTTTATATTTTTTTAACATTTTAATCATAAAATTTTCATAAATATCATATTTGCATCTTCCCTATAATAAGTAGTTATACTTAGATACTTAGTAATGGTTATCCTCGCAATAATAAAAATTGTCAGTTATGTCGGTATTATTTTATAATAGTATGTACTTAGTAATTAAGTAAGTAGTACTTACTTAATTAAGTAAGTATGTAGCAGTAGCATAAATATTGTGACCAAACGATAAAAAAACAAACATGACATAAAAATAAACACTAACACACCTACTTACTTTTGAATAAAATTAAGATCTATCAGCAAAAGACGTTAGCTATGTAGCCTACGTATGTAAAACTATTTATTAGGTACAATCTTAACAAAACATTGCGCTGAGTTAAGAAAATTTATCATCGCATACCTACCTTAAAGAACTTTTTCTATCGACTGTAAGTATATGTTGAAAAAAAGGCAAAAGTACTCACAAACCATAAATCAAATTAATCGTTTTCGGGGTCTAGTGGGACGGGTGAGAACGGGAATGGGAGCCAACGGGAAAAACCCGATTTATTGTGGTCATCCAATTTAATTTTGCTCCATAATTTATCGGTACCTACTACAAATCCCACAATCTATTACTTTTCGTGTCGATACCTACCTACTTAACTATCCTACATACTTACCTAAATCATGCGTTCTTATTTAGCATTAAAGACTTTTGCTAGTTCTATTATTACCTAATAAAAGTTAGGGGACATAATATTATTATAACTTAACTACGTACCTATCAACTAAGAATTGAGTCTTAAATCGTCGCCAAGTAGGTAGGCCTATATAAAAGCAGTCGCATACATTTGTGAATAAAAGGTAAGTCTTTTATCATACATTTTGTTAATACTTATGTAAATTCGTTAATCAATACCTATTTGAAGTACCTAATACCGCAATGATAAGTACCATGAGAGTATTTTTGAGTAGGTTTTATCGCACAATATACCTAAGTTGATAGATAGGCACCAGAGAATGTAATGTCTGTATTCAATGAAAGATTACAGAAGGGGTCAGTTTATTGTGCTCGAGAGTGGAGCGTCGTCTGATACGTCAGTCGGTTACGATCTGCGTATCACGCGGTACGTTGCACGCGTAAACATGCGTTTAACAATCTTATCCCTTTTCGTCATCTGTGTCAGTTGTGACGCGGGACCCAACGAATACGAGAAACAACGAGCCAAAATTCTTCGAGACGAATCAGTCTTATCACTTGGAGGGAAAAACGCCCTCACAGATAAGGAATCGGTCGTCAACAACTGTCTCATGCAACACAAGTTCAACGAAGTAGATTACGGTTACGATAACCCTGAGTACTTCAACTTCTCGCATCATTACTTCACCTACAAAGGGAACATCAGAAAGTCCAAAGTGTACAAGATTATTCAAGACATGCCTAAAGGCGCTGCACTGCATATCCACGATATGGCGCTTTTAGGGTCAGATTACATATTAAATATCACTTATATGGACCATCTCTTCGTATGCTTTGAGAAAAACGATTTGAGATTAAAATTTTCAGAGAAAACACCAACAACAGAATGCGGTGATAAGTGGCAATTAATGAGCAAAGCCCGAAGTTCTGCCAATAATGTACAACAGTTCGATGCCGAATTAAAAAAACATTTTACAATGGTTGTGGATGACCCTGACAAAAAATACCCTACTATAAAAGAAAGTTGGTCGGTTTTCATGAATTATTTCAATAGAATTGTACCTCTTTTGTCCTACAGACCGGTTTGGGAGCAGTACTTCTATGATGCTTTGAAAAGGTTTAGAGAAGACAACATTATGTATTTGGAAGTTAGAAGCGTATTACCTGCTCTGTACGAATTAGATGGGTCGGTCTATGATCCTAGTATAACGGCTAAGACGTACGAGAAAACTATGAACAAGTTTGTTAGGGACTATCCTGATTTCATTGGCGCAAAACTGATATATGCACCAAATAGAAAAGTAGACAGAGTACAACTGGGAAATTATTTGCAATTGGCTAGAAGAATACAAAGTTTAATGCCAGAATTTTTCGCTGGATTTGATTTAGTTGGTCGAGAAGATTTAGGAAATACATTGCTGGAATTCGCTCCGCAGCTGCTAGCAGAGAAGAATCTAACATACTTCTTCCATGCAGGCGAAACTGATTGGTATGGAACTATGACTGATGAGAATTTGGTAGATGCTATTTTATTAGGAGCAAAAAGAATAGGACACGCGTATGCTTTGGTAAAACATCCTCTGTTGTTAAAAGCTGTGGTGGAGAAAGACATAGCGTTAGAAGTCAATATTTTGTCTAATGCGATCCTCTCTTTAGTGCGTGACATTCGTAATCATCCACTGAGTATTTTTCTTGGGCATGACCTGCCAGTAGTTCTTTCAAGTGATGATCCTGGGATTTGGGACGCTGATCCGTTGTCAGAAGACTTCTATGTAGCATTCGTTGGTGTGGCCAGTCGTCTTGGTGATTTAAGAATGTTAAAACAGTTAGCAATTAACTCCTTACTATATAGTTCTATGGACACGCCAGTAAAAATAAATGTTTTGAGTAAATTTAGATCACGCTGGAACAATTTTATTGACAAGTTTAACTGTAGTTTATATTAGACAGCAAATGACTGATTTTGTTAACTTAATTTAGAGTGATTTCACAATAAAATATTGCATCCTTTGAGTATTAAACATTGTTTTACCTACTTTGCTTTCTTTTTTTCTCTACAGGTACCTACTTAGTAAAAGTTTAGTGATTAACCTAATTGCATGCCGTGGTGTCCTTTAATTAAAACACCATCGAAATTATAAGTAAAAAAGAAATTGGTTCAGTTGTTTTGTTATCATGTCTACTGTCTTGTTGGATGAAAAATATTAATTAAAAGATAACTTATCCCGTTTATCTCATAATAATTTCTATTCAATTACAAAATTATTAGGTAGGTAGGTTGAAATAATATCTAAGTAAGTATGTTGCGTTAAAAATATTTAGAAACCTACCTATTTATGTTACATAAAAATATAGTTCCTACAGTGGGTACCTAAATACATAAAAAATACAATGAATTAAAATTAAAAATTAAATGAATTTTATTCGATCTTGGTTTTACGAAATACCTACGTTTCAAAAGTAAAAGTTCCTAGAAAACTTGCACTCGGTTCGCCTCGGGAACCAGTCCCTTAGGGGCCAATTCGGAAATTATTAGGCGCACGGAATGACACACGGAATAGAATAGTCGATAAGTTATTGAATATTCCGTGGGCTGACAACTTTTTTATGAGGCGATGAATTCATGAATCCAGCGAAAAACAAATCAGTGAAGCCGTTTCTGAGATAAGCCCCATTAACATTACAGACACTTACTGACAAAAAATCGTTTCTTTAGGGTAGTAAGTAGGTCTTCCAAATTCCACGCGGGAAAAGCTGCAAGCAACAGCTAGTACCTAGTTTATAAGAATAGAATGACGCGGCTACAATCAACAATTTTGGGAAAGACACTCGAGTCAGGGGCTTAGCAACAATACGTTCCATCTATTACTTAGCTGTCTACTTCAATATGGAAAGGCGAAGGGTTCTCCGAAGCAGAAAAGTATGCTACTTACAAATAGGGATCTACTGAAAGATGGGTGCAGTTACTGCGTTACATAAGTGTCAACATAGAAGGTTTTTGAGTGTCACATAGAAACACGTAACTTGTAACTATGCACTCGTTTTTCTAGAGATACTCGTCGTTTCTCAAAGTCGGAATACGAATCATGTGCATAAGTAACATATTTGCTGCAGCATTTTGGGTCTTGCGTATACGAGATAAAGAGATACTGGAGCTGCCGTAGCGAATGAAGAATAGTAGGAAGTGGAGTGACGCCCTTCACCAAAGAGTTCCCTCCGCTAACGAACTCATTGTCTGATGCATAATGCAGGCTTTTTAGGGTCCCGCATACGTCACGGCGAACTTTGAAATGTCTGTAAATGAGTAGGTATTAGGTGATATTAGTTGGTAATTTGTATTAGATTAATTAGATGGTAGTAATTGGGTAGTTACTTAATAATGTTTTGACAGTAAAGTAAGTAGGTAGGTAGGTATAATAGATTTTACAGTAGGTACCTAATGCCAGCCCCATTTTATTTCATTTTTATAGTTGGTCATTGGTATTACCTACTAATAATAAATTATAGTTTAAAAAAACTAAAAAACACGCTTTTTATAGTTAACTGAACTAAAAAAATTGAAAATAAGTTTAAATAAATTTAAATTAAGAATAGTGTTAAAAATTTCAATAAATATGAATTAATAATAGTGTAAATAAAGAAAATATTTTATTAAAAAAAAGCGTGGGGTGCTTTTTAAGATATTATCAAAATGACACCATGCACCCCACGCTTTTTTTTAAATAAAATATTTTCTTTATTTACACTATTATTAATTCATATTTATTGAAATTTTTAACACTATTCTTAATTTAAATTTATTTAAACTTATTTTCAATTTTTTTAGTTCAGTTAACTATAAAAAGCGTGTTTTTTAGTTTTTTTAAACTATAATTTATTTTCTCCTTTTTAGTTTTGTTTATTTATAATAGCTTGTTTTTATAATTTTAAACTATTATTTGGTCTCTATCGATCTATCGACTATTACTCCCGTAATAAATTAGAATTCAAATAAACAGAAGAACAACGCCATCTAGTAAAACGTAATGTACGCAGTCAATCTGAATACGGAGTTATAGCTAGTTGCCCGTAAATATGGGTAGATGGCAGTAGCAAATGGGTAGATGGCATTAGTGTGAGAGTAAAAAAAATTAAATTCTTATTTTGCATATTGAAAATTGGAATAATTTTATCAAAATAGTGTAATGTCATCGGAACTCGATAAATCTACAAAGTTTGAACGAAATCTGGCCGTTTAAAGTGGGTCAAAATCGCGCCCAAAGAAGTCGGTTACAAATAAAATTAACTTGTACGAGATCTACCACTATGACTCGGTTTTCACTTTTTTCGTCGGATTGGCTTGAAAAGCGGTGGGATCGACGCAGGGCAGTTGTACAAGCACAACGAAGTCGGTTTGGAAGAAATCGGATGATAAACTTGGAAGTTATAGGCTAGGGAAGGTGGAAATTAAAGAAGTTAGGAAAAACGCCTATTTTTAGGAAAATCCGCGATAGATTTGCGTGGAAAGGGTCTAGAAAATTAGGGATCAACTGTTTATAGGTGCGTTATGAATTTGAAGCAAAACGCCTGAGGGGCACGGAAGATATTAACAGAAATGTTACATACAAACATACATACAAACATACAGGTGAAGTTAATAAAAGCGTGTTAAAAATTAGTGGTTAAACAATATTGACCATAGATAAAAACGTAATCATTGCAGTTTAAGAGATAGAGCCTTATGACAGACAAATAGCACATCCTACTAATATTATAATTATAAAATATAAATGTGAAAGTTTGTGTATTTGTTTGTTTGTTTGTTACTCCTTCACGCAAAAACTACTGAACCGATTTTCATGAAATTTGGCACACACATAGAGGGCAACTTAGATTAACATATAGGATATTTTTTATCCCAGAAATCCCGCGGTGTTGGGAGAAACGCAGACATACGCAGCTCCTAGTATAAATTAATAGCAATGCCAACTGATGCATACTTGTTTGTCAAGATCGACAGTTACTTTTTCTTCTACGTTTTTCATAATTTCATGGTGTTGCTCTGTGTGTTAATTAAGCTAAAATAAACAGTTTCTATAGCTAAAAGTCTTGTTTAATGTTTAATTTCATCAGGTTATGGGCCTCTCCCTGCCTGGCTAGTGTAGTACAGTGGAAATTTACAGTAAATTAGTTGATTTTGATAAGAAATACGTATAACCTAAAAGTTGTTCACGCGGTCGCCGAAGTTTTCTATATTTCAGCATTTCAGCAATAATTTATTTAATAAAATGACATCAAACGGATCTTTGATACAAATTGAGAAACTTACTGGCCGAGATAATTGGACAAGCTGGAGTTTCGCAGTGCAAGCATATCTGGAACTCGATGATTTATGGGAATGTGTCCAAGGAACAAATACTGATCCAAAGAAAGAGAAAAAGGCAAAATCAAAACTAATATTATTAGTCGATCCGATAAATTTTATACATATACAGGATGCGACAACGTCAAAACAGGTTTGGGAAAATTTATCACAAGCATTTCAAGACTCTGGTCTACTGAGAAAAGTTGGTTTATTGCGAGACTTGATTAACACTAATTTAGAAACAAGCACCAGTGTAGAAGATTATGTCAACAAAATCATGAGCTCAGCTCATAAGCTCAGGAACATAGGATTCAGTGTTGATGATGAATGGCTCGGGACCTTGATGCTGGCAGGTTTGCCCGATGAATATAAACCCATGATCATGGGTATTGAAAGCTCAGGAGTAAAAATAAGTGCAGATATAATTAAAACTAAACTTTTGCAAGAAATAAAAGCCACACCAAGTAATTCAGCTCTGTACACAAGTAATAAAAATACTCAAGCTAAATTCAAAAACACTCAGCATCAGTCAAAGTCAAAAGGTCCAAGATGTTTCAACTGTAATAAATATGGACACCTTGGTAAAAATTGTTGGTTCCTAAAAAACAAATCACAAAGTAAAGAAAATAATAAAGGTTTTGTGGCAGCTTTTTCGGCCATGCAACTGAATGATTGTATGAATTGGTATGTAGATTCAGGTGCTTCGATGCATATGACAATGCATAAAGCATTATTACAGAATGAAACAATACCACCGATATCCACAATCAAAATTGCAAATAATAAAACTTTACATGTCGAAAGCTGTGGTAATGTGATACTGCACATACCTAATAAAGATGGCAGCAGCAGAGAAATATTAGTAAAGAATGTTTTATATGTGCCAAAGTTGTCCACAAATTTATTATCAGTAAGTAAAATAATAAAATCTGGTTGTAAAGTGGAATTTGATAAAACTGGCTGCTCAGTATATAATTCAATGAATCAAAAAGTAGCCACAGCAGACCTAATAAATGACACATACAGACTAAACATAAATTACAGTAAAATATTTGCCATGTCAGCAAAAGCAGAGTCAAATACACATCTATGGCATCAACGTTTGGGCCATCTGAATTATAATGATGTTCACAAGTTACCTAACTGCACGACTGGTGTACAACTATCATCACAGAAAGAAAAGTATGTATGTATAAGCTGCCTAGAGGGTAAGCAAACCAGGCAATCATTTCCAAGCAATGGCTCCAGGGCAAATGGGTTGCTAGAGCTAGTCCACACAGACGTATGTGGCCCGATACAAGTTGCTTCGATTGGCGGTGCCAGGTATTTTACAACCTTTATTGATGATTTCTCTAGAAAAGTCTATGTATACATAATTAAAAGTAAAACAGAAGTGTTTGAAAAATTCATTGAATACAAAAACAGAGTAGAAAATGAGTTAAATAAAAAGATCAAAATTTTACGCAGCGATAATGGATTGGAGTATGTTAATAAAAACTTTGCTAATTATTTAAAGAAAAATGGAATATTGCATCAGACTTCCAATCCGTATACGCCACAACAGAACGGTCTAAGCGAACGAATGAACCGGACATTGATTGAACGAGCAAAATGCATGATGTTTAATGCTGATTTACCGAAGAATTTTTGGGCTGAAGCAGTAACAACTGCTGCATACATAATTAACCGCTCGCCCACACAGGCTTTATCAGACATTACACCTCATGAAGTATGGACCGGCCAAAAGCCAGACTTGAGTAATATGAGAATATTTGGTTGTCCTGCTATGGTGCATATACCCAAAGAAAAGCGCCAAAAATTTGATGTGAAATCTCGTCAGCTAATCTTCGTTGGGTACAGTGAATGCACAAAAGGCTACCGTTTTATAGAACCAAACAATAATAAAGTAGTGATTAGTCGAGATGTACATTTTCTGGAAGAAAACATTAAAAGCAAAATAGTAGAATCATCTTCTTTTTCAGCACCTGAAACAAAAATAAATAATGTTAATCAAGATGGACATGAAATTCATAAATTAACACAAATATACTTACCATTAAACGAACAAAAATCTGATACAATTGCACAAGATGATGAAAATACCAGTGAGGAAGAGCAGTCTTCCTCAAATTATCTGAGTAACAGCATCACAGATACTTCAGGTAACACAGATTATGATGATCCACTAGATGTTGTAACTTACCAAGTCAGAGTGTTGATATATCGCCTGCAAATAAAATAGGTGTTACAACACGTCAGCAAAGAAAATTGCAAACAAATAATGTGAGTTCATCTCTATACATGTGCATGAATGTTGAGTCTACATCAAGCCTTCTAAATAATGATCCCCAGAGCCTAGAAGAAGCTTTCCAAAGTAATGAATCTGAAGAATGGAAACAGGCCATGAGAGAAGAGTATGAGTCTCTCGTTCAAAATAATACTTGGTCTTTAGTAGATTTACCTGATGGGAAGAAGACTATTCCATGCAAATGGATATTCAAACGAAAATATGATCATACTGGAGAAGTCACTCGTTATAAGGCCAGACTGGTAATTAAAGGTTACAAGCAAAAAAAAGGAATAGATTACAATGAGGTATACGCACCTGTTGTACGATACACGTCGATTAGATATCTCATAGGCATAGCTGCAAAATATAATCTAGAAATTCATCAAATGGATGCCATTACAGCATTTCTACAAGGAGATGTTGATGAAGATATTTACATGTCTCAACCTCCCACTTTTGATCAAGGAGAGAAAGTATGCCACTTAAATAAAGCTATATATGGTCTCAAGCAAGCTAGTAGGCAATGGAACAAAAAGTTAAACTCAGTTTTGTTAGAAATCGGCATGAAACGATCAAAACTTGATCCTTGTATTTATTTTCGTATATTGAGCAAAAATGACATTTTATTTATCTCTGTATATGTCGACGACCTACTCTTATTTTACAATAATTCTGAAACTGGTGAAGAAACTAAGAAAAAGCTCAAAGATAACTTCAATATGAAAGTCATGGGAAAAGCAAAACAATGTATTGGATTTAGAATAACACATGAAGATCAAAATAAAATATCACTGGATCAATCAATGTATATCAAAAAGATACTTACTCGTTTTGGTATGGACGATTGCAAGCCAGTCTGGACTCCATGTGATCCAAACAATCAATTAAAGAGAGCCGAAAGTGAGGAAGAAATATTGAGGAACATACCTTATCAAGAAGCTATTGGGTGTTTATTATATTTGTCACAAGGGACAAGACCTGACATAACATATATTGTAAATTCATTAAGTCGGTATAATGGTCAACCCACAGCAGAGCACTGGGCTACACTGAAGAGAGTCTTAAGATATCTTAAAGCCACCACTGATTATAAATTGACATATGATGGAAACTCAGAAGGCAACATCACAGGCTATTGTGATGCTGATTGGGCCAGTCATTCTGAAGACCGTAGATCCTGCACTGGATATATTTTTATTTTTCAGGGTGCTGCAATAAGTTGGTGCTCTAAAAAACAGCCAACCATAGCCCTATCAAGTACAGAGGCTGAATATATGTCTCTGGCCACTGCTGTGCAAGAAGCGATGTGGCTAAAACAATTAGATGAAGATTTTTGGCCTGAATCATCAGCCATTCCTATTGTTGTTCACTGTGATAATCAAAGTGCCATTCGCATTTCAGGAAATGAAAGTTATCAGCCACGCAGCAAACACATCGATGTTCGCTATCACTTTGTCAGAGAGAGGGTTGCTGCCAAACAAGTCTTAGTAAAATACCAAAGGAGTCAAGATATGACAGCGGACATTTTAACCAAAGGACTGCATAGACCAAAACATGAAGCTTTCAGCAGAGCGATGGGTCTGCGTTCAGGAGAGAATGTTGGGAGAAACGCAGACATACGCAGCTCCTAGTATAAATTAATAGCAATGCCAACTGATGCATACTTGTTTGTCAAGATCGACAGTTACTTTTTCTTCTACGTTTTTCATAATTTCATGGTGTTGCTCTGTGTGTTAATTAAGCTAAAATAAACAGTTTCTATAGCTAAAAGTCTTGTTTAATGTTTAATTTCATCACGCGGGATCGGAATTTACGCGGGATAACCTTCTTCGCGTATGGGGTATAAATAGCTTCTAAACAAACATTAATATAAAACCTGGAAATCCCGCGGGATCTGGAGTTACGCGGAACTACTAATATTATAAATGTGAAAGTTTGTGTATTTGTTTGTTTGTTTGTTACTCCTTCACGCAAAAACTACTGAACCGATTTTCATGAAATTTGGCACACACATATAGGGCAACTTAGATTAACATATAGGATATTTTTTATCCCAGAAATCCCGCGGGATCGGAATTTACGCGGGAAAACCTTCTTCGCGTATGGGGTATAAATAGCTTCTACAAACATTAATATAAAACTAACAAGTCTGTCTTCCCGGAAATCCCGCGGGATCTGGAGTTACGCGGAATAAACTCCTGCGCGTAGTTGCGGGCTTAAATTTTTATTGAAGTTTTGAAGCAACATATAGGGTACTGTTTATCCCTGAATTCCCGCGGGATTAGGATTCACGCGGTAAAAACTCATACCCGGGAATGAGGTCGTGGGTTCAGATGTTTATGGGACTTTCAGTGGGAGGTAGAGGAGGTTATGGAGCATTATATAAGCTACTTTTTGTTCCGGACTTCCCGCGGGATCGAGATTTACGCGGGAAAAGCTTCCATGAGCGAATGAAGTCGCGGGCTCATTAATATCTATATATCGGGATATCTATACATATATCGGGAATCGAACCGGCTTTTTTCTCATGATCAACTTTATGTTGCTTTTTCGAGGGTCAGCATCGCTTTAGCTGGTCTTTATGTTTTGGTACCCGATTGAATAACCTCCAATGTAGTTTAAAAATATAATAGTTTGGAATGAAAAAACCCCGACGTTTATATCTTAAAGTCTTTTTATCGATTTTCTCAAGATCTACATAACGGATTTTTGTACGGTATGACTAAAACGTAGTAAAATAAATTATAGTTTAAAAAAACTAAAAAACACGCTTTTTATAGTTAACTGAACTAAAAAAATTGAAAATAAGTTTAAATAAATTTAAATTAAGAATAGTGTTAAAAATTTCAATAAATATGAATTAATAATAGTGTAAATAAAGAAAATATTTTATTAAAAAAAAGCGTGGGGTGCTTTTTAAGATATTATCAAAATGACGCTTTTTTTTAAATAAAATATTTTCTTTATTTACACTATTATTACTTAATTCATATTTATTGAAATTTTTAACACTATTCTTAATTTAAATTTATTTAAACTTATTTTCAATTTTTTTAGTTCAGTTAACTATAAAAAGCGTGTTTTTTAGTTTTTTTAAACTATAATTTATTTTCTCCTTTTTAGTTTTGTTTATTTATAATAGCTTGTTTTTATAATTTTAAACTATTATTTGGTCTCTATCGATCTATCGACTATTACTCCCGTAATAAATTAGAATTCAAATAAACAGAAGAACAACGCCATCTAGTAAAACGTAATGTACGCAGTCAATCTGAATACGGAGTTATAGCTAGTTGCCCGTAAATATGGGTAGATGGCAGTAGCAAATGGGTAGATAGCATTAGTGTGAGAGTAAAAAAAATTAAATTCTTATTTTGCATATTGAAAATTGGAATAATTTTATCAAAATAGTGTAATGTCATCGGAACTCGATAAATCTACAAAGTTTGAACGAAATCTGGCCGTTTAAAGTGGGTCAAAATCGCGCCCAAAGAAGTCGGTTACAAATAAAATTAACTTGTACGAGATCTACCACTATGACTCGGTTTTCACTTTTTTCGTCGGATTGGCTTGAAAAGCGGTGGGATCGACGCAGGGCAGTTGTACAAGCACAACGAAGTCGGTTTGGAAGAAATCGGATGATAAACTTGGAAGTTATAGGCTAGGGAAGGTGGAAATTAAAGAAGTTAGGAAAAACGCCTATTTTTAGGAAAATCCGCGATAGATTTGCGTGGAAAGGGTCTAGAAAATTAGGGATCAACTGTTTATAGGTGCGTTATGAATTTGAAGCAAAACGCCTGAGGGGCACGGAAGATATTAACAGAAATGTTACATACAAACATACATACAAACATACAGGTGAAGTTAATAAAAGCGTGTTAAAATCAACTGTTCTTAAGATGTGTGGAGTGTGTCTTAATATGTGTGGGGTCGGGATTAACGCAGGAATAACTTTGTGACACACTGAGTTCCACGCGGGCGGAGCCGCGGGCAACAGCTAGTATTATACTAAATAATAATAGGGTTTCATTTGTCCCCCATGGGATTTGTTACATAAATCTTCTGTAATTTTATTTATGTTGTAGGTAGGTGGTCGCTAGAAAGTAGATAAATAGATAGATACATAGACAAATAAAGATAGATAAATAATTATAATTAATAGAATAAGTAATTAATTCAAAACCTGATAATAGACTATTATTATAATCAGTCTAGCAATTGTCTCATAATCTTGTCTGCAATTTAATGTTGTTAATTAACCTAACTCAACAGCTGCGATTTAATGATCGAAGTTAAAGTGATAGACACGTGATTTGAATGTTGAGTTCAATGGTTCAACTAACAACGGTTTTTAAACTAACAGTGGGACTAGGTATTTATATTTATCAAGAGTGCGTATTTCTTTGACTCTCAATAATCCCGAATCAAAACTACCGTTTGTTGCCCGTGGTAGTACTACTGCGTAGACCTAAGTACCAGTAGGACTATCATTTTGGAACACAAGGATTTTATGTCTCAGCTAAGGCAGCTGTGAGGAGCAAGATCAGAATTGCCAAGTTGAGATTTGACGAGACAACCCGAGGTGACGTTTGGCGAGCTGGCGAAGCGAGATGTGGAGTGGAAAGGTGCTGTAGAGAGGAATGGTGCTTGATTTGAGAGGAGGAGTGTTTTAGAGGAGTGGAGAGGAGAGATGATAAGGAGGAAGATTACATTTTCAGAGTCGTATTTTATTTTGCCTTTTTAACATTTTAAATACCTATCTACATTAAATTATATTAGCAGTGGTCCTATTGAGTTGAGTAGGAGTTAGAACCAAGATAAACCTATTACTTTTTTACTTACTGTACAACTATAATTAATTATTTTGAAAGGAAAAAAAATACATTCCATTTATTTATTTTTTTCAAATCTTACTATAAGTAATCATATTAATTTTATTATCTTACTAATATTATACCTTAGTACCTGTACGGGAGTGTCACGTACATTCAGTAAGGGTGAGTGCGGGGGCAGCGTGGCCGGAGGTATATCACGTAGTAAGGAATAAAACAACCGACCAACTCGTATGCCGCTGTGTATCGCACTAGATTTTATTTGTAGTATATTAAGTATAAGGTAAACTCTTATATGCTAAGTAAGATTGATTGAGTAAGTACAGATTGAGGTCGAGTCAATGTACGTGCTCGTACAGTACCATTGCCTTTTTGCCCGAGTTCTTACCAGTAGGACAACGCAGTAGGACCAACGGGCACCAAATAAATAGGTACAATTAATAATCTTTTGGAGTCAATTAAAAATGGCATAATATATAGGTATCCATAGATTTCAAAACACAAGATTTGACTTTACCATACTTTAAGGCGCATAAGAATGGGTTAAAGTTGGGATATAATATATGAATGTTTGATTCATCAAGTCATCAACTCGTAGTCTTGTAGGCAGCAGCGAATGGTTCACGTTACTTACATTTAATTTACTTACAATCAATTTATTTCAGTGATAACTTCCGCAAAAGTATAAAATAGGGTTTTCTATGCCTTCTAGTGTTCTAATAAATCGAGAAACACAAATAAAGTCTAAAGGAATTACATTTCATACGTAAATATTGAAGTATAAAAAAATATTTTCATCACACCTATTCGAAAAAGACGACTTGGTTCGGACATAAGGGGTTTCAAAGTTGCTGTTTTCTATTCAGCGGGCGGGAATGAATTTTCATACAACTTTTCCTGCCGGCTAGATCTTTTCCGTCCTATTTTGAATTTAGAACATTTTAGTATTTTGCGCTAAAGAAATCGAACGCAAATATTGTTTTCATCACACCTATTCGAAAAAGACGACTTGGTTCGGACTTACGGGGTTCCAAAGTTGCTGTTTTCTATTCAGCGGGCGGGAATGAATTTTCATACAACTTTTCCGTCCGGCTAGATCTTTTCCGTCCTATTTTGAATTTAGAACATTTAGTATTTTGCGCTAAAGAAGTCGAACTCAAATATTGTTTGAATAAAGAATGTCTGGTACGACGCGAGGGCCCCCGCCAGCTGAACTGAATAGTAAAAAAAGAAATCAAATTAAGATTTCGTTTTCAAATTAAAATTAAGTTTTCGTGCATTTTTACGTATTATTTTCTATTATTTTCTATTATATATATATATATATTATTTTCTCATAGTGGGTGATGAAAAGTAGAGTGTATCACTCGGGTGCAAGTATATTTTTGGCTCGGGCGACGTACTTTGAATCCCTCGCTACGTTCGGGATTCTACTAAAGAATCCCTCGCTACGCTCGGGATTCTACGCTAGAATCCCTCACTTCGCTCTGGATTCAAAAAACGCCCTCGCCGAAAAAATATTTCTTTGCACCCTTGTCATACAATCTACTATTTCAATATTTCTAAAACAATTCTATTAAAATGGCGTTTGACATGTGTAAGTATGACAGAGATATACCACAACACAACTAAAACTCCGGTACGCGGAAGCGAGATAACACTATTTAATTTGTTCGTTTTCAATTATAACAAAGAGCCTGTCTAGTGTTTATGTCTCTGTAGGTGTCCAAGCAGGTAGGTAAGTACAATGTTTTGAATTGATATTATAAATGTACAAAAATAACTTTACAAAGGACAAAAACCTATTACTGCATGTCCAATAAGCTTTTAGCCTACGTTATATTTACCCATTTGTGTGATTTTGTAGCGCATTAGTAAATCTTAAAAATCATTGTTGTGTGTTATGAAAGATTTATTTGAAAGCTGGTTCTCTAGTACGTACAATAGTTTACAACAATTATTAAAAAATAAAAAGCCGTTATAATTTTACTTAAGTAGATACTATATTTAATTAATATCAACAAAGACAAGTTAATAATTATTTACACCTTACATTTGAATAGCATTATATTGTAAAAAATAAGCAACATTACAAGGGTTTCATTTATAGTACTTCATAGACTAACGGTACCTATTTAAAAAAGTTACAATAACAATCTGCTGTGACACTAATTTCTTGAAGCTTATTCAATGTATTTAGGAGACTTGATTTTCAGGTCAGCTTAAATGTTTTCTTTGTATGCCTGAAAACTCTAGAAGGTCGCAATGGCATGTATAACGTCAAACAGGACTAAGGTTACCAATTTCAAATTGAGAGATACAATCGTGAATATAATCTATTATCTTTTCAACATGTTGGTTTGTGATATTTTGAGCAGTCAGCACACAAAAATACTATGCAAACTGTATAACTGCAAATTCACAAACTACATACCTAAATATAAAGTTATTCAAAACAGCTGTACGTAATAATTTACAAATAAATTATTATGTGCCAGCTGACATTGTACTGCAACATTTATTATTTCTTTCTCATGTTTTAACTTATTTTTGCAATACAACTGCATAAACTGCATAGGCATACAGACCCACTTAAAAGTTCTAAAATAACAGTTTATAGAGTTTCACAGACTAGTTTGAGACCCATCAAGGATCTGACTGAATTAAGAAATGTAATGAAAAATGAAAGACCTGACTGCATTAAGAGCACATGAAAATTAGCAGGTTCTTGACATTGTCAATAAATTAATTTGTTTTATTCTACACTAATGTGTAGTAAGCTTACCCGCACGCACGCACTACCGTCTTTTCGGAATAATGTCCATTTATAGCGTTTTTTTAAATGTCACACGCTATTACAGGGAAGAAAAACTTCATGAGGGAAGAAAAACTCCAACATGCAGGATACCTGCATGTTGGAGGATTTGCAAAACTCAAAGGTGAAATCCGCCAATTCGCACTTGGCCAGCGTGGTGGACTATGGTCTTACGTTCTCATTATGAGAAGAGACCCCTGCCTAGCAATGGGAGTTTTGGGTTGCGATGATGATGAAGCATACCCAAAATAAATGATGGAAATAAAACCGTGCATATGCTTAATCATTTCTATAGAGTTAAAGTACGAACATTTATTAATCTTCTCCAGCAGGGACAGCATCTTCCAGTCTTTTTATGTACTTCACCCTTAGTTCAGTCACTGCATCACCTTTCAGTTGATCCTGTAATTGAAGGAAATTTATATTTTACTAGCTGATCCGGCAGACATTGTCCTGCAATTTAAATTATTATGTAAACACCTTCGCTTTGCTTTGGGAAATTTGTTGATCCGCTCCTTTTGGTTGTAGCGTGATTTTGCCTTCCTCAGTAAATGGGCTATTCAACACAAGAATTTTTCAATTTGTTCAGTAATGCAAACCTAATGTAAGACATACTATACATAACCACACTAAGATTACCTGTGTTGTAGGAGATATAAATAACACACAAGACAAGAACACACACATCTAGGCCATGAATGGTATTTTTGAACTCATCATTCAAATTTTTTGCCGCACTAAGCATCAAACCCAGGACCTATCCAAAAATATATTAATAGTATTAGTAAAAAAATTATTAAAACCAATTAACCTGAACAAACCAGCATTGCACTTCCAACTGCACCATTTGCAGGGCACCGCGTATAGCACCAGGTATTAGTGCGCAGTACTTGAGCCCATTGTTGGGCATCTCCACCCACTCACTGAGCGGGCACTGGTCCCAGACCAGGGAGAACTCATCACCTGAACTACTCCAACTGGTCACTGTTGGTTGCATATTGAGGTATAACCTGAAATATGATGTTTTTTATTTCAATTATTATTTTATTCTTGAAGTAGTCAATTAGCTATTGGTATACGAGAATTAGTCAGAAATCATTGAATATACAGTATCAGTGACAATGTATAGACTTGGGTGCATTAAAATCGCAATTGGTATGAGTGATTAAGTACATTTGTATAAGATACTAATAAGTAATAACACTAATAATAACAATTCTTATAGGATTATGCGATTATACAAATATTAGGAGTAGACATAATACTCACCACTAATCTACTACTTACTAATCCTGCAGAAATTCGACATTTCAGACAAAAATAATTTAGGGTTATTCTTTAGTATCGGGCTGCACGATTTCCTGGACAAATTTGGCTTTAATCAATAGATATTGATGCCCCGAATCATAATCTAATTGCTTTTTGTGCGGAAATGCATCGTTTTTTTTTATCTTAATTTAAAGTTTTTAAGGTTATGTATAAAATTTTAAGACAAATATTGAGCGTATTTGGGTGATTTTGGCTTTAACTGATAGATATTGATGGCTCCAATCATAATATAATCGCATTTTGTGCGGAAATGCGTCGTTTTATTTTAATTTTATTTTTTAGTTGTTATTTTCAAAACATAACACAAATATTGAGCAGTTTACAGATCTACCTTCAAAGTTTAAAAATAAATCTTAAAAACGAGGGTATCCGTGATTTTTACGTTGTGCTATGTCAACTATAAATTCGTGCCGGCAATATAATAGGCTATAAAAAAAATGTCGAGGGAACCCCGCTGCGCGGGGTTCCCCTTTTTTTCTTGAATTAAACTGTCAACCTAACGAACCTAACCCAACCCGTCTGTTTGAAAAGTTTCTTTTTGTTTCTTTAGAGGCGGGGGGCTTTGCCCCCCGCCACCCCCTATTCGGGGGCTTCGCCCCCGAAACCCCCCCGCCTTCCCTCCTTTTTAACGGATCTATAGCTCAATATTTGTCTTCAAATTTTATACATAACCTTAAAAACTTAAAATTAAGATTAAAAGAAAACTATGCATTTCCGCACAAAAAGCAATTAGATTATGATTCGGGGCATCAATACCTATTGATTAAAGCCAAATTTGTCCAGGAAATCGTGCAGCCCGATTCTAAAGCCAACCCTAATTTAGTTACAAATCGGAAAATACTAACCTGAAAGCCTGTTGGATTTTATCAGCAGTCTCCCTCATCTCCAAGCATCGGGTAGACGTTGTTCTGGCTAAGAAATCTTCAATCAACCGCACGCCCATGTTGTAGCCAATTCTTTCCAACTGTTTATTCACGTCATCAGGATTTTCTATTTCTTTAAGCATTTGAGATACTAAGGCGCCATATGTAAGTGTTAAGAGTTCAGAGTTCTGAAAATGATGATGAGCAAACTTATTATGCATAATTACACGTAAAACATAAATAATAATTTTGGGATGTTTCGGTAACTTTTAAGAAAACTTACAACTTTTTTTGCATCTAGGCGAGAAGTCTGACGAGACATTTTGTTCTTTGATTTGATGCAGGGTTTTTTAATAATAATGTACTTAAAATACTTAGGTACTTCAATATAAATTACAATGTGGGAGGAAGATAATCCAATTCGGTTTCACTTCACAGCGTTTACAAATTTTATTTGACTTGACGACTGATCAATGATCAATCTGGATCAATCTATCTCTATGGATCATGGAGGATAGAACTAAGGAGGGTCATCTGTGTATATGAAAAGTGTCCAGTTGTATGCGCTAAATAACAGTTCCAAAATCCTCCACTGGTGGCGCTGGTGGATTCACAGGGTATGGTATGAATCATGGAGGATTATCCTCCATGCCTCCATGCTACTTTAGTCGATAATGACATTAAATTTTTTAACTCGGCATACTTCAATTCAATCAATTCATCTACGATTGCTACATTCATACCATACCCTGTGAATCCACCAGCGCCACCAGTGGAGGATTTTGGAACTGTTATTTAGCGCATACAACTGGACACTTTTTCAACTTTTCTCCCATATAAGATGACTCTCCTTAGTTCTATCCTCCATGCTATGGATCAATCACTGAACTGACGTACAAATGACAGTGACAGTGACAACTGATGGTGAGGATCACAGAGTCTACAGAATTCACACATTATTATAGCAAAGATTAAATGCAAAGATCATAACACAAAATATGGATAGGTAGTACAGAAGTTAAGCTCATGTATGTAATCTCGATTTTGGTTATGCATGTGTGCGTTAGCCTAAGGGTTAACGACTCCGCAAAGGTCGTGGATTGGATTTGTTATTTAAGTTATTGGTATGGATTAAACGGGAAAATTAAAATAAAGGTATACGTTTAGAATCATTAAAATGTAATGTAATTTAGTAAGCGTTAGTCATATTACCTAATTATACAATTAATTTACAATTATAATGCTATCATTGTAAATTAAGATTACGGGAGTCCTTAGATAAAAAATTCAATAAAGCAGGTAATTCAGGTTATCTGTAATAATATGTTTTTTTTATACGAAATGATAATCACAAGTACGTGCAATAATGTGATTGCACGTACTTGTGGAGAGGTGGTACCTGGAGACATAGGTAGGTACTCATAATAGAAATAAAATTGTTTCGTTTTGCGTATAGTGAGTGTAAACTCAATATTTGTAACTAAACCCAGCGCGTTCTGTGTTCTGCGGCAGTTCCGGTAAAACTTATGTATTAATATCATAATGATAGGTATTTATTTATGGGATCTCATATGATCCGTTTATTTCATATTATTTGTATTATATAATATTTTTGTATCTATATTAGGTAGATACTGGAAACAAAATAAAAATCCTAATACATAAATTAACACTAAGAAAATAATTTTACATGTCCAATAATATAATCCTTCATTTAATGGATTTATTAAAAATCGAAGTTATACACTCTAACGTTCAAAGAACTTCTTACGTCCTACATTGACTTGTGTTTAGTAACGAATCATTGAATTACAAGCAAGTAAGGACTTATTGTACCTTTCTGTAGCAACTAGATGTCTAAAAAATTTTAATTTGCAATTTTACGTCGAATAAAAAAAATCACTTCGATAATAATTATGATAATTCCATTTCTTATCCATTTTTTAGGAAAATTTGCTTATTTGTGTATTATAAATGTCATATTGCTGGAAATAACAACCGCGGTCCAAGTGGTCCGATATGTTCCGATTTTTGGTGTATGTGAACGGTGTCTATGTGTGAGTTGTTTTTGGGCACTTTGTATGAAGCTTAACATCTGTATTATCTAATTTGTGTTTATAATTATGATTTATGATCATAGAGGATTTGTAGCCTGACCAGGAATATAAAAAACTTGCATTGGGGGCTTTGGGGGTGCTAAAGTTTTCTTTATTATGGCAACTTTAGTTATACAACGTGTCCCAAAATTCAACGATAAGCGGGAACTGGAGGGGGGACTTGCTCATGACTACTTCAGGAAAAATAAGAAAAAAAATCCAGCCCTTTTTGTTTTCATAAAAAAATAAATTTTCGAAAATTTACACCCTTTGTGTTATTTTGAACTACCAAGTTTGAAATTCCAAGTGATTACTTTGAACGAGAACGATTAAGAAATTTTGGTCTTGTTTAAATATGACACGAATTTTTTTGGTGGCTACATTTCTTAGAGTATAATACCATTTTGTAATCTTGGTTAGATGCGCCAACTTTTAAAAAAACTGGCCGTAGTAGTGTTCATACTTTTTTTTACACAATGACTAGAGAACCGCCCGCGCTTCGCTTCGGGACCCGTAGGTAACAGCCACTTAGGTCCCGCTCCCGTAAGATTCTCGGCTAAACAGTAGCCTATTAGGTATCCTTACTAATATTATAAATGTGAAAGTGTGTTTGTTTGTTTGTTTGTTTGTTTGTTTGTTTGTGACGCTTTCACGTCGCAACAAAGCTATTATATGGTAAGGTTTATGTGTGTCGGGATAGTTAGGAGGGTGGAGAGTGACGTAGGCTACTTTTTACCGCGGAAAAACATCCCATTCCCATGGGAAGATCGATGTTTTGTTAGTTGCTAGATATTTATTTTCGGAGTTGCCAATAGATGGCGTTAACAAAATTCATTTGCAAGTTCTGAATTACGCTATCAAATACTACATGTAATTTACTTAAGTCATAGGCAAATGTAATAGGCTACTTTAGCTCTGCCTCGAGAACTCCCCGCTCCGGCTGTGTTCAGTGTACCGCCCGCCCGCTGAAACTATCCTGTTGGCTGATGTCCGCAAGTTGCTGGACTCGCCGACACCGGTGGTGGGCGCGGGCGACTGGAACTGCAAGCATCCGGGGTGGAATAGCCTAGCTGCCAACAGAAGTGGAAGGCTACTTTTTGATGCCGCTGAACAGCACGGCTACACTGTCGAGTGTGTTGCACACCGTTACCGCGGCTCTGAATAAGAGAGAACGCGTGTGTGCAGTATTCCTCGACATGGAAAAGGCGTTCGACCGTGTTTGGCACGACGGCTTTCTCTACAAGATCTCGCAGCCGTCGGCGCCCCGGAGTGCCGTTAAGATGATCTCCAGTTTCCTCGAAAATAGAAGCTTCAGAGTAGTGGTTGAAGACGCCGAATCCACCGAGCGTCCGTTCGCAGCCGGCGTCCCGCATGGGAGTTACCTGTCCCCGGTCTGCTACGCCTGCTACACCGACGACATCCCGGCGGCAGGGGGGGCGTCGCTTGCCCTGTATGCCGATGACGTGGCGTACATCACCACGTCGCTGAATAGAACCCACGCCATTGTCAAGATGCAACGTGCGCTTGATGCCCTCCCCGAATGGCTCGCCGCGTGGAGACTGTCGGTGAATGTCGGGAAGACGCTGGGCCTTTGGGACGCTGATCGGCTCCTGCTGGGCTTCCCACCAGCGGGATTCACCCGGTAGGGGCTCGATCGCCTGGGCGGCGCGAAGATGAACCCCATCCCGTTTAAGACTCTGTGGCCTGTAAAAAGGCCACCACTCACCGGACTTGACCTATTGGTTAACCACAGATGGACAACCAAGGGCCTTAGGGCCTAACCCAAGGACTGGCCCGTTTTAACGGGCCGCGAGAGACACCCCCAAAGGGGAACTAACTGTCCCGAGGGCTCCACACACCTCAGACAGGGTGGAGTGAAGAGAGCGAGTAGTAGGCTACTTTTACGTACGTAGGCCTAAATTCCTACGGGAGCGGGACCTACGCGGCTGTTACCTACGGGTCCCGAAGCGGAGCGCGGGCGGTTCTCTAGTAATATAATATACTGGAACATCAGATATAACATTTGCCTATGACATAAGTAAATTACATGTAGTATTTGATAGGGTGATTCAGAACTTGCAAATGAATTTTACTAACGCCATCTATTAACAACATCTGGAACTAAATATCTAGCAACTAACAAAACATTGATCTTCCCATGGGACTGAGATGTTTTCCCGCGGAAAAAAGTAGCCTACGTCACTCTCCACCCTCCTAACTATCCCCACACACATAAATCATACCATATAATAGCCATGTTGCGACGTGAAAGAGGCACAAACAAACAAACAAACACACTTTCACATTTATAATATTAGTATGGATATGGATGAGTCAAATTCAACAGAACGTAAAAATCTTGCAAAATTTTAAGGGAATTTTGGTGTTTGTTTGAGTTTTGTGGAAAAACTGCAGGCTTTCTGGGATTTTTAAGAATAGTGATGAATAGTAGGACTTCTTAGGTTGCCAATACAAAAAACAAATCTAAAAATATTTGAAAAACTGTGGTCGTGGTAGCTCAAAATAACACAAAGGGTGTAAATTTTCGAAACTTTATTTTTTTATGAAAACAAAAAGGGCTGGATTTTTTTTCTTATTTTTCCTGAAGTAGTCATGAGCAAGTTCACGCTCCAGTTCCAGCTTATCGTTGAATTTTGGGACACGTTGTATGTAGTAACACTCAAGACAACAAAGTCAGAAATGTTATTAATTAATGTATTGTCTCCACTTATGAAGTTTTGAATAACAAATTGTCTCTTTTGAGATGTGATTTTAAGATACTATAAGTGTTCGTAGTTAATGAAACCTAAAAAGATTTTTTTTAAGTATAATTATAAAGATAGAAGGCTAAAATAGAGTATATTCTGACTTTGAACTATTCTATTATAATCTATTCAAGAGACGGTATCCATAGCAAAGGTTGACCAGGAATACAGAAAACCTCTCCGAATTGCGACAGGTCATGGAAGTAATGTTCGTAAAAATTTTACAAAGTAACCTTGTAAGGGAGACACCCCATATTATTTAATATTCCCTTTTAGATATTGTTAAACTTTTTACAAGGAACTGACGTCGTTACAATGTAAATGATGAGTTCAAAAATACCATTCATGGCCTAGATGTGTGTGTTCTTGTCTTGTGTGTTATTTATATCTCCTACAACACAGGTAATCTTAGTGTGGTTATGTATAGTAGGTACCTATGTCTTACATTAGGTTTGCATTACTGAACAAATTGAAAAATTCTTGTGTTGAATAGCCCATTTACTGAGGAAGGAAAAATCACGCTACAACCAAAAGAAGCGGATCAACAAATTTCCCAAAGCAAAGCGAAGGTGTTTACATAATAATTTAAATTGTAGGACAATGTCTGCCGGATCAGCTAGTAAACTATAAATTTCCTTTTTCAATTACAGGATCAACTGAAAGGTGATGCAGTGACTGAACTAAGTAAGGGTGAAGTACATAAAAAGACTGGAAGATGCTGTCCCTGCTGGAGAAGATTAATATCTTCGTACTTTAACTCTATAGAAAAGATTAAGCATATGCACGGTTTTATTTCCATCATTTATTTTGCGTATGCTTCATCATCAATGCAACCCAAAACTGTTCCGCTCCTTTGAACAAATTCTGGATAACTGCTACCTACCTACCGCTACTACAGATCAGATATCAGAATTCAGATACAGACAGAGCACAACCACAGCTTATGCCAAAAAGCAGTGTCATTGTCATAGACAAGCAGGTTATAGACTGTAATTTTTGTTTTTGTTTGAAGCAAAGAAACTAAACCCATACAGCCTACTGCATACCTACTCTACTTAATATATATTTAAGAAATTGGATTGGTCAAATTCATGATGTGAGAGCTTTAAAAATATATCGATTTTGATATCTGAAAATAAATATCGAATATCGATATATCGCGGGAAAAAAATATCGCTGATTTATATCGATATTCGATATTCGAAATATCGATATTTTGATATATCGATATTTTTTGCCCAAGCCTAGTCCCGAAGCCTTTTAAAAATGTGATTACTGATTTCAGTTTTGAATATTTTGATAGAAAGTTTTGTTTTGTTTACAAGGATTGGTAAAGATTGTTAATGCATTGTTATCAATTTCGTAATTCTTAATAACTTTACAAAAGATTATAAATCGTGATGTATTGGATTATTAGAGAACGTTAAAACAAATTCAAGTCAGCTGACAGTAATGGAACGCGGAGATAACGAATCTGGCGTCGATAATATTTCCGTTGACCCGTCTTCTTCTGTGAATAATTTGATTTTGGATTACTACAAAAAATTTGGTAGGAAAAGAGATTTGGAGCAATTCTTTTCATTGTCTACAGCCCAAAGTGAAATTAGAGATCCTACAGGGACTTTTTGGAGGAACATGAAATCTCAAAACGATTCTTCGGAGTCTGGTGAAAAGAAAAGTGAATCCTCTACGGAATTATGTAGAATTTCAATTAAATGTTCCATTCCTGAGCCATCTAGTTACCAGGTACGTAAGTTTTTATCTAAATAGAAATAAGAACAAACAGAGACTCCAGTCTGTTATATTATGGAAGCTATTTGAAAAAATATATCGAAGTGTCTAGTCGTCCGCTAAACGGACGAATAAATTAAACTTATTCGTCCGATAGTCGGACGACTAAATTTAATTTATTCGTCCGATTATCGGACGACTAGATAACCTTTTAATAGCCACCGCCAAAATATATTGACCGCGAGTATTGAAAACATCACAATGTTTTTATAATATAAGTAATAGGTAGGAATCAATAGTTGTACTATATTAATCGGGTGTTTACTAATTTTAATTCCCCGTAGTCCCGTTGCACTAGGGGTTACACTTTTATCGACCTTTTCAACTTCTGATATCGATATAATGTTTGAACCTCCTTAGAATAAAATAAAAATCCATGATAACGGCATATTGGAAACGTCAAAAGAGCATTCTTTTGACTATACTAGATAGAAAAAAAAACAGTTATTTACAGTATATTTTATTCAATCTTAAGCAAATGAAATTAAAATTATTTTATATGATTTTGGTGATTAAAAACATTTTTCGACAGTCAAACTACGCCATCACTTCAACAAAGCTCTACGGTAAGTGATGTTGGAAGAAGGAGGGGTAATAAACTCCCAAGGATTTTTTTACTCTACACACAGTTACATACTACACTTATTCCTACTTAAGGCTATAATAATAACAAAGCCATGTCCAAGGTGTTGCAGACTGTTTCGCTCACATAGCCTCATCATTTTCCTTCCTTACTAACTATTCTCTAACACTTATGCTTCCTTTATATGATAGCTGAAAAACTGGATGTTTTAAAACATATCTACACAATAACTGCCATACATAGGTATTACATATATGGATATTCCTTAAAGAAGGTACATAGATTATTTTAATTACCATATTTTACCGTCAATCAGATTCTGACCTATTTTGTTTAATTACATTAGAATTTGGACATCACTATTATAAGATCAACCTACTTAACCGCTAAAATAAAGCCGGTAAAATCTTCAAAAAACTGAACAAGTTTTGAAAGTTAAGAGAAAAAAATAAACCTAAAATTAAAGAAAATACACTTAAATTCCATGTTCGGAAAAAAATACAGAAGAAACAAAACTGAAAATGTTGAATTCATAACCCATGTACACATACATTACATTAATGGCTCATTAAGATTTACTAGTTACTGCCTGCAACTTTGTCCACGTGAGAGAGAAACAACGTCTGAATAACCGTAGGGAATGCAGGGAAAATTAAGCTCTCCATTGTGAGAAAAGATCGAAAGGTTCAGTGACGCTGCTGGCCACCAACCTTTTTTATTTTAATTAAAAAAAAGGATAGATCAGGGTATCAACATTTCAAGAAAATTTTATAATATATTTATGGGATAATTTAATCGATAAAAAGTATCCTTTGTCCTTTTTCCACGTCTACTCTATATCTGTCCCTCATTAAAATTCATCTGTATTTCATTAAAATTTCCTCATGCAAAGTTAATATGTCCTAGAAGTGGGACCACGAGGAAGCAAGGTATGCAATCATACATCTCCACTTTGGTCGCGTTCCTGTTTGCGCGTGCATGTATGTGCGTTTGCGATTAACAGACATCTTAATCAGATGTGGTCATGCTTAAATTTATACACACGCGCGGGCACTCACTCACACACACACACACGCACATACACACGCACGTAGATATGTTTTAAAACATCCAGTTTTTCAGCTATCATATAAAGGAAGTATAAGTGTTAGAGAATAGTTAGTGAGGAAGGAAAATGATGAGGCTATGTGAGCGAAACAGTCTGCAACACCTTGGACATGGCTTTATTATATTATAGCCTTAAGTAGGAATAAGTGTAGTATGTAACTGTGTGTAGAGTAAAAAAATCCTTGGGAGTTTATTACCCCTCCTTCTTCCAACATCACTTACCGTAGAGCTTTGTTGAAGCGATGGCGTAGTTTGACTGTCGAAAAATGTTTTTAATCACCAAAATCATATAAAATAATTTTAATTTCATTTGCTTAAGATTGAATAAAATATACTGTAAATAACTGTTTTTTTTCTATCTAGTATAGTCAAAAGAATGCTCTTTTGACGTTTCCAATATGACGTTATCATGGATTTTTATTTTATTCTAAGGAGGTTCAAACATTATATCGATATCAGAAGTTGAAAAAGTCGATAAAAGTGTAACCCCTAGTGCAACGGGACTACGGGGAATTAAAATTACCCGTGGTCCCGTCAACGGGACAAACCAACGGGACCCAGGTAAACACCCTATTAATCATGTATAAGTATGTGTTATATTAATTAGTTTTAGTAATTTTTTCATGGTCCTTTATGTTAATTATATAACGCTTAAATTCTATTTGTTTAGCAACAAAGAACATTTGAAGGACATCAGAATTCTGACTCCGAGTCACCTCCTATAGTTACCGAAGAAGTGCCACAAAGAACATGTGAAAATAGTGATGAGGAGTCAGTCAAATCTGAAGATGCGCAGTCACAGAGATGTAAGTGAATTAAAACAAGAGATATTTCATAAGATTTTGTGGCATCTATGTTCATAGTTCTGAACAAATCATAAAAAATTTAATAGTTCATTTAAAACTTACTAGAGTATGGCAGTTGTCTGATTTTAGGTGAGGAAGCAATTGTCAACTGTTGACAATTTTTAACATTAAAACATACAGTAGATATACGTTCCATGTATGTAAACAAAAGAGATGCATGTATTTATAGCTCACTGCTTGAATTGCTGATGTTGCAAAAACTGCCATATATACATGCTTCTCTTTTCTTAACATGAAATTTATATAATACTAGCTTTTGCCCGCGGCTTCGCCCGCGTGGAATTCGTTTATATCGCGAACCGGGGAAGTGGGGGAGAAAGTACGTCATCAACTATCTTCCTGGGAAAATTCATCAAAATCGTTGTTTTCATACAAACTTTCATCCCCTATTTCAAGCCTTTAGGGGTTGATTTTTAAAAAAAAATTAGCCTATGTGTGACTGGGTCTTCAAATATTTTCATTCCGAATTTCATCCAAATCGGACTGGTGGTTTAGTCGTGAAAACGTCACAGACAGACTTTCGCATTTATAATACTATATGTGTGTGCCCGCTACTTCGTACGCGCAGGAGTTTATTCCGCGTAACTCCAGATCCCGCGGGATTTCCAGGAAGACAGACTTGTTAGTTTTATATTAATGTTTGTTTAGAAGCTATTTATACCCCATACGCGAAGAAGGTTTTCCCGCGTAAATTCCGATCCCGCGGGATTTCTGAAAATATCCTATATGTTAATCTAAGTTGCCCTCTTTGTGTGTGCCCGCTACTTCGTACGCGCAGGAGTTTATTCCGCGTAACTCCAGATCCCGCGGGATTTCCGGGAAGACAGACTTGTTAGTTTTATATTAATGTTTGTTTAGAAGCTATTTATACCCCATACGCGAAGAAGGATTTCCCGCGTAAATTCCGATCCCGCGGGATTTCTGGGATAAAAAATATCCTATATGTTAATCTAAGTTGCCCTCTATGCGTGTGCCCGCTACTTCGTACGCGCAAGAGTTTATTCCGCGTAACTCCAGATCCCGCGGGATTTCCGGGAAGACAGACTTGTTAGTTTTATATTAATGTTTGTTAGTTTTATATTAATGTTTGTTTAGAAGCTATTTATACCCCATACGTGAAGAAGGTTTTCCCGCGTAAATTCCGATCCCGCGGGATTTCTGGGATAAAAAATATCCTATATGTTAATCTAAGTTGCCCTCTATGTGTGTGCCAAATTTCATGAAAATCGGTTCAGTAGTTTTTGCGTGAAGGAGTAACAAACAAACAAACAAACAAATACACAAACTTTCACATTTATAATATTAATAGGATGTTATAGGTATTGTGTGTTTCTTGAGTGAGAGAATGGTCATTCACATTTTTGTATCTCAAAAAATCAACAAAGTCGAAATGTTTGTTACAACTGCTTTTATTTTTACTTAAGTTTATTGTCATTCCTTGACTCAAATTAAATTTATTTCAATTTAAATATTTTAATAGATCTTTACTCCAAAAGATTAAATGTTTCCCATATTTGTAATTCTTGATTAATCATTTTATAAAAATTTTCGTTTGCTTTTTATTTTGAATTGCTGAACATGAGACTGAAATGAACTAATTGTTGTAATAATCATGTATTTTTTTCTTTTATTTGCAATGAGTAAATGTTTGTTGTCAATCCCAAATAATGTTAAGTAGCAAAAAGATCCTGCGTGCAAAAAGCGTGGTGGAGTATGATCTAATCCTCCTCAGTAATGAGGAGAGACCCGTGCTCAGTAGTGGGCCATTAGTGGGTTTTAGCTTAGCTTTTTGTTTAGCAAAAGGACAATAGGTGGTGTCATAACTTAGAATAGACTTTCCATTTATGCTCCTCTTTATTATTGCTGCCAATGAATTTTATACTGAACAGGATGATTGGATCAAGCAGCTATTGTCAGAGTATGTATAAGTAGTGTGATTTTAATGGTAGAAGGAAATATATTTTAGTTTAGTGAAACTTTTTAAAATGCTCAATTGTAATTTTTCAGCTAACGATGCAACATTAGACACATATATGAATAAACCCCATTCACCAACAAGTAGCATTACATCACAACGAAAACTGGAGTGGGATTCGTTAGCTGATGTGGGTTATGGAAATGAGAGTGACAGAAAGACCTCGGCTTCTAGCCTTAGTACTCTAGAAAGATTGGCTTTGAGTCAACAGTATTCACATAATGACTCAAAGATGAATATGAAACTGGGACCACCTACATCACAGTCTACACCAGTTGAGCAAGTTGAAACAAAGTCTAAAGGAAAAAAAGGGTTGATTAAAAAAACCACAAAATTTCATCAAAAGGATGTTGATCTTGTTGAACTTAATATGCTACATAATTCACAAGCCAATCTTCCACAAGCTATAAGTGTCAATTTGAGCAAACACATATGTTTTAATGTCGAAAAGGATGGTCGAATAAATATAGATAATATTAAGAAAGATATATCTGTATCACCAGAAAAAAGCATTGAAACTTCAAAGCAAGCACAAGAAACACTGGATAAAGAAATTCAAAGTCCAGTCCTAATAGGTAAAGATGAAAATACTACTACAAAAAATAATCCTGCAGATAGTTCATTGAACACCCAAAAATTTCCTGTTCTTATTAGTTTAAATTCATTGAAAAAGAGAAACAGGAAAAGGAAAGCGCGAATAGCAAAAAAGTATTTGAGAAACAGGAACAAATCTAAAATAGATACTGAAAATATTTCGAAAAGCAAGACAACAGACCAAGTTTCTGAAGCAGAAAGCTTTGAATACATGCCTGGACACATTTATAATCAAAATCATTTGAAAATTAACCAAAGTAGGGGAACACATGTTGGTAATAAATCTAGTTTGGAATCAAGTGCTGGTTTGACTACAGATTCTAGTAAAAAATCAAAAGACTCTTTCTCTAAATATTTAGAAAAAAGTATTGACTTATTAAAGGCAGTTTTGCAACAGAACAATGATGATTCTACTCTTAAAAAAAAACTAATCAAAGAAGTTGTACAACGGCTGATAAAGTCAAAATACAGGGACGATGAAAGTTCCACTGATTTTCTGTCAGGTTTGAGTTTTAATAGCAAGATCATAGGTGAAACAAATCACACAACAACAAGCACTTCAGATTCTAGTAACACTAGAAATAAAACTAATTTACCTAGGCCAAAGAAATCAATTTTGCAAAGTCCGAAATTTGACTCGAATGCTATAGCATCAACTTCTCAGAGTGCTCCTAACCTCCCATCCGTCTCTTATTCTGAAAAACCGGTTACTTCTAATCTTGCTAAACCAGGTTTTCTTTCTAATACTGATTCGGATATGTCAAGTAAAGAGAGAAATTTTGAAACAATTTCATCTGAAGAGTTTTACAAGAAGTATTTAGAAGCTTTAAAGAGGGAGCAGTCTCACAAGAAACACTTGCAAGACAAAGACAATTTCTTAAAACAAAAGCTGGTTAGTTCTGAAACAGCAATCACTCAATTGGTTCGGGCTGATTTAACAACTAAAAGTAAATTAAAGAGTTTAATAAAAGATTTGACTAGAAACAATTACAATGACGGTTCTGGAGACGCAAGTAAATTAGAAGGGCATTCATACCCCAATATGTATATGGATCCACATATATTGCTTAATAATCAGAGAAGTCATTCGGTATTCACTCTTTCGTCGGGAGAAGCTGATGGTCAAAATAAGCACCCAAAGCTAAAGAACGTAATTAAAAGTGCTATTCATGGTTCTTCAAAAGCTGGTTGTAGTAAAAATGAACATCACTATTGTTGTTGTCCTTTCCATACAGATCACGCTAAGGTTGGATTTACCGATAGTTCAGTACAAGTCAATCTAGAATGTAATAAACCTACAGAAAAGTCAGATACAAAAAATGCATTGAAAGGACATACAAAGTGTACCAAATGCAAGAAAGAATCTCCAAGAAATATAGCTAAAGTTGTATCTGATTCTGAAACAGGTGACCTAAAGTATGTTTGTGTGTGTACAGATGAAGCTAAATCAGAAAAAGCAGCTCAAAATTTTCTTGTCTATAAATGCTCGCGATTAGTGAATAAAAGCGTTCAATTGGGTGATAGTTTAACAAGAAGTTCAAGTACTGAAAATGAACAAATAAAAGAAAGTTACACTTGTTGCGATCAAAGTAAGAACCCAAAGCTGAAATTAAAGCAAGATGCAAGCTCAATTAACATACCACACTGTTCAAAATCATCACAGACTAATGTCCATCTGAATTTAATGGTACAACGAAAATCAAGTGTGAAAAGCATCAGTTCTCAGTCCTCCGATAGTAGCAATGAAGTAAATGTTGTAGGATTTCGAAACAATAGTCCAAAATTATGTATTCAAGAAGCCATCAGAAGTATTCAAACTGATATTAGCATAAACCCAAGGCTTTCTGATCCTTGTCTGTCAGATATTAATATCATAGACGGCAATGAATGTGTAAAACTTGTCAAAGAGCAATATAGAGAAGTCTCAAAATCAAATTCTGAAAATAATTCTGAGGCACCCATATGCGGAAAAAAATATCAGGCGTTGCATAGTAATAGTTCAAGTAAAATTATGTCAAAAAGTTCTGCTGAAAATATTCCACAAGCAAAAAATTCTTTACATTATGGTTATATTGGACAATTAGATAAAGAAACACAGTCGGATTTGGGTCTTGTACATAATAACAAAAATGAAAAATTCTCTGATCAATTCACAATTCCTATTCAAGGGACAAATATGACACTAAAAGTTAACTTAGGCACTACTGAATATGAAAATAATAAGAAAAATAGTATTGCAAGTAAATCGAAGGGTGTGGCAACAGAAAAAACAGATGTGGCTGAACAATTTACCTCTTTAAGAGAAGATTGTACTAAAAGCGCCCAGTGTTGTAACGCAAATCTTTTCCAGCAAATGCAACACGACAATACTGAACAAAAAGTTTCAGATAAAAACACACTTAAAAATGAAAAACTATTTAGTGCAAACACTTATGCTGTCAATGCATGTTTAGTTGATAAAAATAAATTTAATACATATCCAAAAAAAGATCAAGGTTACAATCGAAAACCTTTATTACGTACTAATACAGATATAAACAATTTTGAAAATCTTAACCCTCAGTTTGAAATAAAAACAGGTGATAAACCCGCAAATAAACAAGAATTTTCTAATGTTTCTCAGGAAACTGATCAATCAAAGAACCAATCTGAACAGAGTGCGCTTCCTTGTAATGAGTATGCTTTAAGAGATCCAACAACGAACATAAATCACCAAACTCAGCCTCAAAAGTGTACAAATGGCGCAAATGAAAATACTGAAGGTAATCAGCTAGCAATGTCTAAAAATATTCATTCTCAGAAATGCACAGCGTGTTCACGTGAAAAGGATCTAAAAAATGAACCAACAATGCCTATAAACCGTAACCAACCTGAGAAGTGTATAGCTTGTTCAAGTCAAAATGTTCATCCAACAACTTTCCATAGTCTAAACAAGGCAGAGAACTTTATAAATAATTCGGATCAAAAAGCTTTACTAGATCAACCAACGAAACCAATTATTCAAAACCAGACTGACAAATGCACAAATTGTTCAAATAAAAAGGTATCAAAAGATCGTCCAAGTAACTTAAATGATCAAAACCATACTGAAAAATTTCCAGATAGTTCTAATCAAACGGCTACACAAGAAGAACCAATAAACCCAAATATTCAAAACCAGTCTGAGAAGTGTTGTACTGATCAAAAGTCTTTACTAGATGGAACAACAAAGCCAGCTAATAAACAGTCTGAGAAGTGCACGATCTGTACAAAACAAAGAGACTTACCTGGTAAATCATCAAAACTAGACAATCAAAATCTATCTAAGAATACAACAAAATCTACTCTTAGTCAATCTGAACAACCGACAAAGTTACAAAATCAAAATGACTCTAAAGACTGTCCAACTTGTTCTAATTTAAAACATGTGACACCTCAAGCAAATAAGTATAAACAAAACCTGCCTAATAAAAGTAAAACTTGTCATGAAAAAGATTTACCAGACTTAACAACAAAGTCTAATAATAATCAACATCAATCAGAGTTATTCCTAAGTTGTACATCAAAATGTTCAAAATCTGAAGGTGAAGCTTCTAACCTTTCCAAAGGAGAAAAATCTAGACCTCAATCAAAAACCTCTGCCAGTGGAAGTGAGAGCCCTCTTGATTTTGATGCCAATCCAGATCCTTTGTTAGACATGATAGAAGGCATAACGAAACGTTACACGAAAAAAGATATAGAGAGAAGCAAGAAGAAGAAGTGTTTCAAGGAGATAATGAATGTCCTAAAATATCTTTTGGATACTGAAGAAATTACTGATGACCAAAATAAAAAATCTAGCAATGAATGTTCTTCTCCTGATTTGAAGCAAGACGAAAAGACACCAGAGAAAGAAATCACTGAACCAGAATGCCGTCCATCAAAGACTTATGTAGATAAAGGAGTACAGTTGTCAGCGAAACCTAAATTGAATAAATGTTGTAATAGTGACTCGTCTGAAATTGCAATTACTTCAGAATTCCCCACTACGTCGTCTGATTCTGCCACATGTAAACTTATGAAAAAAATTAAAAAGGAGTGCGAGAAATATCATCAGAGACGTTGTAAGTCGCACAATGGGCTAAAGCCCTGCGAAACGTCAAGTACAACTTCAGTCAGTTGTGAGCAATGTAAACGTGTGCATCACTGTTATTGTTTGAGGCATAAATGTAAATCGCACAAATCTAAAACTTGCGGGGAGAAACCAAAGAAAAAATGTATTGCATACAATTTAATTTTACAAACATCTGATAGTGTTGTTAGTGAGGAGCCTGTACCAGGGAAATGTCGTCCATTAAAAAGCATAATTGTCAAGGTACCGTCAAAAAGAAAAACGGAAAATATACCTTTTAAGGAAATGGCAGCTAATTTGGAGCGTAATTTACCAAGATGTAGCCCCCGTTCGCCCTGCAGAGGCTATAGATCTAGAAGCTTGCCAAATGAGTCTGAAATATCAAGCACCGACGACTTCCTAAAGAAGACTCAAACATGCACTGTGCGGGAGTATTTGGAGAGAAACCGGCCAGACTTCGTCGTGAAGAGTTCTAGGCGTCAGGATTGTCTGAAAACTATAAACGAAACAAGGTGAGATGAGATTATGTTTAATTAAATTAATGAATTTACGTTTCATTTAACCTAAAGAACTCACCAAATTTTCTTACTTCAGACCTGAAATGTGCGCTTCTCCGTATTTCAAAATGGTAGTAGTGCATACTCCAAAATGTGTAGCTGGTTCTTGCTTGGAGTCTTGCAATATGTGTTATGGAGGTATTATTATTCATAGTTTAAATTAAATAACCTATTTGTAGTTAGCTGGAAAGTATATTACGGGAACAGCGTTACAAAGATATCTTGTATTATAGAGGTGTTTGATTTACGTAGCAGACAATTAATGTTCTAATAAAATAGCCGTAAACTCGTATTATTTGATATTTCTAGGTGTGCCCATGTCTTGTAACCAGTGTGTTGATCCTTACATGCACATGCAAAATGAAGTAACAAGGATTGGTGAGATTCTTTTAAATTTTCCTTGTTGTAACTGGTTAAACGATGAAATAACATAACCTTAAGTTAGGTCGTTTTGACTAACTTCTACAATTTACCCGTGTACCTACGTTCCAAGGTTGTTCAATTGACGGATCCTGGGTTGGTCATCAATAGCTTGCATCTATTATGTATTTAGACGACATAAATAGTAAACTATATAATAGTAATGTGTAAATATTTTTATCTTTTCAGAGCACATGAACGGAATGCCAAACGCAAGCTGTTGTCAATGCAACTGGCCAAGCAACAGACATTGAGCGCTTTGACTGACGAGGAATTGCGACAATTCGCTAAACAACTTAGCGAAGAACTTCGACGTAAGAAACGTAAGCGCTGAAATTGCCTCTACCCGCACCTATGTTACGCGATGTCCTACGTGAGCGACGAATAGGACGCGACGAACGCAATCAACTCAATAGTATCCCTACTTGCGTCCTATGTGACAGTCTGCGACGACAGGCGATGTAACGCATACTTGTTTTGAGGGCGATCAGACGCGACACCACGAACTACGAAATGATTTCTGTGTAAAATATTATATTTGTTTTCTTTATGCGCTTACGATATTTCTTTTGAAGTCTGTTTAAAAGCGTTTAAAAGCCTACTATAAATATGAACTTTCGAGCAAAATAGTACGGTTATTCTCCATAACTCGAAAAGTAATGACGAAAATCACGTAGGACACTAATTGTCGCGTGTAGCATTGCGTCGCATTACGTTGCGTAGCCTCGCGTCGAATTCGTCGCTCATGTAGGACACCGCCTTACATCGGTCAATCATTGTCATAATATATTACACCAGACCCATTATGTTAATATCAAATTAATCGCCTTCTATTTTATTTTTACAGTTGCACCAAAATTTATAAGTGAAAGTGAAATGAAGAAACATTCCGAAAAAATTTACAAGTCGCTGCCAGAAGTGACACGCAAAAAGGAAGAAATAAAGAAAGAAAACATAAAAAAGACAAATTTGCTCATGGCTAATATTTTTAAAAAGGTATTTTTTTTTGTTAATAACTTTCAAATTAATGAACAGGTCAGATTGTGAGATGTAACCGTATCGTCGTTCTCGGACATGAATAATACGAAAATAATCACCGATGTATTGCTGACCAGAAAGGCTATCCATTGTTTCACTCATGTTTTTGTTGTGTGACTCAATGTCTCAAACGCACCCTTATGTTCGTTGCACAAAGGGTCTGATTATTTATCTCCACTTCTATATTATTAATAATATAAAGCGGAAGAGTGTGTTTGTTTGTTTGTGCGTTTGAACACACAAACACGCAAATCTCTGGAACTACTGGTCCGATTTGAAAAATTCTTTGAATGATTTGATTGTTTTGGATAGTCCATTTATTGAGGAAGGCTATAGGCTATACATATAACATCACGCTACGACCAAAAGGAGCAGAGCAACAAGTCTCCGAAAGCAAAGCGAGGGCGTCTACTTAATAATAATAATATAATGTTTCAACACGACGTGTTCCGGGTCCATTAGTAAGTTACATAAAAGTACGTTTTGTTCCAGAATCTCCAAAAGAAAACACTTCGGGGTTCCGTGAACTTGTCAAATTACAGCACGGTGATAAAAATTTGACAGGAATATTATATTTATCGCGCTTGACCTAGTTACATTGCTAACGTTAGGTAGGTACCTGAAACATGTGTTCAGCTTGTATTGTGTCATTCTTTGTTATGTATTTGTTGATGATTTTAAAATAAATGAATTTTTGTATTAGTTTGTTGTTGACACTTTTTTCACTTCTTTAATTATCAATTATTATTAAGTTCGTAACACTTAATTATTACTTAATTATCATTTGCTTCAGTAAGGGAAAACATCATGAGATAGCATCGAGATCTCCTTAATGTTGTAACGTAGGAATTTTATGCCTCTACTAAAACAACTGTGAGGAGCAAGATCAATAAGTGGTGACTTAAGATATTGGCGAGGCGAGGCGAGACTAGGCGAGCTGGCGGGGCGAGGTGTGGAGTGGAGAGGAGAGGAAGATGTGATGAGGAGAAAGGTTTAGGTTTCAGGTGTTCTACCAAAATGTTACTGGCCAGCGAAGAAAAGGCCGTTTGGGAATAGGAGGAAGGTTAATAAAAGGGGTTCAATTGTCAATTTGGCCATTGAATAAAATGGATCGGAAGACGAAACACGCGCCCTTCAGATAAAAAACTTTATCGATAAATGAGTTATCTAACACTGAAAGGATTTTTCAAATTAGACCAGTAGTTCCTGAGATTAGCGCGTTCAAAGAAACAAACTCTTAAGTTTTTATTACACTTTGGGTTACATTATCGCAGTTTTATTAAGGATCCCGAATTTTTTTGAAAATATAATATAGCCATGTCATCCGGGAATAGTGTAGCTTTCCAACAGTGAAAGAAAATCGGTTCAGTAGTTTCGAAGCCTATATATTCAATGCAAACAAACAATCAAATCTTTCCTCTTTATAATATTAGTAGAGGTAGATAAAACAGCAAAATAAAATACGACTCGTCTTACAACCTCAGATCCATTTTATTCAATGAATGTATTGACAACAAGTAGCACAGGCAAACTCCTCCGTTACAAAAAATTATAAACTGATAGATAATAAAAAATACCGTGTCTATCACGGTATTTTTTATACAGAAAGAAAATAAAACAAAAGTTCCAGTGATTCTATCAAACTTTTATTATGCTTATAAATTAATAGGTGTCTCTTAAATAATATAAGCCCAGAAATACTAGTGGGTGCAAGGACAGCGTTGATTATCAAGTGTAATAAATTAAATTGCATTTATAAACTGCCGATAACATATCACTGGACATTCAACCAGTTTCAGGGTCCTTGCTTTCGTACATCATCCCATTGTTTGCGGGTATGTACTGAGATAATGAAACTATACCCTATACTTAACCTATAACATTGTGTGTACATGGGACCTGAGAACTCTACTTTTCTCTGCGAGGCCTCTCCGGGCCCGCCCCATTCCTCCATGTGAGGCTATGAAGGCCACTAGAGCCAACAGCAACTATATTTTATTCGAAAAAACGTACTCTACTTTTATGTTTCCTTGCTCATAACCGTTCCATATTAAACGCCATCTCTTTGAGTTTTTTTCGATGGATTTTACTAGATGCTGTCTGGGGCAGTTCGTTCAGGAATATCACTCCCCCACGCAGCTGTTTTGTGTCGGATAGGTGTTCTGAAATACAATTTTTAATACATTAGAGGAAATTGATAGGAAGTTATAGCGAGTTAGGTACAAAAGTAAAGACGCAGTGATAGCCTAATGGTTAAGAATTTGGCCTTCTACTTGGGGTTTCAGGGTTCGAATCCTAGGACACAAACTTCTGACTTTTTGGAGTGATATTCGTTTATAAGCATTTAAATGCCATTCGGTATAACGACGAGGCGAAACGTGGGAAAGCTGCATGCTGGAGATTTCGCAAAACTCAAAAGTGTTTAAAGTCGCTAATCCGCACCTGGCCAGCATGGTGGACTATGGCCTCTACCTCTCAAGTTGCTAACGGACACCCGTACCCTGTGGGACGGTTATGGGTTTGATGATGATGACAAGTTATAGCCAGCAGACCCGCCGCTTGCCAATAATTCCCCAAGCACAAAGCGTGAGATATTGAGTTCGATACTCAGCCGGGGAAAATATTTATGTTTGTTCTGAGATTGAAGGTTTTTGCAATTTCCCATAGATATATTTTGTGTCTGTCCGTGCATCCTAATGTTACAGTACAGTAAGGTCATTTTAACTCTGCTGATATGAACATAGCTACGAGTGGCTGCGCAGATGTCGATTTTAAGGCCAAAATGTTAGTAGGAGGTGGGGAGTGCGGGCGGTAGGATAGTCAGCCAATACCATGGACGTAAATACGTCCATGGCCAATACGAATTAGCGCATCACAAAACACTGTCATGGTCGCCGTGTTTTGAATGATCAGATACTGTACCTGCGCAAACACCTCGGAAAACGAAGTTCACTTCAGCCTAGTATAATTGACCTTACTGTACCTTCTGAGGGTCGAAACTCTTAAAAACATTACCTTTGACCAAATCCTTGATCTCTTCAGCGGTGACCTGGTTTCCATTCCGCACAACCACGCAGGCTACCGCGAGATCACCACACTCGGGGTCCGGGATGCTTGTCACTGCAACGTCTTGGATCCCAGGATGTTGGCGTATCACATTCTCTACTTCTACTGGAGAGATCTAGAAAGGAGTAAGTAGGTATGTAAGTATATAATGAAGCGTAATCGCATGATTATGATTATTACAGGTACTAAAATGTTGCCTATTCTTTCTCCTGTAGGTAATCAATGAGTTACAATATAGGTACCTACCTAGCTGTCTGGTCATGGGGAACTAAGTAGTATTCCCATGAGGTCACTGCTACCGTCTTTGATCTATTGTAGCCATATAATATACCTACTTAATGTTTTCTTCTCCCTTATCTCATTACATCCATCTCATTACTCTCCATTTCTCATTACATCAGTTATGCCTTTGTTGATGTCGTGACCACGTACGAGTATCATCAGCTCCATAGCCTGCTGACTGCCTTTATCTCGTGTTTTAGGCCTTTAGTCAAATATCTCATCGCAGAATCGTATGTCATCAGTGGCAACACCTAATGTTCGAATAAGCACCTACTATTGATTTCAGGCATACTTACTACGTCTACCTAATAGTTTGTATCTTACCTGGTAACTCTTATACTTGAGCAGTAACTTTATCCTTTCTACAAAGAAGAAGTTCCAGTTTTTATCTCTATAGAACAAGTCCCCAGTTTTAAACCATCCGTCTTCGGCGAGTGTCTCAGCAGTCGCTTCAGGGTTATTGTAATATTCCTGGAAGCAATGATCAGTATTTTCTGACGCTGTGTGAAACTGCGTTCAGCCAAAGATATAAGAAGTTGATATTATTAGCAACTGGGAACTACCAACATGTGCTTAACAGCCTATTCCTTATGACAATAATATCCCCTGTTCCAAGGTGGACTGATAGAGAAGTAAATTTATGGTACCTACTTACCTAATTTATTTGTAGGTACTAACCTTAAAAATTCCGGGTCCCTTCACCCATAACTCTCCTGGTATATTTGGTTCGTTTATGTCTTCCAATGTCTCTACGTTTATAATCTGAAACAGTTTTATATATTTATGCATTTCTATTTCTCAAAAAGGTAGGTACTTAGGTATTCGATTTATATAGTGGATGCCTACTAAAGAAGGGTATTGAATTAAAACGAAAACGTAGTGGCGTAGCTATAGGGAGAGGAAGTCGGCCGCAGCTAAGCTTTGGGTGAAACTAATTTGAGGGTGACACTCGATCGCGAGTGGAGGGGAGTGAGGGATGAGGAGAGAGGAGAAGGGTTGGAGGGTTCTTTAACTACTTATCTCATCTTCATTTGAACTCTGTAGCATTTTCCAAGATTCAGCGTTGAGGGTTTAAAGAGATCATCTTGGAATTGAACCTAAATCTTTATTAAGCTAGGTGTACCTACGCCAAAGACTTAGACAAATTAAGCAGTTACTTACACGGTACTGGAAACATCCGAGAGGTTTCCCGCACGAACCTGGTGGTGGGAAGTCTCCGTGGAACCCAATGCAAGACAACTCGCTCATTCCATATGTGTTTATGACTTCTGTTTCTGGTGTAATTGCCTGTGAATTGTATACGTAGGCAAGTATCCTACCGTCGGCGAGTCGGCGAATAAAGCTCTGTTATTTCCTCGCTCGAGACACGCACGCGGACGTATGCTCAGTCAGCGGATAGGTACTCGCTCGCATATGCATCTTTTGTTTACACGGAATGCCATATTTATGACCCTTTCTTGAGCGAGAAAAATAGTCGAGCTATACTCGCTACTCGTCGGCCGTCGGACACCTGCTTTATAAAGTAGTGTTAGAGGTAATTATAGGTCTACTAGTATCTACTACAAATTATAAGTCTGTCACAGTAGAAATAGAAATACATCAAGTACTTCCCTACTACTACATAATTATGCGCTTAATTAAGCGAAGTGTGTTTGTTTACAGCTCATTATTTATTTATAATTGTGATTTGAATTTCAATAGCTAAGTATGTTATTATTAACTCATCAAATAAGTACCTACATGGTAATTGTCAAGTATCTGCAAATCATTGTTATGCAATTGATGCGTCATTTAATTACGAACAAGCAACATATTACAGAATATACTACATGTTGTAATCTTGTAATCATTCTAGATACTACCTACCTAGCTTACTACCTAGCTTTGAAGCATTGATATCTTTAACAAACGTCCTGTGATGTAGTTAGTTAAAATAATTTGTTTAGATAGAGATCTAACGATTTCCCAGCACTCTGGCAACCCTAGAGTAGGTAGAGAGTAGAGACCTACTCTAGGGTTTGCCCAGATTGCTGGGAAATGCGGGATTATCCCGGAATCTTACACCTTGTCCAGTGTCCACTAAATAGCTAATTAGATACACTTCTCTGTTTCGGATTCCGAAAGCGTAGGTAGGTAGGTACTTGTTTTTAATTGTTTGTATTTTAACGTGTGTTGATTTCGTTTTTAATAAGTTTGTGAAATTAATAACGAGATCTCTTATACCTAGGTACTAGAATTTATTTTACTAGAATTTTCCCGGAAATTATAAACTTAAATATGGCAACCTTGACCAGTAGGTCAGGGTTGCCACAATTTAAAGAAATCGGTTTCTTTACCAAAAAAATGAAATAGTTCAATTATATTATGGATAATGCCTACCTTAATTTCTTCCACGAGCTCTGTGGGTACGGCACTTCCTCCCAGCATCAGAACGTCTAAGCAGGTGAAGTCACACTGGTCCCGGTTCGGTTGTGTGATCAAAGTCGTCATTGTTGTCGGGCTCAATATCGCGAAGGTGGGCTGGAATGGTTAACGTTTTGTGAGGAACATTGTGAAGAAACCTGTACCTTTATCTAAGAATTATCCGTAATACTTTCACATTCGAAGTTTGCTTGAATATCTACCTCCTGTAGTACCTACAGAACTACATAATATGTAGGTACTTAAGTGCTTTATTTATCCAAGTAAGTAGCTGAGGATTGCTCACTAATAATGATTGCTACTATATCGGCATTTTCAAGAGTCTGATGTTGATGAGGCAATCAATGCCATTGCTATTACTTACTCATTTTTTTTGACGTGACAACGTCTTATAAATTGGTTTGCCGGGTGACACTTCAAGAAACTGCGTTACGCTCCGCTCACGTTATGCGCTCACAATGAGAGCGAGTGAGAAGCACGCGTCCCTTCCACTCGGGCATGGTTAGCCCGCCTAAGAGCGAGAGAGACAGACATAAAAAGCACAATCGGCCTTTGCGTTCGGCAGCTTGATTACTTTGGAGGTAGATATTTTGGTAATGTATCCAATTATTACTTTGTTATTGACTTCTGGGACTATTTATAAATTTTAAATGTTACCTTTTTATAAATGTTTCCTGTATTCCTTCTTTATTTTTATTGATAAATTTCTGTAACTGTAAATACGATTTCATGACGTTTGTTTACTTTGATGATATTATTTGTCAATCATTCCATCAGTATTTTCTTAAGACGTTGTCACGTTCAACTATCGTCAGTAAACCGACTTTACAGACAACCAGTTTTTATTTGAAAATAGAATTAAGTATTTGCCTTCAGTATAATTTAGTGGTAAGTCAAGAACGACGCAGGGGATCCGATTATCTACACGCTGAAGTTTTAGTCTTCGAAAAACATTACAAGATAGCTCATGTAGGTACCTAAAGGTATTTCCAGCAGTAATTCTATGTACATACTTGATAAGTATTGATAAGGTGATACGCGTGTTCGGGGGTGAAGTCGGATGAAGTTTGGAGTCTAGTGTATCGTAGAATTGGTGACAACACGAAGTGCATGATAGCCGTCAGCCATTGGAGTGGCGAGGCGAGCAGGGCCATCTCAGTGGGCGTAGGGAATTGAGTGAACCTCGCCCTGGTGAAGAAGTTAAATTTTCATGTAATTCTACAATTTTTAATGAAGTTTACATTCATTTTACGACTATCACGCGGCTTACCTCACGTACCGTTTTGTCGGATTCGCCCGACTGGTTTCGAACCGATTCCGAGGTTCGTCATCAGGAATCCGACAAAACAAAACAGTACGTGAGGTAAGCCGCGTGATAGACGTAAAATGAATTCAAACACTCACGAATCGTTCAGCACTAAAAAAAGAAGTTTAAATTCTGAAAATTCTTATGTTGAAAGTTGAAATGCTTCTTACATTAAATAAGGTGCCATTACAACCAAGTTCTTGTGAGTTACAGCAGCACATTTAGGAAGGCCTGTAGTCCCACTGGTTGATATCAGCAACGCAATTGAATCATCGGCAGGAAAGTCAGAGGGTCTGGAAGGAAGATCAAAGAAATGTGTGAGAAAAAAAAATCCATGCTATCCATACTAATACTATAAATGCGAAAGTCTCTCTGTCTGTCGGTCCCGAACCCGATTTGGATGATAAGTATTCTAAATTAAAGTTGTTGAAAACCAAAGCTCACACTTTGTTTTTCAAAAATCAATCCCTAAACGCTCGAAATAGGGGATAGTTTGTATAAAAAATCTAAACCGCTTATGCGACTGTAATGAATTTGGAATGTCTGACAATTGGGGAGTGTACCTAGGGGAGCATGCCCCACATGCTCTAGGTGGGCGGAAGCTAGTTGTCGTTGTATGTATATAATAACAATAGAATCGTCCAATCTGATAGCCTTTTCTACTGAGATGTTGGTTGTATCGTACAAAATAATTACAGGGAATATCTTGCTAATCAATAAGCAATATGCAGGGAATACCGAGCCCTTTACTCTCATCCTCAGCATGAGTCTCTTCTACAGTCAGAGTCGCAATTCGCATCTTAACAACTCCACTAACGTTTCAAAATTTACACGTTATACTTAATATACTTAGGTACCAAGTATATTTAAGGATCGCTTGTTACAGTGAAACCAACTTATCTCTGAAACGAAGAGAGGCGCTGTCGGACGCATTGGACCAATCATCGAGAGGTAGTAACTGACAGATGAATGACCACAAAGTACTTATGAATGACTTTTTAACATGGCGGCGTTAGTTCCAATTTTTGCCATTTCAGAGATACGTTGGGTGCCTATAAGTAGATACTTTTTTATTTCATAGAACAGGGTTCTTACTTGAAATCCGCTATATCAGAGTCAGCATCACCATATCTCTCGCAAAACTCGTCAAAGCTGCATAGATAGTCTCCCTTATCAAAGGTCATGATCAGAGAGTTTAGCTCCAATTCGTTCAAGGCTAACTGAATGTCAGAAGCTTTCTCGCTTTGGCAGTAAATGATCTTTGGCTTGCTGATGTCAAAGATCCTTTGGAGTTCCTCTGAAAAAATAAGACTCCATAATCTGGTCAAATATTTTCGAGTGTGACACAAAGTGCCGGTAAATATTCCGTGTGGAAATCGTTTAACGATCCATCTATTGTTGGTTTCTCTGACTAGGATCAAATACGTATCTAATGGAGCAGCGCGGGCTACCCCGTGCCATCTAAATCTTATCTATGGCCATACCTAGGTTCCCCAACCCAATGCGAAAGCTCTAACAAGTTGTAAATATAACCTACGCGAATTACTTTTTTGAAGGAATTAAAATAGCAAACGAGCAAGTTGCACCAGCCTTTCGCTGCTGTTCAGATTACTGTGATGGACCCAAAACAAGATTCATACCGGGACGGGACTAAGATGGTTAGTTCATTTAACAGACGGTGTTACAATAATTAATTGATTATTTTGCCAGTAAGAATGGGGACTGAGGCAGGGACTGATCGTGATAGGGTAGGTAAACCCTGTAGTAATAGTCTAGTTATTAATTGGTCGCCTCCAAAAACGTGAAGGTAAATCGTACCTAACCGGCTTCACACCTACATAACCCAATTGCTGTTCTTACACGAATTCTTACACGATGGAAATGGCACCTGCTAAGTAAGTACCGTGCTGGGCGGTGCTCCTTCTCCGGGTCCGGGTCGAGTCTGTACGTATAAGTAAGCTTAGGTACCCGTACTTAAAAGTTACCTAGGTATAAAAATGATACGTACTAACACTGAGAGTCCTGTCCACAGTGGCGACGGCAACTCCAAGATACAGAGCGCCATAGAACGGGGCTGCCAGGTCCAAGTGATTGGGAGCCATGATGGCTATTACGTCACCAGACTGAAGACCGTAGTTCCTCATGCTGACGGCGCAACGAACTGATTTCTCCATGGCTATTTCGTTTGTTTCTGAGAGGCCTGTTCCACCGTCAATCTAAAATTGTGATTTTAAACTTAAGTAGGTATAACGATAATGCAAACCGATTTACGATCGAAACTGGCTCGAAATATGAATAGAACAGTTAAAAATCGCGAGTAGGTACCCGTTACAGATTAAAAAAATATCTTAAGATTGCAAATAAATATCCATACCTATGACATTCAGTTAAAAAATATATCTTAAGTATTTATAATTATAACCTTATGCTTACAATCTTTGTTTTGCAGATCCTACTTAAAATCTAATATCTTTAAACGAGCAATTCTTGTATATTTATTTATTTATTTATATATATATAATCACGATCTCGGAAACGGCTGCAAAGATTTTCATGAAAGTTACAGATTAGGGGGTTTTCGGCTCAAGGAATCGATTTATCAAGGTCCCAGGTTCGAGAAAAGCTCGGTTCCCGAGATAAAGAGATTTTAAAAACATCATACTGACGTCATCTATGAAACATTAGGATAACTTCTATGAGGTACTGTTTGTAACGTGTTGAACTGACGCCATCTATGAAACATTAGGATAACTTCTATGAGATACGGTTTGTTTGTTTCAGTAGTATGAAACTAGATGGCGCTCGAATATATTTTTGATATTCATTCTTACGTTGAAGCGCTATTTTTGCGTTATACCTACCTATTTTCTGTTTGAATAAAATTAAAAATCAGTGCGATTATCTCGCTTGACCTCGCAGGACGCGTAGTGATAGTTTAACGTGCGTTTGTGATATTTACGAGAATATTTGTAAATAAATGTTAGTTTTGTTATTATCGATTTAATAATATATTTTAATAAAGTTTTAAATAAATAATGGTCTGATCGATGAAATTACTATTGTTGTAAATAGAATCAATAAAATTTTAAGTACGCCTAACAACTTGCTCATTAAACTAAAAGTATATTTATTTATGTTGTTTAATTATCATAAACATTCAATACATTTTATCGCAAATAAAAATTTCAGTCGGGGACTGCCTAAGCCTGCGAAAAGTACGAAGGAAAGTTCAATGAATTTATCTAATTAAGTATGTACCTATTTAAAATGCAATTAATTCGCTCACACAGTTAACTTCTATGAGGTACTGTTTGTAACGTGTTGAAATTTCAGTAGTATGAAACTAGATGGCGCTGTACAACTTTGTGAAACACGCTGTTGAGATCCTTTGGCCGTAACATTTTTTTTTTACTTTATATAAGTTAATGCTTGACTACCCCTGCTACCTGATGGAAAGCAGCAACGTAGTCATGGGTGGTAAAGCGCACTAACTTAGAAGCCTATTCACTCACACCGACGCAGGCAATTTGTTCCAGTCCCTTGCCGTGCGTATAATAAATGAGGACGCAAAACGTGACGTCCGCACAGGAGGGACGTCGACGACAAAGGGATGCATACCCGCTGTACGTCGCGTCGTCCGATGGTGGAAGGGTGATGGGGGAATTAAATTATGTAATTCTTGCGCACACTCTCCAAAATGTAACCTGTAGAACACCGAGAGGCTGGCAACTTTGCGCCTATGCTCAAGACTTTTAAGATTGGTTTCAACCAATTTAAGGTCACCAATGAGTCGCTTGGCACGCCTCTCCATTGAATCCAAAGCAGATAGGTAACATTTAGCAGCACCAGCCCAAATGTGACAGCAGTACTCCACACACGGCCGAACCTGTGCTTTATATAAAAGTAAAAGCTGTTCCGGTGTGAAGTACCGCCGCACCTTCGCTAGGACACCAAGTTTTCTAGCGGCTGCTTTTACTTTGGATTCAATGAACCGCCCATAGTTAAGGTTCGAGGATATCTCTACCCCCAACAACTGAAGGCGATTGGTGTATTCCAAGGATACATTTTGGAAAGTAGGAGCCAAGGTGAAGGGGCTCCTTTTGGCGGTGAATAGACACGCTTGCGTTTTGGTGGCGTTGAATCCCACAAGGTTGGCATCGCCCCAATCGGACACTGCCCGTAGAGTGAGATTCGCCCGCTCCACCATGGCCTCTCTTTCAGACTCTATTTGGTCTTTAGTAAAATGAATTTTGTGCTCAGTGAACAGTGTATGATTTGACTCCTGAATAGATGGCGGAATTCCTCGTATTTCTTGCGATTCATACTAAATATAATTTTCAACCGAGCAAAGCTCGGTCAACCAGGTACTATTAAGTAAACAGCCAACGCATCAGACTGATAACCTGTATTTATGAAGTCAGTAAATAAATAATGCTTTGTTTTCTTACATTGTTTAACAACAATTCAATAAGTAATTCTAGAATTTCACATAGGACTTTGGTTAATTTACAAACGTACGAGTATTGAAGAATATCAAATCAATCCATAGAATGGTTAGGATATTGGAACGATTCCTCTGATCAAATAAGTATACTAGTAGGTAGGTACGTGCCTCTATGACAAAGGAGAATATCAGATTTGGGCTTGGAGCGAACAGCGAACCCTCAAAATAGTCTTGCATATTTTAATACATCCATTTCATATTTATAAATCTAGTTACATCATATCATTACTTATCATATCATTACTTAAAACATTATAATTTCAAGCCTATAAGTACCTACTATGTGTGCGCGGTGCGTAAGACGACTATATTTCATTATTCCCATCATTTTCCGCAAAAACGGAATATGCACAATGTGGTAACAATATCCTCGATCTAAAAAGCGATGCCTCATGCATGTTCATATTCCAGGCCCAAGGTCCCTTAAGTTGCTGGTCTCCTTTAAGAGATACGAGACTTCATTATACAGCGTGTGATACAGTATAACTTCCATACAGCTATAACACCTAAGGTGCTAAGGCCTCATGCCTCAGGATTGAAGCTTCATAAAGCAACGGACTTAGGTTAGGATCTGGTTAAAAATATGTTAAATCAATCTTTGATTCGGTTGTGCCACTTCACCATAGATAGGTAGATCGAGTTTAACAATTTGGCACTACGTGAAAATATTACGTGGTCGGTCTGAAAAAATACTTTTTCATACATAAGTCGCTAATTCCGCCCTGTACAAATTTATCTTCAGTTGTATTGTTGCGTGAGACTTCATGAAAGGTTTGAAGAAATTGTAAAATTAACAACCACACTATTGGGCTGAAAAGTTTATATGATAATAAAGGCACTAATATTGAAAACTTTTATTTTCTCTATAATGCTCATCATCGCGTGGAATCCATACTATACTATATACTATTATATTATAAATTATAAATATTATAAATTATAAATATAAATAATATTATAAATGTGAAAGTGTGTTTGTTAGTTAGTTTGTTTGTTTGTGACTCTTTCACGTCGCAACATGGCTATTATATGGTATGGTTTATGTGTGTGGGGACAGTTAGGAGTGTGGAGAGCGACGTAGGCTACTTTTTACAACGGAAAAACATCTCATTCCCATGGGAAGATCGATATTTTGTTAGTTGCTAGACATTTAGTTCCGGATGTTGTTAATAGATGGCGTTAGTAACATTCATTTGCAAGTTCTGAATGAGTATTTGATAGCATACTACACGTAATTTACTTAAGCCATAGGCAAATGTTATTACTGTTAATGTAAATGTTGTTCCAGTATGTTCCAGTATGTTCCAGTATGTTCCAGTATGTTCCAGTATGTTCCAGTATGTTCCAGTATATTCCAGTATGTTCCAGTATGTTCCAGTATGTTCCAGTATGTTCCAGTATGTTCCAGTATGTTCCAGTATGTTCCATTATATTCCAGTATATCATATTTATAGGCTACTTTTTAGCCGAGATTCCTACGGGAGCGGGACCTACGCGGCTGTTACCTACGGGTCCCGAAGCGAAGCGCGGGCGGTTCTCTAGTCTGAATATTCTCTATATTCAAAGATTTCACTAAGTTGAATATAGGTACTTATTTATTGCCCATATTTGCTTAATTCAGATACCTACCTTTTTTAACACGCTTTTATTAACTTCACCTGTATGTTTGTATGTTTGTATGTAACTTTACTCCATTTTCTTTAATATCTCCGGTGCCCAAAGGTCTTCTTGCTTCAAACTTATATAGCATCTGCAACTAATTATTCCCTAACTTTCTATACCATTTTCACGAAAATCCGACCACAATTTTCCGAGAAATAGCTGTTTTTCCTCATTTTTTTCTTAATTTTATACCTATACTTCCTTTAATATCTTCCGTGCCCCTCAACCGTTGTGCTTCAAACTCATAACTAACTTAAAGCTAACTGATCCCTAACTTCCTATACCTTTTCCACGAAAATCCATCGCGAATTTTCCGAGTTACAACTGTTTTTCCTTGATTTATACTAAATTCGTTCATTTTAAACCTACATTTCTGTTAATATCTTCCGTGCCCCTCAGGCGTTTTGCTTCAAATTCATAACGCACCTATAAACAGTTGATCCCTAATTTTCTAGACCCTTTCCACGCAAATCTATCGCGGATTTTCCTAAAAATAGGCGTTTTTCCTAACTTCTTTAATTTCCACCTTCCCTAGCCTATAACTTCACCTGTATGTTTGTATGTTTGTATGTATGTTTGTATGTAACTCTCCTTCGCATAAAGAGACTACCATAATGATATTATTACACGCTTTATATTAGCTTCACTTGTATGTTTGTATATTTGTTTGTAACCGACTTCTTTGGACGCGATTTTGACCCACTTTAAATGGCCAGATTTCGTTCAAACTTTGTAGATTTATCGAGTTCCGATGACATTACACTATTTTGATAAAATTATTCCAATTTTCAATATGCAAAATAAGATTTTAATTTTTTTACTCTCACACTACTGCCATCTATCCATTTGCTACTGCCATCTACCCATATTTACGGGCAACTAGCTGTAACTGCGTATTCAGTTTGACTGCGTACATTACGTTTTACTAGATGGCGTTGTTCTTCTGTTTATTTGAATTCTAAGTTATCACAGTAGATAGATCGATAGAGACCAAATAATAGTTTAAAATTATAAAAACAAGCTATTATAAATAAACAAAACTAAAAAGTCGAAAATAAATAATAGTTTAAAAAAACTAAAAAACACGCTTTTTATAGAATACTGAACTAAAAAAATAGAAAATAAGTTTCAATAAATTTAAATTAAGAATAGTGTTAAAAATTTCAACAAACATGAATTAATAATAGTGTAAATAAAGAAAATATTTTATTTAAAAAAAAGCGTGGGGTGCATGGTGTCATTTTGATAATATCTTAAAAAGCACGTGTTCAAGCCAAGTTTATATGAAATACAATTAATAAAAAAAAATGTGAGCCGTCATGGGACGCCTGGCAGATATATATGACGGGGGCACTTGTCAGGATGTCAAATAAAACAAGAGTTCAGAGCCACGCAACAACACACAACCAGCTACTTTATTCAATGCTCATGTATGGCTCATTATGAATATTCGGTTAGGGTTTACTTTGGTATTGATTGGATTTGCTTTGCGATATTACGATATTGATTTATTGATCGAACCACTCGCACTCGCGGATACACTTTATTTATTATTATTAGAGATTCACGGCCATGGACTTCACGGCATTAAAATTAATAAGGACTTTTTACAAGAACAATATTCCGATCGCACGCGACATTAATTTCTTTTCTATTTCTCCATTAATGACAATTCTCCCGCGCGCCACAGAGTATCAATTCACCATCGACCACCTCGTCTACCACAGATAAAATAGCATCAAACAAGTATCCTATCTCCGATATTTATAATATGTTTCACATCTGCCAGGCGTCCCATGACGGCTCACATATTTTTTATAGCCTGAAGGGCTGACGAAAAAGCGGACTTAGCCACCTATTATATAATTATGTAGTACTAGCTTTTGCCCGCGACTTCGTTCGCGTGGACTTCAGGTTCGTCCCGTCTTCTAGTAATAAGTAAGAAATACGGTAACTAAGCACTGCAGAGCCCTAATCATAGGCCTATAGGTAGCTACTGCAGTATGCTCCTATAAACTACATTTAACGATCTTTTTCCTTCAGCATAAACATGCAGATTCTTCGCTTTGGAAACACGTGAGCAAGCCACATAGAGCTGACCGTGAGAAAAACATGGCGTGCCCAAATGTAGGCCTGCTACCTTCAAGGTTTGACCCTGCGATTTGTTGATCGTCATTGAAAATGCGACTTTTAATGGGAACTGCAGGCGTTTAAAATTGAATGGCAAGTTGTTGGGTATGATTGGGATGCGCGGTATAAGAACATTGTCTCCCTTGGCTTCTCCAGTTAAAATTGTAGCCTTCACTATATGCCTTCCTAATTCGGTAACTCGCAACCGAGTACCGTTGCATAATCTTGGCGCATCCAGGTTACGCATTAACAAAACGGGTACACCTACCTTTAATTCCAACTTGTGTGATGGCACCCCGGACAACTCTAAAGAGTTTAGGAACTCTACGGGATAACTTGTAGTGTCATCGGATGACATAACTGTGTCAATGGAATTATACACTGATGTTTCGCTGTTTATTTCGGCCAAGATTTTTTTATTTATTTTCGCAACAGTCTCATTTTTTGGTGCCAATATGGTTCTTTCACACAACCAATTTTCGTCAAGAATATTTTGTTGCAGATTCGGAAAAACTTGTTCAATAAGTTCGTTTTCTGTCTCCACAGCATGACAAAATTGCTGTGTAAAAAGAACCATACCTTCTTGGTCGGTGTTTAGGTGGCCTTCACCAATTTCTAGCAGTTTTTGAGCATATGCTCCTGATTCGACATCGCTGAATAACTGGACTCGCATGTTAGTGGTAAGATAAAGCTTTTCAACTTTAGACCACAGATATGAGGCTTTTAGACATGCGTTAATTTCATCTGCTGCAGTGCCTCTCTCGATAACAGGTAAAGTCTGTCTAAAATCCCCTGCCAATAACACTACCACACCACCCATCAACTTTCGATTGCTGTGAATATCTTGTAGACAGCGATCAAGCGCCTCAATGGCGCGTTTGTGTGACATAGTGCACTCGTCCCACACGATCAGCATACATTGTTGCAAGAGGGCGCCACGGGCACTGCTCTTACTGATGTTGCACGTTGGGGTTTCTTCGCTCACCAGATTAAGAGGTAATTTAAAAACCGAATGTGCCGTTCGTCCACCGCTCAGCAATGTTGCAGCGATCCCAGAGGAAGCCACCGCTAATGCAACTTTACGGTCCTTACGAATTTTTGCTAGAAGCAAATTAAGCAAAAATGTTTTACCTGTACCGCCCGGGGCGTCAAGAAAGAAAAGGCCGCCTTTGTCAAGCTCAACTCGTTGTAATATTTTGTTATAAATGTTTTTTTGTTCGGGTAGCAGGCGTGGTTCAGTTTCGCTGACCTGAGCGTCTAATAAAGCAATATCGTAGCTTAGCTCTTTGATCAAATCGGTCGACAACTCTCCTCGACGCTCTGGTGTAGGCATACCGAAGTCAGACAATTTCTTACCGGAAATCGTTATTATTTTGTCCTCTATATGTCTCAGTGCTTCATTGAAACATAGATCATTGTTGACTTGATCCATCCTTTCAAATCTATGCAAGATATCCTCCGATAATGCAGATTTATACTTATCCCATAGTTGAAGAGGATTGGATAAACCGCAAGTGCATATCAATATTGCAAATAGTTCTCTTATTTGCGAAGGAGAGCGACACAGCACTGCCTCTTCCATTGTGGCATCCCAGTGGTTGTCATCTTCCAACAACCCCAACTTCTCACACGCTTGTCGAAAAGTTTCAAGTTCTTGGCCGTCAACTGTTTTTAGATCCAAAAAGCTAGTGGGGCCCTGTACTACATTCAGCAGCATTCGCAAACAGTAACATTCGAAGTTACTAACATGCACTGTGTAAATGCGCCCAAGAGCATCTCCTGCCTTCACACCTGGCCAGCCGTCGACAGGTGTGCCTTGTAAACGACGTTTCCATTCTTTCGACGACACGTTCCATGTATAGTAGCGGGGTACGTCAACATAAAGTAATGTTTTTGCAAATGCGTCATTTTGGCAAAGCAGGAAAAATGCAGTTAGTGTCGTCTTAGGTGGTGCGGCCATTCTCTCTCTAAAATTGTTTTCAGTGAAGTAAATCCGCTGACCATTAGGCAGATGAACCGCAAGGTGAGTGACTGTTGGGTGTCTTTCATGCAGAGGCAGACCCAAGATCCGCCACGCTGCTTCGTTACTACTAACATATCTACCGGCTCGATACGTTTGCACCTCATCTCTCGGGTCAATATTAACATTCCCTTGCTGTCGAATGTTAAAAATAGCCTGGTCGCTGCCTTTGTTTATATATTTACAAATATATTTTATCGCCTGTACCGTATTGCAGAACTCTACATTTATGTGACAGTTATAAATTTTAGACAGAAGAGGAGAATATGGGACAATCCAGCTATTGTCAACCAATACTTCCTGTGTTCCACCTCGGGTTTTTAGAGTTATCGTACGGCCGCCATCTCCTGGTGTTCTACGCCTGTACAAAGGATAGCCTTTGTCGTTAGTTTGAGTATCTTTTAAAAGCGCCCTTGGATACTTTTTGGTGCATTTTCCTTCTTTCATGCATGGTGATGACGGATTTAGTGCACCACAGGGACCGTGAATCATATTTTTGGTTACAGTATCGTAGAGTTTTCGATCACTTTCTGGATTTGGTATCTCCGCACTTATGACTTCATCAATTTGGTTGGGGCGTAATTTTTCCGTCAACCACAGCAGTAAGTGCACGTGAGGCAGACCTCTTTTTTGCCACTCGATCGAGTACATGAAACACTTCATATCTCCAAATATTTTACCTTTTGTAAGTAGAGCAACCAATTTTTGTACTTTTATTTTAAATAACCTGGCTGTTAAGTCATGTCTGTCTGTTGCATTTTGTCCTGGAATGAGCTCTTTAGTAATTTCTGGCCAAGCGGGATTACATGTCATTGTAATAAACAGGTCAGGCCTCCCGTAGTTACGCACGTATGTGAACGCATCCTGCGTGTACTCATGAAGATATCTCGGGCTATTTACAAATGACGATGGGAGTATTACCAATTGACCCAAATTGTTTGGATCTAAATCCGCATCATTCCTGACCGCGTCTTGTAAATGTATATAGTTTTCTGCTCGCAGTTTTGTTTGGTTTAAAGCAATAAACCTTAAGCGCTCACTCTCCACTTTGACATACATGTCCACCAAAAACTGAAGAAAGAGAAGCCTACATCGAAGCAATAAATTAAAATTGTTGCGACGTACCATCATATGATACGCATAAAAGTCTTTGCACGACACTTTTTTGTTCGGTATAGGCTGTTTTGTAACTGGGTTTGTCTGAGGAATATCAAAACTGTACCCCTCTTGTCCTTTCCAAAAAATTATCGGGTACTCGAGAGCATCATAAAATCTATGAGTGTCCGGAACTCTAGTAAGCCGGCCATCGTGCGCCTGAATAACAATGTCCCGAGACGCAGTTTGTTCAGTACTAACTACTACGGCAGCTATTTCGTTTGTGGTCGGGGCATTGAATCGTCTTTCGTGTTCACCACGTGGTACACGATCTGGGTGTATCACGACCTTGTAATTATCGCTAGTCACTCTATCTTTAGCCATTTTAAATTCATGCACTAAAACGTTGTGATCATGTAGAACTTTTTGTATTTTTTGAACTGTGTTTCTTTCCACACCTGGTACGTACTCAGAACGCCTATCAACTTGTGCTTCCTCATCACCCATGAAATAAACTTGCAAAAATTTTGGTTGCGTATTAGCAGCAGGAAGCAAAGAGCCAATTGTGTGGTATATTTGCCCTTGGATTGTAAAAGTCGGGCAAAATCCTGGCATCGACACAATGTTATCAGCTCCAAAAGATGTCATATGGAAGCATGTATTGTATTTTCTTATGTTTTTTAAAAAACGGCGAGACTCATCTGTTTCATTTGAAAAAAGTTCTTTAAGAGGTTCAACAGGCTCGTCTATTGAAGGAAGAACTACTTTTCCTCCCGAACAACACATGCCTGCAGCTTCCTCTTTCCATTTAAGAGCACCGCAAAATCTGCATTCTTTATTCATCGCTTCTATTTTTATAAGCTTGTGGCTTTCGTAATCAAGAGTTTCATCGTACTCAAATGCAGCTTTATCGAATACTCCCCACGCGTTTCTTGTAAATATTAATCGTCGCTGTTGTGCCCTTTCAGCAACAGCGCGTCTGCGAGCTTCAGCAGCTTCAACAGTTTCAGTAGCTCTTTGGGACCTTATGTAATTCGCTTGCTGAAGACGCCGAGCTTGAGACTGTTCGGGTGTCTCAGACGCCCGTTGAGATGCTAGATACTCAGCATGCTGTCGACGTCTATCTTGGGACTGCTCTGGTGTCTCAGCAGCTCTTTGAGCTGCCTCACGCTCTGCTTGTTTAAGCCTTCGCAGTTCGGCTTGTGGAAACGTCTCGTTAAGTCTAGCTACTTTCATAGTTCGAGCTTTATTAGAGCTTTGGGAAAGATTAGACTTACGCTTTCGCGGCATAATTCTTAAGTACGTGTTGTTTCTATACTTCCAAAAAATACAGTACGGTAGTTATTGTTATGATTGTACTTTAATGCAATCCTTGCCTATTTAATTAACCTATCTATATAGTAATTCAATTATCAATGAAGTAATTCGTTATAATTAACCTATTTATATAATTTGTTATAATTAACGGTAAATAACCTATCTATATAGTAATTGAATTATCAATGAAGTAATTTGTTAAAATTAACCTATTTATATAATTTGTTATAATTAACTGTAAGTAACCTATCTATATAGTAATTGAATTATCAATGAAGTAATTCGTAAAATCATCAAATAAAACTTAGCGCAGTTTTTTACAATAAATTCTTTATCAAGATTACAAAAAAAACTTATTCTTTAAAATTAACTCTAAAAAGTATTTTAGGTGGAATTTTCTGAAAAAAAAGCTGGTAGTTTTTAAATTTTTATTTCGCTGTAGATTTATTTGTTTCTTTTCTTTATTTTAAATTACTTGTCAGTATGTCAACGCTTGAAATTGATAAATTGCCTAAATTTTGCTTACTTTTTACCAAAGAACCTTAGTAGAACAAAAATTCGCAAAACGGACACAACCGTCAACGACGTCTGCCCTCACGCGTCTGCCCGCGTTCGGGTCGCGCATTCAGCGATGAGCCACTTCTTCCCCACCGCACCTACCCCGCTCCCCCCACGCCCCGTTCGCCTGGCGTCGCTGCCGGTATTTATCACCGAAACTGTATTTATCGCCGAAATTGCTATGACTCTGCATTTTAAATCTGTGATATCTTCGAAAATATTTATTTAATTTACATGCTGTAAAAAGCCATATTGATCTTTATTAAATGCACAATGTATTTAAGATACTTAATTGGATAAGGATTAATACTGTATTGCTTAAAATCGCTTCGTAAATAAGCCATTATTTCTCGTACAAATTAAAGGATAAAAAATGGTTATTATGGGTTATTCCTAAGAGATAAACATATACCATCACGGACTTTTTTGTAGACCTTTTTAAGTTGTACAATACTGTAGTAAATTGTTTTGATCTATCTTGTAGGATTCAGTCAGCGTTTGCAATGTAAGCGCAAAAAATGTGTTTTTTTACGACCTCACATTAAAAACCTAAAAAATTGTAGCCTATTAAGCTATATTGTGGTAAAGTTTCATTCAAATTCATTCAGTAGTTTTTACGTGAAAGAGTAACAAACATCCATACCGCCCTCGCTTCGCTTCGGGACCCGTAGATATCAGCCGCGTAGGTCCCGCTCCCGTAGGAATTTCGGGATAAACTCCCGATCCCGCGGGATTTTCGGAAAGACAGACTTGTTACTTTTATATTAATATGTTTGTTATGAAGCTATAACCATACGCGAAGAAGGTTTTCCCGCGTAAATTCCGATCCCGCGGGATTTCCGGGGTAAAAAATATCCTATATGTTAATCTAAGTTGCCCTCTATGTGTGTGCCAAATTTCATGAAAATCGGTTCAGTAGTTTTTGCGTGAAAGAGTGTAAATTCCGATCCCGCGGGATTTCCGGGATAAAAAAATATCCTATATGTTAATCTAAGTTGCCCTCTATGTGTGTGCCAAATTTCATGAAAATCGGTTCAGTAGTTTTTGCGTGAAAGAGTGTAAATTCCGATCCCGCGGGATTTCCGGGATAAAAAATATCCTATATGTTAATCTAAGTTGCCCTCTATGTGTGTGCCAAATTTCATGAAAATCGGTTCAGTAGTTTTTGCGTGAAAGAGTAACAAACATCCATACAAACTTTCGCCTTTATAATAGTAGTAGGATTAATTTATGTAGGACTATTGACTTATCTTCGAACGTGAGGTAATTCTTTACCTCTGTCTTACCTGCATTACACTACTTGGCGCATCTTTTAAGCTTTGTAAAATGATCTTGCCAAGATGGAACCTGTCCGACGGTATCCCCGAGTCAGCGACGATCCGAGAAGTTAATTCGCTCATGAACCAATGCACTGCGTCATTCGAACGCCGGAATGGAGCCATCTCACTGAAATTACAGATGTAGCTAGCTTTATATATTTTAAATATTTTAATCTAAGCAGTAAGGTAATGATCGTCATCACCGCAACCCATAACTGTCCGACTGCTGGGAATGGGTCGATTTGCGGACTTTACACACCACAAAGAATTGAATTGAGAACTCCCCCATGTGCAGGTACCTATCAAGTGATTATTCACCCAAGCAAGTGATTTATACACCAAATATGCACATCATTTGTAAAAATTGAGAGTGTGCAAGATTCGAATCTAAGTCCACTTGTTTTGGAATCCAACTTTCAAACAACTTGGCTATCACGAAATTATAGAATTTTGATAAAAGTTAAGTAAAATTTAATTGAGTCATCACGGGTCGCTTCATTGCACTGTACACATTAACGGATTACCTATTCGATAGACTATGGACTTCGTTTTAACGTGTTAGTAATAGGTAGGTACTACAGGATACTAAAATAAAACTCGTCACGATATGAAAACACCTAGCAACTCAACACTATTACGGTGTAGGTACGCAGCATTAGATACATTGCGAAACATGTATCCTTTGCGGGTAACCCGTAAACTTGTCTTCAAAGGGTTGACTATAAGGAGTCTACGCCATTCCGAGACTCGCTCCAGAGATATCATTATAATTGCTTGCGCTATCACCCATTTTTGACTCAGAGAACTTGTGAAATTATAAATTTCCAGTGTTATCTTCTGCACGGCTATGAATGCTAGCTTACTTAAGTTAAGCCTTTCGGTTTCAGCTGTGCAACAAAGACTCCCAGACACACTGGTTATTACTTATTGAAAGACTGAAGTAATTTAAATGCACAAATCGTTGATAAATTAGATGCAAGATTCACAATTTTACTCAATGACACACGCGGAACGAACATAATTATATCTATTACAAACTATTTACGAAGCAATCGACTGCACTAGAACAAACCTGAGGTTTATGTTATCTTTGTGAACTCCTCGTAGCTTCTGGGCCCGACGACGACAGTATCATGTGTATTAAATCTTGTCGTCACAAACTATACAAAGACATAAATTATTTCCGGTAATTGGTAAGGAACCTTATACACTGGTTTGTTTATAGAATGAATAAAGATAAGAAAAGGATAATTGCTGATAGGCAAATAATTATGTTAGGTATATGCTTTAGGGCCCGGTACTCTTAAGAGGTGGGTAGGCTGTACCATTCTATACAATCCTGAAAGTAAGTATTCATGTATGCACATAAAGTGCATAATCATAGAACAGGGAGCTAAGGTGGTAGGATTTTTTGTGCTAGGATGATAATGACCATTGTTTATCATTTATTTAATTAGTGCCATAAAAATGTTATACAGAGTTATCATTAGCTACGGTCGCTCATAAACAATAAAGTTTGTTTACCTGGATAAGAATGCATTACAAATTACCTGCTTAGTTGAAATAAGATGATTATTGTCTGATATACCTATTCGTAAATTTCCTACTTACTACTGCCGTCCCGCAGGAGGGATGAAAAGGGAGAGAAATCGTTGCAGGACATCATCAATCTCCTGAAGACGACAGATCCCGACGATGTGCCGTCTTTCGTGGCGAGGAACCTGAACAAGTTGCCGCCCGTCACGTTTGACCACGTCGATGTCACCAGGCTGATGAAGGATATAACAACCCTGAAGGCAAGCCTGGTGGAAGTGGTGTTGAAGCTAGAGGCCTCCCAAAACACCATCGAAGAACTACGGGCTGAAGTAGCGACGTTACGCAAGACTTCAGCTGTATGTAGATCACCGGAGGCCAATAACATCAACGTGCGTTGATATTTTATTATGTATGTTACTCTGTAAGGTACCTATTTATGGTAAGGACCTCTGTACATTCATATTACTTTGTAAATGGATGTACCTATATTGTCTGAAATAAAGATTTATTATTATTATTATTATAAAACGTGGCAAAAGCTATACAAGATAAAAACATTATTTTGGATTTTAATATGCCTGTCTATGCTACCTATGTTGTCACGAATTTAGGAAACATCCCGCGTAGATCCCGCATAGGAACGGATAAAAGTAATAGTAAGCTGTAATAAATATTTTGACAGCATTTGTAATTACAGAACAACAAATCGCCCCCTAAATTGATAAAATCAGGTAGTACCTACATGCACAGGACTGGTATACTAACTGCATACAAAATGAGGACGGGATTTAAGATAAAAAATACGCCAGCGTGTCACACTCAGGCAAATTTTATGTCCGTCGGAATAAAATGCACTTTTTGTAGACCAGGAAGTCAAATAAGTCCAAGAAAAATTGAGATAGCCAAATTATAATAACATTATAATCCAACTGAGACTTTATTGTATAACTATTAAAGGTCAGCTATAATTATTATTATAAAAAGTCAAGAGTAGGTATATGTATATGTTTCTTAACTCAGTTGATTTCCATGAAGTTTTACAAGTGTATGCTGACACGGTGCAGTAGGGGACAATTATTGACAATCGTCTGATCACTGTTCACAAACGAGTCCTTGTCCTTAGTGGTACTTACAAGTTATCGTAAACTCGAATAATATACCCACTCATATTTTCAGTATAAATGTTACTGACAAGATGCTACGCAGGTAGTTTTCTTAATTCATTTTTGATTACAATTTTTAAGGCTGTTGTTCACACTCGTACCCGTCGGCAGTGCAGTGTGTCATCTGCTTAGGGTATGGTAAGTACTCGTAGTTAGTTAAGTATACTCGTATTACCTAAGTTGTAAGAAAGCTATAAGTATGTATATAAATTATGAATTTAGATACATAGATACATATCTATGTATCTAAATACATACATAATTATTATAGTTGCAATTAAGTCTAAAATTATCATCGGACGACATTATTAATTAAGTACCTAACACTAATTATATTTTATTGTTTATTTCTCCATTATTACTGTCGGTAGGTGTAAAAACATCTTTAAGCAGCAAGCATGGAGCGGTCACATATTTATTATTAACCTTAAGTATTATGACGAGTCAATAAGTTGTCATTATACTTAGATCTATCATTTTAATGTAAGTAGGTATTCTGGGTGATTATTGTAGATAGACCGTTAGGGGTGTACTATAACCCCATAGCGCAGAGACGTGTAAGTACTTACATGAACTCGGAATAATGCTACATACCTATTATTTACGCCACATCTAAATATTTCCAAAGTTTGTTCTTATAAGATAACTAGAGAACCGCCCGCGCTTCGCTTCGGGACCCGTAGGTAACAGCCGCGTAGGTCCCGCTCCCGTAGGAATCTCGGCTAAACAGTTGCCTATTATATGATATACTGGAACATCAGATATAACATTTGCATATGACATAAGTAAATTACATGTAGTATTTGATAGCGTGATTCAGAACTTGCAAATGAATTTTACTAACGCCATCTATTAACAACATCCGGATCTAAATATCTAGCAACTAACAAAACATCGATCTTCCCATGGGAATGAGATGTTTTTCTGCGGTAAAAAGTAGCCTACGTCACTCTCCACCCTCCTAACTATCCCCATACACATAAACCATACCATATAATAGCCAAGTTGCGACGTGAAAGAGTCACAAACAAACAAACAAACACACTTTCACATTTATACCTAATACTAATATTAAAGTATGGATTTTACCGGTGAGCCAATTAGATTTTAGAATGCAAAAGCCGCTATTGTGACTTGTGACTAAGTAGGTACCTGTATTAAATAAGAAACTTTTTATTGCTAATAACTTCAATAACCTATTTATTATTGATCGATACCTAATAATGAGTAGGTACTTTAGTCATATTATAGTAAATAATTTTTAAGTGTCTTCAATAGTTTTCTCAGCACTCGTTCAGTTATAGTTCGATTTGAACAATTAAGTACTTTTACGTTGAATAAGTAGTCGATTTATCGAGGAAGACTTTATAGCTGGGGAGCCCAAGAGGGGATTTTTGTACTTACTCGAGCGCGTCAGATTAAGGTACAGGAGGTATCTGGCACCCAGTTAAGTAGCTCCACCAAATATGAGCCCCATATATGAGGCCGCGCCTCAAGAATAAAGGATCAGATTAGTAAAAAAAAATTGATCATCAGACATTCTCGAGCGCGTCAGATTAAGGTACGGTGAGTTAATTACATGCTAAAAAGTGTGTATTCCACTAATCTGACAATTTGAGAATGACGCAATGAAAGGGGAGGGCTACAAAGTTGTTAAAAAAAAACGCCATCTTGACATTATCGAGCGTGGCTAATTTTTTATTTATTTTGAAGGAAATGATTCAAGGATAACGAAAAATATATAATCTGACGATTTATAAGAGCCGAAATAACAAAAATTCGTCATTAAAGTTTAATGTTCAAAATCGATAAGTAGAGATAAATCAAAAAGTACCCGTCAGATTTCGCTCAAATTTATACGAAAACATACGACGAGCTTTCGATTAAAAAAAAGGATGAAAGGATGAAAATTTAAATTCTCAGTAAAAAGTTATGAGGTAGCGACCATAAACACACATTATTAAAAATAACTCAAAAACTGCCCATTAGAGGTTGCTCAAATTTATACAATATCACAAGACAAGCACCAGCTTCCGAATAAAAAAAAATTATAAAAATCGGAATACCCAGTCAAAAGTTATGAGGCAACTACCATAAATTCAATACACATTATTATGATTATGAATAACTCAAAAACTATCTTGAAGAAACGTCAAATTAAACGAAAGGTTAATCTCACAAGGAGGTTTTTAACCAACCTTCGGGAGAGTTTAAATAATTTAAACTGGACTTGATCGATTATCTACCGTTGATCTTAAGAAAATATAATTCGTGACTAAACTCTGAAGCATAGTTTAAACTATGATTGATATTACGGCCCTTATATTATGTAAATACAAGTATTCTACTTAAAAACATACACTTTTTTATTTGCATGCTATTTCCTGAGCTTTTCTATTAATTAAGTTCAATGATTTAATTTTTTTTTTGGCAGATTAGGGAAATCCCTCTAGATAATCGTCAGATTAAGAGACAGCAAGTCTAGGACATAAAGATGAACCATATATATCTTAATCTGACGCGCTTGAGTATTTCAAAATGGCGATTTTTTTTTGCATAATAGTATAATGACTGCGAGTTTGGGTCACATCCAAATCGTCAGATTATTGAATTAGAGCTTTTTTTTGGTGCACTTAACACCCCCTTAGAAAATCTGACGCGCTCGATTAAATTTTTTTTTTTTTTCATTTTCAACCCTTACGTACGATCACCCCCACCATGCAAACGGTCAGATTAACATACATACATTATTAAAAATACGTAGGCCATTGATGGTATCAATATCTGACGCGCTTGAGTATGTCCATGCGGCAGTTTTTTTTTACATATTTAAAGATCTATAGCCGCTTCCCCCACCGATGAAAAGGTATACATTATATAACATTTTTTTCTCCTTATCATCTAACCTTTGCAACCCAATAGGTCTCTATGACGCTCGAGCAAGTACACATTTAGCATCGTCGGCTCCCGTACCATTAGGCTATATAACATCACGCTACGACCAATAGGAGCGAAGCAACAAGTTTTCCGAAGCTAAGCGAGGGCTTTTAATAGCACCTAATAGTACATTACGATACGGTGCGTAAAGTTGGCCATTTTTGAACGGCGTGAAGTTAGCGCACGAGCGAAGCGAGTGCGATATACGCCGTTCAAAAATGCAACTTTACGAACGAGTATCGTATATTATTTTATAGGACGAGTGACATAAACCCGCATTTATTGTAGTTACAATAGATAATAGTTATGTCATGATTTTCTAATTTAATTTATTAATTTTGATAAAAGTATCTGATTTTGTATGAAAGGAGGTATTGACATATGAGTAACTGGCAGGTTAGTAAGAAAAGAAGAAAAAGATGACATTGGGTAATGGCATGAATGTAAATTATTATAGCGATTGTAATGTTGGGAACACAGGTTGGGAAATAATAAATGTGTAATATGATTAAAGTATAAACAGGTTATTTTCATTATAGTTATGATTTAATACTTTAATTTCATATGGATAACATATCTTTTTAAGTTGTGACAGAGTTAAAACACTTTTTAAGTTGCGATGATGTTTTTGTTGTTTTATGGTGCAAAAGAGAATTATAAAGTGTAACATGAAGAGTCAGATAAAAAAATACGAAAGGAATTATCATGAATTTATTAATGTTTAAATTTAAAGTTTTCTACCACACAAAATTAGCAGTAAGCGCTAAGTTGGCAACACAGCAATCAGGTGTCAGTGACGTTTCGCTAGTGTCAAATATGGCGACTGCGATTTGTCTCTCAGAACAATTACAATTTAACAAAACTGGACAATAAGAATTTTGCAGATATATATTGTCGACTCAAAATCTTTGTTTTTGACGTGACAACGTCTTATAAATTGGTTTGCCGGGAGGCACTTCAAGAAACTGCGTTAGTAAGCTCCGCTCACGTTCCTTGGTGACAGTGTACAGAAAATGGTACAGCGCCATCTCTGGTTAAGTAGAGTAACTAGTTTGTTACCTCACTTAGTTGTGACTAATGGTTAATGGTCTAACGGTTAGCAGCGCTAGATGGCGGATGGTGTTACAATGTTTTAAATATAATTCTTTGTATACGTTTACCCCATGAAGATACGGGAACGCAGGGTCAACTTCACAAATAACCACAACTGCTTGCAAACCCAAAATAGCAGTTTATTATAAAACCAAAGAAGTCGACACATTGCCCTTTACAAATTTTTCTCTTATATAAACTCCACGTTACACTCGTTAGCGCGTTTCACAAATTGGTACAATGCCATCTTGTTTACAAGTGAGGAACTATTTAACAAAAATAAAACATTAAACTTAAATTGCTTCCGCCTTCACATGACGGTTAGACAGTATAAATAAATGTTTTAAATTGTTACTATTATTTCATCCTTCTTCCTACTATACGAATGAATATTCACATTAAAATTATTTTACCACTTAAAGTCGTTGTCACGTAAAACTTTCGCCCGTATACCGACGTTACAGGCAACCAATTTTTTTTATGTTTTATTATTCAGGTAAGAACTGCACGAAATTATGAATATAGATTCATTTTTGCATGGTGTGAAGTTAGCGTCATTTGCCATGTAATAAGGAGCTACTTACGCCACGGCTAACCGTGGCATAAGTGCGGGTTTAAGTCACGCTGTGCTATAAATTATATTTTCTAGGATCAGTTATATTCAACGTTTATTACTCGTGGACGATCATTATAGGGTTAAACAAATACCTATTAAAAACATAATTTAAACTTATTCTGAAAAAAAAAAACAGCTACACCCTTCATAACAATTGATATAATACCTATCAATTTTAAATCATTCAAGTCTTCAAAATAGGTCTTCAAAGGACACATTATGAATTCATTAGGCATCTAGTTCGCTCACACAACTGAATTATTTAATAGGCTGAAGACATTGGTAATCGATAATGTAAGGGCTACTTACCTTTTCTGATCAAGTATACTTTCCTTTTTAAGCCTTTCTATACGGATTATCCCACTTGTAAAAAACTGACAAAAACTAGGTTTACGCGCGGTTCTGTTTGTTTATAATTAAAGTGCCATTTCCATCCATTACTATGTATTTTTGTCCTTTTGTGTCACAGTTCAATATAGTTTGTAAGAAAGGTATTTTAAATTGTCGTCGTCAGTCTATAATGAATCCAGTCTATAATGAATTAATGAAATCAAGGCAATCTAAGTATAATGAATTAATCACAGGGATAGAAAGCTGGCATTTGTGTGTTGCCATTATAACGAATTCCATAGTATTCATAGTTAGTTAATTCGTTAATAGATGAGGAAGAGAATGGTATTGCAATACTCCTGTTAGTACCTACTAGTTACTTGTTAGTTTAGTTTAAACGAGAGCCTTGCCCATCTACGAAAACTTAATGGAACCCTGAACTTCGTAACCACGTAGGTAGGTATATCCCATCATGACAGAGCATAATCAATACGACGATCATGTAATTTTCTGTAATGTTACGTAATTTGAACAACGATGTACTGATAATAATTTATTACACGAACGTTTTTTTGTCCTCAAAAGCATGAAATTAGTGATGATTAGCGGAATAAAGAACAATTTACTCGTATATTTACCTGAAATAGCATAATATATCTACTTTATAAATTACGGTTGGCAAACTCTAGTCACACTATACGGGAGTCCGCCGTTCAAACCATTACCCATTAAGTACGCTATCACAAATATTACTAATTTCGAGCTTGGGTCGAAATAGCAGTAGGTAAGTATTAATAGTAGATTGTATGACAAGGGTGCAAAGTAATATTTTTTCGGCGAGGGCGTTTTTTGAATCCAGAGCGAAGTGAGGGATTCTAGAGTAGAATCCCGAGCGTAGCGAGGGATTCTTTAGTAGAATCCCGAACGTAGCGAGGGATTCAAAGTACGTCGCCCGAGCCAAAAATATACTTGCACCCGAGTGATACACTCTACTTTTCATCACCCACTATGAGAAAATAATATATATATATATAATAGAAAATAATAGAAAATAATACGTAAAAATGCACGAAAACTTAATTTTAATTTGAAAACGAAATCTTAATTTGATTTCTTTTTTTATTATTTCAAATTAAAATTAAGTTTTCGTGCATTTTTACGTATTATTTTCTATTATATATATGTCGGAATAGGATACTTGTTTGATGCTATTTTATCTGTGGTAGACGAGGTGGTCGATGGTGAATTGATACTCTGTGGCGCGCGGGAGCATTGTCATTTTAATGGAGAAATATGAAAAGAAATTAATGTCGCGTGCGATCGGAATATTGTTCTTGTAAAAAGTCCTTATTAATTTTAATGCCGTGAATCTCTAATAATAATAAATAAAGTGTATCCGCGAGTGCGAGTGGTTCGATCAATAAATCAATATCGTAATATCGCAAAGCAAATCCAATCAATACCAAAGTAAACCCAAACCGAATATTCATAATGAGCCATACATGGGCATTGAATAAAGTAGCTGGGCCCCAATTCTGCTAAGTTATAACGCTTGAATTGTATCTCGATGGAATTGTTTACCACATTCTGTATACAAAATTGAATAGTTTGACACATTTTTAGTACATTTCGTGTATAGAATTGAATAGATCGACACATTTTGGTACGTTCTGTGTACAAAGTTTAATAGTTTTCGTCGCTATTTCGACACATTCTGTATACAAAATGTAGCGGACTATTCAATCGAGACACAATTGAAGCGTTATAACTTAGCAGAATTGGGGCCCTAGTGGTGTGTTGTTGTTGGCTCTGAACTCTTGTTTTATTTGACATCCTGACAAGTGCCCCCGTCATATATATATTATTTTCTCATAGTGGGTGATGAAAAGTAGAGTGTATCACTCGGGTGCAAGTATATTTTTGGCTCGGGCGACGTACTTTGAATCCCTCGCTACGTTCGGGATTCTACTAAAGAATCCCTCGCTACGCTCGGGATTCTACTCTAGAATCCCTCACTTCGCTCTGGATTCAAAAAACGCCCTCGCCGAAAAAATATTACTTTGCACCCTTGTCATACAATCTACTATTGTGTTCGATTTCTTTAGCGCAAAATACTAAAATGTTCTAAATTCAAAATAGGACGGAAAAGATCTAGCCGGCAGGAAAAGTTGTATGAAAATTCATTCCGGCCCGCTGAATAGAAAACAGCAACTTTGGAACCCCTTATGTCCGAACCAAGTCGTCTTTTTCGAATAGGGGTGATGAAAAAAAAATTGCCAACCGATGAGAAAAGTTTCCATCCATCCATCAGCCTTTCATGTCCACTGCTGGACGTAGGCCTCCCCTAACTGGCGCCACTCCATCCGATCCTGAGCCCTTTGAATCCAGCGGATGCCCGCCGTCTTCTTCAGGTCGTCAGTCCACCTGGTCGGAGGGCGCCATACACTCCTTTTTAACCGACTTCAAAAAAGAAGGAGGTTCTCAATTCGACCGTATATATGCTTTTTTTATGTACGTTCAGCGATTATTTCGTCGTTTATGGGCCGATTTTGATAATTCTTTTTTTGTTGTAAAGTAAATATGCGCAGTGGGGTCCCCTGATAAGGAAACCAGGATCTGATGATGGCATCTCAGAGAAATCGAAGGGAACTTTCGAAAATTGTATGGACGACTAGTGTGTTTGTTCATGTTATCATAAGTACATTAAAGCGCTACCATTTCATGAAGATCTGGAGTCGATCTGATGAAGCCGAAAGACAGTCGAGGGAACTCCTCAACGATTTACTGCAGTTATCTAGTGTTTGGGCTTGATTAATTTGTATTGACGAGAACTTTACACTTAGATGTTGAATTGAGCGCCATCTGGCGAGTAGTTTTTGAGTTATCTCTACTTATCAAGATTGAAGTCGGTAATTTTTTTTGTAAAAAGCAATTATTGAAGTTATACTTCTTTAGGCGCGTTATGGAAAAATCATGAGAGTGAAATTTTAGAATGCGCGCGCATCTGTGACACAAAAATTAACAGTATGAAGTTAGGCGCGTTATGGAAAAATCATGAGAGTGAAATTTTACGATGCGCGCGCATCTGTGACACAAAAATTAACAGTATGAAGTTGCCGGCTAAACCACTCATTGGCCTTTGTCAATGTAACTCTGACGTCTCTTTAGTTTTGCTTTTGCTTTTTATCGAAATTATTTATAACCAGCCAATGATATTTAATTAAAGATATGTTATGCCCTTACAAATCAACCTAAAAATCTGTTCCGAAAGGAACTATACAACACACCACGTTTATCTTTTGTTTCACTACACCAATCACAACATCGGTATTTGCACAATTATGTAAAAGGGATGGCATTACTAAAACCATATTAGTGAAAAAGACAGCTAGTGTTTGTCGCTTGCGTCACTCTCTCGCGAGAAAGAAATAGCGATATAGTTTTATCGCTCTCGCGTCAAAACTATATCGCTATTTCTTTCTTCACCTCAATATGGCGTCTTTGCATGAGTTATTACATTATTTGGAAAAATAATTGAAATATGCTAAATAATCTAAGTATCTTAGTATACTTACGCGTGGTATGAGATTCCTTGTACTTTGTTGACCTTGGAGTGATAATTGGTGCACTTCCAAAAGACACACGATGGCATTTTTAATTATTTTCATAACAACGTATATCAACCAACGGCACGGCACGCTCGTAGTTGCGCTTGACGCGGACTAATCACAAGAAGTTCCAATTGGAACTTTTTTGACTCTTCACAACGCGTGCGCTTATAACGTATCTGCCTCTTGTAATAATTATAATATCATTGTAACCAGCCAGGTTTGTTTTGACTTGTTTGTGGCACATTGACATAACATAATATGCACAGACTAGCTAAAAGATTAATGTTTCGTTATACGGTATGCAACGACTAGTCTTTTTGGTAAAATATTTAATAAAGGTTTTTAACTGCAATATAACAGTAAATAAATTAAGTATATCTAAGTATTCAAAGATAGTTTAGGATGACTATTAGTGATTATGCTACCATTCCATCAGTATTTTCTTAAGACGTTGTCACGTTCAACTATCGTCAGTAAACCGACTTTACAGACAACCAATTTTTTTTAGTATAATTAATACTAAATATTATGAAATTATTAACGTTGAATATTTATTTAATGATGCCAAAAAAGTATAACTTCTTGCGCGCGTACATAAGTACACGCACCTCCTCTTTTTTTTCTATTTATTTGTACCTACCTACGTGGATAAAACAAAGGTTCATTGTTCATTGCTTATATCATTACCTAATTTGTTTTCACTCCTTGCTAGATCTCACTATTAGAAATAGAGAATGAGATACGCCGGCATCCTGGGATCCAAGACGTTGCTGTGACAGGCATCCCGGACTCCGAGTGTGGTGATCTGGCGGTAGCCTGCGTGGTTGTGCGGAATGGAAACCAGGTCACCGCTGAAGAGATCAAGGATTTGGTCAAAGGTAATGTTCAAACACTCATTCCCATGCTTATCCGACACCAGAAATTGTTGTATTGTGAAGGGCGTGGACAAACAAAAAACCTAAGTTCTGAAAACAAACATTTATAACGTCAGAGTCACAATCGACAGTCATTTGCAAGTCGCATAATTTCACACTCTTTACAACTTTACCAACTTATGGGGCCTTATTGATAAACGCGGCTTAAAGTTACTCCGAGTTTAAATATTTTTGTCTTTTTTTAACGTTTGACTTTAGAGAATATCATTTAAACCTTGGAGTAACTTTAACTTAAAGTACCTACCTATTATTTTATTGACACTGATTTTTTTTCCAGAATCTTTAACTGACACAAAACAGCTACGAGGCGGGGTGATATTCTTCAACGTACTGCCCCAGACAGCGTCTAATAAAATAAATCGGTTCAAACTAAGAGATATGGTGCTTGACATGGAAAGGCTATGAGCGCATGTTACTCTAAGTACAGACGGAATATAAATAAAAACATCTTTATTATTGTTTTATTTCTAAATCCAAAATTTACCATGCCTATATGTAAATCTTAAGAAGTATGAAGTATGAAGATATTTAATTCATCAAATGAACGGTGGTTAAAGCCCGAAAAACATGTTTTTTATATGTACATTTAACAACTCATGCTGGTGCGTCTTAGGATTGAGCGATAAATCTTAGGATTCACCGTGGTTCGGGTGTTTACAGTAACGTGTAGATATACTGTGTAACCAGTTGCAGAACTGGTCAATAATTCTATGTATCTTGTCCTCTTTCTTTCTTTTTACACGATTGTCACGAATGGACTTGGTGACTCTGTTATAGATACTACACCAAGCGCCATAAAAGATCGCTGTACTTTACAAAGCCGGTAGGAACACATAATAAATAACCAAATTATTCTTGTTATGCAGTTATGATAGTCGCTCGATTTTTATACTTACACGTTTATTATATTATTTATTACAAAATCTATATAACTGTCATAATATGTTCTGTGAAACTACTATACCTATTTCTTTTTATTTAAGTATAACCACACGACTCCCGAGACTTTAGTTTATAAATTTCTCTAATAGTTATTTTCTGTAAAACGAAGATTTGATGAATATCGCTTACTTTACCCCGTAGTGAAATGCCATAAGACACTACACTATGACAATATGAGTCAGTATGTAAAGTAAACGAGCCTGGCAGTTAGTCAGTAAACTGTCTTATTTTTCTAACCACATTTATGCAGCCCTACAGTCTTACAAGCATCTTTTGGCGCGTGGGTGACAGAGACAGCGCCTTACAGTTAGCACTACCTGTAAGGCGCTGTCTCTGTCACGCACGCGCATAAAAGATGCTTGTAGGACTATTGGGAACGTGCGCGACGGTGGCGACCGACGCGCAGCTTTGGCAACTTTTTCGGCGACTGTCAAATAATAACATGTAATCATTGTTAGTATTTTTGCAATTAAAAACCAAAATAAACATTAAATGGTACTTGTTGACTTTATTTGAGTACAATTTATTGAATAGTGTATGTGTAAAATGGATATAATTATAAAAACCGGGTTCGAAAGTATTACACACAATATTAGTTTCCAACCACAAACGGACATAAAAGGAAATAAATTAGTATTAGCCCAGCATGTAAGTTAATGTTGAAGAATTACGACGAAACGGCAAGAGTTACTTAATACGAGCCCAAGTGATTCGCCAGACATCTGTGACACTAACACCCTACAAAACCAGTTTAAATGTAAGCAATTTTTATGTGATGTCAAATCTTTATTTCGTGTGAGTAATTTCTCAGAGCTTGTATGCTTATTATCCTGCTTATTTTTTTACAGATAAATGATGCTCGTGTCGTCACTAGTGTAAAATGTGACTGCGTGTATAATCAGAGCGGCAAGTGCAAACATGTTGGTGCTTTGATATCATATGTTGGCAATGTTGTAATTTAAGGTTAACACGGTTAAGGACACTTAATTCCTTCTTTTCACAGCAGCTGTCCATTTTATTCGTTGTTCCAATTTATATGCCTCTTTTGGAAATATATAAAGTTTGCAGGAGCTATTTCTGCCACTATTTTTGCATTGAACAACGCAACAATAGTCGTGACCCATTTTTTAGCTTTGATTTGTACTGAAATACTTCTATTTTGACAGCCAATGAGCCGAAGAAGTTTCCATTTTTTGTCACGTTGTGCGCTGCGATCGTTTTGGTATACCTACCACCCGCTTTGCACATAGCGATTACCTACTAAGTTTTAGTGCGAGAATGGCTTTATGTGCGCCCCATTGTAATTGACTATCCATATCCAGGGTCATTCCTAAAAATACTGTGGATTGTTCCTTGTGAACCACTTTGAGATAATATGTGACCGAGCGTTTACATCGTCAAAATTAATTTTATTTCCATCAGTCGTAAATAATAATAATGTGTCATCAGCAAACAACATAATGTCAGTATGGTAAGGTAAATCATTTATAAGTAGATATAAGTATACTTAGAAAAGGAAAGGACCTAACATTGAGCCCTGTGGTACACCCATCAGTCTACCCTGACGACTTAATAATTCTTGCTCAACACCGTCAAGTGCTTTTGATAAATCACAAAATATAAATTTCTCACGTGCTCTTGAAACTTGAAAAAAAGTTAAATTCTTTTCGTCATAGAACTCGTACATACAATTTATTTCTACCTTTAAAAATACCTACAGTAGCCCAGTCACTGAATTAACAATTGTTTATTTATTTATTTTCGCACTAAAACTTAAATATTCGATTAAATTCGTCGATAATATTTTTGCTTAATGTATTATAAATAAAAAGTAATAGGATCGTCGTTTAATTTTACTCATAACCGTTTCCCCGAAATTAGAATTATTTTTTTCTTTAAAAATTGTTATTTTTAGTAACTGAGTTTTTAATATTTATCTGCATGCTAGCTATATACTGTTATTACCTACCTGTGGAATTATCTGCATAATATTTAGTAGGTTATCGCAGTTGGGTTTTTGTTTTGTAATAATGTCAGATTATAGCATAAAGATGGGTCAAGCGTAAGTCGGACTCGCACTCTGAGGGTTCTTATCGAACAAAACGTACCACGAGCAAAATTGAGTAGGTAATCAGTTAATAAATAAGGTAACTTGTATATATTTTAATTTTGTAATTTGTTCATAAATTTACTAAGGAGAAGAATTATTTGTACTTACATAAAACGCCTAAGGTAGGTAACCCTTAGTGGGTGGCTAAGTGGGGTTTTAATTGGTTAAAACACATTTATTACCCCTTGGTGAACACGGATCTCTCCACAATATTGAGGAAGCCTAGAGCATACCCCACAATGCTGCTCCAGTGCGGATTGGTTTGAAGGTGCGGTTGGATTGAAGGGTTAGTGGCCAACCCAAGTATATACTTTTCATGCTGCCCGAAGGCCTCGGACATGGCGTGACGACTGTTGTAACGTACGTGTTACTAACGTGCCCTTCGAAGCACGAAATTGCTCATGAAATTCTGCCACTAGCGGTCACCGCCCGTGCCGAGTTGCTTAACTTTGTCCACGGACTTTGTTGATCACTAAGGATCGACGCAGGCCGCCAGGTTATAAGCTGCTTAAATAAATTACTATTATTATAATTGACTTAAATAGCTTCGAATGTTAGTACTATACCTACCGTAAAAAAGAATCACCTAATACCACCAAACGACATTAATGGCCGGTTACTGAGGTCCTTTAAAACACACATAATCTGTAAATAATTCTAATTTGTGGCCCTTTTTCCGTTCCAGAGAATGTGAAACATGTGAATGAGATGTGGACATGTGAATGAATGAGAGACATGTGAAAGTCAGAAGGACACACAGAGAGACATCGGAGGCATATTAAAAGGGGTCCGATTTTTATCTTTTAGGTAGAGAACTCTAAAAACCTTGTGCACTTAACAATAGTTATTAAATGCTATTAGATAACAGCAGTTATTAAATATCAGCGTAGATAAAATCTGTAAGGTGCGGCCGAAAACTGCGTTCTTCAGTACAAGTGTTTTCAAATCATCACACAAAAGCAGCAGGTAAGAAGCTTAGAACACATAATTACAATTTCTGTGTGAGGATGGTAAAAAATCATGCAGAGTCACTCTTCCGCTTCCTTCCGTTTTTATTTCAGTGAGATGGCTCGCGTCGGGCGTATAAATGACGCAGTACATTGGTTCATGAGCGAACTAACTTCTCGGATCGTCGCTGACTCGGGGATACCATCGGACAGGTTTCATACAGGCAAGATCATTTTGCAAAGCTTAAAAGAGGCGCCAAATAACATAATGCAGGTAAGACGGAGTTGAAGAATTACCAAGGGACGCAAATATTTCCCTATGATCAGACCTGACAAGTTAACAGCCATAATGTAATTAATTATGATTAGGTACAATGTAAGAAAGCACATTGTTTTTTAGAACCCTAAATACATATAATTTTTGGTCACAGACATAATATAAACAAGCCTGTGTTTTAGATCGACGGTCGAACGGGACTATCGGAAACAAACGAAATAGCTATGGAGAAATCAGTTCGTTGCGCCGTCAGCATGAGGAGCTACGGTCTTCAGTCTGGTGACGTAATATCCATCATGGCTCCAAATCACTTGGACCTGGCAGCTCCGTTCTATGGCGCTCTGTATCTTGGAGTCATTATCGCTCCTGCTGACTGGACGCTCAGTGTCAGTATGTACACACTTTATAATAAATTATAATAAATTTATTTAGGCATTTTGGGTAGGTATAAGGTCTATCTTTTAAGCGGACCACCTGTGCTAATGCTGAACAGCTGTAAAAGAAACCGCACCCGGATCTACTTTTCAGTGTTTCACTGTCATTTCGAAGATAGGTACTTTATGGTGGACGGCTAGGCGCCTGTCGGCCTCTTGCTTGAAGCTTGGCTTGAACCAGCTGGCTTTTGGTCTTCTGAAGGGGGCCTTTTGGCCCAATTTTTCTATCTGTCATTCCTTTACTTTTTCTTGTCCTGCAAAGCGTCAGTGATGCCCTTGGCGTTGCCATGATGTCCATGGACGATGATTCCTACTTAATATCCATTAGCTCTCTCCTGCAAATTTTTCAGCTATTCACATAAAAAATAAACAAAAAACATATTTCTGAATTTCTGAATGAAGTTGTTTTTTAGGTTAATTTATATTTTTCAGAGGAACTTCAAAGGACTTTTGAAATCAGCAAGCCAAGAATCATTTTCTGTCAAAGTGATAAAGTTTTTGACACAAAAATAGCCCTTAAAGATTTGGGGTTGGACTCTTTGATCGTGACTTTCGATACAGGAGATTGTGTGCGTAGCTTTTCTGAGTTCTGCGGGAGATATGGAGTTGCTGATATGAACGTGGAGGATTTCAAGTAAGAGTTTGTTCTATGAAACTGAATAATGATCTACTTAATTAGATTGATTAGTAAGTGAGTGATAGCTAGTTTTAAGCGACTCGATAGTCGAAAGAGATAAGAGATAATTCTCATTTTCGGGGTTCATCCATAATTCAGCTGAAATGTGGATTAATTGAGTAACACACGAATATACCGGAAAACTTCTTAATGAGTACTGCCGTGTTACCGAAAAAGGGCACAACTAACATTTTTTGTGAAATTGAGTTATATATATGTCGGAGAAACTGTCAGGATGGTGGCACAATACTCCGATGATCAGGTTGTAAGGTGAAAAATAAAACACAGTGGGCGTTCAATACTTTTCTTCATGATTTAAATTAGGTTTCAGTTGTAAGGAAAAAAATTACCACAACGTTATGTTCTCAGCAGTGAACGTGTTACTTAATTTGATTAAAGCTTTTGGGTTATGTTAAAACGTGGTACAACGGAAATACACTTAGAGAAACGTTATGCCGTCGGGCATAGGTACAACGCGGTATAGGATTTTATTACAGAGAACACTAGTTAACTTAATGCGACCGTTCGGCTCGACGTCTGTTCGAGAAGTCCCCGCTGTTCGTAAGTGACTGCAGAGCTGCCCTCTTTTGGGTTCCCCCTCTCCGATATCCCATCGAGTGACGTTTACAATTCGCACAGAGTTGCCATTTAAATTACAGTTTCCGGATTTACGTTTTATTCAAAGTTTAATGATTTATTTAGTTTGATTTTAATCTAATTTTATTTCCGTCTCCGACATATATATATTCGGAATCAGGAAAAAACGGCCTATCTGCCTGATTTTTTGTGGATTTTTAGGTATAAAAGCAACAGAGATAGTATAAGCTTAAAGGGCATAACTGCAAAATTTTTAAAGTTTTATTACAATAAAAGGGCATATTGTAAGATATGCCCATTTTTCACCCTTTTATTTTAATTGATTATTATAATTATTCTAATAATTTACAGTGAAAAGGCACTATTACTCAGTTGTGCCTTTTCAACTGAAAATTATTATAATAAATAATTCTTATAATTTACAGTGAACAGGCATAACTGAGTAAAAGTGCCTTTTCATAACAACATTTTAAATTTTTACCCAAATTTTTTACAATGAAAAGGCATATTTGGTTATATGTGCCTTTTAAATGTAATATTGCTCTTTTAATGTTAATTTTTATGTTAAGTTAAAGAAATATTTGCTAAATATTGAGTATATCCAATAAAATTAAAAATATAATATTACTATCAATGTGTACATACTAAACAAACGCAACTATTAACATTCACACAATTTCGTAAAAAATAATTTAAACGTATTTTTCTTAACAAAATTCAAAAAATATTTCAATCTCGATTTTCTCAACATTTGCTAAATGTTAGTTGTGCCTTTTTTGATTACGACGGCAGAGTAGATTTCCGTATGCTGATTTAGTGCAAAGGTCAAAAGGTATTCTAGTCACATATAACTTAAGTAAAAGTAGAAAAAAGTAGTGTTTTAAGAACAATTGTGTTCCGGATAAGAAGGTGTGGAGCCGGTTACACTTTTTTAGAGGCGACCATCTGAGTCCTTAGGGGTAGCAACGCATCTGTGACCGAATTAGAATGAGACTCATTGAGTCTAGTTCTGGGTCGGTCACAGTTGTCATTGGCGGCAGCGGAAGGTGGTGCTGCATGCTCAGATGTACCTAAACCTTACCTGACTAAGAATCTGATTACATTTAGTCCATCTCTAAATATTGTTTCTGAAATGAGTTACACAAAATATACTAATATTATTTACATTGTATAAAAGAAGAGAGAAGGATTTTATGTAATGTATGTATGTAAAATTAGGAAACTGTTGAAAATTAAATCCTAGAATAAGGATAAAAACATATTGACGATAAGAATCAAAATAACGTAGCTTAATGATTTAATACAGAGTTACTTTTGTCCAAGATTTCCTAATCATATTTCTAGACCGTCAGATTTCCCTGCCGATGACGCAGTCGCCATCCTGCAACCGACCAGTGGGACTTCAGGTCTTCCTAAATATGCTGCCATCACTCACAAAAACTTGGCTATGATGTTACCATACTGGATGTAAGAAATATTTTATATAAGATATCGAGATTACCAGAATCAAATCATTCTAGAACTTGACTATGTTTTTTATTTACGCATTTCCCCAGGGCAACATTCACTGAGTTTCCTACACCAACTTCAATGGCGCTGCTAGTTTCGCCACTCCAATGGCTGACTGCCATCAAGCAGTTCGTGTTGTCACCCATTCTTAGATACATCAGACTCCAAACCTCCGGTACCTTCACTCCAGAACACGTATATCACCTTATCAACACGTATCACGTACGTATGTACGATAACGTTTTCTTTGTGTTACTCAACACGTTTTAAGATAAAGAAAAGGACTCAACAAGTAAGCTTAATTTAAAAACACTCTTCTTCATGATAATCCAAGTTCATGCTTTAGCTCACTTTGTCTAAACCAGAGGTCCCCAATTTTTTTATTTTCCGATCCCTTGGTATATTTTTTGTTTTTGGGTAGACCCCTTGCCTAAATCATATTAAATTACATTAAAGTTTTGGTAATCCATCTACTTCAAATATGTTTGCGACGGGGACTAGAAGGCACACATGGCTTTTTCAGGGTTTAAAGCTTTTAGAACCTTTAATGTTTCGATACCTTTGTGTGGACAGTAAAGTAGCTGAGCTTGAAATTCAACGCAAGATTTTTGAGAAAAAGTCTGTGTTTGTAAAATATTGTATCCACCCCGCTGTCTGAGAGCAGTCTGGCAGCTTTTACATATTTTTAAGAATATTGCAGCTATAACGCCAGACACGGAAATTATTGCTCTGCATAATAATTATGTATACTTACCTACACTAAATCAAGAAAATTAATTGTCAAGAAATTCCAGCCCACCACCACGATATTGAGCCCGACTGCAATGACAACTTTGATCACACAACCGAACCGGGACCAGTGTGATTTTTCCTGCTTCGAAGTTCTCATGCTGGGAGGAAGTGCCGTGCCAATAGATCTCGTAGAACAAGTGAAGGTAGGTATGTCCCATCAGCTACTGAACTATTTTGTCAATACTAACTTGTAAAGAAATGGGTTTCCCAAGTTTTAATGTTAGTTAATTCTTTACATGTACCTATGGTTTCTTTCTATTTTCTGTATGCAAAGTCATTAATTAACTCTTCCAACAAACAATTTAATACCTTAAAAAAGTAAAAGTACAAATAAATAACAGGTGGTAAAGCAAGGAACCTATACAATAAATATTATTTAAATGTGCGCGGTAGTGCCTGCGTCCACTATATGTGACCGAAGTTGTCCTACATCAAAGTTATGGCCGACAGCGGAAAGGTGGTGCTGGTGTTAGTGATGTTAGTCCACTGAGCTGCATGCTCATTTGCTACCTTATTTCTATTAAAAATGTGCATAAATATGGATAATATTTCGCACACTCAGTTGAAAAGTAATGAACAAATAGTTATGACTGACATGAAATGTGTATGCGGTATCACGCCCTTAATTAAGGCCAATAAATAGGTAAGTACTACCGTGTTATTGGACGAGTATAATATTTTCAGGCAATAACACCAAAAACAGAAATCATAATCTTATATGGCATGACCGAGACGACTGGCATAGTGCTTCAAGGAAACACCCTGGTACCAGGTTCGTGCGGGCCTCCTCTCGGATATTATCAGTACCGCGTAAGTAAGGTGGTAAATAGATGACTGTATCATTTATGATTTCGTCCGGTGTTAAAATGGTGTCGGTGGTAACGGTGGTGTTACACCCAGGGCCGGATTAACCATTAGGCAGAGTAGGCAACCCCGCATCGACTGAGGCCCCGTGCATGCATGTCATTTTGTTTAGTAAGTGTTAGAAAGGTGGTGGTGCAAAAAATGTTACATCGATGTCCCAAGGAAGTAGATTTTTGAAGAAAAACATTTATTTCCTAATGTTGTTTTTGTAAGAGGTAACACAATACGCACGCGGACACGTTGATAATAAACTTACCAGTAATAAAATAAATTTTACAGCTTATAAACGTAGACACGTTGGAAGAAATTGATGAGCCAAAAATTCCAGGAGAGTTGTGGCTGAAGGGGCCCGGAAATTGTAAGGTAACCTATGTATTGGGGTTGTTCGGAAAGTAATTTTGTTTTTCTTCAGAAAATTAAAGATATCTTTCATAAAATAAAATGAATAAATATTTCAACAGTTTGCCATTATAGACAAACATGAGTCCGTGGTGAGAATAGTTCACATCCATAATAAATCTACTTTCAGGGTTATTACAATGATCCTGCAGCGACTGCTGAAACATTCACCGAAGACGGATGGATTAAATCTGGGGACTTGTTCTACAGAGATGAGAACTGGAACTATTTCTATGTCGAAAAGATTAAGTCACTGCTCAAGTATAAGAGTTATCAGGTTAATACACAAACCAATATTCTGTACACGTAGCGTCTGAAAACATATACCTGGCTATTACTAACTATTATTAGGTATAATTGCAATTATTTGCACTCGTTTATAGATCTCTCCAGTAGAAGTAGAGAACGTAATACGCCAGCACCCTGGGATTCAAGACGTTGCTGTAACAGGTATTCCGGACCCCGAGTGTGGGGATCTCGCGGTAGCCTGCGTGGTTGTGAGGAACGGAAACCAGGTCACCGCTGAAGAAATCAAGAATTTGGTCAAGGGTAATATTTTCATCATGAATATTTACAGTCTTCTGCTCTTAATAACAATTCGTGTATTACAGAGGGTATAGACACTTATAATGATACGAGTATCACAAAGGTTTTTTTCTACTAGAGAAGAAGTTCATCAGATGGGACACGTGATGGTAAACAATCAGATGATACCATGAACACGTGCACCCTTTACCAAACTTTAGTACCAATTAATATATTTACACCGATAAAATTTTTATTACAGAATCTTTAACCGACTCCAAACAGCTACGAGGCGGAGTGATCTTCGTTAACGAACTGCCCCAGACAACATCTAATAAGATTCAGCGGACAAAACTTAAAGAAATGGTGCTTAATATGACAAGGCTATGAACAAATTGTTACTTTGAATAAAGACGAAATAAAAGATTTATATTAACGTACCTACTTGATTACTTATTCTGGATATCTCGGAAATCAACCCTAAACTAGTAACTTTGTAGGGTTCTCAGAAGTCTATCTTGTGAAGCATAAGTAACATAGACGTTGAAAACTGTGATCAAACCTAAAAGAGGGCTACTAATAATTTAACCTAACAATACACCTAATATTGATCTAAATATATAAAAGTATCATTGATCACCGAAAGTCGAAAACTGCAAACGGTCATACGTCAAAAAGCATGAAGATAAAGAAAAAAGTAGTTGAAGATTCAGGGACCAGGAACCAGACCTCTATGTGTGTACATAGGCTACTTTCTTTTATATAATCAACCCTTAAAGAGAAACAGGTAATGAAAGTTTATATTAAAAATGTTAATTCCTAACTGATTCAATGGATTTTCTCAGGAAGATAGTTAACGGCGCAAGGTTGATGAGACAGATTACCTATGTTTTCAAAAATCAACTACGAAGGATCTGGAATATTTAAGTTACTCGAAACGGACGTTCACTAGTTCGAAATAAATCAGATAGTTAAATTTTTCCCCTTGATACATTAGCGCCTTCTGAGAGATACTTGAACATATAGATGGTGCTCCTTACTCTCCTCCTTTACTCTTTACTCCTTCTGCGCTCCATGGCAGAAACCTTCAAACACGGATCTTTCACGTTCAAACAACGTCAAAATACATGCAAGGAATATGGGAAAAATGAAAAGTGCCATTGTGCGAAAATATTGGCTAGTTTTGATTTATTTTATTGTTTTTTTTTCACGCTCTTTGCATGTCGCGTACCATTGCCGCCAACTTTGTCCTGTCCACTTTAGATGTTGATGTAAGCGGCAATTGCTTCAGAAACACAACGCCTCCTCTGAGTTGCTTCGTGTCCGTGAGGGATTCTGCAAGGCAATAAAGGTAAGGATATAATGTCCCTTGGTCATTGTACACAGCTAACGGAATCTATCACTCCTTTCTTGCCCAATATTTGTGATGCACTTGGTTGTAGATCCCCTTAATCATGAATCTACATTAGTAAGTATAGCCATTAATTACTAGCATTAGCATTAATATTATTTTCGATATTACTTTAACAGTCAACGCCAAACAAAAGGCCAAACAGTCGAACTGTCGACGTTTCGTTGTGTGCAACTAATAGACATCTCAATCACCTTTGACCATATCCTTGATTTCCTGTGCTGTGAGCTGGTAGCCTTTGTGTGGAACCACGCACGCTACCACCAGATCCCCCGTGTTTTTGTCCGGCAAGCCGGTGACAGCCACTTCGAATACCCCTGGGTGTTTCATAATCACTTCTTCTATCTCTGTTGGGGATATCTAAAAGTAATATACATAAATTACTTATTTAATTTTTTTCTACAAACAATGAGTCTCCTTGTCAGAACTGAACTGTTCGGATTACTTTATGATAGATTGAATATGGAATATCTGCTTGATCCATTCCAATTTTACAAGTGTTAATATTAGTAAGTATCATAGACTACCTCTGAAAATAAAACATCAGTAACACTAAAAGTTATCATCGATGAGTTGCTTATCATAGAAGAAGGAAAAAAATAGGTTCATTCCCATTAGTTCTACTGAACTGTCCTACCGTAGGACTTACTGGCTTCCAACCGAAGCACGAAAAGTCGTATGGTGGCTGACTCCACGGTGGTAGCTATCCGTCGGGCTAAAGCCATTAATTCAAGCCGGGGACTGCTTCTGTCGTCTCTGACGACACTCTGGCCTGCCTTTATCGGGATTGGGTTAAAAATTCTAGTCCACGTCAATATTGAAAATACTGCTTAGCATACTTACGTGGTGGTTATTGAACTTCAGTAACAATTTTATACGTTCAATGAAATAAAAATTCCAGTTCTCATCCCGTCTCATTAAGTCACCAGTTCTCACCCAGCCGTCTTTAGTCAATATTTGAGCTGTTACTTCAGCGTTATTATAGTAACACTGGAATTATAATCATCCATTTTTAAAAATAATACGAATTAAAATATTATTAATTAATTAAAAAATAGATATTTTGTATACCTTTAGTGCTCCTGGACTTTTTATCCATAGTTCGCCAGGTTTATTGGGTTCATTGATATCTTCCATAGTCTCAACGTTCACCAGCTGAAATTTTGGAGTAAATTAGCAATTAGCAAGTGGCCTAGAAAAATCATGTAATAATAATAATGTCTCGAGGCGAATTGACAGCCTTATGATGCTGATGAGTACGCTGAGGATATCGATGATACTTTTTGAAGTTTCATTAAATGAATATTCAACGGCTTGACGCGAGGTGATGGCGAACCATATCCGAGTTGACAAGGCTGCGCCAGCCATGAGACTTCATTTCTGGTCTATACCTAATTAGTACTCTCTAATCACGTGGTCGTGTTGTCCGACATGTAATATCGTGACCTAAAGAGGTCGAGGGATTGAGCTCTGAGTATTTAGATCAGGCCGGAAACGGTTAAAATAAATTTTTTACTCACTCTATATTTGCACTGTCCAAACGCCTTTCCACATGAGCCCGGGAGTTGGCAAGCGAAATTGAACACTATACCAGAAAGCTCGCTAATTCCGTAAATAACAAATAAACCAGTATTTGGCGATGTCCTCTGAAAAACAGAGATTTGAAAAATAAAATAATCACAATCAAATTAATTTAAACAACTCCGTAATGGCCTCTTCTGTCCCTTATAGTAAGGAACCTCCTCTGCTCATGGTGTGCTCTGCTGAACAAGGACGAAGCAATAATTATCACCTCTGCTTGGCGGCAGTTAAATGTGGTGATAAGGGGTATGAGGGTGGTGGTAAGATTGTTACCTTTCTGAATAGCTACATACTTGGCTCTTTCTAAAATCAACCATAATTTCGGTTATAAGTAGTTTGGAGCAGTTTAATAGGTGGTAGAGCCTAGAGTTCGCCCGGGGTAGTACCACCGCCCGCCAAGGTACTCAGTACCATTCCTACCGTCATAATAATTGTTTTTAAGAGCAATTGTGTTCCGGATAGGAAGGTGTGGAGCCGGTTCACTTTTTTAGAGGCGACCATCTGTCCTCAGGGGTAGCAACGCATCTGTGACCGAATTGGAACAAGACTCACACTAATCATTACTAACTGGACAATACTAATATTAACTAACAGGACTAACCTATCCCTAACAGTCCCTGTCCTCACACTTATTAACAAACTAACCAACTAACATTCTAACACCATCCACTAACTGGACTAACCACCCTAGTCCCTAAATTGGGTCTTGTTCTATGTCGGTCACAATTGCCATGGGCGGCACTCGGCAGCGGAAGGGTGGTGCTCCATGCTCGTTTGCTACCTTAATTCCATAAAAAAAGCCAATAACAATGCGGGTTCTTAGCTTTTTTATTGTTTGCAACACGTTGCGTGTTGTAAAATGTTATCCATCACATTCCAATACAATCGTCAGTACCTACTGAATATAGCTTTGGAGGTTGGTATTCAGAAAAAAGCCGTTTTACTGTTTATGTTGCAGTGTAAATCCAGAAACAAATAAGCATCAATTTTAATATACTCTCAGTAAGTACCTTCATATCTTGGAAAATACTTTCATGAGATGCACTTCCTCCCAAGAGAATAGTTTCGAAACTTGTGAAGTCACATTTATCTACTGCGCCTGGTCTGAGTAAACTAATCATGAAATTGGGACTCGTCATCATGAGATTTGGCTAAAAGAAACACAAATAATTTATCAATAAAACAAAACAGTAATTACAATGCAATAGTATCTAAAGATTTTCACCTTTGTCAGCATTCTTTATTTTTCGGTTTATTGATATCTACTTTATTTTTACCTACCCTATATTTGTTAATGAGGAAATAAGCATGTTCCATGTCCATTGTTATAGGTGTAGACGATTGGATTCGAGTTACTCTAAGTATAGGTGAAAGTATCATCTGGTAAATGGCCGAATACCACTGTAATGGCGACAGAAGTATCACCTTTTGAACTGGCTCAGGAAACTTATCATAGGTAATCCTGAAAAACAGTTTGAAATATTACATAAATAGAGGTCTACTGCTATATAAATAAGAAGATTAGATATTAGATAGTGCATATCATGCACTAACTATATAGTATTAGTAGTCATAGTAGACGTATGAATTGTAATTTTTATGCAAAACAACAACATTATAATGTCTTCTTTCCTCTTAATTGATGACTTTTTTTTACGGATATCGACCACTTTGCCAGGTATGATCATAACATAAGAAAAGAGTGTGCAAACTTTTTGAGGCATCTTTGAATCGGATGATTAAAGTCGGCTTTGATAATTATGTCCAGGGGACAAAGACTCCCCCATTTTGCTGAAGTTCACATTTAATGTGGTTGCGGTGATGATGATGATGCCCTTTTGCCAAAGATTGATCTATAGGTAAGTACTTACATAATATGATAAAACTGTTATACATGGCTGCATTTACATGGCAAATACATACCCGTATATTTAAAACTCATAATTAATACCTTTAAGTATATACGCAAGAGAACCCAAAACAATGTTTTTTCATTCTATCTGTTTGTCTGTATGTCTGTATGTTTGTATGTGAATGCAATTTTCAGAATTAAATTGTGATGGGCTTATATTATATACTTATATTACTTATCATTTAGTGTTTTTTTTTCGTTTAAATCAGTTATGAAATAATGACATTATGTGGGTGAAATTAATTTCAACGAAATCTAAACGAAATCCACGCGAAGTCGTGGGCGGAAGGCGGAAACTAGTGGGGTTGCCTTTAGTATCCGGCTGCACGATTTCCTGGACAAATTTGGCTTTAATCAATAGGTATTGATGCCCCGAATCATAATCTAATTGCTTTTTGTGCGGAAATGCATAGTTTTTTTTTTAATCTTAATTTTAAGTTTTTAAGGTTATGTATAAAATTTGAAGACAAATATTGAGCTATAGATCCGTTAAAAAGGAGGGAAGGCGGGGGGGTTTCGGGGGCGAAGCCCCCGAATAGGGGGTGGCGGGGGGCAAAGCCCCCCGCTTTTAAAGAAACAAAAAGAAACTTTTCAAACAGACGGGTTGGGTTAGGTTCGTTAGGTTGACAGTTTAATTCAAGAAAAAAAGGGGAACCCCGCGCAGCGGGGTTCCCTCGACATTTTTTTTTATAGCCTATTATATTGCCGGCACGAATTGATAGTTGACATAGCACAACGTAAAAATCACGGATACCCTCGTTTTTAAGATTTATTTTTAAACTTTGAAGGTAGATCTGTAAAGTGCTCAATATTTTTGAAAATAACAACTAAAAAATAAAATTAAAATAAAACGACGCATTTCCGCACAAAATGCGATTATATTATGATTGGAGCCATCAATATCTATCAGTTAAAGCCAAAATCACCCAAATACGCTCAATATTTGTCTTCAAATTTTATACATAACCTTAAAAACTTTAAATTAAGATAAAAAAAACGATGCATTTCCGCACAAAAAGCAATTAGATTATGATTCGGGGCATCAATATCTATTGATTAAAGCCAAATTTGTCCAGGAAATCGTGCAGCCAGATACTAAAGAATAACCAACTAGTGTGACCATAAAAATGTTCTCACCACATGTAAGGTGTACATACAGCAAGATTCTTGTGTGTAAGGTTTGCGGATTTAGGAAGGCCTGTTGAGCCACTAGTGGATATTAGTACCGCCGAAGTTTCTGCTGGGTCAAAGTCGGATGCACTGAAAAAATGTTTTTAATATAAATTTATACATTAAATGCATTACAATATTATCAAACGACCTAAATATCACGATAATTAGCACAATATATCAATATTGTACACGATTATCGGATATTAAGATTAAGATATCAGATTATGTAAGTCACAAAAAATTATTAAATGCATCCACATGCATTTAGTTAATATATTTATAATTCAATTTAAATTTCATTTTAAAGTCATATCTCGCGATGTCTCCTTATGATCTTATCATCAGGTGACTCTTCAGAACTATCACATCTAAATAAAAACTCACGTAAAATTTTCAATAGCTCTATCATCCCCATCATTTTTTATAAATTCAGTAAAGCTGGAAAATTTATCGCTTTCGCCAAAAGTCACTATTTTCGTCTTCAAACATAAATCATCGAGAGCCTGTCGAACGTTTGACGCTATGTCGCTTTCACAAAACACCATCTTTGGAAATAAGTAGCTAAAGGTGTCTTTCATTTCCTCTGAAACAAAATATTGTTGAAATTAATGCAGTAAATTATTCTGATGTGTAAGGTTTTGAAAAAATTCATAATACGTTTAATATATTATGGCATTAATTAGGCATATTCATTAACGTTACTTATAAACAACTTGGTTTTGCATTTCAGACGTTTTTAAGTCGTATCGTATTTTAGTTGGTAGTGACCGTGTCTACGATGTGTGAGGTCCTGCTTTCGATTTCCGGCTGTAGTAAACATTTTTTATTACTTATAATTTATACCTACTATAGCTTCAAATACATGACTACACCAATCTTCAATGATTAAGTATAAGGTAATCTAAGTAGGTATATTCCTATCTCTATGGGACGATGATACAACATATTTTAGCTGTAAATTAGAAAAAATGTTTTTGGGGACTTCGTTGGCATTTTTTAACTTAAATTACTGCATGTTTACTCAGTGAATATTGAACTCTCGAAATACAAATACATACATTTATTTATATCTATTGGTATACAACTACGCTAACAGCTACGTACTTGTTAACTTCTGTGTGAGAGCATTGTTTTTAGAGGTTAAGTTTTGAATTCAATTTGACATGAAGGAAGAAGATGGGGGCCTACCTTATCTACTGAAGTGAAATTTGACATTCAAATAAAAAGACATGACCTTAGAATAACCCATGACATACTTACGAATTTTAAAAGTCACATCAATGCAAGATACACCAACTCCCGTATAAAACGCGCCATACATCACTATCGACACATGTAAGTTGTTTTTCCCCATAATAACTACAATATCGTTAGGTTTTAACCCTGCGTTCGTAAAGGCCATGGCACATCGGATCGATCTGTCTAAAACTGACTGGCATGTCTCTGATTCGCCAGTTCCTCCGTCTATCTGTGAAAATTTTCATTATTATTGATAATAAATAATAATAAATAACGCTACACACTTATAGCCCTACCCTAGGATTTCCCTGTGTTCCATGGGTGTCATGGACATCACACAAGACATGGACACACACCCAGACCATGAACAGAAACTCAACATTCAAATTTCTGTCTCGCTGGGAATCGAACTCAGGACCAGGAAACCAGGGTCAAGTACGTCGGAAAAAACAGCCTTGTGAGAGCTTTTTTCTACTAAGGGGCTGGTTCCGAAGCGATGGCGGGTTTACCTACTAGTAGAAAATAAATTGAGGACGTAACTAATTGTAAAATTATCTTAATAACAAACGATAAATTATAATAATTTTATCATAAATAAAATTACGAGTATACACTTTATTTTATAATAAACTACAAACGAATAATAAATAACAAGAATAACTGTTATTGGGTATAATCTATACATATAAATTGAAGGGTCTGTCTGTGATTTCGAAATTATTTTCAAAATTAGTTTTTTCAAGATCAGTGTAGTAATTTACGCGACACTAAAATATAAACAAACGATTTTTAATTTTTTTCCTGTCTTTCAGTTTGTTCGGGTTGATCTCCGAAACGGCTGAAAGGATTTTTCTGGGATTTTCACTCGAGGAAGTTATGGAGCAACTTAAATAAAGGCTACTTTGAATTTCACATAGTTAGCTTCGTTCCGTCGAGGCTAAAAAATGTACCTACCTGTAAAATGAAATCAGGAGCATCCTTTAGACCTTGAAGTGTGAGTTTCCCGAGATGCAGTCTATCCAATGGCTTGCCGGTCTGAGCCACCACGCGAGCCCCGATCTCGCTCATATACCAATGCACTGCATCGCTTGCTTGCACGTTGTTCATTTTGCACTAGATTTCTTTAGATTTAGATTCAGATTTGTGGTTTTTGTTCCCAATTTCTAAAAATTTAAATAATTTTTTGAAGTAATAAGTAATTATTATTTATCATAACATGGGCATAGCAGCTTTGACATCTTTTATTTGATCCATTCTTTTTGCATGTCCACGGCTAGAGATGTTCACAATGCAACCATAACTATAAACTATTGTAGTATCATGATCACTGGAACAATAATCAGCTTACGCTCATTATATATAGGATTACTTGGTACCTAATCAAAATTAATCAAATGTGCTAAATGTGAAACTAAATGTGTAAAAAACGCGCGCCGCTTGCAGTCTTTCTATTGTGTTTAAAACCTTCCATGTATACCTACTTATATACCTATTCCTGGATGAAAATCTTGATGAAAATAAATCTGATAAATTGCTATCTATAAATATTACGTCAGGTCGTTACTTAAGCGCGTTATCGCTCAGTAATTTAATAGTTAAAAAATAGCAAACAAGTGCGAGTAAAACTCGCACATAAACAGTTCCGTGGCAAGCATCATACCTAGATCAGAGATATACAGAATATATTGAGAGTAACTTTTTGGCCAACAAAAAATATTTTAGCATAAAAAAAAGTTTTATTTGCAGTACTTGAAAACATGTGTATATCTCGTTTTTATAATGGACAAGGACAGCCATGAACAAACTACGGTTTCGGGTTTTGCCATTTGGCTACAGAGCCATAAAAAATTTAAATAATAGTCGTAAACTACATACATACACGGTATTTATTCAACAGGCAAGGACATGCAGCAGCGCTCGTCACACTTTTCTGGTCAAGAGTCGTTGAATAAATTCCGCAATACTGAAATATTCGCGGATTTGAAAAGTCGAATGTACCATTCAACTGTTAACCTAGCAGGTCAGTAGGTTTCTCAGGTGACGGGAGAACTCTGGCTTATTTGAACTCAACTTCGTTTGAAGCAAAAAAAATGGTACCTTAATGATAACCACCAGTCGGTGAGCTCTATCAAGGCTTCCTGTGCAACTAAGGTTCTGCATGTCACGATTAAGAATATATATCTTAGTCCTTCTCGCCTCGCTATAAATATGTCAACATGTTATCAGCTACGACATTGATATAATATGAAGGCTCCTGTCGTATAATAAAAACAAGGCGTGGTCGTGCATCTTTTATTATGACATTGTTTTTACCTCCAACGTACGATGGTTGCAAAATATTTACTTTATTACGCCTAATGCCCAACGAGCTCATACGATACTAACAAATCCATGATAAGTTAAAAATTACAATATACTCTACTATACCTACTATCTAATCAAATAATTTTAACTACATGCATTTAAACGTGACCCAATTGCATGGCTTATTTTTGCTAACTCCTGACAGTTAATGCTTAAAAACAGAAATGATTGACAAAGAACTCTGCAAAAATGTAGTCGACGACTGAAAGGCGTACCTAACGGTTAACACGCCGGATCGATGTTCCGAGGGTCCTGGGTTCGATTCCCAGCGAGGCGGAAATTTGAATGATAAGTTTAAATTTTAGTTCTCGGTCGGGGTGTGTGTCCTTGTCTTGTGTGTTGTCCATGGCACCCACGACACAGGGAATCCTAGAGTGAGTCTATGAGTAGTTTGAGTGTGTAGCGTAGCGTAGTTCGAAGTGCAAGAAAACCATCTATATAAATAAGGTCCCACTTCATTTGTCAGCTCTAATTTTGTTTAGTGACGAATGATCGTAAGTTTGTGATGTTTTAATATTTGTGACTGTAAATTTTTGTCTTAGTTCGTTAATAAACAGACAAAACTCTAAGGCGCTTTACCCACGGAGCAAATATTGCAGCAACTGGCACCTAGCTGCCAACTAGCTGTTTACATAGCTACATTTCAATTGGACTGCGCACACATAGCAACTCGAGTTTCGAGTTCCGGTGATCGTCAAGAGTTTTCAGTTGCTGTTATCGATGACTAGGTTAGTTCCTAATTGCCGCAACTAGCAACTGTTAAATATTATACCGGTTTTTAAAGTTGCCGACTTCCGCAACTGTCAATCGCAACGCATCGGACGATTTCACACCCTCCCTCCCTCTGCCTGTGCCCGGAAATGCGTAGATTGAGCAACTCGCATAAAAGTTGCTCACAAAATGCTATAAAATTGCGGTAACCGTAAACATTGTAGCAACTATCATCGTTTTACAGGAAACTTTTAAAAAGTTGATAGTTGCCTCAACTCCAGTTGCTCCGTGGGCAAAGCGCCTAAACGTTGTAGCAACTACTTTTCAACTTTTTACAGGAAACTTTTAAAAAGCAAAGCGCCTAAAGGTGGGATCTTGTTTACGCGGACGGCTTTTAGTTTTGATTAGGTGAGCCGTGATCTATGTAGTAAGGTAGTTGTGGTGAAGGAAGAAACGGAAGTACCTACCTATTATGTACCTACAGGTCAAGCGCATTACCACCAATAGCCTCTAGAATTCGATCCCCGACCCTCCAAGTAGGAGGCCGAGTTCTAATCTTATCACCGCTATGTTTTTGTAAAAAAATTGTGAATTAAACAACTGTTACTTAATAGTAGTTTATGCAACTGTCATATTAAACAAACAAACTGTCATATGAAGGGTATTAAAACACGAGTGTGAGTTTATGAAACGAGCGCAGCGAGTTTCATAATAGTAACGAGTGTTTTAATACCCGTGTTATATGCAGTTGCATACACTACTTTATCTTCACTAATGCAATTTAATTTGTATTTTAAAAACAAAACACATTGCGAAACATTAATTCACGCGTACGTGTATTGTCACAGTGAACTTGCCGCCATTAAAATCTAACCAATGAGAGCGCAGCTGCGCGCGCAGGGCCAATCAGGAGCGAGCGCGCGATGTTATAATGAGATTTTACGATATCGATGTGGATATTATACCATCATGTGAAATTGCTTAAATTGAGTGTTTTGTTATCTGCGCTTTAACAGTAGTAATTATAAGTCAAGTATTGGAAACATAAGTAGAATGTTATAACATTAGTGTAGATAATAGTTTATTGTTACATTTACAGATATTAACGGTTATTAATTTTAACAAACATAGAATAAATATTAATTTAAATTGATAATTCAGTATTGCCAATCAGACCAGTTTGGGTCGACATGCGGAGGGAAAGTGAAGTCACTATTGTGTGTCTTGCAACAATGATCTTGTTTAATTAAGTCTGCACCTTTCTCGCCAATCATAATGATCGCGGCGTTGGGGTTGCCGCTGACCAGCTCAGTCATAATGCTGCCGTCTACTACCCGTAGTCGATTGACCCCAAACACTCTCAAGTGACTGTCCACCACAGACCCCAAAGCACATGTCCCGACATAATGCTGGAACGAAGTCGTCAAGCATTTCACGTAGCATTTCCACCAGTCTCTGCTGTACAAGTCGAACATAGTACACTGAACTGACTTGAATGTTACCATTTCTGCTCCAATACTCCTAAAATAGGTCGTATTGAGAAATTTCATGAAGTCAATTGCTGAGTCCACTATGGTTTCCATGTCCCGATCGTCTGATAACCACCAGTTATTCACCAACGGTGGATCAGCAGGGTTTTTGCTCCGAAGGAGTACACGTCCGCGAGACTTAGGATGTAATACATTGAGAAGTGTCACTAGCGTGCGTCTGCCCTTCCCAGCTTCGTAAATTTCCTGACATATGTCGAAGTCAAATCCGCAGTTATGAACGCAAAAAATCAAGCCAGATGGCGAATCGCTGCTGCCGATGGTACTTACTGTTTGATAATCAGGACATATGTGCGATTTATTCAACGCCACGTAACCAGTGAATCCGTCTCCAGGGTATTGACCAGTTTCAGAAGCTGTTTGTGGATCAGAAAATTTTTCCAATTTTGTATTTATCATAATCGCTAGATGATCTTGTAAGTTTTCCCCTACCGGTAAGTCACTTATAACCGGAATATTGAGCGCTTTTAAATGATTTTTTGGGCCTATCCCTGAGAGCATCAACAAACGAGGTCCATTTATGGCACCTGCTGACACTATCACTTCCTTCCTAGCTTTAACAGTTATATGCTGATTATCATTCATAGTCGCTTCAATACCAATTGCGTTTTTGTTCTTATCAAATATGATTTTATTAACATGTGTATTTTTTAAAACATGAAAGTTCTTTCTATCCTTCATTGCTCTTATTATCGTATATGCTGTGGATTGGCGGACACCATTATCAGTTGTAAACATCGGCTGATTGTATCCCAAGTGACGATTCGAATTTATATCTAAGATTATATCATGTCCAAGCTCTTTAAAAGATTTCAAGTATTTTTCAGCCAAATCACTTTTTGATCGGGTTATACCTAAGAATCCTTTAGTTCCGTGAAACCTGCCTAGGGCAGAATTTATTATTTCTGGGTCTTGTAATCTTTCGCTTTTGATAAAATATGGTAAGACTCCATTCCAGTTCCATGTGGGGTCCTGAGCTGCTTTAGCCCAAGGCTCGAAATCTCCTGGACATCCTCGTACGTAGTACATGTAGTTGAGAGAGCTGCCGCCACCGAGGACATGGCCAAGGGTGAGTTGCCCAGTCTTGCTGCGGTGACACTGGAATGTGTAATTGTCGTTCTCGGTCGTATAGTTCCAGTCGTGTTGCGACAGTGTCGGATATAGGAAGAGACTTGGTATCTGAAAATGAAAAGCTGATTATTATTTGTTATTATGACTATTCAAGAAAATGTTGTGTATTTTAAAAGGTGAGGTACCTACCTATAATATTATGTCTCTAGTTAGAACGAATTTATTTTAAATGTGTTCTACTGTTTTACATAAATAAATACAGCCTAACACACACGTACCCCACATTGGTTTACTCTCGCATAGACAAAACAAATAACACATTAATTACACCCAAGACCCGAGATCAAACATTTTATCTGTTATACAAATATCTGCTCGACCGGAAATCGAACCCACGTAAACGGGGTCAATATAATCTACTTGTAACATTTAAAAAGTCCAGCCCAAAACATCAATCACCACATATTATCATCATCACACTTCACGCGTTAGTACCAAGACATCATAAACTTGTGTAGATTGATGGTTTAAACCGGTTAGACTAACGAGTGTCTCCTGCGTGGGGTCGCCACCAGCTTCCACCAGCAACACGCTGTAGTGGCACTCGGCCAGCCGTGCTGCCACCACGGCGCCCGCCGATCCCGCGCCCACCACGATGAAGTCGAATGTCTGATGGTCTAAAATTAATTATTGTGATCATCTTTGAGACTAGGTACTTCTGAAGAAAAATGTTTTTGAAGTCTTTGGAACATAGGAATATTTATCCGCTTATTTTATTTGACCGCTTGCTTGGAGGCCTTCGGACGACATAAAATCTTCCGAAGAGTTGGCATTAGTCCTCCTTAATGCTGAGGAGCATTCCATGCTCAATAGGGGGCTAATGGGTTGAATGATGCCAAAAACAGACAAAGGGTTGGAATTTGTTCTTCGCTAGGCAGAATAAAATGTTAAGCCAGGCTTTTTTTTAGGATATGCACATACCGCCCATACAAAGTGACAATATTTTTTAAAGAACACTAAACTGTTTGTGGTAACTTACCATTGAATTAAATCTTACCATTGACGACGGCTTGTTTGGGAAATAAGGAGGCGGTGATCATAAGGGCTGAGATGACCCGAAAGGCGATTTGTAGAAGAAGAAGAAGAAGAAGAAGAAACGTTTATTCCAGTAAATGCTTACAAGTACATAATTATCAGGTAAGGTAAGATTACAATATAACTAATTAAAGAAAAAAACATGTAAAAGCAAGCACTACATGGAAAAGGCTCGCACTCAGTCTTTACTGTGGTAGCAAGCCACAGCTACTGGTTTTCAGTACGAGCCCGGTGCAGTTCGGACACACGGTGAGCCTTAAATATTTTTCTATGCTGTTTAATAGTATTACATATATTATTATGTATTATATATATTATAATGTATTATATATATTATGTATATAGAATAAGCATTAAATTCAATACATACAGGGATTTATTACAAATAGGTGTGAATGTTAACTTGCAATCAGAGGTAAATACATAGGTAGTCATTTATTGTTGTTTTTTTTTTTATTATTTTTTAATAATATTATAAGGTTAGAGGTGGCATGGTTGTACACGCCTAACCTGCTCCAGGGTTGCTATGGCATCCATGGTGATTCATTTATCTGCGTCAGGCGAAAGTAATCCATAACGCCAAATGTACCAATGAAACAAACAAGTTTTAAACTGAAACTTGTTACCTGATATACTTTTTTATCGTTTCCTTCTTGGCGTTGCTGATACCCGTATCGGCCAATTTCCATGAGCGTCGATGATCACTTACCATCAGAAGACTCGTCTGCTTGTTTCTCTGCTCAGGCTATAAATAAAATACTAAATATAAAATAGTGGTGGACTATGCTCTAGGCTTCCTGTATATTGACGAGAGACCCATGATCAATTAGGGGCTAGTAATCATACCAATAACCTACCATAGCGGTAGCAATATCCGCTTCGTTCTGAACACAAGGAATTATGCCGATTACCCACTTGGAATATTTCTGAATAGGCCCTTAAGTTGATTTTCTTTCAGATACCCCTTATTAAACCTAGGTCGACTTTTAATTTGTGCTTTTTCGCAATAAATAATGTGGTGCAACACAAATAACACCCAAAAATATTTTCCCCTCCTCTTTATCGTGTTTTTATGGTTCCGTACCCAAAGGGTAAAACGGGACCCTATTGCTGAGACTTCGCTGTCCGTCCGTCCGTCCGTCCGTCCGACCGTCCGTCCGTCTGTCACCAGGCTGTATCTCATGAACCGTAATAGTTACACAGTTGAAATTTTCACAGATGATGTATTTCTGTTGCCGCTACAACAACAAATACTAAAACACTGAATAAAATAAATATTTAAGTCGAAATATGGCTTCGACGCTCCAGCGATAAATTAGTTATCTTTCGCTCCAAGAGATGGCGTTGCTTGTGGCTAGTATGTAGTCCGATGCTTTTAGTTACCTGTCGGTCCAAGAGGCTTGTGGCTAATATGTGGCTACAAAAAACTGATGTAAATATTTAAGTGACGCTTTCATACAAAAGGCCAGATTTTTTGGCGTTTTCTACATAATGGTACGGAACCCTTCGTGCGCGAGTCCAACTCGCACTTGGCCGGTTTTTTATAGTATACTATACATATGCCTTATTTTGTATAATTATGTTCAACCCACTTTTTAATCTTATATCACATCTACATAAATTATATATTATTTAACAAATAAAATTGATAATTATTATGTTATAAATTAACTTCAACAGTGGATTGTTTTGCTTTTAAAGTAATTAAAATAATGTTAATGCTAGAATTATATACGTTATATTAATAAGATAGACACCACATGACGTGTAACTACGCGAAACGCGTTTAACTGGTAGGGCTATTCACTGGGCTACAAGGCTCTTGAGTTCACCATGTCAAATTGGACAACTTCTTTAGTCCTGTCAATAAATAGTTCAAATTAAGACCTAATTAGACCTGATTAGTACCTAATATAAAACGACGTTTATACTTACATGTGTATACATACTTACTGATACGTTATTTCGCGAGGTTCCTGTTACATTAATTGGAACACTCAATTGAATTATCTCAACAATAAAATTTGCATTCATTTTACGGTAACTAGATTAATGTACGGCAATTAAATAAATATCATTACGTTTTAGTACCGACACACGTCTTTAACCGTTCCAAGTTGTGAATTCAGGGGCAATAAACCCTATTGCCCTAAATCTAATATCTTTAAACGAGCAATTCTTGTATATTTATTTATTTATATATATATAATCACGATCTCGGAAACGGCTGCAAAGATTTTCATGAAAGTTACAGATTAGGGGGTTTTCGGCTCAAGGAATCGATTTATCAAGGTCCCAGGTTCGAGAAAAGCTTGGTTCCCGAGATAAAGAGATTTTAAAAACATCATACTGACGTCATCTATGAAACATTAGGATAACTTCTATGAGGTACTGTTTGTAACGTGTTGAACTGACGCCATCTATGAAACATTAGGATAACTTCTATGAGATACGGTTTGTTTGTTTCAGTAGTATGAAACTAGATGGCGCTCGAATATATTTTTGTTCGGCTATGAAGCGCTATTTTTGCGTTATACCTACCTATTTTCTGTTTGAATAAAATTAAAAATCAGTGCGATTATCTCGCTTGACCTCGCAGGACGCGTAGTGATAGTTTAACGTGCGTTTGTGATATTTACGAGAATATTTGTAAATAAATGTTAGTTTTGTTATTATCGATTTAATAATATATTTTAATAAAGTTTTAAATAAATAATGGTCAGATCGATGAAATTACTATTGTTGTAAATAGAATCAATAAAATTTTAAGTACGCCTAACAACTTGCTCATTAAACTAAAAGTATATTTATTTATGTTGTTTAATTATCATAAACATTCAATACATTTTATCGCAAATAAAAATTTCAGTCGGGGACTGCCTAAGCCTGCGAAAAGTACGAAGGAAAGTTCAATGAATTTATCTAATTAAGTATGTACCTATTTAAAATGCAATTAATTCGCTCACACAGTTAACTTCTATGAGGTACTGTTTGTAACGTGTTGAAATTTCAGTAGTATGAAACTAGATGGCGCTGTACAACTTTGTGAAACACGCTGTTGAGATCCTTTGGCCGTAACATAAGTAAAATGAATTTTGTGCTCAGTGAACAGTTGTATGATTTGACTCCTGAATAGATGGCGGAATTCCTCGTATTTCTTGCGATTCATACTAAATATAATTTTCAACCGAGCAAAGCTCGGTCAACCAGGTACTAAGTCATTAAGACACCAAGTTAACATTTTAGTAAGTAAGTATATCCAAGAGAGATGAAGTAGGTAATCCAAACTATAATATTATTTATGCGAAAGTCTGTCTGTCCTAGACAGACAGAAAATAGTCGAAGACCCAGGGTTACACAAAGGCTACTTTATTTAAAAAAATCAACCCCTTAAGGCTTGAAAGAGGGGATGAAAGTTTGTATGAAAAATTTAAACCGCTTGATCGATTTCGTTGAATGATATAGATTTCTTATGTTTTTAAATCAACCCTTTGAGGACTGAATTAGGGGATGATGTTTTTTCGTCATACTTATAAACTAATTCCACGAGGGAGAAACCACGGGCAGAAGCTAGCATAAAACTTAAAAAATTTGATTATGCTCCATCTACTTAATCCATTTTTCGCGATATAAACTAATTCCACGCGGGAGAAACCACGAGCAGAAGCTAGTCTTTTAAAAATTTTGATTATGCTCGATCTATACATTTTCATAATTTATGACAGCTGAGGAGTTAGTTTCGCCGTACTTTTAATTGAGATTAATTAACTAATAAGTACATTACAATGTTCCTGCCTATGTTTCCTAACAAAGGTAAAATTTGTAAACAACATAATGGTGCGTACAGACTATAAGTATAACAAAACATGTTATAAAACACAGTTATATAACATGTTTTATAAATGTGGACGATATGTCTTACAAAAACCCATTGTGTCTTGTTATATGTTTCATTGTTCGACAACAATGTTAGATAGTGTGGACGTGTTATAAAACAGAAGTTAAATAACATGTTACATAATCTGTACGCACCCTAACAACTCAATGGTGTCATAAGTCTGTGTGCAAATATTTTCAATGACTTTTATAATAGCTGGATTTACAACAAAGATAATTATCAAAGTACTAGCATGGACTAATACTAGCTTTGTTTTTATGGAAAAGCCCGCGAGTTACAAAGTGTATTTCCTACTCTATTGTTTTGTAATCTCCGTGTTAATAATAATATATAATTTGCATAACAAAGGAATAAAAAACTCGTGGTCCAACTGTGACGTCATAGTTGGACTAAATAGTTGGACCACGAGGAATCACCCAAAATTATATTGCTTCTACTAAATGTAATATTACGACGTTTTTTAGATCAGCATACTTCTTAATATCTTTGAGAACATTATAGGGAACCAGATGGGCAGATATCCTAACTATGTTTTCCTTCACTGTAGCAAGCATGGATTTAGCATAAACTGGCAAGTGATAAACCATTCATAACATTTTTGAAAGTAAGTACCGTCAGCTTCGAACCCGGGACTCCTTTTCGAAGTTATCGTTGAAATCACTTGATTATCAATTTATTTAATCATCCATACAGCGTTTGGATTTGGACACCTCATGATGTTGAAATTAAAGAATTTTAGTAATTTCTGTTTAGGCTGTCTTGAAAAAGGTTTGATAATGCTGATGTTTTGTTTCAAGACTATAAGTAAGTATTAAGGTTTCAACTCATTGTGGGCTATTTTCAGATGGACCACGAAATCATCAATAATTTTGATGTTCAAGCAGCTAGATATTCTATAAATTATATGAACATGGCCACTTTTATTATTTATTTAAGTAGCGTCTATAAATTCCATTTCTTTGCTTCGGTAAATCTAATATCTTTAAACGAGCAATTCTTGTATATTTATTTATATGTATATATATAATCACGATCTCGGAAACGGCTGCAAAGATTTTCATGAAAGTTACAGATTAGGGGGTTTTCGGCTCAAGGAATCGATTTATCAAGGTCCCAGGTTCGAGAAAAGCTCGGTTCCCGAGATAAAGAGATTTTAAAAACATCATACTGACGTCATCTATGTATGAAACATTAGGATAACTTCTATGAGGTACTGTTTGTAACGTGTTGAACTGACGCCATCTATGAAACATTAGGATAACTTCTATGAGATACGGTTTGTTTGTTTCAGTAGTATGAAACTAGATGGCGCTCGAATATATTTTTAATATTCATTCTTACGTTGAAGCGCTATTTTTGCGTTATACCTACCTATTTTCTGTTTGAATAAAATTAAAAATCAGTGCGATTATCTCGCTTGACCTCGCAGGACGCGTAGTGATAGTTTAACGTGCGTTTGTGATATTTACGAGAATATTTGTAAATGTTAGTTTTGTTATTATCGATTTAATAATATATTTTAATAAAGTTTTAAATAAATAATGGTCAGATCGATGAAATTACTATTGTTGTAAATAGAATCAATAAAATTTTAAGTACGCCTAACAACTTGCTCATTAAACTAAAAGTATATTTATTTATGTTGTTTAATTATCATAAACATTCAATACATTTTATCGCAAATAAAAATTTCAGTCGGGGACTGCCTAAGCCTGCGAAAAGTACGAAGGAAAGTTCAATGAATTTATCTAATTAAGTATGTACCTATTTAAAATGCAATTAATTCGCTCACACAGTTAACTTCTATGAGGTACTGTTTGTAACGTGTTGAAATTTCAGTAGTATGAAACTAGATGGCGCTGTACAACTTTGTGAAACACGCTGTTGAGATCCTTTGGCCGTAACATAAGTAAAATGAATTTTGTGCTCAGTGAACAGTTGTATGATTTGACTCCTGAATAGATGGCGGAATTCCTCGTATTTCTTGCGATTCATACTAAATATAATTTTCAACCGAGCAAAGCTCGGTCAACCAGGTACTAAAATAGTAAGTGCGGTAGCAGTAACATTGCTATTGATGTGTTTCAGGCATTATACAATTGTATACGCCAATATTGTGTAATCCAGGGCCACCCAGCCCCTGATCCGGGAGGGAGGGGCAATCGTCCTAAATATGTGATCAGAGGAAGAATAATCCGGATTCTGAAATTCCGAAATTCGAATTCTGAAATTCGGAAATCTGGGCAGATTTGCCCGATTAGGGCATAATTTTAAAGGGTTCCTACAAGGTATTTCATCCGAGGTCCAAAGGGGGTATGGGAGGCTGCCCTCCTCTGCCCCTAACTGCGTACATCCATAGGCACCATTATTATTGTTCTGTAAATAAAGTAGAAAGATATTATTAATCGTAGCACAAACGCTGTTAAACTAATAAATTATTATCGTCCGATTTTACCGGAAAATTGTACTACCTACTACATAATAGGTACCTAATACAAACCAAACATTTTGTCATACATACCTACTATATACCTACTATATACAGATGAATATAAAATGGAAAATTACTTGTTTTATACGAACTTGTTTTAGGTCGTGAGTAGTTCTAATTCAAGTTAAGTATCGTGTTTTAATTAATTTGTTTGCAAGAAATCATTGATTCTATTAGTTTCATAAATCAAATTCATAGCTCATCTTGGTCATCTTGATCTGTTGTTCACAACCCATACGTACACATTATACAACCTAATATTATGTAACTAGTAGTTGTGCCCGCGACTTCGTTCGTACGTAGAAGTTTTTCCCACGTGAATCCCGATCCTGGATAAAAAGTAGCCTGAGCCTTAATAGGTATTACTGATATTACTCCTCTATCTCCTCGTGAAAGTCCCATAAAAATCGACAGATAAAAAAAAATTATTATAGAAACAAAAAACCCGACTGCTTACAAAAGAACTCAAAAGAAAAAAACAAGTGTCACAATATCAACATAAAATACTTTGTTTGTATAATAATATTTTTTAATAATATTTTTATCTCAGACTTTTTAGTGTTTTCACCGAAAAATTCTACTTTTTGGGATGGTTTTTGACAATTTGTGTTAAAACGTGTGCCTAAACGTTATATGATATATATAATTTTGAAAAGGTCTTTTCACGATCTTTCATTTGATATCCATAATGCTAAGATAACAAAAAAACTCAAGATTATCCCCTCTTTTTCTTCCACTTTCGGGCGCCATTTTAAAAATTCATATAGCCCTTGACACTTTCACAGTTCTGACGAATTCAACGATACCTCATATGTCTAAATCCGTTCAACCGTTTGGGCTGTGGGGCACCACCAATAAATGGACATACATACAAACATACATACATATATACATACACTCGAAAAACATAACCCTCCTTCTGACGCAGTCGGGTAATAAGATAAGATAATTAGATATAGAAGATACGAGTACATAGAAGATAACTGTCACACTTTTGCGTGCTTTTCTCCTCTAGGAAATAAAAGTAGAGAAAGAGAGCTCGATTTCTGAAAAATCAAACAAAGGTCAAAATCTTGAAAATGGTGACACTTTTAGTCTTTTACTAACTAAAACGATTTTTTGACATCACTGGTAGGTCTCTCTCCAAGCTATCTTCGATTTCAGTTTGTCGTACAACTTACGGAACACCCTGTACCTGTATGTCGCTAGTTGTTACTTTTCATTTTCATTTGTGATTGGGCGTTTTTCCATTAGCCGGTCCGGCACCGGCCCGGCGCCGGCACAGCACCGGCGCCGGGTCTTCGTTTTTCCACTGCGCCGGTGTCGATGCCGGCTTATGGCCGGTGAGTGGTACAGTACTGACACGGACTTCAGCACGACAACACGCAAAGTACAACGCGTAGATAAATATAACAATGGTATCTTCAAGCCGTCGACTATATTTGTTATATCTTTTATATCTACGACGCCAATACCGACACAGAGACGTCGAATTCTGGATTCATCCAATATTGAAAGTCAGATATTTAGAAGGAGCATATTATACCCTATTTGAAAAGTTGAAAAGGGACCCCAGAAATTTCTTCAACTATTTGTTGGACAAACCATTATAGATTTATTCCTACGTATTAGTTGGTCGACATGTCTATGAAGTTCGTTACCGTTCGAATCAGCTATTTTATAATTCGTCCGCCCTATAGACTCCAAACCCTTCCCAGGTAGCCATTTATCACCTTTAGAATACTGCCGATACCAAACATCTTCCCATATTTGAAAATTTCTATTCGATCCTCCCGCAGCGACAACCTGGCGCTTTTGGATTTTTAGGCATGTCAGCCAGTGCTGCGCATACAACACACGCTCGGCACTGCCCTTCTACTCTCTTTTGACAACCAGCCGGCGACGGCGCCGGCGGGACTCATTGCCGGGCCGGCGCCGGCGCCGGTAAGTGGAAAAGCGAGCCATACATTTTCATACAGTTTTGCTTCTCCGGCACCGGCTCGGCGCCGGCACCGGCGCTAATGGAAAAACGCCCAATACAAAGACTCACAATAATTAGGCGCATGTCAGATAGCAGTCACGCGGGCCCCCCACCCCGGTCTAGCCCCGCGCGTCCCCTAGTGAGGCGCAGTCGTGTACAATTGTACATTAAGGTCATTTAGACTAGGCTGATGTGAACTTCGTTTTCCGAGATGTTTGCGCAGGTACAGTAACTGACCAAGTACAGGTGGTAGGGCCTAGAGCTCACCCGGGGATGTACCACCGCCCGCCACGGTACTTTGTACCATTCCTACCGTGTAATAATTGTTTTAAGAACAATTGTGTTCCGGATAGGAAGGTGTGGTGCCGGTTACACTTTTTAGAGGCGACCATCTCAGTCCTCAGGGGTAGCAACGCATGTGTGACCGAATTAGAACGAGACTCATTGAGTCTAGTTCTGGGTCGGTCACAGTTGTTATGGGCGGCAGCGGAAGGTGGTGCTGCATGTTCGTTTGCTATCTTAATTCCATAAAAAAAATTGTACCTCCATTAAACATTCACCATGGTACTTTTGGTACTACTGCAGAATGTACTACGTATTCCCATCCCTATTTCCAATGACGTCTTAACTGACATGCGCCTAATTATCGTGGTCGGCTAGTACTTTTGATTCTTTGACACTTTTTTGATTTGCCATATTCGTCATGTAATTTGTGTTTATGTTATTAACTGATTATTTCTAGTTAGTTAGGAGAACGAAATAGTAGGTACATACCTACTACCTATTTAATTTTCTGATTAAAATTCTGGAAAATTAGGTAGTACAATTTTGATCTAACGATGCGCATTTATTAACCAATTATTGATTTCTTATCATGGAAAAGAACCTTCAAGGACTCAGGTGGACAGGTCTGTGGAACAAAATCTTGTTACCTAACAAAAGTAGGTAATATAGTAGGTAGGTATCTACAATCTCATGCTAGAACGTTTTTTCTACTAAGCGCGGGATAACATGAATTGTAATTTTTGGCAGTCTACGACCACTGTCATCGCACGACACACTGCCACAACTCGAAAAAATTTAGTTATTGCTATTTCATGACGGCGACCTACCTACCATATCCATACTATACCTACCTACCATAAGTATTAAAAATCTTTAACGTTTTAAATAAATAGATTGACTTGGCCATCGCATGAAAACACAATGTAGGTACCTAGGTACTTATTTCACAAATAGGTAGGCAATGCTTTAGTCGCAGTGATATGATAAAAACAGAGATTTGGTCAATTCCTTAAGCGATTTGAATTTTGATCAAGTCACGGAGCATGATTGTCCATCACGCAAATACTAGATACTAACTAAATGATATATTTTGATGTTGTTTCGCATTTATAGGTAGGTATTGCTAGATGTTGTATGTTTCGTCCCGTGTATATAATCAAAGGTTTCGTCCTAATACACTGCTTAGAACCCGAGATGTAAATAACAAGTGTTGCAAAACAACGTTCGCCGGGTTAGCTAGGAAATAATAAATTAAAGATTTTTATTATTCACTAATTACTATTATTATTATTATAAAAAAAATGTTTTAATTGCTTATTCTTATTCAACATATTTAAATCATCGCAAGTATTTTAATTGCGTGTCTAATCAATTTAAAAAAAATATTGGCTTGCTGTCTCTTTCATTTTATAACCAAGTGAGAGGAACCAAGGCAAACACGTGTTAAGCTAGCAAGCGACCGGCGGACAGCGCCAATATTATGTCTGATCGCCTTGAACTTCTGACGTCTAACAACGACAAGGAAAACTCCCAACGATGGAGAAGTTTCTGGGAAAAAAATACAAACTCAAGTCATCCGAAAACTTTGAGGAGTACCTGAAATATATTGGTGAGTACTTATTTTCTTTTAAGTAAATAAAATATAGTTTAGTTAGGTACCTTTTACTAACAAAACCCATAATCCACAAATTGCATTGAAGTAGTTCTAGATCGATCTTGACAGACAATTATGAAGAAAAGGAAATTGTCATATCGATTTTCATTCCACTTGTATGGTTTAAAGTTTAAAGTTTAAAGTTTAAACGTAATAGTTGAAAAACTTAATTGGTTTCGAATTTCGAAGTGAATCTTGCACAGAGGTCCCGCATTCGAATCTTGCAAGTATTTTGATGCATACATGTGCATGTTTAGATTAATATTTTTCTTTTAAGACATTGGGATAATCCACAGTTTTACCTATAGTTTAAGTAACGAACTTCAAAAGACATGACTGATTTACCTACCCAAATAAATTTGCTTAGGTATAGTCCGTTTTTTTTCGCTACGGACTAAATTGACAAATGCAAATGTCAGTTGTTCTACGATACCGGTTTTATGAATCGTAATTTTTTACTTTTATCAGATAATTTTATTTTTATTTGTTATTAGACGAATCTTTTACAAATCATGGTAACTATGGAGTATCACAGATCCTTATCCTTACTTCCTTATCCTTACTATATAATATATAATATATATTAGAGATGCGCCGAATATTCGTTTTGTATTCGGTATTCGGCGTATTCGGCATCTTTTTCACTATTCGTATTCGGCCGAATTATTCGGTTTTAGTGCCGAATATACTCGGTTTAATTTTCTCAGCTATATGACCGGGTATATCACTAAAAAATACGACTTCTGTTACAAATCAAACAAATACTATAAACATTTTGTTGAATTAAGCTTAAAAAAACAATCTGAATAATTTCAACGTTTATTTAAAACTAAAAATCAACATAAGTACTTATCTATACTTTTTTTTAACTATTTTGTTTTCATTTTAAAACTACAGCCTCAAATCATATTTTGAAACTCTCAAACAAAATATATGAATTATATATTAATATAATATATTTTTTTTTTAAATATTTATTTGTAAATTTTTAAATCAACATTTATTTAACCTTAAAAATATTTTCTTCAAACTTACATTTTACTTTCTTTTAAAAACATAAATGATCTTTTAATTTTAAACCTCCAATCAACATTAATTATAATTAATACAGCCATGTGCCAAATTGGCAATAATTATATATATAGTAATAATAAGACTAGATAGGTAATCCAATTACAATAACAAAAATTATAATCATTTATATCAATCAGAAAAAAAGATAAACAAAGATAAACAAAAACTATACTGCTACCTACGGGTAAAAAAAGATTTATCACAAGTACTACGTTTGTCCCCGCCTGCAGCACCATGAAGTATTTTATGTTGATATTGTGACACTTGTTTTTTTCTTTTGAGTTCTTTTGTAAGCAGTCGGGTTTTTTGTTTTTATAATAATATTTTTATTTGTTTTAACTTTTAATCATCACCGTGTGATGTTTGGAAGCAGAATGAAATACGCGGTGTGTGCGCGGGTGGCAGGAGGCGAGGTACGGCCTGCTTGTCATATTGCTTGTAACGACATGTTAGAACCTGTTTACGCGGCAAAACAATGAAATAGTAAACCGAATAATTCGGCCGAATATTCGGTTCGGTAAAGGTTGGACCGAATAGTATTCGGTATTCGGTTATTCGGTGAAAACGTCATTCGGCGCATCTCTAATATATATTATATATATTAATATTATAAATGTGAAAGTGTGTTTGTTTGTTTGTTTGTTTGTGACTCTTTCACGTCGCAACAAAGCTATTATATGGTATGGTTTATGTGTGTGGGGATAGTTAGGAGGGTGGAGAGTGACGTAGGCTACTTTTTACCGCGGAAAAACATCCCATTCCCATGGGAAGATCGATGTTTTGTTAGTTGCTAGATATTTATTTCCGGAGTTGTTAATAGATGGCGTTAGTAAAATTCATTTGCAATTTCTGAATCACGCTATCAAATACTACATGTCGCGAATGCCAGGAGCGCGATGGCAGTCCTGAAACCAGTGCTCTCCTCGAACCTCCCTCTCGGACTGAAGCTCGGGGTCTATAAGACCTACATCAGATCCCGCCTCGCGTACGCGGCACCGGCGTGGTACGCGCTCGCCAGCGAACCGCAGTGCAAGAGGATGCGCGCGGTTCAGGCGATTGCGCTCCGCCGGCTGACTGGTGCGCCGAGGTACGTGAGGAACGCCGTCATCCAGAGGGACCTTCTTCGAGTCGAGAGCCTGGATGACTTCATCGAGAGATTGGCACACAACATGTTCGGGCGTGTCGACGCGTCGCGGTTCCCGCATCGGCAGGACCTGGCGCCGCTCTACGCCCGTCCACCGGACCGCTGGGCCTTCCCGCGCGACTTGCTGGTTGCACGGGACGGGCCTAGCACTGACTGATACTGGGGCTTCGTAAGTCGTCACCCGGCGCTGATCGGCTCCTGCTGGGCTTCCCACCAGCGGGATTCACCCGGTAGGGCCTCGATCGCCTGGGCGGCGCGAAGATGAACCCCATCCCGTTTAAGACTCTGCGGCCTGTAAAAAGGCCGCCACTCACCGGATTTGACCTATTGGTTAAACACAGATGGACAACCAAGGGCCTTAGAGCCCAACCCAAGGACCGGCCCGTTTTAACGGGCCACGAGAGACACCCCCAAAGGGGAACTAAGTGTCCCGAGGGCTCCTCACACCTCAGACAGGGTGGAGTGAAGAGAGCGAGTAGGAGGCTACTTTTTAGCCTAAATTCCTACGGGAGCGGGACCTACGGGGCTGTGACCTACGGGTCCCGAAGCGAAGCGCGGGCGGTTCTCTAGTAAAAAATATATTTATTAATTTTAATTACGTATTACACTAAGTAAATACGAAAATTTTTGACTTCTTGTTGAAGAATACGCAATAACAAGGTTAAGGTACATTATATAGGTATGCCTGTCGGTCATATTATTTTAAAGACACATTTCTTATTATTACCGAAAAACGATACTAGATTGTAAATTACGTAAAGTTACGGTAGAGGCACATCACTATTAATGATTCGCAAAAAAGTGGCAACACAGCTAATGTCAATTTAGTCCGCAGCGAAAAAAAACGGACTATACCTACAATGAAATTCATCATAATTTTAATCCTGTGTTAAGGGTTAATGAACCCTTATCAGCTATGTAAACTTGAGAAGTAATAAATAAATAAATATAATACCCAGACCTCTATACATGATGACGACCCGGATGGCGCAATGGTTCACGCCGGATCGCTGTTCTTTCCTTGGGGGGCCTTGAGTTCGATTCCCAGCGAGGCGGAAATTTGAATGATGAGTTTAAATTTACGTTCTCGGTTAGGGTGTGTCCTTGTCTTGTGGGTTGTCCATGGCACCCGCGACACAGGGAATCCTAGTGTGGAGCTATGAGTGTGTAGCGTTATTTAACATTTTTTTACATAAAAATAAATTATATACCTACAAGCGACAGATCACTCACTTATCATGAAGGCTTTAACGCAGGTACGGATTGAAAGGATATTTAGCAGTGAGGTAGTTAACCCGTCTATAGTGGGCAACAGCTAGTATCTATTTTATTGTATTCGTAGAACAAGGAAATTAGCCACGTGAAGATAAGTGGCCATAATTATCATCTAGTGTATAATTTTATATCCGTGATGTCAGAAAAAAGCGAGGAATTGCTTGTTAACTGGTTCTCCAACCCTTCAAGTGAATCACATTTTGAACAGTTCTGTCAATCAGCTCTTCCTATACCTAACTATTATGATGAAAATCTCAGGGCGAAATTTTTTGACATTGAAGAACAACGTCGAGCAGATTATAGAGATGAGACGAACTGAAAGCCCGACCACCTGGGACCACCAGGCCAGCATGGCTTCAGCCAAAGCCCCTAGACGCTTGAATAGGTACCTACCTAAAGTAAGGCCATTTTAATAGGCCGCATTTGACAACTGTTTGTCTTTGCTTTATAGTGAGGGTAACCTGCTGAAAAACATCGATTAATTTAATTAATCGATGAGGACTTCAAATATCTGTAAATTGAATGTGATTGTTATAAAAACTATTTTAATGACCGCACAGTTCAAACAATGACTAAAAAACGACAAAAATAATGCGTCTAATAATGGCGCGAAATGAAATCATGACTTTTTTGTAACATTTCACGTTTCTGGATACTGGCTTTTGAGCCAGACGTTATATATTTAAATGAATGATTACATATTTTTTGGCCTAAAATGTAAGAAAATTAATTCTGTTCCCATTAAAATATATTTTATTTTGTAATCGTGAAATACATTTTGACGATTAGTTCGACTTCTCGAATTCAACTTATCTACTGATCTGTTTCTTTTGGTACCATCCCTCATGTTTAAAAAGACAAAGAGTTCACTGACGTGACTTTGTAACGACGTCAGTTCTTTACTTAAAAGTGTAAAAATTTTAACAATATCTAGTAGGGAATATTAAATAATATGGAGTGCCTCCCTTACAAGGTTACTTTGTAAAATTTTGACGAACTGTCAAATGTGGCCTATTAAAATGGCCCTACTATACCTAAGTTTGTCAACTGTACCTACTGTTAAAACAGTATAATAATATATTCTATACCTACTGTTGGACACTTCGTTATACTTTTCACTGTTAAAGAAAAAAATACTGTTTTCATGATCAAAATTCGAGTCTTAACGCTTTATGTGCTAGTCTTAGCCGCTTACAAAATTTATTAAGTCAAAGGTCGCTCAGTGCATCGCAGCCACAAACAAATTAATGTACTTATTTAAAACATAAAAGTAAATAAAAAAGATAGTGATAATTTTTCAATTTCCATTAATTTTCTTATCTTCCTAAAAATTCATCGAAATCGGTTAAGCAGTTTAGATTTTTCAAAGAAACGGTTAAGCAGTGTTGATTTTTTATAAAAGCTATACGAGACAACTTCTTCAGCTATTTTAATTCCGAATTTCACCAAAGTTGCACCGCACCGGCGGGCGTTAGTCGTGAAAGCGTCAGAGACAGACAGACAAACAAACAGACAGACAGTCTTTCGAATTTATAATATTAATATGGATACCCCGAGCCACACTTCAATGGTCTACCGCCTTAACTTGTTTTGACCCCATGAGTTCCAGTTACTTAAACTGTACATCGGACTATAACTACATGAAACTGGTATTAACCAGTTTAAAGTTGAACCAGGTTATTCGCCGCTTAATGTGCTAACACGTAAGAATTAAGTAACGCACACTTAAAATACGGTTATACACTAACTGGTGTTTACCTACTTTTCTTGTTTTATTGTATAGGTAACGTAACATTCGTCGGAAAATTTTAACAATAAAACGTAACTTTAATTAACAATTCAATGGCATGCGCTATTAGACGAGAGTGCATGAGTTATTTTAAGCCTATAATAAATCAAGCCACTCCTTGTAACACTACTTAAACATAAGAGATTTTCCTGCGTGAATCCCGATCCCCTGAGAACTCCGGGATAAAAAGTAGCCTATAATCTCCCAGTGAAAGTCCCATAAAAATCCGTCGTTTCTAAGATTAGCGTGCACAAACATTTAGTCAGTTACAGTTTTAGTATATATTATGTATGTATAGAAGATAGAATAGATAGAATAGAAGATTGATAGAATCATTAATTTCTGTTTCAGGTATTGGCTTCGTGATTCGTAAAACAGCCGTGGCTATTACACCAATCATTTCGTTGGTACAGAACGAGGATGGCAGCTACACGTTCACTATGAGCTCGACCTTCCGAAGCACTGTCACCTCCTTCAAGATCGGCGAGGAGTTCATTGAGGAAAGGGCTGATGGTGTGAAAGTAATAATGCTATACTAGTCTAAATAGATGAAAGCGAAAGGTTACCTCCTCATAACAATAATATGTCGAAATCTGTTGGACATATAAAGTGAAATTTGACCGGGAAGCGGTTTGTAGTTAGTACACGTTTCAGGTTCACCCCTAAAGTAGCAAAAAAAGGACTAAGGTTTATTTTTAATATTGACAATAATTATCTATGTTATTATTTTAGCAGACATTATAAGAATTGGTCTTTATTATAATATATGGTTAGAAATAATGAAACACTAATTTAGAAGTTTTTGGTAAATCAACCTCTAAAGGGTAAAACAGAGGTTGGGAGTTACCTAGTTTGAGAATCTGTCGAAAGCGCCTTCGGCACGGACAACAACTGAGTTCTGAGTTACCGCTGTCTTCTTCAAGTCATCAGGTCACCTAATCGGGGTCGAAATATACTTCTTTTGTTCTTGTAGGTACAAGTAGTCCTTTTCCATGGTCGCAATTTTTCGAGAGAATCAGCTAGTCAGCAGAATTTTTAATTGAATAATGATTTGGCATTTCCAATTTTAGAATCTTGTTTTAAGGAGAACAATCTTTAGGTAGGTACCTATAATCCTTTGCAGCTGGGATGAATAAATTGAAACAACAATATTTAATTTTATTTTATTTTTATTTTCTTATTTATTTCACTTTATTGTTTGTATACCAAAATACATAATGCTCAAAACAATTACAACATAGGACATACACAATACAAAAGGCGGCCTTATCGCTACATAGCGATCTCTTCCAGGCAACCCAAGGTTTAGGAAAGTATACATCTATAGACAAGTAGAAGGGGTAGAGGTATACACACCAAAGAAAGAGAATACGACCTTAAACTTAATACATACAATTATACATACTATTACCTATGAGCTGTGAAGGACTATGTTTACAAGTGATAGGAAAAAGATTATAACAACGAGAAGAGGAAAAAAAAGGAAAAGAAGACACGAGATTATAAAGAAAGGTAGTAATTTTTGAGTGAATATTTAAAAGAAGTTAAATTAGGGGCCTTACGTAAGGAAATAGGAAGGGAATTCCATAGGTGGATTGCAGTCACGTTGAAAGAGTCATGATAGAAGGAAGAATTGTGAGAGGGAGTAAGAAGGGCAAGGTTTGTGGAGGAACGAAATAAATGATTATGGGTTAGGTGACGAAATTCGAATTTATTCCGAAGATAAGATGGGGTCAACGGATTAAACAACACTGAGTACAGAGCAGAAAGTATGTGAGCATTCCGGCGAAGACGGATAGGGAGCCACTTGAGTTTCTTACGGAAATCAGAAATATGGTCATATTTGCGAAGATCAAATATGAACCTAATGCATATAAATTTTGGAGGCGCTCAAGTTTATTAAGTTGCTCCTCAGTAAGGTTAAGTTAATTTTGCCTTTAATCTGATTTCAGGTTAAATCCATAGTGACATTAGAAGGAAATAAATTTATTCAAGTCCAAATTGAAGACAATGGGAGGAAGTCGGTGCACGTTAGAGAATATATCGATGATGTAGTTATAGTGGTAAGTATAAAATAACCTATGACACTTCACACCTTCAACACTTAGCACACCTAAATTAATAACATCCACTTATAATATTTTATGTACGAAAGAAGTAGATATGACACTAGCTCGCTAAAAGTGGGGTTATAAATTCGACATAATATTACCTACCTACATAGACGTAAAAAAGCGATCTGGTGAGCGTGCCAAATATGAGATCTTACGAGAAGGTAAGTACGATGTAAGTATGTGGCACAAAAACAATTTATCTGTCAAAGTCCTTTGCCGTCATAGAAAAAACCGTCACGCAATGCTAGATAGAAGATAGTATCATTATTTCTGTTGGAATTTATTATAATGTTAATATTATATTCTTGAAATGAGAGCTCATTTAAATTTAGTTCTATAAATAAATTAATATGATCGTCTTTCATTGTCCTTGGTTACTTTTACAATAAAGATGTCAAAATTTTAGTTTATCTTAAATTAATGTTATTGGTGGGCCACTTTGGGCGCGAACTCAGTTCTTCTGTCCACTTAGGTATATTATTAACATCACCGAAACTCATCCACCACTGCAACTATGTATCTTTTATATACTTATATTTTGATGTCATCATCACTAGAAAGCTTTGTGTGAGTGCGATAAGTAGATCTCATCTGTACCTACATACAATGCCACGAACTTATCTGACCCGGTAAGGGAAGCGCTACTGTCTTTGTACTTATTTGTCTGACTACAGTTTGACTTTTGCATTAGTTCCAATTTTGGGCATTTTGGCCACCGGGCCAGATAACTTTGTGGCACTGTACGTCTACGTTATCCTTCTGAAGTTCGTAGTTAATTTCAATAATGTCATCGGAGTCCACTCGTCTTTTATAAACGCTATCAATAATTATAATAAGTAACTTTACTTATTTCAAAAATTTCTTTCTTTTACAGACATCAACTGCTGAAGGATGGGAAGGAAAATCTGTTAGAATATATGAATTAGTCAAATAAATATTAATACAGAGTTACAGACAAGTAAAGTTCTTATAAAGTGTTACTATAAAAATGTTGTATTTAGTTTATTTTGGTTTAGTGTACCTACCTAGTCTAAATGAAGAACGTACCTGCCTTTGTTACCTACCTAACTTTATTTTGTTCATAGCTGTGTTTTTTGTATCTATAATACCTATGTCGTGGCCACATCGTAGATTTGCTCACATCATGAAATGATCGACCATATCATGAAATGGTCGCATTTCATGATATGGTCAACTGTCTATTGGCCACATCATGATGTGGTTTGAGCAGATCTATGATAAGAAATCGTTTCTCGATATGGGCAACTAAACGCGCGGCTTTTTCATGAAATGGTCAAGATTATTTTGATCATATCGTAAAGTAGTTACATTAATTACCGGTAGAGGCGCTGCAAGCGCTTTGTTTATATGTAAAGATGGCAGCCGTTGGCGTAAATGTTGTTTCTCTTGTCAATTCGGCCTAGAGTAAAAGAGTAGCAACAAAAATTGCTAATTGCAGAATACAATTCACGTCAATTGTTGAAAACGAGTAACATTGAACGGAAGCATAAAAAATGAGTTGATTTTGGATATAAAACAATGAATACTCATTTCCATTACTACTCAGTCAAATTCTTCAAGGTGTAGTTAGGTCGAATTGGTTACAGAACCGAATTAGCCAAAGGCGACCAGCAAGCCGAAGCTGCGCAGGCGAGCGTGGGTGTCTGTGCTTTGTTACGCAAGGGCGAAGGGGCTGTACCTTCCGCAGCGCCGGAGACGTCACGGTTCGAAATTATACCCTATATTTCGCGTTTTTACGATCCGGCCAAACGTTGATGACCAAATCGTGAAACGTAGACGATTTTACGATCTGGCCAAACTGAGTTGACCATTTCATGAAATACGACCATTTCATGAAATACGACCATTTCATGATAATATGGTCGATCATTTCATGATAATATGGTCGATCATTTCATGATGTGAGCAAATTTACGATATGGCCACGACCACGACACCTACATATTGCAGACGTAATACTATTAAAATCTATTTGGATGCTAATCGATGCCGGGTTATTTTTATTTGTATAAATATCTGATGTTTAGCCGTGAACTTTTTCGTATTATTAGCAAAAGGTGCTTCATTCGATTAAAGCTTTTATGGTGGGCACCTACATAATATATATACTTGGATTTAAAATAGGTATGTAGACATGTCGCCGACTACTTTGAGTAGAATTCATTAAGTATCGGTAAGACCTGGTTCGTCTTGAATACAAACAAAGTCCTGGACAACTGTTCAGTACATTTTTACATTCAAGCAACAAAATAGAATAACACGGATTGTATCTTCATATTACTACTTTCCACAAACACACGTAAGGGTGCTCCTTACGTGTGTTGGTGGAAAGTCACAACCACAACCTGATGTCGGCTCTTCCGCTTGGTACCGCCATGTCGTGAATGCCTCTCTAGCGTCTGGTGTTACATTAATTATCGATTCTGCCTTTCTTATCTAAAGTGCTTGAAGGCGTTGTTCATAAGCAGATGTCGGATTATGTGTTGAAAAATAATTATTTGTCACAATTTCAATCTGGCTTTCGTCCAGGTCACAGCACCACCACTGCCCTTCTTAAGGTGACAGAGGATATTCGTGAGGGAATGGAGAATAAATTGGTTACCATTCTTGTACTCGTTGATTTCTCAAATGCCTTTAATATGGTCGACCATGACATTCTCCTTGCAATTCTTCGTCACTTTAATTTTTCCCCTAATACGTTGAATTGGTCCTTCGTGGACGACAGCAAGCTGTGCGATCAGGACGTGACACATCTGATTGGGTTACTTTGTCTTCTGGCGTACCACAAGGTGGAATTCTCTCACCCATGTTATTTTCTCTATTTATAAATTCTCTTCCTTCCTGCCTCGACTGCTCTTACCATTTTTACGCTGATGATCTGCAGATTTATACGCAAACTGAGATTTGTAACCTTGATAACGCTATTAAGCATATAAATAAAAATCTGGAACGCATAGCTACCTGGTCTTACGCCTACGGTATTAAGGTAAACCCAGCAAAATGCCAATGTATAATCATTGGCAGTGATCGTCAGCTGGCGAAGTTGGACTTAAGTCTTGTCGCGCCGGTCAAGTTTGAGAATTTAACTATCCCCTTTTCGCCAACTGTCAAAAATCTAGGACTGTATCTTGACAGTAACTTCAGTTGGACAAGGCAAGTCCACGAAATTTGTAAATCGGTCACTGCAAAGCTCTGTATTCTTAATAGGCTCAGAAACTTCCTACCTACCAAGATAAAGATAAATCTGGTGCATACTCTTATTTATCCTATAATTGATTATGGTGATGTGTGTACTGCTGATCTTAAAGAAGATCTCCTTAACAAACTGGATCGTCTCGTCAACAACTGTATCCGCTTTATTTTCTGTCTCCGTAAGTTCGACCATGTGTCTTCTTTTCGACGTCAGCTTAATTGGCTTCCAATTCGCAAAAGGAGACAAAGCAGGATACTTTTAAATCTTTTTACAATTTTACACGATGACCTTGTGCCTTCCTACTTAAAATCTCTATTTACCTTTCTGAAAGATATTCATGAGCGGCAATTACGTTCTTCTGAGACTCTGACTCTCTCTTTTCCTCTTCACCATTCAGGTTTCCGGTCATACTCTTTTACTGTACAAGCCGTTCGACTTTGGAATGAACTCCCGGAAAATATTAGGAAACTGACAAGCAAAATAAGTTTTAAAAATAAATTAAAAGCTTATTACCTCAGTCTAGAGACATAAGTTAATTGAATCCATCGTCAATATATATTTATAATATATATATACATACATATATCCCCCCGCGCCGCCGCGAGCGCAGGTCGTTTAGAAATTACTCCGAGTTAGATATATTCGGATAAATCGAAATGGCTACAAAATCTATGCAAATTGCAATTCAAGATCTCACTAAAACTGTGATCGACCTACAGAACAAAGTGGCATCGCTGGAAAAAACAGTTCTAGATCAAAATAACTTAATTAAAAAACTGATAAGTGGCAGTGCAAAATTTTGTGTACCGGAGAGTGTTAAAATGATTGGAGAAGAAGAGGGTAACTTGACCGCGCAACCATTGCAACAGCCAATATGGGATGCCGACGATCGGACAAAGTCGGAGGTCTCCGCGCCCACTCGGAAGAGCAAGATCGTAGAGATAGCGGAACCAGCCGAACCTACACGAGCGTCGACATCAGCTGCTAGTGCGCCGGCTTCGCCTCGTCACACTGGCGGGAGCGGAAACTTGTAAACATTGCGCCGACGACGCACAATACGCATCGAGTCGAAACTGAGAATTCCGCGCAAGATAACTCGCAACTAGGTGAAGCTGGCTGGGTTAATGTACAGCCCCGGCGCTCGCGCCAAACGGTAAAGGCAAACACTAATTCGGATAATGCGGCGGAAAAGGAGCAGAGGGTAAGGGCAACACCGAATATTAATGTTACAGAAAGTCGTCCCCGGAACAAGGCCAAATTAGTGAAAATAGCGCCAATTAGTAAGGGAACTAACACATCTACTCTCAAAATAAAGGCGGTTGAACGAAAGAAATATTTCCATATATGGAGACTACACACTGATACAACAGAGGAAAGTTTAACAGAGTACGTAAAGGAAGTATGTCACAGCAAGACTGTCACATAAAGGTTGACAAAATAAAACATAAAACCGAACGAGGATACTCTTCGTTTAGAATATGTGTATCCGAAAATAATTACGAAAAATTGTTCGATAAGTACAAACATCTGGCCCAAGGATGCCGAATATAGTGAGTGGGTGTTTTTTCGTAACACAAACAACACACTTAACCAGACCCAGGCATAATAGAACGATCACCATCTTGTATCAAAACGTTAGGGGCCTACGAACAAAGACATCGGAATTTTTATGTTTGTTAGAATCTTCGGGCTCCGACTTGTTCGCCATCACTGAGACGGGCTGCAACGAGTCTATACAGTGTAGAGAAATCGTTCCACCAGGGTACTCCGTGGTGCGCTGCGACCGGGCGGACGGGCGCAAGCAGGGAGGCGTGCTGCTGGCGGCCGCGCCGCGGTTCGTGTTGCGGCAAATACCATTACCGGACGATATCAACATAAACGAGCACAACTTTGAACTGGTGTGTGCGGCTGTTCATATATATACTTTGCAGGTTTTTATTTACTTGTTGTGTAGTGTATATTCCACCTAAAACTGATGAAGGCGACTATGTTGTAATGTTTAGATTATTAGAAAAAATATGTGTTAGATATAGAAATAATGTATTGATACTTGGTGATTTCAATTTACATTCGAGTAATAGTATAGTATGCAATCATTATGAGTATTTTGTGGCCTTCGGGGAGCTCGTTCAGTGCAATGCAGTTCCTAACTGTGACGGCAGGCAGCTGGACTTGGTACTGAGCGGCCGCGACGGCGCGGCGGCGTGTCGGTGGGGGCGGCTGACGAGTTTCTGCAACCGGTGGACGCTTATCACCCGCCGCTCGCTGTCACCGTTCGCGTTGCCGCCGCCCCCGACCCCGCGCCACGATCCGCGTCCACAGACTACCCCCATCAACACCAGCAACAATCTAAAGTACCGTTCAGGCAGTGGAACTTTTATAAGGCTGATTTCAACCAGTTATATTGTTCAGTAATGAATATAGACTGGAGCGACATTTATACTATGAATGATCCCGACATGGTATTAGACCATTTTTATGAAAAAATTAATGGAGTTTTTAATTTTTGCGTTCCCCTCAAAACACACAATAGGAAAATTTATAACAGGTATACGTATCCAGTGTGGTATACTTCACAGATAATAAAGGATATACAATTAAAGTACAATTTGCATAAAAAATATAAAGTAAGGCGCAATGCAATTATGAAGCATTCTCTCAGTGCAGGGCGAGAGTGAAGGCGGAAATCGTAGTGGCTCACGACCGGCATCGAGACGGTGTGCAAGAACGCCTGGCTTCGGATCCGAAATCTTTCTGGGATTTTGTATGATCGAAACGCGGCAACACTCGGCAAAGTAAGTTAATTTACAATGGACAAACACTATCGGATCAGGAATGCGCAGAAAGGTTTGCACACTTTTTCCATTCAGTGTACAGCCCGGAGCAGGCGCGACTGGACATATCAGCGAGCAGTGCGACGCCGAGCGGCGCCGCTCGCATCCAATTAAATGCGTCTGGAGCTGGCGGAGGTGAGTCGCGCGCTTGCGCGGCTGCCGCCAAAGCGCTCGGTGGGGCCCGACGGCATCCCACCTTTTATTTTCAAGGATTGTCGTTTCGCATTGGAGGAGCCTCTGCTACATATCTTTAACGTCTGCCTCGCGACAGCGGCTTTCCCCGACAGATGGAAACTCACCCGGGTGGTACCAGTACCGAAGGGACGGGGAGGTCCGGAGCCGAGCGGACCACAGACCGGTGACACTTCTATGTACTCCAGCCAAGGTATTCGAGTCCGCCATTCATCACTCGTTGCATGCACAAGTGAGGTCTCAGTTGTCCGACGCCCAGCATGGCTTCCGTCCGGGGCGGGGGACAACGGGGAACTTGCTGCAGTTAATGTCGCGAGTGGTGCCAGCACTCGATGCCGGGGGACAGGTGGATGTCGCCTACTTCGACTTCAGGAAGGCATTCGACACAGTTGATAACGACATCCTGCTCGCGAAGCTGGCTGGCGTGGGTTGCACCCCACACACGCTAGCATTCTTCGCCAGCTACTTGCGGGGCAGGCGTCAGTATGTCGACTGTGGTGGATGTCATTCGGACGAGTACGTAACAAGATCAGGCGTCAGCCAAGGCAGTAATTTAGGGCCCCTCCAGTTTGTCATTATGATCAATGACCTGCCGGAGGTGGTCCATGAGTCACTTTGTTCGCGCTCGGCATGGTGGGATACAGTAAACTGGATACGAGAAGGGAAGTTTCCCTCGCCAAGTACCTGTTTAAGATATTACGGGGGAAAATCGAAAACCCAGCCATCCTGGAGGAGATTAAGCTATCCGTGCCGAATGAAGCAGTGGGGAGGCGTCGGCGCCCGCCACTAGGTACTGGCGTTGCGTTGCCGCGCGCGCGCACTAACTTGTTGCGTTGCGCGACGCGCCGCTCACACGAGCTATGAGCACACTCAACGCGGTGGCGGACCGTATTGACGTATTCAGCTGCACATTGAATGAGTTCACGAGAGTCGCTCATGGTGTTGCATGTAATTACTCGATTATATTGTGATTGCAATGATATTATTTCAATTTAATATTTAATAGATTTACTGGATGACATTTAATTATTGTTTTTTATTTTATTTTATTTTATTTTATTTATTTTAACATTATTATCAATGAATGAATTATATACCTAATTTTTATTCTATTATTGACTATATTTGTATGACATGTTATTATTACTTACAATTTACAATTGACTACGGACGACATTAAAATTATTGCTTATTATTATTATTGAATTTTTTGAATAATTGAATTGTAAATATTTTAAATGATGAATATGTTATTTAATGGATTTCTAGCTGAATTACTTCATTTATTGTAACAATTAACATAATAATAGGTAGGTAGACTAACGAATTGGGGATGCCTGTAATGTTAGTTTTTAAGCCTATGAATTAAATAAATAAATAAATATAATATACATACTTACATATATATAATATACACACACATATATATAATGTATATACATATATATTTATTTATATTTTTATATGTTTCCGTACCTATATATAACTTATCCCTAATAATGTATATAAATACCGCCATCGTCGCTTTATCACTGCCCTAAGGTCGACTGGCAGAAAATGCTTTTAGCATTAAGTCCGCCTTTGTTTCTATACATGTGTATGGTACATAAAGATTTAAATAAATAAATAAATTGTCAAAGTTGTCCAGATATAACAACCTTCTTTCCATTGCGTCGTCAAATATATTTGATACCTCTGCCGTACCTAAGTGGAGAGTTAGTCTCTCTGCTTATATCAGAAGTTGCTGCAAAGTCAAATGAGGGTTACCAAGGTATTGTAGAAATACAGGATATGTAAATTGAAGAGACTAGAAGAAGTTGCTTTATCTCTTCATCAACTAGAAAACAGATTTTATTCAACGATAGCTAAAACCTTTCGCCTTTCAAACAAAAAGTTTGAGCTCACCCGGGGAAGTACCACCGCCCGCCACGGTACCTACTTAGTACCATTCCTACCGTGTAATAATTGTTTTAAGAACAATTTTGTGTTCCGGATAGGAAGGTGTGGAGCCGGTTACACTTTTTTAGAGGCGACCATCTCAGTCCTCAGTTTGTAATTTTACATAATAATTTAAATAGCTTTTAATCTTTATCTTTTTGTTTAATTACGTGTATTTGATGTCTATAAATTTGTCTATAAGTTTATTTTTTGTAAATAAAACGAATTTGATTGAATATATTATATTTTTTGTCATCTATCGATTTTGGGTACAAATATACCGATTTTAGTGGGCAATTCTACCGATTTTGCACTTTGACGTTCGAGACCACTGGAACGCAGTCACAAGCGAGCTCTCGTCGCCGGTGGCTATCGATCCACTCTCGGGATCTATTTTCAAGTATCAGACCGGAATAACTCCTCCTGATGACGAACCTCGGAATCGGTTCGAAACTAGTCGGGCGAATCCGAAAAACAGTAGGTACGTGAGGTAAGCCGCGTTACATCGTAAAATGAAGATCGAAATCACGATCCACGTTTTGTCAAGTCAAATATTATTGTTCCCATCAGATTACAGATTTACACACAGACAGACAGACAGATTTACACTACCTATCGATAATTTTTATCAATATACCCACTAAGTACTGAAATTATGATAAATTTTCTAATGATGTTTTTTATAGTTTCTACTAATGCTTATATCGACTCAATAATTAGAAATATTATGGCTCGTTGGTATTGAACCCTAATTGTGCGACCGACTTGCACTTGACTGTTTCTCGTGTGAGTGACGATTTCTCTATAGGAGAAATAAAGTTGTTAAACCTGACCACAATACTAGCACTGATACTAAGTAGTGAGGGGTCCGATAGTCCTACTTCCAACTAATATTATAAATGCGAAAGTTTGTAAGGATGTATGTGTGTGTGTGTGTTTGTTGCTCTTTCACGCAAAAACTACTGAACGGATTTTCATGAAACTTTGCAGTAATATAGCTTAGACATCGGAATAACATAATTTGTTAAAATTTATAGAGATTTTTGAAGGGACTGGTTTCCCGAAGCGAAGCGAGGGCGGATTTACTAGTTTACTATAAGGTTAGAAACATGATTAAGTGTAGATATGACATGCTTTTACAAGCTGCTATTAAGCCATAAAATGAGTTGCGATAATGACAGCATAGAGGGAAAATATCAAATTGGTCCCGTAGTACTTTTAGTAGATTTGTACAGATGTAAATATCGTTAGACAATAGATAGAAACAACTCTTGGCCCCCCACACTAGGAAAAATAATGAACTAATCATTCAAATTACCGGCTCGCTGGTAATTGAACCCAGGACCTTTCGAACGGCCATCAGGATGGTACATAATCACTGCGCGGATTGCGCCACACGGGTGATATTTACGGTGTATCGACGAATATAAAATCTGTTACAAGTGCCTACAATAATTCATAACAGTACCTGTAATAAAAAATAGCATGCATATGCAGGTATCTACTAATCAAATTTTAACCTGGTTAAATGGTGTATGGGTAAAAAGCCTTGAAAACCAGATTAAAAATATTTTATTTAAATGTCTAAGGAATCCTGAATTTGTTCAAACAGTTGCTATCAAAATGGGGTATAAATATATAGCGTGCAGTAAATTTTTCGCCTCGATTAGATCTATCATTCGGTTCCACTGAAATTATTTCTGTTAAGTTCCACCAAAATGGCGTACATTGGCAAGACACAAACACGAAAAAGATGATAATTTCGACGGCTTCATTTCAGCTCTAGGTATGTTGCTTCTTTATAAATTAACACTAAAGAAATTCTGAGACTGAAATCCACACGACTTGAAATCCACACGAGGCACAATGAGCGGGGATTTCAAGCCATGTGATTCAATCGCTGAACAAACATAAAAAAAGGATATATACGGTCGAATTGAGAACCTCCTTCTTTTTTGAAGTCGGTTAAAAATATTTCTGTCGTCAACTCGCCCGACCAGGTGCGGTTCCACTGAGGCGGAGCGGAGCGGAGCTGTGCGCGATTCACCAATTGCAGGGCTTGAAATCTTGAAAACCACGCGAGGCACAATGAGCGGGGATCTCGAGCCATGTGAGCCAGGTCTGCAGTCGATCTGATGAAGCAGAAAGACAGTCGAGAGAACTCCTTAAGAATTTATGGCAATTATTTTGTGTTTGGGCTTGATTAATTTGAAGTGATAGGAACTTTACCTAGATGGGTGGAATTGAGCGCCATCTGGCGAGTAGTTCTTGAGTTATCTCTACTTGTTGATGTTAGTTTGTTATTTTTTTTGTAAAAGGAAATTATCTATATACTATCTACATTCATTACAGAAGGTGCATTTTTCACACTCTACTAAGATAACAATAAAAAGAAAGTGCAGATTCAGCCACGTAACATTAAATACTTTGATAATAAATTACGTAGATGGAGCTAGTACAGTGTTAATATTTTACAAAAATAATTTATCATTTTATTGGATAGATAATTATTATCGAAGGGATTAGCTCACATTGGGCCGTTTGCTCGACGATAGCGTAGGATATCATAATGAGCGATAACGTTTGCTTGCACGCTTGCATTACTGTTACTAAGTGTTACACGTTGTAGATAAGCGATTTTTGCACAAATACTTAGCCTGTTTATACTTTTCTTTTAGGAGTTCTTTAGCCGTTTTTTCTGGTCAATATAATTAGGAACTAGCGGTCACCCAACCAAATACCGTCCGCGCTATCTGTTGCTTAACTTGTTCATCGCTTCATTGGGGTCAAACTCAAACTCAAACTCAAACTCAAACTCAAACTCAAACTCGTTTATTTCACGTAGGTATTTACAAATACGCTTGTGAATGTCATTATTTGATTCTACCGCCATTTTTGCAAAGGTGCCTTATATTCTTTTGTAATGGAGGAGAAAAAAAATGGCGAAAAAAAAACTCCTCGGCATCTTTTAAAAGATCACTTACATCTACCTACAGTTTTATACGTACTAACAGGAGCGGAACTGGTCGCGGATGGCTACTTCCAAGCATCCTTGTCATTTAAATATTCATCGACTGTGTAATACCCTTTTTGTATAAGTCGCGTTTTAACATGTTTCTTAAATATTTGTATGGGCAAATCAGTAATGGACTTTGGCAATTTATTATAAAAGCGTACACCGAGCCCCACAAAAGACCGCTGTACCTTACGCAGGCGGTACGAGGAAGTTACTAAATGGTGCATATTTCGTGTTTGCCGATTGGTAATATCGCTTTTTTGTTTGTAAAGACCTAAATTTTTCTTAATAAAAATTAAATTGGTGTATATGTATTGGGAAGCTACGGTTAGTACATCTATTTCTTTAAATTTGTCACGCAGTGATTCACGTGATTTTAGTTTATATATTGCTCTAATAGCACGTTTCTGTAATACAAAAACTGTATCGATGTCCGCAGACTTACCCCAAAGTAATATACCATAGGACATAATACTATGAAAGTAGGCAAAATAAACAAGCTTTGCTGTTTCCACGTCTGTAAATTGTCGTATTTTTCTTATAGCATAAACAGCCTTACTGAGCTTACCCGCAAGTGTCGCTATATGGATTCCCCACTGGAGTTTACAGTCTAGGGTTATTCCTAAAAATACTGCTGAACTTTCAAAGTTTAATAGCTCATTATTCAATCTAATGTCCTTAATGCCGACTTTTACATTAGTCAAAACAAATTCTACACATTTAGTTTTATTGGCGTTAAGAACTAAGTTATTAATGGAAAACCAGTATGAAATATGGGCAAGAGTACTGTTCACATCGTCAAAATTTATTTTATCTCTATTAGTTTTAAATATTAGAGATGTATCATCTGCAAACAGTACAACATTAGCATAATTACTAACATGGAATGGGAGATCGTTTATATAAACTAAAAAAAGAAATGGACCTAAAATTGAGCCCTGAGGGACACCAATCGTAACTGGTGAGCCTGATGATTTAGCTCCGTTTATACAGACACTTTGAATTCTATGATTTAAGTAAGATGATATTAGATTAAGTGCCTTATTTTTTAGGCCATAATGACCCAGTTTCAAAAGTAATGTTTCATGTTGTACACAATCAAACGCCTTCGAAAGATCACAAAATATACCTATAGCATTCTGAGATGCTTCCCAGGCTTCAAAAATATGTTTTAAGAGCCTAGCACCCGCATCGATTGTACTACGACCTTTAATAAACCCATACTGCTCATTATGAAGTAGGTTGTTGACAGAGAAATGAGTGATCATTTGATTCAACATAATTTTTTCAAAGACCTTGCTGAATGTTGGTAAAATCGCAACTGGTCTGTAGTTATTAACGTCTGTTTTATCTCCGGACTTAAAAAGAGGTATAATTTTGCTACATTTCATCAGGTCGGGAAAAGTACCCAGATCTACACAATTATTAAAAATTACTGCTAGGTGAGGGGCTACAACATCTATGATATTGTTTATCACTTTCACAGATAACCCCCATAAATCACCTTCGACGCAAAAGTTTTTAATAATCTATACTAATATTATAAAGCTGAAGAGTTTGTTTGTTTGTTTGTTTGATTGGTTGAACGCGCTAATCTCAGGAACTACTACTGGTTCGAATTGAAATTTTTTTTTGTGTTGAATAGACCTTTTATCGAGGAAGGCTATAGGCTATATAACATCACGCTGCAACAATTAGGAGCGAAGAAATAATGGAAAATGTGGAAAAAACGGGGAAAATTATTCATTCTCGAGGGCTTTCGTTGCATGCGTTGCGAAAACGATTCAAGGTACCAAAAATATCTGAATCTCATCTCTTGAAATGATCTAAAAAAATGTCCACGACAGTATATGTCTATCTTTTAAGATTAACACACTAGAACCGTTTTTTTTTTTGGGCCGCGACCCGTCCACCCACTAGCTTCACCCACCAGTGGGTGCACGGGGAAATACAAATTCCCCGTGCACCCACTGCATTATGGCGGGAAAATATCGATATCGATAACAATTCAGTGGGATCGCCACCCGTGCATAAGCTGGCCATTGCAATGTTGATGTTTAAATGTAATAAATTGCCCTTTCAATGTAATAAATTGCCCTTTGTTTCAAGAAATTATACTTCAATCTAGCTTCCGTCCGCGGCTTGGCCCGCGTGGAATTCGTTTTAACTTCACCACCCTATTTCACCACGTTAGGGGATTAATTTTTAAAATCCCTTCTTGGCGGATGGTGATGGACATCACAGTGGCTATCTGCATGTCATACAGCCAGATCGGTCCAGTAGTAAGGGCGGTGCATTAATGGATTAGTCAGGCAGTTTGCGTTAAAGGCCTATTACCATAAGCAAGCAACTATACCAATCTAAAAAGAAATATCAAATCCGTAAGAATAGCCAAAATCACCTAATAAATCTTCTAAACAAAAGGAAATTTGATAAAAACGGCAATGTAAGGAAAAATAATACTGGGAATGAATTCCATCCTCATAATATTATATGGGAATATCTTAATACCGCGATTCAGCTTATATGCAACTAATACACAGCGTCATCTGATTTATTTTGTTGGCACTAGACTATTACTCCGACATGCAAAAAGTACTGGTCCAATAATCATAAAATTTGGCACACACGTAGAGGATAACCTGGATTGACACATAGGATAGTTTTTATCCAGAAAATATACCTGTAGGATGCCATAGAGATGATTATTACGTCTTTTGCATACGGCTGCGACTATGGCTGCGACCAAAATTAATGGCAGCAAAAACTTTTTCACATAATTGCTTTTTACAAAAAAAATAACCGACTTCAACCTTGATAAGTAGAGATAACTCAAAAACTACTCGCCAGATGGCGCTCAATTCAACATGTATGTGTAAAGTTCTCGTCACTACAAATTAATCAAGCCCAAACACTAGATAACTGCAGTAAATCGTTGAGGAGTTCCCACGACTGTCTTTAGGCTTCATCAGATCGACTCCAGACCTTCTTGAAATGGTAGCGCTTTAATGTATTTATGATAACATGAACAAACACACTAGTCTTCCATACAATTTTCGAAAGTTGCCCTCGATTTCTCCAAGATGCCATCATCAGATCCTGATGATACTTTCAAAAGGACCCCACTGCGCATATCTACTTTACAACAAAAAAAGAATTATCAAAATCGGCCCATAAACGACGAAAAAATCGCTGAACAAACATAAAAAAAAAGCATATATACGGTCGAATTGAGAACCTCCTTCTTTTTTGAAGTCGGTTAAAAATTAAAAGCACAGATAACCGAGATTTAAAGACATAAGTAGGATACTCCTCATTCCTGTAAAATGGTCCTGTAGGATATAGCTAATTTTTATATTTCATCTTTTTTGTTCGAGGCTACTTTCAAATCGCAAATACGACTACTAATGTTAGTTACATGAGTTATAATGGAAAACCTGCATGATTGCATTCTTTTATTGGGAAATGTTTTATGGACTAAACGCACACTAAACTCAGGAACACAAATAGATATATGTAGATATATGCACTACACAGAGTGAAAGGGAGATTAGTGCAGGAGAATTCTTCGTTCCATTTTGGTCTCATGTTCCTTGGAGAAAAATATTCAGTTCCTAATAGCTGAACCCGCTACTTCGTGCGCGCAGAAGTTTTATCCGATCCCGCGGGATTTCCGGGAAGACGTACTTTTTAGTTTTATATTAATATGTTTGTAAATTTCGTTCCCGCCTGACTTCCGGGATAAAAACTATCCTATGTGTTAATCCAAGTTACCTACCTATTGCTCTATATTTGCTTCATGAAACAAACATACAAACCTTCTTATTTATAATATTAGTAGGATATATTCTCTCTAATAATTAGGTCGTCTGTTTCACATTCTTACAGGAAATTAAAATTGAAATGTGTTGTCTTGTTTATTGTATTACATATTATACCATAATAAAGAATTGTTAAAATATTATTCATATCGATATATATTTTTCCTGCCTTATGCATAAGGCTACAGTGGGTGCACGGGGAAATAGAAATTCCCCGTGCACCCACTGGTGGGTGAAGCTAGTGGGTGGACGGGTCGCGGCCCTTTTTTTTATGGTAATCAAATTTGGTCGAACCCACTGCCATACCAAACTTGCCGCGTTTCCAAGTTTAATCTGAATTAATCTTGCTGTGATCCTTTGCTACTTTGCTATTATTTTGTCGTAAGCTTTATTTCTAAGTTTAATTTAATTTAACCTCAATTAATTTTGGTGATAGTTTATTATCTTCCCGAAATTCCTACGGGAGCGGGACCTACGCGGTTGATACTTACGGGTCCCGAAGCGAAGCGAGGGCGGTTCGCTAGTAACATTATAAGTAGGTACTTATATTAATAGGCACTAGTGACAGGGAGGGTTACTGTAGTAGTCTTAGCTTTCCAAACCTGTGCCTATAGGTCCTGAGTGACAGAAATATTGCTATTCATTTATTTCAGGCATTAATAGGGTATTTCAAGTAGGTATATTGAATGCAAAGATAAAACACGAGTGCGGTTTTCAGAGAATTTTGGGCCATCCGTCTATGATCCGTCTGTAATAATAAACAAGTACGATAAATTATTTATTATAAATAGTTCCAAAGTTCAAATAGATAGGAAAGTGTGGTTCCGTTGTTTATCTTAATGTTAAATTAAATAATCAGATAATAAGATTATGTTGTTTCATAAACACAACAATCACTTTATCGAATCTAGAATGTTCTGAACGTATTATGCATGTAATGCAAAATGATTAGAAAAAGTTTATATTTTGTAACGCCTACAAATAACAAAATACTGATTATCGCCCTCGCCTCGATTCGGGGAACCAGCCCCGTTAGCAGAAGATAGCTCTCAGAAGGCTGATTTTTTTCCAACTTACTTGACAGTTATCGTTGTATAATATGACCAAATTATAATAAAAATCTCTACAAATATTAACTTATTATGTTATTCCGATGTCTAAGCTATATTGCAGTTTCATGAAAACCTTTTCAGCAGTTTTTCACACACACACACATCGTTACAGACTTTTGCGTTTATTATATTATTAGGATAATAGGATAGGAAGTAGGATTGTCCTCTATTTCGCTCATTATGTCCCCCTTACTTTATTAACCGACTTCAAAAAAGAAGGAGGTTCTCAATTCGACCGTATATAAATGCTTTTTTTATGTACGTTCAGCGATTATTTCGTCGTTTATGGGCCGATTTTGATAATTCTTTTTTTGTTGTAAACTAGATATGCGCAGTGGGGTCCCCTGATAAGGACACTAGGATCTGATGATGGCATCTCAGAGAAATCGAGGGGAACTTTCGAAAATTGTATGGACAACTAGTGTGTTTGTTCATGTTATCATAAGTACATTATAGCGCTACCATTTCATGAAGATCTGGAGTCGATCTGATGAAGCCGAAAGACAGTCGAGGGAACTCCTCAATGATTTACTGCAGTTATCTAGTGTTTGGGCTTGATTAATTTGTAGTGACGAGAACTTTACACTTACATGTTGAATTGAGCGCCATCTGGCGAGTAATTTTTGAGATATCTCTACTTATCAAGATTGAAGTCGGTTATTTTTTTTTTTGTAAAAAGCAATTATCTCTCTCATAACCATTTGCAGTGGACACCCGGCCCATTATGTGTGTTTTTTCTTTTTCTAGCCATCTCAGCTGACCGCGCAGAGGTCTTCAAGAACTATAAGCCAACTCATCAGCTCAAGAAGGATGGCGATTCTTACACTATGATCTCCAATGATAAGGAGGTGAACTTCAAGAGTGGCGTCGAATTCAATTATACTGCGCCAGGTGGAACTGAGAATGTAAGAGATGAATATCAGATACAGCTGAACAGGTTTGGATACGGTTGTCACTGACATATAGCAATAGTCTCGCGTAAAATTTTACTTCAATAAAATAAGTTAGTTCGAATACCTATGTAAAACGTTGATTCCCCTTTTTGTAGAGATTCCTATCTTCATAATAATTAAGCAATTATTATCTTGTGTCTTTTTTGTTTTTGACAGATCAAGACTGTTATTACCGTCGACGGGGACACCGTCACTCAAGTCGATAAGTTCGATGATGGACGCTCCATCACTTTCAAGAGGGTATACTCCGGCGATAAGCTTGTTCTGGTAAGAGCAGCATCTAATAGCCACTTACAATAAGTCTGTAAATAGTAGAACATTGGGAACAGCCAAAAAACTGTAACTGAAAATAATTACTCATGAATCAGCAGACTTCCCCCACTAATCCGCACTGAAGCAGCGTGGTGGAGTACTATGCTGTAGTCAACCTTAATGATGAGGGGACCCCCTCTGTAGTGAGCCACGCCAGCAAACTTCGGCATCAGATGTCTGAAATTGATGGTTATGGATAAAAAAGTAATTAAATAATAAGTATTAAAATTCAGTATGGATAACTTTTATAATTTAATTAATACCTACACTGTTTTATTTTCAGACAATCACAACCAGTTTCTGGGACGGTACCGCAACCAGATATTACACCGCTGTTTAAGTTTTAAATTAACAATGCCTATTTATGATTAAAACACATATATAAAATACACATACGTCTTTCTTTTCTATGTCATCTTGTTATATAAGTACCTATTTGTGGACCCACTCAACGCAACTCTCGTGTGGATTTCTTAAGCTATCAGCTTGAAGTGTAACAAAATAAACCACTGACAGATAAGCGGTTAAGAGTGCGGCCTCCTACTCGGGGGAAGCGAGCTTTAATCCCAAGGAACTTGTGACTTTTCGGAGCTTTGTAAGTAGGTATGCAAGTAGGTATGTGTGTTTTTAGCATTTGAATGTTTTAAGTAATTTGGTGATAATATAATAATATTGATAGTTAAAAAAGTTACTTATTTGTAACTAGTATGCTAACAGTTGTAATCGAAGCTTCTTATTAAAACAACTTTTATAATAAATCAATTATTTTAAGTAATTTGGTGATAATATTGATATTTTAAAAAGTTACTTATTTGTAACTAGTAAGTAATCCTTACTAATATTATAAATGTGAAAGTGTGTTTGTTTGTTTGTTTGTTTGTTTGTTTGTTTGTTTGTTTGTGACGCTTTCACGTCGCAACAAAGCTATTATATGGTAAGATTTATGTGTGCGGGGATAGTTAGGAGGGTGGAGAGTGACGTAGGCTACTTTTTACCGCGGAAAAACATCCCATTCCCATGGGAAGATCGATGTTTTGTTAGTTGCTAGATATTTATTTTCGGAGTTGTTAATAGATGGCGGTAATAAAATTCATTTGCAAGTTCTGAATTACGCTATCAAAATACTACATGTAATTTACTTAAGTCATAGGCAAATGTAATAGGCTACTTTAGCTCTGCCTCGAGAACTCCCCGCTCCGGCTGTATTCAGTGTACCGCCCGCCCGCTGGCACTATCCTGTTGGCTGATGTCCGCAAGTTGCTCAGCGAACAGGATAGTGCCAGCGGACCAGAGGGATCTTCGAGTCGAGAGCCTGGACGACTTCATCGAGAGATTGGCACGCAACATGTTCGGGCGTGTCGACGCGTCGCGGTTCCCGCATCTGCAGGACCTGGCTGCGCGGGACGGGCCTAGCACTGACTGATACTGGGGCTTCGTAAGTCGTCGCCCGGCGCTGATCGGCTCCTGCAGGGCTTCCCACCAGCGGGATTCACCCGGTAGGGCCTCGATCGCCTGGGCGGCGCGAAGATGAACCCCATCCCGTTTAAGACTCTGTGGCCTGTAAAAAGGCCACCACTCACCGGACTTGACCTATTGGTTAACCACAGATGGACAACGAAGGGCCTTAGGGCCCAGCCCAAGAACCGGCCCGTTTTAAAGGGCCGCGAGAGACACCCCCAAAGGGGAACTAACTGTCCCGAGGGCTCCACACACCTCAGACAGGGTGGAGTGAAGAGAGCGAGTAGTAGGGTCCCTACGGGTCCCGAAGCGAAGCGCGGGCGGTTCTCTAGTATTAAATAATTTAGTATTGGAAATCCACTAAAGGTAAATTGTGATGTATAAAAACAAGATTTTCTGCATTTTTAGGAAGCAAACGATTCCTCTTGTTTTTATATATAAGCCCGGCCTCTGAAAACAGTCTCTCACTATACACACTGCTAGATGGAGAAGAGAGATATATTTGGGCAAATTTAACCAAAATCGGGAATTGTTTGGCGTTTGCTGCCCACCATCCGTAAGGGTTACTTTGTTGATCAAGACGAACCATCTTTAAGTAAAAGTCAAGTTGATTAGCTATAGAACTTTTACCAGAGTCTTCAGTCTGATCTTTGGCAACTTCATTAAAAGCAGTCCCAAAATGTTTCATGAATACCCATGCCATAGCCTGCTCTTTTCTTCATTTTAGGTGAAACGCACCACAATCACACCTACGAAACTTAAAATGTAGGTATAATACGTCATACCGCAGGCCGAATATTCGGCGGCCGGATACCGGATATTCGGCTGGTGGTCAGGCCGAATATCCGGTATCTGGTATCCGGCCAAACAACTATCCGTTGCATCTCTAGTATAGACACTCTTCTATGTGTTTAAGAGTGTGTGTGTACTAACTAGTTTGACTAGGCGGCCCGTTCACAGGTAGTAGGTAGAAAAGGTAGACAAAAACATAACTTACTTTTGTTAAATTCGAAGTGCTGATTTTTATATATGTCACATAGAATATTATTAAAAATAAATATTTCATATTGACAGACCGTTTCTGTGGGCGGTAATTCCTCCCAGACGCTTGAAACCTCATAAAAAAATTACCGAACTTTTGTTATATTCGAAGTCTTCTGCTTTATATATATGATGTTTGGGGGGCTATTTTAATACCTTTTGTGTACAGCCAGACCAATCCGAAGGGCCAAACATTCTCCCAGACACAGTTAAAATTTTTATTAAGCTCCCCGAAACAATTAATTTTTTGCCTACAAAGGGTTTGTTTTCAACAACAAATTATTGAGTTAAATGACAATTTATTATTATTATATTAATACAAAAATATAGAAATGCAGTAAAAATATGATCTTCTTTCATTATTATTTAATTAAGTCTTAATTATTAGTTAGCTTCATATGGGTTTCACTTTCATCCTCGAACCAATCCTGGATTTCAATATTCAAGTCGTCATCATCGTTATTATAATAATAATAATAATAACGCTACACACTCAAAGTCCCACACTAGGATTCCCTGTGTCGTGGTCGTGGGTGCCTTGGACAACACACAAGACAAGGACACACACCCAGACCGAGAACGGAAATTCAAATTCATCATTCAAATCGCCGCTTCGCTGGGAATCGAACCCAGGACCCTCGGAACAGCGATCCGGCGTGTTAACCATTGCGCCATTCGGGTCGTCGATTAAAAAATGAATTTGATGTGAACTTAACATCAGGTATGTTAAGTTCACATCAAATTCATTTTTTATATGCACAGTAATTCATACCTTCAATAATGTTTTTTGTAAGTATTTTCAGAAGATTCGAAAAAAGATAATAATCGACGACCCGAACAGCGCAATGGTTAACACGCCGGATCGCTGTTCCGAGGGTCCTGGGTTCGATTCCCAGCGAAGCGGCGATTTGAATGATGAATTTGAATTTCCGTTCTCGGTCTGGGTGTGTGTCCTTGTCTTGTGTGTTGTCCAAGGCACCCACGACCACGACACAGGGAATCCTAGTGTGGGGCTTTGAGTGTGTAGCGTTATTATTATTATTATTATAATAACGATGATGACGACTTGAATATTGAAATCCAGGATTGGTTCGAGGATGAAAGTGAAACTCATATGAAGCTAACTACTAATTAAGACTTAATTAAATAATAATGAAAGAAGATCATATTTTTACTGCATTTCTATATTTTTGTATTAATATAATAATAATAAATTGTCATTTAACTCAATAATTTGTTGTTGAAAACAAACCCTTTGTAGGCAAAAAATTAATTGTTTCGGGGAGCTTAATAAAAATTTTAATTGTGTCTGGGAGAATGTTTGGCCCTTCGGATTGGTCTGGCTGTACACAAAAGGTATTAAAATAGCCCCCCAAACATCATATATAAAGCAGAAGACTTCGAATATAACAAGTTCGGTAATTTTTTTATGAGGTTTCAAGCGTCTGGGAGGAATTACCGCCCACAGAAACAGTCTGTCGATATGAAATATTTATTTTTAATAATATTCTATGTGACATATATAAAAATCAGCACTTCGATTTTAACAAAAGTAAGTTATGTTTTTGTCTACCTTTTCTACCTGCTACCTGTGAACGGGCCGCCTAGTCAAACTAGTTAGTACACACACACTCTTAAACACATAGAAGAGTGTCTATACCGTAAAATTCGTTACTTCAAAAAAAAAAAAAAAAATTGGTTGCCTGTAAAGTCGGTATACGGGCGAAAGTTTTACGTGACAACGACTTTGAGTGGTAAAATAATTTTAATGTGAATATTCATTCATATAGTAGGAAGAAGGATGAAATAATAGTAACAATTTAAAACATTTATTTATACAAAGAATTATATTTAAAACATTGTAACACCATCCGCCATCTAGCGCTGCTAACCGTTAGACCATTAACCATTAGTCACAACTAAGTGAGGTAACAAACGAGATTACTCTACTTCTCCAGAGATGGCGCTGTACCATTTTCTGAAACACGCCAACGTGTGTACGCCGTAGCTACCATAAGTAATGTTAAGGAGGAAGGGACGCGTGCCTTTCACTTTTTATGTCTGTCTCTCTCGCTCTTAGGCGGGCTAACCATGCCCGAGTGGAAGGGACGCGTGCCTCTCACTCGCTCTCATTGTAAGCGCATAACGTGAGCGGAGCTACTAACGCAGTTTCTTGAAGTGCCAACCGGCAAACCAATTTATAAGACGTTGTCACGTCAATAAGTAACGTCTGGGGGCCCTGGGATCTTACTCTATTATGTATGTATATACTCGTGGCCGGCTATCTTTGAAGCAACTGGAGGGCGGAAGGGTGTATTCAGATGGTGGCGGCCCTGATTACCCTGATAGAGCCTATGTATGTCGGTATAAAGGGTTCTTGTTGTAAGTATAAAGGGCCTTAGCCAGAAAAGTGTCAAGATCGCTGCTCTCAATAGAGACGTACCACAAAGTCTTAAGAAAAAAATTACACTAACTGTTAACCCCAAAAAAACGTGAAGCGAATGTAAGACAAAGTCAAAATAAAGCCACCATGATGTTTATGTGTGTGAGCTCTGAGTAGTGCAAGGATATGGGCACTTATCTGGATGTTTGACAGCGTGTCGCTCCATCTGAAGTAGGTAGACGTATAATCAAAGCATAATAAACTTTATCATCAATAATACTTCGGGTTCTGTTCAAAAAACGTCTCAAAGTACCTATCTGAAACATTCATGGAAAGTCAATACAACAAGAAGTCTGAAGTGCATAAAGGACGTTTGAATGTCAATGAATATCTAGTACTTAGTTATCTTGTAAAATTGGCATGATTCTAGAGTTCCGCATAGCCGTTGAAAAAATAGGAAATGAATTGTTTTGTGTCTGTCAGGTACATACGATTCTCTCTAAATGTGTCGAATCTTAAATTTTATTACCAACTAGCGAACCGCCCTCGCTTCGCTTCGGGACCCGTAAGTATCAACCGCGTAGGTCCCGCTCCCGTAGGAATTTCGGGAAGATAATAAACTATCACCAAAATTAATTGAGGTTAAATTAAATTAAACTTACAAATAAAGCTTACGACAAAATAATAGCAAAGTAGTAAAGGATCACAGCAAGATTAATTCAGATTAAACTTGGAAACGCGGCAAGTTTGGTATGGCAGTGGGTTCGACCAAATTTGATTACCATAAAAACGGTTCTAGTGTGTTAATCTTAAAAGATAGACATATACTGTCGTGGACATTTTTTTAGATCATTTCAAGAGGAATAATTCTTTCATACATATATTTTTGGTATCTTGAATCGTTTTCGCAACGCATGCAACGAAAGCCCTCGAGAATGAATAATTTTCCCCGTTTTTTCCACATTTTTCATTATTTCTTCGCTCCTAATTGTTGCAGCGTGATGTTATATAGCCTATAGCCTTCCTCGATAAAAGGTCTATTCAACACAAAAAAAAAATTTCAATTCGAACCAGTAGTTCCTGAGATTAGCGCGTTCAACCAACCAAACAAACAAACAAACAAACAAACAAACTCTTCAGCTTTATAATATTAGTATAGATAATAATTAATAATATCAACATGATAGTAACTTCAATCCGAAAATAATCTTGAATACGGAACAACACTGCGAGGTAGCTTCCACTGACTTGGTATTTTTAGGGTTCCGTACCCAAAGGGTAAAACGGGACCCTATTACTGAGACTTCGCTGTCCGTCCGTCCGTCTGTCACCAGGCTGTATCTCATGAACCGTAATAGTTACACCGTTGAAATTTTCGCAGATGATGTATTTCTGTTGCCGCTACAACAACAAATACTAAAAAACAGAATAAAATAAATATTTAAGTGGGCGCCCATACTTTCGACGAATCAGCGATAGTTTAGTTACCTTTCGGTCCAAGAGATGGCGTTGTGTGTAATATGTGGCTACAATAAAACAAATAGGTATTTAAGTGAGGCTTTCATACAATAAACCAGATTTTTTTGGCGTTTTTATACATAATGGTACGGAACCCTTCGTGCGCGAGTCCGACTCGCACTTGGCCGGTTTTTTATTTTCTTTACAATGTAATCCCTTATCTTAACATTGTAACTGTTGAGTGTCATAGGAAAAGTATCAGTATGAAATAAATACACAGCAACAAAACACTTGTCTAGTAAGAGTCGTAAATCTTGTGGAACTATTTAAAAATGTCGTTTTACGGAAAAGTTTTCAAGTTCCAAAGCTCCGAAAATTATGAGGGTTTCATCAATTCGTTAGGTAATTCTTTTTAATATTAATTTATTTACTACGCCTTCTATTAAATCGTTGATTTTGTGGAATTTTTCACGGAAGGGACAGACGATAGAGATATTTTATATTGTGGGGCCGCAACTAGACAATGACGTTTTGGTGTATTAGCTTAGCACCTATCTACCTCCTACCTACCTAGTTATATATTTAAATAGAACACCGAATTCTACAATGTAAGAACATATAATACCTACCCACGTTGATATGCAACATAACGTCTATTTTCCAGTTTCAGTTTTGCCGGCTGAGACTCTCGGATTCTTTACGAACTTCAAGCTGGACCAGAGGATTGATAAATCGGGTGATAATTACATCTATACATTCTGTACGCCCAAAGGAGATAAGCAACTGCCATTCACCTCCGGAGTTGAGTTTCAGGATGAAGGGCGCGGTATATCGGTAAGACATAACCACAGCCTTCTACGATTCAGATCGTCGATTGGTCTGGTACCTAACACCCGAACAGAGTACCTAAGTAACATAGAATTTTTAAAGAACCAAGAGCCTCACCCTGATTCGTAACGGAAACTGTCGAGTTCTGGACAGGGATGGTCTGAATTCTCGATTGGAGAATAAGGAAGAATGAATTGTTGCTCCTTACAAACTTCTAAATGTGGGGGCTGAAATTTCATTTCGCTATAAGGCCCGACCTTAGTCCTCACACGTACTGTCGAACTAACTAACGTTCTTAATAATTTTATTAACGACTAGCTTTTGCCAGCGGCTTCGCCCGCGTGAATTTCGTTTAAACTTCACCCCTTTATTTCATCCACTTAAGTGTCATAAACGTAAGAGTAGATAAAATATAGGTATACTTAATCAGAAAGCTTCGAACTGCTAAGCTATCGGGAGTTACACGTGTTATTGTGAGTCAACCATAAAAGATAGACATAATTATGCTGTCGTGGAATATCCTTACTCCTTACTAATATTATAAATGTGAAAGTGTGTTTGTGTGTTTGTTTGTTTGTTTGTTTGTTTGTTTGTGACGCTTTCACGTCGCAACAAAGCTATTATATGGTAAGGTTTATGTGTGTGGGAATAGTTAGGAGGGTGGAGAGTGACGTAGGCTACTTTTTACCGCGGAAAAACATCCCATTCCCATGGGAAGTTCGATGTTTTGTTAGTTGCTAGATATTCATTTTCGGAGTTGTTAATAGATGGCGGTAATAAAATTCATTTGCAAGTTCTGAATTACGCTGTCAAATACTACATGTAATTTACTTAAGTCATAGGCAAATGTAATAGGCTACTCCCCGCTCCGGCTGTATTCAGTGTACCGCCCGCCCGCTGGCACTATCCTGTTGACTGATGTCCGCAAGTTGCTCAGCCAACAGGATAGTGCCAGCGGACCAGAGGGACCTTGGAGTCGAGAGCCTGAACGACTTCATCGAGAGATTGGCACGCAACATGTTCGGGCGTGTCGACGCGTCGCGGTTCCCGCATCTGCAGGACCTGGCGCCGCTCCACATCCGTCCACCGGACCGCTGGGCCTTCCCGCGCGACTTGCTGGTTGCGCGGGATGGGCCTAGCACTGACTGATACTGGGGCTTCGTAAGTCGTCGCCCGGCGCTGATCGGCTCCTGCTGGGCTTCCCACCAGCGGGATTCACCCGGTAGGGCCTCGATCGCCTGGGCGGCGCGAAGATGAACCCCATCCCGTTTAAGACTCTGTGGCCTGTAAAAAGGCCACCACTCAACGGACTTGACCTATTGGTTAACCACAGATGGACAACCAAGGGCCTTAGGGCCCAGCCCAAGAAACGGCCCGTTTTAACGGGCCGCGAGAGACACCCCCAAAGGGGAACTAACTGTCCCGAGGGCTCCACACACCTCAGACAGGGTGGAGTGAAGAGAGCGAGTAGTAGGCTACTTTTTAGCCTAAATTCCTACGGGAGCGGGACCTACGCGGCTGTTATCTACGGGTCCCGAAGCGAAGCGCGGGCGGTTCTCTAGTTTTTTATATAATTTTAAGGAAAACATTTCCGTCATACATGATTTCTGTGTAGCTTTAACCATTAAGGTTGCACACGCGACGGAAGCTTAAAAAATGGAGTAACTTCTCCCGTTTCCCCAACATTTCCCTTCACTGCTCTGCTCCTATTGATTGTAGCGTGATGAAAAGTATACCTACTATAACCAGCGCGGGAGTATGAAAAATAATTGTACCAAGTTTCGTTAAAATCCGTCGAGTAGTTTTTGTTTCTATAACGGTTATACATCAGACAGACAGACAGACAGACAGACAGACAGACAGACAAAAATTTTACTGATTGCATTTTTGGCATCAGTATCGATCCCTAATCACCCCCTGATAGTTATTTTGGAAATATATTTAATGTACAGAATTGACCTCTCTACAGATTTATTATAAGTATAGATAAGTATAGACCTGTTTTGTCTTGTTCTGTATCCCGTTACAGTTATCGTTTCAGTAAGTGTACTAAAGCTAAGCGTCCACTGGTCCGTTTCGTACGCATCGGACCGATCGTATCAACCGCATTATTAACACGCTTTTATTAACTTCACCTGTATGTATGTTTGTATGTAACATTTCTGTTAATATCTTCCGTGCCCCTCAGGCGTTTTGCTTCAAATTCATAACGCACCTATAAACAGTTGATCCCTAATTTTCTAGACCCTTTCCACGCAAATCTATCGCGGATTTTCCTAAAAATAGGCGTTTTTCCTAACTTCTTTAATTTCCACCTTCCCTAGCCTATAACTTCCAAGTTTATAATCCGATTTCTTCCAAACCGACTTCGTTGTGCTTGTACAACTGCCCTGCGTCGATCCCACCGCTTTTCAAGCCAATCCGACGAAAAAAGTGAAAACCGAGTCATAGTGGTAGATCTCGTACAAGTTAATTTTATTTGTAACCGACTTCTTTGGGCGCGATTTTGACCCACTTTAAACGGCCAGATTTCGTTCAAACTTTGTAGATTTATCGAGTTCCGATGACATTACACTATTTTGATAAAATTATTCCAATTTTCAATATGCAAAATAAGAATTTAATTTTTTTTACTCTCACACTAATGCCATCTGCAACTGCCATTTGCTACTGCCATCTACCCATATTTACGGGCAACTAGCTATAACTCCGTATTCAGATTGACTGCGTACATTACGTTTTACTAGATGGCGTTGTTCTTCTGTTTATTTGAATTCTAATTTATTACGGGAGTAATAGTCGATAGATCGATAGAGACCAAATAATAGTTTAAAATTATAAAAACAAGCTATTATAAATAAACAAAACTAAAAAGGAGAAAATAAATTATAGTTTAAAAAAACTAAAAAACACGCTTTTTATAGTTAACTGAACTAAAAAAATTGAAAATAAGTTTAAATAAATTTAAATTAAGAATAGTGTTAAAAATTTCAATAAATATGAATTAATAATAGTGTAAATAAAGAAAATATTTTATTTAAAAAAAAGCGTGGGGTGCATGCTGTCATTTTGATAATATCTTAAAAAGCACCCCACGCTTTTTTTTAATAAAATATTTTCTTTATTTACACTATTATTAATTCATATTTATTGAAATTTTTAACACTATTCTTAATTTAAATTTATTTAAACTTATTTTCAATTTTTTTAGTTCAGTTAACTATAAAAAGCGTGTTTTTTAGTTTTTTTAAACTATAATTTTTTTCACACTGCGTCCACTGTATCAGAGTGTTGTAAAGGACTCGAGTCTTTTAGTCTTAATTCGATAGACTCGGCTCAATTTTCTAGGACTCAGTGAACTAACAGAACTCGGAGTCTCGAGTCGAGCCGAGCTTCAGTCCTATCATAAAGACTCGAGCGCCAAAATTGAACTCGAGTCTTAAGAAGAACTCGAGTCTTAAAAAGAGCTCGAGTCTTAAAAAGAGCTCGAGTCTTAAAAAGAGCTTGAGTCTTAAAAGAGCTCGAGTCTTCTTCAAACTGTTCTTCGAAATGCTGACAGTGATTTATTTAGAATTTATATCTATACTTCTATACCAATATAATAATATTTTTCGACATCGCCTTCTAGTTACACATAATTATATCTCACAAAAGTAACCTTTTATTGGCTGCTTTAAACAGAAAGACTCCAAGCGGAAAAGAACTCGAGCGCGACTCGCCGCGTAAAAAGGACTCGAGCGCTAAAGAAGACTCGAGTCTCGAGTCTCGAGTTCAAGAGCTCATATAGACTTGAGTTCTCTAGTCTTAAGAGTCTTACGGTTAAGACTCGAGTCGTGAAAACTGTCACCGAGTTCAAAATTTAGGACTCAAAGACTCGAGTTCTTTACAACTCTAATCAGCAGCGATCGAATTGGCGACGCAAGCACCAACAATCGGATTGCCGACACCAGTTTCATTTCAGCGCACGGGGCGCGTCCACTGATCGGCATTCCGTACTATGATGTCATCGGTAAGCATCGTAAATTACAAAAGTTGCCTCTCGAAGCATCGGTGTCGGCATTGCCGATATGCGTTTCGTACAATGCGGACCAGTGGACGCCGTTGTGTGACTTTCTATACCTACAAAGAATACTACGATCTGTTTGATGCGATGCGTCCGATGCGTACGATACCGACCTGTGGACGCATCGCATTAAAACGGATCGTAGTATTCTTTGTATAGAAAATCATACAAGTGCGTCCACTGATCCGCATTGTACGGATCGTACTTTCTATACAAAGAATACGATGCGATGCGTCAGATGCGTAAGATACCGAACAAACAATAAGATTGTTTGTTTGCTCTCTTTTGACAAATCAACAAATACTTAGTTAATAAAAATAAACACAAATCAGGAAATAGTTAAATAAGATAACTATTTAGCGACACAAACCAATCTAGCTAAATGTAGTGTGACAACCCTGGTGTAGGTATGTACTTCGTTAAACCGGAAGCAATAAACAATAATAAGCCATAAACATGTCAAGCGAACAATAGAGCGCGGCCGTCTCGAAAGTAGGTACGTGCACGACGCTTCGACCTTACGACAACAGTCTTAAGGTCGAAAGTCGATTGCAAGGAATATACTAGAACCTTATTCCAAAAACTGCGGGAACAATCTCGATTGGCATGATTATTTTTTCATACTGCGTCCACTGTATCAGCAGCGATCGGATTGCCGACGCAAGTAACAGCAATCGGATTGCTAGTACTTAATAATGCGATTACTGCGATGCGTCCGATGCGTACGATACCGATCGGTGGACGCTTAGCCTTAGCCTTATGCGGCGACAGCTGATAACCAAAATACCTAATCATTGACTTTCTTTGCAGATAAAAAATACGTTTACTGTGGATGAAAACCGTGTAACACACGTCGTGAAATTGGACTCTGGACTCGTCATAACTTCCAAGAGGCAGTTTACGCCAACCAAGATGGTAGAGGTAAATACATTTTAGCTAGCTTGTGTAATCAAAATAATGTGCGAGTATCCAAACGCAAAAAGAATGGATTTATTTGATTGGTCGACGCTGTCACCCGCCATTATCCTAGTTTCCTCCCCCGCCCCTTTCCCTTTTGCACTCTCTCGAACTACGAAAAAACGACGTCACGCGCTATGCAAATTAATTAATCCATGGTGAAAAGTAACCAAATCCCGAGTCTCCAAGGATCCTGAGCTGTCCGAAGGTAAGTGGTAGTATTTTACCGATCATAGCTTTTTAGTTGACCTTTCACTAAATTCTTTTATTACATAGGTACACATTACACAGTATCCTACTTCCTACTAATATTATAAATGCGAAAGTTTGTAAGGATGTGAGTGTGAGTGAGTGAGCGTGTGTGTGGGTTTGTTACTCCTTCACGCAAAAATTACTGAACGGATTTTCATGAAACTTTGCAGTAATATAGCTTAGACATCGGAATAACATAATTTTTTGTTAAAATTTATACTTACTTAGATATTTTTGAAGGAACTGGTTCCCCGAAGCGAAGCGAGGGCGGGTTTACTAGTGTTCTATCTAAAATTTTCTCCCAAACTGTACGGGTGAAAATGGTTAAAAACATTATTAACATAATATAATATATAGATAACTACATAAGTTACCTACCAAGTGGCAATAATAAACTTAGGTGCAGGTAATAATAATAAAAAATGTTATCTGGTCGTAATTTGCCCTATCGTGCCATACCTACTTATCTACTCAGTACTTAGTAAGTACTCAGTCAATATGTTTCTGAGGATATAATTATAAATCATCACCTCTATAGATAGATAGTATAGATAGATAGTTTTAGTTAGATCGAAAAATAATAATGATGTCATTTTATTTCAGGAAATAACCAATAGCAATTGGGACGGTGTGGCCACCATGACATATTGTGCTTGAAGTAATGAAAATGAATTTTAACACATTTTATTTTATTTCTATATTATTGTTCTGCAAAATATTATTTATTCTCACCACGATACTAAATAATAAATTAATTTGGGTATACTGAGCTACGTTTTTCTCATAACTTTATTACCTATCTACTTTTAACATGTTTTTGTTGTACTTAGATACGCTCGCTAGCCATAAAAATAAATAGCTGCCAAATAAAGATACAGTCAGAGATACGACTTTAGTCACGCCTGGCGCCTGGATTATTTATTATTTATCCATGCAGTTTTTTTTAATATAAAGAAAATGTATAAAAATACAACCATTTTATAGTACTCATTACCTAATTAGCTTAATAATAAAATAAAAGTTGTCAATCAGGGGATACTGCAAAGAAGTAAAAAATTAAAATTATGGAGCGCCAAATTCCAACCTCATGAATCTCATGATAGCATAAAAAATAACATCTCGAAATTCGGTGATCCCCTAAGTAGCTATTAGTTAGGCTATTGCTATTGAGTGAACCGTGAGTGAACCTAAGTGGATATAACAAAAATATTTATGTGTCAGAATTGCTTCTTGTAACCTACGTACCTACCTAATTGAACTGCAACTGCAACCTTTACTTCCTATAGGTAAATAGGAACTCATACAGTCGAATCCCTTTTTACCGTACTTCATTTTAGCTTTATCAAATTTCGATTATGTATTTGTCACTCTTATCATTATCACGAGTAACCGATTAGCCGCCGAATAAATATGCTGAAAGTGGATCGGAGTACTTCAATTAGGTATACGTTTGGAGTTATCGTAGTGCGCACTGATTTGATAGATCTAAAACATGGCTTTCTATGGCAAAGTTTACAAACTTGAAAAAGAAGAAAACTATGAAAAATTTGTTGAAGGTTTCGGTAAGTATTCAAGCTTTTGTAATTTAGTCATGGATTGGGATAGATATCTATATAATTTGTTTATGTAATGTAAAATACATTACTTAGGCATATCTAGAAGGTATATGCCCTTCCACTTGTTGTCGATGACCAAACGAAAACAAATCAATAACGATGGATTAACTAAGGTAGGTAACCTAAGTATATCATGATTGGTCAATTGTGATGGATTTGCAACAATAAAATATATAATTTTGTTGCATTAATTAGTTCTATATAGCGGTGATAGCCTAAATAGTGGTTGAAAATTCGGCGTCCTATTCCGAGGGTCCAGGTTCGAATTCCTGGGCACGCACCTCTGACTTTTCGGAGTCACGAAAACATCGTGATGAAACCTGCATGTCAGAGAGTTCGCGAAATTCAAAGTTGTGTAAGCTACAACCCACTACACTAATGGCCCACTACTGAGCACGGGTCTCTCCTCATTATTAAGGAGGCCTAGAGCATACTCCACCACGCTGCTCCAATGCAGATTGGTGGAGGGGTTAGTGGCCAACCCAGTGTCGAAAGTTTTCAAGCCACCCGAAGGCCTCCGACATAGCTTAACGACTGCTATCAATCGATAACAACCGGGACCGACGGCTTTACGTGCCCTCCGAAGCACGGAAGCGCTCAAGAAATTTTTGGCACTAGCGGTCACCCATCCGACTACCGACCGCGCCCGCTGTTGCTTAACTTTGTCGATCGCTTAGAATCGACGCAAGCCGCCGGGCTATGAGCGCTTCAAAGTTGTGTAAAGTCCGCCAATCCGCATTTAACCGGCGTGATGGGCTATGGCCTTAACCTTCTCGTTCTGAGAAGAGACCCGTGATGGGTTGAGACGATGATGATGACGCATTATAAGTAGTTGATCATGATGATTTGATCATGTTCTTAATGATTATGAACTATAATGTAATAATGTTAAATGGGCAATTTCTAATCTCGCCACATACTCGCGTAATGCCAGAGACTCATGAGGATCAAGTTTATTAAATGGACTTGTGCATTGATTAATAATCTTACCCTCTAACAGGTCTTCCAGAAGAGAAGAAAACCTTCCTTCTCAACTACAAACCCAACCAGAAGTTCCTGAAAGACGGAGACAACTACACTCATGTCCTATATTTCGGTGACTTAGAAAAAACAGTGCAGTTCAAACTTGGAGAGGAATTTGAGAGCATCATGAAGACAACAAACGTAAGCTTTTTATGGATTTAGGATAGAAAATGAGTGTGCAGCACTCTTCCGCTGCGATGGTTATTGATACCGAAACAGTGTTCGTTAGTAGGTAGGTATGAGGACTGGGGCAGAAATTCTTAGTCCTTCGAATTGATATTAGTAAAAATTAGTCTTGCAGTTCGGTAGGTAGGTACCTATCTAAGAATGTAGTTCCAATTCCACAGATTAGGTGCTAAATAATTATGTTATAGGTAGGTACCTCCTGCCTATGTTACATTAAAGCGCTCACTCACATGCGCGCGATAATGTGATATACTTACTACATAACACTCAATTTATATTTAAAGCATGACGAAGTTAGGTTTATAAGTAAATATAGCATGCTTAGCTATAACCAAAACGTATTGAAATTAAAATGCCATAGTTACTAAATAGTCATGAACACTAAATGCCCTTGTAGCATAACGTCTGGACCTTAATATGTCATAGTAATAGTTATTAAATTGACATGAGCGTTTAATGACTTTGTAGCAAATGGTCTTGATAATTTAAATGCCATAGTTACTAATAGACGTGAATGCTAGACGCCAAACTATTGGTAGGTATATTATAGTCCAGTCCAATTTTTAAGGATCCAACGTAAAAGCGGCTTGCCCCAAGTTGTTTAAGCTTAAGAATTAAAAATATTATTTTGTCAATGGTGTCAGAATAAGTTTTTATTTTATTCCAATATAACGAGTTGTTTTTTATTAGTAGGTATATAGTTTAAAAAAATAAAACGTTTTACGGAAAAATAAATATTACACTTTCATTTAACTCTGATAATTATGGTATAGGAGTCCAAAAGGCTAAATGGGGATTTACTAAAGCGTCACGTCGTCGTGAGTGTCAGGACTGCGGGTGTACCTATTACACACAGGGAGGTACACAGACGTTTGTAATCAAAAGAGATATTTAAATCCGTGAGGTATACACCCACCATTGTGACACACACGTCGTCGGGACCATTGGTCAGGACCTGTTGTTGGATTGTGAAGTTTAGATGCTAAAAATAAAAAAAAGTTTATATTAAGATGTATGCCCCTTCACTGGTGGGGAGAGCGTACAGTGCGCCCAACTTATCTCTGAAATGACAAAAATTGGAACTAATGCCGCCATGGTAAAAAGTCATTCATAAGTACGTTGTGGTCATTCATATGTCAGTTACTACCTGTCGAATTGCGGGCAATGATTGGTCCAATGCGTCCGATAGCGCCTCTCTGCGTTGGGTTTACTATATATAGGTTTTTAAAAATAAAGAAAAAAAGATATACCTACTCGAGCGTGTCAGATATTAATAGTGAATACGTCACACTTATTTCTGATAACGGAGGAATATTAATTTGCCAGTTTGCATTGTAGGGGTGGCCGTACGAACGCACGTTTCCTTTGAGATGAAAAATCAGCAAACGCGCGAATTTGCGTCTTTTTTTATTTTTTTTTAAATATATTTTTGGGAGAGTGGACAAACGATTTAGACTATTCTTTTCCAGACGTTTCCTCTACTAGCTCCTTCTGAGTTTTTGTCATCCAACTATCTTGACTTCTGGCTAATAAGGCATTCTAATCATACCGACTATTCACAATTTCAGACATTTTGCTACAAGTTCATTCGGCTTTTATGTCGTCCAGCTGAGTTGACTCTCTGCTAACGGGGTAATCTGCTTTTATGTCATACAGCAGAATTGTCTATCAGCGAAAAGGTCTTTCAGATAGTGACCCATCTGAGCTTGAATCTACATCAATATTCGAATTGAAATTGAAACATTACAACAAACACCTATACCTGTACCTAGTACATATACTTACCTACTTATTTTCTAATCTGTGCTAGTCTACGGTCTTTCTACGGTACATGTTAATTTTAGTATAATTATTTGTTCATAAATATTTACCTACTACCGTATAAGTAGGTATTTATATGTTTTATTAAATGTACCTACCTATAGGTAAGTACTTTGAATTAGATATTTTATCTATTGTTTATTTTTTATCACTTTCAGGTGAAGAATCTGTACACTATTGACGGCAACGTCGTCACCCAGTTGCTTAAATTCGGCGTTGACGGCGAAATCGTCACCACAGTCACAAAAGAGTTTACCGAGGACAAAATGGTAGAGGTAAGAATATCGTGTAATACCTATGTATATTTTTACGACCATGAAAACAAATTATCTCCACTATACGGGAACCTGGTTTTAATTTAAGGCGAGATTTTGCAGAACCCTGGTCTTTTTTCGTAGGCACCTAATTGCAGAAACCACAAGCGTATTCTATCACGCTCTTCTGAACATTCGTTTAGCGAAGGAAACAGCCCGAATGCTTAAAAACAATTCTGCTGTTTATAATAATCGGAGCTTTTTATAAACTTAATCAAACCTTTGAAATGTACAACCTAAGGGTTTTCTTGAGCCTTCTGCTCGAAGTGAACTCTAGTTCACATGAGGCGTCGTACCTAATAGCTCTTCAAATGGAGAATAGGCTCCAAATCTTCGACTAGGTACCTACCCAGTTTTTAATTTCATCCAACAGGACATGGACTAGGTATCGCCTTTTAGACTGCCATGCTGGCACCCGAACCATGTTTTTTTTGTTTTGGTGTCAGTGTGTCAAGCAGCCATTTTTAAGCGTATCTACCATTCTAGATTGTATTTCTTTTTGGTACTTTAATCGAATACTTGTTTTTTTCAGACGATCAAATGCAACGCCCATGACGTCACAGCTAAGCGGTACTACAGTGTATAATTAAGTTCTCATAGATCTACGCTAATAAATTATATACTCGATACTTTTTAACTAGCTAGTTAATTTTATTTACATACATATTTATACTGCACTCATGACAAGTCGCCTAATTAATTTAATCACTCGGATTTATAGATAACGTACCTAATTAGATACCTACCTATAAATATTTAAGCCTTATTTTAATTTACAGTGATTAATTTTATTTTACTTCGCTCAATAAAAGTTTAGCTCTTTTAATGAACTTGATACAAATCAACGTCCTTTTATTGCTTTAAAGCGAACCGCCCTCGCTTCGCTTCGGGACCCGTAAGTATCAACCGCGTAGGTCCCGCTCCCGTAGGAATTTCGGGAAGATAATAAGCTATCACCAAAATTAATTCAGGTTAAATTAAATTAAACTTAGAAATAAAGCTTACGACAAAATAATAGCAAAGTAGCAAAGGATCACAGCAAGATTAATTCAGATTAAACTTGGAAACGCGGCAAGTTTGGTATGGCAGTGGGTTCGACCAAATTTGATTACCATAAAAACGGTTCTAGTGTGTTAATCTTAAAAGATAGACATATACTGTCGTGGACATTTTTTTAGATCATTTCAAGAGGAATAATTCTTTCATACATATATTTTTGGTATCTTGAATCGTTTTCGCAACGCATGCAACGAAAGCCCTCGAGAATGAATAATTTTCCCCGTTTTTTCCACATTTTCCATTATTTCTTCGCTCCTAATTGTTGCAGCGTGATGTTATATAGCCTATAGCCTTCCTCGATAAAAGATCTATTCAACACAAAAAAAAAATTCAATTCGAACCAGTAGTTCCTGAGATTAGCGCGTTCAACCAAACAAACTCTTCAGCTTTATAATATTAGTATAGATATAGATTTCCGTTTAACATTTACTGTTCAGATACTACTTATCTTAAAAAGGCCTTTTTGGCACGATTTACTCATCAACGCAGCGCCAACAATGTCGATGCTAATGGCTTAATTAGCTTATAAGTTTAACTGGTTTGAGGTGAGTAACATTACTTTCGATTTTTAATATGATGCGTTGTGGTTGTAGCGCATAATGCACAGACACGTATTACTGACTGAAATACATTGCGTTATCTGTCACATTAATGTCTCTGTCTCGGCTGGGAATCGAACCCGGGAAGAGACCGCCGATTTACATGCGTGATCACTACCAACACAACTGGGCTAAGGGTCCGCCCGGTATCACAGCCTATAATATAATAAGTTTTTACACTGTGCCTGTATCCATGTGCGATGTTGACCACTTCCATCAGGTGGGTTGTCTGCAAACAACATTGTAATAAAATACCATCGTAAAATACAGAAAAAAAACTGCAATGTTGAAATTCAAAATAATTTAATTGTGTAGCTAAGTATTTTTGAATACACTTTCAATTCGGCACAAACAGCAAAAAAGATGTAGATAAATGACTATAATATAGTAAGGCTTTGTAAGTTGTAGGAAACACATACATTTGATACTACTAACAATATCTATCAATATATCAAATGTAAAGTTATTTTACTATCACAGACTTACTTTGTTCAACAGCAATTTTATTTTAGTGTCATTTAGTTCCCTTGACTAGAGGACATAGAGGTATTCTGGTTTTTGCTTACAGTCAGTCATATATCTCCAGTGTAATATCTCTATGACTAGAGAGGACTGCATTATTATTTAACTAGCGACCCGCCCCGGCTTCGCACGGGTGCAATAACTATTTAATGCATGTTAATAAACATATAAACCTTCCTCTTGAATCACTCTATCTATTAAAAAAAAACCGCATCAAAATCCGTTGCGTAGTTTTAAAGATTTAAGGACACAAAGGGACAGAGAAAGCGACTTTGCTTTATACTATGTAGTGATGTGTTGCGGTAACCAAAAAGGAATATAATATCAAATTTCAATGCATTGCACTGATCTAAAAAGATTAAAGAATTTCGCACAGAAATTATATTTTATAAATATATGGTTCACTTCCCACTTCTGACATTACATAAATAAATGTCACAGAAGACACATTTAGGTTTATTTACAAATATTTCAGATCTTGCAATGGCCCCACAACTTCTACAAATTATATAATCATTGGATTCAATAAGAGTGAAAGTAAATGAACAAAATGGATTAACATGATCATCTTTGCAAGTGAATCCTTTCAACATATTATCACACCATTGACATGTGTATTCAATACCTTTTACACCATGTAATTGTTTTAAAACATCTGGTGGCAGTAATTCATCAACTTTCATTTTATTTTTACGACAAAATTCTTTTAAATATACTTCAGCCATATGTAAACATTCATAAACAAACTTTTCGCCTGTATTGCCATCCATATTATGACATAGGTTTTTAATTAAATCAATGGCATGACATGCAAGAATATTACTTTTAACAACGTCCACTGATGTCTCTGGCAATATACCCCTAGAATTATTTTGAACCATTAAGTCCAGATTATTATAAAAAGTAAGTAGAACCAAATACACTTTTCTATAAAAGTTGTCAGTTTTAGCATCCATATACAACTTATTATAATCCAATTTAGGGAGTGCCTTTGATTTTAAAGTTTTACACCGTAATGATTCTATAACATCCCATAAATCTGTCAATGTTCTTGCAGGATTATTAATGATTTTATTAATTTCTATGTCTTGGTTTTCCTTTGTGTATAGTATTATCTCAAGTTTAAATGGCATCTTTCTGCATAATATTGTTCTATCTAGTAAAGCTAATGCTACAAATATACCATTGGTTGAAAAGGCAACACTATACAATTCAAACACTGAAGGCAGAACCTTAATTTTAAGTGGATCTAAAATAATATCTAAAGTTTCATTATCAATAACAAATTTAATTTCATATACTTCACGGTTTACCGTTGACGTATAGAATCTTCCATTGCTTTTCACCACAGATGTTATTGTGTGATCATTAACATTGTTTACATTTTGGTATAGCACTTCACAGGACTGATCTATTATTAGCGATAGTAAATGTCTATGTTTGTTACACGCTATGACTATGTTATCATTTAAACATTCATATTGAATATACTGAACTATCATCTTATCTTTATGGGGCCATAAGGGGTGGATGCTTACAATTTCTAAAACATTTTCCCCTATTCGACATTGATAAGCCAGCAACTGGCCAAAGACATTTGAAATAACAAGAATAAAATTGTTATCAGATGTTGGTATCCATTTCATTGTAACAATTTCATCTTTGTTCTCACTGGTAAATTGTATAAGGTCTGCATTAGCAGAATTGTTCTCATGCTTCAGTAACCAAAACAGGATGGATCCATTTTTTTGTGCTGTTACAAAATAACTTGATTTATCTTCATTCAACACTGGACACCAGCAAATAGAACTAGCTTCGAGCGCATATGCTGCTTCCTTTGCTAGTTTGAAATCAAATTTACCACGATAATGTACACATGGAATTAAATTTGGAATTTTCTTTTCCATTTCAAGTTTAAGTTTTAGTGAAAGATTTTCTAGATGATTCCACTTGCATGCTTCGAGTGAATACAAATCAATGTTCCCGGCGCTGTTCACGGTTGCTAGGACACTTGCGTGGTTGTGAATAAAGTCAACTGGAGACCATTCAAAGGCGACGATTATTGCGACCTCCATTAATTGTTTGTTATGTGGCCACAAGGACGGGTCCACTACCATCTCAGAAAGTTCAATATTCTTCATACCTTGCTCGATAACACTCATCGGAAACAATTCGGTCGCCGGACTACACTTTGAAGTCAGAATCTTTGATTCGTAGAAATCGACGTTTTTGTCCAAACATTTTAGGTTGTACGAAAAGTCAAATAAATGTAAGCCACTGTCACACCGAACAGTAAGTACATTGTTATACCATACCAAATCAATGTCTTCATATTTCGTCAAATGAATGACTCTTCGTGAGATTTGGTGTAACATGCCGATAGTAAAATATGATTATCAGGCGATAGGAAAAGTACACTTAAATTTCATAGAGTTACAATGATTTACGATTATTCGTGGGTTTTAAATTTACGGCAAAATGAAAAATTGTTGTAATTTCACTTCCCACTTGTAATTTTCTGTTCAAATTTATTTTTTAAGTGCAAAATTAAACTTATTCACCTTTTGTTATTGTTACTTGTTACAGTTACTCTTGACAGTCTTGACATGTGAGTGACACGAAACGCACGCATGACAGGTTGACAGGTCAGATATCAAGGATCACAGATGAGTTACGACTTACATGTTACGTCAATCAGTCATATAGGGCGCGTTCCAAAAAGCGATCAAAAGTCTCAAAACGTAACACAAATCGTTCCACTTCGTATTCATGATCGTTCTGTGCTGCTGTGCACGGTGAATATGTCATAGACTGATTACTTAATCATTTTTGCTCTCAACGACCCATCTTAATCGTTGGGACACCATACCTTTATTTTTACAAGCTCTTATTGACGTGATATCATTTTATAAATCGATGAACACAGGTTGCATATACGGAAAAGTGTCAAATTCTGCCTGAACTGAGCTCGCAAGCAAGACCGCGGAGCAAGCGATAGAGAGGCACGATCGGCCTTTCTTTCACTCTATCGGCCTATGTGATAATAAATCAATTCAATTCTTAAAAGTATGTAATTATTCATCAACGTTTTCTAAAATAACGTTATCACGTAAGATTATCGTTCGTAAAGCGGATTTTACGGACAACCAATTTTTTAAATGAAAAACGAGTCCCTTTTACCTTTGTGATTGTTTAGGAAAACGCACCCACTGTTGCTGCGTTTCTCTTCCTATTAATAATAATCACGCCCATAACGTCTGTACATATTTTATTTTCCACTGGATTTTGTGTTATAATTTTGTAATTTACAAAATGGCACAGGAATTTAAAGAGGTATAGTCTGGCCAGCGGTTCTTTGCACAAGAAAAGAGCGGCAAATTCAAAAAAACAAGGGCTGGCAACACTGACAATAGTTGGAAAAATTAGTTTTGATACTTTTATTTTATACATTTAAATTGGGTTGCCTGGAATGGAAGAAATCACTATGAAGTACGAAGCAATTTGTATTGTATTTCATAATATGTGTTACTGTTTTATGCATTTATATTGTGGTGGTGTGTGGTGTACAAATCAAACAATAAATAATTGATAAATAACTAAGTTTGTTTTATGGCTTTCAATTTTTTAACAGACTGAATTTAAAATTTGAAGGAACAGGGTTAATGCGAGTGCCCGTTCATCATAAAAGTGGTTACCATGGATGGAATTCTAAACTGTGACCTAGACCTTCTCAGGCACATATAAAATAGTAGGACCACGAGGAATTAGGCCTATTATCAACAAGACTGTAGAGCCAAAAAAGCTAAGCTAAGCTACAGCCCACTAATGGCCCACTACTGAGCACGGGTCTCTCCTCATTACTGAGGAGGCCTAGAGCATACTCCACCACGCTGCTCGAATGCGGGTTGGTGGAGGGGTTACGTGCCCTCCGAAGCACGGAAGCGCTCAAGATATTTTGCCACTAGCGGTCACCCATCCGACTACCGACCGCGCCCGCTGTTGCTTAACTATGTCGATCGCTTAGGATCGACGCAAGCCGCCGGGCTATGAGCGCTTCGAAATGTAGAGCCAAACAAGGACATAATACAAAAACAAGTCATTATTGTAAAACCTGTTTCTTGATATGTACAATAGAATTAATTCATCTTGTTTCTGATAGCGGCTATATCAAAATCATCCAGATTTGATACAGTACTTTGACGAGAGCGTTTCTTGCCAGAGTATTCCACTCTCCTTGGTTTATATAACCCTTCTCTTAGTTGTTTTAAGAGTTCTAACACATACATCTGTAAAATAAAATTATGAGGATGTAATATAAGATAAATAATTATTTAAAAGTTCTTAATGGGCAAAGATAAACTTTTGCTTGGTTATTGTCAAATAACACAAAGAATCAATTTTTTTTATATAAAACCTACCTGTCATAGTAGAGATTTTATGCATATTTTATTTCTGAATTCGTCGCTTCCTTTTACTCCATATATTTTAACTCATCCACTAAGGATTTTATTATAGTTGTGTCGCCTTCCAAGGTATCTATAAGAAAAACTTAATATTAGTTATATGATAAGCCAAAGTATAAATATTCGTTTATAACCGAACATATTTTTATAATATATCAAGTATCAAAACTATTTACCGGTGGCTGCAAGGATTTCATCTAAGCGATGTATTTTTTCCTTCTGGAGTCGTTCATTATCAAGTTTTATGTCTTGATACTTGGCGATCATGGTAAATATAAACTTTCTAATACTGCTTTTGATAGCTTTCGGCATTATTTTCTTATAATTCCAAATAATTTTCACCAAAAACAAACAATGACAGCATAGAGTGACAATCTTTACAGTTCAAAAAGTCCTTTAATTAAAATCATTGTAATTTTTTCCTCTTGTAATCCTACTTTGGTTTCGGAATTCAGATTCGGGATTCCTTAAGCTTGGCACACACATTTGATTTTTCGTATTAGGTTTTTTCTACCAATAGTAACAGTGACATTGTTGTGAAAGCACGTCTGGACATGGGTGACGACAAAAGCGCTAAACAAGAAAAAGCGACAGAAACGTCGTTATTGGGTACACCCATTAAATACTCAACTTTCGGATTCACTCATTTTTAAAAACACTACCTACATACGCCGTATGCAAATCCACTCGGCACATTTCTGAAATATTCTGAATGAAACCGTACGTATGCGGCGGTTCATACAAAAAGTATGCGAGCGCTGCATTTGGAATGACGTCATTCGGTTTTTTCCGTTCGGACAACCCGAACGCACGGCTCTGCGCAGGGGCGCCGTAACCGGGCGTGCAAGGCGTGCGGCGCTTAGGGCCTAGGCGCCTAGGGGGGCCCTTAGAGGGGCGGCAAATTCAGGGCAAATGGACCCCGGCAGGGCGACATAATCTGAGCGACATATTAAGGTCGTCGTCGACGGTTGTTGCTCAGATATGAAACGTATAAACGCTGGTGTCCCCCAAGGGTCTGTGCTGTCTCCTACCCTGTTCATTCTGCATATCAATGACATGCTGGAGCGTGCAAACGGCATTCATTGCTATGCAGATGACAGCACGGGAGATGCCTATTATACAGGCCCTGCAAATGCCTCTCGGTCACATGTGGAGGATAGCAGAATCAAACTTGTGTCTGAAGTCGAGAACTCTCTGGAGCAAGTCTCGGAATGGGGTCGACTAAATTTAGTCGAGTTCAATCCCACGAAGACACAAGTTTGCGCGTTTTCTGCTAAGAAAACCCCATTTGTCATGGCGCCTCAACTCCAGGGTACCGCACTCACCGTTAATAAAAGTGTTGGGATTCTGGGTGTTGACATTTCGAGTGACGTGCAGTATCGGTGTCACCTGGAAGCTAAGGCCAAATTGGCCTCCAAAAAGCTTGGCGTCCTGAACCGGGCGAAGCAGTACTTCAATGCGAGGGACCTACTGATGCTTTATAAAGCTCAAGTCAGGCCTCACATGGAGTACTGTTCTCACCTCTGGGCAGGGGCTCCACAATACCAACTTAGTCCATTTGACGCCGTACAAAAGCGCGCTGTTCGAATTGTCAACGACCCACGAGTCACTAACAGGTTAGAACATCTAAGCCTTAGAAGAGACATAGGATGTCTCTGTGTGTTCTACCGACTTTACAACGGTGAGTGCTCCGAGGAATTGTTCGATTTGGTGCCAACATCACCCTTCCATCATCACACCACTCGCCGAAGATTGAAGTTTCATCCACATCGCTTGGATCCGTGGCGAACGACTACAGTCCGATTTTCACGGTCATTTCTGCCGCGAACTTGCAAGCTGTGGAATGAGCTTCCCTCTGAGGTATTCCCGGAGCGCTATGACATGGGGTTCTTCAAGAAAGGTGTAAAAAGAGCTCTCCTTCCGGGCCGGCGTTGCACCGGTGACTCCCCTGGTGTTGCAGGTGTCCATAGGCGACGATGACCACTTACCATCAGGTGGCTCGTCCGCTTTTTCGTCAGCCCTTCAGGCTATAAAAAAAAAAAAAAATAATCATGAATCTGTATATGAGATTCGTATTCAACCAGGGGGGGGGGGGGGGTACAAATCGGGTTCGCACGCGGGCGCCGACACACCTTACGGCGCCCCTGGCTCTGCGTCCGGAACGAACATTAGGTTATTTTTCGTCCGGAAAAAAAGAACGTCAAGCATTTTGTATGAAAAGTTTGCATTCGAGTTCAGTCGAGTTCAGTTCGAGTTGTCAACGACCCACGAGTCACTTATAACAGGCTAGAAAACCTAGGTTTCAGGAGAGACATGGGATCTCTCTGCGTGTTCTACCGACTTTACAACGGTGAGTGCTCCGAGGAATTGTTCGATTTGGTGGCAACTTCACCCTTCCACCATCGCACCACTCGCCAAAGATTGAAGTATCATCCACATCGCTTGGATTCGTGGTGGACGAGAACGGTCCGTTTTTCACGATCGTTTCTACCACGAATTTGCAAGCTGTGGAATGAGCTTCCCTCTGAGGTATTCCCGGAGCGCTTTGACATGGGGTTCTTCAAAAAAGGTGTAAAAAGAGCTCTCCTTCAGGGCCGGCGTTCCACTGGTGACTCCCCTGGTGTTGCTCGTGTCCATAGGCGACGATGACCACTTACCATCAGGTGGCTCGTCTGCTTTTGCGTCAGCCCTTCAGGCTATAAAAAAAAAATTAGGATTCCGTATGTATGCGGCCGGCCTAATACGTCAAATATCATAATGCTTACGGGAGGAACACTTTTTGAGATTTTTGAGCGTTATAATCAACTTCCGGAACGCGGCCATAGATAGTCAAAGTGAAATCAATGAATTTGTGATTTTGGGTAAATAATTTGGTTTTCGTTGCATAAATCGTCTGTGGTTCATGTCAACTGTCGTAAATGTCAATGTCCACTATATACGTAAAACGGGGTGAATAGAGATTGCGGGTTGAATAGAGACAAAACTGAAAACGTAATTCAATGCGTGATATTCAAAAGAAAACGTTACTAAAGGGTATATTTTGTTTTTTAATTTGTAGACTCTAATAATATACACTTTAATAACGTTTCCTTTTGAATATCACGCATTGAATTACGTTTTCAGTTTTGTCTCTATTCAACCCACAATCTCTATTCACCCCGTTTCACTGTATATTGTGTCATTTGTCATAACATAACAAAAGCACGTTTGATTTTGTGGAACTTTGATTTGATGATACTTAGTACATTTTTGGTTAAAGAATTCCTCGATGAAAAGTGTTTTGTTTAATATAATGTAATTTTAGTTTAAAATTACCAAAAGCTACATGTAATTTACAAACATAAAATGGGTAAAAGAAGATATAATGCGAAAGCCCGCCAAGTCGTTAAAACAAGTATCGATAATTCGAAAACAAGCGAGGTTTGTTTACATTTTTTTTGATACCTAATATACATTTATCACAGGAGTTATCCCAGAACCGAGTTAAGTATCAGCGAGCAACAGGATTAATCGAGTGGGGCCTATGTCTAACAGAGTACTTCAATATGCTGATAGATAGATAGAGGGATTATGTCCAGTTCTACAGATTCCCATTCCAACAGATTCCCAATTCAACAGATTCTAGTTATAGCTTCCCAATTCTACAGATACCCATTTCTACAGATTCCCAATTATACATATTCCCATTCCTACAGATTTCCAATTCAACAGATTGGTATTACAGTTTCCCAAACAGATTACCGTTTCTACCGATAGTGGAGTACTAATATAATTTTAAAAAATATTAGGGGTATTTTAGTACTGAATGATTCGTGAGTGTTCGAATTCATTTTACGTAAGTATATCACGCGGCTTACCTCACGTATTATTTTGTCGGATTCGCCCGACTAGTTTCGAACCGATTCCGAGGTTCGTCATCAGGAGCCACCGGCGACATCAGGAGTCACAAGCGAGCTCTCGTCGCCGGTGGCTCCTGATGAACCTCGGAATCGGTTCGAAACTAGTCGGGCGAATCCGACAAAATAATACGTGAGGTAAGCCGCGTGATATATTAAGGGTATTGCCAGACCAATCGATTGCTCGTCGATCGACGACATCGATCGATGGTGGAATCGACTGATTGACGTCGATCGATAGTTTTTACTAAGATCAATCTATCGATGCCCTCGATCGACGATCGATCGATAAGTCTGGTAACACCCTAAACCAACTTCAAATACTTATTTTCCCCATATCTCTTTTCTCTCAAATTTTATCGTTCAGATGTCCTCTATCTCAAAAACTACTGAAGCCATATTAATGAAACTTGTTTCCTAAGTTAAATTTAACTAACTTAAGTTAAAAAGAATCATCTCGAAATGACTTTTAGATTTTGAGAAATTCGTGTACAAACATACACTTACCAAATTAAGCACACGCGCTTGGAAGCCTAAGTGAATCATCATACTCAAATATTATTCAGTTCCAACAATATTCCATACATAATACATAAATATTGAGTTAACAACCTCCGTTTTTGAAGTTGGTTAAAAATAATAAAAAACCGAACCCCCAGTGGAAAGCTGAGAGATACCAAACATAACAAGAAAGATTAAAAAAAAACCAGTCCAACAGTTTTTATGAAGATTCATTTACCTTCCCCGGATTCCGAGATATAAAGCTTACGGCATCCCCTAAGATTGGAATGGTAATAGGAACCACCTTGCAGTATCAGTAAAGCTAAAGGAAAAATCATTTAAATGAAATAAAAAACAGACAAAATCTTGTTACACAAAAACTTAACATAAAATAAAATGTGATATAAATAATTAATAAACCGGCCAGTGTATTGAACCTAATGCAATAAAAACCGAGGAAAGAGATTGTTTATGCAAATTATTTAACTATTTTTTAATCTCTATGAATGGGAATCTGTCGAATTGGGAATCTGTAGGAACGGGGATATGTAGAATTGGGAATCTGTCGAAATGGGAATCTGTAGAAATGGAAATCAGTAGAACTGGGAATCTGTAGAAATGGGAATCTGTAGTACTGGCTATAAACCAATAGAGCATGGTCGGTAAGTGGCAAAATTTCTTTAGCGTTTCCGTGGGTCGCAATACTCGCAAGCCATGTAAAGCCGTCGATCTCGGTTACTAATAAGTAGCACTAGTTAAGCCACACAGAAAGCCTGGAGGCGGCGTGATAATTACCCACATTTTGGATGGCGAGTAAACCTTCGACCTATTTCTTCCATCCATCAGCCCTTCTACGGCCTCTGCTGGTCATAACATAGGCATCCTTTAATTTGCGCCGCTCTGACCGGTCCTGCGCCTTTTGAGCGGATGCTTGATATTTTCAGGTCATCAGACCACCTGGTTGGGGGCAGTCCTATGCTCATTTTTCTGAGATGGGGCGTCCATCTTTCTTCCTTAACAGTTATCGGTCCTTCGTGCTATAAGGCTGGCCCATTGCCACTTTAGCAGGCTTATCTACTGAAGTCTATGCATGTCGACTGATCTCATCATTTCTGAATTGTCATACAATTTCACATTGAGAAATACAGAGCATAGCTCACTACATAGCCTGCTTTGAGACTGAGCTTATGGATCTGGCCAATCGTGAAACACCACAGCTTAGAGCTGTATGTCATCACTGGCAACGCACACTGCTTGAACATCTTCGACTTTAGGCACTGAGATATTTTGGACGACAAGATGCTTCATTTCCCAAATGCAGCCCATCCAAGTTGGATTCTACAAGTGACTTCCTTGTTTATTTTGACATATTTCTTATTTAGCTATTAATTTGTTCAACTTCATGTGAGGTGTGAGAGTCACTGTTGAAAATGTGAAATTTTTGCAGATAAAAGTAGAATTTCGATCTAATGAATATGGCTCTACAGATACAAGCAATTTACTCGCTCTGCCTTCAAAGAAGAGAGAAACGAAGGTTATTTCCGAAAAGAAGGAAAAGACTAGATTTCTTTCAAGAGCACATAGAAAACGTTTGGAAAAAATTGTTGACAAAAAGAAGAAAAAAGAAAATGTAAGTACTATTTTACATTTTGTATTGTTTCATTTGACTTCAAAAAGATTATCCGGATTTTCGATTATACGGAACACCCCTAGTTTTAATTGATCAGATAATTAAGATATTTCTACTGCACCTCAATATTTGTTATATTTATATTCTGTTATTAATTCAAATATTTGATGACTCCCCATAAAATTTTTATACCGGCCGCAATTTAGTTTAAAAAAATATTATATTCATAATCAATTAATTTTTGGCAAAGGCAGTTCGCCGCCAGGCGAGACAACACGCCTGGGGGTGGCCAAGGCCCCCGATGGAATGCTCTCAGGGTGTTGTATAATTATCAGAGCAGTTTAGGAAACTGCAGGCTTTGGTGACGTCACCGTATGACGTGTCTTCGACGTCGGCACAAAGTCAATAAAAGTCTTAACATATTTGCTAATTGCTTATTCCAGCGAGCAGCACTCCTTGAATCCCTTTCTCAAGTTCAAGCAACACCTGATGAGGTAAAACAACTGACGACTATTTCGTCTATGCAAACTATTGGTTTGAGAAAGTTAAATGAGTATAACTCAACAACTACTCGGAATAATGTTGAAACAAATGAACAGAAAAAATTTAGTAGCATTGCTGGTAAGTGAAGGTTTTCTGTGTGTATTTTATGTATTTTTCCAAGGAAATATTAACGGTTTCACTGTAATGATTAACATAGTTCATTATCACTATGGATCATGTCTGATTGAAAAAAGTATCAATGTATTGACTTTATTTCTTCAGACATACTGTATCCACAGGCCATGGCAAATAGAGAAGTAGAATATCTCCTTAATATTTCTTATAAAATATTATCCTACATTAAGGATCAACAACAAAACAAATGAATTCAAAACAAACTACATGTTATATAACAATTGTTTTTAGGAGCTAAAAAGCGCCTTCGTCTTTTGAGGATGGAAAATTCAGATAATTTTAAAAAGAAGAAATATGATCCTAATGTAGTAGGACTAGAAGAGTCATCTGAGGATGAGTCAGAATCTGAGGATGAGGTGCCAGAAATAGTAGAAGTAAAAGATAATGAACCTCAAAACAAAGATGTACAAGAAAGTGATAAGAATGAATTAAAATCTGATGAAAAGAATACTCCATGTGAATCAGCAGAACAAAATGTAGTAAGTTATGGTGTTAAAGTTCAGGAAACTGTAAACAAAAAGGAGACAGACATAAAAAAGCCATTATTAGATCACCCAAAAATTCATGTAGAAGTAAAAAGGGACCCTAAGATTCAGGTAGCAAGATTGAAATTACCAATACTTGGAGAAGAACAAAGGATTATGGAGTTAATTAATGAAAATGAGTTTTTAATAGTAGCTGGTGAAACTGGTAAGAGTAACGACTTTTGTAATATTTAAGTCGAGAATCAAATAATCTTCTTAATTTTTTTTAATGGAATTAAGAAGGAAACGAGCAGGCTGCACCTCCCTTCCGCTGCCGCTCATGACGTCTGTGACCAACCCAAAACAAGACTCGAGCGTCTTGTCCTAATTCGGTCACAGATGCGTAGCTACCCTTAAGGATTGAGATGTTCGCCTCTAAAAGTAGTGTAACTGATATTTTTTTGATCTTATTCAATTAATTTGTGTCTTATACAATTAACCCATAAAACAAAGACCAGAACCCGGCACAAGAAGAAGAACGAAACAATAAAAAAGGAGTATAAATGTCAATGGAGAACATCAGATTGGGGCCTGGAGCGAACAGCTTGTTCTACTATACCCTCAAATTATCTTGCATAGTTCAATACATCCATTTCATATTTAAAAATCTAGTTACATCATATCATTAAAACAATATAATTTCAAGCCTATACTATGTGTGCGCGGTGCGTAAGACGACTATATTTCATTATTCCCATCATTTTTCGCAAAAACGGAATATGCACAATGTGGTAACAATATCCTCGATCTAAAAAGCGATGTCTCATGCATGTTCATATTCCAGGCCCAAGGTCCTTAAGAAAGTTGCTGGTCTCATTTTTACCTTTGAATCGTTCCTAAAATTTCAGGTAGTGGAAAAACGACTCAAATACCCCAGTTCTTGTATGAGGCGGGATACGCAGAAAAACAAATGATAGCTGTTACGGAGCCACGTCGAGTGGCCACCGTCGCTATGTCGATGCGTGTGGCCTACGAGTTGGGTTTGAGTGACAGGGTGGTGTCTTACTTGATGAGATTTGAAGGAAATGTTACTAAAGAAACCAAAATTAAATTCATGACTGATGGTGAGTAGTATTTTCAAGGAGTTCTAGTTGTATGTTGCATAATAATAAATACCGTAATTATACTTTCATATTTGCCTCCTCATTTTAAGCGGTGATCATTATTTACAGGTGTTCTCTTGAAGGAGATTCAATCAGATTTCCTGTTAAGTAAATACTCAGTAGTAATCATTGACGAAGCTCATGAGAGAAGCGTATATACTGACATTCTGCTAGGACTTTTATCTCGAATAGTGCCCCTCAGGCGGAAAAGAGGTAGTCCACTGAGACTCATCATAATGTCAGCTACCTTGAGAGTAGAGGATTTTACTGAGAATACAAGACTGTTTAAGGAACCACCACCCTTAATTCAGGTAAATTGGATCATAGAGATTCTTTGAGTCATTAATATGGTACTGAATTATAGATCAGCATTGATAATCAAGTGTTTTTATTTCACATGAGACTCTGAAACCGGGTAGGCCCTGTTCGCATTTCTAATAAAAATATTATGTGTATTAGAATAGTGTGTATTGGAAAGCGGTGATGGTCTAGTGTTTAAGAATTCGGTCACCTACGCGGGGGTTCGAGTGCGAATCCCAGGGCACGCAGTTTGTCTTCGGAGTTATTAAAGTTTTTTTTTGTTGCGTTACAGGTAGAAGGCAGACAGTTTCCAGTGACAATCCATTTCAACAAACAAACACCCAGTGATTATTTGAAGGAGGCATACAAGAAGACAGTCAAAATACACACCCGGTTGCCAGATGGAGGGATTCTTATTTTCGTTACTGGACAACAAGAGGTAGGTGCATTATTGACCTTGATTGAAGTTTTCATAAATTGATATTTTATTATAGATGTTTGATATCCGCACTGTTTAGATTATAATTGTACATAATAGGGTACTTTCCGTAATGAAAAATAAATTATGAAATTTGATAAAAATTAAAATTTATGCCGCAATATACCTTAATATTCTGATTTTGAATCATTAGAGCATATAATTATTTTAATATTTAATATTAAAATTCGAAATTTTTACTCGGTATGTCACGTGACCTAAAACACGAGAGGCATTGGTGTGACGTCATATTGGCAAACCTATTCCTCCAAGAACCAAACTGTCAGTTCAGTTTCGTGCTTAGCAACTTGAATGAATGCCGGTCTTACATACAGTGCCACAAACATATTTGACCCGGTAAGGGTGGCGCTACTGTCTTGGTATTTTTCTGACAACAGTATAACATTTGCATTAGTTCCAATTTTGGCCACCGGGTGAGATAAGTTTGTGGCACTGTACAATTTGCCATTATTACGTCATCAAAATGGCTGACAAGTTCTGACAGCGTTTTTCCGGAAATAAAAAAAGAATTAATATTTTATTTTATTTTAAGGCGAGAAAGCGTGTTTATTTTGCCGAAATATATTTATTGTTGCTTTTTATTAGGAAAATCAAGTTTATTTTTCACTACCGAAAGTACCCTATTGTGAATTAATTGTCAGGGATTGTAAGTGTAAAGGACTGCGCACATTATAATGGCCCAGCTATCGACCAACTTAAACGAAAACATTCAATTATGATCTTTATGTCTTGTTTATTAACGTCTCCAGGTTCGATATTTAGTTCGTAAACTTAAAGCGGCGTTCCCATACCGGAAAGACGTGGACTATTCCAAGCTGATCAACAAAAATACAACCACTGATGTAGACCCAGCCTTGGATTCCGAGCCCGAAGATATTGAGTCTGATGATGATGAGGTATGTTTGCTCTGTGTGTTTAAACTAGTTCTAATTAATAGATTGAGGAATCTGCAACTTACGAATTTAAGTAGTGATAGGAATATAGATAATTTAAGATGCCGCGAAAACAATGCAATATGTCACTTTAGCATGCGTGTCGTCATTTGTCGAATAAACTAGGACCGCTACACAATATAACGATTATTTTATTTGTTGACAATAAAGGTCTTTCTGAAATAAATATTGAAAAAAACGATTCTTTTTTTTTATTTCTTGTGATTAGGAACTATCCGATCCCCTATTTTTTTTTCTAGGTTGAGCGGGAAATTAAGAGAGCACGTAAAGCGAGGAGGAAAGCCAAGCAGAAGTCCAGAATGTTACCGAAGATTAATCTGGACGACTACGATATGCCCGAAGACGACGGCCAGGCGGACTTGGTCGGCGGGGACGACGACAGTGACGGCCATCTCACTGATTCGGGTCTGTATTTTTTATGGAATTAACTATCATTAACGCTGTCACCCATTAAAAAAAAAAAACTATCGTTTTAATGTGTACATAGCTGTTATTGTTTGATCCACAAATGACGTTACGTATTCTAATGTGACATATTGGATCGTTTACGGGGCGTTTTAAATTATGTACGACTAAAATATAATTTTCGGTAAATAGAAGTGTTTGATTAATTAAAATGATACGTTTATGGTTATTTACAGCTATCATTGTTCATTTTAAACACTTGAAAAATTGTCGGATCCCCTATTCAGACCTAAACTGATCCTTGAATAGAAACAGAGAGAAAGGTGATTGCAGTTCCAAGTTGATACAAAGTTGAATTAATTTTTTTGTATTACTTGACAATAATTTCACTCTTTCCAGCTGTTGATCGTATGGCTCACCTACTGTAATATGATTCATACCTCTATGATAATACCTCTATGATAATACTTCTATGATAAACATCTCTATGATCCAGACACAGAGATAGACAGCCTATCTCCCGAGATATCATCATGCCGACAGCCGCTATGGGTGTTACCGCTATACTCGATGCTGGCGGCGGGCAAGCAGGCGCGCGTGTTCGCGCCGCCGCCGCCGGGCGCGCGCCTGTGCGTCGTGAGCACGGACGCGGCCGAGACGGCGCTCACTATACCCGCTGTGAGATATGTCGTTGATACCGGGAAGAAGAAGATGCGGTGAGTTTGGGTTTGAGGGGGGTTTTTATCGTATATAAACTGTATAAGTTAGCTCTTGACAACGTTCCCATCTGATGTTAAATGGCAAAGTAGTCATAAGAGGGTAAAGCGTGCTAACTTAAAAAAGTTTGGTTAATTGTGGGGTTTTTGAGTTTATTTTATTAATGTTAATGTAGGATGATTAAAACATTACGTAACGGTGTTTTTTTTTAGGTTGTAGTAGACACCATTTTTCGTTGTTTCGTAGTATATTTTGTTTAAAGTTTAATTCGCAATGTATTCCTATACATCTGTAAATAGGATAGAACAACAAAGCAAAATATATAAATTAAAATTTAAAAACAAAAATTATTGTATGATGATAAAAATTTAACATTGTCTAACTTTTTACGACTTATTAGACTTGTAATAACATCTAATAACCACAACCACCCCTCAGCCTATATGACCACACAACCGGTGCGAGCACCTGGCGTGTGGTCTGGACGTCGCAAGCGAGCGCGGCGCAGCGGGCGGGCCGCGCGGGGCGGGTGGCCAGCGGGCACGCCTACCGTCTGTACAGCGCCGCCGTGTTCCAGCACGACTGCCCGCCGCACCACGCGCCCGACCTGTGCCGCCGGCCGGTCGACGAGCTGGTGTTGCAGATGAAGTGTATGGGGATTGATAAGGTTTGTTGTTTGTTGCAGTGGAAGGGGGTGGAGTAATAAATGATATGCTGGTGCAGATGTAAAGATGCATATTGAGCTACGCACACAGATACAACATGAAACATCAGACATGAATACATTGTTCAAAAGAAGTTCGAATTGGTTTTATATGTCGTGATTGATTTGATCGAAGCCAGAATTACTAATACTAATACCTCAATGATGTGTATAATAATATTGTTGTCTAGGGACGATATTGACCACTTACCATTAGTGACCACACGTAACATCAGGTAATTTGGCTTCTTGTTGCCCATTTACTGTCCGATATTCGTGTCGCATACGAGGCAGGTGAAACGTTAGTTACCAACCCAACATCAACACATGCATAACAGTTCTATTTTTTACAATTTACTTTGTTTTTAGGTTGTTAACTTTCCGTATCCCACGGCGCCGGACAGAATGCAATTACGGTTAGCTGAGAAACGTCTAGAAGTACTCGGTATATTGGAGAAGGTGGAAAATGTAAATCGAAAGAAGAACGACGACGAAGAGGTACTTAGATTATTATATCTATATGCCACTTTACTCAAAACTTCTATTTAAATTTAAATAGATAATATAGTTTACAGTTTTTTTTATTTTCACCGCTATATTTGATTTGTAGACACTAAAAGTGACTCCACTGGGCAAGGCCGTGTCAGCATTCCCTCTGCTGCCCCGATACGGGAAGATGCTGGCCCTCAGTCACCAACAGAATCTGCTGCCATACACCATAGCACTTGTTTCAGCCTTGACTGTACCGGAGGTATGTTATCTTTTTATACATCAGTAAATTGTCTACAAAGTTATTGTGTAGCTTGGTGGTTCGGACATTTGCTTGGTGATTTTAACTGTTAATTAAAAATAATTACATGTTACATTTACATTGCTTTACCGAAATTCGTTGCATGTATGGGATAGAGTAAATTTTATAAATGCCATCAAACATTCCGAGTGCTGTACCTAAATATTGGCTTACCACTTACAATTTGTTAAACACCACTTACAAATTTGTGTTCTCGTGGTGATGACCTACTTACCACTAAAATTGTGTCCTTGCAGGTGATGAGCGGTAAAGCAGAGTGCTGGCCGGCCACCGGCAACACGTTGTTGCTGGGTGACCCCGGAGTGCTGCTGCGGGCGGTGGGCGCTGCAGAGTTCGCCTATGTCAATGGGGAGGAGGAACTTTTTTGTGCTAAATACGGGTTGAGGGAGAAGGTATGTGACGCGAGTATGAAAAAGGATATTGGTGCTTTTTCATTCCTGCATCATTCTTCCACATAGCTCTTTTCTAGTTGTTTTAAACCGACTTCAAAAACGGAGAAGATTCTATCTTATGGCGCTCACTTACAATCCTGCAATACGCGAACAGGGATGTTGACTAATTTTGGGAAAGTGTTTAAATCGATGTATAATTTACTTAATGTAGTCCAAAATATTGATAAAAAAATTTTCAAACCACTAAATTTAATAAAAAGATTTATTTAAAATTTAATTTTGAATTATGCGCCAAAACACCGATTTCGATGTCGTGCCCTCAATGACGTCACACGTTACCAAACCATAGACCATACACATAGGCCGCGTTCCGTAATTCGACCAAAACATTCAAATTGCTATAGAAAAATTGTCGTTTTATGTTGGTGTTGGTTTTCCATAGGTCTTTGTATCTGGTTGTTAGTACCAAGTTTCTCTTGGTTCCAGGCCATCAAAGAGATACGCAAACTCCGTAAGCAGCTGACATCTGAGATCAACCTCAGTGTGTCCGGAGTAGACGTGAGAGTTGATCCAGAGATGAAGCCCCCCGACGACAACCAGGCTCGGTTGTTGCGGCAGCTCATGCTGAGTGGTTTGGGGGACCAGGTCGGAAGGAAGATTGGGCTGGGTGAAGTTAAAGAGGGTATGTATAGTTCAGCGACGTGCACAGGATTATGACACTGGGTATGCCGCGAAGTACTAGGTCACAAAAACTTTTTCTTTTATAGATTTTTAGCATAGCCACAGCCCCGCGACGGAACTTTAAGTCGGAAACCATGCCAACAGAACAAGTCTTAGATGTACTACCATTCATGTACATCTTCTACGGCAACGCAGACAAAACAGCGATCGATCGTCGCGGCGGCGGCGGAAGAAATTCTAATTGTAATAAGTTAAATAATAAGCTAAAATATTATAACTTTTCACCTAGTCTGCTTCAATTTTCACATATTCAAGGTTCCGGTAACTTGAGATTATTATATCCCGATGTAAATAAACGCAAGATTTCGGTCACATTTGATCACATAGATAACCTTTAAATAAAACCAACAACCACATTAGTAACAGAAAATCACTACAATTATTATAGAAACTCAGTAATAAACTGTTAAATGTACACACTTTACAAACGCGCAAACGAAATAGGTAAACAATGCATAAAACATGATAAAAGCAACATGGCCGGCGCGAAACACAAAACATTTCAACTATTTATAGTCGGCACAATCATAAGATTCCGATATGACGTCTGTCATGTATGAACACAAACTAACCTTGCATGGACGTCTTCAACTTACTTATTACGGAAATATATTTTTTTGATTTGAACCGCTGGTAATGATACTATGAAGTGAAGATATTTCGTAGTGAATGATAGGTCACTTTGGTTAAATTATGCAATGCACTATTTACTGTGCATATACACTATACAGTTTATATTTATTATCAATGCAGCTTTATAAGTAGGTACATAATGTACTTGTGAATCCACCTCCTCTTCGCTTTGGAAAATTGTTTTTATGTTTACAGATAATAAACACTTCTTCCCATTTTTGCAACATATTTTATTGGTACATCGCTTCTATTGCTCGTAGCATGATGTTATAAAATTGCCCACAGTTTGTTAAATATTTTAATTAGGCATTAGTCCGTAATATTAAACGCAAGTAACAGCGGGTTAAACGAATTGGAGTAATATTGTTTACTTACTACTTGTATTTAGATAGGTACTTACTTACTTATACGTACTTAGATAGGTAAATACTAGAAATTCTGGCGAAATATTTAAACCATCCCTGCTTGTTTTTTATTTATGTTATTTATAAATTGTATAAATAATTTTATTTTATTTTAATCAGTTTACATCATAAATTGTGTAAAATTGAACAAATATTTAAGACGTCACTACAATGTTTTATAAGGAGGCTGGATTTATAGTTATGTGACCTCTTGAAACAATTTATGAATCGACCATAATCGATACATTACTATAATCGAAAGTATGTGCTACCATGTCACACCCAAAATACAAATAGTTATAGATTCCTTAAATGTCTAAAGCATTGCGATTTTTCGTACCTATTATAAATTCCCGATACATACGTTTTTAAGCCTTTTCCACTCAAATCGGATAATTATTAACCGTTTAATAGTTTCTTCGTTTTCACTAGATTAATGAAATTTCCATTTTAATAACTAATATAATTTCCTCACCTTAACTTACTAGTCAAATTGCCTTATTATCCCTTTCGGTGTTAATCTCAACGCTACATCTGTTTTTAACTGATTTTAAGAAAACAATCAGAGATCGGTTTATAAATTATCGTTCCGAACTTAATTAACGAAACGATTAGAAAACCTTATTACTTATAATCGGTTAATTTTATAAATCGGTTTATTTAATGCATCGATTTTTGTTGTACTTCACTATTGTCACTGTGATGACAGCCTTCATATCGGAATCTTATGATTGTGCCGACTATAAACAAACAAAATCCTACTCAACAAAAATGCATAATAATATAATGTGCATACGTGATTTACTCTGATTATAGGCAACGAATATTTCCGATTACTCCCGACTACCATCGACTACTGCCGAACCGAACTTCGATAGGTACTTTCGATACGATAGCATGCGGCATGACTTCCTTGCTCGTGGCTTTGGATATTATATGGATGTGTGCGTTTGCGAACTGTGTACGGACACCGAAATTACTACACACATGCAAACAAATGTCCTGCAGAACGCGACGGCATTACTTGTTGATATCGCAACGTCAGGCGTTTCTGTGTTTGCAAATAAGTGTTATTATTATTTATAGGTGTTATTTATTATTATTATTATTTAACTTAATTTATTATATTGTAATTTTCTGCTAATTAAAGTCATCTAAAACGTACGAACGTTTTTCGTAAATGGCAAGTAAAGCACTGCATTTCTGCCTATAAGGAGCGCACGCCCCTGGTATAGTTATCATCCCATTTTATACTTGAGTCGCCGAGGATATGGAATTGTTACTCTCCGCTAAAATTAATTTTATTACGTGTGCTTATAGTTCAATTTAGCTTTCATTAGCATTAGATTTTTTTTTACTGAAGGTATTTTAATTTCTCGCCAATTTACCCTAATACAATGAACCTTAATCATAAGCACGGATAGCTGGCTAATGCCAGCTATCCGTGCTTATGATTTGAACCGAACATTTGAACATTTTAACTAATTTCAAATGTTCAAATGTTCGGTATGCGGCCAAATTATCCTACATTATTCAACCGAATACCGAATATTTAAAAAAGTAGCCGAATAGACCGAATATCGAATACTAACCGAATATTTGTGGATCTCTATTACTTTCCAGCTGCATTGACAATAACTGAGCAATGATATTTTTGACAGGCGAAGACAAACGCAAGTACAAATACGCGTACCACTGCGGCGACCTCGACGAACCAGTACACTTGCACTCGGGCTCTATACTGCGGAAGACGATCCCCGAGTGGGTGGTGTACAAGAAACTGTACGAGACCGGGGGCGAGGGGCGCACCAAGATGGTGATGCGGGACGTCACCGCCATCGAGCCCGAGTGGCTGCCCATGTTTGTGCCTGGTTCCTGTCATCTTGGTATGTATCAATATCGACAAATAAAGATAGCTCATAAACGACTCGCCAGATGTCGCTAAATGTTTATATAGAAGTTGAAGGGGCTAATTTATATGGGACAAGATGGCAAGCACTTTCTTTCGAATGAAAAAAAAATTAAATCGAATGTGAAGCGTTTATAACCCTGCAGCTTGTATCGTACCGAAACAACTAACATTTACAAAAAAAAATAACCGACTTCAAAATTAAACAGCAGGCGTAACTCAGAAATTACCCTTCAGATGTTGCTCAAATTTATATGAGACCAGATATGAAGCATTAGCTTTTGAATATTTTTTTTATCAAAATCGATTCACTCAGTACTCGGTTATGAGGTAACACAAACCTCTTCCATTTTTTAAGTCAGTTAAATAAATTGAGTTAAGCGACAGCTAGTGCGGTCAGTGGTTGCATGGGTGACCGCTATCACCAATCCATCCTATATTTTTTGTTATAGGTGAGCCTCTGTCAGACCCGGAGCCTAGGTTCGATGAGAAGTCGGGGCGTGTGAAGTGCCACTTCAAAGGCACCTTCGGCAAAGCCTGCTGGGAGCTGCCTACCGTAGAAATTGACTTCCCAGACAAGATCGACAGATACAAGTGAGTTCTCATTGACAAGGAATGACTCTGACATAAAATTAACCGTTCATATGCGAGTCGGACTTACTAACCTACAGATTTTTGTGATGTAAATTATCAACTTTCGGACTTTTTCCAATTCTAGTACTGTAAGTTCACACTTCTGCGAACATTTCATGTGTCTAGGTTAATGGGAAGTGCTCTATGTTTTGATCGCTTCGTCCACTTTGGTAACTAAAGTTTCGTAACCAGTTACGAAAGAGGAATTTTCTTTCGCTGTTTGGTAACTAGTTGTGAAAAGAGAATTATTTTTCCATTTTCGTAACCCTTCGTCCACTTTGGTTAACTAAGGGTGCCCATTCATTAGTTACAAGACTGTTTTTCCGAGGATCTATACTACTAATTTTTATGTATAATTGCAAACCCTTTTAACATTTAACATTTATTAAAAAGGAAAACATTAGCATTTATTGATACCTTTTGTACCTACCTTTTTTTCACATAATACTTGCTCATATTTTTTTTTTATCGGTTCATAAATGTTACAAATTCTATTTTTAAGCCATGAAACATTTTTGAAATTTGGCAAAATTAAATAATTCTCTTCTCATAACTACTTACCAAACAGCGAAAAAAAATTCCTCTCGTAACTGGTTACCTAACTTTAGTTACCAAAGTGGACGAAGGGAAATTTTGGTGGCAGCAGGGGGTGTGTGAGGGTTTTCTTTAACAACGGTGAGTTCGCGGCTCGTTATATTCCCTTTGAAACTTGATTTGTTTCCAAAAATTGCCACTCACATACGTTTTCCGTAAATGGTATTCGCGTCCATCATAAATGTGTTTTAAGTAACTGGCTCACTGGCCACTTGTAATGACAAATTATAATATGAACTGACAGTCTTAGATGATAAGTGTTGTGTGTCAAACGGGTAATTGTGAATTGTATTAGTTATTTTATTATTTAAGTATCTTCTGTTTAAATATAAACATGGAGAAAACTTTGGATTTTTTACCAACTAAAAGAGGTGGCAAAAAACTCATTTATGATGGACGCGAATACCATTTACGGAAAACGTATGTAAGTGGCAATAAATTTTGGCTTTGCCAAAAATCAAGTTGCAAAGGGAATATAACGAGCCGTGAACTCACCGTTGTCAAAGAAAACCCTCACAACCCCGACTGCCATCAAAATTTTGCCAAATCAAAAGATGTAGAAATACCCAAAAAGTTTGAAAACTTTTTATTGGCCGACTACATAGATGATATTAGAATTTTAGTTTTCTGTCATCCTGAGATAGACATGTTACTAAGTAATTTTGTAATTTTTTTACTAGATGGTACGTTTAAGGTATGTCCACCTCCATTCAATCAATTATATACCATTCACGGCTACAATACCATTACAAAAAAAACAGTACCATTGTTCTTTTCCTTTCTCCAAGACAAAAAACAAAAAACATATGAAATCCTATTTGACATAATCAAAGCTAAATTCCCTTTAGGGAAACCATCGAAAATTCTAGTGGATTTTGAAAAACCAGCCATAAACGTCATCCAGAAAGCATAATTATCCAGATACACGTCTAAAAGGTTGCTTTTTCCACTTCAGTCGCAGCCTTTTTAAAAAAGCGAAGCAGCTAGGAATCAAGTCAAGAGTTCAGAGGCGACATATTGCACGATGTGCAGGTTTGGCCCGATTGCCTTCAAAATATATTAGTTCTGGTTACAGTTATGTCATGAAGAGATCGCCCAAAACTGATCCAATAGCCAAATTTAACTCGTACTTCGATCATTATTGGCTGCAAGATTTAAATTTTATTAAAATTTGGTGTTGTGAAGGGGAAGAATTAAGAAATAATAACCATTTGGAAGGATGGCATTCGAGAATCAATCGTTTTGTGGGAAATAAAAAACCCTCCATTGCAAAAGTGTTGGACATTTTAATTAAGGAGACAAAAATTAAATCAATTGTTTCGGCAGCTAAACAACGGAAAAGCAACAATTATGATGAAATTGACATTGAAATAAATGCAACTATAGAGCAATTAAAAAATAAAGAAATAACAGTGGGACATTGTTTGGAGATAATTGCTCCTTTTATGTTTTAAATTAGGTTTCTATAATATAATTTGTTTGTTTACAAAAAAATTAACCGACTTCAACCTTGAAAAGAAGAGATAGCTCAAAAACTACTCGCCAGATGGCACTTAATTTAACATGTAGTTGTAAAGGTCTCGTCACTACAAATGAATCAAGCCCAAACACTAGATAACTGCAGTAAATCGTTGAGGAGTTCCCTCGACTGTCTTTCGGCTACATCAGATCGACTCCAGACCTTCATGAAATTGTAGCGCTTTAATATACTTATGAAAACATTAACAAACACACTAGTCGTCCCTACAATTTTCAAAAGTTCCCCTCGATTTCTCCAAGACACCATCATCAGATCCTGGTCAGCATCATCAGCGTACTAAACTTTGCATATCTACTTTACAACAAAAAAAAGAATTATCAAAATCGGCCCACAAACGACGAAAAACTCGCTGAACACACATAAAAAAGCATATATACGGTCGAATTGAGAACCTCCTTCTTTTTTGAAGTCGGTTAAAAAGTGTATAAATACCTAAATACTAAAATGTTTTCTTTTTTAATAAATGTTAAATGTTAAAAGTGTTTGCAATTATACATAAAAATTAGTAGTATAGATCCTCGGAAAAAGTCTTGTAACTAATGAATGGGCACCCTTAGTTACCAAAGTGGACGAAGGGTTACGAAAATGGAAAAATAATTCTCTTTTCACAACTAGTTACCAAACAGCGAAAGAAAATTCCTCTTTCGTAACTGGTTACGAAACTTTAGCTACCAAAGTGGACGAAGCGGTTTTGATTACCTCGCCAGCATAAAATGTGAGGCATAAACGGAACATTAGCGGCCTGATCTTTTGATTGCGTTGACTACGTTTGATTTTTTTTTTGCTCCAAGAGATTGTACACTTGACTATTTAATATTAATTTCAGGTCGATATCTCCACGCGTTCCTAACAAAAAGAAGACCTTGACAGACGGACAGCAAAGTGATCTTATTAGGGTTCCGTTTTTTCTTTTAAGGTACAGTAACCCAAAATCTAAATTTTTTATAATTCCTAGGTGGTTCGCGCGATTCCTTCTCGAAGGCGTAGTGTTTCCGAAGCTTCGTAAGTACGCGTCGTCGCTGCTCTCGCCGCCGTCGACGATGATCAAGAGCTGGGCCAAGCTGCAGCCCAGGACCGAGGTTATACTGAAGGCGCTCGTCGCCAAACGTGTTGGGACCAGGGATCAGCTCAGACAGGCTTGGGAGACACAGTCGAAATGTAAGTAAAGCTGTATCCTATCTACTTATGTATAAATATAATGAAACTGTAATTGATCGCTGTCTGTTTTTGGTAAATTTATTTAAAAATTCAAATTGGGAGGCCTTTATGTATATGCGCAACAGAGTTCAAAACAATGTTTTTTTCATTTTCGCCTGTTGATCTTAATGTTTATGCGTGCTATTCTTAGAAACGACATCAGATTTGAATACAGTTTCCATAACTATATGTATTATTGTGATGGGCTTCAATTAACATTCCGTTTTTTTTTTCATTTAAATCGGTTAACAAAAAAAGAATATGTGGGTGATGTTTAAACGGAATCCAAAGATTTTAAAAGATAGAAATGACTGAGAAATTGTCATTGTGTTGTATTGAATTTACAATCTATAGATCCAAAGTGATATTTTACATCTGTATCAATAATGAAGGTAAACAATAAATTTATACAAGTTTATGATACTTATCATAAAACAATGTACCTTGGCACGCAGCATTAAGTATGTGTATTATTTTGTATTAATATAATTATAATCAATACGTGTTCAATTTTGCATGACGAAAGGCATAGTATTTTTTACATAATATATAGTCCGTTTTTTAATTTTTTAGACTTGGGTTAACTACTGTAAGGATAGCCTCAGATTCTCTATTATAGGGATAATTAGATGCTGAAATAAAGAGTTATCTTGTTTAAACATTTCTTTATATATTATTTACTTTCACAAAAAAAATGTTATTAAATATAATTTGACAATGTAATCTCTTGACGTTCCTCGCTATTTTCTATTCTAATACAATCATGAATAATGTATTTCCATCCAGTGTCTCGATTACCTGCCAGCTATTACCTAACATAATTTATTGTACATTAATAGGCTTACAGCTCGGCCTTCCTTCAACAAGCGAGTCCCCTCGCTGTAACATGTGCACCCTCCTACTCCTCTAAGAAGCTTACAGCTCGGCCTTCCTGCAGCAAGCGAGTCCCCTCGCTGTAACATGTGCACTCTCCTACTTCTCTTGTGATGCAATAACCTAAAATCCGTCTTGGCCTCCGACACAATCGGACGCCATTGTTCTCTATCTTGAGCAACTTTCTGTCAATTATTCCTTGATGTTAAGTCTCTGCAGATCCTTCATAGCTTTGTTGGAGCACACACCTTACAATGTGACTGTATTATTGCCGTCTTATGTGAAGGAATATAATGAATTAGATATGAACATTCATGTGTTTCACTTGTGTCGCTCCATATCGGCCACACACCCGCACATAACATTGGTGACCTCCGGCATACGATCCCACCTCGTACCGCTGATTTGCTAAAGCAACCGTACGCATTTAAAAATGAATCAGCAACACGCCGCGCCAATTCCAACCGTAGTACCGAAAACCGAAAAACCAACGCTAGAACTCACAATAGTATCCATTTCTATGCGCATATCGGACTTTTGGCCTGAAAATCCAAGGCTATGGTTCATCCAAATTGAAGCCATTCTCAACCTTATAGAACATTCTTTCAGCGGTACCTACTTGGGACACCCGTGTGGCCTTTGCCCATACAATGACATACAAACATACATTGAAGTTAGCCATCTTGGGTACCTATAAGTAAAACTTATAACTGGAACAAATATATAACTCGCATGAAACCCATTTTTCTTTTGTTGTAGTTGAAAAAAAAAATATTTTAATTATTAAATATCAGCACGCACAGACCCATCTAGTGCTCTATAGTAGAACTTCATAGTTATCAAACATTCAAAGTTATTAAACAGCTTATTTCCATTCAAAAACACAATGACAAATTAAACGATGTTTATTGCTTGCAACAATAGCTAGGTAAGCTTGCAACTTCGGAGACTTCTCTGATTCCACGGCAGAATGAATAGCCATAAGGAATCTCTTCCTTCATAAGCATGCTTACTAGCACTGCGATCGTATCGGGTTTTCATTCTCTCGCTGGTGTTTAAAAATTGTTTCCATATAAAGTGACGTGTCTCGACCAGCTGTTTTTTTTTAAAGTCCTCGATGTACGTAACTGTCGGTTTCGGAGCACTAGACCGAGTTCTGTTGAGCTTATCTAACAAGACATAAATATATTTATCTTTCCAAGTTGACTTTGGTGGGTATAAATCCACTGAACTCGTACATGGCAGTGCGATATGACATCAGGAAAAAATAAATAAATTGAAAAGCATTACACACGGAAGCAGCACATACTTAAAAATTCGAAGTTTGTCCCAATGACTGAGCTTCGCAACGGATACTTCTCTGACTGGCTCTCACATCAAGCCTGAAACGAACCTAGAAAATGATTTTACTTTAACCCTGAAACAAATTAAACGATGTTGATCGCATCTAGATATCATGATTATAAATCACGAAGCATCCTCTCTCGTCGCCAGCTTAAATGACTCTTTACTCATGAGCAGCGATTCAAATATTTAAACACTGTCTTCTCTGTTTCCATTGAACCCCTATCTCCTGCACGCGTTCCGGTCTCTCGTGTTACTTTCTTGTAGTACAAAGCTTTTGAATTTTCTTCCACATAGTTGATGATGCAAACAATTTTCCGTTTTTGCTAGTTACATTAAATTATTGAAATAATTTATAAATTGTTATTCAAACCTCTTGCAGATGCAACAGTCATCCATTGTACAACAGTTTCGTTAAAAGTCTGTCATATACGATTAAAATAGAATCTAAAACGTGCAAAGGAAACCTTCCGCATTACTTGAATGCTTCCATAAGCTTTAAGTTGTGTATATATTGGTAAAATTTAATACTTTCGTTTACAAAAAAAAAAATATATATCCACATATAGATACCGCATGAACGTAGTTTTTCTCCATAATAATTTAAATTTACTGTCCATCTTTATTGAGTCCAATCCAAGTCCAATCTAAAGCTTTAACCAGACTAACATGATAATATTTATAAGCAGCCAGTCGTCATTTATTCCACAAAAATCTCATCATATAGATATCAATTATACAGACAACAATTACTGTACAGAATGTATTTGTATTTATTTCAATAGCTTTCGCAAAGTGTGACTTGCTTTCTCAATATCATAATACTTTATTCTCTATTTTACATTAGGTGTATCTTTTGAAGCTAAGAAAATAATTATCTTTCAAATCTTTTATTTTTTAAACCTTTTAAATTCATTTTGTGCAAAATAAATAGGTACTCTGGACAAATGTAAAAATAGATTTTATACCTTATTAATTACAACCTCATTTAGATTATTCTTATGCGGGCAATGAAGATTCTAAATTATTACCCAAATTAATCATTTTTTTTATAGCTGTTAATAACTTAAGCAGTTCCAAAACATTTTTTTTAGCTCTCTTTTAACCACAAATCAATAATGTCAGTAAGAAGTTGCTTGATGCGATCTGTAGCCTGCGTAGTAAGTATTTCCATAAAAATAATGAAAATTTTCTTCCAATGTCTAGTAAAATTTGGTACTCTTGCTACTTACTTCCTTCTCCCGAATCTTGACTATGCTAATATCTACCATCTAAACGAGCAGCAATGTCATAAACTTGAGCGTCTCCAAAATATATTAGATTCACACTTAGACTTCGTATAAGTATAATAAGTAAACGTAATGTTTCCGAATTTCATTCCAAACTTAGTGAATTTCCACAAGCTGTAAGAAAAGCAAACAGTTTGGCTTCTTTTAAAAGTAATAATTTAAGAGTCAGAATCTTCTTTCCACTTCTTGATTTGTTATTTGACCCTTAGTCATTGCTAAGTTGTCCTTTGATTACACTTGGCTATTTATTTACAATATGTGCGCCTGTACCTATTTATTTCTTAAGGACGCCCATTGTTCTGTGTTACTTTCTTTTTCTTTTGTATGTATATTTTGTTTTCTGGTATACGAACAGTTAAGTATTAAATATCATCGCCATTGCCGGCTATAAATCTTACGACGATTTAAACGATTAATTTGACATAACCGTCCTTATACTTGCGCCGAAAGATCTATCGTAAATTCTGTCATTTGTAGTCAAATTACTTTCTATCCACGAAACCTGACGATAGAATTATCACAAAGAATAACATGGTCATATTGAATCCGTGTTGCTCTTGTTTACATTGAACACTTTTACCACGTTTCTGTCTTACCCTCATAATTTATCTGGACTATCATGTCCTTGAATATCAAGATTTGCACATCTGGCCACGGCCACGACCACGGCGCCATTCCAGCCGGTCCTGAGCCTTCTGCATCCAACGGTTTTCAGCTGTCTTCTTTAGCTCATCAGTACTTCTTGTCAGGGGGTGTTCTATGTTTTTTTTTTACCGAGATGTGGTCGTCATTCGAGGACTTTTTTGCACCATCGGCTGATTCGGCTATCCGTCCATCGAACGACGTACATCATTAAATTTAATAAATTCAGGTTCAGCGTCAAACGAACGACTCCAAGTTTCTCTTATAGACGTGCAAAGACTCATTACTCTCTGAGAGAGAGAGAGAGAGAGTTCTCTCATCACCCCTTAGTAAATGTCTTCTCAATTCGCCAATTTCATACTCCGAACATTGCTCCGAAGTTTTGCCTGAACCCCATACCTGGGTTCATATGGCCAAGCTCCATAACCAGATTCACGGTGCCCTGAAAATTGCACCCACTTGGGTCTACCTCCCCACGGTCTTGGCTCTCAACTGAGCACACCGGGGTTTAACGTTTCCCGTCTCCGGTCAAACTTAGATCACTCGGATCCTGGCTCTTAACCCTGAGCCCACCAGGTTTTTGCATTTTTCAACACTTCATAATATCGACATCGACTTCTTTCTCGATCCATATCTGAAACTGACAGGTCACAGCTTAGCAAACGATAAATTATAGTTATATTGATGACTTGTTAATCAAGCTATATCTGTTGCATAATATAAACCTTAAAAGGAATCAGATAAAAGAGAAAAAAAAGGTCTCTTGGGTTGGTGATTTGGGAGATTTCTTTTTTATATAAAACAATAAAAATAACTATTGCTTTTTACAAAAAAAATAACCGATTTCAACCTCGATAGGCAGATATAACTCAAAAATTACTCGCCAGATGGCGCTTAATTCAACATGTAGGTGTGAAGTTCTCGCCCCTACAAATTAATCAAGCCCAAACACTAGATAACTACAGTAAATCGTTGAGGAGTTCCCTTGACTGTCTTTCGGCTTCATCAGATCGACTCCAGACCTTCACGAAATTGTAGCGCTTTTATGTACTTATGAAAACATTAACAAACACACTAGTCGTCTCAACAATTTTCGAAAGTTGCCCTCGATTTCTCCAAGATGCCATCATCAGAACCTTTTAAAAGGACCCCACTGCGCATGTCTACTTAACAACAAAAAAAAAGAATTATCAAAATCGGCCCATTAACGACGAAAAAAAAAATCGCTGAACAAACATAAAAAAAGTATATATACGGTCGAATTGAGAACTTCTTTCTTTTTTGAAGTCGGTTAAAAATAAATTAGAAAACAAAAAAATATATATATATAGAACTGAAAATGAGGACGATGAATTGAATCAAATCCACTTTAGTATATTTTATCCCTATTTTTTTCGTTGAATCGTTTAAGCATTTATATGTCACTTGCCATAAACGGTGAAGAAAAACATCGTGAGGAAACCTGCATGGAATACATCACCTTTTAAAGCTGAAATTAAAACGATAACTCCTCCATCGGGTAGATGCCCATCTCTAGCTCAACGTTTCTAGCGACCCTTCATTTTCAATAAAATCGACTCCAGCTTTCAGTTGCCATAGCATTGCAAATAACATCGATTTTCAAAATCCTTTGGTTCACCTTCTTGTTTTTACTTTGTAGGCGTAGATCGAAAAATTTTAAAATTTCTCGTATATCCCGCTTCTGAAGCTGTAAGGATAGCCTCAGATTCTCTATTATAGGGATAATTAGATACTGAAATAAAGAGTTATCTTGTTTAAACATTTCTTTATATATTATTTACTTTCACAAAAAAAATGTTATTAAATATAATTTGACAATGTAATCTCTTGACGTTCCTCGCTATTTTCTATTCTAATACAATCATGAATAATGTATTTCCATCCAGTGTCTCGATTACCTGCCAGCTATTACCTAACATAATTTATTGTACATTAATAGGCTTACAGCTCGGCCTTCCTTCAACAAGCGAGTCCCCTCGCTGTAACATGTGCACCCTCCTACTCCTCTAAGAAGCTTACACTACAAAATAAATATGGCCAATAATTGTCAAAGTCATAGTAGTCAATAAGACACTGACATTACACATGTACGTACAGTAAAACCAACTTAACCTTGAAATGAAGAGAGGCGCTATCGGACGCATTGGACCAATCATCGAGAGGTAGTAACTGACAGATGAATGACCACAAAGTATTTATGAATGACTTTTTAACATGGCGGCGTTAGTTCCAATTTTTACCATTTCAGAGATAAGTTGGTGGCACTTGTATCGAAAAAAATATCAAACATGCCAAGTTCTTGTTGAAATTATTCATCTATGAAAAGTGAAGTTGTCATGGATTTGCACAATGTATGAAATTTATGCATTATATTTATATTTAAATAGCAGTTTTTGGTGTAAAACAAAGTGCGATATGCCGAGTGAACCGATTGAACTGTTTGTAAGTTTTTTTTTAATTATTTATTTAAACAAGCAAGTGTGTGTGTGTGTTTTTTTTTATTTATTTATTTCCAACAAATAAATATACATGTCCCACAATTCCATGTCTGCCAAACTGCAAGCCAGTTTGTCGGCAACTACACGAGTTTCTCGCTTCACACTGTTATTATTATTTCCATTACACAAAATTTTGTACTTATACTTTCCTTATACTATTTGCTAGCTTAAATTTATACTAGGTATACTATATAGATACTCTCTAAATCTCTACTAATGATCACATTACACTAATTCACAAAAATTCAATTCAAAAACTATTTATAAAATAATTAACAAATATTTTATAGATAGGTAGGTACCAATGTCCCGAAAAGATGTGAGTGAACGTGTGTATGCATGTGTGTGTGTGTGTGTGTGTGCGTGTGTGTGCCCGTGTGTGAAAGAATATGATTATCTGTATATTCGTTAATGCGAGTATACTTCTGACCCGTGTTGCCCTACGATAAATAAGTATCTTGGGATCAGTTAAAGAACTGCAACACGGGTCAGAGAGAGTGTATGTATTATGAATACAAACTACACATACATAAGTATAAGTATAATTTAACCTATGCTGAATTTTATATGATATACTTCTTCTTCTTATTCGTTTGCTCTTGACAGAGCAGTCGTGGTCATGCATGTTGTGTAGAGGCGCGCAGAACTATAGCTCTCCATTTGTCCCGAACAGTTGCGTGGCGGGCATTTTCATTGATGGTTTTGTTGGTCAGGGTCTTAATCTGGTCGGTCCAGCGTAGCGGGGATCTCCCTCGGGGTCTATTCCCATCTACTCTTCCCTGCACAACCAGTCGTTCCATGGCATTTTGACGGCGCGTGACATGGCCAAAGTAGCGAAGAATTTTGGTGTTAACGACGGCAGAAAGGCGGGTCTTGATGCCGAGCTCATTCAGGATGGAGACGTTTGTGCGTCGTTGAGTCCACGATATGCGCAACATCCGTCTCCAGCACCACATCTCTAAGGCGTCAATTCGCTGACTTTCTCTCGATTTTATGGTCCATGTCTCCGCGCCGTATAAAAATATGGGGAATATTAGAGCCCTCACAAGTCGTAACTTGGTGGCTCTGGTGATGTTGCGGTCCCTCCATATCTTAGATAGTCTGTCCATGGCCGATCTTGTGATAACAATACGCCGCTTTATCTCATCTTCAGAGCCGCCCTGGTTGGTTATTAAGGAACCCAGATATACGTAAGATGATACTATGTCGCAGTTGGCTATTTTGGTCTTATGTGGCGTATTATTATCGCTCCTGTCAACAATCATCATCTTCGTTTTTTGTCTATTAATTTTAAGACCGTACTCCGAGCTGACATTCTCCACGCGAGTAAGGAGCTCTTCGATTTTTTCTTCAGTGGTTGCGAAGAGAGTTGTATCATCGGCGTACCGAAGATTGCAGATGTTTTTCCCACCTATAGGCACACCGTCAGTCCAATCTTCCAGGGCTATACGCATGATGTGTTCAGTGTAGATATTGAATATAAGTGGAGACAGGATACACCCTTGACGTACACCAGCGCTGGGATAAAGTGGATTCGAGGTGACATTGTCCACTTTCACGGATGCAGAACTACTTTCATAGAGCTGGCGTAGGAGGTGGACTAAGTGCTTCGGTACTCCCATCACCAAAAGGATCTTCCATAATTGAGGCCACTTAATAGAGTCGAATGCCTTATGGAAGTCCACAAAGCATATGTATACCCGCTTGTTAAACTCCCTAGCTTTCTCTATTATTTGACGTACAATGAGAATTTGTTCACGCGTTCCACGTCCTCTTACAAAGCCAGTCTGTTCCGGTGCTATCTCTTTAGCTATCTCTTTAGCTATCTCTTTCTGATATACTATGAACTCCAATTTTATATGACATCCGATATACTATGGACATATCGACAGATAGTGCTTCCGGAGCATGCTTTTAAGTTGCGCCTTAGATACACTTTCGTCATATATGTCCGCCACCTCATTACACAATGTTGGAGTTATCCATTTACGAGTACGCCGACCAAAGTAGTTTTTGACCGTAGGTACAATGTATTTCTTCCTTTGTGTAACTTGGCGCTTCGGCCGAGTATATTTTTGTAGTTTCTTATACGTTACTATGTTATGTTGTTCTAATATGATAGAATATTTTACTTTTTTGTCAACAGGAACAATTTTACAAATTTTGAATAATTTTTCGTAGTTATTATCTAATGATTTTTTAATTTTAGGATCAACTAACATCTTTAAAAACCTTATTTGTAGGGATTTTATTTTATTTAGATACGTTGGGAAGGTAAGTCCATAAGCGTTTATGCCATATCCAATAGTTGCGTCAGCCAGCGCATAGTACAACATATAAAGGATTCCGCGGTTCACAACATATTTAATTTGATTAAATTTTCCCAATACTGCCCTCAGCCTGTTACACACCAACTCCACATGCAGATCCCATGTAAAGCGATTATCTATAACCAGCCCTAAATATTTGTAATTTACCACACGTTGCAGATTATCATATTGGCAAAGTGGGCTCATATTTTGATCATTATGTAAGCAATCATACATGTGTGTGTGTGTGTGAGTCTATGTGTTTGTGAGCGTGTGAATGTTTGTGGATGAACACATGTGTTAATCTAATCGTTTACGGATTAATTAAATTAGCTACGGACACGGTTGTTTAACGCGTGTAACATTGTGGAAATGTGATGTTTCGGAAACCCAGTGATTTGTTTTGTAGTTAACTCTATTCTAAAAAAACGGACTGTATAATATATGTCACTGTCATACGAATCGTATCAGTATACAAAGGAGGGCTCACACGCGTAATGCCTAATGATAAGGTTGCTAAAATTAGTATGTTAACTTAGTAACGTGTAAAAATGGATGTGTAAAGTAATTAATAATGTAGTTATGTAGATTTTAGTATTGTTATCAATGTGTGACTTATACGCAAGAAGAATGTAGTAGTTACATAATATTAAATTTGTTTTTACATCTGCTGCTATTAAATGAACACTATTCTATTTTCAGACTTATTGGATGAATATCTGAAATGGCTACCGGAATCCGCCCACAACGAAGTTACCTTATACTGGCCGCCACTGTAATATTATATATACTAACTGATAATAAATTGTGGTTTTGATAATAATTATGTAAATAATATAAATAAAATTATATTTATAATGGTCTTGTTTCCTTTCTTTAATGCTAAGTGTGGCTTTAATTGCCTTTGAACATTATATTAAGCCGGATGTTGTTATCTGCAAAACTTGTTCTAGATAGTACAATTGGCAGTGTAATCCATACATTTCTCCGAAAATATTAGTTGAATATTGTCGCTTAATGCGTCGTGTATATGTATCTTTGTATCATTAAATTAAATTTTATTCAAAGTAGGTTTTTACATACTGTAACGGACGTGACGTAAGCTGATGCACCGCCAGCTATATTGTGCCTAAAGGAGCCGCCTGCCAACGCATCACGTAGCCTTAGCCTTAGTTAAAGCAAAGCCAAGCCAAAGCCACCACCCGCCATATTGATGATTCCCTCCAGCCACAGCCAGGCAGCCGTCACAGCCAGACGGTGGAGCGGAAGGTGTCAATATAAGCCAAAGCTATAACCTTAGCCTTATCTGTAGCCATTGAGGATACTTTTTGCATGAACTGATGTTATTTGAAAAAGAAAGATGTGACGTTGACGAATTTGATTTGGTATTCTATTCGATGTATTGTCATGGAGCAGAAAATTATAAAATCCTAAAGTAAAAATAGTCGTATTATTTCCCTTCTTTTACATTCAGAAGTGGGATAATAATGTTAAAAAACAATATACCTACGTCCTGATACTGGAGAGAATTAAAATCAATGGTCGAAATTGAAAGCGATAAAAGTATTAAAGGAGGGGAGACTTGGACGTGTACTTGTAATGCTTTGGATGTGGATCAGCGCTTCTGGACATTAGGCGATGTTCAATTCCAAGTGCGTATTGCCGCTAGTAGAGAAATGTTGAAGATGGATCTCGTGGAACAGCTGAACAGAGTTAAATTTTATGCCAATGACGAACTGATAAGTATACTTACTACGATATGGAAAATAGTTTTCAAGATGCAATGCCATATTACTTGAAAAGGAAAAACTGTCAAATCTGTCAGATAAAATTTGGGAAAGCCCTCAATAAGAATCCATAATCAGTCTGACTGAAGAAAAGAGCCTTGTCAAAATGTAAAGAGAAATCAGTGAATGCTTATATTATCAGTTTTATAAAAATGGTCATTACGTGAAGGAGTATATCTCAGCATAAAAGGTGATGTATGCCATTTCATGTCGCTGTCATCATGCTGTGCCAGTACAAGTTGTTGCTGATTTTGTTAAATTAATAACCCTTTGTGTGCGTTCCAATTGCGGGACGCAATTGTTGCAGGATGGCCGATTGTAACGGACGTGACGTAAGCTGATGCACCGCCAGCTATATTGTGCCTAAAGGAGCCGCCTGCCAACGCATCACGTAGCCTTAGCCTTAGTTAAAGCAAAGCCAAGCCAAAGCCACCACCCGCCATATTGATGATTCCCTCCAGCCACAGCCAGGCAGCCGTCACAGCCAGACGGTGGAGCGGAAGGTGTCAATATAAGCCAAAGCTATAACCTTAGCCTTATCTGTAGCCATTGAGGATACTTTTTGCATGAACTGATGTTATTTGAAAAAGAAAGATGTGACGTTGACGAATTTGATTTGGTATTCTATTCGATGTATTGTCATGGAGCAGAAAATTATAAAATCCTAAAGTAAAAATAGTCGTATTATTTCCCTTCTTTTACAATACACTTTTTGCTGATACATTTTAAATGATAATATCAAATTGTTTCATGACAATCACGGATTTACCACGTTCGGTTCTAAAGATAAATGCTACAGAAACGCTAAGTATCTGCTTCTCATAAGATAAGTAGGTATGAATGTAATCTCTTTAAAGATCACGTAATAAAATTTATCAATTACTGCTTTGAATGCTGTGAGATGTGGTAGGTATAATATTATATTTCTTTATACTTAATTATTTATTTATTATCTAGTAATCATGCAAGTTAGGGGATTCCCGCGAGGAAAGTCAGTTGCGTCTATTTATATGATGAGAATGATATTCTGTGAGGACCCACACGTTCGCCCTTAGTTATAAGTAACACCGAAGTTATCACCGATGCGTTGCTGATTTCGAAACAGAACTAGCTTTCAAGCCCTCAACTGATGGAATGACTTCTACACGGCCGTCACTGACTAGTCAGGTTCAAAACCCTACAACCAACTTGAAGTGTCTTCGGAAGTAAACTGGATGGTACAAGATCCTGCGACCTCTGAAAAGGGGAAAATATCTACCATACTACCCGGCTGCTTAAGTACATGATAAGTGATCAACCGAGTTACGCAACAGCAAGCGCGGTTGGTAGTTGGATGGGTGACCGCTAGTGGTAAATTTCTTGAGCGCTTCCGTGCTCCGGAAGGCACGTTACGTCATCGATCCCGGTTTCCATCATTACATAGCAATCGTTAAGTCGTGCCGGAGGCCTACATAAATTTCCGACACTTGGGTCGGTCACAAACCCTTACACCAATCCGCACTGGAGCAGTGTCGTGGAGTATTCCCTAGGCCTTCTAATTGAAGAAAGGACCATGATTAATAGTCTGACATTATTGGGTTAAAGCTAACCTACAACCAAAGACATCGGGACCGCTGGCAAGTTAGCTAGATTGGAAATAGAAACAACCAACTATCCTGACTTGGTAGTTACCTACACTGGTAGATAAGAAATATGCCATTTCCCACTGGAGGTTACTGCATTCTATGCTATAGGCAAGAATTAGGGAATTTTGGCTGGGAATTAATGATGCATCCTTGAAACCTATGTCGCAGTTTTCTGTCGCTTAACAAGTTCGTCATTTTATTCTTAGTTGTGAACCTTGGTCCCTGGTGCCTATACCTACACCACCACTTACCAATAAGCTAGCTATCAATATTATAGTCTTAAAAAATATATAAAACTCAAAGGTGACTGACTGACTGAGCGATCTATCAACGCACAGCCCTAACTACTGGACGCGGGCGAAGCCGCGCGCGGAAGCTACATAGTAGTCTTATAAAGTAACGTTTGTACCTATATCTTTAGTCGGATTCTAAAATCACAGCGCATATTTTATACACCAATAAACTAAAGTTTGATGGAATTGTTTCCGATTGAAAATTGGAAAAACTCTTTTGTTTATACTTAAAAACGTATATAGTAAACCCAACTTAAGACTGAAACGAAAGAGGCGCTGTCGGACGCATTTGACATTCATTTGACCATTTTGTCACGCTTTGACGCAACAAGTTGCATTTTGAAGTGTTCAACTCATCGTTATTTTATCACGGTACAAGTCTCTATTTCTCTCTGTCAGTGACTGTACGTCGCTTGGACGATGTGGACCGTGATTTTGTAACTTGAAGACAATGTGTACAATCATGTTTAAAAGTTTTATGTTTACGATTATTGCGTTTGAGTTTGTTTGTTGTTTTGCGTTACCATTTGAAAGACTGTATAAATTGGACATTATACATTACAACGATTTCCATGCAAGGTTTGTACCTTTTATTATCATTAAGTAATCCAGTTTTAATTCGTAAGTTATAATGGCATTGATATTTATCAATTAGTATTGAATTTGTCAGGCAAATTTGGTCTTTAGGAACTTGTTTTTGTGACCAAGGCAATTGGCAATATAGATTAGGTAACCTATGAAGGATGAATACCGGTCATATAGTCATCAATGTTTTCAAACCTTTGGTCAGCAGGATCAGATTCTGTTCTCTGGTGCTCAATACCTTCACGAATCCGGAATATGTTAGCGTAAAGGGTGATTGACCATTAATTTGTTTATTTCTATAGATAGGTATCTACAATAAAATATTATTTAAATACGTATGACATCATCATCATCGGAATCCCACTGCTGAACTTGGGTCCCCTTTCACAATGTGAGGGGTTCAGGTCATAGTCCACAACTCTGGTCATGTGGGGATTGCCAGATTTGAAGAAACTTTGAGAAAATAATTTAGAATTATTAGGTGTGACTTACGATGTTTTCCTTTTCTGAATAATTCGTTTCTAATAGAATAATGCATAATTTTTGAAAATTAGGAGTTATTGCAGAAATCGAACCTAGACTCCCCTTTTCGGGAGTCCAACATTCTAATCACTTAGCTATCGTTGCTAATAAATAGCTAGGTACTTATATTTCAGGTTTATTATCTGGAACGAGGCAATAAGTTAGGCAAAAATAAAAGTAAGGTAGGTATTATAAATATGTAACTGGGTTATTTCTGTAGGCATAGGATATATTAGCAAATAGAAGCCAAAATACTTATTACATAAGTAGGTATTTCTAGAAATTTTCTGTCTTTAAGTTTGTCCGTTCCTCATGTAAAAATACTGAATGAAACTAAGTGCGATTCACTGTTGTATTGCTGGACGTCTGATTAGGTACAACTTGAAATTATAAATTAATATTTATTACTTATAATGTTGAAGGATAGCGTTTGCCGGCTCAGCCCGTATTTAAATAAAGTTTACATAAGAGCTATTTAACACTTTGACAAAAGTAAAATAATTAGGTAGGTACTCACGTGTAAGCAACACCATAATATAAGTACCATAATAATAATACGTTCTATAGCACGGGGTATAATAGTAAGTAATTACTAGATGACTTGACTATCTCGACTTACGACTGAGTGGAAAGATCTTCGAGCCATCGCTCTCGCAGTATTTATAGCCGGACCTATAGTTTTCTCGATTGTGATAATAGATGGCGTTACACAATACTAATGGTTGTCAACAAACTATCGCGGTATTTAACTGTTTTATCCACCAAGACTAAAAAACTATGCAGCAATTTCTCATTTTAAAACAACTTTGTTTTTCATAACTTACGTGCAGTTTTGTACAGGCCGGGCGTAGGCTTATGCAATGTTAACATTGTTGATACTGCAAATTGCAATACTTAAATCAAAGTAAGTAACTACTACTACTTACTTCTCAGTAAAATAATTCATTGGTGCACTCATGGGCGTAGCCAGCCCTGGGCTCAGGGTGGGGCAACTTTTTGAATTAATGGGTATGGCCTTAACTAGCAAACCATACCCACGGTCTTTTTTTATAGCCTAAAAGGCCGACGTGAAAGCGGACGAGCCATCTCATGGTAAGTGGTCATCGTCACCCATGGACACGAACAACACCAGAGGAGTCACCAGGGCAACGCCGGTCCTGAAGGAGAACTCTTTTTACACCTTTCTTGAAGAACCCCATATTAAAGCGCTCCGGGCGTACCTCAGAAGGAAGCTCATTCCACAGCCTGCAAGTTCGCGGCAAAAATGATTGTGAAAACTGGAGCGTCCTTGTTCATCACGAATCCAAGGGATGAGAATGATACTTCAATCTTTAGCGAGTGGTGCGATGATGGAAGGGTTAAGTTGGCACCTAATCGCACAATTTCTCGGAGCACTCACCATTGTAAAGTCGTTGGAACACGCAGAGACATCCTATTTCTCTCCTAAAACCTAGGTGTTCTAGCCTGTTAGTGACTTGTGGATCGTTGACAACTAGCGCATTTGCACGGAGTCAAAGACTAAGCTGATATTGTGGCGCCCCAGCCCAGAGATGAGAACAGTACTCCATGTGAGAGCTGTCCTGAACTTTATAAAGCATCAGTGGGTCCTTCGTATTGAATTACTGCTTCGCCCGGTTCATGACGCCAAGCATTTCGGAGGCCAATTTGGCCTTAGCTTCCAGATGACATCGAGACACTGACACATTTACTAACAGTGTGTGTGGTACCCTGGAATGGAGGCGCCATGATAAAAGGGGTTTTCTAAGCGAAAAATGCGCAAACATGTCTTCTCGGGGTCGAACTCAACTAAATTGAGTCGTCCCCATTCTGAGACTTTCTCCAGAGAGTTCTCAACTTTAGACACAAGTTTCCTCCAGTGCTGTCATCTTCATAGCAATGAATACCGGTTGCACGCACCAGCATATCATTAATATGCAGAATGAACAGGGTAGGAGACAGCACAGACCCTTGGGGAACACCAGCGTTTATCCTTACTTCCTTACTAATATTATAAATGTGAAAGTGTGTTTGTTTGTTTGTTTGTTTGTTTGTTTGTTTGTGACGCTTTCACGTCGCAACAAAGCTATTATATGGTAAGGTTTATGTGTGTGGGGATAGTTAGGAGGGTGGAGAGTGACGTAGGCTACTTTTTACCGCGGAAAAACATCCCATTCCCATGGGAAGATCGATGTTTTGTTAGTTACTAGATATTTATTTTCGGAGTTGCCAATAGATGGCGTTAACAAAATTCATTTGCAAGTTCTGAATTACGCTATCAAATACTACATGTAATTTACTTAAGTCATAGGCAAATGTAATAGGCTACTTTAGCTCTGCCTCGAGAACTCCCCGCTCCGGCTGTGTTCAGTGTACCGCCCGCCCGCTGGCACTATCCTGTTGGCTGATGTCCGCAAGTTGCTGGACTCGCCGACACCGGTGGTGGGCGCGGGCGACTGGAACTGCAAGCATCCGGGGTGGAATAGCCTAGCTGCCAACAGAAGTGGAAGGCTACTTTTTGATGCCGCTGAACAGCACGGCTACACTGTCGAGTGTGTTGCACACCGTTACCGCGGCTCTGAATAAGAGAGAACGCGTGTGTGCAGTATTCCTCGACATGGAATAGGCGTTCGACCGTGTTTGGCACGACGGCTTTCTCTACAAGATCTCGCAGCCGTCGGCGCCCCGGAGTGCCGTTAAGATGATCTCCAGTTTCCTCGAAAATATAAGCTTCAGAGTAGTGGTTGAAGACGCCGAATCCACCGAGCGTCCGATCGCAGCCGGCGTCCCGCAAGGGAGTTGCCTGTCCCCGGTCTGCTACGCCTGCTACACCGACGACATCCCGGCGGCAGGGGGGGCGTCGCTTGCCCTATATGCCGATGACGTGGCGTACATCACCACGTCGCTGAATAGAACCCACGCCATTATCAAGATGCAGCGTGCGCTTGATGCCCTCCCCGAATGGCTCGCCGCGTGGAGACTGTCGGTGAATGTCGGGAAGACGCCGGCTGTGAACATAGGAGGATACCTCAACAGGCGGGACCCTACTCTGGAGCTTCATGGACAAGATATCCAATGGGCCCCACAGCCCAAATACTTGGGCAAAATCGACGGAAGACTCTCGATGAAGCCACAGGTTATGAAAGCCGTCGCGAATTCCAGAAGTGCGATGGCAGAAACCAGTGCTCTCCTCGAGCCTCCCTCTCGAACTGAAGCTCGGGGTCTACAAGACCTACATCAGACCCCGCCTCACGTACGCGGCAACGGCGTGGTACGCGCTCGCCAGCGAACCGCAGCGCAAGAGGATGCGCGCAGTTCAGGCGATTGCGCTCCGCCGACTGACTGGTGCGCCGAGGTACGTCAGGAACGCCGTCATCCAGAGGGACCTTCGAGTCGAGAGCCTGGACGACTTCATCGAGCGATTGGCACGCAACATGTTCGGGCGTGTCGACGCGTCGCGGTTCCCGCATCTGCAGGACCTGGCGCCGCTCCACACCCGTCCACCGGACCGCTGGGCCTTCCCGCGCAACCAGCAAGTCGCGCGGGAAGGCCCAGCACTGACTGATACTGGGGCTTCGTAAGTCGTCGCCCGACGCTGATCGGCTCCTGCTGGGCTTCCCACCAGCGGGATTCACCCGGTAGGGGCTCGATCGCCTGGGCGGCGCGAAGATGAACCCCATCCCGTTTAAGACTCTGTGGCCTGTAAAAAGGTCACCACTCACCGGACTTGACCTATTGGTTAACCACAGATGGACAACCAAGGGCCCAACCCAAGGACTGGCCCGTTTTAACGGGCCGCGAGAGACATCCCCAAAGGGGAACTAACTGTCCCGAGGGCTCCACACACCTCAGACAGGGTGGAGTGAAGAGAGCGAGTAGTAGGCTACTTTTTAGCCTAAATTCCTACGGGAGCGGGACCTACGCGGGTGTTACCTACGGGTCCCGAAGCGAAGCGCGGGCGGTTCTCTAGTAAGTTTCATATCTGAGCAACAACCGTCAAGTACGGCCTTTAATGTCGCTCAGATACAAATCTGGCTACCCAATTGCATGACCTCTCAGGGAGACCGAAGATGGATGCTTCGCGAGAAGAGCCCTGCCAGACCTGGTGGAAGGCCTTAGCGATATCCAGGATGATCGCCAATGCTTCCTCGTTGCTATCAAGGGCCTGAACCCATCGATGAGTGTGATATGCTAAAAGATCGCCAGCTGAACGTCCGTGAAGAAACACGTACTGCCGGTCACTGATCAGCTGGCGATCCTCCAGATATCCGAGGGGCTGTACATTTATCATACGCTCCATAACCTTAGGATGCAGAGAAGTTATCGCTATAGGCCTGTAATTAGCCGGGTCACTAAGATAGCCCGTTTCGGATAGGATGAACTAGGGCTACTTTCCATGAAGACGGTACTATTCCAGTGGTGTAGGATAGCGAAAATAGGCGCTTTGAAACAGGAGTAAACTCGAGAGCACACGTCTTAAGGACCACTGCGGGAACACCTTCTGGTTCACTCGACTTCTTGGCATCGAGTGACAGTAGTGCTCGTCTGACAGACTTATGAGTAAAAATTGGCCAAGTGCGAGTCGGACTCGGTCATGAAGGGTTCCGTAGCAGCTAGTAACAGATTATAAAAACATATATATTTGAGTTGATTGAATGAAAGGTAAATTGCGGTTTAGGATTTAAGACGTGTTAAAAAACTACTAACTAGATCTCGTTCAAACCAATTTTGGGTAGAAGTTTACATGGTAGGGTACATTATAATTTTTATTTAGTTTTATCATGCTCTCATTTAAGAAGTTACGAGGGGGGGGGGGGGGCATTTTACCAATTTCGAAGTGTCTCTCGCACAAACTATTCAGTTTAGAAAAAAAAAGATATTAGAAACCTTATAATAGCAGTTTTGAAGACCTATCCATAGATACCCCACACTTATGGGTTTGATGATAACAAAAATTTGAGTTTCAGTTCTAAGTAAGGGGAACCCCCAAAATTTATTGCTTGTTTCTATTTTTGTGTGGAAATCTTAAAGCGGTTCACAGAATACATCTATTTACCAAGTTTCAACAATATAGTTTTTATAGCTTCAGAAAAAAGTAGCTGTGACATACGGACTAACGGACAGACAGACAGACATGACGAAGTTCGGATTTCCCCTTTGCCGTGTGGAAAACGTATTTATGTGGTCATCGCAGTGGTGGAAAAGAAGACCGGCAGAAGTTGCCCTCGACAGCCTTAGCTAGCGACCAGAATTCTCGACTCCCGGGTAGCTCGCCAATTTTGCCAATGAATTTGGCCTTCGCCATGTGGCAGATGGATGCTATGCGACAACATTGCGATTAGGTGAAAAAATTAACCCCAGAACGTTAGGTACGTGCTAACGTTAGGTAAGTGTGAACTTTCTTACGGATATTATGTTACCTACGTTAATACATAATTACCTACGTTTGTGCCTGGATAAGTAATTAATTTTTTTTGGTTTCGGTAGGTGCCTGTAAGGCACCTCAGGTCAGAGCCAGGGTGGGGCAAGTGCCCCATAAGGTACCTCAGGTCAGAGCCAGGGTGGGGCAAGTGCCCCACCTACGCCCATGGGTGCACTTCGATATAGGCCGGTAGATAACTTTACAGCGTCTTGCAAATGCTAGGCTATAAAACATCACGTCACGACCAAGGAGCGGAGCAACAAGTTACCCCAAGCGAAGCGAGGGAGTCTACTAGTCTTCCATAGCGATCGTTTGATGCAAATCATTCGGCTTAACGCCTTTCTACGAACTTGTGAAGGTTCGTCTGTATCTGTATTGTATTTGTCTTGTGTAGGTAATGTGTTTTCTTGTCCTATGATGCCCTACTATTTAGTCTGCACAATTATCCAATAGGTAAGTAGATAGTAACGAGAGTCACAAAAACTATAATGTGCGAAGTACTTTAAAGTTAACGTTATTTTTCGAGTTCAACCTTGATTCAATAATCGCTTGAATGCTTTCATTAGGTAATCAAAGTACTTAGATAGGTACCTACTTTATGTAAGTATCTACCTACTTTACTTAACTCACCTTTTGATGTTACACAATCCTACTAAGTACTAAGTATGTACCTACAGTGCTGTTAAAGTTCAACCCACTATGCTGTTTAATTAGCACAATCCAATAACAAAAAAAACAAACCATGTAAATACCTAATCCAAGAAAAACGCTCTTTATTAGCAAACTGTACGAAAAAGTAGAAAATGATTTTTGATTATGTTAAAGATAACCTATAAGATAAGGTAGCCTATAACCATAGCCTTCCTAGATAAATGGACTAAGTATTCAACACAAAAACAATTTTTCAACGAAGCAGTAGTTCCTGAGATGTATGTAGGATTTGGCGTATTGACGACTCTTATGGCGCAATGGTAACCATGCCGCAACGACGCGCCGTTCGACACTCATGCATTTTTATTTATTGTATCAGATTCGAAGAAACTGCAGTAGAAACGCCGACATGCCGGTTCAACAACAACTCCTGTCTAGGCGGGTTTCCTCGCCTATACAATGAGATACAAGTGTTGCGGCGCGAGAAACCGGATTCCATACTGCTGAACGCTGGAGACAGCTTCCAAGGCACGTACTGGTACTCCCTGCTGAAGTGGAACATCACGCAGAAGTTCATGAACCTGCTTCCACATGACGCTCATGTAAGTATCTACTTGTACAATTTAAATAGGATTTGTCGAAGTGATGGTTGATGGTGATGGTAGTTTGATTTTTGAGAAGAGTAAGAAAAACTAGAAATGTCTGCATTTTTAATACGTCGCCCATTTTATTATCCGATTTCAGACAAGGAGGAGGTTCTATGTTTGACGATAATATTTTTAAGTATGTCCAGCGATTTCACCGTCATTAATTGTGAACAATTAACTTCTTTTATTTGAAAAGGGGTAGGTGGGTACGCACCTCAGAAAAGATCACCTCGTCTCACCACATCTTAACTCACCTCCTGTAGATCCCGCTCCTCACAGTTATTTTGGTAAGGGTTAACATTTCTTCGTTACATTTTTGTTTTTATTGAGTAGGTCCCTAGTAAAAGTAATAGTACCTAAACTCTGGAACCTCGTTATTTATAACTCTGTGATAATAGTATTGGATAGGCCAGTGACTTCGTGATATTATGGGTTATTTATAGATCTCATCACACACATCGATAGATACTAATCTATTCATTACGATTTGTGGATTTATTTAAAACACGCCAGGCACCGATTTCTTCTCTGGCTCATTGATGCTCATCAAAATGTTAGGTTACGTACTTCCTGAAGTGCTAGAAACCTTGATTTTGTATGTAAACTAGTAAACAAACATCATAAAAATCATAAACCTAGCTATTACTTCCCTATTATAACCTTAACCTATTATAAAATGCTAGAGTTTGTTTACAAAAAGAATATTTTCATGTAAATGTTGCCAACACGAGGCAATAATATTTCTAGCAGTGTCAAAAAGTAATCAGACATGTAGAGCCTTTTTTATCGAGGGGGAAACCTTCAAAAGGTACCCGGTGCCGTGGGAGCGACACAGGGTTATGTTGGACTTTTACCCACTAAAACCCCCCCGGTGGCCTACCTCAACGCTTGTGGAGGACTCCGGGATCTCCAAAGGAACACGACCGGTGCCCTCCAAGCGCTATGTCCCGTACGGACCCATCTCAACGGCTCTGTGCGGCCACACACAGAGCAGTTCTTCCCGGGGTTGCCATTGGGCGGTTCGAGCTCCCATTCTACCCGCCCGCAACCCCGAAAGCCCCCTTTTAGTCGCCTCTTACGACAGGCAGGGGCAGGGGATACCGAAGCTCGTATTCTGGTCCCGAGCCACAGGGACGACATGTAGAGCCTAGCTTCTAACCCTATATCTACTCCCAAACTTAACAAGTCCAAGTTAGCTTAGTCAACACCTTTGTTAAAATGTGTGACTTGGCAATTTTCCTTTATGTTTACAGCTAAGTAATCAAATAGAAATAGAAATAACAAAGAATGGCAGGAACCTTTATAACTACCTACCTATCTCATAGAAATTAACAGTTCTCAAAATTTAGCTACAGCTATCCGCGTAATTTTTTGTTTCATTATCACAATAAATGTAGTTAATACACCAGTTAATACACAATAAGTACACCGAGTATTGTCTGCTGTGTACCTATTTGCACAGGTGCAATTTAAGTATGGTGGGATTGTGGACCAATTCATCAGTGATATCTTCTAGAATATGAATGGCTCAAAAACTAACCATCAGATGAGCACATAAAAGAACCGATTACAATATTGACAATAGAGATAACTCAAAATGAGTCGTCAGATGTCGTTCAAATTCAAATGGATGGATACGACTACGTTGGCTTTCAAATAAAAAATATTCATAAAATTGGAACCCTCACATATTAAAAAATATATTTTTTTAATATGTGAGACATTAGATATATTTTTTTAATCTCATTAGTTATTCACGTCAGTTGTATTGAAATACGGGACTATGTTATCCTTAGCATCTCGTTCAATGTCAGTGCTCTCTTCGAGCCTTTATTCTTTATCTCGTGCAATAAGGAAATTGTCGGTTTCCTTTCCTCTCGATTCAACGACGAGCCAATGTTAAGTATAATTTAGTTTGTTTGACCTATTATTTCGTCTGTTGTTGATCTAAAGATGAGAATAATATAACCTGCATAATTTATATTTTCATAAAATATCTCTTTGACCTTACGGACCGAGAACTGGTGTGGTCCAGTTAATGCTGATTTTTAGTATGCAAATTTTTTGTCAGACCATACTGAGGTAGCCTTTCAGGGTTATTTACTTTCAACGTATACTATGATATCTTTTACGAAATTATAGGTATATCGTGAAATCTACGCCCACTCATTACTTTTTACTGGGTGAAACGATTTTGATTATTTTTTTCTCAAAGGCTGATGTTTGTCGTGTGATTCCGTTAATATCCTTGAAATGATGATGATGATGAAAACACATTACCTACACAAGACAAATACAATACAGATACAGACGAACCTTCACAAGTTCGTAGAAAGGCGTTAAGCCGAATGATTTGCATCAAACGATCGCTATGGAAGACTAGTAGACTCCCTCGCTTCGCTTGGGGTAACTTGTTGCTCCGCTCCTTGGTCGTGACGTGATGTTTTATAGCCTAGCATTTGCAAGACGCTGTAAAGTTATCTACCGGCCTATATCGAAGTGCACCCATGGGCGTAGGTGGGGCACTTGCCCCAAGTGCCACAAGTTAGCTAATGAGTGTCTTAAAACGTACAAAAAGAGGATGGAAGGAAATATTACTAAAAGTGCTTTTGGCGTTTCATTAAGGACAGAAGATGTGGTTATACAACCATACCGTCAGAAATATACTTAGGAAATCAAACTGCTAAATCTGGTCCTGAAGCAGTTGAAATGTTTGCAAAGAACTTTTCGTTACTGTACAGTAAAACAAAACTGAATCCTGACACTTCAGTCTGTCTAGACAACACGTCATCCTACTTATTTAATATAACTATCAGTGAGACTGATGTCATTCGAGCAATTAAGAAATTGGACATATTCAAGGGTTCCGGTCCAGATAACATTCCTCCTGTCTTTATAAGGCGCTGCAGCTCTGCAATAGCACTACCGCTATCGTTAATCTTTAATCGTTCATTAAGAGATGGAATATTTCCTGACTCTTTTAAAATAACAAAAATTGTACCTGTACATAAAAAAGGCGATTGTAGCGACATAAAAAATTACCGTCCAATATCGATAATCTCGTGCATCTCGAAGTTATTTGAATCTCTTATTTGTCCTATCATTACGCGCCATGTCGATAGTGTGATCTCTGAGCATCAGCATGGGTTTAGGAAAAGGCGATCAGTACAAAGCAATTTAATCTCGTACGTAACTTATCTTAGTGAAGAATTGGATAGAGGCCATGAGGTTGACGCAATATATATGGACTTTTCGAGTGCTTTCGATAAAGTCTCACACACTCGTCTTATATCAAAACTACAAAAGTGTGGGATCGGTGGGACCCTGTTAGAGTGGTTTAGATCGTACCTAGCAAAAAGACTCCAGTATGTGGTGCTTAACGGGCTTAGGTCTAACGAATATTATGCTGATTCAGGAGTCCCTCAGGGATCCCATTTAGGCCCAATTCTCTTCTCTGTCTTTATTAATGATATCACGTCCGTAATAAAACATTGCCGATACACACTTTTTGCTGATGATCTAAAACTATTTAAGGTTGTAACTTCCAACAGCGACATTCAGTATATACAAAGCGACATTGATAAGGTAGCGACATGGTGTGAAGACAATGGTAGTGGTGGTGGTATGGTTATGAATATTAAGAAGACCTTTCATATTAAATTCACGCGCAAACGTAACGGTACAACCTCTTCGTATAGACTAAATACTGAACTGTTACAGGAGGTAACGGAAATCCGCGACTTGGGTGTAATGATGGACAAGAAACTTAAATTTAATACGCATATCGATTCTATTATTAAGCAAGCTGCTAGAATGTTAGGTTTCCTGAAAAGAAATACAAAAGGGTTTATGTCATCCAAAACAAAAATCTTATTATTCAATGCATTAGTCCGCAGCAAATTAGAATTTGCATCAGTGGTTTGGAGTCCCCACAATGTAACTTACTCACAGAGGATTGAAGGGCTACAGAGATCTTTTACGAGATATTTAGCATTCAAAAGATTCATTCATTCATTCAAAAGATATATCGCCAACCAATACATATGACAATCGACTAAAATTTTTCAAAATGATATCTCTCCATAATCGTCGCTTATTAAATGATATCGTATTCTTAAGGAGGATATTATCTGAAGAAATGGACTGTAGTGATCTACTTAGGAACATAAAAATAAGTATTCCATATCGATATCCACGTCATCCTATCACTAAAATCTTCCATATCCCTCCCCGTAAGCAAAACGAATATTCTTAAATATAGCCCTATGTTAAGAATGTGTTCGGAATATAATAGATTTTCTGCATCTATCGACACCCTCGATATTTTCCATGACACCGTTCCAATAATCAGGACAAAACTTACTAAATATTTCCTTTTGTAATATGTTCAATACTTAGATAAAATAATATTGTTATTAATTCATATATGTTATTATTATGTAGTAAAGCGAAATTGTAATTTTAATGCTTACTCCTGTTATATTATTGTGAATGATGTACATGCCTTTAATAGGTATGCATACTATAGTAATGTTTTAGATGTGTATACTTTAAGTTTGTTTTTGTATGTAATGCTGTTGGCGTGTCAATAATAAATAAAATAAAAATAAAAAATAAAATATACTGTTTATAGATAATTTTATAAACAAATTAACCTGTTGTACCTACGAGGCTGTTACTTGTAATAGCCGTGTAGGTCCCGCTCCCGTAGGATTCTCAGCTAAAAAGTAGCCTATAACATTTTACTAACGCCATCTATTAACAACTCCGGAACTAAATATCTAGCAACTAACAAAACATGGATCTTCCCATGGGAATGAGATGTGTTTCCGCGGTAAAAAGTAGCCTGCGACACTCTCTACCCTCCTAACTATCCCCACACACATAAACCATACCATAAAATAGCCATGTTGCGACGTGAAAGAGTCATAAACAAACAAACAAACACACTTTCACATTTATAATGTTACTAGTAAGGACTAGTAAGGATATTAGTAAGGATTTAATCGATCTCTAAGTCACATACTTTCAATCAATTTTAACCCTTATTTTATAGTCAATCGGCGCAATTTAACCATTCAATTCTTTTCGTTTTTCAGGCGATTGGCAACCATGAATTTGACGACGGAGTGGCAGGGCTGGCTCCTTACCTGAAAACGTTGAGAGCGCCCGTCATCGCAGCCAACATGGACACCAGTAAGGAGCCGAGTCTCCAGGGGCTGTACAAGCCGCACGTGGTCATCCAGAGACGAGGGCGCAAGATCGGTCTTATTGGACTCATTACTACTGATACCAAGGTGAGGTTAATTCACAATTACTCTGGACTAGGTACCTACTTAGTTAGAATGTAAGGTAGAACCTGTATGAAATAAACTTTAGCCTTTTGTGCCGTATTTAGGGTTCCGTACCTACATAAATAGTGGTAAATGGAAGCCTATGTATGTCTGTGCTGTTTGTTTGTCTGTCTGTTATAGACCTCTGTGTCTTAACGGATATTGGATTCCTGTATTTTGAATGAGTGACAGTTTTACAAGCATGACGATTATAATTTCCAGGTATTGTCATCAGCGGGAAATGTAGAATTCACGGACCCCCGAGAGGCTACTAGGCGGGAAGCCAAGGCACTGACAGACCAGGGCGTTGACATCATCATTGTCCTGTCACATTGTGGACTAGAGATGGATAAGTAAGTTGGGAGAAGTCCTCACTTCCTTTTTAGCCTCTAACGAGTCGGCGCTGCCCTTGGTTTACTGATATTTAGGGGTTGTGTGAATCTGTGAATACTTACCATCAATTAATGGTCGTCTATTACTTACTTAGTTGGATATTTTGACTTTTTTTAATAGACGGTTGAATGACCGCTAGTGGCTTAGGAACTGCTGGTGTGAATTGAAAAAGTATTTTTGTATTGGATAGTCCATTTACAGAGGAAGGTTTAAGACTATATAACACTACGCTTCGAGCAATATGAGCGGAGCTACTACGAAATATGTTGCAAAAATGGGAACTACAAGTCTCCCGAAGCGAAGCGAGGGCGTTCTCTAAGTAGTTGTAAAATAAGTCTTTTAAAATAGATTTAACTGTTTTTTCAGAGAAATAGCTCGTGATTACGGCGAGAACGTGGATATCATAGTGGGCGGACACTCGCATTCCTTGCTGTGGAACGGACCCTCGCCCAGCGGGGAGAAGGCTGAGGGGCCGTATCCTATATTTATTGAGCCCACTACTGACAAGAAACATGAGGTGACTCATTTTGTTTTATCATCAAACAGATTTAGTTTTCAACACGTTGGTTTGCACGCCAATTATCGTTTAGCGATGTCAATTATTAATTAATGTCTTTATAAAAACTACGCGTCAGATGTCGCTTAATTGTTTTGGGATTAGACGTGAAGCAGGTTATTTAAAATATAAAAAGAATTATTGAAATCGGTTCGCCCAGTTTAAAGTTATGAGGTAACACATACCTATGTAAATATAACCATAAATGCAATAGGTATATTGTGTAGCAATATAAATGCGATTGCTGTCGAATATTATGTGTATGCTATCAAAGGAAACAGGACGGTTTTGTTATCACTGGGTTAATTGATTGTTGTCTGTTCCGAATACATATCAACATAATTTATTTATTGTATTAAATTTTATTTATATTTACACTTGTTGGTGTTACATATTTATTATTGAGACAAGTATTTTAAATTCAACTGTTTCATAGGATTGCAAGAAGAGAAAGAAGAAGAAAAAGAAACATTCGGTATGTCGCATATCTGTCTATCTTTGTGTGACACTCTATGTTCTGTGAAAATTTAGACTTTATTTTTAAGAGCGTTTTATAGATTTATGAAAATAGCTTACTAGTCCTACTTGAGGCTCCGAGTTCTTATTCCTGGGCATGCACTTCTGACTGCGGAGTTATGAGTCACTGGCTATAACGGTGAAAGAACACAATCGTGGAAAAACCTACATACCGGAAGTTCGCAAAACTTAAAGGTGTGTGAAGTCCGCCAATCCGCACCTGGCCAGCGTGGTGGACTATGATCTTAACCATCTCAATCTGAGAAGAGACCCGTGCCCAGCAGTTGGACAGTTATGGGTTGTGATGAATGAAGTTTAATTTGAATTATGTAATGTTACTTTACAAGATTTTACATACAATTTATTACTTTTATTTTATTTATTTTATTTAAACAGAACCGCCAACAAAATTATATGTAAAACATGAATAACATTTTAGTCCATAGGTAGCTAGAAAACATATAATCTCACTTAAAGGCAGTTACAGCATGCAAAAATAGACTAAACAGTACGATAACAATAGCAATGGAAAAAAAGGGGTGATGAAATTGTACTACACTAACAAAGACAAAATTAAAATTAATATATGTAAAATCCAAATGAGAAAGTTAAGACATGTTTACAGTATTTTTAAGATTTTACGTTTATATACATTCAAGCTGTCACTAAAAATATCAATAGATTTATCCTTATTTGAGATTTCTTTATATAATTTGCTTAATCTAGGCACTATAGAATTTTTACCCAAATTGGATCGAAATGTTTTTTGGGAAAATAATGAAATGGGATTCCGTGGCAAACGAGAGGGAACATTAAAAGAAAGCTGGCTCAGCAATTTCGGATTGTCCATAATCCCGTTACAAAGTTTATACAAAAATACCAAGTCGTGTAGTTTTCGTCTGTCTAAGAGTGTATGAAATTTGAAACGTTCTAGTCGCTTGCTGTATGGTAGGTTCTTGTCTTGTCCCGTTGAGTAAAATTTTGTAAATTTCTTTTGTATGCTCTCTATGCGGTCCTTGTAAATTTGGTAATGAGGGTTCCATATAACCGTTCCGTACTCTAATTTGCTCCTGACCAAGGTGTTATAAAGGGTAATCCTAGTGCTAAGTTTTTTGAATGTTTTTGCATTCCTAAAAATAAAACCAAGCATTTTTCGTGCAGATCTGCAGGTATTAAAATATAAAAAATCCGCTTTTTATGTAGGCCGTTTTGTTCTTGTAGCTTGTGAGAATATACCTAATTAATTTATTAATTTTAAAGCCATTTAATGTATGTATTTATTTTAATTTTTTACAGGTAATCATAGTGCAAGCGTCAGCGTTCACCAAATACATGGGCAATTTGACCGTGTACTTCGACTTCCGCGGGGACTACGTCAAATGGGAAGGCGGACCCCTGATCCTAGATAGGTCGATACCTGAGGGTAAGTGTTTTCAGTCATGTAGTTTTGTGTGAACCAGCGGATCACTAACATTTTTATCAATGGACGTAATGGTATTGCCGTTACGGTGTATTATCATGTGTGTTACTTCAGTATTAATCATCAATGTTGATTCATCATCATAGAACCGATGTATTGCTTCCTTTCAAAAATCATAAGCTATTTCAATTCATTACGTTAAAAGTTGTTATAACTTTGATTGCTTGACATAAATAGATCTTTTATTTCGTAATTTAAAACCTCCTTTCATGTTTCAAGATATTTCCTTCCTTAATTTGTTCTGATTTGTAATAAATATTATACATATATGATATTTTAATAGTTTATACATTTTAATAGTTCTGATAAGTTGAAATCAATGATTACAGATGCAGAAATAAAAGTCAAATTGGCGCCGTATGCAAAACTGGTGCATGACGCTGAGAAAGAACCCATAGGAACGACTGAGACGACGCTACACTTCGACGACTGCGTGTTCGGAGAGTGCGCTCTGGGAGATCTGTTGGTCGACGCTATGACGGAATACGTATGATTTTTTTATTATTTTCATATTTAAATCTTCTTATACTGTATTTACATAAAATCGTATTATTTCCGATTGGAAATTCCTTGGTGCTCACTCGCGTCACTTGAAGAACTTGGGAAGAAATTTCCAAAAGTACCTAAGTAGTTAGTGTTCCCAAATAATCTACAAAATAGTGTTTTTAAGAAGTTGCCTCCCATATTTTTTGCACAAGTCCATATACATTTTGTTTTCCAGACCAAAGAAACGTTCGAGTCTTCACTGGACTACATATCGTTGATACAGCGTGGTAACATCAAGGCGTCTATATTGAGCGGGAGTACGTAATACTATTATATTTACAGGATATTAATTTATTGAGCGTTACCATGATTTGGAGGGCATGGGTCGACGGTCAAGGTTGTTATCGTTAGATACGTAGTAATCGTTGGTTAATAATCGATTTTTAATTAATTGATACGACTTGTATACCTGTAGCTTGACATTGTATGACATTGTATAATTTCAAAAAGTCTTATTTACCTAAGTACTTGAAGCACAGATGTCAAGGATGCCAAGGATGCCAAGACAAGCATTACCAAATATGTTCAAAATTGACTCTAGTCAAGGGAACTCCTCACCGATTAACAGAACAATGACTAAAATTCCTTTTCATTTATAAATCACTTAATTTTCTTAAAGCCTGTTTTTAGATTTTCAATCTCTTACAATTTAATTTTTATTTCATTTTACTTCTAGCAATAACAAAAGGCGCAATCTTCGAGCTGCTGCCGTTCAACGACCGCGTTCAAACCTTTGAATTAAAGGGCAAGTACTTGCTGCAAGCGCTGGAGCACAGCGTGACCGACGCCTGGGAGAACAACCCGTTCAAGGGGCCGTATTTGCTACAGGTTTCTGGTGAGTGTTGATGAGTACGTTTTGTTTTAGGTGGGGTTATGACCATATTTTATGTAGGTAGGTAGTTTATTAATATACATAGGTTATACTTACACGTCAATTTTTGATTCTCCTAAACTCTTCCGGTGACAAAATAAACTCCTTCCTAAGAATTTCCTACACAGATTCCATCTATCTATGACGATTTGGATGGCCCAATGTTAATCATGCCAAACAATCATTTGAAGGGTCCTGATTTTTTTAACGCTACACACTCATAGCCCCACACTATGATGGATTCCTTGTGATGGCACCCAGCCATGGACACATAAGACAATAATATTCACCGAGCCCTGAGCCGAGACCAAAACGGAAACACATCATGCAAAATTCCGCCTCGCTGGGAATCGAAGTCAGGACCCTCGGAACAGCGATCCGAGCGACCTATGACGATGACGCAGAAAATTGAAAGATGAGCTTTTCCTGTTCCTAGTCTGTGTGTATGTGCCTATGTTTTGTGGGCTTGTGAGTTATCAGCCGCGACACAAGGAATCCTAGTTTGTTCAATGTTATTTATTTAATTGACGTTATATATTAGGTATGTATTCCTTAAATTTGTTTCCAGGCCTCAGAGTCACGTACGACTTAAAACGGCCAGAAGGTCACCGAGTGACGTCGGTACAAATCAACGACTCACAAACCGAACTGGACCCTGAGAAGGACTACCAAGTGACTGCCCCCAATTATCTCGCTGACGGTGGAGACGGTTTTACGGTAATTATCAATTTTTATAGCAATATTAGAGTGGTGCCGTGGTTTTTAGCGGCAATGACACGATAGGCTTAGGGTACCAATGCATTTGTGACCGTTTTAGACCCAGACTCTAGCTAACAATTACTAACTGGATTACTAATAAAAACAACTTACAGGAACTAACTATCACAAACAGTCCCTGTCCAAGTCCTCACACTTATTAACAAACTAATCAACTAATATTCGAATATCATCTACTAACTGGGCAAACCCACTAAGTCCCTATTTGAGTCTTGAGTTTCTAAGTCGTCACGATTGTCATGTTATGGCAGCGGAAGGATGGTGCTGTATGCTCGTTTGCTACCTTAGTTCTGTAAAAAATATTATATTATGCGAATTCCAATTCAAAGTAGATCCTATTATTTAGCAATTTTTTAAATTACATTTATTTGTTGTAGATGCTGAAGAACGGCAGACAAAACGTTCAAGTGATTGGACGAGATCAGAACGTACTAGAAATATTCATTAAGAAACATTCACCTTTAAATGTTACTGTCGACGGAAGAATAGTGATAAATCAATGAAAATATTTTAATCATTGATTAAATTATGAGCTAATTAATAAAGATTAAATAAGTGTCTGTTCACACGTGCGACAGTGATGCAACAACGACTAATATAGCACGTCTGAATGAAATTGATTATGCCTTTTAATAACTAAAAAATTTGCATTTTGTATTCACACATTTTTTATTCTTTGTTGTAACATTTCATGGATGTAGAAAGTAAAGATGCGCCCGTAACATACATAAGGCGCACGACGAGTGGTCAACATTAGGTTGTGTGATTGAGTGATTGATCAAGTCAGTCTGTTGTAGACAGCAGCGAGTTACACATCTTCCTTACGCAAAATTGATTTCAGTAATTACGTCCGCAAATGTAGAAAATATGGCTTCCTGTGCCTGCAACAATATTCTAACAATTCAAGAAACACAAATAAAGTCCAAAGGAATCACATTTCATTATGTAAACATTAAATTGTAAATTATTTTTACTATTTCTAAAATAATAACTTTAGTAAAATGGCGCGTGACATACCGTAAAACGGGGTGAATAGGTACAACTTTCAACTTCACAGTCAATTTTTGTTTATTTACTGTCGGAACATTAATAAAATAACTATTACAAACTTTTTCCGGTTTCCTTTATTTTCCGATGAAGATAAATAAATTACATAATTTATACTAATTCGACCTGATTTACTAATCCTGAACGTAGCGAGGGATTCAAAGTATGTCGCCCGAGCCAAAAATATTTGCTCCCGAGTGATACACTCTACTTTTCATCCCCCCTATGAGAAAATAGAAGGCGCCTCAAATTCAGGAATAATAAGATGTGCTGAGGAGTTTTTTTTTCGCCATTTTTTTTCTCCTCCATCATAAGAATAAAAAGCACTTTGCAAAATGGCGGTAGATATATATGTATATATATATATATACACATATATATATAAATATATAAGATTTAACATCTCGATCACATCAGCTTTAAAACAAAACTGCATCAAAATCGGTCCATTCGTTTAGGAAGTACGAAGGTACAGCAAACTGGGTTTTAAAAGAACGTAATCAACTAACTTTTAATGTAGGTAAATAAAGATTAATTTTTTTTTCATATTAAATTTAAATATTTACATAAAGTGCCAACCCTGTCCTCATTCGAACTTCACCGTTTCTTTTAAAACCGAATTATTCCCTATTGAAACGGTTGGAGTTTTTATTCATACCTAGGACTTTCCTATTCGCCCACAATCCGTTCCTTTTAACCCCAAAAGATAATAAAAAATACTTCGACTCGGAAAAGTTTATTGTTTTTAAAAAATGCTAAGTATTTTGACTTACCTTTGTAATTATCACGTCTATTATGAGTTACTTTATGTGTTAAATAAACTTTTATCACGTAAACACTGCAACTTTTTAAGATATCGTTCAAGTTTTGAGAGCAAAAAACGGCACTGTTTGACTACCTGTCTTCAATGCGTAATTATGACCATTTGTTGTTAATTTCATTTTCGTTTGGTGTTGCCATTTACAAAAGTAGATATTCTACTACAAATTAAAAAACAAAATATACCCTTTAGTAACGTTTCCGTTTGAATATCACGCATTGAATTACGTTTTCAGTTTTGTCCCTATTCAACCCGCAATCCCTATTCACCCCGTTTTACGGTATGTAAGAGTGACAGAGACAGCACGACTAAAACTTCCAAACGCGGAAGCGAGATATCACTATGTAATCTGTTCGTTTTCAAATATAGTAGGTATAACAAATTTCCATTGCGCCAACTTCACGCACAAACCGATTCAATTCAAAATTGGATTGTTACAACTTGACACACATTCGAACCTGCAAGGCCGGTCTATATTATGTATGTTTAGGTAACATTTGAAATTTATTAAAAATGCAACAGTGACTGATAAATTTAAATGAGTAATTGCAAAGATAATATCGATAAATCTATTGATACCAAAACACATCTGTTGCTATTTCTATTGTTAACATAACTTTATTATATCCGTGACAATTTCTACTCTGTGGCGTTTATCTACCTTTTTATATTTGCATTCTATCACTATAATAAATATTTAATAACCGCCAAAAACTAATTTATATTTAATCTTTTAATTTGAAATCTTTTAAAACAATACAGCTTAACAATTACTTTGAATTCCGAGCTCATTCGATTTCAAGAATATCGATTCATGATTCATTGAAATCGATTTAAACAAAGACTCGATATTACTGTTAAGTTCCTTCATTGATTTAACTTATTGTATGAGAAGTAACGATTTGTATGAAACCTGTTTAGTCCAATATTTATTGTATGCTATTGTATAGTATAATCTAATTGAGATTTGCTAATAGTGTATTAGTTGACATAAAATGGGCAGATTAACAAATGTGTGATATTTATTTTACTTCTTCACAGAAACAGTGTTGAGTAAGTACGACACTTTAAGCTAATAATAAGTGTTGTATTTCCGTTGTAGAAACAAAATAAATGTTTTATATTTTTCTTTTATTGTTTTCTTATACTTTTTAATATGTTTAACCACCAAGTAAGCTGACGATCCATCGTGGTCATCGTAGCGCAGTCCCACCAATGCGCACTCGGCCAAAGAAAAGAAAATATTGGCTCCCAATCCCAATGCGTGTAATTATTGCAGCTACAGAACCATCCATCCATTAACCTTTAGATGTCCACTGCTGGACGTAGGCCTCCCCTAACTGGCGCCACTCTAACTGGTCCTGAGCCCTTTGAATCCAGCGGATGCCCGCCGTCTTCTTCAGGTCGTCAGTCCACCTGGTTGCCTCTCGCGCAAACTATTCAGTTAAGAAAAAAATGACATTAGAAACCTCAATATAATTTTTGAAGACCTATTCATAGATATCCCACACGTATGGGTTTGATGAAAAAAAAATTTTTGAGTTTCAGTTCCAAGTATGGGGAACCCCCAAAATTCATTATTTTTTTTTCTATTTTTGTGTGAAAACCTTAAAGCGGTTCACATAATACATCTACTTACCAAGTTTCAACAATATAGTTCTTATAGTTTCGGAGAAAAGTGGTTGTGACATACTGGCGCCAGTCAGACGGACAGACAGACATCACGAATCTATAAGGGTTCCGTTTTTTGACATTTGGCTTCGGAACCCTAAAAATAGACCATTTTGTTTCCTGTTCTTCGAGTTACTTATCAATAAAAATCGCTGATTGTTACCAACTATCACAATCGTTAAATCTTTATTATGAAGTTAACTATGATAGTAAAAATTAATGATAAAATGATTAACGTTATAATTATGGTAGGTATTGTCGAAATAATTAAGCCAATTTGTTAATTTTATAATTTTCCACTACACACACTTGTAACCATTTTTAGTTGGGACTTTGATTTATCTTATTTGTTTTATTTCTAAATCGATTACAATAAACCTAACCATTGTTACTACAAGACTTTTAAAATGAAATTAGTGCAACGTGTCAAAATAAGTTACGAACGACGCGACGTTTCTGAGGTAGACGCGACCAAACACACAAATAAAATCACGAGATAATACAGAAACGGAACTAAAACATTTCTAACGAACCGCGATTTTTCTGGACTATACAATATACCTACAGCTGGTAACATACGTAGGTACTTTTGTTAAATCACTCGCCGTACCTTAATTAGTTTGTTAATAAAGACGAATTACCTATCATAAAAGTATTTATGTAGGTACCGTAAGTTTCGGTTAGTTGATAAATAATTCACTCAATACTAAGAGGTAAACCAATATCTATATAAGACATGGGTTTCTCGATAGTAATTCAATTAAAACTGCAGCGAAACAGCTTAACAAATAAAAATTTCAATTGTATTTCGAGTGTGGCGTCACCAGGCCGTTTTATAGATTTGTGAACATGAAAGAAATAATATTTTGTACATTTTACGTAATTTTGATTTTAGATCTTGTTCACAGCTTTGCTCTGCCTCATGAAGGATTATTTAAGCTGGATTTGATTCATTTCAATGACTTCCATGCAAGGTATGTTTGTGTGCAGATTTATTCTTTTTCTGATATTAGTTTATTGATACTATTAATAAAATATCAGGTAAGTAAGAGACGAATCCTCAATTAGGTTAAAGTATTGTAGGATTCGTTAATAAAATTTTTAGTTACCTACATATTTCCTGGGCGAGCTTAGAAACCTTGACGTTTTGGAAATTTTGCTATAAGTTAAAGATATAGGTAGGTAGGTACCGTTTTACCGTATGTGATCTCAAATTACTGTTCAAGTGCTTATAGTTAAGTATTTTAAATGATACTATAGCAAAACGTCTATCTATCCGGAACGGTTAAGCTTATTTTATTGGAACTTTCACTGGCAGAGGAGGTTATTGTGCAACATATAGGCTTTTTTATACTTATTTCCTATGGGATCGGAATATATACGGGAAAACCTACTACAGAAACGAATTAGTCGGCTTAACGCGCTACCTCCTTGTGTAAAAAGAGCCGGTCTCAGCGCTATCTAAAAATATTTCAATTTATTTCACTAAAGTGCACCTTAATTGGCACAACGAATTGCAGTAAACTTGTAAAATATCAATTAAGATACGATTTTATACCTACCTGCGATGTTTTAAACCTTCCAAAGGTTCTGTTAACGATAATTACGCCATTTTTCATGCATTAAGGGTTAAAAAAAGTTCTGGAGCTTGATAAATAAAAATTATAAATATTTCTGTTTGTTTGTTAAATACTTAGTGGAACGAGTGGAAATTCAATCTGATTAGAAAATTAATCAAATTGAAAATTTTCGAATTGGAAAACCGCGAATGGAACGAATAGGGCCTAAACTTTTAGGTTTATATCGTTGAGAACTTTTCGGTATTAATTCGATGTTTTACTCTTTTTTCAATAAACAAAGCATTTTCAAATTTCAAAATCATGTAGGTAATTATGGTATGTTATTGGCGTTAACTGCTTTCAACAAGGTGGGTAGATATCATGAGCTAATTGAAATATGGAGCGTTATCCATATAACTCACGTGGGTAGTTGGGTACTTGATATAGGTACCTAGCCCAATGGGATTAATAATTTCCTATTCGTTAAAATTAACTCGTCGTTGCCAAGACGTCTGCAATTAAATGGATTTTCATATACCTAATTATCACGTATGTAGGTAGCGACGATTTTTATCAATTTAGCACAGATAGCTTTGATATTATTTAACTCGTAGAAGGATTGTAAACTTTAATTTCCCCTATCAGATTCGAAGAGACATCACTGGAAACTCCAGTTTGTCACACTAACGACAGTGACTGCTTCGGCGGGTTCGCTCGCTTGGCTTACGCCGTCAAGGAACTGAGGAAGGAGAAGCCGAACAGCCTTCTCCTGAACGCCGGAGATAGCTTTCAAGGCACCTATTGGTACACTTTATTGAAGTGGGACATCACGCAGGAGTTTATGAATCTTTTACCACATGACGCTCATGTAAGTTTGCTATTTTTATATCAAAACGACCCGTCACAGATTCGCACCGGACTCGAAGATAGGTATAGCAGGAATACCAATATTTTTTCTAGTAATGAATATAGCTAGTCTTAACTATCAATCACGATTAGAATGTTAAATTACTTATCTCTATACTTAGGCTATATTCATTACTAGAAAAAATATTGGTATTCCTGCTATACCTATCTTCGAGTCCGGTGCGAATCTGTGACGGGTCGTTTAGACTTTTGTCTTAACATAGCGTACCTACTACCTACCTACTGTGCATACCACTATTAACATTAGATATGATCGATTCGTAATAGTTGAATTATACTGCAAATTTCAGGCCATTGGAAATCACGATTTCGACGATGGGCCAGAGGGTCTGGCTAAATACCTGATGGCATTGAAAGCGCCATCTGTAGCAGCGAATATTGACTCCAGCAAGGAACCAGTTTTAGATGGTCTATACACACCTTATGTTATCGTGGAGAGGGACAATAGAAAAATCGGGATAATTGGTATCACAACCACATCTACTAAGGTATTGTTAATTTTAATAGGTACAATTTTTTATCGAAATAAAATATCTATTGTTTTGTTTGAAATATACAAATTATAAATTTCAAAAACCAATAAAATAAAACCTCTAAACTCCATACTAGGATCTTCAGTGTTGTGCAGTCTCTTGTGATTGGTACCATTGATTGTTGTTTTAAGTAAGTGTTATTTAATCATAGTATTATGTTATTAAAAACCTCCAATAATAGTTTTTCCCAACATCTTACACATCAATAGACATCGATCAGATTTGGATTTTTTTCTTCATACCTATGCAATATTATGGATTTTTAACAAAAGTAATGTTTTTGTGCTTTAGCTATTGGCACCAGTTGGAAATGTAGAGTTCTCAGATCCAAAGGAGGCAGCCTTCCGAGAAGCCCAAAATCTGGCTGACCAGGGCATTGACATCATCATTTTGCTATCACACTGTGGCTATGATGAAGATGTGTAAGTATTTCCTTAATTTTTATATTCATTAACATACAGAAAGTTGGTGGTTATCTGGTGGTAAATGATCACTGTCGCCGATAGACAGAAACATCAAAGAAATTTAAAGAACCATTTCCACTTCTCTACTATATTATTTACTATATTATTATTATATACTATATTAAAGTGTGATGTGCTTATTCACTTTCTGATGTAAGAAAATTTTTCCCTCTCACATGGCCACGTCTAGTTAACTGCTCATAATTTATTATTACTCATTCGTTTTCAGACAAATAGCAAAGGAGTATGGAAGAAATATCGACATCATCGTAGGGGGGCATTCGCATAGGGACGAACGATTCCCTATCCCATACCTCACTCAAATAACGAGTCTGGATGACGATAAACATAAGGTTGGTATGGTTTTATTTGCTATGATAGATTTGGGTTACAAACGCTTTACATGTAAGATAATACCAGATAGTTTATTTATAAACACGCCGATATTAGCTTGCCCTGTAATGTATGTACCTATTGAAATCTTACAGTCTAATTTTCACTAATTTTAAGAAGTCGTATTTACTTGATAATTCGCACTAAAGTCAAGATCCGTTGACAATGACAATATGAAAATGACGACTGGATACCAGGTATGCTCAGAATAGGCTCTAGACAAGGGAACTCCTCAACGGTTCATGTCTTAATGGTGTATGAGAAAGGGAGGATAACTTATACTCAAGGATAATTATCTAGTAGCTTTTTCTACCGAATATCTTATTTATCACCGTTACAAACTTTTTATCTCTCTGCTGGGATGATATCCTCATAAGAAATGCAAAGAAATGCTGTCGATGTTTAGGTACTTTCATCTAAGATATCGAACATTTCAGTCCGTGTTACTTACGTAACATTGGGAACAAATGCAATATTGTTATGATTAAAACAATTTTAAGACTTTAAAACAACTATAAGACATTGAAACAATTTTGTTATGCCGATGCTTATTCTTTTTTTAGTAATCGAAGAATGAAAAAATATTTATTTTACAATGATTTAAAATCTGTTCGCAGGTTATTGTCGTCCAGGCGTCGGCTTTCACTCACATTCTTGGCAACCTATCGATCTACTTCGATTATCTTGGTGAAATCGTTAAATTTGATGGTGGCCCAATATATCTTGATAGATCTGTGCCTGAAGGTAATTTCTTTTATTGCTTTTCTGGATTTTATAAAGGTATTAATAAAGTTACGTGTCGTCTTATTTTAAAAGTTAGGGGGCTCTAGGTTTTTTCTAGAGAGGATCATTAGTGCTTCATATCTTAATTAGGTGCATCTTTCTAGGGCTGATGATGAGTCTTGTTTTAACGATCCGTGGGGTTGTTATACAAAGTCAAGTTAACGAACTTTGTTTTTGGTGAAAAACACGGCACTTAAAATTTATTACTCATATAATTATGACTGTTACAATATGTATCTATATTGCAGATGAAGAAACCAAAGAAAAATTGGCACCTTACGCTAAATTGGTTCACGATTCTGAAGCGCAGGCTGTTGGATTCAACCAGATAACTCTCCGTCATCAGGACTGTGCTTATGGCGAGTGCCCATTGGGGAATCTTCTGACTGACGCTATCAATGAATATGTAATTATAGATTTGATAAAAACTTCAACATGAAAATGGGAGATGTGTTTGGTTGATGATTCTGAAACTTTATAATACGTTCTAAAATACTTTAAAGATCAAGAAGTTACGAGTATATACGACCCAAATGCTCTGACATAACGGCTACTAATTAACAATAAAGATTACACATTCCTGTCCTTTCCTTGCACATTGTAGCTCGAAATTTCTAAAATTTTTGTCCATAAAGTCTATAAAGTCCGCTATGCGCCAGAATTTGAACTAACTTAAGACACAGAGCTATGCGCATTTCAGTTACTGACATACATGTTTAGGTTGTGGTAATATTAATTTAAAGTTATTTTTCAGGTGAAACAAATTTTGAACCCTAGTTACGATTGCATATCGCTAATACAACGCAGCAATATAAGAACAGGACTGGTGAAAGGACGTAAGTTCATTTATAATAATTTACGCATTTTTCGGAATCTAAGTACCTATCCACTTTGATCTTAGTTTTGTTTGACGATAATAATTATATGTAATTATTTGTCAACTAAATTCATAAAAACAACCAAAATGCATTTAGTTTGAATAGTTCAGTTTTTCAATAACGAGTTGTGGGTTTTTGTGTATTGTAACTAAACTCACAGTGGCAATACAAATATTCTTCATCTATTTTTAATATATTCGATTTAGATACAATTTTATTATTATCTTTCTAAGCCTACCTATTCACATTTCAGCAATAACCCAAGGCTCATTAATCGAATTGTTTCCCTATCGAGATTTCCTGGAAACTTACGAATTACAAGGAAAACATTTGATAGAGGTTTTGGAGAAGAGCGTTAGCGATGCTACAACAGTTAAACCATTCATAGCGCCTTGGCTACTTCAAGTTTCTGGTAAGTTATTTATTATCACCAGGCTGACTTAATCAGCTCACTTACAACCTATTAACTTCGCGGCGTTTTTGTGCCTTTCAATGTTTCTTTAAACTTTAGCTTAAATTTTGGCACTTATAATCGACCAGAGCAGAATTAATTATACCTACAAGTACCTAGCTTATTTTAAAAAAGGTACCAAAAAGGCTTTGTAAGTAATCTAAGTAAGCTCCGTAGAACACACAAAATTTTAGTCATTTGTACACACCTAATCCATAAATACCTATGATAGATTATAACTAAATCTGGATTGTCCTATACTAAAATTACTAACCTATTTCTGTTTCAGGTATACAAGTAGTGTATAATGTGTCGAAACCTGAAGGGCAGCGAGTGGTGTCCGTGCACGTTGGAGAAAAGAATTTCAGATCTCCATTGGATAAAGAGAAATACTATCAGATCAGTGCACCGGCTTATTTGGCAAATGGAGGCGATGGATATGAAGTAAGTAGTATTTTTACTGTAACGGGTACTCACGATATTTATGATCATGGACTCGCGAGTCTCGCCGTGACCATGATCCATGCAATTGGGTCGAAATATCGGTATAAATATAAATAATAAATATCGTGAGTACCCGTTACAGTTAAAATGTTTAGTGTCCGCGATGATAAAAGTTTAAAATCATATATTAAGTAGTACATATTTTATAAAATTTTATATCTTATTATTAAAATTTTATAGCTTATTTAAATCTTACTTCTGCATCTTCTATCTGGATCTTTGACAACCCAAAGGATGTAATGGTTAACACGCTGGATCGATGTTTCGAGGATTCCCTGCGAAGCGGAAATTTGAATGTTCACTTCTTTAGGTTCTCGGTCTAGCTGTGTGTCCTTGTCTTGTGTAATGTCCATGGCACCCACGACACAAGGGATTCTAGTTTGGGACTATGCGTGTGTAGCGGTATTTAGTAATTTATCTAATATTTATTTTATTGATCATTAACAACATTGAGCGGTATCTCCTTTTACGTTGTAGGTATCGCCCAAACTGATTATCCTCGCCTCATTAGATTTAAGCTGTACTCATAAAAATCCCTCAAACCCATATTATTGTAATATTTTATTCGTATCCATTACCCACATCGATTCCCAGAGGATTCGTTCCGGACAAGAAATACCTACATTCAATTTTCCTTCTAAGTATTATTCAAATAGCGTGTATTTTATATAAATATACCTAGTAACAAACAAGTAATTCACTATTCTTTCCTTCCAGATGCTGCCAAAACACGCGAGAAACCTACAAGTGCTGGACAGTGATCAAGATGCTCTCCTGATGTACATCACACAACACACGCCTCTACATATTGTAACTGATCAACGTATTGTTATAACTAGTTGAGTAAGGAAGACTTACCTAATTGCTATTATGTCGTGCCAGGCTGTGTTAGGTAAATATTGGTATTACATGAATAATATCTTTAGTGTACTTGAATCGCCGAGAATATGGAATTTACAATCTACGCTAGAAACAAATTTATTACACCGTTATAGCGAATGACATTTAAATGCCTAAAATGTTTGACTTTGAAAAGTAAGAAGTGCAGTGCGAATCCCAGATTTGAAACAGGGTTCTCCAACTCCAAGTAGGAGGCCGAATCATCACTTGATTACAAATGTCTGAGTTTTTGATTTCTGACTGGGCTCCTATACAGTTGTGTATGTGACTTGATAACCTCCTTGGGAGTTTCTTGCCTGACTTGCTTCTTCTTCCAAGACCACTCACCGTAGGGATTTGTTGAAGCGATGGCATAATTTGACTTTCGAAAAGAGTTTGTAAAAATCTACGAAGAAATCATTTTTTGAATTTTGAATTTTAAAATTTTTGAATCGTCATTTTCATGAATTTTAGTAACAATTTCAAATTGCAAATAAGTACTAAATTAGGTATATTCATAAGTAGATACAAATGAAATTAAGATGTTGGTAATTTAGTGTATATAAATAGTTTTTATTAATAAATTGTTAATTAATGATAAGTTGTATTATTTCCTTGGCGTGTCCAACAATGTGGTAGATATTCAACAGGCTTTATCAAAGGAATATTAAATGAAGAATAGATATAAAAGAAACAATAACCAAATTTAAGTTTATTAAGCATAATTAGGGTTGCATTTGAAAGGTTTTTATAAGTTACGGTTACCTACGCGGCTTAATCCACTGGGATTTCAGTTTATCCATTTTTATCTCTTCATGGGGTGAATTTTCAATCCTCTCCATGTCAGTGCTAATCTACATACCCAAACAGCTTCTTCCATTCGATAATTTCGGCTTTGCGTAGTCAGTCACTCAATTTTAATCAGTCAATTTTATATAATAATAAATAACAAACTGTTGTACAGTTTGGCAGAATAGTAAATAAGTTAACTTGTGTACTACCTATTTGGTTTACAATTTACAATAAATAAATAAAAAAATAATGATTGTATTTATTAAGGTTTTTCTTTCTATAAAATTCTTTCTAGCTACATACCTACCTACTAAAAAAAATCTCACATTATGACGGTGTTCTCAAACTGTAAATCTAGTAGGCTTATACTAAAGTAAACTAGTTGTGCGGTTACACAAGAAAACAGCAGGACAAAAAGACGTTACAGAAATAATAACGTCGATTTATTTTATTAATAGATGTCTAAGAAAGTAGTGATTGTATTTATTTGCGTTCTTAAACGCTCCTAAGTTCTGAATGTAAAGCCATGCTTCGTTGCACAATGCACGTAAATACCTCAACCTTACTATGGGTAAGTTCAAGGGACTTACATATGATAAGAAAATGTTGCAACATTTATTAATCCTGTATTTGCTTTGCTATTATGTTATATGCCCACATGTTAATAATGTAAGCTGATGAAGTCTATTAATTTGACGAATTAATAATTCCGTTCAAATAGTTTGATATCAAGAGAATTAAAATTGGCCCTTATTATGAAACTAGAAAGGTTTCTGTGTCGTTAGTAGGTAGGTCTAAAATTAAAGTATCGAAAATTTCTAGACATAATTTTGTAACTGATGTAACTTTATTATTTATGAAGAGATTGAAATAAAAAAAACTAAATTATTTGTAATTTACAACAAGAGTTCTTCATAAAAGAATCAGAGTATAACGCCAACAATTTAAAACAGCTATTATCTCTAACACCCGCATAAAAAGATTTGTATACCTATAAGGATTTAGCAATCCCTCAATAGATTTCGGGTTATATGGATGACTAGCGAACCGCCCTCGCTTCGCTTCGGGACCCGTAAGTATCAACCGCGTAGGTCCCGCTCCCGTAGGAATTTCGGGAAGTTAATAAACTATCACCAAAATTAATTGAGGTTAAATTAAATTAAACTTAGAAATAAAGCTTACGACAAAATAATAGCAAAGTAGCAAAGGATCACAGCAAGATTAATTCAGATTAAACTTGGAAACGCGGCAAGTTTGGTATGGCAGTGGGTTCGACCAAATTTGATTACCATAAAAACGGTTCTAGTGTGTTAATCTTAAAAGATAGACATATTCTGTCGTGGACATTTTTTTAGATCATTTCAAGAGGAATAATTCTTTCCTACATATATTTTTGGTATCTTGAATCGTTTTCGCAACGCATGCAACGAAAGCCCTCGAGAATGAATAATTTTCCCCGTTTTTTCCACATTTTCCATTATTTCTTCGCTCCTAATTGTTGCAGCGTGATGTTATATAGCCTATAGCCTTCCTCGATAAAAGGTCTATTCAACACAAAAAAAAATTTTCAATTCGAACCAGTAGTTCCTGAGATTAGCGCGTTCAACCAAACAAACAAACAAACAAACTCTTCAGCTTTATAATATTAGTATAGATGGATCGTTCAGCACACATAGGGACAAATACCTAAACGATTATTCTCGGCTCGTGTGCGAACGATGTATTGTGTCAGACAATAGCGCGGCCCATGACTACAATGACCATACCTACTTCCCGATTTCGGCGGGATCGTCCTGCTTTTAGGCGGTGCCGGTCCGGTTGTGCCCAGCCCAAACACAATGTCACTCTGGCGTACAATGTCCTGTTTTGGCATAGAAAGCAAATAAATAAGGAACAACCACATGGCATATGCGTTAGGCAAAATAGACAGAAAGGATGGCGAAAAAAGGTTCGCCAACACGTTTACCTAGTCGCAGCGCAATAGTGTATGCACTCGTCGCCGTTTCGGTGGGTGCCTCGCTTTGACACGAAACATTTATGGTCAGTTTATCCATGACCTTTGTGAGATTCTCACTTGCTTGACTGCGATGGTTGGACATGTTTGTTTGATTTACCTGCAATGTGTATCCAGCAGCCGCTGTCTTCAAATCGCCAGTTCTTGTTGAACCTTAGCTCCTTAAGATTCTTGTATGATACAAGGACCTTTTAGTAGTCAACTCTTCGAACTATATCGTCTGCTCCAGTGTCTGGCGCCCCTTTGAGCGCGATGGTTTGTCTGATTGCTATTCGAATGGTCCTGTATTCGATTTCCAGTGATTTGACAAGTTGAATGTTTTTTTATTGGTCTGGGTATATCAAAGTAATCTTTATGTTCTTCTCGGCTCTATTAGACGACAAGCACCAGCTTTTAAATAAAAAAAGAAAAATAAGCTCGATTCACGCAGTATAAGGTTTAACGATAGGTAACACACAAAAAAAATACAGTCGAACTGAGAACGTTCTTCTTTTCTTCATTCCTTCAACTATCTCGATTAAAAATATGTTCAATCATTGTCGCTTTAACTTGAAGAAGAATTTACAATATTAGTATGGATAGATTTTTTTTTTCGCAATAGTACCTACTGACATTATTGTAATTTAAGTATATTAATTGTTTAGAAACACGCACATTGTTTAGAAAGAAAGAAGCTACTCGGCTCGCAATATAAATAAACCGATATAAAATTTTTAAGGTTCAATCGCATTTAAATGAATTTACTTTCATGCAATACTATTTCGTATTCATTAGCACTTTGCCATATGAATTCTAGTAAAATGCTTTTATTTTATAACGAAAAAATATTTTTAAATTGATGTTGCTTTTTACAGGAATCAATTAACCTATTTGCGATAAGGCTTGTTGTAGTGAATACGAGCTTTACCCCCACGGCTTCGCCCGTGTAGAATTTTTACCACTCTTTTTTTCTTTCTAGGGTGGGAATTTCCAAAAATCTCTTTTTAGTGTGCCCCTACGCTCCCCAAGGAACATGTATGTCAAACAGCTTCTTGCGTTCAGCGTTTTGGCTGTGCGTTGTCTGTTAGTCACTCAATAACAGAAGTTTTTGATATTGATTTGGCGACCTCGTAGCATTGATACCTATATAATGCCCCGTAAACTATTTTGCGTGACCCTCCTTGTAAGCAAGGGGTTTGATTCCCATTCGGGACTGACATTGAAGAAAATGTATGTGAAGGAAAACCTCAATAGAGTTTGGCTTTCCGAGTTTGATATGGAATTCCTTTTAATTGCATTCCGCACAAATGCCAGATAACCGCCTCTGTGTTCCTACCTACATTGCAGATTGATGCCGAGAATTTAAAATGCATTAAGTAAACTTTGCTTACGAGTTAAATTGAACTGTGAGCACTGGTAATAAATTTGTTTATAGCACAGCGTGACTTAAACCCGCATTTACGCCACACTTAGCTGTGACTTAAATACCCCATTTTTTCATTGCATATGACGCTAACTTCACACCGTGCAAAAATGAATCTATATTCATAATTTCGTGCAGTTCTTGCCTGAATAATAAAACATAAAAAAACAATGATTTTGAGTCGACAACATATATCTGCAAAATTCTTATTGTCCAGTTTTGTTAAATTGTAATTGTTCTGAGAGACAAATCGCAGTCGCCATATTTGACACTAGCGAAACGTCACTGACACCTGATTGCTGTGTTGCCAACTTAGCGCTTACTGCTAATTTTGTGTGAACTTGTAGAAAACTTTAAATTTAAATATTAATAAATTCGTGATAATTCCTTTCGTATTTTTTTATCTGACTCTTCATGTTACACTTTATAATTCTCTTTTGCACCATAAAACAAAAATAACATCATCGCAACTTAAAAAGTGTTTTAACTCTGTAACAACTTAAAAAGATATGTTATCTATATGAAATTAAAGTATTAAATCATAACTATAATGAAAATAACCTGTTTATACTTTAATCATATTACACATTTATTATTTCCCAACCTGTGTTCCCAACATTACAATCGCTATAATAATTTATATTCATGCCATTACCCAATGTCATATTTTTCTTCTTTTCTTGCTAACCTGCCAGTTACTCATATGTCAATACCTCCTTTCATACAAAATCAGATACTTTTATCAAAATTAATACATTAAATTAGAAAATCATGACATAACTATTATCTATTGTAACTACAATAATAATTATGCGGGTTTATGTCACTCGTGCTATAAAATATTATACGATACTCGTTCGTAATGTTGCATTTTTGAACGGCGTATATCGCACTCGCTTCGCTCGTGCGCTAACTTCACGCCGTTCAAAAATGGGCAACTTTACGCACCGTATCGTAATGTACTATTTTAGCGGTGAGAGGCATTTCCATGTTCTCGGCGAACGATAGGCAGTTAATCGGATGAAGTCATAAATAACATTTTTTACAAGTATCTTATAATATACAGGGTGTGGCGTAATGAACGTCAAGTAAGTGAAGCAGATTTGGATGGTTTTGAAGCTGATTTAAGTGACAAAGCAAATTTTGGAATTAACTTGTAATATCATAAAAATGAGGTCTACGTCATTTTAAAAGAAAATAATTTAAAATCTAAAGATAGACCACACCCTGTAACATACATACCTACATTCAAACCACCTTACATTTTTTTTGAACCACGACAAAGGAAAAGTCAGGAATGAAATAATAAAATATATTAAGTTCGTATTAGAGCTTAATTTGAAAACAAGTTGTGCTTGTGTTATGAAAATAATAATTTAAAATCGATAGCACATCTATCTAGGAGTACTACCCAGAAAATAGATACAAAAAATGTCTTCATTTGCAGTCCTGACGCAAAAAAGAATGAGGAAGGTGTATTTTTGAAATTTCGAAAATGCGAATATCTCGGAAACGGAAGGACTTTTACTGAACATAAAATTTATTAATCTGAACCAGTATGATCTCTAAACTTACCATATTATCCATTCATTACGCCACGCCCTGTATACATAGTAAATTAACGAATAATTTTCTTTAGGTGTCAAATTTTGAAATGGGACCGTGTCGGGTTGGAGACCGTTGGTATATAATATGAAGGGACGACATTAATCTTTATTGTGGTAATTCAAATTGTGCCACTTTAAATATGTATTAAGGTTCAAATTGATAATAAGTGATTCAATGGGATTTCAGGTACAGTTCGCAGACATTATTGGATGTTAGAATACGCTCACATTACAGCTTCAATCGATAATCTCCTCGTTTTTTGAAGTCAGTTAAAAATGCCGGCAATTGTGAAGTCAAGATTGGTCAAATGTTTGACCAACGTATGAGGATTCTATTTCACGTCCATGACAAATTAAAATAAGAATGCCATCAAGGACCATGACACCTGCCATTAAGTGGTTGTTCAACGGTTTTGTCTTACGTCCACTTATGTTCTTGTCATTACACGGTTTGCATACAAATCGACACGGACACAAGGAAACAAAGGCTCTTCTTCGGAGTTGTATGACTCCATTAGAACATGGGATTTTAGTACCTACTGCTTTTTAGATCTGTAGTTTTTGCATAGGTACGTAAATAAGAGTAGATATTTAAATTTTAAATTGTAACGGTAGTTCGTAGGTCAATTGAAGACTTGGTAGTAGGTGAGTGGTGGGATGAGGCAGAGCGATGTCAGGCCATCGAAACGAAGTGAGATTCCGTAAAGAGATAAGAGGAGGGAGGAGACGAGGATAGTCTTCATAACATTACAGTCCGGTGTCCAACTAACCAATGTCATTGACCAATGGGTAGGCCAGAAAATAATATACCTATTATAATAATTATGTATTGATTATTATCTATACTATAATAAAACTGTAGGACCACGTGTTCTGTACATTGAATATTTTTGTGAAATTTCGACTAAGGGGCACTTACAAATCGAGATAGAACTCAAAAATATATTTTTTTTATTTATTGTCTGTCTGTCTGTCTGTCTGTCTGTCTGTCTGTCTGACCGATCATCACGCGTAAACCACTGGACAGATTTCATTGAAACTTAGTAAAGTTATTACCTATATACTGGTGTCTATTATAGGCTACTTTTTTTGTCGAATAATATTAAGGTTCCCTAGGGATAGGTGACTAAAGTTTGTATGGAAATTTTTTATAACGTCGTCCGATTTACTTCAAATTTTGCAACAAAGGGTTATCACTTAAATTAATAGAATACGTGTTTCTCAGTTTTTCCATATTTTGTAAGGAAAAGAAAAAAAACAAATGAATGCGGAAATTTGTAATTTTTTAAGGTAACTTTCTGACTAAACTGAAAATGATTTTAACCCCATGTTTAAAAATTATTATAGTTGAATAAGTAATTTTCAATGTAAAATCGGTAGGTATTTAAAATATTGCCAGCAAAGGGTGCAAAATGGGGATAAAGTTGGTACAATTAGAGGTGCAGTGTTTATTCGAGTTGACTTAAGTTTTGTCATTTTTGTTGCGGGCTTAGATTTTTGTGAGACTTTCACTGAGAGATAGAGAAGGTTACTTATTATCCCGGAATTCCGTGGAATCCTTATTCATGTGGGAAAAACTCATATTTGGGAACGAGGTCGCGGGTTCAGATGTTTATGGGACTTTCAGTGGAAGGTAGAGGAGGTTATGGAGCATTATATAGGCTAATTTTTGTTCCGGACTTCCCGCGGGATCCACTCAACTGCTCTGTAGAAGTTGTCAAAAAATTCATTAAACATTTTCACGCGCCAAAAATACTCGCACACACAATGCGAATTCTGTGGCATCCTACTAATATTATAAACGTGAAAATTTGTATGTTTGGTCCTCAATCACGCAAAAACGGATCAATGGATTTGTTACCTACACGGATAGTTTATAACCCAGAATAACACATAGGACACTTTTTATCCCGGAAATCCCGCGGGATCCAATTTTATGCGGAAAAAACTTCTACGAGAATGGGTATAGCTTCATAACAAACATATTAATATAAAAGTAACAAGTCTGTCTTTCCGAAAATCCCGCGGGATCGGCAGTTTATCCTAAAATTCTTACGGGAGCAGGACCTACGCGGCTGATACTTACGGGTCCCGAAGCGAAGCGAGGGCGGTTCGCTAGTTAAAAATAAATCACATTCAAGTCATCATCATTAAATCACAAAACGCTTTAATCCAAAGACTTGGGGTTACTGTATCGAAAGTTTTTATTTATTTACACTATTGATGAAACATTTACCTACAATTAAGATGTTCTCGTATATTTTCTATGGCAATAAATTTCATCATAATAGGTTTATCTTTGTAAGAAGCTAACCTTGTGAACATTGAATGGATAAAGCATTGAAAATGACGGTGGCTGACAATACCGCTTTAAGGAAAATATGCTCTATTGACTGATTTCCTCAATGTTTAGTTGTTAGTCTATTTCCAGTATGGTATCAAGATTTTGTAGCGGCATAATTGATTTATTCCAGTAACTTAGTAACGATGTTGGATGTTGACGTAAATCAATGTTGCACGTTTCTGAGGCCTCATCTTTGTACACGTTTTTTTCACCGTGACAAACTAAGTTAGTTTCGCCGTGTCACGAGTGGTATGGATGTGTTATGGAGTGGACACACAACACATTACTAAAATTCAAATTCAGAATTTATGATGTATTTATGCACGAATAATAAGCTTGCATTAATGACGTGCATGTATTGACAAATACCTACCTAAAGTTGTAAAACAATAGGTCTCTCTCTACTCTACAATTATCTGTTACATAAGTATCTGCCGAGGCCGGGAATCAAACCCAGGATCACTCGTTTTCCCGGGATGGGAAAAATGTTATAACATCTGGAGGTCCAGCAATGCCCCAGCGAGTGCCTTTCGAAAAAAGTTTTCAGAAAGTTTTTGGCGAGGTCCTTTCCATGCCTCCAGATGTAATCGTATTCCGTAAATACTTAAGTATAATAAAATTATATTTGGCCATCTCTGCAATAGGTGAAATTGTAATCTGTAACCACGAATTACATTTTTGCCCTTTTCTGGTATCTACTAACAAAGAGACTTTAGGGTCGTCATGAAGGTTTTTACATAGAGATGGTAGTATTGGGGAGTATGGGGGATCGGAACAACAGCATCACCGGCCCAATTGTCTACCTCACCTGCACGCGCCGGATGGCGGCGGCGACCAACTGGTTGCCGTGGTGCTCCCTGCTAGACAACCAACGGGGCTCTGGCGACCGAGCAATGGCGGTATAACCATACAATACCTGATAGGGTGACCTATACAGAAGAGGGATCAGAGACCTTGGGGCCCAAATATCCCCTAAAAGATCTGGTGCAGAAGGCAACGGGAAACCACTGCACTAAATTCCCAAGAGAGTCATGATGAGGTCGTATAAAAATAAACGTGTGCCTAGCGATCCGAGTAGCGACCGGCGCCCTGAGTTGTCCGGGAACCCGGGTGTGAAATTGGTTACCGGCCATGAGGTAGTAGGCAACCAGGCGCCTCATGGAAACTATGCCACTGGAAGAGTCAAGTTACAACTACGTAATGACATCCGCGTCGGAACATGGAATGTTAGAGGTCTCAATGATAAAAGTAAACTCAATATACTAGACCATGAACTAGCGCGATGTAGCACCACCATTACAGGATTAAGTGAGACGCACTGGAAAGAGAGTGGGCACATAGACCTGGAGAAACACACCATCTTCTTCTCAGGAAATGAATCATCCAGTTTTGCCGGAGTGGCTATTGCAATACCCACACTCTGGGCTAGATCTGTCCTGGGCTATAACCCTGTTAACGAAAGGATCATTACTATCAAACTCGACGCTTCGCCGTGTGCTCTCAATATCATCCAAGTGTATGCCCCCACAAGTGCAGCTACGGAGGAAATAATTGAGGATTTCTATAATCAACTAGAGATTTGTATTAATGATATCCCAAAAAGAGAGATCCTAATGATTATTGGCGACTTCAACGCGAAGGTAGGTACCACAAATCTCGATGCAGGTCTGCGAAATATAGTGGGTCATTATGGTCTTGGGTGCAGAAACAGCAGAGGAGAGCGCTTAATTCAATTTGCAGCGGATAACAACTTTACCATAATGAATACAGTCTTCAAACACCACCCTAGAAGACTGTATACCTGGACCTCTCCAAGTGGAGAACACCGCAACCAAATTGATTATATACTGATTAGAACAAGATGGAGGAGTTCAGTTACCAACGCGCACACACTACCAGGAGCTGACGTCATGTCCGATCACCAACTACTAGTATGTAATCTGAGGATTAGATTGTGCAGATCCATAATCAAGAAAACCGCCAAACGTCTCGAAATCCAGGATAAGGCCTCTTTTGTTCAGTCACTTCAAGACAGAGAGGAATGTTGGCGCGAAAAATGTAAAACGGACGAAACAGTCGACCATCTCTGGAAGTCCACTGTGCAATTTATAAAAGATGCAGTGGAAGAATCACAACCCAACAAGAGACCTAAAAAGAGACAGCATTGGATGTCAACTGAGACCTGGGACTTAGTCGAGAAACGTAGATATCGAAAAGCTAACGGCGCCACAATGCAGGAACTAAATAAGCTTAGCTCCGATATACAAGCCGCTTGCCGTCGAGACCGCAATAAGGGGATACAAACAATGTGTGAGGAACTGGAACAACATTCTCTAAAGTTTGAAACCAAGGACTTACACAAAAAAGTCAAACTTATAACCCGACAGTTCAAACCAAAGACTTGGGCTATTGAGAGTGCTTCAGGAACAACCATCACTGAAATAAAGGAGATAGTTAACGTCTGGAAAGAATACTGTAAGTCTCTGTTTGTTGACACGACAATAGAAATCGGAAATACCCACGATGAAACACCAGAGCAAGAGCCATTGCCCCTGAAAGACGAAGTGCGCGCAGCGATCAAACACCTCAAGCGAAATAAAGCTGTAGGTTTCGATGAGATCCCGATCGAGACAATTAAATCTATGGGGGAAATCGGAGTAGACATAATGCATACCATCTGTTGTCGAATATGGATCACTGGGGTTTGGCCGAGCGATTGGTCACATTCTATATTCATCCCACTGCATAAAAAAGGATCAACGAAAAAATGCAGTAACTACAGACTAATCTCCCTCATATCTCATGCAAGTAAGATCATGTTGCATATTATTAACACGAGGCTACAAGCTTACCTGTCCCGAGAGATAGCCGCTGAACAAGCCGGTTTTGTTAAAGGTCGGGGTTCAAGAGAACAGCTACTCATAATGCGTCAACTTGTGGAAAAGGCTAGAGAATATAATATCACACTGTATGTCTGCTTTGTTGATTTTAAGAAAGCATTCGATACCGTCAAATGGTGGAAACTTTGGCTGATCCTCATAAAAATGGGTGTACCGCAACACCTTGTACGCCTCATTAGACGGCTATACGAAGACGGCACAGCCAGTGTACGTGTCGACGGTATTGACTCCGAACGCTTTAAAGTACAAGCCGGCGTTAGACAAGGTTGTATATTGTCACCCCTACTCTTTAATATATACACAGAGTATATTATGCGAATTGTTCTTGAAAATTGGGACAAGGGAATGTCTGTTGGAGGTCGAAAAATATCAAACCTTAGATACGCAGACGATACCACCCTCCTAGCCTCAACCAGGGTCGAAATAGAAACTCTTCTACAAACTCTGGAGACCACAGCGTTGGATTTTGGACTCGCAATCAATCGCGACAAGACCAAGATGATGATTGTGGACCGTGCCAACAACAATCAACCTCACATAAAAACTATAGCAGGATGCGAAGTAGTAGATAGTTACGTATATCTGGGCTCAACTATTACTAACTCTGGGGGCTGCGAGGACGAGATAAGAAGACGTAGCGCCATGACGAGATCCTCAGTGGAAAAACTCACAAAGATTTGGAAGGACCGCAGAATTACCAGAAACACAAAAGTCCGTCTGATGAGATGCCTGGTCTTCCCTATCTTCTTATACGGAGCTGAGACGTGGACACTGAGGATGCAAGATCGTCGCAAGGTTGACGCTTTGGAAATGTGGTGTTGGAGGCGCATGCTGAGAATCCCATGGACCGCGCACCGCACCAACATTTCCATCTTAAAAGAACTTAACATCCAACAGAGACTATCTTCCATTGTACAATCACAAATCCTCAAGTTCTTTGGACATATCACACGCAACGAGGACTCAATGGAACGATTAGTAATACAAGGAAAAGTTGAGGGCAAGAGAACACGCGGGCGCTCTCCAACACGATGGACGGACCTGATTAAAACAGTGACGCACTCCACCATCAATGAATGCTCTCACACCGCCAAAAATAGAACTACATGGCGGCGACTCATGAAAGTAGCAGCAACACAACAACCGGCCCAATCATGACCACGACCACTCTGTCAAGAGTGCACGACTGAGAAGAAGAAGAAGGTAGTATTGAGGAGTGATACAGCCCCTAGGTTCCTACGCCGTGAATTTCCCTAGACAAATCCTTCCGCTGGTTTGCCGTAATCTATGGTTTTTATTTTTGGCTGAGCGTATTAACGCCAACGCCATGTTGAAATAGTAACTTTTAACAAAATAGAACCGACTTTAACGCCGAAAAGTAAAAATCGGTTCAGTTAAACGCAGTTATTATTCCTAAATCCTTCTCCTAAATCTGATAAACACGATGCTGAAAACCATATCAAAATCGGTTCAGCCAAACGCGAGATAATCGCGCACAAATATACATACATACATGTACATACAGGTCAAACAGAGAACCTCCTCTTTGAAGTCGGTTAAAAAAAACTTTGTTGAGTGATGTTCAAGGTAACATTTATTTTACGGCGCGACTAATAGGCCGCACGAGTGACAAATCGTGTCGTGAAGAGGCCTAAGTCTACTCAGTCGTATAGGTCTTAATGTAATCATAGATATCGAATAATAGCCTAGTTTTATGAACATCAGATTCTGGCATGCGTGACTCGAGTTAAAATTTTGCACTCATCACATTTTTTCATGCCATGTGTCGTAGAAATTATTTGTCATCTACCACTATAATGAAGTAAAATGCCTTGAGAAAAATTCCTTACTGTTTTCTACAAGTTTCTCAAAGAAATCCATTATACTTACTACAAAAATTTAATAATAATAAGTAAGAGCTCACACACAACATCTCTTACGAAGTTCAAAAAAAAGATATATTATAGGGTTCTAATTATCGTTCTTTTTCTGGTTGGCAACGCATCGTTGACTAACGTCGCGATGCAGATGTGTTATGTGTGATGCAGGATACATTATCCTGAATCCGCAATTGAAGATTGGTTCATGTGAACCACATAACCCCTGCTTCCCCATTTAGAAGATGGGATCCCCTGACTCTAAGGCTGGATCTACCTTTAGATATAGATAGATAGGTTTCAAAGATTGTGGTTACTTATGTAACCAGTCCACAGTGATCAGTTGACTACAATCAAGTGGTACATTTGTTTTATTGTTCTATTACATGCTGTTTGTTCAGCTGTGTAGGTTCGTACAAAATAATTAAAGTGTTCATTAAAATCAATCTGAAAATTTAAATTTATTTTATACATAGCTATCAGCCTATAATTATTGTACTTAGTTATATTTAGTAACCCTGCCTTCGCTGCGCAGCGGGAAACTGGTCACTTAGTTGCCACATAAACTGTTTTTTTTATTTATGGACTAGCTGTCCCCTCGCGGCTGCACAAGCCTGGAATTTTTGTTATCAGCTTTTTTATCCCTGAGGGGGGAGGGGGAAGTATTTTCAAACATCCTTATCCTTAGTGCTACCCAACACTCCCCAAGGAACATATACTTACGTCAAATTTCAGCTTCTTGCGTTCAGTAGTTTCGGCTGCACGTTGTATGTCAGTCTGTTAGTCACTCAGTCCCGAAAAAGTTTAATAAAATATTGTTGATTAAAATAAAATAAAACACTATTTGTTATGTAAACCTTACCATAATATATTAGTGAAAACCGCGCCAAAATCGGTGACACCATTTCTAAAATAAACGCGAAAAAAACACATACAAATTGAAAATAACTGTAAAAATCATTTTTTTGATATCTATTGTTAAAGGCCCCCTGAAATAGATTTTCTCATGTATCTACATATAATTTCCAGACAGATAGATATCTGTTATAGATTAATTATTAATGTGTGTGTAGATTTTAGATGCATATGAATTGTACAAAATCATGAATACAATATCAACCCACACCACTAAGAAACCAATTGCACTTCGTCTTGATTCAAGTCAGTTAGTGTACTCGTAACTCCCATCTTGCCCTGACGCCGGCGTCAGTTTATCCTAAACAATTACCAACTACCTCGATTATGTGATAAAGATATATCTATTATTAGTAATTATACTTAACATTAATATTATCAAACATGCGTGCGATTGGCCTTATACCGGTTTTGTTATGTTTCGATATTTTTGTGAGTGGCGGTGTTTTGAATAAAGACAGCTATCGATTGGATATAATTCATTATAATGATTTTCATGCTAGGTAAGACTTCAGCTTAATGACATTGAACTTACATATATACGTATATTTATAGTAAGTAGGTAGGTATATACTGTTATTTTAAACGACAACATAAATAATTCTAGGTATGTATACCTACCTACTCTACTAAACAATTAAATAATTTTCAATTTTACAAATCATTTTAGGTTTGTTTTACACTTTTCACTTGCTGATAGCGATAACGTCTCCTTCTATAATAAAAATCCTTACTTTTCTATTTCATGTGTTCTTATAATATTATTTATTTCGTTAACACTATCACAGTGTGTCTCAACGTTATAATTTTGTTACATACAAGAATTCTAACTAAGTAACTACTCAGTTCAAGAATTTAAAATATTCATAATAGAGATAAAGTAGGTAGGCCTTGACCGACTTAACATTGTTCAATGTTTGTAAATAAAAGGAAATCGACTAGCACCCACTTCAGTACAATTGGAGTGTAAATTGGATCTATTGGGTTGGGAACCTTGCACTTGTATTTTTAACACATTCAATGCGGCTAAAATTTTAATTTAAAACTTTCTCCTGATGCGGTATGAGAATTATCTAGCACCGTGTCAGACCTCGTCTCAATGAATGAAAGTTCGGGGCTATTTTAGCCCCGTATCGCATTAATGTTAGATACTGAATTAAAAGACCAGGTTATCTGTTTGATATGTATGTATTTAATATTATTGGAATTGTGTAATATTTGAGTATGATGATCTATTTAAGCTTTCCAGCAGGAAAGTATACTAAATTTTGTAAGTGTATGTTAATTTGTATAATTTTCCCGGGAACACGGAACTAGCCTTAAGTTCCATCAAAATCGGTTCAGCAGTTTTGAAGGTATCTATAGGTAACCACGCATAACTAGAGAAGACGTTTGTTTCTTTTCAAGAGACAAGCATTTGAAATCGGATTAATTTTCTTAATTGACCTTTTTTCATTAAGAGTCATTGACCGAGAGAGAACTCTATTTTAATAAAATTAAGTTTTTTCAATATTGGCTTGTAATTCGCCTATATTTGCTTGACCTATAGCTGTTTAAAGGCACCTTTCAGTCTCTTTTCACGTCTAATTGACTTGAAGATCTGCACAGGGGTCATGATCCGATGACAATACAATTTTAAGCTCAAAGTATGCACAAAGTTGGCTATAGGGAAGGGCACTCTGACTAAATTGATTGTTTTGCATTTGTAATTCACTTAGTTTCAAAGTTTAAAAGCTTGTTTTTTGTTTTTCAAACTATTCAGTATTCATTTAGGTACATAAACTTTCCGAAAGTCAAACTACGCCATCGTTTCTACATATATGCTACCACGAGTGGTAATGGAAGAATAAGAAGCGACAAGAAACTCCCAAAGAGCTTCTTTTCCTTTCTCCTACTCACAATTATAGTCTGTACAATTTACTACTTACGACTAAAATATGGTATTCATGTCATATGTCTGAAAAATCAAAATGCAATCGTACATGACAATTAAAATAACTTTTTAAAAGATCTACTAGTCGGCACATATGCCCGAACCGATATCAAGTATATAATCGGAATTCAACCGTAATTACCAAAACATAAAGATCATAATTGAATGTTTTAATTTGTCCTTAAATCTATTTTCGAACTACATTTCCTTTCTTAAGACCTAAGTTTATATTGTGATGTATAGACACCTGCAATATACTCTCTTAATTGGTAGTTAGATACATAAATCGAGGTCATTATTTTTCAATTTATAACAAATAAGCCACAGATCGGAACAGGTTGTTTTATTTGAGGTCAATGTTCTCAGACATTATACTTACTTAAATAACATATAAATTAATTTTATTATAGTAAGCACAATATTGCAACTCTTAAAGGGTTTCTATGGATTAAAAATAAATACCAAATATTGTCTCTATATTTTTTTTACAATTATATTTACAATGATTTGTTTTCTTCTCTCAAGCAATCGCGCTCGTATTAATTAATAGCCATCCCAATAACATACCTAACTATTAACAAAAAAAAAACAGAACTTCCAATAAAATTAAATAATTATCATTTTCGGTGTAGTACCCAATAAAAGTTGATATAAAAGAAGAAAACAGTCGATGAGGATGAAGTGAGACCCTCCTTTTTTTAAGTCGTTTAAAAATAAAAGGATTACCGAAGCTAAGGGAGAGCGGGTACTCGTCGGAAAACAACTCTACACACTAGGTTCGCGATTCATATGGAATTGTTTTAATTGCATCCCACACAAATTTCAGCTTTCGCTGCTGCGATTAAGGTTCATTGCAGATTGACGGCTGAATTGAACTTAAAGCACAGGTACCAAATATATTAGTTTTAAGCCGGGAGTGGCAATCTATACCTACTTTCGACGACCCAAATACACGCTGTCTTACAGGTAAGGCAAACTGTAAGGCACTGTCTCTGTCATCCACACGCCAAAAGATCCTTGTACGACTATACCAACCTATCGTGTTGTTTTCATTACGTCTTTCAATATTTGCGCAGATTATAATTACAACTGCTATTAATGTAGTTTGTAATTATTCAGATAATGTGTTACGTCTGTTCTAGTAATCTACGTATTTCTGACGTAATTTCACAAATATTTTGATAGTAACAGTCCTTGTTTCGCTTCGTTCTACTTCATAGTACCTACTCATTAACGCGTAAAGAAAGGCAGGTGTCTCACCGGCAATGAGTAGCGAGTAAAGCTCGGCTGTTTTCTGGCATTACTCACTCAAGATAGCGACGGAAGATATGACATTTCGTGTAAACAAAACTCGCTGACGTATGCGTCTATTTTGTTTACACGTAATGTCACATTTATGTATATTATCTTCTGTAGCTACGTGTCTTGAGCGAGTAAATAGCCGGGATGCACTCGCTGACTCGCCCGCGATGGGACACCTGCCTAATATCCCAAGACAATGTATAAAACAAGAAGATTAGGACATGAAACTAGCCCAAGGACGGAAACTCATCATTAAAATTTTTGCCTCGCTATGAATCAAACCTAGGGCTCTTTGAACAGCGATTCACCATGGTTACCATTGCGTCAAATGGGTAGTCAATTAATAGCGTCCGTTGATACCGTTGATATTTTTGTCTGACACAAGGTTCTATCTCTGGAACGAAAACTGTAATATTAATTTTAAATTATAAATGTGGTGGTGATGTTGATCAAATAAGGGCTGTTTTACATAATTTACATTATTTTGTTACAAGAGGTTATATATTTCCAATTTCTTTACAACACTGTAATTGTAATCTATATCGCAACAACACAATATTGAATATCATTTTGCAAGCACATCTTTGTGGGAACTTATTCTTATCATGGGTCAAAAGAGACCGGTTCACTGATTAGAGATTGCAATGTGTTTTGATCATAACGTAGTTTAAAGTACTTAATTAATAATGTCAAAATGGAAAACTACTTCTAGTGACAGTTTAAGTAAGTAATTAGAAACCAATTATCACTTGATTCGGCAAAGGAAACATTGACTTCGAATTCTCCATAATATTTTCATGGATATGTCAACTTTTCCAATAAGTTGGCTAGTTTTATGCACTATGGCATATTATACCATCTTTATAGTAATAGGTAGGGGAAGTCCGGGAGAGTTGAACCGCTTTTTTTAAAGTATCATATTTTCTTAATAAGGAGGCTTAGTGATTCAATTATAATAATAAACGATAGCTTATTTATTTATGTTTACTTATGCGTATTTAGATTTTCCATATTATATTACTGAAATATGTTATACACATTTTAATAAAAAATGAGATATGATTCAACTCTCCCCACCCTATGGGACACTTGAACCGGGGTCTGGGGAGAGTTGAACACTGCTTTTTAAAGGTAGAAAATAAAAACATTTTACAGCTTAAATCACAAGATTATTAACCAAAAGATTACAAAACGAAATGACTAACGAAACACAGTTACACACTCTTCTCATAAGGAAAAATAAACGATACTTCGACATACTCTTAAGCATTCCATAGGCATCATAATTATTAAACATTTTATTAATAAAATTAAATATTTAACGTTTCTCTAATCAAACTTCTTACTCTTTCTTGATATTTCTTACCATTTTGTTTCAATTATATACTTATTCTCATCATTTAGTATCATTAATTAGCCTTAATTAGGACTACTTTCAGTCAGCTGGTAACCAAAAATTTGATCAATGTTATTCTTTAAGATGCACCGTCCTTTACGTCACGTATAGCATTTTCTAATTCTGTAATGATATATATTTTTCTTTTCGGTATTTTTTCGGATGGTTTGTATTGAAATGATATATTTCATTCAATTTGTCTGCAATAAAATATAAAATTACACATAAAAATTAAAAACATAAAAATTACACATAAAAACAAACAAAATACAAATAAGACTTGTTGTATTAAGGTTCCCGAATTGTTTTTAAATTTCATCAAAAAGTTTAAAATTTATATATCTGTAAAGTAAAACTCAAAATATCTTCATAAAAATATTATACATGGGAGACATGAACCACTGAGCATATCTCCCGCACCCGTCATGGTGCAACTCTCCCGCATATACTACTTTGACATTAAATTCTACCCACAGAAAAAACGATCAACGTAATCGAAACAACACTTAGCACACGTCAAACTATAATAATCAGGCAATAATTACCTCTGTAAACACGGCCGCAATATCAAAACTACAAAAAAAATTAAAATTTACTCCGCCATAACAAAAACACCTTTTCGAATCTGATAGCCAAACAAACCGGCCATTGTTAAAAATGGCGCCGTGCTTGTCATTGGCCTCCCGCGCCCTATCAATGACCGTCTTGACGTTTCGTTAGCGCAAAATTTAAGTCGAGTTTTAAAGGTTGGTTCAACTCTCCCATCTGGGCAAGTCTCCCGGATTCCCCCTACATTATGCTCAACAGTGGTAGGTATAGGGGTGAAGTAGATAATTTTGAGTCAATCTCATATTTTTATATAAGCATCTAACGTCATCCTAGATGGTGCTAATAAACAAGACTAGGTATACATTTAACTGAAGTTGGATCAGCGAGAAGGAAAATGAAGTTGGATAATGTACAAACGGAATTGGATAATGACTGTATTAACGACATTATGAACGTAATTTTATTAAAATAAACAAAAAAACTGCAATGGAAAATTGCGTGTTAATTTAACGATGTACCTATATAAATGTACAATGTCAGTACACCTATTATCTAACAGTAACATATCTATATACCTACTTTAAATTATAGATTGCAGTTTCTTTTTTAAATAATAAAATTATATTATTGAACATCATCCAATAGTCAATTCATTTTCTCAATAGCTCTATCATGATTTTCATTTTAAGAATTTCAAGCAATAGCAAATGTGTTTTATTTTAACGCTACAGTACGAGTATATACCTAGCTACTCAGTGTACCTTACTAGTATTTCAGTCATAATTAGGTTCACAAAAGTGCCGTGTCGTAAAATTACGCGGAGGTTCCACCAGACTTGCACTTAATAGAACGTCAACAGTTTCACTTAAAAGAAAGTACACTAACGTGTTCTACTAAATAGATAACTAAAGTAAAACCAACTTATCTCTGAAATGAAGAGAGGCACTGTCGGACACATTAGACCAATCATTGTACGCTAGTAACTGACAGATAAATGACCAGAACGTATTTATGAATGACTTTTTAACATGGCGGCATTAGTTCCAATTTTTGCCATTTCAGAGATAAGTTGGTGGCACTGTATCTCTTATGAATATTTGAATTCTGAAATGTGTAAAGTCGGCCAAGTTTTACACGTCATCTGTGTTAATTTCAATTGTTGTTTACATGCTTGAAGTAACAATTTCTTTAAATGTTGCAACTTTAAAACAAAAAACTTCTTCCTGAGTGCCGGGAAGTGTCAACTGTCAGTTGGCAACGTAGGTAGTTACTAATTCAGTTCTCACAACGTAAATTTTTAATTGCCTCTGGACCGTTCAAAGTTTATTTCATGGGCCACAAAAACTACAGTTATAAATATTCTATGAGCTTTCTCATCAAAGTGTAATCAACTGAGCCTCCTTCACTCAGGGAATCCCACACGTCTCCGATTATCTATAGACGTTATGGTTCAATAGTGTAGATTGGCCTTATCACTGTATTATGCGCATTTCATTAAACCATTAACTATCCAATGTTCGTATCATCTATCGTAGACGGCTTGCGATTATTATTGCTTACTTAATGTGGCGGTAAATAGTACTTATTCATCATTATGAATGATATCCGCAATTATCCACGTGGGCTCAAGACTGGTCGTTACCATGATGGTCTATTGTGAATTAACATAATTCATATTCCTTTCCAATGTGTCAATATCGGCGTCCGTCTTACCAGTGTTAAGACTAGTTTTTCTGAGTATGTCCGGGTTAAAAGGAAACTCTTGGGATCCACAGATTTCCCGCATAGTCCCCGCAAAGAATGCGACAGCAAAGGATGATAGTGTTTGTTGTCAGGAATTTAGGTGTGTAGCTTTCATCATAACGTCCATTTTTGAAAGAACTGACAAATATGCAACTGGCATTAGTTTATGAGGTTCTATTATATTTGAGTCCAAGAATGTCTGTATCACACGCTTTATTTCCCAAGATATTTGTACATTGAGATTGACCTAGGTTTTTTAACTATACCGCTCCTTTTTTAATAATTGACCGTAGAATTTCTAAACATATGCCGATCTCTGTGTTGGATAGCCAGTAATGTATACCTAATACTTTACCTCGCATTCTTATTCTCTCGCCAACGTGTTAGAGACATGGATGTAGAAGTCTAGATGGGCCCGTAACATACATAAGGCGCACGACGAGTGGTCAACATTAGGTTGTGTGATTGAGTGATTGATCAAGTCAGTCTGCTGTAGACAGCAGCGAGGTACACATCTTCCTTACGCAAAATTGATTTCAGTAATTACGTCCGCAAATGTAGAAAATATTGCTTCCTGTGCCTTCAAAAATATTCTAACAATTCAAGAAACACAAATAAAGTCCAAAGGAATCACATTTCATTAAGTAAACATTGAATTGTAAATTAACTTCACTATTTCTAAAATAATAACTTTAGTAAAATGGCGCGTGACATATGTAAGAGTAACAAAGACAGCACGACTAAAACTTCGAAACGCGGAAGCGAGATATCACTATGTAATCTGTTCGTTTTCAAATATAGTAACAAAATTCCATCGCGCCAACTTCACGCACAAACCGATTCGATTCAAAATTGGATTGTTCCAACTTGACGCACATTCGAACGTGCAAGGCCGGTCTAGGTATATAAGTCCATGGTTAGAGATGCCTCGGTGTTACTAATGTCCATAGGCGACGGGGAAAACTCATCTGCTCTTTTGTTCGCTGTTTGTCTAAAACAAGCCTATACCTAATACTTATATATAGGCAATTAAAAATAAATAAATACAATTTTAATAATTAGGTTAAAACGTTTAATTTAGTATACTGCCTACTGAAAATATAATTTTTTATTAACCTGGTGCCAGAAACAAGTGTGTTCAAATAAACAAAAAACTCTATTTTCACATCACAAACAAAATCCGCAGATAGGTATCTGGCAGTTACGTTTGGTTGCTTCGGCTTGTATTGAACCCGGTCCCCTTCGCTCGACGGTCGAGGTCGTCATTCTTTGTTAGCGAGTTTTTATGACATATAATAATTGATATACACTACATGTACATATGTATAAGTAACTATAACAGAGTGTGTCACTTACACGCGTTTATTTTGATAACAAGGAACACTGATTTTAAAGGCTTTTTAACCTTTCAAAAATAGGGGGAGGTTCTGAATTCTACTGTTTTATTATTATTAATTTTATGTGTGTTACCTATACGAGTGTAACTTTTTATTGGATGAACAGATTTTTATATTTTTATTTAATCGAAATGTAAATTGTCTAGTCCCATAAAAATTTGAGCAACATCTGACGGTTACATTTTGTTACTTTTTGTAAAAAGTTAGCTATTTACAATATTATTTTCATTTTATAGGTTTGAAGAAACTTCAGTAGAATATCCAATGTGTACGTCAAATGACACTAATTGCTTGGGCGGGTTCGCCCGGCTCTATTATGAAATTCAAGCTCTCTTGAAAGAGAAACCTGGAGCGCTACTCTTCAACGCTGGAGACACCTTTCAAGGCTCCTATTGGTACTCCTTACTAAAGTGGAATGTGACGCAAGAGTTTATTAATATGCTGCCGAATGATGCTCATGTAAGTTCATCAAAATAGTACTCATTTTATAATCTGCGACGCTCAAAATGATGTGGCAGTTGGATTCCTGTAGATATACGATTTTTGTATTATTTATTATTTTTTATGTTTTTAAAATCTTAAGGTAAATTGTACAAATACCTTGTAAATCTATCGTAGATTTCTAAACATCAGCGTATGCTAAATCTATGAAATCTATGCGATCTTTTTTTGTTGGCCAAAAAATAACCAACAAATCTAAGCCACCAAACCTCAGACCTCATCTGTTCTATTAAGGATTCCGTATCTTGTGTAAAAGTTCATTGATAATTTTACAGGCAATTGGCAATCACGAGTTCGATGATGGGATAGCAGGCCTGGCCCCGTACCTATCAGCACTGCGGGCGCCCGTGCTCGCGGCCAACCTGAATACTAGTCAAGAACCAGCCTTAGATGGACTATATAAGCCTCATGTGGTGATAGAGAGAAATGGGAGGCGAATTGGCATCATTGGCCTTATAACTCCGGATACGAAGGTATTAATTAATATGTCATGTGAGATACAAAAAGAAATAATTATAGTGATGTAACTTCTAAATTATTAGTATGACATCCGAGTAGGTTGAACTTTGGTTTTTTCCTAAAGGGGGGCTCGAATCTTGAGCTCTCTATTTAAAAATGTGCATATTAAAATTAAACTATCATTTAACCTAATGTTTTCAAAAGTGTATGTACACAGATGGTTAGCGTAGGGCATTTGCCTGTAGGTTGGTACAGGAGCTGTAAGTGGCGCTATGGTTAATGAATTAATTCTTTCTATTTTAATTTATATTACAGTATGTTAATTTGCTTTACGTCCAAACAGAATATACTGTAAAACTGTTACAGTTAAAATAGTTAAAGCTATGTTCCAGACATCGTCGAAAGCACAGAAAGCGATATTTTTGGATCCAATCCAAGTAGTTCAAGACGAAGCGCGCTCGCTGGCAGACAAAGGTGTGGATATTATCGTGGTTCTGTCACATTGTGGACTGGAAGTTGATAAGTAAGCCGTCCGCCATTCTTTACATTTCAATGTCAACAAGTTACCGGTACGAAAATACACAGGAACATTGTAAAATACAAGATTTATCTGCAGAATAAATACGCGCAGGAACCTAGTCTAATTAGGACCTTTTGGCATTTTACCAGTAGAGTTCGAACTATCGACGGTTTTCCTATTGTTAAAGTGTAGCTTTTTTCTGTACCTACCTACACATTATCTAATAATCTGCTAAACTGTAAATCAGTTTGTAAGTACACGCTAAATAAATTAGTAATTATACTGACACAAAAAATGAATAAAATGACTTTTTAGCAATAAATGTTTCTGTAGGCTAAAGAAGTTGTTACTTACCCACCTGGAAGACTTAATTTTGACTTTAAGAATATGTACCAAGTTACCAACTCGTATTTGCTGTTTATTTGTTAACCACTGAAAATTCTCTTTTTAACTACGTGCTCTTTTTAGCTACGTACGTGAAGTTACCAATTCGTTATTTAACTGATATAAATATTGTATTTCAAATTTTATTTTATTTATAGAAAAATAGCACAAACTGTCGGAGAAAATATAGATGTGATCGTAGGAGGACACTCCCATAGCCTTCTATGGAACGGAGAGCCTCCAAGCAAAGAAGTTGTTTCAGGGCCATATCCTGTTTTGATAGAAACCAAATCTACGCCTGGACATAAGGTGAGAATCTATTGCATTTTACTACTATACACGCTTTACTTATGCTTGATATGTTTTTTACGCTGATATTTAGAACCAATTGCACGGTTGTATTAACTGGGTACAATACTGAATGAGTTAATTTTAAAAATATGTTTTTTTAAACTAGCAGGGACGAAAACAACATAAGGGTTGACAGTTCAGACTTAACGAGATAATGTGTATCTACGTGAAATACATTTTCATTTCGCTCAGTTCATTTTATGACTTGAGGAATATTTAGTTACTTATGTCATAAACCGACATAAAAACCAAGACGCCAAAAAAGAATATCAGTCATCCTTAGCATTCATTAGATTCTTTGTAGGCAGTTTTATCACAGGACATAAGAACAATGATTACCAAATGATGTTTTTACTTGAATAATTTGCCTTGATCTCATGATTTCTAGTAGTTTTCTTCTGCTGGCATTGTAAGGCGGTTTATTATGGTTGAAGGTTATCAACAATAGCTACAGTAATTTCAATTCGATTTGGCTCATTTATTTTTTTTAATTATCTTATCTGAAAAGGGTTTTTTCGTCCCAGTTTATATCCGCTCATTTAATATTATAAACGAAAAGTTACGGAAGTTAAAATGTGAAGGAAGGCAAATGTTTAGTGACATTCGTACCAGCCAATGCTTGGCTCCATCTTCCTTTGAAGTAAACTTTTTTTTTATTTAAATAGACACAATAACCATAATGAACATTTAATGGGCTGTGACTATGAAATTTCCTACTACTTCTTTGTTAATCCTACTTCATTGTTATACTTTGAAATATGTACCTATAATATTTTACGTAGCAAATACACTTTTTGTTCTATGATTTTATACGCTTAACATTGTAATTTATGTCATGTATCTTATAGAACAAGAATGAGGAAAACACAGGAGAGATATAATTAATAACAAATATATTTTTTTTACTTTTTCGTGAAAAAAATTATTTAAAATATTTTTCATTATTTTCAGGTCCTAGTAATTACAGCCTCTGCTTTTACTAAATATCTGGGAAATATAACAGTTTATTTTGACAAAAAAGGTGAACTACAATCTTTCGAGGGCGAGCCTGTGTACTTAAATCGATCAATACCAGAAGGTTAGTTAAAGTTAGTTTTCAACTTGTGACCGAAGTATACTTTAAAAATAGGCATATTATCAAACTTGTACTAACAAGTGTGTAACTAGTTTTTCGAATATACAACCATAAACTTTTATGTCTTCAAATCAGACTGGGATTTTCGCGATTATTGCTACTTTTAACCTTTGTTGGTTAGGAAAAACCTTCCATTCTGCATAAAATGCCATGAAATTCGTACATATTCATGATGATAAGGGTTTAACTGTTTACCTAGTTGTCGTAGAGTAAGAAGGGAACCAAACTTGTTAACGGACTTTTCTAGTATGGTTTCTATGAGATAACAAACAATCATGCAACATAACCCCTTCGCTACCGCCCATGACAATGAAAAAGTTGTTCATAGATTCTCTAAAAATTGTCATCGAGTATCTATCTAGTACTTATTGAAATGTAGTACCTATTCATAATATTAATGCATGTTAAATGTAGCTTAAGACCGATATTCATTTTTGTCCCGGTTTTAAAATAAGAAAAACCAACAAAGTGAAATACTTTCTTTTCATAATAATTACTGAATAAGATAGGAAAGTTTTGCAGTTAAATAAAGCATAATAAAAGACCTTTTGTTGAATACAATAACGTTAACTTAAATTTAAAATTACTTTCTGTTGTCCTTTGCAAACTTTGTGTTATCTTTTTGAATTTTTCTAACCGCTTTTACGTCTTTTCGCTTCATTAAGGTTTTCCTTGATAATTACTTATTTAATGTGAGTATAACATTGTTGTGAAGTGGAGATTGCCAGCTCGTTATATTCATAAACTGTTGCGTAAATATGCAGATGAAACATCGGAAATCATTAGATTAATTAACACATTTGGCAATGAAGCAGTGCGTGTGCAACTAGTGATAGAAACTAATAGGTAGTTACCTAAACAGAGGAGTTCAGTGAGACAATGTAATCAGTATTAATGATTTAGAGCAACTTTGAATAGTAAGTAAACTAAACAACAGAAACATTTCTGTATGACATACTTGTAAATAAACCACAAGATAAATTTTCTGCGGCATTTCTGGGTAGTATTAAATTCGTGTTCGTTATTTCAATTGATTGCTTGGCTAATTGAATAAATTGTCCACCACTTATTACTCGTAATGTGTAACGGAATGAACTCAGTTATAATCAGTCTCGGTGTCTCTATTATCCTCAAATTACTTAGACACTGTCAAAATGTCCCAACACTGAGGTAGCTTTTAGCAGTAACTAATTTACCTACGTAGATTTATGGGTAGATTGATTATTGAAAATGGTCGTTACTCTGCCATTGTTTAGATATGTAAAATGTACGGACACAAAATACTTAGTATCAATATTTTGTAGTACGGCCTACGATCAACAAACGTGGTATGTTTTTCTAGATGTCTAACCAAGTTTAGGCTGAACGTTGAAAACGCATCCTAAAACTTTGTTTAGTCTATAAGGTAACTAAAAAATGTACTACTAAGTATATTTTGATAAAATGATAACTTTTACCGTATGACAGATAACGTGCACTAGACACAGATCCATGATACTTTGATTGAATCAGTTCCAAATGTAGAGTTGTGAAGCACTAAGTAAAGATTTTTTGGTTTATCCCCTACTTTGTAGAATTTACACTTATTTTGTCTTTTACTCTCTTCGAAGTCCAATATTTCCGCAACAAAATGCCGGGAACCAGGATTTATTAAGTTAATAATGTCTTTTTAAACATATTATAATTTTTAGATGCCGAAATACTAAAATTGATGCAGCCTTACAAAAGCAAATTGCAAGAACTAGTGCAGGAGGTCATAGGGTTCGCAGCGGAAGATCTTCTATCAGATTCCTGTGGATCAGGGGAGTGCGCTATTGGTGACGTCATTGCTGATGGGTTTCTAAGTGCTGTAAGTTATTATTGTTACCACGCTCACTCATTTGAGTGCACAAAGTGTTACAAAGAGTCCATGTAACTGAGGAGCCTCAAATCCAATCCTTGGTTTACCAATCAACCTAAGTGTTGGAAAATTTTTACGCTGCCCGAATATCTCCAATGTAATCACAATGTCGATGGTGGACAGTTCTACGTTTGTGTTGACTTTTTTATAGAGGTATATTTTAATTATATTTTATTTTTCAGGCGAAGGAATCAAATGTATCATATCTGCCGCACGTGGCATTCTATCTGAGGAACATGATTCGTGGATCAATTAGCAAAGGAGGTAAATAAATCAATATAATCATTATAATAATCTTTATAACCAGAGAGTCTGTGCCTATCTATGTGAAAACTCTGTGATACTTATAAACTGATTTTGTTTTAGATATAACAAGAGGAGCGCTCATCAATGCTTTGCCCTTTACAAATTCAGTGACGACAGCTTCGATACGCGGCAAATATTTAGTGGAAGCATTTAAAAAGACAATGGGAAATCATTGGACCACTAAGCCGTTCCGAGGACCCATGGTGCCGCAAGTATCTGGTAATTATTTTGATTATATTGCCGTCACACTGAGGGTCGTGCTGAGAAGATCGCGGATCTTCTAGTAGCAGAATGATTTTCTTTTCATCGGTTTCAAGCTATTTATTCGTATATTTGGTAGTATATCTATATAGTGCACCGTGTAGCTAAGAACTGCGGTCTTTGAAGTCGGTTAAAAGTTTGTTTAATATTAAATTTAGTTTTAATCAAAGTTTGACCGCTGTACGAGAGATCTTTGTTAACATTTTACATGTACTCAGTATTTTTGTGTAATGTTGGAGCATAAATTAGCAAAGTTTTGGTGAGAATAAGAAATTAGTTATAAGTTGTTTACAGTTGAAATGAATGAAAACTATGATCAGGTTTTTAGATTTATCATTCATGAAAAATATTTTCAAAGGCGTCTGAAGTTTATAATAGCACCTGTCTCGCGTGGTTTACTAAAATCCACCATCGGCGCCGCAAGGAATTTAAGGGTGTGCGCTTGCACCAAATGTCAGGAAAGCGGCATAGTATCCATTAAAAATCTGATTCGTAAATTCGATTCCATCCTAGTTATGGAATTCAGGACCCTTGCATCCCCTTGATTATTAAATTTTAAGACAATGACTTCAATTGCAGGCTTGCAGCTACAAGTAAATGTAACAGATTTAAATGACATAAAAATTGATGTACTGGTAAAAGAGGAAGATGGAATGAAACCTATAGATATGGAGAAGGAATACCAATTAACAACTGTAGATTTTATTATAAGAGGTGGAGGTGAACTTAATGTAAGTAATGTAAACAAAGTAGTAAGGTATAATTTAGTTCCTACACATATAATTTTTTTAGTGCCTATAGTGTGTAAAACAAAAAAATATGCAACGTTTTTAATGTCGTTGTTAATGTGCACACTGTTACATGCAAACTTACCATAGCAAATGTGCATGTAAGAGATAAAGTGAGTGAGAGAGAAAGAGATAGAAGAGAAAGAGAAATATATTTAAAGAAAAAGAAACAAGACAAATAAAAATACACTTAATCTTTTCTACTTTCAGATGATCAAAGAAAATGCTCAAAACATAAAGACAATAGGAAAAGACATCGATGTTTTAGAACCTTACATTCGAAGCATATCGCCCATCTATGCTACATTGGACAATAGACTAATTATCATTAATTAGATGAATTTATTAAAATAAATTGTTGTTTGTTGACAAAATGTTTTTCTTATATCCTTCTAAAGACAAACAGGTTATTTAAAGTTATTGCAGGCATACGAAACTACTTAAGCTGAAGGATTTTGAGTTTAAGTTAAATCGCGGAATTGTGAAGGTATAAGTAAGGAACTGGCATATCTGAAGATTGCTTCAAGTTCTTATGAAAATTTTCAATTTATCTTCGCATTTCGATCGCGCCTGATTTCGTATTATTTTGGTAATCGTCGACTATCTCGGCTGTAATGGGCGTTTGTGATGCTATCGTTTATATAATACCATTTTTCTACATTTACTTTCTGGCTTTTTAGTCTTTTTTATATTATGAGAAGATTGACCCGATGCGATGTTAGCATTTCTTAATATAATATGTATCAAGTGTTGGCTCAATTAAGTTTGTTATTTTATTATTACTAAATAGTTTTAAATTTAATTTTTGAAGGAACACCAAAGCAGGCACGACCTTCAGTAATGAAGAGACGACTAGAAGAGAGTTTATAATTGGCACAAACAAGGACTGACATTGGTATTACAAGGGTTAGGTACATATTCACCGTTTTGTGGCTTTAGTTATTAAAGAAGAAACTTCTATACAATGATATGAATACAGTCGATTTTTTACTTCAAACACGTAAATGGTTTATTATGACAGGAAGCAATATGAACAAAATATCTACTGTACTAATGTATCTAATGTACCTACTGAGTACAACGTAAGCACTGAGAGTTTATCTACTCTTTACAAATTCGAAACTGCATGTGCTTCTGTCGCTCGAGCATAGCCGATTTACAGTCAAACAAGTCCCGTTCTAATTATTCACTAGTTACGACTCATCCCGTATTCATCTTCCGTTCAATTAGTGGTACTTGGCGCTAATTGCAAAATTTATATCTTCCCCGAGGTGCGGGCTGATTGCTTACTGATTATTATTATGTATGTAGGTAGAAATTTCCACATTAGCATGAGGGTTGAATATGTAATGCTTTGGTACCAACATTTTCATTGAAAATATAGCTACAGTGAAGGATTTGCGTTACTCAGTCAGATCTAAGCTGAAAACTGGTTTATCTGGTTAGGATTTCAGCAGCATTGAAAAATTTAGGTTTTCTACTCGTCCTTTGTCAGGCCAGAATATTCAACGGGTTGGCAGTTACCAACATCTACTACCCTATGCCGTCCACCATGACCTAAAGAAAACGCTGAAGTTATTAATTTTAGGGGGCCAATAGAAGTGGTGTTGATTAGGGAAGATCTGCATTCTGTAGAAATTCGTTGGTTCTCAAGACGGTTCCGCTGTTTCCACGGCTCCCCAGTACCTACTTACCTTACAGAAGTTTTTACTTTGATCAACAATTATACATATCTATATCAATGACTTTTAACATTATTCTTTTTTGGAATATACCCCATGGGTTATGTACTGCTAATTTAAGTTTGTTACATAACGCTATATTACCTACTGAACTAACATTCTAAGTGAATTTTTAAGGAACTTACGGTATCCCTAATCTAATTTTTTGAAAGATATGTAACAGAAACTTATTAAATCTTAATGTCAACAGATTTGAATGAAACTCTTGAATCAAAACCAAAACTTTGGCATCTTATCGCTTAACTTAGTATGTTTTGACAAGAAACCTGTATTAGGAGCACGGAAACTTGGTAAAATATCCACATATTTATTTATTTATTTATTTATCTCTTTATTGTACACCAAAAACAGAACATTACATATAGAAAAACAAAAAACCATTATAGAGTAGGTACAAAAGGCGGTCTTATCGCTACCTAGCGATCTCTTCCAGACAACCTTATGAGTTGGCGGAGAGACATCGTTAGAAAGGTAGAGGTAAGGTGCACGAGAAGTGAAGAGTAATTTCAGATTAACAGAGTATATATAAATATATATGCATTAGCAGTATTTACAGAAAAGCGAATCAAAACAGTAAGGGAGAGGAAAAAATAGATGAAATAAATTATAGTGGTGAAAAGGAACCTTATTACAGCTGAAGATAATGGGCTTTAACTTGGTTTTTGAAGGAGTATAATGTTTTTGCATTGCGAATACTTTTGGGTAGGGCATTCCAGAGACGGACGGCAGTTACAGTGAAGGAGTGTTGATAGAAGGAAGAGGAATGTGCAGGAGTGCTAAGGACTAGATTTTTTGAGGAGCGAAGAGTTCTATCATGGGTGAGATGGAGAAATAGGAATCGGCTTTTGAGGTAAGGAGGATAGTTTGGATTGAATAGCACACAATAGAGAAGAGAAAGAATGTGAGCATTCCTGCGAAGGCGAATGGGGAGCCACTTGAGCTTAGTGCGAAATTCAGATACATGGTCATATTTGCGGAGGCCAAATATAAACCTTATACATAGATTTTGGAGGCGCTCAAGCTTATTTAGCTGCTCTTCGGTGATGTCAAGGTAGCACACATCGGCATAGTCAAGTATTGGAAGAAGTAAGGAGTGAGCTAGCAAAATTTTAGTCGGGATTGGCAACACGTTTTTTAGTCTCTGGAGCGAACCCACTGCAGAAAAAAGCTTTCTGCTCACTTCAGCAATTTGTGGGGCCCAGGAAAGATACCGGTCCATTTGTATTCCAAGGTTACGCACTTTGTCGCTGAATGGAATTGTTTGGTCGTTCAGCTGCACCGGGGGTAGCTGGACCCAGTCAATTTTCGCAATCAGACGAGAGCTCCCGATGATTATGGCCTGGGATTTTGTCGCGTTCAATTTTAGACCATAGGACTTGCAGTAACTTGCTATGTGAGATAGATCGCTGTTAATGGTGAGAATGGTTTGCTTCAAGTTATCTACAGATGTTTGCATGTAAATTTGCAAGTCGTCTGCAAATAGATGGTAGAGAGAAGAGATACCGGAAGTTATTAAGTTAATGAAGATTGAAAAGAGGAGCGGAGACAACACGCCACCCTGCGGAACGCCAGCAGTAGAATCAGACCAATTGGAACATTTGTCCTGGATCTGGATGCGTTGGCGACGCTCGCACAGGTAACTGCGAAACCAATCAACTGCAGACGGAGATATGTTGAGAGAAGACAGAACACCAATTAAAATATCAAAGTCAACAGTGTTGAAGGCGTTACTGAAGTCCAGCAGCGTCAACACCGTGACCTTCTGGTTGTCCATCCCCTGCCGTATGTCATCTGTCACGTTCAGTAACGCGGTAGTGGTGCTATGGCCTGGTCGGAATCCGGATTGCATAGGATTGAGAAGAGAGGAACTAGCAAGATATGAACTAAGTTGCCCGTGAACAAGTCGCTCAAGCACTTTAGAAAGAAAGGGAAGTATTGAGATAGGTCTGAAGTCAGAGAAGCCTGTAGGATTAGATTTTTTAGGGATGGGTATAATTTGCGCATTTTTCCAGATGCTAGGAAAACTTTTTTCGTCAATGGATTGGTTAAATATGTGAGTCAAGGTCGGGAGAAGGATATCAAGGAGTGGGATTATCATTTTCCGACTAATGCAATCACTACCGACGGCGTCAGAGGAGATAGAGCGAGCTGCCAACTCAACATCACGTGCTGCGAAGTGATTAAATGAAAAAGATGGAGTGTCAGGTTTGGGAAAATTCGAAAGATCCTTCAGAGTTTGGAGTTTAATTTTGCTGTCGACATGTGACGACGCAGTGAAGAATTGATTAAGATTATTTAAATCGAGATTTTCAGGAAGTAGGTTTTGTTGTGTTTTCCCAACACCCATTCTTTTCAGAAACTTCCATACCCTACTGGGGTCCTCATTTTGAACAGATTTATGAATATGGCGTCGTTGTACATCTCTACACATCGTATTGCATCGGTTTCTCGCATTTTTGTATTTCTCGAAGTTTTCGTCGCTAGCGTTCTGCCTATATTTAGCCTTAGCAGAATTTTTTTTATCCATTTGTAGTCTGACATCATCGGAGAGCCACGGTGCAGGGAGATGCTTCATACGTACAGGGCGAATAGGGGCATGTACATCATATAGCCCAGTGAGCAGGGAGTTTAAAATAGCCACCTGATCATTTACTGTGGCAGCATCTTTAATGACTTCCCAATCTATATTAGCAGCATCACGACGAAGCAATTCAAGATTCAACCCGCTAAAATTTCGCTGAAGTAGAATTGTCGACTTAGCCTTCGGAGGTCGGATTTTATAAGATAAGTAAATGAGGTCGTGATATGAAAAAGCCTCAGCAGCACATTGGCCATACTTAGCAGCATGATCTACTGAGGATATTATAATAAGGTCTAAGAGAGACGGTTCGCAATTTGGGAAGAAATGCGTCGCACTTAGTGGCAATATGTTTAGATTGGCTGCTTCAACAACTGTCTTTAACTTGATGGATCTGGCATTCTGTTTAAGTAAACATGTGTTGAAGTCGCCCATAATTATTGTGTGATCGAAAAGTCCGCAAGAGTCTTCTAGTAATGTGTCCAGACACTGAAAATAGTCGACACTAGAAGAGGGGCTATAAAAGACCCCTAGTAGTAATTTCACTTGGGACAGCTGGACTTCGATGAATATGTATTCAGCTTCATTCCCAGATAGGGCCTGTGGTGAAGATTTTAAAACCCTAAAGGGAATGTGTGAACGAAGATAGATGGCAACTCCTCCACCGCCACGAGCAGTGCGGTCGTTGCGGATCAAGCGAAATCCAGGGAGGGCATAAGCTGTTGATGGAAGGCATGGCTTAAGCCATGATTCCGAAATCAGGATAGCATGAATGTGGCTACTATCAAAAGACGACAGTAAATCAGGGTAGTGAGCAGGAATGCTTTGGGCATTGATATGTATGACATTGAAGTTTTTCAGTACATCTGAGAAATAAGAATCAATAGTAACATTGAGTGGTGGAATACTATCAAAACTATCGCTACTATTCAATTCATTTGAGTCAGAGGAAAACGAAAAGTATCGCAAGTCATTATCGTCAGATTCCATTCCAATATATATACTTATATATATTTATTTATGAATGCAATAAAATATGTATATATACTACGTTGTATAATTATGTAATAAATAAATTATATTACACAATCAGGTACTCAACCTCACAGGTACTTAATCATACCCGCCAGCAGTTTAAAAGGTAATGGAGATAATAACAAAATAGCAAAAAAAATATTAATAATACATAGCATATTATGAACAGAACAAAAGCATGAAGAAAAAAAAACAACATTTGCAGCACACGAGTAGTAACAAGGAAACAAGATTGTGACATAACAAATAACAAAGACAAAGTTCAGTAAAGAGTAACCTTATTCCGACTTTCATGGGACATACATTTTTATTTGCAGCTTAATAGAATAGAAATTTTATTTTTTTATGTTTGGTGGTATGAATATTGAAGCACATTGAAGTGACAATACTAGGTATTTTAATTTAAAGTAATTAGTTTAGTCTATGGTCAATGTCAAGTCGAGTTATCTAATCTGTGGTAAATTAATCTGTGTCACAAAGCTACTGTCACGTTGCTTGTCGTCGTTGAGTCAAAAGTTAGTTGTCAGTGTCACGTCAATATCTGTCAAATCAACAGATGGTCAATGAAAGTCGGAAGAATGTCGGTATACAAAGAAAATAATAGAACAACAACATTGAGAGGCGACCAGGCGACATACAATATAAAACTACAGGCTAGTACACAGACTAAGTTACAATAAGCACAGTAAGAAGCATGATACACAGAAAAGAAAAGAGAAAGCATTACAACACAAAGAACACTGATGAAAAGTCATTAAGAACAAAATAGGAGGATACAAACGCTACTTCTTGAAGACTTTCTTAGTGCGAGACCCACCCTTGGTATCCAGTGCTGTCCTGCTGGTACTTGGTACTGGCGGCACAGCAGGAGCAGTGACGGGAGCACTGGGAATGACATCGAGTTCCATCATGGTTTCTACTTGATGGTGCGAGCCATCCGCAGCCAGAACATGGATAATCCCGTCCCTGGTCCAGCATTTCGTCACGCCGAACCGCTGTCTAGCCTGCATGAATACACTGTGGCGGGTCTTTGTCAGGAATTCAGACTGAGTGATGCCTGTGCCCTTCAATTTTGTCTTGGAGAACCAGATTTTGTCACGAACAGAGGCATCCCTAAACTTAACAATGATGGGTCGACTTTTGTTCTCTGTAGGGCGTCCCAAGCGATGAGATCTACTTATAGAGTCAGAAGAAAACTCTGGGATTTTTATTTTCTCTGTGATGATCCTACTAACTGCGACAGTAGTGATCTCACCTTTTTCTTCGGGCACTCCATGCAGCAAAATCATCTTCCGTCTTCCCCTCATGTCTTGGCGATCCATCTGTACGGCCAAAAGCTCAATCTGCTTACGCAAGGTTTCTAACGCGGAGACAACAAACATACGGAAGGCAGAGAAATCCGACCTTAGTGCCGTTGTAGCTGGTGACTGTGATGCATTAGAGCTCTGCTGCTGCATCTGACGCTGGAACTCGTCCATTTTAGTGGTGAATAGCTCACACATGGCAGCTAGTGAACTTTGGACTGTTTCCATTGTACAGATTGTGTATTATATTAATACAGGTGTAAAATTCAAAACCTAGTGAAATATGCAAATGGAATCACTGATGGCTGGTATAACTAGTATCACAGGCACATTTGAGCCTTTAAATGTAAGTTATTTAATTTTTAAATTAAAAAAAAACACTGAGCAGAAAAATTTTATGTGTTCACTTTATTGACACCTACCCTCGAAAAAAAATACACTAAATTATGTTGCCAAGTAGTTTGAAGTAAATAGACGTGCGTGATTAATCTCTAAACATTGAAATTCAAAACTTGAAATTGCGAACTTAAATGTGATCAGATAAATATTACAAAATTTATTTACATGCAAAGACAGTGGTCCCTTTCTAATATCACCTACAATACAAAGGTCCAGTTTAACACCAACAAATCAACAAAACCACAAACCCCGGTCGCACTCGGACAAAAAATCCAGGAAAAACTGGGAAAATCAAGCTTAATATTCTGTTCGGAAAGTAGTCTGAATTACGGGCGCCATTTTTAAACTCGCCCGATATTTATTTGCGTCCGGCCGGCCTGCGCGCCTCTCCATCAACCGCCTGAACATATTTAGGTGGTTTTTGTTGTCCTTATATTTTATTTAGAGGGGAAAAGTATAAGATTATAGTCTATTTATCATAATTTTGAATAACGAATATTACATAGCTTTTTTGCACTGTGGATATTTTGTGTAGCATTATTTTTGTTTTATCTTCTATGGTAGGTAGATATAGCTGCAAAAAAGGAAAGAGACGAATTTATTACAAAAAGGACTCCATTCGAATAAACCTAAAAGATTTACTAATTATTAGGTCAAATACTTAAATCAATCAATCAATATTAAATAAAGTAATTTTGAATGAATATTTATTCGATACTTTCAAACATTAGGATTTGTCATGAATGTTTCAATATTTCAAATTAAATTCGAATAAGTAGGCACGAGAATTCCATTACCTCTGTTCTTCGGCCTGGAAACAATCCACGCAGCCAATATAAATTCTTAGCAAATACGAAAAGATTTTAAATATTCACGAACATTAAACATCCTTTTGTGTAAGCTGCATGTAATTTGACTATTAACTGGCAATACCTATGGAAAGAGGAAAAATAAAAGTTTGTTAGTATTTCATAATGTGTAATTATATTATGTACTTTTTTTACGTAACATGAATAGGAGAATAGATTATTAAATAATCTCCTATTATGTAACTTCGAAATAGAGAACTATTAGGTATTAGTTATTAACCACCAATATAAAGTATTTTGAAGCTAGAACTTCGTACATATTTTACTTGTTAACTAAATTATAGCATGAGCATTATTTAAATGTCACTAGCTATAACAGTGAACCGGTTAACGGCGAGTTTTCAAAACTCAAACGAGTGTGAAGTTTACCAATCCGCACTTGGCCAGCGTGGCGGACTACGCCGTTATCCTTGTCGTTGTGAGAAGGACTTGTGCCCAGCAGTAGGATAGATATGGCTTGCTTTCCAACTTAGTACATTGCTTTTTAAAACTCCCGATGAATGTATTTCGACATCATTAAAATTATTTTGATAACTAAGTATATAAATATTTATGCTGAAGCAGACAAATACAGTTCACTTCTATTAATATAAAATAGTTTAAAGAACCATTTCAGTTAGCGCAACGTGTTTCAACCATATTACTATTCAAACTTAAATATTAAACGTTGTAGATTGAACATTAACTTAAGTGTTTTTATCACGAAACTTTCAGCATGGAAATGGATGGATGGATCCTTTGAGTGTCGACGGATTGAATAAATTCAACTTCGAAGCTCCAAGTGGCTATTTAAATTGACGGCGTTCGTTCCAGCGAAAACGTGTCGGTCATAATTTTCGACGGACATTTTGAAAGTTTCTGTAAGAACAAGTGCAGAATTCGTTTTTTTATTGATATGAAAATTGTAAATTATTCTTGGCGTTAAAGAATGATTACAGCTTTAATTAATTTAGTGGTAGATTAACGGGGTGTCCTACGTGAGCGACGAATACGACGCGACGCTACGCAACACGACGCGATGCTACACGCGACAACGACAAAGTCGCGTGTTGTCGCAGACTGTCACATAGGACGCAAGTAGGGATACCGTTGATTTGATCGCGTACGTCAGCATCGCAACGTCGCGTCGCGTCGTAGGTATTCGTCGCTCACGTATGTCGCTCACGTAAGACACGTTTCTGTTGTTAGATGATTCAGATGCTTCAGAGCAGATATTTTGATATCAGTTGATGAACAATAATCCTGTTGGTCAACTGCTTGTAAAGCTAGGGGATCCGGGTTCAATATCTTGTGTGTTTGTCAATGTCACCTGTAAAACAGGAGACTCTAAACTAGCGGCACGCTATGATGGCCGGTTTGACGTTTGTCCGCTCATGAAGTTCCGTATTAATTGATAACGACTTTGAAGGAAATAATTGTATTACTTTATTGACGATAGTGATGTGCAGAGATTCATAAATTTTATCGAATGTAGTTTTAGGTTTAGGACTCAAAATTTATTTATTAAATTGATTTCTAAAATGTATACAAGTGTAGAAAAATCAGTTTGCACCATTTAAGGGGTGAATGTACTTGTGAATATGAACAATTTTCACTATGTGGACAAACCTCTGAAATCGCAAAAAAATATCAGCTGTTTCATACAAAAGGTAAAATTTTTATTTTTATATGATATATACCACAACTCGGCATTTGGTTTTCTAAATTGAAAATTTTTAAAAATGGAATCTAATACGATCGTCACATAGGATCGCTGGCTAGCACAACTACTATTAGTCAAGGCAAGATACGATGGCCCCTGACGTTAAACTGATGTTCTGACCTGTCATAAAGTTTCGTATTAATTAATAAACAAAATTCAAATAAAATTAAGGAGCAAGTTGCTGTTCTTTATTATGTGCGCTTTTGTCATGCTGTTGTTTAGTGATGTGTAAGTGGTCATAAAAATTATCGAATATATGTTTAACTTCAGAGCCCAAAGTTACTGTATAAGTGGGTCATAGATCTTTGAACAATATTTTGTATTTAAATACTATAATATATAAAAAAAGTGCAAAATCATGAATTTTTTGACGTTTTTACTAATAAAAACAATGCCATGAAACGGAATTATATATTTTTGAATTTATGTGTTTTTGTGCAAATAACGTATTGTAAATTAAATTTTATTCCAATGTTCAATTCATTCTACTATATTAAATAAATACTTATAATTATATAACTTATGTTATGAAAACTTTAAATTAGTTCCTACTTATCATGACTCCAAAAATTTATGCATGCGATTCACACTTGACTATAATTTTTTGATACTAAATAAGCATATTTTACATCACTACTTTAATGTGTCAAAGGGGCCATCGTATCGTGCCGCTACTATAGTAAGAGTACGAGTGTTTATCAGTTTACGGCTGTATAAGTTTCTCAAAATGAAATTAAATCGAGATACTAGTAGAGTAATAAAAATGATAAAATATGGACTTTATTTCAATGTCATTTTACTATATGCCTATTGTTGCACAACTTCAGGCTTCGTGCCAAATAAAGCGACAAGGAGTAATTGCCGTCAACATCTTCCAGCCTTGAAAAGCAATAACCATCTCTGAACGCTTTCAATTAATCGTATGTAGTACCTACCTAACTAGGTGACCCGGCAGACATTGTCCTGCAACAATTATTTATAATTATTGCAGTGGTTCTTAGTATCGCATCAGGATGAAACATGCCCCATTTTTAAGTTAGACCCTAAGCAATTTATGTTAACGACAACCACATCACATTTAGTAGTTATTTTGAGATGTTCGGACAAATATACAGGCAGACAGACGAACAGAAATTATAAAAGTAATAATTTTGGCTTCTATATAAACTATAGACTCTTAAAACGTTTTTTCTTAAATATCTCCTTTGTACACACATAAACCAGTTATATTGTTATTATTAAAGTACCAATATATACACGAATTGGTTTTTATTTGGCTATCAGCTCTTTCCGCATCGGGTCATAAATGACCCGCGACACCAAAATTCCTTGAGGTCTACATCTATCGAAACATTTCCGTACCCATGTTTCTAGCGAATCGCCGTCTATATTTGATATTTCCCGGGAATTCTTTTCTGAGTTTGGGTCCTTTATGGAGTGCTTGATATCGGAAACGTCATGATATTTTCAGCTCGCTTTCGACATCCCAGATAAGGATTTACACATTTTTAGGATTCTGTGGTTCCAATGACAACACAGAATCCTTTCAGACTTTCCTAGCATGATCTTTTTCTATCTCTCATTGTCTCACTCGATTTAAACAAAAAATATTATTTAAATGCTTAGTTATTTAGAGTTTAGAGTATTGGTATGGGAAAAAATGGTGAAGAGGGTTGAGACGTAGGTTTCTCAAATGAATCGGAGTCCTGAATGTATTGAACTTATCATTGCCTCTACGTAAGAACCATTCATAAGATGTCATCTAAAAAGAAAAATTTATCATTCAATGTGTAAAAAATAATATGTATTTTTATATGTAAAATCATGTGTAAAATAAAATAAGTATTTGAAAGACTCAGAAAACAAAGCCGACGAAAACGTAATAATCAAGGATTTGTAGAGGGTTCAATATTTAAGCTGGAATAATATGGCTTCGTTGACTAAAGTTTAGTCGTCGAAATTATCGTACCTAGAACGAGCTTCCACAGAATTTAAACCTTTCAATAATTTACTTACTGGGTTTGCCAATTAAAATCCGTAACTATTACAAATACCTGCCGATTTTAGTGTCCATATAATATAATCGTTAACCAGTTACAATTTCTGGAAATTATAATTTAAACATCAGAGTTAGTAGGTACCTATTAGTAAGAAAGAAACAAAATATGTACCTATATTAAAGATCATCATAAAATTACTACATAGGTAAATCAACGTACATATTTTATAAAGTTTAATTCTCCGTGTCAAATATTTCACGATAAACACAAATAATACATCACACGAAAACCACAACCAAAAAACAAAACATTTTCATTTGTCGCACAAACGTCGGAAACGAGTCCAGATTTCCTTGCTTCGGGCCTACTCATCTACAAACATAATTAATTAAAAACAAATTTCTCAGTGTGTCGTAAATATATTTGGACGCGTTAAAACATCAATACCATACAATTTGTAACAATACACAGTGTGAATTACGAGGGCTGCTTACATGTATGTGGTAGGTACAAAAATTATGCCTGAAATTAATTAATAAACAAGGACGGACTGATAAGGAGTAAATGACGACGCACAAATGCGGTATGTTATTTTTTATAGCCTGAAGGGCTTACGTAAAAGCAGACGAGCCACCTGATGGTAAGTGGTCATCGTCGCCTATAGCTACACCAGAGGAGTTACCAGTGCCACATCGGCCCTTAAATGGTTATACCTAAGTTTTACGTGAATGTCATCTCCATGACATCTGACTCTTTGACTCTTTTTGTCTAAAGTCCTACATCGATCTTTTGGCGCGTGGATGACGTTTGGGTGATAGAGACAGCGCCTTACAGGGAAGGCAAACTGTAAGGCGCTGTTTCTGTCACTCTCACGTCAGCCATGCGCCAAAAGATCCTTGTACGACTATATTTACATGAGATTGTAGCTCTGGAACGGATGAATCGATAGTCATTTTGATGTTTTTCTTTGTAAGTCAAGAGTGTTTAGGCTATGTTTGAAGAAAATACAGATGGAGTTGAGGCTGGTTAAAAGGGGAGAAGAATAAACGATAGTAAGAGTCTATATTCCAGTTGGATATCAAATGAAAGGAATGGTTAGAGGATTTTCTCAGTCGGGAGATTTAATTATTAATTTAAAGTTAAGTACTTGGTGCAAAAATCTGTTTCGAATACGATTAGTACAACTTTGTGACGGCACTCTATTCTCGTCTCGTATAAGTTGGCCTTCCGGTACAATATTAAGATTGGATTATTACAGCGTAACGTGACGGCAATGTGGTTACAACAATTAGCTGCGTGTGAATTTACATGCGCCTGACTCAAATACTGAATGCGGGTACGGGATTCTAACCAAATTTTCATAGTTTACTCAGAAGGGTTCGAGTAAATTTGGCTTCTCGTTCCATGCTTAATATTTAATTGACCCCGACATACGGGACCACAAGATTAATTTCATGTAGGTAATATATACTTATGCTGACGCAAAATGTTCAAAGCAATATAGTATCTATTTAAAGATATCATGGTCATCTACACCTATCTCCCTTTACAATTAAAAAACCTGAGAGTCGTATAATTTTCGGTTAGTTAGATCATAGTTATATAGTTGCACGTCAATTCTGGACTCTGGCATAAGTCGGCATAACTCACTTGACGGCTTATTTACCTGATCTACCATCTGACATATTATTGGCCAGAATTTATAAAATTTATTGATTAACAAACACGCATCTGTCATTGGGCTGAGCCAATAGCATACATGCCCATTTTTGTAACGAAAATATTTTACACTTTTAATTTCCTAGCTTTTAATTCAATTAGTTATCTACATCAGGCTTGAATCGATTTGGATTCGCAAATTTATTTGTTCCTTAAATACTAGTGTTTGTTTTATTTCTGTAGTTCAATATTCATGTATTTTTTTTATTACATAATAAATAAATATTAAATCAGTTTAAAGAATCACGATTAGCTATTTCCGAATGTCGTTATCAAATCAAGGGACTGGTTACCCGAAGCGAAACGAGAGCGGCTTTACCTACTTGTAGATAATCAGTGAACGACCAGGAAGGTAAGGAACCTTGTCAAAGTAAATCGAATATGACATTTGTCAAGGAGCGTTATGGTAGCGTTGATAAAAAAGTGCTGAAGAAATTAAATAATTATACATAATATTTTTAGCATTATTTACATACTTATTAGTTATTTTTACAATTTATCATAGGATTATTATTAAACAGAAAAATATTTCATGAATGAAATCAATAAAATAAAATATTTAGGATAATGATTTTAAACTTCTTGCAACTATTCAATGCCATTCATATTTATTTCATGGGAATAATCACTCATTATTAATTAATTGCTAACTATCTCTTATTTAAAATAAAACTCAATAAAAATTCACGCGTACAGGAAGCACAACTAGCCTATGCTTGTTTTAGTTCGGATTATGCTATCATAATCCGAGCTTCGACGTGAGTTTGCTAACGCTACGGCTCATCGACGAGATGTGTGCTACTCAGTTCCGGAAAGCAGTAGGTTATACAACTGTGGCCGCGCACGGATAATACTAGTAAAATAGTTTCCATAACTATGATCTTTGAAAAGTGTCTGACATTTAATGTTTCTTCTTTTTTAATTGTTTATTACAGTTATTTTTCTAATAAACCTCACTTATTTTCCAAGCAGCTACCTCAGTGTCCAACACCTAAAAAAAATATCTGTTACATAATACTTCAAACGGTTATAATCAGCGTTTTTAATTTAACAAATACCCTTGGATATCCAAACTCCGTCGATTCAAAGTTTCCACTGCAAACACCATTGAGAAGGAATCGGGAGGAAGAATTAATTATAAGTTATTATGAGAGCCGGTGTTCCGCTCGTAATTACCATCAAATTAGATGGACGTTGTTTGCTGTCCAGATGTCTCTGGCTTGTGAATTTGAATTATGCTATCAACGCTTACCATTTTTCATTTGTTTTCAAAATTTTGTTCGTCTAACAATTACTTTCACATTTAAGGGCCTATTAACTACTAAAACCGTCCTCGTTTCGCTTCGGGGAACCAACTCCTTTTTCCGACTTATTTGACAGTTATCGTTGTACCAAATTATTTAAAGAATCTATAAATCCGTTCAGTAGTTTTTGCGTGAAAGAGTAACAAACACACACACACACGAACATCTTTAGGTACAAACTTTCGCATTTATAATATTAGTAGGTTAGTAGAATAGCTGCTGTATACGTTCAAGTGTGCAGGCTTCCTCGCGATTTCTTCCTTAACCAAAGAAAGTGATGAGTACCTTAATATTATTACGTTACATGTTAATATTTATGTTTAGAAAATTAAAAAGATTTATAAGCATTAACTGTAAGTAAAAAAATAAAAGATTAAACTGACGAAAAAGCCTGAACGAAACCATACTAGATTGTGATGAAGATGTTCATTTTAACTCCAAGCCTAGGCATTCGCCATATTTGATTATTTTATAAACTTGACTATAAACTTCGGAAAGTAATTTACCAAAACAAGTTTCAATGACGTCAAACTTACATTTCTAAGTAATGGGAAATAGGAAAAATTAGCCGTATGGAAATTTCCATAGTTACTAATGTAAATCCCTAAAGTTTATTTACGTCGTAATAACTCGTTATGGCGCATGTGTGATTGAAGCTGAAACGCGCATGCGTAGTCATTTCCCAATATGGCGGAACTCGCCCAGTTCGTGACCTATTGTACTAAGTAAATTTCGAAATTAATCATAATAAGTCCAAAGAGGTCGTTAATTTCTCGTTAATTGGTTCCATTTTTGAATAACTTCAATTTATAATGTTTGAAGTAGGTATTGTGCAATGTTCAATGGATAGTAAAACTGCGTTGTAGCTCGACAAGTGTTGACAGATCGGCAGTGATCAGAGATGAGTGACCGCAATAATTCACGCGGTTTATCCACCCTACTGTAACTGACAATTTTGTAAATGGAACGAGATAAAACCCCAATTTAAATTTTGGAATGATGTTCCTGATTTAAATCTGTATCAGATACATATTGAAAAACTATGGATACGCACAAGAAGGTAAGTCTAATTCATATTTATAATATGTACGTAGTTAAATAATTTATAAAAAGTTAGTAGATATAGGTACCTAATCTAGACACCTCCCGCGTGTCAAGATAAGTTCTTGCTAACATATATTATAATTATTATAAAGATAATAGTCTAATGGAACTTAGACATTTCACATTGGTTGAGTTCTTTAGCAAGATTTAATTTTTAGAATCAAGGCTGTGTGATGAATGATTGTCGTCGACATTGAAAGGAAAATATCGTGAGGAAGCTTCATCTAAAGATCTGAAAGTTCTGTTTAGTTGGTTATCTGTTCTCTTTTAACGTGGTCGATTTTTGTTTCCCATCAACTGTACCTAGATCTTGATTACGTAGTTTAATATAAGAATTGTTTGGTGTCTTATGTTATGTCCATTTCATTAAACTCCAACGACATGAATTCATGTCACGAATGCCATAGTACGTTCACTTCGCTGGAATCCAAAATGTTAGTGTTATGACCATTAAATTTAGTATTCTACATTTTTATTTATTTTAATTTGCACATACCATGTTTTCTCACCAACACCCAGAGAGGAATGGTAGAGAAATCCCTTAAGCGTTGTATTTTTATCTTTTTATAACCTTGCATAAAGTGTTGTTGCAAGTTAAATTTAAAAAATATTAAAAAAAATAAACTCCTCCATGGCTTCAATCAACGAAAGCGTCTAGAAAAATGTAAATAATTTAAAACGTGGTCAGGCGAAACCCTTTCCGTTTTTATGTTAATAACTGACACTAGTGAGTAGATTGTAATTTACGTTCTTGCAAGTATATTAGTAGATAGCACCTTAAAACCACTAATGCGATTCCGGTCAAGATGGAAATTGAGAGAAAAATTGCTAGCTCTCAAGCTTTTAACGGTCAAGATGAAGTCAAACCGGAGTACAATTCGCCGTTGGCAAAGGGAGTTCTACCGTCAGGCGAGACGACATGCGTGGGAGGAAGCCGAGGCCCCAACTCTCTATCGGAGCTTTTTGTATTTATGCGAGCGATGTGGAAATCTTCAGGTTTCGTAAGGTTATCATGTGACGTGTTTGCGATGTCACCACACGCCAATCTACTGATTCAAGCAAGAGGGTGGTAGTTAGGCAACCTAGACATAGCTTTACTATCGACGACCGGACGACGACTATGACGACCCGAATGGCGCAATGGTTAACACGCCGGATCGCTGTTCCGAGGGTCCTGGGTTCGATTCCCAGGGAAGCGGATAATTTGAATGATGAGTTTGAATTTCCGTTCTCGGTCTGGGTGTGTGTCCTTATCTTGTGTGTTTTCATAAAATATCAGGGCTCAAACAAAGGTTTCTTCTTACGGTAGGTTGACCAATTTTATGAAAACTCATCCAATTCTATAAAATATGAATAATTTAAAGCTGAAAGTCGCATCCATCAATTTTGAAATTGAATTTCGGGTGTTATTTCCGAACCATTAAATGTAACAGGAAAACATTGTTCACATTTATCAAGAATTGTTTTCAAAGATAATAAATGAGATTCCTGCCTGTGCGGTGAATTCCATTTTAGTCAATATTAGCGGTGGTGTGGAATTATAATAATGAATGTCTTTTGACGATCTTCTGACCAGTTGGTAAATTCTCGTGATAGATATTCAAAAGTAAAAGATGTTCGGGATTGTTTACTGAGAGAAATGTGAGAAATAAATTTGTTAAATTGTTTATTTACTTATTGTTTAATTAGATATCAAAGTTTTAAATTAGGTACAATGCGGATTAATTAATTAATCACGTGTAGGTACAATGAGATAATTATATGAGCTGAATCATTAATTAAAAATTATACCTATGGTTGTTCATAATTTTGGTAATAATATTTCCATAAGAGAGACGTTAATGCTGACAAGAACTTTTTTGTAGATCTGTTTAACATAAATAATCGCACTTAATACTGTCGTGTAACCAACAGTTTAAGCAAAATAATTTACACTTGATTAACTCATAGATGGTAGGATTATTACCGATTTACTTGATATTGAATGATGTATTTTGGATATTTTACATAGTATTTTTTTAAATTACAAAATCTCTTTAAGTTGCTGATAATGATTGTATTTTTTAGGGTTCCGTACTCAAAGGGTAAAACAGAACCCTATTACTGAGACTTCGCCGTCCGTCCGTCCGTCCGTCCGTCTGTCACCAGGCTGTATCTCACGAACCGTAATAGTTACACAGTTGAAATTTTCACAGATGATGTATTTCTGTTGCCACTACAACAAAAAATAGATACTAAAAACAGAATAAAATAAATATTTAAGATAGTTTAGTTACCGACCGAAAATACAAGAGTTGACTGAAAGTCCAAGAGATGGCGTTGAGGCTAATATGTGGCTACAATAAAACAATGGTCACAGTGTCCTTTGGGAAAGCGACCATACCTACAGACCAGATTTTTTTGGCGTTTTTATACATAATGGTAGATACGGAACCTTTCGTGCGCGAGTCCGACTCGTACTTGGCCGGTTGTTTATTTTGGTGAAAGAAGTTTAAAAGTCAATTATTTTTCAGTTTTTTAATGCTCATAACCCTCCATGACTTCAAGGCCCATGGGGGTGTCTTCGCCCACTTTGAGAAAGACTGGTAACAAACATACGCTACCAAGGGAAAATTACGTTCACAAGATTATTTTGTCAATGAATCTGAAAAAATAATCATTATACTCGTACCTTTCTTATATTTTCTTGTTATTTTTAACTGAACAGAACAACCCATTCAAACAAACATAACTTAATTAGGACATAAAGGTAAAAAAATATTTGCCAGTCATAACCCCTTTTTATTTTTCATTTCCCGCGTTTAATATTCAAATGACTAGCGAAAATGGTCAACCTTCTAACAATTGGGCATTTCGCGAATGCCTTTTAAAATTAACGATAATAAAAAGGGAAAGAATCTTGAAAATGTGAGATAAAAGGGTAAAAGAAGTCGTTAAAAGTGTGCTTGCTTCTGGGGGTTCTAAAATAAAGAGGAGTAGGTACCTACTGAGCCTACTTTGTCGTCAAGTATTTTATGAAAAGGTAAAATATGTAAAGCGAAAGAGTAAAGTAAAAACTCTCTTAGTTAAAAGGGTTCATACTTGTTATAACCGCATACTATACCGACAAAGAGGTTTGCAAGTAGTTTAATAGACCTATCTATTTTTAAACCGTAATTTAAAGAAGACTAGGTATTGTCGTACAAGAATCTTTTGGCATGTGGGTGACAGAGACAGCGCCTTACAGTTTGACTTACCTGTAAGCGCCTTACAGTTTGCCTTACCTGTAAGGCGCTGTCTCTGTCACCCACGCGCCAAAAGATCCTTGTATGACTGTATTACCAAACTAGCTGTTGCCCGCCACTTCATTCTACAGTATAAGTATCGTTTGTTGCTCCACAGCCTTCTACATCTTCCAGAGAAAGTCCCGTATAAATCCGTTCAGCCGTTTTTGAGATTGGCAAGCACAAACAGCGATCACAGTTTTTATATGTATATAGATATACAATACATTTAGAAAATATTGCTGCGTTTGCTGTGCGACGCTACTGCCACTAAATATTTTTTAACCAATTGCACGACGCAAACTGGATAATGTGCTTAACGTTTTGTTTCTTCTTTTGTGACACTTTAGGGACTAAACGCGTGGACCACGGTGATGATCTTACCTCAATCGATTTGTCTTGCAAGTGTAATAACAGGGTAACAGAATTCTAAAAACTATGCAAGGGCCATAAAAATAAAGGAAAAGATTAAATCTGCGCACTATGTCATAGTCACATGCGATGTCATACAACAGGGATCTAAAAATGATTTTAGGTTCCTCTTATATTTTTTCAATTCAAACTAAACGGGTTTTTCCCATTTAGGATTCATGGCAATAACATGAACTTATTTAAGGTTAAGAGCCATTCTCACTTTTTTACGTTGTATTTAAATGAAGGTACCAAAGAGTACCAAGGCATAGGTTTCTCGAAGCAAAAACTATCAATATAAACCAAGTAATACTAAGACTGCACATAACAGCTACTTGTTTCGTAATCTTGAGCTCAGCACTTGTTAGTTGTGAATGGGAGCCAAAAATAAACCACTATTTTATACTCGCTCCCACGTGAAGCAGTGCTAGCGATATTGTGTTGCAGTTTCGATAAGCTTTATTTTTCAGCCAAACGAGACTCCAGAGACCTTCGGGCATTTGTCTTATGGACATTTTGAGACGGTTGGTTAACAATGGTTTTACATTTATAATTCAGTAAAGAAAATAAACTACATTTTAAGCTATTGCATAGCTTTTATCGCGGGCCTTGGGCGCGGGGACCGAGTGCAAAAATTTCGTAACGAAAATTTATTACACCCCCATCACCTACACACAGACATAGTTACTATGTCTGTGCACCCACACATCGATAAATACCAGAACTTTTAACTGAGTTAACTAACTTTTACTTTATAACGGCTAAACCGATTTGGCTAATTTTAGTCTTGAAATATTCGTGGAAGTTCAGGGAAGGTTGCAGCGATGAGAAATATGAAAAACTGCGAGGAAAATACTAAAAATGAAAATTTTAATTTCCCATACAAATCTTACCTGTCAAACATTTGATTTTCGCCCCGTCGGTTCGGTGTTTTAAGAATAATTACATGTAGATCTGGAGTAAATTGGCGTTGGAATCGACAACATGTATTCATAATAGTCGAATTATCGCGTATTTAGATTTAAAACATACAAAATAACATGACATAAAATAATGACACTATATTAATGACTTGAGGGTGATAGAGACAGTGCCATACAGGCAAGGCAAACTGTAAGGCACTGTCTCTGTCACCCACACGTCATTCACGCGCCAAAAGATCGTTGTAGGACTTAAATGTCAAATGACAATTTTCTTTTTAAAAATAATTATTTTGTCAACTGAAATAGTTCTTATGCTTTTGTTCAGAATATTTAAATCTTTTTTGCACAAATTAATGCATTATCCGTTTCTAATAAAGATTAAAATGTCTTGCACCTATAATGTGTCGTTATGATGTACGTATTCTTAACAATTAGGTTTACGTCATTATTATGCGTCTCTTTCAGTGATATTGCCTATGAACTTTGATGTAACTTTTGATAACTAGGCAACCTTTTAGGCAACTAAATGAAAACTGGTACACCACTTTCTTGGCCCACTGTAAAACAGTGAATATCTGTACTCGTGTAATTTGTGTACAAAGTGTTTTAAATATGAATAAACAAAGTGCATTTATTAATGATGAAAGTCACGAAAAAATTGTGAAAGAAAATGAGTTATTACTCTATATACATTCATTTTATTATTATTATCACAAATGCAGTATTATTTTTTGTTTTGTTAATTTATATATTATAATGATATGCAATAGCTTTACCGCGGCAGTCTCCGAGTGCCACACGTCTTTTTTTATTATTGTTTATTCGTAGTTTATGAAAAAAAAAACGAAATAAAACATTATTTAAAATTTTGAACTTGGCGAGGCGCACTACCGTGCAACAGATAAGAAATACGAAAGGAAATAATTTAATGAATAAAACTTTATTTAAAATTTCGAACTTGGCGAGGTGCACTACCGTGCAACAGATAAGAAATACGAAACGAAAAAACGAAATAAAACTTTATTTAAAATTTCGAACTTGGCGAGGTGCACTACCGTGCAACAGATAAGAAATACGAAACGAAATAATTTAATGAACAAAACAAAACGGTATTTTTATGGAACTTGGCTCAGACACTACCGTGTCTCCGATGAAGCTAATATTCGAATATGAAATATATAAATAAATAAATAATAAATCCATCTCATTCTTTTACACGTTCAATCCTACAGATATATATGTTTGTCTCTTTCTACGTAACGCCTCAACTTTTCGTGTTACACTTGATTTTACTCCTCATAAAATTCCGTACCGGGCCTTATAACTCAAATCGTTTCTTAAGGAGTAAACTCCAAAAAGAAAAAAAAACAGTTAAAAAGGCTTCGAATTTACATCACTAGTGATCCATTCAAGTACCAATTGTGTCCGAAGTTGCTCATAACTCGGTCAATCACTTTCAAGTTCTCGATAAAAAAACTTATAAATCGGTTATCGTAAAAAAACTTATAAAGGCTTACGTGTAAGCCGCTATTCCGTCAAGTATCAACCTATGCAGCTTACAAAGACCATGGAGATTAACGTTGGAGACCTGAGGAGGTTACTGTAATTTGTCTGCGTAAGTTTTATGAAACGTGCGTTCTGCGTACATTCATCATCTCAACCCATCATGGCCCTGGGTCTCTTCTTAGAATGAGAAGGTTAAGGCCATAGTCCACCACGCTGGCCAAGTGCGGATTGGCGGACTTCACACACCTTTGAGTTTTGTGAACTGTTCGACATGCAGGTTACTTCACGATGTTTTCCTTCGCCGTTTGTAGCAGGTGACATTTAGATGCTTAAAACGCCCATAAATCCGAAAAGTCCGAGGTGCGTGCCCTGGAATTCGAACCCGGACCTCCAAAATAGGATGCCAAATTTTTTACCACTGGCCTACTACCGCACATACGCGCGTTCAATCAATCAATGCAATTTTTTTATTATTTTATTTATTTATTTAAATCAGGTAACAAAGACCCATAAAATATATACCATATACAAACTTAATTAAAAACTAATTCACTTAGACTTTATAATTGCTTTTTACAAAAAAAATAACCGACTTCAACCTTCATAAGCAAAGATAATTCAAAAACTACTCGCCAGATGGCGCTCAATTCAATTGTCAAGTCATTACAAATTAATCAAGCTCAATCACTAGATAACTGCAGTAAATCGTTGAGGAGTTCCCTCGACTGTCTTTCGGCTTAATCAGATCGACTCCAGACCTTCATGAAATGGTAGCGCTTTAATGTACTTATGATAACATGAACAAACACACTAGTCGTCCATACAATTTTCGAAAGTTCCCTACGATTTCTCTGAGATGCCATCATCAGATCCTGGTGTCCTTATCAGGGGACCCCACTGCGCATATCTACTTTACAACAAAAAAAGAATTATTAAAATCGGCCCATAAACGACGAAAAAATCGCTAAACACACATAAAAAAGCATATATATACGGTCGAATTGATTTTGAAGTCGGTTAAAAATATCTTAAATTCCGATGAGTGCAAAGATGTACCCCAGTTTTATGTCCTATTCAATCCCGATACTCTCCAGAATGTGAAAGGAGCGGCCACTGTTCAATTAAATTGAAGCCGGCTCCGCATTCGCACCGAACATATCGAATCAAGTGCCGGTGGAATGTTTTGCTCCAGTTAAGGAAATTCCAATGAGTCAAACTGTTCGTTAGGTTGGGCCCGTTGCTGTTTCGATAGATTTATTGCCAGTAAAGAGTTCTCAGAGTTGTATGTACCTACACTGATGCGAGGGGTATTGAGTGCTGTTCGTTTCTGTCCAGTCCATTAACTCAGTTTTAAGAGAAGAGTAAGTAACGCTTGTTGTTTATGTTTTGTGTGTTGTCCATGGAACCCATGGAAAATACATAAGACAACTTGAACACGAAGGGCAGACGTAAAAGCAGACGAGCCACCTGATGGTGGTCATCGTCGCCTATGGACACTATAGCTAGGGAGCCCAAGAGGGGATTTTTGGATTTACTCGAGCGCGTCAGATTAAGGTACAGGGGGTACCTGGTACCCAGTTAAGTAGCTCCACCAAATATGAGCCCCATATATAAGTTCAATTTTTTTTGCACATTATAATAATGGTAGCGAGTTTGCGTCACATCGAAATCGTCAGATTATTGAATGAGAGCTTTTTTTAGGTTCACTTAACACCCCCATAGAAAATCTGATGTGCTCGATTTGATTTTTTCTCTCTCATTTTCAACCCTTACGTACGGTCACCCCCATCAAACAAACGATCAGATTAACATAGTACATTATTAAAAATACGTAGAACATTGATGCTTACAATATCTGAAGCGCTCGAGTATGTATACATGGACATTATTTTTTTACATATTCAAAAGTCTATAGCCGCTTCACCCACCGATGAAAAGGTATACATTATATAACATTTTTTTCTTCTTATCATCTAAGCTTTGCAACCCAATAGGTCTCTATGACGCTCGAGTAAATCCACATTTAGCATCGTCGGCTCCCGTACCACTAGCAACACCAGGGAAGTCACCTGTGCAACGCCGGCCCTGAAGGAGAGCTCTTTTTACACCTTTCTTGAAGAACCCCATGTCATAGTGCTCCGGGAATTCCTCAGAAGGAAGCTCATTCCACAACCAGCAAGTTCGCGGCAAAAACAATAGAGAATAATTGCTTTTTACAAAAAAAATAACCGACTTCAATCTGGATAAGTAGAGATAACTCAAAAACTACTCGCCAGATGGCGCTCAATTCAACGTATAAGTGTAAAGTTCTCGTCACTACAAATTAATCAAGCCCAAACACTAGATAACTGCAGTAAATCGTTGAGGAGTTCCCTCGACTGTCTTTCGGCTTCATCAGATCGACTCCAGATCTTCATGAAATGGTAGCGCTTTAATGTACTTATGATAACATGAACAAACACTAGTTGTCCATACAATTTTCGAAAGTTCCCCTCGATTTCTCTGAGATGCCATCATCAGATCCTGGTGTCCTTATCAGGGGACCCCACTGCGCATATCTACTTTACAACAAAAAAAGAATTATCAAAATCGGCGCATAAACGACGAGATAATCGCTGAACGTACATAAAAAAAGCATATATATATGTCGGAGACGGAAATAAAATTAGATTAGAATCAAACTAAATAAATCATTAAACTTTGAATAAAACGTAAATCCGGAACTGTAATTTAAATGGCAACACTGTACGAATTGTAAACGTGTCTCGATGGGATATCGGAGGGGGAACCCAACAGAGGGCACCTGTGGAGTCGGCTACGAACAGCGGGGACTTCTCGAGCAGACGTCGAGCTGAACGGTCGCATTAAGTTAACTAGTATACTTTGTAATAAAACCCTATACTGCGTCGTACCTATGCCCGACGGCATAACGTTTCTCTAAGTGTATTTCAGTCGTACCACGTTTTAACATAACCTAAAAGCTTTAATCAAATTAAGTTAAACTGTGTAAACCTAATTTAAATCATGAAGACACGTATTGAACGCCTACTGTGTTTTATTTTACACCTTGCAACCTGATGATCGGAGCATTATACCACCATCCTGACTAGTGCCTCCGAAATCAGAAGTTGGATGTAACTTCACGTCCCACACATGGCTGGCTAGGTTATTTCCAGGTTTTCAGATAGCAATTTTCAGATGAGAACTGGATTCATAAATGGCAAGCGAGTTGACATGTGCCATTACATCTCACATGGCATGGATGGAATGTGGCGTCGAATTTTGGTAAAGCTAAGTAACACAGCGAGTATGGGTATGGCATTATTTTTATTCCATTACGTCTGAGGTGATACAATTTCATTGCTTAAATTTTAATTTTTGTGTAAACTATGTTGTGTGTGTAGTTTGTTTGTTAATCGTGAGTAAAAATAAAGACATCAATTTCCGGTAATAAAATCATTTAACGTAGTTCCGTAATTAAAACAAATCGCTCCTCATTGTAATCTTATTTTGATGTTTAATCGCTGAAAAACAAAAGAAATCGTTTTTATTATGACCTCTATGTTTTTATTATGAAGGGAAAGTTACACCCTTTGATTTTAGTGTAGTTTAACCAAGTATTATAACATCGGAACACACTTTTATCATGCGATCATTTTTTTGAAGTTTAATGTGGGTAGATTTGTGGTATTAGTTTGTTAGAATGCCCAAGAGCTAAGTACCATTTGAAGTGTTGTGATATAAAAAGTGAATTTGAGTAGAGTGATAGCGATGAATCTTAGCTCGGCTGGTCGGACCGTACCAGTAGACATTTCGTAGCCGTAGTCCGTAGAAGTCGGTATCTGCTTGAAGTGGATGCGAGACTACTTTAAGTAGACCGTGGATACGCGGTACGCGGGTGGCTCTGGCGGAGGTCGGGGTCCATTTCGTAGCCGTAGTCCGTAGAAGTCGGTATCTGCTTGAAGTGGATGCGAAACTGCTTTAAGGTAGACCGTGGATACGCGGTACGCGGGTGGCTCTGGCGGAGGTCGGGGTCCAGGTTAGACCACGGAGGAATCCGTGCGACCCGTACGGCATTCGGAAGAATGCGCGTGTAACAAACGTAGTTTGTTGGTTGGGCTTAGCGAAAAGCCACAGGCCACGAGTTTGATTCATGCTTTGTTTTGAAGATACCTTGATGATAATAGTTGATGAGAGTTATCGGATAACAATGGTACTTGGTTGGGTAAGCATTTTTGTTCATTTAATTTAATCGAAATGTAACGTAACTAGAGTCATTTTAAAGTAAAATTATTATGTTCCGAAGTGACAATAATAATTAATCTAAGTTCATAAAATTCCTAAAGATAAAGAGGGTACATAGAATAGATTTTGTCTGGTCGAAAAAGAAAGAAACGTTTGAGGTCAGGCATTTTATTATGCATTCCGTGTTGGTACAATTTTTAATTGATAACGAGATATGACATACAGTGCAGTGACTTTTATCAAACGTGTAATGTTCGTGATAGTTATTTTGGTTTTTGATAATTTGGTGCGCCGCTTATCGCTGAAAAGGATTAGTTGGAGAAAAATAAACACACACAAAATAGATGCTATATTTGTGCTCAACTTGATGAAGTATTTATTCCATTTATCGAGTACCTACAACAATAATAACAATAAAAGCGTAAGCTAGTTTTTTTAAAGTGAACGGTTTGGTTGTTCGTTGGTGACGTCGATCGAATTAGTTGCTCATTAGTTCGAGTTGTTTTAAAAGTGAAACACAATACAATTTTCAAAGTTTTATTTACTATGTGACAAAATAATTTCAATATTCTAAATACCCGCGTAGTTCATTGTTGATTTTAAATATTGTGTAAGCGTTATCTAATGATCCAAAACATTGTAGTTAGAGTTATTACAGACGAATTAGTTGGATTCTTACCCGCTTTAGTCACTATATTTTCGAAATAAATAAAGTCGGCGTAAGTGTTTACGTCGGATTTATGATGCGTTTAGGAAGCGTTTCTAGGTTATAAGGAACTGGAGACCAAGACCTTTTCTGGTTCCTATCTGCAACCAAGGGTGACATTACCTAGATATAGTAACGGCTAGACGAGGTAAAAGTGAAACGGCGTTTTTGGTATGACTTTTATTTTATTACACCTGGTGTGTTGGAGTTTTATAACTTCCATTTTATTTTCGTTCCTTGTGAAAATATGACCTTTTAATGTGTCTTGTAATTAATGAACAATGACAAAAGATAACAATTAAGATATCGGAAGTTTAGTGAAATTTTTAATTAAAGTAGCAGTTGGATACAATCAGTTCCCCAATTATTTTTACAAGTGCAGCACACTTCGATTGGTTTTGGTTTACCTTGTGAAACCAATGAGTTTTGAAGTAATCTCACATGTGACGGTGCAATGTGCATCGTTCTGTTTTCAGATAAGTTTTCGAGGATGCACAGGCAGCAGCACACGCAGGTTACACATGTGTTGTCTGGAGCCGAATCGACGGCTGCGTGCGTGCACTCGTGGGCTTTCTGGAGTTCATTCGTGTGACATTGAAGGAGGAAGCTCTGGCAACTGGCAGCCGCAGATCGGACGCAGCGAAACAGGTGATCTGTATCGTTCATACTTATTTTGTAATAGCTTAAAGAAGTAGTAACTTTTCTTTTCGAGACGTAGTTCACTTGGTAAAAGTCTATTGTTGAGAGGCTTAGTTTTCGGTCAACTTATCGAACGGAACTTTTGAAATTATACTTGAACGGTTTTGTAACTTTAAAAAATGTATAGTCCTTAGCTATGTAGGTATACGATTTGAATGTTATTTCTGGACAGAAGAACTGATTGTACTTGAGTACCGTTCGATGAGTCAACTTATTTGCGAAATGATAACTTTTGAGAAAAGTAACTTTTATGGGAAATGTAAAGTTTGTTTTGGATTAATCTGTAGTGTGATAGGATAAATAAAGCGACATGTTGAACAAACCTTTTTAAGATTATTTTTGATAAAAGCTCGAAATGATCATCTGGGTAGTGTAGTGTTTGTAACCGGATAGAGGTTGCCTATTGGGTTGTTGCTTGTAACTGGATGGAGGTTATAAGGGTGATGATCAGAACCGGATGGAGGTCAGGGTGCGAGCACTGCAATATTTCAATGAGTTTCCTATTTATTTGAATGAGTATGGGTGTTGATCGACATGTCAGCTTTGGCCTTTGAGAGAAATAATCTGTTATGATTTTCAAAATTTCTAATGATTTGATAAAATTGTTTTTATTCCCTGCCCACTTACGTCAGGAAGGGCCGAGCTTTAAGAGATACTTTCGTTTGTGTTTATTGTTACAGGTAAATTCCGACACCACAGCCGATCGAGTCATCCAGTTTTACGACGATTGTACGACGACGTATTGCGTTAAACGTTAAAAACAAACCCGCGTTAATAATAAATTTGGTAATTTTGCTCTAAACAAGTGTCATGTTATGGAGTTTGTTTAGCCGTCTTCTTCTCCATAGCGACACCGGAAACGGCGCGGCGGGAGTGTAGGTAGTTAGGGCTAAAAATAAATGCAAAAAAAAAACTTTAAACAAAAACTTAACTTAACTTAACTTAACTTTAACTTGGCGTTCAATCAAAGAAATTTTAAGTAATCTAAAAACTTGTTGCTCAAATTAAATTTGTAGTCTCGTTTAAAATTAGTAGCTTTTGCTGAATAAAATAAAATTAGAGCTTTGTTGTAACCTAAAGTAAAAGGCATCACACGAGGACGTGTGCTAGTCAGAATGGCCGTGTCGGAGACGGAAATAAAATTAGATTAGAATCAAACTAAATAAATCATTAAACTTTGAATAAAACGTAAATCCGGAACTGTAATTTAAATGGCAACACTGTACGAATTGTAAACGTGTCTCGATGGGATATCGGAGGGGGAACCCAACAGAGGGCACCTGTGGAGTCGGCTACGAACAGCGGGGACTTCTCGAGCAGACGTCGAGCTGAACGGTCGCATTAAGTTAACTAGTATACTTTGTAATAAAACCCTATACTGCGTCGTACCTATGCCCGACGGCATAACGTTTCTCTAAGTGTATTTCAGTCGTACCACGTTTTAACATAACCTAAAAGCTTTAATCAAATTAAGTTAAACTGTGTAAACCTAATTTAAATCATGAAGACACGTATTGAACGCCTACTGTGTTTTATTTTACACCTTGCAACCTGATGATCGGAGCATTATACCACCATCCTGACTAGTGCCTCCGAAATATATATACGGTCGAATTGAGAACCTCCTTCTTTTTTGAAGTCGGTTAAAAATGGACCGTAGTCGTTCGCCACGAGTCCAAGCGATATTGATAAAACTTTAATCTTCGGCGGAGGGTAAGGGGGAAGTTAGCACTAAATCGAACAATTCCTAGGAGCACTCACCATTGTAAAGTTGGTAGAACACACAGAGATATTCAATGACTCTCCTAAGACTCAGGTGTTCTAACCTGTGAGTGATTCGTGGGTTGTTGACAACTCGGACTACGCGCTCTTGTACGGCGTCAAATGGGCTAAGCTGGTATTGTGGTGCCCCTGCCCACAGATGAGAACAGTACTCCATGTGAGGCCTGAGTTGAGCTTTATAAAGCATCAACAAGTGCCCCGCAGTGAAGTACTGCTTCGACCAGTTTAGGACGCCAAGCTTTTTGGAGGCCAACTTGGCCTTAGTTTCCAAGTGACACGGGTACTGCACGTCGCTCGAAATGTCAACACCCAGAATCTCTACACTTATACTAACGGTGAGCGCGGTACCCTGGAATTGAGGCGCTTTGACAAATGGGGTTTTCTTAGTGGAAAACGCGCAAACTTGTGTCTTCGTGGAGTTCAACTCGTCTCAAAATTGAGTCGACCCCATTCCGAGACTTGCTCCAGAGAGTTCTCGACTTCAGACACAAGTTTGAATCTGGTATCCTCCACATGTGACCGAGAGGCATTTGAAGGGCCTGTATAATAGGCATCTCCCATGCTGTCATCTGTATAGCAATGAATTCCGTTTGCACGCTCCAGCATGTCATTGATATGCAGAATGAACAGGGTAGGAGACAGAACAGACCCTTGGGGTACACCAGCGTTTATAGGTTTCATATCTGAGCAACAACCGTCGACGACGACTTTAATATGTAGCTCAGATAGAAAGCTGGCTACCCAACTACACAACCTCTCGGGGAGACCGTACGATGATAACTTCGCAAGAAGAGTCCTGTGCCAGACCTGGTCAAAGGCCTTAGCGATATCTAGGCTAACTGTCAGTGCTTGTCGTTGCTGTCTAGGGCTTGAGCCCACCGGTGCGTTAGATATACTAGAAGATCGCCAGCTGAGCGACCATGGCAAAAACCATATTGTCGATCGCTGATCAGTTGGCGATCCTTAAGATATCTGAGGAGCTGTGTGTTGATGACACGCTCCATCACCTTAGCAAGCAGGGCAGTTATTGCTATGGGCCTGTAATTGGCCGGATCACTGAGATCACCCTTTTGGAGATGGGATGTACTAGGGCGACTTTCCACGAAGACGGTATTAATCCAGTGGTGTAGGATAACAAGAATAAGCGCGTTAAGACGGGAGTTAACTCGGGAACACACGTTTTTAGCACCACTGCGGGAATACCACCAGGCCCACCTTTTGAGTGAATTGTATGTCGTTCAGCGAGCTCTCACATCGCGAGACGTTAGGTGGTGTAGTCCCTTCATCGTCAAGAGTCGAGTTGGCGGCAAAAAGGGTGCCCAGAAAATCGGCTTTCCCCTTTGCCGAATGCACAACGCATTTATCCGGTTGTCGCAGTGGTGGAAGAGATAACCGACAGAAGTTGCCCTCGACAGCTTTACGACCAGAATTCACAACTCCCGGAGGGGTAGCCGACTAGCCGCTCGCCAATTCTGCCGATGAATTTGGCCTTCGCCCTGAACATTTACTTCTTAGCTGACCGGGAGGCAGCATTGAGCTTCTTCTTGAGCTCTGGGGCAGGTGGACAATCCGAAGCGCAATATTATTTGTATTATTTTGAAATAAAAAGTTATACGCAAAACAATTTTTCTTAATTTTATTTTTTGTGTGCAGTATGATATCTATTATTTAAAAAAGGTATATATGTATACAAAAAAAAATTTGATTTTTATCCCACTTTATGGGGTTAGTAAAAAAAATTTTTACGTAGGGGCGGCAAATGTCTTTCCGCCCCGGGTGGCACGAACCCACGCTACGCCACTGCGTGTATTATCTAAGTATGAATATAAAAGTTCTTCCACGCGGGCTAAGCCGTGGGCAAGAGTCAGTATGTTCATAAAGGAAAGTACTTTCACAATTTTAATACACTAGAAGTACTGAATGCAGCGATCCGGGATAGATAATATTTAAATAAAAATACCATTTCTGTTCAATAGAGAAATTTCGTTTAAAAATGTAGTATGAATAAGTTGATAAATAAGAAATATCGATATGATTTTTACGAGCACATTGTGAGCGATACAATCTAGAATGTTTTCTGCACAAATAGTTATTTCAAAGCAAATTGCTTACGGTCGGAGTATCAGGGTAATTCAGAATGCTGAACGTAACAATTTATATTATTACCAATCTATAAACAGGCAAAATAACCATTGTGGAGTCTATACAGCACGGTTAACCTCGTTATAATCTGCTTTTACAGTTCATTTGAGTCTTTGAATAGATCAATATCGCTTCATTACATTCGTAAAATGCGAACTACGGGTATGATAAGTAAAATGCGCTTAATACGGTCGAGTTTTATTTGATAAACCGGATATCCAATACAGTAAAATGCTAGCCTTGCCATTTTAACTCGGTCTGTAACTTGAAATAAATTTACTTTGACGATCCCATATGTAAGTACATCTATATAACGTAATATTAAATTAGCTATTGAATAAAAATATATCTATTCAGTTATTTATGTTTATAACCATGGGTTGATAAAGAATGCCAATGGAGAAGAGACGAAATTGAGAAAGTTGTTATATTTTTCCGATTATATACAATTGTCTGGTAAAAAAATGATTTGACGAGCCAATTTAATATTGGTCACTTTTGATCTGCCAAACCAAAAGGTGTGTTGCTTGCGATGCGTTGTCGATCAAAAAATAAGTGAGGCCCACATTAGTAACAACTGGCTGACAGACGCGCGACTAAGCGACCGAAATATCGATTAACATTGACAAGAATAAAAGAAGATATTTCATGGAAGGCGGCAGCTGCTGACAAGCCTGACGAGGCGGGTGAAATGCCCTAATAAATTATTATGGTAAACATACATAATACCCTCGCACTAGTAACCCTTGTGTTTCGAGTTCTGAGTAATAGGAGACCTGTGCATAACAGTGAGACAGATATGGGTCGTAATGATAATTATTAAATTAATGATGATCTATGTATCTCTCAACTACTTTATTTTATGCTTAGGACCACTTTAATATTACTTCAACTGCTAGACCTTTTTCTGTTTCCATGTAAAAACGAACGCGGACTTAGATTTATTTCACGAGTCTTTTTCAATACGCAAGCATAACGTTGGTTCTTTCAGGCTATAAAGAATCATGGCAAGTTTCATACAATGAATTGTACAAAAAAAAATTAAAAACTCGAGAGCCTGGAATGAGTTGTAATATTTATTTCTTATTTTTAGCAACACTTGTACATATATAAAATATTTTTAAGCCTCGGGGTTATATAATCAAAAATTATATAATTTTCTTCACTTTCTTGCCATTATAAAAATACGCCATTTGTACGCTAACTGTCAAAGTGACATAAGAAATGATAATAATGATAATGACATGACAATCAATCAAAACGCTCGCAGTCCAATGACAATGTGACAATGACAATGTCTACGATACAGAGTAAGTAATTGTTCCAACAGATTACAAATCAATCGAAATCACAGATTAAACGCTGATATAACAAGACAGAATCTACTTCAAAATGTTCGTCCAGAAATGGTAAACTATGTAAATAAGAAAATGATTTTAGGATCCCCGGGTTTTAAAAATATTTTGAATGGTTCAGGATAATATTTGAAGTCTAATTAAACAATTACAAGTTATTTCAAATTCTCGAGAATTATTATTTTTTCTGTACAAAATCTGCCATGATTCTTTTTATTGCACCGAACGTTGATAAACTTTGTGGAGGTGCATAGGGTAGTTTTGTTTGCGTAAAAGGTAGATAGAGAGATACGAGTATAAAGAAATAAAGTAATAAAAAAACATCAGTAATATTACCTGTCTTTATCATCTCATGTACCTATGACATAATTTTTTGTAATATTTTAGCAAGTGTATTAAAAAATTAAGCAGGTTATAATTTGATAAAGTCTGTAATAACGAGACTTGCTTGTGTGTACGTCGGTTGCAGCGCTATAATGTACTCGTAGACTATCGTAAGGTACATATTGTGAATATTTTGCATTTCCTCTTACTTAAACAAGTAATAAAATGAAAACATGATTAAATATGAATTATTAGCGATAACTCAAAAAATACTCATCAGATGTTGCTTAAACTTAAATGGAATCACATTACACCTTCACCTTACAACCTTTTGAATATAAAAGATACATACATAAGTACTTATATACAAGAAAACATGTGTAAGTCTTTTTTGGAGTTGGTTAATAAATGTTTTCCGTAGAAATATTACTAGCTTCAGTTGTACCGTAAAAGCTGAAGGTATCTTTAAAGTAAGTAATTCCCATTTAAGACATTCAAAATGCTAATTTAATAGTATTCTCTCTGGAGTAATGATCATTACTATGAACGCCTAAAGCCTTTGCGTATTTCATATGGCCTTTTCTCATTTGTAAAGACTAGCTTTTATTACTTGAATGAATATGGCTAGAATCAGACTACAGACTTCTGATAGAATTGTCCATGATATTATCTATGATCCTTTTTATTGATTTAGCTTCAAAATTGACACAGTTCAATACAAGCTTACCCTCCACCCCAAGGGACGAATTACTTTAAGTACTTTATTAAGTGCTCATCTACACTATTAAGGAAAATTTGTGCAAAATTTTTAGTTTCTAATACATACTTTGTTATTTGAGCTGTATTTTGATGTGTCCGTCAGTCACTCAGTGAGTCAGGTTTTCTTTCTATACAATATTTTTTTCTTAAAAAAGATGATTTTAGATGCAAATTGACACTAAATTATGAGTTTTTTTTTTTTTTTATGGAATTAAGATAGCAAACGAGCATGCAGTACCACCCTTCCCCTGTCGCCCATAACAACTGTGACCGACCTAGAACTAGACTCAAAGGGACTAGGATGGTTAGTCCAGTTAGTAGATGGTGTTAGAATATTAGTTGGTTAGTTTGTTAATAAGTGCGAGGACAGGGATTGTTAGTGATAATTAGTCCTGTTAGTTAATGTTAGTAATAGTCCAGTTAGTTATTGTTAGTATGAGTCTTGTTCCAATTCGGTCACAGATGCGTTGCTACCCCTGAGGTCTGAGATGGTCGCCTCTAAAAAAGTGAAACCGGCTCCACAAAAAAAAGTAGGAGGCTTTCAACATAAGGTCGGTATGCTTTTTAGGGTTCCGTACCCAAAGGGTAAAACGGGACCGTATTTATGTGTGTTCGCGGATTACTTCGTAGTTTACGAGCTGATTTTGATAATTATTTTTTTGTTGGAAAGTAGATAGGGTGGTATCTTGATAAGGACACCAGGATCTGATGATGGTATCCCAGAGAAATTGATGGGAATTTTCGAAAATTGTAGGGGCAACAAGTTAAAACTCTGCAATATAATGATGTTCTGGAGTTGATCTGATGATGGAGCCGAAACACAGTTATCTTGTTTTTGGGCATACTTAGGTAATTTGTATGGACTAGAACTTTACGACTATATGGGTTGAATTAAGCGCCATCTGGCGAGTAATAACTTTTTGAGTATAACTCAAAAAGTTATCTCTAATTGTCGATTTATTTTATAAAAAATAATTTTTCTTCTAACGTAGCCAGGTACCTACTGTCTTAATAACAGTACTTATAATTCTTTATATATTTAATTTAATACATCCTTCGTTATTTCACAAATAGGTAAGTTTTATTATTCCAGAGTATGGCTGCCTGCATAACATTTGATTTAATTAAAATCTTGTCACTTAATTATGTATATTATTTATGTACAACTGTCAACGGCCCGAAGTTTACAAGTCGAGTACTCACGATAAATCCGAACCATCAGACTAAAAATGCCGAGGCTAGATCAAAGCATTTCAGAAATAAAACTAGTAGGTATTTCATTTAATCTAGATCCAGACATTCTCTGTTAAAATATCTTAATGCTAATTTAATAGAAATTTGTATAAAACAGATGCTTTTACTGAGTAAGCTGCAAAGATCGTACGATTTTTAAAAGCCCCTTTGTAGTGCAATGTTGCTTTAGAAAACGTTAGAAGGATCTATTTTAATTTTCTTTTAGATTCACGGGCAGTTTGTGCTGGACCTCTGAAACAAGTAGGCCACGGCATGGGTTTGATAGGTAATGTAAGGTTTTATGGACATGGGGTAGCATTTCTGACTATTTCGGAGAAAAATGTGACTAACTATATTAGGTTATATGATTCAACTTATTTTGTTAGCAGGCTGTGAATCAAATCTTACAAGCTGAATGAAACTTAACATGCTTGAAATTTTACGCATTATTAAGATCGCAATGAACTTAAACAGGTTTTTTCAAACTAAGAAACCAATCACCTATCATAAACATGTAATTTTATAATCATATGCATTATTGTTAATCTCAAGTGGTCAACAGCATAGGTATATGTATTACAAGACACATACATTACATTTTAAATATTTATTATATTGTTTCATTAGCAAGACAATTCTACTGCTGTGTCGTGGCATAATTTAAAAAATATCTACGCTAAACTGCGTAGTAAAATAATTCTATTAATACAAAAAATATTTTGTAAGATGTAAATAACGTCGTTCCCAAATATCCTTATTGTAATTCGACTTCGAACAAATCCTTACAACCATAATTCACCATAAGATCCTTAAAAACATTTGGTATTAATATCGCGTAATGTAAAATGAAAACGATTTCTGGATTGGGTCATTTTGTGTAAAATGGTATGACCAAATAAAGTCACTTGTTGTATTACGAACGAGATAAGAAGACATTTTAATAAGAAAAACAAAATTTGTATTTAATAATAAAGGAAGGTGGTTGATATTATGAAAAATAAAACAAGAAAGAAAGTCTATATGGAAAATGTATGTCGTAGGTTTTGCGTAGAGTTCCCCCGGGGCTGTAAGTACAATTGTATTCTAGATTCTTGGAAAGGTATTAAATCCGATTTCAATTCTTAGAAGCAAAGCAACCATCTTAGTCTTCAAGGCACATCAGTGGCCGATTTGGAGTAGCACTTTTACTTTTATTTACTAACTGGACTGTAAATAACAACAACAAATAAAATAACTAGAAATCATGAAAACTCTTGTCTCAGTACTCATGCTTATTGAAGAACTGATCAACCAACGTTCTTAATAATCACTAACTAATTAATCATCTAATATTTCCGCTTTAAGTCTTGTTTTTAGTTAGTCACAATTATCATGGGAGGTAGCAGTGGGGTGATACGCTGCATGATCGTTAGCTACTTTTAATTAATAAAAAGATCTATTCCAAATCCATCCATAATTTATAAGATCAAAATCCGTTCAGGTTATCTCAGGTCATCATAGTAGGTACTGTGTAGAAGAATCTAATGTTAGAGTGATATTGATATTCACAATTACTAGCGAATATTTAATTCGTGAATGTCATTGTGGTAATTTGTCAGTATTATGATCTAATCACTCGATAAAATACGAACTTACTTCAACAGCCTCCTGCATTAGTCATCCAGCGTGGACATATTTAATTACTCCCTTTACCTTATTTTACCAAACCTTTTCTTGATGTGTATCTCCAAAATATTATAAACTGATCTTTGAAAGTTTCCATATTACTTGTCTATCGTATTGAAACAAACGAATGAAGATATCTGCGACACCTTGATTCAATAAAATCTATCTCTTTTGTCGCTTATTCCTTAGTAATGGAACAAGTGTCTAAAACGGTGTGACGATACGAAAATCCAATTTAAGGTGTCGCCATCGATAAAGATTTTACATAAATCAGTGATATAATCCAATATTACCGAGTTTTAGCCCTCCCAAACGCCTAATGTTCTCCATTGAAATCTCTATTCCAATTTAAATGACTTATTTCATTGCGTACGCTTTCGACTCCGGATATCGAATGAACCATAGGCATAAATTCAGGAATTGATAATAAAATTTTAGTAGGCTAATATCAAGTACATTGTTATTCTCTATTGTGGTGGTGATGAGGGTGGAAATATTTCATAAGAGATTTGATTTTCGCTTTCGGCTATAGGACTGAAGCTGATGTCATACCTTTATTTTAGTTCATTTTGTTTTGAAACCGTGTTTTTTGTTAACATGGGGGTCTTGGTTACACGGTGGACAGTGTTATAGACGAGAAATACGTAGCTATCCTAGGTTTGAACAAAATGTTCCAACCCCAATCGAATATACATACACAGAAATAATCGATTAACACTAATCTTCAAAATTGAGAGTAGTAGAACAACAACATTTAACAACCAAATAGAACCACATTAGAAGTTAGAAGTTAGAATTTATATGCGGGATACCGTCATTTTGAAATCAGACTTTTGACTGATAAAGTCGGACTTACGAATTAAGTTATTTTTTATTTACATACATGTGGTTAGGTACTTAGGATGTTAGGTAATCAATTACAAAGAGATCATTCTTATATTCGCCATTTCTTACATATGTTATGGCATACAAAATACCCATAATGTAAGGGTTAAATTGTCAAAGTTATTATAGGTGAGAGGTCACAAGGTATTAAAATAAGTTGGTTAAATGCTAAGTAGGTTAAGTTAAAGCAATTGTTAAAGTTTTTTAAAAGCAAACATACATACTAAACTCATTTCATTCAATATTCATATTATGAATACATTAAAACGTGTAAGTACAATGATGTGTATAAATACAACCTCTGCTTTTACCTACACGGATTTCTCAGTTTCGCGTTCTTGGTATTGCGAACTGTAATACCAAGAACAGAGAAATCTGAATAAGAAACTGCAAACTCAGCAAAAACTCGTAATCTGAGCGGAACAAGACAATCACAGCGCTCAGAAACTGCAGTGTAATAATATTCCCATTTAATACACTGCCAGTTGAAGAGTTATTTGAGGTCGTTAACGGTTTCTTAGGAAGCTAGAAGTTTCTACAATCTGTTCAATTAGTTTTAGTTCTAGTTAAGTTCTGGAGGGCAAAAACTGATCAAATACTGAAGTTTCAGCTGCATTATTGAACGCGCTTGGAGAGAAACCTCAAACATCGTACTTCCCCGGAATGAAGATATACTTATAAGTTGTAAAGTTTTTGTTATATTCACACCTCAATGTGTAAAGACAAAGTCTTCTGAGTTTGTTGTCCATTTTCTTTTATCAGTTTCTTATCATTTTAGTTACAAATTTTACCAAGGTAACCTAAAAAGTTAATCCTACTATCCTACTAGTCCTACTAATACTTAGTGTGTGTGCTTGTTACTCTTTCACTTCTGAAATGTGCTACAATTTACCTATATTCATAAATCTCTGTAAACTAATTAAGTGCATAATTATTATGAATCCTTCTAAATTTTTTTTACTAACCAAGCAGATATACATATATATTTTATATGAATGATATTTCAAGTTATGAACACAGTCGTCGTTAAAAAAAGTTAAAAACATGTTATGTTTAACTTGAAATATCAATATACCTTTCATATATTAGTTTATTTGAGAATGATGTTATTGCAGTCCTGAGAATATTAAGTTATGGAAAAATATGTGTATCAGGTAAGTTAAACGGACGGTATTGTTTGTTTAGGTTGAAGTATGTTGTAAGCAGCCGGGGGGTTAAACAAAGTCCGTACTTAGATTGATTTTGGTCAGCCCAATTATTACCTTAGCTTCGTTAGTAAACAAGAGCGTACCTACTTGCGAGTATTATTTTCCTTATAAAGTACCAATAGGTATTCACTAGTTGCCAATTTTGTTATTATATCGTACGAATAAAATATGACTCAAATATCATGTAGGTACACAATGTATTATACAATTATGCCTTTCAGTTAGATTTAACAGTATCACCCCTACTTCGCTTTGGGCTACCCGGGCTGACCACCCAGTCGAAAGTTTTAATTCGGTTTCTTTGAAATGGCTTAGAGTTTTTACATAATTATGGTAAATTTAAAATATAAGGTGTTTATATTTAAATCAAAACTTCTTAGATGACTTCGGAAGCGATTACGTTAAATGGTAACAGCTCTGGGGGAACGTGAGTGTCATGAGTATGAACTAGATAAACACAGTAAATTAAAAAACAACGTGTACAAAATGATTATAAAGTTGAAGTTATCTACGTCTTTAAATTTCATATTGCGAAGGTTGCTTTATCTACCCGTATTCCACAAACCGGTGCCCCTATTCTGCTAATTTATAAATGCCTCAATTACGGCTCGATTGAAGAGTTTGACACATTTTTCATATATTCCGTATACAAAATTTGTCAAACTCTTCAAACGAGACCCAGGTTATGCATTTATAAATTAACAGAATCGAGGCTCAGGTTTTATGTAGGTATCTTTTTATTTTTAGGTACGTCAAATTTTCTTGATGGTGAATGGTCACCGTTGCCCATGGAGATGTTAATTATGTAATATTAAAAGTATACGAAGAATATGCAACACAAAAGGAGGTTTGACCTGCTGCATGTCGATTGTTTTCAGGCAAACCAAGGTTTTAGAAAATAATACATACATAAACAGTAGAAGTGTTACTGAAATATTTACTTTTGGGCATTGGGCAAATAAAAGATCCATTTGGTAAAATCTTGTGAATCAGCTTTTACAGGAACTTTGTGAAATTTATATTGATATTGTTTAGGTACTAAAAAGACCAATTATAATCTTCATCTCAACCCATCATGGCCCACTATTGAGCACGGGTTTCTTCTCAGAATGAGTACGTGAAGGCCATTGTCCACCACACTGGTCTTTTGTGGATTGGAAGCCTTTATAAAGCTTTTATTTATGCTTAAGAAGCATTTAAGTTCCAAAAGTTAAAAAGCGTGCCCTGGGAGACGAACCCGACTATAAGACATAATTTTTAACCACTGAGCTATCACTGCTTGCAACTATTAAAGTATACCTCTAGAACTAGAGTACCTTATAAGCAGTTCTTGGTCTTGAAACTTGAAACAACTTAATTAATTAAGGCCAGTAAGATATTTGATTAAGTTTGAGTAAATATTAAATACTGGCCAATATTTCGAACTGAAACGACTGATATTTGATATTCTGCCATTTTTCGGTAACCGCTATCCGTTTCCCGTATTTATTTTCCTTTAGTTTGATTGCTGTTATTTTCTCACAAACGAAATAAAAATATTCGAAACGTATTTTTTTTCATTATGTTTTTATTCTACTGTAATTCTGTTCAGTTGAATAGTTTCCTTAAAACTTACAATAAAGCAGTGGGTCTTTTTTCATACCTACCTTTTTGTGGAATTTAGGTGCAGACGAGAATGTAGCACCATTCCGCTACCGCCCATAACACCTGTTACCGTCCTAGAACAAGACTCAATTGAGGGACTAGGATCAGGGCCTGATTAAGAGTTCTGACCGCCCTAGGCTAATTATCAGGACGCGCCCCCCCGGGCCCCACAGGGGCGCCGTAAGGTATGTTGGCGCCCGCGTGCAAAACCGATTTGCACCCCCTCCCCCTCCCCCCCCCCCCGGGTTCAATACGAATTTCATACAGATTAATGTCCATAATATAAGCGTGTTATAGTCGCGCGTTCGGGCTAAAAAGTAGTATATTAATGTTTATAACATGATTCATGGTATGATTCATGGTTGGACCAATGGCGCAATGGTTAACATGCCGGACCGCTAAGCCGAGGGTCCTGGGTTCGATTCCCAGTGAGACGGAAATTGAAATGATGAGTTTAAGTTTCCGTTCTTGGTTTGGGTGTGTCCTTGTCGTGTGCGTTGTCCATGGCACCCACGACACGGGGAATCCTAGTGTGTAGCGTTATTTATTATATACTATAAAAAAGTTTTCAAATCGACCTGCAAGCGAAACTAACATTGTTTTATAATTTGCACGACATTCAACATTAGGCTGGCAACATTTTTTTAGCTGACCTGCCGTTACCAAATCGTCCCAAAATCATAACAATTGACTGCAGGCTACGTGCCTAGTAGAGAACCAAATCCATATCGGATTTGACCGCAAGTCTTGTATTGGCTTAGTCTCAATAGACAACTTAGTTATTGCGACCATTGCACATGAACGTGGTCAGAACATGAAAGTTGCTTTGATTTTGAGTATTTTTTAAATATTTTACCTTTTTGTTAAACAGACGAGAGACATCATATAAGTGAAACATTTTTGTAACTGATTAATTATTTACAGTGTTGCCAACTATAATTTCGAAATTCCGTTAAACCTGTTGGTAAATTCCGTCAAAAATCCGTCAAATCTTTTTTGTGTCCGTCAAAAAAATCCGTTAAATAAAAATACGTTTTATAAATGCGAAAGTTTGTAAGGATGTATTTGTATATGTGTTTGTTACACTTTCACGCAAAAACTATTGAACGGATTTTCATGAAACTTTGCAGTAAAATAGCTTAGACCTCGGAATAACGTAATAAGTTAAAATTTATAGAGATTTTTTTATCATTTGGTCATACTACAATTATAACTGTAAAGTCGAAACCAGTCAAAACAAAATCCACCTTCTGAGAGCTATCTTCTACTAAGTGGCTGGCTCCCTGAAGCGAAACGAGAGCGGGTTTACTAGTCAATATAATATATAAAAAAAAAGTTTTAAAGTAACAATCCCAATCGTCATCAGACACAGAAAACATAAAAATAACTTTATAACAAAAAATCACAATCATCATCATCGCTTCCAGTTGATGTTATTATACTCGCTATGGGAGCAGCTGTTAAGGTGGATGGCTGATTTTAATTTTATGTTTAGCATTGATCCTAGCATAGCAATAAGAGGTAAATCAAAAGTGTAACATGTCTTGCCATTTCTTTTTAATGCAGAAGGAATACTTATTGAAAATTGCGTCGATCATTTTTTCATTCATTTTATTTCTCAATTTTTTCTTCATTTTATTACTCCATTTAATACACTAAAAACTCTTTCTACCTCCGCGTTTGAACAAGGTGGCAATAAAATTGTAAAAGCAAAATCACAATGTAAGTGTGGGAATGGATTAATGTTTGTTGCACCTTCAGATTTCTTACCTCTGACCAAAATTCTACAGTTCGTTACTAGAACACTAGAACTAAATTCTTGATTTTTTTCAACTTTTTTTCCCGTCAAAAAATCCGTTAACCGTCAAAATATATTTTCTCCCGTTAATACCTGACCCTAATCCGTTAAATCTAACGGGAAATCCGTTAAGTTGGCAACACTGATTATTTATTTAAAGTAGACATGACACTTTTCTAGTGATGTGGCACGTACTATGTTTATATCGATATTTTTTCCACGGAAAAAAATAAGAGGAACATTAATTAAATAAGGTTTGTTATACCTAAGTAAAGTGAAAATGAATCTGGTTTATTCAGTTTAGGCTATTGTGGTACTAGCACATAAGACTTCATTAAAATTAATATTGTTGATAGACAGACAAGTAAATATTTAAATAATTTTAATGTAGACAAGGAATGAGCTAGTAAAAGATTTACAATTATGTTGTTATACAATTAGAATATTTTATTCATCACAATAAATATCATATCAGCTCATACTAACATCCCTACAACCTACAAGCACTTAGTGACTCTTCATCACTAGTATTTTCAACTTCTATGATAAAATCTAAAGCTACCGAAGTCATTTTAAAACACAACAACAAACAAAAATGTGAGTGAGATTAAAATCGATAAACGCGGTCGATATAGTGTCGCGCATTACTATTACTAAGGGTGACGTGCGGTATGCGGGGTGTCCCTTCCCCCGCGCCTCACCTCATATGCCGATTGCCATGCGGACCTGTCGCGTACTGTAGGTACCTTTAGCGAGCTGCGATGTTGCCAGCTCGCACTCGCTCATCACCGACCGATTCGAGTGATAAGGCAGTGTTTGTTTTACGCGCGCAAAATTCAGGGATTCTCAAGCTTTTTTAGTTCACACCGCATTTAATTTTTGTATTTTGGTCTCGATCTAGTTGAAATATGTAGGGTGCAATGATGCTAGTAGATTAGTAGTGCAAGCGAAGACTCGATTTCGGCGCCCCCCCGATCCTCGCGCCCTAGGCTGCAGCCTAATTAGCCTATAGGGTAAATCAGGCCCTGACTAGGATAGGCCAATTAGTAATTAATAGAAGTAATTAATATTGTTAGTACGAGTCTCTATCTAATTCGCTCACGTTGTGTTGTTAGCCCTGAGGAAAGAGATGAGTGTCACGGACTCTACACCTTTCTATCCGGAACAGAATTGCTGTAAAAACAATAATTATTATGGCGATAGTAATGGTAACTACTAAGTACCGTGGCGGGCTGTACAACTTCCCCGAGTGAACTCTAGGCTCTTACCATCCAAAAATTCGTCTCGTTTCTATTAATTGCCTGCGTTTCACTTCGGTACGTACGTCAATAATGTCCAATTTTAGTTTAACCACGAGCAACACGTAGTTTGCCCTCTGGTTAGTAGCGTTCACCGCAGTCCACAAAGCTGTTGAATTGGGTTAACAAAGTTTAATCGAACCACTCACCATCGAAATATGACGGTACAGGCTTTACGGGATCTGCTCTTTTATGGTAGCGCGCAAATGACTTTCCGGATGCCAAACAATGTACTTGTACCTATACTGTATGTATTTATAACGTATATAGATAGGTACCTACATACATGTCTTATACCTATAGTAAAAATATTAATGGTTTGTGTCTGTACAGAGAAGATATTTGAGAAAATTGGTATGGAGGGTCTTCATAGGATCAATAGACGCCAAAAATTTCCTACAATTATTGTAATAATTATTGTTTGTCATTCTGTTTTTTTTTCGGGCATCATGCTGTAATTACTCAATGTAGAAGATTATAGCCATATTCTCTATACATTGTGAGAGGAGTCACGTGCCTAGTAGTGGGAATGGGACGATGATGGATTGCATTTTTATTCTGAGCAAAATCATTCCATTAGATTCTATAAAAGCGAAACAATTTATCAAAAAATACTTTACCTATACATTTTAAAAATTTAAATAATTCAGACTTCATATTATCGCTTAAATAACCTTTAAGAGTAAATGTTTTGTTTCAATAAAATATTTGTACAATCGTGTCTTTCAAAAGTTTCTAGATATTTACCTACTACGCAATTTTACTTACACCCGTATTCATAAACAATCCTCTATAATACGTCTAAAAAGTTGGTGGGCCTAGTTGTTAGTTACGTAGAGTCAGTATTGTCTTTCTTCTCTAATCTCTCTTGGCCTTCAAACTTTCCTTGATGTCTTGTACCGGTCACGTGAATCGTTTTCTTATTTGCTAATGGTTGTTTAAATAATTTATTGTTCGTAATACTATAAACTTGCTTGTATCGGTCATATGAACTACAAAAAAGGTACAGAATTTCAAATCCCTAAAGTAAGAAGAGGTTATACCTAATTTTGCAAGAGTCTACCTAAACATACATTTGTGAATTAAACAAAACAAGTTAAATAAAGTACACAAAAAAGTATCGCACGCAGTTGTAGATAATGTAGTAGTAGTAGATAATGTTTTATTTTCAATTTAAAAAAATAATACCACAAATGCACAATGCACAACGCGCATCGGATGCATGTCATAAGCATCCTTATCCTTACTAATATTATAAATGTGAAAGTGTGTTTGTTTGTTTGTTTGTTTGTTTGTGACGCTTTCACGTCGCAACAAAGCTATTATATGGTAAGGTTTATGTGTGTGGGGATAGTTAGGAGGGTGGAGAGTGACGTAGGCTACTTTTTACCGCGGAAAAACATCCCATTCCCATGGGAAGATCGATGTTTTGTTCGTTACTAGATATTTATTTTCGGAGTTGCCAATAGATGGCGTTAACAAAATTCATTTGCAAGTTCTGAATTACGCTATCAAATACTACATGTAATTTACTTAAGTCATAGGCAAATGTAATAGGCTACTTTAGCTCTGCCTCGAGAACTCCCCGCTCCGGCTGTGTTCAGTGTACCGCCCGCCCGCTGGCACTATCCTGTTGGCTGATGTCCGCAAGTTGCTGGACTCGCCGACACCGGTGGTGGGCGCGGGCGACTGGAACTGCAAGCATCCGGGGTGGAATAGCCTAGCTGCCAACAGAAGTGGAAGGCTACTTTTTGATGCCGCTGAACAGCACGGCTACACTGTCGAGTGTGTTGCACACCGTTACCGCGGCTCTGAATAAGAGAGAACGCGTGTGTGCAGTATTCCTCGACATGGAAAAGGCGTTCGACCGTGTTTGGCACGACGGCTTTCTCTACAAGATCTCGCAGCCGTCGGCGCCCCGGAGTGCCGTTAAGATGATCTCCAGTTTCCTCGAAAATAGAAGCTTCAGAGTAGTGGTTGAAGACGCCGAATCCACCGAGCGTCCGATCGCAGCCGGCGTCCCGCAAGGGAGTTGCCTGTCCCCGGTCTGCTACGCCTGCTACACCGACGACATCCCGGCGGCAGGGGGGGCGTCGCTTGCCCTGTATGCCGATGACGTGGCGTACATCACCACGTCGCTGAATAGAACCCACGCCATTGTCAAGATGCAGCGTGCGCTTGATGCCCTCCCCGAATGGCTCGCCGCGTGGAGACTGTCGGTGAATGTCGGGAAGACGCCGGCTGTGAACATAGGAGGATACCTCAACAGGCGGGACCCTACTCTGGAGCTTCATGGACAAGATATCCAATGGGCCCCACAGCCCAAATACTTGGGCCAAATCGACGGAAGACTCTCGATGAAGCCACAGGTTACGAAAGCCGTCGCGAATTCCAGAAGTGCGATGGCAGAAACCAGTGCTCTCCTCGAGCCTCCCTCTCGGACTGAAGCTCGGGGTCTACAAGACCTACATCAGACCCCGCCTCACGTACGCGGCAATGGCGTGGTACGCGCTCGCCAGCGAACCGCAGCGCAAGAGGATGCGCGCAGTTCAGGCGATTGCGCTCCGCCGGCTGACTGGTGCGCCGAGGTACGTCAGGAACGCCGTCATCCAGAGGGACCTTCGAGTCGAGAGCCTGGACGACTTCATCGAGCGATTGGCACGCAACATGTTCGGGCGTGTCGACGCGTCGCGGTTCCCGCATCTGCAGGACCTGGCGCCGCTCCACACCCGTCCACCGGACCGCTGGGCCTTCCCGCGCGACTTGCTGGTTGCGCGGGACGGGCCTAGCACTGACTGATACTGACTGATACTGGGGCTTCGTAAGTCGTCGCCCGACGCTGATCGGCTCCTGCTGGGCTTCCCACCAGCGGGATTCACCCGGTAGGGGCTCGATCGCCTGGGCGGCGCGAAGATGAACCCCATCCCGTTTAAGACTCTGTGGCCTGTAAAAAGGTCACCACTCACCGGACTTGACCTATTGGTTAACCACACATGGACAACCAAGGGCCTTAGGGCCCAACCCAAGGACTGGCCCGTTTTAACGGGCCGCGAGAGACATCCCCAAAGGGGAACTAACTGTCCCGAGGGCTCCACACACCTCAGACAGGGTGGAGTGAAGAGAGCGAGTAGTAGGCTACTTTTTAGCCTAAATTCCTACGGGAGCGGGACCTACGCGGGTGTTACCTACGGGTCCCGAAGCGAAGCGCGGGCGGTTCTCTAGTGTCATATAAATAGAGGAACGTTTTCCGATTACAAAATTGTGATTGAAATGCATAAGTGGATTCAGTTGCAGCACAAACGAATTAGCTCCATGAATATGTTTTGAGAGTGACAGGAGTTGTGAAACGAATTTCGAGAGTGAAATTTAAAGGATTAAAAATATTATTGAATATTTTAATTTTATTTTATTTATTTATTTATTTATTACACTTTATTGTACACCACAGTTACAAATAAAGAAATTATGCTACAATTCACGTAAGTTGTGCACAAAAGGCGATCTTATCGCTCAATAGCGATTTCTTCCAGATAACCTTTGGGGAAATGACAAAGGGAAAGATCAAGAAATGTTGGTAGGGTGTACAGTGCAATAATTGAAGATATCAATATATATACATATATAAACATTTATATAAATACATATATATAATATAACACATAATATAATATATAACAACAAATATAATAATAATAATACGATATAATACAATATACACACTAATACATTGCACAAATTTATATATATCTAAATTTGAAACACATCTTACAAGTTAAAAATGATGGAGCAATCACATTAGTTGTTGGAATTGAGGTAATAATCTTTAACACGTTTTTTAAAAGAGTCTAATGAAGTGGATAGTCTAATATTAACCGGAAGAGAATTCCAAAGCTGAACCGCACGGACAGAAAAGGATTTGTGAAAGAAAGAAGATTTTACTAATTGTGTTGGTTCGCCGGAGAATTTAAATCGAAGTTCTTTACACTTACACAAGTTGTTACGGTGTCATAAAATAAATGAGTGCGTTAGGTGTACTATCCACAATTATTAAGAGAAAAACAGATTTTAAGTTATGTGAAGTATGCGTACTGACTGAACTTAATTTGAAACGTCCTTGTAGAATATGCGGCTGCTAATGTTTGTTCTAATTTTCAAAAATTATGCGCGTAACTTAATTATCAATTGCTTGAGTGAAGGAAATGTCGTGAGGAGACCTGTCAGCTAATGAAACTGAAAATGAAATGATTTATTTCGAACTTGGTTTTTATAAACACTTTTCGAATGTCACTCTACGCCATCGCTTCCACAAATCCCTACGATGAGTGGCCTTGGTAGAAGAAGCGGCAAGAAACTCCCAAGGAGTTTCTTTTTTTCCCCCACTCACAGTTACAGAGAACACTTATCACTACTTAAGGCTATATTTCAAACTCATGGATAAAGTTCTCAAGTTGTGAAGTCTGCCAATCTGCACTAAGCTAGCGTGGTGGTCTATAGCCTATGCCCTTACAATGTAAGAGACGATTCGAACACAACTAAGGGACATTTATGAGATGGGATGATGATGATAAGTCTATACCTTCCTATGTTCTACACTGTGTTCTGCGGTACTAACTTTTTGCGTAACTATCTTACATTAATTTAGAAAAGTAATAAGTCACTGGCGTCGGTGCGTAAAAGCCGCAAATGGGAAAGCCTCAACGAAGGACATTACTCAGTTGCGTGGAAAAGAAAGATTAGGCTCATAATCTTTCTATATAGCAGGATTAATTTGTCCACTTTTGCTCACACTTCGTAAGGTTTATGAAGGTACGAAAGGCGAATTATATTAAGCTTACAATTTTAATAACAATAAATACAAGATAGGAAGAGCGCTGTTTTCTCGGTGTGTAGTCAAGTCACTAAGTAATTTACAGATAAATTTGTATAAAGCTTATAATTAACTGTTGTAATAAGTGTTAAGTATTGTTAATAACGATAAATTAAAAGTCACGTTTGCGAACCAGTGGTGAATGCAAAAATGACAATTAAAACTGTATTTATAAATTCCTAAGAGGAAATTATTGCGGGAAAATTAAGCAGGTAGCGCTATAAATGAAATCAGCCAAAAATAATTATTATATTCTTCTTTTTTTTACTTTTTCTCCATATTTCCTCATGGCTGGAAGCGCATCAGTGATGTCTTTTAGAGGACGATCTATGGACCTATCGGTACGGAGTACGGACGGATCTATACCTACAAAATCTATGAGAGGCAGTGACGTTCATAGGCGGCAGTGATGCCAATACGTTGCAACACTCATTTGCAGGTTTCTCGACTATACTTAAAAACTCGATGTCGCAATAACATCAATACAAAAAATACGAAGCAAAATGCTTCGCCTGTACCGGAAGGATGTTTATGACGTGGGGCGTTATGTCAGATTGTTCGATAATGGAACTGGGATGGGAAATTATGTTGAACGATAACAAGGAACTTTTAAAGCAGCGACTTCAAATTTTTATACTAAAAAAGTTTTACTGCTGTCATTCGTATTGAATGGCATTGAAAAAAGATACAATAAATGAAATAAAAAGTTATTATATAATAACAGTTTTATAGTAATCTCTTTTCGACTACAATACCTATTAGGTACACCCTATAGATACCTGAGTCACCGAGCATATGGAATTGCCACTCCGGTCTAAAAAAAATTATTACCTGTTATAGGTTATTACCTGTTATAGTTTTATTTAGCTTGTAAGAAAAATTTACTTAATGCATTTTAAATTCTCGGAGTCTACAATAAACCATAATCATGAAAGTGGAAAGTTGGCATTGTTGCGTTGTTGGCGTGGGTTGCTATTAAAATTAATTCCATGTCGAACGAGAACGAATATGACATCATTCGAGATCAGAGTAGTTCTGAAGCCAAATCAAACGAGTCTTAACTTGGTAGGGATGCGAGGATTTCTTTCAAAGTTCCTGTGGTCATCTTCCGGCTCCATAACTGATTACTTCTATGGCATCTTTATAAGTATTTAATTGTTTCAATACAAACATAATTCGGGCTGAAATGAAAGCAAATAAAAAAGTTAGTAAAAAAGAAAATAAATTATATTTTACATATAGGTACAGGCAATCGGGGTAACTTTGATTCTTTAGGGTAACTTTGACAGTCGGCTCCCAAACTAGTTTTTTATTTTTTACGTGAAAAGCAATTGGCGTATAAAATTTATTTAGTACATTTTATGTACATAATGAACGTCGTTAACGTAATCTTAAATAAAAAGTGGTTTTCAAACAAAGCTAATATAAAAAACTTTCTTTCAAAAACGTGCGTAACTATTCGTGTTTTTTTCCGACGTAAAACTTTTTAGATATTTCTCAAAACTTTAATGCTATCAAGGTGTGTTATAATATAATACAATCTTTTACATGTCTACTTTCGATACATAAACAATTTTTATTAATTTTCAATTGCATCTTCGTTAAAATTACAAATAATACCGGTAAGTCAGATATTGAACAAATTCTGGGTAACTTTGACAGTATCAATGTACTCGTATGTAGGGGGAGTCCGGGAGACTTGCTCAGATGGGAGAGTTGAACCACCCTTTAAAACTCGACTTAAATTTCGCGCTAACGAAACGTCAAGACGGTCATTGATAGTGTGCAGGAGGCCAATGAAAAGCACGGTGCCATTTTTAACAATGGCCGGTATGTTTGGCTGTCAGATTCGAAAAGGTGTTTGTGATAAGGCGGAGTGAATTTTAAATTTTTTTGTAGTTTTAATATTGCGGCCGTGTTTATAGAGGTAAGTATTGTGTGATATTACTATTTTATTGCCTGATTATTATAGTTTGACGTGTGCTAAGTGTTGTTTCGATTACGTTGATTGTTTTTTCTGTGGGTAGAATTTAATGTCAAAGTAGTATATGCGGGAGAATTGCACCAGGACGGATGTGGGAGATATGCTCAGTGGTTCATGTCTCCCATGTATAGTATTTGTATGAAGATATTTGGAATTTTACTTTATAGATATACTATAAATTTTAAACTTTTTACGAAATTTAAAAACAATTCGGGAACCTTAATACAACAAGTCTTATTTGTATTTTGTTTGTTTTTATGTGTAATTTTATATTTTATTGCAGACTAATTGAATGAAATATATCATTTCAATACATAATACAAACCATCCGAAAAAATACCGAAAAGAAAAATATATATCATTACAGAATTAGAAAATGCTATACGTGAGGTAAAGGACGGTGCATCTTAAAGAATAACATTGATCAAATTTTTGGTTACCAGCTGACTGAAAATAGTCCTAATTAAGGCTAAATGATACTAAATGATAAGAATAAGTATATAATTGAAACAAAATGGTAAGAAATATCAAGAAAAAGTAAGAAGTTTGATTAGAGAAACGTTAAATATTTAATTTTATTAATAAAATGTTTAATAATTATGATGCCTATGGAATGCGACATACTGTCGAAGTATTGTTTATTTTTCCTTATGAGAAGAGTGTGTGACTGTGTTTCGTTAGAATTTCATTTCATTTTGTAATCTTTTGGTTAATAAACTTGTGATTTAAGCTGTAAAATGTTTTTATTTTCTACCTTTAAAAAGCAGTGTTCAACTCTCCCCAGACCCCGGTTCAAGTGTCCCATAGGGTGGGGAGAGTTGAATCATATCCCATTTTTTATTAAAATGTGTATAACATATTTCAGTAATATAATATGGAAAATCTAAATACGCATAAGTAAACCTAAATAAATAAGCTATCGTTTATTATTATAATTGAATCACTAAGCCTCCTTATTAAGAAAATATGAGACTTTAAAAAAAAGCGGTTCAACTCTCCCGGACTTCCCCTACCTATCCCTTAGATGTATCCTGACTTTTGCTATTTACCAATTTTAGTGTTAGTCAAACATCCCAGGGCCCCCGGGACTTCTTTATTTTCCCAGAAATAAAATGAAAAAATTGCAGCCATTTTGTTTTTTCAACCTCGAAGCTGCTCGGGCGCCTGTACTGTTTTAATCATTGCTATCGATGTAGACATCCTAGGAAGCCGAAATATGTCTCATTTCAAAGCTAACAATGTAGGTAATCAATTAATGATACATTTCATTTAATATCTTTTTCATAGAAGACCAAAAAAGGATTTAAAAAACAAAATTTAATATTTTTTCATTGAATTTTCTTAGTTTAGTGCCTTTTACATGAAAACTAACCCGTCAAACTACTTTTTTTTGTTGTCTTATCATAAAGCAGGCTATCACCTTATTAATAAACGTTACATCAAAGTTATAAGTAAGGTAGTTTAGAAGATTTTTTGATAAATATCATCGATGTCAAAGTTACCCATATAGGGATGGTAACTTTGACACACAACAAAATTGCTAATTTTTAATATATTTTGTCGTTTTTAAAGACTTTTTACAATTTGACAGTATGAAAACCAGCACGAGGGCACTGATTAACTCATAACTTTTATCTCATATGCGACGTAGTAAAAGTTTTTTAAGAAAATACGCCGATGATGTATCAAAGTTACCCCGAATGACTGTACCTAATGTATAAAATACCTTTCTAAGTTGCAATATTCATCTTCATCAATATAATCAAGCGGAAATGAAGACAAAGCGATTCTTTCTTATGTGTTAGTTACAAACCAAGCAAATATAATTCATTTCGGCGCTCGTGATCTATCAATGTTTCGATCAATCAGATCTCCAAAGCAAACACTACTCTATGATGTATCATGACTTGGAAAAAGACGGATAATGATTTTTGTATTGCACGTCAAAATAACTTATAAAATAAATAAATGAATGCACTAGATGTCAAAGTGCGTTATGAATAAAAAGCAGTAATGATAAAAAATGTATTAAGTAGTGTAGTAATTTTGTTAATTTTAATGTTAAATTCTAAATTAATAGGATGCTAAGCACAAGAGACAGAGCTATTATTTGTGATTCATCATCATCATCATCATCATCTCAACCGATCATGGCCCACTATTGAGCACGGGTCTCTTCTCAGAATGAGAAGGTTAAGGCCATAGTCCATCACGCTGGCCAAATGCAGATTGGCGGACTTCACATACCTTTGAGTTTTTGCGAACTCTCGGGCATGCAGGTTTCCTCACGATGTGAGCAAGTGACATTTAAATGCTTAAAAATTATTTGTGATACCTATTTTATCAATTGTTATTTATTCATTAGGTACTAGCTGTTGCCCGCGACTTCATTCGTACCAACGTAGGAGTTTTTCCCACGTGAATCCCGATCTCGCAGGACCTCCGGGATAAAAAAGTAGCCTATTATGTTGCTCCACACCCTTGTCTATCTCCAATTAGCGTGTACAGTTTTATTATATGTATAGATATAGATAGATAAATAGACAGATTAATATTGTGCATATTTTATGACAGAGAATGAAAATAATTTACTGACGTTGACTATCCAGACCAACTTGAACGAATTAATTTAAAGCAGAGATGTGAACCCATTAGATCTTTTATGGTTCTCGCTCCAAGAAACTTAGTTTCAACAATTACGGATTTGAGAGTTAATGTACTGGAACCAAAGTGACGATTATGAAACCAAAAGCGACATTTATCGTGTTCGAAGTAATATACTATTTTAACAATGTTGATAAATTGAATTCACACAGTTGGTGATCCTATAATTTGCAGCCTATACCTACTCTGTTCGTGTTCGATATCAAAAAATACAGTAAGTTCATTTATACTTGGCTGATGTGAACTTCGTTTTCCGAGATGTTTGCGCAGGTACAGTAACTTACCAATCAAAACACGGCGGCCATGACAGTGTTTTGTGATGCACTACTTCGTATTGGCCATGAACGTATTTACGTCCATGGTATTGGCTAACTATCCTACCGCCCGCACTCCCGCTTCCTACTATGTTCATATCAGCCGAGTGAAAATAAACTTACTGTACGTTTTAAAGGCAACCCAAACAATAGCCAGCTTTCCGCCACTATGAATAAGGTTCGTTGTAGATTGATGGCAAGAATGTAAAATGCCTTAAGCAAATTTTTCTTACAAGCTGAACTGAATTATGAGCACAAGTAATAATGTTGTTTTTGGCGGGGAGTGGGAATTCCATATCCTTGACACGAGTGTGAAAGCGTTTTTTTGTTCGATGCATACATCCCTTCTTTATAAAAGACTACCTACCCGCCCCGGCTTCGCACGGGTGCAAGTTAGATTTACCATAGCAGCGCCATCTATTGATTACTTACTCAACCCAGTCGAAAGGTATCGACATCTGTTACATATAATTGTGACTGTCAAATAATAACACTCTTAATTTAGTTATCTTGTGTGGCGCTAGGTGTCTGTTCATCTGTGAATAAGACTGCCATGTCAATTGTCATTACTTGCAAAACTTACTGTCAAATAATAAGAGACAAATAATTAGAAATAAATTAAAATTGCGACTATAATTTGAGATTTAAAGTATCCTATCTCTCAAGTTGGATCGAACTGCACATGGTGTGCGAATTTTATTATAATCGGTTAAGTGGTTTAGGAGTCCATCGCGGACCAAAATTGTGACACGAGATTTATATATATTAAGATAAGATTAGACATTGTTTGCGGACGAACACCTATTCGGTAATGCCTATGTTTTACAAAAGAGCAATAGTTTCAAAAGCCGATACAAAATTAAAAAGTGTAAGTAAGTAGTTAAGTATATAGGGTATTTCAACAAGAACTTTGTTTTTCAATTGCAACAAACACCGACAATATGATAGTTTTGACATTTAGTTTTTCGATGTATTCTTAGTAGATGTGTCGTGGCCACATCGTAGATTTGCTCACATCATGAAATGATCGACCATATCATGAAATGGTCGCGTTTCATGATATAGTCAACTGTCTATTGGCCACATTATGATGTGGTTTGAGCAGATCAATGATAAGAAATCGTTTCTCGATATGGGCAACTAATCGTGCGGCTTTTTCATGAAATGGTCAAGATTATTTTGATCATATCGTAAAGTTGTTACATTAATTACCGGTAGAGGCGTTGCAAGCGTTTTGTTTATGTGTAAAGATGGGGGTGTTTACCCGTGGTCCCGTTGGTTTGTCCCGTTAACGGGACCACGGGTAATTTTAATTCCCCGTAGTCCCATTGCACTAGGGGTTACACTTTTATCGACTTTTTCAACTTCTGATATCGATATAATGTTTGAACCTCCTTAGAATAAAATAAAAATCCATGATAATGGCATATTGGAAACGTCAAAAGAGCATTCTTCTGACTATACTAGATAGAAAAAACAGTTATTTACAGTTAATTTTATTCAATCTTAAGCAAATGAAATTAAATTTATTTTATATGATTTTGGTTTTCAAAAACATTTTCGACAGTCAAACTACGCCATCGCTTCAACAAAGCTCTACGGTAAGTGATGTTGGAAGAAGAAGGGGTAATAAACTCCCAAGGATTTTATTACCCCTTCTTTTAATTCCCCGTATTACAATGTTATTGTACAATGAATAATGACGTTTCTCTTAAAAATGTATTTTTTACATAGAGCGCCTATGAAAATTCAACGGGCAAAAAAAATATGTTAGCATGTGAATTTAGCGAAACCGAATATATATTATATGTTTACTATATTTACTCTAAAAACTGACATACATTGCTTTAGCGCCGGGCCTGGGTTTTTTTTTGTATTTGGCGGATCTCCTTTATTGACCAATTATGCTTATAGACTATTTCATTCGATATATGAATAATTGTGGCATTAGAAAAACGTACTTTAATTAATATAACAATACAATTTGGTAAATGGTAAGGCAAAACACAAGTGTCCCAAATTTTTTTTCATTTCGGTGAATAAAAGAGAGACAAGGATAGTTTTGTAACGAAGAGTTTTAGAACCTTCCCGCTCCACATGAACTCAGCAGCAGCCACGCGCAAGCTTTTGTCGGTAGAGGTGGTCTGTTGCGTCGTTCTGTTCGTTCAGTATTTCACATCGGTGTCTCAGGTATTGATTATTTTCATTTCCACGAATGGGTTTATTTTATGTCTCAAAACGCTAAAACTAATAATTATCGAAGTAGAATTTATTTAATCCTAACAATTAGATTCTTTTAAATTTTGAATTTTTTGACCCGTATTTTAATTTCGGTGTTTTCATCCCGGTGAATTCGGTGATCTATACCGGTCACCGATGTGAAAAAAATTCACCGTAATGAATAAATCTCATTTCGGTGAATTTCGGTGTTGAGTTGTTTCATCTCGGTGGACACCCATTTCATTTCGGTGATAGCAACGGTATTTTGATACAGGATGATTGTGTGATAACGAATATTATCTATTGCAAGTGTTCAATTTACGATTATCAAAATTTATAACTAAATCTGTCAAAAATCTATCATGGATAGCTAAATTCGTAGAAAAATTGAATATTGATACCAATCGTAAGTACAAATCATTTCATTTAATAATTTAGGTAATATGATCAAAGTTACCATTTTGGTGTAGATGTTGAAATATTGATGATGAAAGTACAATTATTTTTCTACTATAGTTCACTATTTTATTATACTTGTACTCTGTCAGTAAATTCAAATTATGAAATATTAAATTTAAAAAAATATACGTAACTCCTTGATAAAAAAGCACTTATTTTTGTCATAAAAAGTGTAACAAAAACTTGTAAATCCATCTTCCAAGACTCAAAATCTACCTGTGAATTTTTTTTTTAATTAAAAAGTGTTTTATAAAGTTTTTCTATTGCTACCGGCCATTGTTATGGATTTTTAACTTAAAAAAAATCAGTTTTGTTGTTTTATTACACTACTTTTATTTGCCAGTTATCATGGCGGATTTTATATTTATTTTTATAGAATGTTAACTAAGAAATAGATGGTAGTAAGACACCTACCTATTATCACTTTGGTTGGTTTGTGTTTAGGCATTGCTTTCTTAATTATTTTTAGATCACGCTGTATAATATTTCGGTGGATTTTCATTTCAGTGAATATAGTTTTCATTTCGGTGACATCGAAAATTTAAATTCTTGTCATTCATTTTTTTTTTCAAATTATTTTGTTTCCATTATTCTTCTATATTATAAAAGGTCACGAAGAACAATAACGTGCAAAATAAATTCGCAAAAACTCACAAATAAAAAAGTTCACCGAAATGAAAAAAGAAATCAGCTTGTTGAAATTCACTCAATTGTCAATGCTAGATGCGTCGAATAATAAATAATAATACGTCGAAAAACTAAATGTCAAAACTATCATGTTGTCGGTGTTTGTTGCAATTGAAAAACAAAGTTCCTGTTGAACGACCCTATGTATCATTGAAATAAGAACAGAGCAGATAATGTACAAGGAAGACGGAAATCACAAATAAACAAAGTTAAAAACAGAAATGAAAAACACGATAGAACAATAATGTCACATACTATTTATTATATAGGTAGGTAAATAAATACTTATGTTGTGTTAACATTAATATCTGCAACAGCAATCACGAACGCTTTATGTCTTACTTATAAACGCAGCAGGTGTAAAGTTTAAAATTATTTAAAGTTAAGTTTAAAATTATTTGCCCTGTCATTATGATTCTCTGAAGTCAAAGGTAAGAAAAACGGAAAAATTAAATACGGAACTTTATACTGCGTTTATTAGTAAAACAGTTTTAATTGCTTGCCTTTCTTGGTCTTCTTTATTTTTGATTTTTACAAAATTACTTTATTATAATATGACGAACGAATTATTCATTAGCTCTGACGAACCGTCTGTTTCTTATATTTCATAAACAAAATTCACAAGCAAAACAGAAGATTTTCACGATTTCAGCTGACTAATAATTAAGTTTGCACTTATTGCATTAAGCTGCATAAGTTTTGAAATAAATTTAAATTTCTTGATTGTTCTGCAAAATTAAGAGCTAAACTGAATTATTTCTTGAAGCTTTTGTTGTTCAGTTTTTGATATACTGTTATTTAAGTTCTTAACACTACAGTACACGCGCCTATTTTTGACACGAGTACACGCATGGCCTACCATAGTGGGCCATTTTAAAATGTAAATAACTTTTATATTTTTATTACCTGATTAAAACAACTTAATGTAATAGTAAATATATTTATTTTAGTTGCTTTTACAACTTTAATTTTTAGACAAATGATAAAGAATAGTGAACAATCAACTATTTAGTAAATATCTAAGAAAAAATAACAAAAAATGGCACTTCTGAGATCAAAGTAATTTTTTTAACTTAATATTAAATTTAATTACTATTTTATGGGTTTTTATAGCATTCAGGACATATTACTGCTTGGTGATCAGGACAAATCCATTTATTGCAAGTTTGGCACCACTTTTTTGTTGATCGATTTCGGGCTCTCGAGCAGAGTGCACATCGACAATTTTTGGTGACCAAATCTACAACTTGTCGAATTGGTGCCATTTTGTCGAGTTCTCTACGCTGCTCTCTATCGGTAATGTCGTCAAATCTTAGAGCACGTAACAAAAAATGGAATCTATTTATTGACATTGCGGCATATATAATTTCCAAACCAGTACCATGAGAGTTATCCCAAAAATCTTTTATGTTACGCCGTCCATTTCGAGACACTCCCATGACGTATAATATGCCTAAAAATGCTCTTATTTCTACCACATCAGTGGGCTTCGCGTCTCTGTCTCTTTGATAATCGGCTTTTATTTTATCTATATACGTATTTGTGCACCTTACCAAAATGTCCAATATATCCTGCGTGAAAAATAGTTCGAAACAAGAAATCGGATCCTTTGCATTCCTAGCTTCGTCTCCTTTTGGGCCTGGTGGTCTTATCCTAATGTTTTGAGATCGAGGTCGCGTTGCTGGCGGAACATTCTTGTGCCAAACAGTGCCATTCGTCGATTTATAGACTGAACCGCGCCTTACGGTTGCTAGTTCTGAGAGTGGAACGTCATCCGAACTTGATGTTTTGTCAGATTCACTCAATATTTCCTCTTCATTTTCCTGGAGTTCTGTCTCACGTACTAAAGCTTGCAAATCTGGTTCTGGCTGAATTTCATCATCTTCACTCGCTATTACTTCTTCATCTTCAGTCTCAAGCTCCACCTTTCTATTTGTGACTCAGACATGACGTAATCGGATGAATAGATCTGTAAAAAAATCTATCATGAGACAAAAAAATTATGCAATATATAAATAATATTTATTCGATTTACATTAATATATTATGTAAACCTATTATTTTATAAATTTAGAACATTATAATACTGTAACAAACCGATAATACACAAAAGAAACTTACCTAAAAATTTAGTACACCAATACACGCGTGGACTACTTTAGTAGGCCGACGCTTTTGGCGCCAACCTGACTTCGCGTGCGCGTGTGGTGGATGCTCGTGGGGTACTAAGGTTGATACAAATATACCAGACAAGCCTTACCTGGAATCACTAATATCTAGCGCGCTAAACTAAAAAGTTATCGCAAAAAATGTTACCCTGGTCTACCATAGTAGGCCGCGCATGTACGCTAGTGTTAATAAGGTTGTAGTGTTTGTGTTATTTTTTGTAATATTGTTATCTTATATTGTTATTACGATTACTATATTATTTACCTTCTTTATAACACACTACATTTTGAAATTTTAAAAATAAACATGCGGAAGTTAGACTTGTGCTCTAGAACGGTATTATTCGGTCTTTTGAATACAAATTTCTGACTTCTGACCGTAATTGAAGAATTGAATACTGATAAGATTATACTATACAGCTTGCGAAAGGTTAATGCTAAATCTATTTCCTTCGCCATCTTATTAGCGTAGGTATTGCTTCGCGAAATTTCTTTTTCTCTTCGTGGCAGTTCTGCCACGCCTTTTAGTAGTAGTATTGTCTTATTTTCTTTTACTCGGAAAAATATATTATTCAATTACTTTGGTTCGTTTTTCGTATCTCTTACATTAATTTTCAAATTCGAATACGCTTTCAAATACATTACCTACCACTTCTAGCTACTATATTTGAGGGTTTATTTTAGTTAATTTTATTACTTTCAGTATTGAATATCTACCGCAATTTAAACACGAAGAAGCAATATTTTTCTACTTTCAATAAGAAAATGAATTTTCAAAAATAGAAAAGTCATTAGTTTCGCGCCTATTTTCGAAATTCGAGTTTTCATCGGATCTCCACGTTTTGAAGCTAGGAAGCTATTTTGACTATTTGCGTTATTTTGATATGAGATCGAATCTGTAGTTCTACATGGATGTATGTGAGTGGGTGTCTGTGAATGCAAACCTATCTGTTCTATGGAGGGCTTGATGGGGTGGAATGGTGGGATATTCATGAAAATATACACCATTTTACATAAGAGTTCTTTATTTTGTAATAATGAAGTACTGCAAAGAAACGCCTAATACAATGAATTAATTGAAATCAAAAATATTTTATATAAATTCGGTAAAATACCTTAGATATAAAAAATAAATTGCTTATGACGTTTTTTTCTTTACAGATAAAATAATCCAGTCAAGGGAATCATCTAAGTTTTGAAACAACTTCATGGAATTGAAATCATGTTCCTACATAAGGTTATATGAAATCGAACATGGATAAAAATAATAAAAAGAAGAATTATCACACAAATGGAAAATATAAGAAAACTAGTAAAGATAGTTACGAAGAAGTGGTCACAACTTGTTGTTTCTGCATTAAAACTAAGAAAAGTAAAAAAAAGAGTTTGATCGCTGGTTGCATTACGAACTTGGGGATCTTTGTGATTTTGCTTATTTATACGTTGCTAGGAGCATTTATATTCCTCGCAATCGAAGGAAGTGCAGCGAAGGTGCACCAAAAAACGCTTGCAACAACGTCGTATCAAGCCAATGAAAATCAAAAATCTATTCCACTTTCTAAAGTAAATAGTAGCATTGCGCAAGCAAGCGCGGAATTACGATCACAAACAGTGGAAAGCATTTGGGAGATAACGGTTTCTTTAAACATTTTATATAAGGAAAATTGGACGAGATTGGCCGCTCAAGAAATTGCAAGGTTTCAAGAAAAACTTGTAGCTAGAGTAGCAGCGGATGTCACAGAGCAATATAGCGGAGCCAGGGTCTTAGAATCAGCCCCAGCTTTGGTCATCGATGATTATGAATGGAATTTTGCAAAATCTTTCCTTTATTCCCTTACGGTCCTTACAACAATAGGTAAGTTAAATAGCAAACAAATGAGAATACAGGCCATCTGACCTGACTTTGATTTTAGGGAATCAATGCATAACCGTTACGTTTTTAATGTAATCCAAAAAACAAGACGAGATAACTTATGGTAAGTGGTTCCTTTCGCCTATGGAGATCAAAAGCTAAAGGGGTGTCAGGTGCGTTACTACCTAAAGTGAATCAGGACACTCGCATTATTAATAGCTCAGCGAAATTGTGAAAAATTTACGGTCAATTTTAAAAGGCGGGTGGTGGCACCAGCTAAGTGATTAAAACCCCCTTCTTCACAGTAGTTCTTTACAAAATCTACCGACCTAATAGGAGTCTCTTTGCCTCATAAATTAGTACAGTTGGCGTGGCAATCCACGCCTGTTCTTCAATCCAATCCAGGCTGTTCTTACAATCTTATTGATTTTATTTGTAAAGTTTACACATAAAATAATGTTTATTTTTCTCTACACAGGTTATGGAAGCGTAGCACCTAAGACTGCACTTGGGAAAGCCGTCACCATTGGATATGCTGTTATAGGCATACCTTTAACCTTACTTTATTTATCTGTAGTTGGAGCCTTGTTATCTAGACTTGCTCGAAGTGTCTTTAGTAGAGCATTATGCTGCTGTCTATGCACAAAATGTGGATATTGCTGCCTCGATGAAAGCGCTATTCTAAAAAAAGATAGAAAAGAAAAAGTTAGAAGGCAGGACGAATACAGAAGCCAAACCTTGCACTTGCAGGAACCTTATTATGTACGATCTCCATCAGGTACGATAATATCCGCATCCCAAGCGAACAGTCTAAGCACAAACTCTGTAAAGGACAAACCACCAGGCTTAAACTTTCTTCGAGACTGCGACTCTTTGAGCTGCACGGACACCGATTCCAAAGTCTCTCTCCGAGGTTTTTCTATTCTAGCTCCAATTTCCCTCTGCCTTGCTGCTATCTTCACGTACATTTTCTTCGGAGCTCTTGTCTTATATCAGTTGGAAGGTTGGAGTCCTATTGATGGCGTGTACTTCTGTTTCATGAGTCTCAGCACAATTGGATTCGGTCACCTGGCACCAGGAGTCACGCAGAAGAATGGAGCTTCTACTGGGACAGTATGGTTTTGCTCGATTTACATTATGACTGGGCTGGCATTAACAGCCATGTGTTTTAATGTACTTCACGATGAGATTGTACACCGATTGAGGCACCAGGAAAAATTGATAAAAAGTACTCAGAAGGTTTTAACGCCTGAGTTTTTGCAACGTTCTTGACGAGACCATGGTGGAGACTTGACTGAAGAGTCAATGATAAATTCAGAAGGAGAATCACTGCCAGAAGTATTACATCATGTGTCTAGTTCAAGGTGTGAAGGAAGTGCGTTTCGTAGAACTGTATATACGGTCAAAGAGGAAAAGGAACCTGAACCTACCCCCAATTGATGTGCCAATTAAAACTTTTGTTTTCAAATTTAGAAAAAAATATATGCTTATTTTATTCGTAAAAATTTAAGGTGATTTGCGACTTTGAAAGTTCTGATTGTAACAGTATTAATTGAAATGTAATTAATATAATTAAAATAATCGGTGAAATAAACATAATGAAATTAAATGAAGGTATAAAATGACTGAAGTGTTTGATAAATCATGTAACTGTTAAGTATCTTAAGGCAAACGCGATTAGAAATCAAAGTTTGTTCAATAATAAAAATGGTGAATTGTGGTTTTGAGAATCCTGTAGAAATAAGAATAATAGTCTCTTTTAATATTTAAGAAGTTTATACATTACAAATAAGCATTTATTTATAATTCTTACATTAGTAAGATCAATTAATTCATTTTTTTATTAATTTTTTCTTGAGGAATTAGTGGGTATATCAACAATTAAGTATGAAGCCTATTTAAGATATTGTGAATAACCTAGTAATAAATGAAAACATGATAGTTCTAAAAGATAAAGTTTTGAGTTTGATGTTTTATAACACAAGTTATTTATTATTTTTGTCTATCTTTAAATATAAGGTATTCCGCTCAATTATTGTTGTGATAACGACTTCTTAAATTCAAGAGCGATGCCTAATGTTGTAATGTAACCTAATAAGTTGTAAGCGTCACGCTTTAACCTAATAATTATTCCTTAATATTATTCCTTACGCCATGAACTTGAATTATAAAATTTATAACCCTACTCCCTACTATTGGGCAGGTATATTTTTTATGTCCATTAATTGACCATCGTTATAATTTATTTGTCCTTGTAGTGATCTTTTAACGTCATCGGAGCTGTGAAATGTCAATATTGAAAGAGACAGAGGATTACAAAGTTTCGTACAATATAAACATAAATTAATTAAGCATCAAAAAGCTTTAAATTAAATTTCTGACGCTAAAGCTGCACTCGCTGTAAAGTTGTGTAAACTGGTTCTGACTCCGTCGACTATTGTGGCAGTTTGGAAACGAACGTTTATGAAGTCGTTAATGTCACTGTTCGGAAATTTTATACCGCTTTAAAATTTCGATTTGTTTATTGGTAAACAGACTGCAAAAGGGTTTGTCAATTTTTATACTTAATTTGTATTCTAAATTTAGTTTTTACTGTGTTCGAAAATATTTTTTGCATATGTTATTCTTCAACCTTTCCTTAAAAAGATGGATTTGGAACTACTTTGTGGCTTCAAGTTATTTGATTTATTGATTTGAAACAAAATTTTGAAATACATACTTATATCAATTTATGCTTCAGAATCAAATCATTTCTGATTACTTTTGATATTGTTAATTTCGTCTTAACGGAAAACATTTAATTAATTTTTAAGTCCTCATCCCACGTGGCATTATCGTCTTTCTGCTTATACTCGTAGCAATCCCTTTTAACAAAAAATAAGTCGATATTTCAACAGTTTTTGTGAGGATATTCTTAGTAAATTAAAGTTAAGTTAGAAGAAAACAAGCGTTGTGTTTATTTATGGATTAGTCATTAGACAGACGTGCGAAGTGTGAATTTTAACATCTTTTTACAATTGTCATTTTTGTGTACGGAGTGTAAAGAGAATAAATCAATTTTAACTAAACTTCTTGTTTTTTTTTCCTGTACGTAATCTTAATAAACATTAAAAATTAACAAAACCTAAAGTTATCGACGTCTGTACACATCTTAAACTTCTTATACTAGGTAGTATATAAAGCTGGCGAGTCGTTTATTTTTTTGAAAGAGCTAATCTCAGAAACTACTGGTTCGATTTGAACAATTTTTTGTGTTCGATAGTCAATTTATCGAGGAAGGCTTTAGGCTATATAAAATCACGCTATGACCAAAAGGAGCGAAGCGAGGCCGACTACTAGTTAGAGATATTTGAGAAAAACAATGTCTAGACTCAAAAATATACCCGAAAATCAATGCACGTCTTTTAGACAACCAACTTTAATATAAAATGCACATCATCCCGTACAATTAAGGAGGCTATAATATACCTATAAGCAGGAGAATGCCAGAATGTCCTTTGAGAAGTCCATGATAATTACATTAGTTTTGTGTACTTTACTAGGCTGAATATACTACACACTTACAGATAGGTCAAACTTATAATATCCTTTTTGCGTTTATGGTTAAAAATCATGCAGAATAAACAAAATTTTAAACGTAGGTTACTAAACTTACAATTTGCGCTTTCAACTTGCTTTTTGACGAGCAGAATATGCAATTCAATTCAATGGATTCCGTCAGAACCGTATAAAAAAACGACAAAATTAAAAATACGCAATAAAATTTTGCGAGTGCAAACAACGTAACAGATGTACTTACCTGTTACGAATTGGGACTCCGTTGCAATAACAGTTGCTGTCTGAATTAAAACCATTTTGTCGATAACTGTATGTACGATACAGTTTTTGTCTATAAAATTGTTTATACGAAATGCAAATGTGCAATGCAAATGAATTCACCAATATGAAACTATTTCCATTTTTACTAAATGCAAATAAGTTACATTTATATGCATGACTAGTAATCCTCTGCTTTGGAAAGTATCAATTATGTGCTTCTACAAATATACGGGAACTATACGCTCTATCTACATAAAGTGTTTATAAATTCAAATTTAAAACCTGTTTTAGACTTTTTCATATTTATCTACACTTAGAATTATAAATCTGTAGAGAGGTCAATTCTGTACATAAAATATATTTCTAAAATAACTATCAGGGGGTGATTAGGGATCGATACTGATGCCAAAAATGCAATCAGTAAATTTTTTGTCTGTTTGTCTGTATAACCTTTATAGAAACAAAAACTACTCGACGGATTTTAACGAAACTTGGTACAATTATTTTTTATACTCCTGGGCTGCTTATAGTATACTTTTCATTACGCTACAATCAATAGGAGCAGAGCAGTGAAGGGAAATGTTGGGATAATGGGAGAAGTTACTCCATTTTTTAAGCTACCGTCGCGTGTGCAACCTTAATGGTTAAAGCTACACATAAATTATGTATGACGGAAATGTTCTCCCTTAAAATTATATAAAAAATATCCCACGACAGCATACCTATGTCTGTCTTTTACGGTTGACTCACAATAACACGAGTAACTCCCGATAGCATAGCAGTTCGAAGCTTTCTCATTATATTTATCTACTCTTACGTTTATAACACTTAAGTGGGTGAAATAAAGGGGTGAAGTTTAAACGAATTTCACGCGGGCGAAGCCGCTGGCAAAAGCTAGTTATATATAATTATATATTCCTCCTTTAATTAGGAATGAGATGAAAGGTATTGGACGCTCGTTTGCTACCTTAATCAATCAATTTATGATACGCCACGCCCGCCACGGTACTTAGCACCATTCCTACCGTGTAATAATTGTTTTAAGAACAATTTGTGTTCCGGATAGGAAGATGTAGAGCCGGTTACACTTTCTTAGAGGCGACCATCTCAATCCTCAGGGGTAGCAACGCGTCTGTGACCGCATTAGAACGAGACTCATACTAAAAATATAATTATAACGGGACCAATTATCACTAACAGTCTCTGTCCTCACACTTATTAACAAACTAACCAACTAATATTCTAACACCGTCTACTAACTGGACTAACCATCCTAGTGCTCGTTTGCTATATTTATTCCTAAAAAATGTGTCAAAATCACGGGACGCCTGGCAGATGTGTAACATAGAAACTGTTTTGTATAAATTATATGCACCCGCTATCAGCTGATTTTAAAATACAGTTTTGCTAGTCTTTATTTAGGTAATTTATTCTACACACACTTGAATATAATAATTATTGCTTTTTACAAAAAAAATAACCGACTTCAACCTCGATAAGCAGAGATAACTCAAAAACTACTCGCTAGATGGCGCTTAATTCAACATGTAGGTGTAAAGTTCCCGTTACTACAAATTAATCAAGCCCAAACACTAGATAACTATAATAAATCGTTGAGGAGTTCCCTTGACTGTCTTTCGGCTTCATCAGATCGACTCCAGACCTTCATGAAATTGTAGCGCTTTCACGTACTTATGAAAACATTAACAAACACACTAGTCGTCACTACAATTTTCGAAAGTTGCCCACGATTTCTCCGAGATGCCATCATCAGTTCCTGGTGAACCTTTTAAAAGAACCCCACTGCGCGACAAAAAAAGAATTAACAAAATCGGCCCATAAACGACGAAAAATTCGCTGAACAAACATAAATAAAAAGCATATAATTATACGGTCGAATTGAGAACCTCCTTCTTTTTTAAGTCGGTTAATAACTTATAATCATATCTATAATAAATGCAAAAAATATGACTGTTTATTACATGAATATTCAATTTTATTAAAATACAAAATAAGTACAAAAATTCAAAATGTTTGAATGTATTTGACATCGCGACAACTTAATTATTTTAATCAGACTTCGGTCATACATATAGGTAGATATTCGATGTTACCCCTGACGGTATTTCTGTGACAATTGGTCGATGAAGTATCTTACAAAAGTATTATACATGACATCATCACGATACAATAATTAAAAACACTACTAAAATAGTTATAGTAGGTAGTTTAAGCAATCAAGTGTAACAAATTTCGAGTAGGTGTAGAGAGGACGATTTCGCTGGTAGCTACTGCTACGTTATGTTTTTAGCGTCTGGCCTATTCTAGAATTTTCTTCATGTCTCGGCTGGCGTCGTTTTGGGTCAATATCGAGCCGCCAAAATATTGGTAGGTTGTGTTACACATTGAAAATACAAAGCGGCGTTTATTGCGTCGTCATGTTGCAATTTCGGAATCAGTCGTGGACTCGTGGTCGGAATGGCTGCGGGCGTTACCATGCTTACCCCTATGTGTCTTCGATGTAATATTTCGTCCTATTTACAGACGTTTCCACATTGTTTCAGTGGTAGAGTCGTAGAATTCACCCGGGGTGGAGTCAGAGTACTTGCTACCTTTTTTACCGTCTAATATTTATTTTAACAGTAATTTTGTACTTTTATGAGGGCACCGTTTTATTCCTTAAGCTAAAAATACATAATTGTTATTCCCTGTAACGAACATATTTTTTATGTTTTTAAATTATTAAGTTCATTAATTATTAAAACACATAGTAGGGGTTCAGATTTATTTGGAATTTTCCGACGTTATTCGTAACAGCGGCAAATAGCGTCTGCACTAGTAGCTTTTTTGATAATAATATGATGGTTGGCTTTATGAATAAAAAACTATTACATGACAAACCTATGTTAAGAATATCTCCCCACAATAGGGTACTTTCGGTAGTGAAAAATAAACTTGATTTTTCCTAATAACGCTTTCTCGCCTTAAAATAAAAGAAGATATTAATTATTTTTTTATTTCCGGAAAAAACGCTGTCAGAACTTGTCAGCCATTTTGATGACGTAATAATGGTAAATTGTACAGTGCCACAAACTTATCTGACCCGGTGGCCAAAATTGGAACTAATGCAAATGTTATACTGTTGTCAGAAAAATACCAAGACAGTAGCGCCACCCTTACCGGGTCAAATAAGTTTGTGGCACTATAATGTAAGACCGGCATTCATTCAAGTTGTTAAGCACGAAACTGAACTGACAGTTTGGTTCTCGGAGGAATAGGTTTGCCTTTATGACGTCACACCAATGCCTCTCGTGTTTTAGGTCACGTGACATACCGATTAAAAATTTCGAATTTTAATATTGTTTATTAAAATAATTATGTGCTTTTATGACTCAAAATCAGAATATTAAAGTATATTTCTACAAAATTTTTTATTTTTATTAAATTTCATAGTTTATTTTTCATTACGGAAAGTACCCTATTCACATGTTTCGGCGGTTGTTGAAAAGAGGAAAGGAAAGAATAGAGAAAATTTTAACTATGCCTACAATTATAAGTGTTGCCAGGCGTCCGGATAATGCCGCACAGTGTTAGAATTTATGATGGCGTGTCCGGATAAAATAAACGGTGTCTGGCCTGTCCGGCTTTCGTAAGGCTTTTTACATTGGAATCATGGTTACTTCGCAAGACGTTCGGTAACCAATATTGTAGATACTAATAATTATCGATGACTGATGACTATGACTAAGTCTGCATGAACATGTAAAAGAGTTTGGAATAAAAGGGATTCGGGGTAAGGAAGTAGGCATCCGAGACCAGTCCCGTTTACGTTAGTATATATTAAACACTGCAAGTTGTCCCTTAGTGCTGTTTTAAAAGATGTGCTGAGGAGTTTTGTTCTCCATTCGACATCTTTTTATAAGATTACTAGCTGACCCGGCAGACGTCGTTCTGCAACATAACATGTCCGCCCGCAGCTTCGCTCGCGCTGCTAATTACTTCTAACGACAATATCTCAAAAACTACTCATATGATTGATATACTGTACAAGCTACAAGGCAACTTTGATCTGCATTAAATGTCTAAGCTAACTAACATAATTTCATTTGGATAAGGATTAATACTGAACTACAGAAAATAGCTTTGAAAATAACGTGATGTTTTTAATTCAAATTTTTAACATAAAAGTGGTTATTGTGAGCCAACCGCAAGAGATAGACACAATATGCAGACTTTTTTGTAGCATTTTTATAGATCTTGAATTCGCTAGTATATTACTCAACTATGTATATTTGTGCTAGTTTACGCGGCGTTCGCGTGGAAAGCTCCCAGTTGGCGAAACCTCATCCACATATATCGCCGAATTTCTTCTAATTTACATATAAGTACAATAAATTATATACCTAAACCTGCCTTAAGAATCAATCTTTCTATTGTCGAAAACCGTATAAAAATCTGTTATGTAGTTTTCGAGTTTATCGCGGTCAGACAGACAGACAAACAGAAAACAGGACTTCTTTTTATAATATGTTAGAATAAAGCACCTTTGCAAAACGGCGATAGAATACAAAAATATGTTCATAAGTGTATGTATACCTATCTTCTTGAAATAAATGATTTGAGTAAGTTTGAAATCATTTTTCGTATACATCCGGTATACGAAAGATGCTCATTCTAAAATGAAAAATGCTTATTTCAAAAATCATTTTAGAACTCTGTATTAAAGTAATTCTAATAAATTTTCGAATACCTACATGTCTTCTTTGCTCTTAAATTATAATAACGGCCCAGCAACCCTGACGTAATTACTAACGTCAGCCAAAAATGTTTAATTAAAATTAATTAAGTCAATTAAAACCTGATAAAGTAGTTCTAAGTAGAATTAAAATCACCTAAAGACATTTCTGCCGGCGCATTCGCTGAGAAAACTAAGACTGGTAAGTAATAGCATCATAAAACTTAAATTTTCTAAGTTAAGAGAAAAGTCCTTGTTATCGGACTTTCTCCATTATTTTCAATGGAACAAAAGGTAAGTGAGAAAGAGCGTCAGCAGACATTGTTTTTTGTAATTGAATTGAAATATGGAAATTACAGGAAACAATTTTAATGTTAAGATGTAATAATCATACTTATTGTTATCCACAGTGGAGCAACGGAGAAACATAGTGGAATTTGAAGCAACATAGTGTAATATTGAAGCAACATATTGGAGTATTGGCGGCCTTCACACACTAGGATGATAGTCTAGACTTCAGATACTAGATGGTGACTGAAAATTAGTTAATTAGTTTGTTAATAACTAACTTGTTGTTAGTTATAGTCCAAATCCCGTCACAGATAAGTTGCTACCACTTAGGACTGAGAGATGCCTTAATAAAGTGTAAAAGGTTCTTCACGATGTTGTCCTTGATAGAAGCAACTGGTAATTAATTAATTCTAACACGTACATCTTTGAAGATAAGAGGACGGATTCGAATACAGGTCCTACAATACGAGAGTCCAAATCATTCAGCTAGCCCTGCTTATTGATGGTACATAATTATTAATTATGTATGATAAATTTACGTTAAAGGCTCTCCAAGGAATATACAATTCCTTCCGCTTAGTAGTTTCGGTTGTGCGTTGTCTGTTAGTCAGTCACTCAGTAACGCAAGAGTTTTATATAATTATATAGAATATAGATATAGATTAGGCTACAAGTACCAGCTTTCGAATAAAAAAAGAATTATCAAAATCGGTTGGCCCAGTACAAAGTTCTGAGGTAGGTACACATAAAAACGCACATAAAAAATTAAAGTCAAATTGAGAAACTCCTTTTTTTCAAGTTGGTTGAAGCACATTGCGCATTTTATACGGAACCCATAAACAAAACATCAGTAAAAGAATTCCGATTTGGCAATCTCGCCGTCGACAATATTCAGATAAGAAATTTAAAAGAAAAAAAAAAACTGTTAAGGAATCAGCGAAATCCTAACGATAAACAGTAGGAAAACCTCTTGGGGATATTTATCGGTAAATTATTCCCCCCGCAGATAGAAAGAGCTCATAAAATGGCTTAAGGAATGCGCTTTGTTTCCGCAGTTTATTTGTCTTCAAGTGTACCTTCCACCCTTTAACAAAGACAAAGTCTGCTTTTCGAAGGGGCCTAATAAAACACTTATTTTGAATAATATTAAATCAGTTTTCAAATTATTTAATTAAAAAAACCCGACTGCGACACATAACCACCAACCGATTTCGATAATTCTTTCGTCATTCGAAAGGTAATGACTGCCGTCTGGTCCCCTAAATTTGGTAAGTATCTGACTGTCAGTTTTTTGAAGTCGATTATTTTTTGTAAAAAGTTAGTTTTGTTACCAAATTATGTTCTACACACAAACCATCATTTACAGTTTAATTATATTCCTTATGTATGTAACACACGTACACAACACCAATAGCTTCGATTCGATCGAAGGTTAAATAAATTTGTGACAACATAGTAATTAAATGTTAGTCTAACACAAGAGATTAATTATAATTAACTGCTGTTAACAATGTTATTGGAGACATTGAGATACTATGTACTACCTCAATGATTGGAGATAAATTAAGTTATTAATACTTAAATCAACAGCTCGGTCAGAGTCAGTGATGATTTAATGTAAGACACTAATCAAGAATTCATGTGTTTGATCGAATGTTAACAAATTAGTTGTAAGTAGGTACTTCTTACGGCTCATTCACACGAGGACGAATCGTCTTTTTTCACGAATCGTCTTTTTTCACGATTCGTTATTTTTTTTGACGGCGGCAATGCTTTTTAAATACTCATGTTCACACGCTTGACGAATCGTGAAAAAAGACGAATACGGATACGTCTTTTAGAAATCACGAATCGTGAATGTTTTATGATTATGACGGATACATATGTGAACTTCAATGCGGATATTTTGACGAATCGTGAAAAAACACGATTCCGTATTCAATGTGAACGTCCATCCGTCAAGACGTATCGTGTTTTTTGACGAATCGTCAAAGACGTATGCCCTGGGAATGAGCCCTTATATAGTATAAAATTCTCGTGCAATGTTAGTTACCATACTCCTTCGAAACGGCTTGACCGATTGTAATAAAATTTTGTATGCATATTCAGTAAGTCTGAGAATCGGCTTTTTAATTTTTTTTTAATTTTTGGACAAAATTTTTTGTTTTTATTTTTCTATAATGTGGCATTAAAATAGATACATACAACCCTTCACCCTTTCATCACCAACCCCTATTTTTTAATAGCCATTTTCCTAGAAATAATTTATATGGCTTAACAACGTTTGCGGGATCAGCTAGTAATTAAGTAATATCACGTTGACGGTTAAAAGGTTACAGATATAATATACCTACATTATAATTATATGCTTTTGAATTCATAGACCAAAAAGATTTTATTGAAGCGAAATCTGAAAGCCATATTGAATTTTTAACCGACTTTAAAATGGAGAATCTTAATTCCACAATTTTTTATATGATGTATATTACGTCCTTAGTAAATTTTACTTATAAGGTGAACTGAACTGTAATTAGTTTGGTTTTGGCGGGTAGTGGCAAATCGGTGACTCAAGTATTGCCTACGGGGCCGCCCTTATATAGTTCGTTGACAACGGTACCTAGTACCTACCTACCTATTAGTAAGGCATCATCCTTGACGAGAACTATGTTTGTAAGTGATACTTCGACATATAATGATATACCTACTGAGTAGCCCTTGATAGGACTAGGACAACTAGGGCATTTAGGCAAATGGATAATAAACACAATTGAAATAGACGATTAAATAAGAGATAATGGATTATTTGAATACAAAAGTAAAAATAGGTATCACTTTGTTGGATTGTTGGATCGACTATAATGTTTATTTCTGGATAATATCGAGTACATTAATTAACTTTTTTCCTGACTACGCCTACATTGACTTTATCTAGCTTTTTCCTGTTTTCTTTTATTGATGTTTTCGAGCAGTTATCACAATGCTATACCAACCACCGCCATTGATTCTTATAATATTTATTGATTTGGCGGGAAAAGTACCTAGATAAGTACCTAGGTACTTGAAATTGTTTGAGACCAGTCGCATTAAAATTTAGAATATTAAAATATTGTGCGGGACTTCAAGGAAAGATTTAATGTTATATTTAGGGAGAGAGAGAGAAAGCTTCAATGATACCTTATTATACACTTTACTTACTTTAGAAAAATTATACCGGAGATTGCCCAAAGTTATTTGTAATATACCTAGATGCAGACGAAATAAATTATACCTACCTATACTGTAATAAAATATATTTCTTCATGTATTCGTCCTCTCCAATATTATATCTATGAATAAATATAATAACGGTTACTTGAAAATATCACAAAATAAATATTAGAATCTCTAAGAATCTCAAAATTATATTTGAATCTTCATTTTTCAAACTTATATATGAACCTACGTAATAATGTAGGTATACCAACTTTAAGTTGAAATTATTTCTCCGAAAACCTGAATCTCAAATAACCTTTAACAAGGCAATGGCTTCTTGACTTCAACTGATTAATGGCCCACCGCTGAATGAGGGTTTCCTCACACCTAAGGAAGCCTAGAGCATATTCTACCATGCGCTTCCAGTGGATACTTATGGGACGAGACAAGTCACTCATCGCAACTCATAACAGTTTCTCTGCTGGGCACAGGGCTCTTTTCAGACTGAGAAGGTTAAGGTCATAGTCCACCATGCTGGCTAAGTGCGGATTGGCGGACTTCACACACTTTTGAGTTTAGCCAACTCTCCGGTATGCAGATTTTCTAACGATGTTTCTCTACACCGGTATAGCGAGTGACATTAAATGCTTAAAACGCACGTAACTCCGAAAAATCAGAGTATGTGCCCTGGGAGTCCAACCCGTACCCTCCGATTAGGAGGCCGAGTTTTTAACCATTAGACTATCACCGCCTAGTCACTAATCAAGTCCAATTAATTTAAGATATGTCCAAACAGGTAAGTTTAATAGGACAGAAGAAGATAAAAGCAAAGAACAAAGGATAATCTAACCGATGCCGACATGAATCCACGTACAATCATAGCCCGTCCGAAGTCTCACCTGGATGGCGAGGACGACGCCTCTCCAATTACATGGATTTACGACCATGCCCAAGTAGGTTGTGGATGTAAAGTGACTAGATACAGGTATTTCATGTTTTGTACGCCAAATTGAAACAGCAGCAATATTTTTTTGAAATAGCAGTATTAATATTAATAGATAATACTTCTAAAATACGGTGTAGACAATAGATGATTCAAAGAGCTTTGAGTTCCAAGCAACCAAGTCAGTTATTTGACTTAGAAGATAATGAGCATCCAGGCTTGACGAATTGAGAGTTCCTACTCATCATACTTTCGTATGTATTTTCAAAAAAAATTGTCCAATGTGTTGGATAAGCTTTGGCTTTTCTTAATCATTATTGATTCTAAGTCTTAACCATTTATTGATACGGGATCAAGCTAAAAATGAATGTAAAAAAAGCAATGTAAAAGTGTACTCTCGATTAATATTCGCGATTATACTATAAGTGCAAAATTTATAAATGCATATAAAAATAAAGCAACCTTGCCATTATGACTTTTCTAGCAGCCTTAGATCTTTGACAAATGCCAACAGAAGGTACAAATGAAGGGCAATGCAGTATACAACTTTATTTATTTACATTAATTTAGGGCTAGGACACCATAATGATCCAATTTGACTTTAAAAGGATCCACTCAAGTTTACGGTGAAAGCTTTGACTATGTAGCTTTATCCTTATTAGTCACTAGCCTTGACATTATTCGTCAGCAAAGAATAATCAGGCCTAAGAATAATGTCTTTCTTTACGCGATGTTGCTATCTGAGAAGTGTATTGGCAATTGATTGGCAGACTTCATAAACCTTTGAGAACATTATAGAGAACTCTCCGGTGTTTAGGTTTCATCACAATGTTACAATTTAATCCAATAAAGCTGCATACTCAAGACAAGACACAAAGACAAGAATACTCTCAGACTTATAACAGATAACTCATCATTTGGGTTTCCGTCTGTATAGAAATTAAACCCAGGATCCTTTAGTGGTCCGGTAAGAAAGCGTTGTGCCATAAGGTTACGATCCCTATGACATACCCATACCTAAGGGTTCTTACGAAAAACGTCTTAAAGCGAAAGCGCTTATTTTAATTTATAACTAGTCTGTTAATCTCTAAATCAACATTGCTTATTGTGTCTCGATGTCAAATCATTTTAACCACAAATCGAATAGAACAGTTATGAAAAGGAAGTAAATTCTATTTAAATACCTACCAAATTGGCCATACACATTGGTCATACCACAAACTGGCAATTTAGTGAAATAGCAATTAATAATACTGTTGAATTCGATAATTAGATTTATAAGGTTTGTATTAAAATGTTTTGCTAAATTCGAATAAATGCGATTCATGATGCGATTATAATTTGTATCTTCAAAATTTCTCGTTGACAACTAAGTATATTATTTTATAACAATACTGAAACACAAAATAAGAAGAAGATTTAGATTAGTCTAAACTGGAACATACCAAGATTATCATTATTAGTCCTTTATTTGATGATAAAAAACCATCAGATCTACCTTAAGCAATATTAAAGAATAAACATTTTTAACCATTTCACTTAAACTCATTTCGATATACCATCTTACCTTTTGGCGGATTATTTAGAACTTACACATTGCGAAAGGGTTCTATTTTTTTGTTATCTGAGGGTAATAGATCAGCTAGGATTTTGAAGCGATTAGGTACCTATGGATATGAGGAAAAAAGGTCTTCGAGTGGGAGAGCGTAGGACGCCCCCGTCCAGGTGGACTGACGACCTGAAGAAGACTGCAGGCATCCGCTGGCTTTAGACGCAGGACCGGTCAGAGGGGTGTAAATTAAGGGAGGCCTTCCAGCAGTAGACGCAGAAACGCTTATAGATGATGGCCCTATCGATGTTCTCTATACTACGGGAGTAACCAACGCGTTATTGGCCAGAAGTCCTAAGCAATGTACCCGCTTCTTGAAGGGCCCCATGTCGTAGCATTGTGGGTTTCATATTGGGAAGAAATAACGAAAACTAAACTGCGGAAGTATGCCCGTTATCTGGTTGGGTGTTCTGGGTTCTGTGACACGCCATCATCATCACAACTCATAACTGTCTTACTGTTGATACAGGCTGTTGCTTATGATATCTAAGCGGACTTAGGCAGATTTCACACACCTTTAAGAACATTACATACAGAAGGAATGGATTGGTTGAGGAGTTGTTTTCACCGTTTGTTCTCCTCCATTGTAAACCATTCTAAATTTAAGAAACGGCGATAGAATAAATTTTTTTGAGTACAATCAAAACGTATCTATAGTTATTATTATACTCACATTAATCTATTGCGCTGATTGATTAGGAAAACCCAGTATTTCCAGTCCTACAAAGCCTATTTAACAAAATTAATATCGTTATAACTGACAATGCTAAATTTGCAAATTTTCAATCGAAGTAATAGGATTGTCAATTGCCTTTGCCAATTTATCATTTTGGGGACGATTTACCGAAAAAGTTGTGTTATGCATGGTTTGGTTTTGCGTACACTCCTCACAATAATACATCATCGATAATTCATGGACCTAAGCAATGTACCCGCTTCTTGAAGGGCCCCATGTCGTAGCATTGTGGGTTTCATATTGGGAAGAAATAACGAAAACTAAACTGCGGAAGTATGCCCGTTATCTGGTTGGGTGTTCTGGGTTCTGTGACACGCCATCATCATCACAACTCATAACTGTCTTACTGTTGATACAGGCTGTTGCTTATGATATCTAAGCGGACTTAGGCAGATTTCACACACCTTTAAGAACATTACATACAGAAGGAATGGATTGGTTGAGGAGTTGTTTTCACCGTTTGTTCTCCTCCATTGTAAACCATTCTAAATTTAAGAAACGGCGATAGAATAAATTTTTTTGAGTACAATCAAAACGTATCTATAGTAATATAGTTATTATTATACTCACATTAATCTATTGCGCTGATTGATTAGGAAAACCCAGTATTTCCAGTCCTACAAAGCCTATTTAACAAAATTAATATCGTTATAACTGACAATGCTAAATTTGCAAATTTTCAATCGAAGTAATAGGATTGTCAATTGCCTTTGCCAATTTATCATTTTGGGGACGATTTACCGAAAACGTTGTGTTATGCATGGTTTGGTTTTGCGTACACTCCTCACAATAATACATCATCGATAATTCATGGAGCTCAACCCGACGCGTACCTACGTTCGAATGAAGCGACGTTTAGCTAAATTTGATTTATTTGCCGAAACTTCGATTCAGAGATTGTTTGTTGGCAAAGTTGATTTGAATTCTCAGAGGGATGGTTTATTCTATTTTTGTGTAACAATTGAATATTGCTTTCTTGGAACGGCCAGTCAGTAACGTATGTAGTCAGTAGTAGGTAGTCTGTAGTTCGCAGCGTGCCGCAAACCGTAATTTTATTTGACTTATTTATAGCCAAGTTCTTTAGCCCAAGTGAAACGTATAATAATAACTTACTTTACATTTAATTTTCGTTTTACATTTCATTTTAGTTCATTTTGTTGTATATTTTTCTAAAAACCGACAGGATATAAACATAAAACTCGCATAGGTAAGACTTGGTTTGTTTATTTATGCGGAAATGGAAACGACGAAGAAGCCGACAACATCTGTGACCATAATCATTATAACGTTAAAATGCGGCAGTCGTTATTAAAAGGAAGTCCGAATTCTTAATTGCCCACACGTCATAAATATGCCTATTGATAATCTTATTGCTCGCCCAATTATACTTTTGTTTTCAAACATTTGTAGTCACCCACATGAATTTAGTGTTCAGTTTTTAACGCTGACATTGATTATTACGTTAATTATACCATATGAGTAAAAACAATACTGGAATAAGTGTATTGACAAATACCCACAAGCATAAAATGATTTTGAATTTGAACAATAACTCTATAACTGCTGCTTTAAACGAGTGCCATAATTAACACCAAAACCGCGATTCGAATACGATGACATCCGGAGATATACATGCGATGATAATTTATGAATATTTAGGCGAAATCCCAGTTTGATTTGCTGGTTGAATAATGTCGTGGATTACTTTGTTAAGTTATGGCAATTTTAATAGACATATTAAATTAATATTGAAGTTCATTAATCATGTTTCATTAAAAAAATATATGTACAACTTCATAGTTTCCTCCCCCGGTTTCACCAGCATAGTAATCGGAGGAAGACAAAGCACTGTCAAATTTATCCTGAGGGTTGTAATTTCAGGATAAACTATCCCATGCCTGTTCTAGGATCACAAACTATTCATCTAAATCGGTTCAGCAGGCTTTTTGCGATGAAAGGTACTCTATGTCCTTTCTCAAGTTTAATTGTCTCTTATTGTTATGTCTCTTATTGTTATGGTTAGTTGTATTAATCTCTGTATAAAATAATATTATAATTGGTTTACGTAGCAGTTCATGCGTGAAAACTAAACATCCACTGACCGACAAATTGCTTTCACATTTAAGTAGGTAGAACACTAGTAAGTAAGTATCAATATTTGAATAGAATTAACACTTCATATCAAATGAAATCACGTAGGTATACCTAATATAAACCATAAATTATACTTAACTAATAATTATAAACTTAACGTATTTACTATCATTGGTTCTTACACTTACTTTAGGTTTTATGAGTGCGTTTTTAACATTGCCTGCTGCAACGCAAAGAGCCACTAGTAATTCATAGCATTTCGAGTGGTCTCAGAACGGGTCGACTAATCTTAATCTAAATTCTAAGTTATATTTGAGTCGCTGAGCATATGGAATTGTTAGTCAACACCAAAACCAAACTTATTACCTGTGCTCAAAGATCAATTTAACTTGTAAGCAAAATTCACTAAGGACATTTTTAGGTCCCGCCGTCAATCCCAAATCCTACTAATATTATATATGCGAAAGTTTGTAAGGATGTATGTGTGTGTGTGTGTGTGTGTGTGTGTGTGTTTGTTGCTCTTTCACGCAAAAACTACTGAACGGATTTTCATGAAACTTTGCAGTAATATAGCTCAGACATCGGAATAACATAATTTGTTAAAATTTATAGAGATTTTTGAAGGGACTGGAATCCCGAAGCGAAGCGAGGGCGGATTTACTAGTGTACCTTAATTGCATGAGAGTAAAGGCATAATAAACGCCAAACAGTCCAAAAACACCAAAAGTACAATTCATAAAACACAATCACAGTCTAAAGATATGCCAAGTCAGTAGTTTGCAGATCAATATTAATCCAGTGCAAAAAGCGAAGCCAAAAGTCGTCAGTACGAGAGCCACGCCAATTGAAAACGATAAGGTGCACAGTAAACAAAATAGCATGTCATATCCCTTTGAAAAGCCAAGTGATTACTTTGAACTTGAACAATTAAGAAATTTTGGTCTTGTTTAAAAATGGTACTAATTTTTTTTTGTGGCTACGTTTCTTAGAGTATAATACCATTTTGTAATCTTGGTTAGATGCGCCAACTTTAAAAAAAACTGGCCGCAGTAGTGTTCATACTTTTTTTTTACACAATGCTGAGTCAAAGTAAACTGAAAGTAAAAATCTTGCAAAATTTTAAGGGAATTTAGGTGTTTGTTTGAGTTTTGTGGAAAAACTGCAAGCCTTCTGGGATTTTTAAGAATTGTGATGAATTAGGACTTCTTAGGTTGCCGATACAAAAAAGAAATCTGAAATATTTGAAAAACTGTGGTCCTGGTAGCTCAAAATAACACAAAGGGTGTAAATTTTCGAAAATTTATTTTTTTATGAAAACAAAAAGGGCTGGATTTCATTTGTCATGAGCAAGTGCATCCTCCAGTTCCCGCTTATCGTTGAATTTTGGGACACGTTGTATACACATAAAAGCGAAAGGTCACTGACTCACTCATCACGAAATCTCAGAAACCGCAAAACGTATTGAGATGAAATTTGGCAGGGTAGTAGTTTATAGTTAGAAGGGATCTGCTAAGAACGAATTTTTTGATATTCCACTCCTAAGGGGGTCTAATAGGGGTTCAAAGTTTGTATGAAAGTCCGTCAATTGTAAACCAGGTGTTATGAAAATTGGTGTTTAGAATTATGATTAAAAATAATGAAAAACCTGTATCAAATTTTTTAAAAATCATCCCCTAAATGGGTAAAATAGGGGTGGAAAGGTTATAAAAAAAGTTTGTTTCTTTGTACACGTTTATCTCCGGATCGGCTGAACGGATTTTGATGAGACTTTCACTGAGAGATTCAAGAGGTCTTGAAGCAACATATAGGCTACTTTTTATCCAGAAATTCCCGCGGGATCAGGATTCACGCGGGAAAAATTCTTATGCACCAAATCGCAGGCTTATATTTTTATGGGACTTTCACTGGGTGATAGAGGAGATTGTGGACCAACATACTTATAGGCTAATTTTTAACCCGCAATTCCCGCGGGATCAGGATTCGCGCGGGAAAACCAAGTCGCGGACTTAGATTTTTTTTTATTTATGGTACTATCACTGGGAGATAGAGGAGGTTATGGAGCAACATATATTTTTATCCTGGAATTCCCGCGGGATCGGGATTCACGCAGGAAAAACTTTGTGACATACTGAGTTCAACGCAGGCGGGGCCGCGGGCACAGCTAGTTAATAATATAAATTGTGTTGCAGGACTACGTCCGCCTACTAAACACTATAACAAACAACTTGACAAACAATTTAACTAGCAATGAAAACATGCTTAGATGTTAACGACATTACAAACAAGATGCTTAAAATTTCACAAATCGACAAGCTTTTGTACTTACGTGTAGCGCACCTATATATTATGTATACAACCTATGTAGGTATCTCCAAAACTCCCACAGAAAATAAAATTAACTTACCAACGTTGCAAAAATATTACTCAGCGATACAGCACAGCGCCCACATTGCACTTAATGTCATCCGAGGAGCATTCTGGGAGCATTGCAAACAGTACTGAAATATCACTGTCTCGCTGAAATAAGAAAGCAAATAATTCTCTACACTCCGGGTAAAGTTTGTTACACACTCATTTACACCGTGGATCGATTTTGGTTTCTTGAATCAATGAAATCGATCAATGAAATTCATCAGTATTTAAGGCATCATTTCGGGATAGCTTGAAATGAGGCGATATTTGTGTCTTCGTCAGTTTAAAAAATATTACTTTATAGAAGCAGGTTGCGAAATCTTATTTAGTTCAGGTGAAGTAAGCTTATTAATTGGTCATAATAATTTTTGTCATGGTTATGAAAGACAGATAAATTAATACTAAAAACTTTAAAATTAACTCTATTGAAAAGGAATGCTTCAATCATATCAGATTCTATTCATATACCTAGATAAGGAAGTGACAATATATATGTTACCGTTAATTTGCATAAATCAGATAGAATGCAGATTAACGAGGTATTCTGCAGATTATCTGGCTGAGTTAGTTAAAGTGGAAAAACTATAATTGAGTTCATACATTAACTAGTTAATCTGCGGACTTCCTAGCTAATCTGCAGACTTACGACCATGCATACGGTAAAGTCTATAAAATAGGTTCTTGTTTGAACGTCAATTGTTAAAAACGAGTAACATTGAACGGAAACATAAAAATTGAGTTGATTTTGGATATAAAACAATGAATACTCATTTCCATTACTACTCAGTCAAATTCTTCAAGGTACGTAGGTCGAATTGGTTACAGAACCGAATTAGCCTACCCCTACTCCACGTAGTCTTGTATGCCCACCCCTAGTGTTTTTTTAGAACCCGGAGGCGCGGAGGGAGGGCAGCCCCCGCCCGCTGTAACAAAACGCAGACGTGGGTGTCTGTGCTTTGTTACGCAAGGGCGAAGGGGCTGCACCTTCCGCAGCGCCGGAGTCGTCACGGTTCGAAGTTATGCCCTATTTTCCGCGTTTTTACGATTCGACCAAATCTCGATCGATCGGCCAGATCGATCATTTCATGATGTGAGCAAATCTACGATTTGGCCACGACATCAACACAAATTGGTACTCAGGTAGCCAGTCTTCCGCAATTTAACGATGTACCGATACTGTGCAGACTAACTGGGTAAAGTGCAAATAAGAACTTTTTTTACACTTTAACTTATCGTATCAGTGTATCTGCAGATTACCTAGTTAATATGCACATTAACTTATTATGCATTTTAACGGTAACATATAGGTACATGGAAATAAAAACTGGTAGCAAATTATTTATTTCTCGGAAAATAGGTCTAAAAAAATTATTGAAAAATTTGCACAACTTTAACAAAAAAGCCGGCCAAGTGCGAGTCGGACTCGTGCACGAAGGGTTCCGTACCATTATGTACCATAAAAACGCCAAAAAAAAATATTAAATATTTAATTCTTTTATTGTAGCCACATATTAGCCACAACGCCATCTCTAGGACCTAAAGGTAACTAAACTATCGCTGAAGCGTCGACCCACTTCGTCGTGCCCACTTAAATATTTATTTTATTCTGTTTTTTAGTATTTGTTGTTGTAGCGGCAACAGAAATACATCATCTGTGAAAATTTCAACTGTGTAACTATTACGGTTCATGAGATACTTACAGCCTGGTGACAGACGGACGGACGTTCGGACAGCGAAGTCTCAGTAATAGGGTCCCGTTTTACCTTTGGGTACGGAACCCTAAAAATCATTATTTATGTACAGTCGCAAAGTCGCACTAAAGTGTAGGCCAATGTGCAATCGTGACGGAAACAAACACTTGTGTATTCGCTAGCGTTGAGCCAGTTCATTCTAATATTACAGAGACAAAAGGGTTTCATGTACGAAGCTTAGTCCTGCCTCGTACATTTTTAAAGTGAATTTTGTTACGTTAAACTTTATTACATTATGATTTTAAATCGTTGGTGATATATATAAACTATGTAACTTTTTGGTTTCTTTTATGTGGTCAAGTTAACATTTTCTCGTATGGCTCACGCTCACGTCAATGTCACTTTTTTGGAATATTATGTTCCGAGCAGCGGACCTTTTTCTACTCATAAATATCTACCTATAGTAGGTACCTAACCAATTTATGAGTCAACATAACTTTAAAGAGCGCAATTAAATTACATCACCAAATTTTTTTTTTTACTAGGTACTATCTAAGTTAATGCTTGACTACACCTACTACCTGATGGAAAGCAGCAATGTAGTCATAGGTGGTAAAGCGCACTAACTTAGAAGCCTATTCACTCTTTTCTTGAAGACACTTAAATCATAATCGGACGGGAACACCGACGCAGGCAATTTGTTCCAGTCCCTTGCCGTGCGTATAATAAATGAGGACGCAAAACGTGACGTCCGCACAGGAGGGACGTCGACGACAAAGGGATGCATACCCGCTGTACGTCGCGTCGTCCGATGGTGGAAGGGTGATGGGGGAATTAAGTTATGTAATTCCTGCGCACACTCTCCAAAATGTATCCTGTAGAACACCGAGAGGCTGGCATCTTTGCGCCTATGCTCAAGACTTTTAAGATTGGTTAGTAAGAAGCAATTAACCAATCTTTACCTTCACGAGTGCAACAAAAGTAAAAAGTGCTGTTATTACTGGTGCAGAATTCCAATTTTCGCTACTAGCTGTTTATTTTTCATTGTTCATTCATTGATTTCACTCTCCACGCTTGCATATTGGTCGCTGCAATGATTTCGAACAAAAAGCAGTCTGCAATAAAGTTGAAATATTGTTTGTATAATTTTTATCAGAATCCATACAGAACAGTTTTGAAACAGCTTGCATTGTTATTTATTGGCCTACAAAGTTGGAATTAAAAGTTGGACGTCAACATACTCCGGTAATGATTCCCCGGAGCGCCATTACGTGTGAAATATGATTTATTTAAACAACGTGACGTTTGGTTTGGTCATTTTTGTGTAAAACAAGCACAAACTGTTCTGCCCGTTATCTAATTTGATTAAGTATACTTAATATTTCCTTCCTTAGTTCCAAGCTTCCAAGTAATTTCTTACAAATATTACCTACAGGTAGGTACTGTCTTTGTCTTCGTCGTCATTATTAGAATCATTCATGTCATCATCGATCATCATCAGTTATTCATAATTCCACATTTTATTCTATTCTATATTATTTTGTTGGAATTACCTATTGGTCTCAATTATTCAATAATTATTTACCTAACCCGTTTTCCACTTCTATCTTCAGGATATCAGATACGAAAAATGGTAAGACCCCCGTACGCCATACAAGCTAACGACATCATAATCAGTATTGCAATGTACCTATAACCAATTCAAAGTGAGGATACGTACCTATAAAAAAAAGCTAAGCTGCAACCCACTAATGGCCCACTACTGAGCACGGGTCTCTCCTCATTACTGAGGAGGCCTAGAGCATACTCCACCACGCTGCTCCAATGTGGGTTGGTGGATACGTACCTATATACCTCCCAAAATAGTAGCATTAAACACTGTGCATGCAGCTTTAAACACTGTACAGAATACACCCAGAACTCTTAGATGTACAGGAATACTTACGATGTCTTCCTGCACCGAAGTTAGTCATTAAGTTCTAATGCGCACATATTCGAAAATTAGTGCGCGCAAGATCAAGGCCCGAGATTTTGGTTTCGCATGGAAATCTGGTTGCTTGGTGAAAGCATATTTTGGTCTATAAAAATATCTGTTTGAAACATGAGTTTTGTTTAATTTTAATGATAAAAATAAACGCCGTAGGTATTAATTGATTTCGTGAAAACACCTCGTCGATAGCCTTTCCATCTACGTCCATTAAAATAGAATGATGCCGTCAGAAATACGGGTAGAAATCAACCCTGTGTCCGGATCTCTTCAATGCCAGGAATTGCTTACAGGCAGGTTCAGCAAAGCAATTACTCTAACCGTCGAGATGCCGAGACTGACGGTGAGAGTAATTCATTACGAACACTGCTGCCTGCATCTATCCTGGAATCTATGGTTGCCTCAAATTGATTTCAATTTACTGGCAGTTTTCTGTGAATCTAATTCAAATTTCAAAATCGTGTAGGTGGTTTTGCCTACCTACGCACAATTCTTTTTAGTTCATCAAACAAATCGTCTTAATATCACCGTTTCAGTTATTATTGTTTTAATTTGGAGAAGAAACTGCAAACGTAATTCCTCAGAGTTCCATTTAAAGTAAACACAAAACTTTCAATAAGCAATACAATTAGGATGTAGGTAGCATTCCATCAATCCCCACTGAGTAGCGTGGTGGAGTGTGCTCTAGACCCCCTCGGTACCTAGCAGGTCTTGATACGGTGCTGTTATTTAGAGTTCCGATAACATTATTGTTACTAACTAGCTGATAGGGCTGACGTTATTTCGCAACATCACTACATAGTATAAAACAAAGTCGCTATTTTTGTCCGTCTGTTTGTCTGTTTGTCTGTATGCTTAAATCTTTAAAATTACGCAACGGATTTTGATGCGGTTTTTTGTAATAGGTAGAGTGATTCAAGAGGAAGGTTTTTATGTATAATACATGCATATATTCCCACGAGAACGGGATCCACGCGGGTGAAACCGCGGGCGGGCCGCTAGTACTCTTATGTTTTAATAAACATAATTATTTCACGTTGTAAACGGAGTGTTATGATGAAACATGCACCAGCTGATTTCTGCACCAGAAAAACACCTAAGACCAGAAAGTTATGGGTTATGATGACGTGGTAAAAATGAGTTTAAAAGCATTTAGTCTCCAAGTTCTAACGCAGGGACGTTAATACTAAGGCTTAGGAAGGCTCTTTTGGCAGCGTTATTGAAATGCCCCTCATAATGTCACTTTGGGTTGCTTCAGAAGAAAGTTTATGTCAAATTGGTAGTGTTTATACATAGTATACTGTTTTAAGGACATAAAGTATTGTCTTATTCTGGAGAAATTAAGCATTTACAAAATTGTGTCCGAATAAAGAAAGACGACTATTTTCATCCTACGCAAAATACAATAATGTTCCATAGCTTACAGGTAAACTAATATTTAATAATAGGTATTCTCAAATTCATTTGTTGGAGAAATTGAAAATATATTATTTTCCACTTCAATAGAGTCAAGACTCTAAACAAGTTTGGGCGTAACCAATTTCATCATCATCATCATCTCAACCCATCATGGCCCACTATTGAGCACGGGTCTCTTCTGAGAATGAGAAGGTTAAGGCCATAGTCCACCACGCTGGCCAAGTGTGGATTGGCGGACTTCACACACCTTTGAGTTTGCGAACTCTCCGGCATGCAGGTTTCCTCACGATGTTTTCCTTCACCGTTTGTAGCAAGTGACATTTAAATGCTTAAAACGCACATAACTCCGAAAAGTCACAGGTGCGTGCCCTGGGATTCGAAACCGGACCCTCCGAATAGGAGGCCGAATTCTTAACCACTAGGCTATCACTGCTTGTTATAACCAATTTATTGTAGCTTAAATATAAAAAGATTCTGATAATATGTAAGAAATTAATTAATTAACAAAAAAAATAAAAAAATACATTACTTACCTTCAATTTTCAGCTTCCTTCTTAGTGAATAATGAACAAATAACGCATCCTTTCTCGCTTTTCCATATATGTATGTCTGCTGCTGCTGTTGCTGTTTTATTTTGTCACCCATTTATCGGTTCCATTAATCGAGATGTTTATTTTTATTATTAATCGAATTATTTTATTTTGTCAGGAATGGACGTTTGTGGTCCCACTGGTCGTAACTATACGCACTTTAGGCCTCTCTGAAAATCAGTTGCCATAGTTAGCTGTGGCATTAACTGAGCGTGGCCTTTTTCACGCAGCTAAGTACTGCAACTGTTTTGCAATAAATGCACCGAACACTATACTCCTGTAATAAATGTCAGCTTCACCTACGACAGACTACTAATGCGCCGTTTAACCACAGAGTACCTACACCAGGTACTCTGTGGTTTAACTCTATTAATATTATTTATTTTTGTTTGTTTTTTTTTCTGTCGCCACTTTTTATTTTATTTTGTTTTTGTTTTTATTTAGTTTTTTTTATTATTTCTTTTTAAGTTGTGTTTAGGTTTAAGCTTCATGTTTTCGAAATATGTAGTTGCATTATTTATTAAGTGTGAAATAAACTATTTTTCTTTCTTTCTTTCAAATTGCGTAAGTTACCTTCATACACGCACTTCATGTTTTAATCTTCAAGATATATTATTAGTACCTATCTTTTTCTTAAGCTATTGTGCACTGCGTTATAATATTTCACATTGTACCTAGACACGTAACACTAGTTTTATTTGCCGTGCATCCGTTTTCAACATATTTCCTTTTATTTCATGGTCTTCCGCTATATAAAATTACACGTACATCTAAATCGTTATACAAGAACGTACCTCATGTTCATGTTCTGCGTTCAGTGTTTCCCAAAGTGGGCGTTAATGCCTACTTTACTATTAAGAAGCACTTGTAGCCTGGAAGTTTGTGTCAGTCATGGATGTATCAAGCTTAGCAATAGCGGGGGTGGTTGGTAGAAAACTGATTGACAGATAATTTTTGTAGCGCTTCCGTGCTTTATCCATAAACCTGTCGGTACAGGTTGTTATAATTAAACTTGGCTTTGGTTGATATTATTTTCACCAATCATATCAGTGTGGTGAAGTAGGCACTTGTGCATTGAATCGGCGTAGTAGTGATGGCTACACAAAAACTGCAAGCTTATCTTACTGAACCCTGTCATTGAGTGTCTTAATTATTTTCTTTTGTTACCTACTAAAAATGCAGTCGATGTGAATAAAAGAATCTCCGTTTTTTTTTAATTAGATAATTAAATTTGCTCTTTTCGAAGAAATGTTGGACATTGTGGAATTTCAAATGATTTAAATAACTTTTAGAACCAGTGCTCCAGTGTGTTATCTAAGTACTCAAAGGTGTTAGCAAACTCACATTGCAACCTCTTTGGTGTAGACAGTTTGATTAATGGGCACGTAAGGAGAACCTGCACGGTATTATTTTATTGGAGTCAAGAGTAGACTATCGACCAAATAGGACCGTTGGCTATCACACAAAAAACGTCTACGATGAGATTTCGACCAAGAAAACAAAACAGGTAAAATAGCAACAACAACGTCCAAAGAAGCAGGCAAGAATTTTAAAAAACATTGTTGTACCTACTAACTTAATGAAAATGTTTGTCTAAAATATACTTATTCTATCTGCAGATATAAATCAGATTTTAATTAGGAATTAATAAAGCAGTGAATACACACCTTTGAACAAAATCCAACAATTTATTAGCGTAAGTTTCATGATAGTGCTAAATTTAGAGCACGTTCAGTATCTGAAGCACTTATTTTAGTTCTAATTTATCGTTGTGAACTTACCGATCGCTGTAATAAATTTTTGTTTGATATTTATGACGCAACCGAGAACCCAGCGGAATACTGAAAAATAGGTAGGTAGAAAATATGTAGGAACATGTTATATTCTGTGAAACAGTTTTTTTATGACGTATATCGTTATTCCAAAAATATACATTTATGATTATTTATCACTACAACTCACTAATGTACTATGAAAAATAGTAATTTATCTTTCTTTTTTACATACTATGTTAAACCTGAACAGTCGTAAACGGTCGTAGTATAGGTACATACATGTTCGACTGGTATGACGATTCTCTTAGCACATTTCTATATGTAAAAATAGGTGTCAGTTATTTTTTACGTTGTAATAACTGGTTTGGAATAATTAATTAGTTTTATATTATTAATATTAATCAATCATTATTATAGGTACTACTGTTATTTTAATAACAATCATAATTTTATTAATATACCTTGATAATACCAATCTTCTTAATCTGAAAAAGTTTACCTTACATTTCGCTTCTATAAATTAAAAAAAATTAAAATAAGTCATTATGATTATTGCTTTGATCCCAAGAGAGCTGGAGAGAGAGTTCGATATATAATAATTTTTGAAAAAATCAGCAACTCCAATTGACACTTATTTACTAGCCCCACGGGTGTACCCCGAGATCGAGGTCTATCTCATAAATCATTACCGTTTCTAAGAACCTCTTTTATCGTACGGAAGTAATAAACGAAAATACGCCACTTGGTAAGAAGTGGGTGGTTTCAACTAATTACTCGTATCTTTTCACTACCAGGCACAGTTCTTCTTGTCGGAAAGAAATGAAGCGGACTTTTTCGTTCTCCACTGAGCTTCTTCATATTTTCTAATAATGTGTTATGTGCCTTATTTAAAAAATCCAAATGGCACAATGGTTAACACACCGGATCGCTGTTCCAAGGGTCCTGGTTCTATTCCCAACGAGGCGGAAGGAATTATGAGTTTTTTCGGTTCTCGGTCTGGGTGTGTATCGTCCTTGTCTTGTGTGTTGGCCATGGCACTTTATGACACAGGGCATCCTATTAAGGGGCTATGAGTGTGTAGCGCTATTTATTTATTAGACTATCCGTACCTATTGTTTCTGATAGCTTATGATCGAGTGTGCAACGTTGGCTTTCGGATTGTTGTAAGGCAGATTACTCCCACACTGTCATTGGCGTTCAGCAAAATAATGCCTGATACGATTAAACATTAGATAATATATTATTAACATGCGTAGGTTGCAGAATTGTCTTGAACTTAAATTACGATGTACAGTTGTTATCGTTAGATTTCGACAAGGCTTATCAGTGCTTGACATTTGGTTTTACTGTAGTAACGCGACAAGTCCCCGTGGATTCAACAATGAACACAAATTGTAGCCAGATTTAAGCTACGTTACAAAGTTAGTCGGGAATTTCAAATAAAATTGTATATTCTGCTGAGGTCACCAATAAAATGAATTTAGGGTTTGTAAAACACGAGTTGCACAGAAATATAATAATACAAATATACAGGACCCTTGGGTCCGAGCTGACAGGTGATGTCAGGACCGCCGTAAATTACACCTTTTCAAGTCAGTAGGGTTTCACGCTGGTTCGTTGAATTAGAGGGATTTTCGCAGCACAGTATAAAGTGAAAGAATAGTAGTAGGTACCTTTAAGACGTTATTCGTTATAATAAGGACCTAAATTTAATTTAGGTGTATCAGCTAAAATATCTTGATATTTATATTTTAACCAACCACATCAACAAACCGGTTTATGGAAAAATTAATTATTAAAACCCAAAAAAACCGCCACTTTTGAGAGAAAAAAGGTGTTGGTGGACGTAAAAATTATAACTTCATATTTTCTTTATTTTATAACACGTTCATAATAATATAATATAGGAGGGTAAAAAGTCATAATTGCATGAAAATATAGATACTCAATTGTTTTCCGGATAGAAAGGTGGGGAGCAGGTGATAATTATTTATAGGAGACCATCTCAGAACTCAAGTGTAGCAACGCATCTGGAACCTATTAGAACGAGACTCCAATAAAATTAACTGGACTAACCAACCTTGTTCCTATATTGACTCTTGTTCAAGGTCAGTTACAGTTTTGATGGGAACAGTGGAATAATAGTGCTGCCTGCTCGTTTGTTACCTTAATTCCATAAAAATACAATAGATCATCATACGAGTTTGCTTTAGAACTGTAATTGCTAAGTAGATCAATCTGTAATGATTGATACAGTATAGCGTCTGTTCTTTTAATATTTTTCTTATAGGAATAATTCATATTGGCACAAAAAATATTTTACTGTATGTATCCTTATTAGTTTAGATTTCGTGTTTTAGTGTCACATAGCCGTACAATTGCAGTAGTTTGGTGGAAATGGCCAAATATTTAATATAATGGAGGAAAAAGTAAGTAAGTCGGTAGCTGGACGGACTTTGAGTAATGGAGGCACATTCGTGAGGTCGAACGCATATTGCGCCTGGAAAACAAAAAGCAGTGGAGAAGACAAAAGATCATAAGAAAATCAACTAACTATGTCTTAGACAATTTTGCTCCGAATCCCATTATTTCAGTAAGGTAAAGTTAGTCAATAAAGTAACCATTTAGAAAGGAAACTTATACAGTTGCTATGGAACTTACTAGCTATTATGGATCGAAAGAGGATTAAGAATAACCGTGCAATATACTACAATATAATTATGCATCTTCCGATAAGCAGAAGGACATATCATTGTGATATTTCTGAACCGAATGCCCTCTATTTATTTTTAACGATACTGTAAAAGGAGAATGCCTTATTTTCACGTTTCCTTTCCGAGTAAGACGAAGGTGAAAGTAATAATTATCTTGAATAACATTTATAATTTTATGATATGGTAGGTGATTGTTGCCAAAAATCAAGGCAAACTTTAACCAGGTTTTCTACAATGTTATCTCTTGGCCCTTGGCATTCAATGTAATTATTTTATACGACATACGAGAGGATATAATAACTTCGTTTTATTTCGTTGCTTACCTAATTAGGTACTTTAAAATTAAAACCATAATAGAAACATATTAATTTATATGACGTAGCTTTAACATTACAACGATGACGATGTTTTTTTTATAGATTTAGTGTAATTATTCTGACGTGTATTATACCACATAATATAGCTGTCCGTTCATTAGTCCTAAGTCTACTGATGACAAATAAGCGATTGTAATTTGATTACGTCGTGGTACCTTACTACTGATCTAGAGTAGTTTTTAGGGTTCCGTACCCAAAGGGTAAAACGGGACCCTATTGCTGAGACTTCGCTGTCCGTCCGTCCGTCCGTCCGTCTGTCACCAGGCTGTATCTCATGAACCGTAATATTTACACAGTTGAAATTTTCACAGATGATGTATTTCTGTTGCCGCTACAACAACAAATACTAAAACACTGAATAAAATAAATATTTAAGTCGAAATATGGCTTCGACGCTTGAGCGATAAATTAGTTACCTTTCGCTCCAAGAGATGGCGTTGCTTGTGGCTAATATGTAGTCCGATGCTTTTAGTTACCCGTCGGTCCAAGAGATGGCGTTGCTTGTGGCTAATATGTGGCTACAAAAACTGAAGTAAATATTTAAGTGAGGATTTCATACAACGGGCCAGATTTTTTTGGCGTTTTATAGATAATGGTACGGAACCCTTCGTGCGCGAGTCCAACTCGCACTTGGCCGGTTTTTAGTGTCCAAAGTAGACAAACACAATCATATTAACATGCATCCGCTACCTGTCTTATCTGTGTGTCTCAGAGATTTATATTTTACGTAGGTTATCAGAGAAAGTTTCCTAGTCCGACTCACACTTGACCGTTTTTTTTTTCAATTTAATAATTACCAGCAAAAACCTGTAATGATCGTCTCTACAGCTTTCATTATTCGATAAAATCGTGCCTCAGCAGAATTTCGTAGCAACGCAAACCATTTTCATTTTGATCAGACGTCTCATTTATCAATCTGACCAATTATTGTCCTAATATAAACATTTTAGTTATTTCACTAGCCTGATGAATTTGAGACTTTTATACGGAAAGTGATACGGAATTTTCTATAGTAAAGGATAATGTTTCCGTATCTTCATGGCTCTATAAATAAAAGATAAACATCTTCGTAACGGCTGGCAATTTATCATTAGCGTTGTGATTTTAGGGCACGAATACCTTCTAGTTATATTCGATCAGCTTTCCTAACATAGTTATTAAGAAAATAATTTGATACTAAAATGTGTTAATGAAATGCATTACCAATATGATATCATTAGCTGACTCGGCAGAAGTAGGTACTCATCCTTTAGTTCTGTAACATAATATAGGTATAGGTATTTTATTATTATTTATATATCAGGTTCTAAGCGGCGTATTTAAATAAAACATACACCACTTTTAAAGTTAGACCTCCAGAAATGCAACTATGATAACTGCTCAGTAGTTTTTACGTGATGCTCAGACAAAAAAAAATATTTTTGACTTTTTTTGGGCTTATAAAGACTCTTCACATATTTTTTCTTAAAATATCTCCTAAGTATAGACATAAAGCAGTTACATTTTTATTCATAACCTGATTATAAACCCTACCTAGAAAAGGTAACGTTTATAATCAGCAAACAATTAATCATTTTAATATCAGAAACTTAATTAGATACTAATATAATTTCCACAAATAAATTAGTTAAAGAGGCAAAGACAAAATAACCAACTATTTTCTCCGACGTCAAACAAAGGCGACCCGTATGCCGCAATGTTTACCATACCGGACCACCTTTCGAAGGGTCCTAGGTTCAATATTTAGCGAAGCGAAAATTTAAATGATGAGTTTATATTTGTGTTCTCGATCCGGGTGTGTGTTGTTGTACTTATACATATGTGTGGGTGTGTGTGTTTGGCGACCAGGATCATAGTGCTGGGCTATGAGTGTGTCACATTATTTAATTTTATTGGTAGTAAACTTACTGTAGCTCCGCTTCAGGAAACCAGCCCCTTAGTAGTCACAATTGGAAATTGTTAGGCATGACAGTTTAATGTAACATAACGTTTTTTTATGAACTGTATAGAACAGATCATCAGAAGCAGAAAGTGCATATAATATAATATATGATCTTTTGCTGTGATCAATCAATATAAAAATAACTTCTTTTATTAGTAGCCGTTCATGATCTTTATTTACCACTAGTAATTTTTAAAACGCGTGCTATGACAAGGCCCGTTTCAATCATAGAGACCTTTAAGCAAACGCTATATATATATTTAATATAATGAAAAAACGCGCGTCATCAAAACGCGTGTTTCCAAAGCCCTAATGTGTTCAAGGCGTTATTTTTTATGGAATTAAGGTAGCAATTACAGTGCAGCACTACCTTGTCGCTGTCGCCCATGACAACTGCGCCCAGAACAAGACCAAAATAGGAGCTAAGATGGTAATTATAGTTAGCAGACAGTGTTACAATATAAGTTTATTAATTTGATAGAAGTTTTAGTTTAAATCACTAAATTGTGTCTCTTATTTTTTCACCTCCTTTAAGGACACAGCCCTAATACGACCTGAAATAAACGATTTCTCTAAAAAGCTATTTCATTCAAAGGTAGGAAACGCTTGTAATAAAGAAAACGTTCTATAATAGGGTCCGCAACTATCCGAGTTACCATTAACAATGAGTAATACATTGCCTTTCGTTAGGCTCCATTGCCGCTTCGCACCAGACAAATGGGCAGAATATACGCCTGATTTAACACTCCCCTAACTGGTCGGTTCTATCGAGCGCTTTCAGCGGTCAACGGGTTCAGGAACTCATCATTTTAATTGGAATAAAATTAATTTTTTTCATTTTTTTTTATTAATTTTTCTGTTTTCCAAATTTGAATTACGTGAACGTTTTGGCTAAGCCTACAGTAGACTTAAAGTGTAGCCCTGGGTCAAGGAACTTCTAAGTATTTTCCTTCTCTCAATTATATACTGCCTTTTAGCTGGTTAAGTTATGGATAATTATTATATAATTAAGTCTAAGCAGTCTTGTCCTCAAGTTATTGATCCCGTCCGTAATAACCGTTCGTTATTACCTACTACAAAATTTGAATAAGAAAATAAAATGTTCATTCTCGAATCTTGGGCTTCTATCCGTCCCATCACCACACAGCATAATTTACCAATATCTAGCTAAACGGTTCTCAATTAATTGCACACCGTCTTTTTAAAGAATAATAAGAATAATTTAGTAGCTTTTGTATTGTACTTAAGCAAATGTTGATAGAAACGTTATTTCAGGTTTGGCAATAGGGAGATCTCCCGCCAGGCGAGACGACATGCCTGGGGGGCGGCCGGGCCCCGAGTGAATGTACTCGAGGCGTGGTATATATGCCGGCGATCGACAATTCTTCGATAGCGCGATTCAGGCTTCGATGACGTCACCGTGTGACGTGTGTGCGGTGTCGCCACATCACCCCCCTGCTCAGACCGGAGGTCGATCCGATGTTGCAGCCCATGCTCTTCGACGTTGGTGACCCGTTGATGGTTTTGCCCCGAAGATGCCCTCTATCCGCGGTGAGTCGGGATGGGAGGGTGAGACGACAGTTGCGGAGGGCGAGTGGTGCACTCCAGCCGGTATATAGTGTATTTTCTATGCTCCAGCCGTCCGTGGAGTCGTCGTAGGGGCAGCCGGCACGGGCTCAGGAAGCGGAATACCATACGCTGCGATGAACCCGGCGAGCTTGGCTGAGTGTCGGGGAGACGCGCTGCAGTGTCCGTCGGGTGTGAGCGGTGAGGTGAGGTGGGAGGTGAGGCCTGAAGCGCTACCGGTACCAGAGGGGACGTGTTCTTGTCCGGAGGTCACCAGTTTGGCAAAGGGAGATCTCCCGCCAGGCGAGACGACATGCCTGGGGGGCGGCCGAGGCCCCTAGTGATTGTACTCGAGGCGTGGTATATATGCCGGCGATCGACAATTCTTCGATAGCGTTAGAAAAATATTATGACTCAGAGCGTGGAACAAGTGCACAATAAGAATACCTTTTGAAAGTCGATTTCAATGCGTAGCTGAGATTTTCCAAAGTTGTAAGCTTTGAAGCTCTGACAAGACGCCGGGAGACCATTGGATTTAGAAAGCCCAAGATTCGTTGGAGCACACTAATTAGAGAAGCCTTTTGCATTAATAGGAGCAATAAAACTCTTCCAACAAGTATTTAGGTAATATTTTCAGACAGTTTGCACCTTATTGACCAATAAGCGCGCATCTAATATCTATGACTGGATTCAGCTAATACCTAATAGCATACACCCCCATAAGTCACGCAAAGAGTTTTAATCTTTTCTTTCTCTAGCTTCCATCTGTACCGTACAACAAGGAACTTTGTACCAAAAACTTACTTATGTACTTTTGCACCAGATGCCGTCCACAGAACAGCGTCATAAAACGTAATGGTTGTATTAGATCTTCTGTCTAGAGTGGACGACAGTCAACACCAATCGAATCCTTAGTAGCTACATATTAGTGATGTTCTGGGGCCGTATTATGAACTCTTAATTCCAGACAGTTCACGTTCACAACGCGTGGGTGACAGAGACAGCGCTTTATTACCTGTAAGGCGTTGTCTCTGTCACCCCCACGTTGTGAACGTAAACTGTCTGGAATTAAGAGGTCATAATAAGAGGGAGCGCTGTTATGTTAAAACACCATAACCCTTTGCCCCATAGATCATACACTATAGAAATGAGAGTTTGCCCACTCAGATTTCGAATATCACGTTAATCTGAATAAGTTCTTATTGCAGAACAGATTTACAGATTTGCCAAAAAGGATCCAATGTGCATTTGTTTGTTAAATAGGATAACAGGAATAAAACAAAAATATTAATTTAGAATTTTTGGTCATAATTAGAACACAATTTTAATGATGCCGATGTCAGTTAAGTAGATGATGTCAAATAGGATTTTCGATATAATACTGAGAATAATTGATATTAACAAAAATAAAATCGGTATTTGTTTTCCATCCTTTTGAATTTCGAAATTGAGAAAAAATAATAGTAAGTAATAATAAATTTCTGATCAACATAAATAGATTTGCAATGTAATATTATCTATTAACCACAAAAGTAAAAAAATACGCATAAATTATCGAAAAACACTTTTCTGGGCATCGAAAACTTTTCTTTCCAATTTACTGGAAGAACTTCCAAACCATCAAAAGAACAAGCCTCTTTATAAAATTTCATTCCATCAATTCAAGTGTAAATGGAGTCTTGGTACAAAGGTCGGAGCTAAGTAGATCAATTCTACCACCTGATTCTATGCCACCCCAATTTGCGTAAATTTGACATTCAGTTAGCTTTGCTATCTGTGGGTGCAATTATGGACATGCCAAATATACTCTGGAGCAATGAGGGTCGCCGTTTTTGTGCTCACCAGTTGGCGCCACCGGCGAGGTGAGGTCTTGCTGTCAAAGCCCGCCCATACATAAACAGTGACAAATGACATTCAGACAAGCGAAAAGTGACAGACAGACCTCACTTGTCACTAGCGCCTCTAGCGGAAAATTCACACGCGGTTACCCTCATTATTGCAGCCTAAATGTTGAGATTTTACTTATTGTATAGTTCCTAATTCAAATAATATTACAAGTGAAGTAAATGAATTGCAAACAATTTGACTAAAATAAAGTAGGGACTTGAAGATATGAAAGCATTTTCAAAATTGAATCTCTAAAAATAACGAATGAAAGTTTGTATGAAAAATCTAAACCGCTTGACTGATTGCGATACATTTTTTCAGGAAAATAGTTAATGGCGCAAGGTAGGCCACCTATTTTCCCAAAAACCTACCCCTAACTAAAGAAGCGAAGTGAGGGTGTTCAGAATAAATAAATAATTTTGTAGGCGAAACAACAATGAGGCAAAGGTGGCACTCGAAAACCGAGATAAATTTTTAACCCACTAGGCGGCGTCTACGATGCACTCAGGCCGCATTAGAAATTAATTTTCTCCGAAGAAATAGGTTAAGCACTTTTATCGTGGAAAATGGTTAAAGTTGCATTGACAATCAGTCTTAGCGCCTAGTGTATACTTTGTCCTTCTTATCTCGTATCGAATAACATGCTGGCTGCCATTAGATATGTAAAGGAAACTTCATTTCCCTGCATATACGTCATGATAGAAATAACATCATTGTGGTAGACGACGATCTATGATTTTGTGAATTCCTGCCGCAATTCTATCCATATACCTACCTAGCATATTGGGTAATGATCAGATTATTGAATTTTAGTTTAGATGTTAGACGTTTCTTGATGCATCGATCAATGATCATCATCGATGCGTCAAGTTATCAAAATACCATCCAAAGTAGTTCCTTCGATCATTACTAGATAGCGCTGTATTGGTGGCTGAATCACGTTTTTTAGGATTCTCTGATGGATCCGTTACTATCGAACGGAATCCAAGGAATACCTGTCCTTTTTTAATCTCATTATTAATCACTAACGGACTATGAGAACTACAAGAACCGATGCTACAAGCGCCGATTATGCTTGTATATAAACAGACTTAATGTTAATACCAAGAAAATAATATTCATTTCTGATCTGGCTTTTTGATCACGGAACTTTGAATGAGGTAAATGGAGGCATCGTTCATATAATTTCATCAAAGTAATAGAAACTAGAGGTAGGCTTAATACGGCAGGATGAATGGTTTGTGAGATATTAAATACAGTAGGTATACTCGTATTAAAGTCATACGTTATATAAATTTTCAATGTGTTTTACAGTGCTGTACCTACTTTTATAGTTAAAACCGTGAAGGATCATTACTATCTGTGTCTTCATCAACTATACCCAAAATGAAAAGGCAACAATCCACTGCGCTGGACAAGAACGGATTGGCTGATTTCACATATTTTTAAGCACTTTTTGAAACATATTTTCCTTAGAATCTAAATTCGGAGCTCCGAAGTGAGTGTGTGGCGTTATTTATTTATTTATGTAAAAAAAACAAATTACTTAGATTGTGCACGTGTGTTATCACTGTGACAAATCAACTGAAAGGTCATTGTGTTTATTACCTATGTAACTGTAAAGATATACAGGAAATATTAATTATTTAAGTTGTAACTGAAATAAGTTTTTATACTAGACATATAAATATACTGAAGTCACAGTTTTTAAACAGATACAGTCGTTTTGCTGAACATGCAAAAAAGTCTTTTTCACTACCTAGAAATCTACCTACCTAGAAATAACATCATTTTATTCTTCGCCTTTTATTTCACGGTTACAAATACGGATAACCATTTTCAAAACCTCTAATTATTTCACTTATTAATAGAAAAATGGAAATAGATACTTTAGCGGTAGAATTTATTTGGGTTCCTCAGAATATAGTAAATTACAGCAATTTTACATCACAACTTAACATAGCAGTTTACGCGGTAGAAAACGTTGCCGCTTAGGACGGCGGGAGACAGAACCACAGACTATTTCATTATTGCGCGGCGCGCGGCTGTCTGTGAGAGAGGGCTGGTGTTGCCGCGTTACATCCTCCCCCTCCAAGTCACAAGTACGTCCCGTTTGTGACTTGGCTACACGATCAACTGAAACCGCGTTACGATGCCTACGTCGTCCCCGGTTACGACGGGATTGAACGGGCAGTGAAACCTCATCACTGCGATTAACAAACATGGCTAGCTCAGAACTATGAAAGTTACCAACATTGTGGCTTGAACGCAAATCAAATAAGTCGTAACTAGAAGGACTTCCAACCTTACAAACACGGTATGGACCGTTGTCACGCCTAGGCATCTTAGAACTTACACCTTTCGAAATGGTTATCTTATCAACTGCAGCACGCGTCAACTCCTTGGCTGGCGTCAGCCGGTATGCAGGCTTGGGGACTGGTAAGTTATCCCCAGTATCAATACTAAGAACCTCATACGGAGTTGCCTCTCCCCCTGCACTGAAAATATCCTCGTTCCTATAAATAAAGTCTGGCAACTGGGTTCGCTCTTCGGGCATCAGCATGGTACCTTCGTCATCATGGTGCACATCTGCACTTTCATAATCTGCTGACGAGGAAGGCGATTCAAACAGCATGGGATACGATGTGGACTCGCCACCAAAACGCCATGTAGACGTAGCAAAATCAAGCACCATGCCAGCAGCTATCAGGAAGTCAATACCTAACAAGGTATCGTTATTAGTGGCGTCGGGCAAAATAACAAAACCAAGTGTGACACACTTACCATCCTTGACTTTGACGTCCAGGGACGCGGTAACCACTTCGCGTAATTGGACAGAACCATCTGCCAATTTCACCGACATTGTACCACTTACGAACTCCTGATTATGCTGCTGTAGTAATCTGTATAGACGGAATCCCGCTATACACCTCTTAGCTGCGGTATCGATAAGTGCAATACCTTTTATCCCGAGAATCTCAATACTTAGTATCGGTCTTTGCTGAACCTGCCTAGTATTTTGTGCAAATGAAAACATGGGGAGGTTTTGATTTTCGGTTTGCGATGCTGGTAAATTAAAATCTGGCAAAAGTAAATCTTTAGATCCAGTACCAGTAACAAATTTATTCGAAACCATGGTCACCTTACTCTCGGGTGTACTGTTTTTATTATCAGTAACAAATTTATTCGAAACCATGGTCACCCTACTCTCGGGTGTACTGTGTTTATTATCATCAGTCGACATGGTCTTACAACCTAAAGAATTACATTTACTCTGAACCATGGTCACCCTACCCTTAGGTGTACTAATTTTATCTTTATTAGTTGACATGGTCATACTGCTCAATTTATTAAATTTATTCGGAACCATGGTCACCCTATCCTTGGGTGTACTAATTTTATCATTAGTTGACATGGTCATATTAGTAGCCGTATTAATTTTATTCGGAGCCATGGTCACCCTACGACGGGGCGCATAATTATTTTTATTTGACATGGTCCTACTGCCAGAGGTATTAAATTTATTCGGAACCATGGTCACCCTACCCTGGGGTGTACTGATGCTATTATTAATTGACATGGTCCTACTGCCTGAGATATTTAATTTATTCGGAACCATGGTCACCCTACTACGGGGCGTATAATTATTATTAGTTGACATGGCCCTACTGCTAACAATGCTAACATCACTAACCACGGTATTCATTTTACCGGTGCGGCGGCGGCGCCCTGCAAATCGCGATATTTTACACGTATCGCGGACCTCAGTTGATTGCGAACCCGACGTTGATTCTGTGCAATTTAATTCAAACAAATCTAACGCAGAGAACTGCGAGTTACATTTCGAACAATTCGACCGAATAACCCCTCTCTCACCACAACCGTAACAATAAATTATTTCGGTGTTATTGACTGCGGTATTGGTAGCAGAAAAAATATGCTTTTTTAACTTATTACACTCTGGTTTCAAATGTCCGTACACTTTACAATACACACAATAAGGTCGAGAGTTCGGTCTCGATGAAGCACGCGTAGAAGAATCGGAGGCGTTCGACGGTCGTTCGGCGGTCGCGCTGTTTTGCGTGGCGCCGTCACTGGTACCCGTCAAGGCCATGGCCGGTGTCGTATACGACACGCGCGGCATCGTCGGTGGATCAGCTGGGCTTGATTCGGCAGGACGGGATTCTTTAAAAGAATCTTCGATGGCGCGGGCTTTGCTTAGTAATTGGTCGTAAGTGTCGAAGTCGACACGACTTAATTTCTTCTTAATTCGTCGGTCGAGAAGTCCGTAAACCATATCCAATTCGACTCTTTCGCAAAGATCACCATCTGGTAGGCACGCCAAAAGGGCACGAACTTCGGCAATAAATAAATCAGTGTTTTTGTTACCTTGCTCCTTCTTAAATAATTCTTGGTAAACCTTAAAAGGCGGCCGACGCTCCCCGAACGCGGCGCGAAGTCTCGCTATGGCGTCGTTCCAATCCTTCACTGATTTCTTGATGCCCTGCCACCAAACTGCTGCGGTCCCCGCTAGCAGCATCGACATCCCCTTCACAGCGTTGTCATCCGTTATCTGCAGACACGATTTATACACTTCCACGGCATCGATGAAACTTCCGACGGAGGCGCCGACCTCGCCGTCGAAGCGGGCCGTGCACTGCGAGAAGTTGGCCGGAACCTGGTTCACGGCGGCAGTGGAATTGAAGAGTTCTGCAGTTGCCGGTGTCGAGGAACGGAATTCACGAAGTAATCGTTCACAAAACTCCGCCTGTGACTGCTGGATCGTCGTAAGAAGACTCGTAAAACGGTCCGCCGACATCGTAACATTGTCTGTCGCGGAATCGAAATCTTCATCACTCGGTAGGGATTGTCGTTTCCGTGGCATGATTGTCGAAGTAGTTTTCTCGCGTAGGTGATGATGATACGAACGACTACACAACAACCTCGTAGGTAATGAACGAACACGAAAACTTTTTGCGCGCACGTAATGGCGGTCGAGAGAAAAGTTTTTCGTCGCCGGTTGTGTAGGTACAGTTTACACTGATAGTTCGCACTTATATTCACTGAATAACTTAATATTCTGAGGCCTACTCGTTGGGCAGCCAGTTTTAGCGGTAGAATTTATTCGGGTTCCTCAGAATACAGTAAGAAACAGGAATTTAACATCACAACTTAACATAAAAGTTTACGCGGGAGGAAAACGTTGCCGCTTAGGACGGCGGGAGACAGAACCACAGACTATTTCATTATTGCGCGGCGCGCGGCTGTCTGTGAGAGAGGGCTGGTGTTGCCGCGTTACAAACTTTAATTTCTTTCAAATAACGTAAAGAAATTATTAATATAATAGGTATATGTCAATTCTTAATTGTATTTGTAGAAAATAAAAATTATTATTATTGAATTTATGTATTATGGATTGAAATCTATGTTAAAAAAAAAATAACTTATTAATTGTGAAAATTAAAAATATTATATAATGCACTTTATGATTTTAAACTTAAAATGTGTTAATATGACAAAACAATTATTTCAATGCTTTATATTACAAAAAAATGCTTGAGAAAATTTATCATGTGTGATTTATGCAAGAACCCCTCTTATGTGAGGGTGAAGGCCTCCTCCAGACATTTCCATCTCAATCTATCTTTGGCTCTTGTTCTCCAGTTACTTCCTGCTATTTTTATAATGTCGCTTTCCCAACGAGTTAATGGTCTGCCCCTCTTCCTTACGCCTGCTGGCCCGCGCCAAGATGTAAGTCTACTAGTCCAGCGGTCGTCCTCCATTCTAGCTATATGTCCCGCCCAGCGCCACTTTAGCTTCATAGCGTAGTCAAGGGCATCTGTCACGCGAGTTTTATTTCGTATTGACTTGTGTGGAATTTTATAAACCTTTTTTATATTAGTGATGCTCCTTTCCATGCTCCGCTGGCAGGATCGAATTTTGTTTCTGACTCTTACCGTATATTTCCATGTTTGGCATGCGTAGGTGATGGAGGGGAGCAGACAGGTATCCATTATTTTCTTCTTTATTTTTATGTCCATGTCGCTCTTTAATATTTCTTTTAGGCTCCAGAATTTTCTCCATGCGCCTGAAATTCTTCTTTCAACTTCTAACTCATTACTTTGCTTATGAAAGGAGATTTGTTTGCCTAAGTATATATAGTCGTCTACGTACTCTATAAGCGTTTCTCCCAGGTAGATGGAGTATTTTGTACTATTTGTCATAATTTTGGTTTTTTCCAAATTCATTTCCAGACCCACCTGTCTGCTCATTGAGTTCAGTGTATATATCATTTCTTCAATTTCTTTGGCATTTTCTGATAGAAGAATTATATCATCAGCGAATCTCAGATGGTTGATGAATTTACCATTAATGTTTAGTCCTGTTCTTTTCCAATTAATTTTATTTATGACAGACTCTAGCACCGCAATGAATATTCTAGGCGATAACGGGTCTCCTTGTCTTACTCCTCTTCTAATGGGTATCGGCGGTCCAATTGTTTCTAATTTCACTCTACTTGTACAGTTGCTGTAAAGATATTTTATAATTTCGATGTACTTAAGCTCTACCTGTTGTTCGCTTAGGGCGTTCCATATAGAGGAGTGTAGGATTGTATCAAAAGCTTTTTTGTAGTCTACAAAAACAATATAGAGCGGTTTCTGGAATTCAATGTACTTTTCAATAATTTGTTCTATTGCATGTATATGATCTATCGTAGAATATCCGCGTCTAAAGCCAGCTTGCTCTATCGGCTGGTGCTGTTCTATAGTCTTGCTGATTCTTCGTTCGATAAGGGATGAAAAGAGTTTGTAGAGTGTGGGCAGCAAGCTTATAGGGCGGTAGTTGCCTATGTCTGTAGGGTCGCCTTTTTTGTAGAGAAGCATTTGAACCAATTGGACATTGGATATTACAAATGAGGAAATAACAGGTACCTATAGTGTGACCGTGTATATAATCAAAGTATAGTGTACATGTATAGATAAATAATTGACCTACTATATTTATTAGTAAGTAGGTATCTTCAGGTGGTTCACTAAAACACTTCGTGTATTACGATAAATAACCCGTGAATATTTTATGATCCAGTAAAAAGATATTGTTGCAAAGCTTTTTGCGGTACCTAAAGCTTACTTTGATGTTTATTAATATAGGGAGAAAATATTAGTCGAGAAAAAGGCTGTTGTTTTTGGACTTCGTATTATTGTTGACTACGTTAATACTAGTTGTTTCTTTTGTGTGTATGTATCATGTTCCAGGTCTTCATAGGTCAAAAGTAAATTCTTCTTAAAATTGGTTTAAATATTGCCGTCAATAACAACCTTGGTCTCCGCCCCGCCCACTCAAACTACACTACACAGAAACACGTCACACATACAGCGTCGCCGCCGGCGGCGACGAGGACCCCCCAGTTACCATACTGCCGCCACGAGGTATCCCCGAGTGGTAGGCAGCTCAGTCCAACCCTCCCATGTGCGAGGACCTAAGCCGAGGCTCGACCCTCATAGGAGGGGCCCTTAGGTTGTCGTATTTTAGTTTAGGTATTTTACTTCCGCGCGACGTTGGGGCTACCACTCCACCTCGCTAGTGCGATCAATGTCTTCTCGGTGTGGACTCTCCAGTCCCGCCCACAAGTCCGCGTGAAGCTGTGAAGGCCGCTAGGGCCAACAGCAACTAGTCAATTCGAAAACAAAAAAAAAAACAAAAAAAACCACACTCGGAGTGGTCCGATATGTCCCGATTTTTCATGTATGTGAACGCTGTCTATGTGTGCGTTGTTTTAGGGCACTTTGTATGTAGCATAACATCTGTATTATCTTATTTGTGCTTACAGATTGCAATAGAAGTAAACTTCATAAAATTAAGTAAATTTTGAACTTCTTATATGTATACTCTCCTCATTTCTAATGTTGTACTTTTAACTAGGTACTTATCAATATCTTAATTTTTGTTTAACTTTAGCCACCCACTTTCTACCATTGCTTGTATTGGGAACGTGCACGACGGTGGTAACGCGCAACTTTTGCGGCTACTGTCAAATATGACAAGTAAACATTGTTAGTATTTTTGCAATTAAAAACCAAAATAAACAGTAAATGATACTTGTTGACTTTATTTGAGTGCAATTTATTGAATAGTGTATGTGTACAATGGATATAATCATAAAAACCGCGTTCGAAAGTATTACACACAGCCGCAATAGTTTCCATTTTTTGTCACGTTGTGCGCTGCGATCGTTTTTGTACACCTGCCACCCGCTTTGCACATAGCGAATACTGATAGTAATCTGTGGTCTATGGTGCTGGTTAGCAATATAATAAGATTATTTTGTTATTACTTAAGTTTAGTAAGCCCTGTTATTAACTGTTTGTTGACCCTAATAAAGTGAAAAAAAAAATATTTCTCGTTACGATAACAAAATTTCAGATGCTTAAGAATTATTACTTTTATTGTTAATTAAACATTAAACCCAGCGTAGCTAGTTTTGATTTCTTCCATTTCGATTCTATAGGTCAATGTATTTTTGTGAAAGACTGTGTCACAAACACCTTTCCTAAGGATCGACTACGATCTCGAATAAAATAATGGTTAAACCACTTTTCCTGAAATGCATTCAACATTTTTTTAAGCATTTAAATATCACTTGCTACAAACGGTGAAGGAAAACATCGTGAGGAAACCTGCATGCCGGAGAGTTCGCAAAAACTCAAAGGTGTGTGAAGTTCGCCAATCCGCACTACCCGTGCTCAATAGTGGGCCATGATGGGTTGAGAGGAGGATTGAACGAGGTTTAATTTTCAATAACAAGCGCAACAGCTTAAAACCATCCAATTTACTAGTTAATGCTTATCACACGGTTAGTATACATATCTTTATAAATATTGGACCGAGGACAGAGCCCTACATTTTTATCCCAGCGGCGTGGAAACCGCGAGACCGTCGTAAAGCGTCCAGTACGAATGCGAACGCATACATTACCTGACGGCATGTCATGTTAGCGGATGCCCTACTATATTACATGCAGTATTGACAAAATTTTGGCACAATTTCGTGTAGTTAGTGTTTTGTTTCAGAGGGAACGTTTTAGCACTTCCGTGTTACGGTGACAATGATCGTCGGTTCTGTCGGTGAACGTATTTAAGATATTGCAGTTTAAATAAATAATTATTTTATGTTAATTCCTAATTTTTTTCGTGGGTAGGTTTGAATACTTTTTATGGAAGCTGGTTCACTTTGGAGCTATGTCGATGCGACGTTTCGCTTTGCTACTCACGTTCTTATAATTAAATACAGGCACATATGCAATAATTAAGAAACAAAATGTCATCTTATTTTTTCATTGGTAACAAAACAACAACATTAAAATAAAAAACAAAAAAATAAGCACGATTGTGCGTAAGCACGATAACAGTTTTTACGATCGAATTAAATCCCCAAGGTAAAAGGATATTTTTGTTGCATTTTATTATTCAGCGAGCAGGGTCATTTACTGATAAGTCAGAATGTCACCTAGGTACAGTCAGCGTCAAATAGTTAGAGACAATCAGGGTATTCAAATAAATAGACGCAACCAAAAAGTCGATAATATCGGTACAAGCAAAGTTTCCTTAATGTTGACAACAATATAGTCGCTCAAATGGCCGAGACGTTTAAAATGTCATATACATCGGGTCAGTCATGACACCATAAACATAGTTACAGTCATCTCGTCAATGGTATCCAAGCATTCAAAGCGTTAAAAAATATGGAACATTAAAAAAATAAACTAAACCTAATGTTATTGGCATGTCGTTCTATTATCTATCATTGTATGTCAATATCATTGTATATCAAATCAATGTCAAGTTTAATACTAAGGCAAGTTTGAAATAATATCTATTGATGCATAACTGTATCCGATGTGATCATAGAGATATTACAATAGAGGGCAGAAGCCAGGCTTCAGAGCGAAATTTCAGAACGAAATCTTTAGTAATCACCTTTCTCTTTCTGGATCATCGGGATTGGAGAGAGATAGGTAATTACCGTTATCGTTGTTTCTCTTTCTAACCGGGGGCGATTGCAATGTATGGGTATGGCTCACCCACTCTATTGTAATATCTCTATGGATGTGATGGCTTTTGTATTAAATATATCAAAGCAAGCATTGAAGCACCACTTCATTTGACATACATGACTTGCACTTGACATTGAATTAATCAATTTACTTATCGGAAGAAATGATGCACAATGAACTTTATCGCATGTCATTTAAAGTCCATTTTTATTGTGTTGCTATAATTTTGGCTACTTGGGTGCTACATATTTTTGAATACTTTGGTTGCTTCATACTTTTGAACACTTTGGCTGTTAGGCAACCAGTGGCGTTGTGGTTGTCACGGTATTAATGCCGACTTGGGTGTTATCAAGTATTCGGTGTTGTGAGTGCTCCGATATATTTGTACACGGTAGATAGTCTGAACAATTTGATCGCTTTGGTTGAGCCGTTCTTAATGGTCATAATGAATGTTTCCAAGTATTTGGTAATCATGACTGCTACGTACTATATGACGCTGACTGTACTACTACTTTAGTTTTATGCTCTGGCATACCGAAGTTTAAAACAGGTGCTAAAACTTGTCTCTATTAACGCACACGCATTTAAGAGAAAAACAGAAACAGACATATTAAGTCCCTAGGTCTCTACGAAAACTATGTAGAGCTTTAAGTTTGCAAGGTTCTGCTCACGTTGTTTATTTTTTCACCGAAGTAAGTGAATTCATTTTACTACTTTGAAGGAAAATGTTTAGCTAGCCGTAGAAGTACATTTTACTGCCTTGTAGTCACTCGGCTCCGTAGCCGACTTTTATTTATATATTGATTGATTGATTCTGAAAAAAAATCATACAAATTATTCGTGATATTTCGCTCTGTGCGCTGTAATTCAGTCTAACTATCGAGAAGGTAAATATAATATCTCCTTACACAATAGCCCTTGATTTCAATTGTCACGCATTGTCTACGTCACGCCGCTTTTCAATATGCCACTCGATCCCAATTATTTGCATACATTAATATGCAAGGCATCGCCCCGGGTCACTATTGTCAAAGAAAAATAACGTTCAGCAGTTTTTACGCTTACTTACATGTTTACTGAGTTTGGTTACTGCTCGCGTTAGAACTTTATACCTAATTCCAATACAAAATAGTCAGTTCGGTTAATTTGAAATACTTATAGTGTTTGACAAATTTTCAAACAAATTTTCAATGTTTTATGCTAATGGTATTTATAACTATTTAATGGCCAAGTCGTTAAATTTGGTATTAATGTAACCCTACGTTATATTTTATATGTGTAAATAAATTTTAAAGAGCTATGTATATGTATACATACCTACTTGTTGTTAAAGATTCCGTAGAGTTTTAGCTTTTTTTAAATTCGTTTTAACTATTATTAAACTCGCTAAATTAGTTATTTTTGAATTTAAGTTCCTAAAACCAATGCATTTATTTCTTTGTCTGTGTCGTGAGTTTGAGTTTGGGTTAACAATTAAATTTTCATTAATAATAATTTGAGTCAGTTTGCAAATTAAAAAAAAGTTAAATAAATAATTCTCAGGCAAAGCGAAGGTCGATACTTACTGATTAGTTAGTATTCTGTGTGAGATAGAATTTGCACTTGCTCGATATTTGTCATAAACTTTACAGCAGTCTGTATTAGATGCATTATAAGAAGATAAGAAGAGAGTGTTTTGTCACATTTATTTAAAGACATGAAGACTGCACGTGACCATCCCAACCAGATGTCGCTCATATTGAAGACTGTCTAGACAAAATAATAAGTTCCAGCCACGACAACAACGTAATGAAGACAAGCATGGGCATTTACATTAAAGAACAATGGCGAACTGTCATGCTTAGTTTTATTTCGTTTACAAATTAAAATGAAGATAATTCTAAAAAATCCATCATTAATTTCTGAGCCCAGCTGTCTTCCGTTGGTTGAAGAAATGAAATTATTCTATTGTTAACCGAATTGCAAATCGAATCGAATAACATGGTTAAAAATACATTTAAAAAATCAGATAATTAGATAATAATTATAAATTAATATTTAAATACATAGATACAAGTAAAGCTGATAAAATCGAATTAAAATATCTATTGTTTGAGCAAACGATGCACGATGCTTCGTTGAGCCACTTATTAGCGAGAACATCTCTCAAATTCAACTTAACGGGAATTCAACTTAATGGGATTCAACTTAATGGAAATCCAACATTCAGAGAATTCAACTTAACGGGAATTCAACTTAATGGGATTCAACTTAATGGGAATCCAACATTCAGAGAATTCAACTTAACGGGAATTCAACATTCAGAGAATTCCCATTAAGTTGAATTCTCTGAATGTTGAAATCTCGTTAAGTTGAATCCCATTAAGTTGAATTCTCTGAATGTTGAAATCTCGTTAAGTTGAATCCCATTAAGTTGAATCCCATTAAGTTGAATCCCATTAAGTTGAATCCCATTAAGTTGAATTCCCGTTAAGTTGAATTCCCATTAAGTTGAATTCTATTAAGTTGAATTCCCATTAAGTTAAATTCTCGTTAAGTTGCAATCTCTGAATATGCAGACGATATAGGTGTTACAGTTAAAACCCGTTCTTAGTTAAAACTAGTTTTGACTAGTCAAAACGCGTTCCAACTGACTGCGTTAGTTAAAACTAGAATTAACTGCTGCTCAAAATAAATATCAGTAAAAACTAGTTCTAACGTCAAGTTTGGGCTCTATAGATTCGTCTTGACGAGTGCTTTGGTGGTATATGGTAACCAGGGTCTGATGATGAGCTGAAGGGTGACTAGAGGAACTCGGTAATTAAGCGACCAAACTACAGGCTACGGGAGCGGGACCTACGCGACCCGGTTACCTACGGGTCCCGGTCCCGAAGCGAAGCGCGGGCGGTTCTCTAGTGTAATATAATAAAACAACAGGTATATATATATAATATATACCGCATGGAGCTCAATAGTAATTAAAGGTAACTTCCTCGACTCGTCAATTAGTAATCCTTGATAGATCACCCATTAATATTTAGGGTGATTTTTATTTTTTTTGTAGTTAAATTGGGATTTTTAACCAAAACAAAAATGACAATATCTCCATAACAAGCTTGGTACATGGGTTATTATGGGGAAATTAGTTGTATTATCACACCAGGAACATACGTTGAATTACAAATCACTGTACAGCCGGTCCCGATTGGCTTAGTTCTAGATGGTGATAACAGATGGCGGTAAACGATACCAAAAACTGCCAACATAGTGTGGACAGAAACACGTCGTCGTCGACGATTTTGCAGCAAAAATATGGAAAATAATAAGGTGACTCCTATGCTCGTTTATACCTTTTTACAATCAAAAGAAGTTCGATTTTCAATTTGTGCAAATCTTCAATAAGACGCAGATGCACACATTTGCAAGTCACGTACTACCAACTTAGCATCAATTGCCAACGAAAAGCAACATTATACGAAACAGAAATACATAGCTTTCAGCTTTATTAGTATTCATGCAAAAATAAAAGAAAAGTTAAACGCTACGCTTTGCGGGGAGCGCGAAATTGCATTCTTTTGTGTATTTGTATGCACTAGTGGCGCGGAGTGTAGTCGCGTTCGGCGTGAGAATTTAATAAGGTCAGTAGAGGTTCCCCTTTGGAAGTATCGATTTTGCAAAGAAAGCTTCGCTAATATTTAATTTACATAATGTTTTCCCACATCATTTAAACTCCCAAAAACATTAAATAGCATACTATGAAATAACTAACTTGTAGACTTCAACATCTACAGGAACAGATATCTCAAAAATTATCCGAAAGATGTTGTTCAAACATATGAGTCTAGATGATGATCAAAAGGTTTTTAGTTAAAAAAAAATAAGATATCTATCAAAATCGAATTTCTCAGTAAAAAGCTATGAGGTATCACATAAAAAATCTATTCGAATAACGAACCTCATCATTAATTGAAGTCCGTTAAAAAAGGGGAGGTTCCTCGAAAATCCTTATAATTTCGCCTCCAAATAATGACCACCATCCGCCACGGTACTTAGCACCATTCCTACCGTGTAATAATTGTTTTAAGAACAATTGTGTTCCGGACGGAAGGTGTGGAGCCGGTTACACTTTTTTAGAGGCGACCATCTCAGTCCTCAGGGGTTGCAACGCGTCTGTGACCGAATTAGAACGAGACTCATACTAACAATAACTAACTGGACTATTACTAACATTAACTAACAGGACTAATTTATCACTAACAGTACCTGTCCTCACACTTATTAACAAACTAACCAACTAATATTCTAACACCATCTACTAACTGGACTAACCATCCTAGTCCCTTTGAGTCTAGTTCTTGGTCGGTCACAGTTGTTATGGGCGGCAGCGGAAGGGTGGTGCTGCATGCTCGTTTGCTATCTTAATTTCATAAAAAAAATTGATAATGTTTAATTTCACACTCTCTTAACATTAATCTACCTAATAATTATTATATTTATAGATTAAAAGCAGGTCTTAGCATAAAAGCAAGTTTTATAGTACATGTATACAACATGGATTTAAGAAGTCATTCAATTTTACCTATATGTAGTAAATACTCTACATTATGTACTTAATTGTTTTGCGTTTTAAATTGAGATGTGTAAGTAAAAAGGTCCTAGTTATTGTAAAATTCTATGATATTGAATAAACAAAAGTTTATCTTTTTATTTAAATAAACCGCTTAAAACTGTGAACATCTACATATTTAGCATACCCGCAGTTTAATACTTTTTAGTCTAGCGGACGACAGTTACCCGTTAGCTACTTTTTAATCCTTGAAATGTTAATATTATTAGTTCTAAAACTTCAGACGTGTTACAACCAACCTGCTTTTTCCTTTCGGTACCAACTCCAAGATGTCATCGCTGCAGAATAATTTTCAGTGCAGTCGCAATAGGAAGTATTAACGTTGCATTTTTATGAGAACCTTCAGGAAATTTTACACTTTCTTTCTGCAATAAATTTTTCTTTCTTTCTTTCTTTCTTTCAGTGTTTCGGGATACAAAGAATGAACAGTATAATTTAACTTTTGACACAAAAAACGGACTTCCAAATCTAAGTAGACATAACTCAAAAACTATCCGTCAATTGTAGCTCTTCACACGAGACTAGACGACAAGCACCAGCTTTCGTATAAAAAAGAATTGTCAAAATCGGTACACCCAGTAAAAAATTATGAGTTAACATACATACAAAAAATTAAGTCGGAGTGAAAACCTGCTCCTTTTCTCGAAGTTGGTATACTATATCGGTACTAGAGGTTTGCGTTAAACTCTTCCAGATTTAACGTTACTTCAAAATGTTTGACTTTAAGTCATGAATTGAATGTCTAGAATTTCTCAAGAGTAGGAATAATCATCCATATAATAGGTAGGTACATTAGCTGTTCCTGCGAATTTGATTGCGTGGGAGACTAATCTCAAAGAAATTCCAGGGTAACAATTGGCTTCTTCTTAGTTGCCCTTTAAGATCCCATGTCTTCCAGTTCAGTAAAATCTATTCAGCCATTTCTGTTCCTAACTATCCGGAACAAAATATTGAGGGTTAACAGATACACAAAATATGAAAAAATGTTCGTGTTTTAGTATCTTAAATAACTGTAAGCACGTGAAAAATCATTATTTTGAAATTAAAGACGTACGTTTCAATATACAAAATTGTATCACTACGATACTATACCGACTCTAGGTCTTTCAAAAATATAGTATCCAGATTTTTATTGACTAAGCAGGCAAACGCGCAAGTGATCACCGTCGCCCATGGACATTGGCAACACCAGGTCACTAATGCGATACTGACCAAGAAAGAAGCGATGAACCCGATTCTTGAAGGAACCCATATCATTGCACTTTGGAAACACTGATATAATAATAATATAATAACGCTTCACACTCAAAGCCCCACACTAGGATTCCCTGTGTCGTGGGTACCTTGGACAACACACAAGACAAGGACACACACCCAGACCGAGAATGGAAATTTAAACTCATCATTCAAATTGCCGCCTCGCTGGGAATCGAACCCAGGACCCTCGGAACAGCGATCGGCGTGTTAACCATTGCGCCATTCGGGTCGTCAAAAAAAAAGGTCGTCAAACTGATGGCGGAAGTTATTTATTAGTTTACCATTTGTGACAAGAAATGACATGTAAACTGAACTGTGTGGTGTGTGTGTGTGGTTTAAAGTCTTGTGTTAGCTATCGTGTGTGCCATTCGATATAATATATCTTGTGACCCCTTGAACTTCACACACAAAGTCGAAAATTAACCTCATATAGGTATGGTTATTCCGAACATTTTCAACGGCCAGTTCAGAGAATGATTTTCCGGAATGTGCGCAGAGTAAATACGTAGGGATGGCTCCAAATGGAGTTGAATTCAAAGTTTTATACTGACATTGGCCTTTTAGATACAAACACAAAAACAAGTTGCCATACGGGGGTTAGGAATGAAGCTGGAATACCCTCACCCTAATTTACAAACGAGCGACACATGGATATCATGAACGGTCAACATGGTGAAATTACTGGTGTGTATTCGTATTAAACTGCAAATATAATATAGTTTAACAGGTCAAATATATTTTAAGGTATATAATTTCTTTGTTTCATTGCATGTCCCTGTGAAGGAGGGAAAGAGGTGTTTTTTGCATCAAAGAACAGAAATAATAGTATTTTTTTTTGTACAAAAATTAATTTGTTGCAAATTGGATAAATCTGTACTTTAAAACTCTTCAGCTTTGCTATATGTATTAGAATATAAATATTTTATGGGTAACAAAAACTAAACTCGCACTGGAATATTGTAAAGAATATCAAAACATTGCTGAATATTTTGGCCGTCTGTACGTAAAAAGCCACTGAAGCATCGCTCGCCCAAAGCCATCCCTTTACGAATTAACAATTGAAACTAGAAATTAATTACAACTAGTGGCTTTATAACTGACTGACCCTTTTTACAAGGTCTTAGACCGTTTATTTTAGCACTTACGTATGTGTAAGTACATACCTACCTACTACTTAGAATTATGCATAATATGTCCTTGTGATAACAATTCCTTATTGTTTTAATTAAGTAAATTATCATCGCAACCTATAACTGATGCCCCGCTGCTAGGCACGGGTCTCTTCTCGGACTGAGAGTTTTAAGGCCACCTTGCAAGTGCGGATTGGCAGACTCCTCACACCTTTGAGAATGTTAAAGGCCACCTTGCTGGCCAAGTGCGGATTGGCAGACGTGTGGAGTTTGAGCTTTGTGAACTCGCCGATATGCAGGTTTTCTCACAATGTTTTCCTTCACCGTTATAGCGAGTGACATTTAAATGCTTAAAACGCACATAACTCCGAAAAGTCAGAGGTGCGTGCCCTGGGATTCGAACCCGGTCCTCCCGAGTAAGAGGCAGAGTCCTTAACAACAAGGCTATCACTGCTAGTGTAATTATCTGTAATCTCCTATAAATATAATTTTGGAAATACCAAAATACGCTCTTGCCAATAAAGTTATTATTATTATAATGCTGAGTTAAGTTTTATTATGTAGGTACACGAACTATTGTGTTTAGAGATTGTAGTACCTATCATCTCATCATAATATTTGCCATAACATTGCATTAGCATCGCAACTAGGGCAATATCTAAAATTTCAAGTGAGTTACATTTTTAGAGCCATTCTGATGGCATTTTGTAAAGAAGAAGAAAAAAAATTATCTTTAATGCTTTAATTTACGCGCTTAGTGACGTAGATAGGTATCTACCTACTTTCTTTTTTACATAAATATTGGCCAACTCTTGACGAATTAATCAAGCAGGCATGTTTGTTATTTTTTTCCAAAAAAAGCAGATGCAATGTTATGCCGGTGTTTCAAATAACTAACAATAAGAGTTTTATGTAAAGCAATCATAGAAAAAAAATATCCGTGTTGCTACAGTCGGTATCCGGACACAGGTCCCAGTCAAATTATTTTATTAATTATTATTACAGATTCTATACATATTTATTCTGTTCTATAAAGAAATTAATCACATTACTTACGTACCAACACACAAGAGGAAATATACTAGGCCAACTAATTCGAATAAAACCTCGTTACTTAATTATTTAAATGTATTTCCTTATATTAAGCATTCTAGATAGCTAATTAGCATAGCAAGTGCACGACGAATCCAATTTGTCACATAATGGCAAACTCGCTGTTCGCCGACCCGCTTGCTACATTAGACTTGTGAATGAAAAAGTATCTTTAATGAGATTTCGTTGAGTTTATCGAGTTTTATTGGAATTCTTAATGTTGACCGGAGGACTGGTTGTTTGAACCTTTTACTAAGTTATCGTATAAACATAGAATTTCTGATTTTTTTTCTTCATAAAATAGGCACAGGTATGGTAGAAATTAACACTGAAGTTTCATCAAAATTATAGAATCGTTGCGAAGTAGGTACGAGTATCATTTGGAGTATCATCAGTGCAGGCCTGCCGTAAGCATGCGGTCAAAGCTTGCACAGCACGAGGGCGGCACGCCCCGACAAATGGACCACGGAGGGGTGGCACTGGATATTATTTCAATACAAGTAAACCGATATCAGCTACATAGTTGAAATGACGACGAGGGAGTGGGGTGTAAAAAAGACTACATGCTAAGGATTGTTTTGGATATTGAATTAACAAACCTAAAATTAGAAAAAGAAACAAGTAGGTATAACACAACCTTACCTCACCGTAACAAAACCTTCCAGTTATAACATTTTGACCCTCGGGTATTAGAAGAAAAGCGGTTCAATTATAAGGATTTACCGGCCCCGCGGGTACAACCGGGCCGACAGGGCAGTATGATAAATCATCTTGCTTTTGAGTTCAGTATTGTAACGCGGCAACACCAGCCCTCTCTCACAGACAGCCGCGCGCCGCGCAATAATGAAATAGTCTGTGGTTCTGTCTCCCGCCGTCCTAAGCGGCAACGTTTTCCTCCCGCGTAAACTTTTATGTTAAGTTGTGATGTTAAATTCCTGTTTCTTACTGTATTCTGAGGAACCCGAATAAATTCTACCGCTAAAAGTTGATAATTATATTCTTACACTGGAAAATACTATACTAAATATTATTGTTTAAAGAATCTAATACAGTTGGAATAATAATAATAATTTTAAATAATATTTATTTCTAAATTAAAATTTTAAGATCAAACATTTAAAAATATACATTGCTGATCATAAATAAGTTTAATTTTATCAATAATTAGGTATGTTCCTTATGTCAGAAAAATATTGTATTATTGTACTTTTGGGTTATATTAAATTTGTAAATTTAAAATGTAAAAACTAAAATCAATTTTGTTGAAATTTGTAACTTATCTATAAGATGCATGAAATAAAAAGGCTATTTTATTTTTATTTTATTTATTTAATATCCAATGTCCACTAACTAGGATTCCTATTTAATTCTTGTTGTAGGTCGGTCCAATTTATTATTTACCGTAGAACTTCACCAAAATTATGTGCAAAAAAACCGTGCAAAATGGCAATACTTCAAATACCTTAACAAAACGAATCCCAAAAGAGACACAATAATTGACTATGATGATGAAACACTAAATTATTCAGAGTATATTGTATTTTCGTTTCTCATGATTGAATTAACTGGACCGAACTATGCATGGAAGCCATTCATTATTCAGGTTAATCAGTGTTCACGGGACAGCGTTAATTACCAAGTTATATCACCAAGTTAATAAGTATACATCTCAAAATATCCCTAATCTATTGGGAAGTAGGTACACTTACATTATGCAGGGATACACAATGCGGAATAACTAAAGACTTTAAAAAATGTTAAAAAATAAACTCACAAAGAAATACTAGAGCGCGTCAGACATTACAACAATGTGACTCGCATCTTGTTTATGGTAACGGTAGGATTTTAATCGGAAGGTTAGATGGTGGTGGCTGCATGAAGGGATGGAAAAATTAAAAAAAATCGAGCGTGTCAGACATTTAGGGAAAATCTTACGAAAAACTGACTTAATTGCATTAAGCCCCTTAATTTGAGAAGCAATATACTCATAAACTAAATAAATAACATAAACTAAAATAAAGGATATACTCATAAACATTTCTATTCTATGTTTCAATACAAACAAATGAACAAAAAATAAAATCCTAAGACATTATAACATTTTAACATGAGTTAATGCGAATGTTGTGCTCGTTTTTGAATAATCAGTTTCATCCATCATGGATCTGTATTTGCTACACTTGGAATTAAATCGTTTTCCTAAAATACTAATATTAGATAAATATAGTATCGACACTTCGATACTATCGATACTTCGATACTAATATTATGAAGAGGAAAGGTTTGTTTGTTTGCATTGAAAAGGCTCCGAAATGACTGAACCGATTTAAAAAATTCTTTCACTCTTGGAAAGCTACACTATTACCGGGTGACATAGGCTATATAATATTTTCCAAAAAAAATCGGGATCCTTAATAAAACTGCGATAATGTGGGCTACATTAAAGTGTAAAAAAACTGAAGAGTTTGTTTGTTTGAACGCGCTAATCTCAGGAACTACTCGTCCAATTTGAAAAATTCTTTCAGGGTTAGATAGCTCATTTATCGAGAAAGACTATAGGCTGTTTTTTATCTGCAGTACGCGAAGTAGTTCCCCCGGGACGCAGGTGAAACTGCTGGCAGAAGCTAGTATGTGTGATAAAAAAGTGAAGCATCAGGAGCCGGGGGTCGCGAAATATTTTCTTATGCCATATGCCAGGGGGGTCGAATCATGAAAAAGTTTGAAAAACACTGATATAAGGTATACTAGCCCCGCAAGTTGATATTGCGATTGGCGGCCATCTTGGTGACGTAGTCGACGCGCACCGTCAGTACCGTTCGCAAGGAAAGCCCGCGCTTACGTGCTTACGCGCATCGAGTACCTACTTGTTACCTATAGCTTTTTGTTTTTGTTATCCTGTTTTATTTTTGAGTTTTGTTGTTTAGTTTTGTTACCTGTTACCCGTTAAAATGAGTAAGAAATTAATTAACAGTCGTGCTCGTGAAATAAACCCATTACAAATATACCCATAACCCTAGCTTATTTACTTTTTATTACAATTTTTTTTGCTATCTGTACTTTTTTGCGACGGATGACGTCACGCAGCTGTTATTGTGACAAGGTTCCATCGCAATATCAACTTGCGGGGCTTATACAAGTCAAGCTAAGAAAAGTGAGATAAAAGTTATAAATTAATTCATGTAACAAACATAATAATTTGGGGAAACACTTTATTCACATAAATTGTTGATGACCATACACGTTCATGATAATGAAAATTATATCCTTTGCATTACGTCGCTCGAAATAAAGCATATCTATAATTAAGACTCAATTAAGTTCATCGAAATTCTGAAAATATTTTCATACTTTACAATAACATCCGTAAAAACAGGAAATTTTACGGGAGAAAATGAATTTATGCTGAACTTAAGTTAATTAATTTGCTATTCGGCAGGTAGCTGTCGAATATACTTGCAAAGGCATTTCATTACTAGGAGCCACAATACAAATGAAAATAATATAAGAATGGATTGAGATACATCTACTGCAGGCGGGTCCATGGGTTTTGCACGTCGTTTGAACATTATTAAATGGTCGAATTTTTATTTACATTAACATGAATTATACTTAATGTTTGTCTACTGACGTCCAAATCATATGACGTAGTAATTATGCAAATTAATTTAATTAGTTTGCCTTTTTATTTGTCCTTGAACGTTTGCATCTACTTAATTTATTAATATTTGTAAATAATTTTTACAGGAAATTATTTTTGCTTTTACATGTTCATTGCACACTTCTTTGTAACTTTTTTCTCAAAATATGTCTCATCAAGTAGCATGCGGTAAATGGCACAGAATTTATTATTGTCTAGTTCTTGCAATTTGATATGGAAAAGGGCGGTCATATCTTTTAATTCTTCTGTATTCTTTTAACTTCACTTTTTATGATCTGGATGCGTTTTTAGGTATCTATATTTAAAATATTCCGATTTGTTCAACCATCTTGTTTGTCCATAATGTTGCAAACTACGAAAAACAAAAGTACCAAAACGACCATTGAACCAACAACAGTCAGAAATTGGTGTATTTCAAATGTTAGCCCACAGTGCGCCATGTTTGCGTTTATTCTTACTCTTCAATTTAAATACTCCAAATAGTCTCTTCAGTTATCAAAACAGCTGTTATTTAGTTTCATCTTCAGCAATAATATTTTCTTTTATCATTATACTAAGTTCCTCTTTCCTTTTCTCATTTATGACACTGCAGTCTATGTTCCTTGAAAATACTTGCACATCCAACTCATGATTATCAGTAACGTTACGAATGCAAAGGCAACCAATAAAACTTGGAGTACATCAACATTATAGCAAACATCTCTTTTATCCATTACATCTATTGTCCGTTCACTATGTGGCAAACGATAAGGAACAAGAGTACGAGAATGACTACAGATCCTACTACCATGAGCAGTTGATTTAGGTTGAAGCTCAATCCACAGGAGTTACTTGCAGACTGCCTACCCATTCTATCGTGCCAGCGAACACATTGTACATGGGTTTTGGACCATTCTTAATTTTATTCTAAAACATTGTATTGTTCCATTTATCGCTTTTTATTATTTATTTCTCTGTTTATTCACTTATAATTTTGACATTGCAGAAAAGATGACAGGTTGTTAATGGATGATGACGTTTAATTGTAATGAAGTTTTGGTATGAGATGAGATAAAAATAATTTTTGTAACTTGCCAGCACATCATAGATAAGAATTTCTCTCGAAAAGAAAGGACTTATTGAATTAATTTTATGCGTCAGTAGATAGGTGTTCTTCTATTGATTATATTGTTTTGTGTCGCTATTCTCTGTATCTCCCGATAGGCATGATGACTGTGATTAAAAAACACTAAAATCATATAACCATTTATAATGAAACTTAAATAAAAGGTTACAAAACAATTATTTTTAGCGAGATTAATTAATAATGTAAGTTTATAAAAGTAAAAAGTACGACAATCCGCCATGTTGTGTTAAACGCCGAACCTCTGTACCTCGCCGTACGCTCTGAAGCCTGGCTTCTGCGCTCTAGTGTATTATCTCTATGTGTAAAAACGCATAGAGATAAGAATATACTTAATAGATACTTAAGCTGGAAACATACTATAGGACGCGGCTGACGGACGCGACTTAAGGCCGCGACTTATAGGTATCTAGATAATGATTGTACACTGTGCTGTGCAGAGTATCAGACGTAAGTCGCGGACGTATCCTTGGGCTGTCCTTGAGCGTTCGGACGTCCGGAAGAAATCTGGCGCGCTGGATGTTTTTGTAAGTCGAAAACGTTCGCGGACTGTATGCACGGGGTGCGGGACGCGTCTGGCGGCAGAAGGAGACGGACTACGCTAGAGATTGCACGTGCGTAAACGAACGTAACTAGCTATGGACGAAGAAATTATAGAATGTGTGCGTAGCAGAGAGTTACTATAGCAGAAAATTAAATTGTTCTTCATTCATCCTCAAATAAAGTTTATACCGATGTTCATCTCTTAATAAATGCGGATACAAGGTGTGGTATTCACCAGACTTTGTTCTTTCCTTATCCGGTTTATTTTTCTTTCTGGGTGGACAACATAAAGCAGCCGCCGCTAATTCGAGAAAATCGTCCTCACTTTCACTACTCGACATGTTTCTTTGTCTACAGTTCTTTATGGAATGAGTGTCGGTACGCGTCCGCTAACGACGTTCCAACATACTGTGCATACCTATACATAAAAGGACTAAAGCTACTACTACAAAGGACTAAAGCTGGAAACATAATATTATAGGACGCGGTTGACGGACGCGACTTAAAGGTCGCGACTTATAGTAAACCCAACTTAAGACTGAAACGAAAGAGGCGCTGTCGGACGCATTTGACATTCATTTGACCAATCATTGCACACTAGTAACTGACAGATGAATGACCACAACGTACTTATGAATGACTTTTCGTTAGTTCCAATTTTTGCCATTTCAGAGATAAGTTGGGCGCACTGTAGACGTTAGATGTGACGTCACATTTGACGCCATGACACTTTGGAGCGTTCTGGCGGATATTTTAAACTTTAAATTTAAAATGTGTTTTTCCAATAAAATCTTGATTTTTTTCCTCAAATATTATATTCGTCACAGTTACTTCCGAATATCATACAATAGGTTTTGAAAAAACTGTCATCCTGCCTATTCTCGAAAAGCATGACGGTGGCGTTTCTTACTCATTTACCCTGCTAGAATTTAATTAATTTGTCTCAAGTTAAAAAAAATCTGTTGATGTACTTACCTATACGTACTCAATATGTTTGTTAAAATGAGACACACAAGATACACACGCCCAGACAGAAAAAAGAAATTTAAATTCATCATTCAAATTTCCGCTTCGCTGAGAATCGAACCCAGGGATTGGTATTTTAAAATTATACTTAAAAATGAAAATAAAAATATTTAAACGTCAACTTGTAACAAAACCCTTTAATTTAATAATTTATTTCTTAATACTTTATTAAAAATACCATGGCTATAATTAAAATTTAAATAAATAAATTAAATAAATAAAGTTTCTAAAGGCTAAGTAGTCATTCTCAAATAGTTATAGTAACTTTAAGGTTTTCTATTCGGTTCCTCCCCTCCGTTGAAATATCAATTTAAATACCTACTTGATAATATTTTTCTCTAGTCACAAAAATGGCTACTTGCTAATCGTAGACAGAGAACGATGTAGAAATCTAGGTGGTGTAGACAACATGAGATATCATGAGAAAGAGTGATTGTTTGTGGCACGAAGACAAAGGAGAACATCAGATTTGGGCCTGGAGCGAACAGCTTGTTCAATACCCTCAAATAATCTTGCATATTTTAATACATAATTTCATATTTAAAAATCTAGTTACTAGTGTGCGCGGTGCGTAAGACGACTATATTTCATTATTCCCATCATTTTTCGCAAAAACGGAATATGCACAATGTGGTAACAATATCCTCGATCTAAAAGCGATGTCTCATGCATGTTCATATACCAAGCCCAAAGTCCTTAAGAAAGTTGCTGGTCTCCTTTGACAGTAAGATGACATTTATTTGGGTAAGGTAGGTAGATAAGTTAGCGCTTATCGAAAAATCGGTACGCAAAGGGAAACAAAACATATTATCATAAATATCATTAGCTAAGTACCTATTTCCTTTCTTTGTGAGTGTGATAGATAACAACCTCGTTCTATATACCTTTCTCTGTCTACATTAACAATAATTTTGACACAAATAGCCAAGGAGGTTAATGCTAGAGCGGGTAAGCCAGGCTTCAGTGTTCCTCGATTAAAATTTTAAGGTAGCGATCTTTTTCTTTCTGGCGTTTACCTTCGATCAGCAAATCGTATGCGTAGGTATAGAGAAAGATGGGTGGAGTACCGTTATTTTATTTTCTTTTTCTAATTGGGCAAAATTTTTACTTATGGGTAGCCGTATGTCTCACCTATTCTAGTATTAACCTCTTTGAGAATTACACTAGCCAATGTCAAATAAGTATTACAATAACCTCTATAAACACTCACGCAAAATCTCGCATTTCTGCAGATTGATATTACAACTTCATTACACCACTACAACATTACAATTTCCTCTTTTAGACGTAGGTATTCAATATGTAGAATAGAATTCAAACAATTAATATTCAAAAATATTTTGGTAACCAATTGTTAATATACGTAAGCGTCACGCAGTCAGGCAGCGATCTTATCTTTTCTGAAAACAAGATGAAAAAAATTAATTAAAATTGAATCCACCAAGCAGTTGTACAATGAGAATGTCAAAGACATTGAATAACCAATCATAGACGTAGAAAAAGAATACCTCTGGTGAACGTGCCTAAGATGAGATAGCAACATAAGTACGATTGTAAGTATGTAGCCCAAGAACAATGTGCGCAGAAAAGATGTTTGCTGTCATAGAAAAATACCATCACGCAACGCGAGACAGAAAATCATAGGTGTCATCTCTTTTTTCTTACGTCAGTGGCGTAAGTTGCTCCTTTTCTTGTGTTAGTGGGTGCGATAGATGATCATCATCGCAACTCATAATTGTCCCAATTGGCGTGCCCTGGGATTCGAACCCGGAGCACCCCAGTAGGAGGCCGAATTCTTAACCACTAGGCTATCACCGCACCCATAGACTGATGCTATCTATACTTAATTCTTCTTTATTGTCAACTATTAATGAAGCCAAGTTATTTGAACGTTGGTGTCCTGACCTGAACCGGCGCCCCGGGTTAAAATCCTGCACGCACCTCAAATTTTCTAAAATTATGTGGATATTAGAATTTATTTTCCATTCGCTTCAGTGAAGAAAAAAACATCAGGAGAAAACCTTTTCAAAGGTGTGTGTAGTCCGCCAATCTGCACACTGTACTACTAATCCTTGTAACTTTGCGTAAGGTGAAAGAACCGGTGTTCACCACTACTGGGACAATTATTATGAATATACAATGAGTTAATTTTACACTTGATCTAAAAAAAGTATCTACTTATACTAGTTAAAAAATTATTGGTAAAAAATGGGAAGATTTTTTTTTATGTCAGCTATTTCGAAAATGGAGGCATCTTAATATTTTATTTTAGGAAAATTCTCATCTTTCGGATTAAATTTTATTTCTCATAAAGTAAACGGTGTATAGGTACTTTTCAGAGTGGTCTTATTTGAAAGTTAAAAAGTCTAACTTGCTAAAAAAACGCCTACGATTTCAAGCACGAAATTAGTTAAAAAAAATAAGTAGTTTTTTTTTTTTTATAAAAATACGTCTATTTTTAATTTTTGATCTGCAACCCCAAAACTAGCACATTGAGATAACTTTTTTATCATGTTTTATTAAACTACATGATTAACTCTTCAAGTTCTCCAAAATAACATGGGTTCTATCTCTTTTCGTTTTTAAATAAGTTAGGTAGTCTCAGCATGAAAGTCAAAAGAGATCTAATAATGATTTAAGTGACATAAATTATGGAGTAAAACAAAAAAAAACAGAAGGAAAGTAAAATGATTTAATTTAAATTTTCAAATAGACGACCATTTTCATCCATACAAACAGTTGCACGTAATGCAACACTACGTACTGTTTGTTGATGATTATTTTAAAAACGAAAAGAGATAGAACCCATGTTATTTTGGAAAACTTGAAGAGTTAATCATGTAGTTTAATTAAACATGATAAAAAAATTATCTCAATGTGCTAGTTTTGAAGTTGCAGATCAAAAATTAAAAATAAACTTATTTAAAAAAAAAAAAAATCTACTTATTTTTTTTAACTAATTTGGTGCTTGAAATCGTAGGTGTTTCTTATTTTTTTGGCAAGTTACACTTTTTAGCTTTCAAATAAGACCACTGAAAAGTATACACCGTTTATTTTAAGAGAAAAAAGATTAAAACCGAAAGATGAGAATTTTCCCAAAAAATATTAAGGTGCCTCTATTTTTAAATAGCTGACATAAAAAAAAAACTTTCCATTTTTAACGATAAGTTATCTTGTATCCGTACATTTTTTTGATCAAGTATAAAATTAACACATTGTATACTTTATAATATATATTATATAATGATTTAATAAAATAGAGGACATAAAGTATAATTATCACTTAAAAAACTATAGGTGCCAAATATAACACGTTTACTTGTATGCTAAGTTGAGGATAAATAAACGATTACAAGTATTTGTTATTGTAAGCCAAATACCTACTTTATTAACGTGGCAATTTTACTTAAACCTCTACTTTTCACTAACTTGCACTTTAACATCATGATTATAATAATATTGTGTTGTTTGACTACTGCCTACTTATTCGCTTGCGGTTCTTGAGGTAAAGTTTAGGTTTTTCTTTAAAAAAAGGGGCGTTTTCTTCAGTTTGTAAAGAATGGTTAGTGACCAATTTAAACTTTAATCCATGATAACCAGTTATATCCATATATACACATGTACACACAGTAGGTATACATTATCTCATGCAGAGTTTGGTGACCAAAGTTGGTGACATTGACGCGAGTTCCTAGTTTTGATCACCCAAGAAATGCTCAACGCGCCTAAAGAAAATTTGACTTAAAAATTATACCTATATTTGCGACTTTGTTGCTCATCCTCGTCACTTCCAACCTGCTCTTTGTTTTTTTTTCAAAAAGGGTAAAATGACTTTTTGCGTCAATTATATTATTTGAAAGCTCACCGCCCTCCTTACCTCCACCACATACATATAATAAAACTAAAATTCATTTCACACCATTTATTATACACCTTAGCATGTATTCATAGCTAATTACAACTAGTAACTGCAAGAAACATTGCTGTTAGATAAGCATTTTTAAATTAGTTACTAATTACTGACCTTAGAGGAAAAGAAGTGCAGAAAGGAAATTATTTATATTATTCAATAAAATAAAAGATTACGATATCGTGTGCAAAATTAGTGCTTTGTTGTTCCTTGACGCCCAATCTAAGATACTTCTTTTGCTCCAAAAGTTTACACCACAGAGATTATTTTAGTTAAATCAAAATAAGCTATTATTCTGTACATAACTTTGCAATGCATCTAAATTGCTAGATGAAGATTAAACAAACCTTTTGTTTGACATATATTCTAATAACAACCAGAATATATTTATTTAAGATCTTGTTAGAAACTGATTTTTACACCTGTTTATGTTAAATGATAATGGTATACAAAGCTATACAGTTTTGCTGCACTAAAATACTTGTATTGGTAAGTAGAAAATTAAATAAAAAACACCTAAGCGTTTTACCAAAGAGATAAGAAATACACGTTCAGAGATAAAAGCCCCCCTAGACAAATGGCAAACGCTTCGAATCTATTCTATATCGACAATCGTTTGCGCCTTAGCAATATCGTTCTTCGGTTAGTAGCCAAATGGCCTACGAGATATCGAACGCTTATTCTATTCGATCGCTACGAAAAATAACAAATATAGTTATGGTTTCGTTCGTAAACGTCATACAAGTGCAATGCCACAAACTTATCTGACCCGTCAAGGGAGGCGCTACTGTCTTTGTCTTTGTCTGACAACAGTATAACATTTGCATTAGTTCCAATTTTGTCCACCGGGTCCGATAAGTTTGTGGCACTGTACCAGTCAGTGGTTTGGTGTTCTGAAGTGTGCTGGCGCTAAATTCGAACTTGAAGCAAATTGAGTGAGTCAGTATACGAAGTTTTTTTCCATAATTGGTAAGCAGAAATAATATACAATTAATCTACTTGTATAGGTTCTTACTCCTACTATTTCAACACGTACCTAATGTTTTTTAAAAATATTCAAGAGTTGAAATTTTTAGGTATGTACATACCTACTATAAATACCTACTTTTTAAATTTGTGGGAAATTGAAAAATTTAAGTAAGATTATTTTTCTTGTTTTAATCATGGAACCGAGGTTACGAGTTAGTCCAGAACAATTCTCGCTTCTTTTAGATTTTATGGAAAGGTATAAATTATTAATTTAAAAAACACATTCCTTCAATTGTAATCGAAATCATTAAATATACGCCATTTTGTAGCGTTATCTACAAGAGTTTGGCGTTCGCTTAGTTTCGCACGCTTTCAGTCGAACTTAATGTCAAAACTGCCGTTTGGCTACGAATTTGACACGACTAAACGTACTATTCAGACGTTTCGTTACATCGAATAGATAACGATGACATTTGGCTACCAATTTTCATTTCTATGCGTCAGATCGAAATATTTAGCGTAAGCTTACGTCATTCCCATACATTCAGTATTCTATTCTACTAACGTTTGTGCCACTTGTCTAGGCCCCAAGTACAGTAAAATCATAGTGATTGACGTGTAAAGGAGTGAAGTCATTCAATTCAGAAAAATAAGTTCAAAAATTGGACAGAGACAGTTAAATCATTGCTTACAGAAAAATTGTTCTGAACCTTTATTACTAAAACCTATGAGCCCCACAATACACCAGTGAAATAGGCCCTTATCACAATTTTGCGAATTCTCACACACCCAGCCAACTTGTATCTAGTCTAAAATCGGGAGGGGAGTGGAGTGTGAGACCAGTGAGACGAAACCTCAAAACCTACAAGAGGGTTGAAGGTGTCTACCCAATACCACATTTTTAAAATTTACTTTCTTATATATTATTTTCTTTCAAGTGCCATCTTTCAAGTGCCAGCCCTGCGGAAACCGACAATACTTATTTAATATTCTGCTTTTTATCGCTACCAAATGCAAGTACCTAGTCGTAGGTAAATGTGTCCCTCTACCCGACCTATAAAGTTATGAAAGCCTGTTTCTGTATCACCTATAACTAAATGACTATCACTTTCAACCCAAAAATACAATACTACGTACATTAAAAATGCATATTATTTATCACTAAAGATAACCAAACAATTACTTACTCTTATATGACAATTCTACGCGTATCTTTGGTATATGGCACGCAATAATGTACAAAATTCGTCATTATCAAATAACTTGCCCACTTCCACACAGTGAGCTTTTACAAACCTTTTGATGTTATTAAATATTACTACTATGATAAAGTTGTATGCGGCTAAAAAGAAACTGGTTCCACTTAAGAGCTCGACATACTTTGGCTGTAAAAACTCATATTATCTTAGAAACAGTGTAGGAACAAAGACGAAAAAAATATTCGAATCAATACAGTCTCGTTTTACTGCCATTCAGGTATTAAAAACTCCATACCTAAGCATAGATTTATTGTGCCAGTTTTTTCCAAAACTAACCCATAATTTAAAAACCCAACCAGTAGTTTATGAACACCAAGCGAACCATAAACTAGCACAATAAAGCTCAATACAGTTATTAACCCGTTCAAAATCTATATTGATTCGAACTACCAATAAAGCAATAGGCCAATAAAAAGTTACTGTTTCTTGTACTTTTTCAGGTACTTTCTGCGGCTATTCTCCATGGACCTAGTGACTAGCCATGTTCCAAACTTGCTTGACATGTCATGGATGCCATTGATGACTTGGAAGAAGAATTCATGAGGGATATATCCAGCGGTTTTGGTTGAATTTCCTATAAAAGTCATGGCTGATTTGACGTAAGCGTTAGCCGTAGGTGCGAGCATTGTACTACGTCGCAGACCCGACATGTTGGAGCAAACGAAACCGGGAAGAACGCATTGTATTATGATGCCCCGCTTACTGTACTCCATCTCGAGGCCTTCGGTAAATTTCTCCACGTAAGCCTGCAACAAGGATATATCGTTTAGTTATGAATCGATGGAAATGACGTTTTGAAAGAGCTGAAATCACACCGTACTTTACAGATTACTTTACATTGACAAGTAATAAAATGAGAACATCATCAACTTAGTAGAAATCAAGACGCATAATTGGGGATAACTCAAAAACTACCCGACAGATGTCGCCAAAAATATTGGACTGGACGTGAAGTAATGTACAAATAAAAAAGAATTATTAGCATCAGTTTTCCCAGTACAAAATTATGAGGTAACTTAAAAACAGTCGAATCGAGGACCTCCTCCTTTTTTAAGTCGATTAAAAACTGATGCAGTAGGGCTCTTTTTATAAGAAACGGGCAAACCACCTGATGGTAAGTGGTCATCGTTGCTTGAGGACACGTATAACATCGACAGCAGGTGTGTTGCTGGCCTTGAAATAAACGGTTTATCTCCTTTTAAAAGACCCTATGTCATTACGTGGAGGCACATATATCATTACTCTAAATCTAGTAGTCTTTTGTCGCTAGATTTATTGGACACTTTCTATGTGGTTAGGTATGTACTATCGTGCAACTGTAAGGATTTGGAATTTTGTCTATTAAATATTTTAGTTCAAGATTTTCAGCAGAAATATTTGTACCTAGTTTCAGTACCGGTAAAATTTTACCATTAAAAAATCTCCTATAAACAGGCAAGATATTTTGTCCTTCAAATTGAGAAGGAAATCAGAAACTTAAAGAATTCAAAACAGCAAAAATACCTTGCTTCATCAGGATGATCTAATAATTTGGACTAAATTATTCTCTTATCTGGCCAATCTACCTTCCTCTTAAGATTGTCATACTACGAGTACATGCCACATTATGTAGATCATTTCATGATGTGAGCAAATCTACGATGTGGCCACGACATAAATACCTACATTTTATTAAATATATAAATGCAGACGTGTTGAAATGAATATAGCACGACCAATGCTGACCTCATTGACGTCATTCACAATACAATGTACAATCGTAGCGTTTTTGGTTTCAACATAATCAGTGCCATATAATTAATAATAAGGCAATTTCACGAACACAGTTTTGCACAGTTCCAATTCAATAAATAAATTCATCCTCATTATAAAAAGCCCCGTAATATATGTATATCTACACTAGTAATTCCGCTCTCGCTTCGCTTCGGGAAACCAGTCCCTTAAAAAAATCTCTATAAATTTTAACAAATTCTGTTATTCCGATGTCTAAGCTATATTACTGCAAAATTTCATGAAAATCCGTTCAGTAGTTTTTGCGTGAAAGAGTAACAAACCCACACACACACTCACTCACTCACATACATCCTTACAAACTTTCGCATTTATACCTAATATTAGTAGGAATAGGAAGGATAGGTATAGATACCACGTACTACAATATTATGGAATTCGTTTAAATTGAATTCCACACAAAAATAGCTTTCCGTTCCTGTGATTAAAGTGTATTACAGTTAAACGACGAGAATTTAAAATGCCGCAATTTGGAGACCAGCAACTTTCTTAAGGACCTTGGGCCTGGAATATAGACATGCATGAGACATCGTTTTTTAGATCAAGGATATTGTTACCACATTGTGCATATTCCATTTTTGCGGAAAATGATGGGAATAATGAAATTATAGTCATCTTACGCACCGCGCACACATTGTATCTACCTACTTGTTGTTTAATATTTTTATTATAATTATTGTTACGTGTCAGGAGTACTGGGTACGAGAAAATGCCAAAATGTACCACAAAGACTTTATTGTAATCGTCACAATCACACTCCGTACACACCAAAACACTACGCACGCACTCGTAAACACACTCGTCGATCACTGTATCGCCCGTAGAAATCACTTCTCGCTGGTATCGCTTGTAGGTGTCGCTTGTTCTTCCTGGTTTCTCTTCGGAAACTAGAATGCCACCCAGTCGACCGAGTGCCCCTTTTATACCACTCACGCACCATTCATGCCAATCCAGAATATTCCGGTAGTTGTTAGAATGAAGCTCTAGTATGTTCCTTGCAATCGACTTTCGACCTTATAACTAATGTCATAAGGTCCAAGCGTCGTGGTGCCTACTACCGAGACGATCGCGACAAGGACACGTCTATTGTTCTATTGTTCGCTTGACATGTTTACGGCCCTTGTTGTTTATTGCTTCCGGTTTAGCGAAGTACATACACCAGGGTTGTCACAATATGATGCAACTAGATTTTTAAATATGAAATGCATGTATTATGGTCTAAGATCCCATAACAATTTTGCTTCACCTGCCAGTCCTTGTTAGTCCGGTTAGTAATTGTTAGTAAGATTCTTTTTATAATTCGGTCACAGAAGTGCTGCTACCCTTGAGGAATGACATGGTCGCGTCTAAAATATGTAACCGGCTCCACACTTTCATATCCGGATCTCAATTGTTTTTAAAACAATTATTACACGGTAGGAATGGTACTTAGTACCCTGGCGAGCGATGGTACTTAATGGGGTATGGTGATAGATTATCATGTGCAGAAAAAAATAGCTTTAATTTGATCTATCTTAAATGAAGAAAATACGTCAAGGAGTATAAATTTCACAAATATAAATATAAGTTTTACAACAGACTTCAACTGCTGGCACACCTAAGTTGCGGCCATTTTTGCGTAGGCACACATAGTTTATCATGTACAGAAAAAAAATAGCTTTAATTTGAGCTATAAATGATCTAAATAACAGATAGGTAGAAACTTGCCCCAGAATAGCACCTCTTTATGCCTGGCTGCCAACAGGTTGCGGCCATGTGCCTTATGGCACACCCGACTTTTCAGGACCTCTAGGTGTACTTATATCTTGACCTTGGAGTATATTTTATATAAATAACAGATGCATGTAAATTCGCCCCAGAAAGTCATTTTTCTTTCGTTAATTAAACATACTCGCGGCAATTTTTTGATAGGCACACCAGGAAAAACATATTGTTCGTTGCCTAATTGTACATAAAAAAATGATTTTAATCAAATACTCGATGGGTGAAGCAAAAGTGTTATGGGATCTTAGTACCTATATTAAAATATGCAAGACTAGTAAATCCGCCCTCGCTTCGCTTCGGGAAACCAGTCCCTCCAAAAATCTCGATAAATTTTAACAAATTATGTTATTCCGATGTCTAAGCTATATTCCTGCAAAGTTTCATGAAAATCCGTTCAGTAGTTTTTGCGTGAAAGAGCAACAAACACACACACACACTCACATACATCCTTACAAACTTTCGCATTTATAATATTATTAAGGAAAGGATAGTAGGATAGGATAGGATTTTTTGAGGGTATTGAACAAGCTGTTCGCTCCAGGCCCAAATCTGATGTTCTCCTTTTGCTTACAAGCTAAATTGAACTCTGAGCACAGGCAATACATTTTCTAGCGGGGAGAGCCAATTGCATATTCACAGCGCTTCGCATACCTATACCTAGTGTGAAGCGTGTCTACGTGTGTAAAACGTAACAATACTTACTTATAATATCTTCGACTTCGAAATGACATTGCCCACAAATACTACGAAACAGAAATCTATCAAAACGCACATTAGATATTATTTCTATTATAATAATTCAACCATTCTGTTATTGCTTATTAACGATTCGAAATCTATCAATTGAGGGCAATTTGTACACGTAATCACCCTAAACTAATCACCTAGATTTCAATTTCACAAGAGGTAATTGTCAAAATGGGTAACGATAATTACCATTCTCCTAAATAATTCATAAGGCGAGGTCAGAATTTGAATATTGTACAATTTGTGAAATTTTGGTAGGATGATTGAAGTTACATTATTTTGATAATGTGTGGAATCGTTGTGGATCTAAGGAATTAATCATCATAATAGATCTCCTTTTGCATTACATATTAATATTAGATATGTATTTCTGGAGTCTGGACATATAACACGTTAAGCTGTCAAAAATCAAAGTTAAAAACAACATAATCATGTTATTATTGTAAGGATTTACATACAATTATACACGGTACTCAGTTGATAGTAGCTTGATAGTCAGAAAGTATTCTCGGAGGCCTTATGAATAGTGACATTCCGTTACAGTTAAACATGTTTTTTACTACATCATCGTAATATTTTACGCGCGAACTGTCGAATCTGTGGACGAGCATGATGAAGGTCAAAAAATATTTTAAAAGTCCTTTATCTGACTTTCACGAGTGATAATATCTCCACGAGAGCTATAAAATACGGAGTTATGACGCAAATGTAAAAGCTGTTAATGAAGACCTAAAATATTCTTTACGATCACAAACATTAAAGACCTCAACAACAAGAGTAAAAGGGGGGATGGGGGTTTATGGGATGCTTCTAGGATATTTTATTCTGTGTAGATTTTTTTATGTAGAGAAATAAAAAATGCACTTACATCTTTGAATTAAAGTTATTTATGTTGCGGATGGAATGGAAAATGGAAACTCACAAATAGGACAATACAAACATACATAAACCGAAGATGAAATTTAACTTGGAGCATAAATATCCATCCAGGAATCGAACCTGGTAAATCCCGCTCCAGCAACAATCAATAGTAGGTATCTTTTATCTTCAAAAATGTACATTATGGCATCGGGATGCAAATAAAACGAATGAGAGCGATAACTTACCAACTTCGCTCGTCTTCCTGCATATCAAAACCAAAAAATCTAACATACATATAAAATACCTCGTCCTAAATATGTAAAGATGATAAATGACACAAATGAGAACTCTTCGAAAATGACTACAATACAAGTTATTTACATACCTTAGTGGCAGCATAGACAGTCAGCAGAGGACTGGGTATCATCGACGAACCAGACCCGATGTTGATCACCACGCCCTTGCCTCTCTGCACCATCCCGGGCATCACTATTCCACACATTCTGGTGACGGAGACCACGTTAGCGCGAATAAGGTTTGTGACGGTGGTTTCCCTGTTGAAAATACGTTTTACTTTGAAATACATTAATACAACCTACAACAGTGGACGGTAAAATGAAATAATTAATTAGAGGCGACCCTCTTAGTCCTCAAGAGTAGCAAAGCATCTGTAGTATCCGAATTACTGTACCCGAGACTCATACTAACAATTTACTAACTGGACTATTTCTAAAATCACTAACAGTACTTACGAACTATCACTAACAGTCCCCGTCCTGATACTTACTTACATACAAACAAAACAACTAATTTTCTAATATGTACCATCTGTTAACTAGACTAACCAAGTCTTGTCCCTAATTTGAATCTTGTCTTTGAATCTTATCTAATCTAGGTTGATCACAGTTATTATTGGCGGTAACAGAGGGGAATGTATGCCAAGTTAGTTCCATAAAAAAATTACAGATTATGAAGACTAAAATTGCAATCATGATTAAATTTTGCCCATAACTGCGTAAGTATATCCGTATCCCCCTTACATAATGTTTCCTGGTTCATTTTATTGTCGGCTATGTTCTGGCTCTAGAAACTTATAATAGATATTATGCACTCCGTATAAACAAAGGTTAAGCTTGTATTATAGCCGATAGTTGCTCGCCTCCTCGCCAGCGATAGGAAAACTGCCATCCTCAGTATTCTAACACTCAATTCAAACGATTTAGTCATCTGTCACATGCTCACGCCCTGTTTAACATTACCGCTAATTACCTTTGCCTAATGAACCTTTCACTTGACAGCTTCTTAGTGTAAATGAATCGTGAGTGATTACGTGAATGTGACAATGTTAACGCGGTGATAGCCAAGAGGTTTCAAATTTGGGCTCTTATGGAAGCCTATTCACTCTTGGAGAGTGAATAGGCTTCCATAAGAAGCCTATTCAGAACTATAAGTTAGTGAGTACATCATCTTGGACTTCATCGCCACTTACCATCAGGTGGGATCGTTGTCAAGCATTAACTTATTTTAAGTAAAAAAAAAATTGTATAAGTCAGGATTATAACTGTACAAAACCGACTAAGAGTATCCTCTAATATACTTCATAATACCTAACAATTTAAAGATAATAATTCAATTGACGGTGCATTTTTAAGTTTAACATTAGAACAGGGTATGGATAATAAGAATAAATAAATAGGAATAAAATAAGAGTTTACTTAAAATTCATTAACTAATAAGTCACTACTGAATTCTAAGGCACTTCTCACACAACGCTATTTATGAGCTACGCGACTGCAGTGGAATTTTGTAGTAGAATTTTGGGATTGCGTCGCAGTCGCGTAGCTAATAAATAGCGTAATGTGAGAAGTGCCTAAGACTAAAATGGGACCAAAAAATGCTTCAAACAGTAGACACTACAACACACGTGCCTACTATAATAAGTTTGCCACTTATCCATGTCTGAACATGTAAGATAATATTATTATTTTTTCCTATTATACATATTGTTGCAAAATTTATACAAGAGTTTAAAGAATCAGGCTCATCAATTTCCGAATGTGGGTAGGATATCTACTAATTAATAAATTTCCCGAAACAAACAAGGGCGGGTTTACTAGTATTCGTATAAAAACTTTTTACCTGCTCGTAAATAGCTCCGTCGTGAAAAATAAACAAAATATTTGAGTAATAATAATTTTATTCTGGGTCTTTTAGTTTTATTCCATTCAAATTATTAAATTTTTATACCTCACGACTGCATACTTAGAGAATATAACCCTGTATAAGAAGAACTACTTGGTTGGTTATTTCAAAACTAGGTGAAATGACAGCTTCACCGAAAGTCTCTACGAGTTTAAGGAGATTATAAATCTCTGTTCGCTTTCGCGGTACTTTTTACTTTTTCGGTATTCTTTATTTTACGAAATTAACGAGCAAACAAGCTTGCAGCACCACTCTTTCGCTACCGCCCACAACTGTGGGAAATATAATATAATAATAAGAAGTCAACTATATTATTTTGTAATCGTAAGTACGTATAGAATATCTGAGAATACTTGAAAAAAAAGAAGATATTTGCATATTTTTGTACCCAGCAACTAAAAGTAGGGTATGAGAGGTCAATTTCCGAAAAATAAAACAAAGTTCAAAATCTCGAAAATGGTGATATTTTTACAAAAAACGATTTTTATTTCAACATCTGGTACTAACAGAGAACTAAGCTATTTTTCACTGTCGTAAGTTTTGGGACATATACAAGTATATGTTACAGGTATATACTAGCTGTTACCCTCGACTTGGCCCGCGTCGAAGTACTTTTTGACTGACTTTCAAACAAATTCTCTTTCCCTATTTTACCTCCCCCCCCATGGATGGAATATAAAAAAATCCGTTTTTAGCGGACGTCTACTAACTGATAGATACGAGCCATAATATCTTTACGTCAAAACTCGCACAGAATCAACAACCCTTTCGCTTGCAGATGTAGCGAAGACCAATAAATGTACGTTCACATTAATATTAACTGATTCTGTATTCATACACGTTCGAAAATACGATGTACTCGCAAATAGTTATCGGCACTTCGCGAGTGCTGAACGACAAAATATTCATAACACAATATCACACGAGCGGAAAAATATTCCTGTGTATTGAAAAGCGATAAGTTAAGTTATAGCTAATATTTACCTACTGTATATTTCCTTTTTAGATTGAATAAATTTTTCCAAGCGAACGGGATGGTTATTCGATTGGATAATGTCAACTTTTTTGTTGTTAAAGTTTAGCATTTGACGACCCCTATCGTCCAATGGTTGTCAAGATAAATCGCCGTTAGAAGAGTCCTGGGTTCGATTTCCAGCGCGGTGGAAATTTGAATGAAGAATTCAAACTTCCGTTCTTGGTCTGGGAGTGTATCCTTGTCTTTTGTCTTGTCTATGATGCTCCCGACATAGAGAACGCTAAAGTTTGGTGCAAAGAGTACCTAAGTAGCGTATTTTTTTCGATCGGCCAGACATTTCTATTTCAACACTTGTACACTAAAAACCTAATCCTGGGCAAGGATTCCCTGTCATAATGTGAGTGTTGGGTTCAGAACTTCAGGTCATAGTCCATCACATTGACCAAATGCGGATTGGCGAACTTCACGCATCACACACCCTTAAAACATTATAAAAATCTCTTGTGTGCGCAGGTTTCTTCACGGTATTTTACACGTAGGTACGTACCTATAGCAATCCAAATATTACACGTTTCGTGGTTGACATTTAAATGAAGAGACCATCCTCCCCAGTTTGAATTACCGACCAATGCACACTTCAGGATACATAAAAGAAAGAAAGAGTTACTTATGTGATTTTAGTACAAATGATTTCCACTGGAGCATCATGGTAAATATGCTTGAGATTGTGAAAGTCATCACAACTACAAAATTTTAATAGGAATTCAAACGACTTATTCTATAGCTACATCGAATAGCTTTAGAGTACAGCATCGCCGTATAAAATAAACAAACGGATTCTGACACATTTTTCAATGGCACCAGGTGTGACGTCGACGCCGAATAAGAGCTGAAATAAGAGCCATGAAATTGAAATATCATTCCAACTATCGACGCCTTATACAACTGGGGATTATTTGTGAATTCTCCGTTCGTAATATTATCCACTTCTGGCTAGGAATGGCTTTAACTTGCAAGCTATTGCGGGACATGGATTTTTCTTAGTGATGGAAGACGTCTCGAGACTATTGTGTGAGTCTGCTGTTAAAATACATACAGTAGTCAGACCTATTTTACATAGATGTAAAGGGCATTTAAATCGGTTAATCCGCAAAAATCAGCAAAGACCCTCCGACAAACAATAAGATAAATAAGTTTGCTTATGCTCTGTGGAGGTTAACAAAAGTAACAAATTTAATGAAAAAACGTCCCTAATTGCATACCATGGTTACGTGGCCTCCATATTAAAATATGGTGTTGTATTATGGGGTAACTCAGTGGATATAGAACAAGTATTCATCGCGCAAAAACAGTGTATCCGTGCTATCAGTCTGTAATGTACCAAGCACAACTAGTTGTAAACCGCTATTTAAAAGGCTAAAATTACTGTCATTTCCATGCATTTATATAAGTGAAACGTGTAGTGTTGTGCATTCCCACCAATATTTATTCAAAACGAATGAGGAACTTGATACAAATTATAGAGGAAGATTTCCTCACAAACTAGTGCGTTCCCCAGCAAAGACTGCCAAATTTGACAAAAATGCATATTCTATGGCTATAAAAGTTTATAACAAGCTACCAATAAAATTTAAACATAAACCAGTGACTACTTTTAAAAGGTTACTCAATATGTGGCTAATAGATAGATGCTATTATTCTATAAACGAATACCTTAGTGACAAGATAAAAATGGCATAATTAAGTATTTAAATTAATAGCAAAATCATATGTATTTGAATAATAGTAATTGTATATTTAAGTGACAATTGACATAGAATGTAATAGAAGGTATAGATAATATTATTAAAAAAATTGACATTAAAAAAAAATTAATTATAGAAATGACATTAAATTGAAATTAGTATTAATTGATGAATTAAATTTAATAATAATTGTACATATGTATAATAAAATTAATTATGTGTAATGACAAATGATAATGTTAATTAGAATAATAATATAGTGCTCTTAATATATATGTCTTACTCATATTTTAATATTTGCATGCTTATATTGTAGCTAAATGTGAGAAACAAATTATGTATACCTACGTACCAACTTTTGATGTACCACATTTATAGCAAATAAATAAATGAAATGAAACGGACAAGGAGAGTTCTAAAAATTTTTAGTAATATAGATTTTTGCAATCTTTCATGTACAGATATTGATCACTTGGTATCATTATAAATAGGTAGTTGCTATTGATAAAATAGAGATATATTAAAATTAATCTTAACTGAACCCCAAAATATTGGATCCATTGACGCACATATATATATTGGATATATAATATTGGATACATTAACAGAAGAAGAATTACACAGGACGATACAGTAACACAGAGAAAAAAAAACAAAAAAGACACAGAGAAATGTACAAAAAGTAGAGTAAATAGAACTGAAAACTTGATTGAAGAATAGATATGAATACTTATAAATAGAGCACGAGATAATGAGTAGGTAAATAAATAAACTTAATGATCTGATCAAAAAAGGTACAACATACCAGTCAGGTAAATCCAGGAAGTATTCCGGGTAGGTGTACGAGATCCCAACATTGTTGACCAGGGTACCAATCTCTAGATCTGCTATCGATTTCGCGATGCCATCGTAAATACCCTCCTCAGTAAAGTCAGCTTGGACTATCTTTGTGCTCACTTTGAATTCTTGTTCTGTAAGAGAAGTAAAGTTTAAGAAGGATAATAACACATAAGTCCTTTTTAACAAAAAAAAATACCGACCTCAACATCAAGAAGTTGACATATCTCAAGAACTACTCGTAACGTGTAGTTCATATTTAATTTAAGGTTCGTGGTAAAAGTGGTGACACTTTTGAAATAAAAAAAAAACACAAAATCGGAACACTAAATAAATTATAAGTTGAATTGAGAACCTACTCCTTTTTCGAAGTTTTTTAAAAATTCGTTAAGCAAACAGCCCAAAATCCAAACCACAACCCAAAGACCCAAACCCAAAACAGAATGTTTGATTCAGCGCCTTGCAATGACACAATCCTTTCTGTAGAGAGCGGTGTTTACGCGGTGGCCCCCATAAGCGAGCCTCGTAGGGAGGAAAGTTTATTAGGAGATTACCTATTGTTCTTTATATCCATTGCGTATCCTAACCAATTCTTATCTGTTAATTTTCTATTATAACATACAGTTATTTTTAGAACAACAAAGTCACGTAAAAATGAAAAAATTACAAACCATTTACCCTGTAATTTCCTTTTTATTTACCTACACTGAATTCTCGAGTTATTTTTAACCGGGTTAACTCTTCGAAAACTAACTTGGCTAGTTCGCCGTGCCAAGTAGGTCGCCTTAGGATTGCTCTTAGGATTTTGATTATGGTTGTGAGTGTACAAGATGCAAAAACTTTCAAATGTTCATTTTAATTAAAAAGTATGTAAAAACCAACAAAAAAAATTAAAATATTATCATAATTAATTAGATAGGTAATTAGAAAAATTAAATTTCTTTTAATTTTTATCACATTCACGGCATTAAATGAGCATTCGCTAATTTGATATTGACTTAATAATTTACCTAAATAATAGCAATTTATTTCGCAAGAATACTGTAATATCTGGAATTTCATTAAGTCCCCCGGGATCAAAGTCTCAAATCACAAAATCTGGAAAAATTACTTCATATTTTAATTATACCTAGTGAAATGACTAAATCAATCAGTACTTCCATACTATATTTAGCGACATATTTCATACGCTACCTATTCGCTTGGAAAAGATGATTCAATTAAATCTTTCAAATGCTCGATAGAAAAGATTATAAAATCAGATAGTAAAAATACTTATAAATAAACCACGTATTAAAAATTTGAAGTGCTAATGGAGGACAGATTAAAATTCGCAATCGTTTATTAATGTGGTTTGTCAGTTATGCGCGGAATTTTCAAATTACCTACTGCAGGAATAGTCTCATTTCGTTACAGTTAGTTTCGTTATAGTTGTTCATTTATATACATCTACATAATGTCTTTTAGTTATTCATCTACATCTAAGTGCACAGTATCCTTCTCAAACAAGTAATGCTGTGTCATTTCAATTTATATCCGTATTTTCACCACATTTAGAAAAAATCATTCATTCACAACGCACACAAAGAACTTGTCGAATGTAGCAATGTCAATAACCGAGCGACCAACGTTCGTTCATTCAAAGATTGATCGAGGGACGACGCGGACACGGCTGTAGTGAGCTGCTTCGACGGTTGCAATCTTGCAATCGATCAATCAAAATGGCTGTGTCAAATCGTGAAAGAACCAAACTGGAGGTTCACTGTCCAAAACGTTTAGAACTCGATTCGCTTCCTAATTTAATTTTGCTTCCGATTATTTTTTAAGGTTTTTAGCCGAAAGGTAATGTACGGAACCTTTATTAACGCTATGTTTGTGTTTGGACTTCACAGTTAGGTAAAACTTGGTAGGGACATGTATTTTATGTCTGCTCTTACGATTTTAATAAAAAATTTATTCATTCAAAAATTTGGTGTAGCTCCCCATAATAAATATTTTTTTTATAGCCTGAAAGGCTGACGAAATAGCGGACGATATATGATGGCGCCGTGCTTCAAAAATGACAACAATGACTTTCCGAAAATGAAAGACAATACAATACAACTAGACGCTACAACTGTGCTTCCGATGTGCGTATACACAATACATTTGTCGCCGCGTTAATGTATCGTAATAATTATGGCGCCGTAAATATATGTCGCAAGTAATATGTGGTGCCGGTGTGCGGCCTCACTAACTTTAAGGTCACTAAAATCATTTTTCATTCTCGAAATCAAACGTTTGAGAGATTGAAGCTTCCAAAATTCAAATTTTACAGAATCTCTGTTTTAATTTGAAATCCTGGAACCCAAACCTTGTTATTTATAACAGCCCTAATTGAGTCGTGTCGAAATAGTTTGAAGCTCGGTTGACACGTCGAAATGTTATATATATAATTTACTTAGTCTGTATATATATTTATTTTATTATTTATTTATCTTTTAGTCCAAAAATTGTGCACCCTACCGATTTGTGCTACTTTATTCTCCTATTTTTGTGAAACTTCTTTCCATTTTATATACTTTGTAATGTCCTTCTAGTGCGCAATAAAGAATATTGTATTTATATTTGTATTGTATGAATATTTCTTAATTGACAATTTGTTTGTGTTCATCATCCATCGGGACTTAAGTGGAATTTTCATATACCTACCCAAAAATAGAAAATACTAGAGAACCACCCTCGCTTCGCTTCGGGACCCGTAGGTAACAGCCGCGTAGGTCCCGCTCCCGTAGGATTCTCGGGATAAAAATTAGCCTGTATGTTATACTGGAACTTAGGCTATAACATTTGCCTATGACTTAAGTAAATTTACTAAACATGTAGTATTTGATAGCGTGATTCTGAACTTGCAAATGAATTTACTAACGCCATCTATTAACAGCATCCGGAACTAAATATCTAGCAACTAACAACACATCGATCTTCCCGTGGGAATGTGTTGTTTTTCCGCGGTAAAAAGTAGCCTACGTCACTCTCCACCCTCCCAACTATCTCTATACACATAAACCATATCATATAATAGCAAAGTTGCGACATGAAAGAGCCACAAACAAACAAACAAACACACTTTCACATTTATAATATTAAGTATGGAAGTATGGATTTCACAATTTCGACAAGTCTAATTTTTTCAGTGAATCGAAGAACTAGCGCATTATACAATAATGTGTCTGATCACCAGTATCGGAGATTTAAGGAGGATGAAATATGGTATTTTTATAGACAAATCACTTTCTAAATTTTCTCTTGCCTCCTCCATTTTATTTTTTCAACCTCAAAGCTCGGGCACTTGTACTGTTTTAATCATTGTTATCGATGTAGACGTCTTAGGAGGCCAAAAGATATCTCATTTGAAAGCTAACAATGTAGGTAATCAACTGATGATACATTTAATTTAATATATTTTTCATAAAAGAACAAAAAGGCTTTAAAAACAAAATGCAATAATTTTTCATTGATTTTTCTTAGTTTAGTGCCTTTTCCATGAAAACCCAGTCAAAGTACTTTTTTTTGTTGTCTTGTCACAATACAGGATATCACCTTAATAATAAATGTTAAATCCGTAATCCATCCATAAGAAGTTATGATGATTAAAAGCAGGTAGTGTTTCTAACGCTAGAGTAGGAAAATATAAAAAAAACAATGTAAATCGTTTCAAACTATCGTTTATTATTTTAATGTTTGTCCTAAGACACGCTCTCGGCATTACCCGAATGGAGTCTATTGTTTTACATTTTTTTTAAATTTTGATATTAATTTAGGTGTTTAAGGACCGTATTTAAACTCTCACAACTTCTAAACTACCTAACTTATGGCTTTGATGTAACATTTATTAATAGCTTGATATCCTTTATTATGATAAGACAACAAAAAACAAATAGTTTGACTGGTTAATTTTCATGTAAAAGCGACTAAACTAAGAAATTGCAATGAAAAAATATTGAATTTTGTTTTTTAAATCGTTTTATACAATAGTACAAGCACCCGAGTTTCAAAGTTGAAAAAACAAAATGGCTGCCATTTTATCATGGAGGGGGCAAGAGAAAATTTGGATAGTGATTTGTCGATAAAAAATACCATATTTCATCCCCCTTAAGTCTCCGATACTGGTGACCAGACACGTTGTATAAGGTGTCAAGGCGCAGATGTAATCGTAGCATTAGTGTGGCGATGTGAGTATATGAGCTTCGACTTTGATATATGACGACAAGGATCTATTTACCAATTTCCGCTGCAGTAGTCTTCAGTTTATCCATGTTTCGGCTGACAAGAACAATATCGCAGCCCCGGGCCGCCAACTGAAACAATAAATTGCAATAATAAGCACTTAACAATATCTTTAATTCTTAAATTAGGTATTCATTAAACTCCTTTAGCTATTTTGATTGAATGAATGTGTGGGATTTGCCAAGGTCTCAAGCACTGTATACGTAATTATTTTTTAACTTTTTTCCATGAACTTTTAAATAATAAAAAAAAAACCGTTGAATAACTTTGTGGATCCGGTTTCACTTTGTTAGTCCTCAGAGGTTGCAACACGTTTGGGATCAAATTAGAATGAGACATAATCACGAACACTAACAAACTACTATCAAGAATAACTATCATTACCATTTCCTGCAGATCGGAGCCATAAGCTTAAACCCGATGGGTATTTACATGTATTGTAATCCTTACACTAATAAAGAATATGAGTTTTTTTCACTGTTTCTAACGTTGGTTATACTTTAGGTTATACCACTAAAATATTATTCAGGAAAAGTCAATTTTTTTTAATATTAGTTGTTGAAAACTGGTAATATTTAAAATTGGTCCATTGCTAAAGATGACGTCAATTGCATTATGACATTTTAAATTTTATTCGTAAATTAAGTTTTTATGACAAAATTCCTGATTTTATACTATTTAAATATAAAGTTATTTTAAATGCGTCTTTATTTTAGCTATAAAACTGTAGGAATAATAATTAGGTCATATTTGAACCATGTTAAGTATTGCGGAGCATGTTATTCAAGGTTCATTTAATTTATTACATTAACATTTATTATAAACTAAAAAACATGTTTTACTTGATTAAAAGAATGTTTAAGACCTCCGTAATTGAATATGTTTTTTGAGTCACAAAATTATTATTACAGACCGGCTTTTAATGTTGTTAATTCGATCTAAATTCATTTTATTTAATTGTAACTATTGGCTATATTATGTAGAACGGCTTAAGTAGGTATATAAAGTCTGGCCGCGCTAAAAATGCGTTCCTGACACTTTTCAATTCGTCATGACTATCTAGTAATGTACAATAAATAACATTATGCGTTATAACAAATATCAATTATATTTCAATATGTTCAATAAATATTCGTTATGTAAATAAATTTTTAATGAATCAATTAATTGAATTGAATTATAATTTCTGAATGTAATCAAGAGAAAAAATAAAAATGTTTTATTTATTTATTTATTTTATTTTCATTTGATTCATCTGAGTGATATTAAAACACCAATTTTCCTAAGCTATGTTTGGGGGTACCTTTATTATAATAATATTATTAACTTTATTGAATACTTAGTACATTATATAATATATTATAAAATTATAACGTTTTATTTTATATTTTACCGACATTGTATTAAGATTACAAAAATATTCGATTACAATTGCCTTGTTATTTTGTCACATCACCACAAAAACAAAAATTGGATATAACCTTGAAACAGCGCCGTTTGACGTGGTTTTCTTTTAAAAGGTATTGTTTTTATATTTGTTATTTAAGTAACTGTAATAATTTTAGCCCAAGATTAATAAATTTATTTATTAAAAGATGTTAAAAAATTGTCAATTAATTGTACGCCAGTTCAAAGTTACATCGCCCAGTCGATCACGATCTGTCAGAAACGCATTCTTAGCGCGGCCAGACCATAACAGTATACAATGTTTTTGCATTTTCTCATTTTAAATTTGGGAAAATCAAACTACTACGCATGTAATTTATTTTTAAAACGGAGAAAAAATGTTTTCCTTCAAAGTTTTAACATTATAGACAACACTAGTGGTGAACACGTGTATTCCAGGGGAAAATCGGTATTTTTCTGAGAAACAATAGTAAGTTGACTTTTCCATTCTCCAGCCTTCCAATTACCTCCATACCAAAACTCACATCGATCCGTTTCCCCGTTTTGACATAAAATAAGAGCAAACAAACAAACTTCCGCGTTTATATTAATGTATGGATTATATTACGATTGCTGCGATAAAATTTAACGTTAATTACATGTTTCGTGTAATTGAACAAGTAATATAATATAGGAACGACCTCGACCACGAGTGTTAATCAACAGTTAATATTATAATAACCGATTGGCTAGGGATTCTACTTGCCATTCAATCTTTTATATCGATTCTTATACCTATAAGTAACGAATTGTCTAGGTCTAGGTTATAATAACCTCGATTATCGCGTCTGATAATGTTTTTACGGGAATAAATTACACAAGATCAATTATAGATAAAAATCAATAGTTTTTAATTTAAGCGTAGTGTTAATTTGAGGTGAAATAGATATTAGACATACAATTTTTTTAAGGACATACTTACGATTTATCATTGGGTCGATTAACCCAGTAGATACTCCAAAAAAACATATACACTAGATTGAGACCCTTGATAATCGACTCAATAGAATAAAAGATCGATTTATTACCAAAGAATCGTAGAACTCCTCATTGATTAACCAACAAACTAAAGAATCAATTCAATTGATTGTAGTTCAGTCCCTCGTTGGGAATCGAACCCATCATCCGATATAATAGCCATCCGGCGTATTAACCATTGCACTATTCGGGTCGTCAAATTAATTTTTGTTTTAATGAATTACTCCAACACTTTATTTTCAATTATCTCCAAATCCTTTCATTAAACATTAAGATGTATCCTGCTGCGCAAAATAAAAAATAATGATACGACGTAGGTAACTGGGCCCTATAAAATAATATCTGGACAGTATTTACCATCGTAAATAAAGATAAAGAAGTACAAAACCTTATGTTATTATATTATTATCACTAAGTGTTTTTAATATACATGTGAATGTGTGGTTTATTATAACAGGTTCGGTCGATGACACCCCTGGATACGTCGGATAACTCGTTAGGTTTTTGTCGGCGATTAATATCACGTGATTTTAAGTTTTTTTGCATCGTAAAAACGAAAATAATGGGAGTTTTTGTCGACTTAAATGTTGTAAACGTCAGCAAGGAAGTGAATATAAAGCATTTAATTTGCAATAATTAATTAGAAGTCTGGAGAACATAAAATGACAATAAAATCTCCACTGATTCAAGTAGAACTAACACAAAAAATGCGGTACTTATCTAATTATTGTACTAATACCATTGAACAAAAGTTGTAAGTTATTTTATTCTCATAAAGAGAGATATGAGTAGAATGACTAAATAAAACTTTTTACAGTAGAACCGACTTCAACATCGACAAGTAGGGATAACTTAAGGGACTCAGATATTAAACCAGGACCAGAAAACAAGCTGTAGCTGTTGAATAAGCAACAATTATTAAAATCAGTTCGCCAAGTAAAAAAATATGAGATAACACATTAAAAATGCAGTAGAAATAAGAACCACCTTTTTAATCGGTAATAAACAAAAAACCTTTTAAAATGAAAATAACCGAAGGCATAACCCACGCCTTGCCAGTCAATAACTTGAGGAGTAAAAATATTTTTCATCACACCTATTCGAAAAAGACGACTTGGTTCGGACATAAGGGGTTCCAAAGTTGTTGTTTTCTATTCAGCGGGCGGGAATGAATTTTCATACAACTTTTCCTGCCGGCTAGATCTTTTCCGTCCTATTTTGAATTTAGAACATTTTAGTATTTTGCGCTAAAGAAATCGAACGCAAATATTGTTTGAATAAAGAATGTCTGGTACGACGCGAGGGCCCCGCCAGCTGAATAATAAAAAAAGAAATCAAATTAAGATTTCGTTTTCAAATTAAAATTAAGTTTTCGTGCATTTTTACGTATTATTTTCTATTATATATATATTATTTTCTCATAGTGGGTGATGAAAAGTAGAGTGTATCACTCGGGTGCAAGTATATTTTTGGCTCGGGCGACGTACTTTGAATCCCTCACTTCGCTCTGGATTCAAAAAACGCCCTCGCCGAAAAAATATTACTTTGCACCCTTGTCACACAATCTACTATTTACAATAGTTTGACTGAATGTCAGATTGTGCCTTTGTTTATTAACGTCAGAGCCTGTTGTCCAGAAACCATTGTTGAAGATTGAGGTAAAAATTTTTTTGTTTATTTTTTACCCTCGACAAAAAAAGAGGGGTGTTATAAGTTTCATCTGTCTGTCTCTGTGTCTGTTTCGTGGTATCGTAGTTCTCAAATGGATTCACCAATTTCAGTGTGGTTTCTTTCATTCGAAAGCCCGTTTTTGCGGTGGGTTTAACTATGTCTGGTACAAATTGGTCCAGCAGTTTGAAGAAAATTAGCTCTTTGACTCTTTAATGATGTAAGACATTTATTCAATATATTCTGTAAGTAAATTTTACTATCGTCATTTAAAATTCTTGCCGTCAATCTATCGTGTATGCAACGTATTTATTTGCAAATCATAATCGACAGAACATCTAATGTTATGTCAACTTAGCTTGTGACCTTCACCGTGGGAGATATCAACACTATTTACTCATCGTAAATAGCTATGTACTTCAAGCCATCTTAATACTTAGGCAAATATGAACATCTGATGGCTCAGAAACAATTATATGTATAATCACTAGCTTCAGTCCACTACTTTGCCTGCGTGGACATCAGCATTGACTCTATTTAAAAGTGAAAAGTGTTCGACAAAATTAAGTGTATTTTTTAATATGAAATTGTAGGAATCAAACGCGCTACATATTATTATTTTTTAATTAAGTCTCAAATTTTTTGGTAATATTTTTTAAGATACTTAGGAATGACTGTCATGATCGCGAAAGGTTTATCGAGGTTATTGTGGTTAGGTTTTGTAATTTCAATACTTAACCAATAGCCGATATCTTCAAACACTCGTATAATATATAATATTCCTGACTCTGAAAGGGTTACGAACATGTCATTATATACATACTTTATGAGATAGATAATAATGGATGGGTGGATATTATATGGGTGATGACAATATCTTCGTAGCTATACTTCAATGTTATATCTTTTTTAATTTAATAGCGGTATTTTCTTTTGGCAGTATAAAATAAATACCACCTCTAATATTTCGCGTAGAAGGGTGTCATGAACAATATGCACACACCTAGACGAGAACAGACATTTTAATTCATCATTCGAATTTCCTCTTCGTTGGGAACCGAACCTAGGACCCTTCTTGCTAACTGGCATGGAGAGCATTGCGCCTTAAAGGTTGTAAATAACATACCTAAATAACAGAATTGATTTATCAATTTTCACAATCATCATAACAAACCAAAGGCCAGAACTATCCCACTGCTGGGCATGGGCACCCCACACAATGTGAGGGATACAGGCCATAGTCCACCACCTATCTTACCACTAATGAAATTAATCGACAACGCTAAAAAGTTTAAATAAAATATTAACTAACGAGATGTGAAATTTTGCATTACGCTGAACGCAAACATTTACCTACGTATCGTCAATGTTTTCGATAGGAAATTATGAGCATGTTTATCTAACGGTTTAAATTATTACCGCTTATCGATGCTATAACAAGCAACGGAACTGAACATTGTTTGAATTTGTTTGAAATGGACAATCTCTTAAATATCGTTTACTGTTATCTATCTTATAAGTGTTAGATATCTTTTAAGTGATATGAAATGCGGTGGACAGTGAAATGAAGTGACACTCCTTACTGATAAAAAATTATTCCCTGTGCTCACAGTACAATTTAAACTAAATTGTCGCAAAATGGTTAAGCCAATTTTGCAATGTACACAGAAGCGCAAAATTGGCATTTGTGTTTGATGCAATTAAAACGAATTCCGTATCAGTTAACCTTTTAGAAGCGTATTAACTCCAAAAAGTACCAAAATATCTGTGACGGAATAAGAATAAGACGATTAGGTACTACCTAACTGGAATCTCGTTAGGTAACTTAATTCTATTATAAAAGTCTAGGTACAATGTCCTAAGAATAGAAAGACCTATTCAATAATACTTTGAGATACTAAGCGAAAGGTCACAACTTACTCTTTGACATTTCGGTGATATAAAAGGAAACACTATGTTAGTTGGTATTGGTAAGTATGTACCTATTTAGAATTATACATAGTAAGAAATAACGAAAGACCTGTTTCAAGGTTTTTGGTAAATCTACCCCTAAGAGGTAAAAGAGATAAAAGTTTGTTCGAAAATCTGTCAAAAGCACATCCACGTAGGCCAAGCTGCGGGAAAAAGCTGATTGTAACAACTATTTGTCCTTCATTTTTTCACGCCTTAATAATATCTGTACTTTTATCACATCACACTATTTAGCACTGAATTATTCACTCATATCGATTAGATTCATAAATCTCTCGATTATTCTCTATGAATAGATTTTTACGTGTAGTGAAGCTAACACGTCTAATTTTTCTTTCACTGTAATGGACTGGTTCAGTTCAGTTCTTAACCAAAACTCAATAACGATGTCTCGGTAGGATGCATTTAAATGCAGGAGGTGGTTCGGAGAAATGAAAATGGATTAATGCAATTTTTTTCTTCTGGCGACCCGTATGACGTATTTGTCACCCTGCTCGATGCCAGATCACCGTTCAAAGGTTCTTGAGTTAAATTTTCAGCGCGGCGGAATCGAAAGTCGAAGCATAAAACAACGTTACTGTTGTTGTTATTTTAATTTGTTAGTTACGTGATTTAATCTGTGATTGAAAACAGCAGTTTTTATTTTTTTTGTCAAAATTTATCATTTGATATTTAAAATTAAAAAGTATTGTCCTTAAGTAAGACATTTCTCTTCTGACGCCACCTCCGTCTCCGCCTCCGCCTCCGACTCCGACTCCGTTAAATCAAATTTAAAAACTCCGACTCCGGTTCCGATACAACTACCTCCGTTACATCCCTGGTACCTACACTTCTGATCAGTTTGAACACAACGTGACAACGTTACGTTTTATAATTCGATATAGCCGGCTGCACGCACGAAAAACATGACTTCTATGCGTCGTTACCGTCGTTACCGTTACCTCGCTCCAGGTTGATTACTTGGTAGATATTTTGGTAATGTATCCAATTATTACTTTGTTATTGACTTCTGGGACTATTTATAAATTTTAAATGTTATCTTTTTTAATGTTTCCTGTATTCCTTTATTTTTATTGATAAATTTCTGTAACTTTAAATACGATTTCATGATGTTTGTTTACTTTGATGACATTATTTGTCAATGTAACTCTGACGTCTCTTTAGTTTTGCTTTTTATCGAAATTATTTATAACCAGCCAGGTTTGTTTTGACTTGTTTGTGGCACATTGACATGACATAATATGCACAGACTAGCTAAAGATTAATGTTTCGTTATACGGTATGCAACGACTAGTCTTTTTGGTAAAATATTTAATAAAGGTTTTTAACTGCAATATAACAGTAAATAAATTATAACTAAGTATTCAAAGATAGTTTAGGATGACTATTAGTGATTATGCTACCATTCCATCAGTATTTTCTTAAGACGTTGTCACGTTCAACTATCGTCAGTAAACCGACTTTACAGACAACCAATTTTTTACATAATCGTTAGTCTCTGAAGCAAAACGCCGGCGTCACGAGTTAAAATTTGAATAAATAAGTAATCAATCGGCTTCAAAACTACAAAATTAGAAATGAAATTTTTACTTTAATTCAACAAAATTCCAAAATCACTTGTTTGCATATTACACACACAATAATCACATAATCACACCTTTGCATATTTCAATTCGAATAATAACCAAATCCCAAAATCCTTCAGTTTTACAGTACCTAACGGTGCGGGGGAATACTATAAAATTCTCTCTATCGTATACATTTCTGCGCCATACACTTAGGATTGCTCAGTGCGCTAGATTTACTTCATTCACTGTACTGCACAGAGACGCCTATGCTCGTTTCTGCATAAAATGCTAATAGGGGATATGTGGGATGCAGGGATGTAGTCGTGGTGATTCGCGTGTTATTTCACGAGAAAACTATCGTACCTTCCAGTATTTTAAACGCATTGTCTTCAAGTTAGAATCGGGGCAAGGAATTATTTTAGTTATTTTTTTTATTTCTGTCTTTTTAACACAAATAAACTAAAGCAATTTAAACGAATTGGTTGATTGAAAACTGTTTTAATTGTGTTTCTCCATTTTTTAGTATGGAGTACAAAGACGTGACCGGGTCTCCATACATTTTGAAACATCTCCATTTAAATAGGGAAAAAGGTTCTCTTTAGATTACCTTTTATCATTAAGTTGTACCTCAAAATTTAAGCTTAAACTACTACACACGGCTACACGTAGTAATTGTCCGTAAGAGTCACTTTATCAGCACTGACACTGCACTGACAATGCCGAGAATGTATGAAAGATTTGCCGGTACTGTGACGGAACGGTGACTTCACTGATATGTGTGAATCGAGCGTTAATTTGGTCAAAGATATCCCACCAAAAACATTCTGTTAAAAAAACAGCCAAGTCTCGATAGAGCTGTTTGTTTACAGAATATTTTTGGTGGGATTTCATTTCTTTTTGCAGAAAGCTGACGCGGACTGATTGACTTACTAGACATTGATTTTGATTGATCGATACCCCCAATGGATTGGCTGTACTCTTCCGATTTCTCATCAAGGTCACCTGGTACTCCAGACCTTCGACGATCCCAGTTTTGATAGTTTGGCCTTTATGTGAATGTTAAACTCTACTTCTGTACCAAGTTTCAGCGCTCTAGGTCTATGGGAAATACCAGTTCTATTTTAATGATCCTAAGTCAGTCAGTCAGTGTCGAAAATGCGAAACTTTGCATTAGCGTAACTTCGGAACTAAACGATCTACCGACTTGAGATTTCTAGTGTGTGATTATAGCTTACTAGATGACGACAATTTCAGCGTTCTAATCCTAGCCAGAGGTTCTTATATAGGAGCCGGAAAATGCGGCAAAATGGTTCCAGTAAAGGATGGTACGGCAGTATTACTTCGCGCTCGACTTGGCGGGGGCACTGACGTGCCCCCAGATTTAGTCATGAGGATTAGGGATCGCCTCTGACAAAGAGTAGCCGGATTCACATTTTCAATGCTTCTATGATATTTCTTTTGAACTGCTAAAATGCTAAATGCTAAAACTGCGTAAATGCTAAAGTTACAGCTATATTTTCGGACTGTGCCAAACAAAGGATTTGTTGCCTAAACTAGGTTAAACACGACTTTAGTATCTACCCTTATAAATATTTCTCACACAAAGTTCCTAGGAGGCACTGGCATAGCAACCACTTGGAGGTCAGGACACACTTCAAATTTTACCACCGTCTACGTAGGATATCTATTTGAAAACTCTTTTGGTTTTTAACATTACCGTTATATGTATATTATTTGGTACTTACCTGTCTAGCATACTGCTTGCCAATGCCATCTGTACATCCAGTGACCACTGCAACAAGAAAAATGTATCAGACTTATTTAACACTCACTATATCAGAATCTCTAACTTAAGCTTTTAATTAGCTTTCTTTGGTGGTAGGGTTGAAACCCGGCTTCCATCACCTTGTTGCAGTGAGCTTTTAGTTTTTAGTCTTATATTTTTGTGGATCTCGAATAATTGCATAGGTCTGTCCATGGTCTGTCTTTTTATAAGCGTTGAAAATCGAGTTATATTAATTTAATCTGACTGAAATATTACAAATAAAACAAAACGTTAAGACTTAGAACATAAAGCTTACATCAGTCTGCTATACGTTGTACGGTGTAGTTCACAATTCTAGTCCTTACAGCCAAGTACGATTTGCATAATTTGCCATTGATAGCACTAACGGCTAGTCTCGAGAACTGTGGACGTAACCGAATCTCGTAGGAACATTTAAGACGTTGAATTGCTGGAGATCTACACTGTATTCGTATTCCTAGATATTGTCTGTAATAATAGTGGATTGGTTATAAATTATTATGGTATACCTACATCTCTATAAGAGACTCATCAATGCAAAAATTGGTATTGTATTTTTAACTAATTTCCAAAAAAGAGGACTTTATTATTTTACGTGTGTTTAATCTAAATCATACCTTTGTATCGGGTGAACTTTTTGATAATTCCTTTTTTTATTCGAAAGGTGGTGCATCATGTTGTCTGAGCTCTAATAAAATTTAGCAACACATGCCGGCTAATTTTTGAATTCTTTTTACTTATCGATTTTGAAGTCGGTCATTTTTATTTTTGTAAAAATAATGATTTATTAAAACACAATTAATGTTTTCTGGTAGTTGATAATGTCTTTCACGTGTAACTTGAGTTGTTAGGAACATAATCTATAAGTTAAGTCCGCTTTCATTCTACAACTAGAATCAGCATAATTTGCGAACTGTTAGTGTGAAGGTAGCGATGATCAGTGATTTCAGAATTCAGAAAAAAATACATCACTGTGGGTATAATGTATCGCAGAATATGTTGAAAACAAAGACTTTAAAATCCATAACCGATTAAAATAATTCACGACCGTATTATTATTCGCACATTTTCGTCCAATTGTTATCTTTAGCCGCAAGCAATATATTAATTCCGGACGAAAAACCCCGTGAAGGGCAAATGCGAAGGTACACTCATTCTTGGTTCGCGCTGTTCACGGGCAAGTGAATGTCGAGGCCGTATTACAGGCCTACGGAGCAACGACTCCGCATGAACTTCAAACTCGGGGTCAAGTTTGTTAATTTATAAAAACTTCAAGTGCTCGCGTCGAGAACGCAATTGAAGGATTTATAAATCAGCAAACTTGGCCCTTGGTTACTGCGCTCACTCACATGCGTGCGAACCATTGCACATTGCACGCATTGTCATAGCTTCGACAGCTTGGAATACGACGAAATTGTCAAAAACTTTGCATAATCATTTACAAAGATCCGTCCTTGTAGGTTCGCAGTTCGTATGTCGGTTATTTCCGCGAACATGAGTGAAACCATAAACAATTCATCTTTGTTACACTAAAAACATACAGTACCTCTGTAACAATATCACATCTGCAGTAACTAAGTCAAGTCAGCAATTCACGTAGCCAAGTTCAATCTGCATAACTTGCGATTTATAGTATTGACGGCAACGACTCGAGAACTGCGAACGTTCTCCAGTCTCAGACAAACGTTAAAGATCCTCAATTACTATAGCTATCTCATGAAAACGATCGCAGTATAATGTAATATGTGCATGCATACGTAATACCCGACGGGCGATAAGCAAACTTAGGTAGGAGGTACTTATACTTGTGAGTTGTAAATATAGAAAACTAGAGAACCGCCCGCGCTTCGCTTCGGGACCCGTAGGTAACACCCGCGTAGGTCCCGCTCCCGTAGGAATTTAGGCTAAAAAGTAGCCTACTACTCGCTCTCTTCACTCCACCCTGTCTGAGGTGTGTGGAGCCCTCGGGACAGTTAGTTCCCCTTTGGGGATGTCTCTCGCGGCCCGTTAAAACGGGCCAGTCCTTGGGTTGGGCCCTAAGGCCCTTGGTTGTCCATCTGTGGTTAAACAATAGGTCAAGTCCGGTGAGTGGTGACCTTTTTACAGGCCACAGAGTCTTAAACGGGATGGGGTTCATCTTCGCGCCGCCCAGGCGATCGAGCCCCTACCGGGTGAATCCCGCTGGTGGGAAGCCCAGCAGGAGCCGATCAGCGTCGGGCGACGACTTACGAAGCCCCAGTATCAGTCAGTGCTAGGCCCGTCCCGCGCAACCAGCAAGTCGTGCGGGAAGGCCCAGCGGTCCGGTGGACGGGTGTGGAGCGGCGCCAGGTCCTGCAGATGCGGGAACCGCGACGCGTCGACACGCCCGAACATGTTGCGTGCCAATCGCTCGATGAAGTCGTCCAGGCTCTCGACTCGAAGGTCCCTCTGGATGACGGCGTTCCTGACGTACCTCGGCGCACCAGTCAGCCGGCGGAGCGCAATCGCCTGAACTGCGCGCATCCTCTTGCGCTGCGGTTCGCTGGCGAGCGCGTACCACGCCGTTGCCACGTACGTTCTCTCTTATTCAGAGCCGCGGTAACGGTGTGCAACACACTCAACAGTGTAGCCGTGCTGTTCAGCGGCATCAAAAAGTAGCCTTCCACTTCTGTTGGCAGCTAGGCTATTCCACCCCGGATGCTTGCAGTTCCAGTCGCCCGCGCCCACCACCGGTGTCGGCGAGTCCAGCAACTTGCGGACATCAGCCAACAGGATAGTGCCAGCGGGCGGGCGGTACACTGAACACAGCCGGAGTGGGGAGTTCTCGAGGCAGAGCTAAAGTAGCCTATTACATTTGCCTATGACTTAAGTAAATTACATGTAGTATTTGATAGCGTAATTCAGAACTTGCAAATGAATTTTGTTAACGCCATCTATTGGCAACTCCGAAAATAAATATCTAGTAACTAACAAAACATCGATCTTCCCATGGGAATGGGATGTTTTTCCGCGGTAAAAAGTAGCCTACGTCACTCTCCACCCTCCTAACTATCCCCACACACATAAACCTTACCATATAATAGCTTTGTTGCGACGTGAAAGCGTCACAAACAAACAAACAAACAAACAAACAAACAAACACACTTTCACATTTATAATATTAAGTAAGGATTACGAGTCTACTTCAGTAGAAGTATGTACGATAGGCAGTCCTGTTCTCATACATATTGAGATAATAATGAGATAACAACGATCTGACCGATTAATATTTTTGATAAAACCTTCTATTTGTCTAGGTCTGGGTCGGTCACTGTTGTCTTGGGCGACAACGAAGGAGTAGTGCGGCACGCTCGTTGCTAAGTCGAAAAAATATAAACGTGAGCTATGACTATGAGTAACTGGTTGTGGCAAACTATGTGGCACACGATTGGAATTTTGTTATATAACATCTTTTATTTGAGTCAGCCGCTGAACATCATGTTGGTCTATGCATGAGACCTAGTAATAATGCATTGGTGACATGTATCTTCACTGTTACTGATGTCCGTGCGCAACATTAACCACTTCTCATGTCAAGCGGCTCGTCTGCTCTATCTAAAATGGGGATGCCGTTTTTTAAGAAAGGTAAATATGTTTTATCTGTTTTTTTGGCAACATTTATGCAAAATTTCAGATCGAACGAGATAGTGCTTAAGGCACGAAGGTGACGAAGGTGTAGCAAAGTGACACTCACTGTCACATTAGTTAGGATTACGACTAAAGATATGTCACGTTCGACCTCAAAAGATTTCAAATCCATTAAGGGCCACCTTGAAAATTTCTTATCTTAGAAAGGGTTGTTGTACGAAAATAAACTCAGTGAATCAATCTCTTTCCGACGAAATTACAAAAAATAATACTTTTTGGTAGCGTTCGCATCTTTCGAATAAAAGAACTGATTTAAACATTACTTGCAGACGAAGTTTTGCAATTGAGCAATAAAATTCAGTAGTTTTAATGATCGACTTTTCTCTCGTTTTAAATGTTGGCCGTTCCAAGTCAATTTTTTGGTCAATTTAAAGTTGAAGTTCAGCTCAATGTATTTGTAAAGTAGGTAGTATGTTTGTATTTCTGAAACCACCTCAAATGCATGTGTTACAAATATAATTTTAAAAACAACTATGATTTTGCTTATAAGTAGAATTTGAAGTCAAAAATTTACCAATTTCTTATTTTTTAATTTTTCTATGTAGTTTTCATAAATTGCTAACAGATTTAAGAGAAAAATAATCCTTTTCAAAACACTGTCCACTGAGAAATGAGATTTCGAGTGATAACGTGAATAAGCCTGAGAGTGGCTTCCGATAAACAGATTCGTTTCAACGTTAGATTTAATAATGATATTATTTAATAATTGTATCAAGAAATTAAGTTGCAAGAAACACTAAGCTCGCTGCTCAGAATTTCTTCACACAGGGGCAGTAACTGTAATAGTAAAGTTATGCCAAACTACGAACACAGCACGAAGCAAGAAGCTTCATAACAGTAAATCTGTCCGATTTACAGCTTATTGCAATACTGGACGGAATAGTTTAACTTCTACTGTACTGTATTGAAGAAATGCAATATCTATAGCTAGATGCGGATAATAATATATGAAACGTTTATCTGACTAACTGCTGTCTTGTGTATTTTAGTGCAAAAAGCCCATTACTTGAGTTACATGCAAGTTTACGTGGAAGATGTCATTCTTATAAGATGGTAAGTAAAGAAGATTGCCGGTAAGAAACGGTATTCACACATACCTTTTCACATTTCACTTTTTTCCACAATCCGTTTCCGAAATATTTAGTATTTTGGGAGCTTTCTCTTGTTAGAATCAAGCATGCCTCTTCCTTTCCTTCCACAAAGTAAAAAAAAGTAAAACCTATTGAATACTGTTTGAAAAACATAATAAAAGTCACAAAATATGTAAAAAATAACAAAGCTTAAAAATTCAACGGAATAATCAACTAACTTATGTAAAACTAGTAAATCCGCCCTCGTTTCGCTTCGGGAAACCAGTCCCTTCAAAAATCTCTATAAATTTTTACAAATTATGTTATTCCGATGTCTAAGCTATATTACTGCAAAGTTTCATGAAAATCCCTTCAGTAGTTTTTGCGTGAAAGAGCAACAAACACACACACACACTCACTCACATATGTACATCCTTACAAACTTTCGCATTTATAATATTAGTAGGATAGTAGGATTCGGTGCGGAATTCGTCATGCATTTATGAGTGTTTTATTATCTACACTTCTTGTTTATTTACATTTATTAATTTGAACATTGCATTACAGCACAATACTTTGGTTGCACGGCGATTTAAAATAAACGTTCAAGTTCATTGACACCTTGCAAGTGAATTATTGATATTTAATAGAAAACAATAAAAATTATTCAAATAAGACAACAAATTCGTTGCAAGTGCAACACATCTTTAAATTTCACTTCGGAACCTTGTTACTGGGTATTCAACCGATATTCCACTCAAGGTGAACGCGATACGTGCTTGTTCTCCTTGAACTTGCCCTGACGAAGGTGAAAGTACGGACGGCAGCGATGTTGGCGAAATTGTCAGCGTAAAGCAGGATATACACCGACGGGACGACATCGACTTCGGATATAGAACCTATGTACATTAGTGGTCATCAATAATTACGTCAGACTTAAAGAGTAATATAATATTACAGAAATTAACCGAATTCAACTACTCGCCAGATATCCCTCAAAACTCAAATTTATACACGACTCGACAAGCACTATTTTTTGCATCAAGAAAGAATCATCAAAATCTGTTCACCCAGTCGAAAGTTCTGAGGTAACTTTCATAACAAAATACAGTTGAATTAAAAAACTCCTTTTTGAAGTCGGTTAAAAAGGGGGTCTAACTATAAATTTATGTCAAGAAGAGATGTGCATAAAACAACGATAGGGAGGGGTCACATACTTCTAATCAAGTGTGAACAGACCGAGGAAGGGGAAGCAGACTCCAAAAATAGTAACGATATGTCATATTTGCCAAAAAGCTGCATTCAAGAGTTCGGTGTTTAGTTGCATAAACAGCCGTACCAACAGTACTAGCATTTTTGATTACCATTATAGCAGTATACCAATTTTTACTGTTTATCATAATTATATATCTAATCGTCGTGTTATCTTTTACTTACTTTACTTATCTGTTCATATCTGCTTGGCAGATAGCTATAAACAGAAATGCATCATAGGCGTTAAACACGCCATAAATCCACGCGTCAAATCAAAAATATTTCATCCAAAATACCTAGGTCTCATCTGGTTATGGGAAATACGATCTACACGGGCACTTAGACCACTACATGTACTCAATTAGTAGGTATCATAATACATACGTTAAAACATAAATGATTTATAATAAGTATTTGTAGTTACGTATGTTAATTAATTCGCGTAAGTTATTTATTCATATCAACTTGTTAACGAATTCAATAAACTTTTTTTATAATGAATATCGAAGGCAATGTGTGAAAAATTAATTATACTTCCATGTATTAATTTTAAAATAAAAAGAATATAAGGGCTCTCTATTGTGTTGTGTATAAAAAATAACGTAAGTAATACTATAAAAAATAACGTATGTAATAATAAAACGGCGCGGGATAGAGTACTTTAATTTACGAGTATAAACAACTTAGTATAAAGTAAAAAAAAGTAAAGTAAGTAATATAAATATAGTATAGGTTACATACCCACGCCTTTACTTTTTATTGGAATGAAGTTTCTTATCGCGCGGTATGAATGGAGGCTAGAAGAAAAATTATGCAAGATTTTTTGGTCAGACGTATGTGCAGTTGAGCTAGAGCCAGCTGACAGTTTACGTATGTCAGCTGTCTGGTGAAGTATGTCATTTAGGTGCATCAATAATGCATTATGATAATAGCATAGAAGGTAGTAAGAATGACGCCAGGTAGGTTTCACACTTAGTACAACATTGTTAAATTTAAACCGAGTATACTACGACACTCGAGTGTTTTTTAATCATAATTAACATACCCAATTGACGTGATAATGGATGACGAAATTTACTAAAATAAACGAAGCAAAACATACCTTTCTGCTACTTAGCTCAATATCAATGTAGGTATAATAATTTAAAAAGTAAGTATTAATTAAAGACGGTATGTCTAGTATTTGTAAGCAACCGTTATTAGCGAAATTTTTTTAACCGTTTCCGTACTTCGGAAGGCACGTAAAGCATTAAGCACTTCTCACACAACGCTATTCATGAGCTACGCGACTGCAACGCGATCCAAAATTCGTGTGTCTGACTCATTTCACTGATACGAGTCGCATCGTAGACGGTACTCCTGTCAGTGAAAAGTGTCAGATACATATCGGTCCGGTATTATCGGTCCGGCGTGGTTCAATTTTTACTACTACTTTTTCTTATAACTGTACTTTTAAGCAATGTTTAATTTTAATTGAAGTTTTTTTTTTTATAGCCTGAAGGGCTGACGAAAAAGCGGACGAGCCAGTATATATATATATATATATATATACTGGCTCGTCCGCTTATATATATATATATATATATATACTGGCTCGTCCGCTTTTTCGTCAGCCCTTCAGGCTATAAAAAAAAAAACTTCAATTAAAATTAAACATTGCTTAAAAGTACAGTTATAAGAAAAAGTAGTAGTAAAAATTGAACCACGCCGGACCGATAACTTGAATTGCCGTTCTAAGTATCCTTAACCTGACCCTGAAACCTGCAGTCTACATCGTTCCTGTGTGATAATATGAAAGTAGGTATGTAGGTACCTACTTGAGTCGCCAAGATTATGGAATTGTCACTCCCCGCTAAAAACAACTTTATTACGTGTGCTCACAGTTCAATTTACCTTGCAAGCAAAATTTACTTAAGGCATTTTAAGTTCTCGCCGATAATCTAAATTCACCTTAATTTCAGGGCTGGAAAACTGGCATTTGTGTTAGTTGCAATTTAAACGAATTCAATATCGATCCCGACTTGATTAATAAAACGTCCATTTAAGTAAACATAATGCATACTTAATCGTCACATTTTGAATATAGACGTAAACTAGGTACCTAGGTACTTTCCTTTCTATGTTAATCGTCAGTAAATGAGCTGATTACAGCAAAGTGATTAAATATACAATAACTTCTATAGACATACAAGAACTAATTTAAATCATAACAATGTATTAAATACCTGCCTACACTACATTCGTGACCAATGAGTGGGTAAATAAACAAAAAAAGGCCAATTGCGATTCGGACTGGCTTATGAAGGGTTCCGTTGTAGCAAGTATAGATCAGGGATGCAAAGTAAGTGTAGGTAAGTTTTATCAATAACCTTAAGAAAAAAAAATTTACTGTTATTGGAAATGTCAGGAATTGGCCTGTCTCAAGCCCCACTGACTATATCTCACTATAACCAGTTTATATGAAAAAAAAAAACATTTAGGCCAGACCAGGAAATTGCGATCCATAATTACATGGTCTAGTGAAATTGTCGATAGGTAGGTATAGTACGTAATTATCTTTTTTAGATCGTTGTAACTTCACATAATTTAATTTAAAATAACAATATCTTCATAGAAAGTATTATTAGGTACTAGAAATTGGGAAGTCATTTATAAATACGGTTCATACGACTATAAGGAATTTTAAGTTCGATTTCGCACCTTGTCTTAGGCAAATTTAATTTACAACAAACTTTGGAAGGATCAATAAAATAATGTTATGATAGAAAGCAAAACCTAATAAGTCACTTACATGCCCACTTTCCTTTTGACTTGTAGTCCACTCTATTCATCGATGGTGCAATCAAGTACTTATACACTGTATTTACGAAGAATTTAACACATAAAAACGTGATAATAACTGTAAATGCTAATCCCACTTTATCCATAATAGCAGAAATCATTTTGAAATAGTATTTCTTTAACCAATTTCGAAATTTTAGGTTATGTCGCGGAGAGAGTGACGTGACGTCCGACTGACACTATTCACGCATGCGCACTAGTCGGAAAGAAAGTAAGCATGTGCAGTGAATCGAATGTATGATAACAGAACGATTGACGACGACGACGAAAATGACCGAACAACTGGCAACAAGACAGAGACACAACATAATGAATGTAGCCTTCTCTGTCGTATGTTGATAACGTAAAAAATTAACGTTCCTGTGAACATATCGCCGGATCGCCGCACGCTGCAAATAAGTACACATGATCCGGATTAATAATATAATTATGGAAATCATTTTGATTTTTAAAATTTCTTTACACGTAAAGCTAAAATGTTGAACTTACTTTCATCATATTAATATGTAAATTCTGAATCAATTTATTTACCTATTTGTTTTGTAACGATTTTTGTAAACACTATTTTTATTTTATTTTCACAGATCACAGACTTTTTTGTAAGTATATTAATTGATTTGAAAATAATATAATTATATACTAGGTTCGTTATCTCTCACTCACTGAAAGCTTGTGAGTGCAAATATCCAAAAAAAATATTACTTAAATAAAACTATTCCTCGTTTATGGGTCCCATGGTCTCATTTATGGTCACACGTAAGTACTAAAACACCACAATCTGTGGCACAGATATCATTGGGTACAATAAATTTGATAATTTGAATGAAAATGTAGTTTATTCACGCAGTCCAGAAGCTCCGGTAATTAATGTAGGTACACGTTATTTTATTGTTCACACCAAGCACTACTATTCCACTTTTTGACGTTGCGATTTGGTACGGTTGTAGTGGAATAGTCACAAAGTTGTCATCTGTACGACTGGAATTGGACGTAATTATCTGGAAGTGCCTAGTAAAAGTTCCACGTTTCCGTGTAGAATTCCACGATCGACCTACGAAATAGTAGATTGTATGACAAGGGTGCAAAGTAATATTTTTTCGGCGAGGGCGTTTTTTGAATCCAGAGCGAAGTGAGGGATTCTAGAGTAGAATCCCGAGCGTAGCGAGGGATTCTTTAGTAGAATCCCGAACGTAGCGAGGGATTCAAAGTACGTCGCCCGAGCCAAAAATATACTTGCACCCGAGTGATACACTCTACTTTTCATCACCCACTATGAGAAAATAATATATATATATATATATATATATAATAGAAAATAATAGAAAATAATACGTAAAAATGCACGAAAACTTAATTTTAATTTGAAAACGAAATCTTAATTTGATTTCTTTTTTTATTATTCAGCTGGCGGGGCCCTCGCGTCGTACCAGACATTCTTTATTCAAACAATATTTGCGTTCGATTTCTTTAGCGCAAAATACTAAAATGTTCTAAATTCAAAATAGGACGGAAAAGATCTAGCCGGCAGGAAAAGTTGTATGAAAATTCATTCCCGCCCGCTGAATAGAAAACAGCAACTTTGGAACCCCGTAAGTCCGAACCAAGTCGTCTTTTTCGAATAGGTGTGATGAAAAATATTTTTCATTATATATTATTATATATATATTATTTCCTCATAGTGGGTGATGAAAAGTAGAGTGTATAACTCGGGTGCAAGTATATTTTTGGCTCGGGCGACGTACTTTGAATCCCTCGCTACGTTCGGGATTCTACTAAAGAATCCCTCGCTACGCTCGGGATTCTACTCTAGAATCCCTCACTTCGCTCTGGATTCAAAAAACGCCCTCGCCGAAAAAATATTACTTTGCACCCTTGTCATATAATCTACTATTTTCATCCCACCTATTCGAAAAAGACGACTTGGTTCGGTCTTAAGGGGATCCAAAGTTGGTGTTTTCTATTTAGCGGGCGGAAATGAATTTTCATAATAACTTTTCCTGCCCGTTATTTAAATAGCGGGCGGGAATGAATTTTCATATAACTTTTCCTGCCCGTTAAATAATAGTCGGGTTAGTCGGGTTAGTCGGTTCAGTCGGTTCAGTCGGTTCAGTCGGTTCAGTCGGTTCAGTCGGTTCAGTCGGTTCAGTCGGTTCAGTCGGTTCAGTCGGTTCAGTCGGTTCAGTCGGTTCAGTCGGTTCAGTCGGTTCAGTCGGTTCAGTCGGTTCAGTCGGTTCAGTCGGTTCAGTCGGTTCAGTCGGTTCAGTCGGTTCAGTCGGTTCAGTCGGTTCAGTCGGTTCAGTCGGTTCAGTCGGTTCAGTCGGTTCAGTCGGTTCAGTCGGTTCAGTCGGTTCAGTCGGTTCAGTCGGTTCAGTCGGTTCAGTCGGTTCAGTCGGTTCAGTCGGTTCAGTCGGTTCAGTCGGTTCAGTCGGTTCAGTCGGTTCAGTCGGTTCAGTCGGTTCAGTCGGTTCAGTCGGTTCAGTCGGTTCAGTCGGTTCAGTCGGTTCAGTCGGTTCAGTCGGTTCAGTCGGTTCAGTCGGTTCAGTCGGTTCAGTCGGTTCAGTCGGTTCAGTCGGTTCAGTCGGTTCAGTCGGTTCAGTCGGTTCAGTCGGTTCAGTCGGTTCAGTCGGTTCAGTCGGTTCAGTCGGTTCAGTCGGTTCAGTCGGTTCAGTCGGTTCAGTCGGTTCAGTCGGTTCAGTCGGTTCAGTCGGTTCAGTCGGTTCAGTCGGTTCAGTCGGTTCAGTCGGTTTAGTCGGTTTAGTCAATTTAGTTAGTTTAGTGACTGTGACAGTATTATTCCTGAATTTGAGGCGCCTTTTATTTTCTCATAGGGGGGATGAAAAGTAGAGTGTATCACTCGGGAGCAAGTATATTTTTGGCTCGGGCGACGTACTTTGAATCCCTCGCTACGTTCGGGATTCTACTAAAGAATCCCTTCAATTCAAAAAACGCCCTCGCCGAAAAAATATTACTTTGCACCCTTGTCATACAATCTACTATTATTTAAATATCATTCGACCTATACAAACAAATATTGAGTTCTATCTTTATAAAATATGTCGAATAATCCACATTATATAAAGATTTAAACGAGTAAACATTCCATTGTATGTATACGAGGCAATGGAATATTTTAAATAACATTTTGTTTAATAACTTGTTTTTGACAACAGTGGTAATAATATTATTATTATCTGCCGCGTCATCGCTTTGCTTCGGCTTCGGCACGGTAATAAGTACATAATATTACCGTGGCTTCGGGAAACTACACCTTAAAGGTGTAGTCACTAAATACCTACTAGTCTTAGGATTGTCGTACATACTTATGAATGAAATGGATTTATTTCAGTGATACGCAAGTGATGGCCTAGTTTGCTCTTTGAAAAGCGTTTTAAAATCAAATTAAAAAAATTGTCGGTAAGTGCTTCGTGAGAAAAACCTTCGTGTTTAATACTATTTAAAAAATATAAAAAGTGGCTCGAAAACTAAAAAATCTGGCAACGGTTATCATTGTTTGCTAATCATTCATTGGTTTTATAGGTGCGTTCCTGTAATAACATCTGATCCAGTTGATAATAACATTGTAAAAAGTACTTATTTAATGTAAAGCTTACATTCCAGCATCCTAGTTCCTCCATCGCACGACCCGACAGAGGGCAAGTTTAGTATCCATCCTTATGTGGTTAATTTACTTACCACCGCACTAGCTAGTCTCGTAGTTCGTAATGCGCACCGTAAAGGATTGAAATATCTTGCCCGCGTCGGCATTCCGCCCGCGTTTGATGTGGGAGTCTTCAAGAAAAGAATAGACATTTGCCAAGTTAATGCGCTTACGATATTTAGACATTATCACTACTTATCAGGCGGAATTGTTTTTAAATAGTTAGCAACGTTTAAAGAAACAATTGAAAATGCCAAATAATTTAGTAAACCGGAAGTTGTGATGTCTCGAAGATACAAGCTTAAAAATCAGTTGCTTCCTATCCTTAAAAATCTTTATTTTTCGAGACAACCTTGAATATTCAATTGAAATTATTGCGCTGGTTGAGCTTTTATTTGCGTAATTTTTTTTATTTTTATCCTCATCAATATTAAAATAGCATTAATTTGTTTTGCTGAAGTCCTTATAGTTATAAATGTCTTGATAACCTTGCTTTGGATCGGCCTATAATAAGTAATCGGAAATGACCATGATACACAACTATGTCCTTATTGATCGTAAATGGTTCGAATGTTTTACTACTATAATTATACCTACCTAAATACCATGTAAAATATGAAAGTAGCTCACTTAGTCACGATTGAATGTAAAGCCTTATATCGTAAAATTTCAAACTATGAATGATGTGGGCGTCTTCAATAGAATTCAATTGAATAGGCTTCTAAGTTAGTGCGTACATCATCTTGGACTTTATCGCCACTTACCATCAGGTGGGCCGTGGGAACGTTGTCAAGCATTAACTTATTTTAGGTAATTCCTAACTGCTTAGGTAATTAGCTTAATTCCTAATTGGATTTTTTTTCTTACTAAAACTAATAGGGCTAGTAGGCATGGGACTAGCCTAGTCCCGATTTGAGTCTTATTCTGTGTCATTCACTTGCAATCTTGATTCCATAAAAAAGCATTATAATAATCTTCAACGTAAATCTGATTCTCCCCCACCGCTCCCTGGACTAAGAATTCAGTCCCTTGCCTACTATCTAATAAGTAGGTACGTCTATGCCAAGAATGATTACACCAATCCGATTCCGACCAGCATATCGTAAAAGTCAAAAGCTGACCCTCTCGTTACCACATTTTTGCATAAATTAGCTGCCAATCGAGTAATCCCAAGCTATAGAGCTAGTACATTATTTCTTATTTCATTCTTATCACGTTTGTTAAAGATTTTTAAAATATACTTTTTAACGTAAGTACTGTAAAAGGATATTAGTCGATTGGAATTCTATTGCATTTCGAAATCCCCACGATTTGCGTCATTTACGATTCGTCATGACTCGTCGACATGTTTATTTTTTCGGCGGTTTTAGCTTGCAGTGCCCATGATAATAATATTAGTAACACTATAAAACTGGAAATTCGATATAAAATTAGTAACCAAATTTTGGTCGTCACAAACTGGTCGAAGCGACGTAAAAAATTACATATAAAAAACGTTAAATAAGAAACAGGTTTATTTAAATTCATTAAAATTGTAACAAAAACAATATTACTTGTAAGAGAACAAGAGTGGTTTTGTCAAGGTTGCTTGTTAAAATATATAATGCATGCGTCGGATTCAATTACAATATTATTATAACTTTAAACAGTAGGTAGGTATATTACCCGTCATGACTTAACCCAGATTTTTTGTTTTAGTTTATCCCTCTGTTACTTACCTACCTGTTACCACCTGTTACCTTTTTTAGTGTTCCCCTTCACTCCCCAAGGAACATGCTTGCCAAACAGCTTCTTGCGTACAGTACTTTTGACTGTGAGATGTCTGTCAGTCAGTAACAGAAGAGCTTTATGTCTATCCTTTTTTGAGTAGTGAAATCCTTTTTTTAAGTATCAGCTTATCGCGATCAGACAGGTGCAGAGGGAGCTTTGTCTTGTAATATTGACAAAATAAGGAAGATTTGGGCAATTAGGCACTAACGTCACTACTCGTCAGTTTGTTTTAAACGAGTTTTAAGTCCTGTTTATTATGCATTACAAGTTTATGCTTATGTAGTAGGTACTTAGTGAACTTATCTTTTCGATTTCTTGGATATTCCACTTTTGAATATCTAATTTGCATTGATGTCACATATTAAGTATCTGTAATATAAACGGATCCCTGAGCCACATAATATTTATAAGGATAAAAAAATCGTTTGACCAATAAACTACTAATTTAGACATCAGGCAGTAGTAGGTAGTAGTAGTTTTAGTAACGTAAATAGTTAAACAAATAACTTATTATTATCGTACATAAAGATCATAGTACTTACGTAAGGAAATATTATGCAAACAACAAGTAGTACAGTAGGATTATGCATCTCAATAAGCCATTAATTCAGTTTTCCTTTTTATATAATTAGATATACACGTTCAGCAAAAAAAAACTCACAATCCAAAATGCCTACCTAAATAGGAAGTTAAATTAATAGTAAGAAGAATCTTAAATGTTTTTAATGGAAATATTGTTTGTGTATAGTATCTACAATACCTGAGAACATAGCCATGTAGCTTTGATTTACATATTAATGTGTTTCTACGAATGTAATTCACCGCTAATGAATATAAAACTTCTTCCTTATGTTAAATGTGCCAAAATGAGGCATAATAGTGATAAGAATTATAATAACACAAATATGGATGATTAGTTAGATATACCTTCGAGTATTAAGAATAATCATGTGGAAATTGATATAATTATGTAGTTAGTAGCTTTAATTTTGGACGTCAATGAATTAAGGTAACACGTCTTTGACATGAATGAATGTAACATGAATTTATGTAACTAATAATAAAATGTTTAATCAAAATATTGTTTAAATCTGTGTGACTTTTTCGCCAAAATTATGAACCCAGAACAGTTTGACATAAATAAAATATTTATAAGTAATTATAATTAATCCTTAATCACCAAACTCTTCTAAATCTTTTGCTTAAGCAGAATTTAAGTTAATCCAATGTTTAAATTAGCTCCAATGTTAAAACTTTCCCAAAGTTTCAAGATGGGTCTAATTTACAAATATCTCTCACAGCGATAGTTTGTCTAGCACTTTTTTGAGATTCCAAGTACAAACAAAGTTTTGGATGAGAAAATTATATATAAATTAAATTGAAATATTTTATGGTTTAAATTAACGAAAAAAATCTTAAAAAATATTTCATTTTGACGTTCCTACTTTTGAGGTACATTGCAATATTTTGAAAATTTTGCACATAACATTAAAGATCTTCAATATTACTCGTTTTACTTTTAAAGACGCTTTAACATCAACATGACGCTATTTTACTTTATTACTTTCCTCCCTTTGCAATCTAGGTAAAGTTTCTTATGTAGAAATTGTAATTAGGCCCAAATTCGAAATTTATACTTCCAGCACCTAGTTTCAAATTTCAGTGTAACAAAAGTCTCGAATATAATAAAAGTAATAATAAAAGTGTGGCTTTGCGCAACTACTATTACATTACCTTTATCTTTTCTATAAAATTTTGACGTTACGATGATATAATACAAGCGACAGATCTCAAAGTAGGTATTAGGTGTTTTAAGTAGCAATTGTAACCAAATTGTAATCGAAAAGGAACAAGAACAAAAAGAAAACAAAACAACATAGCTCGAAGGACCAATAACAGATTGGTAAGTAAAATCTTCGCTAGGAGACCCATTACCCAATTGATATGGATGAAAACTGAAGACGTGATGAAGCTAATAAAGTACAGTTTTTATACGTAAGTTTTTCCTGAATTAAAAAAAAATCAGGACTGGCGAAAATGTCACAAATTAGGGTTACATAAAGCAGAAATCGTCCTTAGATTTATAATAATACCGCTATTCATTACCTTTTAGTAAATTAGAACCAAAATGTAACCTTAGATTCTCGATCGTAATTAGTTACTGTTTGAGCCACAAGTTTATCGTAAGTATCAGATATTTCCGTCCATATCCAATACTAATTGGAATAAGCCCGTATCAAGTTCTATTCAGTTTACAAAGTAATATGGAGTAAATATAATGTATCATCTACCTTTAGATACATTGTTGAAATAATTGACGTAATATTCGTACCCAAATTAATCATTTCAACCGACAATCAAACTCAATTGATATTCTTCCCCACTTGGTTTCGCATCGTCGACAGGTGATATACTAAGATTAGAAAATCCCCTTTTTAAAATTCATGAAGTGATATAGGCCTGGCAGAGTTGGAGCGTTCCTCAATTATATCACCCACGTTCGTGAGTAATCAGTGACATTGGCAGTATTACCTCATTATGCCGAAATGAGTTTTGATGATGAAGTTATAAGAAATAGGTTGGTTCATTATCCAGGTTGGAGTTATTCATATGCTAATTTATGTTAACTTGCTTCAACAAACGTTTGAAACGAGGAAATAAAATGCAAGGTTTGTAAGTAGGTACAATTCATTACTAATACGACATTTATTAAAATTCTTTCTTTATACCTCCATACTTGATATTTTAAATGCGAATGCTTGTTTGTTTATCTGTCTGTCTGAGACGCTTTCACGGCTAAATCATCGGCCCGATTTAGGTTAAATTCGGAATGACAATAGTTGAAAACCCAGGGTCAAACATAGGCTACTTTATTTAAAAAATCAAACTCTAAAGCCTCGAAATAGTAGATAGGTTTTATAAAAAATTTAAACCGACAGACTAGACCGATTTCGGTTAATTGTCTCAGGAAGATAGTTGCTAAAGCAAGGTCAAACATAAGCTACTTATATTTTCAAAAATCAACCCTTAAGAGGCTGAAATAGGGGATGAAAATTAAAAAAAAAACAACTAAATCTACACAGGCGAAACCGCTAGCGGATAGCCATATTTTATATGAATGTTATAAATCCTGTATTTAAATATCTTTCGATATTCTACGTCTCAATCATTAGAAGTAGGTACAATTAATTAGATAGAATTAATCTGTAACTTGCAAAGGATAACGGGAATTCAATCTCAATCCGTTTCGAAGAACTCTAGAAGCGAGTCTCCTTCGAGACGTGTCCCACTTGACTCTGCGCCAACAGGTGAAGTTCTACGATCGAAAATTCTCTTTTAAAATTCATGAGGTGAAATTGCCGATGGAACGTTCCCCGATTATATTACCCGCGTTTCGCGAGTAATCAGAGAGATTGGCGGTATTTACCCCATTCTAGCTGAGATGAGCCAGAATTAAGGAGATACACAAAACAAAAAGGTAAAACAAATCTTCATTTACGTTGGGTGTAGAAGGTAACATGTGTGGTTAGGTGAAATATGAAAAAATACGTTTCAGTTATTTTATCCTTTACTATATCAGCGATATACATACCAGTTATAGCTATGAATGTAAGAATAATTAGAAGGTACAACAATTAGTCACATCACAACGTAAGTCAGGTTACGCTTACGTCATAATGATTTCGAAATCAATAATACGAACGTTATACTCGTAATATAAAACACATTTTACCCACAACGCTTGGCTCATTAATTAGGTAAGTATTAAAGCTATATGTAAGGACCTTACCTTATAATTAGTGATTATTTTATTACGTTGTGAATATTATCCAAGACTCATTATTTAATACGAATGAGACTCATTAATAATCGTTAATTATATTTCAATACTTAAGCGAAAAGTAAAATTTTGTACTTTGCTAAGACTGTGAGAAAAAATTTACTTAATAAATTATTGAAATCAATAACATGAATAATTTGACGAATACTTCAATGGGTGGCACGCTTAACGATCTTGAGACCGTTGAACAAAAAACACAATTTTCAAATTAATGAAAATCATAATTTAAGGATTTCCTTATAATAAAGCGCAATGTAAACCATCGGTGTCGACAAGACGGCCGTCATGCAAATGGCGGTACTGCTTTTTGACGTTACGGTGTCAGTTATCGCTCTCGAGAAAACCACGCCATTTCGTTTACATAGACAACGTTCTAGTGACGTCATTCACCGCTGTATTACGGCCGCTACATGACGGCACCGCTTTCCTAGGAAACCAAAGCTTTAAAGCTTGGCTACACCTGCGTCAACGCGTAAATTAACGCGCTAATCTGATGAATTAAGATAAAATTCGAGGTGTCAAAATAGACAATTACTCTTATGGTGCGTACAGACTATGTAACAAAACATGTTATAAAACATAGTTAAATAACATGTTTTACAAATGTGGACGCTATGTGTTACAAAAACAAGTTATACAACATTTTATTAGTTTTTGCAACAATGTTATTATGCTATATTTTAAGAAATGACACGCAAAGAATTGTTATAAAACATTGCTAAACAACAATGTTGTTTTAATGTGTACGGTCTTGTAACATGTTTCATTGTTAGACAACAATGTTAGATAGTGTGGACGTGTTATAAAACAGAAGTTATATAACATGTTGCATAATCTGTACGCACCATTACGTTCATGTAATTGAAATTGTTCATGGAAATTATGTTAAGCAAATCCTAAGAAACAGGTTTTATAACAATTTATTGAACATAATACCCTAATATACAAAAATTGTAATTAATAATTTTGACTAGTCTTAATTGTTCTTTAATTGACCACATTAGCGCGTTATTAAGAGGGGGGGGGGAGGTCAAATGAACCACGAAGGTACGCTACGAGATATTTATTCCAAAAAGAGTAGACCGATAATCTTTATTTATAATTATATTATATTTTACGTAAATAATATATTCCGATAGACAAGTACCTAACAATATTATAGGAAGATTAATTTTATAAATAGTAAACAGAAAATGAAGCATCTAAGAAATGAATAGCAAGCAGAAATATTTAAGCGACGTTGACAATCAAGAAAAATGTCGGTCTGTTGATATTTCATTACAAAAATGTACGCAGAATTATTAGAGCATACGCTTTAAGTAAAATTGTTGCTCTTATTCGCAGAGTATAAAGCAAGTTTTATGGGATAAACGTTCACAAAATTAAATAATTGTACAAACCTGATAATTAAATATATTTGATATGACTCTTCCTAGCTTGGCAGGAAAAGGGTAAGAGCAATGGAAGAGAAATCATTTTGTCTCGCCCGATTTGATCCCCTCCTTTATTTTAAATCTGATTTTTTCTTTAACAATATGGCTATTATGTGCAAACATAAATTAACTCTTAAAATTTTAACCCAGAGATTAAAGCGTACAACAAATAAAAAAAAACATCAATATTATTTAATTAATGCAGGTAATAAACATAAATCTAAGACATAATTATAATATTATTGTCTTGAATATCATCTTGAAGTCGTGCAGTTTTAACTGATAAATATGTTTATTGCACAGGTTGGATCGTAAAAATACAATTATTTTATTATCATAATATTATGATAATAGATTTATTAGTCTCCATTCAAATTATTAAATTTAACAAACACCATTTGTTACAACTGAGCTGCTGCTTTTTGAGTGACTTCGTTACGTTACGTTCTCTACGTACGTCATTAGTGTGCTCTGCAATAGGGTACTTTCCGTAATGAAAAATAAACAATGATTAAAAATGTAGAAATATACTTTAATATTCTGATTTTGAGTCATAAAAGCACATAATTATTTTTATAAACAATATTAAAATTCGAAATTTTTAATCGGTATGTCACGTGACCTAAAACACGAGAGGAATTGGTGTGACGTCATGAAGGCAAACCTATTCCTCCAAGAACAAACTGTCAGTTCAGTTTCGTACTAAACAACTTGAATGAATGCCGGTCTTACATAGAGTGCCACAAACTTATTTGACCCGGTAAGGGTGGCGCTACTGTCTTGGTATTTTTCTGACAACAGTATAACATTTGCATTAGTTCCAATTTTGGCCACCGGGTCAGTTAAGTTTGTGGTTGCCATTATTTCGTCATCAAAATGGCTGACAAGTGCTGACAGCGTTTTTCCGGAAATAAAAAAAGAATTAATAATTTTGTTTTATTTTAAGGCGAGAAAGCGTGTTTATTTTGCTCAAATATTTTTTGTGTTGCTTTTTATTGGGAAAATCCAGTTTATTTTTCACTACCGAAAGTACCCTATTATAACGAACGACGATCGAACGTGAACGGAGTATAGTTGGTAGAGACCTTGCTTGTGTCATAATTTTGCCATAATTTTGATTAACTAATGTTTACGCTCTTTTTCTTTTGATTTCATTCCTTTCGTGTATTTGTCGCATGTACGAGTAAATATATACACTATATATAAAAATATATACTGTGTTTGTACGAGTCTTTCCTTATTCACCGATTGAGCGTAAAATGTAGAGGTTTTAAGTGAGTAAAAGTCCTACATATTGATGTCTACGATTGCTGTTTATACCAGTTTCTCTTAATAAATTAGAGAATATCATACCATATAATGTGTACAATATTTATTTCTTAAGACCTACCATCATTTATTAAGGTACAAAAAATCTAAACTCTTAACTTAGAATTAAAATTTCATTTTTATTTGGTCCACTAAGTATAATATACTAATTAAAGATTTTTATCAAATATAGTAATTATTCTAGTAATCTGCTTTAAAACGACTGCAGTTGAGAGCCAACTCTATGAAGTTAAATATTGCGATGGGCGCAAATCCTGGGAAGTTATATAAATAAACTTGAAACTTTGGTAATCTTATAGTAGTTCAAAATTCCATCTAGAGGTTAATGAAGCGGACTCAACTCAAGGGGTAGCACCTGATTTATTCACATAGAATCGGCATAAGTTTGTTTACTTTAATATGCATGCTTTATTTACGGAGAGGAAAAATCAAGTTTCGTACAAAATGCACTTGAAAGGCGAGGTGCATCTGCCTTTCAAATGGATTTTACTGTAATATTTCCTAAACGTTATATTTTAAATACGTTTTATTTTAAAATCGTGCCTACAAGCCCTTCGTTGGATTTTTGGGTTTCATTATAACTACTTTAAAATATTGGCCCTAAAATATGCACCATATTATAAAGTTATGAGATTCGTAGAAAATTAGACCTATCAGATCTTTGTAATTTTTTTACGGAAAAGAGTTTCCTATTTATGTTTTCAGTTCCTATAGTTTTTTTTTATGGTAGCAAACGAGCATGCAGCACCAACCTTCCGCTTCCACGCATGACAACCATGATCGACTTAGAACAAGACTCAACTTAGGGACTAAGATGGTTAGACAAGTTAGCAGATGGGGGTAAAGTAATTAGTTGATTAGTTATTATTAAGTGTGAGAACAGGGACAGTTAGTGATAGTTAGTCCTCTTAATTGATGTTGATGTGAAGAGGACGGTGTAGGATCAGAGGAATGGTATATAAATAGCCAGATAAATGATTTAAGATAATTTTACTAGAACTGAACAGCACAAATATTAGCAGACAAGAATAAAGTAACGTGTAAAAATATGACAAGGAATTTACAAAGAATTTAAACTTCAAAATAATAAAAATATCAAATAAAAAAGGAGTTTGGTGTGTCACAGTTAGTAATAGTCCAATACAGTACAGTTGGTAGTTAGTAATTGTTAGTATGAGTCTTGTTCCAATTCGGTCATGGATGCGTCGCTACCCTTGAGGACAGAGATGTTCGCCTCTAAAAAGTCTTGCTATATCATCATAATGTAGTATTACCACGTTTGTTTTCAGGTTACAGATCTACTACTGTAAAAAGGGAATCTTAGTTCAGCAATTTTGCTTTGTACCACCTCCTCTTAACACTAGCCTTTTCCCAGGGCTTACCCCGCGTGGAAGTAATTTCGACTGATTCTCAAACTTTCATCCTTTAGTTTTCCCCATTTAGAGATGGAATATGACAAATTATTTTCTTGGTGGACGTCCAATTATATATGAACTATAATTTAAAGTTATGCCAAAATTCATCCTTATAGGTACGTGAAGCAGTTTTCGGTCTTGATAAGTGAGTATCCTTTCGCTTTTATGTATAAAGATACTCAATGCTTAATAGTTAGATAGGTACATTGCTTTTGAATTTTAATTAGAAAGTAACTCTGTCCATCTGCTTGTCTATCTGGTGCCAAATAGATAATATTCGATGTGAAAGTAGTATGATACTCTAGACAGGACATAAGAAAGCTTTTAAACGACTTTAAAAAATCTATAAAAGTCTGTGTATTTCATAACTCTTTACTAGGTGTATCGATTTTGATCTTTATCATTTTTGTAATGAGTGTCTGATAAAAATTTACCGAATATCAGCTTTAACTTGCATACGATAAGTTAGCTTTTCAGTCGGTGTACGCCTGTACAGTTGGTGACGCCAATTTCTCGCTTGCGAAATAGCCGAAACAATATTATAGTAGTCATTTTGTTTGTAAATAGGATGCATTTATATTTCCCGTTACTGTTACTAATATTTTATTGAAATACGAAAAATGAAGCACTGGACGGGGGAAACCCTTCGTAAATTAATTTCCTACGAGCTATTGTAGCATCGCCGTCGTCAAAATAACTTTGAAACTCAATGAAGTGTTTTAATTAAAAGTGTAAGACGACGTCGGTGAGGAAGTGAGATAGGTTTTGTTTTCATTAATTGATTTCACTACCACTTCTTGTGGAGTGTTCGTTAAGTTAATTAGTTTTAGGACAATTGACGGTAATGCAGATAAGGCTTAGTTTAAATCTTGTCGGCTCCAAGAATTAATTTTAAACCTTGTTGAATTAATATAAATTAAACAGTCTTCTATCTTCTAAATATAAAACTCTTCCGTTACTGAGCGACTGACAGTAGGTACTAAAAATAGTCGTTTATATTTTGGTTTTAGATTAGAAGGTTGGAGTAGCTCAGAGGAATTATCAGTAGAGTTAATATGCAATTGTCTTGCTAAGTACCTACTTGCTACAATTCTACTAATGTTATTAACTGAGAAACGACGAATCCCTCATTCCTCAGAATTAAAGTTTCCCCATCGGTTAACGAACAACGACGGTTTAGTGGTAAACTTTTAACTCTTGTAGACGGGAACCTCTTCGGTCTTAGTTAGAAGGACAGATGCAGTAACACTGTGCCATAGTTAGGAACTTTCAAGAAATATTTCTTGAAAATGAATTTAATTCAACGACACTTATTTAACCACAATATACAAATACGTCGGAAGAGATATAAACACTTTATGTCACATCCAAACGAATAATTAAATAGTTTTTTTAACTTTGCTAAACTAAGTACTTGGGTATATTTTTCGAGATAGTTGGCAACACCCACAAACTACACCTTTAAACCTTAAAATGAACAATTTAAAAATCCAAGAGTGGCTTTATGTATACTTTATCTGTAGCCTGTAGCTAAAAAGATTGCTACAAAAATTCAGTTAAATTGTGCTTTTCGAAGTTTGGGCCATTTTTCTTTACATTATAATTTTTCACTGCTAATTAGGTGTTACTTCCATATTTCAGTCCAAGCAAATCTCTCACGCTCGTGGTGCAACCCTTCAGAAAATTAAAAATGAGAGGCAAGAATTTCAATTAGACTTTTCTTATGAGCTAAATGATGAACTGTGAGTTATTTTTAGCGAGATTGCCAATAACATATCCTAGGCGACTCAAGTATATACACATCTATATATTTTACATACACATTATTCGAATATTGTTATCAAAATCTTATACTTAGTAAAAAATTCGTATTTTTTAGACCACGGGGTCTTAATTACATAATTAAAAATTCTATCAATGTAGGTCGTAGTATTCGGGTCCTGTTTGTAATAGGTATTAAAAATAACATCTATACATACATATTATAAAAAGAAGTCCTGTTTTCTGTCTTTCTGTCTGTGTGTCTGACCGCGATAAACTTGAAAACTACGAAACAGATTTTTATACGGTTTTCAACAATAGAAAGAGTGATTCTTGAGGAAGGTTTAGGTATATATTTTATTATACTTTTATGTAAATTAGTAGAAATTCGGCGATATATGTGGAAGAAGTTTTACCAACAGGGAGCTTTCCACGCGAACGCCGCGTAAACTAGCACAAATATAGTTCAGTAATATACTAGCGAATTCAAGATCTATAAAAATGCTACAAAAAAGTCCGCGATAGCATGTATCTATCTCTTACGGTTGAATTACAATAACCACTTTTATGTTAATTTTTTTAATTAACAACATTACGTTATTTTTAAAGCTATTTTCTGTAGTTCAGTATTAATCCTTATCCAAATGAATATGTCAGTTAGTTTAGGCATTTAATGTAGATCAAAGTTGTCGTTTACACTATATCAATCAGATGGATAGTTTTTGAGATATTGTCGTTAGAAGTACCTAATTAGCAGCGCGGGCGAAGCTGCGGGCGGCATATTTAAGAATATGTTACAGAACGACGTCTGCCGGGTCAGCTAGTTTTTAATAAGAATGTTAAGCATGCGAATATTTATCTAACATACTAGCTACATACCTACCTACCTACCTACCTACTGAGATACCTACTGAGATTTTTTATACCTATTGATAGCTACATTTTTCATTGCGGGAACTGTACAAAATGAGAATATAATATTTATTTACGTTTCATTATAATATTTGCGTTTACTGACGATACAACACAGGAACTATAAGTTCAGAAATTCACTTTACGCTGTTGTGAAATTCCACGCGGCATCCCGTATAACCGCGAGAAAAAGGGTCACAAGCTTGCAGTCTTGTAAAGTCTCAAATTCCTTTGCGACTAAAATGGGAGCGACAAAGGAAAATACAATACATATAAGCAGCATTGCCTTACGCGTAAGCTGAGGCGCCCCTGGTAAAGCGGGGTCGCATATAAGAGTAGAAAGTAGAAACGCCAACAGCACGTTGCAATTCATGAGCTGAAATTGTAGCTTTGGACTTTGAGGCGTGAATATTGTATAGGCGTTATTTTGAAAATAGTGCTCCATGTTAATTTCATTTATTCGTTAATAATGTTTACTTTTATTTAAAACTGGCTGATCCGCTGGACATTGGCATAGACAATTAAAGAATTATACGACGTAGTTTTTAAGTGATGTGTAGGTCGACAAAAATACATACATACATTTAATATCTAATTAATATTTTGCTTTCTATTAACCCTACGAAAACCCTTTATATTTTTTTCTCAAATATCTCATACTAAAGAACCGCCCGCGCTTCGCTTCGGGACCCGTAGGTAACAGCCGCGTAGGTCCCGCTCTCGTGTTAATCTCAGCTAAAAAGTAGCCTATAACATTTGCCTATGACTTAAGTAAATTACATGTAGTATTATTTAGTAGTATGTAGTATTTGATAGCGTGATTCAGAACTTGCAAATGAATTTTACTAACGCCATCTATTAACAACTCCGGAAGTAATATCTAGCAACTAATAAAACATCGATCTTCCCATGGGAATGAGATGTTTTTTCGCAGTAAAAATTAGCCTACGTCACTCTCCACCCTCCTAACTATCCCCACACACATAAACCATACCATATAATAGCCATGTTGCGACGTGAAAGAGTCACAAACAAACAAACTAACAAACACACTTTCACATTTATAATATTAGTAAGGAAGTAAGGATGTCAGTACATAAATCATTTATTCCATAACCAAACATACAGTTTCATATTTATTAGGTATATGTAGATATGTACTATCGACAAATTTGATTCGTACCCCACCTTCAGCTCATTTTCTTATAGCACATCAAGTGCAATTAAGTCGAAATTCGTTTAAATATTCGTTGCCTTGGAAACAAACCTGTTAATACTCTACATGACATTGACAATACATTATTTATATTTCGAGATTTGTGTTTCTGAATACTTTGACATATTATATAATACAATAATCAACATAAACATTAAACACATTGTCTGTCCATCATGAAGTAAAGATATTCAAATCTGCAAAAACGATTTCTGATAAATAAAATTATTAAAAAGTGAAAGTAACTTTGTTCGTCTATTGGCTTTTCAAACTTAAACTGCTGAATCTGTTGAAACGACTGAATGCTGAATTTATTGGAAATTATATGGAGGAGGTTTGAGATTCTGAAAAAAAACAAAGGATAATTTTACTCCTCTAAATAAATTCCCATGGAATAATTTTAACGGTATTTTTTTGCTTAGCTGGTAAGCCGCGGGAAAAACTTGTATATAGTTAATACAAAAGACATAAGGATTCCTGTCAAATATATTTTGCAGTTATGAGATACTAGCTTTTGCTCGCGGTTTCGCCCGCGTGGATTTCGTTTATATCGCGAACCGGGGAAGTGGGGAAGGGGGTACGTCACCAAAGCTATCTTCCTGGGAAAATTCATCGAAATCGGTCAAGCGGCTTAGATTTTTCATACAAACTTTCATCTCCTTTTTCAAGCCTTTAGGGGTTGATTTTTTTTAAAAAAGTAGCTAATGTGTGACTCTGAGTCTTCAACTATTTTCATTCCGAATTTCATCCAAATTGGACCGGTGGTTTAGCCGTGAAAACGTCACAGACAGACAGACAGACAGACAGACTTTCGCATTTATAATATTAGTATGGATTGTAAAAAGTAAATCATTGCACTTGACAAAAATTTAGAGCGACGTTTGACGATTTGACGGAATGAGCATAATAATAAGAAAGTCATATGTACAGCAGACACGCTTGAAATGAAAACGAATTTGACATCCTCAAAAGTTCAAACGAACTGTTGACGAAGTGGGGTATGAATCAATTTTGTCCATTGTACATATGTACAGTACATATTTATGATAGTACATATGTACCTAGATTGTAGGTATCTACTAGGAATAAAATGTAATAATTTTCATTTATGTGATTTATTTGATTTTTATGTACTATCTGAATTTGATATAATATTTATTTGACCGTCTCCCATGTTGCTTAAATCATAAATTCACACTGGAGTTTTATAATGCAAAATTCGCCTCGGTCCCCGAACTATTGTAGGAATGAAATGCGAATGATAGTTGTCACCCGTCGAGTGACATAGGGCAAATTGAATATTATTCAAAAAACGGAATTTTGCCGCAATTCACTTTTTGGCGAATATCTTATTTTTGTTGTACCTTAGCCTGAGAGGTACAAAATGAACTGCTGATTATTTAGAAATGTGCTCGTATCAAATTTTCAGGTTTAGTAGGAGGCCCACTTTTTCAAGTTGTATTAATTAATAAAATATTATATAATCTTGTCACTCTAGGTGCATCTCGATCCCGCAGCATTTCCATAGTATAATAAAAAATAAGTAGTACCTTTATTTTATTTACCTTTATTAGACCGAAACACAAATAACATACAGACAGACAAACATTTTAAATTCGTTTGTTGATGTGATAGTATCATGCGGGTAAATACCTATAATGCACTGTTATTTTGAAATCACAGGCCGTAAGTAAGGCATCTTACGATAAGATATTTTAAATATTAAACAAATGAAGCTCCGCAATAAACCTACGTGTTAACCACATTGGAAAACCACGCGCACAATTCATTATGGCCACGAATTAATTAAAAAACCGAATGCTTTTAAATTAATACAATTTTGGTTTTTAATCAGTTCTGTTAAATTATGCTTCTATAGATTTCGTTTTGCATAATTAAAATATATATCAAGTTCTTTCGCAGTTCATTACATTGCGTTTTTAGGTGAAAATTTGAAATGGACAATAACAAGTAAAAATTTAATAGGTATAAAACCTAACTATGTTGTAGATTTAAGACTGTGTTTACCAATCAATCTAAATTCATTTAAATCACGTACCTATATAGTAGATTATAATTCGTTAAGTTCACAGTGATAAGTATTTTCTTCTGAGATGATAATGACCACAGGTTATAATCATAAGTCATGATGAAGGTCAAAATTTATATGCCACTAAAAACTTAAAAAGTTTAGTAAAATAAGAATGCGTCTTATTGTGAACGAGTCTTAATTCCTGTACAAGTTGTTCACCACCATCCGCTGTGACGCCTTGATTACACAAAGAAAACAACGGGAATGATTGTGTGGAAGGAAACATGCTCATACCACGTACGCTTTCATATATTATATTTAAGGAGCCTGCTTGAAAAGATGAGGTTCATTCGTTATATGTACGAACAACAATAATATATATGTTTTATATCTATATTGTATCTACAAGGTATTTTTGCAAGATATCGCTCTGTTTTGGCAAAGTTAATAATTCAACCTTATATGCAGTTATACGACATATACCTACTAAAAATTGTTCGTTTTGTATTTGACAGTTTTCTAATATTTAATGCCGAACAATATTGTAAGACAACCAGCTTGAAACTAAATTAAATATTCATTATTTATTAAGTGTTAAAATAATTTTATGTGTTATGCTATATTACAAGCTTTCAACTTTTAAATTCATCTTTTAAAGCTTGTTACGAGTACATTTATGTTCAACTGGCTGTTGCCCGCGACTTCCGATCCCGCGGGAACTCCGGGATAAGAAGTAGCTTGTAAGTTGCTTTACAGCCTCCTCTATCTCCGACTTAAAGTTCCATAAAAATCCTTTCAGCCATTTATAGGTAGATTAGATAGAAGAAGAAGATAGATAGAAGATATCCTTTCCGATAACTCCTCAGCGGTTAACAAAATAACACAGTAATTTACTATATACTTACTTGAGTTGTCAGGAATATGGAATTGTTACTCTCAGCTAAAAACATTATTTTTCTGTCATCACAATTCAATTTAGTTTGTAAGCAAAATTTCCTTCCGTTTTCTTAAATTTTTGCCATTAATCTGCACTGCACAATAATAATATGTATATCTGTATGTATGTACCTTAATCATAAGGGAGTAAAGCTGGCATTTGTGTTGGATGCAATTAAAACTTATCTCGTATTGGTCGCAAACGCAGTGTAGGTAATTTTTGCTCTACTTATTATGAAATAAAAAAGTAATTCAGCGTAGCCTAGATCATTACGAGTCAGCTTTGATGATCTAATATCTAGATGGAACATCGAATCTGCGCAAACGTGTCAAAAAATTGTTGCAAACAGTTGACAATTTTATATCATTGTATCATTGATCACGCACACATCATAGACGAAGGTGTAAAAAGGTGTAAAATGCTTGATATTGTTGCCTTGTTTTTTTTGTTTTCATTGTAAGGCGACGCTCAATCTAGACATTAGATCATCAAAGCGAGTTAGTGTTATTGGCGCTGCACTAAGCACCAGCAAGATCTGCAAGATGTCAAAATCCTTAGAATATTCGCTGTTGCTATTTTGCATCGCAAATTCCGGTAAATGCCACTACGCTATGAAGGCTGAATGCCAAAATCTTCCAGTTAATAGTCTCACCCAGTGCTTTGAATATAACTAAATGAGTCGAGTTTCCTAGAGCTTTATTATTAACGGCAAAATAGTTTTTGTTTATTTTTTTATTGAATTAAGGTAGCAAACGAGCATGCAGCACCACCCTTCCGCTGCCGCCCATGGCAATTGTGACCGACTTAGAACAAGACCCAATTTAGGGACTAGGGTGGTTAGTCCAATTAGTAGATGGTGTTAGAATGTTAGTTGGTTAGTTTGTTAATAAGTGTGAGGACTGGGACTGTTAGTGATAGTTAGTCCTGTTAGTTAATATTAGTATTGTCCAGTTAGTAATGATTAGTGTGAGTCTTGTTCCAATTCGGTCACAGATGCGTTGCTACCCCTGAGGACTGAGATGGTCGCCTCTAAAAAAGTGAACCAGCTCCACCAATCTTAAGAACACTAAGGCACTTCTCACATTACGCTATTTATGAGCTACGCGACTGTACCGTCAATATCATCACCGAGAGTATGGAGGTGACAAAACATAAATAACTTTTAACAAACAAAAAACCAACTAAATTCAAAGTCAACATAACTCAAAAACCGTTCGCCAGATGTCGCTTAAATTTATAAGGGTTCCCACGACAAGCGCTACCTTTCGAACAAAAATCTAAAGTTATGAGGTAATAAGCATAAATTTGATATAATGTAGTGTGTTTTGAAAGAGTTTCTTACTTAGATACCAATAAAACTTACCTAAGCCTCTCATTTTACCAACTTGATACTACTTTTACTTTTTAAAGTAATAATGGCATTGAGCCAATTGTTTCGCCTTCTGAGCGTCGCTAGTATACATAACAGTGTTACTTCGAGCAAATTTATACTTACCAAATTAGTTCTAACTACTTTGCAACAAGTCAAATTTTGTTTGGTAATTACAAAGTTGAACTCAAAACACTAATTTGTTAAACTTTTAAATTAATATCCTACTAAGAACTATCTCGTTTATTTTAAACTGATTTATTATTACTTCGCTGAAACGAAGCAGTAATAGTGGTGGAGTAGATAGAGCCATGTGAAATGGACATTGGATTCCCGAGCAGGGAGGCTGGCGTTAAATCTAGATGCATCTCTACTAAATCAATACCTACTAATTAATTTTTACATGTTCCGTTTTTCTTCTTGAGAAATCTGCATATTGTCATAAGTCATAATGATCTAAGGTATGAATGAAGTTGACCTGACATTGAACCAGAGTATTGAGTACGTACGGGTCAACCTTACTCCTCACGTTTACAAGAAGAAGATGGAAAAACATTGTGATAGAATTCTCCATGGTTGCGAAGCAGGAATCGAGTAACGAAGCATTACTACCTAATGAAGCATTACCCGAATCCATAGAATTATTGGGCATTTCTTTCAACAATAAGAATATGAACACTTTGTTGATGATTTTCTTTCATAGCGAGGTCGTGTGTGTGTTCACAATTTTAATATGAGAAGCAAATATTTTGAGTTGCATGAGTTGACCTAAAAATTTGGACCCGATACGATGGCCACGGGACAGATATTCAATCCTTGCATAATTTCCAATTTACTTCATGTCACTCTTTACGATGATCACCCGACAATATGAGTTGCTGTCAACTCGTTTCAGGATATTTTGTGACAATAAATTGCAGTTAAATATTTTTGCTGTTAATTTTTTTCACGTGGCGCTAGGTTAAGCATTTGTTGGGTTCTAAAAATATAGGTTTAAAAGCCTATAAACAATTATGCCATCGAATGGCACATTGTTAATTTCCTTATAAATGACTTTAGACTAATTTATTAACAACGAAATTTATTTAGTTTTAGTTGAGTTTAAGTTCAGTTAGTTTAGTTCGTTATTTCCACTAAATAAACGCCTGTTACCTTTTTAATTGTTTCTGATACAATTACTTCAGTGAACCAATTCAACTCCAAATAATCCCAAAAAATTGTCCCACTCTTGTATGAAAGATCTTTTTTGGCAAGTAGGTAGGTAAGCTGATACTGCGTACTAATATGATATTACCTGGTTACTTCGCTATAAATCTTCAAGACACCGTGTGTTTCGGTTAAGAAGGGTTGGGACCGAGACGTTTACAAATGAAGCGTTTAATCTCAGACTTCAGGAGAAACACTACATTTGTTGGAAGTGCAATTCTATTACAAACTGATGTCTCCTTCTTGCGTTAAACTGTTTCTAGCTTTCGTCTCAAGTAAAAAACAAACTGAAAAAGTAACTCCATGCAATAAAAAAAGAGAATTAAATTAAATCAACAGTGTGTAAGTCTGTCCGTTAGTTTTATTTTCGTTTTTGGTTATGAACACGCGTCACGCGATGTCACAATGACTGATGTGGTCGAACATTTCCAAACCGTGCTAAAAAAATACGACCCGTGTGGCGTAATGGTCACCAAGCCATGCCGCTCAAAGGGTCCTGAGTTTTCCAACTGTCAGTCAGTCTGTTGCCTTGTCTATGTGTACTTTCATGACGTAGGTAATCCTAGTGTAAGACTACTAAGCATCCCGTGATCGATGTAACTGTTTTGAAAATAAACTGGATCATAAAGGGATAACTGTACGATCAGTTATGGGGTAAATAAGGGTGTCTGTTAAGTAAGTTCATAATAAGTTGATGTGACAAAGGTTTTACCGGACAGTATTACGATAAAAAAGACGTATTTTCCTTATTACCGTCCGGTACGTCCTATAAAATGAACCTTTGAAACAGCTAAACTATCAGTCCCAATCTAAAAAGCGACTGAACAAAACGGCTGGTGTTTATCAAATTAATAAACATTAACTTGCTTTCATCTTTATCTAAAAATAAAATCGTTGACAATACTTGAATACAATTAAGAATATGATAATTTAAAGAGCACCATCTCCGTTTGAGAACCCCTAATGCGCTACTAACGACAAGCCATTATGACTGTCCAGCGATATTCGTCTACGAGCGCATTTGCGGACAGAAAAATAATTACAGTAGATCCGAATTAGACGTACCATGGAATGCTGACTGTGGCTTTCTCCTGGAGGCCAGAGATATTTACGTATATTTTATTCGTCTGTTATGTTGTCTGCAACTTACCCATATTAATTATAACTTGGGTTCTAGGCAGCGCATCAAGACGAAGCATGCACCATTTTTAAGTTAGACCTTTACAAATATAAGTACGAAAACCTCATCAAATTTCATTCGGTAGTTTTTACGTTAAACTCGGATACACTTACAGACAAAAATTCTAAAAATAATATTATTAGCTTCTGCCTCTATGACGTAGAAAACCTTCCTATTTTTCTCTTATGTACTTACATCATAAGTCATGACATTGCCCAGTAGTATATATGTATGTCGTGGCCATATCTTAGATTTGCTCACATCATGAAATGATAGACCATATCATGAAATGGTCGCATTTCATGAAATGATCAACTCAGTTTGGCCAGATCGTAAAATCGATTACGTTTCACGATTTGGTCATCAACGTTTGGCTGGATCGTAAAAACGCGGAATATAGGGCATAATTTCGTACCGTGACGTCTCCGGCGCTGCGGAAGGTGCAGCCCCTTCGACCTTGCGTAACAAAGCACAGACACCCACGCTCGCCTGCGCAGCTCCGGCTCGCCCGGGTGTCTGCGTTTTGTTACAGCGGGCGGGGGCTGCCCTCCCTCCGCGCCTCCGATTTCTAAAAAACACTAGGGGTAGGGCATACAAGACTACGTGGAGTAGGGGTAGGCTAATTCGGTTCTGTAACCAATTCGACCTACTTACACCTTGAAGAATTTGACTGAGTAGTAATGGAAATGAGTATTCATTGTTTTATATCCAAAATCAACTCAATTTTTATGCTTCCGTTCAATGTTACTCGTTTTTAACAATTGACGTGAATTGTATTCTGCAATTCGCAATTTTTGTTGCTACTCTTTTACTCTAGGCCGAATTAACAAGAGAAACAACATTTACGCCAACGGCCACCATCTTTACACATAAACAAAGCGCTTGCAGCGCCTCTACCGGTAATTAAATTAACTACTTTACGATATGATCAAAATAATCTTGACCATTTCATGAAAAAGCCGCGCGTATAGTTGCCCATATCGAGAATATCATATACGATGTGGCCACGACATATATATTATTAGTTATTTTTATTATATATTTATTCTTCATAATTATTATCAGATATATCAGCCATAAAACAGGCAGATGAATTATATCTTAATTAGATCTAACATAAGTAAACCTACATAGTACATACATACGTTTCTCGAAGAGAAGAGTTTATTATAATCTGTGTAGACTACTGTTATCTCTTAAACGCTCTCTCACATTACACTTACTACCTACACTCACACTACACTACTTTTGTTGAGATTGTAGTTATGTTAACTGTTAGCCTAATGCCCAGGCTTGAATTTGCGCAGCGGGCTAGAGAGGGCTATGCTCGGTATTTCTCTGATCGCATCAGAAACGATGATATCCGTAGACGAACGGGGCTGTTCAACATAGTTCAGATAATTAGCCGGCTTAAGCTGCAATAATCACTTGTTATGAGCCAATTTCCACTGGAGAAGAAAGTCCTGAAGTGAAGTGCATCCAACAATGTAATAACACTGGTCGTCAAGTTATTGTCTTATTTATTGCTGGATAATTAACCGACTTTAAAAAAGGAGGTTCTCAGTTTGACTTGTATGTATGTATGTATATATGTATGTATGTATATATGTATGTATGTATATCTCGCGTTTGGTTGAATCGATTTTGATGCGGTTTTCAGGATAGTATTTGTCAGACTTAGGAGAAGGATTTTGAAATATTAACCGCGTTTAACTAAACCGATTTTTACTTTTCGGCGTTAAAGTCAATTCTATTTTGTTAAAAGTTTATTTAAATTCTAGGTTAAAATTATTTCATCATGTAATTTTTTTTGAGTCTACCGCCATTTTACGAAGGTGTTTTATATATTTTTGAGGAGAAAAAACAAGCTGTTGCCCGCGACTTCGTTCGTGCATAGGAGTCTATGTCGGGAATGTCGGGATCGAGAATCCGTAAAAAGTAGCCTGTATGTTGCTCCACAGTTAGTAAGTCCCGTAAGTGTTGTAAGTTCCGTAAAAACCCCGTCAGCCATTTCTGAGATTAGCGTGCACAAAAACATAATCACTTACAGTTAGGTATATATATGTATAGAAGACACAGAAGATCTATGTATAAGATCAATATAACAAAAAAAAACCTAGTGTAAACGGAACTGGTTATGGCATTATCACATGCAGGCACACCTATCATTGATATACATATAGTAATACTAATATACTTACAACTACAAATATGCTGACTACAGTAACCAGTAATCCATTGTCGTCCCCTAAATAGAGACAGAAATTTGGTTTACTGGCGATAAAATTCACTTAAGAGGAATTCTCTCCCTCTAAATTAAGGCGATGCCTACAGGCAAGATTGAGGAGGGTATCGTTGTAAGATGTGGCTCAGACGCCATTAATTAATTCGGCATTCCGTTGTATAGTTAGGCTTTAGGCGAAGGCTTTAAACCTGGAGAAGGTTAAGGTATTAGTGAACAATTGCTTACAAACAGTTTTAACTAGCACACCTGAGAGCTCTCTATGGTAGGTAGGTGACGTACCTACGCCAATTTGCATTTGGTCAGCGTGATAAATAATAAATAAAAAAATAATAATAGGTTGCAAAGTTTACAGTTAATAGCCAACAATCGGGTATGGCATTCATATTTGTATTTGCTTGAATTATTATAATTCTTATACAAATTTCGCTATTCATTTTGTGATTACAAATCAACTCGGCTTACTTTGTATGTCCATGGCTAGACTATTAATTTCCAAGATAAATAATGTTGACTCTCGTATAATTAATTAATATTTACTGGATGAACAGATTTGAGCTACTGAGTCTAGTTTGGTACTATACAAAAATGGACTGAATGAAATATATTTTGTGTTATATTTCTGATGAAGCAGTTAATAATAGTTACTGATTTGGTTGATCGTTAACGGTCAAAAGTTACGAGTAGGTATATTGGTCGTTATTCGTGTGAATGAGATCTCACATTTGCAAAGTGTTTTTTTTTGTCCACAAATTTAATGTAATGTGACTAATTTTCAAATAATAGTATTGCGCAACTTATTAATTCAATTAAATTTATCATTCGTTTGAATTTGTGCGACATGTGAAGATAAGTTTTTGAGTATTCCTAAAAATGCGTATTTAGTTGCCTTTGACATTGATGAGGTTCTTGTCAGTCAATCGATTTTTTTAATCTATTAAATTTGTGGTTGTTTTTCTCATAGGAACAGTATTCATCGTAAAAATCCTCAGAATTCCTGTAATTGAAGCAAACCTTAACTGCTTGGTATTCAGTTTGCTAATGCTCTGTTTATTCTTTTTCATGGTTAACCTTCACATTTCTTATGCAACCCAAATGCAATATGCATTTCTTTGGCTCTCGGTTTCACTTTGGACCGGTACTCTGAAGTTTCATTGAGGTTTTAATATTTACTTTTCTTCTAGTATTTTTGTAGTTCAGAAAAGGTGAATCAAGTTTTGAATTAATTTGAATGTGTTTTTTACAAATTAGAATAAGTAATGTTAAGAGACAACGAGTACATGGTATAAAACTAGATGTCAATATTCGCAGAGTAACCATGGATGGATAGATAATGCTTTCATGTTGTGATAATATCGACAAAAGAAAATTTACAAAATTTTTGTAAGTGAAGTTTAGCCAAAACATCTGTTCTAGACGCGGTGAATCTAAATACTTATAAATCCAAATAATTATTTTCATTAATCAAGTAGGTAAATACAAAATGTGATCTGGTGTATTTTATGATGGTACCATCACGTGATGATAGAAGATGGTAAATGAATTATAAAAATTGTAGCCTTTTACCACGCAACCTCCGCCAATCTTAAAATAAAAATAGGCTGAATAAAATATATATTCTTGTGTTAAATAAAAATGAAATATCCGGTGAGGACCGAGCTTAACTCGGTATTTTTTGAAAAATAGTCAACCCTATTATACGTTTCCTTGGTAACAAAAATAGCACCAGTGTCATTCTAATTCTTTATTAGCTGTCATTCTCAAAGTACACATTTTGTATTTTATCACATCGAAAATGATATTTTCTAAAGATGAAACCTAGCTACATAGATCAATTTTTCGCCCCCAAAACCCCCTGCACACAAAATTTGCTCGTTTAAAGGTATTAGATCATGGACCTATAAAGATAAATAAATAATGAAATAGGTGAAAGACAATTTCGACAAGATTTCAACGGTAGGAAATTATTAGTTCTAGAAGGGTTTCGTACTCCACTTCGAATTACGTTAGCTCGACGGTCGATACCTCGATGTCCCTACCTCGATTAGAAAACATTTCTAAAAGAAAATCTAAAAAGTACTACAGACAAGCCTCTAGGCACTATACCCAGTTTACAGAAAATTATAATGAATGTAACGGACGTGACGTAAGCTGATGCAGCCGCCAGCTAAATTGTGCCTAAAGGAGCCGCCTGCCAACGCATCACGTAGCCTTAGCCTTAGTTAGAGCCAAAGCCAAGCCAAAGCCACCGCCCGCCATATTGATGATTCCCTCTAGCCACAGCCAGGCAGCCGTCACAGCCAGACGGTGGAGCGGAAGGTGTCAATATAAGCCAAAGCTATAACCTTAGCCTTATCTGTAGCCATTGACGATACTTTTTGCATGAACTGATGTTATTTGAAAAAGAAAGATGTGACGTTGACGAATTTGATTTGGTATTCTATTTGATGTATTGTCATTGAGCAGAAAATTATAAAATCCTAAAGTAAAAATAGTCGTATTATTTCCCTTCTTTTACATTCAGAAGTGGATAATAATGTTAAAAAACAATATACCTACGTCCTGATACTGGAGAGAATTAAAATCAATGGTCGAAATTGAAAGCGATAAAAGTATTAAAGGAGGGGAGACTTGGACGTGTACTTGTAATGCTTTGGATGTGGATCAGCGCTTCTGGACATTAGGTAACCTCTGTATTGTTTTTACTTTAATGTTTAGCCAGATAAGGTATTACGAGAACCTAAAAATGGGACTTGAATGCTATTCGTCTGCAGATCTAAAAGGGATGTGGTTAAGACAGAATAAATTATCAACTGGAGAAATAATATCAGTAGTTTCATGGCTTCGAGATTAAAATTTCATTGAATTCAAGATTTGAAAGATCGTTGAGATTTTGATAGTTTTAACTAAATATGAATCGGGTCGGACGGAGATGATATTTTGAGAATGCCGTAGTAATTTTGGAAACAAACATTGATAAAGTTGGGCAGAGACAGGATTTCTTTTTGGAAATGTCTCATGGTAGGTCTGGAATTGTCGATCGTGGAGAGATACTCGCGTTTGTATTTTGTTGTTACAGGTGATGTTCAATTCCAAGTGCGTATTGCCGCTAGGAGAGAAATGTTGAAGATGGATCTCGTGGAACAGCTGAACAGAGTTAAATTTTATGCCAATGACGAACTGATAAGTATACTTACTACGATATGGAAAATAGTTTTCAAGATGCAATGCCATATTTACTTGAAAAGGAAAAATTGTCAAATCTGTCAGATAAAATTTGGGAAAGCCCTCAATAAGAATCCATAATCAGTCTAACTGAAGAAAAGAGCCTTGTCAAAATGTAAAGAGAAATCAGTGAATGCTTATCAGTTTTATAAAAATGATCATTACGTGGAGGAGTATATCTCAGCATAAAAGGTGATGTATGCCATTTCATGTCGCTGTCATCATGCTGTGCCAGTACAAGTACAAGTTGTTGCTGATTTTGTTAAATTAATAACCCTTTGTGTGCGTTCCAATTGCGGGACGCAATTGTTGCAGGATGGCCGATTGTAACGGACGTGACGTAAGCTGATGCAGCCGCCAGCTAAATTGTGCCTAAAGGAGCCGCCTGCCAACGCATCACGTAGCCTTAGCCTTAGTTAGAGCCAAAGCCAAGCCAAAGCCACCGCCCGCCATATTGATGATTCCCTCTAGCCACAGCCAGGCAGCCGTCACAGCCAGACGGTGGAGCGGAAGGTGTCAATATAAGCCAAAGCTATAACCTTAGCCTTATCTGTAGCCATTGACGATACTTTTTGCATGAACTGATGTTATTTGAAAAAGAAAGATGTGACGTTGACGAATTTGATTTGGTATTCTATTTGATGTATTGTCATTGAGCAGAAAATTATAAAATCCTAAAGTAAAAATAGTCGTATTATTTCCCTTCTTTTACATGAATTAATACAGTAGATATTATTTCAAGCCAAGCAAACCTTTGCGAAACTTTATAGTAAGTCTGAATTTAATCTATAATTATAATGAAAATATCCCCACTATGAACTTACCGGCATCGCTTAGGGTGCGAGAAAATATCTCTTTAAAATTCATGAGGGAAAAATTGTCGAGTTTCGCAGCTGAGTAATACGTACTTATTAGGTTTATTTTTAGCGGTGACGGCAGCGTCTATCTTTTTTTTGCGGTCGTTAGCAATTCGTGTATAAAAATCGAGATTAAACTGCATATTGAAAGAAATAAAAGTTTATTCTTAAGTAAAGACCCTTCACGCTTTTATTTCTAGTTCTTTCTCCTAACGTTGTTTATGACACTCTTGGGCCCTGTACACTTTAAAATTTTAAAGCAATGAGAATGTTATAGGTTTATTCGTTTACATGTACGTAATAACCGGAATCAAGTTTAAGGTTAAGTAAGCAATAAAATTTACCTAACTTTCTTTCTTGTTGAGCCGGAAAACACAAACACAACATCAACAACGCCTTTGGTGTTCCTGATGTCAAAAGGCTATGGTGACCTCTTATTAATCGCTAAATTACTTGTTTTTCGAATATTTGTTTTTTACGGATATTTCGGAACTTTGTTTTTCAGTATATTTTTTTTATTTGGTAGCTATTCACCAACATTCAAGCGTCTTATAGATACGTTTCAAGTTATAATTTCGTACACTTCATCTCTGTCGTAACCGTTACTACAAATTACTATTGCCAATAAAACTAAATAAAAAAAATATAAAAATAAAAATGTTAAAAAAACCTGGTGCTAACTGGTGCTGATACTTAGTGCTACGCGGCGCGTATCTACGAGCTCGTAGCAGTAATATTTACGCGCAGATAAATGAAACTTCACATTATGAGATTTATAAAAGGAAGTTACTTTTAAATTCACAGTAAATTGAGAACCGAATACGATGTTTTATGTATTTTCGATAAATTATTGTTAAACGTTTAACACAATTTTCTCTGTAGCCTGCTGCTAAAGAAGAAGTTGATGCCAAAAAATGACTTTATCGTACGAAGTATAAAATGAAAGAATTTGAGAGAAATATACGTACATCATAATTATTTTATAACTAAAGTAAGGCGATCCAAAAACGGAGTTTTTGTGATTATTGATTCTGCCTGATAATAAAAAGTAAACAACATGCCTTTTAAAATCGCGTGAACAATCATCTCTTGTTTTATCTTTTCACGAAATTCCTGAAAACTTCGCAAGCGACATGAAAAACGTTTTATTAGGAAGTTAAATTACAAAGCAGGGTTCGGGCCGTCAAAAGTTCGCCATTTGGTGCAAAAGTGACTTAAAATATTTTATTGCTGAACATATACCGTCAGTTTGTTTCGTTATTTATATTCAAAGTAGGATTACTTTTTTGATTAACTTAGCGAAAATAAATGATTAAGTTCTTAACAATTACAATGTTAAGTGACTTTCTGTTTGTATCCGACGACACAAAGGAGGGTCTATCTTTATAATGATGACTAACGTTTAAATGTTTTTACCATATTAACATTCTCACTCATACATGTGTTGAATAACTAACGTAACCAGACGTCTCGTATTAAATGGGAGAGTCCCGTTTTTCGGAAATCTGTCAACGAAAACAGACGAAGTCCCGTTTTGAACCGAAATCAGTATGGTAACGTTTTGCATCACCACCATAACCATCAAAGATATCACCGATGTGTTGACAGCAAAGCACGAAAAGCGAAGATAAAATAATACATTCTGCAAAATATAGTAGGTACAATTGGTTAAAACTATATTTCGATACAAAATAACACCACGAGTTTCAATGATACGTCACAAACATGTACCTAAATACATTGGTATTTCAATAACATTATTTTTACCTTTGAATACTAATGTTCTTGTTTGGCGAGTAGGTACGTAAAAGTATAATTTATTGTCTTTTGTCACAAAATAATACCCTAGGCGTAATGGAAATGGTAGTTAGGTACCACGTTATTTTTGCGATAGGTAGGTAGATACGAGTACATAACTGGCGCAAAAATACGACATACATAGTTTTGACGAGCCCTCTACAATGAGACGTAAGAAATTACTCGTAGAAGCATGGTGATCTGCAAATGGACCAAGATCTCTGTGACCTCTAGAATATGACTTCACAATGTGCCTCTATGACTTGACCTTGACGAACAAAAAAGTTTGGAAATAGATATACGTCTGCAGCTTTCTCCCGAAAACGGTTACTTTATATAGAGACAAGTGTTTTATTTGTACAGGTTGCATTAAAGATATGTATCTATGGGCCACAAAATAAATTCAAGGAAAAAAATGTAAGTAAATAAAATAACTATTTTCAGTACCTATAAGTAAACGCATATGCGTTTGGGGAATTTTTAAGGAGCGAAAGCTATACCATCTACGCTTATAGCTACGTTACCATTTATCACCACCATAATAACTAGCGCTAACATATGCAAGGAAAAAACCTATGACGCTTATTTTAACTGATTTAATTATTGCTAATCATTTTAATTGAATCAACCATACGCGAAGATTAGTCATTTATGCATGAAACTTAAAACATTCAAAGTGATGGCTGATTTAAAGGCCGCCGTAATTGAAGCAGCTAACCTAATTAGCCTTTCAATTAACAGGCTAGCTTTTTTATTATACGTCGCCCTGCGAATCCCCTTGTCAAACGGAATCCGTACGCAAATCTATTTAAATTAGATAAGTTTAAGACTGTAGTTTCGTTTTTGGGTTAGGTTAGGCTAATTACTGTTAGGAAGTTAAGTGTGTATCCAGGTTATGACTAGGTTTGACAGTTATTTAATTGTATCAGGCATTACTCAGCGAAACTTCATTATGACATCTTATGTGGGAGGGAGGGAAGTGCTACTTGCAAGAAAGTATGTAGTAACACAAGAGTATTAAACACACACACACACATACACCAAGAACCGCAATTTTTTTGTTATAATTAAGTTTTTTTGGAGTCAAGAAAAAACGTAACCCCATTTCTTGAAAACGAAGAAGGTCAAATAGTCCTAAGTTAAAAAAAAAAAACTTTTCTTTTCAAGCGTAGGTATCAATTTAAATAACTCAATAATTATGAGAAATAAAAATAAACAAAAAAGTTTAATGAGTGTGATGATAATGAATCTTTTGATAGACAAATAGAGAAATTCAAATGCTTTCAGTTAATTTTGTTGTTTTTTCGAATAAAAAAAAGAATTATAAAATCAGTTCACAAGGTACAAAGTTATGAGGTACACATAAAAAATAGAGTCGAATTAAGAACTCCCTCCTTTGTTGAAGCAGGATAATTACTTAACGTCAGGTAGCGTTAGGTTAGGGTTTAGATAGTGTTCGTTTGTGGTATAATTACATAAAAGTCAGTCAAAGTCAGTCAAAGTCAAAGTCAAAGTCAAAGTCAAAGTCAAAGTCAAAGTCAAAGTCAAAGTCAAAGTCAAAGTCAAAGTCAAAGTCAAAGTCAAAGTCAAAGTCAAAGTCAAAGTCAAAGTCAAAGTCAAAGTCAAAGTCAAAGTCGAAATCAAAATCAAAATCAAAGTCAAAGTCAATAATTTTATTTATGTGGGTATTTTTCAATACACGTATAAACGTCATTTTTTTAGTCTACCGCGAAAAGATAACACACATTAATTAATAAACAAAAAACAAAGGACACCAGGAAGCTAATTAAGGAAGCTAAGCTACCGGTTCCAAATGAAGTTTTGCTGAGAACTTGTTAAATTCAAGGTTGAAACTGATACCTACGTTGAGTCGGAAGTAGACTGGTACACACTTATAGGTACTCGTATTATTGCTTTTTATTAATGGATGATGTAATGTTGTTTGTTAAAGATGTCGATAAATAATAGTAGATTGTTACACAAGGGACGTAAGTAAGCTATTACAGAACAAGATCCAATTTGGCGCCAGTGCGAGCGCAGCTCGCATAGGGCGCTAATGGATCGCGTGCACCCGAGATATTTAGTCACACGAGCGAGCGCAGCGAGCGAGGGTGAATATAGTTCGAGGGTGTAATAGCTACTTGCAACCGAGGTAAGCATTCTACTTTATATCATTCTTGTGAGGTAAATAAAACATTGGTAATGCAAAATGAAATTTTAATTTCAGATCAAATGAAATGCCACCATTTCCAATTTTTTTTCGTAAATAGTTTTCTATTTTTTGGAGTTTACTCCTTAAGAAACGATTTGAGTTATAAGGCCCGGTATGAGATTTTATGAGGAGTAAAATCAAGTTTAGAAACACGAAAAGTTCAGGCGTTACGTAGAAAGAGACAAACATATAACTATCTCAAATCTCTAATCTCTAATCTCTAATCTCTAATCTCTAATCTCTAATCTCTAATCTCTAATCTCTAATCTCTAATCTCTAATCTCTAATCTCTAATCTCTAATCTCTAATCTCTAATCTCTAATCTCTAATCTCTAATCTCTAATCTCTAATCTCTAATCTCTAATCTCTAATCTCTAATCTCTAATCTCTAATCTCTAATCTCTAATCTCTAATCTCTAATCTCTAATCTCAAATCTCTAATCTCAAATCTCAAATCTCAAATCTCAAATCTCAAATCTCAAATCTCAAATCTCAAATCTCAAATCTCAAATCTCAAATCTCAAATCTCAAATCTCAAATCTCAAATCTCAAATCTCAAATCTCAAATCTCAAATCTCAAATCTCAAATCTCAAATCTCAAATCTCAAATCTCAAATCTCAAATCTCAAATCTCAAATCTCAAATCTCAAATCTCAAATCTCAAATCTCAAATCTCAAATCTCAAATCTTAAATCTCAAATCTCTTCGTAAGGAGTAAACTCCAATCGTGCGTCGTAGCTGACACACACTTTTTTTTTTACGGCTCTGAGTTCCAAGGAGTTTTGCATAGTTTGAAATGTATGGAAATTAAATGCCGCCATGTTCAGTGTTTTTTTTTTCAGTAAAAAGTTTTCTTACCATTTTATAAGAAAAGAGATTGTTTACCAAGGAGTTTTGCATAGCTTGAACTGTAATGTGAACATTACAATTCAAGCATAGTGCGACGTAATGTTGCCTTGAATTGCAAACACCAACTTACAAGGAGACTTTCCACCATAGTAATCCCTAGTTACTGAGCAAGTATGATATAAATAAAATTAAGCAGTTTATGTACTTACTATAATTTTCTCATGTTTGTCAATCGATTTTGTTTTGTTTGGTGTCTAGTGTCTACATATGAATTAGTTTTAACGTCATCAGAAAAAAGTAAAAAAAGATAACAAAATATTATTGACATTACCTAACTGTCAGTACGTAATAGGGTACTTTCGGTAGTGAAAAATAAACTTGATTTTCCTAATAAAACGCAACTAAAAATATATTTCAGCAAAATAAACACGCTTTCTGGCCTTAAAATAAAATAAAATAAAATAAATAAATAAATAAAATAAGCAGTACCTTTGTACAAAATTTATTGTATTCTTGCCTATTATATAATGTTTGTGTACATTAAGTATTAAATAAAAAAAATAAAAATAAAATATTAATTATTTTTTTATTTCCGAAAAAACGCTGTCAGAACTTGTCAGCCATTTTCATGACGTAATAATGGCAAATTGTACAGTGCCACAAACTTATCTGGCCAAAATTGGAACTAATGCAAATGTTATACTGTTGTCAGAAAAATACCAAGACAGTAGCGCCACCCTTACTGGGTCAAATAAGTTTGTAGCACTGTATGTAAGACCGGCATTCATTGAAGTTGCTATGCACGAAACTGAACTGACAGTTTGGTTCTTGGAGGAATAGGTTTGCCTTTATGACGTCACACCAATGCCGCTCGTGTTTTAGGTCACGTGACATACCGATTAAAAATTTCGAATTTTAATATTGTTTATTAAAATATTTATACTTTTATGACTTAAAATCAGAATATTAAAGTATATTTCTACATAAATTTTTATTTTTATAAAATTTCTTAGTTTATTTTTCATTACGGAAAGTACCCTATTGTTATGATCGAACATCGACGATATTGGGGTCAAAACTACCAACCATTTCTCTATTTCCAATTCTCAGTCAACTTATATCTAAGACCTGTCTGATGCTAGAGTCTTAATTTTTTTAAGAATCAGATAAAATTAACGGACCTATAAAACGTTTTTCTAGTTTTTAAACTTTTCTTATTTTTTAATTACCTAATAATTTTGATAATACCTAAAATATCTGGAAATCCTTATCAACTTTCAGAATTGATTGGGACTACTTCGCGTACTTCTAGAAAGCTGAAATATATAGTCTAAAATTTGCATAAAAATCACAGAATAATTACGACAGCTTTAATCTTTTCCCATCAAAACCACGTAAGATGTGTATTTTTTCTTTGCGAGTGAATGGTTTGAATAAATTGATTTGAATAAATGCTTTTTTCTTTTTGCTGTCAATAAATAGACGACTACGGTCTTACTCGAGAGGAGTAAGGAGACATAGGGAATAAATACACTTCCTATATTATTTAGTTGCAGTCAAAAAGAATAGTAATGTTAATGTTTTAATATGAATGAAAAAAATGTATACACATAATTTACATTAAACACAATTCACCGCAAAGTTGTGTAAGAATAAACAAGATATTCCGTTTTTCAGGCACAAGGGGTATGAAGGTTTCACAAAAAAGACACAATTTTGGTAAACATTTTTACGCAAATAATTTTGAGCGTACAAGCTTTGAATATATGATTACGGGAAGGGCAAAAACACTTGTAAATATTTTACAAGGTCGGCGGTTCTGTTTATTTATCCACTCAAACCTGGATGACCTGACCTTACTTAAATTATAATAAATTATATGTTTGCATATCTTTTTGGACCGACGAATTTACCAAATTCTTTTCTTCGTTTTCTAGATTAATTTTCGTTTATGTTAGAAGCAAACAAAACAGCACTCTGGATTTTTTAAATGGATGGAGAATCTGGGTGGTATTTTTATACATATAACCGAAAATGGAGGAAAGAATGGCAGAGTCCACAAGAAAAGAAAAACTGACTCTCATACCCCTAGCAATTAGACGACAAGTCTTTTGTAGCTGACTGAAGAAGAGGATGGTACTTAATCAGTCAGGTTCAAAATGCACCATCTGTCTAAAGTACCATAGAGATTAGACTAGATGATACAGTGTTAAGCGTTAAGCGATAGTGTTTGAAGTGTTTAGACATTCACAGCATTGAGTCACGCTGCATTTTTCGCGAAGAAGAAAAATCGTTCACGATTTTAAACTAGTGTTCAGACACTGCCATAACATATTAAAGCATTTAAAAATTACCTGTAAAAGAGGGGTTGTAACTAAATAGACGATTAAAGGTTCCTAGTTACAAACTAATATCGTTCAAAAGAAGGGAATTTGCACTATAGCTTTATCGTTAATAAGTATAATGTACTATTCATATAATTATGAGTAGGTAGATTAAATTGAAGCGCTCATAGCCCGGCGGCTTGCGTCGATTCTAAGCCATCTACAAAGTTAAGCAACAGCGGGCGCGGTCGGTAGTCGGATGGGTGACCGCTAGTGGCAAAAATTTCTTGAGCGCTTCCGTGCTTCAAATACGTGCTTGCACGTAAAGCCGTCGGTCCCGGTTGTTATCGATTGATAGCAGTCGTTAAGCCATGTCGGAGGCCTTCGGGCGGCTTGAAAACTTTCGACACTGGGTTGGCCACTAACCCCTCCACCAACCCGCATTGGAGCAGCGTGGTGGAGTATGCTCTAGGCCTCCTCAGTAATGAGGAGGGCCATTAGTGGGTAGTAGCTTAGCTTTTTTTTTAGATTAAATTGACTTAGCGGCGAGGTAAATGCGAGGAAACTTACACCCCGGTCATCTAGCAAAAGTTGCATCAATGTTCAAATTTGTGAAATAAAACGTAAAAGCAACTCATCAGCGTCATAATCTTAATTCAGAACTTTTTTACTTCTAGTTTAAATCTTCAGTGCTGTCCCAGTATGGATTAGCAGACTTTATATTCCTTTGTGAACATTAGGGAGAATTCTCCGATGTGCAGGTTTCCACGCAGTGTTTTCCTTAAATGAATAAAATACAACAATAAAGATAACTTTTAAACCTCAAAGTTGGATGCTTTTAGAAAGAACCATTAACATAGTTGACCTTAGCCAAAGATGAAATACCTACAACCTACCTACCTTTATTCATGAGCAAAACAACGCAAACATTTAACACATAGCGAAAATTAGGCATTATGAAAGTTGTGGTTTTCATTAACAGCATAATAATATTACTTTATAATGATTTTGGTGAACGTTTTGAAGTAAACCATCATATTATTATGCATTAGCATATTGTCATTTGCATATTGATGGATCTGGTTTAGCGGTTAGTTGACTTCCTTTATTAAATATAACTAAGTGATAACTTTATTGTACCTGTCGTAATCAAATCATATCATATTATAATTATTCTATTTTACTGTGTACTAGTTGTTTCCCGTGACTTCGTTCGTAAGTCATAAGTTCTTTCCGCATAAATCCCGATCCCGCGGATCCCGCGATAAAAAGTAGCATATATTTTGCTCCACAGCCACCTCTATCTCCCAGTGAAAGTCCCTTAAAATTCGTGTGCCGTTTCCGAGATTATCTTGCACATACAGCGATCAGTTGCAGTTATTATAATGTGTAGATAGAAGATATACATAGAAGAAGAGTAAATGGATTAGGCATATGTACATATAAAATTTATGTTTCATTAAAATGTAATTTGACTTATGAAATTATCTTTTTACCACGTTAAGACAATGGCAAAATTTCTTTAGCGCTTTTGCGATTCGGAGGGCACATAAAGGCATCGGTCCCGGTTGTTATAATTATTATTAGGTAGAGTTGTTGGGCCATGTCAAAGTCCTTCAGGCAGCATTTAAAGGAGGATGGGCAAAAATGTATGGAAGCTGGTCTACCTTGCAATAAAAATGACAAGCAAGACATATGTTAATAGAAGGGTTATTTTATGTATTTGCATATGTACTAGGACGCATGTCTCTGGATGTTGTCGGATCTGAGTTATACTACATTGAATTTAACAGTATTTAGGTAGTGCCAAACATTGAACATCGTAGTATTTAAAATAAACATTTTGTATAAAATTAATGAAACAATTATATGTTACTAGTTGACCCGGCAGACGTCGTCCTGCAACATATATTATTAGGTAGACACCCTCGCTTCATTTTCGGATACGTGTTGCTCGGCTCCTTTTGGTCGTAGCATGATGCTATATAGCCAATAGTCTTCCTCCTATAGTTATTGATGTACTCTTCTATCCCAAATTGAAAATGTGCTACTCATTATTATTGGACTTTAGGCCAAAATGCCCATTCTCCTTTCCAAGATCCAGGTCAACAGAACCCAATTCCAAGATTTGGCTTGACAGCCTTCTGCTTGGTGATATGATTGAAACCTAGATTTAAAACTTGACTCATTGCTGATTGTATACAATTTACTATGATACGGGTACAGACGATATCTATTTTGCTAAGATTAAGCCGTGACCACTTGGAGCGACATCTGATTGGTGTTATTTATTGTAAAAAGTTATTTATTACAAATATATATAACGATTTTGGGGTTGGTCAAAGTACCTATATTCAAGTTTATTACTCTGACCAAGTAGACAGACTTCATCAACTTTCGCTTCATTGAGAACATCAGAATCCAATTTTCCATACCATAATTTATGTTTCTTCGTCGTAGATCATTTCTAACAAGAACAAAAAGCTACAGGAGCTTAGCACAAAAAATGAAAACTTTGTGCAGGTCCCAAATCCAGATTATTTTCGGTAAAATTTGTTATTTTATGAATTGTAGTTAGGTTAACTTTATAATAATTATATACCAGCTGATGCGCGTGGAAGTAGGTATGACCACCGAGTAATGCCCGTTTGGACTGATTTTAAATTAAAACTGTCAATCCCTATGTTATTACTTTTTGGGGTACTTACAATAAAACAAAACCCTGTCACGACTAACAAATACCTGTCTACCAATTTTTTCTTTACAAAAAAATTTTTCTGCCTCAAGTGGTTTTCGAGATTTTGTGATTCATGACCTTTTGCTTTCATGCATGTTTAAAAAAAAATAAGTAATAATAACAATTACATTGTTAAGGATCTCTTTTTAGGGTTCCGTACCCAAAGGGTAAATCGGGACCCTATTACTGAGACTTCGCTGTCCGTCCGTCCGTCTGTCACCAGGCTGTATCTCATGAACCATAATAGTTACACAGTTGAAATTTTCACAGATGATGTATTTCTATTGCCGCTACAACAACAAATACTAAAAAACAGAATAAAATAAATATTTAAGTAGGCGCCCATACGATATGCGATAGTTAAGTTACCTTTCCGTCCAAGAGATTTCGTTGTGCGTAATATGTGGCTACAATAAAACAATTAAATATTTAAGTGAGCCTTTCATAAAACAGACCAGATTTTTTTGGCGTTTTTATACATAATGGTACGGACGGAACCCTTGGTGCGCGAGTCCGACTCGCACTTGGCCGGTTTTTGACGTTGTTAAGCAATTAACTTGATGATTAAAGATAGAAGGTATTATATTTAGTAAGATCTGTATAAGTTCGTTTCGAACGTTCCCTATACAACGTGGTTACCACCATACAACAATAAATTTAATTTTATGTCGGTACCTAATGATTACCTTAGCCCCCAAAAAATTTTCAATCAAAGGAGAACTGCCATGGCCCATAGAAAATTTACCCAGGCCCGACAGTAATGAAAAGTATCTCGGTTTTTTTGTTATATTTCATATAACAAAAATATAGTAACAGTATCTCCAATAACAGTGGCTAACAACTATTTATAGCTATGGCTATTTATAGTGTTTACTCAGGCGAAATAATTTAATAGTAGATTGTTACACAAGGGACGTAAGTAAGCTATTACAGAACAAGATCCAATTTGGCGCCAGTGCGAGCGCAGCTCGCATAGGGCGCTAATGGATCGCGTGCACCCGAGATATTTAGTCACACGAGCGAGCGCAGCGAGCGAGGGTGAATATAGTTCGAGGGTGTAATAGCTACTTGCAACCGAGGTAAGCATTCTACTTTATATCATTCTTGTGAGGTAAATAAAACATTGGTAATGCAAAATGAAATTTTAATTTCAGATCAAATGAAATGCCGCCATTTCCATTTTTTTTTCGTAAATAGTTTTCTATTTTTTGGAGTTTACTCCTTAAGAAACGATTTGAGTTATAAGGCCCGGTATGAGATTTTATGAGGAGTAAAATCAAGTTTAGAAACACGAAAAGTTGAGGCGTTACGTAGAAAGAGACAAACATATAACTATCTCAAATCTCAAATCTCTAATCTCTAATCTCTAATCTCTAATCTCTAATCTCTAATCTCTAATCTCTAATCTCTAATCTCTAATCTCTAATCTCTAATCTCTAATCTCTAATCTCTAATCTCTAATCTCTAATCTCTAATCTCTAATCTCTAATCTCTAATCTCTAATCTCTAATCTCTAATCTCTAATCTCTAATCTCTAATCTCTAATCTCTAATCTCTAATCTCTAATCTCTAATCTCTAATCTCTAATCTCTAATCTCTAATCTCTAATCTCTAATCTCTAATCTCTAATCTCTAATCTCTAATCTCTAATCTCTAATCTCTAATCTCTAATCTCTAATCTCTAATCTCTAATCTCTAATCTCTAATCTCTAATCTCTAATCTCTAATCTCTAATCTCTAATCTCTAATCTCTAATCTCTAATCTCTAATCTCTAATCTCTAATCTCTAATCTCTAATCTCTAATCTCTAATCTCTAATCTCTAATCTCTAATCTCTAATCTCTAATCTCTAATCTCAAATCTCAATCTCAAATCCAATCGTGCGTCGTAGCTGACACACACTTTTTTTTTACGGCTCTGAGTTCCAAGGAGTTTTGCATAGTTTGAAATGTATGGAAATTAAATGCCGCCATGTTGTGTTTTTTTTTCAGTAAAAAGTTTTCTTACCATTTTATAAGAAAAGAGATTGTTTACCAAGGAGTTTTGCATAGCTTGAACTGTAATGTGAACATTACAATTCAAGCATAGTGCGACGTAATGTTGCCTTGAATTGCAAACACCAACTTACAAGGAGACTTTCCACCATAGTAATCCCTAGTTACTGAGCAAGTATGATATAAAACCATTTATTTTTCACTTAATAGCAATTGTATAAATTTAGAATGACCCAAAGTTAATAAAAATAGGAAATATAGATAGTCACAAAACCTTTATCTCCATTAGAGCAATCAATATTATATTCCACTATCAAGCTCCCACTCCCAGGTGTGCCGTAGCGCAATTCCGTTTCTGCGGCGGACGCGGAATAATTCCGCACCGTGAGTTGTTACCGCAATTGTTACGTATTATTATTTACTAGAACTTTAGGTCATCTGGATAATTCAATCATTGTTTTATTTGACAAGTTTTTTGTGCAAATAAATATAAACATTTCATTTTAGTATGAAAAAAATCAGAAGTTTAAAGTGAAATATTTTGTTGTTAGCCACTTATTTCGAATATAACAATAAAAGATATTTGTTATACTCAACATAACAAAAAAACTGGGATATGTTTCTTTCATGTCGGGTCTAGGTCAAAAATGGCAGTTCTCCTTTCAAAAAATCAAAAAAGCCTCTTTTACTTTAGCCACAGCAATTTTTTTTTCATTATTCAAAAATTCAACACGCTGTATTTATTAGATTACTGTTATAGCAGAAGTTTGTTGTCGCTCTTGTCAAAAGTGAGTGACCGATGTTAAAATAGGCTGTTCTATTTTTTTCTGTATTTTTTCTGTATTTTTTTCTGTATTTTATTGTAAAAAAACATTTTATTTTAATAAAATGTTAGGCGTTTTTTACTAAATGTAATATATTATGTTCCTAGCATGAAGCAGGGCTCGTGGTTTCATTTATTGTTGTATGGTAGTATCCACCTTGTATAATGTATTATTATTTTATTCATACTTCAAGATGCTGTCTATAACACGGCAAATTCTATTAAGTGAGTATTTACGCGAGTTTAATTGCTGAAAGTTATTAAGCGATTACGCCCTGAACACCATTATCGCAGTAATCAACTCCACGAGTGCAAAATTAACGTACCTATATAATGACTATTATTGGCATACGTTTCAAAGATAATAAACTTTACTGACGTTCATGTTAGCTTAACTACAATCCATTAATGGCCCACTACTGAGCTCGAGTCCCTCCTCATTATTGACGAGACCTAGACCTAGAGCATCCACCATCACGCTGCTTTAGTGCGGATTGGTGGAGAAATGTAGCTAATTAAATTATCACAAATAATTATCAATACTAATTCAAACGAAAATTTGATAAGGATTAAAATAAAGTAGGTATAATGGTAAAATCGTACTGTTGTTGAGTTGAAACACTGAAATTGGATTTGAACTACGGACCAAACAATTTGGATTAGCTCATTATAATGAACCTCGATATAGGATTAAGACTATTGCCCAAACACATATATTTTGTATGCAATTTAATCATGAAAATCATTATGAATATGCTGACATGATGTTTTTTCTTTCTTGAGAATCAATGGTGATACCTTTGTTATTAAAGACTAGTTGTTGCCCGCGACATCGTTCATACATCGATTTTTTCGCGTGAATCCCGATGCCGCGGGAATTCTGGGGTACAGAGAAGCCTAGTTGCACCACAGCCTCCTCTATCTCCCAGTGAAAGTCCAATAAAAATACGTTCAGCCGTTTCTGAGATTAGCGTGTGCAAACAGCGATCGGTCACAGTTTTATTAAGTATAAACTAGAGAACCGCCCTCGCTTCGCTTGGGGACCCGTAGGTAACAGCCGCGTAGGTACCGCTCCCGTAGGATTCTCGCGATAAAAAGTGTTATACTGGAACTTAAGTTGTAACATTTACCTATGACTTAAGTAAATTAACGATACATGTAGTACTTGATAGCGTGATTCAGAACTTGCAAATGAATTTTACTAACGCCATCTATTAACAGTATCCGGAACTAAATATCTAGCAAACTAACAAAACATCGATCTTCCCATGGGAATGAGATGTTTTTCCGCGGTAAAAAGTACTCTACGTCACTCTCCAACCTCCCAACTATCTCTACACACAAATTATATCATATATCTACCTAATAGCCATGTTGCGACGTGAAAGAGCCAAAAACAAACAAACAAACACACTTTTACATTTATAATATTAGTTATAAATGTATAGGTAAAGAAGAATAGAATATAGAATAGGTACATACAGATTTCCAGTAGATACTTCACTTCTGACGAGTAGTTTTTGATTAATCTCTACTTATCGATTTTAAAGTCTTTGTAAAAAGGTACCTATTTGTTATTTATTTTACACTTTATTGTTTGTACACCAAAAAACGGAATACACATATAAAAGCACAAGAAAGAAACACAAACAATGGGCGGCCTTATCGCTTTAAAGCGATTTCTTCCAGGCAACCCAATACAAGATTAGGACAGCACTAGAAGTACATTGGTACAGGCGTACATGATGGATATAAAAAGCGCAGTATAATCAATTAATTTAAAGGTTAATTCTTTTTTGGAACAATCCGCGAGCTAATTCGTATGTTTAATGGTGTAAGTACTTTCGTACAAGTAGCTGCGCCTCCCTCCTTCCCACATAGGAACATGCCATGAACATTGAATGTATACATCAACATACATACCATCACCAACACGTGTTTGCCCCAAAATCTCTCGATTCTTAGTCGACGACTCTACGATGGTTAGTCGTATTGAAGTCTTTGCGTAAGCGGAAATGGAGTTCCGCAAAGTAACGCCTGATTCAATTAACTATCTAAGTTGTATTTGACGTAACACGAAGATGTAAGATGTATTTGACGTCGATAAAAATCAATAGTCCCCATTGTCCATTTTGAAGAACATTCCAACAGATTAAACGTACAAAATTCCTTCAGAACCATACATTATGCATGGTTTGACGCAGTTGATCCTTTACACCGACATTGCTCATTTTCTATGTGACCGCATATACATCACCCAGCAGCTTATATAGCCAAGTCAATTTTCAAGGCAATTTATTCCTAACATTATTCTTTATCGAGTGAACAGAAGCCTAACGGAAAATAACGTTTATGGAAAATCACGAAGCCTCAACGAGTTGGTAATATGAGTTGTTCTGGTACTTACATAATGCTAGGTTAGACTTTGTACAAGAACAACCTATTTCACTATGTTAAAGGCCGAGATGACATTGATTGGCGCAATGGTTACCATGCCGGATGTTCAAACGATCGTCCATTTGATTCCCATCGAAGGGAAATTTGGATGAGTTTAAATTTATTTTCTCAGTGTGTGTGTGATTTTTATTGTTTCTGTGTGTGGTCCACGGCACTCAATACTCAAAGTATCCTATTGTATGTAATTTATAATAAAACTTTAAAATTGTGTGAATAATACATATTGACAAAAAAAGAAAGATACGCTTTTTTAACAAAAACACCTTTAAAAAGAAATATTATTTTGCCAAAGGGAGATCTCCCGCTAGGCGAGACAACATGCCTGGGGGGCGGCCGAGGCCTCGAGTGAATGTACTCAAGGCGTGGTATGTATATATGCGGGCGATCGACAAATCTTCGATAGCGCGATTCAGGCTTCGGTGACGTCATCGTGCGACGTGTGTGTGGTGTCGCCACATTATAAATATGTTTGTTTAGATAATAATTCATTTTATTTATTTGTTTACCCATTATTGTATAACGTAACAACTAGATAGGTTAGTAGGTGCCTCAAAGCGTTCTCTACCAGTCAACCCTTCGTGGTGGTGAAAAGTTGTGATAGGTGGCACCAACAAAGTGTGAAAAGAAAGAAAGAAAGTAAGAACATAAAACGGATATAAGTTCTATATTAATACTACTATCGAATAATATAAACTATGGAATAATCGTTAATTGATTCAGGCGTTACTTTGCGGAACTCCATTATTACAGATTAGATGTTAATCTACTTTGCAACAATCCGCGAGCAAACTCGTATGTATGATGGTGCATACCTTCATGCAAGTAGCACCTCCCTCCCTCCCACATAGGAACATGCAACGAACAAAGAATGTATACACCAACATATATACCACCACCAAAACGTGTTTCGCCCCAAAACAGGGCATCATCAGGGTAAGTAGACTCTACGACGGTCGGTCACAAAGACTTTGTGACCGACGGTCGGTCACAAAGACTTTGTGACCGACCATCTTTTAACAAACAATAGTTTACTAAGCAATTCATACACTCGACACGGAAAGTCATTCAAAGTGCAATTCCAAGCCAATATTGAAGGAGCTACATCTGTTATGTTTGCCTCGGGATCCAATATTTTTACAAGCGCGCAAACAGAAACAAGAATTCATTTGGGAATCGTAAATTGTATGTTTCTGAACAGCGAGTGAAATAATTCATTTTGAATGTCACTGTATTGTACCTAGGTACTTATTTATTGTATACATAAGTAGGTATGGTAAGTATACGGTAAAAACTATATAACAAATTAAATTTGCAACAAGAAACCAAATGTAATTTTTCTTAAAATAACTTAACGTTTAGGTAACAACAACTTCATGTGATGGTAAGTGGCTATGAAATTCAAGATGTTGAACGCACTTATACAAAGTCTAGTCATAATCACTCTTCTCTTGAAGACTTGATCACTCAAAGATGGAACACGGGCCCAGGGAAACTATTCCAGTCCTTCGCATGATACGCATACCTAATAAACATTTTTTTTGTAAAAAGTAAGTTAAACTTAGTTAATGCTTAATAAATAATGTTAATAATCATAGATCAAATTAATGTCTGTAGTTGCAGAACTTTTCCGTGCCATAGCTACAGCAACCGTAACTCATGGGTTGCACCGCCTCTTCGGTCAGTTTGGCCTTTGTCCTTTCAAAGGTAATTTAGGGTTAATAGATAAATCAAAGCGTTTACGGTATTGGGGATTTTATAGTCCCACGGTTCAGCCATTAGCGAGTTTTATGAATTTATTATACGCGTAAATTTTAACGCTTTTTTGTCGTTCATGGTTTTGTTTATTTGGATGATCTAGACCAAAAGGTATAAAGGGTATCTTATCTCGCGTAACCAAGGAGGGGCTTCATCCATCTTTGCGAGTAAGCGAAACTGGTCTCCCGATGCGCCCTGCTAAGCAATGGGCACGGCTATTCGCCAACTACCACTTATCTTGTAGAATCACACATTCAATTTTAGTAAGGACTGTCTTGACTGCAGTGTCAGGGAGCCACTAATCAGTACACCTTACACTTTCTTATTGGTCGGAAGTTTACCGGTTATTACTACCAAACTCGTTAATGTAGTACCGACTCTATTCTCACTTACTTTGCAAGTTTCCTCTGGATGTTTCCTTTACCAAAGAAAGGGATTATTAATCCTAATGCGGGGTTTAAACGGGTCGATTTTCGCCGTGCGGCTAGTCGCTTCACAAATCGTCTCACCAAGCCGCATCGCTAGCCCATTTACACTGGTGAATAAAATCGCACGCGACTCGGTCATTCCCTTCGAAAATGTTGAGAAGAATAGGTGTTCGTGCCGGAATTGAAATAGTCATAGATTCAATTATTCAAAAATTGCTCGAAGAACAAAGAGAGATGAAGAAACAAAAGGAAAGAAGAAAACATAAATCTTGGGTACGTGAATGGATTTCTCGACGTAAGGTCTTGGGTGCCTCGGATACTTTTTACTGGTGGAAAGGAGATTAGAAGATCCTGATTATTTTAGAAAACGATTAAGAATGACTACAGATCAGTTTGATACTTTACTGCATAAATATGCGCGAAGCACAACTTCATGCGGCGGGCGATCGCCTGCAACTGATCGATTACATGGTCGATTTTAGTCACCAGCCGCATGCGGCCGGTCGCCGCGCGGCCAAAGTCGGAATGCTACCCAACTTTGGGGCTTGCGGCTTTAGTCACTTGCGACTTAGCCGAATTGACATTTAAACGGTCGATATTCGCCGCGCGGCAAAAATCGTGCGGCTTTAGTCACCCGTGTAAACCCCGCATAAGACGCACTTGATTTTTTATTAATTAGAGGTGCGTGAAAGATTTCACCCGAGGTCCCCTTTCGTAGTCTAATGAGGGGTTTACACGGGTCGATTTTCGCCGTGCGGCTAGTCGCTTCACAAATCGTCTCACCAAGCCGCATCGCTAGCCCATTTACACTGGTGAATAAAATCGCACGCGACTCGGTCATTCCCTTCGAAAATGTTGAGAAGAATAGGTGTTCGTGCCGGAATTGAAATAGTCATTGATTCAATTATTCAAAACGCGATCGCCTGCAACTGATCGATTACATGGTCGATTTTAGTCACCAGCCGCATGCGGCCGGTTGCCGCGCGGCCAAAGTCGGATGCTACCCAAAGTTGGGGCTTGCGGCTTTAGTCACTTGCGACCTAGTCGAATTGCCATTTAGACGGTCGTTTCACGCCGCGCGGCAAAAATCGTGCGGCTTTAGTCACCCGTGTAAACCCCGCATAACGTTCAATCGCTCGGCGATAACGGCTTCATGATAATAATATACGATAATTGATGATAATGATAAGCAAGACTCTTTCGATTTTAGTATTAAACTAAAGCCCAACGCCGGTAACAAACACTGTCAATTTTATTTCTACTTACATCATGCACATTGCTCTTGAAAATTTTAGCGTTAACTAGATTTAGGTTTAAAGAGTTTATGTTTCACAAAAGACTGAAAATTTATACATGGACTAGAGAACCGCCCGCGCTTCGGCTCGGGACCCGTAGGTAACAGCCGCGTAGGTCCCGCTCCCGTAGGAATTTAGGCTAAAAGTAGCCTACTACTCGCTCTCTTCACTCCACCCTGTCTGAGGTGTGTGGAGCCCTCGGGACCGTTAGTTCCCCTTTGGGGGTGTCTCTCGCAGCCCGTTAAAACGGGCCGGTTCTTGGGCTGGGCTCTAAGGCCCTTGGTTGTCCATCTGTGGTTAACCAATAGGTCAAGTCCGGTGAGTGGTGGTCTTTGTACAGGCCACAGAGTCTTAAACGGGATGGGGTTCATCTTTGCGCCGCCCAGGCGATCGAGGCCCTACCGGGTGAATCCCGCTGGTGGGAAGCCCAGCAGGAACCGATCAGCGCCGGGCGACGACTTACGAAGCCCCAGTATCAGTCAGTGCTAGCCCCGTCCCGCGCAACCAGCAAGTCACGCGGGAAGGCCCAGCGGTCCGGTGGACGGGTGTGGAGCGGCGCCAGGTCCTGCAGATGCGGGAACCGCGACGCGTCGACACGCCCGAACATGTTGCGTGCCAATCTCTCGATGAAGTCGTTCAGGCTCTCGACTCCAAGGTCCCTCTGGTCCGCTGGCACTATCCTGTTGGCTGAGCAACTTACGGACATCAGTCAACAGGATAGTGCCAGCGGGCGGGCGGTACACTGAATACAGCCGGAGCGGGGAGTAGCCTATTACATTTGCCTATGACTTAAGTAAATTACATGTAGTATTTGACAGCGTAATTCAGAACTTGCAAATGAATTTTATTACCGCCATCTATTAACAACTCCGAAAATGAATATCTAGCAACTAACAAAACATCGATCTTCCCATGGGAATGGGATGTTTTTCCGTGGTAAAAAGTAGCCTACGTCACTCTCCACCCTCCTAACTATCCCCACACACATAAACCTTACCATATAATAGCTTTGTTGCGACGTGAAAGCGTCACAAACAAACAAACAAACAAACACACTTTCACATTTATAATATTAGTAAGGATATTACATGATAATTTATGTGAAATTTTACTAGGTATTAAAGATGTGTGTGTTCAATGTATACATAGTTAAAAATAATTTTTTTAGTCCTTGTTTACGAGTAGGTACCTACGGTATAGAAATGTGTAGTAAATTATGAAACTTGGAGACATTAATAAAATATTCAAATCACAATTAAAGTAATAAATTCGGGAAAGCGGACGGCTCTTATATTTTTTCAGTATATTTCAATTTACATTTAAAAATTCCCTTTGCATACTGAACCAAATTGCAATCCAATTAAAATATTCTTTTTCATTGTTCTTACAGTCGCTCATAGTGTAGTGCTCTTCGTTAGCATAAACATACTACTTTCTCTTTGCGTGTTTGTAAATAACGAATCGGGGCAATTATTAAATTACTAATGAAGTAGGTAGGTACTTACAACGTTTTTGTACATAAGTTACTTCATAATTCTATACAAGAAACACAACTTTTTGTATAGAATTAAGGTAGCAAACGAGCAGGCAGCACCACCCTTCAGCTGCAGCCGATGTTAACGTTGATCAAGAACAGGACTCAAATAGGGTTAAGAGTTACAGTAGATAATAGGCACTAGGATAGATAATCAATTTAATAGATGGTGTAAAAACATTAGTCGATTGGTTTGTATATAGGTAAATATGTAATGGACTTTTAGCGATAAATACCTAGTCCTAATTAGTAAGAGTCTTGCTCTTATTTGGTCACAGACGCGTTGTTACCTTGAAAACTGAGACGGTCGCCTGTAAAAAAGTGTAAGCTGCTTCGCAGTTCGAACCTTTCTATTCAGAACACAATTATTGTTGCTAAAATAATTAATACAAGTTTTTGTTTTATTGCTGTTGGGAAACAAAACCAGTTTAGCTTACATATTGTTGATTGTAAGATTGTCACTCTGTCGTAAAGCAATCCGGCTTGAAATATTGCACTTACTACTAATTTTATTTACACAAAAGCATAATCAGTTTCCTTTATAGAAAAAAGAAGAGGCACAGAAAACAAATCAATTACTTAACTAATGGAATTAATTAAATTAGTCAAATGTACCCGTTTCATGTAGAGTCTTACAACGATCTTTTGGCGCGTGGATGACGTATGGGTGGGAGAGACAACGTCTTACAGAGAAGGTAAACTGTAAGGCGCTGTCTTTGTCACCCTCACGTCAGCCATGCGCCAAAAGATCCTTGTACGACGGTATTATGCACTTTCTCGTTTTAGAAACCCGTCAGAGACGTATTAAAATACTTATTTGCGTCCACGTCTAATAAGACATTGTAACGTCTAAAACCGTTAACGTCCTGAAAATGTTACTATTGTAAGCTTTAATAAGGCGATAAAATTCGTATAATAACATGCAAATTTCACCACCGAAACAAATCTCAGGCTAGAGACGGTGGACAAAAATGAATCTGTTTATTTCCCCGACACTGACAAAGAGACACTCTCTGTGACGGGGCGACACTTGTGACACGGCCTCGTTTTTTACGAAGCTTAGTAGGGCTGAGTACAAAGCACTGTAGGATATTTTTAATTGTACGCTAAGAAAATTTAGTTTGGCATTCGGTATTGAGATTGAGACATACTTCTTTCTTATTTCTGGTTTCTTCTTCTTTCTTATTTCAGGCTAGCGACGACTTTGGTAAATACAAAAGTCTGATGTTCAGTCACACAACTAATCGTCCAATGGCGATTAACATTATGAAAATTACAAAAACAAAATGTTTAGTAGTAGGTATTAACGAAATGCGCTGTACTCGTCTGTGACACTTATTCCTTGTCGGCAGACCTGGGTGTCGTAAGAGGTAACAGAAGCCGGCTGCATCGATATAATATTTAAACGACTTTAAAACCAGGAGATTCTAAATTTCACTGTATTTTTTATATGTTACCTTAAAACTTTGTATTCGTAACGTCTGGGTGAATCGATTTTGATTATTCTTTTGTATTCGAAAGGTAGTTTGTTGTCTGGTCCCTTATAAATTTTTGCTACATCTAGCCGACAGTTTTTAAGTTATCTTTGATAATGTGTATTTATTTTTCTGTCGTTATCTTATATTTTTTATTGTAATTTTTATGATTCTTCCAAAAGCTGGTGCTTGTCATATGGTCCCATAAAAATATCTGGTAAGTACTTTTTGGGTTATTTTTAGTTGTCGATATTGAAGTCATGTATTTTTTTGTCTATTTTTATCTAACTTACAACATGTGTTGTCATAGTATTTTTGTGGTCTCTAACCTGTTACAACAGATATGATACGAGTTACCTATTTGTCATCCATTCCTCATCAAAATAAGGTTCGTGATAACTATCTTTATTTCGAATAACAAAAATTGCCAAGCCTGAGAAAAGCGACTTTGTATGTAAAAAACGGTTTTGCTTATTTTTCTCACAGCCTGATGGAACGGTGAATAAAATATTAATGCATAATTTATAATAGGTGTAAATTATTTAAAATAGTAATTAAGTTTTAGTATTATGTAATTTATAATTAAATAATTTTGCCATATCAAGGTAAAATTGCATATTCTTCGGCTATATCATCTTACAGTGTGATATGTTAACAAATGAGAAATGTGTATAAAACATTTATTTATTGCATCAACAAAGTTATCACTTAACACATGTGTACATACAACTTTACAAATAATGGTAAGTGTCACGTCAATAACAGATGCAAACGCCATTGAGGATGATGAAACACCATTGATGGCAAAAGTAGTAATTGAGCAATAAAATTATTTCTTATTTATAAGCATATATCATACACCATCAATGTCCATCAAGCTAGCCAAGTGTGTGTGCTTTAAGAATAAATGAATAATTCTCAAGTGTGAAGGTTTATCATGGTTTCCTTCACCAAGCAAGTTATAATCATTTTTGTATTACTCATTTAACTTGTAAAGGGATTCAAAACCAGAAACTTACTTAAACTTGAACCCACTCTTTTAAATAAAAACATGTTACAATAATATTTTAGAAAATTCAATTACTAAAGAAATAAGAAGATATCCCTTTCTGAAAAACTACATGTAATATGTCTTCCGTAGGTTATCTGCTTCTTGTTATTTGTACGAGTACAAAACAAAGTAGTGAGCACTAGCAGTTTATAAAATAAGAACACATCCAAGAGAAAAATCTTTAATAATAAATAATATTTCGTAACCCTAGCCTAGAAATGATAAGAACTTAACTGCTATTAAAATCAAGAAACAAAATTTGGTATGGCCTAAGCTAAGCAATAAATTACTTCTAAATTTCTACAATACACCAAACTTACGCCTAGTCTAAATCCAATTTCTTAAAGGACCCCGTTAAATACTCTTCATGGAATTTTTCACCTAATCTTTTGGTTTCGTCAGAAACTTGTCGGGATGCATCAATCAGGCACTCTCTTGTCGCACCTCTTCTCATTTCCTTCTCCATAAAATCTGAAACAATTTCGATTTTTCCTCGTAGTCAACATTTTTTAATAAAACTTAAAAAGAGGTCCTTGGTTACCGACTTAAAGATTAGGAATATCTATGTTCGACGCCTATATTTTTACTACAAGACGCCCTGAATTCGCTTTGGAAATCTTGGGTACATTTTCCCATTTTTCCCATATAATTTTCATCGCTGTTATATTGCCATTGGTCGAAGCCTGACGTTACATAACCTATATTATTTTTGATAAATTGACTATCCAACACAAAATATTTTTTTGATTCGAACAATCAAATTCTTCAGTTTGTAAACAATTATATTACTATAGATGAATGTGACTCCGTCGTTATTTATGAACCCATTTTTATTTTTCTTAATTTACAAGAATGGACAGTCTCGGGTATCGAATGCGACCGCAGTAAATTAAATAACTGTATTTGAGTTACGGAAATATAGAATTCCCACTCCACAAAATGTGTTCTAAGTTCAATTCAAACGGAGGGCCAGAAAGCAGAAATTCGTGTGGGATGCAATTAAAATGAATTCTGTAACGAAAGCCACTGCAGTGCAGTAAAACTACATACCTTTAAACTCCTCAAGGCTCGGCTGGTCGCCTCCATAATCTTTGGGCAAATATCTCTTAGGTATATATTTCTGAAGATCACTGATATTCTCATGAGCAATTACACGATCCATAACCTTTGGCTTTACAAATTGCCTCATAAAGGTCAATATACTTTGTATAAAGGAAGGACTGTTCACCAAATGAATAGCAGATATTTTGATTCCTGTCCCTTCCTGGAAAAAAGATTAGTATTTTCTTTCCATAAAATTTAACAGCTGTTTTATATAAACAGATTAGTGGGTAGTACTTTGATTAAAATGTTGAGAACAGGAGCACAAGTCAGCTAATTTATTTACCGACTTCAAAAGGAACAGAGGTTCATAATAGATAAAACTGTATTTTAATGTGTGTTACCTCAATCCTTTTTACTGAGTGAATTGATTTGGATTATTCCTTTCATATTCGAAAGCTGGTGCTTGTCTTTGGTCTCATAATTTTAATATACATTAATTTGAGTGACAGACAGTCAGTCACAGACAGTCAGTCAGACAGACAGTCGTTTATTTTTTGTTACAAGTTAAATTATAAATGCTTTTATTACGTCGTCTTTGAATAGATTGACACATTTTTGGATTAATTTTATACCTCAGATTATAGAACCAAAAGGCAGATGTAGTCGTTCTAGTATAAAGTGAAGCTACCAAAGCAAATACAAAATAAAAAGCTAATACAATCTCGTGTCAGTACTACGGAAAGCGTCAAATAGCATAAACGTCGCAAGTGTCAAATTTTTTTAAATAATTTTATCTATTATAATGCCGTCTTGCATTATTAAATTCTCTAAAAGTTGTTCGCAAAAACTAAGAAAAGAAGACGGAATATCTTTTCACAGGTAATTGTTCATTATTTTAATATTTATTTATAATAATATTTTTTCGGTTCGCTCGGAACACAAAACCTCAACAATCATTCATTTGTACACCAGTTTAAATGAAAATCGGTTACCCTAAATTTGGGGAAATATGCATGGACTATTTGGACATTGGTCGATTTATAAATTTATATCGAAAAAAAATATTTTGAAAGTAAATAGTTTTATTTATTTAAACCTAAGTCAGGCAATACAGCCAATAAAATTAGCATTCTAACTGCTGAAAATGTCACGTGTGCCAATAATATGTATGATAAATATTATAATATAATATTTTAGTTTCTGCTTAGCCTACTAATAACTAATAACTATAATTTTTGCAGATTTCCGACAGATGCTGTAACAAGAGAAAAATGGGTTCATATTATTCGGAAAAGCAGGCAAGATATTAATTGGCTAATTAATTTTGCGTGGTTCGCTCATTACATTTTAGTGAGGATGACGTGTACCTGTCTCACTAAAAAAGGACATTGGTTGATTAAAAAATCATCAAAACCGAATTTTTGTTATAATAAATAAGTATATTGATATTTTGATGTTTTTTTTATTAAAAATATCTACCCAAAGAGACAAAAATCCATAGGTTAATTAAAACAATTAAACATAATAAAATATTAAATTAAATAGGTATATTAAAAGAACATTTACACATAATTATTATATAATACTTTTTGATAACTAGTGATATGGCTACAACCCATTAATGTCCCACTACTGAGGGTCTCTCCTCATTATTAAGGAGGCCTAGAGCATACTCCACCACGCTGCTCCAGTGCGGATTGGTGGAGGGGTTAGTGGCCAACACATTGTCGAAAGTTTTCAAGCCGCCCGAAGGCCTCCGACACGGCTTAACGACTGCTATCTATCGATGTATCGATATCAACCGGGACCGACGGCTTTACGTGCCTTCCGAAGCTCGGAGGCGCTCAAGAAATTATTATCAGAAGAAATTAAAATCAATTATTATTATTACATACAATAAAACTTTAATTTTTTGTCTGTTTTTCTGTGCATTTGTTCCGCCTAATCTCAGGAACGGCTTAACAAATTTAGATGCAGTTTTCACTGACGTATTCAAATGAGCTTGGGTTAACATTTAGTTAGAATCGGTACACAAATAAGAAATCACGTCAATTTAAAGAATACCATCCCTCATTTATCGATTATGGGCTTACCGAAGCGAAACAAGGGCGTTCACTAGTAATAAATAATTTGCCAATTTAATTGTGCATAATGTTTTAAGCTGAAAATATGGCGAACAATGTTTACAAAATTGCGGGAGATTATGACTTTTCACTTGGCAACCTCACACACACAAAGAATTACGTATCCATACGGTGCAATTGCTAGTTGACATTAAGGTTGTCATGCACACATAGGGAAAAAGCGGCTTCACATTATTCGTCGCTTTTCTTTGCGAATGTTCTATCTGCCTTTTGGTTCTATAATCTGAGTTTTATACATTTATTTATTAACGTACATGATATTTACATACTTTTCAATCTTTTCATATACGAAATTTGTCAAATTATTCGAAACGACGTAATGAACCATTAATAAATTAGGAGACTTGGAGCGACAGATTCGTTGAACTACAAATTGCGGCGGAATAAATAAATAAACATTAACACACGCACATTAAGATTCTCTGTGTAATGGTAAAATATGGTAAATACATAAATAACACACCAGTAACACCCATGATCAAAAACAAATATTAATCTGTCATATCAGCCTCAGTTGGAAGTCAAATAGGCAAGGCATCTTTTTATTACACAACATCATTACATTAGTCTTCGTTCGTTTTTATTTAGTCTGAAACAATTTAAGTACTTACTTGGAATATTTTTGTAGACTTTTGTACGACAGAAGGATTGGTACGTAAAAAGTGTCCGAAAGAAATATTATTAAAGTCCAGTATCCAAACATCGTTGAAAATATAGTCGTATTTTAGTCTTATGTCGCCCAACTGAAAAAATTAATAGAGTTAAGGTAAAGATAATAATATATTATAGTGTTGAAGTGGTGATCGTCTAGTGGATAAGAATTCGGCTTCCTACTCAGGAGGTAAAAGTTCGAATCTAAGGACAAGTAATTCCGGAGTTAATTATAACCACTGTCACAATAAATGATGAAAAAACATCGTTAGGAAACGTTCATGCCAAGAGGCATTGATGTATTTAGTACATAGTATCTCAATGCCAAGACATTGATGTATACTTTAGTACATAGTATCTCAATGCCAAGAGGTCGCAAAACAGTTTGTGAAATCTGTCAAGCCGCCGTTGGCCAGCGTGGTAAAGTATGGCCTTAACCTTATTTTACTGAGAAGAGACCCGTCCACAATAATGACGTGATAACTATAACTTCTTTTACAAATAGCTAACAAGTAAAAATGTTGAACGAGGCAGAGCACCAACCATTCAAGCTAGGGTAACTTTCCGCTTGACTCTTACCCTACAATCTACGTTTACAAAAATTTTTACTTTTCTGTTGCAAAGTCCTTTAAAATCAGCAGCGCAACCTTAACCGACTCAGTGAATTAGGACAATAATGTAACGCAATTAATGTAAGAGTAAGTGACCTTAATATCCTTCAAACTGAATCAAAACAAGTTGAAGCAATTTCACGTTAGTTAACATAAGCCAACATAATCGTCTAAGTGACTTAGTTACTCATCGATGTAATTGTAAATGTAAAGTCTAACTCGTATTAGAGTGTTGTTTCGAAGAACAATATTTGCCGAAAAATCATGAATGCATGGGGCTCTTGAATTTATAAATTTATATACCATTTTATGGATTTTTATGGCAGCTACGTCCTAAGAATAAAATTAATATGAAAGTTTGTTTATGTATATGTCTACTTCCGTCTTCCACACAGGCGAATCCGCCAGCAATAACTATGTAGTACACAATTGACGTATTATGGTTCAAGATTAGTCCTATTAGAGACAAGCTTACCAGTGAATGATCAGACACGCGAAACCTAGTAATAGACCATTACTTTCCGTTGTTTCCCTAATAACAATATCATACAGAAATAAGTACTACCGCCTGATCAATAAATTAGCATAAAATCTAGACAAAGGCATTGTTTAAATCTCAAAATATTTTAAATACTGGGAAAAATAAACGAATAATGGTTAAATTAAAATGATTTATAACAAATATTTGTTTTTATATCTCATAGTAAGATTTACGAACCTCTTTAATTGCATAATGTAAGTATCGTAAAAAGTCAAAATAATGTATAGCTATTTGTTTTTTGTCTACATAATTAGTAAGATGATCACAAACACTCATTATCATTATCAGTCAATTTGACGTGTAAGGAAATGATCGTGAGAAAATTTCCTAACTTGAGAATTTTGCATAATGGTCTCAATAGTTACTGAATTCAAATGACTTGCATTTAGCGCGTTGGAAATACTCGTTGTTGTTTCGAACTGTGGCCCTCTAGGGGACATAGTATTTTCATAAGGTTAGTAGGCAATATAAGTAAGAATAGAAAGTTCGTAACCCCATGGTTTCCTATTCCAATATGAATTAACGACTGATATCTAAAGATAACAACTGGTATCGACTACTTTATAATATGCTCTCCGGACAACGGATCTCAAGATATCCCTATCTGGCACTAGTAGTCACCCTTTTAAGTATCGATCGGACCCGCTGTTGCTCAACGAGGGTAATGGCGTGTGAATTCGCCGCTAGAGGCGCTAGTGTAGAGTGATGTCTGGCTGTCAGTGCCACAAAGTTATCTGACCCGGTAAAAAGGGCGCTACTGTCTTTGTCTTTGTCTGACAACAGTATAACATTTGCATTAGTTCCAATTTTGGCCACCGGGTCAGATAAGTTTGTGGCACTGTCGCTTCTCACTTGTCTGAATATCACTTGTCACTGTTTATGTATTGGTGGGCTTTGACAGCAGGACCTCACCTCGCCGGTGGCGCCAACTGGTGAGCACAAAAACGGCGACCCTCATTCGATCGATCACTTTAGGTCGAAGCAATCTGTCAGGGCTTTACCTGCGCTTTTGTGCCAGCCATACCTACTTGTGGTACACCTTTCAATACATCGTATGTGTTCCTCTTGTTTAAAGCAGTTGTTTTTTGTCCACTCAATTAAATTCCGCCAAAAGATACAATAGCGAGCACAGAAAGGAAATAATTGTATGTATCTTTAACAATTGTGTAGATGTGGGCGTATTTCCAGATCTAATGAAATTTAGCAGAATCATACCCATTTTTAAATGTGGTAATAAAACAGACCTGAATAATTACAGACCTGTGTCTATCCTACCAACTCTTAGTAAGGTCTTTGGAAAGATTTTATTAAATCAAATGCTCAACCATTTCAACGCCCTTAACATACTTCACCCTGAACAATATGGCTTCACTAAGGGTACCCAAAATGATACGTGATTTACCCATTAAAATGTTCAAGCGACGTATAAAATCACAACTTGTTAGTAAATTATATTATAGTATAGATGAATATGTTAATGATAAGGGTGCCTGGGTGTGATCATAGGGTACTTTCGGTAGTGAAAAATAAACTAGATTTTTCTAATAAAAAGCAACAAAAATATATTTCGCCAAAATAAATACGCTTTCTCGCCTTAAAATAAAATAAAATATTAAGCTTTTTTTATTTCCCGAAAAACGCTGTCAGATCTTGTCAGCCATTTTGACGACGTAATAATGGTATATTGTACAGTGCCACAAACTTATCTGACCCGGTGGCCAAAATTGGAACTAATGCTGTTGTCAGAAAAATAACAAGACAGTAGCGCCACCCTTACCGGGTCAAATAAGTTTGTGGCACTGTATGTATGACCGGCATTCATTCAAGTTGTTATGCACGAAACTGAACTGACAGTTTGGTTCTTGGAGGAATAAGGTTCGCCTTTATGACGTCACACCAATGCCTCTCGTATTTTAGATCACGAGACATACCGATTAAAAATTTCGAATTTTTATATTGTTGATTAAAATAATTATGTGCTTTTATGACTCAAAATCAGTATATTAAAGTATATTTTCTATTGCTTGACCAGAAAAATAGAAAACCTGTCATGAGGGCGCTAAAGTTTTCTTTTTTATGGCAACAGCACAGACAACGGTAAATATAGTAACGCTCGTGTTATTATTGTCATTTTGACAAATATGTCGGAAATGTTATGTATGGAAATAAATGTTATTATATAAGAAATGTTATTTTAGGACAATAGAAAACCACTATTATATTTTCACGAATATGAACAGTTTTTGTCATTTTAGCACAAAATAGGAACTCAAAAGTAAAAAGACAAACATGAGACAAATTGTGACATTCAAACTCACTGACAAGCAATTTACGATTGACGTTTAGAAAATAAGCGTTGCCAGTAAAATAAATTAGTTCCATGAGTTTACCGCAATATGGCGAGGTTTTTTATATTCCTGGTCAACCTATACATAAATTTTTATTTTTATCAAATTTCATAGTTTATTTCATTACCTACGTAAAGTACCCTATTCCGCGACCAGCTCCGCTTAGACTAGAAGTTTTATTTTGTGTAATAATTGTAAGATTTTGATTTAAAAGATGTGCTGGGAGTTTGTTTCGCCTTTCTTCTCCTCTTATAAAGAGAAATAGCACCTTTGGAAAGGGCGGTAAACTAAAAAAAATGACATTTATAAGTGTATTGAAAAATACCCACATAAATACAATTGTTTGACTTTATATTAATGATAAAAATACTATAGTTACCATTTGAGTAGTTCTAAAAAGAGCTTCTGGTGAGTAAGCATTAACGTCTCCGTCTTTGAACTTCACCACTGAGACTCTTTTCCCCTCGAAAACTAATGGTATTGCTGCTTGACGACTGAAAAACAAAGAAATTTAAAAGGTTAATTGTTTTTTGTCCTAAAATTAAATGACAATAATAAACCTAGTTATAATATGGAGAATCAAAACCAAGGATTATTGTTTCATTTTGTCACACAATACAATATTTCTTTAGCAATCGCTTTTCTGAATTATATCAATTTATAACGAAGTACATACATATATGTGTTATATGAATTATGTATTATTATTATTATTATGTATTATTATTATATGGAAGTTTTCCCTAAGTGGTAACGGAGGAATTTCATATTTCTATTAAACAACATGGAGGAGTAAAAGCAGCAAGAAGTGTCGCGATGAAGAAGTGAGCTGTGGTTGGGATGCGGTAAGGAGAGGGAGGAGAGGAAAAATATAGTGAGGAGGGCTAATCTAAAACAAAATCTAACTGGCCAGCGATACAAACAAGGGAAGGTGGAGGTATGTTGTCAATATTGTCATTGATCCGAATAGTATAAAAGACGGTGCAAGAATATTTTAATTCTCGTTAAAACATACCTAGGATATGAACTATACTATTATGTGTGAAATATACTTCATATAATGGTGTCCGTTAGCTGAATATTCAGATGTCGTTTAATATTTCTGAGAATCTTTACTATATTTAAGTATTCAAATGAACCCTTACAGCTAGACACGAAATAAAACATTATTCACAATGGTTCATCCGATCTGTTTACAATATTCCTCGTTGTAATAATCGTTCTCTGTGGCCTAAGGTGGAAAGGCCCGGCACCTAATGCCGGAGCTTGTGGGTTCAAATCCCACCAGGGTTGTTCAACGACAAAGCAATAGAAGCATTTTTGCATATTTCTATACTTTTTTAAAGACTTATATTATAATTCCTTTCTTTATTACAAAAATATGAAATATAAATTGATCAAAGATTTATTGTAGTTAGTAATAATTAATAATAATTATCTCGGTTCAAATTTTTTTTTGATTTATTACTATTTTGTGTAATTTATCAAAGTACTTTGTTTGAATTTTATATTTTATTAAATATTGTTTTTGTCTTTTTTATAAATATAGTATAGCAAACGATCATTCGGCATCACCCATCCACTGCCGCCCAACGACACCTTTCCAGCGGGAACATAATTGCTGTTAAAATGAACACTGTATAATTTGTACTAGGTACTCGTACTGCAGCTAAAAGTAGAACTTTTATACGCGGTAGACGCAAAGTAATGAAATGTATATCGAATTTACTGTGAAAATAGCTCACACAAAAGTTCTGTTTCTTCGTCTAGAGCATCATGCAGATACCCTGTTTACAGATTTAGAGTATCTATTGTACATATTTATATACAACGTGTCCCAAAATTCAACGATAAGCGGGAACTGGAGGGTGGCCTTGCTCATGACTACTTACTACTACACTACTAAACTGCGGGAACAATCTAGAATGGCATGAATGGTATAAAAGGGGGCACTTGGACGACGGCGTGGCATTCTAGTTTCGGAAGCGAAACCGGGAAGAACCAGCGATACCTACGAGCGATACCAGCGAGAAGTAAAGTGATTTCTACGGGCGATACAGTGTTCGACGAGTGTGTTTACGAGTACCTACGTGCATAGTGTTTTGGTGTGTACTGTGTACATAGCATAATTGTGTATCTACGAGTACAATCTTTGTCGTTGTTGTTGAGTACAGTCTTTGTGGTACATTTTGGCATTTTTTTCGAACCCAGTACTCCTGACACGTAACAATACCATTTTGTAATCTTGGTTAGATGCGCCACCTTTTAAAAAAACTGGCCGCAGTAGTGTTCTTACTTCTTTTTACACAATGATGAGTGAAAGTAAACTGAAAGTAAAAATCTTGCAAAATTTTAAGAGAATTTTGGTGTTTGATTGAATTTTGTGTAAAAACGGCAGGCTTTCTGGGAATTATTAAGATTTGTGGTGAATAATAGTACTTATTAGGTTGTCAATAAAATAAACAAATCTGAAATATTTGAAAAACTGTGGTCGTGGTAGCTCAAAATATCACAAAGGGTGTAAATTTTCGAAAATTTATTTTTTTATGAAAACAAAAGGCGCTGGATTTTTTTCTTATTTTTCCTGAAGTAGTCATGAGCAAGGCCACCCTCCAGTTCCCACTTATCGTTGAATTTTGGGGCACGTTGTATAGCTCATAATATCATGGTTCTGTCCTTAAGACGGCTTTCGTTCCAAAAATATTTTTCATATTAACAGATGAATGAAGGTTCAAAATGATGTATGAAGGTTCAAAAAGGATAAAATAATGTTTGTGTATTTTATTCTTTTTATAGCGGGCAAATGTAAATGGTCACGATGGCCCATGGACGTCAGCATCACGAAGGGTATTTCCGGTGCATTGCCGGCAACGAATAAATGAAAAAAAGAAAGAAAGACAAGCGCTCAAATAATGAATTATATTTTTTGTTAGTTATAAAGCATCATTAAATACGGTGGTCTAACAGAACATTTTCCTGCTTTTGACACAAATGAGGCACACAAAGCCTGTGTTATAAGTTTAACGAACCGTCCATGTAACTAAAAGGTATTTTACAAATTGTAATGTTTTTGTGTGAATAATAATTTTTGTTGCTTTAGCATCATTACAAAATGTTCAAAGGTATATGGAGTTTCATTTTATGAACTCAATTATCTTCTTGTTTTGCATAATATTCTACAGTCAGTAATTACCGACGCTTTATATTATAATGTTACAATAATGGGATAAAAACGTATTATGCTATTCTGTATTTACGTGATTTTTTATTTTTAATTTATTACTTTGGGTTAAGTCTGCGGACATCAATACAATTTTTGTATTACAGAAACGTGCTATTAGAGCAATATAATAATATAAACTAAAATCACGTGAATCACTGCGTGACAAATTTAAGGAAATAGATGTACTAACCGTAGCTTCCCAATACATATACAGCAATTTAATTTTTATTAAGAAAAAATTAGGTCTTTATAAACAAAAAAGCGATATTACCAATCGGCAAACACGAAATATGCACCATTTAGTAACTTCCTCGTACCGCCTGCGTAAGGTACAGCGGTCTTTTGTGGGGCTCGGTGTACGCTTTTATAATAAATTGCCAAAGTCCATTACTGATTCGCCCATACAAATATTTAAGAAACATGTTAAAACGCGACTTATACGGAAAGGGTATTACACAGTCGATGAATATATAAATGACAAGGATGCTTGGAAGTAGCCATCCGCGACCAGTTCCACTCCTGTTAGTACGTATAAAACTATAGGTAGATGTAACTGATCTTTTAAAAGATGCCGAGGAGCTTTTTTTCGCCATTTTTTTTCTCCTCCATTACAAACGAATATAAGGCACCTGTGCAAAAATGGCGGTAGAATCAAATAATGACATTCACAAGCGTATTTATAAATACCTACGTAAAATAAACGATTTTGAGTTTGAGTTTGAAAATATATACCTACCTAAAATTTTACTTTTGTATACCTGTTAAAGCTGTACCTACCTAAATGTGATCTGTACATAGAAAATTTTTGAAAACAAAGATAAATTTAAGTCTGTTCAATATCGCTATGACGAAGTGCTTTAGTGAACAACCTTCCTTCGTTACCTATCAGAGGTCTCTTATCTCTGTACTATCACTAAACCGAGAGTCTATCAATAGTCGGATCTACACTTCTTTCTGAAGAATCGTTGATAGTTTGGGATTTGCCGGCCTCTATTACCCCTTAAAATTAAATGAGATATTATCAGTCCTCGTTTATTTCCACAAAACATAGTTGTAAATTTAAAGTAACCTTTCGACGCGGAATCCTAATATGCAGGTTATATTTATGCAATGTTCCTAATTAACAATGGAGAATTAAAATAAATTACTGGTCTGCTTTATGAGCAAACCAATGGTTCAAGTACGTAATTGCGCTGACGTATGTAAACTATGGTAGTTTACATTGAAGGCAAAGCAGTAATCAATTTTAAAAGTTGCGTAGGTTTACGTAATATTTTTATACGTATTCAAATTCAAATTCAAATATTTATTTCTTCGAAGTAGGTTTTTACAAACACTTATCGAACGTCAAGTTACGCCATCGCTTCAACAAATCCCTACGGCGAGTGGACTTGGAAGAAGAAGCGGCAAGAAACTCCCAAGGAGTCTTTTTTTTTCTCTTTCTCCACTCACAGTACAGTTGCACTTACTTCTAATTACGGCTAAAATACGAAACTCATGTCCAAGCTGATTTATCATTAAAATATTCATCAAGTTTGTAATAACCTTTCGTCATAAGAATGCTTTTGACATGAGTTTTAAGTTTACAGTACGGCATTTCTGTTAATTGTATCGGAACTTTATTATAAATTTTAATGCAGTTACCCATGAAAGAGCCACCAGTTTTGCTAAGTCTGAATTTTGGTACAATCAGTTTAGCCTTATTTCTAGTATTTATATTATGAACATCACTTTTTTTAAGAAAACAGTCATGATATTTTTTTACATACATAATATTATCCAAAATATATTGTGATATCACAGTTAATATATTTATTTCTTTAAACAAATGCCTAAGCGAATCCCTTGGCCTGAGGCTGTAGATGGCACGTACTGCTCTTTTCTGTAATATAAATATTGATTCTATATCTGCAGCTGAGCCGTAACTTTTTGCCATACGTATCTGGTGGTTAAATTGTAAATTAGTTTTAATTTTAGTTTACAACAAAACATAATTAGAGGATCGCATCTCAAAACTTAATTATTTAAATCTAGAATTTTATGTTTAACTTTAATTTCAATTTACCTTATCCTAATTATTAATCTCAGGTACTGTGTCCTTCATAGATAACAATGCAAACTTGCTTCTGAGTTCAATCTTATAAACTTACCAGTTAGGTATCGCACGAAACATTTGTTAAATAAACAGCTACAAGACACAAAGTTTCCGTGATATATTTATATTAAGTTGTTTGTTGAAAAAGTCGTAGATTTAAAAAACCGCCGTAGCAAGCATTTGCACTGCGAATCCCTCATGTAAAATCGAGATTAAACTTACAAGAACGTCCAAATATCTTCGCTCGAGTCGAGCTGTTTGTCACGGCTCTGAATCAGCTCGGGAGCCAAGGCTCGGTACTTGTAGAAGTTGTCTATTCGCCGTTTTGTTTTCTCTCGCGAACCCTTGGCAATCACTAGCATGCGCTCTATAAAATCACGATCTGCAAATAAATGTAAAAAGTCAGCATCAGTATCTGAACATATAAGTATCTGTGGACACGGTAGTGCCCCCGTGCCAAGACGAGCGAAGCGCAAGGGCACTACCTGCCTTTTCTCGAAGTGTTTCGTCGTATTTTTGAACCCTCATAACTTCGGTTTACGATATACCCGATCGTTCAAATTCTCAGGATATGATGACAGTGATAGACTAATTAAACGCACAAAGTTTCAATTACATAGCTCTAATACTTAAGATTTTATGGATATCTAAAATATGCCGATTTGGTAACTGACTCACTGATGATCATCAGTACTTTTTGGGTACTTCCTGATGTGCTAGAAAGCTGAAATTTGGTATGTAGACTGAGTTTGGTGTACAAACAACAAAAAAATCCTTAAACCTATTACTTTTGGCCCCCAACCCCCACTTTACTTCACTTCACTAACTCTACATCTCAGTAAAAATGTATGGCTTGGCTGTTTAGCTACCGTCACGAAAGCGTAACGAATACCTTCGAATTCTTCTCACTACTACGCGAAAATTTGGTTTATAAAGCCGAAACAGCCAAGCCACACATTTTTACTGAGATGTAGAGTTAGTGAAGTTAGGGTTTGTAGAGTTAGAGCTGTAGATTCAGAAGCTTGGTTCTACATGAGATCTGATATCTTTTTCACAAGGTAAACCGTACGCAGTCGTCTTGGCAACACTTTACATGAATTTTTTTTAGTGGGATGTAATTATCTATACGAGTACTCTGTTCGCGTTCCATATGAAATTCGTTTGAACGGCAACCCACACAAAAGACTAGCTTTCTGCCTCTGCCTGTGATGAAGGTTTATTGCAGATTATCGGCGAGAATTTAAAATGTGTTATGTAAATTTTGCTTACAATTTAAATTATACCTGAGCACACATAACAAATAATTATGTTTTAGCGGGGAGTGGTAATACGCGCGGCAACTCACGTATACGGTGTAAGGTACTACATTCAAGTCCAAGCCAATTTCCGCTGGACGTGGGGCACTCTGCTGAACAATTAACGACGTTACAGCGCCTGTATCTATTTACGAAAGTCGCTGCAAACTGCAAAATATTTAAGAACTGTGACTTCAATTTCACTTCAAAACAAATTACCTAAGACCACCTGATAGGTCTAGTACCTAAATGATTTTTTTTAACCAAAACCTAACCGTACTACGTTGTACTTAACGCTAATAGACAAGTGATGCAAACAAAATTTAACAACAATTCTACTATATAGGTACCTTCCTCATGTGTGTTTGTTTCACTTTAAAAACATTAATTTAAAATAATCTAAGTAATAAATCCTATTATTAAACAACCAAAACCCAACAGTACCTACGTTGTAGTTCACGCTACTGGACACGCGAGGCAAAAAACTTGAACAATACAATTTTTCACGTTCAACTGTCCACGTGACAGCGAGTGGTCGTCAATTCGTCACCACGTGCGTGACCTTTACGTCTTGATCGACTGCAAGGACCAGAAGGATTTAATTTTCATGAACCAGCGTTAATTAGTTGATGAAACTTCTATCATAATCCGCTCAAACAATTCACAATTCATTCCTTTGGCGAAATGGCGCTATGTTAACATACTGGATCGACGTTCCAAGGGCTCTGAGCCCCTATTCTAGATTCTACTTATTTATAAGTGGAACTATAGAGGGGGTTTGATTTATACTTTATAGTATGTTCATTTCTTTGGTATGCCCTACAGCCCAAACGGCTGGACAGAATTTGACATAATTTGAAGTATCTCTGAATTCGTCGTAATTGTGGTAGTAACGAAAGTTCGTGAAAGCGCCATTTAAAATAATTGGTTTTGAGTGGGTTTTATGGATTTTTTAATAATTTATTATACTTGTTTTGGACTACTATACCTTCGTTCTGCTTCGGGATATCTGTCTAGGTAGTACCGACAGTCGAATTTATTACCTAGACGACATTGCTTAAATTAACAAATTTTTTACTTTTGTAGTGATTTAAAAAAATAATGTTACCTACAAATAAAACTATAGTTAATGTCGCTGATGCGGAAATTTTTTGACAGATTTTTTCATTTATGTGATCTGTAGATAAAGTTTTAAAGTTAGATGTTTTATTACGTAGTCGGCATTAAAAATACCTTCTAAATTGACTTCATGAAAAAGGTGACGGTTCTGAACTCGACTGTATTTTTTATTTGTCTAAGGTTCCTTTTTACTGGATAGTTACACTGATTTTTATGTTGTGTTTGTTGTGTGATTCAATTCAAAATTCAGCGAGATGTGACGAGTAGCTTTTGAGTTAATCTTAATTTACAATGGGTTTTAATTGAGGTTGACTATGTGATGATTTTGATCATGTCATGTACATAAGTATGTCGATGTTAACAGACTTTTTGTTAAGTACTGTGCCCCAAACGAAAATGTGTGTAAGTCCGATTTTGTCGGAAATTAGTTACAGAAATATACAGAAATGATTAGAAAAATACTTTACAAATTATAGTACGATACAATTAAACTATTGTATAACTAGAACAGTTTAAACCTCTAACAATAACTCCACGACTATGAAGGTGAAAGGCGAGGTCTTGTTTACGTTATGACATAATTTTATGTTATATTACGCGGGTTAATTTAACGTTATTAAAATGCACAGAATCACTTTGTGCTAGATGTCTATGTACGGAGGCCCACTAAATGGAACTCGGATAAGAATGGATACATTCATATTACAAAACTCATTTTATCGTTACATAATTATAAACGACTCGAATGCCGCAATGGTTAAAATGCCGGATCGCTGTTCCAAGGATCCTGAGTTCGATTCCCAACTAGATGGAAATTTTAATGATGTGTTTTCATTTCCGTTTTCGATCTGGGAGTGTTCTTGTCTTGTGTGCTGTCCATGGCACCTACGACATAGGCAATCCTTGTGTGGGGTTATAAGTCTATAACGTTATTCATTATTATTTATTTCTGCCCATTGCTGGATTATTTACTTTATTAGAACTCGACACTCGCCGCCACTCAGCTCTGATAATTTTATGTTTTTAACAGAAATAAGCGAGGAAATTATATTCGATGTTATTGATCCTATATCACTTATGCATACATCTAATAAAAATTCTTCAGTTTCAATAGTCGGCAGTTGATTCTTACAAGATGATGTTATACAGATTGGCAGGCTACAATACAACAAAATTATGTGTATCGGTAATAAAAAAACAATTTAACATTAAATTATGGGATGATAAAAACTTTTTGTACTATCTACTGAGCATTTAACCCTTTATGGCTACTACGGTGTTTTTACACCCGGGTCGCTTAGTTTTATGCCTATAACTTTTTTGTTTTTATCGCAGCGCTTTGAGATTTTGTATATTCCCCTAAGTCACCGGTAGCCCTAAGATGTGAGGACGTGCGTGCGCACGCTCAACTTTGGCGCTACGCCCCCGACCCGGTGTTTTCACACCCGTTGTAGATGCCTATAACTTTTTTGTTTTTATCGCAGCGCTTTGAGATTTTGTATATTCCCCTAAGTCACCGGTAGCCCTAAGATGTGAGGACGTGCGTGCGCACGCTCAACTTTGGCGCTACGCCCCCGACCCGGTGTTTTCACACCCGTTGTAGTCATAGTGCGCTACTGACTTTAGACGTAAGTGAGATTGTTTTTGATTGTTATTTTCATAGTTTCTTATTTATTTTTGTATTAGGGGTGTATTAGTTATTTATATAATTATGTATTTTAGTTTTTAGAAAATGGACGTACTAAGGGACGACGAAATCATTTTACAATTTAAGAAATTGCATATATTTTTTTAAGGAATTCCAATAAAAACATGCCAAATTAGAGGTCTATATGTTCTCAACGGAAAATAAAAAGAATGATTAAATAATTAATGACTTTAATTTTTTACAAATTTTTTTTCACACTCCATCAAATTTATTGTGATTTTTTTGACTCTCATTGTATAAATAATTTAAATTATTATTTTTAATGAAATAAGCAATTCAAATAGGTTTTATAATAAACTAGTAAATCCACCCTCGCTTCGCTTCGGGAAACCAGTCCCTTCAAAAATATCTATAAATTTTAACAAATTATGTTATTTCGATGTCTAAGCTATATTACTGCAAAGTTTCATGAAAATCCGTTCAGTAGTTTTTGCGTGAAAGAGTAACAAACCCACACACACACTCACATACATCCTTACAAACTTTCGCATTTATAATATTAGTAGGATAAAGGTCTAAACTAACGGCACAATGTCATAGAATAATTAAACAAGTCTATTTATGTGCATTAATTTCTTAATTAAAAACCGGGTGTATTTATACCCGTTGTAGTCATAGTGGTATATGAATTCATTGTAGCCCTTAAGGGTTAATGAAATACTTGAGTTTTAATTTAAATTTGTGTACAGCTGTAGGTACAGTGTTATTGTTTAGTATGATTTTTCTTTCATAAAACGCTTTCAGATGATTGATAGTCGAAGCACACATTTTCAATATTAAGAATAGCACCTTAGTTAAAGTAAAAATAAACGTTAAATTTAATTAATTTATAATAAAATTTTATTGTATTGAATAATTTTCAAGTTACATTAAAACTTGCAGATTAAAATTATGTGTAAATGTTATTTATGAGCTAAACTCCCTTGGCCCGAATTGAGCTTATCACCAATCTATCAACAAGTATCTCGTTTTAGCCATGGAAGGCATTGTTTCTGAAGAGGGCATGCATCAGTTGGTTGTTATATTCACGTGATTATAACATGAAGCTTACAGAAAATAGCCGATAATACCTACTTTCATTGTCCTGTGTGAATATTGCATGGTTTATCACGCTGTACACTCGCCGATGCTGTTATGATGAAAATTGCTTGTCTATTGAGATATTAATGGGTTACAATTAGTTTACGTACATGGTGTTGATTTAGAACGTTCACTATTTATTTTTAACCGACTTCAAAAAAGGAGGTTCTCAGTTTGACTTGTATGTATAAAATTGTGCGCATTATCTCGCGTATGGTTGAACCGATTTTGATGCGGTTTTCAGAATAGTATTCGTCAGACTTAGGAGAAGGGTTTAGGCATATTGTTTGGCTGAAACGATTTTGATGCGGTTTTCAGCATCGTGTTTATCAGACTTAGGAGAAGGATTTAGGTATATTAACCGCGTTTAACTGAACCGATTTTTACTTTTCGGCGCTAAAGTCGGTTCTATTTTGTTAAAAGTTATTGGAAAAAAGTTTCTAAATGCTCGGTACGGATGGAAATGAAAATGTAAGATTCACTGAGCTTAGTCGTATTGCCCTACTGAGTAAACGTATAAAACGTATACTCATCCATCCATCCAAATTGGAGCAGCGCGGTAAAGTTCGCTCTGGACCTCCTCAGGACTCAGGAGAGACTAGTGCCATAGCACTCGTGAACTCTTAATAAGTCGAGGCCAAAATAATATAATATCAAAATGGCTTGCGTACCAATAATAATTATGTTTTGCATGTTTTTTGTGAGCTTAATTAAATCTGCATTATTATAATTTAAATTTTTTTTAAGTTTATTTTTGCGACCTTGATGAAATGAAATGAGTAGAGTATAATACTAATTTTGGAAGTTAACTTTGAATTTGGATGCAAATAGAAAAACCTCGTCAAGTCATAAATATATTATAAGTATTACACAGTGGTACTTCAAATAACAGGTTTTGTATTTATAACATACATAAAAACAAAATGAAGATATGTATATTTCTGTTAAAAATATTTTTTTTTCTTTCACTATTAGTTACACACCACGGACCTGGTGTCCGTGCGTTTTTATGCATTTGGTTAGTTTGTTTGCTTTTTTTTTTAACCGACTTCAAAAAAGGAGGTTCTCAATTCGACCGTATATATGCTTTTTTTTTATGTACGTTCAGCGATTATTTCGTCGTTTATGGGCCGATTTTGATAATTCTTTTTTTGTTGTAAAGTAGATATGCGCAGTGGGGTCCCCTGATAAGGAAACCAGGATCTGATGATGGCATCTCAGGAAATCGAGGGGAACTTTCGAAAATTGTATGGACAACTAGTGTGTTTGTTCATGTTATCATAAGTACATTAAAGCGCTACCATTTCATGAAGATCTGGAGTCGATCTGATGAAGCCGAAAGACAGTCGAGGGAACTCCTCAACGATTTACTGCAGTTATCTAGTGTTTGGGCTTCATTAATTTGTAGTGACGAGAACATTACTTTACACTTACATGTTGAATTGAGCGCCATCTGGCGATTAGTTTTTGAGTTATCTCTACTTATCAAGATTTAAGTCGGTTATTTTTTTTTAAAAAGCAATTATTTTATTTTTAACATAAATGCTCCAGAATTAAAATAATAGGGTAGACTGGGTACGGTTGAAACGATTTGGCTTTAATTGTTCGTAATATTTTTGTTTATCAACAGAACGATGATGATGACATGTTAAATTGAAGAGTGGATCGTTATCTACAAAAGGGCAATAGTATTTAGTTCTGGCGAGTGATATTTTTAGAGATATTCACCATTGAAAATAAATTCCGATTTGTTTCTAACGTCCCCATGTCAGGGGCGGTTGAAACAGTGACTGGGGTCAGTTGAAACGCACACGAAATATACATAAACTATATTGCAACTTGCTATATTTTCCATTAGTTCTAATTGTTTAATAATCGTATGACAATATTAATCGGTCTTCAATGTTTTAATAGCCCTATAATATACGTAATCAGTCTTCGACGAGTAATTTGTTGACAGTGTATAGTTTATCTCCAACTTTTACCTCCGCATACGCGTATTTGTCTCAAGATAACTCAATCTGCCATCTAAAAGTCTTTATTATGCAAACTCGGCATCGAGTAAACAAGACAAAATTATACGGTTTTTTTTCACCTGTACCCACACGTATTGTTTCAACCGTCCCCAACTACAATTTTGGTAAAAGAAAGTTTATAGTAATGGTAATATTAATAACTTATTAAAGCTAGTCATCATTCCGTATTCTATAAACTTCACCTAAATCATAAATGAATACTCCATATTTACTCTTGAACAGATTAACATAATAATAGCATTAAACTTGAGAGAAAAATACTTACTTTTGGGTATCAAAATACAATATGCCTATTTATAAAAATACATAGCACCCGGTGACCAATGTAACACTTAGATTCGGGTTTGGACCTGTTACCTGCTTCTTTTTCCCCTTGAACCCATTACTGCAGGCTCAACCATTAGCGAGATATTCGACTTGTTTCAACCGTCCTGTGTTTTAACCGTACCCAGTCTACCCTACTAATTCGCTAGTAATTAGTAGAGAAGTGTGGTTTTTCAATTTAGGTTGGGGCCTTGCGTCTGCGTTGATCGTCCCAGGCGCTGTTCTATTTCTTGTTCAATTATAATGGCTGATGGCTGTAGCCAGGTTGCACCTAATCGTTGATCGTTAATTTTTTTTTTGTGTTCCCTCATCTCTAATTATAACATTGAAAGTATTAGTCATACTTTCAATAATAAATAATAATTTGTTATAATGTTTCAACGTTATAATTAGAGATGATTTACGTAACTTAGCTGGTTATTTTCATTGAGTTTGATTCTAACATAAATAAAAATTAATAAAACTGACTACCCACATTTACACAATGGAACCAAATTAGGAGGTACGGAACCCTATTGTACGAATCCGACTCGTACTAGACCCGTTATTTTACATTAATTCGTTAACAAACTTTACCATTATCTGCAGAGAAAACATTATTTTGATCGCCAAACGTAAACAAACATAAAACCTTACGTCCGTTGCTTTTGTTTGTTTATTAAAAAAACAAAAAAACCCGTCTGCGACCAATAACAACTAAAAACCTTAAATGATATACAAATGATATATTTGAAATGGTATTTTCACGATCTTTCATTTGACACCCATATTACTAAGGTGACAAAACGACAATCTTCTTTGTTTTTTCCATTTGCGTCTGCCATTTTGAAATTTTATATAATCACATAGATTAAATAAAATTTCAAAACCAGTACCCTCCTTCTGACGCAGTCGGGTAAAAATAGAAGTCATTTAAACAGAGAAAATATTCATTCCTGTGTGTTCCAGAAAACAAAGATTACAGGAATAGTTTTATTCGCGTAAGCAGTCATAAAACTTTTATACGATAAAATATCGTTAAATTTTTGAACTTTACAGTCCATTGAGCTATTTTTGTTTATAGTTAGGAGCAATCAGCCAGAGGATAAAATGATATGAATGATTTTACCGTACTATATGAATGGTTGTACAGTAGGTGTTTTTGAACGAGACTAAAAATAATTCCTAACTGGACTATTACTAATTACAACTACAAATTACAATGAATAATCGCTAACAGTCCCTGCCTACACAAGTATGAGGGCAGGAATAACAATTGATAAAAAAAATCTTTTTATGGATTTTGCGTTATTCATCTTAGAACACGAACGAAATCCTGAACGATCACATTAGCGCGACAAGTACATACCTGCGTCCCATTCTAACCGCATGCAAAGTGTAGGTTTATTTCGATCAGAGATCCCAATGTAGGTATGTATATGAGCCATAACTATTGTATTTCATTATAGGGAATTCAGTAAGGTAAAGCATTATTACAACATTAGGTACTACAACATTATTACAACCCAACATTATTCCTTCAACATTATTAGTATATGAATCTAACGCGTTTGTCAAGCACCTAGTTAATAACTTTAAAATCGTGAATATTATTATAGGTATACATTTCATTAACTACAAAAAGAGGAGTCTATTCAGTTTTTTTTTTTAAATGACAACTTTTAACTACCTATTTTGATAATTCTTTCTACATTCAGAAGTTTGTGCTTGCCATCTGATCCCATATAAAGAGCGACATCTGACGAGTGGATTTTTAATTTAATCCTAATACGTGTTGTATTCTACTTATGGTCACTACCTCAAAATCTTGTATTACTGGGCGATTCAATATCTATGATTCTTTTTTATTTAAAGCACCGACGTGCTTGTCATTTATGTCTTTGTCAGCTAAATGAGCGACATCTGATGACTACTTTTTAAGACTATCGCTACTTGTTACCGTTGAAATGTTTGTTTTCAATAAAAATTTAGTTATACATTTCAAATAGCGTTATAATATCTTTTCCTTTTTCAAGTTAGTATTTTAATATTATTCATACCTAATATTTTATGTATTTTATGTGTCGTGTCACATTGTGCAACTGCAACATCCTTGACAGAAAAATAACATGTGTTGCAAATTTCATAATATTTTAAGGTAAAATTCTATTAATATATTCTAATACCAGTTTGTAGATATTGCAACAGAGAAGATAGACGAGTTCAATTTATTTGATGTTTTAATTAGACAGGCCTAATGCGGCTCCGAAATTATACTTATAAAATGTAGGTAGATATACTTTTTATTTTATTTTATTTTATATAGCCTATGCTTGCATTATCAACTAGCTTCCTGAGAAAATTCATCGAAATTAGTCAAGCGGTTTAGATTTCTTATAAAAGCTTCATCCCCTATTTCTACCCTTAACGGATTGATTTTTGAAAAAAAAGAAGTGAGTCTTCAACTATTTTCATTCCGAATTTCGTCCCAATTGCCGGGAATTGAATCCAGTGCCCTTGGTTAATAATACGTACGGGTTAATAACATCAGAATGGTAAAAAATTAACAACGTATCATAAACACCAAATTGTCATGAACAGTTTTGGTTGTTTGAGGTTGGTCAAATCGTAAGTACAATACCTCGTTACTTTGTCATTAGGAGACATAATCTTAACTCTAATCGTAAAGGTAGAGGATATCAACAATTTAGTAAAAACTCGAAATATCTCGATTAAACAAAGGAGGAACAAAACGTTACGCAAGTCTTTGTTGTTATCAGTGCATAATGAATATTCGTTTAGTGTAGGTTCTTACAATTCTTTTAAAGTATTCTTTTACACCTATACTCACTACCGATTATTAATTGGGTTTTGTAAATAAAATCTCCTTAGAGAGGGAATTTCCAAAAATGCTCTCTTAATCTCCAGGGCGCTCAGTCACATTTGCGTGAATACACGAACTCACATGTATAGGACTGACCTTTGCAAATGATTATGCCAAATTTTTGACAATTTTGTAGTATAATTAGCTGTCAAATATATATTGTCAAAGCTGTGACAATTCGTGCAATGTTAACAAAGGCGCACATATGAGTGAGCGCAGTAAGCAATGCCCATACACATTGCCCATACATGCCAAATCAACGTTATTGTATCTGCCAATTTACGAGGCCGCACCACGCCGGACCACGGTTTTTTCCCGCGGCGACAACCGCGTAACTGCGCAATTCGCATACATTATCAGAAACCGCAAGTGCGGCCGCTTGTATTGTTTTCCTAAATTACACGCGGTAAAAAACCGCGGTGGTTTAGCCGTAGTGCGGCCTCAGCCAATGATTCTGCATACTATAATTATGCTATATTAAAATGAAAATGTTACTGGTTTATGTCTGTACACGGGAGATATTTAAGAGAAATAATAAATCGAGAGTTTTCATAGGGCTAAAGTCAAAAATATAATTTTTGGAATAAGTGTCTGTCTCTCTGTTAATTTATCCGCGCATAAACGCATAACGCAGAAACTACTGGATGCAATTTGATGCGATTTTCGAAGCTGTATTTAATTGTCAGAGATGTAACTCAAAAATGGTTCATGATGCGGATGAATGTTTGATTATGATGATGATCTCAGCAGCAGTGTAATAAGGCTTATTTATATCTATAAAATAACATATTTTACAAGTCATTTACTGCATAATAAAAATCATAGGTGACGTACCTATGATATTATTATGATTCTTATTCAAATTCTACCTACTTATTTGTGTAAAACTTCTTCTGTAATAAAATATTTTAAACAAATAAAGAAAACTAAAAACGAAAATAATACTTATCTGCTTGTTTGGGATATGAAATGTTGCTATGATTTTTAATATAATTTATTTTGTTTTGACAACTAGTTAAGTTAACGTTGAATATTGTTACCCGAGGCACGTCTGAATTATATTGTAGATTTTGTTATGTTTTTGTTGTGAACATACATCTTTGACCTTGACACTGCTTTTTACAATTGCTATTATGATGTAGTTGCATACTTACTTATAAAACATACCTATAAAGGGTCATTTATGTAGTAGGACTACACAATAAAATAAAATGTAACGTACCTATGCTTTAACAATTATCGCTCACTACCGAGCACAGGACTATCCTTATCATTGAGGAAACCTGAAAGTCGGAGCTTGCTAATCTGGAACCTTGAGTATTTTTTTTTAGTAAAAATAACAAAATTAACAAATTTTATTTTTGGTTTTGCAAATGCTATGCTATACTTAAATACGTAGTAGCGAAACAACCGCCAACGCTCTGCCAATCTCAATGTTATATGGCTACAGCTCATTATTGAGGAGGCTTAAAGCGTACTCCACCGCGCTGTTTCAGTGCGGATTGTTGGAGGGGTTAGTGGCCAACCTAGTATCGGAAGTTTTCATGTTGGCCTAAGGCCAATATGGCTTAAGGACTAATATCTGTCGGGACCGACGGTTTTACGTGCCCTCCGAAGCACAGAAGCGCTCAAGAAACTTGCCCATTAGTTTGTTACTTATCTAACTACCGACGTGCCCACAGTTCCATTATCTTTGACGATCACAGGATCGACGCAAGCCGCCGGGCTATGGGCGCTTCGTTCCGCTATCCTACTAATATTATAAATGCGAAAGTTTGTAAGGATGTATGTGTGTGTGTGTGTGTGTGTGTTTGTTGCTCTTTCACGCAAAAACTACTGAACGGATTTTCATGAAACTTTGCAGTAATTTAGCTTAGACATCGGAATAACATAATTTGTTAAAATTTATAGAGATTTTTGAAGGGACTGGTTTCCCGAAGCGAAGCGAGGGCGGATTTACTAGTATTTCATATTAGCACATTAATAAAATGTTATATTTCTATGATTTTAACATGCTAAAAACACGTTTCCTAAATTCGTCATCAGGTCCTTAGGCTATAAAGCAATCTCACCATGCTGCTCCAGTAGTTAGTAGCCAACCCAAGTAATATTTCGGAGCATGATCAAAAAAACTCCTTAGACGTGAAAATGAACTGAATTGCCCGTGCAACGTTGTTGACCCATTAATTGGTAGAAGGCAAAAGATCTCAAAATTAAGGTTCTTTGTAGATTGTCGGCGAGTATTAACAATGCTTTAGTTAAGTTAGGTAACCGCGAGCGCAATAAATCTGTTTTATCGGGGAGTGACAATTCCATAATTATGTGCATCTCAAGCATAGTTAAAAATATTATTAAAACTCACTTATAGGAGCAGATGATAAGTGTGCTTCCTTGTGGTACCATTCCAAGATGGCGTCGATATCTTCTTGGATTATGCTGTCTTTTAGCCCATGCTCTTTCAGAATCCCCTGTCTTTCCTCCTCTGTGTACGGATAAAAAGGGTGCTGGCCTTCCAGGTACATCTGCATAAGTCAAAAGACAAGGGTCAGTTACCAAAACGACGACTGACTGAAAGACAATGAAATACCTGAACCATTGGACGTACAAGCAATCTAGCCTTAACAGGAGCTTAAAGGAAAACATCAGATTTGGGCCTGGAGCGAACAGCTTGTTCAATACCCTCAAATAATCTGGCATATTGATACATACATTTCATTTTTAAAAATCTAGTAACATCATAATTATCATTAAAACATTATCATTTCAAGCCTATACGAGGCACGACTAAAGTAGATATATGTGTTCGCGGTGCGTAAGTCGACTATATTTCATTATTCCCATCATTTTCCGCAAAAATGGAATATGCACAATGTAGTAAGTGGTAACAATATCCTCGATCCAAAAAGCGATGTCTCATGCATGTTCATATTCCAGGCCCAAGGTCCTTAGGAAAGTTGCTGGTCTCCTTTGTGTGGGTGGTCACTTGGGCACGATTTTTGAAAAGTCATCTTATGGTTAATTTTTCTTGGTTAATAAAATATTGATTCAATTCTGTATGCAAATATGCCGATTTTGTAGTAACCTTCATGAAAAAATATACATGTTTGTTAGCCTTCTGGTTAGTACATACCTATTACCGAAAAAAACTTTAAAAACTTTTATGGAATTAAATACCTAAGACGCTAAAATAAATTATTAATGTTAGGTATTAGAAAAACAGAAAAAATTAACGTAGGTACATACGTCATATGTTTTGTGAATAATAAAGAATTATACCTACTGTGTATAGGGGAAAGTTGGGTATATAACCGGATAAATTGTACCACCTCAAGATTTTCTATTAAATCGTCATATTTTTTCTTTGCTTGCAACTCAAAAACAAGAACTCACAGCGCCCTCAACTATTTGTCCATTTGGAATGGCGTCCGGCAAGTAAATTTTTTTCGAAAAATAAAACGATAAGTTATGATTTTCGAATTTCTTATTATTTGAATGATCTTTATTAGTCTTTCAATATCCTACTTCCTACTAATCCTACTTCCTACTAATATTATAAATGCGAAAGTTTGTAAGGATGTATGAGAGTGTGTGTGTGGGTTTGTTACTCTTTCATGCAAAAACTACTGAACGGATTTTCATTAAATTTTGCAGTAATATAGGTTAGACATCGGAATAACATAATTTGTTAAAATATATAGAGATTTTTGTAGGGACTGGTTTCCCGAAGCGAAGCGGGTTTACTAGTGTAAAATAAAAAACAGATTATTTTTTGATGTTATTTTGTTAAAAATATTTTAAGCTATTGTATAGCTTTTATCGCGGGCCTGGGACCGAATGCAGAAATTTCGTAACGAAAATTTATTACACCCTGCACACAGACATAGTTACTATGTCTATGCACCCACACATCGATAAATACCAGAACTTTTAACTGAGTTAACTAACTTTTACTTTATAACGGCTAAACCGATTTGGCTAATTTTAGTCTTGAAATATTCGTGGAAGTTCAGGGAAGGTTGCAGCGATGAGAAAATATGAAAAATTGCGAGGTAAATACTAAAAAAATGAAAATTTTAATTTCCCATACAAATCTTACCTGTCAAACATTTGATTTTCGCCCCGTCGGTTCGGTGTTTTAAGAATAATTACATGTAGATCTGGATTAAATAAGGCGTTGGAATCGACAACATGTATTCATAATAGTCGAATTATCGCGTATTTAGATTTAAAACATACAAAATAATAACATGACATAAAATAATGACACTATATTAATGACTTGAGGGTGATAGAGACAGTGCCATACAGGCAAGGCAAACTGTAGGGCACTGTCTCTGTCACCCACACGTCATTCACGCGCCAAAAGATCGTTGTAGGACTTAAATGTCAAATGTCAATTTTCTTTTTAAAAAGAATTATTTTGTCAACTGAAATAGTTCTTATGCTTTTGTTCAGAATATTTAAATCTTCTTTGCACAAATTAATGCATTATCCGTTTCTAATAAACTTTGATGTAACTTTTGATAACTAGGCAACTAAATGAAAACTGGTACACCACTTTCTTATCCCACTGTAAAACAGTGAATATCTGTACTCGTATAATTTGTGTACAAAGTGTTTTAAATATGAATAAACAAAGTGCATTTATTAATGAAGAAAGTCACGAAAAAATTGTGAAAGAAAATGAGTTATTACTCTATATACATTCATTTTATTATTATTATCACAAATGCAGTATTATTTTTTGTTTTGTTAATTTATATATAATGCTATGCAATAGCTTTACCGCGGCAGTCTCCGAGTGCCACACGTCTTTTTTTTTCATAAATAAATAGTTTGGTAAATCGTACAACTAGTAGTCGTCTAAGTTGTACTGGTACGATTTACCCGAACAGTTAGTTACCTATGTAAGATTTTTTTTTAGATTGACGGTGATAAAAACAAATACTATAGATGGAACAAAGAGGCCTTACAAAGAGACTTACAAGATTGGCTTATATGGTGAAAACTCAGAAAACAAAGAGATCTTCTACTAATAGTGATGACTGTGACGGAATTGCTTTAGAGCTGGCAGATGATAGTGAGGATGTTGACGAAAAAAATGTTTGTGCTTTATGTGATTGTCACTACTTCGACAAATATGGCCCAAATGTTGACTGGATTCAGTGTGTTCGTTGCCATAGATGGGTCCACGAGACCTGTACATCGAATCCTGATATTTGCGATAATTGTTTGAACTACAGTATGACAGACAAAGAAAAAACTTGACCTCATAGTAGTAATTCACGAATAATTCATCAAATAATAAGTTTGATTGTTTATTTTTTGATTTATTTATGAGATGTTACTATTGTTTTGAGATTTTGTTATTGAGAACTTTTTGTTAGCATATTTTTTACAAATTATAATCAAATCATAATTAATAAAACCATTATTTTTTATTTAAAATATTTTTTAATCAATTTGTCAATTGTATTGATTTAAAATCACGTAACTATTTAGTGGTACAATTTACCATACCTGTGGTACAATTTATCGGACTGGTCGGATAAATTGTACCAAGGGCAAGCCTCTAGAAAAAAATATGTTAAAAATATTATATAAATAGATACGGTACTGATTTTGCTGGAAAAGTTAGACGAGATTCTAAGGTTTTTTAAACTCAAGAAATAATATTTTTAAACCAACATTAAAACGAGTTATATTTGAAAATGTAAAAAGTGGTACAAATATCCGACTCTCCCCTATCTACCTAATATTATAAGTGCATAAGTTTGTAAGGATGTGGATGAGTGTGTATGTTTGTTACTAAACTACTGAACGGATTTTCATGAAACTATACAGTTATGTAGCTTTCATATCGAAATAATATAATAACTTAAAATTTATACAGATATTTCTATAATTTGGTAATAATATATCGATAACTGACAAGTAAGTCGGGTAAAAAATCAGCTTTTTGAGTGCTCTTTTCTATGTATTAAGGCGCTGGTTCCCCGAAGCGAGGTTAGGGCGGATTTATCTACTAATGTTTATATTATTTTATACACAGATAACATTATGTAAGTATTAAAAAAATGGTTAAAATAGAAATCAAGGCAGACAAAAAGCAACACCGCGGAAGATGGCTAAGAAAAAATAATCATGCTGAAAAATCTAAATGTATATGTTGAACTTGACTTTGGCATAATTAACAGCAGAAATATTTATTAATAATTAACAACCAGATGGTTTTATAGCGATAGCAATTATTTAAAATTAACAAAGATTTATTTTTTACGTTACAGAATAAAAAATACTTGCGGTTGTGAAGAACTTAAGTAGATTTATTATTTGACAGATATAATTTCATAAAAATATAAATAAAAACACATATTGTAATAAAATAGGCATATAAATGTAAAGAAAACTCCTTCGTTATTTTATTTAATTTTCTTAATTTGACGTCATATTTATATTTATTTTTCCAAGTCACAATTCACAATTGACATTTTTATTATAATATTAATTTTTAGTTTTCGATATCATGTTTAGTTTTTATGATTTAGTGTTATTTGAGAAACCCAATACATAAAGCATCAAAATGTGCCTTCTCTTATTATTACAGAGAAACGCAGTTGTGTCTTTTATATTCCCTATTATATAAATAAACACACTCATACTCCCGCCCTAGTTTTCTCTGTGTCACGGGCCGCAAGGCTACTAACTACATGTAGTTAGAGTTACTTGAGTTACATGATGTTCGAGTTATTGGCGCCAATATAACGCCAATAACTCGAAAACAAACATCTTTCGCATTAATCTTGCTACGGCCAGGAATCAAACCTGGACCTACTACAACCACTAGGTTATGGGGTCGAAAAATAAAGAAAAAAATAGCCTTGGTTCCTTCACACACACACCATCGCTTAATATGCACTATTATAATTTTATGTTACATTCAACAATGCATCGTGAGTCAGTGGCTGCGCGCCTGTCAAAAGAAAACCGGCTATTCTGCTATTTCATACAACTTTTTTCGTAACATGTTACTAAATGAGGATACTCAATACTAGTACTTACTACGTAACGTAACGAACAGCGATGTGCGCGTAACTGTATACGAAAAGTACGGATGTCCGAGCTTATTTATTGAATTGTTTTTTTAATAATGATTAGGTTTAATAATATTATTGTTTATACGATGACCTAAATAGTAAAAATGTAAATTTTGTTATAATTTTATTTAAATTTATGTCATGGGGATTGTTATTATGACGGTAAATTTTCTTTTTGTTTTGTTTAATATCACATAAATTTATTGTATATCACAAGTTATTTTATTGCCATAGAATTTTATTTCATAATAATATACTTATGTAGAACGAGGACAGTCAAAGAAAAGATGGATTGTGTGATGTGTGTGAAGAGATGATGTGAAAGATAAGGGAGTCAGCGTGGAAGTGACGTCTAATAGGGAAGAATGGAGACGAAGGACATATTGCGCTGACCCCAAATAAAATTGGAAAATGGGCAGGAAGATGATGATGATAGGCACGTAGGTATTGCGTACCTAATGATGTCCACATCATGTTATTATTTTACCCATTTGCAGTCTCGAGAACTTTACACCTAGATTGGTTGAGTACCGTCTGGCGAGTAGTTTTTGAGTTATTTCCACTTGTCTATGTTGAAATGATTATTTTTTTAGAATTACTTATGTTTTAAATTGTTCTTGTTGAAAATGTTCAAACATAAAATAACCGTGACCGTTGTTCCACCCAACCCTTTAGTATATTCGTAGCAATTATAATTAATTATACTATTTATAATTAAATGGATAATAATAATTATTATAAGAACTAAAATAAAATAATTCAAATTTTATTTCATGTGTCGGAAATCCTGTGATTATTATTCTAAGTGTAGGTATTTATATAAAACTAAATATTTAATAAATTTAATAAACGAGTTACTTTTAACTTTACGGTCTGTGCCTCTATTATGAGTTGTTGTAGTAAACGTAAAGGACGTTACTATTGCAGTTGACGTTTAGAATTTGTATGAGAATTGTAGTTCAGTATCGTAACCGCTAGATGCGCTGTACGGATTCTCATACAAATTCTAAACGATAGTCGCTAGCGTGTATAGTAAAGTATAGTATTAAAAACTCATAATAGAGGCACATTTTGATTTCACATTGCAATTATGAAAGATGGTGTTTAGTGTCTAATTACGATATTTTATCTTAACCAAACTTTATGTTAGTAAAAATACTTAGTATAAGTATTATTTTCTACTCCGTATATTTAGTTTCCAAAAACTAAAAAAAAAGCATTTGTATTCAATATAATAATACACTTATACTAATATAATAATGTTATTCTTATAATTAATATACTTATATATATAATGTGAAACATATCTAATTCATTAATATTTGACAATAAAAACTGGAAATAAAAAATATACCTACTTAATCAAGTACGTAGATATATTATTATGTATAATATCAGTTAAAACATTAAGTAAAAATAATATTAAAAATTAAAACAATTATATTTAAGTACATTTAACTTTGAAGGATAAATCTTTATTTACTGTTTAATACTAAGATATATTAGGTACATTTATTGACAAAACAGCACTCAGTAACAAAATATTTTATATTTACTTTTTTACTAAATTTTAAACGTATTTAAAAGTGAGTATCTTTTATATTGATCGTTGAATAAATAAATAATTGTATACACTCACCTTATTAAGGAGAAATAAGAATAAGTTTTGCACACACGAAAACTTTTGTAAGAACGCACGTGCGCGCGCGCAGTCTAACACTTCGAAACAATTTGGTATCCTTCGGAAACATCAAATATGTAGTGCCGTCTCTTTAATAGCCTTCATAAATTATTCGCGATTCGCAAATTCATTAAATTAAGAACAATTATGCGACAATAAGCACCTACATCAATATATTATTTATTTCGTCCTAAACGTGTCGTTGTCCTTCTGACTTCTATTTATTATTTCATTGTTACTGATCGACCGTAAAATTAAAGAACATTTTTTTATTTAATTACATTTTATATCCATTTTCCTTCTTATTTTGCGGCAATGATTTAATCGGTTGAGTTGAGCTCCTTTAATACATACATACCTTTAATACCTACCTATTCATGACTAACTAGGAATAAACTACGACTTTGTTCGCAGTTGTCAGCGTTACATGTTTCAATAAATTCAAGTAGGTGTCTACCGTCGCTGTGCTTTTTATTTAATATATTTTACGGTGTGAAAACAATAAAGAGTTAAAATAAATAAAGAAATAAAAATACTGTTATAATATTTTTTAATAAGTTTCGATGACTGTTACTTACTTAAGGGTGGTATGCAATATACTTATCTATGTGTATATATGTTTATTAGATAAATCACTCACAAAGGCTGATTTACATTGATACAGTAGCTGGCGCCGGCGCCACTTGATTCTGGCGCTAGATAAGCACTGTGAAGCAGTGTAAACATGTTGCAATTCAGTCCAGCATCCAGTATCCAGCACTGGATCGAAATAGACCGTCTGCCTATTTTACGATCCAGTGACAGCCCCGTGCACGCCGCGCAGCCAGTGGCACTGGATCCGTGTTAACACTACACGCCGGTGATCGCCAGTGATCGCCAGTGATTCAGTGCCAGTGCCAACGCAGAGCCGGAATCCAGTGATGCTGGCGCCAGCTACTGTATCAATGTAAATCGGCCCTTACTGAAAAAATTGTAAACTGATTTTATTGTGTATTTATTGTTATACATTTTTATCTGCTAACTAATTGAATATTAATATCGATATTTTTTTCCCAATATGCAATTATTTATAAAAATTGCCAAAATATTCGAAATTTTAAAGTACCAAAATACACATCTTGCTGTTATGATTCAGTTTTATTATTAAAAAACAGGTTTATGTACATGTAGCCAAGAAAAAATCAACATAGTATACAGTGCCACAAACTTATCTGGTCCGGTTGCCAAAATTGCAACTAATACAAATGTTATACTGTTGTCAGACAAAGACCAAGACAGTAGCGCCCCTCTTACCGGGTCAGATTAGTTTGTGGCACTTTACCAACCAAACCAACAAGCAGTGTCATTGTCATAGACAAGTAGGTCAAAGACTGTAATTTTTGTTTGTGTTTGAAGCAAAGAAACTAAACCCATATAGCCTACTGCATACCTACTCTTTTTCTAAATTTAAGAAATCGGAATATATAAATAATCCTTACTAATATTATAAATGTGAAAGTGTGTTTGTTTGTTTGTTTGTTTGTTTGTGACGCTTTCACGTCGCAACAAAGCTATTATATGGTAAGGTTTATGTGTGTGGGGATAGTTAGGAGGGTGGAGAGTGACGTAGGCTACTTTTTACCGCGGAAAAACATCCCATTCCCATGGGAAGATCGATGTTTTGTTAGTTGCTAGATATTCATTTTCGGAGTTGTTAATAGATGGCGGTAATAAAATTCATTTGCAAGTTCTGAATTACGCTATCAAATACTACATGTTAGGCAAATGTAATAGGCTACTTTAGCTCTGCCTCGAGAACTCCCCGCTCCGGCTTTATTCAGTGTACCGCCCGCCCGCTGGCACTATCCTGTTGACTGATGTCCGCAAGTTGCTCAGCCAACAGGATAGTGCCAGCGGACCAGAGGGACCTTCGAGTCGAGAGCCTGGACGACTTCATCGAGAGATTGGCACGCAACATGTTCGGGCGTGTCGACGCGTCGCGGTTCCCGCATCTGCAGGACCTGGCGCCGCTCCACACCCGTCTACCGGACCGCTGGGACTTCCCGCGCGACTTGCTGGTTGCGCAGGATGGGCCTAGCACTGACTGATACTAGGGCTTCGTAAGTCGTCGCCCGGCGCTGATCGGCTCCTGCTGGGCTTCCCACCAGCGAGATTCACCCGGTAGGGCCTCGATCGCCTGGGCGGCGCGAAGATGAACCCCATCCCGTTTAAGACTCTGTGGCCTGTAAAAAGGCCACCACACACCGGACTTGACCTATTGGTTAACCACAGATGGACAACCAAGGGCCTTAGGGCCCAGCCCAAGAACCGGCCCGTTTTAACGGGCCGCGAGAGACACCCCCAAAGGGGAACTAACTGTCCCGAGGGCTCCACACACCTCAGACAGGGTGGAGTTAAGAGAGCGAGTAGTAGGCTACTTTTTAGCCTAAATTCCTACGGGAGCGGGACCTACGCGGCTGTTACCTACGGGTCCCGAAGCGAAGCGCGGGCGGTTCTCTAGTAATATATATAATAAGTATAAATTGTTCATGTCATGTTTCAACTTAAGCAAAATATTTGACAACCATGTTCATAGTATGTATACCTATGTTCATGGTGAACATGGTTGTCAAATATTTTGCTTAAGTTGACACATGACATGAACAATTTATACTCGTATATATTAACACTGCAATTTAATTATTGATATCATAATTAAAAATGACAGTCGTAAATGAATTAGTATCAAAATAATCATGCGATTTCCTTACACGAAATACACATCTTGATTAGAAAAGACTTCATTAATTTCTTTCATATTTTGTTTCTTGAAATTTTTGTCTTGTAATTAAAACTAAATTAAAAACATTTATATAATAATACATTTTAATTATTGTAAATAAAACGAGATTTGCAAACAGATAACCATAAATCAAGTGTTGTCCAGATTTTTGCCTCGACAGGTAAAGCGATTAAGTTTCAATTAGGACCTTATAATATATCACTAGTGAACCGCCCTCGCTTCGCTTCAGGACCCATAGGTATCAGCCGCTTAGGTCCCGCTCTCGTAGGAATTTCGGGATAAACAGTAGACTATGCGTTATACTGGAATATAAGATATAACATTGACAAATTTCATCAAAGTCTGTTCAGTAGTTGCGGCGTGATTGAGTTACAAAGATCCATACATACAAACTTTCACATTATAATATTTAGTAGGATTTGAATCTGTGACTGAGCGTGCATCGATGGTTGTCAACGGCAGACGGCTAGATGCAGCGTGCACATAGGAATCGCATCGTGTATTTTTGAACGCAGAAGGTACAATCTGTATGTCCATTTGCCCTGAGTAACGATTCTACTAGTTTATACATGCATAAATTGGGTTTCATTTGAGGAGTTTGACAAAATCTTTGCATACTGAATGGGTCATAAATGTGTAGGTATTTAATCGAGCCGCAATTGAATCATAATATAGGTATTATACTTTTCGGAGACACTCGTCAGGATGGTGGTATAATGCTCCGATCATCAGGTTGTAAGGTGAAAAATAAAACACAGTGGGCGTTCAATACGTTTCTTCATGATTTAAATTAGGTTTACACAGTTTAACTTAATTTGATTAAAGCTTTTAGGTTATGTTAAAACGTGGTACGACTGAAATACACTTAGAGAAACGTTATGCCGTCGGGCATAGGTACGACGCAGTATAGGATTTTATTACAAAGTACACTAGTTAACTTAATGCGACCGTTCAGCTCGACGTCTGCCCGAGAATCGAGAAGTCCCCGCTGTTCGTAGTCGACTACACAGGTGCACTCTGTTGGATTCCCCCTCTCCGATATCCCATCGAGACACGTTTACAATTCGTACAGAGTTGCCTTTTAAATTACAGTTTCCGGATTTACGTTTTATTCAAAGTTTAATGATTTATTTACTTTGATTTTAATCTAATTTTATTTCCGATTCCGACATACTTATAATATAATTATGTATGTATAAATTCGTTGAATAGAGGCAGTGTTCTTTGATCTATCACAGGGCATGAACGAAAAACACTTAGGGGAATCGCGTCCTCCCAACTCGTTTGTCCTCTCCTGAGGGATACATATCTGCTTCCTTAGCTCTCAGAGTAAGGCGAGCTGTTCAGCTAGTGACTGCGACACTAGCACAACAGCATGTTATCCCCGTCACCAGAGGACTCTAGTGCTCCTGTGATTATGTCCGGGTACTAAAGTAATAAAAGGTTAAAAAAGAGACCCTTGGTACCCACAGGTCCATTGCCATACTCCTCAGGGTAAGGCAGCTTTTTAGTTAATAAATAATATAAGCGATTGCCTATGGAGATAGGTTCCTACTTTCGAAGAGTTAGTTTAGTTGTGTTGGATTTATTATTTTTAACTCAAAATATAAGTAAAAACCTTAATCCTTAGTATATTCGTTTATTTGTTTAAAGGAGAACTGCCATGGCCCATAGAAAATTTACCCAGGCCCGACAGTAATGAAAAGTACCTCAGTTTTTTGTTATATTACATATAACAAAAATATAGTAACAGTATTTTAAATAACAGTGGCTAACAACTATTTATAGCTATGTGACTTTACTCAGGCGAAATATTTGAAAACCATTTATTTTTCACTAAATAGCAATTGTCCATTTAGAATGACCCAAAGTTAACAAAAATAGGAAATATAGACAGTCACCAAACTTTTATCTCCATTATAGCAATCAATATTAGGTATATTCCACTATCCGCGACGAACGCCGTAGCGCAATTCCGTTTCCGCGGCGGACGCGGAAATATTCCGCAACGTGAGTTCTTACCGCAATAGTCACGTATTATTATTTACTAGAACTTTAGGTCATCTGGAAAATCCAATCATTATTTTATTTTACAAGTTTTTTGTGCAAATAAATATCAAACATTTCTATTTAGTATGAAATCAAAAGATTAAAGTGAAATATTTTGTTGTTAGCCACTTATTTCGAATATAACAATAATAGATATTTGTTATACTCAACATAACAAAAAAACTGGGATATGTTTCTTTCATGTCGGGTCTGGGTCAAAAATGGCAGTTCTCCTTTCATAGCAAGTATAGCAACCTCTTGCAATATTGTAAAGGTTAATGATTTCATTAAAATATTCAGAAGTAAATATGACCTACACCGAAGGCTGCGTGTAAACTGATAGTAGCGATATTAATTGCTGTTTTAACAACATACTTATAGTATTGTGGTGCTATTACCTTTTAATAATTATTCCTAATTACATGATTTATAAACTGATAATTGTTAAATAGGATTAATGTATGTTTTTGCGGCTTAGCAATTAATATCTGTATAATCGTAAGCTCACATGTAATTCTGTAATCACCAAATAAATATATTATATTAAAAATATTTTTAGAAATTATCATTACACCACAGTTATTCTATCGCCGGTGAGGAAGCGTGTAACGCCTAATGCCAGTTTCTTGCCTGTTTCATACAATACAATTGAAGCAATTAACGCAACGTATGCGTTAATAGCACGTTTTTACTTTATATAAGTTAATGCTTGACTACACCTACTACGTAACGTGTTGTTTAGATGATACAAGAAATTTATTACTTCCATTTTATTGTATGCAACAGTCAAGAAACTGGCATCATGCAAATGAGACTATCGAATATTTTCTCGCACAAGAAACGTAAAGTAGATGGACCTACATTCCGAGTAAATAAAAACCGGCCATTGATCTTCTAAAAGATCGATTCAGATCGGGTACCTATCCCTAGTTCGTTAAAATGGTGTAGGTGTTACCGGAAATGTATGAAATCTAGGAATTGTATACATTTCCTAGGAAATGTATACAATTCCTAAGCTCTTTAGGAAATGTGTAAAATATTGTTTTAAAAATTATTTAATTCATACATTTCCTAGGAAATGTACACATTTCCTAGGAATTGTATGAATTAAATAATTCCGATATCGTATTAGGAAATGTGTATGTCGTGGCCACATCGTAGATTTGTTAACTTCAAATGGTCGCATTTCATGAAATGGGCAACTCAGTTTGTCCAGACCGTTAAATCGTCTACGTTTGGTTATCCACGTTTGGCCAAATCGTAAAAACGCAGAATATAGGGCATAATTTCGAACTGTGACGTCTCCGGCGCTGCGGAAGGTGCAGCCCCTTCGCCCTTGCGTAACAAAGCACAGACACCCACGCTCGCCTGCGCAGCTTCGGCTTGCTGGTCGCCTTCGGCGACCAGCCTCAGCCGCTCCGGCTCGCCCGGGTGTCTGTGTTTTGTTACAGCGGGCGGGGGCTGCCCTCCCTCCGCGCCTCCGGGTTCTAAAAAAAACTCTAGGGGTAGGGCATACAAGACTACGTGGAGTAGGGGTAGGCTAATTCGGTTCTGTAACCAATTCGACCTACCTACACCTTGAAGAATTTGACTGAGTAGTAATGGAAATGAGTATTCATTGTTTTACACAATAATATTTTTGATTAAGGCACTCGGTGAGACAATCTGGTAAAAATCATAACGTAAAATATAATATCTTCATATTTTCTATCCCGCGTACCCATTAAAATCTTGATCTATAATCTTAATGTACTACATTGCCGATTGCTATTTAGGAAATGTATAAATTTCCTAGGAAATGTGTCCAATATAATTTATTTCACACATTTCCTGGCGATTTTAGGAATTGTATACATTTCCTAGGAATTGTATACAATGACGGATTTAACACATTTCCGTTGACATAGGTACTTACATTGTACAAGCTATCTTAAGATCAACTGTGTAATCTCTGTTGCGTTTCCTTATAATATTATGTTGTCTGTATACAAAATGTAGCCAGTGCAATTATTATTAGATAAGCGACAAGCGTCAGATTATGCGCATTTTTTTATTTCTTATTCATTGTTTATTTCTTATTTTTTAAGTAATTACTGCTCACCAATTATAATTTAATACGATATTTCAACTTGGTTTACCTACATAATATTACACCATAGTGTTCCTACATATTGTTTTCAATTTCTTTTTAAAGTTTTGAGCTGTTGTCGTGTTTATCCATACTATCCATACTTACTAATATTATAAATGTGAAAGTGTGTTTGTTTGTTTGTGACTCTTTCACGTCGAAACATGGCTATTATATGGTGTGGTTTATGTGTGTGGGGATAGTTAGGAGGGTGGAGAGTGACGTAGGCTACTTTTTACCCCGGAAAAACATCTCATTCCCATGGGAAGATCGATGTTTTGTTAGTTGCTAGATATTTATTTCCGGATGTTGCTAATAGATGGCGTTAGTAAAATTCATTTGCAAGTTCTAAATCACGCTATCAAATACTACATGTAATTTACTTATATCATAGGCAAATAATCTGATGATCCAGTATCCTTATCCTTACTAATATTATAAATGTGAAAGTGTGTTTGTTTGTTTGTTTGTTTGTTTGTGACTCTTTCACGTCGCAACATGCCTATTATATGGTATGGTTTATGTGTATGGGGATAGTTAGGAGGGTGGAGAGTGACGTAGGCTACTTTTTACCGCGGAAAAACATATCATTCCTATGGGAAGATCGATGTTTTGTTAGTTGCTGGATATTTAGTTCCGGATGTTGTTAATAGATGGCGTTAGTAAAATTCATTTGCAAGTTCTGAATCACGCTATCAAATAGTAGATGTAATTTACTTAAATCATAGGCAAATGTTATATCTGATGTTGAGGAAGCTGCCTCTCGCCTACCCTACGTCCCTACTTTACGTCGTAAATCACGCCAAGGCAGCAGCTGCAGCGCTATGTCCAGCGCTCTCCTCGAGTCTCCCGTTGCGGGTCAAAACCACCATCTGGAAGACCTACATCCGCCCCAGACTCACGTACGCGGCCCCAGCCTGGTACGCACTCCCGAGCGAACCACAACGCTGGCGTCTATGCGTGGTTCAATACAAGACGCTGCGCCGGCTGGCAGGGGTGCCGTGGTGCGTGAGAAACGCCACCATCCAGCGGAACCTCAGAGTTGAGAGCCTGGACGCCTTCGTGGAGCACCTAGCGCAACAGATGTTTGCGCGCGCGGACGCGGCACGGTTTCTGCACCTGCGGAACCTGACGCCGCTCCACGCCCGCCTCCCGGACCGTTGGGCACTCCCGCGAGACCTACTGCGCGGGAGCAGCCCGACATGAACCACCTCGGACAAGACCGCAAGCCGCCGTCCGGTCGCAGATCGGCTCCTGCTGGGCTTCCCACCAGCGGGTCTCACCTGGTAGGGCCTGATCGCCCGGGCAGCGTGAAAATCATCATGACTCCCCGGACTAGACACCCATACTCCACATCACCATCTGGACAATCTTCGAGGACCCTGCCCAACCCAACGACCGGTCCGTTGTTACGGACCGCGGCAGACACCTCAGTCAGGGGGCTACCGGCCCCGAAACTGAATCCCCACGGCTATGTTAGCCGTGAACGAAGATAGGACGGATTCTGATGTTGATGTTCCAGTATGTCATATTATAGGCTTATCTTTGGCCGAGATTCCTACGGGAGCGGGACCTACGCGGCTGTTACCTACGGGTCCCGAAGCGAAGCGCGGGCGGTTCTCTAGTTAGAAATATTTTATTAAATAAATTTGCTTACTTTTTCTTTACAAGTAAGAAGATAAACAATTTCCAATAGGGGTAAGCAAAAGAAAAAAGAGCAACATACAATTTGCAGGACAATCGCAGACTACCCGTATGATGCAATTAGTTACTAAGCTGGACAGAGGTTTAAAGAATCCTGGGTTTGAGTCTCAACGAGTCGGAAACTTAGACGATGAGTTTACATTTTTGTCCGTTGTATGTGTTCTCACCTTACTTTCTTATCCAAGAGAAGTATTTTTACTTGTGTGATTTTTTACAACTAATTTTTAGCACAAAAACTATCAAATCGTCATTCGCAAAATACCTAGTTGCTCAAAGAATAGGACCTCACGCCAAGTACTGGCTTCAGAAAAAAAAACAATTATTAAAATCGGTTACCCTGTAAATAGTTAGAACTTATAAAATTATACAGTCAAATTAAGAACCTCCGCATTTTTGTAAAATCGAAAAAAAAACTGCTGGTCTAAAGAGTTTTCACCGTGTCATTGTCATTACAATTCGTGTTAAAAAAAGTTTTTCAGGTACTCCAAAACCCACTTAATACTACCTTAATAAAATTACCTTACCCTTACACCTTACACACACACCTTAGCTACAATAATTAAATATTGTTTTTGTAAAAAATACACTTAACATTTAGTTTTTTGCTGATTTTATTTTACTTTATTACTTATTCCGTATCTTTAATATAAAACATTATCAGTTTCCATCTTCACGTCATTTCAGTTAATAATGTAATCGTTGTAAGTAATATATAATATATATGTTAACGGAAATGTGTTAAATCCGTCATTGTATACAATTCCTAGGAAATGTATACAATTCCTAAAATCGCCAGGAAATGTGTGAAATAAATTATATTGGACACATTTCCTAGGAAATTTATACATTTCCTAAATAGCAATCGGAAATGTAGTACATTAAGGTTATAGATCAAGATTTTAATGGGTACGCGGGATAGATAATATGAAAATATTATATTTTACGTTATGATTTTTACCAGATTGTCTCACCGAGTGCCTTAATCAAAAATATTATTGTGTAAAACAATGAATACTCATTTCCATTACTACTCAGTCAAATTCTTCAAGGTGTAGGTAGGTCGAATTGGTTACAGAACCGAATTAGCCTACCCCTACTCCACGTAGTCTTGTATGCCCTACCCCTAGAGTTTTTTTTAGAATCCGGAGGCGCGGAGGGAGGGCAGCCCCCGCCCGCTGTAACAAAAAGCAGACGTGGGTGTCTGTGCTTTGTTACGCAAGGGCGAAGGGGCTGCACCTTCCGCAGCGCCGGAGACGTCACGGTTCGAAATTATGCCCTATATTCTGCGTTTTTACGATTTGGCCAAACGTGGATAACCAAACGTAGACGATTTAACGGTCTGGACAAACTGAGTTGCCCATTTCATGAAATGCGACCATTTGAAGTTAACAAATCTACGATGTGGCCACGATATACACATTTCCTAATACGATATCGGAATTGTATACAATTCCTAGGAAATGTACACATTTCCTAGGAAATGTATGAATTAAATTATTTTTAAAACAATATTTTACACATTTCCTAGGAAATGTATACAATTCCTAGATTTCATACATTTCCGGTAACATATACATATTATGTATTCTAAGAAAACTCGACGTGGCAAAAACCTGTAGGTTATTTTAATGGCTTGTTTACATGGTACCAGCTATTGGCTTAACAGTCGACAGCGACTCGTATTATTTACTCGCGTGACAGTGACTCAATTGGCTATACCATTCAAACAGTAATTGAAGTGGCATACAATTAACAAGTCAACCATTATGGTCTGTGATCAATCGAATCGTGGAATGCGTTTAATTTAAATGATGAGACTCACTGAGCATTATTGATACAATATCTGGCGCCAGCTTCACTGGATTCCGACTCTTCACTAGCACTGGCACTGGATCGTGATCACTAGCGCGTAGTGTTTATACGGAGCCAGTGCCAACGGCAAGGCCCGCGCAGTGTGCGGTGGATGGTCACTGGATCGAAATATAGGCAGCCGGTCTATTTCGATCCAGTACTGGATACTGGACGCTGGACTGGATTGTAACATGTTTACACTGATACATTGCTGATCCAGCGCCGGAATCAAATGATGCTGGCGCCAGCTACTGTATCAATGTAAATCAGTCTTTATGTTAATTATATTATTAGTTAATTTAATGCTTAAAACAATCGTCGTAATTAAGCTAAGCTAATGGTCGTAATAAGCCCATTAAGTAAGAAAAAGCTTTTGATTTAAAGACAACATTTTTGGTATGAAATGGAAACACAGACTCTAGCAACTGATTCCATTCCTTCGTGGTAGTTACGCATGATAAACGAATAAATAAAGCCCGTCTTCCAGACTGAATGATAACGACGAAACGATGGATACCTATCTCCCGTGCGATGGGCGTTACTTTAATTTTAGTAAGTTTAACGGAGTTAAATAAGTTTCCGCCATATCAGTGGTGAGAAGGCAGACAGGTAAATGAGAAAAAAAAATTAACAGTAACTGTTAGGTATGCAACTGGTATGTATAGTACAGTATATACCTGTGTAATTTGCGAGGAATTCATATACTCGTATTGCATTTACACATGCAGCTACTCGGTAAACATACCTACTCCCCATAGATTCTTTATCCTTATGCCCCACGGCTGGTTAACAAGTTGCTAGATACTGACCTGACCTGCAACTGGCTCGTACGACAGTACGAGTAGTAGTAGCGTCGTGTAAACAACCTAGTACTCACCACATATACATTTTACATAGCTCGCTCTCCTAAAAGTTATATCATAAATAACATGCTTCTAACCAAAAATGAATAGAAGAATTTGGTATAGAAATAAAACAATCAAGTTGCTGAATATCTTTAATTTTGTGACTATAACAAAAAATTAACGGCTTTTGCATTCGGGCCATGTAAATAATTAACAAATTGGAATACTAAAACAAAATAACTTGGACCACTAATGACAATGATAAAAAAATAAATCCCACGGCTTGAACTGATTGGGTTATTATAATTAGGTATGATTAATGTTTATGAAATTTCCCCTTATAGTACCTAAGTATCGTTTGAATGACTTACAGAAAACTGTTTCAATCAACTAAAGTATAATAAGTTTTATATTATTCTTGTTTCATTTGAATAAAAATAATATTACTTTCCAGAAATAAAGCACTGCGCATATTACAACGACACAAAAACGGACCAATTCAGTTATGCAAAAGCAAAAGCATTCAATTATGATATTTATGTCTTGGTTATTACAGAAATGGTTATCATTGTGTGTGTGTCTTTTTGTACACGTTGTCACACGTTTTGTATCACATGTGGGACAAAAAAACAAGGACTATTAAGTGTATTTAACTATAATTATCTTGATGAATTTTAAATATTTTTAACTGCTGTACAAGTGCGGCATACGCCATCTAAAATATTATTTGAAACTACATCACTGTTTTCCAATGTTTTCAAATCATAATAGTTAAGTTGATCGTTCCTAGATGGCATTGTAAAAGAATGTTCTGTTAGTACAATAATATTATAGTTTCTGAAGTTTGAAAATTCAGTTGATTTATAAAATCAATACGTCAACACCATGGTCAAAACGTAATATTTCTATAAGAAAAATGACGGCTCAGAAACTGTACCTACCTATTCCTCTAAATGATCAATACGAGTATACATATTTATTGTTTTGGTTGCTTACCTACTAGATGAGTCACTAATGGAATACCTACATTGTACACCCAGAAATGTAATGGGAACAGCTGATAACGAAAGAAAACGTTTTTCTTACAAATCATGCTAAAGCTTTGGTTTCCTAGGAAAGCGGTGCCGACATGTAGCGGCCGCAATATTACGGACGCAAGTAGACGGCCATCTTGACGGTGATGACATGTGGAAAGTTCCACGGCCGTTTTGACATACCGTCAGTCATTTTAATAATTAATAATTCATCAGAATTTAATATTTCTCCACTTTCACGCCACCAATTCTGTTTTAGTTGACTTTTTCCTTTACTTTTTATTTTTTTGACGATGTTCCGAAAAAAAAACACAAATACATATTAAAAATAGCTTCACCGCTATCAATAAAACGTTGACCAAACCATCGGTGTCGACAAGACGGCCGTCATGCAAATGGCGGTACAGCTTTTTGACGTTACGGTGTCAGTTACCGCTCCCTAGGAAACCGCGCCATTTCGTTTACATAGACAACGTTCTAGTGACGTCATTCACCGCAGTATTACGGCCGCTACATGTCGGCACCGCTTTCCTAGGAAACCAAAGCTTTACAAATAGTTTTATTCCAAAATTAATAGTATAATTTAAATTGCCTCGTCCATAGCTTAGCTTAGCAAATAGCTTTATGGACTCAAGATTAGAGTGGCACCTTACTCCCCATAGTACCAATGAGAAGAAAGAAAGTGACCGCTATTTTATTTTATATGTCCTCTTCATTTCAATCCACCGTCAATACTTTAAATGAACCAGGCATTCCGGAGTAATCCTCGTTAAACTTGGCACATAGTCTTTTCGACTCGTCTGTTGCAGCACTCTCAAAGAATTTCATCTGCTTCATAAATGCAGGTGAACAAAATTCTTTAAATGTTTTCTCTGGAAGGAAAATTAATAAGGTATTAAAAAAATTATATTAAGCATTGATATAGCATTAGCACTTACGAGTATACCACGTTTCATATGGAATTTGTTATAGTTGCAACCCACGCATACCTATGCCAACTTTCCGCTCCTATGATTAAAGGTTATTTGTTGATTAACGGTGTGAATTTAAATGTCTTAAGTACGTTTTGTTTATAGGCTAAATGGCACTGTGACTACAGGTAAAAATTTGTTTTTTCCGGGGAGTGGTGATTTCATTATGTTCGGTGGCTTAGGTATAGACTGAAGGTAATGTTTCATCAAATCGTTCCTTTATAATTAAGAATTGTTTACTCACCGGCTAACTGTTCTGTTGTATCTAAATCACCACCAATGTCCATAGGCAATAACTCTTTGGGAATATATTTATACAAGGCCTCAAAATCTTCGTGAGCGTGTATTCGAGCTTGGAGTTTCTTCGACATACCCTGCTTGACGATTCCAAATATTACATCTAAAAATTTTGATCCACTTATTAAGTGTACACCTCTCAGTCGAAGACCTATGGCCTCCTGAAAATAAGAAATATTTTAAAAATATATAAACTTTTTGAAATACTCTGATTAAATTTTTTCATTAATAATAAAAGTAGGTCGTAGATTAGATTTGTAAAGCTTTGGTTTCCTAGGAAAGCGGTGCCGTCATATAGGGGCCGTAATACAGCGGTGAATGACGTCACTAAAACGTTGTCAATGTAAACGAAATGGCGCGGTTTCCTAGAGAGCGGTAACTGACACCGTAACGTCAAAAAGCGGTACCGCCATTTGCATGACGGCCGTCTTGTCGGTGTATGATGGTTTGGTCAACGTTTTATTAATAGCGGTGAAGCTATAATACGTATTTGTGTTTTTTTTTTCGGAACAACGTAAAAAATGAGTTCCAACTCTTGGAGCAGCGAGGACGACGAAATTTTAATAGATTTCGTTTGTAACCACGAAGCAATATATAATATAAAAAGTAAAGATTATAGAAAAAGTCTTCTGATGATAGTTCATCCTCCAAGTAAATTACTAAAGCTAAATCAAGGTCGTCCATTTTCTATCTTGGATACTTTTCGTTTGACGTTTATTTAAAAAAAAAAATGACTGACGGTGTGTTAAAACGGCCGTGGAACTTTCCACATGTCATCACCGTCAAGACGGCCGTCTGTTTGCGTCCGTAATATTACGGCCGCTATATGACGGCACCGCTTTCCTAGGAAACCAAAGCTTAAGTGCCTCCTTTAATTCCAGTGTTGAATATAGTCAACGTAATATATTTTTATTTAAGTATTTTTAGGTAAATCAAATTTTTGAAAGTCTGTTTACTTAATTTGTTTGTTTATTTTTAAAACTTTGCTGTTAATTATTTCAGGTGTAAGTATTTTTAAAACTTAAATTTTTTATCTGCATTTTTCCATTATTTAGATGCAACCTCAACATTAATGATAGATTTATGATAATATATATTTATGAAAGTTGATTCTCTTAAGAGAGAGATATTAAACTATTTTCGTGAACCGAGTGAATGAATTATTTTCATGGAACGTCTTCTTGTGTTCATTGATCGTTAAGAATACATGGACAAAATTGAAATGGATTAGGAATAACGCATTTTTATGTTATCGAATTACGAGTAGGTATACGTAATATCTAATGATGTGTGACTCGAACAGCTAGGGATCGGAACAATAAAAAGGGGAGTGTACAAAATCCCCTATTATTAATGCATCTTGTACTTATTATGGGCTCACTTTGGAATCCAAATATTCTACATTTTTAAATAATTGTTTTAACAGTGATCACAGTAAGACGTCTTCTGTGAAAACTTGGGTGACTATCTCTTTCCCTTGGGTTGCCAGGAAGAGATCGCTAAGTAGCGATAAGGCCGCCTTTTGTATTGTGTAGTCCTATGTTGTATTGTTTTAAGCATAATGTATTTTGGTATACAAAGAATAAAGTGAAATAAATAAAATAAAAATAAATATTAATTTAAATTCCTATTTTACCCTACGTAACCCCAAAAACTACAAGTTATTTACAAAGTTGTCGCCAAATTTTTCAGATCTTAGTATTTCTGATAATTTACAACAATTTCAATACAATTATGAATACTTACAGTCATTATCATTGTGGTATGTGCTATCTTTATCGAGCTTAGTTTACTAATCATACCAAACGTGAATTTTCTACAGTCCCAAACCAATTCAACTCCTGCGGTGTAGTCGTGACAATTTAAATATTGAAAATTCTGTAATAAAAAATTGAAGTAAAGATAATGTGATATTTATGTATTTTAATAGCATTATACGCCTAAATAATTGTATTGTCTAACTATATAAAGCACAACAGCCCCCTTATTATGAACTCTTAATTCCAGACAGTTTACGTTCAAAACGCATGACGTTCAAAACGCAAAACGTTCAAACTTGTTTCTTTGGGATCATTTTAACAGAATTTTTCGATTCCCGACTTCCCACGTCAGTAAAATAGCGAATAAAATGATCCCAAAGAAACAAGTTATCGGGCTAAAAATCCTCTATCCTAGAGGAATAATTATTCCTACCAAATATCATACAATTGATTCAGCGGTTAAAGCGTGTATAATGTAACAAAAAACTATAAGGTAATTTTGTATTTATAAGTATGGATATACATATATTTAACCGTATTTGAATTGACTTGAATTATCCCTTCGTGAAGCCCGCTTCGCCAACTACTAATCTCTCGGTTGAATCAGGCTTCAAAACTCTCTGAGGGCATGAGAGCGCAGTAGTTTTTTCCTTGTTTTACCTTTGCCAAGAAAGTAGAAGCTAATATGCAGGATGGATAATAAAATGAGAAATCAACATACCATCGTCAGGAACCTACAAATATCAAGTTGCGAAAATGGTGCACCTTCCGGGTCACATACGGTATAAAGCAATATCCTGTGGTTCTCAGCAGTCGGTTTTGGTAGCAAGGTTGCATGACTGGAAAATAATAAATTAAATCATCTTTAGTGGTTAAATTTTTCACCGACACATTTTAAAACTAGTACCAGTCTCTTCGTAAATATAAAAAAAAAATGTGAGCCGTCATGGGACGCCTGGCAGATGTGAAACATCGTGTATGTACAAGTAATATGCATAAAAGGGGTGCTTCTCGGTGGTCATACTGGGTCCTCATACTGGTATGACCAGTGAGACTTGTTTGTCTCAGTGGTCATACTACATATTAACACTAGAAATATAGCATTTTCCTATATATATACACACATATATATGTCTCGAATATACTCTAGAGATTGTTCCATTACAAAACGCAAAATAAATTTATTTATTGAAGAACGAACTTGGCTATATGCACTGCCGTGCAAGAAAATTAACAAGTCTTAAAATAAATATAAACCGCAAAATATTTAAACCGAATTTTTATTAATTGTATTTCATATAAACTTGGCTTGAACACTGCCGTGCACCCTATTAACCAACGACCAAATAAATAATAAACGAAATAAAACTTTATTTAAAATTTCGAACTTGGCGAGGTGCACTGCCGTGCACCAAGTATTATAAGAAATAGGAAACGAAAAAATAATTTTAATGAACAAAACAAAAGGGGTATTTTTTGTGGAACTTGGCTTAGATACTACCGTGTCTCTAATGAAGCTAATATTCGAATTTGAAATATATAAAAAATGTTATTATTAAAATAAAACGCAAGACAATATTTAATTAAACTTGGCTCCAAACACAATCGTGCGCCCGCGATTCAAAACAAAAAATCGCCACACCATACATTCCAATTTTTTTTTAGTAAATTTCAGACATTGGGTTTCTATGACTATGGAGCTCAAATTCGAGACCACTGTGCGTCGCCACGGGCGAAGCGTCGCCACGCCAACAATTCGTTTTACAAGTGATCCTATAGATGTTTCACATCAAAAAAGTAGTTAAAAAATGTGAATTAATAAACTGTTTTTAACTTATTAGCAAATCGTTGTGTCTCCGACAATCAGGTAAGTCGTATCATACAAGTCTAACTTTCTGACAGACAAGAAGTATAATTATTACAAATATACGCTGAAAGAGTATGACAAAATAACGAATAATAAAGAATAATGATAGGTATACCCCGTGGGTATATATCCAAGAGTCTTATGGTCAAACGCAATATTATCTACAAGACAACCTGAATGAGATTTGAAAAGGTATCATCCAGTAATTGAAGCACATGATGACATTATTCCTGAATATCGTTATAAAATTGTACCTGTTATGTAAACAGCCGTCACAATCTATCTTTGTGTATATTTGAGTCTTGTTCTCTACCCAACCACATAGGCCATGAGCTGCAGCAGCGGGTGGTGCTGTATGCTAGTTTGCTGTCTTAATGCCATTAAAATATATTGATAATTTAATTATGATATTAAAGCTCTAGTGCCAAGTAATGGAGTCGGCTTTGGTTGCGTTTGACACAGTGGTCTGCATGAAGCAAATTTTAGCCCTAAATACAGAAAAAAGGCAGCACTTACAAAATTTTATTGTGATCTTGAAACTCATTCTCAATATCGAAACCTTGCAGATATTCCGGCATAAGTCCTCGTAACGTACACATTCTATCAAAGAGTTTCTTCGCTCTTTCTATAGATCCTTTACTGTGTATTAAATATCGCTCTAGATACTCCTTATCTGGAATGAAAAGTAAATACAAAGAATTTAAACACAAATTAATCGTCTAATTATGGTCGGTTGCGATAATACCCACGACAGATGACTTTCAAAAGAGTTATTTACCTACCTAACATCTCCAAATTAAGAAGTTGCAATTGAAACTATTCTATACCTACCTATAATTTATTATGATTAAGTATAAAATTTTAACATCGCAGACACAAAATATTTTAAAAGTAAAAGGCACTCTCGATTTCGATGATGGAAGTTAGAAAATTAAAAGTGCAAGATTTTTGCGTGTCGGAAAATATGAGAATGTATGCTATTGGCTGAGCGCCGATATGATACGTAGGTCACACTAAAATTTTTGCACAACTTAAAAAACAACATGTTATAACCTAAATATTATGTTTATTGCTTTTCAAAATACTCTCCTTTGCATGTTAAAATTTTTTTCATGCGATCGAACCATTTTTTTAAACAGGAGGGCCACAGATCTGAAGGTATGTTATCTACGTGCTGATTGTACGCTATCACTACCTCTTCGGAGTTGGTAAAAGTCAAACCTCTCATCCAATCTCTAATTTTGGGGAAAATACAGAAATCACGGGATACTAGGTCGGGGCTATGTGCAGGATGGGTAACGAGTTGCACTTTTCGGAAACTAAAATTGACTTTGTTTTGTTGGCCGTGTGTGAAGAAGCGTTTTCATGATGTAGGAGAACGCGGCTTTTTGGTCGTCTTTCGCGAACTTTTTGTAACACCCTGGATAAACAAATGGTAGAATTACACTCGGCGTTAACATTCTTTTGATCTTCAAGTGGAATTGTGCAGGTGGGACCCGTGGCTGAATAGAAAAACGACATCATTTTTTTACCAACGTTTCTCGCCTGCCTCACTTTTGTTGGCCTGTTCTCATTTTCAAACACCCATTCACAAGATTGCTGATTTTTCTCGGATTCAAAACAATAAATCCACGTTTCGTCTTCTATGACAATGTCATAAACAGCATTAGAATGTCCGTGATCGTACTTCAGTAGCATCTGTGAGCACCATTCCACGCGATCCCGCTTCTGCTTCGCTGTCAGTTCATGAGAGATCCAACGACAACAAAGTTTCCGAACTTTTAATTCTTTGTGTAAAATTTTCTGAATTTGGCTCAGACCAATCCCCAATAACCCTTAAATTGTCTCATTTTCATTCGAAATTCAAATAGTTTCGATTAGCTAGAAGTGCAAAACTGTGCCCCATGTAGATATGTAGATGCGCGCTTATTGGTTAATCAACTAAGGTGCTTCCTGTCACGTTAGTTTGGTCAGCTATCAGGTGAAGTACTTGAGATGTTCCCGTATCGGACGTAAAGTAGGTACAACTGTGGAATCGGGATTTACGCAGAGAACGCGAAAATCTCCTACAAAAACGGCGTCGTCGGCTCAGCTCATAAATAATAATGAGTACCCTTCACAGTTTAAAAATTGTTTATATCTTACACACAAGCAAAACTAAGCACTGGAAAATACGGTGACTCGTTTTATGACGATAAAAGGTCAAGTAGGTATAAATGTGTATACCTTCTCGCGTCCACCGTGTTAAGTGGCAAGGTGACTTACAGAATGTAACGCAAAAACGTCCACAATAAATAGTTTTTATAATTTATTAACAGGTTTGCAAAATTAACGATGATGTGAAATGAGCTTCCTTCTGAACGCTATGACATGGGGTTCTTCAAGAAAGGTGTAAAAAGATTTCTCCTTCAGGGCCGGCGTTGCACCGGTGACTCCCCTGATGTTGCTCGTGTCCATAGGCGACGATGACCACTTACCATCAGGTGGCTCGTCTGCTTTTACGTCAGCCCTTCGGGCTATAAAAAAAAAGAAAAAAAATTAACCATTTTTGACAAGCTTATATGCTTGGGCTAAGCTTATGGGCTTGACCTATATACGTATGTAGGTATGTAAAGGGATAAGTCAACCTAATTTTCAGCAAATTAATTAAATTAAAATAGTCAGTTTTACTTGAAAAGGACATTGCTCCGCGTTCATACAAACTTCGCCTAAGAACCAACAGTCATGAAAAATTGATAATTGGCTGAAGAATAATAAAGAAAGAAAGAAAGAAAATGTTTATTTACGGCCATAATAAGCAGCACAATACAGAAAAAATTAAGTACAAACTTAACAATTTAATACTACTTACACAATATTTTAAATCATAAACAACTAAAAGGCATAAACATTACCAAATCTAAAAAAAAACAAAAAATTAAAATGAGAAAAAAAAGAATAAAAGAAAAAGGAAAAACATGCAAACAACTAGGTACTACAACACGCCCAATCTGTGCTACGGTATAAAGCCGTAAAACGGACAAAACTCAGTATAAGCCGCGATAAGAACGGCACTGATTTTCAGTTCGGCCCTTCAAGTTTTAGAAGAGTAGCTCGGCCAACTACACAGCTCATGTGCCCATGTAATAAATTTTGCCACACCCACCCAATTAAGAGGAAAGACGTTGCCTACCCCGACCCCTAAGGCTCAACTCGCAAGCACCACAAAAATAATAAATGTACCTAAATATTATTGTCTTTTTGGTTATCACTAATTAAATCCACGGACACTTCTCTGTAATTATTTATTAGCAAAAGTAAGTTTAATTTTGAGGTTATTTCGAAGAAAAAACATGGCGGTGGCTAGTCGTCCGCTAAGCGGATGATATTTTATTCATCCGTTTAGCGGACGACTAGACACTTCGAAAAAACATAGTGACAAGAGTTAAAGAAACCCCTATTATAAAGCATTACCTAAGTCCGTAAACCAAAGCCACGGTCATTAAAGGAATATAATATCAGAGTCCGTTGTTCAATATCAGTCGTTAAAAGCAAATTAAAAGTACACGTAAATCTCTATTGCACACGAAACGAATGTACATAGGTACATAAATATGAATGAACTGCCAACCGCCGAAATTGTGTGAAAGTGACAGTTGTGACTGACAGTATCAATGACACTATGAACATAGAAACGTAAGACGTATTAAGGTCGTCGGACACACATCCATTCGGAAACAGTTCAACTTCGTCTTATCTCATTTTATTACCTCGACATCAGCCAGGCTTATTCCAAAGAAAGACATGCATGAAATTTACATTTAATGATATTTTATTTTATTTTAAAACATTGTACGACGAAATTAAGAGTTTTGTACAAGCAATCCTTTTCGACATGATGTGTGTGCGGCAACCTTGGCATAGAGTAAAGAGGAGGATGTGCCGGATGTTTTTGTGAAATCAAGTTAATGTTTATTTATTTTTATTTCATTTGTAAGAAGTGTCCGTTGAAGTCTGGTAACTGTAATCAATACCATAAAATACATTGAGAATTATGATTTATGCGAAATGTATGCAATTTTTTAGGCGAGATTTGCGCTGGAGATTTGGCGATGTCCTTTGCACCGAAGACAATGTCCAATTACAATGCAATAATTGTATAACAAGCATAACCGGTTGACCGGATATAATTGATTCCTGACTAGGGAACTCCACAATGGCCCACAGCACAGTCACTAAAATATATAGTTAATATTGTTACGTTGTGAAAACAATAAAGTGTTAAAATAAATAAATAAAGTTGCTTGGGTTGCGTGTGCACCTAGATTTCTAAATTTTTTTAGTTTTTTTAAATAATTTGTTTGTAAACCGAAACACGCGATGGATGCGTTGGACGAAAATTATTATTAGGTATAATAATCACTCGGTTTAATTCCTGTTCTCGTTACTGTTGATAGAATTATTTACCTACCCGGCTAAAATTTTTTTGAAAAGACTTGTCTGATACCAGTCTCTTTAAAATTTTGATGTCGCTCTAGCACCAGCTTTCGAATATAAAAAGGATTACCAAAATTAGATCACCTAGAAAAAGTTAAAGGACACACACATAAGATAAAATACGACTTGAATTGAGCACCTTCTCCTTTTTAACCGACTTCAAAAAGCTAACAGGTAGTTTTTGATTTTTCTTTAAGCATATTTTACTTAAGGGGCTTCTAAACGGGCAATGTTTTTCGGCAATTTATGGCTGCATCATTGGCTACTTATTGCCGGCTATATTTATGGCTGAGCAATCCATGGCCGAGCAATATGGCTGCAATAGTATGGCTCATGTTACAGACGCCTAAACGAGCTACACAAACCGACAACAATGGCTGACGAAATCACACTCGTATAGGGGTATCACGGCGTCACTCACAAACTTCATATCGCGCAGAAAAGGATGCACTATACCATATTAGAGAGCGACGGAAACAGCAATAGAACTCGCTGGGCAATATTGCAGAAATATCGATCGCTCAGCGATCCTCCGGCAAATATGGCCAGCAATACCTTTATGATCTTGCCTTAACATACCTACTTACCTAGTTTTTGACTAAGTGTTATAATTTTTAAATTTTCTTTTTTTTATCGAAAACTGCGTCTCGTTGTCTAATGCCATATAAAATTGAGCGTCATCTGATGGGTAACTTATGTAACTCATAAGTTAAATCGATAAATGTTAGTTATTTAAACTCGGATAAAAATTGAAAAATCCCAAGTCAATATTCTATTGTTTTTTCGTTTATTTATAGATAAGAAAACGAAAGATAATAGGCTAACACATTTTAAGTAGACATTTTATTACAAAACATGAAAAAAATTAATGGAAAAGTTATGACTTTTTTATTCTTGATTCAACGAATCATACTGGCCAGTATAACTTTTTTCCTTTATTCTATAAATTTTTAAGAACTGTATAATAACAAGTACTTCCGAATCAAAAAATAATTGAAACGAAAAAGGTCAGTACGTAAAATACCATATTTACATACCTATACCTATACCCTATACCTATACTTATGTATCCTATTCAAATAGATAACTATTTGTAGCCGTAGCCCGCATAGAAGTATCTTAAACTGATTTTCAAATAAACTTTCACCCCTACTCGTACCCCGTCAGGGGTGGAATATGACAAAATCCTTTCTTAGCGGATATCTGCCAATTATAAATTTCCTTTTTGTTAAATTTCATATTTTATTACAGCATTATCTTCTTGGCACCTATTGAAGTCAACAACCACGCATACTCTTTTAAATTACACTTAAGTCCCACTTAAATATTCATAGTTTTTTTAGGATATCATTATTATCACTGATCATTAAAAGTTATCAGTACCTAAATCTTATCATAATTTTTTTGTGAGCGCCACATGAGTATATTATTAAGTACATAATTTAAATTAATTTCTGTTATAATAGAATCTATTTAGGACTCTCTTTACCACGTTTTCGTTTTTACCACGTAAAATACTTAGATGTATGTACCTAAACAAGAAATCCTACCAATAAGCTACTAAGTAATATGCGACAGTTATGTTTGGATGAGGTCTGTTATGCTTTCTGGCAAAAACTACTGAACGTATACAGATGAAAATTCACAGAAGTATACCTTGAATTTAAGATTACTTAACACAAACTAAAAAGTTTGTGGGCAATAATATAACATTGAGTCTGAAAAATTCTCGCCCTTTATGAGATATCTTAAAGTGCGCTACGTGTGAAGTTACACGAAGATAATGTAGGTACCATAGAATTATGTGTTTCAAATATGTATAGTTTGTCTATTTATTAAGATTATATCATAGCCAGAGGCTTGGCTCGCGTGGAAGTAATTTTGACTAACTTTCGAACAAACTTTCCCCTCTAAGTGTAGGTGCCTGCATGGGAGACAGAATGACAGTCTTTTTTTAACCGATATGTAGTACCCATAAGCCACCATTAAATCTTTATACATTAAGCGATTTTCAATATTTCGTGAAGACTGAGTGAATTTTGGCTTTTATATGGTAGGGGACGATAGATTGTTTAAAAACAAAAATCTGACTTTCACATCGAAATGATCATCATCGATGTAATGAAAGTAAAATAAAATTTAATGCAATATTAGAAATAACTCAAAAAGTGTCTTACTACCATTAACATTTGTGTGATACCTGACACTTCAAATGAGACCACATGGCAAGCACCAGCTTTCGAATGAATTACCAAAACTGGTACACGTAAAACTTTATAACGATACATCCATATAACAAAAACGAAGTCAAATTGAACCTCCTTCTTTTTTAAGTCGTCTAAAGGAAATACACAGAAAAAGTTAAAATATTTACCGTATTCTTTGACCAAGAAATGATGCTGCATTTTGATCCAATCTTCAAACAGACGTATATCTTGATGAAGTCTGTTTATATCCTCATAGTTGAATGTTTTTCGGACTTGTTCCAATTGGTTTGGATTGAACTCAAGTATTGGGTTTGGTGGTAATTCGTTCATTATTATAAACACTCAATGCAAACAGAACAAGTTGTAATTTAATATATTATTCGTAACAGTTATGTTTTGCACTTTACTGTTCACGTGTATTCTTATATAATGAGAACGTGAGAATGGTAAATTGCTTAAATACCGGTTCCGTTCAGACATTTTTTTAAATTAACACCTTCCGCCCGCGGCTTCTGCTGCCTGGATTTCGTTTAAGCTTCAACGACATACCTGACTTCTTAAATATTGTTAACAGATTAATGAAAAAAAAACACTAAATTATATGTGGAGCCTATCACAATATAATCCTGAAAACGGCATTCAAATCGGATACATAAGCCGTTTCTGAGATTAGCGTGCACAAACATACATTTATATCATACTTGCTCAGTAACTAGGGATTACTATGGTGGAAAGTCTCCTTGTAAGTTGGTGTTTGCAATTCAAGGCAACATTACGTCGCACTATGCTTGAATTGTAATGTTCACATTACAGTTCAAGCTATGCAAAACTCCTTGGTAAACAATCTCTTTTCTTATAAAATGGTAAGAAAACTTTTTACTAAAAAAAAAAACACTGAACATGGCGGCATTTAATTTCCATACATTTCAAACTATGCAAAACTCCTTGGAACTCAGAGCCGTAAAAAAAATAGAAAACTATTTACGAAAAAAAATGGAAATGGCGGCATTTCATTTGATCTGAAAGTTTGTGAAGTTTGTTCGTAAAGGGATTTAAGTTATTTACAACAATGTCAAGCACTTCATCAGCAGCAATCTTAATATATATAAATCTCGTGTCACAATGTTGGTCCACGATGGACTCCTAAACCACTTAACCGATTATAATAAAATTCGCACACCATGTGCAGTTCGATCCAACTTGAGAGATAGGATACTTTAAATCTCAAATTATAGTCGAAATTTTAATTTATTTCTAATTATTTGTCTCTTATTATTTGACAGTAAGTTTTGCAAGTAATGACAATTGACATGGCAGTCTTATTCACAGATGAACAGACACCTAGCGCCACACAAGAGAACTAAATTAAGAGTGTTATTATTTGACAGTCACAATTATATGTAACAGATGTCGATACCTTTCGACTGGGTTGAGTAAGTAATCAATAGATGGCGCTGCTATGGTAAATCTAACTTGCACCCGTGCGAAGCCGGGGCGGGTAGCTAGTATTACTATAATTAATTATAATAAGTAACCATTTTTTTCTATTTTTTCTCTAAATTTGCTAATTATTCTAATTAAAATTTCATTTTGCATTACCAATGTTTTATTTACCTCACAAGAATGATATAAAGTAGAATGCTTACCTCGGTTGCAAGTAGCTATTACACCCTCGAACTATATTCACCCTCGCTCGCTGCGCTCGCTCGTGTGACTAAATATCTCGGGTGCACGCGATCCATTAGCGCCCTATGCGAGCTGCGCTCGCACTGGCGCCAAATTGGATCTTGTTCTGTAATAGCTTACTTACGTCCCTTGTGTAACAATCTACTATTATATTTGTATTATACCGCTCATCGTGTTTTCTCTATTTGGCCTAATGGTTAGCTGGTAGAGAATGCATTAGCATTAAGCTCGCCATTTGTTCTTCAATATTTTTATATTGTGGCCAATAAAGTGTACATAAATAAATAAATATATAAACATTCAGTCAAACGGACAATATGAAAAACCATTGTTTTGGGTGCTCCTGCTTATATAAAGGCAGGCCCCTGATTATGATTTTTTAAATATTTGCCATGTACAGACAGCGTTCAGTGATAGTTTTATTATATGTATAGATATTTATGTGTTCGACCTACAAACAACTCTCGGTTTTGTGGGATTTGCATGGGTGACTGCTGTGTGCAAAAAAATTGAGCGTTTCGAGTGTAGCCCTTGCATACATTAGTCCTTTTATAAATTTTTTCTACTCTGACTTACCTACAACTGTACCTCATTGTAAGGTGAATCTCGCGACATGCCTTTAAACCACAAAGGTTGAGGGGCAAAAGAACCACAAAATACCTTATTTTATTCTTTTAGAGTGTAACTGCTCTCCTGTGTACTCAATTTGAGCTTTTTAGGACTTTGGAAGTTATCGAAATATCTGGGGGCACGGTTGTGCCAAGACGAGCTGAGCGAAGCGTAAGATTTTGTTTTTGAAGTTATACTTCTTTTGGCGCGATGGAGAAAAATGATGAGAGTGAATTTTTACGATGCGCGCGCACACCGACACCTAAATTTAACAGCATGAAGTTAGGCGCTTTTAATTTGAAAACGAAATCTTAATTTGATTTCTTTTTTTATTATTCAGCTGGCGGGGCCCTCGCGTCGTACCAGACATTCTTTATTCAAACAATATTTGCGTTCAATTTCTTTAGCGCAAAATACTAAAATGTTCTAAATTCAAAATAGGACGGAAAAGATCTAGCCGGCAGGAAAAGTTGTATGAAAATTCATTCCCGCCCGCTGAATAGAAAACAGCAACTTTGGAACCCCTTATGTCCGAACCAAGTCGTCTTTTTCGAATAGGTGTGATGAAAAATATAATTGTGTATCATAATATCTTATTGATATAGTACCTAGAGTTCGAATCCGGATTCACTTAAAAAATATTAACGTCAGTTTGTAACCAATTTTATCAACAAAACTGATTGTGATTTATACCTACTTCAATAATTTTAGTCCTTTCCTTTAGTGAGGATAATTAATAAAAATATTTTGTAATATTTACCATACTCCTTGACCAAGAAATGATGCTGCATTTTGATCCAATCCTCAAAAATATTTAAATCTTGATGAAGTCTGCTTATATATTCATAGTTGTATATTTTACGAACTTGTTCCATTTGGTTCGGATTGAAATCAAGTATTGGGTTTGGTGGTAATTTGTCCATTATTTTAGTTAATTTGTATGTAATTAATTAAGTTTATTTGTACACACCCCAAAATATTGCAAAAATCTCGTAACTTAATATTAAATTTACCGTAAATTTGGTATTTGAACTCTACTATTCGCAAGTTTCTATATTATAGGGAGACCACGAGGCTGATTTGTTGCTTTTATATCTTGATATTTTGGTTTATAAACAATTAATTAATTAATTTAATTTTAACTTATCGCTGCTTATAAAGCAATCAAATAAAAGGAAAGTAATGATGCAACTAATAGTTATGCCCATTGAAAGTACACACACTCACAAATATACACGTCACAAGCATGATATTATTTGGTATGTAAAATATTTACAAATAATTAATTAATTAATTTTACGATCTAGCATTTTTTAAGATGTACCTAACTTAATGGTCGCTCAAACTGGCATGATACTTTATAATTAGTAAAAATGTGAACAAAACCGTTATTAGCGAAAATCTACAAACAACCAACAATGTCTCTGGTAAACCAAATAAAATAATATTAACCTAATAAAATATTAAACCTATAATAAATGTTATTAATTATTATAATGTAAGTATAGTCGGAATAATCTCATAATGTTACTATGAAGCGAAGATGTTTTGTAATGAATCATAGGTCATTTTGGGTAGATTATACCTTGATTATATAATAGGTACCATGCACAGTTTAAAATACAGTTTTTTGTCAACGAAACTTTGTGAGTAGATACATAATGTTCATGTGAATCCACCTTATCTTCGCTTTGGGAAAGTTGTTTTTATGTTTACAGATAATCAACACTTCCTTCCATTTTTGAAACACATAAAATTGATGTATGGCTTATTGATGCAATCGACAACAAAATTCATGTTTACATTTTTCACTTTTTTGACATCTGTAGAATTTTATATATCTCATTTCTAATTACAAAAGATGCATACGTGTAATACAAGAATAAAAATATAATTTAAAAATTGGCCACAGTTTATTAAAAATTATTTTGATTGGTCATTAATCAGTAAACCATCCTTGCTTGTTTTTATTGGCGTTACTTATAAATTGCATAAATAATTTCATTTTATTTTAAACAGTTTTCAATTAAAACAACAGTTTAACAATCTAACAATTATTTAAAACGTATTACAGCTTAATTCAAATCTCCCATAGAACATTTTTCGCTACGACGCAATATTTCTGAGATATTTTTGTGAAAAACCAAAATTGGCACCTTTGTCACTTCCCTCTGTGGGACTTTTAGTTTTTATCCTGAGCACCCTGAACACGTTTTTGAAGAAATTGCTTACCTACCTATAGTTACGCTCACGCACTCTAGAATCAAATATTGACCGGACCATGGACGGACCGGACTATTTCGGCTTTCCGCAAAACGCTACATCTGTTTTTAACTGATTTACAGTAAAACAATCAGAATAAAAACGGTCTTTAAATTTCCAAACTTAATTAATGAAATGATTAGAAAATCTATTAAGATTTACTTATACACAAAAATACAATAAAAAATCCATGAAAAAACGATTATAAGTTAATACTTATAAGTTAATCTTATATTATAATTATTTATTGTATTTTTGTGGTACTTCTCTATTGTCACTGTGATGACAAAGGTGAAATCCGATTCCTGATTCTTCTAGTCAATAATTTAGTGACATTAGGTCCATGACAGCTACTGCCGATATACTGACCAATACTTTTCGTATTATTAAAGTCTATGAACAACGCTAATCACTAAGCAGCCTTGCTTGTGGGCAAAAAAGTTTCTTTGGCAAAGGTACACTTCGCATAAATACTAAATATTTTTGATATCACGAATCATATTTTAATAACTTTCATTAAAATTATGTACGTCATTACTAGCATATTTCAATTAAATTTTCACATAATAATAGAGATATTATACAAATTACCCGTATGATTTTTGTTAGGTAAGGTAATTTGCATAAATTAAATTGTTTTGTTTACTAGGTTGGCCTTGCTTTTTTGTTTCTAAACGTTAACTGCATGACTATTTATTTTTGATATCTACTGAATAGTTCGTTTCAAATAAACAAAAATGAAACGGTATAGTATTAATAAAAGTGGGTATATTGCCACTAATGGACATCCAAAACGTCCAGCGAAGAAAAGCAGCAGCAAAGAAGCAGCAAATAATCTGATTTTTACTTAACTTATCAGCACAGCAACCGAAATGATATATTCAAAGTAGTTAAGGGGATTTGTAGACTTCTAGTCCAGAAATCCCCTGCCCCTTTGCGAAGGGGATTTGTGGACAAAATTTCCACAATTCCCCTTCGAAGGGAATTTATGGAATAAGCCATAAAAATGGCAGGTAAATAATCCTACCAGCCTACGAATTCAGTCTAAGAATTCAACGATCCCAACCAAAAAAAATAGGTTATAGCCTTGTTCATTTTGCTAGGTGCTGCATCTTGAGTATGGACAATTGGACATACACAGAATCTATCTATCTATGTTATATCTTTAAACGAGATTTTTTTGACGTGACAACGTTACGTTTTATAAATCGATATACGGCTGCACGCACGAAAAACATGACGTCTATGCGTCGTTATGAGTCGTTACCTGACGTCATTGCCTGACGTCATGAGGCGTCCATGAAGCGAGAGGGCGGAACGAGCGACAAAGAAGCACAATCGGCCTTTGTCAATGTAACTCTGACGTCTGTTTAGTTTTGCTTTTTATCGAAATTATTTATAACCAGCCAGGTTTGTTTTGACTTGTTTGTGGCACATTGACATGACATAATATGCACAGACTAGCTAAAGATTAATGTTTCATTATACGGTATGCAACGACTAGTCTTTTTGGTAAAATATTTAATAAAGGTTTTTAACTGCAATATAACAGTAAATAAATTATAACTAAGTATTCAAAGATAGTTTAAGATGACTATTAGTGATTATGCTACCATTCCATCAGTATTTTCTTAAGACGTTGTCACGTTCAACTATCGTCAGTAAACCGACTTTACAGACAACCAATTTTTGATTTTTTTGTATACATATACGTAACCAACGGCTACAATGATTTTACCGAAATTTAGTATGCAGGGGTTTGGGGGCGAAAAATCGATCTAGCAAGGTTTATTTTTAGACAAAATCGTTTTATCCGTATTTAATCTCATTCTATATACATTATTTTATAAATATACAAATGTAGGGCTGTTTTACATCATAATAGCTCAGGTTTCCAAAAATCATGATTTACCAAAAATGCCTTCGCAGAACTCGGTCACTGGATACCTCTACTCTTGGAAGTACAAAGGAGAGGAAAGAAAATGATAACAATTTTTAGTCTCAACTCAATTTTCTTTTAATCGACCGCCAATACTTTGAACGACCCAGGCATTCCGGAGTATTCTTCGTTGAACTTCGAACGAAGTCTTTTTGATTCGTCTGTTGCAGCACTTTCGAAGTATTTCATATTCTTAATAAATGCGGGTGATGAAAGTTCTATAAAAGCTTTTTCTGAAAGAAAAGTAAAAAATTATGAAACTCTCATCTAACACCTTAGATCGGAGAACTATTTATCTGTCACAAAATGACCCGTATAAAAGAATTTGATCGGGATATTCTAATTCTGGAGCAAAGCTTTTGGAGTACAAAATCATCATTGAATTTTTATGTAAATAGCCAAGATTTTCTTTATTGAAAATCAAAATGAAATGAATTTTATTCGACTTGGTTTTTACAAACACTTTTCGTAAGTCAAACTACGCCATCGCTTCCAAAATCGCAGCGGTGAGTGGTCTTTGAAGAAAAATCATCAATAATCATTATTATGATCACATAGACACATATGATCATTAGAACATCACTGATGCGTTGTTGGTCAAAAAGAAGAACGACAAAAGTACTGCGGAAGTGTTGGAAAAAATTAAATGTCACTTTGCTCACCGGTTATTTTATTACAAGTATCTTGATAACCGCCAATGTCCTTTGGTAATAAATCTTTGGGAAGAAGTTTGTACAGTGAATCAAAATTCTCGTGAACGTGTATACGAGATTGGAGTTTCTTTGATAGACCCTGCTTGACCATTCCCACTATAACGTCTATGAATTTTGATCCACTTATTAGGTGCATACCCCTCATACGAATACCAACTGCTTCCTGTAAATAAAAAAAACGAATCCATAAAAATACGCAACTTATTCACTCTATACTGTGTATATTTGTTTGATTTTCATCCCACAAAAAAAGATTAGATATTCGTAGTAAAAATGTAATCACATGTTTTTACCCGACTGCGTCAGAAGGAGGGTTATGTTTTTCGAGTGTATGTATGTATGTATGTCCATTTATTTGGACCGCCCCACAGCCCAAACGGTTGAACGGATTTCGACATATGAGGTATCGTTGAATTCGTCAGAACTGTGAAAGTGTCATAGGCTATATGAATTTTCAAAATGGCGCCCGAAAGTGGAAGAAAAAGAGGGGATAATCTTGAGTTTTTTTGTTATCTTAGCAATATGGGTATCAAATGAAAGATCGTGAAAAGACCTTTTCAAAAATATATATCATATAACGTTAAGGCACACGTTTTAACACAAATTGTCAAAAACCATCCCAAAAAGTATGATTTTTCGGTGAAAACACTAAAGTCTGAAATAAAAATATTATTATAAAAACAAAAAACCCGACTGCTTACAAAAGAACTCAAAAGAAAAAAACAAGTGTCACAATATCAACATAAAATACTTCATGGTGCTGCAGGCGACCACAGGTGACCTGTGCTGTAAAAAGGACCTTTCAAGGGTGTCAACATAAATACTTACAGTCATTATCATAAAAGTATTCGCTACGACTATCGGACTCAGTTTGCTGATGATACCGAATGAGAAATTTCTGGTGTCACAAATTAGTTCAACTCCAGTGTTATAGTCGTGACACAATAAATATTGAAACATCTGAAACAATAAAAATTACTGATATTTCACTAAAAAAATCTTTGTATTATTATTTTATTCGTGCGAATACGCGATCCCACGAGTGTTAGACTTACCTTCGCAAATGATTACCTATGCGAAATTTTTAATAGTTTTGGTATTAACAGATGTCAAAGGTACGAAGGTTAGGTATGTGCAATGCACAAAGGTTATTTGGTATCATACATGTTTTATTTATAAGCGAAAGACTACCTACTCGCTCATCACGATATAAGGACTAGACTTAGTGGACTTGTTAGTTTCGTTTACAATTAAAAATTATACTATTTTTGCAATATTATTCAATGCTTCGTTCCTATCTATAGTAACATAATTTTGTAGGCTTTCTCTATAAATGGACTATCCGTCGCAAGAATATTTTTCAATTTGAGCCAGTAACTCCTAGGATTAGCCCGTTTAAACAAACTCATCAGCTTTATAATAAGTACTAGTACCTAAGTCCGACCTCGCTTCACTTCGGGGAACCAGCCCCTTAAAGAAGACTGATTTTTTCCGACTTTTTTGACAGTTATCGTTAAATTATGACCAATTAAAAATATAACTATAAATTACCTTATTAAGTTATTCCGATATCTAAGCTATATTACCGCAAAGTTGCATGAAAATCCGTTCAGTGGTTTTTGCGTGAAAGATTAACAAACACTCACACCCACGTTGTAGTAGATGTAGTAGGGTTATATAGAAGTACCTATAGATTACAAACCAACATACCACCATTGTAAATCGCGCAGTTTCGAGGTGTTCAAACAATGCTGGATCTGGATTGTAAACATTAAAATACAGTATCCTGTGATTCTCAGCTGTTGGTTTTGGTAAAATGCACGCGTCACTAAAAAGATTGCAGGAAGATAATAATATTATTATTAAGTAATTACAGTAAAGGCATAATACACGCAACCATCCATTTGACATGATGTTTTTAATGGAATTTATGTAACTAACGAACATGCAGCATCATTGGCACAGAACAAAACATAAGTTAGTTTGTTAGTAAGTGTGGACTGAGTCAGGGACTGTTAGTAGTGTAATTAGTCCTTTCAGGTTTGAAATGGTCGCCTTTAAAATATAAAACCGGCTCCAAATAATGACTTTTAGAAGTTCGACGTTTACAATGTCAATGAGAAGTCTTTAATTGTCTTTAAGGACTCTAGGCTCTTTGACATTAGGGCGCATTCAAGTAGAACGCTGGTTACCGGCGCCGATCTGCCAGCGCTTATCGGTACTGGTCCGTTGATATAACCTCGGTCGTGTGACAGGTCAGAACTTGTCGGCGCTTATCGGCGCTGGTCCTGCACAAAGTATAGAGACTACCTGCGCCGACTACCTGCGCGGATAAACGCCGGCAGCGCTGGCAGGTCGGCGCCGGTAACCAGCGTAATACTTGAATGCGCCCTTACATAATAGGTATATTCACTAAAAGACTAAAAGACGATTAAATATTTTTGATACGGTAGTGTAAAGCCAAGTCTAAAGTAATTGGAGATGCACGTATGTACCTAACTAACAGTTATGGTGCCTCTACACGTTAGCCAACATGTTGGCGAATGTTATGGCCAATAGGTAATGGCCATCGTGTAGAGCGGGGGTTTGTGATTACTTTGGTAGGTATTGGACCTATGGCCCACAACTTGGCGCAAGATCCGTGAGGTGTCGGTTTTTCAACGCGGCTCAAAGGGTTGTGGCGTGATTGTGGCACAGTTATCGGCGCAGCGTCCACACGTTGGCCACGATTTCAGTTAGAAACGAGCGCCCACGCTGAGCGCACGCACTTTATTCACACGCCGATATCTAAATTATGTCTACAATATGGCAACTATGAGTAATATAGACGTATAATAATGTGTATAATGAAATAAATGTGTATAATAATTTTTATACACATTTGTATAGTAGCGGTATGCTGAGAATAAATAAACCGCGGCAGCCGTTAGAACCTCAATATTCATTTTAAGAAAATATTAATATCGTCCGCACATTGGCCCGAACCGACGCAGACTGATCCACGTTCCAACGTGTGGACGCCATCACAATCTCTTGGCAAACATCTTTGCCACAACATTGGCCAACATGTTGGCTATCGTGTAGAGGCGCCATTACGCTTTTGTTAAAATCACAAAACCTTTTTTTCCTAGTTTCGACATACATGTTATCGATAACACCTAATTATACCTAATATAATTATTAGGTACTGTTTAATCAATACAGTGAATATACTTACAAAACTTGTAAAAAATTTCTAAACTCATTCTCAATGTCGAAAGCTTGCAGATATTCTGGCATGAGGCCTCTCAGCGTACTCATCCTGTCAAAGAGTTTCTTCGCCCTTTCAATAGACCCTTTACTGTTTATTAAATATCGTTCTAAATATTCCTTGTCTGAAATGAAAAAGATAAATTACATTAAAAAAAAATAAAAAAACGCACTTTAACAAGGAACCAAACTAAAAAACTTTTGTTATTGGGAAGGTATAAAGAATACGTATTACAGCAATTGGGAGTCCAAAAATCAATTACCTACGTGTATACGAGTATAAAGTGGAATAGCATTAAAATAATTTAAACACTTTTTGTTCGTTGTCATAGCTATTATTACAAGTACTAAAAGCGAAACTAAATATGTCCACCTGTTTGTTTATCGATTAAGACGAAATTATATAGATATACATAGTTCGACAGCCTGGACATAAAATATTTTTTATACAAGGAGACATCTCTGAACCGGGAGAAAAGGAGTACAATATGTACAGTACCTCGAAAAATCGAGAAAAATCCATGGAATTCGAGAAAAATAAAGATAAATTGCTTAAATGCATACTTTTCTGGTAAAAAAAATTGTATTTATCGTTTATTTTTATCAAGTTTCAACATGGCGTCTTGCCAATTTGTCATTGATCATAGATCACGAACTGTCTACTGTCACTTTAACATGACAGAAATGTAGTCATGACATAATTATGTCAAACTTCAATCAAATCAACCAACGTGACATGTGATGACAGCTTACCGCCATGACGGATTTTAGTTGGTTTAGGTCTGTTTGTTCCCCTCCGAGATCCCCAGGGGAACCAGCAGGATATAAAAATGTCCTAATGGACCCACTTAGATGGGGGAGCCAAGAAATTTTTGTGTTGCAATTTTAAGTGTACATTTTTGTGTTGTACCACCAAACTAAAGCAATTTAAAGGAATTGGATGATTGAAAACTGATTTAATTGTGTTTCTCCATTTTTGAGTATGGTGTACATAGACGTGGCCGGGGCTCCATACATTTTGAATCATCTCCTTTGGCACATTGGTAATCCCCTACCTGGACTGTGACTTAAGTAACCTACTTTATTTTTGGTGATAAGTTCCCATGTGATGATTGTGTGTCTATCACGTGGGCACAATCATAATTTCACATAATTATTAATATAGGTATCTACATATATAAATAGCTTATTAAACAAAATAGACCAATAAAAGGAAATAAACCATTTTGAATAAACTTGAATGTAAAGAATAATCGTCTTTAACTTCAAGATCGTGAGAAAAAATAATAAAAAAATTGGGACATTATCGTAGGTCACCTAGATTGACGTTAGCCGCACGTTAGATACTATAATAATTTATTTATATGGAAAAATAATGCGATAATCAGTTATCGCATTATTTTTCCAACAACGTTTATCTTAGGTTTGCTAGTTGCTAGAGCCACAACAAAACTGTTTATGACGTCTAATATTTACGACTTGTTGTTGCCCTGGCTAGGCCCGCGCCGATTAAATTTTGATTCATTTTCAAATAAACTTTTAGTCCCTGTTTAATTTTAACGGGGAGAAATATCAAAAAAATTGACGTCTTATAATCACGGACTATCTCAAGGCCAAAAGTATTCATAGATCAATAGACAGTTTTCAGAATTTCGTGTTGAATCAGTGAGTGAGTAGGTACTTAAGTATTAAGTATTTAGCTCTTAAAACATGTATATTAACTACACTAAATGATAAATGAATATTTTATTCGAAGTAGGTTTTTTACAAACGCTTTTCGAACGTCCATTTACGCTATCGCTTTTACAAACCCTACGGTGAGTGTTCTTGAAAGAAGAAGCGGCAAGAAACTCCCAAGGAGTCTTTTTTTTTTCTTGCTCCACTCACAGTTACAAGTTGCACTTACTACTACTTATGGCTAAAATACGAAACTCATGTCCAAGCTGTTTTTATCTTTAAAATAATCATCAAGTTTGTAATAACCTTTCGTCATAAGAATGCTTTTGACATGAGTTTTAAATTTACAGTATGGCATTTCTGTCAATTGTCTTCTGTCAAATTGCCCAAACTTAATTGCGTTAAAGTGCAACAAGCATTAGTAAGAGCAGGTAGTAGTAGCAGGTAGTAGTAGTAATAGCAGGTCGGTAGTAAGCAGTAGGTGCTTGCACTTTGCTATATCAAAAGGTGTATGAGAGCACCTTCAGTGAAGCTTACTATAATTGTGAAACCGCACCCAAATCGGTTCAGCTGTTGTTATGAATAACGCGAACAACATCACAGACAAACATACGAAAATTATGAAAACAAAATTTCTCATAGGTATATCTTAGGTAATAGGTATACCTTCATAGATCAGTAACAGATTTATTGTAAGTACAAATTAATAAATTTCACTAGACCAAAAAAAATTTAAATGTAAATTGCTTATTAAACTTATTAAACTATAAATAATATTTATAGTATTTACCATATTGTTTGATCAAGAAATGATTCTGCATTTTGATCCAATCCTCAAACAGACGAACATCTTGATGAAGTCTGTTTATATCTCCATAGTTGAATGTTTTTCGGACTTGTTCCAATTGGTTCGGATTGAACTCAAGTATTGGGTTTGGTGGTAATTCATTCATTATTGTGAACACTGAGAACCCAACGCAATCAGTTATTAAGTATTTTATTCTCCGTAATAATCGTTTATACACTTGCACTTTTACTGTTCGAGTGTTCTTGACTAATACAGAAATGTGAATAGGCAATTCCTTTTATACTTTTGCTTTATGGGCATAGATAATTAATTAAAATGGGTAGATCAATTAATTAAAATTATTACCTCCATTTGGTTTCACGGTTTGTGTAGGTCTAAAGTGATCGGCCGAATAACTGTAGGTATGTATAAAATATGTGCCTCTCGTAATAAAAAAAAATTGAGCACTTCCGTGCCTTGTAAGATACGGTAGTCCATCGGTGTTCGTTGCAAAATAGCATATCATCATCATATTGTCATGTTGGACGGGTTCAAGTGACAAAAAATTCATTTATACATTGAAATAATAATTGCTTCCATAGTTACCAGAAGAGGTCAATAGCCTACGAAGGGTAGGTAAACTGTTGCCTGTTTTTTTTTTGATATTACGAATAAAAGTTTACCTGGTCTACCGAACACGAGTCTCTGCTCATCATTGAAGGGGTCTAGAGCATATTCCTTCACGTATCACATTAAAGGGGTTAGTGCCTAATCTTAGTATAAGAAGCTTTCATGCTGCCCAAAGTTCTCCAACATGACAGAACAACTGCTATCTATTGATAGCAACCGGGACTGATGGTTTTACGTGCCCTCCGAAGCACGGCAATGCAGATCTTTTGCTACTAGCGGTCATTCATCCAACAACCGACCACCCGCAGTTGCTTGACTTTGTGGATTAATTAGCCATTTAATTTTATCCATTTATTTTCATCTAAGTATTTCTATCCGTGATTATTTTTTTCTATCAGACTTCGAGCATACTATCTATCTATCTAACCGTTGACTATGGAATCGATAACAGCAGTAAAGTTATTTTATTTTAAATAATTGTTGCTAATTAAATTATTATTACTTTATTTACACAAGTAATACCCAACACACATCTTTCTGAATAGAAGGAAAATGTAGTTGCATTTCCTATTCTCGTAGTAGGTTATCAAGGTGTCAGACCAAGGTAGCACGGCAATTACTTTACCACCTGGTTGGATGATTTCCATTAAGTATACCAATTTCCTCGTAATGAAATCAAGTCATTATCACTACATAGTATAAAACAAATCGCCCTCCGCCTCTGTCTATTACGGCGGCGAGAGAAAAATCTAAGTCTAAGTTTTTGTGTGATGCCCGGCCAAATACATATACAGAAAGACAAAAATTCAGAAAATAATATTTATGACTTCTGTTAGTCCTATTAAGACCGTGCATAATATAATTTTTTTCTTCTTTTGTACGGACATAATTCCGTTACATTTTTAGTACATAATATTAAGATTAAGATTGAGTTACTATTATTTTATTTTTAAAAAGATTTTTATTTCATAATAATGTGCAACGTTTATATGAAATAATATTTTTTTGCGGTAATTTATTAATTGAAATAATAACTATAATAAAAATAATTTATAGGTATTTTATTGCGTTGTTTATTTATTTTTTTCATCGTAATAATAAATTTTATTTATTATCGTAATCCTCCTATTTACATAAGTTGAAAAATTTATTTCTGTGCAGGAAGAATTTGCAACTATTGTAATGATGCATCAAAAATCCATTTTATGATTTCATTTTATTACGTAGGAAGGTACGTTTGTATGCCACAAAACTGTACACTTAAATAAAATTATTTGTATTAAAAATATTCACATTCCTCTCCTTTTATTTTCCGTGCAAAATATTGAAAAATAAGTTAAAATGTAGTGCATTAATGTTGTAAACAAAGAGTGTGGCAAATCTGATGCATAAATTAATTTGAAATAATTTTTAATTTATCCTGTACCTGTGAAACTCTGTAGAAAAAGGTATCGTAAATAAATAAGTACGTACGTAAGTTTTTGCATGTTAGCTCGTAAATTCGTAATCCTTTGATGGGTTTTTCCGTAAAGCCTTGAAAAACGCACAAAAGTAAAAAAAATAAGTTCCACCTCTTTCGTTAAGTGCCCTTGTAGTAATTTTGTAATAGTACATTATGATACAAGTGCGCGAAGTTGGTCATTACAGTCGAGGCGGTATTGCACAGCCCGAGCCGCAAGGCGAGGGCTGTAATAGAGCCAAGACTGTAATGAACAAAGCACACGCGTATCATACGACGTTTTTCAACACAGTTGCGAGGAAAAAAACAATTAGGTAGGTATAAAATACATTCGACATTTTTCAGTCACAAATCAGCAAATTATAAACGAACAAATGTTTGCACAAAATGGCGCGGAGGTTTATTTTTTCGCGCGCCGTATCTTTGGTTGAATAACTATGCGCGCGCAGGTTAAGTCCAGAGGCACCGAACACCGCTATTCAGCCACAATATATTAAACGAAATAATTGTGTATTTCTAATAAGAATTTACGATAATTAATGATTTAAAATATTGTATTTTTTAAATGCTTTAATAGATAATTAGACTTATTTTATCAGATTTTGACTAAGTACAACAAGTTTATTTATTTACAAAATAATAAATCTTTTGGTAACAACCTCTTTACGGATATTAAAAAAAAGTGGAATAAGAAAAACACTAGTGCGGCAATGAAAAGTAAAACGCACTAGTGTGTAATAAACCGCATTCCGGGCGTAACACTAAAGAAAAAATAGCAACTTTACGAGCAAGTGTGTTGAAATAGTAGATTGTATGACAAGGGTGCAAAGTAATATTTTTTCGGCGAGGGCGTTTTTTGAATCCAGAGCGAAGTGAGGGATTCTTTAGAATCCCGAACGTAGCAAGGGATTTAAAGTACGTCGCCCGAGCCAAAAATATACTTGCACCCGAGTGCTACACTCTACTTTTCATCACCCACTATGAGAAAATAATATATATATAATAGAAAATAATACGTAAAAATGCACGAAAACTTAATTTTAATTTGAAAACGAAATCTTAATTTGATTTCTTTTTTTATTATTCAGCTGGTGGGGCCCTCGCGTCGTACCAGACATTCTTTATTCAAACAATAATTATTTGCGTTCGATTTCTTTAGCGCAAAATACTAAAATGTTCTAAATTCAAAATAGGACGGAAAAGATCTAGTCGGGCAGGAAAGTTGTATGAAAATTCATTCCCGCCCGCTGAATAGAAAACAGCAACTTTGGAACCCCGTAAGTCCGAACCAAGTCGTCTTTTTCGAATAGGTGTGATGAAAAAATATTTATTGTATCTACCTATTGTATTACCTTAATTATTAGGTACCTGAAAAATTTATGTGAGCATAGACGATTGATTGAAAACTTAACCGTTTTATTTTTTTGACCAGAATGGTCAAGAAATGATAAAATTTAAATGATATAAAAGTTAAAATTAACGATTATTCGTTGGAATATAATATTCGTGACTCATTGTCCTTCACACCGTCCGCGTCCCGCAAGGGACGTGTGGAGTATAAAAACAGACCGGTCCTTGGGTTGGGGACTGAGGCCCCCTTGGTGTCATATCCATGATGTTGGCTGCTTATTCAAATTGCAGAATTGAAAATGTATTTTATACCTAACAGTTTACTTGGAGTTTATTCGATTCACACATTTTTATCTGCAACAGCAATTAAGCAGTAATTAGACACCGCTGACCTCAAAATTTTTAATTACACATGGCAAAATACACAGTTTTATAGTTACTACACAACTTAATTAAATAAACTTTCTTATAAAATGACGTAAACACGCCAAAAAAGGAGTAAACAATTTTTTATTACAATGATTTTATGATAGTTACACTTAAGTTTACGGGAGGGCCGCAACCGTACACAATGATTTAAGGGTTAAAAACAAATATAAGTACTTTAATATTATTGCCACGAAATCTGAGGTGTAAATCTACTGAGGTGCGTTAAACGACAACGTTGATCTTTTGTCTATCCATTTCATACCTCTCTACCTCTCTCTACTCTTCCGCATTGGAAGACCATTGCTCTCTGGAAGAACGCAAAGGTAATAATAACGAAACACAGAGACCAGTTTCGTGGTAGGTAATACTTAATTGAACAATATGGAGTAGATGCGGCGGGAACACTTATCTAATTGAAGCATGTGTTATTGTATTCATGAACATTAGTTCTGAGTATTATTGCAGCTTTTTCAGGTTGGACTTGGGTTGGCTTTGTGTAAGTTGTGTTGCATATTTTATTGTTGTTTTATCAAAGTTTTCTATCCCTCACTTTGCGATTGATGAAGACGGTTAAGTATTAAGCAATTAAGTAATTATTATAATCAAGCACTTGAAAAGAAGATTTTTTGTGATCATGCTAAGGTATCTAATATTTAAATCATTGTAATTAAATAATGTTACCAGATAATATCTTGTATTCTAAATACTTTAAATGTTTACTTATATTTGACTGTTAACAATAAGCCAATTAAAAAATAAGCTATTTAAATTGAGCAGTGCGGAGTATAATCTAGGCTTCCTTAGTTGTGAGTAGTAGGTACTTACTGTAGCCTATAGGTGGTAAGAACCTAGAGTTCTCCCGGAGAAGTACCACCGTCCGCCACGGTACTTGTGCCATTTCTATCGCTATAATAATTGTTTTAATAGCAATTGTTCCGGATAGAAAGTAGTGGAGCCAGTTACATGTTATTAGAGGCGACCATCACGGTCCTCAGTGCAACAACGCATCTGTGACCGAAATATTACGAAACTCTCAATCAACTAACAGTATCTACTAACTATCACTAACAGTCCCTGTCTTCACACTAATTAACAAACAAACTAACTAATACTTATTCTAAAACCATCCGTTAACTGGACTAATCATTCTAGGCCCTAAGAGTTGTTCTAGGTTAGTTACAGTTGTCATGGGCGGCAGTGTCAGGATGATGCTGCATGCTGAAAGGGCTATGTGTGGGTTGAAGACATGTTTTGCACAGAAAATTAAAATGCCACAATATGTTTTATTTTATTATCTGTGTTTTGGTTCAAAAATCTTTTTAATCTACACTTAAAACTTTGAAAGAGCCCGGCATTCCGGAGTAGTTTTCGTTAAATTTGGTAACGAGTCTTTTGGTTTCATCTGTCACAGCACCTTCGATGAACTTAATTTTCTTGATAAATTCAGGCGTTGAAAATGCCTTTAAGGTATTATCTGAAAAACATACATAAAATGGTAAGTGTTTCTTTAGTACTTAGTAACACTACAATTAGCCGAAGAACAAGTATTTTCTTCTTATCTTCCTTGTGTCTTTATCAGCAACGCATTGGTGACGTCTTTTTATTGCTGAAGTTGAGCAAAGTTATTTTCAGAAAACTCGTCTATAACGTAAAAAACGTTGTTAGCAATAAGCCAAGTCCAAAGAAGTCGCTAAACCCACCAAATAAATAAAACACTGACCTGTTAATTCCCTCAAAGTAATAGGCAGTTCTCCGCCAATATCCGTAGATAATCTGTCTTTTGGAATAAATTTAAACACAGATTCAAAATCATCATGAACATGCAAACGAGACGTGAGTTTCTTAGATAAAGCTCCTTTTGCAATTGTTATGAAAGTATCAATCAGCTTTGATCCACCACTAACGAAGTGCAATCCTTTTAGACGAAGTCCTAGTGCTTCCTAGGAAGTAAAATTATTAAAGTGTATTTTTGTCATTGATAGAAAATAGTAAATCTTTTCATAGGTAAAAAGAAGAAGATTAAACACCCGGTAGACATTTTTGCAAGATATTTAGATAATAAAAATAGATGGACGTGTAAGTTTTTTATTGCGGATTTATAAGGGTTAATTTTTTTATAAGGTTATACTTAAAATCAATAATTAAAAAAAAAATCATAGATAGACTGTATACCTAAACATAAACAGAATACAAATAAAATTATGAATTCTCGTCTTTTGTAGTCGGTTCAAAATAATTTATGGCATTACGCACCGTCAGTAACATAAGTGTATGACCAATGATAAAAGGATTAAGTGTAGATACGATTCCTAGAGTTAATTTTGAAAGGTCACAGAGTAATACAATCCCTGCGCAGTAGTCATATCTTATTAAATATTCTACCATCTGAAATAAAATGCAATTAATTGTAAATATAAATATAATAGGGAAAAATTTGCAAGCATACAGGGCTGTTAATAAGCAGATGAACTGAATCTCAATCTATTGATATAAATATTTTTTGTACTTTTTGCATTAAGTTTTTTTTGTAAAAAAAAACCTTGTTACCCTTGACTTAGCTTTAACCGATTGGTAATCGCATTAAATTTATTCTTTATGTTTATCCTCTCAAGGGTATATTTTCTAAAAATCATAATCAAGTGCTTCATATTTCTAAATAAATAGCCAAATATAAGTAAAGAAAAAAATTACTCCACTTACCACTATTAAGAATCTAGCCATGTTGTTCGGATTATATATTGTGTGATCAGGATTAAAATAGTCAGTGTATATTATTCGGTAATAATCAGATGTCTGTTTAGGTAGCAAACACGTGTTACTGAAAAACATACATTTTATAACAACATACATTTACATACCTCCATTTACACTATTTTTTTAAGGTAGGGCTGTCTCATTGCGTAGTATAATATTTGTACTTATTTAGTTATGATATGATGTTATTTACGAGTATATTGAATTTTGACTTGCCGCGGTAAAATCATAACTACTCACGTGACTTTCAGGAGGTTATGAAATTCATTCTCTATGTCAAAACCCTGCAAGTATTCAGGCATAAGGCCTCGCAATGTACACAGTTTGTCCAAGCGTTTTTTTGCCCGTTCTATAGACCCTTTGCTACATATTAATTGATGTTCTAAATACTCGTCATCTGTAATGAAAGAAGTATATTATGTGTACATTTAGTCTTTGACAAATGAGAAAAAATAATATTGTGTGTAGTGGAACACTGACTCAGTATTATTTTTTCTCTTCGATACATGTTAATCAAGGCCAAACAAAAGGTAAACTGCTATAAATCGTTGAATAGTTCCCTCGACTATCTTCCGGCTCCATCATCAGATCGACTCCAGACCTTCATTAAATTGTAGTGAAAACATTAACAAATGCCCTAGTTGCCCCTACAATTTTCGAAAGATTCCCTCGATGTCCCTGGGATGCCGTCATCAGATCGTGGTGTTTTTTTATGTTACCACCCTTACAATATCTACTTTCCATCAAAAAAATAATTATCAAAATCGGCTTCTAAACGACCGATTAGTCGGCGACCACACGTAAAAAACATATATGCGGTCGAATTGAGAACCTCCTTCTTCTTTGAATTCGGTTAAAACTTGCCTCCTCATCACAAATATGAGGTAAAAACGGTTTATCCCGATAATAATTATGATCTTTGTGATAATTTTTTTGTATTTTCCATTTTCCGTCTCCTACGTGGACAATTCTGCATATTCACGAGGAAAAAATAGAACACTATATTCTTACCATATTCCTTAATTACGAAGTGTTGTTGTTTTTTAATCCAGTCTCTTAGGATGTTTATGTCTTGATGCAGTCTACTGAGATCATCATAACCAAATAACTTCCGAACTTCAATAATTTGGTTCGGATAGAACTCAAGAATCGGATTTGGAGGTAAAGATTCCATGTCTTTTGGTAACTTTGATTAGTAAATAAATCGATTAATTGATTATCGATAAAATCAATAATAATCTTATTTAATGACCGTCTTGACTGCTTCGCGTATTCTTATGTTATGTACGCAAATTTTAAAAAGCTATGCTTATAATCAAATTGCTTTGCTTATAATTTTGAAAGAAAACATTGTTTTTGGGATTCGTAGGCGATGGTAAAAACGGAATCATTTGATGAGTATTAAAAAGACTGTCTACATGTTGGTAGTTTAATTTACATCTATAAATTTCACTAACATTTCATAACTTTCATTTTCGAAATAGGTATGATAAACATACATATATTTGCATAACATTTACCCTCTCAATACAAATTAATCTGTAATTTTGGAAGAAAAATACATATTTATTTGTACCATGCGTGGGGGAATAATGGGCAAAACTTAAAATTTTCTTATATTAGCAGTAGATTCGTAATGTAAATATATCCTTTCATTTATTTTTTGTACGGAACCTTACTTCTGGCAACGCAGCGATCTTGTTAAATTTAATCTTAGTGCGGCTATTATGACGAAAATATTTTTGGTATCATTATATTTAAATATTAACTCGTATATTTCGTCAAGCCTCATTAAATGTTATTGCATTACCGTCTTAATAGAATCCTACGTTATTTAAATATTTTTGTTATTAAGAATACATTTAATAATTATTTAAAAATAATGACAACTTGAAAATCAAGTGATGTATGCCCACTGTGCAGTCGTCAGTATTTTGCAACTGAACTACAAACTAGTTTAGTAGTAAACAAGTTTCTGTATCAAGTTCATATAGCAATGAATTTGCATAACTTGCTGGTTGCTGGGTAGGTACACAATAATGATAATATATTATTCTGTCCCGTATAAATAAGCACAATAGATAGTTACTACTTTGGAAGAGTCCTGCATTTGAATCCCAGTGAGGGACATTTTTTTTAGGGTTCCGTACCCAAAGGGTAAAAGGGGACCCTATTACTGAGACTTCGCTTTCCGTCCGTCCGTCCGTCCGTCCGTCTGTCACCAGGTTGTATCTCATGAACCGTAATAGTTACACAGTTGAAATTTTCACAGATGATGTATTTCTGTTGCCGCTACAACAACAAATACTAAAAACAGAATAAAATAAGTATTTAAGTGGGCGCCCATACTTTCGACGCCTCGGCGATAGTTTAGTTACCTTTCGGTCCAAGAGATGGCGTTGTGGGTAATATGTGGCTACAATAAAATAATTAAATATTTAAGTGAGGCTTTCATACAACAGACCAGATTTTTTTGGTGTTTTTATTGCGTATTATATTCGTGCGCGAGTCCAACTCGCACTTGGCCGGTTTTTTTAGTTTTGACAAATTTGTTCAGGTTGACAATTTTGTTTGTTTTACCTAACAAAATTGTTTGTTTTGACGGATTGATAAGTTTAAATTTTATGTTTTCGTCTTGAGTGAGAGTTTAAATTTTTGTTTCCATCTGTGAAGCGAAGCTGGGGTCTATAGCATGTAGTACCTAATTTATTTGTATTTAAATGTTGGTATAGCAAAAAACATAAAATACCACTAATTATGAAAATATTTAAGTAATAATAAAATTTAAAACTTAAAATTAAAATTAAATTTTAAAATTCTATTATAGTACCTACCTAAGCGAAATATTTAATTTAAGTTTTATGCAATTATTATGAACGAGCTGAGCCCATGACTTCGATCGCGCATAGGAGTTTCTGTGATTGGGAATCACGCGGGAATTCCGAGATAAAAGCTAGCCTATAATATATTGTTCCACTATACACCACCTCTCCTCTATCTCCCAGTGTAAGTCCCATGTTAGTTGTTAAATGCGTTGAAAAAGAAAACACTTTTTATTTATATCACAAACACACAGATTTTATTTATAACTATTGATGTATAGGTATAGATGTATAGATGTAATTTTGCAAAATATCTCTTTGATATTTCTACGACCCTTTTATTTTCTGCGATAAAAATATCAGTAATGTTATTTTCCATGGACTTCTCTATATCTGTACCTTTAGAAGTACCGTATCCATAGAGCCAATAAGTATGCCATATAGTAGGAACCAAAAAATATTTTTAGATTATTTTATCTGTTCGTCCATGTATCACTTTAAAAACTAACTTTGATGCGGTTTTAGAAGTTGAGTAGCTGTGTGTCTAACAAAAAAATTGACTTAGTTTCATCTTATTACGCCACTTAAAGCTTGAGATACATATAGTGGAAAACGAGTAGTTAAAGACAACGTCTGTAGCTAATTTTATAAAAAAAAAACATATTTTTGAAAGAAATGCCCGCAACACCATTCTAAGAATAAAATTGTAAAGAACATAAAAATATTTAAGTATTCTTAGAAACGTACAAATTTAACTGTTTGTGCTTAAAACTATCAGTTAATTACTAATCAACGGATAATAGTCTAAAAGTCCCGGGCATTCCGGCATATTCATCATTGAACTTGTATTTCTGTCGACAAGACTCATCCGTCCCGGCTTGCTGGCGATCCCTCAGGAAATTTAAGTTTTCTTCAGAAGACAAAACTTCAATCCATTCATGTGCAAAATTATTTTTGTATTAGTATTTTGTAGTTCTTTAAATCTTAAACATATTTTTGTAGTAGGTATGTCTTGTTTAATGTGTTTGTTAGATATTTAAGAAACAAAAGCCACAACCTATGTAGGTAGGTACAGTGTACACCTGGCTAGATTTGTCTTTTACTTTGACAGTCTTGTTAGTGTGTGTGTGTGTGTGTGTGTGTGTGTGTGTGTGTGTGTGTGTGTGTGTGTGTGTGTGTGTGTGTGTGTGTAAGTGTGTAATTGCTAAAATATAATGACCACACAAGATCCTTTGATCCTTCTTTAAAACTTGAAATTGTGCCTTGACTATTTCCTCGTATTGAAATTTTGTTCGTTGATATCTTTAGCTACGATGCACATTTTTTGATAAGCAGAAGAGAAAATACGTCAGGATTAGACCGATTAACTTCAGACAAGAAACTCTTCACCGGTTAAGAACACAATGTCTAAACTGATCGCGTTACACTAACTTATAAAACTCAATCCACATTCAAAAGAGTATTTTAGAATTTTTCAAACTAGTTTTTATAACTAAATAAAACAATTCATTACCGCAAAGTATCTTCAAAGACTTTTCCTTGCCACCATATTCTATCGGTAAAATATCTGTGGGGACAATTTCGGATAGGTTGTCCAGATTTTTGTAGGAGTGTATCTGATTTGCCACTTTAGGGCTCGATACTTGTTTCAATAATGATACCAGAACCAGAACATCAACTGTCTTTGAAGGTGTGAAAATGTACATCCCCTTTAATTTTATTCCGTACGCTTCCTGAAAAAAATTAACAGGCTTTTATAACTGCGCCAAACATCTTAGACTTTATCTCCACTCTCTGGTAGGGTTTTTGATAGGCATTTACTTATCTTATAACTTACAAATCATAACTTTATTTTAAGATTATAATGTAAGTTTCACAGTAATTTATTCATACGTCAATTTATGCGAAATCTATGAACGTGCACTTCTAAATAACAAAGAAAATTCAAATAATTTCCAGAACTATTAATGAAATAAGAATGTAAGTATATATATTACTAGATTTCACCCGCGGCTTCGCTCGCGTGGAATTCGTTTATATCGCGAACCGGGGAAATGGGGAAGGGGAAGGTACGTCATCAACTATCTTCCTGGGAAAATTCATCGAAATCGTTCATGCGGTGTAGATTTTTCATACAAACTTTCATCCCCTATTTCAACCCTTTAGTGGTTGATTTTTGAAAAAAAAAATAGCCTTTGTGTGACTTTGGGTCTTCAACTATTTTCATTCCGAATTTCATCCAAATCGGACCGGTGGTTTAGCCGTGAAAACGTCACAGACAGACAGACAGACTTTCGCATTTATAATATTAGTATGGATTATGAACTAGTGGACCCGCCCTCGCTTCGCTTCGAGAGATTTAGTGGTCCCCTAGAATTCCATAGGACTCGAATATGAGGACGATCCCTTAGATCCCCATGTTCCCGGTAGACTTTTTTAAAAATTTCGTCCATAGAACCATTTCCTTACATATGTAGATCACTACACATAGGCCCAGCCGTTTTCGAGTTTTGCACTTACGAAGGATTTGCGATTCATTTTTACTATAATATATAGATGTATAAATAACGCTTCATACTTATATTCCCACGAGAATTCCTTGTGTCGTGAACTGTCGTGGATGCTATAGACCGCACACAAGACATCGAGACCAAGAATGGTTTAAAATCATAATTTTTCTTACTCTCTGGGAATGGAATGGAATAGAAGAACATATTGCACCGACCCCAAATAAAATTGGGATATGGGTAGGAAGATGAAGATTTTCGCAATTATAATGATGAAGGCCTATTTTAAAAAATAATATTTGTTTTTATCTTTATACATTGCCCAGAAGCTGAGATATAAATAACATAGATAAATTTTTCACTTTGACGTAGGTTAGTATTTTCCGGGTCGGCTAGTCTTTTATGAAAGGCAAAATAAATACAAATTTCAAATTCAAAAACGTTTATTGTGGATCGTAGGTGAAAAGTTGTTTACAGTTTTAAATTAATATTACCGCTACATCCTGCCTATATAGGCGTACAATATAATACAGCAAGCATGCAAATGTAAAGTACTCGTGTTACGTTTTCCAAACCATTCTATTCAATGAATGTATTGACAACATTAATATATTAACACCTCTTCCTTTGCTTTTATTAATCATCTGCCAATTTTGAGATATGGCCAGGGAGTTGGCCAGTAACATTTTGGTTAAACACCTAAAATGAATATAAAATACCTTCTTTAGTTCCTGCTACTCACAGTTGTTAAATAGAGATACAAAATTCCTCCGTTACATTACACTTCTTTAGATCAAATTTATAATACATACCTATGAATAGTATTAATACTATTCAGTTTTTACACTGCTGTAGGTATTATAATAATGAACAGAATTCCGTCTCGTTTATCTAGACATGCGGTAGCGCATCAAGCTAAGTTCTTCAAGACAGAACATGCGATTTAATTTTACGCAATGTATAAAAAAATATGAAAAATCTAAAATCATTAATTTATTTCAGTTGACAAAAATAACATGACATAAACTAAAATGATATCAATGTTTAAAAATTAGAAAACTAAGTATTATACAGAGTGACACAGCCACACTTATTTTATTAGACATATACTTATTCTAGTTTATAAGTATAACATTAATATTTTCAACACCTAGAAAGGAAAAAATAACGGAAATAAATATATAAATAGACGTAGTATTTAAAATTATTTGTTATCTTCTTTTCACATCTCGCAGATAAAATCTCTTCACTCATAATAGTTTCAAAATGGATATACCTACTCGTATAGTATATGTATAATTATTATATCAAATCATTATTCTAGCTTTCTTCTAGTTCGTATTTATTTAGGATTGCTGTAGTGTAGTTTTGGTCTAATCAACGGACAGCAATCTGAATGTTCCGGGCATTCCAGCATATTCTTCATTGAACTTATCTTTTTGACGAAAAGCTTCATCAGTCCCAATTTTCTGGAGTTCCCTTTGGTAATCTAAATATTCTTCAGAGGACAGCGTTTCTATCCATTCATCTGCAAAATTATTCGAATACTAAATTATAATTTATTATAATGGTATAATAGATAGGCACATTAATAATAATTTGCATTTATGGTGCAAATGTTCCTAGGCGACAAAACATCAACTTGCAATTAAATCTCTCGTTTTTTGTTTTGTCTCGTTTGTTTATGTTAGTCAAAGTAACTTCCTTTATCAGTGTGTGTTATAATTATAGTTATTTACTCAAATTTTTCAATGTCTCCAAAGCAAAAAGTTGACATTCCTAGGTAGTGTATAAAACTTTGACAAAAACTTTGTACCTGCTGAAATATAAGTTTTTATACTGGGCAAGTATATTATAGTTTTACTCACAACAATTAGGTACTTACCGCATATTGTTTTCAAAGATTTTTCCTTGCCACCATATTCCACCGGTAAAATATCTACAGGCACAATATCAGAAAGATTGTCGAGAGTTTTGTATGAATGTATGCGAGCAGCCACTTTGGGATTTGCTACTTGTTTTATTAATGATACGAAAGCATCGACCATCTTTGAAGGCGTGTAAATATATATCCCTTTTATTCTCAGCCCATATCCTTCCTGTAAATAATTTTATAATTACATATATAAGACCATAACAGCCATACTAATATTATAAATGCCAAAGTCTATCTGTCTGTTTGTGACGTTTTCACGGCTAAACCACCGGTCCGATTTGGATGAAATTCGGAATGAAAATAGTTGAATACCCAGAGTCACACATAGGCTACTTTTTTCAAAAATCAACCCCTAAAGGCTTGAAATAGGGTATGAAAGTTTGTATGAACCGTTTCGCGATATAAACGGCGGGCAAAGCCGCGGGCAGAAGCTAGTACGTAATGAATGTAACACTTTTAAGAATTCCAAGAAATTTTTATGACCAATGAGTGTTTCCAGAATTACCGGGTAGTACAAGTTTTTAATGAGACTCAAGGCTGATGAAGGCCAATCTACAAAAATCCTTATCCATGACCTCATGATTGTAAATGTTACGCTGTGCTCGATATGGAATTCGTATTGACTCCCACACAAATGCCAGGTTTCGACCCATTGCAGATTCACGGCAATAATTCATAATGCCGTAAATAAGTTTTTCTTACAAGCTAAATTAAACTGTAAGCACAGGTAACAAATTTCTTTTTAGCGAAAAATGGCAATCCAATATTCTTGGATTATGTGTTTATATTTGATCCGGTCACAATTGCTAAAAATATCTAAATTGAACCCCTAAGGTAATAGAAAAAAAAATTAATTACTTACAATAAATATGGAAAACGCTTGTCTTAGCAAAATAGGACTCATATTGGTTAAAAAATCCACCATATTCATCTCCGTGTAGTCCAAAATAGCTATGTAACCGCGGCAGTAGTCGTGACTCTTTAAATAATCAACTAGCTGAAAAAAATTAACGAAAAATGTTAAATTTATCTATTTATTTATACATAAAATAAAACTGTAATTGATTGCTGTTTGTGCACGTAAATCTCAGAAACGGCTGAAGGGATTTTATGAGACTTACACTGGGAGATAGAGGAGGCTGTGGAGCAACATAAAGACTACTTTTATCTCGGAGATCCCGCGGGATCGGGATTCACCCTGGAAAAACTCTTATGTACGAACAAAGTCGCGTGTAACAGCTAGTTACAACTAAATCAGTTATACATTTTTTACCGACTTCAAAAAAGGAGGTTCTCAGTTTGACCTGTATGTATGTATGTATATTTGTGCGCGATTATCTCGCGTTTGGTTGAACCGATTTTGATGCGGTTTTCCGCATAGTATTTTTCAGACTTAGAAGAAGGTTTTAGGCATATTGCTTGGCTGAACCGATTTTGATACGGTTTTCAGCATCGTGTTTATGAGATTTAGGAGAAGGATTTAGGAATATTAACCGCGTTTAACTGAACCGATTTTTACTTTTCGGCGTTAAAGTCGGTTCTATTTTGTTAAAAGTTATTATTGCTTTATATTTTGGTTCTTGTAAAAAGGATGGGTTTGGAGGTGTTGCTACCGTTAAGAAATAAAGTGGTCACCCCTAAAATGTGTAACCGGATCCACTTTTCTAACTGGAACTCAGTTGCTTTTAAAACAGCTAATATGCAGCAGAAATATAGGTAGATGCCTTCCCGGGCAGTTGCACTACTCCGGGCAAATTGGAGGTACTTATTATTCTGTCAAAGCTAATTCAGGGATTTCCATATGTAATTTAACAATGTTGCTGTTGGTGTATATTAGCTAGATCGTGTTATACCTGAATGCAATTTATTATTTTACCTTAATTTGCATTAAATTGTTATTACTGTAATAAAGCAGATTATTTGCATAAACAATTTCTACTCCAAAATAAAAATAAAAAAAACATTAATTTTTTTATACTACCTATTTAAGCTTGTTCACGTATAAAGCGACACAAGTATTTAGTGCCATAGTGGGGGATATGAATGCGTTACGAACCGTTTATTTTTATTTATTTGTTAACATTATATTATTATCAGTACGGGACCGAACCCAAGCTACTTTTTCTCGGAAAACACGCAGCGCCACATAAATATTGATAACAATGTTTTGGAGTAGAATGATTAATAAACGCACTTAATTGTCCCATTACTCAGAGCGAGATTTATTTGTTATCCTAGTAATGTTTTTATTTAGCAGTAACGAGGTTATATTGCATATTATAATATAATGTGTTCTAAATAAAATATTATAACATATCTGTCATCGATCGTTGTCCATACGTGGAAGATATTGAGAACTTTGATTTAAGTATTATTTTTGTCTTTGATGTCAGTGTTTATGGATTGTTTTTCTTCAATCGGTTAAAGGTGCTCCCTCACCGCGAGCGTCCGCGTGTAATGTAACATTACAGTACAATTTCTATTAGTCTGGTTGTCTGAAAGTGATCGCGAGATTAGTGATAAGGCCGTCTGTTGTATCTGTGTGATAAAGTGATCATGTAATTCTGTTTGGTGTACAATAAAGAGAATTATGTTGTTGTTGTTGTTGTAACAATCAATGCCATCAAATTAACATTTACCTTAAAGTTACATTACACGCAAATGCTCGCGGTAAAGGGGCACCTTCATAAATAAAAAAGTAACTCAGCTCGTCTTGGCGGGGCCACTACCTTGCCCCCAGATGTCAGTTTAAAGAATCACGCCTAACAATTTCTATATGTACCTACCTAGGTACCCACATATATGGAAATACGGTAAGATAGGTTTACTCATTTTCAAATAAAATGCGTACTTACCAATACATCGTAGGCAAAGTAACCCAAGAAATCTTTATATAAGTGTAGTTTGTCGTTTCCTTTAATCAAGAAAACTCTGTAGTGATCCGGTGTCAGTTTTGGTAATACAACTGGCGTACTGAAAAACGAAATACATCTTAATAGCTTTATGGAACGTTGACAGTGATGAAGGGAAACTTAAATACATAAAAATTTAAAACTTAAATTTTAAAGTACAGTCAGACTATAGCCCACGAGAAAATATATTAAGTGTCGTGTACGTACAAAATTTTGCTATAAAATAATCACTCCCGAGAAATTTTTATACAACTTTGCACGATCTACGATTTATGTACGGTCGGCCAAAGAATTGGTTTACCACTCTAAGGTTGAATGCCGTTTGCAGATTCATAGGTGATAAGGGTTAGTTTCGCTTGCAGATCGATCTGACAACTTTTATTGCCATCTTTATCCGATTACAAATACGTGACATTTGTTTTGTTCTTAGTTTAAATGGTTTATTTAAACTTGATATCTAGAACTATTGACGTCGGAAACTTGGTAAGTAGGAATATTTTGTGAACCGCTGTAAACTGTGAGGGTTCCCCATACTTAGAACTGAAACTCAAAATTTTTTTTTCATCAAACCCATACGTGTGGGATATCTATGAATAGGTCGTCAAAAATGATATTGAAGTTCCTAACATCATTTTTTTCTGAACTGAATACATTGCGCGAGAAGCACTCCCAAAGTGGTAAAATTTGTGCCCCCCCACCCTGTAACTTCCAAAATAAGAGAATGATAAAACTAAAAAACATATTATAATTATGATATGCATTGCCATGTAAACTTCCACTGAAAATTGGTTTGAATGAGATCTAATAAGTAGTTTTTTTACGTCATAAATCGTAAACCGCAATTTACCTTTCATTCAATCTACTCGAATATTTTTTTTATATTATGTTACTTGCTGCTGAACGTGTAAAAAAAGTGTTTAGGGACAGCGCATACCATTTAATATTTTATTTTGCTAATGTTATTATATCTTATTATTTTAATTATTTTATTGTTTGTTTGTGTTAGTTAGTTTTATATTAAGTAGGTTAAGTTGTTTTTATTAGTTTATAAGTTAATATTGTTTTATATGAGAAAAAATATTTTGTAATTTGTTTACATAAAAATATCATGTACGTGCAACGTTACAACATCCAGTCAAAGGTTAGCATAAATTAAATTCACATTATTGGGAATAACTCAAAAACTGACCGTCTGATGTCGCTCAAATTAAAACGAAACAAGACGGCATTACCTTTCGAATGTCGACAGAATTATGGAAACCGGTTCATCCAGTACGAAGTTATGAGGTAACACACATAAGAAAAAAAACATACAGACGAATTGATAACCTACTCCTTTTTTTGAAGTCGGTTAAAAAGAGTTGATACTTACTCTCTACACTGCTAGCCCTAACAAATATAACTTAAACCACCACAAGTAAACTGGCTTTTGATTAAAAATAATAGCATTCAAATCGGTTCATTCATTCTGGAGATAGAGTAGGTACCTACCACATACAGACACAGACAGACGGGTCAAACTTATAAACCCTCTTATAGTCTGGGGATTAAAAATACTAGTTATTCGTTAACATACTTACAAAACATCAAACAACATTCCGAAATCAGTTTTGGGGTTGCGCACTTCGAAGAAATGGGGCAAAAGTGACCTTACTGTGCACATTCGATCTATTTGCTTCTTAGTTCGTTCCAAGGACCCTTTGCAAGCGTATATCACTATTTCCAGGTAAGCATCGCCTGAAAATTTTAAACATTTAACTTTCTATTTTATTTAGCTACTAGCTTCTGCCCGCGGCGTCGCCCGCGTGGAATTCATTTATATCGCGAAACGGGATTTTTCATACAAACTTTCGTCCCCTATTTCAAGTCTTTAGGGGTTGATTTTTGAAAACCGATGATTTTTGATTTTTGAGGACCGGTGGTTTAGCAGTGAAAACGTCACAGACAGACAGACAGACTTTCGCATTTATAATATTAGTATGGATGGCTTACTATGACACATTTACACTAAATCTGAATTTGAAAAGACCATTATTTAATTCTAAATTGATTTTAAAATGATCTATAATATGTAGGTATATTAGTACCATATTTCTATACACTTTCATAATAGGTACAGTAGTCCAAAGACACATCTATAATGTGTTTAAATAAATTTCTTTTTAATGAGTGGTAATTTCAAATTGTCAGCGAGTTAGTAGACACAGCAATCGTGCAGGTTATCGGGCAAGAGGGGCGGTAGCGTCCCAAATTGCCATACAAGTGATTGGGACATGACATTGTATTCTTTAGGCGCTTTGCACATGGAGCAACTATTGCAGCAACTGGCAACTAGCTGGCAACTAGCTGTTTACATACATTTCAATTGGACTGCGCACATACAGTAACTCGAGTTTCGAATTCCGGTGATCGTCAACAATTTTCAAATGCTGTAATCGATGACTAGGTTAGTTCCTAATTGCCGCAACTAGCAACTGTTAAATATTATACCGGTTTTTAAAGTTGCCGGTTTCCGCAACTGTCAATCGCAAAGCGTTCACGCAACGATTTCACACCCTCGGCAACTGATCGCGGCAACCGTAAACGTTGTAGCAACTATCAACTTTTTACAGGAAACTTTTAAAAAGTTGATAGTTGCCTCAACTCAAGTTGCTCCGTGGGCAAAGCGCCCTAAGCTGACTGTCTCTTATTATTTGTCTTCATTGGAGCAATTGATTACTTTTCATACGTTTTAAGCTACGTGATTATATGTACTCCCGCAAATGTTGAATAGACGGAATAGATCAAAAATAAAAATAAGATGTTTGTGACCCTTCGGTAATAATGATTTATACTGTGGATTATAATCTGGCCGCGCTGACTATGCGTTCCTGAAGTCTGTCATTCGACTGGGCGATGTAACTTTGAACTGGCGTACAATTAATTGTCAATTTTTTAATATCTTTTAATTGCCTTATTAACGAGTGATAACATTAAAATCAAACATTAAATCGAATAATTATGCCAACTTACAATAGTTGTATTAATCTTGGGCTAAAATTATTACAATTACTAAAATAACAAATATAAAAACAATACCTTTTAAAAGAAAACCACGTCAAACGGCGCTCTTTCAAGGTTATATCCATGTCATGTCAACTTTTTGTTTTTGTAGTGATGTGACATAATAACAAGGCAATTGTAATCTAATATTTTTGTAATGTTAACACAATGTTGGTAAAATATAAAATAAAACGTTATAATTTTATAATATATTATATAATGTACTAAGTATTCAATAAAGCTAATAATATTATTATAATAAAGGTACGCCCAAACATAGCTTCGGAAAATTTGTGTTATAATATAACTCAGGTGAGTCAAATGAAAATAAAATAAATAAATAAAACATTTTAATTTTTTTCTCTTGATTACATTCAGAAATTATGATTAAATTCAATTAATTGATTCCTTAAAATTTTATTTACATAACGAATATTATTATTGAATATATTGAAACATAATTCCTATAAAAATAACAACATATAAATTGAATAAATATTATGCATAATGAATGCATGTTGTTATTGTTATTTGTTACAACGCATAATGTCATTTATTGTACATCACTAGTCATGACGAATCGACAGACTTCAGGAACGCATAGTCAGCGCGTTTCTACTATAGCATAAGTAATATATTTGCGTCATGGAAAAATACTCTCGAAGAATAGGTACAATAAAAATATTATTATAAAAACAAAAAACCCGACTGCTTACAAAAGAACTCAAAAGAAAAAAAACAAGTGTCACAATATCAACATAAAATACTTCATGGTGCTGCAGGCACAAAAATAATAGGTTTTTTGTTATTATCTGTTTATCTAACAGAATGCGGCGATAACTATATACATACACATCCATCAAGAATAATAAAGAATTAATACAAAGCACTAAAATAAGACACCATGCTGCTAACCTTGGATTTTCCTGTTTTAGAGGAAATCTTAAGTGTTGATAAAACTGCAATATATGCAAAATTACGTCCGTAGTGTACGTGGATGCAGCTTTAATTCAGCTTACACGAACTTAGTACTTACATATGGTACGAATAGGTACATACATATATTGCAAGTCAAGTGTCTGTCTGTAGCGCTGTCACGGCTAAACCACCCACCAGCGGCCCGATTTGGATGAAATTCGGAATGAAAATAGGTGAAGATCCAGGGTCACACATAGGCTACATTTTTCAAAAAGCCACCCCTAAAAGATTAAAACACGGAATGTAGTTGTTACCGTTAATTTGCGTAAATCAGATAGAGTGCAGATTAACGAGGTATTCTGCAGATTATCTGGCTGAGTCAGTTAAAGTGGAAAAAAATAATTGAGTTCCTACATTAACTAGTTAATCTGCAGACTTCCTAGTTAATCTGCAGACTAACGACCACGCATACGGTAAAGTCTATAAAATAGGTTCTTGTTTGAGTAAAAATATTTAATAACAGGTGTAGGTAGGTCGAATTGGTTACATAACCGAATTAGCCTACCCCTACTCCACGTAGTCTTGTATGCTCTACCCCTAGAGTGTTTTTTAGAACCCGGAGGCGCGCCTGCGAGGAGGTTCGCCTGCGCAGCTTGGGCTTGCTGGTCGCCTTCGGCGACCAGCTTCAGCCGGTCCAGCTCGCCCGGGTGTCTGCGTTTTGTTACGCAAGGGCGAAGGGGCTGCACCTTCCGCAGCGCCGGAGACGTCACGGTTCGAAGTTATGCCCTATTTTCCGCGTTTTTACGATTCGGCCAAACGTTGATGAGCAAATCGTGTAACGTAGACGATTTTACGATCTAGCCAAACTGAGTTGACCATTTCATGAAATGCGACCATTTCATGATATAGTCGATCATTTCATGCTGTGAGCAAATCTACGATGTGGCCACGACATCAACACAAATTTGTACTTTGGTAACCAGTCTTCCGCAATTTAACGATGTACCATCCGTTACTGTGCAGACTAACTGGGTAAAGTGCAAAGGGGGATGCCCGGTATTGGCTCTAAAACGCACTCAAATGAAATTATGTTGAAAAAAAAGATTAAAAAAATATAATATGTGCGTATAATATCTCATTATAGGAAGTTTGCCTAACATTGCAGTACAATAAAAAGTAATGGAAATGATGGAAATGATTTAATAAATATTTATATTTTTAAGTCAGTTTTGATTATTGTTAGTTGTTGCCATCATAAAAACATTCTGCCGGATAAAATATTATCGTAGACAAAATTCAGTAATAATTAAATGTTTGCTTGTCTTGTAATTTTTTAAATATATAATGGTCGACTGAAATTATATAATATGTAAAAACCATACATATATTTAATCCTACACATACAAATTGGACTTATATCGATCAATTTTATTTTATTATTGATTTTTGTAGTAATGGTAACTTCGAAAGCTATTGACGTTTGTCAATTTGTCAGTCTGAGAATGTCAAACACAGATTTTCCTGTTTTGGCGTATACCTAATGACACAATAATAATTATATTTCTTGCGGGATATATACCAAATAAAACAAGCACTTGCATTTATAATAGTGAGCATGTAAGGCGTAACGGTGCTATAAAATAGAGTTCCCAATCAAGAATAACTCTTCTTAAATAGGGGAAAATTGCACGCATGTAAGTCGAACAGTATACGCATAACTTCTACACCCGAACTCTGTTTCGTAATAATCTTTCACAAAACAATTCATACTATCATATACTAACAATGTAGCATATTTTTCTATTGTGCATTTAGAGCCTATCTCTCTATGAGGGATGGGCATCCCCCTTTTACACTAACGAATGGTATCAGTGAATCTGCAGATTTCCTAGTTAATGTGCACATTAACTTATTATGCATTTTAACGGCAACATAGTAAAAAATTTAAACCGCTTGACCGATTTCGATGAATTTTTTCAGAAAGATAGTTGATGACGCAAGGTCAAACGTAGGCTACTAATTTTTTCAAAACCCAACCCTTAATGGGCTGAAGTAGGAGATAAGAAAAACGAATTACATGCGAAGCCGCGGGCTTATAGCTAGTTATTATAAAGGTAAGTTTGCAAAAAGGGCATACGATGACCATGCAATCTGGTTGGTACCTACTGTTATTGATGTCATGGCTTCGTTGATCAGTCCGTTATCTTGTTATTTTTTATTACTACGTTTTATAGCGGTTTAATTAACGTTTAATTTGTCTTATTTAAGGTAAATAACTTATTTAAGTTTTTGCTCTAAGGTCAGAGTGAAATATCTTAATAGGTATAATGACTTATCTTTGAAATCAGCTGACGCTGATTAATTACTAATGACTCTTATTAGTTAAGACAGTATTAACATAATTAATACAAAAATTACAGGTAAAAATAACTAGGTAAACATCTTTATCTGAACTTATAGCAAATAGTACAGTAGTAGATTGTAGCGCACATTTTGAATTCAGTTCGGATTGTTAGAAATTTATGGTTTTATTTTGAAAAAATGAGTTCTTTATGTGACTGTGACAGAATAATTCCTGAATTTGAGGCGTCTTCGCGTCTTCGCGTCTTTGACTTCGCTCTGGATTCAAAAAAGCGCCCTCGCCGTAAAAATATTACTTTGCTCCCTTGTTATACGATCTACTATTATTTGCGTCCGAGTGATATACTCTACTTTTCATCCCCCGCTACGAGAAAATAAAAGGCGCCTCATATTCAGGAATTAATTGTATACTTTCACTGTCACTTGAAGAATAGATATTTGCGTTCGATTTCTTTGAGGCTGAACACTAAGATATTACAAATTCAAAAAGTGCGGGGCAAAGATAGTTGCGGCACACTTATTTAACACGTTCGCTGCGTTACGAGATCTATCAGATCTCTTACAGGTTTTCGGAACTGTGCGTCGACTAAAATCGTGTTCTTTCACTCCGTGCGGGTGGCTCTAACTTGTAAAGTTCTTTAAGTATGAGAAAGACAAATATACATATTTGCTTCCTACTTAATGGTGAATTCCAGGACATAAAAAAAAGAATAAGAGATGGTTTAGGTCCCTAACGCACAGTATTATAATTATTTTAATTCCTTGCGTTACGAGGCATGTTGATACTCGTAAAATCGTAAGCCTCGTAGACGCAAGAGAGGGAAGGTGGGCGGCGCGGGCGCTGCGTAACTCGATTTAGTGTTGTCCTAGTATCGATGTGAGCATAGAGAGAGATAGAGAAAAATTATATTGTCTTTCGCCATAGAAAATACCTACAGTAGCCCAATCACTGAATTTACAATTCTTGTTTTTATTTATGTACCTACACTTAAATATTCGATTAAATTCGTCGTTGATATTTTTATGTAATTTATTATAAAGATTAATAGGATCATTATGTTCAATAGTAGCCGGTTTAGTCATTTTAGAGTAAATGTTATCTTTAAAAATTGACAATTTATGTTTTGTTATAGGCCTACATTTAATTAAATGCTTTTTGTTTGCGACCATAGTTTATAAATAAACTTTAATAAAACTTTTTCAATCGACAACTGAGATATTATTTTATTCCCATCACTATTTACTACACATATTGAACTATCTTCGGTTGCGGTACGAGATACAATCGATACCTAATTTTATTTTATTATTTGTAGTTTATTCGTATGTCATAACTGCGTCCGCAGCTAGCAAAATATACAGCAATAGGTTATTTTTGACCCATAAAAATTTCAAAAATATATCATTGGTTTTTTGGAAGATATAAATTATTTTCAAAACTGTATTTTTAGGAGACTGATTAGGTCTCTAACGCACCACGGGCCAGGTTAGTTAGGAGATCTTTTAGGTCTCCAAAGCTACTAGCGGAAAGTTCTTTGAAAATGAAGACGCAGCGAACGTGTTAAATAAAGAGGATTAAAAACTCATTACTGCACGCTAAAAGTTTCTTAAAGAAAACACCAATTTTGAGTGCACTTAAGGCGAACCAAGTCGTTTTTTCCCAATAGATGGGATGAAAAAATATTAAATTGGGTCCGGACCTGTGCTCCACCTAGGTTCTCCACCTGGGTGGAGCACGGGGACTTATAAGGTCCCGTGCTCCAACTGATGGCGTTAGTACAGTGAAACAGTAAATTGTATTTAATACCTATAGGTATATTATATTAGTGAAAGTTGTAATGACTATAAATAATAATTAGGATAAATACTCGAAAAATATATTGATGAATGTAATATTATTATTCTTTCCATTTTAATGCTTTTTATATTTTGATACATTACAATACAAAAATATTTATATAATAATATTTTAAAAGTGAAAAAATAATAAAACGGTGTAAATTATTATTAATATGAAAAAAAAATTAAAAAATCTTACTAAAGTCCTTCTTTTTGAAATGCTGCTGCTTTTCTATCCATTCTTTCAAATGTTTGATCGCATCTTCTATCATTCCAGGTTTGTCCAGGTTGAACTCTTTCCTAATCGCCATCAGGGTATCTGGATGATGTTCTAACATTTTATCTTGAGGTATGCACTGCATTTTGAGTGTTAACGCGAACGACCAACTCACAACTAAAGATTACGTGGTCACCCACTCAATATAAAAGAATTAAAACATGTTGTACCGGTCGCTTGAGTCACTTCTATGTTGTGCCTCTATACATTTACTGACCTCTTTTCGATAATGTTATGACGTTGCAATGTAACGGTCAACTTGCTAAAATTATTCTTGTATGATTTGCATCTATCGATTACAATTTTAAAATACACGGAATACGGCGGCGTTGTACGAAAAGATTGAAAAGTTAATATGTACGTTGCTACCAATCCTATATCGATTAAATATATTGAAATACAAATAAAACTGAGGGTTCCTAGTATTAATAGATTAGGCATAATAGCAAAGTGTATGGTACATTTTACACTCACTAAATAATAATTAGGTACATTTAGAGAATGTAGTATCTAACGTGTTTGCATGGAATGCGCGGGTTTAAGGTCGGTATCATTTTAAATTCAAAGGTTTATGTCAATAAACAACATCTTTTAACAACAGCTGAAGCACTGTTGAAAGAAATAGAAGTAATATTTCCGGCGCTGAAAATAATAAAGACTAACCATCAAAATTACATTAACATTAACATAAACGCGTATTCATTTTGCCTTAAGACCTAACTTGAATTTTGCTTCCATCCATCTATGGCCTATCATAGAGCATATGTCCAGGATTTTTCTATGACGGAGAGCTAGACTCTAGAGCACACTCCACACTTCTGTGTCGAATGGTAGAGGGGTTAACCTAACTAATAAACTTAATGATAACACTTAAATGAATTGTTTGAAAAACTAAGAACACCCTAATATAAGGCCGCTCATTTCTATTCGGGCGAATCCCATAAGTACTGGACGGACCTTCGCAAATGAAATGCGAAGTTTTTAACACTTTCGTTGTACTACTCGTAATACGTATGTAGATGTCAAAGCTGTGACACTTCGTGCAATGTACAAAAGTTTGCAAGCTACAATGAGCGCGGTAAAGCTAACTGAAGTATAAATGAAAAACAATACGTAAATGTAGGTAATCACTGTGTCGCTTACCGTTGAGGAGTTCCCTTGCTTGGAGCTAATTCAGAGCTTGCTATCTAATCATGTTTGTCATAAAATAGGATGTTCCTCTTGACCTCTGTAATCCCAACTGTAATCCCAGCTGTCAAAGCCTTGACTATTCATACAATGTAGGTAAAAACATTCACGCGCATGTGAGTGAATCGACGCAAGCTTCCAAGACACAAGCTGCGAATTTACTGTAACCAAATCAATAAAATAGCATAACTTATGGATGTTCTTTACTTCTCATCCAAATAAAATAAGTAAAAATGAAGGTATAATTTTACAGGTGAAGACTTTATTCGTTCCCTTGTTTCCTTTTGTATGACCGATAAATAATTATACCACAGAATATTGGATTCTCCTGATAAGGTTGGAGGTATAGGCTTGTAATAAATTGATGTCTGTACCTTCATAGAACATACTGGCTAATTAAAGGTAATATTTACAACCCTTATATTATGTAGGTAAGTAGGTGGAGCGGATATCACTCAATATCGCCTTTAAGTACGCGCAAATTCGACGCCAACTTTCTTTTTTTTCTCATCGTATTGGTTGGCATTGGTGAGTGAGTGATCGTCAGAACAGGAGCATTGACCTTGCTTAATGGAATTAAGTTTGGTTTTTAACCGACTTGAAAAAAGGAGGATGTCAAACATACCTACATTTGACACCTCCAAAAATATTTTGTATCTATAAATAAATAAATAATAAATAACGCTTCACACTCAAAGCCCCACACTAGGATTCCCTGTGTCGTGGGTGCCTTGGACAACACACAAGACAAGAACACACACCCAGACCGAGAACGGAAATTTAAACTCATCATTCAAATTGTCGCTTCGCTGGGAATCGAATCCAGGACCTTCGGAACAGCGATCGGCATGTTAACCATTGCGCCATTCGGGTCGTCTAATCGGGTAATCTATACCCAGCGATTTCTCTGCTATGTATTATAGCTATTAGTGAACCGAATTTCATGATGTTTAATTCGAAAACTGGCGGTTGTTATTTACTCCCAATTGAATTTGAGCAATGTCTGAAGAGTAGTCTTTGAGTTATCCCTAATACATATGTTCTCTTTTTGTTACTAAGTACAACCATAGATGTAAAATGACAAATTTTTGAAGCCGGGTTTTTAATTCGAAAATTATAAGGCAGGATTAGTTCGTTTTGTTGTGTTTAAGTTGAATTTATTTACCTGCTGTATTTCGCAGAACAAATTGCTAACCCCTTATTCAGAAAATAAAAGTTTAAGGTAAACGTCATACCCATTTATGACGTCAACCTCAAATTCGGCCGAATGGCGGTGTTTAAGGGTCACAGCTCATTAGAGCCACCCGGCACCCTCTTCGCACCTGCTTGGCTCCTGCGGCTAGTATTCTTTATATGGACTTGTATGAGCATGGGCTCACTATATCAACTCCGTAGCGTCACCAGATCGCCTCGGTTAGAGCTAGCGCGCACTGGTGACTTTTGTCAGCGTGACTGTTTTGTTACTCTTATCAAGTCCGTGGATATGTATGGAGATGCGCGCATGTTACGACGCGACAACTGGGTGACATTAAGGCACTTCTCACACAACGCTATTCATGAGCTACGCGACTGCAACGCAACCCAAAATTTGTATGTATCTGACACTTTTCACTGACAGGCGACGCGTCTACGATGCGACTCCCGTCAGTCAAAAGTGTCAGTTACATACAAATTTTGGGTTGCGTTGCAGTCGCGTAGCTCATGAATAGCGTTGTGTGAGAAGTGCCTAATGGGTAGATACTAATGTATGTGTAGGTATTACTACCTATTATAAATGCGAAAGTATCTCTGTCTATCGGCTTTCTGTCTTCTGATGCTAGTTTACATAATTTGAGACCCTATAAAGGACAAAGAACACTTTTTATCCCGTTAATAAAGTCGAAATTTTGTCGTTTTCTGGCTCCTGTAAGAGTGAAGTCGCGAGTAGAAACTAGTTAGCTTGTATATTTAAAATTTATAAAAAACTAACTTCAATAGGTGTGCTAAAGAGAGGAAAGCTGCTATAGAGGAGAGGAGAAAGTTTCACGTGCTCCAACAAGATATAACTCGCCAGCGAGCTAATATCTTCAAGGTTAGACAGATGATTAATATAACCAAAGGATGAATTCGGAAGACGTAGAACAAGTATTTTTATTTGCCCTCTATATGTTAAAATGCTGTTCAGTCATACTTCGCAACATAAATATAACTGAAAAAAGCTAAACAGCAGAAACAGATCTAATATAAGTACAGCTACTTAAACTACCTAAGAAAAGATCCGTGGTGATAATTTGATAATAACAATTTGCATTTTATTGTTATTGTTTTCCTTAATATTTTTTGTAGCTTGGCCTTTTATGTCTTATTTCCTCATAAAAATTAATTATTCGAACATTGTTCTAATGGCGGTTAAAATTCATGGCGGAAAACAGTCAAGGATAATACCACAGAACAGATAAAAGAGGTTAGAACGGCCTTGTGGGCGGGGCAGGCGCGCCGCATAATTGAGCAACGCTCAATAGTTGAACCCCGAAATTAGTTTTACCGGTCATTAGGAAGAAGCCAGGTGTGTAATGTAGTCCTAGGAGGAATTTCCTTTCACAAGTAAGTCTAAAAACCTTAAATTACAATAGATATTTGTAATTATTACAATAGTATTATGTAGTTTAAGACAAAAACGACACAATCTTAAACAGATTCAAAATTATACATTGCTCGCAAACACATGAGTAGGTACTATCTTGTACTACGAAAGTGATTACGCAATGTATTGCACAGTATAATATTGCTTTCATTGCGAAAGTCGCGCGCATCCAAAGGAAGCTTGAATTTTGGTATATCGGTGGGAGGAGTTTACGTGGCGTTAGTGATGACTGATGTACCAAGTCGATAAATATGTATGTCGGCAAATTATTTTTAACTTTATAATTAAAACAACTTTATTTATTACCACTAATTACTGTTTATTATTTTGTTAACTATTTGCTTTGAGTTTAACTATTATGGTGGTTTAATTCTTCCGCTTTATATTATTAGTATAGATAATATATGTATGTATTTGGAAAGTCCACAATATTCGTGCCCTCTCGGATTAAAGAAAGTATTGCAAAACTTTAAGTAACAAAGTTACAGTATTTTTACCGATATTTATCGATATAGATTATCGACCTTTGCAAGCCGTAACATAGATGATTGCATTCATTTATTATATAAACGCTGTTTTATTTGTTGTCCAAATATCCCCTGAGGTATAAAAATTAGGTTCCCAATGTTTTTGGGTTACATCACAAAGTAATTTTTAAAACAATATGAAGAAAATCAGTATCGATATCAATATCGATCGACTATCACTATCCCATCACTATCCTTTGTGTTAGTTTTAACTACACTGGCGATCGAACCAATCCAACAGCCCTGAGATTCATTTCGGTTGTTTGATTGGTGGGAGGCACGCGGCGACAGCGGTTTTCATACAAAATAATATATGAGTTAAGGCCATTCCAACCTCTTTTATCTGTTCCGTGGATAATACGGTGGCAAGGTGATAGCACAGTATAAACAGTAAATCAGCTTCATACAAATCTACGGCCTCCGGTTTGAATGTACGCGTGAGTAGCGGGCGCCGTGTAAGCACGCACGTTTCACGCACACATTCAAACAGAATACCGGGGCTTACCGTGGCCTCAGTACGGGCTGCGACACACGCGTAATCGCGCGCATTCAAATACGTGCCACATTGCTCGCTCGCTCGGATTTTTCTCACTGGCCACTTAAAATGTCTTCAATGAAAGTTAAAAAGTATTGTTATGTCGTGGGATGCCTGAACAATAATTCAAACCAGGAATTATCATTTTTTCAAGTACCCATTGAACGAGAAACGTTAGTACCAACTTAAACTTTTTTGTTATTAAATTATAATTATTTACCTACCTATGTATGTTAATAGACTACCCAAGGTTTCTGAATTTAGGCATTTGAGTTCACAGATATTCCGTTCGTTTACTACGTTGTAAGTAGGTACCTATCTATTATCTACAAACAAAATATATATTATGTTGGAGGCTCTAGTCCCTAACTAATGAAGGTCGGGATAACCAGAGTGAAATAAAACTAAACGCGGACTGTATTAAGCTGGTATAATTTCACGTAAAGACCAGTACAAGTTTGACGTGTGGGTGCTTCGGTTGCGTTAGGGGCACTGTCGCACGCAGTGTTACCAAACGAAAAATTTAAAATACGGTAGAACTACGCTTCGAAAATCGGGAGAATACGGGAGATAAAACAGCAAAGACATAATAATTATCTTAATCAATTTATTATATTATTTTTATAGGTTACAGAAAGTTGACATAGCGTTAACCGTATTGGTGCGCCATAGAATAATTAATAATACTATTAACTATTATAATCTATTTCCATAAAAAAAAATTAATCGTACCAACCACAAAATAGCCATTAAACGGAAGTTAAGCTCATGTATGTACCTCGATTAGGTGGGTGTTAGGTAGCTTAAATGATGATCACAAGTACGAACAATCGTTTTATTGCTCGTAGGTACTAAACTTGTGGAGAGGAAGTACTCTGAGAGATAGGTACTCATAATAAGTAATGGGGCTTTACATTATACAATTTGCAGAGCGCTACTGAGCTAGCGTGCTAAAATCGCATAGTGTAAAGGCAGTTAGACAGTAACTAGTGCAGCGTAATGTATGAAAACACTAGTTAGTGCACTGAGTTAGCGCTCTGCAAATTGTATAATGTAAAGCCCCCATTAGTATTCGTTCATTTTGTTTAGTGAAATGGGTGTTTTCTTTATTATTTAGGTTAAAAATAGACTTCGAACCTATTTTTTCAAATATCGGGAGAAAATTATTGCATATCGGGAGATCGGGAGATGAGGTACAAAATCAGGAGATCTCCCGTAAAATCGGGAGGTTTGGGAACGCTGGTCGCACGGTGCTCCGCGGAATGAGCTCCTCGCCCTGGTCGTGGGGGCCGGGGGGCGGAGGCCGGAGGACGCCGCGCTGCCCGCGCGTCTCCTCCCGTGCGTCAGCGCAGCATTTAGTTGCGTGAACAATTTATTTATTTATTTATTTACATTTATGTCACCTCTAAACAGAGAAACAAAGGGTACAACTTAATGCCTAATGGCATTGTCCACCAGTCAACCCTGGGTGGATGTGGAGATAATGATGGTAGGTGCTAATCATCAACAAGAGAAAAAAAAAATATTTCCAAATTGAGAATAATGCTCAGAGGAGAGCATATTATAATACAAATAATTATATGCATACAATACATAAAAATTATCAATATACTATATGTATATACATTACAATAATAATTTTATACATACATTAAATATATATATATATATAATATATATGTATTATATAATATATTATTATAGTATCGACGTACATAAATATAGGTTGCACAATTTATCCAAAGTAACCTGGTATGAAGAAAACTACGAGTCAGGTTGTTTTAAAAGATGCTCACGAAGGCGAAATTTAAATGAAAGCTTGCTGGAAGCTTGTCTCAGTTCGGCTGGTAAGGAGTTCCAGAGCAGTGTAGCTTGCACTGTGAAAGAGTAGTGAAAAAAACCACTATTATGTCGGGGAATGTTGACTCTCAGATTTGTACACGACCGAAGCGTTCTATCATGTGTGTCAGAACGATACTGGAAGTTATCCTTTAAATACTGAGGAGAATTAGGATCATTTAAGATGGAAAATAGTAGTAGAAGAATTCTAGAGTTACGCCTCTGGCGAATAGTGAGCCATTTTAGTACAACAAAGTACAATGAATTGGATATGCTCATTGCTAGGAAGGTTCGAATCACACGAGATACGTTCTATGTGACCAAATGTGAACGTATTGAAAACCTTTTAAAACTCCACGATGGTTTTAACCTGCACAAGGTGATCAAGGATCTAGCAGGGCTTAATAAGTCCCAAAAATTGTACGCACTGTGTGATGATCAAGGGAACCTTCTCCACGACCTAGAAAGCAAGAAGAAAACATGGAGTAAATATTTAGTCGCAATGTTTGAGGATGCCTCTAGAAGTCCCGTAAGTATAAATATGACTGATGACTCTGGACCACCAATTTTAACAACAGAGGTTAAAAAAGCACTTAGATCTGCAAAGACTGGTAAAGCCTTAGGTCCCGACAATATACCAGTAGAAATTCTTAAACTTTTAGAAGATGACTATGTAGACGCCCTAACCAATTTTTTCAACCAGGTGTACAATTCAGGCTCTTTACCCAATGAATGGCTCAGATCCACTTTCATAATCCTACCCAAAAAGATGAAAGCAAAGAAGTGTGCAGAATACCGCACAATTAGCTTAATGAGCCATGTACTAAAAGTATTCCTGGCGATCATCCAAAACAGGATACGTCCTAAATGCGATGAACAACTTGGGGAGAGTCAATTTGGTTTCCGATCAGGCATGGGGACTCGAGAGGCGCTTTTTGCATTAAATGTTCTGGTACAAAAATGCAAAGACATGCATAATATATTTTCAACAACCTGTATTTTATTTTCAAATAAAGATTTTTTAAAATTAATATTAACGTAGATGGACTTAGGTGCCGAGGACGGCCAAATAAAAAATGGATAGATTGGATGAGATATAATATAATAAAAGATAAGGGAGTCAGTGTAGATGTAACGGGAAAATTTAAAGAGAAGAACTTTTACGTTGACGCTAAATGAAATTGAGAAATTGGCAAGAAGATGGTGATGCACATTCATGGACGTATAAACATTGAACATAGTGAAGCCATAACTTGGTATCGTCCTTAATTCTACGATGTGACTTGGGCCGTTCTCATACAACACTATTTGCAAGCGCCTAGAATCATGTGGATGCGTCGCTCGACGCCCTATATGTATGTATTTACCAAATTCCGCAAACGAGGCGACGCGTCTACAGTGCCACCAACTTATCTCTGAAATGGCAAAAATTAGAACTAACGCCGCCATGTTAAAAAGTTATTCAGTACGTTGTGGTCATTCATCTGTCAGTTGAACCTCCCGAATTGCGTGCAATGATTGGTCCAATGCCTCTCTTCATTTCAAGGTTAAGTTCGTTTTACTGTAGGTACATTGCGTGCCTGTCAGTGAACAGTGTCAGTGTCGGCGAACTGTGGATTGCGTTGGAGTCACGTAGCTAGTAAATAGCGTAGTGTGAGAAGGGCCTTAGTCTACAGTTAAAACTCTGAAGGTTCCTGGCATGCCGAGATATTCATCATTGAACTTGTCAGTTTGGCGGCAGGATTCATCCGTTGTAGCTCCACTGAGGTCCTTCAAATAGCTTAAGTTTTCTTCAGATGACAGAACATCCAGCCATTCATCTGAAAAATATTTTTGTAACACTCCGTTTAATATACCTAATTTTCCGATGAAGATATGAATAATGCCTTTCGGAACTTAGCTACTTTGTATATTATGCTCGGCGACAAAAGTCTATTGCACGCAAGTCCTTTTTAATACGTTGTTTACGGATTGTTTGAGTAAAATGTATGCTACATCCACAAAAGCTAACTTTATTGGAATTGTCAGTAACGATTAGGATTCCATTAAGAGTATTAGGTATGACTAACCATGCTTTGTATAAAATCTTGCCTATTTGATTTGGATGGCAAGAAATAATCCGCTTTTATAAATAAGATTATGGTTACATTACAGCGATGCGTAAGCGACTAAAACATTATTTAAACATATTCAATTATTCATGTGTGTGATTACATTGTACTTCAAAGTCGCTAGATATCTTTGTTTCAAGGCACAAAAACGACAAAACTGTACCTCTGTTCCTACACTTTTTTTGAAATCAAAGCGAATTTCCAAAAAAAAAGTCTCTTGCGCGACTAGTTCAATATAAACCTGTATAATTATGTAGCTAAACTATGCTTATATGCATTGTGATGATCGGTTACAGAATGATGTATTATAATTATAAATGTAGGATAAAAAAATACCCCGTAAAGTTTTTAATGGTCTCTCCTTCCCGCCGTATTCTTAAGGAAGAATATCAGCAGGCACAATATCAGTGAGATTCTCCAGGGACTTGTAAGAATGTATGCGGTCGGCTACTTTGGAACTGACGAGCTGTTTTAATAGTTTAACAAAGGTGTCAATTAGTTTCGAAGGCGTGAAGATGTGAAGTCCTTTTATTCTCATTCCATAACCTTGCTGTTGGCATAAATGTATTATAATTTAAAATGGGATTTTTATTAGGTACTTACAGAGATAATTAATACGACCCCAAAGATTAGTTGGCAGTTATCGTGTCTGTTAAGCGTGGCATATGAGGTAGACCGTCTGTTAGAAGTTTGTTAGTAATTAAAAATATGAATATGATAATTATCATATTCATATCATAAGACATATCAAAACATTAATTATCATATTCATATCATAAGAAAACAAAACAATAATAAAAATACTACTAAATCAGATATTAAGTTTTTTGTTTAAATTTTTTGAAGTTAATATTTGTTTCAAAATGTTGTGATAATAGGTATTCTGTTATGCATATTTTAAGATTTTTGCAGTTCATATAAGATCACAAGAACTTGGTGTTGTCTAATTACGTTGTAAAGTTTTCATTGCCGATGATAAGTATAAAAACGATTTGATGCGTAATAAAATAGAATTTATCTACCAACATTTAATTACCAGACCATTACATCAGAGAGGACCAAAACTCTAGAAGATTACCGTAGACACTCACATGCGCACGACTATTACTAACATTAACTAACAGGACTAACTATTACTAATAGTCCCTGTCCTCACACTTATTAACAAACTAACCAACTAATATTCTAACACCATCTTCTAATTGGACTAACAAACCCCGTCCCTTAATTGAGTATTCTTCTAGATCGGTCACAGTTGTCATGGACAGCAATGGAAGAGTAGGTACTGCATGCTCGTTTGCAACCTTAATTTCATAAAAAATATTATGATGAATAAAAAATAAACTCACTATTAGTATAGTGAATGCTTGTCTTATCTGTACCGCGTTAGTATTGGATAAGAAATCCATAACGTTCATCTCAGTAAAATCTACAATAATGATGAACCCACGACAGTAATCATGTATTTTCATGTAGTCACCCATCTGAAAAATAAAAAAATCCAAATTACTAATTTTTTTTCAGCGCTTATAGCTATATTGGCTTGCGGGTATCCGTTATCGACATAGTTATAAGTCCCGCAAGTTGATATTGGCGGCCATCTTGGTGACGTCAAAATGACGTATTCGACGCGCACCGTCAGTACCGTTCGCAAGGAAAGCCCGCGCTTACGTGCTTACGCGCATCGAGTACTTACTTGTTACTTATAGCTTTTTGTTTTTGTTATCCTGTTTTATTTTTGAGTTTTGTTGTTTAGTTTTGTTACCTGTTACCCGTTAAAATGAGTAACAAATTAATTAACAGTCGTGCTCCTGAAATAAACCCATTACAAATAAACACATAACCCTAGCTTATTTACTTTTTATTACAATTTTTTTTTGCTATCTGTACTTTTTTGCGACGGATGACGTCACGCAGCTGTTATTGTGACAAGGTTCCATCGCAATATCAACTAGCGGGGCTTATACGAGTAAGTAACTGTGGGCGCGGTAGTTGGATGGGTGACCGTAATTGGCAAAACTTTTTGAACGCTTCCGTGCTTCGGAGATCGCGTAAAGCCTTCTGTCCCAGTTGTTATCGATAGATAGCAGTCGTTAAGCCCCTACCCCTTCACCAATGACTTATATTTCAGTTCAAGCTTACCTCTCAAGCTGCTATTAGATTACTAAAATAATTTCAATATATTTTATAATTAAACTAGACTTTTGCCCGCGGCTTCGCCCGCGTCAGAAACGGATAACGACAAAAATAATGTTTTAGCAACTTCAGGGTTGTTTCTGCAAAAATAGCTTGTGATTGTGAAATCGGTCAAGCGGTTTCTATTTTTATACAAACTTCCATCCTCTATTTCAACTACTTACCTGGGGATTGATATTTGAAAATAAGTAATGTATTGTGGGAACCTTCGTCCCACATTAACATTATGTATATGTAGTTTATTATATATCACACACTCGCATATACACTTACAGCTATATATTATGTTATGTTTATCGTATACACCATACGCTCACACATACACACGCTACATACAACACATACTCCGCGTAATCAAACCTGGAGCACCGCGGAGTTTCCAACGCACTCGTCTCGCCGCCGAGACGAGCCGAGCCGAGTATAGCCGGCGCCAGCCGAAGCGTTTCACTGCTCTTTCCCCGCGTCCCTAGCGGGCCATCGCGCGCACGCAGATCATTCGCCCGGCTAGCATGCTTGTGCTTACATTCTGTGCCTATCACTCTCTTCTCCTTCTTTTATTTGTGGGTATTTCTCGTGCTGTGTTAACTGTGTAGATGTACTTTTATTTCTTGTGTTTTCCGTGTAATAAACGATTAACTTCATTCGGTAGTTAACTTTATTGCTCGCGCGCTCCCGCTACACACCTCACGCACACAGACATTCTCACCCCATAGTATAATTATGTGGGTCTTTAACTATTTTCACTCCTTCTAAATCGAGAGGATAGTTTAGTCGTCAAAACGTCACAGACAGACAGACTTTACAGTATTCTTATAGATGGAAAAAATACGTACCATTATGCAGAAGGCAAAATAATCTAAATGGTTTTTGATTAAGTGTATGTTTTTACCATAATCACTCTGTAGTGGTCTGGCGAGAGTTTTGGAAGCGCAACTGGCATCCTAAAAGAAAAAAAAGAAATTTAAATAATCACGTCCAACCCAGACTGGGCCCTCTCACGTCTCACATTAGGATAAATTAGAGCTTTAATTCACCATGCTTGGTAGTTGGATGGCCATAGACAGACATTACACACTTAAGACCAAAGGGCCTTTATAAATGAGAGGTTTCGTTCGTAGTTAGTACAGTCATAGTAGAATTAGATAGATAGATAGATAAACTCTTTATTTGTACACCAGAAATTATCACATACAGCGAAATTAAATTACAGTCATGTATACAAAAAAGGCGGCCTTATCGCCAAGCAGCGATCTCTTCCAGGCAACCTACGTACAGGAGAAAATTATAAAAAGAATAATTGCTTTTTACAAAAAAAATAAGCGACTTCAACCTTCATAAGCAGAGATAACTCAAAAAATACTCGCCAGGTGGCGCTCAATTCAACATGTATGTGTAAAGTTCTCGTCACTACAAATTAATCAAGCCCAAACACTAGATAACTGCAGTAAATCGTTGAGGAGTTCCCTCGACTGTCTTTCAGCTTCATCAGATCGACTCCAGACCTTCATGAAATTTTAGCGCTTTCATGTACTTATGAAAACATTAACAAACACTCGATTTCTCCAAGATGCCATCACGAGATCCTGGTAATCCTTTTAAAAGGACCCCACTGCGCATATCTACATTACAACAAAAAAATAATTATCAAAATCGGCCCATAAACGACGAAAAAATCGCTGAACAAACATAAAAAAAAAAAACATATATATGGTCGAATTGAGAACCTCTTTCTTTTTTGAAGTTGGTTAAAAATGGGCTAGTGGTGACAAAAGGTACTAATAATTGTTTTTTTTGTTATTGTGATAATGATAGTGTCGTAAAGTGAAGGGATAAGGAATAAATAGTTAGATAAATAGTTAGTTATAAAAGGAAATATATTTTATTGGTACTAAGGTAGCAAACGAGAATGCAGCACCATCTTTCCGCTGCCGCCCATGATAACAAGACACAATTTAGGGCCTAGGATGGTTAGTACGGTTATCAGATGGTGTTAGAATTAGTTCGTTAGTTTGTTAATAAGTGTGAGGCCACGTACTGTTTGTGATGATAGTTACCTACTCCTGTTACTTTATGTTAGCAATAGTATGTTAGTAATAGTAGTAATTGTTAGTATGAGTCTAACAAGCAAACACACAAGCAAATAAAGCTTCGTTTTGGATTGATTTTCTGTGCATGTCCTGATACTGTTCTATAATAAACTAGTGCGATTTACATTACTTCTATAGTCGGTCGGTTTCCTCAGTGCTGAAGGTCGTGACGTTTTTCGGCACCTTTTAAAGTGGAAAGTGATACCAAAAGATATCCGGATTTGATCGGAAGCACCTACTATGTACTTACATTATATCAAACAAGTTTCCAAAATCAGTTTTAACGTTGCGCACTTCAAAGAACTGGGGCAACAGCGTCCTCAACGTACACATTCGGTCTAAACGTTGCTTTGATCGTTCCAAGGATCCTTTGCAAGATATGATTAACGTTTCTAAATACACATCAGCTGAAAAGACAATTATGTATTATTTACTTTAGAAGTATGAATGGCTATGGAAAGTAATCCTTAAAAAATAGGCATATTCCATCGCGGAATTTATTATAAGTAGACCCAGAAAAGACTCACATGATACCCATACATTATTTAGTTATATCTCGAAAGATTTAGCCAGCGTATTCGTTGAAAGTTTCCCAGTGGCTTGAATTTAAAGACATTATGAAACCTTCACAAATTACACGTCTAAAATTCACATAATAATGATAACAAATTTCACATAATAGTGAAAAAACATTTCGATAATTAAATAAGCTGACGTCAGAATGGCCGGTCACCTTTATAAGTGGTTTATTCTGTAAAATACGCAAGTAGAAAATATTTAACTTTAGGTAGAAAATAGTAGCAAATAGGCAACAATTTTCTAAATCTACAACGTAACATGAGTTTACTTGAGCAGTCAATATGAGCAATGACCCGCCATTCTGACGCACACGGTTTTCCGATGTAAGGCGAGGACGACATATCCTACTAAGTAGTAAATATTAGGTATAATTCGCTTAGTAGTGTACACTAAAAGTTCAATGCCTTTATTTAAATTATGGTTTTTAAAATAACATTGTCATGTTCTTTAGTTCTGTATTTCAGGCTTGTTTTGCATACAGCAATAATGTATTTTATTTAATAATTCATTTAAACAGAAAATTCTACTAAATAAATTTTTACTACAAAAACAACAATGATCAGAAGGAATTAGTAACTCAAAAACTATCGATGAAAACTAAGATGTCGATAGATAAGGCTTTACGCCGTGTAAAGTATGTATGAGGTGTCGAATATAATAAGGATTATTAAAATCGGTTCACCTAGTAACAAGTGATGAGGCAACACACATTAAAATACAGTTTTAATTGAAACCTCCTCCTTGTTGAAGTCTGTTATAAAAAGTTCAACTTTTTAAGGAGTTAAAATTTTTGTTTCGCCATTTGAAGATTATTGAAGTTATACTTCTTTAGGCTTTTTAACTCACGCCGAGAACCCCCGAGAACACCCGAGAAGCGTGAATGTGATCGGGTTCTCGCAGTCTCGTTTTCGGGCTCGCCTGTTCTCCGATCGGTTTCGGTATAGCGGCTACAAACTCACGCCGAGAACCCCCGAGAACACCCGAGAAGCGTGAATGTGATCGGTTTCTCGCAGTCTCGTTCTCGGGCTCGCCTGTTCTCGGATCGGTGTCGGTATTTTTGCCCGCTTCAAAGGGTTTCTCGGGCGAGAAAAGAGAACCGTATTCACATTCTCGTTCGGTCTCAGTGCGACCGTTGTGTGTTTTTGTATTTAAAATTTACATTTCTAGTTAAAATAATCTACTGTCTGTGGTTACCAATTATAATTATTATTTTAGTACTTATATTAATTTATTTCTTATTTTAGTATTCACAAGATTATAGTATATTAATGCACACAAAACCAAAGCCGCTGCACTGACGTCCATTCCGGATGACGATCGAGAATGCGAATGAGAAGGTCGCATGAGTGTAGATGCCTTCTCGGTTCTCGCGCAAATTCTTGGCAAGATTTCTCGGCGAGACTTCTCGCGTGAGTCTGTTGGCCCTAGTATTTTTGCCCGCTTCAAAGGGTTTCTCGGGCGAGAAAAGAGAACCGTATTCACATTCTCGTTCGGTCTCAGTGCGACCGTTGTGTGTTTTTGTATTTAAAATTTACATTTCTAGTTAAAATTATCTACTGTCTGTGGTTACCAATTATTATTATTATTTTAGTACTTATATTAATTTATTTCTTATTTTAGTATTCACAAGATTATAGTATATTAATGCACACAAAACCAAAGCCGCTGCACTGACGTCCATTCCGGATGACGATCGAGAATGCGAATGAGAAGGTCGCATGAGTGTAGATGCCTTCTCGGTTCTCGCGCAAATTCTTTGCAAGATTTCTCGGCGAGACTTCTCGCGTGAGTCTGTTGGCCCTATAACACCAAAAATTAACAGTATGAAGTTAGGCGCGTGAAATTTTACGATGCGCGCGCAACAGTATGAAGTTGCCGGCTAAACCCATTGCTAAACCACTCATTGGCCTTTGTCAATGTAACTCTGACGTCTCTTTTGCTTTTTATCGAAATTATTTATAACCAGCGAGGTTTGTTTTGACTGGTTTGTGGCACATTGACATGACATAATATGCACAGACTAGCTAAAGATTAATGTTTCGTTATACGGTATGAAACGACTAGTCTTTTTGGTAAAATATTTAATAAAGGTTTTTAACTGCAATATAACAGTAAATAAATTATAACTAAGTATTCAAAGATAGTTTAGGATGACTATTAGTGATTATGCTATCATTCCATCAGCATTTTCTTAAGACGTTGTCACGTTCAACTATCGTCAGTAAACCGACTTTACAGACAACCAATTTTTTTAGTACAATTAATACGAAATATTATGAAATTATTAACGTTGAATATTTATTATTTAATGATGCCAAAGAAGTATAAACTTCTTACGCGCGTACATAAGTACACGCAATTTAATTTTTTTTTATAAAGATACATTATGGATCTCGTTATTAGAGGATATTAAATATTTAGTCGTAAACGATGTAGAGACTTTGTACTTAAACAAAGTATTAGTTTTTATTAGTAATTAGCATGTTCACTTCGGGTTATTTTATCTTTTCCCAAGGTTAATATGATAAAAAGTATTTAAAGTATTTCTAAATTATGTTACGGTACATAACGTTACTTATCTAAGTTATTTTGAAGATTTTCCTGACTTAAAGACCTCGTAGCCTACTTGGTTATAGTTATAGCCCTGCTTGCGAAGCAAGGGGTCCTAGGTTTGATTCCAGGCCAGGACAGATATAAAGTCAAAGATGAATCTTAGTATGAATGGGCATTCGCGTATATTGTACCTACTCCGATATTTTGTACCCAGTTGCCATGAACCGTGGTCACGGTTATACCTAGTGAGAACCTTCATCATACAGGGAATAAAATATAGTACTAGTTGGGGTAGGAGTGTGTTATAATTTAATTACCTATATTTATTTAATTATGAAACAATGGCTATAGGTAATAAAGTTTGTTTGTTCATGGTCATACATGGAAAATTTTACAGATAATTGCTTGTATTCAAAAATGTATCAAGTCCAAAATTAATTTGATTAAGGCTGCTTTTCCACCAGAGATGTGCTATGCAGCTATGCTGCGAGGATGTAATCTTTAGCTAAGCTGTGAAACTTTGTGACCGTTTCCACCGATACTAAGCTATGTAGCGGTGCGAGTAAGATGTGCTATGAAGATGCGCCGCCGCCCGCAAAGTAGCTGTGGGAGGAAGATGCGCAGCTCGAGCTATGCGATGTATCGATAGTAGGGAAGCAGCGCAGCTTTGCACATACGAGTACATAGCTACACCACTCGCGACCATCCATAGCACGCATCTAGCACGCATCTATAGCACACATCCACTGCACACATCCTTCCATATACAAAACATATCTTAGTTGTATCCGTTTCCACCAGTGCTAAGCTATGTGCATCAATGAATATGATTGGTGGATATGTGGATATCAAACGCATCAACAAAAACGTAGCATAGCACATTTCTGGTGGAAAAGCAGCCTTAGGGGCAGGGGCATTCTATATACCTACATATAACAGAACTTTTCTACGAACTTTTTTTAATGATCCAGTGTCTTTAGGTATATAGCTTTATTTCCAGGAATAAAAAGGCCTATTTAAAATTTTTAAGATGTGTTGAAGTTAAAGGAGATGTTTCAAAATGTATGGAGCCCCGGCCACCTCTTTGTACACCATACCCAAAAATGGAGAAACACAATTAAAACAGTTTCATCAATCATCCAATTCCTTTAAATTACTTTAGTTTGGTGGTATAACACAAAAATGTACACTTAAAATTGCAACACAAAAACAAAACTCCGTCATGGCGGTAAGGTCACACGTCATGTTCGTTAATTTGATAGAAGTTTGACATAATAAGTACCTACAATTTTGTCATTTAAAGTGACAGTAGACGTAGACAGTTCGCGATCTACGATCAATGACAACTTGGCAAGACGCCATGTTGAAAATTGATAAAAATGAATTATAAATACAAAATTTGTACCAGAAAAGTATGCATTTCAGCATTTTATCTTTATTTTTTCCCAAATTCCATGAATTTTTCTCGATTTTTCAAGGTACTGTACATATAGTGGGCCGGATTTGAAACATCTCCTTTAATAGCTTCTTTTCGTGCCTATTTAATATCTTCCCAATATATTTTAAACAAAAATCAACACAAAAAATGTCAAATTAGGAACCACCATCTTTCAAAGTCGTTAATTAAGGATAGATACAAATTATTTACTTAAATTATCTTAACACCAATTCGAATAATAATTAAAAAATGACTTACAGAAATCCTTTTTCTTGAAATGTTTTTGTGCTTGTACCCATTCTCGGATTATCCTAATGGCATCTTGCATCGTTCCAGACTTATCTAGTTTATATTCTTTTCTTATAGAAACTAAGGTATCTGGGTGGTGTTCTAAAAACCTGTCTTTGGGTATGAACTGCATTTTGGACTCAACAACGGTCACAAACAAACTGAATGATCAAACACTTGACCGATGTTTTTAGTATCGCATATCTTAAGAAACCGCTAAAGACGCGACTGTATCACTACATAGTATAAAGCAAAGTCGATCTCCGCCTCGTCTGTCTGTGCCTTCCTAAGTCTTCTTTTTCTAAACCACGCAACGAATTTTGATGCAGTTTTCATCCTTAGGTAGAATATTTTTCAACTATAGTTTTACCTATAGTTTATGTGAATTCTTATGTAATTTGTTATGCTAGGCTATGTAGATTCTCCATTTAACATTCAGCCAGGCAAGGGCGGGTCGCTAGTACCTATCTAATAATATTATAATATATTATATTATTCGAGATGAGCTCGCGACATCGTTTGCGCATAGGAGAACTTCCCTCTCGAATCCGGATCCCAAAAGAATTCCGGGTTAAAAAATACATGTTGCTCCACAAACTCCTTTATCTCTCAATAAAATTAAAAATCCGTTAAGCCTTTTCAGAGATAAACCCGAACAAAAGAGAAGCATACAGACAGACAAAAATTTTAAACTCGTTTGTGTTTTAGTATCATGTAAATCACGTAGATATATATGCACTGGAAAAATCCCTATTTTTTTGAAATCACATACCTACATACCCTTCAGTTTTATTCATATGTGTCTATTATATAGATTAAAAGGCAAACTGACTTTTTATAACTGACTGAAACATAAAAGCACAGCCCAAACTACTAGGATTAGAAATTACTGCACCATGCTTTCTTTTAACCCCCGACCTAAAAAGAGACTGTGGCGCTGCAGCTCCTGAATGAATGAATCGATTTGAGTACGGTTTCTTTAATCGAAAATCAGTTTACTGGCGGTGGTTTTCAGCTTTATTAGGTAGAAATCGGTGCAGCTGTTTGAAGAGTTTGCTCTTTTCCAAAATAGATTTTTTAGCATAATATCGAATTATTTGTTTGCTATTTATTACTAAGATCTGTTCGAGCATTTCGTGATCATTAGCTAATTGGAGGATTTTCTTAGTGGTTTTTATTTTGTTGTAAATTTACAAATGAAGAAGACCATATAAAATAGATTTTTGGAAATTCGCTTCCTCGGGGTTATTTGTTCATCAAAAAATTCTAATCAGATTCCAGTCATATTTCAAGTATTGATAATATTTGGTTAGTGTAGATTAGGTGAACTGAGTAGCAAGCTGACAGCAAGTACATTACATAGAAAAGTTATTATTAAAATGGGGTAGAGTTTATCAGTAAGTAGTCGGGAGATCACCAACCAGATGGTCGGACCAGGTCAAAGAGCTAGCCGTAATGCCCATCACAGAGTGCATCTGAGTGCATGCTGAGGATCGGTCTCACTGGAGGGCTTTATGAAGGAATACCAGAGCAGACACGACCTTCAGTAATGAAGACACGACAAGAAGAGAGAGAGAGTATCAGCGGTGATAGAGTCAGGATCAGGGTTGAACGTTGAACTTTTAAACAGGGAAGCTTTGATTGAATCCCTCACGAATTTTTTCAAAAAATATGTTCGTATTAGAATTTTTTATTAGGTACTTCTTGATTCGGCGATGAAAAATATTTTGTGGGAAATCAATTCATCCAACAGTTCTCTGTGTTTTCAAAGGTATAAGTCCAATAATCTGCTATGTACCTCACAAGATACTCATTTATGTGACTAGAGTATAACCGTGAAAGTTGTCATAAGTAAATTTGATAACATAACACTTCCCTATCTATATAACTATTTGGTTCCTGAAGATGGGGTAGTAACTTTATAGGTATATTATATCATCGCGCTAATCTCAGAAACGGTTTAACCAATTTGGGAGTGGCTTTCACTAACATACTGTGGTAAGCTTTACTTATATGATAGTGTATATTTTATTTCAATAGGCAAATAAATAAAAAATAATATTTATAATTAGCGCAAGAGTTTTCAAATGCGGCTAATAAGGAACTTTTTTCATTAATCGAAGTAAGGACGAGTTTACTAGTTTAAAATAAGTGAAAAAATAAAATAAAAAAGCCACGTTCGGAAGTTCTACGTTCAAATCACTTGAGTATCACAGACTTAAAGGTTTAATTTCATTGATTTGCGTGATGGATAAAACTTGCATAGGATGCCAGCAATCTACGTACTAATTACCATGTTTTAGATGAACTAATTGTTATTAAAGCGCGCTTCATAATTATTAATAACCTACCTGTTCTTTGCTTTGGGTATAATGGTTCTAAATTAATTACTAATTACTTATTCCAATTATTGTAAGCAAAGTTTATAATGTTTACCCCCGACCTAAAAAGAGACCTGTCTGTCTGTGTGTCTATCTGTTGCACCATAGCTCCTGAATGAATGAAGCGATTTGAGTGCGGTTTTCTAATCGAACGCCAGTTAACTAGCGGTTGTTTTTGTCTATATTTGCTAGAAATCAGACCGGCAATTTGAGGAGTATCAGCTCCTTTCTAAAATGATGCAAGGCTTTTTTTGGCACAAAATTTAATTATTACGTAAAATTAAATTATAAGCCATACAACAAGAACATCTGTTCGGGACTTATATTGTACTAGAAAGCTGTACCTAATTTGGCATGGGCTATGTATTTTTCACGCCGACAAAGTAACATAAATAAATTTTACACATAAAGTGAGGATGAAAAGTTTTTAGAGAGGTAGATAGAGTTTCGTTGCATAAGTTTTTTTAGTCGAAAAAGGCGAAACGCATTGAAGGTTTAAGGTTGCAAAGACCTTTTAAAATGTTAGCTTTGATAAACCATTTTTATATTCAGGTATTGGTTAACAAAATATTAAGCTTGATAGTGCTGATATGGGTGAAAGTAAAGTTGCCCTATTCCCAGGCGCCTAAAAAGTTGTATTAAATTAACTTGGACCTTGCTGCTTTCACCGCTTTTACTTGCGCCAGATAGTCCTAATTTGTTTTGCTACTGATGTTAATTCGCAGAATATTTAGGAGTTGCCAAATCAGTTCAATGTAGCTTGTAACCAAAATTTACTTAAGGCACTTTAAAATCTCGCTTCCATTTACAATGAATCTTAATCACAGGGGCGGAAAGCTGCCATTTGTGTGCGTTGTAATTGATACAAATTCCATATTGAAAGCGATCGGAGCAGTTATATAAATTCACCTTTTGTTGGATATGCCTCAGAATAAAGCCATGTATTCACTGAGAAACATTGTTTCGGATACACAGTTTATAAAACAGCGTAGATGTTTTCAGGAACAAATGTTTCGGAAACTCTGCTGTCCACACAGTCAGTTGCTTAGATCATGTTGCCCAAGGAAGTAGTTTTAGTTCATGTGGTTGTAGTGTGGTGCTTACATTGTTTATAAACAAATGTTTTGACGCGCCCAAACTCGCTTACACATGTTTCACAACTGATTTGTTTCTGTGCTGTGAAACATCCCATAATCACGTAGTGTTTATAAACATCATAGGTAATTAAATGTTTCAGAAACACGTAGATTTTGTTTCTGAAACAGAGTTTATAAACAAATGTTTCTCAGTGTTCAGGAATTTATGAAACGGCCACACTGAAATTTTAATTGCAATCGCAACTAAAGTCGAGTGAGTCCATTTGGTTTGTAATTTTGATGTTAAGTCCAGACTTAACAGACAACAACAAACAAAAATATTCAATAATTGTATTAGTCACTAGATACGATTAGTGTTTTTCTTTCGGAATTTTTATAGGTTTTTTTAAGATATTACGAAATTGAATCGCAATTAAGAGGATACATCCGAATTATGGTAGTTTTAGATCTAAGATTATTTTTAAATCTTACTGTCTATATCTCCGATATTTAGATATATGTATCTTCACTAATAAACAATCTCATAAGAGCAAAACCAGTAAAATGAGAAGTTTTCTCGATAGAAAAAAATTTAAAGTTAGGTCCAAATAGTTATGGTTTTCAAGTTTACTACAAAAGTTTTAATAATTAGTTTATGAAAATATTTTTAAAACATAGTAAATAATCAAAGCTAAGTTTTCATAAGAATGAAAAACTCAAAAGCCGAAACAGTTTTCAAATAAAAAATTAAAATGCAATTGGCACTTACGTCAATAATATTAAAGCTAAAATAAAACATTGCTATCTCACTATTTTGCCTATAAATGAAATCATTCCATCTTTGTTTTTGAGCTCCGCTCATTCGGTTTTACGTATTACGGTTGTAGCCCCTTAAGGTTAATGTCTAGGTAAACATAGAAGATTTTGGAAAAAAATTAACAACGAACATTGTTCTTAATTTTCTTGTAATCTATTTTAACATACTATAAGCACTGCTATATGTCACAATTTACAAAATATTTTTTTTAAGACTTGATGAACTTAGTCTACATTTAAAGTTCTGAAACTTCCAGGCATGCCAAGGTATTGCTCAAGGAACGTATCCGCCTGTCTGAGTGACTCGTCAGTCTTCGCCTTGTTCATTTCTTCGAAGTAACTCACGAAGTCTTTGGAAGTAATCTCGTTACTTAGAACATCTGAAACATAGAACATTTGACGACCTGAATGGGGCAACGGTTAACATGTCGGATTTCTGTTTCAAGGGTCTTGGGTTTGCTTCCCAGAGAGGCGAAAATTTGAAGGATGAGTTTAAATTTCCATTCTCGGTCTGATGGCCTGTTCTGGTGGACTTGTCTTGTGTGTTGTCCATGGCACCCACCCACGACACAAGAATTCCTAGTGTGGGACTATGAGTTTTTATTTATACTTATTCAATAAAAATATTAGATGAGTGGAATTGGCACTCGAAAGAAATTTGATGAAATCTTGGATATAGAAATTAGACCAAGATATTTGATCAGTGGAATACCACCCTAAGTGCCAATAAGACAGTGCATCAATGAAAAATGTTGCAAAAATAGGATGAAATTAAATATTTGTAAATCTGATATCGATAAAAAATTGTATCCAGAAGCGAAGTGAGGTCGTCCACTGGTGAAATAAAACTTCAACCGACAGACAGGTGTCCGATCTCCGGCGAGTAGCGAGCGGCTAAAAGCTATTTTTGGAACGAAGCTCCTTACGGCAGGCTTGAAGGAGATAGGGATTTTGCTGCGCGACCGAACTGAAAAAAATGTGATAGTAAAACCGTAAGAAAATATGCGCGGAATACAAGCGTTATATTGTGCGCAGGCGCGATAGTTTTTGCGTGAAACGTTGATTCTAGACCTAAAAACCGAAGTACTAAGTGCTGTGTAATAAGAAATCACCCGCATTACTGCAAATTTTAAACATTGCAAATGTTTGATCAAGACGCGTAAGCGTGTTCGAAATCCGCATCACATAGGACCTTTTTCACCCGACGCCAAGCGTAAGCGGGCGTACCGGGGCATTTATTGCTGTGCATTTTGGACTGCGAATATTATTTTATTTCCTTGAGACAGTTAAGGGGCATTTGTTACTGTGCACTAACATTATTATTTTTACGTAATTTATTATTTCCTAAAATACTGAACTTCCTAAATACTTTCCTGTACTTAAATAAAAACTAATCAGCCAAATCTAAGAGAAAAATCAAGAAAACCTACATAAAATTGAGCACGATCTTTTTTGCAAATTGTGTCGATTCTACATTAGCCGAAGGAACCTGGTGTCCCACGACACCACATCTTTTTTTCTCGTTCACGAAAGGGCCATGAGTTCTCGCTGGCATTTTCGTCTCTTTTGTTTACACGGAATGTTATATTTATGTATATACGTATCTTAAGCGACAAAAACTCCGAGCTCACCGACTCGCCGGCGATGGGACACCTGCCATACATATCAATGTTTATGATCCAGCAACAACTTTTGTTGAAATTCTGTTATAATATTAGCCAAACTTCTGGTCAACTAATTGGCGTCGTTTTGTTGTAATAGGTACTGTTGCTATATTTAACTCCTTACCGCGCAGTTCTACAAAGGATCTTTCCTTCCCTCCATAATCCACTGGAAAGAGATCTTTGGGTACGTGTTGGTACACAGTATTTATATCTTTGTGGACAAAAATCCTTTGCCCAATCTTAGGGCTTACAATCTGCTTAATCATGTTCACCATAACATCTATAGATTTTGACGGCGTTATCAAATGGATTGCTTTTAGTCTCATTGAATAGCCTTCCTGCAAATTAAATATGTCTTGTAAGCACAATTATACTTAATTATCAAATACTAGAGAACCGCCCGCGCTTCGCTTCGGGACCCGTAGGTAACAACCACGTAGGTCCCGTTCCCGTAGGAATCTCGGCCAAAAATTAGCCTATAATATGATATACTGGAACATCAACATCAGAAGATATAACATTTGCCTATGACTTAAGTAAATGTACATGTAGTATTTGATAGCATAATTCAGTACTTGCAAAAGGAATTTTACTAACGCCATCTAATAACAACATCCGGAACTAAATATCTAGCAACTAACAAAAATCGATCTTCCCATGGGAATGAGATGTTTTTCAGCGGTAAAAAGTAGCCTACGTCACTCTCCACCCTCCCACCTATCCCTTACACATAAACCATACCATATAATAGCCATGTTGCGACGTGAAAGAGTCACAAACAAACAAACACACTTTCACATTTATAATATTAGTATGGATTCACATTTATAATATTACTACGTTTCGTTTGTAATTTCATCACTAAAGTAAAAATATACTTAAGTAAACTTATAACTACATTTAACCTCTTTTTCGAAATAAGCTTGAAAAGCTTCACATTTGTACATTTTACCCTAAACTTGGTGAAGGCTTAGGCACTTACCGTAACGATCGTGGTAATTTGACGCAAATTCGTAATATCGTGTGCTTTAATCAGTTCCATCATATTAACGTTACTATAATCTACGACTATTATTACTCCGTCAATATAGTCATGGGTCATAATGTATTCAGTTATCTGAAAAGTAATAATGATATACTTAGAACAAATTCCTTCTTTTAAAAAGAATACCAATTTTTACTACATTTTCTTGCGGGAATTATCGAAAGTTACTATCGATCCCGATTGAGTTTTAGGCTATTTAAATTGATGTAATTGAATTAGATTCTTTTATAGACATTTAAAATTATTGCTTTTAATGTTTAGTGGTCTGGAAAATGTCTGATAAAATTGTAAGAGCGAGCAAAATTATTGCGCTGCTTAAAGAGGGTTGTAGCCAACGTTTTGTGGCTCAAAGGCTAAATGTAAGTCGTTCGAGTCTTGGCAGCGCTATCGAGAGCCCGGTTCCGTCAAAAGAAGGCCTGGATCTGGAAGAAAGGCATTTACCGAACCCAGATTTGATCGTTTTCTGGTGATGTAAGCTTCGAAAAATTGCACATCAACGTATTTGGATCTCAAGAACAATCTCGAAAATGTAAGAAATGTGCAAGTAAGTCTATGGACGGTCAGAAAGAGGCTTATCGCTGCCAATTTACACAGTTGTCGCCCCGCACGAGGTCCCAGATTACACCGTGGGCACCGTGTAGCCAGACTTCGCTTTGCTCAAAATTGTGTATCGTAGACTCAAGAGGATTGGGATAGGGTATTGTTCTCTGATGAAGCCAGGATATCACTTTATGGTGAAGACCGCCGTCGGCGAGTGCTGCGAAGACCAGGAGAGCGTTATGCAGAGGCCTGCTTTGAAGATATGACGCCTTACGGTGGGGGTTCTGTTATGTTTTGGGCTGGTATAAACGCTTTGGATCGTACGGAGTTAGTCTTCTTTGAAAACGCCACATTAAATGCACATCGGTACGTTACGGAAATTTTTACTCTTCATGCACAACCCGCCTTGGTCGTTCTTGGCGAAACTTCGATTTTTATGGATGACAACGCTCGTACCCACCGATCAGGCGAAGTAGTTGCGTATATGTTAGAGTCCGGAAACCGTCGCTTAGATTGGCCAGCTCGAAGTCCCGACCTCAATCCGATTGAGCATGTCTGGAACCTTCTGAAGCGTCGAGTAAGATCAGTGCAGCCCGCTCCGCAAACCATAAGAGAGCTGAAGAATGTGATCGCAGCGGAGTGGGAACGTATTCCGCAGGAAACCATAAGGGGCATACTGGCCCGCATGCCCAGACGAATGCAAGCTGTGATTTCAGCACGAGGCGGTCACACATCGTATTAATCTTCATTCTTTCATTATTTTTAATTTAAACTTCTTTTTTACAATTAAAAATTGTTTTTTCATTTTTTACTAACAAAGTGGGTGCATCACCGGTGCTTTGATCTTTTACATTTTTTATGAATTCAATCAAAAAGTTATGGTAGATTTCACAAAACTATTCGTAGGTGAATAAATTACGATATTATAAAGATATAACAACCTAAAATTACCAAAGAATCTAATAGTAACTGCAAAATTGATTATTTGCTTAGGTGCCATTTAGGTGCCCGTTTTTTTGCAAAGGAGTTTATTTTTTTTCGGAGACTTCAAAATTACTACAGACAAATAACTTCAAAATTATAACAGATCAAGAAAACAAAATATCTCACTAATATAAAACTTACCAAAACAGCATATCTGTAATAGTTTAAAAACATCTCTGAAGTAAATGTTGATCCTGAACTTTTCATCATATACACCCTGCAATTATTTTCTGTTGGCTTTGGTAGCAAAACGTTCTGGCTGAAAATATTTTTGAAATGAATTAGACAGACAGACAGATTCAAAGTCACCTGATGAAAAGAGGTCAAAGGACAAGAGGTCAATTGATGCGTTTAAAGCGTAGACAGAAAACGATGTATAGACATCTGGATGTATCCGGCTAAGGCCGAGGCCGCACTACGGTGAAACCGCCGCGGTTTCTTACCGCGTAAATTTTGTAAGGCCGAGGCCGCACTACGGCTAAACCGCCGCGGTTCCTTACCGCGTAAATTTTGTAACTCAAGGAAAGCAATACAAACGGCCGCACTTGCGGTTTCTGATAATATATGCGAATTGCGCGGCTACGCGGTTACCGCCGCGGGAAAAACCCGTGGTGCGGCCTCGCGCTAACATGAGATGCCACAAAATAGTTCGACGATCAGCTGTCAAAATTTGCTTGTAAGCAACTACGCTTTCCTTAAAAAATACCGGCACGCAATGTGGAACAAAATTTAATATCATTCTACCTCTTTATTGAGTGCGATAGATGGCATCCTTTATTCTATATCCTTCACTGTCTTCGACCTACGTGTACGCTATTAGAGCGAGTACACATTAAGCGCTCAGCGTTGCGTTGAGCGCGCGTTGAAAGCGTACACACACCGCGTTCAGTGCGGCGTTCGGCGTGCGTTAGTAGGGTGTATATTTCTAGCTCAGTACGAAAATAGAAGTCTAAGCGATTACTTGCGTGTGGCTCCTTTACCGTCACTATAAACGACGACGACAGAGACAAAGAGAGTAGCCACTGGGTGCACCCTATACTAACAACAGTTTTTTTTTCTCCTAATTATCTTCAGAGTTACATAAAAAAATTCAACCATTTCCTCCCAATCCCGTTTTTTTTAATCCTATTTTTATAATCGGCACTTTCCATATCCCAAATAGCTGGTCGCTTTTGGATTTCATCAATAAAAAAATCAGTATCTAAATGTTCGGTCTCCATTTTCAACGTCTGCGTTTGCGTCTACTCTACACGAAAGCGCGCGATCGAATGTACACCAAAATGGCGGCCCGTGTATCTCGAAGCGCGCAGCTGACGCCTGCGCGACGCGCGTTCCTACAAAAATATATGAACGCGCGATTGACGCACGCTTCAACAGAAGCGCGCGCTTGCATGTGTATACTTCAACAGACCTCCTGATTCTCGAAACGCGCGTTAGCAAAGCGCGCGTTTTAAAGCGCCCAATGTGTACCCGATGTTAGAGCGTGTACACATTAAGCGCTTTGAAGTGCGCACTCGCGCAACGCGCGTTCGAACGAAATTCCGAACAGAAGCGCCCGCTTGAATGTGTACAGCTTCAAACGTATTCTCAAAGCGCGCGTTACCGAAGCGCGCGCTCTAAAACGCGTGTACACGCTCGGGTCTTGTCAAATAGCGGACGGTTCGGGATGGCGACGCGACGCTGCATAGTTGCAATATGTTAGGCTCTTCTCACACAACACTATTTATTAGCTACGAGACTGCAACACAATCCAAAAATCGCTGTATCTGACACATTGTCAAAACCAGCGAATTTCGGATTGCGTTGCAGTCGCGTAGCTAATAAATAGCGTAATGTGAGAAGTGCCTTAGTTATTACTATAGAATACGTCACAGAAAGCCGTCACGCTCGGCGTTTGTTTTTGTAATGTATACCATACTAATAGGCTTATTACACCATAAATCTGGAGGGCTACTACGAAATCCGAACTACTAACAACGTACGAAGTTCGATTTCGAAACGTCACACGTCAGTTTCATACAATTAAATTTTCATAGTAGGAAATGTTCCGAAACGACTGACGTGTGACGTTTCGAATTCGGTTGTTCGTAGTTCGGATTTCGTAGTAGCCTCCTGATTTAGATGACTAAATTTAGGAAGGTGTAATAAGCCTATAACCAACCGCCAGCGTCGCGTCGCGTCCTGCCCTGCCCGCTGTTTGACCAGACCTACAGCTGGCCTGAGCGACGCAAAGAGGGCAATTAATATATTTTTCATCACACCTATTCGAAAAAGACGACTTGGTTCGGACATAAGGGGTTCCAAAGTTGCTGTTTTTGACGTGACAACGTCTTATAAATTGGTTTGCCGGGTGACACTTCAAGAAACTGCGTTACGCTCCGCTCACGTTATGCGCTCACAATGAGAGCGAGTGAGAGGCACGCGTCCCTTCCACTCGGGCATGGTTAGCCCGCCTAAGAGCGAGAGAGACAGACATAAAAAGCACAATCGGCCTTTGCGTTCGGCAGCTTGATTACTTTGGAGGTAGATATTTTGGTAATGTATCCAATTATTACTTTGTTATTGACTTCTGGGACTATTTATAAATTTTAAATGTTACCTTTTTATAAATGTTTCCTGTATTCCTTCTTTATTTTTATTGATAAATTTCTGTAACTTTAAATACGATTTCATGACGTTTGTTTACTTTGATGATATTATTTGTCAATCATTCCATCAGTATTTTCATAAGACGTTGTCACGTTCAACTATCGTCAGTAAACCGACTTTACAGACAACCAGTTTTTTCTATTCAGCGGACGGGAATGAATTTGCATACAACTTTTCCTGCCGGCTAGATCTTTTCCGTCCTATTTTGAATTTAGAACATTTTAGTATTTTGCGCTAAAGAAATCGAACGCAAATATTGTTTGAATAAAAAATGTCTGGTACGACGCGAGGGCCCCGCCAGCTGAATAATAAAAAAAGAAATCAAATTAAGATTTCGTTTTCAAATTAAAATTAAGTTTTCGTGCATTTTTACGTATTATTTTCTATTATTTTCTATTATATATATATATTATTTTCTCATAGTGGGTGATGAAAAGAAGAGTGTATCACTCGGGTGTGCAAGTATATTTTTGGCTCGGGCGACGTACTTTGAATCCCTCGCTACGTTCGGGATTCTACTAAAGAATCCCTCGCTACGCTCGGGATTCTACTCTAGAATCCCTCACTTCGCTCTGGATTCAAAAAACGCCCTCGCCGAAAAAATATTACTTTGCACCCTTGTCATACAATCTACTATATCAGTCTATTTATGTAGGAATATAAATTTGTTTTTTTGCGCTCCAGAGATTAAATACCTTGCCCAATTTTCATGTTCCCTACGTTAATCAATATCGTTTAAATCTTGCGAACATCCCTTATTAAAAATAAGTTATTAAAATGAAGGCAGTAATTAACATTTATAATGAAGACAATTAGAGACCATAATCATGATGTAAAAAAGATAAAGATCATCTTTTGATTCCATTGTAGACTTGGTTGTTGTAAGTTATTTATGTAATAAAGTACTCACATTATATACAAATCTTTAATTCTCATTTTCTGGAGGTTTTCTTCGAAGAAGGAAGGCATCATAGTCCTAAGGGTACACATTTTATCCAATTTACATTTAGCACGTTCTAGAGAACCTTTGTTTGCTATTATTGTCATCTCCAAAAAACTTCTTGCTGTAAGTAACAAACATTAATATAGAATGTATGATATATCTGATAGGCACTTAATGTGAGAAGACTTTACCAATATGTAACGTAGCAATCGCAACAATATTGGAAGAGGAAAATAATAAAATAAATACTGTGCCATCATTCACCTTTTATAATCTTTTGCCAAAACATCTAAGATTGCGGACATTTGTCATCATCATTGCAATCCATAACTGTTCCATTATTGGACTAGGGTTCTTCTTAGAATGTGAGAGAACTCACAATGTAAGGGGTATTAGGCCCTTAGTCCACCATGGCCAAGTGAAAATTGGTGTAATTCACACACCTCTAAAATATTATCGAGATCTCTCAGGTGTGCTGTTTTGTCACGATGTTTTTCTTTTTTATGAAATTAAGGTAGCAAATGAAACGAACATGCAGCACCACCCTTCCGCTGTCGTTGGGGTTAGAATATCAGTTGGTTAATAAGTGTGAAGACAGGGACTGTTAGTGATAGTTAGTCCTGTTAGTTGATATAAGTAATCGCCCAGTTAGCAATTGTTAGTTAGAGTCTCGTTCTAAATCAGTCACAGATGGGTTTCTACCGCTGAGGAATGAGATGGCCAACTCTAAAAAAAGTGTAACTGTCTCCACGCCCTTCTACCCGGAACAAACTAACCAACTAATATTCTAACACCATCTACTAACTGGACTAACCATCCTAGTTCCTTAGAGTCTAATTTTAGGTCGGTCACAGTTGTTATGGGCGGCAGCGGAAGGGTGGTGCTGCATGCTCGTTTGCTACCTTAATTCCATAAAAAAAACACAATTGCTGTTAAAGTAATTATTATGGCGGTAAAAATGGTAGGTACTGAAAGCTGCGACAGGCGGTGGTACTTCCCCGGGTGAACTTAAGGCTCAACAACAAACTTCATCAAAGCAAGTGATAACTAATTTGTTGCATTTGCATTAGTTTTAAAAATTAAAGGTGTGCGCATGTAGCGAATCCGGGGTACCATGTTCGTAGTCCCAACGTTCAAAATACTTGCCTATCGCGGCTGTAATTTTTATGAGATGCGGATATTAATATTTTAATATTTTCATTCGTCAGCTGGCGCGCGTTATAGTAATAATTTCAAAACAAATTCGATCTAATATTCTACGTTTAATTTTACATGATAATAAATAAGATAAAGAAGAAATACGGTGGTAAGCATTATTCATCTTTCTATACTTACTACAAAACTTAAGTTATGGATAACATGGAGGACATACTCGTATTAAGTAAATCGTGTAATACGATCTAAATGTTTGTGTGTTTTTTCTAGATAATCTCGAAAAAAGTTTGTCTTGTCAATAATATACCTTGGAGCGACCGCGATATGTTATGGTCTAATCTGGTTATCAGATTGGTGAAGGTTGTTCTTCCACGTATCTTCTACTTATTTTCTTCTACTAAGTTTTATTTCGACTGATTAAGAGTTTACCTGTCTAGCTAGCAAGTTTACACCGTTCTTTTAAGATCTAATGTGAAATATTACATACAGAGTTAGTTACCTACATATTTATCGTTGTCAACAACTTTGGTATTATTATATTAATGTCCTTGGTATTACTGATATTTGTCCTTGGGTGACAACCATTGATCACTCAAATGGTGCAATGGTTAATACGCTGGATTACGGTTTCGATTGCCAGCTAGGCGGAAATTTTAATGATGAGATTTTCATGTTCTCGATTTAGGTTTGTTTTTTTCTTGTACCTATGTTGTTCGTGACACCCATGACACAGGGAATCCTAGTGTGGAGCTATGAGTGTGTAGCTTCATTTGTTTAGTTATTGAATAGGGTACTTACGCAGTTCCTTCTTCATAAAATGCTTCTGTTCTTTGACCCACGCTTCCAAAACATCGATAGCACGGCTCATGTCGCCTGGTTTGTCCAGGTTATATTGTTTTCTAACCAACTTTAACTGATCTCTATTAAATTCCATTACGGGATTTTTTGGTATGAACTCCATATTTTTATGATTATAATGAATAAAGGCTAACTAGTTATATATGTTGGTATTTTGGATTTATTGACGTTCACATAAGACAAAACGTGGAATTTTACTGTACTTTATAGCCATTTACAAGCAGTTTTGTTGAGGAAGTCATATAAATCAAATAATAAAAAAATCAGTTAAAAGCACTTTGTGCTTTAAAACAAAGGTATTTTATAATTAGTGCTGCTATTATTCAAATTGCCACTTTATTCAATCCTGCAAAGTTTTATATTTTGAAGACACATACATTTGCATACCTACATCTACATATATAATTTTATAATCTATATAATAAGAGCGTAAAAAAGTCATGTTTCTTTATTTACGAAATTGACAAAATAAAATTTTAAATGGGGTTAAGAAACAGTACATAATAGAACATGAATCTAAAAAAAATAAGTTTGTCTGTTTGTCTGTTTCCGCGCGCTAATCTTCAGATCCGCTGAACGGACTTTTATGGGACTTTCACTGAAAGCTGATAGTGGAGATTCCCGAGTAACATCAAGGCTATTTTTTATCCGGATTCACGCGGGAAAAACTAAAATGTGCGAAGTCGCGTGCTTATTTTTTTATGAAATTTTCACTTTGAGAATCAATAATGAGGTCAATAAAGCGTAAATAAATAAATAAAGACTTAAAACTGGTATTGACGTGAGAACCAGCTGTTTTTCTCATGACCAACTTTATGTTGCTTTCTCGAGGGTCAGCATCCCTTCTTGTTTTCATGGTGTGGCACCCGAATTAAAAACTACCAATATACCTACCTACTCGTAGTTTAAAAATATATATAGTTTTTAATAGGTATCATGGTTAAACATTATAATAAAAAAACAGATTTTTGTACGGTGTGACTAAAACATAGTAAAAACTCACTTACTCTTATGTGTGGAGTTATTATTATACTAGTATAAATCCACCCTCGCTTCGCTTCGGAGAACCAGTCCCTTCAAATATCTCTATAAATTTTAGCAAATTATGTTATTCCGATGTCTAAGCTATATTACTACAAAGTTTCATGAAAATCTGTTCAGTAGTTTTTGCGTGAAAGAGTAACAAACCCACACACACACTCACTCACATACATCCTTACAAACTTTCGCATATAAAATATTAGTAGGATTAGTATATTAGTATTAGTATATTAGTATTAGTTAGTATAGTATTAGTAGGAAGTAGGATAGGATAGTCCACTATTTATCTAATCATTATTAATTTTTTTCGCGGAATCGGGATTCACGCAGGAAAAACGTTGTGACATACTGAGTTCCACGCGGGCGGAGCCGCGGACACAGCTAGTATGAAATAAATGTAAACATTATTACATACGAATCTTATAATAACCGTAGGATATATTACTTACATTATGTTATCGTGGATTTTTCTGTAGGTATCGTGTATAAGGGCGCATTCATGTAGAACGCTGGTTACCGGCGCTGATCTGCCAGCGCTTATCGGTATAGTCTAAGATCCGAATCTAAATCGACATTCATCGGGTTGATAAGAGAATCAAACACACTGATAGAAACTTTTTTTGATAGTTAAAAATATTTGTTAATATTTAACAAATAATTTATTAGAGACCACTTTTTAATGCTTAATAAATATTTCTTAGTATTTAAAAAGATTTATTAATATGTAATAAATGAATATCAGATTTATTAAACACAAAAAAATCATTTTAAATACTAAGAAATATTTGTTTAATACTAAAGAGTGGTATAAACTAATACTTATATTCTGTCCAGGATTTTTGTTGTCTACCCATTTTTAATATATTTTCTAATATACGAAATTTATTATAAAATAATTTTGATTCTCTTATCAACCCGATGAATGTCGATTTAGATTCGGATCTTAGACTATACCGATAAGTGCTGACAGATAGGGACAGGGATGGGCAAATGGGAAAAACATATCGACATTTGTCGTATTATATATCACCCAAGAAATTTATAAAAATTGCCAAAATATTCGAAATTTTAAAGTACCTAAATACACATCTGGCTGTTATGACATCAGTTTTATTATTAAAAAACAGGTTTATGTACCTGTAGCCAAGAAAAAATCAACATACAGTGCCACAAATTTATCTGGTCCGGTGGCCAAAATTGCAACTAATGCAAATGTTATACTGTTGTCAGACAAAGACCAAGATAGTAGCGCCCCTCTTACCGGGTCAGATTAGTTTGTGGCACTTTACCAACCAAACCAACAAGCAGTGTCATTGTCATAGACAAGTAGGTCAAAGACTGTAATTTTTGTTTGTGTTTGAAGCAAAGAAACTAAACCCATATAGCCTACTGCATACCTACATTTTTTTCTAAATTTAAGAAATCGGATTGGTCAAATAGGTACATGATGCGATCCATGAGCAGACAGCAGAGCTTTAAATAAATAAATATTAAATCTGAAAAAATATCGATATTTTGATATATCGATATTTTTTAACCAAACGGCCCAAACCTACTGGCAGATCGGCGCCGGTAACCAGCGTTCTTATTGAATGCGCCCTAACGCACAATTCCCTGGTTAACAATTTTGATGTGTCTCGAAAAAGGAGACCTTCAACTTTCTTAAGGACTTTGGGCCTGGAATATGAACATGCATGAGACATCGCTTTTTAGATCGAGGATATTGTTACCACATTGTGCATATTCCGTTTTTGCGGAAAATGATGGAAATAATGAAATATAGTCGTCTAACGCACCGCGCATACATAGAAATATTGTTTTTTTATATTTTCATGTATGCATCAAGGTTTCCATGTATAAAATGATTTTTCGGAATCTCGGATTTGTAAACCGTAAATTAAAGTAATGGTTATAATATATAAAATACATATTAAATACCGTCAATTACCTAACGGTGTCCCAATAGAAGAAAAGTTTTTTACTAAACATTATGACGCAGTTGCACAGAACCTATCGAATGCGATACGACTCCCACTTGGCCGGTATTTTTAGGTTATAAAACTGATTTATTAATGTTCTGAAATGTTTCGTACTGTACAAAAAAAATCATAAATTGAACAATGGCGGCCGCAAAAAACCCGTAGGTAAATACTCCATTAAAGACCAACCTAATTAAATGCAATGATAACGTTGATAATACTTTTGAAGACATACCTACGTTGGTACTCTTCAATCATCGTCAAAAAAAGTTATGTCCGCAACCGTTTTCGCATAGATCCTGAATTTGCTCTTCGTAATGAAAAAAGTGTCGGGACCAAGAAAAACAACAAATAAAATAAACTAAAAGGAAATAAAAAAACTGTTTATATCTGAAGATAATGTTATCACTTTTATATCTCAGATTATAGAACCAAAAGGCAGATGTAGTCGTTCTAGTATAAAGTGAAGCTACCAAAGCAAATACAAAATAAAAAGCTAATACAATCTCGTGTCAGTACTACGGAAAGCGTCAAATATCATAAACGTCGCAAGTGTCAAATTTTTTAAAATAATTTTATCAGTTATAATGCCGTCTTGCATTATTAAATTCTCTAAAAGTTGTTCGCAAAAACAAAGAAAAGAAGACGGAATATCTTTTCACAGGTAATTGTTCATTATTTTATTATTTATTTATAATAATATTTTTTCGGTTCGCTCGGAACACAAAACCTCAACAATCATTCATTTGTACACCAGTTTAAATGAAAATCGGTTACCCTAAATTTGGGGAAATATGCATGGACTATTTGGACATTGGTCGATTTATAAATTTATATCGAAAAAAAATTATTTTGAAAGTAAATAGTTTTATTTATTTAAACCTAAAAGTCAGGCAATACAGCCAATAAAATTAGCATTCTAACTGCTGAAAATGTCACGTGTGCCAATAATATGTATGATAAATATTATATAATATTTTAGTTTCTGCTTAGCCTACTAATAACTAATAACTATAATTTTTGCAGATTTCCGACAGATGCTGTAACAAGAGAAAAATGGGTTCATATTATTCGGAAAAGCAGGCAAGATATTAATTGGCTAATTAATTTTGCGTGGTTTGCTCATTACATTTTAGTGAGGATGACGTGTACCTATCTCACTAAAAAAGGACATTGGTTGATTAAAAAATCATCAAAACCGAATTTTTGTTATAATAAATAAGTATATTGATATTTTGATGTTTTTTTGATTAAAAATATCTACCCAAAGAGACAAAAATCCATAGGTTAATTAAAACAATTAAACATATTTAAAATATTAAATTAAATAGGTATATTAAAAGAACATTTACACATAATTATTATATGTATAATACTTTTTGATAACTAATGATATGGCTACAACCCATTAATGTCCCACTACTGAGGGTCTCTCCTCATTATTAAGGAGGCCTAGAGCATACTCCACCACGCTGCTCCAGTGCGGATTGGTGGAGGGGTTAGTGGCCAACACATTGTCGAAAGTTTTCAAGCCGCCCGAAGGCCTCCGACACGGCTTAACGACTGCTATCTATCGATGTATCGATATCAACCGGGACCGACGGCTTTACGTGCCTTCCGAAGCTCGGAGGCGCTCAAGAAATTATTATCAGAAGAAATTAAAATCAATTATTATTATTACATACAATAAAACTTTAATTTTTTGTCTGTTTTTCTGTGCATTTGTTCCGCCTAATCTCAGGAACGGCTTAACAAATTTAGATGCAGTTTTCACTGACGTATTCAAATGAGCTTGGGTTAACATTTACTTAGAATCGGTACACAATTAAGAAATCACGTCAATTTAAAGAATACCATCCCTCATTTATCGATTATGGGCTTACCGAAGCGAAACAAGGGCGTTCACTAGTAATAAATAATTTTCCAATTTAATTGTGCATAATGTTTTAAGCTGAAAATATGGCGAACAATGTTTACAAAATTGAGGGAGATTATGACTTTTCACTTGGCAACCTCACACACACAAAGAATTACGTATCCATACGGTGCAATTGCTAGTTGACATTAAGGTTGTCATGCACACATAGGGAAAAAGCGGCTTCACATTATTCGTCGCTTTTCTTTGCGAATGTTCTATCTGCCTTTTGGTTCTATAATCTGAGTTTTATATTAAAATTTATATTATGTAGAAAGGATGCCGACTATCTTGACTTATCGATAAGGAGACCAGGTCTTGAATACAAACGTAGTCCTTTACAACTGTTTGGTACATTGTATAATTTCATTCAAACAACAATAACGGATTTAACAGAACATCACGGATTGTATCTTCATATCACGACGTTCCACCAGCACACGTAAGGAGCCTCCACAACCCGATGATAGCTCTTGTATAGTTGTCAAACTCGTCCAGATAATATAAGAACCTTCTTTCAATTGCGCCGTCATATAAAATATTCATTTATTTATTACAGTCTTACAAGGATCTTTTGGCGCGTGGTTGACATGTGGGTGACAGAGACAGCGAATTAGAGATAAGTCAAACTGTAAGGCACTGTCTCTGTCACCCTCACGTCAGCCGCGCGGCAAAAGATCCTTGTAGGTCTATACTTATGTTAGACTTGGATTTATTCCTGTGATATTATCCACGAACGCCTGAACAAAAAGCAAGCAATTTCCCAGTACGATTTGTCTCTTGAAGCGATTGAGGGCAAACCAAAACATTGCATTGCAAAATAATAGTAAAATAATTTAGCCATTATATTCGGTTATTACATCCAAATATGTTCATACTAGAGAACCGCCCGCGCTTCGCTTCGGGCCCCGTAGGTAATAGCCGTGTAGGTCCCGCTCCCGTAGGAATCTCGACTAAACAGTAGCCTATTATAAATGATATACCTACTGGAACATCAGATATAACATTTGCCTATGACATAAGTAAATTACATGTAGTATTTGATAGCGTCATTCAGAACTTGATTTTTACTAACAAATAAAAGCAAATGAATTTTACTAACGCCATCTATTAACAACATCCGGAACTAAATATCTAGCAACTAACAAAAATCGATCTTCCCATGGGAATGAGATGTTTTTCCGCAGTAAAAAGTAGCCTACATCACTCTCCACCCTCCTAACTATCTCCACACACATAAACCATACCATATAATATCCATTTTGCGACGTGAAAGAGTCACAAACAAACAAACAAACACACTTTCACATTTATAATATTAGTATGGATTATTATATGGATCGCTAAATAATTAACCGACTTCAAAAAACGAGGTAGGGGAAGTATTTTTTATTGTGTTATCTTATAACATTGCAGTGGGTGAACCGATTTTGATAATACTTTTTGTATCTGAATTATTGTGATTCACATGTCCAGGTTCCATGTGAGCGACATATGACGGGAAGAATTGAGTGATTCTTAATATTGGTATTTCCTTTATGAACTCTGCCTCATAACTTTTGACTGGGTGTTTTGATGCCTATGATTATTCTTTTTAATCGAAAACTGGTGACTTTAGTCTTTTATACAAACTTGAGCGTCCTAGGACGAGTAATTTTTGATTTATTAGTTATAAAACTGTTGTCAGGAACGCAAAATTACATCGAATCAACTTACCTACATCGAAAAGAAACTCGCACAAAATTAAGTGTACTATGTTTTTAATTTACAATTATATTTTTTAAATTACAAAATTATCAACAAAACTTTACTAAACAATTCATCGACTCATCAAGAAGTTTACAAAACTCTTAAGTAATGAAATTATTTTACATTAACTAAGTAATTGTATCATGGGATAAGTACTTCGCGAAACCCCATAAGGTATTACAGATTAAATAAAATAATGCACCAAACATAATACCTACATCCGGTGAGACTTTTTCATTTATTCGCTATCCGTTCATGATGATCATTTTTTTAAGTTTGCAAAAATACATGCATAATTTCTTTATATTTTATTATTAGTAACAATTTTGTTCTATGAAGCTCGAGAATTGCTTGCGAGGCCAATAATACATAAAAAAATAATACATTAAAAGGTAACTAAGCGCTTAGGTTAAAAACAATAATTTAGTATTGTTATGGTAACCAGATTATTCTTCTTAATTTTAATGCTCTCTATTGTAGCATACTGTAAGTCACAATTTACTACGAACTATAAACTTAACGTTAGTCTACATTTAAGGTTCTAAAACTTCCAGGCATGCCGAGGTAATGCTCATTGAAAATATATGTATCTCTGCACGACTCGTCAGTCTTCGCCTTGTTCATTTCTTGGAAGTAGTTCACGAAGTCTTTCCCAGTAATCTCATTCAATAGATCGTCTGAAACATTGAAATGTAAATCATTCAAATATATGCGATACAAAAGATTTCCAGGCACCTTTCAATATATTTGAAAGCTAAATTACTCAGAAATTATATGCCACGATAGATTTTTGGTACATTTTACTTGCTTCAAAATTTGTATCAACAACCGTGTATATAATCAAAGATCAACAATAAAATTATAAGCTAAATTGATATATTATGTATTATTTTGTTATATTATGTGCTCTTAAAATTCATGGTTTGAACAATTTAAATGTGAAGAAGCTAATAGCTAACCTTTGTGTTGTATGTATGTATGTATGTTATGTATATATAATGCTCTAATGCCTTTGGCATGGCTTTACGACATATCTAATGTTGACAACTGGGATAGACGGCTTAACGTGACCTCTAAAGATTGTAAGCGCTCAAACAATTTTGCCAATTACGTACTAACCACCGATTGACCACACTCGCTGTAGCTGAACCCGGCTGATCACTTAGGACAGACGTAAGCTATCGGGATAATATGAGCTGATATATAGAAAAACCCGATATTCACTTGGGTTTTCCCCAGTTTTCGAAAAGTGACCACGTTTCGGAAAAAGGAGCAAAGAACGCCCCCATAAAAGGTACTTAAACTGACGTGCCGAAGAAGACTGCAAGAATTCGCTAGTTTCAGAAGGCTAAGAAACGGTTAGAGTGTCACATTTTCAGATGGAAAATGGAATAGTTTAATATCGATACAACTTGGGTCAAGAGGACTTCGCGTTACTTTGCTGCAAAGCAATAATTATAAGTAACTTCTTACCTCGTAGTTCTGTGAATGACTTTTCTTTTCCTCCATATTCTAATGGAAAAAGATCTTTAGGTACGTGTTGGTACACAGCATTCATATCTTTGTGGACGAAGATTCTTTGCCCAAGCTTAGGGCTTATGATCTGCTTAGCCAGGTTTACTAATATATCTATAGATTTTGATGGTGTTACCAAATGGATGCCTTTGAGCCTCATGGAGAAACCTTCCTGTAAAGAAAGTAACTCCACTAAAGTCCAGAAAACCCAAGTGCATTTCGCATGTTATGAGTAAAAATACACTATTTACTTATAATTATATTTTACCTCTTTCTCGGAATACGTTCAATTTATAGCTTCACAGTGTTTATTGAATTCTACAAAGGTCTTTTATACGCGGAAATGCTTCACATCGTGCATAACGCATTCACATTACCGTATAACGTATTAACTGACTCTAAAAATGGAGGAGGTTCTCAATTCGTCTGTATTTCATAGATTTTGAACTCTGTTATTTTCAGTTCGTTATAATTAAAGATTTACTAACCGTAACAATTGTGGCAGTTTGGCGTAAATCCGTGAGATCACGGTATTTAATTAGTTCCATCATATTAACCTCACTATAATCGATGATTACTATTATTCCATCATTGTAGTCATGGGCCATAATATATTCGGTTAACTGAAAAGTAAAAAAAGTTAAGGTACCTATATCCGAATTGAACTCCTGATTGATTCTTCAGAAATGTAATCGTTTGTAACGGAGGATTTTTATGCCTGTGCTATAACAACTGTGAGGAGCAATGACTGCAGGAGGTGGCGATATGAGATGTGCTGAAGCGAGGGCAGTTTTGGCATACCGGTGTTGCCAGATGTGGAGTGGAGAGGTGCCTTTGAGAGGAGCGGTGCTTTTGAGCAGAGTAGTGTTTTAGTGGACTTGAGAGGAGAGGAGAGGAGAGGAGTCAGAGCTTTCTTTTCAGGTTTTCTATTAAAATGGAACGACGACAGCAAAGGAAGATTTGTTGTTGTCAATACTTGGATCATTCAATAAATTTTAACTGAAGTTGTAACACGAGTCGTATTATTTTGCCCTTTTATACGTTTTATTCAAAAAAGGCCGTTTACAGATTTAAAAGATTATTCTTTTCATTAAACGTCTGCTGTTGACTGTTTGTATGTATGTATATATTTAAAAGAACAATGGCTAAGTATAAGCTCCTTCATTTAGTTCCGATGCTTTTTACGCCTGCGATATACTCGTAACACGCTTTCCTCTGAAGATTTTTTTTAATATGTACCTACATGGTTTTAAAAAGCCTACGAAGAAAATGACGGGGAGTAACCACCTTACTGTAAATTAATCTTTTTTTAAGAATAGACCGAGCCTCTTGTTACGATGTGCCAAAAAAATGACTTTGAATAATAACGGATACTAAAGCATACCAAAACAGAATATCTGTAATAGCTCGAAAATATCTCTGCAGAAAAAGTTGATGCTGAACTTTTTATCATATATACTCTGTCATTATCTTCCGTTGGTTTTGGCAGCAAAATGCTTTGGCTGAAAATAAAAAAATTACATTTCTTGATCAAGATACTCAAGTCAGCTAGAGCGAGCTAATACTAGACTACAATAATATTATAGTACTATAGTAACTTAGTGGAGTCGCATTGCACGCTACGACAATTTGTTCTTTTTACTCGACTGTTACAAGGTTATATCCATAGACATAAAAAGGAGCTCTAGTGAGAAGTATACGTTGTCCACGCATGGACAAACCAAATAAAAGACATGAATTGTCTACTGTTACTTGTATTGTTTAGGTTCCAGTTAAATTACAATTTTTACAAGCGCGACATTTTGTTAACGTAATTATTCCGCGTAGCGTCCATTCCATAGAGAGCGAGCTACAGTCTTTTTCCACAGATCACACCATAGATAGATTGTTTTTTATTTTACTGCACAACCACAGATAACACTAAATTGTCACTGAACTGTCCACACGATTAGGTAAGCGGCGCGTACATCCTCCGGGGCGTTGAAAGTTTGCTTTCAACTAGACTTCAGGAACATTCAAATTGCCTCCTTCCTGTGCAGGTAACAGGCACATCTTATTGATCGCCCTCCTAATTACTCCCTTCTTTGTGAGTACATCGGCCACCCTGCTGATTCCATCAGGTCCCGGGTATAGGCGACTGACACGCGCCAAACGCCATTGCAGCGGAGGTAAGTTGTCCTCTTTAAGTATAATTAAATCTCCGACCTTAAGCTCCTGTTGCCTCGTCTGCCACTTCGTCCTTTGCTGGAGCTCAGCCACAAACTCCACGCGCCATCGGTCCCAAAAATGCTGGCGTAGCTTCTCGATGAGCTGGTATCGGTTGGGGTGCTTTGCAGTGACAAGTGGTGACGGCAATGAGGTAAGACTTCGCCCTATCAGGAAGTGCCCTGGAGTCAGTGGAGAGGGATCAGTAGGGTCTGACGAAAGAGGAGTGAGTGGACGCGAATTAAGGATTGCTTCAATCTGTGTGAACAGCGTAGTCAACTCCTCAAACGTCAGTGAAGCATTAGCAGCCACACGTTTTAGGTGGTGTTTGGCAGATTTAACCCCAGCCTCCCATATTCCACCGACATGTGGGGAATATGCGGGACTAAACAAAAATTTAATTTCTGCATCATTTGTAAAATCTGTGACTGACTGACGGCAAGATCTTAAAAGTTTACCTATTTCATTATTAGCGCCTCGAAAATTAGACCCGTTATCACAATAAATCACAGCAGGTTTGCCTCTTCTTGAAATAAACCTTCTCAATGCTAAAATGAATGAGTCAGTGCTCAAGTCACTAACTAGCTCTAAATGTAATGCCTTGGTAGAGAGACACACAAACAGACATAAATAACATTTTGACACTCGATTTCCTCTACCTTTACGGCTAGATATCATAAACGGTCCAGCCATATCGACTCCACATGACTGAAAGGCGAATGCAGGTGTAGTCCGATCAGAGGGCAAATTACCCATCATAGGTTGGATGGTTTTTCCACGATAACGAAGACAAACAATACATTTTCTCACTACACTGCGCGCCAAATTCCGTCCACCGATAGGCCAAAATTGCTCTCTTGTAGAAGCCAGAAGTAGTTGAGGGCCTGCATGAAATAATTTTAAGTGTTCATTAACCATGATCAATTTAGTTAAGTTATTCTTTGCATCCAAAATCAGGGGATGATTTTTATCATAACTGTATATTTTGTTTTCTAATCGACCCCCTACTCGCAGAATCCCATTGGGATCTAAAAATGGGGCAAGAGAGAGCAGTTTTGACTTCCTATCTAAGAGCTTATTATTTTTTAGAGCTTCCATTTCTGAACTAAATGATTGTGATTGGCTGACTTTAATTAATATATTTAATGAACTATTTAATTCTTCCAAATTTAGAGGACCAGATAATTTTGAATTATTTTTATTGCAATTATTTATGAAACGCAATACATAAGCATATGTTCTTTTCAATTTATTAAAATTTGAATAGTTTTCAAAATTAATTAAATCATTAATTAAACTTACATTACAATGTATTGATTTTGATTTAGTAGTTTTAAATTCAGGCAAATTATGTGGCTCCTTAATAAATGTTTGCTTAGGCCAAGCAGAGGGGGGTTGCTTAAGGAACTCAGGCCCTTCCCACCAGAGCAGAGAAGATTGCAAAAACTTAGGGTCCACACCCCTGGATGCCATATCAGCTGGATTTTCATTTGTCGGTACATGCTGGAAGATGAACCCTACAGTCAACTCATTGATCTCGTTAACTCTATTGCACACAAAGGTCTTCAAATCTCTTGGTTGAGCTTTTAGCCAGCCTAACACAACGGTTGAATCCGTCCAAATATATTTTTGAGTTATGTTGCACCTTAATTCCTTTAAAACCTTTGTGGAAAGCCTTGCACCTAACAGGAAACCACACAATCCTAATCTAGGTATAGTGAGTTGCTTAATCGGGGCAACACGAGCCTTAGCGCATAATAACTTCACTACCCCATTACTATCACTGCCTTCGGACTTTAAGTAAACACAGGCAGCATAGGCCTGTTGGGATGCATCAACAAAACAATGCAATTGGACATAATTAGGACAGTCACATAGAACATGTCTTGGAATTTTAATATTAAATAAAACTGAAAATTCTTTTATAAGTTTAGACCATTGTTTAGTGAAACTATCAGGAACTTCATCATCCCACTGAAGCTTGGAAGTCCATAAATACTGTAATAATATCTTGGTAACAATTGTACATGGACACAATAGTCCTAGGGGATCAAATATTTTACTAGTAGTTGAAATGACAGATCTCTTAGTTGTTTTGCTGCTAAGTTCTAAATTTGTTGAAAACTGTAGTGTATCAGACTTTGGAGAATAATTGAGGCCCAACACACTAGAATCCTTATACAAATCAAGTGCTTCAGACATGTCTGGAGCATTAGAAAACAATTCAGAACAATTGGAACGCAACTTCCGTATAGGTAAGCAAGCAGAATTTAAAACTTGTATAACACCGTCTGCAATGCGTCTTAAACCTTGAATATTATCACATCCTGTATTGAGGTCATCCATATAAAAATCATTTTTAATAACATTTGCAACAATAGGATCAGAACATTCCAATGACAACTGAAGAAAACATCGAGTACTCAAGAAAGGAGCAGATGCAGTACCATAGGTGACGGTATTTAGTTGCAAAACTTGAATGGGCTGCTCCATCTCTTCCCTCCACAAAATGAGCTGTAAATGTCGCTGGGATTTATCTACTTCAATCTGACGATACATTTTCTCTATGTCCCCTATCAATATGTATTTGTGCTGCCGAAAACGTAACAAAATAGCATGCAGATCACTTTGAACTACTGGACCGATCATCTGTATGTCATTCAAAGACTTTCCAGAGGATGTTTTGACTGAAGCATTAAAACCAGTTCTCAACTTTGTTGTTTCACTCTTTTCTTTAATCACAGCGTGATGTGGCATGTAATAACCAAAATTAGGTCTCTCAATTGGACTCAAATGACCTAAATTTTTATATTCATTTATAAATTCACAATACTTCTGCTTTAAAATAGGATTTTTATTTAATTTCTTATTTAAATTGTCTAGACATTTCTTAGCAACATAATAATTATCATGGAGTGCCTCTTCAGGCACCTCCTTCATAGGCATTTGAACACTAAAACGACCATTAGGTAAACGGGAGTAGGTGTCTACAAAATGAGACTCACAAAGCTTTTCCTCTAAAGACTGAGTCTTAGTAGTTGGAAGGTCATCAATTTTCCAAAACTTTTCAATTGATTCACTAATGTCTTGAGTAAAATTACAAAATACACGACCAACAGGCTTAGCTAGCTTAGAATCAAATGATAAAGGCCCTGCCACTAACCACCCCAATTTGGAGTTTTGCAACACAGGTTTATTAGCACCCAGCTTAATAGTGTTTGATTCAATCAAATACCAATAAACATCAGCGCCCAACAATATATCTACTTCGGCAGGGATATAAAATTTAGGATCAGCAAGTTCAATATCACCTGGAAGTTCTAAATTTTTAACATTGACCAATGAACCCGGTAACAATCCAGTAATTTGTGGCACAACTAGAAATTTGGAGCTGAAGTTAAATGAATTGACCCTTGATTTAATTTTAAGTTGACAACACTCTTTTATATTACAGGAAGTATTATTAATGCCAGCAATGTTTATTGAATTTTGATCAAGAGTAAGGTTTAGTCGCTCAGTTAAATTCTGAGTTATAAATGAAGATTGACTACCTGTGTCTAAAAATGCACGCGCAATACAGGTCTTGTTGTCACTCACTACCTCAACAAGAGCTGTACACAATAAGACAGAGTTGTGAGTCATTGTGTTAAGTGATACTGGCATTGATGCAGACATTGGTTCAATGGCGGAGTCAGAAGTATTCCCACTATGCTGCATATGTAAGAGAGTATTGTGCTTACCTCGACACACACGACAACCACCCTTGAGTTTACATACATATGCATTATGACCACCTAGTAAACAATTTCTACATAGTCGGTGCTTATGCACTTCAGTGATTCTATCATCCACACTCATATCTTTAAATTTGGAACACTCATGTAAACGATGCCCTTCATTACAAATAATACAAGACTTTGACTTTTTATCAAATGACACAACAAAACTTTTAGACTGGCTATAATTATTATTATTAAATTTTGTTTTATTTTCCCTTGGCACAAATTTATTTTCACTTCTTTCAGATCGATTGTAAGCAGTTTCTAACACTTCAGCCCTATTGCGCAAGAAAGTAAAGAAATCTTCTAATGTAGGTAAATCGGTGAGAACCTTCCTATGTTCTTCCCACTTTTCACTTGTCATATTATCTAACTTGGACGAAACCATAAAAATAATAAGTGCATCCCATTTGTCTGTGGGTTGGCCAAGATTATCAAGTGCCCTTAAATGCTTAGACACATGGTCCACTATAAAACGCAAGGCTTTAAAGGAATCCCTTTTCAATGGTTCCATATTAAACAACGACTTCAAATGATTGTTAATTAATACATTTTTGTTATTATACCGCTGACATAAAAGCTCCCAAGCTGTTTTGAAGTTCTTTGCACTAAATTCAAGTGACTTAATTACTATTAATGCACTTCCTGTTAATGAAGTTCGCAAATAATGAAACTTATTAATTTCTGGCATATTACTACTATTAATAATTGACTCAAATGTGTCCCTAAATTCCAGCCACTGTAAATAATTCCCATCAAAGGTAGGTAAATGGATTGTAGGCAATTTAATGGAATTATACTGATTTGAATGACAACTGTGTACCGAACCAGCATCAGACTGAGCCAACAAATTCTTGACTACCGGGGAGGATTCTAATATATCCTGCCCTTCAGCAATGATTTCCAAAAAATTGTTTTCAATTGTCTCCCTTTCAGCCACTTGTTCATCAATATTTTTATGCAACAACTCAATTTTTCCTTGAATATCATAGAAATTGTTTAACATAATTTGAATTTTTTCAATCTTCAATGCTAATTGTTTGTGTGAAATACTTGATAAATTGTTAGTATCTATCTCGCGAATATAGTTCGAATACTTAGTTAGAAGGCCCTTAATAACCCCTCGCTGCTTAATAAGCATAGAAAGTTCAGTTTTATCATCCGACCTAGACTCCTCAGGAGTGTCGATACGTATTACACCTTTATCTCTCTCAGTCATGTTTGAAGCAAGTAGAATTAACACAAGATGCAATAATACTCGTATAATAATAGACTAACCTGACTAACGCGTAAAAAGCAACCAGCCGTTCACACAAATTGAATTGCAAAAAGGGAAATTTAGGTTAAGAAATTAGGATTAGGGCTACTTCCCTGGGCTAGACCTGTCCTCTTGAGGCCCCAAAGCAAAGCAGCAAACAGTCCCATGCAATTTAGGTAGCTGATTTCTTCGTTCCTCTTCGGTTGACGATTGGACTTAGTCGTTTGCCAACGCGGCGTCGCTTGGCTTGCAAATCGTAATGGTGCTTTCTTCAAATCTTCTTATGAAAATATCGAAAGTTGTGTCCTGTCACGGTCGCCAAAATTTGTCCACGCATGGACAAACCAAATAAAAGACATGAATTGTCTACTGTTACTTGTATTGTTTAGGTTCCAGTTAAATTACAATTTTTACAAGCGCGACATTTTGTTAACGTAATTATTCCGCGTAGCGTCCATTCCATAGAGAGCGAGCTACAGTCTTTTTCCACAGATCACACCATAGATAGATTGTTTTTTATTTTACTGCACAACCACAGATAACACTAAATTGTCACTGAACTGTCCACACGATTAGGTAAGCGGCGCGTACATACGTCTTGTACTATTTTACCTCTTTGGCGTATCGTTTGGCGTTGTGTTTTGTGGGTATAGAAATCATAGAATTGTGCAATGTTGATGACATTTTTTGTTTACGAGTACGGATGGATGGATTTTATCTTAGTGGACTATTTTAATGGCCATCACAGTTATGACTTAAGTCTGAATGTAAAAGATCAAATGAATGACTTCGATGACTAAGCTTAATCATCAGATTCACCAGCTTATTGAAATTCGTTTTAACTATAATTATAAATATCTGTATAGTGCCACCAACTTATCTGTTCAGTAGACGGCATCGCTAGTGCAACGTTCAATATTACCATATAATAAAATTTGCCGACTGTAAAGGGAGCTCAATAACTTTGAGACCTATAATTTTTGCCAGATAAAGTATGTTGCACATAATTCGATGGTAAATGATGACAAAGCCTATCGGACGAATATAGATACACAACTTGGGCTGTGGCAAGTAACAGTGACAAATATGAGCCCCATATATAAGTTCGAATTTTTTTTGCACATTATAATAATGGTAGCGAGTTTGCGTCACATCGAAATCGTCAGATTATTGCATGAGAGCATTTTTTAAGTTCACTTAATACCCCCTTAGAAAATCTGCTCTGAAATCGTGCTCGATTAGATTTTTTCTCTCTTATTTTCAACCCTTACCCCCATCAAACAAACGATCAGATTGACATAGTACATTATTAAAAATACGTAGAACATTGATGCTATCAATATTTGAAGCGCTGAAGTATGTCCACATGGACATTATTTTTTTACATATTTAAAAGTCTATAGCCGCTTCCCCCACCGATGAAAAGGTATACATTATATAACATTTTTTTCTTCTTTTCATGTAAGCTTTGCAACCCAATAGGTCTCTATGACGCTCGAGTAAATCCACATTTAGCATCGTCGGCTCCCGTACCATAATAAAATCTAGGAATTTGAAATCCCTTTCTTTCAACTTCATTAATTTACTTTGTTATAGATCCAATAACGACAGTAACCTCTTACTATAGTTATTGAGGATTTACATTAGCATTACGATTAGGAATATTTACATCTGTTTGTTTATTGGCTATTTATGTAAAAAGATACTTGCATAACAAACAAATCTTCAATTCTCATTTTCTTGAGGTTCTCTTCGAAGAAGGAAGGCATCATTGTCCGAAGGGTACAAATTCTGTCCAATTTACATTTAGCACGCTCTAGGGAACCTTTGTTTGCTAATATTGTCCTCTCCAAAAAACTTCTGGCTGTAAATAAAAATGATTAAGCGTGCTTTAATTCTATTTCTTTGGTATTTTACCAAAAAAGTTAAAAATATTTTCTATGTACCTTCATACATAACCAATAAATATAAGCATGCAATACCATTTCGCTGCCGCCCATGACAACTGTGACCGATACTCATTTCGGGACTAGGATAGTCGGTTAGCAAATATTTAGAATGTTACTTAGTTGGTTAGTAGATTTGACGACTGGGGCAGCGACTATCAGTGTTAAAAGTTGTGTAATAATTAATTTCTAATATGCTTATAATTATGTTAAGCTATTGCATAGCTTCTATCGCGGGCCTTGAGCGCGGAGACCGAATGCAGAAATTTCGTAACGAAAAAAACCTAACACAGGGGGTGAAAGGATATGGCCTTTCATTGGGTTAACACTTAATAGAAATGGAGAAAATTACGGATGGCACTATCAAGCGTTCGCTTCCTTCCACCGCGCCGACAGACCAGGATTCAATGTCCGCGCAAAACCTCAAGCAAATATTGTGCACGACTCACCTTGACCTCTACACTGCGCTCCAGCCTTCAGATCCTCGTTTGGTACTCACTGACACTGTTCTGGCTGGCCAGCCTTTCAGTATCACAGCGCGATGGAAAGTTCTAAGATGTCTTTAATAAATGAATTATAATATTCACGTATAGAAGGTCATTGATATTCACGGATGAACTGAACGATTGGGACGATAATCGGTTGATTTCAGAAGGGTTTCGAATTTTCGGTAGAATCACGTAACGGGTCGATGCGTATGCGTTTAACACGAATTATGAACTGCACTGTCTTCACTCCGTATCACGTGGTCGTGCATTGCGTATAACGCGTTGCTATTGGCCTTTTGCAGGAGCAATGAAATCCAACGATCAACGCTGGCGAATGGAAGACGAACGATTTTAGTTAATGCCATCGAAGTAATAGAAAAGAACGATAAGAACGGAACATTCCGCCCACCAAAATACAGATGAATGTATTTTAAAAATAAAATGGAATTAGTGAAAATTAACGAATACGTACATGAACAACTTACTAACTAATGGTTTGACTACGAATTAAAGATTTGTAACGATATGATCAATCCATTGATCCGGCAAAGAACATAACTTCGTCAACGGTCGCATGAGAACGGATCCATTAGACACGCGAACGGTAGCGACGCGAACTACACCGTCTGGGCCAGGATGCAGCGACTGTACCCGCGCGACCGGCCAGTGTAACGGTACGGTACTATCCGATTTGATGATAACCATGCTACCAATATTTAGCGGCTGAGAATCTTTCATCCACTTTGCTCGCTGAGTCAGCGTATGAGATATTCTGTCTTCCAACGCGACCAAAACACTTGCTGAAAGCGTTGTATAAGTGGCCATCTTCCCAAACGGTTAATATTTAAATTACAAACATCCTCATCGGGAACAGATGTTAACGGTTCAAGAGTGAGAAAGTGGCCAGGAGTTAATATCGACAGGTCGTTCGAATCTGAGCTCAGTGGACAGAGTGGCCGCGAATTTAAACAGAGGAGCGCTTTCTAAATTTTCGCTTCGCGATGTTTACCAGCCTTGATACGAAACGGTCCAGCATAATCAACGCCCACGATGGAAAATGGCACCGGATTGACCCGTGCGGCTGGTAAATCACTCATGAATGGTTCGAGAGACATGGGGTTCGTCTTATAACACTGAATACGCTTTGACAAACGTTTACGAATTATACGTTTTGCAGACAAGATCCAAAATTGTTGAGACAGTAAATATTGCATAGTATTAGTACCTGCATGGCATTTTTCGCGGTAGATTGGTTCAATAACTATGGATGTCAATTGTGAATCGCGAGGTAGAAGAGCGGGGTGCTTATGCTCAAAAGCGAGTCCGGATCTAGACAATCGCCCGCCCACCCTGAGAATTCCTTGGGCATCTAAGAAAGGAATTAACCTTCGCGTTTGCTTAGCGAGAGGGGTTCCCGACCGTATCTGCTTCATTTCGGTAGCATGAAACTGAGCTTGGATATGTTTTACAATTAGTAAAAGCGCTTTATGAAGGTCTGATCCACTTGATATTGGTGAAGAACAACGAGTACGAATAGAATCAAAAAACTTAAGCCACACGCATACAGGGCGTTGTATTTTACGAATTGACGAATAACGTTCAAACAATGTATCTAAAACGGAAGGCGAAGAATCACTGTGCGTGACAAGTGAATACGAACTCTTTTCTTCCGCCTGAAGAGCAGCCTCATCCAATACTTCTACCGTACGAGGCCAAGACGATTTCGGTTGAGATAACCAAGAAGGCCCCGCCCACCATAACCGATTATGAACGAGCAACGATGAAAGTTGGCCGCGGGACACTACGTCTGCAAGAGGAAAATTACGATCTTCATCCAATAATAGTTGCTTATTAAGATTGGGGTTTTCGACAAGCTTTCTTTCGAGCGAATGACAACAACGTAAAGCAATCTCACGGAAGCCAGGAAAAGATAAGTTATCGGAAACTTCTTTAAATGGCAACGAAACAACGTAGGCACCTTCAGGGTCATGGGAATGCTGCGTCACGAAGCTTTCCTCGCATCGCTGATCATCAGGAGTAAGGCGTGATGAATGGTCGAATGATTCTAACTCCCATAAATTTTTTACTGCGTCATGAAGTAAGTCCTCATCTTTAATGAAAAAAGATTGTACTTCATCATCTTTACAGCTTACACTTCCCAGAAGGATCCAGCCGAACACAGAATTGAGCGCAGACGGTTGCGTTAGTCCTCCACCGATACTTCCGGGTAATAGAATTGTGGCGAAGACTTCAGCACCGAGGAGAAGATCTATCGAGCCAGGTTTGTGGCATTCCGGGTCAGCAAGAGTAAGACCTTGTAAATGATGCCATGAAGAATTGTCGAGGCGAGTGGACGGCATCACTCCAGAAATGCTAGGTAACGTGAGGGCAGCGACGGTGAACAAAAACCGATTATTTGCACCAATTTCAAGCTGGACACTGCCTGTGACGGCTGAAGTCGCCTGGCCTAGGCCACGGACCTGGCGTGAAAGAACATGACGATTTATGCCTAGCCGTTTAGCAGCATTTTCAGTGATGAAATGCGCCTGACTTCCTGAATCAATCAAAGCACGAAGAGATACGAAATTGCCGTTCGAATCACGAACTTGAACAACAGCAGTGGAAAGAAGTACGGAGGAACCGCTACCAAGGCTAGTAAGTACATTGGGTGAACCTGGGCCATTGGAGTTCTCTGAGGACTGTTCATCTTGATGGAGAAGAGTGTGATGTCTCTGATGACATTTTTGACACGTAAAAATAGATCGACAGTTCCTCACACTGTGAGCAGGTTTCAAACAATTGAAACACCAGTTTTGAGCTTTCGCATGTTCGATTCGTTCAGGAGTTGATTTCCGTAAGAAGCTATCACAACGAGAGATAGAATGGCTTTCCGAACAAAAGACGCATTGATAACCCCTTAAGGTGGACGCTGAAGAAACTGATGATGATTGAGGATTGGAATTGGCAGGGCGCTGGTTCAAGTTAGACTCGAATGTATCTGCAAAGCATACAGTAGGCGACTTATGTATTTTAGTATTCGTATTAATTGCCTGACGATGTTCTTGAGACGTGAAGTGTGTATCTCGAACGAGGGCTTCACACTTTGAATAAAGAAATTCCTTCAGAATGCTATAAGAAGGAAATTCCGTTTTAGGGTTGCTACGCTCAAATTCGCATCGCGTTTTCGAATCAATTTTAGAGAGGATTAGATAAGAAAGAACGAAATCCCAGTGGTCAATCGGTAAGTTAAGACTCTTTAAGATAGATAAATTTTCATTGAATAGATCAAGGACACGTCTAAACTCATGCGGTGAATTTGTTTTGAAATTAACGTTTAAGATTTCTTTCCAGCAAGTAAAAGCTAATTCACGTTTATCCCGGTAACGTGTTATCAGTGTTTGAAACGCTTCCTGATAATATTTACCGTTGACAGGAAACGCGCGAACCAGTGCGGAGGCCTCGCCCGATATATTAGACAGTAGGTAATGCATGCGATCTGTGTCCGACAATGTCGGATTCGAATGAACGAGTGAATTAAAAATATCGTAAAACTCAGGCCATGACTTTATGTTACCGGAGAATTTAGGAATTTGAACCTTAGGTAGTTTGACTTTAGGCTCGGTACAATTTATACTTGAAGTTGTATTGGACGTATTCGAATTAATCAGTTTTCGATGAAACACAAGTATCTGAAAGTAAATATTGTCAAATTCCACGCGCAGCTCATCATCACCTCCTGGCTCGGATGTGGACTCAAGAACGGTTAAAATATCTGAATGATTTTCTTCGAAACTATCAACGTATCCTTGTACCGCCGAATAATGAGCAAGGAACAATTCAGTCTGCGACTCATCGTATTCCGCAAGTCGAGCTACCTCCAATACACGAGAAAGTCTATTGAACGCCAAGGTTCTCTTTCGACGAAGAATGGGTAAGTCCTGAACTGTTGGTCCCGTTGTACCAAGATCAATGCTTCTCGAATATTGTTGTTTTACTTTCTTCGTCGCTGATGAACGCTTAGAACGCAATAAAGACATGTTCAGTTAAATTATTTATGTAGGTACTTAATTCCAATAACAAAGAAAACCGGAATTATTGTATTAATACACGTATGGACAGCCGCCTTTGATATGTACGCGATTCAATGTTTAATAAACTTCCTAAATGATTAGTAGGTATAAATCTGTACTACTAATTTTATTATAGGCTTAAAAGTTTTAAACGATTACATGCACAAAAGTATGTTTTTAAACGTAAGTAAGTATCGATTTGTTTATGCAGCCGGTTGAAATGATAACGATTTTTAGAATCACTACATAAACATGATCAATACCTACACACAAAATGCAAAATTAAACGTATGAAACCGAACGCGGCCGGCGAGTGGCGATTAGTAAATATAAGTATCTAGGTACGTAAGTCGAGCGAACAACTAACACTAATAAATACGCCAGCCAAGTAGGTATCCAGCAACAACAAAGCAATACGGAACGTCTGGTAGAATACACGAATCGGTCTACGGCCTACTCAGATAGCGGTCTATGGAATATGTCGAACTTGATTAATATTGTTTTGTAACGAAAAACGAACGAACGAATTTAACGAATACGAATAGTTATGTCCTAATTATTTGCAAACGCTTCCACTAACAGTACTTACAACCGTTTATGTACTAGTAAGTAATTATCGTATTTGATGTAAGTAATGTATTGCCGTGCGATCTATAAACTCAATTTAGGTATATAAAATAAGCCGACTCAGTATAACGTGACTAAATAAAAATGACGTTTGCGTTACGAATGCAATACGACGGATAGGTACCGTTCGCCCGTGGTCGGATTATACACATACAAAATGAAATGAATATTTGAAATATTACCGAAATACTGACGAAGTTATGTTATTTACGTATACAGTAAGCAAATAAACGATGTTGTTCATGTATAACAATAAATGATTACACAAAGAATGTTGAAGATTATTGTACGACTAATTTTTATTTTAAACTGAGGGTGAACGGAGAAAATTACACAAATGAATTTTGCAATTTAAGATGGAAATTATGCTATTTTAGCTTATTTTGTCGATGTTCGGGCGCCAAAAAATGAAAGGGTATGGCCTTTCATTGGGTTAACACTTAATAGAAATGGAGAAAATTACGGATGGCACTATCAAGCGTTCGCTTCCTTCCACCGCGCCGACAGACCAGGATTCAATGTCCGCGCAAAACCTCAAGCAAATATTGTGCACGACTCACCTTGACCTCTACACTGCGCTCCAGCCTTCAGATCCTCGTTTGGTACTCACTGACACTGTTCTGGCTGGCCAGCCTTTCGGTATCACAGCGCGATGGAAAGTTCTAAGATGTCTTTAATAAATGAATTATGATATTCACGTATAGAAGGTCATTGATATTCACGGATGAACTGAACGATTGGGACGATAATCGGTTGATTTCAGAAGGGTTTCGAATTTTCGGTAGAATCACGTAACGGGTCGATGCGTATGCGTTTAACACGAATTATGAACTGCACTGTCTTCACTCCGTATCACGTGGTCGTGCATTGCGTATAACGCGTTGCTATTGGCCTTTTGCAGGAGCAATGAAATCCAACGATCAACGCTGGCGAATGGAAGACGAACGATTTTAGTTAATGCCATCGAAGTAATAGAAAAGAAAGATAAGAACGGAACAGGGGGTGTTAGGTTTTTTTCGTATCTTAGTTCTTTTCTCTCTTAAGTTATAATTATGCATTTGACGTCGATAGCTGTTTATCAAAAGTAATAAATTACTGTAGAGGATTAGCTAACACTAGAACCGCGAAAACCGCATAGGTATTCTTTCTTACGGTAGCTATTGCGCGATTACTATATTGTTATAGTATAGGTAGTACGGCGTACTTTACCACTTGATAAAATGATGGATGTAAGTAATATTAGTTTCAAAACATGTTATAAAAAAGTCGTATTTTTTATAACATGTTTTTTTTAATACACATACTTTATTGCCGTTGTTTTGTTTTGTGGTATCAGCCAAAAAATTACCGTTTTAATACTCTAGACTTGATAATAAAGTTTTTAAGCTATTGCATAGCTTTTATCGCGGGCCTTGAGCGCGGAGACCGAATGCAGAAATTTCGTAACGAAAAAAACCTAACACCCCCCACTCGTGACATCTATCGATAAATACCAGAACTTTTAACTGAGTTAACTAACTTTTACTTTATAACGGCTAAACCGATTTGGCTAATTTTAGTCTTGAAATATTCGTGGAAGTTCAGGGAAGGCTGCAGCGATGAGAAAATATGGAAAAATTGCGAGGAAAATACTAAAAATGAAAATTTTAATTTCCCATACAAATCTTACCTGTCAAATATTTGATTTTCGCCCCGTCGGTTCGGTATTTTAAGAATAATTACATGTAGATCTGGATTAAATAAGGCGTTGGAATCGACAACATGTATTCATAATAGTCGAATTATCGCGTATTTAGATTTAAAACATGCAAAATAACATAGACATATAGACATACATGACATAAAATAATGACACTATAATGACATTTGGTTGTTGTATTGCGTGCGTTCAGAAATATATTTTGTATAGTTTGCTTTACTCTTCATCATTTATTATGTCAAATCGCCCCGTGAGATGTCCGCCCATTATGACGTAACAATTTTCTGTTATCAAACTGGTTCCTTTTTTTAGTTTTAAGCTTATAAAATTGTCAAATCCTCAAAATAATCAGTAGAAATATTTTAACGATTATTATTAGAAAATCACATTGAAATGAAAAACAAAATACAGCCACAAGAGAAATAACGAAACGAAGATTCATCAAATAGGTTAAAAACTTATAGCAGTCTTTGCACTTATTTTTCGAAATAGATTTTTCTACGGGACGCAGCAATACATTGGAGGGAGCTGAAGATAACTCCATTTGTGTCTGTTTTAATTAATGACCTATTATAATGGAGGAATTTTATGCCTCTACTAAAACAAGTGTGAGGAGCAAGATCAGCAGGAGGTGGTGATAAGAGATCTGCAGAAGCGAGGTAGTTAAGCCGAAACCGAAAGCTCTTTCCATTAAAAGGAAGATTTCAAATAATATAATGACATAATGACATTATGTGTCAGAAAAAATTTATGTGGATGTACGAGCAAGAGAAACATTGTGGTAGAATATGGATTAACCGTGTATACATATAATCAAAGGGATTAATGATGTTATGAGGAATCAAGACGAATATTAATAACAGCAATATATAAGAATTGATTTGTGATATAATAAATAAAATAAATATATAATTATAATTGCATAAGTTGATAAAAAATGCTATGCAATAGCTTTATACCGCGGCAGTCTCCGAGTGCCACACGTCTTTTTTTTTATTAAATTTGCTTACATGTTTTGAAACCACGCCCCTTTGTTCAAAGTCTCAATGCCCAATTATCTTCATTTGACAGCTGGCATGCGTACTAGTACTACCTAATAATATTTTCAAAGCAAATTATTTCTAACAAACAATGATATTTAAGAATAAGTATATAATATCATTGCTAACAAATAATAAAAAGTTTAATTATTACACATTAAAAAAAATTATTGCTTTTTACAAAAAAAAACCCTTTCGGACCGTTGGTTCCACTGCTAGGTTCCACAAAACCGACTTCAACCGTGATAATCAGAGATAACTCAAAAACTACTCGCCGGATGGCGCTCAATTCAACATGTAAGTGTAAAGTTCTCGTCACTACAAATTAATCAAGCACAAACACTAGATAACTGCAGTAAATCGTTGAGGAGTTCCCTCGACTGTCTTTCAGCTTCATCAGATCGACTCCAGACCTTCATGAAATGGTAGCGCTTTAATGTACTTATGATAACATGAACAAACACACTAGTCGTCCATACAATTTTCGAAAGTTCCCCTCAATTTCTCTGAGATGCCATCATCAGATCCTGGTGTCCTTATCAGGGGACCCCACTGCGCATATCTACTTTACAACAAAAAAAAATTATCAAAATTGGCCCATAAACGACGAAACAATCGCTGAACGTACATAAAAAAGCATAAATACGGTCGAATTGAGAACCTCCTTCTTTTTTGAAGTCGGTTAAAAAGGTTAAAAAGAAGTATTCCAACGATAGGTAGATACAACTTATAATAATTTTTATAAAACTGCATTTCGATTAAATAGTAAGTAGATATAGAAGTCGTTTTAATTATATCCCACAGAAATGCCAACTTTCCAACCCTGTCAATCAGGTGCATAGTAGATTGACGGCGAGAATTTAAAAAGCGTAAGAAAGCTTACAATCTAAATCGAACTCTGAGCTACGGTAATTAGGTAATTTTTCTTAGCGGGGATTGAAAAAGACGACTTTTAATAAATAGGTACCTATAGGTACATAATTATTCTCATGCATAAAATGTTCTCAAAACACTTACGAAGTTCCTTCTTCGTGAAATGCTTCTGCTCCTTGACCCACGCTTCCAAAACATCGATAGCACGGCTCAGGTCACCTGGCTTATCAAGGTTATATCGTTGTCTGACCAACTTTAATTGATCTGTGTTAAACTCCAATACAGAATTTTTTGGTATTGATTCCATTACGTTGTCAGTATCAAAAACCAAGAGCCAAATTCAAATGTTTTTATTGACGTCCGATTTATACACCGCGTAACGTTTTAATGCATTTTGTTGTGAGTTCAGACTGGTTTGTCAAGGACATTACGTATAGTAGTTCATACTGATTCAACCCGTCATCAGCCAGATAACCAAATTTTTAAGCAGTAAAAACATTATGTTTATAATTACTTAATTATATGTATCTTCTGAGGCATATCTGTAATGTAGGTAGTGGTATATTTATCAGTGTAGGTATTACGTGCAAAATAATTACTTATATTTATAAAATAATATAATTTAAAAAGTTTTTGCTTTTGTTTGTGTTGACAAAATGATACCTAGGATTACGAATTACCTAAGTATTTTCTAATCCGTGCCTTGGAATCGTTAAAAATTAACTAAGTATATCGAGAAATTCATCTGATTAGATTTTTATTGACATGATTAAATTATGTTACCATATTAGGGACATACATATTAAGACAACAAATAATAAAAAAAATAATAGTTCCCTGGTAAATGTTAAAAATCCTATCCATGGACTAATTTTATTCGATTTTTTTTAGTTTTTGAAACCGTAATCGGCGACAAATAAATGAAACAAATAAGTTCCTACTGAATAAAATTGAATAAGAACTAAAATAGTCAATAAATTAAAATAATAAATATCGTCGCTGGTACAGAAGTGTTTGGCAGGCATTATTAAAGTTCCTACAAAAATATTCAAAATCATATAATTATATAATAATTATTTACTATTATTAAATATTATAATTTATTTACTGTTATATTGCAGTTAAAAACCTTTATTAAATATTTTACCAAAAAGACTAGTCGTTGCATACCGTATAACGAAATATTAATCTTTAGCTAGTCTGTGCATATTATGTCATGTCAATGTCAAGCGAATATTTTGTTTTGATTGTATTCTATTAAGATTGTAAACTTACAAATAGATAAAAATCACAATCTTATTACAATCGTAAAAAGAAAATGTAGGTCTACATTTTTTCTAATAAGATTGTGAATAGATAGAGGTCTGTGGTTGTCTTGGTTTTGTTATTTTAAACACAATTGTATGGTGTTTGTTTTGTTCGTGTTTATTTCAATGAAACTACCACTTTAGTAATTTTGCTCCGAAATACTTTTTCTAAATAAAAAAGTACTACTTCGTCTGAATCAACCGTAAGAGGGGCAAAATAAATAATATAATAACAATAAAAATAAAAATACACTTAAAAACTAAATACAAACATTACGCCGTTTATTGTCCAATAGTCGCCGTCTTGAGTCCAATAATAAGATCCCAAAATTAGGTACCGTTATAGTGCCACAAACAAGTCAAAACAAACCTGGCTGGTTATAAATAATTTAGATAAAAAGCAAAGCTAAAGAGACGTCAAAGTTACATTGACAAATAATGTCATCAAAGTAAACAAATATGAAATCGTATTTAAAGTTACAGAAGGAATACAGGAAACATTAAAAAAGGTAACATTTAAAATTTATAAATAGTCCCAGAAGTCAATAACAAAGTAAAAATTGGATACATTACCAAAATTACCTCCAAAGTAATCAACATAATCTTAAATAAATTTTACATCAAAGTTCAAATTTGACAATGATTTAAAATAAAGATGGCGCGTAACAGAAAAATGTGACACGTCAAAGCCATGTCAAAGCGTAACCGAAAAATGTGACGAAAAATTTTTTCCAACGCCGATAAAGAAGTTTCACTTCAAAAGGAGTTTTACTCTTGACCAGTTTTATCTTTTGCTATACCTATATCTGGTGACCATAATAAAACCAGTTATAAAAGAATATCAGCTGCGACCTTGGTTAGATAATCAGAACAACTGTATTGAATCAATTGTATCTTAAAAAATGTAGTTTGACAATTAAAACACGCTTTTATAATGGTAAATTAGATGCAAAGTTAAGTTTGTAGCAGACCATACACGGTCTCATCGAGTTGTTCCGGTCCGATCCGAACAAACGGATCCTGTGTAGGTATTTTTGTCGGTCTGATACTATTCCTTTATTTAATCGGACAGATTGCCAAATTAAAGTAGCTAGGCGACTGTCTTACCTCGAAGCAGCTGCCCCCATATTAGCTAAATGGAATATCCATCCCAGTTCCAATTGTGTCTTGTTCTGAGCCGGTCAGTTGTGATAAGCGGCAGTGGAAGGTGGGTATAGCATTCTCGATAGCTATTTTAAGTCCAAAAATAAACTTTTTATCCCACCTATTCGAAAAGGACGACTTGGTTTACCTTTAAGTGCGCCCAAAGTTGATGTTTTCTAGAAACTTTTAGCGGGCAGTAATGAGTTTTGACGTGACAACGTCTTATAAATTGGTTTGCCGGGAGGCACTTCAAGAAACTGCGTTAGTAAGCTCCGCTCACGTTCCTTGGTAACAGTGTACAGAAAATGGTACAGCGCCATCTATGATTAAGTAGAGTAACTAGTTTGTTACCTCACTTAGTTGTGACTAATGGTTAATGGTCTAACGGTTAGCAGCGCTAGATGGCGGATGGTGTTACAATGTTTTAAATATAATTCTTTGTATACGTTTACCCCATGAAGATACGGGAACGCAGGGTCAACTTCACAAATAACCACAACTGCTTGCAAACCCAAAATAGCAGTTTATTATAAAACCAAAGAAGTCGACACATTGCCCTTTAAAAATTTTTCTCTTATATAAACTCCACGTTACACTCGTTAGCGCGTTTCACAAATTGGTACAATGCCATCTTGTTTACAAGTGAGGAACTATTTAACAAAAATAAAACATTAAACTTAAATTGCTTCCGCCTTCACATGACGGTTAGACAGTATAAATAAATGTTTTAAATTGTTACTATTATTTCATCCTTCTTCCTACTATACGAATGAATATTCACATTAAAATTATTTTACCACTTAAAGTCGTTGTCACGTAAAACTTTCGCCCGTATACCGACGTTACAGGCAACCAATTTTATTTAATCCTCTTTATTTAAATAAGTGCACCGCAATTGTCTTTTCTGCGCACTTTTTGAATAAAGTGCGCCGCTATTATCTTTGCCGCGCACTTTTTCGGATAGTTAGAAATTCATGGTTTTGTTTTGAAAAATTAGTTCTTTAAGTGACAGTAAAGTATAATTCCTGAATATGAGACGCCTTTTATTTTCTCATCGGGTGAAAAGTAGAGTGTATCATTCGGGAGCAAGTATTTTTGGCTCGGGCGATGCACTTTGAATTCCTTGCTACGCTCGGGATTCTACTCTAGAATCAAATCTAGAATTCAAAAAAACGCCCTAGCCGTAAAAATATTATTTTGCTCCCTTGTTATACAATCTACTAATTCGACACCATTACTAAAGTTGAATATAATAAAAACGAAAACTGGCTTAAACAAAGGATAATTATTTCATAATTAGGTGTACCTAGTAGGTATACGTGATGTTTGAAAAACTTAGTGAATAATGATGAACACCTTAATGATTTTTGTGAATGTGTTTCAGAACGTATAAAAAATCAAGGCTTTTGATGTTGTGTTCGTTTTGAATTTTTTTAAACGAGATAGCAACGTCTGTAACTGAATTAGATCGAGACTAATGAACAACTTATTAATAACTGGATTATTACTGACAATAACTAATAGGACTCTATTACTGACAGCGCCTGCTAAAGTCCTTACACTTAGGCGCTTTGCCCACGGAGCAACTATTGCAGCAACTGGCAACTAACTGGCAACATATATTTCAATTGGACTGCGCACACGCAGCAACTCGAGTTTCGAGTTCCGGCAATCGTCAACAGTTTTCAGTTGCCGCAACTAGCAACTGTTAAATATTAGGCGGTGTTTAAATTTGCCGGTTTCCGCAACTGTCAATCGCAAATCAATCAATCAAGTTGCTGACAAATTGCTATAAAATTGCCGCAACCGTAAACATTGTGGCAACCAACTATCAACTTTTACAGGAAACTTTAAAAAAGTTGATAGTTGCCTCAACTTGAGTAGCTCCGTGGGCAAAGCGCCTCATTAAATAATAATAATAATATAATAATAATAATCATTTTATTTCAGATTATATACATAGATCCATTTTCACAGTACTACACAGTCATGATAAAATCAATTAAATAACGATCTAAGTAATTAAATAACATGTCATATTAAATTAAATTCATAATAAAAATAGGATTAAAATAATAATAATAATTTAAAATAGTATAAATTGCAATTGATAAAATTCATTCAAAATTTAAAATCGAAAATTAAATCAAAAAATTCAAATAAATGTATAAATTCAGATGAGATAAAATTACAATTAAAATTAAAAATACACCTTAAAATTCAGTCACAATTTGTAGTCTAAATGTGCCTATTACAGCAGTGACGGATAAAGGGACAATCTATCCTATCCGCAATCATCCTCAGGACAGTATTGGAACTGCCCCACACCCTTCGCACCAGAGAGGCGCATCTCTTACGCATGGTAGCGTGAAAGCAGTCCACACGCGCTGCCGCGAACATGCCCGAGGCGCTGCAGTAGCGGGGCAGTCCCAGCACCGCCCTGAACGCGTTATTGAACTGGACGCGCAGGGAGCTGTAGCACTTTTGTGTGTAGTTGGCCCACAGACTGCACGTGTACAGCGAGGTGCAGTAAGCCCGAAAAAGCGTGACCTTCACCTCCACCGAACACTTAGCAAACCTGCGAGCCAGCATGTTCGCTCTCCGAGACAGAGACCTGCGTTCCCGTTCAATATCCTTATTGTCCCTTAGATTTGATGTGACAATATGCCCTAGATATTTAAATTCGTCCACTCATTCCAACGAAACACCACATAAAGATACTGGCGGTACAAAACAAGGCAACACGGTAGTAGGTCCTTCAAACAACACATATTTGTTGCATTGTACATTAACCCATATTCACAGGCGTATTCTTCGCAGATCCGTAGTAGTTCACTTAAACCACAGACCGATGCACTCAGCAGTACCATGTCATCGGCATAGCTCAAGTTATTGACACAGACGTCATCAATGTAACAGCCTTTACGATGACTACTGAGCGCAACGATCAGTGCGTTTATATAGATGTTGAATAGCGTGGGCGATGTCAACCCCCCCTGCCTCACTCCGCACACAAGCCGATACGGCTCCGACATTGTGCCCGCCCATCTAACGTTATTAACCTGGTGCGTATACTAATATTTAAAAATAGATACTAGTTCTTGGGGTAACCCAATAGCATCAAGTTTCTCCCAAAGAACGTCGTAAGCAACCAGGTCAAAAGCCCTTGACAGGTCGAGGAAGCACGCATAAACAGGAGTCTTACGATCAGTATAATACCGAATAGTGTGCTTAAGACAAAATACAGCGCTTTCTGTGGAGAGTTTAGGTCTGAAAGCAAACTGATTATCATGCAGGTTTATATACTTATTCAAGTGCGTATTAAGCACACTATCCAGAACTTTCGACACAATAGTGGCTAGCGATATAGGTCGATAGTTGTTTTTATCGGCGAAGTTTGCGGTCTTGTTTTTGACTATTGGCACCACTATCGTTCTCATAAGATCCGATGGTAAGTATGTGTGAGTCACGCACAATGAGTAGAACATAGCGAGTACTCTTGCTGTATGAGGGCCCCCGTGCTGCAGGTGTTCAATGCTTAGGCCGTCATGGCCAGGGGACTTACCTCTTGTCATGTGCTTGATAACTTCCGACACCGTTTTGGCCCTAACCCTAGTCATAGACACCTGAGATGACAATTTACCATAACCGGTTTTCCTATTTGGTAACCTCAAAGGAGACTGCTGTCTGTCTAAAAATATTCGCAATGGCCTTGTGATCACTAACACCATCGATGTTCATGGGAAGACCAGGTTTGATACTAACTTTATTAGTATTCCGCCAAAAAGCCCGGAAGTCGCCTTCACGATGCTTCTCAGCCAGAATGTCCATTTTTATTTGATCTTCATGATCCTGACACCATTTTAACCGGGATTTAAATATTTTCCTACTCTCACACATTTCACGATAAATAATACCTGTTTTAGGCTTTCCAAACGCTACCCATTCTGTAAACTTTGAACTGGCTACCCTGCGAGCCTCAGATACGTGCTTGTTCCAACCAACAACCACACGTGACCCACGTACCCCTGATCTTGCAACACCCCGACTCGCCAATGACGCGTCGCGAAAAGCGGCCACAATGTCAGAGTATAATCCGTCAAGAACACGTCTGTGAGCTGGATTGTAACAATAAGAGTCCGCACAGTTTATGAATTCAGAAGGAAAAACAAGCAGCCTAAGTCGTTTATTACACTCACTGGTATACTTTTCACATAGCTTAGAATCTTTAGAACCCCAATATATTTCGCTATTATTGTTTACTAAGATTTCGTGAGACAATTTCGGAGTTAATAAATTTAAATTGCACTCAATAATTAGTGGAAAGTGGTCAGACCAGTGAGTGTCATATTTAACAAAAACATTATTCACAGTTAATTTAGCTGCCTCCGTTACTAAGCAGTGATCTAGCCAGCTACAAGATCCGTGTACCTCACTAATGTACGTGTATGTACCGGAATTCGTGCCTAGTACGTCAACATCAATGCATGACCAATTCTGTTCGCTACAAAAACTTATCATCTCTTTATAAAATAATTCATCTAAATTGGCATTAAAATCACCCACTACAAAAACCGATTCAATGCCATATTCACTAACAATAGCACTTACTGTACTGAAACAATCCGTAAAGTCAGGCAGGTTTTCTATCGCATTCGTGGGCATGTATACACTAATAACAATCACCGGCCGCTCACTAGTAGTTATCTTAATCGCACAGACACGGGAATTATTACACTGTAGAACTGACACCTGTTGGAACACACTACATCGCCACAACAGAGCAACACCGCCATATGGCCTCCCGCGCAGCATGCCTACAGACGTGTCCACCGCTGACGTGCCCGTAAATCCAAAGCCGCTATTAATTGTTCCTAGGTATGGTATTTCATCCGGTAATAACCATGTTTCCTGTAGGGCTATAAGGTCACATGTTTGACATAATTCTTTAACGCTATCCACAGACCTTTTGATATTCTTGCAGTTATAGGTAGCGATACGGTAAGAACATTTATCCATTGTTTTGTGCAGTATAGCCGCCAACAGATAAAAATCCGTTCGATTTACGATGTTTAAAATTAATAAATCGTCTGAATATGATACCGCTAGGCCATATGTTTTCATCCAAATACATAGATAATTTCGATTCGGGTATAAATAATTTATAAGCGTCGTGACCCTTGTCTGATGGGTTACTTATCTGAAAGACCTTTTCGCTGATAGACAAATTTCATCATTATTTTCTCTAGTGACACAGTGTCATTAGTTTTGCTACGTATGTACTTAATTATATCTTCTTGCTTCGTATCACAATGTACTCTCGTTATAAGAATGGGAACATATTTCACAGCCGCCTTAAAGTTGCCTTCCAAGTCTTTAGCTATGCCTGCTTTGCCTAAGAACCGATATTTTGGACGTCTGTTACGATACGATACCGTTTGCCAGGATTCAGTATTAACGGTACGTTTTGATGGTGTCTCATCCTCACGTAAACGATCACAGCGTTCATTAGACAGTTTATTTTGTCCGCCGCAATCATTGTCAGTTATAGTCAGCTGTTCCGTTATCTCCACCGTAGGTACAATCGGGCTCATACGCGCTGACGTCACCGCTGCCGCTGCATTCGCCTTAGCGGGACTACTCACAGCTGATCGCTGCTGCACTACACGTTCCGTTTGTTTTTGTTTTCGGTCCACCCGCATTTTAGAATCACTTTGAGCCGGTTTTGTTTTACAATCAATAATTTCGATAAGTTCAGATTTTAGCATCTGCAAGCACTCATTTTTAACGTAATTAGCTTTCATCTCCACAATATCCGTTTGCACTCGTAGTATGTCCTTCAACAATTTAGTACAATCCAAGTGATCGAACGTAATAGGTGGTAATTTTTCTAGTTGCCGAGCCACAAACACTGGTATTTCATCAGGATCAGCACAGAAGCTAATAGATTTTATGTCACCGAGGTCCCTTTCCTCCTTGCCTTTGTTTTTCCGAATGATTTTTCGTAGATCCGTTCGTATAGAATCGAAAAGTAACGATTTCGACTTCTTGATTTCTTCACTCGTAAAAGATGAAGTACAAATTCGAACTAATGATTCTTCGTCAATTATTGAAACTTTATTTTGGATGTAAGATAACATCTCGTCGATAACGATGTTACATTTATCACACTTTACGATATTCGTCATTGTCGCTACGTGCGTACTTTCGTGCAACCGTCACGGCAGGATGCGCGCGCGCAAATTAAAGATACAAATAATTACACTTAGCAACAGACTAACAACTACTGTTTTAACACCATCTGCTATGCTATCCTAGTTCAGATTTCTGGCTATTTCAAGGTCTGTCACAGTTCTCATCAGCGGGAATGGGAGGGTGGTATGGCATGATTGTTTATACTTATTCTTGAATCTATTAAACATCTGCAGTTTCTGCGTTCGTTGCTATATTAAAAACGAGTTGCAGAGAAGTGAATTTTTTCCGAATAGGTATTTCAGATTAATATTTTTAGATGTATTATGTGTACAATGAAACACACTGATAATTTTCTTTTGCATTTATTTCAGAATAGGAACAGTGAAGCAGTTTGCAGAATATACATTATACATACTTAAGTAGGAACTGTTATGAAATAAAAATAACCCTGATACTAAGTAAAGAGTAAGTGGATATTTCAATATAATTATATTGTTACAATTGATACAATAAATGAAACGATACATATCTCTACAATAAATAAACTAAGAGTATTAAGTATTCATATTGATTTCATATTGAGTTAAATAAAAATCTTATCATACAATAAAAAAATCGAAACCGTATTTACTATAATGTGTTACACATATAATATATTATTATTTTGATATTATAACCATTTAAATAAATATTTCTGTAATTTATACAAATAAATATATATAAATGACACCACATGAATGTAGTAAGCTAAACCATAAACAACCGTAGGTATCGCTAAAAAGTTTTAAAAAATGAATTCGTAATAGATTTTTTATCACAAAAACATTTTTATATCTACTATGATTTAAAACCTCACCATAAATGCTTGTATATCTAGATAATAATCCTTCTGGTAGTGATGTAATAAAATTGTGTAAAAAAAAATCGGAGCATTTTCTCTAAGGACTAATATATATTATCTTTTTATAGTGTGTTAAGTGACAAGTATGACTTATTTAACATGTTTTATGATTTGTTACTACAGCCAAATTATTATTCTTTTGATTTGTAAAGGAAACATATTTTACAAATTAAATAAAATACAACATCCGGACGAACATCATTGATTCAACACAGAAGGACTACACCGGTTCCAATATTACCAGGTCAACGATCCCAAATTTTGTAGGATGTATCAAACCTTAAAAATTTGCTAACTTGAGCATCCTACGTTTTAAATATAACCTTACAAGAATGTACGATTTTTCAAAAGTATGTAATACTCAGATCTTATCCTAAGTTTAAGTTCACGTTAATAATTCAAACTAATTTGTCTTCATTAATCTACGCTTAAAAGTCTAAATGTCCCTGGCATTCCGGCGTAGTTTTCGTTGAACTTATCAGTCTGCCTAAATGATTCATCAGTCACAGCGGTGTTCATTTCCTTGATGTAATTCATGTGTTCTTCTGATGTCAATTCATCGAGCCAGGCATCTAAAACATTAATTGTTAACATTTGTTCATATTACAAAAATATTTTCATCACCCCTATTCGAAAAAGACGACTTGGTTCGGACATAAGGGGTTCCAAAGTTGCTGTTTTCTATTCAGCGGGCCGGAATGAATTTTCATACAATTTTTCCTGCCGGCTAGATCTTTTCCGTCCTATTTTGAATTTAGAACATTTTAGTATTTTGCGCTAAAGAAATCGAACACAAATATTGTTTGAATAAAGAATGTCTGGTTCGACGCGAGGGCCCCGCCAGCTGAATAATAAAAAAAGAAATCATTAAGATCGCTCGAACTATTTCCCGCGTTTTCGTGCATTTTTACGTATTGTTAGAAATTTTGTTTTGTTTTGAAAAAATGAGTTCTTCCAACGATAGTGAAAGTATCCTCCTGATAGTATAAAAACTGAAGCGAGTAATGTGATGAATACTTTATTACCTGCGAAATCCCGGGAAAAATATTTGAAAGCCTATGATAATTTTTTGGAATGGAGAAATGCAAGAGGCGCCAAGAATTTTTCAGAAACTGTGTTTTTGGCGTACTTCCAGAACTTAGCCAAAACTAAAAAACCTTCCACCCTTTGGAGTATCTACTCAATGCTTAAATCAACAGTCAGTTCTAATAACGATATAAAACTGGACACATATTCGAAATTAATAGCATATCTGAAGAGGATGTCTGATGGATTTAAACCTAAAAATCCAAAGTGTTCACAGTCAAAAATGTGGAGACTTTTCTTAATGAAGCACCCGACGAAATCTTTCTTGCCGTAAAAGTAAGTAACTATGTATATGGTGGAGTGGACTATTATAGTAAAATATAGCCATAGTGTTTTAAATAGCTGAATAATAAAAAAAGAAATCAAATTAAGATTTCGTTTTCAAATTAAAATTAAGTTTTCGTGCATTTTTACGTATTATTTTCTATTATATATATATATATATTATTTTCTCATAGTGGGTGATGAAAAGTAGAGTGTATCACTCGGGTGCAAGTATATTTTTGGCTCGGGCGACGTACTTTGAATCCCTCGCTACGTTCGGGATTCTACTAAAGAATCCCTCGCTACGCTCGGGATTCTACTCTAGAATCCCTCACTTCGCTCTGGATTCAAAAAACGCCCTCGCCGAAAAAATATTATTTTGCACCCTTGTCATACAATCTACTATTTATTACAAAACAAAAACAAAACTAACTTGATATCGGCAAGTTAGTGGAGATAATTATAAATTATCGTCGTCGTATCGTATATCGTCGAATGTCGCTCAAATTTAAACAAAACCATTATGACAAATATAATCTTTCGGATTAATAAAAAGTATTACTTAGTAAAAAGTAAAGAAGTGACTTCCTTAAATTATAGGCATATTAATGATAACTTACTAACTGACCCAGTAAAATGATTTATGGTAACATTCATAAAAGACAATCAAATTATCATCAGCACAAGAAAAATAGGGTACTTAAATCCGTTACTATCTTTCGCTACAATAATGTCATCAAATATCTATTCATCAGAACAGATCTTGCTTGTTTCCTCAGATTTTTAGTTAGACCATCTACGTTTTTGTGTTACTCTACGCGTTTGTTACGCGGTTGTGTTTGGATACTGGACCATTTTGAAAAATCACCAGCATGGAATTCTGTATCCGGTTGGTTGTATCTGTTCGTTTATCAATAATTGTCAAAAAGAGGCCTACCTTGCAGCTCACGCAATGGCTTTTCCTTTCCTCCGTATTCCGCTGGTAAGATTTCTTGAGGTAAAACCTTGTATATCTCATCTACACTTTTGTGTATATGCAAACGTTCAGCAATCTTTGGACTCAGAACCTGCTTCAGAATAGTGACCAGTGCATCAACTAGCTTTGACGGAGTAATCACATGTATTCCCTTGATCCTCATTCCGTAGCCTTCCTGAAATACATAGTTTCATGTTAGAACCACTACCTTTATTACGCAACTAGCGACCCGCCCTCGCTTCTCTGCGCATTAAAAGGGGAATCTACATAGCCTAGCATAGCAAATTACATAAGAATATACATAAACTATATTCTACCTAATGGTGAAAACCGCATCAAAGTCCGTTGCGTGGTTTAGAAGAATAAGACTTAGAAAAGCACAGACAAACAGACAACAGAGGCGGAGTGGACTTTGTTTTATACTATGTAGTTAGTGATGGTTACCATGCCAGATTGCCATTTGAAGGGTCCTGTGTTTTCTTCCTGGTGGTGCCAAAATTTGTGTTCTTGATGAGTGTAGTTTTTTGTCCATATCACCAATTTAGAAAGCAACAAACTAACTATTCCTAATGTAAGTTATAAGAACCATAATAATATTTTTCTTTTGTTTAAGAGCATGAACTTAAGTACGCATTTACGCGTGTACGCATTCTTCTCTCTCTCTCTTTCTCTAATATCCACGAGCAAATATCATCAATGATAATTAGTGTGAATAACATTCTATTAATATAAATTAATTAATTAGGACAAACAAATTATCTAGCAAAAACTAATTAAATTCATAATATTCATAATTAGATTTAGAACTTTAGTACTAGTATTTTTTTTTCATGTCAATTACCTTCTATAAAAGCATGTAAAATATGAATTAAATGATAAATAAACAAATTCTAATTCTTCATATTCTTATTCATGTGTATCTACATCATTAATGTCCTTTCGCAACTTTTTTGAAAAGTTGAGTTTTCTGATCGGGAAAATTTTTCGGTAAAAGTAACTTTGCACATCTTTTAAATACAATAACTTATTAACATAACAACCGAGAGCGATGGCTAAACAAGCCTTGGATGATATGAAATTACCGTATATTTTTGCCATCCAATTACTAACCGTGTTCGCCATTGTTTAACTTCGATCATTCAGGATCGGTGAAAGTCACCCACAAAGTTTACTTATGCATTTAAATTACTTACCATGTAAATAGTCAATGCTTGTCTCATTTCCACGATGCCAGAAGTGGTAATGAAATCCAGAACATTGGATTCAGTAAAGTCGGCGACGATTCGGAATCCACTGGCATAATCGTGCTTTTTCACATATTCACCAACCTGAAAATGATATTTGAATCTTTACTTAATTTAAACTGTATTGAAGATCTAGGTGTGTAATGTTTCTATCGCTTATATAGATACATTTATATTTTACGAGAGCACTCGTCGCGGAAGGCTCTTGAGAAAAGACCTCGGAATGGTCTGAAATTAGTCGGACAAAATATATATGTTATGGACCAGGTGATTCATGCGGGCATTATTAATAATGCGCGAGCATTATAAATAATGCCCAGCTCTATCGGGCAAAGTGATTAATTCTATCTAAACTTCATTATTTATCACATGGCACGGTCATTATTATATTGCTACATGACAATTGGGCAATTTGATAATAAAGCCTTTGACGCGGTGCGGGCGTCCAGCAAGCCGAAGCTGCGCAGGCGAGCGTGGGTGTCTGTGCTTTGTTACGCAAGGGCGAAGGGGCTGCATCTTCCGCAGCGCCGGAGACGTCATGGTTCGAAATTATGCCCTATATTCCGCGTTTTTACGATTCGGCCAAACGTTGATAAATGTGTGTATTACTCTGCCCAAAAGGTAATGGGCAATGTGTATAATGCCCGGTCAATTTGGTTAGTTGAATAAAAATTATCAAGTTGCTCACTCATATTGGGCATTATTCATAATGACCGAGCATTATGTATAATGCGCAATTTATCACCTGGTCCATAACATATACACACATGACATAAATCGCGATATGTATCTAATCAGTATTTATAGCTAATTGAATTTGTACCCTATGTACACCCTTACTCGTGTATGAGGCACACAAATACTTAGATGGACTTCAAGACTTCCTTCCGCAAACTAATAGATTATGTATGTGAAAGAAACGTTTTAGTACTTACAATCACATTGTATCTGTAGAAATCCAAGAACTGTGACTGCTTGTAATCCATATTGTACACTTTAATCCAGAAAGTTCTGTGATTCTCCGCGGTCATCTTTGGTAGGACTACGCATGAACTGGAAATATATAAAGTTAATTATAATAATTATAGTTTAGACTCTTATCTAGGCAATAAAAAGTCAGCTTAAAACTTTAAAAGACTAGTTAGTAATCAAACTCGCTCTGAAATGTGCGAAAAAATACATAACTCATATTTAATGATGATAATTTTTGACTTTATAACAATGTTCATATCACATCACACTTATATAACTCAAAGGTGACTGACTGACATGGTGATCTATCAACGCACAGCCCAAACCACTGGACGGATCGGGCTGAAATTTGGCATGCATATAGCCACTATGGTGTAGACATTAGCTAAGGAAGGAGTTTTCAAAATTCATCCCCTAAGGGGGTGAAATAGTGGGGTGAAGTTAAAACGAAATCCACGCGGGCGAAGCCGCGGGCGGAAGCTAGTCACACTATAAAATTAAACAGATCACTCACATTCAACCGCATTGTGATTCCCTTTGTCGTGAGTGGCAACGATCACCACTAGGCACCTAGGTAACATCACTAACACCTATGACTTGAGGGCTAGAGTAGTAGAGTACAAAAATATTAGTTCAATACCAAGAGAATACTTATGAAATTAATTTAATTTCGTGGCGTCGTTAGTTAATTATTTAATTAAAGGAAATTTATTTAAGCAAAACGAAAAATACAAAACCATTAAAGTATCTACCAGTCTGTTTTGTATTGTACGGACAATTCGCCCTAGTTTTTAGCTCCTTAGAAAGGCGGGAAAGGAGTACTCACTTGCGTTCCTTGAAGAAACTCTACTCAAAGTTTCAACTGAATTCATTGAAGAAAAAATAGTCAAGGTTTATGCTTTTATTCTCCTAGAGATTGAATTTCCAATAAATAATCAGTTAGTGCACCGTTGTATTCTCCAAAAAATATACACGCTAAAAAGCTTCATGCATTCAGTAGTTTCGGCTGTGCGTAGTCTATCATTCAATCAGTAACGAAAGAGTTTACATGCCTAATAAAACATTGAAATATTGATAAATTGATATGAAAAAGCGATACTTACACGATATCGAATAAGTTTCCGAAATCAGTTTTAACATTAAAATTTCCAAAGAATTGCGGCAACATTGATCTCAGTGTGCAAATTTTGTCCAAAATTCGCTTTGCTCGTTCTACTGAACCCTTGGCTCCGATGATTGTTGCTTCAAGATATTGTTTTTCTGCGAACCAAACAAAAAAGCAATAGAGATAACCTGTATCTGCAACTGAAATTTCATTTGTCAAATTAGCACCATCTACTAACTGCACTAACTAAAGTCGTACAAGGATATTATTTTGGCGCGTTGGTGACAGAGACAGCGCCTTACAGGTAAGACAAACTGTAAGGCGCTGTCTCTGTCACCCACGCGCCAAAAGATGCTTGTAGGACTATAGTTATCCTAGTCTTGTTCTGTATCGGTCACAATTGTCATGGGCGGCTAAGAAAGTGTGGTGTTGCATGCTCGTATGCTACCATAATTCCACACACTAGCTGTTTTCAATGGCTTTGCCCGCGTGAGAGACAAACAACGTCAAAAACTTGTATGAAATGAATGAAATAGGATAAGTAAACGCGATGGTACCGTTGACCTTGGATTTGGATATTTTTATAAAAAACAAAAATGTAAGGAAAGTTCACAACATTGACTTTGTACGAAAATATATAATATATGCTTGTCTCCGTTTCACCCTGTTAAGGGATAATGTCCGGGATAAAAAATATCCTGCGTTCTTTCCCAACTCTGTAGCTCTATACCTTTCATTAAAATGTGTTCAGTGGTTTAGGGCTCCAATCCTCACAGACAGACAGTACTCAGGGTTGTTTTCGCATTTATATCTAATATAATTATGGATTGGTTGAATAAAAATATTCTATCAATAAACTTATCTAAAACCAAATATATCACTTTTACGATAAATAATTCTAATCAACCCGATCGCTTTTTTCCCCCATATGTTAGGTCTGCTTATTTATTTTTGTTAAGGTTTGTGCTTTATTTAGGTTGTTTGTGTTTTATTTAGGTTTGTGCTCACCAATTGGCCCAACTAACGAGTGAGGTCCTGCTGGCAAAGCCCACCCATACCATAAACCAATGACATAAACTGTGAAAAGTGACATTCATACAAGTGAGAAGTGACAGACAGACATCACTTTCCACTAGCGCCTCTAGCGGCGAATTCACACGCTATTACCCTCATTATGATCTTTACACCTTGGTAATTATGTTTGAATATCGATTGTACACTTGCCGTCGCTTAGGATTTGGTTAGGAGTAGGTGGCGAGTTCTTTAATTATAGAACCGTAGTAACCAAGACATAAAAATGTGAGCCGTCATGGGACGCCTGGCAGATGTGAAACACACACACACACACACACACACATATTTGTATGTATACAAAACATATATAATTCAATAAATTTATTGAAGAACTAACTTGCTATATGCACTGCCGTGCAACAAAATTAACAAGTCTTAAATTAAGCAAAATATTTAAACCGAATTTTTATTAATTGTATTTCATATAAACTTGGCTTGAACACTGCCGTGCACCCTATTAACCAACGACCAAATAAATAATAAACGAAATAAAACTTTATTTACAATTTCGAACTTGGCGAGGTGCACTACCGTGCACCAAGTATTATAAGAAATAGGAAACGAAAAAATAATTTTAATGAACAAAACCAAAGGGGTATTTTTTGTGGAACTTGGCTTAGACACTACCGTGTCTCTAATGAAGCTAATATTCGAATTTGAATTATATAAAAAATGTTATTAATAAAATAAAACGCAAGACAATATTTAATTGAACTTGGCTCCAAACACTATCGTGCGCCCGCGAATCAAAACAAACCGATCGAGTGAGTGAGATAAAAGATGAGGCATTGTGAGATAGAATGAGCGTCGCCACGGGCGAAGCGTCGGCCACGCCAAAAATTCAGTTTACAAGTTAGACTGATCGTATAGATCAGCGGTTCTTAACCTTTTTGGCTGGCGACCCAAAATGTAAAATTATTTGAAGTCCGCGACCCTGACATTTTATTGATTTTTCAGTGATAATAAAATAATACGAATAAAAGTCCGTAGTTTGCTCGAATTGATGTCATAACGTTGAGTAGCTTAGTGGCGCAATGGTAAGCGGGCTCAGTTTGCTAAGCAACTTTCGCAGACTCTGGTCACTAGATGGGTGACCGAAATCCTTAATATTTACTCCGTTAGGTACGTTAAGCCGTTGGTCCCGGTTGCATTTGCAATCGTTAACACCCACCAATCCGCACTGGGCCCGCTTGGTGGGTTATGGCTCATTCTCCTTGTGTGTTTCTATCAGAAAGGAAGGCCTGTGCCCCAGCAGTGGGGACATTAGAAGGCTGGTGACAATGATGATGTCATTACGGTCTTCCTGAGAGGTTATGCAGTTGGGTAGTCAGCTTTCTGTCTGAGCGACATATAAAGGTCGTAGTCCACGGTAGTTGCTCAGATTTGAAACCCATAAACGCTGGTGTTCCTCAAGGGTCTGTGCTGTCTCCTACCCTGTTGATCCTGCATATCAATGAAATGCTGGAGCGTGCAAACGGCATTCATTGCTATGCAGATGACAGCACGGGAGATGCTTAGTATACAGGCTCTGCAAATGCCTTTCGTTCACAAGTGGAGGATAGCAGAATCAAACTTGTGTCTGTAGTAGAGAATTCTCTGGAGCAAGTCTCGGAATGGCGTCGACTCAATTTAATTGAGTTCAACCCCACGAAGACACAAGTTTGCGCGTTTTCCGCTAAGAAAACCCCATTTGTCATGGCGCCTCAATTCCAGGGTACCGCGCTCACCGTTGGTAAAAGTGTTGAGATTCTGGGCGTTGACATTTCGAGCGACGTGCAGTATCGGAGTCATCTGGAAGCTAAGGCTAAATTGGCCTCCAAAAAGCTTGATGTCCTAAACCGGGCGAAGCAGTACTTCACTGCGAGGGACCTACTGATGCTCTATTAAGCACAGGTCAGGCTCACATGGACTACTGCTCTCATCTCTGGCCAAGGGTGCCACAATACCAGCTTAGTCCATTTGACGCCCTACAAAAGTGCGCGGTTCGAATTGTCAACGACCCTCGAGTCACTAACAGGGTAGAACACCTAAATCTGAGGAGAGACATGGGATGCCTCTGCGCGTTCTACCGGCTTTACAACGGTGAGTGTTCCGAGGAATTGTTCGATTTGGTGCCAACTTCACCCATCCATCATCACACCACTCGCCGAAGATTGAAGTTTCATCCACATCGCTTGGACTCGTGGCGAACGACTACGGTCCGTTTTTCACGATCGTTTTTGCCGCGAACGTGCAAGATGTGGAATGAGCTTCCTTCTGAAGTATCTGGAGCGCTATGACATGGGGTTCTTCAAGAAAGGTGTAAAAAGAGTTCTCTTTCAGGGCCGACGTTGCACTGGTGACTCCCCTGGTGTTGCTCGTGACCATAGGCGACGATGACCACTTACCATCAGGTGGCTCGTCTGCTTTTACGTCAGCCCTTCTGGCTGTAAAAAAAAGGCCGCTAATGTCTTTAAAATTCCCGCGACCCATCCCAATACCGCCCGCGACCCGGATTTGGGTCGCGACCCGAGGTTAAGAAACGATGGTATAGATGTTTCACATCAAAATCATAATTGAATGCTTTGGTTTGAATTGGTCCGCTTCCGAGACGTTGTAATGTGCGCATTGCTTAACCCTCTGCAACTGAGGTGGTAGTCTCTCAGACACCGAAAACAAATGAGAGGTTGCCATTCCGTAATGTGGCGTGATGTAGCTCTGTCCCGCTCAGTACCTTCCGCGAATGGTTGAAGGTAGCTGACAGTAGTGCGCCCCCGGCGACACAGTGCACAGGTGTGGCGGTACGAGTGATTGGTGTCTGACAGACGTAAGTACAGCAATAAGTATTGATTCTGACAGACGTCACCTCCCAAAAATATTTATATTTCCTTAGTGTCCCGTATATATAACCTCAGTAAAACGTGCATATTTATATAGTGTCTGTCAGATGTAACCATAGTATATTTATTGAACAGATTTTAATCTCAATTTTGTTTTAGTTTGAGATGTCAAATATAAGAAAATCTCACAGAGAACCTATAAAGCGGGGTTTTAACACGTTCGCTGCGTTTACGGGCAGAGTTTTACGTATTTGACTTCCGAACTGTGCGGCGGTCAATTGTCTGTGTCTTACGCAACCCTGTCTTCACTCCACCCTGTCTGGGTGGGTGGAGCCCTCGGGACACTTAGTCCCCTTCGGGGGTGTCTCTCGCGGCCCGTTAAAACGGGCCGGTCCTTGGGTTGGGCCCTAAGGCCCTTGGTTTTCCGTCTTTGGTTAACCAATCAGGTAAATCCGGTGTGGCGGCCTTTTGATAGGCCGCAGAGTCGCAATCGGGACGGGGTTCATCTTCGCGCCGCCCAGGCGATCGAGGCCCTACCGGGTTGATCCCGCTGGTGGGAAGCCCAGCAGGAGCCGATCAGCGCCGGGCGACGACTTACGAGCCCCGGTGTCAGTCCGTGCCATGCCCGTCCCGCGCAACCAGCAAGTCGCGCGGGAAGGCCCAGCGGTCCGGTGGACGGGCGTGGAGCGGCGCAAGGTCCCGCAGGTGCGGGAAGCGCGACGCATCGACACGCCCGAACATATTGCGTGTCAGCCTCTCGATGAAGTCATCCAGGCTCTCGACTCGAAGGTCCCTCTGGATGACGGCGTTCCTCACGTACCTCGGCGCACCAGTGATCCGGCGGAGCGCAATCGCCTGCACCGCGCGCATCCTTTTGCGCTGCGATTCGCTGGCGAGCGCGTACCACGCCGGTGCCGCGTACGTGAGGCGGGATCGAATGTAGGTCTTGTAGACCCCGAGCTTCAGTCCGAGAGGGAGGCTCGAGGAGAGCACTGGTTTCAGGACTGCCATCGCGCTCCTGGCGTTTGCGACGGCTTTCGAAACCTGCGGCTTCATCGAGAGTCTTGAGTCAATCCTGACCCCCAGGTACGTGGCCTGTGGGGCCCATTTGATGTCAAGTCCGTGTAGCTTCAGAGTAGTGTCCCGCTTACTCTGTCTTCCTCCTATGTTCACGGCCTGCGTCTTCCCGACGTTCACCGACAATCTCCACGCGGCGAGCCATTCGGGGAGGGCATCCAGCGCACGCTGCATTTTGACGATGGCGTGGGTTCTGTTGAGCGACGTGGTGATGTACGCCACGTCATCGGCATACAGGGCAAGCGACGCCCCCCCTGCCGCCGGGATGTCGTCGGTGTAGCGGGCGTAGCAGACCGGGGACAGGCAACTCCCTTGCGGGACGCCGGCTGCGATCGGGCGCTCGGTAGATTCGGCGCCATCGACCACTACTCTGAAGCTTCTGTGTTCGAGGAAACTGGAGATCACCTTTACGGCACGCCGGGGCGCCGACGACTGCGAGATCTTGTAGAGCAAGCCGTCGTGCCAAACACGGTCGAACGCCTTTTCCATGTCGAGGAACACTGCACACGCGCGTTCTCCCTTGTTCAGGGCCGCGGTAACGGTGTGCAGCACCCTCGACAACTGAAGAGTCGTGCTGTGTTCCGGCCGGAACCCGAATTGCTCCGGTCTGGGGGCAATATGCGGCGCTAAGTGTCGCAGCAGGAGCTTTTCAAACACCTTGGATAGGGTGGGAAGCAGGGTGATTGGCCTATAGCTCTCCGGCTTCAGCCTGTTCTTCCCCTGCTTGGGCAGCATCATAACCCTCCCCGACTTCCAGGCCTGCGGGAAGTGCCCGGTGCGAAGGATCCCGTTGAACAGGCGCGCGGCTGCTCCGATCGTCCTCTGTGGGAGGTGCCGCAGCGCTCTGTTCGTGATCCCGTCAGCACCGGGGGCCTTGTTTGGAGGGAGCTTCTTAATGGTGCGCTGCACCAAGCCGGGAGAGACTACGATTGGGTCTTCTTCGGGAGCTATAGGCAGTGCGAAGTACCCTTCCAGGTGTTGCTCGACTGCCGCGACATGTTCCACCTTATCCGTCGGGTTCGGCCGGAACTGGCGTTCGAGGTGTTCGGCGAAGATCTCCGCACGATCTTCCGCCCGGTATCTGATCGTGCCGTCCTCGTGCAACAGCGGTCTTACTGGAGCTGGGGTATTCGTAAAGGTGCGACATATGCGGTGTAGAGCCGCCCAGTCGTCGCACGCTTCGTCCAACTGTTCCTCCCAGCTCTCAGTCGCGTGTGCATCTAACTCGGCCTTGAGTCGGGCTGCGGTCCGATTGAGCTGGTTCTTCAGCTGCGGACACCCGGACTCCTGCCAGCGTTTCTGCAGGCTGCGCTTCTTTTCTAGAAGCTTCCGTAGGTGGCGGGGGAGGGGTGGTAACTTCCCCGGAGCTTTCTGCTCGCTGCTTGCAGCCTGCAGTGCATTCTGCACGCTGACAGTGAGCTCGACCGCTAACTGGTCAACGTCCGCATCCGTGCGGACAGGCCGAGTTGGCGTGGTGATCTCCAGTTGCTTCTCGAAGGCTGTCCAGTCCAGTAGACGACGAGGCCTTGGCAAGACTCTGCTGGGTTCCTTCGCCAGGACTAACAGGACAGGAACATGGTCGGACCCCATGCTGTCCTGTAGCGTCTCCACGCGTGGCAGGCAATGGAGGCCTTGGCACACCGCTATGTCCAGAACGTCCGACGAGTGTCCCGTGTAATCCGGGAAGTGCGTCGGGGAATCCGGACCACAGACGGTGTAGCCATGTTGTTCGGCGGCGTCAAAGAGAATCCTTCCACTCCTGTTGGTGGCTAGGCTGTTCCACCCCGGATGTTTACAATTCCAGTCGCCCGCGGCCACCACCGGCGTCGGCGAGTCCAGCAAGGTGCGGACATCAGCCAACAGGATATTGCCTGCGGGCGGGCGGTACACTGCGTACAGCCGGAGTGGGGAGTTCTCGAGGCAGAGCTCAATGCCGAGAGCCTGCATTCCTTCCAGTGTTAGGAGTGGAAGGGGTTGGTGGACGATTCTCGTCTTAACCGCCACTGCCAGGCCACGATATGCGCGTCCGGTAGTAGATGAAAATTCGTCCTGGCGGTATACTGTATAACCCGGAATCTTGTATCGGTCCGACGGGGTGAGCAGAGTCTCGCAGAACAAGGCCACGTCGACTTGTTGCTCCCTGAGGAGAATGCAGAGGAGCGCGGTCTTCCCTCTGAGACCGCGGGCGTTCCAAAACATTATTCTTATTTGCCTACTATCCATAGTAGGCAATTATTTTCCTGAGGGCTTTGACAGCGATTTCGAGGGGGTTCTCCCCCCTTCCCACCACCTCTAGGACTTCTAGCACCAACTCCAAGGCCAGCTTTTGCGCTGCGGTGTCTGTAATCCCGGTCTCACCCTTCTCCCGTGGTCGGGAGGGTGCCGGGGCAGGGGCCGCCTGGGGTTGACCAGCAGCTTCCCTGTCTTTTTTCTTTTCCCTTCTGGGAGGCGGTGGTGGAACGCCCGATGAAGCGGGGCGGGGGTGGGACGTTGATCCCTTCTTCCCCCTGCCTCCTCGCCTCGTCTTCCTCCTCCGCATTGGAGCTCCGCGCGGTGTCGGCTCGTTGGCCGCCGCCATGAGGGACTCTGCCTGGTTCGGCTCCTGTCCCTTTCGCGTGGGCTTCGTCCTGGGACCGGCTGAGACCGACCTAGGTCTTGGCCTCTCCGTTATGCCACCCGTCCTCGCCACAGTGCCCGCGCGTTTATTGCGCACCTCCTTCTTAAAAACTGGGCACTGGGCATGATTTGCCGGGTGTGGGCCTCCGCAATTGGCGCATGTCGCCGGCTCTTCCCGTGGTCGGGGGCATTCTTTGGCGGCGTGTTCTCCGCCGCATCTGACACACGCCTGCGGCATGTGGCAGTTGTGGGACGAGTGACGGAATAGTTGACATCGGTGGCATTGCGCCGGTCCCTTTTTCCCTCGCCAGCTCTCTATTTTGACCCCGGGCATGCACATCATTTCATTGACGGCGTAGATGCCCGGGATGAGATTCTCAGTCTTTTTCAGTATGGCCAGGAAGATACATCCTGGCCTGCCCTTCCTGGCTTGTATGTGGCGGACGTACTCCGGGACGAAACCCAGGTCGCGGAGCTCCTGCTCGATCTCCTCAGGAGCGGTGTCGGCAGGCAGCCCCCTGATAGCCACCTTCAGGCTCTTCTCCGATGGTAGCGAGTAGCAGTACCACGGAAGCTTCTCTCGCTTTTCCAGGTCCATCAGGTAGGACTGGATGATTCTATATTCACTCTCCTCTCTGGGGGTGAAACAGAAGCCTTTACCTTGTGGGCGCGCATTTGGCGCTCTGCCCAGCCGTTCCTTTAATGCCCGGAAGTGGGTCGCCCAGTTGGGTAGCTTTTCTGCTATCAACGCAGGGTATTTCTTCTTCCGGGGGGCTGCTGCGGGGGTCGCGGTAGTTGACGCGGCACTCTGCGCAGCGGGCGCGGTGCTCGGCGCGTCAGCGGCGGGCGCGGCAGTCGCGGCGCGGCTCGCGTAAGACGGCGCGGCACTCTGCGTTTGCGAGGTGCTCGGCGCGATCGGGGCGGGCGCGGCGGCTGCGACGCGATTCGCGTATGACAGCGCGGCACTCTGCGCGGCGTGCGCGGTGCTCGGCGCGTCGGACGCGGCGCGGCTGCGAAGTCGCGGATCCCTCTGCGGTAGGGGGGCGGGGGCGGGGGCGGCGGCGGCTGTGCGCTGTCGCTTGGCGTCCTCCTCTTCCTCCTCCGGGCTTCTCATGCGCCGCTGGGGGCGCTCCTGCGGGGTTGACGGCGCCCGGATGCACTGCTCCAGGCGGAATCGCTCCTCGGCAGAGAGCTCCTCTTCGGCGTTGTTGTCGGGTTCTTGTGTGCCCGCCATCGCCCTCTGTTGGTCGGCAAGGTGCACCGACAGGACAGCCAGCGCACTCTCGCTCAACAGGCCGGACTCAGCCAGCCTGTGTGTGATCACCAGGTCACGCTCCAGCAGGGACTTCGGTGAGCACGAAGTCGGTAGTCGGGTGGGTTGCGGCGCTGTGGGGCGTCGCGGTGTCTCTTCCGTGGTTATTGTCTTGTCCGGTATATCGGAGGGGTGGTGCGGGCCGCTCGGCGCACACGGTCGCTGGGCTGATTGCGAGCGCCTCTGCGCATCAGCGAGCGACGTGCCCTCAGTCCTCCCAGTGGCTTGCGCGCCGGACGATCCGGTCCTCCGTTCGTCGACGCTGCGGTTCCTCGCGGCGCGAGAGGTGGAGCGCGCGCGGGCGGACCTGGCCCCAGAGTTGGAGCGGTCACGCGGGCGCTGCGGCTCACGCATCTCGGCGGCGGTACTCGCGGCGGACGTCGTAGGCTGCGGTGGGTCGTTCCCGGTTTCCCCCGAAGGGGGCTTGCCATCCTGCTGCATCTCGATGGAAGCTGGGAGATGATGGTGGTGTTCCCCTCAACCGAAAGGTGTTAAAAACACCTCCGGCGGCCCCTTTCCCTCTCCGGAATTAAAAAATTCGGGAGGGAACAGGGTAAGTTGAAATAAAAATATTACGCACAATGTGGGTAGGATGCACGAACAAAATAGCTACGGCCAATCCTCTGTCTTACGCCCGGTGCGGGGGTGGGTTTTATATGTTCCCGTGCACGCAGAAAAGAGATAAATATATATCCAAGTTTCTTTCTTCAAATGTATTCCATTTTTCGAAAAAATAAGTACGGCATATAATGGTGCCGTAACGCACCAGAACTTAATTATTTATCTATGGTGCGATGCGGCATGTATGTTGCCGTAACTTAGACGCCGTACCGCACTGTAGGGAACTCGCGCGCAGCTTCAGTGTGCCGTAGTGATGTGCGCAAGGATCATCGTTTGCACGTATCGACACTGGATTGCGCTTTATCAGCGCTCGAAAATTAATATGAAGCGTTCTCGTAAGAAACTTGATATAAATAAAGTAAATTAAGACGGAAGGTGGTGAGGTATAAATGTTATTAAAATATTAGTCTTTATCTATTTTACATTTTTTCCCAATCAAAACTTAACCAGACGATTAAGAATTGATCCCATATCTTTGATCTCAAATTGCAATGATTATGTTTCTTGTTACTTATATATATTAAAAGGTCTACAGAAAAGTCCGCGATGGTATATGTTTATCTCTTATCGATATCCCACAAAACCATTTTTTGTCATTTACTTTTTACGGCAAATAATAGCTAATTTTCGAAGCGATTTTAAGCACTACAGCATTATTCCTTATTTAATTAAATACCTTAAATAGATTGTTGATTTAACATAGATTTATATGGCCTTTTACAGCACATAATTTCTTTGAATATTTTCGAAGATATTATAGATTTAAAATTGCGGGACGTAGCGCTTGCGGCGGTACTGGCCGGCCGGGGCGAGTGACATAGGCCATATATGTATATGTTTTTCTGTAGTGTATTTAGTACCAGCATTGCACCCGTGCGAAGCCGGGGCGGGTCGCTAGTGTACAATAAATAATGGCGTATCTCTTAAAAATGTAATTTTAACATAGAGCGCCTATGAAAATTCAACGGGCAAAAAAAAATTTAGCATTTGAATTTAGCAAAACCGAAAATATTCAATATTTTTACTATATTTACTCTTAAACTGAGATACGTTGCTTTGGCGCCGGGCCTGGGTTAATTTTGTATGGGATTTGGCAGATTTCCTTTGATATTATATTATAAAAATATGCTCAACTTTAAAACTGTTTTGTGCCGAAATGTTTCATACGATCTCAATGATTTTTTTTACAATAGTTTATCATAATATAAATAAGCAGAAAAAAAGTTATGTTTTTGAATTTTTTTATGTTTTAGAAAAAAAAACTTGCATTTGTTTAGTTAGTTACAGTAAGTATGAAATTTTGATCATAGATTAAGTGATATAGTTTATAGACTTTCAATTTTATTCCTAACAGATTCTTATAATAAAGTATTATATAAAACATAAAACATTTTTAAAATACAAATAACTTAATATTAACAAATATTTCCACAGTATTTTCATTTTAAAACTGACGTCTGACAGACTCCACCTCAGTCGAATCTCTACTTGTATTTCACCTCAGTTGCAGAGGGTTAAAGGTGCTAAGAAATCATCATCACTCATAAATACGAGTCCAACATCATAAACATGACTCACATCATTACCAAAGTCATCATGAGACATGATGATGAATTATCGCAAAATTTTTAAAGTTAGACAATAAGTAAGTATTTATTTTTCTCCTTTTTAAAATAAAATAAATGTCTAAAACTATAAAACAAAATGTGTAAATGTGTATTATAGAATTGTTCTTTAATTTACCCAAATAGCATTATTTTATACACCTTCACAAATGGCGGCGCCCCGGACATTACAACTGTATAGTTTTTTACATTATACCTGTTTCAATGTAAAAGATAAGCCGAGAAGCATCAAATTAAATAAATGCAGAGTAAATAATTTAAAAATAAATAAAAAAAAACATTGGGTTCGTCGTCCGGTTTGTTTGCATTAAAAATATTGATGAATAAATAAATAACGCTGCCGTGTTCACCATCCGTAAATTTTTTGTCATTTTGATATTATTAAGAACATTACATAAAAAATAAAGCTAAATTTAAGTTTATTATTAAAACAATCTACAGTAATTATAAAGGACAATTGTAATTTATTTGTTCGTAAGGAGTTAACTCAAAAATTCTTTCACCTTTAATATGCTACATTATCTGTAAAAAGTGAAGACTGTATCTAGTTTACGTCTATCCAGTCGTAAACATGTTTTAAAAATGTTAAGTGAATTGGCACCAAAATTTTAAACCCACTGTCTTATAGTTAGGTACTCCAGGTTATTTTTTTGTCCCTGTCACTAATGTCAAGATGAAAACATATAAACTCGGAGTATCTTAACACCACGTTTATTAATAAGACGGGTAGAATTAGGGGAAGTAGATCTAATTTCGCTTAAAACATTGTACCCGATTATACTTAAACCATATCGGATAGGATTAGGAAATAAAATAAAATTTATAGGAAATAAAATAAAATATTGTAAATAGCTTCCAGTGGAGCGGATACTGCTTCATGGCTGAGGAATTAGAGTGGAATTTAAACGGCCAGTAATATTGAAATCATTAACCGCGTAGCCATTATGGAAAGAATTAAACATTCAAGAAGTATTTATTATTATTATTTTATTATTTATATAATTATAAGGAAGTTCCTCGGCCTCTTTTCAACACTTTGTCTAAGACTATCTATGACTCACGCGCAGTGATACGCCAGCGCCAGCGGTTAGAATGTTTGATTCTCTAACCGGTGGTCCGGGTTCAAATACTGCACGCACTCTCTTCTTATTTTTGAAAATGATGTGCGTGTTGTCTGTTAAATTATCACTTGCTTGCGGTGAAGGAAAACATCGAGATGAAGCCTGTATACATGAAGGTTCTACACATTGTTTTCAAGTGTGTGAGATAAGGCTAATTCGCATTTGACCAGCGTGGTACCACACATACCGCACATTATGGAAAAGAACCCAACAGTGGAACACTTACCTGTAGGTCGCGAGGATGGTCTTTGCCGTCTGGTTCTTACTGATAATATATGAATGAGTCTGATATTATAAAATGTTACTGTAATTTGCTGATCTATGCTGTATCTAATGATTTTAATGAAAATTTAAGATATTTGAGGAGAAATGTTATTATAGGTTTAAAAAACTAACAGGTCGAATAACGTACAATGATTATTAGTTGAATTTGTTTTTTCTGTTTTCCTTTTGACTGAATTATTTTGTTAAGCTAAAGCACAAAAATATTTGTTTTATACCAATTAACTCACTATAAAATAGTTATAGTAACAATTTATTTAAAGCATTCTTTACTTTTGTTTTAATATTTTTCCTGGGTATGGATACCAAAGGTCGAATTCTCCAAAGCAAAGTGAAGGTTTTCGTTAGTTTTTATGATAATTTTAACATCCATGTGGGGGTCATCATAACTGATGAAGCTTGCTGAAAAAAGAAAGACTAAGCAACCAGTTCACCTGTTACATTTCACGAGGGTGTGTAGGTGTACTGTACAGTTCTAAAACAGAGGGTATATAAATACCCTTTGTTTTAGTTTAATACCCTTTGTTTTATATCCTATACGGTTTCGGTCTGTACAAACTTATAGGGCGTGTAGATTTGGTAACCTAGATTTTGGTCAGGTTTTGGTCGCAGTTTCGAAAAACCAGAGGTAATGTGAGTCCGGCAGCGACGCATCGATGATGTCAGACCTCCAAATAAAAACCCTTTCGTATTTTGAAATTGAGTTGACAATAAAGAATAATCCTCATTTACATGATGCGGTGATAGTGGTTAAGAATTCGGCCTCCTATTCGGAGGTCCCGGGTTTGAATCCCAGGGCACGCACCTCTGACTTTTCGGAGTTATGTGCGTTTTAAGCATTTAAATGTCACTTGCTACAAACGGTGAAGGAAAACATCGTGAGGAAACCTGCATGCCGTAGAGTTCACAAAAACTCTAAGGTGTGTGAAGTCCACCAATCCGCACTTGGCCAGCGTGGTGGACTATGGCCTTAACCTTCTCACTGTGAGAAGAGACTTGTGCTCAATAGTGGGCCGTGATGGGTTGAGATGATGATGATGACATGATGTCAGTTTCTTGCCTGTTGCATTAAATAAACTTGAAGCAATTAATGACTTGCATCATTTAAACAGCTCGGAATATTCTTGATCTCTACAACTTTCTATCTATACAACTATCTAATCTATACAACTTTCGTTTCAGTTTTGCCTTGGTATAAACTGCACATACCATCACTATTGTTGTACCTATTCAATTGGATTTTCTTTGCATATGTAAACTCATATGAGTGCAGCATCTGAAGGTAATTTTATCGCACTTGGTCTTTAGAGACGAGAAATCTTAAGAAAACAAAACTTGCATGCAACAATCGCATACAATATTCAGTGTTTAAACAGTACCGTACAATTGTTGAATGGTATTTATTGCACGTTCTTAACTGAATTCAATTATTGCTCCTACATGAACACGAAAATGGTATCATGTAAATGAGTCCTAAAAGACAAAGAATGCGTAGGTACCTATTTAAATGCGGGACCGAAAACCAACTAACGTTTAAAAGTCGTTTGTTGAGTGACTAACAATCCTATTCCCGATTAAAATCTACATCTGTGTCGGTCACAGTTGTCATGGGCTAAGGTTAAGTTAAAAAAATATGTCAATGTTGGAGAATTTTGTGTGCAGAAACAGATTTAAAACTTATATCATCGCGGACATTGAACTACGAGTCTCGCCGTGAACTTGATCCGTACAACTGGCTCGAAACTCGAAATATTCGGTATTATAACTCAAAATTACAAGAACCCGGTTGTATTTAAAATAATATCGTATTTTTTTAATCCATTAAAACTCGCATTTGCGTTTAGAATATTCTGCCCACAGTCTAATAGATCACATAAATTTCGTAGAATGTCATAAAAACTCACCCATTATTAAATCCACCTAGGTACAAAAAAGGTACTTAAGTAGCACTGTAATATTTTTTGGAAAATAATTGTTGCGAAGTTGCGAATTTTTGCCATAAGTACCTACCTACTAGTATAAAATAAAATCGGTTGCTCTATCTGTATGTTTTTACACTACGCAATGGATTGTAATCCGGTTTACTATCATTCGTATAATTTCTTGCAGATGATTAATTTAAATACATGAATATCAAATATTATATTTTTTACAGCTTTAGTTGTGAATCTAATCTTATAATAATTACCTCCTTATGCCTATTTTATAAGAACCACTTTTATGACTTCCTTCCGACTTCAAAATGTTTTATTATTTTTTTTATTTTACATTCAATATATATTTTTTAACGTTTATGAGGTTTTGAACTAATTCTTAGTTGTAAATGATTAGTATAATAGAAGTAAAAGCAACGCGTTAGATTTTGATACGGATATTATCGTTATTATTGTTGTCGTTGAATTAAGTCCTACCTACATGCATAGTTATAAAAAAATACATTTCATTTAACAACAAACTTACCGAATTCCTTTTTCTGAAAATGATCCTGTTTTTGAAGCCATGTCTCCAGGATTTCTATCGCTTGTTCTACGCTCCCGGGTTTGTCCAACCCTATCTCTTTACGTGCCATTTCGACACTATTTGGCAGAAATTCCAACAATTTGTTTTTTCGTAGAGAACTCATTTTTTCGTACTGACCACTTTGACTCGCTTAAGCAGACTGTCCGAATAAGTCCAAAGCACAGCCTTCATTGATTTCTTTTAAAGCAAAAGTTACCGGTTTTGTGTACTCTAAACTGTTCCGATATGCATTTTTTTTTTGTTGAGCGACGTCGTAAGGTCCTTTACTGGATACAAGTTGACTTTTTTCATACGACTTGATTATATTAAAATCGTGTTAATTTCTTTTCAGCAAACATCCGGTTTGCGTCATCACTGAACTTTATTTAACATTGGCCAAATTTTAATGGGCGCAAAAGGACACACTGTTACAAAAAATGCATTTAGCTAAACTATTAATATTATTACCACATTGTATGTAAAATGTTAACGTATGTAAATGTAACATTACTAAAGGATTGACTCGTGAGCTCATAACTTAAAGCTAAAATCTTTGTCCCGAGTTAGCTACTCAAAGAGCAATTGTGTTCCGGATAGGAAGGTGTGGAGCCGGTTATACTTTTTTAGAGGCGACCATCTCAGTCCTCAGGGGTAGCAACGCATCTGTGACCGAATTAGAACGAGACTCATACTAACAATAACTAACTGGACTATTATTAACATTAACTAACAGGACTAATTTTATCACTAACAGTCCCTTATTAACAAACTAACCAACTAATATTTTAACATCATCTACTAACTGGATTAACCATCCTAGTCACTTTGAGTCTAGTTCTGGGTCGGTCACAGTTGTTATGGCGGCAGCGGAATGCTCGTTTGCTATCTTAATTGCATAAAAAAAATAAGTATTTTACTATAAAACATTACCTAGGTAAGTCTTTTATAGTCTCACTCTTTAACCTAAACTTTTCTAAATATTATTGTATAGATTCTAAAATACCTACGCAAGTTTGGTTCTGTGAAATAAATTTTTCTTCACCGCAATTTTTTTTGCAGACCTAGTAAGTTTGAAAGCTACCTGCACCATAACACAGTCGGAATCTACAACAGTGTGGACTCGTCATTATAATTGATCTCTTTGTTCAACTGGGTGAACTGTATTCAATCTTTTAGGACTCGTTTGCGTTCCACGTCTGATGTAACATTTCTCATCATAAATATCAATAACAGAAGACGCCCTTGCTCCGCTTCAAGAAACTTGTTGCTCCGCTTCTTTTGGTTGTAGCGTGATATTATAAAGCCTTCCTCGAAGACTTTACTATGCAACATGAAAAAATCGAACCTGCAGTTTCTAAGATTAGCCCATTCAAACAAACAAACTTTAGCTTATTAATATATCAATCAATATCAATTATAATAACCCTATAGCCTATTTGGTAGTGGCCAATGAAGGGTCCTGGGTTCAGATGTTGGCGAGGGCAGATTACGTGACAGATTTCTAATCCTGGGTGTTTCTTATGTGTTGTTTGTCTTTTGCAAGTCACCTGCTATATCGGGAATTTTAACTTTCAACTATGGTAACGTTTATTTCTTTATTTGTTTGTGTGTTTCCGATATTTGGGTGGCATAGATTGAGGAAATGTCATTAAACTTATAAATTCAGAACTATTCTTCCGGCAATATACTGGTTTGTCCCATAATTTTGTTGTGATATACATAGGTGTCATTACCTTGAAGGTTTAAAGTGAAATATAAGAAAGGATTTGTTTAAAAACTTTTTGAATGTGTGAATGTGGTAAGTACCTTAGGCCTAACGCACGGCGTGATTTTTATCAGTGTTGTATGCATAGATTAATATGTATATATGGTTGTATGGCAGTCTTCGTGAGTGTGTCGACGACGCCGGACATTTTCACGGTTTAGTGACCGGCTGGCTACACTGTTTTTAATCGACTTCTATTTATTTTTAATTTATTTATACACTTTATTGTTTGTATACCAGAATACATGGGTACATAGAACAATGTTACAAATAAAATAAGTACAACACAAAAGGCGGCCTTATCCCTATATAGCGATTTCTTCCAGGCAACGTAAGATTTAGGAAAGAAATACATAAACAAATAGAAGGGGTACAGGTATACAGTATACACACCAAAAAAAAATTGGAAATCAACTAAAACTTAAACATACTATTATGAGCTTGAAAGACAAGTTACATAAATAACCGCCCGGGGTAGGACCACCGCCCGCCAAGGTACTCAGTACCATTCCTACCGTCATAATAATTGTTTTTAAGAGCAATTGTGTTCCGGATAGGAAGGTTTGTGGAGCCGGTTTCACTTTTTTAGAGGCGACCATCTCAGACCTCAGGGGTAGCAACGCATCTGTGACCGAATTGGAACAAGACTCATACTAACAATAACTAACTGGACTATTACTAACATTAACTAACAGGACTATTACTAACATTAACTAACAGGACTAATTATCACTAACATACCCTGTCCTCGCACTTATTAACAAACTAACCAACTAATATTCTAACACCATCTACTAACTGGACTAACCATCCTAGTCCCTTTGAGTCTAGTTCTAGGTCGGTCGCAGTTGTTATGGGCGGCAGGGGAAGGGTGGTACTGCATGCTCGTTTGCTATCTTAATTCCATAAAAAAAAAAAAAAAAAAAAAGATGCAACTAGTAGTTAAGGTAATGATTTTTGACTGAATTGATTTCTGTCTTAGTAAAATGAACATAAATAACGAATATTGTTAATTACATTAGTTCATGAAAGATCCCAAGTGAGCGGCACCTGGCCGTTGTCTTGCCCGTTAGCTTTGCCGTGCCATGTACACGCTAGCACGTTTTTTTTACGGCACGGCAAACACGCCGTACGGTCAAGAAAACGTGCCATGTACAAGAGCTCTTAGCTGCTTTGTTAGGTAGGTGTTGATTTTCATAAGTATCCATATTCAATATAATTAAAAAATAACTGATTAATAATATAATAAATGACTGGGTATGGAAAATATTTATTTCAAAAAATAATTAAACAAACAAAGTCGATTTTACGTATAATATCACGCGGCTTACCTCACGTTACTATTTTGTCGGATTCGCCCGACTAGTTTCGAACCGATTCCGAGGTTCGTCATCAGGAGCCACCGGCGACGACGATGAAATCGTCGTGAATAAATATCGACAAGTAATACAAGAAATTACGTGGAATTCTATCATCAGATCTTGACTTGGTGGCAATGACCACATAGGAAATAAATTCTTTAAAAAACCGGCTTTACAAAGTAGCCACATAGATATTATTTTTTAAAATTTTGTCCGTATGTCTGTATTTTCGTCGGCGTATCACGAAAAACCTGCTGAATAATTTGAAAGCTGGCACTTGTTTCATTTTTTAAATAGGTACGCTGCTTAGTGCCTGAGATATTAATTTGCAGGACCACGTCTACCGGGTCAGCAGATAGTTTAATATAAACTTGTATACAAAAATAGTAAAAAAAATTATCAACACTCAAAGTCCAGTTACTTCTATGTTGAACTCACTTGGATCATTGTAAAACTACCTTTTGTCTCATTGTTTAAATAACAGCATAGTGCCGTGGTAGGTAAACATTTTTGCTTGGTAAAACTAAACGTACTGAGCAAATTCAAATAATTCTTTATTGACAGCAACTTGTACCGCCGCGAGGCTACTATTCGTGATCACACAAAATCTTATTAAAACGAAGCTAGTAGCATACAAATTGTGGAATGAACTGCCTTCGGTTCGGAGGTATTCACGGAGCGCTATGACATGGAATTCTCCAGGAAAGGTGGTAAAGTTTTCTGCTTCAGGGCCGGCGTTGCACTGTTATCTCTCTTGGTGCTGCTCGTATCCATAGGCGACGAATAACGTAACATACAGAACACCTAACCTAACAAATTCCATTTACAATTTCCAAATGACTACAAAAGCACTGATTTCCCAAAGCATCATCATCCTCTCAACCCATCACGGCCCACTATTGAGCACGGGTCTCTTCTCAGAATGAGAAGGTTAAGGCCATAGTTCACCACGCTGGCCAAGTGTGGATTGGCGGACTTCACACACCTTTGAGTTTTTGCGAACTCTCAGGCATGCAGGTTTCCTCACGATGTTTTCCTTCACCGTTTGTAGCAAGTGACATTAAAATGCTTTAAATGCACATAACTCCGAAAAGTCAGAAGTGCGTGCCCTGGGATTCGAACCCGGACCCTCTGAATAGGAGGCCGAATTCTTAACCACTAGGCTATCACCGCTATTAGGGTTCACTAGTGCATAAATTCAAATTTTGAAAAAAGAAAGAAAAAAACGGCTGTTTTCATATTATGTAAATCAATAAAAGTAGGTGAATGTGTGGATCTTCGTCGGGCACGTGTAATTTACATAGGTTGTTGAAGGTGACAAAATATCTAAACCTGTATTTTTTACCAGGAACCATAGAATTACTCTAAATCCAAGTGTTAGGTATATTTTTCGTTAGATATTTTCCTTTCATATCAGCGTTTTTTTTTTGGTAATGGACATCAAAAAATAGAAATTGTAAGAATTACTTAAATTTAAAAAGGAAAACTTTTTTTATTTCAATGTACAGTGAATTTTGCCCACTTGGGAAATCGAGAATTTTTCTCCCTTTTGCTTAAGCTTGTTAGAGACTGGCGTCCAAATTACCTACTACCTTCTACTACCATAACTACCTGCCATATTTCAAATATGATATTTGACAGCTATTTTGTTATTCGCTAATACGTTAAAAACACTGCTACTTTAGTAAATACCTTTTTCATCCCACCTATTCGAAAAAGACGCCTTTAAGTGCGCCCAAAGTTAGTGTTTTCTATAAGAAACTTTTAGCGGGCGGGAATGAGTTTTTCGTCCTCTTTATTTATATACTCGTAAGTGCGCCGCAATTATCTTTTCCGCGCACTTTTTGAATTAAGTTCGGATTGTTCGAAATTCATGATTTTGTTTTGAAAAATGAGTTCTTTATGTGACGGTGACGGTATAATTCCTGAATTTGAGGCGCCTTTTATTTTCTCATAGGGGGAGATATCAAAAACAGATAAGAGAAAGACTAATATTTTCCTAAATTTTCCTGTTTTACTAAATGTCGCATTTCCCGCCCAATAGATGTAGTTCTTTGTATGTAGGTTTAGGTTTGTAGAAATGTTTCCTTCCCATGTGTAGGACGGACCTTTGCAAATGATTACCTATGCGAAGTTTTTGACAAATTCGCGGTATTCCTAGCTGTCAAAGCTGTAACAAGTAGTGCAATTCACAAAGGTTCGCGCGCAAGTAAGTGAGTGGCTACAACCCATTAATGGCCCACTACTGAGCACGGGTCAGTGTCGGTCAAGAGTGGCCAACCCAGTGTCGAAAGTTTTCAAGCCGCCCGAAGGCTTCCGATACAGCTTAACGACTGTTATCTATCGATAACAACCGGGACCGACGGCTTTACGTGCCCTCCGAAGCACGGAAGCGCTCAAGATATTTTGCCACTAGCGGTCACCCACGCGACTACCGACCGCGCCCGCAGTTGCTTGCAGTAACTTTGTCGATCACTTAGGATCGACGCAAGCCGCCGGGCTATGAGTAAGTGAGTGAGTGCGGATACGTAAACTTGTTGTGTTGTTTAGAAGCCAGTGGCGATTTCTCTAAGTTGGCGCGTATGGCGGCGCCATACCATAAATTTTAAGCATTAAATAAAATGTAAAAAATCATATATTTACAACCTAATTATTTAGACCTAAGTACAATAATTACATTTTACGAGCGCTGCGGTCTTCTATCACGAACGCGACTCGCGCCGATTGTCTTCGCGTTCGGTCGGCGCCGAGCGCGGCCGAGGCGAGCGATGCGCTCTTGCCAGCGCATGCCTAGTCCATACAAAGTCGTTGGCCCGCGCCGCCCGCGCCTCTTCGATCGCTTAGTATCACCATAGTAAAATTATACTGTGGTATCACCGTATCACTGAGTTTGAAACGCGGGTCTGGCGCTGTGAATGGCGCATTACCTAACGAGTTTCCGCATGTTTTTCGTGATAGTGTAGATTTGTGATTACGGTTTCTATCTTTCTATTGATTTAATTTACTTTTTATTTAGTAGGTAATTAGTTTATAATGAAATTACATGAAATTATGAGTGATTCAACAAAATCTGTGATACAAGAACTTTTAGAAAGACCTTTCACGACGAGATCGTTTGCCGAAAAACGGTTGATAGTGGAAAATGGACTTTCACTATGGGACAAACCCTAAAATCGCGAAAAAACATTAGCTATTTCATACAAAAATAAAAATGTCAAATTGTATGAAATTTCTTTTTAACCGACTTCAAAAAAGAAGGAGGTTCTCAATTCGACCGTATATACGTTCAGCTATTATTTCGTCGTTTATGGACCGATTTTGATAATTCTTTTTTTATTCTAAAGTAGATATGCGCAGTGGGGTCCCGTGATAAGGACACCAGGATCTGATGATGGCATCTCAGGGAAATCGAGGGGAACTTTTGAAAATTGTATGGACAACTAGTGTGTTTGTTCATGTTATCATAAGTACAATAAAGCGCTACTCATTAAGATAAGCTATTTCATGAAGATCTGGAGTCGAACTGATGAAGCCGAAAGACAGTCGAGGGAACTCCTCAACGATTTACTGCAGTTATCTAGTGTTTGGGCTTGATTAATTTGTAGCGACGAGAACTTTACACTTACATGTTGAATTGAGCGCCATCTGGCGAGTAGTTTTTGAGTTATCTCTACTTATCAAGATTGAAGTCGGTTATTTTTTTTTGTAAAAAGCAATTATTATTTGCGATTTCAAAGTAGGTTTCTTAATGAAAGACTGCAAGTTTGTTAGATTGTCCGTCTGAAGAAATGGTTTTCCGGTTATGCGCACTTAACACTACACCCTATACTTATAACAAAAGCTGGAGCCACCCCAATTATAAACACCAGGAATCGCCACTGTTAGAAGCATAGTGACTATTCCGTGATAGGGATAGATAGCTTGTCGCAAAATCACTTAGGCCTTGCAGACTTGCAGAGGCCTTTGCATATTACTCCGGCCCGACGACAACCACACTTGAACTCGACGACAAAACATTGAAATAGAGCTGTGTCATGTCATTTGACGTAGTCAACCGAATAATGACGTAGACCCGAATGGCGTAATGGTTATCACGCTGGATCGCTGTTCCATGGGTCCAGGGTTCGATTAGTACGTCCAGCGAGGCAGTTTGAATGTTCACTTAAATTTCCGTTCTCGGTCTGCGTGTTTGGCGTTCTCTCGTGTGTTATGCATGGCACTCACATGACAGGGAATCCTAGTGTGGGGCTAGTGAGAGCGCAGCGTTATTTATTTATTTATTTTGCTTACAGTAGAATATTTAGTTGGATCGTTTTTAACAAGTAGGTAGATATACAATTCATTGTCTTGAAATGTTGAAAAATCAAACGTAATAGATACGATGTTAAAGTTTATAATATTTGAATGCTTGTTGGTTGAGTTGAAGAGGACTTGACGTTGAGTTCGTGTAATCCTTTTTGTAAAAACGTTAGACAAAGTAGTTATCAGACTTTCAAACAGCAGACAAACTTCAAAATAACTTCTTGACTAGAACTTACAATAAAGTTATTTTCTGTGGTTAATCATGCTTGGTAAGTAGGATTTTATTAATGAAATAGTTTGATGATTCATGATAGAGACTCGTACCTATCTAGCAATACTCCTTGGTTAGATTGTCCTAGCGAGGCGGATGGCGAGTTAATTTTTTTATGTTAATGTGTAAATTATATATTTGTTAACTTCTTTATATATTTTTAATTCAATTAAGTAGCAAACGAGCAAGCAGAACCACAGTCCCGCAGCTCCTATGAGAACTGTGACCTACTAGATCACGAATTAGATTGGTTACCTCTGTTATAGTTATTGTTACTTAAGTACATAATGAGATTAATTAGTAAATAATAGGAGAAAAAGTGTATTAATTATGTTTATACGTCTGTGTACGATCATAGACGTACACAGACGTATAAACATACATACGATAAAAACGAAAAGACGAATTACTTACGTATTACGTTAGTCCACTTTTTCGTAACCAAAAAAGTTCTGTTAAAACAATTATTACATCGTAGAAAGGGTACCTATATATCGTGTCGGATAAAGGTTTTAATTGCACCATCTCTTTAGGTAAGTCATAATTTTTAAACTTAATATCCTTTAACTACAAACGATCATACGATCATTAATTGGCAATGCCAATATAAGTTGTACAACTACATTTCAAACCGGAAACGTAGTAGGTAAATAATACAGCCCTTTCATGGCCGCTAGAGAATTTTGAAAGGTTTGTCCACTCAAGTTAAAAACCACTACCTTGAAAAAGTTGTATTAAAATTTACAAAAGCGTACCTATTTCTTAATCACTCGTAATTTTAACTACTTACACCTTTATTGCGGTTACAGGATCAAGTTACTGTTTAAAAATCCTGGGTATTTCTTTAGTATCCTGCTGCACGATTTCCTGGATAAATTTGGCTTTAATCAATAGGTATTGATGCCCCGAATCATAATCTAATTGCATTTTGTGCGGAAATGCATAGTTTTTTTTTTAATCTTAATTTAAAGTTTTTAAGGTTATTTATAAAATTTGAAGACAAATATTGAGCGTATTGGGTGATTTTGGCTTTAATTGATAGATATTGATGGCTCCAATCATAATCTAATCGCATTTTGTGCGGAAATGCGTCGTTTTATTTTAATTTTATTTTTTAGTTGTTATTTTCAAAACATAACACAAATATTGAGCAGTTTACAGATCTACCTTCAAAGTTTAAAAATAAAACTTAAAAACGAGGGTATCCGTGATTTTTACGTGGCACGATTATTAATAGTTGACATAGCACAACGTAAAAATCACGGATACCCTCGTTTTTAAGATTTATTTTTAAACTTTGAAGGTAGATCTGTAAACTGCTCAATATTTGTGTTATGTTTTGAAAATAACAACTAAAAAATAAAATTAAAATAAAACGACGCATTTAAGCACAAAATGCGATTAGATTATGATTGGAGCCATCAATATCTATCAATTAAAGCCAAAATCACCCAAATACGCTCAATATTTGTCTTCAAATTTTATAAATAACCTTAAAAACTTTAAATTAAGACTAAAACTAAACTAAAACTATGCATTTCCGCACAAAATGCAATGAGGGTAACCGCGTGTGGATTCGCCGCTAGAGGCCGCTAGTGTAGAGGGTGGTCTGCCTGTCACTTCTCTCTTGTCTATTCACTGAATAGTATTCAGACAACTGTCACTTGTCAATGTTTATGTATGGGCGGGCTTTGACAGCATGACCGCCGTCTGCAGTGGCGCCAACTGGTGAGCACAAAAACGGTTACCCTCATTAGATTATGATTCGGGGCATCAATACCTATTGATTAAAGCCAAATTTGTCCAGGAAATCGTGCAGCAGGATACTAAAGCCAACCCAAATCCTGTTTAATGACGCAATTTACTTGTTTCTTTATATTAGACTTTAACAATTTTTACATGCTCCGGACTAACCTGAAAACGTACCTACTTTTTATGTGTAATTATCTTCTTCATCGTAGCCCATTCATTACCTACTGAGAATATTATGGAAAAGTCTTGGGTGTGCAGGATTCCTAATTTTTTAAAATTTAAATTCCATTTTTAAATACAAATTAGTTATCACTGATTTCGATACATATTTAATGAAATAAAAAAAGTTGACACACTATAACCCCTCACTAAGATTTTAGTGTTGCGGGTGGCATGTTAAGGATATTGGACTAATGCACAACACAAAATATTAAAATGTCACTAACACTTGAAACGAGAACAAATATTTATCCGTTATAAATATCTGCATCAGACAGGATTCAATGGAGTACCTAACACTTCCCATTTCCTACTAAATAGTTAAGTATATTATTTATTGCCTGGACCTATTCGGTGTCGCCACACACACAAATATGAGTAATATCAATGTGTGTTGATATCTAAATTACCTTTTTGTGTCTGTTAGACGGGATGAATTTTTACATGTTTTATTTTTAAAACATTTGATTTGCTTCTAATTTTGTGTATCATGTTTTCTATCTAAAAGTGAAACACGCATTTTTCGTTATTCCTGTAGGTAAGAACTTTATTTAATAATAAGTATAATTCAATAAAATAGGTAGGTATTAAATAATATCAGATTAACCTCTTTTAAAAAGTTAAAGGGAAATTAATTTTTATAGAACCAGTTTCAAGGTCCAGACCAAACGAGTTTTGTTTTTAAATGGTAAAAATAATAACGATTATCTTTATTACCTTTTGTTATCGAAGAGGAAATCTTTGAAATAGTCGAATATTTTCTAGAAGATTTTTATTATTTTTAACTGTCTTCAAAAATAGGAGAAAGTTCTCAATCTACTGTATATTTTTGAGTAAAAAAGCTAAGCTACAACCCACTAATGGCCCACTACTGAACACGGGTCTCTCCTCATTACTGAGGAGGCCTAGAGTATACTCCACCACGCTGCTCCAGTGCGGATTGGTGGTGGGGTTAGTGGCCAACCCACTGTCGAAAGTTTTCAAGCCGCCCGAAAGTTGGCGTCGCTGGCCCTATGTTATGTAATATATGTTACCGTTAATTTGCGTAAATCAGATAGAATGCAGATTAACGAGGTATTCTGCAGATTATCTGGCTAAGTCAGTTAAACTGGAAAAACTATAATTGAGTTCATACATTAACTAGTTAATCTGCAGACTTCCTAGCTAATCTGCAGACAAACGACCATGCGTATTCATGGCATTGTTTTATATCCAAAATCAACTCAATTTTTATGTTTCCGTTCAATGTTACTCGTTTTTAACAATTTAACGTTCAAACAAGAACCTATTTTATAGACTTTACCATACGGTAATTAATTAATTGTTAAAAAAAAGTAACATAGAACGGAAACATAAAAATTGAGTTGATTTTGGATATAAAACAATGAATACTCATTTCCATTACTACTCAGTCAAATTCTTCAAGGTAGGTAGGTCGAATTGGTTACAGAACCGAATTAGCCTACCCCTACTCCACGTAGTCTTGTATGCCCTACCCCTAGAGTGTTTTTTTAGAACCCGGAGGCGCGGAGGGAGGGCAGCCCCCGCCCGCGGTTTTGTTACAACAAAACGCAGACACCCGGGCGAGCTGGAGCGGCTGAGGCTGGTCGCCGAAAGCGACCAGCAAGCCGAAGCTGCGCAGGCGAGCGTGGGTGTCTGTGCTTTATTACGCAAGGGCGAAGGGGCTGCACCTTCCGCAGCGCCGGAGACGTCACGGTTCGAAATTATGCCATATATTCCGCGTTTTTACGATTCGGCCAAACGTTGATAAATGTGTGTATTACTCTGCCCAAAAGGTAATGTGCAATATGTATAATGCCCGGTCAATTTGGTTAGTTGAATAGAAATTATCAAGTTGCGCACTCATATTGGGCATTATTCATAATGACCGAGCATTATGGTGCGTACAGATTATGCAACATGTTATATAACTTCTGTTTTATAACACGTCCACACTATCTAACATTGTTGTCTAACAATGAAACATGTTACAAGACCTTACACATTAAAACAACATTGTTGTATAACAATTTATTTATTTATTTAATTATTGCATCAACAAAGTAAACACTAAATGTCATGGTACATACAAAAAAACTTTACAAATGAGGGTAAGTGTCACTTCAATTACAGATGCAAATCTATAGCAATGAGGAAATGGTCACAAACAAATTAATTAAAAAAAAACATATTTCAATTAGTCACAATACATAACTACCATAATTTCATTATAATATTACATTAAAAACATTATTCATGCATGAGAACAACAGAACTTAAACGTAATAATAATAGAATTAATTAATAATTGAATAGAATTACTTAATTATGTCACATGTAAAAAAGGATTATATAGCACAAAATTATTACATATTAATCATAGATTGGTATATAATAGAATTCATAAGGTCAATTAACAAAAATCGTGTTGTAAACAATTGAATAAAATTTGAGCTGCAATAACATTTTAACAATAATAAAATCGAATAAAGTAATTAAAAAGAAAATGTTGCATAATATAAGTAATTTAAAACTAAGTAAGATCTTCGAGATATATTTTAAAGTAAGGTAAGCGATTGGAGAAAACATCGATCGCAGATAAGTTTCGAGAGTTGCTTGAATGGCAATCTCGATTGTTATTTTGAGGATACTCAGTAGCAAACTTCTGGTGTGCAGCATTGTAGCTTCTCATGATTCGATTCAAAGGTGAGTAAAGGCCAAGATTGGTACGAGCACTTTTCAGTGTAAATGGTATGAATTTGGTTTGTCTAGGCAAGCGCCTAGGTACATTAAAATTGATTTGGGATAATATTATAGGAGCGTCAATGTAACCATTAATTAATTTGTACAAAAATATATTGTCCAGTATATGCCTACGTTCGGAAAGTGAATTTAGCCGGAAGTGTTTTAGTCGCTGCTCGTAACTAGACAATTTTTTTGCTAAATTGCAGCTGTACGACAAGTGCCAAAGAAAACGTTTCTGAACACTTTCCAGACGCTGATTATAGACATCGTAGTGCGGATTCCATATTACGCTTCCATATTCCAGAGGACTACGTACAAGTGCATTATAAATTGAGATTTTGGTTTTCGGGTTTTTGAACTCTCTGCAATTGCGTAGAACAAAACCTAGTATTTTAAATCCCTTATTAACTATGTTGTTTATATGAAGGTTAAAACTCAGTTTGTTATCTAAGATGATGCCAAGATCTCTAATATGATTTTCCTCAGTAAGTAGCACACCTTTAATTGAGTAGGACCTAGCTATATCTTGTCTTTTTCTGCTGAAGCGATCAACTTTACATTTATCTATATTCAGTCTCATACCATTTAATTCACACCATGTCACAAGGTTATTTAAATCATCTTGCAATAGTTTCACATCTTCGGCAGAGTCAATCGTTCTGAAGAACTTTAAATCGTCAGCAAAGATATAACACTTAGAATTCTTAAAGCAATTAGTGATGTCATTTATAAATATATTAAAAAATAACGGCCCCAGATGTGAGCCTTGAGGAACACCTGACAATGCTGCAAAAGGTCTAGATCGGAACCCCCCCAATACTACCATTGAGTGCCGGTTTTCTAAATAGGATCCACACCAATTTAAAAGATTTCCAGCTATACCAGCGGAAGATAGCTTATTAAACAATGTTGGATGATCGACTTTATCAAAGGCTTTACTGAAGTCAGTATAGATTCCATCCAATGAATGTCCTTGGTCGATTTTCTGGGAGAGATCTTCGACAAATGATGTAAGGTTTGTTGTAGTTAATCTTGCCTTAACAAATCCATGTTGTTCCGGCACAATGAGTTGCTTAAATTGCCACGATAATATTGGGCACAAAAGTTTTTCAAAAACTTTAGAAAAGATGGGAATTATTGATATTGGTCTACAGTTGTTGACGTGACTCATATCACCACCTTTGAGCAGCGGAATAACAAGGGCGTTCTTCCATGCAGCAGGAAATACGCCAGAGCTCAGAGACTTGTTGATTATTATACTGAGGGGAAGAGCTAGAGCACTGGCACAACGAACAGCAAAAATGGCAGGGATGCCATCCGAGCCCGCGCCTTTCGTAGAATCAAGTCTCTTTAATGCTCTAAAGCAGGGGTCGGCAAGTACTTTTAGGTGGGGTCCGAATACAGTGCGAAAATTTTAACGAGGTCCAGAAAAAAAGGTATTAATTGTGTAACATTTAATTACTTTCTTAATTAGTAACTAAACTCATAAATATAGGTATTAAATTAAAATCAAAATTTGAATTACATAATTTAAAAGACAAACTTAATATTAATGAGAAAAATTGCAACGTCGGTCTTGAGCCAATTTTTTAAAGTTTGGTTCTTGAGAGGAACAGCAAATTCGAAGTGTATCTTGTAGGTGGGCGTCCGTTAATCTTGAACGATATTTGTTTTTCAAAAATTCATCTTTGACAAAGATGTTTCTCATATACAGGGTGTCCCATAAGTTGTATGACAAACTGATATGAATGATGATAGCTTGGAAAGAGACCTACCAGATGTCAGAAAATCGTTGTAGTAAAAGTGTCACCGTTTTCGAGATTTCGACCTTTGTTTGATTTTCCAGAAATCGAGCTATCTTACCTTACTTTTACTTGCTGACTACACAAATGAGCACATATTTTAATTTTTTTTTCACGTACTCTCAGATAGTTGGTCTACAATCCCAAGCTATGATTGAGTTCAAATTATGTATTACATTACATGATTCCTAGATATTCGGATCGGGTCTATTTAGGACTTTTTATGTTTTCGATTTTCTTTGATTCAAATTTGACGGTGGCTGGTGGAAATAAATACCTAATCAACAGTGCAAATTATTTAAAAAACTTGCTTTGTGTTTTGTAAATGGAAATTTTATAACCGTAAAACACTGGCTACTTTAAGAAGAAAATTTACAAGTTAATGGTATTTTAGTGTCGGGGGGTGTTAATTTGAAGCTAAAGTGGTACTATGTATTAATGTGTTTGTAAGCACAAAAATGACCAAAATCATTTATTACGTCATATTTAAAAGGTGTTCAAGTATCGCCAATCTACTTGCATACACAAATGCGCGATTTTAGCTGCAGTTGATTGAATTACCCCCCTCAGATTGCCTTTGTTAATTATGGCTTTTGCTTTAATATTGTTTTAAATACAACTCAAATAAAATCCAAGGTTTTAAATTCAGTGACCTATCAGGCCGTGGGATTGGTCCTAATTTTGTCCCATCCAACGGCGAAGATATACTCGATGCAAATGAGCTCGTACTTGACGGGCAAACGGGCAACCGTCGTTCTACAGTCAAATTTTATCGTCTAGTTAAACTATTTACGTATTTTTCTATGTACTTCCCTTACAATATTTAGCGGTCCGCGGTTCAACCTTCCGCGGTCCGTAAATGGACCGCGGTCCGCCTGTTGCCTACCGTTGCTCTAAAGACTTGATCTTTAGTGACGGATATATTTGTCAGGTAGTTTGTAGCAAAATTAACGTTAGCCTTGTTTGGTACAACCTTATTATTGGTGTTATAGACCGAAGAGAATTGATCGGCAAAAAGATTGCAAATATCTGGACCTGTGGAAGCAATGCGCTTGTCTTGTGACATTTGTGCTGGGTATGAACTAATGCCGCGCTTTTTATGTTTAATGAATGACCAAAATAGCTTAGGATTAGAAGTTAGCGATGATTCGAGGCGTTCTATGTATTTTTTGTAATATGATCCTTGGAGTCTTGTGCACCGTTCTCTCAGCAGTTCAAAAGTTAGTAGATCGCGAGGATTTCTGTATTTTTTATATTTTAACCTGTATTTTAACTTTTCATTTAGTGCCCTAACAAGAGTATTGGGGAACCATATTGGATAGTTGGATTTATTACGGCGTCTAGATTTAGGTACATTTTTAGCTATTATAGGTTTAAGCAAATTATAGAAGACCTCTACCATTTCGTCAACACTACCACATTCAGACAGCACAATAGACCACGCGATATTGTTGAGATCTTAAATTGTCAAAAGATTACGTAGGCCAACACAGTCAAATTTTACTTTTTCATGTAAAAATAATTTATGAAATTTTAATTATTAAAATTTCAGGAAGAGAAATTAATAAATCCATTGTTATTGACTATAATCATTTATATTTTATATAAAATGATGCCGATGCGCCAGAGAAATTTCTTCAGCTTTTTTCTTTTCACTCATTAGCTTGTAAGCAAATCGTTCACTAACTCCTGTAACAAAGATATAATATTATATGAAGTATAAAAAAAATTGATACCAAATATATTCAGTGACACTTTAATTGATTATGCAAACATAAGTGAGTATATTAAATTACTGAAATATTTAAGCGGGACTATTAATTAACTTGCAATAGCAACACTAACCTGTTGCAACTGCGACGCATTCTGCCACTTTTTCATACGTTATTTTCGGAGTTAGCAGGCGATGTTCTTCCCTCATACAATCTAAAACTTTTAAAATAACTAAACCTGCATCACTTCTGAGAGGCTCAGTCATTTTTAATCACTTTTTGCAATTAAAATCGAATTATAACACATAGAGCACTTCGCACTTCAAAGAAATGACAGCGGACATGACATTTCAAAATTGACGTTGTCTTTTTTTGGTTCCATTTTTTTCTACTGAACAGATAAGTTGGTGGCATTATACAATAGTAATAGATACAGCGTGTTGAAATATTGAAAAAAAAATTGCTGTGGCTAAAGTAAAAGAGGTATTTGATTGAAATTATTTTTAGGGGCTTAGGTAATTATTTAAATGATTAGGTAATCATTTAATGATTACCTAATCATTTAATTTAGGTACATAAAATTAAATTTATTGTTGTATGGTGGTAACCACGTTGTATATAATAGGTATATATAATAGATAATATATAATTATACTGATAATATGTACACTGATGATGATGATACCTGATCACCATGAATAGCAATATTCTATTGCGGCAATATTTTATTTTATCCTGCAATTAATTTTTCTTAAAACATTTATGAATCTTAAGCGTGCCATTAGTAATTTACATCTGTATATATTAACTTTGGGGTTAACTGCTTAGCAAATAGTAGCTTAGTTGTTGTACCTATTTAGGCGTTTCATAATTTCCCATTGCAGGTTTTCTATATTTCTGGTCGGCCTATAATAACTCAACTGTTTTGAAAGTAACGAACTGCAATATTCTCACTTTAGCGGTCAAACCTCCGTTCGTTGCTTTGCTACAGGAAACAATAATTACATTTACGAATCATATACTTACGAGTACCTACATACAGAGTCATTGTTATTTATTTTTATCAGGCACTTCAAGTTCCCATATAGTACATTCCGCACACTTCAACTTCAGACGTTCAATTTCACGAGATACAAAGTTACCGATAATTTCATAATTTATAGGAATGTCATAGCATATTTAATCATATATATACACGCAACTATTCGACACGGATGAAGACCTTGCTGCGCGCATCTGTAGAACATTACTACTCCACTCTATGTCAGGAGCATACGAATAGGAATTAATAAAAATATAGTAATAATATATCAATCAGTATCTCAATTCCGCATGAAGTTGCTTAAAAAAGATAAAAGAAGGGCCTATAACACTGAACACATTCTCATGCTGACAGGCTGGAGTTGAAGAGAGAGAGGAAGTGAGGAGCCATCTTCTGCTGTATCGTCACTGAAGCCAGCTTTACTTGCACCAATTGCTCGAGTTTTCCGTCAAAGGACTTATCGTGATTTTGATGGATACTACAGTACAAGGATTTCCTTTCTTTCCTTTTACTTTTTTAGCCCAGAAATCATCGGAAATGCGTTTTGTGTGCCTTTTTAACCGACTCCAAAAGAGGAGGAGGTTCTCAATTCGTCTGTATGTTTTTTTCATAAGTGTGGTACCTCATAACTTCGTATTTGGTGAACCGATTTCCATAATCCTTGCGATATTCGAAGGCTATGACTGCCGTCTTTAAAGAGCGACATCTGACGGTCAGTTTTTGGGTTATTTCTAATGAATGGGTTTTCCGATTTTGATTATTCTTTTTTTGTTCGAAAGGTAGTGCTTGTTCGAAAGGTTGTGCTTGGAATCATAAAAACGGACATGAGTTTAAAATCAATAACATTAATAGGTATAAATAAAAATTATAGCATTCCGTTCCTGATTTTTAGGGTTACGTACCCAAAGGGTAAAACGGGACCCTATTACTGAGACTTCGCTGTCCGTCCGTCCGTCCGTCCGTCCGTCTGTCACCAGGTTGTATCTCATGAACCGTAATAGTTACACAGTTGAAATTTTCACAGATGATGTATTTATGTTGCCGCTACAACAACAAATACTAAAAAACAGAATAAAATAAATATTTAAGTGGGTGGCCATACATTCGACGTAAGTTTAGATACCATTCGGTCCAAGAGATGGCGTTGGGCGTAATATGTGGCTACAATAAAACAATTAAATATTTAAGTGAGGCTTTTATACAACAGACCAGATTTTTTTGGCGTTTTTATACATAATGGTACGGAACCCTTCGTACGCGAGTCCGACTCGCATTTGGCCGGTTTTTTATTTTCTTGTTAAATATTCAACTACACACATTTTGCGCTGTAAAATATATTTTATTTATTAAACTTATTTTCCACTCCAAACACAAATATCGTTTGTATAACTATAATCTTACAAAAAATAAAATCTCTACTATAAATATTTGCCAGTCACTTAAAATTAATAAAATGTTGCACAACCCTATAGCTCCATAGATATGACCATAACACAGAGGACATAAAACGACTATAGTATAGTACTAGCTGTAAGTGCAAAAATTTAATATTGTCAAAGAATTACTAGTAGGCACTGACCACATAATTGATTGACATTGATACTGTAGCTAACGCCACTGGATCGTCATGGATTTTGGCACTAAATCAGTAGGTACTGTATGAGTGTTAACATGATACAATCCAGTCCAACATCCAGTATCCGATACATTAGCTTAGTAATGCTGGCGCCATCTACTGTATCAATGTAAATCAGCCCTAAGCAACAGTGCCAGTCATATTAATTTTGTTTATTTTTTCAAATGCAAGGTATCCTTAAACATTTTATGATCAAACCTATTTATAACAAATTCAACATTTTGCTGATTAGTCCACTGTTAAAGTTCTGAAACTTCCAGGCGTGCCGAGGTATTGCTCATTGAATGTACCCGTCTGTCTGTGCGACTCGTCAGTCTTTGCTTTTCCGATTTCTTTGATGTAGGTCATAAAGGTTTTTCCAGTAAGTTCTCTTTTTACTTCATCTGTAAGATAATAAGATTTTCAAAGTTAAATGCTTATTTAATTGAGTTATTCACCGTCGCGATACCCATAAAAATATACATCCTTACTTCCTTACTAATATTATAAATGTGAAAGTGTGTTTGTTTGTTTGTTTGTTTGTTTGTTTGTGACGCTTTCACGTCGCAACAAAGCTATTATATGGTAAGGTTTATGTGTGTGGGGATAGTTAGGAGGGTGGAGAGTGACGTAGGCTACTTTTTACCGCGGAAAAACATCCCATTCCCATGGGAAGATCGATGTTCTGTTAGTTGCTAGACATTTATTTTCGGAGTTGTTAACAGATGGCGTTAATAAAATTCATTTGCAAGTTCTGAATTACGCTATCAAATATTCGGCAGTATTCAGTGTACCGCCCGCCCGCTGGCACTATCCTGTTGGCTGATGTCCGCAAGTTGCTGGACTCGCCGACACCGGTGGTGGGCGCGGGCGACTGGAACTGCAAGCATCCGGGGTGGAATAGCCTAGCTGCCAACAGAACTGGAAGGCTACTTTTTGATGCCGCTGAACAGCACGGCTACACTGTCGAGGGTGTTGCACACCGTTACCGCGGCTCTGAATAAGAGAGAACGCGTGTGTGCAGTATTCCTCGACATGGAAAAGGCGTTCGACCGTGTTTGGCACGACGGCTTTCTCTACAAGATCTCGCAGTCGTCGGCGCCCCGGAGTGCCGTTAAGGTGATCTCCAGTTTCCTCGAAAATAGAAGCTTCAGAGTAGTTGAAGACGCCGAATCCACCGAGCGTCCGATCGCAGCCGGCGTCCCGCAAGGGAGTTGCCTGTCCCCGGTCTGCTACGCCTGATACACCGACGATATCCCGGCGGCAGGGGGGCGTCGCTTGCCCTATATGCCGATGACGTGGCGTACATCACCACGTCGCTGAATAGAACCCACGCCATCGTCAAGATGCAGCGTGCGCTTGATGCCCTCCCCGAATGGCTCGCCGCGTGGAGACTGTCGGTGAATGTCGGGAAGACGCAGGCCGTGAACATAGGAGGATACCTCAACAGGCGGGACCCTACTCTGGAGCTTCACGGACAAGGTATCCAATGGGCCCCACAGGCCAAATACCTGGGGGCAAAATCGACGGAAGACTTTCGATGAAGCCACAGGTTACGAAAGCCGTCGCGAATTCCAGAAGCGCGATGGCAGAAACTAGTGCTCTCCTCGAGCCTCCCTCTTGGACTGAAGCTCGGGGTCTACAAGACCTACATTAGATCCCGCCTCACGTACGCGGCACCGGCGTGGTACGCGCTCGCCAGCGAACCGCAGCGCAAGAGGATGCGCGCGGTTCAGGCGATTGCGCTCCGCCGGCTGACTGGTGCGCCGAGGTACGTCAGGAACGCCCGCATCCAGAGGGACCTTCGAGTCGAGAGCCTGGACGACTTCATCGAGAGATTGGCACGCAACATGTTCGGGCGTGTCGACGCGTCGCGGTTCCCGCATCTGCAGGACCTGGTGCCGCTCCACACCCGTCCACCGGACCGCTGGGCCTTCCCGCGCGACTTGCTGGTTGCGCGGGACGGGGCTAGCACTGACTGATACTGGGGCTTCGTAAGTCGTCGCCCGGCGCTGATCGGCTCCTGCTGGGCTTCCCACCAGCGGGATTCACCCGGTAGGGCCTCGATCGCCTGGGCGGCGCGAAGATGAACCCCATCCCGTTTAAGACTCTGTGGCCTGTAAAAAGGCCACCACTCACCGGACTTGACCTATTGGTTAACCACAGATGGACAACCAAGGGCCTTAGGGCCCAACCCAAGAACCGGCCCGTTTTATCGGGCCGCGAGAGACACCCCCAAAGACACTCCACACACCTCAGACAGGGTGGAGTGAAGAGAGCGAGTAGTAGGCTACTTTTTAGCCTAAATTCCTACGGGAGCGAGACCTAAGCGGCTGTTACCTACGGGTCCCGAAGCGAAGCGCGGGCGGTTCTCTAGTATACATATAAAATATAAATCTAAAGGTATATATACTTTTCAGTTTGATAAACAAGTTGTTTCGGCCGACTGGTTCCAACCATTCATTGATTTAATGAACACTACTTAGCAAGGGTCTCGATAAGGCCTACAGCATACTCCACTGATCTGCTCCAGTTATTGCTGGAGGGGTTACTGGGCAACCCAACCTCGGTAGCTTCCATGCCACCCGAAACATTCTGCTATCTATCGATAGCAACCGGAACCAAGAGCTTTACAAGCCCTCTGAAGCACAGTAGCAATCAAGATTTTTTGCTACTAACAATTACTACTTTTCTTGTCTTCTGACGGTTATTTAAGAAATAATCGTAGATGACATTTTATAATTAGTGTAAGTGGTTATGTACCGTTCTAATTAACTAGATAAATAAATAAATAATAAATAAATGACACATATGTCATGAACATATACATAGATGATTAGTTTCATTACGTACCACGAATCTTTATTAGAGACTTTTCCTTTCCACCATACTCCATTGGAAACAGTTCTTTAGGTACATGTTGAAACAAAGTGCTGGTATCTTTATGAGTACATATTCGCTTGCCAAGCTTTGGACTGAGAAATTGTTTAAAAATAGACACCAGTGTTTCAATTGCCTTTGATGGGGTTACCAAATGAATTCCTTTAAGCCTCATACCAAAACCTTCCTGTAACAAAGCGTAATGTTTAAGAAATCTTTTTTATGCAGTAATTTTTCCTGTAAGCAGTTTAAGGATTTGGAATTGCCTCAGAAGCCTAGATTTATAAGAACATAGTAACCAAATTATCTGTATTTATTTTGTTGTTTTGTTCTTGTAAATTATCCGCACGCAAAGATTATAGAAATGAAATGCAGAAGTAGACAGTAACATGCGTAAAGTGGTATGGTAAATGGTAATTGTCTTACATTTCATCTCTTTCTGTCTCTTTATCTTTTACATTCATAATTACAGTAATGTCATCGGAGCTGGTCAAAAAGTACAACTTCTCTTCGTATTTATAGTTTAAATATATCATATTATTAGTATTAATAATGTGTAAAGTAAATCTTTTCTGAGTTCTACCTACGCAGACATATTAAACATCGTTATGTACTTACTATGCATTTTCTCTAAAACCATTGATTTTATATTTTTTTATGAAATGTACTTACAGTAACAATTGAAATAATTTGACGCATATCTGTCAGGTTTAGGGCTTTGATAAGTTCAAGAATATTTGCGTCGTTATAGTCGAGGATGATTACAACACCGTCACTGTAGTCATTTGCCAAAACATATTCACAAAGCTGAAAATATAAATCCAATTAAAAATGCGTGTATAACCCTATGCATACAGACTATATAACAAAACATGTTATAAAACAAAGTTAAATAACATGTTTTATAAATGTGGACGATATGTGTCACAAAAACTTCTCTTGGTCTTGTTATATGATTCATTGTGATACAACATTGTTAGTGTGGACGTGTTTTATAACAGAAGTTATAATTACAACATGTTACTAAATCTGTATGCACCCTAATAACATAAATATAATGGCCGATTTACATTGATACAGTAGCTGGCGCCAGCATCACTGGATTTCGGCGCTGCACTGGCACTGAAACTGGATCGCAATCATTGGCGCGTAGTATTTAAACGGATCCAGTGCCACTGGCAAGGGCTGCGCAGAGTGTGTGGGGCGGTCACTGGATCGAAAAATATGCGGCCGGTCTATTTCGATACAGCGCTTTATACTGGATGCTGGACTGGATTGTAACAATAACTGATACAGTGCTGATCCAGTGTGTGAATCCATCAATGTAAATCAGCCTTTTACGTTTTAGCTCCTATTTTTATGTGGATGTGGGTAATTTTTTATATAGGTAAAAGCTAGTTACCCACAGAGTTACGGTGCGGTTCCTCTGAGGCGGAGCGGAGTGCGATTAACCAATCAAATGGCTTGAAATTCACACGAGGCACAATGAGATGTAATACACATCAAGCCATAATGATTGGTGAATCGCACTCCGCTCCGCCTCAGTGGAACCGCACCCTTAGACAATGGCTTTATTAAACAGGATGCATTCCTAATGCAAGGATAAAGAAGTAAAACAGTTCCATAATAATTAAGAGATACTACGAGGAAGTCGAGGTCACTCCATAGCTTCTTCTAGAAGTTGAAAAGGTTAAATACATTATGACAGCTAGTATGAAATGATTAGACACGCGTCAAAATGAATCTTTCCATGGATCGATTTTATGGTGTTGTGAGATAAGTAGGTATCTCCATACGAAACAAGGGAGGCAAAATATTGACTTACCATGACATTACTGCGGTAAACAATTTAATTTAAAAACAGTAAAAAATTATCTACCATTCGAACTAATATTTAACTGCGGTCATCGTTGTCTCAGGTCCCTTTTAAGATGGATGGAAAGAACCTGAAGTTCCCGAGGAAGTAGGTACTACCGTCAACCATGTTACTAATATTGCTATAGCCATAATAATTGTTAGCAATTTTGTTCCGGATAAAAAGACGTGGAGCCTGTTACACTTTATAGGCAGCCATCTCAGTCCTCACGGGTTTCAACGGATCAACGACGATTAGAACGAGCCTCATACTGATAATTACCAACTAGACTATTACTAATATAAACTAACAGTAGATATTAACTATCTCACTTATTAACAAAATTATTCGAACACCAATCTGTTAACTGGACTAACTAGGAAACTTGAGTCTAGTTCTAGGTCGATCGCGAAACGGCGGTGCTGCTAATTTATTACCCTCATGCCATAAAAATAGTAAATTACAATATTGTGGAACTGTTACTTATTTGTCCTTGCACCAGAAATGTGCGTATTATAAATTAATTGTTAGCTACCATTGATCAAAGCGAAGAAGAACTATGTACTTAGTTAAAAATAAAATTTAATGGTAATTGTCAAACTCACCAAAACAATATATCGGTACCAGGTTATAAGAAGTTCTGTTGTAAATTCTAAGCCAATAACTTTCACGAAAAATACCCTGTAGTTGTCTTGTGTTGGCTTCGGTAAAACCAAACAATTTCTGAAAAAAAAAACTAACTTTAAAAAAAAATAACAGTCTTCAAAATCTATATGTAGAGAAAACTCAAAAATGACCCATGAGATGTTGCTTATAGTCGACAAGAACCAGCTTTCACCCAGTCCAAAGTTATGGGGTAACACTCATAAGAACTCCTTTTTTGAAGTCCGTTAATAGTAGATTGTATAACAAGGGAACAAAGTTATATTTTTACGGCGAGGGCGCTTTTTTGAATCCAGAGCGAAGTGAGGGATTCTAGAGTAGTATCCCGAGCGTAGCGAGGGATTCTTTAGTAGAATCCTGAACGTAGTGAGGGATTCAAAGTATGTCGCCCGAGCCAAAAATATTTGCTCCCGAGTGATACACTCTACTTTTCATCCCCCCGAGAAAATAAAAGGCGCCTCAAATTCAGGAATAATACTGTCATAGTCACTAAACTAACTAAACTAAACTGACTAAACTGACTAAACCGACTAAACCGACTAAACCGACTAACCCGACTAACCCGACTAACCCGACTAACCCGACTAACCCGACTAAACCCGACTAAACCCAACTAAACCCGACTAAACCAACTAAACTAACTAACTAAACCAACTTAACTAATTAAACTAACTAAAGAACTCATTTTTCAAAACAAAACCATGAATTTCTAACAATCCGAACTGAATTTAAAAAGTGCGCGGAAAAGATCTTTTCCGCGCACTTTTTATTTAAATAACGGGGAGGAAAAACTCATTCCCGCCCGCTAAAAGTTTCTTATAGAAAACACCAACTTTGGGCCCCTTTAAGTGCGAACCAAGTCGTCTTTTTCGAATAGGTGGGATGAAAAATATTCAGTTCGGATTGTTAGAAATTCATGGTTTTGTTTTGAAAAATGAGTTCTTTAGTTAGTTTAATTAGTTTAGTTGGTTTAGTCGGGTTAGTCGGGTTAGTCGGGTTAGTCGGGTTAGTCGGGTTAGTCGGGTTAGTCGGGTTAGTCGGGTTAGTCGGGTTAGTCGGGTTAGTCGGGTTAGTCGGGTTAGTCGGGTTAGTCGGGTTAGTCGGGTTAGTCGGGTTAGTCGGGTTAGTCGGGTTAGTCGGGTTAGTCGGGTTAGTCGGGTTAGTCGGGTTAGTCGGGTTATTACCTATTCGAAAAAGACGACTTGGTTCGCCTTTAAGTGGGCCCAAAGTTGGTGTTTTCTATAAGAAACTGTTAGCGGGCGGGAATGAGTTTTGATTGAATTGAATAAGTTGGAATTGAGATATTTTCTGCGCACTTTTTGAATTAAGTGTGCCGCAATCATCTTTTCCGCGCACTTTTTGTATTCAGTTCGGATTGTTAGAAATTGATGGTTTTATTTTGAAAAATGAGTTCTTTAAGTGACTTTGAAAGTATAGTTCCTGAAATTGAGGCGCCTTTTATTTTATTTATTTATTTTAAACTTATTGTAATACCTACTAATCTAGGTTTACAAAGGGCGGACTTAATGCCTATAGGCATTCTCTCCCAGTCAACCCTGGGCGACGGTGAGAATATGTGGCAGGTGTTAACAATAAATAACACATTAAATAAATACAACATATAAAATTATTACCTATTACATACTTTAAAAATAATAAAAAATATACATATAAAATACCAAATATACATATATATATATCCATATAGTATATAAAATTACATACATGTTGTACACAGAAAATTGTATAAACTTCTCAAAAAATTGGTGATTTTATGTAATGTTCTCGGACAAGTCTCTTGAAAATACATTTGGACTGGGCTTTTCTTATTTCGATCGGTAGGGCGTTCCAAAGTAGAATTGCCTGAACCGTAAAGGAATATTGATAGAAACAGCTACTGAATCGAGGAATATCCAATTTGAGATTTTCAGAAGATCGGAGTACTTTATCATGAGTAGCACAGCGATAATGAAAATTTTCCTTGAGATAAGTGGGTGTCGCTGGCTCATATAGGATAGAGTACAGAAGAAGGAGAATTCTAGAACATCGCCTGTGCCGAATAGGAAGCCAATTAAGCTGACGGCGGTACTGTGATATATGGTCAAACTTTCGGAGCCCAAAGATGTAACGTATACAATTATTGAGGAGGCGTTCTAGTTTATTGAGAAGTTCTTCTGAAACGTCTGGATAGCACACATCTCCATAATCAATAATTGGTAGTATTAATGTTTGGATAAGCAAAAGCTTTGTCTTCATCGGAAGGAAGTGTTTGAGACGACTGAGGGATTGCAAGGAAGCCATGACCCTGCGACTAATTTCGGCAATGTGTGGTCGCCAACTTATAGTTGCGTCAATGTAGAGGCCGAGGTTTTTGACAGAGTCACTGAGAGGTATCTGGGTGTTATTATAAATTATAGGTGGTAAGTTATCACAACAAACCTCGGCTCGTAATCTCGAACTACCTATCAGTATAGCTTGGCATTTTTGCGGGTTGACGACCACGCCATACTGATCGGACCATTTTTTAAGTGCCTTAAGATTAGTATTCATCTCATCGAAAACACTGTGAAGTTTATCAGCCGTGGTATGAGCATATAATTGTAGATCATCAGCATACAGATGATACGAACACGAGAAGACTGAAGATAGTGAATTAATAAACACAGAAAATAAAATAGGGGATAGTATACCGCCTTGCGGCACGCCAGTGTCTAAATCAGCCCAATCCGAGAACTGCTGTCCAAGACGGACCAACTGTTGACGTCCGCGAAGATAAGATGTAAACCAGTCCAGGGTAGAGGGTGCAAAATTCAAATGGGAAAGAATGGAAAGGAGGATATCATGGTCCACTGTGTTAAACGCATTTGAAAAGTCAACCAACACTACTAATGTAAGTTGTTTATGTTCCATCCCTTTGCGGATGTCATCCAAGACCTTACTCAAGGCAGTAGTAGTGCTGTGACCAGGACGAAACCCTGACTGAAAATTTGTCAGCAGGTTATGTTTACATAGAAAAGTAGAGAGTTGTTTGTGCCTTTTATTTTCTCATTGGGGGGGGGATGAAAAGTAGAGTGTATCACTCGGGAGCAAATATTTTTGGCTCGGGCGACGTACTTTGAATCCCTCGCTACGTTCAGGATTCTACTAAAGAATCCCTCGCTACGCTCGGGATTCTACTCTAGAACCCCTCGCTTCGCTATGGATTCAAAAAAGCGCCCTCGCCGTAAAAATATTACTTTGCTCCCTTGTTATACAATCTACTATTTTCAGGTTTATTTTGGAATCACTCCTAGCCATGTATTGCTTATTGCACCATTTCTTTTATGGATACTTAGTTGGGTATTGGGTTGTTTTTAAACAATATCATAAAGTTTTTAATAATTTGCAACTTTGTCCCGGATTGGATTTTACACTTTAAAAATACCTACGTACATATTTTACGTTTGAATAATTAATTTTTATGTACAGAACTTATAAGATTCATTTAGGATTTAAACCACAGCGGGCTTTAAGGTTACTTTATTGCTATATGACAAACATTTTGCATTTTTAACTAAGAGTAGGTAAGTCAAAGTTCAAAGTATGGTGTTCAACTCATTAGTAAGGGTTATTGAAATATGAATAGTAATGTAACTAGCATTTTTACGATGTAACATATTGTTGGGCTCTTCCAGTTTCATTGGAAAGAATATTAAACAGAATATTTTTATGTCCGAAACTGAAATCGGAACACATTAAATTTATAGGGGCGATTATATAACATTCATCTCATTCTTATCTGATAAATAAATAATCTTACAAACTCATAGCTCTATACAAGAATTCGTGAATGTGTCGTGGGTGCCATGAACATTCTATATTCCTGGTCAACCTGTAATTTTTTTCTTAGTAAAATACGTAAGCCAGCCGTAACCCAGCAATAAATAAAATTAAACTTTTTTTACACCCCACACGTCATTCATGATTGTTTTTTAGCGACAACATGTTAAATTATACATCTTCTGATCCTAAGGTTACCTTATTTCATACCTGGTCATGTGTTTAAATTATGAAGACGTCATAACGTCAATGAACTGAAGAAGGCTTAGTCAAATACAAATGTGAACCGGTTTTCCTGATACTTTTAAACAGGTATTCTTAATGGTCCTAATAAAAAAGGAGTAACCTTCAAGTTAACATGGTAAATCAATTAAGCGTGTAAACTTCAAACAAATTATGATATTCGTTTAAGTATTTATAAGTCAAAACTCAGTGTAAATGAAGATTTCACTAATGTTCGTGGCTGACAGCGAAATAGTACCTAACCTATATTACAATGGCGTTCGATATGGAGTTCGATTTAGGCTCTTCTCACACAACGCTATTTATTATCTACGACTGCAACGCAACCCAAAATTCGCTGTATCTGACAATGTTCACTGACAGTAGACGCATCGTAGACGCGTTGCCGTTGTGTGAGAAGAGCCTTAATGACAATCCACACAAAAGCCAGCTTTCCGCTACTGTGATTAAGGTGATTGTAGATTGACGACGAGAATTTTAAATGGCATAAGTAAATTTTGCTTACAAGCTGAATTGAAGTGAAGTTGTTTTTAGCGGGCAGTGGCAATTCTATATCCTCGGCGACGGCGACTCAAGTGAATTTTTTAGTCGATTCGTTCGCTTATTTGTCGCCTTTACTTATTGTACGTCCAAATGAATATCTCAACCTTGTTGAAAAATACCAAATTTGTGCATAGGTAATTTAGAACTAGGTCATACTTACAAAATATTATCCAAATCGTCAACCTTACAGTTCATCAGATTATCTCCAAAGAAAGTAGGCATCACTGTTCTGAAGGTACAGATCTTGTCAATTCGTTGTTTAGCTCGCTCTAGGGAGCCTTTGCTTACTATTATTACAGTCTCCAAAAAGCATCTTGCTGTAAATCAAAGAAATAGGACTCATGAGAAAAATAAACATAAAAATGTGAAAAAACCTACACATATAAATTCAAATGACTAGGAAGCTGTAATTACAGTTTTCAGTGCCTCTATTATGAGTTGTTGTAGTAAACGTAAAGGACGTTACTATTGCAGTTGACGTTTAGAATTTGTATGAGAAATCCGTACAGCGCCTCTAGCGGTTACGATACTGAACTACAATTCTCATACAAATTCTAAACGTTAACTGCAATAGTAACAGTTTGACGTTTACTACAACAACTCATAATAGAGGCACAGATAAAATATTTAACTTATTACAATTCGCGAAAAATCAGGTGTGATATTGTAAATTTACGTGTAAATAGCACCTCCCTTCCTCCGACATGAGAACAACGCAACACATGTTTTACCTCAAAGTCAAATGGCAAGTATACCTAAGGTAATACAATAGACTTTTAATTACTGTTTATTACATTATTTATCTGACCCAATCTAAGGTCTGGTAAGACTGAATTAGATTTGATGATATCAACTTCATATAATTAGAGGTCACTTTACATAATTGCGTCGTTAAAATTAAATCGAGGTAACTTTATTATTTATGCATAATTTACTTGTTTACTTCATCGTAATTTTTAACCGACTTCAAATAGAGGAGGAAGTTCTCAATTCGTTTAAGAATGACATGATAATGGTGTTATTTTTATTGCTAAGGAAACGTATACCTACTAGGGTTGACTATTTTGCAATATTTTACCACCGAGCAAAGCTCGGTCTTCACGGGATATCATCTTATAATCTCACTAATATATAAAGCTGAAGAGTTTGTTTGGTTGTTTGAACGGGCTAATCTCAGGAACTACTGGTTCGATTTGTATAATTTTTTGTGTTGGGTTGTTGACTTATCGAGAAAAGCTATATGCTACATAACATCCAATATAAAGGCTACATAACATGCAATAAAAGGAGCGAAACAACAAGTTTCCTAAAGCAAAGCGAGGGCGTATTCTAGTACTTGATAAATGTTGATATTTCGCTGGTTTGCGAGAATAGAGACGGAACTAAAAGTTATTGATTTTAGAAAATGGCATTTTTAAATTTCTTTATAAATGTTCCAGTGCATATCTCTCAATATAAAAGATTTATTGGGGGGTTGACTTTACTGATTAAATGGAAATTTATCTAAGTATCAAAACGCATAAAAATATTTTAAAACTTTTATTAAAATTATAAAAATAAATCGCCATCCAAAGAGGGTTTCAGACATCAGTCTTTATTCACGAGACAACTAACTATAAAATTCAACTTATGTCATTTATATTTAACTAAAAACACTCTTGCCATGATGGCCGTGATTGCCATGTTTCCCACGCAGATCCTCCACTATAATTCCTGAAATGTCACTTCTTGATTTTTCGGTAACTGTTCGAATAAATCTGTCAGATACATCTAGCGTAGACATAAAAAAACTTTAACAAACTCGAAAATGGTGAAAAAATTTCACCATTTTTGTCTTTCAAATGAAATGCATTGTTATTTTGACGTGTTCCTTTTTATATTGATACGTCGGGACAATAGCTGAGGACATATTAAATGCAACAAAAGTTCTTTTGCTTTGCAAATCAGGTAATTTATAATTGTATCTATCAAAAAATATGGCGACGAGTCTCATCATCAAACATTGTGTTACACTTTAACTTGCACTTTTCTGTACATCCTGGCCCTAATTGTCTTTCCCATACAACTTTATTTTTTCCTACATATTCTTTCCCTGCATTTCGTAGACGTTTTCCAAAGGTATGGCTTCGCTTTCCTCTTTCGTGTAATATTTTTATTTGATTCACTTGAAATATTTTCTTCTTTATTCTCTTCCACTGTTTCATCTCAATGTGATAAATCATTATAATTAATCAATATGATAATTAGGATCTGCAATACTATCATCCAATGAAAAATCTTTATCTTCTTTATCTTCTTCACTTTGAACATTCATATTGCTCAATTTTGGTTCACTTTCTATTTGTAAATTATCACCTACTGCAGTCTTATCTTTCGTATTATCATTTACTGACTCTATACTTTCAATATTTTCTTTGGTTTTATTTTCTAGGTGGATATCTTCTTCATTTAAACTTATCATGTTATCAGGTTCTTTATTACACTTTTCTGTTTCTCTATCTTTGGTGTCGCTTGAGTAACATTTTGTACAGGAAGATGAGCTAGAAGACGAGGATGACGATGAGGACGATGAGGATGGTGACCTTGGTCGCAAAATCAACTTATTTTCGTCTGAAGTTTTACCTGAAATTCAATATGCATTCATTTATTTACAAAATAAATAGGTACCAAAAGAAACAGTTATTGTATTGGCATGCATTTCACAGCAGTTTCCAAGAACAAATCATTGCGTAAAGGGTACAATTTTGTGATTCCCGGGAATCGAACCTATGAGGTTACGATCAGCCACTAGCGTGAGTCTAAACTATTGCAACAGAAAGAACAATACATCTGAATAAAATTATCTAAAAAAATCTTTTAATCGATTGAATTCAAATTATATCTTTTACTTACCTGATATTATGTTATTATAATTTATATGATTTTCGATATTTTCATCGCAACGTCTTTCAATTAACGGCAAACTGCTGTTATGTATATTTTTGTACCTAAAATGTTTTTAATAGTTAAATAATTGAAAGAATAAATAAAATTGAGACAAACTGCAAATATATTACAATTGTAGGATAATGACCTTCTTGTTTCCTATTCGTTAAATCATGTTGATACTCATTTTCTTTTTTTTTACTGGCTGCATTTTTCAATGTTTCCAAGAAATGCATTCTTTCTGCCATCTTGAATAGCTCCAATAAATTAAAGTATCTAAAACAAATAATTTAATGTAAATAATTAATTATCAATGAATATCATATAAAAAATTAACTCAATATTGCTATCCCAAAATTTCTTGAACACAAGCGCATTTCGTAATAATAAGAAATACATGCCGATTATTTTTCAAAAATAACGACATTTCCTTTTTACGCCAAAATAAAATATGTCTAATTTACGTGAATATAGACTCAAGTAAAATAAAGCCCGTATACAAAAAGATACCATAAGCAATTACCCATATTTATTGAAGAATACAGGCGTAAATAAAAATAAAACATAAAAAGATACTTACTTTTATCAAAAACAATGACTTATCACTAAATAGGTCACTATTCTTGAATTTTTTTTAGCTATTATTGCAACCAAACCGTAAATGCGTCGGTATTTACGAGAATCGACCAATGTTGTGTCCGGCTCAACTGAGATGAGCCTTTATTTGTGATTTAGGCTAGAGTGTTTTGTCTCAAATGAATAATGACGCTGTCTTTTTCTAACGAAAAATGGCGCGAAATCGGCGTTCCGTCTCTGTTCACGATAAAATATCAAAGATTTGTGATCGTTTGGTATACAGTATTCAATTTGACAAAATTTTGAATTACGTCGATATTCTTGCAAAACAGCGATTTGTTTTGCAGAGACAAGTTTTGTTTCAAGTTGCCTCAAATACCGTTTTTAAAATATTTTTGCACGTGCCTGGCAATGTTAAAACCCCAACTGAATCATCTGGGTTTTTATTTTTTACATTCTTTAAACATTCAACCACAACATAAAAATTGGTTCATATTGGTTCAAATACATTTTTATGAAAAAAAATTCGTGGTCGGTTTAGCCCCGCTACTGATCAGCCAGGTCTGCACTACTGTGTTGGGGTATGATTGTGACAAGTTTTCAGCTTGCCTCAAATATGTACCCAAAATGCAGGTTCCAGCTTTCTACTATTAATAAAATACCTAGATAAAATATAATTATTTGCGCCAACTCATAAAATAAGGAAAGGTAACAATTCAAAATTTAAGTTATGTGAGATTTTAAAAGCTAAGGACACATAATTAAATTCTCTATCGGTTAGCGCTGACGGATAGAGAAAAAGGACAATAGATAATAAGTCGGTAACTTTAATTGCGTATTTCTCACATTAGCCCTGTTCAACTGCCGATTTCTCGTTTTTACTGTTACAAGATCGCTATCGTTTATACCTATGTTATACTTTTCGATACCAAACATTTAAAAGTTGTGCTAATCGTGATTATGTCTCTGATCTGCGTGGCTTAATTTTTATGATACAACAAAGTACCAAACTTAAAAAATTCCACATTTCTGTTTATTTTCTATGGCCCAACTTGGAAGTGTTTTTTATTACTCGTCATTTAGGGTATTTATTTTTACCTTCATCAATTTGTTCATAGTTTTTAATTTTAAGAAACATTTTATTCGAAAAATAAATTCAAAATACGAAGTTGGAATCTTTGAAACGCGAATTCTTAAAAAATGTTTTTTTTGTACTAAGCCTTGTAGTTCTAAGGATGCGTTAAATTATTATAATTTATATCACCAGCTTTTGAATGAAAAAATTCTAAATTGGTTTATTCATTAAAGTGTTATACGTCCTTCAGAAAAATACCTTTGAAATGAGAATCTCTTGATTCTTGTTTTGAAGTCCGTTAAAAATTTCATAGCGGTTTATTTGTACGGCTAAGATACACTTGAAAAAAGTGACTGTTTGTACTTGAACTTTTACGCCAATCATGCAAGACCTTGTTTTGGAAGAAGACCTTGTATTAATAATTGCTTTTTACAAAAAAAAATAACCGACTTCAATCTTGATAAGGAGAGTTAACTCAAAAACTACTCGCCAGATGGCGCTCAATTCAACATGTAAGTGTAAAGTTCTCGTCACTACAAATTAATCAAGCCCAAACACTAGATAACTGCAGTAAATCGTTGAGGAGTTCCCTCGACTGTCTTTCGGCTTCATCAGATCGACTCCAGATCTTCATGAAATGGTAGCACTTTAATGTACTTATGATAATATGAACAAACACACTAGTTGTCCATACAATTTTCGAAAGTTCCTCTCGATTTCTCTGAGATGCCATCATCAGATCCTGGTGTCCTTATCAGGGGACCCCACTGCGCATATCTACTTTACAACAAAAGAAGAATTATCAAAATCGGCCCATAAACGACGAAATAATCGCTGAACGTACATAAAAAAAAGCATATATACGGTCGAATTGAGAACCTCCTTCTTTTTTGAAGTCGGTTAAAAAGAGTGTTGCGACCGTTGTTGGAAATTAAATATATTTTGGAGTTTTTACAATGATATGCAATTTATATTTTTCTTATCTCGAATAAAAAGCTTGAGTTAACCGAATACATTTCTACACAGATTCAATCAAACATAAAGCATGTTAATACTTTAATAAGTGACTCTGTCCGTCAATCTAACCAAGCCACTAGGTACTATACATATAAAAACTGTAACTAGTTGTGTAAGGCAAAAAATATATATTTTTAGAAACCACAGACAAATAAATACCTACACAAATGTTTTAAAATACATTTTTTTGGGTTCCATAGCTTCTATAAACGCCACCGAAAGATAATAATTTTTCTTAGTGTCAATTACATATAAATTAAAATTATGTATAGATTTACCATATCTAGGTATTTGTTTTTGTAATTATTAACTTGGTGACCTTTAAACTTGACTGTTTCTTGTTACAAATATAATTAAATATTTATTTTTATTCACAATAAAATGTTTGACTTGAAATGGCTTGTAGCCGTATTATATTTTTTGTTTTTATTCGTCCTATGACAGGACATTGAAAGCCTTTTTCAATGTTTTTTCAATGGTTTTTACATGTTTTTTTCAAATATCCTCCAGTATAGACATAAAGCAGTTACATTTTTATTATATTTATAGATGATTAAAAATCATTCGCATTAATAAAGAAATTAGATTAGTTTTTAGGGTTCGGTAGCCAAATGGCAAAAAACGGAACCCTTATAGATTCGTCATGTCTGTCTGTCTGTCTGACCATCAGTCTGTCCGTCTGTCTGTCCGCTAGTATGTCACAGCCACTTTTCTACGAAATATTGTTGTGAATCGCTTTAAAATTGTCACACAAAAATGTGCCCCCCCCTGTAACTTCTTAAATAAGATAATGATAAAACTAAAAAAAATATAGGTATATCGGAAACACTTGTCAGGATGGTGGTATAATGCTCCGATTATCAGGTTGTAAGGTGAAAATAAAACACAGTGGGCGTTCAAACGTTAGATAATTCTTAATGATTTAAATTAGGTTTCAGGTTACACGGTATAACTTAATTTGATTAAAGCTTTTAGGTTATGTTCAAACGTGGTACAACTGAAATAAGCTTAAAGAAACGTTATGCCGTCGGACATAGGTACGATGCCGTATAGTATTTTGTTACAGAGTACAATTAGTTAACTTAATGCGACCGTTCGACTCGAAGTCTGCTCGAGAAGTCCTCGCTGTTCGTAGGTAGACTGCACAGGTGCCCTCTGTTGGCTTCTCCCCTCTCCGATATATCATCGAGTGACGTTTACAATTCGCACAGAGTTGCCGTTTAAATTACAGTTCCGGATTAAGGGCGCATTCATGTAGAACGCTGGTTACCGGCGCTGATCTGCCAGCGCTTATCGGTATAGTCTAAGATCCGAATCTAAATCGACATTCATCGGGTTGATGAAAAAATCAAACACACTGATAGAAACTTTTTTGATAGTTAAAAATATTTGTTAATATTTAACAAATAATTTATTAGAGACCACTTTTTAGTGCTTAATAAATATTTCTTAGTATTTTAAAAGATTTATTAATATGTAATAAATGAATATCAGATTTATTAAACACAAATCATTTAAAATACTAAGAAATATTTGTTTAATACTAAAGAGTGGTATAAACTAATAGGTATCTACTTATATTCTGTCCAGGATTTTTGTTGTCTACCCATTTTTAATATATTTTCTAATATATGAAATTTATTATAAAATTATTTTGATTCTCTTATCAACCCGATGAATGTCGATTTAGATTCGGATCATAGACTATACCGATAAGTGCTGACAGATAGGGACAGGGATGGGCAAATGGGAAAAACATATTTTATCGTATCGATATTTTCCAAATGTATCTGAAATTAAATTAAATGTATATGATATTTCGATATATCGATATTTCTTCCCAATATGCAATTATTATGCCCCTCTTACCGGGTCAAATTAGTTTGTGGCACTTTACCAACCAAACCAACAAGCAGTGTCATTGTCATAGACAAGTAGGTCATAGACTGTAATTTTTGTTTGTGTTTGAAGCAAAGAAACTAAATCCATATAGCCTACTGCATACCTACTCTTTTTCTAAATTTAAGAAATCGGATTGGTCAAATAGGTACATGATGCGATCCATGAGCAGACAGCAGAGCTTAAAATAAATAAATATTAAATCTGAAAAAAATATCGATATTTTGATATATCGATATTTTTTACCCAAACGGCCCAAACCTTCTGGCAGATCGGCGCCGGTAACCAGCGTTCTTTTTGAATGCGCCCTAAGGGCGCATTCAAGTAGAACGCTGGTTACCGGCGCTGATCTGCCAGCGCTTATCGGCGCTAGTCGGCGCTTATCCGCGCAGGTAGCCTCTATACTTTGTGCCGAACCAGCGCCGATAAGCGCCGATAAGCGCCGACAAGTTCCGACCTGCTCCTATAAGCGCGGGTAGTCCATTGATACTATGTACTAAAGTACTAGAGAAGACACCGCAAAGAAATCTTGTTCCATGCGCTTGCCAGCTCGCATGCGCGTATCACGTCTGAGACCTGTCAGTGTCTTCCTAAAGACATCCCTACATTCTCTTTTCAACCCGATGAATGTCGATTTAGATTCGGATCTTAGACTATACCGATACGTGCTGACAGATAGGGACAGGGATGGGCAAATGGGAAAAACATATCGACATTTATCGTATCGATATTTTCCAAATGTAGGTATCGATATATACCGCCCAAGAAATTTAATATTGATATTTCGATATATCGGTATGTTTTGCCCAATGTGCAATTATTTATAAAAATTGCCAAAATATTCGAAATTTTAAAGTACCTAAATACACATCTGGCTGTTATGACATCAGTTTTATTATTAAAAAACATGTTTATGTACCTGTAGCCAAGAAAAAATCAACATACAGTGCCACAAACTTATCTGGTCCGGTTGCCAAAATTGCAACTAATGCAAATGTTATACTGTTGTCAGACAAAGACCAAGACAGTAGCGCCCCTCTTACCGGGTCAGATTAGTTTATTTTTATTGACGTGACAACGTCTTATAAATTGGTTTGCCGGGTGGCACTTCAAGAAACTGCGTTAGTAGCTCCGCTCACGTTATGCGCTTACAATGAGAGCGAGTGAGAGGCACGCGTCCCTTCCACTCGGGCATGGTTAGCCCGCCTAAGAGCGAGAGAGACAGACATAAAAAGTGAAAGGCACGCGTCCCTTCCTCCTTAACATTACTTATGGTAGCTACGGCGTACACACGTTGGCGTGTTTCAGAAAATGGTACAGCGCCATCTCTGGAGAAGTAGAGTAATCTCGTTTGTTACCTCACTTAGTTGTGACTAATGGTTAATGGTCTAACGGTTAGCAGCGCTAGATGGCGGATGGTGTTACAATGTTTTTAATATAATTCTTTGTATAAATAAATGTTTTAAATTGTTACTATTATTTCATCCTTCTTCCTACTATACGAATTAATATTCACATTAAAATTATTTTACCACTCAAAGTCGTTGTCACGTAAAACTTTCGCCCGTATACCGACTTTACAGGCAACCAATTTTTGTCTACCTTTTCTACCTGCTACCCGTGAACGGGCCGCCTAGTCAAACTAGTTAGTACACACATACTCTTAAACACATAGAAGAGTGTCTATACCGTAAAATTCGTTACTTCAAAAATAAGTAACGTCTGGGGGCCCTGGGATCTTATACTATAACAATTGTTAAGCCATGTCAGAAGGCTTTGGGCGGCATAAAAACTTCCGACAGTCGGATTAGCCACTAACCTCGTCAACCAATCCGCAGTGCGGATGCGATTAGCGTGATGACTGATGTAGAGTGGTGTAGATCTCCTCAGTTATGAGGAAAGACCCGTGCTCAGCGGTGGCACTATGAGGTTATAGTGCGATACCGATGGTTTCACAAATTATTAGGTACCTTTGCTTAATAGGAATGTCAACAATCGTTTCAATTTTTTTATATATATTTTTAATTTATAGGTAGATATTTTTCTGAAAAAATATCGATATTTTGATATATCGATATTTTTTATCCAAACCTACTGGCAGATCGGCGCCGGTAACCAGCGTTCTTTTCGAATGCGCCCTAACCCAAATTGTTATATCCAAAATGCAGAGTCGGTTTTTAAATGAATGAAAAAATGACGAACGACATGTATTATTGCTGTTGTATCGTACCTAAGTCATTAAACTATATTTATATCAATGTTTCCGTCCACGTAGTGCGCACAACACTAGCAAAAACGGTCTCAGACGTGATACGCGCATGCGAGCTGGCAAGCGCATGGAACAAGATTTCTTTGCGGTGTCTTCTCTAGTACTCTAGTACATAGTATCAATGGACTACCCGCGCTTATAGGAGCAGGTCGGAACTTGTCGGCGCTTATCGGCGCTTATCGGCGCTTATCGGCGCTGGTTCGGCACAAAGTATAGAGACTACCTGCGCGGATAAGCGCCGACTAGCGCCGATAAGCGCTGGCAGATCAGCGCCGGTAACCAGCGTTCTACTTGAATGCGCCCTAAAATTAATTAGGTAACTCAAAACGTGCTAGAATTATTTAAAAAATCTTTCACTATCAGAATGTTACATTATCTCTGAGAAACAGCCTACATATATTTATGACCAGGAAAATTAGGGATGCCCATAAAATTTTTAATAATGTAAATTAGCTGTAAAAATTAGGCATAAAATGTCGTTCATCGCGCCATGTAAAGTAAACTATGTAAGTATGTACACACATCAAAAGTGTCTAGGGATCAACATATATTTTTGCAATAACTTTTCTCCTGATTGATATTAATTAAAATTTTCTTTAAGGATTCATCAAATAAAGTGTTTTCGTTTGTCACAGTAACGATAAACCAAGTCACCTTTGCATTAATAAAGAAATTTGCCATTTTCCTAATAAATGGATTTTTGACATTTGAACCACTAACATTAAAGTTCGAAAAAAATACTGAAATAACAGTTTTCTTTAAATTTTTATTGGGTAACTTAAACAATTAATAATCCGTGTTTCTACCGCGAACACTAACAACACAAGAACATCGGTTTGGCATACTCAAAATGAGTTCATCCAAATCACGCTGTGGAATGGCCGCCCATGTTCGTTGCAACAACAAAAAAAGGTCTTCTTGCCACTGGATACCCTCCATATTCGGCAGAGCTCTTCTCTGTAGCATATCCCATGCATGCTCAATCGGGTTCAAGTCTGGCGACTGAGCAGGCCAGGGCAGGACATTGATGTTAGCTGCGGCGAGAGTCTGTCTTACAACTCTTGCGGTGTGCGGTCGTGCATTATCATGCATTAACTGAAATAAGGGACCGATTTGCACTTGTAGAGGAACGATGACGTCTGATACAATCGTCTCAGCATAAATTTGAGCGTTGAGGTTGCCTCTGATCCAAATCAACTCAGTTCTTCCGCCGATCCAAATACCCGCCCATACCATGATGGTTCCACCACTATAAGGATGGACTTCCTGGCAGGATTTTAATCGCTGTTGGCGTCCAGGGGTTCTCCAGTGTCGTATACGTCTTGTATCCGGTCTCATACCAAAACGAGACTCATCAGAAAAGCACACGAAACGCCATTGTTCTTCTGCCCAATTTCTGTGTTCAAGAGCCCATTGATATCGAATCCTACGATTGTGCATTGCTATAGGTGGTACCCGTAGCGGTCTTCGGGAATGAAGGTTCACTTCATGCAAGCGGTTTCTGACTGTTTGGTCGCTAATTAAGTTCCCTGAAGAGTGATGAAGCCTCACGGCTAACATCATGGCGGTTATTGTTGGAGCTCTTCGAGTTAAGATTTGAATGTATCGGTCTTGTCTCCGTGTGGTGCAGCGATACCGTCCTCCATGGCGCTCAGCCACGGTACCAGTGCTTCGGTAACGTGTCCAAAGTCGACTGATAACACTCTGACTTGTATTCAGAGCTAAAGCCACAGTACGTTGCCGGGAACCAGCTTCTATCATTCCCACGGCTCTGAGCATTTCTTCCCTGCTTAAATGACGTCGCCGCTCCATAATAACGTTGGTTTTAATCAGTAGTAGGGAAACAGTAGCACTAATAATGTCTTCAATGCGTTGTATGTTTTTATAGGGAAAATATTGACAGCTGATTTTCATCTTTTACTCGAATTTGATTGACAGTTCCTGATTCAAATTATGAAATGCACCAAAAAGGATCCATATAAATTTATAAAATCATAAATTTATTACAAAGCCACATCTCAATCTCAAGAAATCCGCATAAAAATGCTTGATCCCTAGACACTTTTGATGTGTGTATATCTACATATTTATATACAGGGTGTCCGGTAATTAATGGAAAACCTTGAAATGGGTCATGGCAGAACTAATAGCCATTCTGAAAAAAATATTCAAATAAAAAAACAAGTAGATCCATTTATTCGTAGATTAGGGCCTGCATCAGAATAGGTGGCAAACAATTTGAACATCAAATACATTTAATGTACAAAAATATTCCAAAATCGCAAAATTTGGTTGCTTAACTTAACTTTTAACACGAATAGCAATAATTCAATATTTACATAAGGTACAGTAATGAATCATACCATTTTGAAATCAGCTTTAAGCACACATTATTTTGAAATTAATTATTCACTTTTGTTTTGATATTTTTATCAAAGTGAATATTTTTCACGAAAAATTCACTCATAAAATATTTCAAGTTGGTTTTTAAAAAGCCGCGTGATGGCAGTCATACTGTTTATAATCAATAGAAAACCAATGGAATTCATTAATTTGTCATCGTGGTGTTCAAGAATATAAAATAAGATAACAAAATCATCGATATTATAATCAAGAAATCTTTGGTACTACGTGTTTTTTAATTTGTATTTTTTCTGAATGGCCACTATAGGCTTATTACACCTTCCTAAATTTAGTCATCTAAATCAGGAGACTACTACGAAATCCGAACTAAGAACAACCGAATTCGAAACCTCACACGTCAGTCCTTTCGGAACATTTCCTACTATGAAAATTGTATTGTATGAAACTGACGTGTGACGTTTCGAAATCGAACTTCGTACGTTGTTAGTATAGTAAACCCAACTTAAGATTGAAACGAAAGAGGCGTTGTCGGACGCATTTGACATTCATTTGACCAATCATTGCACACTAGTAACTGACAGATGAATGACCACAACGTACTTATGAATGACTTTTCGTTAGTTCCAATTTTTGCCATTTCAGAGATAAGTTGGGCGCACTGTAGTTCGGATTTGGAATAGCCCTCCAGATTTAGGTGACTAAATTTAGGATGGTGTAATAAGCCTATTTAGTTTTACCATGACCTACAAGGTTATCCATTAATTGCCGGACACCCGATATATGTATGCTAAATTATTTATGATAGACAAAAAAATGTTTCGCAATATTAAACAGCAAAAATTTCCACGCATACAAAGCCAGGGCGAGCCGCTAGTGCTTAGTAAGTCTGTATTTAGCTCAAATTTTATTGTTCAATTTTAATTTAATTTCCATTTAATCCTGACAAAGGACCTTCATACTTATAAAAGTACTTATTTAAATTAAAATTAAGAGTTTGTTAAGCAGAAAATAAAATCAATGACACGAAAATAAATAAAATACTTACGGAGATCCTTCTTCATGAAATGATTCTGCATTTTGACCCACGCTTCCAGCACATCAATAGCTCGGTTCATTTCACCAGGTTTGTCAAGGTTGTATTGTTTTCTAACCAGTCTTAACTGATCTGTGTTAAATTCCAATATTGGATTTGTTGGTATGAGTTCCATGTTACAGCAAAAAAAATTATTGTTCACGACCACTTTTGACGGAGTGTAAAATTGAACTGTATCGGTAACAAATAGTCACAGTTGTGAGACCCCGAGCGGTTACATGTTATAGAACTGTAGTGCTAAATATTATTATGTATGGTCATTGTCCATTTGATGTAGTTACATATTTTATCGTTAACCCTCAGTTAGCACTAACTCTTATCCTGTTTTACGTTGTACTATAGTTATTTATTCCTTTTTATTTGTGATATTATTATAAATGCAGAAGTGGTCTCTCTATCTATTTGGCTTTTACGTCTAAACTACCGCACTGATTTGAACAAAATTAGGTACGAAGATCGTGTTGACCTTGAAACGGACACCTAAAAAGGGCACCTAAATGGGTTACCTAAGAAAAGGTTGACTTCAACTACTTCACAGCCGGAACTGATGGGGAGTGAAGTACTATGGATATATCTTTAGACTTTAACAGAATGGAATAGTTTTTTCGTGAAAATACAATCCCTTGAGATAATTTTAACTGTCATTTGTCATTTGTCGACTCCCGGACTTCCCGACTCCGACGCGAGCGAAGCTACGGGCAGAAACTAGGAATACAAAATATTGTTTACTAAATAAGTAAATACTCATGAGTAATATCGACACAATAACAAAACAAAAAAACTTTATTATCAAGTCTAGAGTATTAAAACGGTAATTTTTTGGCCGATACAACAAAATAAAACAACGGCAATAAAGTATGTGTATTAAAAAACATGTTAAGGTGCTTGTAACAAAACATGTTATAAAACATAGTTAAATAACATGTTTTACAAATGTGGACGCTATGTGTTACAAAAACAAGTTATACAACATGTTATTAGTTTTTGCAACAATGTTATATGCTATATTTTAAGAAATGACACGCATTGAATTGTTATACATATAACATTGTTGTACAACAATGTTGTTTTAAAGTGTACGGTCTTGTAACATGTTTCATTGTTAGACAACAATGTTAGATAGTGTGGACGTGTTATAAAACAGAAGTTATATAACAAATTGCATAATCTGTACGCACCCTTGCAAGTCAAAATCGAGGTTTTCAGGAGAGCGTTTCTTATGTTCAAACCGCTCTAGAAATAAATCTATAAACAATTATAAATATTTTTTTTCTGTAATATTTTAGTTGAATTAGGGACTTTATGATGATATTTATGGATATGGATATATTTAATATTTTCCTGGAAAAACTGATAGATGACTGTTTGTACACTGATATTAAAAGATAAGCATGTGAGACTAGTCTAAGATACCTTTCTATACGTAGGAATGAAGAAAACAGTAACTAACATAGAATTTAAATAAAATGTTTAATGAAAATGTAGAAATAAATATGTTATTATTTTGGAATGAATTCATTAAGCCCAGGGTTTTAAAAATACATCAACGAAGACATGTTGCTTTATACGTGGTTTTATTCATTAATATAGGACTATATTTCTTGTAATGTAAACAAAGATATGTCGATAGATAAAATTTATCAGGATTGTGTTTTAATTTATTGAATTTATAATTGAAAATTATTTAGGTGCAATAGTTACTTAGAGTACGATTGAAGTAGGAACTTAATATAAAAAATATTAAACAAAAAATACCGTCTTAGTTAATGAATGTCTAACAAATTAAATTTTTATTTAAAAGTGTGACGAAATTAAATTATTTATCTAATCAGTACCTAATAGTTATTAATCATCACAGCTGTATTTCAATACCTATGTGCCTCAGCCTTATTATCTTACTAGCTGTGTCTGCTGCTTCGCGCGCGTGGAACTCAGTGTGTCACAAAAATTTTCCCGCGTGAATTCCGATCCCGCGGGATCTCCGGAATAAAATGTAGCCTATATGACTCTCCACTACCTCCCAGTGAAAATCCCATAAAAATCTGAGCCTGCGAATTCGCAGGAGCTTTGCCAGCGTGAATACCAATCCGGGATAAAAATATATGTTGCTCCATAACCTACTCTATCTTCCACTGATAGTCCCATACCTAATACTCTCAGCCCGCAACTTCGCACGTAGGAGTTTTACCCGTATAAATCCTAATCCCGCGGGAATTCCGGGATAAAAAGTAGCCTATAGGTATGTTGGTCCACAATTTCCTCTATCTCCCAGTGAAAGTCCCATAAAAATATAACCCCGCGATTTGGCGCAAGAGTTTTTCCCGCGTGAATGCTGATCCCGCGGGAATTTCCTAAAAGCCTATTTGTTTCTTCAAAACCTCCTGAATCTCTCAGTGAAACTCCCATAAAAATCTTTTCAGCCGATCCGGAGATAAGCGTGTAAAAAGAGACAAACTTTTTTATAACCTTTCAACCCCTATTTTACCCATTTAGGGGATGATTTACTGATGATGATGATGATGATGATGTGATACCGATGATACAGGTTTTTCATTATTTTTTTTATCATAATTCTAAACACCAATTTTCATAACACATGGTTTACAATTGACAGACTTTCATACAAATTTTGAACCCCTATTAGACCTCCATAGGGGTAGAATATAAAAAAATCCGTTCTGAGCGGATCTCTTATAACTATAAACTACTTCCCTGTCAAATTTCATCTTAATACGTTCAGCGGTTTCCGAGATTTCGTGATGAGTGAGTCAGTGACCTTTCGCTTTTATATAATATATAGATACCTTAATTTATAATAATATATTTATTTTTATTAAAGTTTTCAAAATAATTAAATAAGAAAACAAAATTTGTACGTTCAAGCATCTACACGTTTCATCGGGGAACTCCTGTGAATGACGTTAGGTCAGACAAGTCGGCATTTGCGCAGAGTAGCACGCATCTTTAAACATTGTACAAAACGATAAGTATAGATATCCACATATACGGCACTTATTCCTTCAAATTAGAATACTTGTTCTCTTATATGATTTGTATATTTCGTTAAATACATAATATTTAAGAAAAAATCTTACATAGGTATGAGCGTATGGCCAATTTAAAGCCATATATGCCTTTAAAAATCCATTTTTGACTTGTCCTTTTATACGTAGGGACCGTCGATATCGTCCACATTAAAAAAACATGTTATTTAACTATGTTTTATAACATTTTTTGTTATAATAGTCTGTACGCATACGCACCATATCAAAATATGTTATGAAACATAGTTAAATAACATTTTTTTTAATGTGGACGATATCGACGGTCCCTACGTATAAAAGGACAAGTCAAAATTACAAAAACAAGTTATACAACATGTTATTAGTTTTTGCAATAATGTTATATGCTATATTTTAAGAAATGACACGCATTGAATTGTTATATAACATTGTTATACAACAATGTTAGATAGTGTGGACGTGTTATAAAACAGAAGTTATAAAACATGTTGCATAATCTGTACGCACCATAACAATATAGTCATCGCGCAATAGCTACCGTAAGAAAGAATATGCGGTTTTCGCAGTTCTAGTGTTAGCTAATCCTCTACAGTAATTTATTACTTTTGACAAACAACTATCGACGTCAAATGCATAATTATAACTTAAGAGAGAAAAGACCTAAGATAAGCATAGTTTTCCTCATCTCGTGTTTTTATATCGTAGTTTTATGTAGGTAATCTGCTTCTCGAAATAGATCAAATCTATTTCGATTAAACTTTACAAGTTCGGATTTTTTGTGTCAAGGAATCGGTTATGCAAGATATACTCGTATTTTATAGCTAGCTGTTGCCTGTAGCCTCATCCGCTTGGAAATATTGTTCATTGAATATTATTATCAAACAAACTTTCATTAAGTTATCCTGAGGGGTTAATGTACCAAAACCGTTAAAAAAGAAAAAAGAGTTCATAGTGTCTTCTAAATTCAATAATTTTCAAACAAAAATATTCGACCCTGTTTTAGCTGTTTAGGGGTGATCTGACTAAATTCGTTCTAAGCATACGACTACGAACCATAATAATAATTATATTACTTACCTCCCTGCTTTTCCTGTTAATACGTCAAACAGGTATCAAATGGTTTTCAATATTTCATTATGAGTATCTACCTAAGTGACCCTTAAATTTTACAATTTCAATAATAGTGATTATTCGATTCAATTAGCGAAATAATTTATTAAATTAGCTAATTTTTTTTAATTGTTATATTTCATCCAAAAATGAGGACGGGCTTGATGCGACTAATTCTCTGTCATTCGTAAACAATCATGTAGGTATAGTACTTACATGGTCATATCAAAATTTAAGTGTCATCTATAATTACAAAGTAACACTGGAGCAGCGTGGTGGAGTATGCTCTAGGCCTTCTGAATAATGACCCATGTTCAGTTGTGGGCCATTAATGGCCAGCCAGTCTGACGGTATGACATTTGGTGAGTTATATAGTAAACCCAGAGTAAACCCAACTTAAGATTGAAACGAAAGAGGCGCTGTCGGACTCATTTGACATTCATTTGACCAATCATTGCACACTAGTAACTGACGGATGAATGACCACAACGTACTTATGAATGACTTTTCGTTAGTTCCAATTTTTGCCATTTCAGAGATAAGTTGGGCGAACTGTACATTTGTTTTTAACGTGTTATGTAATCAAATTACATGTTTAATTACATTATAACGTCTATCGCCATTTTGCCGAAGATGGTTACTAACCTCTGGGAAACGAGATAAGCTTAAAATCATATCACAGTCATACGAAAACGATCTTATGTTGTATTTAAAATTAAATAAATGAATAACGGTAACATTCATAGCCCTATACTAAGATTACTAAGATTCCCTGTATATGCGCCATAGACAACATACATTGTAAAAACATAAATACCCAGACCGATAACAGAAATTGAAACTCATCACACAAATCGCCTCTATGGAAATAGAACCCAGGACTCTACCATTCCGCCAAACTTAATCATCGTCGTCGTCGACAATATCCACTGATAAGAATATAAAAAATAAATAAATAACTCACTAATAACCTTGTTATACAAAGTAACCCTATTATCTAATTCGGATGATGTAATATTTAAGCCCTGTTTGACAGACAACCTTGTATAATAAAAACATCTATACACTATACACATACTTTATTCCGGGTTAAGCTCTATTCATTTATAGAACAGATATGACGTAACCTTTACACGGTCACTCACATGCGCGGGAACGTTTGTACTCACTACTTTGTAGGAATTTTCAGGAGACGAAGGGAAGGTTTGATGTTAGAGCGCTTTGATTTGCGACCATAAACCGTCATAGCTCTGACAGATAATATTATGTACTAGCTTTTGCCAGCGGCTTCGCCCGCGTGAATTTCGTTTAAACTTCACCCCTTTATTTCACCCACTTAAGTGTCATAAACGTAAGAGTAGATAAAATATAGGTATACTTAATCAAAAAGCTTCGAACTGCTAAGCTATCGGGAGTTACACGTGTTATTGTGAGTCAACCATAAAAGATAGACATATGCTGTCGTGGAATATTTTTTATATAATTTTAAGGAGAACATTTCCGTCATACATGATTTCTGTGTAGCTTTAACCATTAAGGTTGCACACGCGACGGAAGCTTAAAAAATGGAGTAACTTCTCCCGTTTCCCCAACATTTCCCTTCACTGCTCTGCTCCTATTGATTGTAGCGTGATGAAAAGTATACTATAACCAGCGCGGGAGTATGAAAAATAATTGTACCAAGTTTCGTTAAAATCCGTCGAGTAGTTTTTGTTTCTATAACGGTTATACATCAGACAGACAGACAAAAATTTTACTGATTGCATTTTTGGCATCAGTATCGATCCCTAATCACCCCCTGATAGTTATTTTGGAAATATATTTAATGTACAGAATTTACCTCTCTACAGATTTATTATAAGTATAGAAGAAGAAGAAGATGTAAAAAAATATCATGACTGTTTTCTTTAAAAAAATTATGTTCATAATATAAATACTAGAAATAAGGCTAAATTGATTGTACCAAAATTCAGACTTAGAAAAACTGGTGGCTCTTTCATGGGTAACTGCATTAAAATCTATACTACGGGTATAATAAAACTGTAGGACCACGTGTTTGTCTGTCTGTCTGACCGATCATCACGCGTAAACCACTGGACGGATTTCATGGAAACTTGGTAAAGTTATTACCTATAATGTTTAAAAATTATTATAGTCAAATAAGTCATTTTCAATATAAAATCAGTATTTAAAAAATTGCCAGCAAAGGGTGCAAAAATGGGGATAAAGTTGGTACAATTAGAGGTGCAGTGTTTATTCGAGTTGACTTAAGTTTTATCATTTTTGTTGCGGGCTTAGATTTTTGTGAGACTTTCACTGAGAGATAGAGAAGGTTCTGAAGCAAAACATAGGTTACTTATTATCCTGGAATTCCAGCAGAATCAGGATTCACGCGGGAAAAACTCCTATGCGCGAAGGTGCGGGTTTCATTTTTATAGGACTTTCACTGGGAGATAGAGGCAGTTTTGGAGCAATATACAAGCTATTTTTTTATCCCGGAATTCCGTGGAATCCTTATTCACGTGGGAAAAACTTATATTCGGGAACGACGTCGCGGGTTCAGATGTTTATGGGACTTTCAGTGGAAGGTAGAGGAGGTTATGGAGCATTATATAGGCTACTTTTTGTTCCGGACTTCCCGCGGGATCGGGATTTACACGGGAAAAACTCCCTCCACTCAACTGCTCTGTAGAAGTTGTCAAAAAATTCATTAAACATTTTCGCTCGCCAAAAATACTCGCACAATGCGAATTCTGTGGCATCCTACTAATATTATAAATGTGAAAATGGATTTGGATGAAATTTGGTACACGGATAGTTTATAACCCAGAATAACACATAGGACACTTTCTATCCCGGAAATCCCGCGGGATCCGATTTTACACGGGAAAAACTTCTAGGAGTATGGGTATAGCTTCATAACAAACATTAATAAAAAAGTAACAAGTCTGTCTTTCCGAAAATCCCGCGGGATCGGGAGTTTATCCCGAAATTCCTACGGGAGCGGGACCTACGCGGCTGATACTTACGGGTCCCAAAGCGAAGCGAGGGCGGTTCGCTAGTTTATAATAAAGTTCCGAAACAATTGACAGAAATGCCGTACTGTAAAACTCATGTCAAAAGCATTCTTATGACGAAAGGTTATTACAAACTTGATGAATATTTTAATGATAAAACAGCTTGGACATGAGTTTTGTATTTTAGTCGTAATTAGTAGTAAGTGCAACCTGCTACTGTGAGTGGAGAAAGAGAAAAAAAAAGACTCCTTGGGAGTTTCTTGCCGCTTCTTCCAAGACCACTCACCGTAGGGTTTTGTTGAAGCGATGGCGTAGCGTGACGTTCGATAAGTGTTTGTAAAAACCAACTTCGAAGAAATTTGAATTTGGAATTTGAATTTGAATTTGAATTTGAATTTGAATTTGAATTTGAATTTGAATTTGAATTTGAATTTGAATTTGAATTTGAATTTGAATTTGAATTTGAATTTGAATTTGAATTTGAATTTGTATTTGAATTTGAATTTGAATTTGAATTTGAATTTGTATTTGAATTTGAATTTGAATTTGAATTTGAATTTGAATTTGAATTTGAATTTGAATTTGAATTTGAATTTGAATTTGAATTTGAATTTGAATTTGAATTTGAATTTGAATTTGAATTTGAATTTGAATTTGAATTTGAATTTGAATTTGAATTTGAATTTGAATTTGAATTTGAATTTGAATTTGAATTTGAATTTGAATTTGAATTTGAATTTGAATTTGAATTTGAATTTGAATTTGAATTTGAATTTGAATTTGAATTTGAATTTGAATTTGAATTTGAATTTGAATTTGAATTTGAATTTGAATTTGAATTTGAATTTGAATTTGAATTTGAATTTGAATTTGAATTTGAATTTGAATTTGAATTTGAATTTGAATTTGAATTTGAATTTGAATTTGAATTTGAATTTGAATTTGAATTTGAATTTGAATTTGAATTTGAATTTGAATTTGAATTTGAATTTGAATTTGAATTTGAATTTGAATTTGAATTTGAATTTGAATTTGAATTTGAATTTGAATTTGAATTTGAATTTGAATTTGAATTTGAATTTGAATTTGAATTTGAATTTGAATTTGAATTTGAATTTGAATTTGAATTTGAATTTGAATTTGAATTTGAATTTGAATTTGAATTTGAATTTGAATTTGAATTTGAATTTGAATTTGAATTTGAATTTGAATTTGAATTTGAATTTGAATTTGAATTTGAATTTGAATTTGAATTTGAATTTGAATTTGAATTTGAATTTGAATTTGAATTTGAATTTGAATTTGAATTTGAATTTGAATTTGAATTTGAATTTGAATTTGAATTTGAATTTGAATTTGAATTTGAATTTGAATTTGAATTTGAATTTGAATTTGAATTTGAATTTGAATTTGAATTTGAATTTGAATTTGAATTTGAATTTGAATTTGAATTTGAATTTGAATTTGAATTTGAATTTGAATTTGAATTTGAATTTGAATTTGAATTTGAATTTGAATTTGAATTTGAATTTGAATTTGAATTTGAATTTGAATTTGAATTTGAATTTGAATTTGAATTTGAATTTGAATTTGAATTTGAATTTGAATTTGAAGGTTTAAAAAACTACGAATGTGTCAAAATCTTTGCAATATCATTTTGTTAAGGTCGTACTAACTTGTGACTGACTGTCCTTACGAATCTTTGTGTACAGTCCTACAAGCATCTTTTGGCGCGAGGCCGTGGGTGACAGAGACAGCGCCTTACAGGTAAGGCAAACTGTAAGGCGCTGTCTCTGTCATCCACGCGCCAAAAGATCCTTGTAGGACTTTACATTGCATGAATTGACACAGCTTTGATAGCATGGAATACCACGAAATTGTCAACAACCTCACATAATCATTAATTGCGAAGGTCCATCCAATACTAGTGGGTTCGCGTATTCGCACGAATGTGAGTTGTAAGCCAAATGCTGTAAGGATTCAATTGACATTTTATAACTCACATTGTCCAAGAGTTATCTTATAGTAAACCCAACTTAACCTTCAAATGAAGAGAGGCGCTGTCGGACGCATTTGACCAATCATTGCACACTAGTAACTAACAGGTGAATGACCACAACGTACTTAATGAGTGACTTTTTAACATGGCGGCGTTAGTTCCAATTTTTGCCATTTCAGAGATAAGTTGGGCGCACTATAGTAGGACATCTGTCATTAAACCTTGTCTTTTGTTTTCTGTGCGCAATCATAAATGGTTTGGAAACTTTAAATACACACATCAAAAGTGTCTAGGGATCAAGCATTTTTATGCGGATTTCTTGAGATTGAGATGTGGCTTTGTAATAAATTTATGATTTTATAAATTTATATGGATCCTTTTTGGTGCATTTCATAATTTGAATCAGGAACTGTCAATCAAATTCGAGTAAAAGATGAAAATCAGCTGTCAATATTTTCCCTATAAAAACATACAACGCATTGAAGACATTATTAGTGCTACTGTTTCCCTACTACTGATTAAAACCAACGTTATTATGGAGCGGCGACGTCATTTAAGCAGGGAAGAAATGCTCAGAGCCGTGGGAATGATAGAAGCTGGTTCCCGGCAACGTACTGTGGCTTTAGCTCTGAATACAAGTCAGAGTGTTATCAGTCGACTTTGGACACGTTACCGAAGCACTGGTACCGTGGCTGAGCGCCATGGAGGACGGTATCGCTGCACCACACGGAGACAAGACCGATACATTCAAATCTTAACTCGAAGAGCTCCAACAATAACCGCCATGATGTTAGCCGTGAGGCTTCATCACTCTTCAGGGAACTTAATTAGCGACCAAACAGTCAGAAACCGCTTGCATGAAGTGAACCTTCATTCCCGAAGACCGCTACGGGTACCACCTATAGCAATGCACAATCGTAGGATTCGATATCAATGGGCTCTTGAACACAGAAATTGGGCAGAAGAACAATGGCGTTTCGTGTGCTTTTCTGATGAGTCTCGTTTTGGTATGAGACCGGATACAAGACGTATACGACACTGGAGAACCCCTGGACGCCAACAGCGATTAAAATCCTGCCAGGAAGTCCATCCTTATAGTGGTGGAACCATCATGGTATGGGCGGGTATTTGGATCGGCGGAAGAACTGAGTTGATTTGGATCAGAGGCAACCTCAACGCTCAAATTTATGCTGAGACGATTGTATCAGACGTCATCGTTCCTCTACAAGTGCAAATCGGTCCCTTATTTCAGTTAATGCATGATAATGCACGACCGCACACCGCAAGAGTTGTAAGACAGACTCTCGCCGCAGCTAACATCAATGTCCTGCCCTGGCCTGCTCAGTCGCCAGACTTGAACCCGATTGAGCATGCATGGGATATGCTACAGAGAAGAGCTCTGCCGAATATGGAGGGTATCCAGTGGCAAGAAGACCTTTTTTTGTTGTTGCAACGAACATGGGCGGCCATTCCACAGCGTGATTTGGATGAACTCATTTTGAGTATGCCAAACCGATGTTCTTGTGTTGTTAGTGTTCGCGGTAGAAACACGGATTATTAATTGTTTAAGTTACCCAATAAAATTTTAAAGAAAACTGTTATTTCAGTCTTTTTTTCGAACTTTAATGTTAGTGGTTCAAATGTCAAAAATCCCTTTATTAGGAAAATGGCAAATTTCTTTATTAATGCAAAGGTGACTTGGTTTATCGTTACTGTGACAAACGAAAACACTTTATTTGATGAATCCTTAAAGAAAATTTTAATTAATATCAATCAGGAGAAAAGTTATTGCAAAAATATATGTTGATCCCTAGACACTTTTGATGTGTGTATAAACTAGACTTACAACTTTTACTTTTTATTTGAATTATTGCAAAAAATTGTCCTACCACATGCCCGTATTTTACAAAAGGAGCGGACGGAGCCTCCCGACCAGGTGAAGTCCTGCAGAAGACAGCGGTCATCGGCTGGATTCAGAAGGTGAAGCCTATGTCCAACAGTGGACTTACAAAACCTGATTTTATAAGACCATATTCCCACAAGTACAATAAAAATTGTGTGACAGCATGGTGACAGCTAAGTACATTATTTTCAATTATTATTTTTAATGAAAAAACACAAAACTTTACCAAAGCTTACAATTACATTTGTGAAGTCTACATCACAGCAAATCTTATCCAAATGGGCTAAGCATTTGCTAAGATTTTAAATAACGATATACCTAATAAAGAAATTTTAAAGTTTAAGAATCATTCTATTTTTAGAATGGAGTTCCTTATTTAACATTTGTAACATGATATTGGGGTTTTAAATTTTATCTTTATACTTAATAGCAATTTCGCTTTGGTAAAAGTTTGCGTAGTTACGAGAATGGCTTGTATAGCGCGCTCACATTGTGCTCATAATGCGAATTAATTTCTACAGTACTAACTATTATACTAATGCTTGTTTACGTAAATCCCTGCAACAACTGAAAATGTTAAATATTACAATTTTACTGTCATCTTGTGGTGAAATTTATAGGTGTTGAGATATTGCTTGAACTTTTATCATTTTCACAACAAAGTCGGTTTGGTGTGTTAATATCGAAAGTCGAAAATTGCCGTTACTGTGACAACTTTAGGACTACACACCCTTAGGCCGCGGCCTCGAATCTTGCGGGCAGCGGGGCGGCGGCGGCGGCGGCGCGGGCGCGGCAAGATGTTTTGCGTGTTATCAAATGGACCGACCACCATGGAAGTGCGAAGTAGGCGTGGCACAGCGACTAACAGTATGCGGAGCTCCGCGTACTTGCCGTCATAGCTTATCTGTCACTGAGCTGCCTCGGTTGTGCATTTCGTAAATTGACATTTGCTTAAATTATAGTAATAATGCCTTACTGTGCTATTTTGGAGTGTAAGAATGATAGCAGACGAAAAAAATTATCTAACGGCGGTGTTTCATACCACATATAAGCCTAGTTGTAAATTTATTTTGTAATAATTCAAATTCAAAGCAAAATTAAAAGAAAATAAATAATTTATGATTGAAAAGCTACTCTAGTCACTTAGTAATAAGGTTCGTTTTATGTTTTAAATGCTATTGCTATATTTCTCGAACATTCTTTGCTACTCGATCGTAGGGATCGTAGGGATGGGGGTACAAATTTATCGATATCGGTGTTTTGTAATTTTATTTACGATGTAATATCATACGACCAAGACCCGACTGATGAGGGTTAAAATGGCTATTTATAGACAAAATATCTTTTCAAATAACCTAACACAATAATTTAAATTTATAGTTAATACATATAAATAGTTAATGCCAGTTGGCAATCTGTAACAGTCAACTTGGTCAATATATTTTTATGAATAATAAATTATTTGTAATATATTTATTTTGGTTTAGGTACACATCTTTTTAGATTTCCTAAAGACGCATAGAGAAAAGAAGACTGGCTTAATGCTACTGGGCGCGTCAATTGGTTCCCAATCAAATCTAGTACCATATGCTCAGAACATTTTTTACAAGAAGAATTCATAATTTCTAAAAAGGGGCATAGATACTTATCTTAGAACTACAGCTGTCCCAACATTAAAAATTGTTAGGTTTTTTGATCAGGTTATCATTTTCATATTTTATTGGATACAGACAATTAACTTGCGATACGTTTTAAAATAATATAATATGACTGACTTATTTAGAATAGACTTTATAGTGAATTTTATATTATTAGATTTTTATATTTATTTAAGATACAAAATCCGATGGAAAGTCCTGGTTCTTAAAAAAGACAGGCAACTCCGACCAACATTGAAAGCGAAACAGTAACGTTTCTTGGACACATAAATATAATTTTATAGCACAGCGTGACCTAAACCCGCACTTAAGTCACAGATTTCCGTGACATAATTAACTGATTTTTGCATAGTAAATGACGCTAACTTCACACCATTCAAAAATGAATCTATATTCATAATTTCGTGCAGTTCTTACCTGAATAATAAAACATAAAACTAAGATTTTGAGTCGACAACATAAGTATATCCGCAAAATTCGGATTGTCCAGTTTTGTTAAATTGCAATGGTTCAGAGAGACAAATCGCATTCGCCATATTGGACATTAGCGAAACGTCACTGACACCTGATTGCCTATAGGCCTAGAGCATACTCCACCACGCTGCTCCAGTGCGGATTGTTGTCGAGGGGTTAGTGGCCAAGCCAACATGGCTTACAATAACAACTAGGACCGATGGCTTTACGTGCTCTCCTAAGCACGAAAGCACTTAAGAAGTTTTCGCCACTAGCTATAGCCACTAACTACCTACCGCGACCGCTCTTACTTAACACTTAGAAACCAGGAAATATCACATCGGCATTGTTTTTGTAACTAAGGTACGTTGAGTGACATTGAAATTTCATTTATCGACATACAAAAGTAGGTATATTTTATTCCGTGACTTAGCTTAGTTAGCTATAGTTGATAAAAATAACTACGGTCACATCTTCGCCTTACAATGTCTGCGATACAAGATTTCAAAAATTTGAGCACGTTTTAAGTACCAACATTTCGGGTCTACGCCTTGTAAGTGTACAAGGTTTGATATAAATATCGATAATTTTCGATAACGCGGTAAAAGCACGACGCACATCTCTAAGCCTAAACCAATGCAGGATGATGTTGTTAACCAAAAATATAACTTACTACTTATACCCTTAAGGTCTTTATTATAGATTCTTGTCACGACATCTAGCGTTCAAAAGACGCAATTATTTAATCATTTCCATTATGGTCGACATGTATTGCCACAGTTTTCAATTTCAATTTCAACCTTATCAGCAATAAAATTAAGTATATAATTACTTTACACGTAGTACACTGCCATCTAGATGTGGATAGAAAAACTTGAAAAGCATTATGATCTTAATTGTTAACGGTATATGGTCACTAAATAAGACATGGAAAAATAAGAACTTATAACAAAATTTTAAGGTGCATTGTCAACTATAAACACTGGGTTGATCAGACCATTCGTAGTTGACATGTAACAACCAATGAAAATGTAAGTTTCTTAGTTGTGTTTACAATACGATTATGGATTTACTTGGATGTAGGATGTAGGATGGCTAGGACGGTTCCCATACTAATCAACACTTGTACCATTTCCCTGGTGTCTGTGTTCCGTGGGACCGACCCTCGAAAACAGCGGCGCGGCGGCGGTGTAGGAGCGGGTAACGAGCGGTGGTTGACAACGTCAAGCGGTGACCGCTCTCGCGTCGTGTGCGTCAGAATGGCGGGTCTGCTCATATTTAACGTTGATGTAGATTTAGAAAAAAAAATCCTAAGTATATTCGAACACAAAAAGTTCTTTTATTTATACCGTGTATAATTCAAAATCACAGATAACTTTCCATTTAAAATTTAAGACTTGATATCGACTACGATACTCTTTATTACTCTATACCGTACGCTCAATGTACTCGTATATAGGGATACTAGTAAACCCGCCCTCGCTTCGCTTCGGGGAACCAGTCCCTTCAAGAATCTCTATAAATTTCAATAACTTTTTTCTTCTGCAATGATAAAATAGTGGGTGTTCAGAGTTTCGTAAACGGTTTTTGTTAATGACTATTTATCCTTAAAAGCTACGGAATCCAGACTACTAGATTTTTAGGAAGCAATTAGGTAGCAATTAATAGTGAAAATAATATTTTAATTATATCTATAATTATAATAATATTTTATTTTGATAGCTCATAATTATCCCTCTCGCTGTTCTTGCTAGAGTAACGCACACGGTGACAGCCCGCGCAACCGCATTGTAGTGTAGTGCAATTATTTAGGTGTCGTACAAGTAATATTTATTTTATTTACTTCTTTACTCCTTGTCTGTCATCTTTATCCTCTTTATCTTCTTCCTTGTTCCCTTCCCTTAATATCCTTGCCTTTCTTTATGACTTGTTCTTTTATGTTATTTTACTATTTTTAATACTTGTACTTTCTCTTTTAACTGAAATTGTAAATGATTTAAGATTATATTGATTACTTTGGAGTTAGGTATTTTGATAATTAATCTAATTATTACTTTGTTATTTATTTGTCGGGACATTGTCTCTGTTCTTCACAATTTCGATAAAACTCGCCTTTTATTTTTCTTATCCTATAGTAGGTATTCACTTCTTCATTTGCCCACAATAAATCGAGTGTAAAAAATAAATTTGAATCGAAAAGATGTTGTCTCCGTTGTTCAGACATTTCGTTCGCGAATAAAACAAATATCTCAGCGACACAACACTACGCCGCTATAGCGCCGCGCGAGTTTCGAGAACTAGCTTGCGCTGCCCGCGCCGCAGCCGCCGCCGCCCCGCTGCCCGCAAAATTTGAGGCCGCGGCCTTAGAGTAATTAGTCAAACTTTGGTGATATTAGAATTATGATTGAATACACTTAACGAAGCATAATGATTATATTTTTCTCGTTCGTACACTTTTAATTTAATATTAAAAATAAACAGACAGTTTATAATATCTTTAGGTACTTATTACTAATTAAAATAATTAGCTATGGTTTCATTTATTACATTATACCAGTTTTGAAAGAATAATTACTCAATTAAATTTACCTTATCAAAAAATACTTCCGTCACCTCAACAACATGTCACATTTTTGCTCTACTAGGCAAGTTTTTTGTTCACATTTTTGTCGCTATAAAGAGCATGTAACTTAATTTATGATTTAAATATTTTATACATTAAAATTAAAAATTCATCCCTTAACCCCAGTCAGAAGGGGTGCAGGGGTTACAGAAGGGAGGGATCGGTTTGCGTGGATACTTTTGACTGATTTTCAAACCAACTTTCATTGTTAGGTGTTCTCTTTTAGGGATTAGTTTACAAAAAATAACGAAACAGTTTTTTGAATTATTATAGCGTCTGGTTAAAAAAATCAAATAGAAATTTCAAACAAAGAAAATGTAGTTCTTGGTCATGTTATGCCTATAGGAAACAGGTGTTTAATTTTTTTTAATCATAGGTAGTTCGAAAAACTAATTCTTATCGTGTCTGGTGTCTTCATGGTCATCTTGAGCGATTGCACGACATGACTTGGAAATCTCTGAAGGATGGCTACAACTTCACCTAGCATTATATTAATTCTATTGAAGGAATTCATTACGTATTTCTGGATGTGTAACTGAGGTATTTCTCTGTCAGAGCAACGAGCAAGGAGCAGAATCAATAGGAAGCAGTGAGACGTGGTGTAGAGAGTCCAGGTGCGGCGAGGAGAGAGAGAAGAGAGGAGAGGGGACTTATGATAAGGAGGGAGTTTTATAAATGTATGTCTTCGAATGGACAGATGATTTGTAACTAGAACGAAAGGCCTGTTTTTGTTTATATTATCACAAATACACAAAACAATAGAGAAGTTATACTTATAGTAATGGAAGGAAAAAATAATAAAATCAACATTTTTATAAGTGTTTAGTCCACGTTTAATATTCTCAAGATACTTATAGCAATGGAAGAATAAAATAATAAAATCAACATTTTTTTATGTTTAGTCCACGTTTAATACTCTAAAACTTCCAGGAACGCCCAAATATTGCTCATTAAATGCACCTGAGTCTCTACGAGACTCGTCTGTCTTCGCCTCGTTCATATCTTCTAGATACTTCCTGAAGTCACCGATAATTTCATTTCTCAATTCACCTGGAACATATACGAGAACGTGTAGTTTTTTAAACGTTTAGTTCAATGTTCATTTAGTTTTGAACTATATGATAGTCAAACGTAAACACAAAGACTTTACCGTACCATTAAGCTTGCAGATTATGGAAAGAGCTATTGTGCCTATCCCACACGTCACATAGTGATGTCACGTAAAACCTGAATCACGCTATCAGAGTTTTGTACGCAGCTTACTTATGAAGTTCCGACTGTAAGTATGAGAGTTTCGAGTGCATGCCGCTCTGAAGGCATGGTGCCACACCTTTGAACTATTTTTGATTATTTATATGAGTTATAACGCTGTAATAGTAAATTTACAATTATCTCTTCAAATAATTTCTCTCTACGCTCCTATCAGTTCGATACATCCCAAGTATGGATGGACATAAATCGTACGTTCCTATTTCTAATAGTTTTTATCCTACTTCGAAGTGTTCATATTGTTTCGAGTGGGCAGTGGGAATAGTAATCCACAAGCTGATTTCAGAATGGAAATAAATTAATTTCATTCAGATTAAAATATATGTATACAACACTAGGCGCCTGATCATGTGGCAAACTAAAGTGTTTAACTTGCAAACTTGTTTTATCGAAGGCGTTTGATTCTGTAATTGGAACCTACACTGAAAGTCTACACCTCCTTCAGATCATGAATCACAGAAGAGAAATGGAGGATCCTAGGAAGAAGTCGAAAGCTAAAAGATAAAGAACGGGCCTTCAAAGCTCAAAAGAAGTGTTTGCGCTCTATATGCAATCTAAAACGAAGAGACTCCTGTAGAACAATGTTTAGGGAACTTAAAATACTGACTCTACCAAGCCTGTACATATTAGAATGTGGTATATTTGTAAAAAATAATACGGATTTATTTGAATTTAGTTTAGGAGCTCGAAGAAAAGATAAATTAAAAATGATAACATGTAAAACCCATCTTTCTAAACAAAGTGTGGTTGGTAAAGTACCTACAATTTATAATAACCTGCCAAAGTTCATCCGCACCACCGATGATTTAGGATTATTTAAAATTAGGCTTAAGCATTTTTTAATCGACAAATGCTACTACCACATTAATGACTTTTTGACAGACAAAATAGAATAAAATAATTCAGAGGACTTGAAATTTCATACAATTTAATTTAATATGACACTATTTATTTTATTTTATTAGGGTTAAGGAATTTTTAATTAATATTAATTTTATTATTATAAATTTGACGAATGTATTTAATTTAATAATGTAATAATTAATGTAATTGACTGACATATTGTGTGCCCATATGTGGCGGGAATATAGAGGAACTGGATTTAAATGTTTGTAATACCTATACATATAACCTGTATTCCACAATAAATGGATTTGACTTGATTTGATTTGATTTGAAAATTATAAATTAACCTTGGTTAAAAAATTTACCTTGTCATTTGCACACTAACTATGCTGAACTTCGGTGTTCACTTGTGATAAAGTAAGCGGGCGGTGAGCTATTTTTTTTCTGATAACCATAACGCCGTTTGGTTACGTACCATACAGTTCCGCAAGAGACTTTTCTTTCCCACCATACTCCACTGGCAATATATCTTTGGGTACGTATTGAAGTACGGCACTTATGTCTTTGTGGATATGAACTCGACTTGCTATTTTGGGACTAAGCACATGCTTTAACATTGCCACGAACGCATTAGCTGCTTTTGATGACGTAACTTCGTGAATCGCTTTTAGTCTCAAGCCGAAACCTTCCTGCAATTAATAACAATAATTATAATTAAAAGCAATAATTACATAAATTAATAACAATTACCTGCCACGAATGGTTTTGTAAACGACGGTCTCAGTATTCATAATATATTGCAATGTGCCTTGAGTTATTAAATAAAATAAAAAAAGCTCTTATTTCCGACATAAAAAATTACAAAAATAACACTAATTTATTGCATTAAGATTATAAAATTCAGACACAAACAAATAACAGTACAGTCAATCGGGGTAACTTTGATTCTTTAGGGTAACTTTGACAGTCCGCTCCCAAAATTTTTTTTATTTTTTACGTGAAAAGCATTTGGCGCATAAAATTTATTTATTACATTTTATGTACATAATGAACGTCGTTAACGTAATGTTAAATAAAAAGTGGTTTTCAAACAAAGTTAATATAACCTTCTTTCAAAAACGTGCGTAACTATTCGTGTTTTTTTCCGACGTAAATTTTTTTAGATATTTCTCAAAACTTTATGCTATCAAGGTGTGTTATAATATAATACAATCTTTTACATGTCTACTTTCGATACATAAACAATTTTTATTTATTTTCAGTTGCATCTTCGTTAAAATTACAAATAATACCGGTAAGTCAGATTTTGAACAAGTTCTGGGTAGCTTTGACAGTATCAATGTATGTACCTATCCCTTAGATGTATCCTGACTTTTGCGATTTACCAATTTTAGTGTTAGTCAAACATCCCAGGGCCCCCGGGACTTCTTTATTTTCCCAGAATTAAAATGAAAAAATTGCAGCCATTTTGTTTTTTCAACCTCGAAGCTCGGGCGCCTGTACTGTTTTAATCATTGCTATCGATGTAGACGTCGTAGGAAGCCGAAATATGTGTCATTTCAAAGCTAACAATGTAGGTAATCAATTCATGATACATTTTATTTAATATATTTTTCATAGAAGACCAAAAAAGGATTTAAAAAACAAAATTCAATATTTTTTCATTGAATTTTCTTAGTTTAGTGCCTTTTACATGAAAACTAACCCGTCAAACTACTTTTTTTTGTTGTCTTATCATAAAACAGGCTATCACCTTATTAATAAATGTTACATCAAAGTTATAAGTAAGGTAGTTTAGAAGATTTTTTGATAAATATTTGCAATTTAAATTGCAATTTTTTTATATATTTTGTCATTTTTAAAGACTTTTTATAATTTGACAAAGAGGGGTGTTATAAGTTTGACGTGTGTGTCTGTGTGTCTGTCTGTCTGTGGCATCATAGCTCCGGATGAAGCGATTTCAATTTCGTTTTTTTTTTGTATTAAAGGGGACTTACGGGCGCGTGTTTTTAGATAATTATGTTTGATGAAAATCGGTTGAGCCGTTTAAAAAGCCGTTGTGGGGGGTGAAAGCGGGGAAGAATAGCCGTATGTATGCAAATATACTCGTGTGGGGTCTCAAATGAAAGCGCACAGTAAGAGAATATTTATGACTTAATCGAGAATGTTCTTACCTATAAAAATATAAAATAAAAATTTAAATTAAAAAATTAAAAAACACCTCCGACACAAAAATAACATTTAAAAAGTAAAAAGTGTGTGTCAGCTACGACGCACGATTGGAGTTTACTCCTTACGAACGATAATTATGATATTCGAATAGAAAAAAAGGGTAAATGAACGCATCTGCTAAAATGATAAGAGAAACAAACATATATCTGTAATTATTCGGATTATTTATATTACTTCAATAAAGCGTATTACATAAAGTATGTTACAAAATAATATAAATAAAACTTTATTTAAAATTTCGAACTAGGCGAGGTGCACTGCCGTGCACCAAGTATTATAAGAAATAGGAAACGAAAAAATAATTTTAATGAACAAAACAAAAGGGGTATTTTTTGTGGAACTTGGCTTAGACACTACCGTGTCTCTAATGAAGCTAATATTCGAATTTGAAATATGTATATTTTTTTTTATCAATTGTATTTCATATAAACTTGGCTTGAACACTGCCGTGCACCCTATTAACCAACGACCAAATAAATAATAAACGAAATAAAACTTTATTTAAAATTTCGAACTTGGCGAGGTGCACTGCCGTGCACCAAGTATTATAAGAAATAGGAAACAAATAATTTTAATGAACAAAACAAAAGGGGTATTTTTTGTGGAACTTGGCTTAGACACTACCGTGTCTCTAATGAAGCTAATATTCGAATTTGAAATATGTATATTTTTTTTATCAATTGTATTTCATATAAACTTGGCTTGAACATTGCCGTGCACCCTATTAACCAACGACCAAATAAATAATAATAATAAATGCTACTATATGCATTTATTATACAGCATGCATACCCTGTACTCGGCAGCAGTATACAAGTTGTAGCAGAACTTCGTAATACGCAGGCGCGCAACACACACGTACAAACATACGCACAGTACAACTATACAGTGAGACTACGAAGTATCGCGCAAAGAGGAGACCCCGAGAATGAGATACGCTGTGTAATGTATTCCATCTCATTCTTTTACACGTTCAATCCTACAGATTTATATGTTTGTCTCTTTCTACATAACGCCTCAACTTTTGTTAACACTTGATTTTACTCCTCATAAAATTCCCGTACCGGGCCTTATAACTCAAATCGTTTCTTAAGGAGTAAACTCCAAAAATAATAAAAGAAACTCAAGAAACTCAACGTCGCGTTGGGGGACCGCTCCAACCTTAACAATTTAATTACGAATAGTAACTAACGTAACCTCATAACCGAGTCTTTAAATAGGTGGGCATGTGATACTTATGAAAAAAAAATCGGAGATAATGAATAGTTAGGAGCGTTCCCCCAACGCGACGTTGAGTTTCTTGAGTTTCTTTTATTATTTTTCACTTTTTAAATGTAATTTTCGTGTCGGGGTTTTTTTTAATTTTTTAATTTAATTACTTTAAAGAGCGTAATTCCTGAAATGTTTTCAATAACACCACTATTCTCAGCAAGTCAGGATCTGATGTTGTAATCCCAGAGGAATGAAAGGAACTGGGAAACCCTTTCATATTGAAATTGGTTTTATTTTTTTAAATTAACGGTTTACTTACAGTTATAATAGTAAAGAATTGGTAAAGCTCCGACATAGTAATGGATTTCATCAACTCGAACAATTGGACTTCACTATGATCAATGATCACGATCACGCCGTCGCAGTAATCATAAGCCATGAAGTATTCACAGGCCTGAAACATAAATAAAATACTAAACGAAACTAATAAACTCTTGATATACTCATATCTCTTTTATCTTTTGCACTTGTCTTGAGCGAGTAAATAGCCGTGATTCACTCGCCGACTCGCCGGCGGTGGGAAACCTGCCTAAGGCTTAAAAGCCTAACAGACAGACAAACAGAGTTACTTTCGCATTAATGGCTGTGGCTATACAACCCATTGATGGCCCACTACTGAGCTTGGGTCTTTCCTCATTATTGAGGAGATCTACAGCGTACTCCAACACGCTGCTCGAGTGCGGGTTGGTGGTTAGTGGCCAACCCAATAACGGAAGTTTTTCATGCCGCTCAAAGCCGACTATCTATCAATAACAATCGGAACCGACGGCTTTATGTGCCCGAAGCGCGGAAGCGCTCAAGAAATTTTACCACTATCTATCAGACTATCAGTAACCCATCGAAATACCGACCGCGCCCACTACTGCTTAACTTTGTCGATCACTTAGGCACTTCTCACACTACGCTATTTATTAGCTACGCGACTGCAACGCAATCCAAAATTCGCTGTATCTGACACTTCTCACTGACAGGAGACGCATCGTAGACACGTCGCTTATACATACATTGAAAAAATCTGAGTCGCTTGCAAATAGCGTAGTGTGAAAATTGCCTTAGGATCGACAATAGCCGCCGGGCTAATAACCGCTTCATTTTCGCTTAATCCTTAAGGATTAATTTCTAATAATGAGTAGGTACTTAGGTATTCTTATTATTAATTAATAAACGTAAGTGTACCTAATCTAAGTAAATAAACATAATTACTTAATTACTAGCAATTCAGAGAGCGTCGGCAAAAATGAGATTAGTTAAATTTTTTGTTTCACCCATCAACAAATGAGGTTTTTCACGTAATTTTTAAACTTCCTCCACCAATGTCTCCACCAATGTGTCGTTTCATGTTCAGCTTAGTACCTACCTACCTATACGATGAAGGGAAATTGGCTTAAACTTAAGGTTGGATAAAGTTGCTTACGCCATATTAATGACTATGGACCAAATACCTAAACATTAGGTAACAAAAAAAACTCGTACAGAAACTAGTACAGTCAATTGGGGTAACTTTGATACATCATCGCTGTATTTTCTTTAACCCGCCGTTGGTGTCCTATATGTCTGTGAGACCGGGTTTTTAGAAAAATACAAATATTTTTTACACCGTTCATCGAATTGCATTGGGTTTTCGAGTAGCTGCCTTATTTCACGCCCCCTACCACCAGTCTACCCCACGACAACGACGAGGGCCCACTTCACTGAGTTTTGGTGAAAACCCGGTCTGTGAGACCGGCGTCACCAACGAAGTAAGTCAAATGGTTATTCTATATTTTTTTATTTTATTTACTTATGCAGATCTGTGATTGTTATTTATTGTGTAATTGTACGATTTTATGATAAGTAAGCATTTAGCCTAATGTTATCGATATTTTCGCGTTTGTTAACACATTGTAAGCTTTGTTTCAGTATGTCCTTAACAAAATGACCTGCGACACCTCGAGGCTCTTCAGCAAGAAAAAATTGGTTGCCTGTAAAGTCGGTATACGGGCGAAAGTTTTACGTGACAACGACTTTGAGTGGTAAAATAATTTTAATGTGAATATTCATTCGTATAGTAGGAAGAAGGATGAAATAATAGTAACAATTTAAAACATTTATTTATACAAAGAATTATATTTAAAACATTGTAACACCATCCGCCATCTAGCGCTGCTAACCGTTAGACCATTAACCATTAGTCACAACTAAGTGAGGTAACAAACTCTACTTCTCCAGAGATGGCGCTGTACCATTTTCTGAAACACGCCAACGTGTGTACGCCGTAGCTACCATAAGTAATGTTCAGGAGGAAGGGACGCCGGACGCGTGCCTTTCACTTTTTATGTCTGTCTCTCTCGCTCTTAGGCGGGCTAACCATGCCCGAGTGGAAGGGACGCGTGCCTCTCACTCGCTCTCATTGTAAGCGCATAACGTGAGCGGATTACTAACGCAGTTTCTTGAAGTGCCACCCGGCAAACCAATTTATAAGACGTTATCACGTCCAAAATGTCTGATGAGGACAGCTTGCAAGTGTAATTGGAAAGTGGATCCGGAAGTGATATTAAACCAAGCCACAAATTTAAAAAATATTTATGCCTTGAGCATGTGATGCGAAGTTTTTTGGCTGTTGACGATGTCTGATTTTGCAATTATATATTTTTTTTATTGTATAGAAATTATACCATTTATGTTTCTTTATTTCATGTTTCCAATGTCATAATACTGACTAAGGTTGATTTTGTTATAATGTTATATTTTGATATTGTTGCCATATTTGTTAGCCAAAAAATATTTGGTAAAATGTCACATAATTTTACTGCATCCAAAGATATCGCTCTAATACTAATAAAATAGATCTGATTCATGTTTATTCATATATTTTATTGAAAAGAGATGTCTTATTATTATACCCTTACCAATTAAAAGTAATATAAACAATACATTTTTGAAAAACACGTAGTTAAAAAAACCCGATCTGTGAGACCGGGGTCACCAACGGTGTAAGTCCCATTCACGTCACCAATGGCGGGTTAAAAACTCTTACTATTTCGCTTATGAGATAAAAGTTATGAGTTAATGTGATGTATGTACCGGTCGCGCGGGAGCGCATTTGTAATAACAGTCAGTAATAAACTGCCTTCACAGTGATTGGTTGTGTTTCATTGCGCGTGCGATCCTTAAGTACAGTCTATCTGGCGACGTGTGGGATTTCAAATTTATATCAAAATGTCCGTCATTGGAAATATATCCAGTTTTGATTACAACAATAGTGACTGGTCGATATTTATATCACGTTTAGAACAGTTTTTAAAGATTAATAAGTTAACGGACGAGTCGGATAAAAAAGGCGTGTTGTTGACGCATCTCGAAGATTCTACATACCTGCTGTTGAAAAATTTAATATATCCCTTGGAGGTGACAGCGGCGGAATGTACATTTATTAAAATTGTGGAAGTGTTAAATAAACATTTCAAATATCGTAAAGCGACGTTTGCTGATAAGGCAAAATTTTATGAGGCCGTACGGAGCCCGAACGAGGCCCTAGGCGACTGGGCCGCTAGACTTAGGGGACTAGCGAGCCATTGTGAGTTCGGGCAGGCGTTAAATACAGTATTGCGCGACCGTTTCGTCCTGGGATTAAATATTGGACCCGAAAGGGACAAGCTCTTCGAACAAGATGTTTCGATAACATTTGAGAAGGCTTTGGAGATAGCACGGCAAGCAGCAAGTGCAAGGGAGGCAAAGCAAGTAGTCTTAGGCAATGCTGCAGGCAGCTGTATAGTCAAGGAGGAACCGATCTACCACGTAGCGGGCGCCGCGCGGCCGGCACACAGCCGGGCCCGCCTACCCGCGGACGACAGGGCCGGCGCCGGCGCGGACGGGGCGCGCTCATCTCGCGGACCTCCAAGTTCATCGCGGGATCAATTTCGCGGTATTATGGAGCGTTGTGCTGTTTGTGGTTTGAAAAATCATAGTGCTGTGAAGTGTCGGTATAAGGAATATCGTTGTTTAAATTGTGGACAGAAGGGGCATTTAAAAAAAGTTTGTAAAGTGCGAGTGCATAATATAAATTCAGAGGAGCTGGAAAGCGGATGTGAGGATTGCAAGGAATGTAATATGTATAACTTAAGGTACGATACTTACGATCCTATTAAAATCTCGGTATTATTGAATGATATGAAATTATGTATGGAGTTAGATTCTGGTTCAGGGGTGTCAGTAATATCTGATACATTTTATAAACAATACTTTCCGAGATGTTTTCTGAAGTCTTGTAATATTAAAATGTGTTTTTACAACGGTCATAAAGTATCACCTATAGGTTATTTAAAGGTTAAGGTTACATATATGCGTGTTACAAAAGAATTAAAAATCTATGTATTGAAGAATGGCGGTCCACCCTTGCTAGGGCGGGACTTTATGAAAAAGTTTAATATGCAATTCACAATATCTAATAAGAATATAGTTTGTCATTTGTATGAATCCGACGCTCAAGCCATATTGAATGAATTTAATGATTTATGGAGTGATGATTTAGGAAAATTTAATAAATTTGAAATTAACTTAAATTTAAAAGAAAATGTTAAACCAAAATTTTTTAAAGCCCGCCCGGTACCTTTTGCCCTTAAAGAAAAGATAGATGAGGAGTTAGATAGATTAGTGAAATTAGGCATTTTAATTCCGACAAATTTTTCCGCTTATGCTACTCCAATAGTCCCCGTATTAAAGGAAAATGGTAAAGTCAAAATTGCCGGTGATTATTCGCTAACTCTAAATAAGGATTTAAAAATCGATAAATACCCGATGCCTCGTATTGAAGAGGTATTTGCGAAATTGGGGGGTGGCGAGACCTACACGAAATTAGATTTAAGTAATGCATATAATCAATTTGTATTGTCAAAGGAATCACAGGAACTTACAACCATCAATACTCAACGCGGGTTATATAAATATACACGGCTGGTTTACGGCTTAGCAAATGCACCAGCAATTTTTCAACGCACAATCGAAAGTTTGTTATCGGGAATTGATGGCGTAAGTTGCTGGTTAGATGATATATGTGTTACAGGGCCAAATAGACAGATACATTATTCAAGGCTTTACGAAGTTCTTAGTAGACTAAGAGGGGCAGGACTCAAACTACAAAAGGAAAAATGTTTATTTTTTCAAAAAGATGTTTCCTACTTAGGATACATTATAGATAATCAAGGACTTCGTACCTGTAAAAAAAAAGTCGAAGCAATTGTAAATGTAGCACGACCGACGGATATCTGTGGGTTAAAACGTTTTTTAGGCATAGTTAACTACTATAGAAATTTTATACCACAAGCGTCAGCACTACTTCATCCTTTGCACGATTTACTTCGAGCAGGCACGGTCTGGCATTGGGGTGAAAAGCAAGAAAGGGCCTTCCAGACTGTTAAAGAGGAGTTATCTTCTGATCGTATCCTAGCTCACTTTGACCCCGAGGCGCGATTGGTGCTGTCGGTGGATGCGAGTCCAGGAGGACTGGGGGCAGTGCTCGCGCAAGGCGAGGAAGGTTGCGAGCGCCCGTTAGCTTTTGCTTCTCGGTCTCTGTCAGCTAGTGAGAAGAATTATAGTCAAATACATAAGGAGGCATCGGCTATAATTTTCGGGGTAAAATATTTTCATCAATATTTATTTGGTCGCGATAAACCCTTTATATTGAAAACGGACCACAGACCCCTTTTAGCAATTTTTGGAAAGAAAAATGGAGTATCGGTCACGGCGGCTTCCCGTTTGCAACGGTACGCTATTTATTTGTCGGCATATAATTATGAAATATGTTATATTTCTAGTAAAAAAAATCTAGTTGCTGATTATTTTTCTCGCATAAATAGGGATGATAATTATGCACCGAGTATTGATAGGGACGTCGAAGACAATATATTTTTAAATTACTTGGATGAAAATAAATTTCCGATCTCATTTGATAATATCAAAGAAGCTACATCAAAAGATAAAACTCTATGTACCGTGATGAAATATATTAATAATGGGTGGCCTCGTAAAATTAAATGTAACGTAATACGGCCGTATTTTAATTGTAAGACCGATCTTGTAATTGAAAATGGTTGCGTTTTACGGGGACATCGAATAATTATACCAAAAGTGTTTAGGGAGCAACTGTTAACTGACCTTCATACAGGTCATTTGGGTATAGTTAAAACCAAGAGTAACGCCCGAAGCAGAATGTGGTGGCCCGGGATCGACCGGGACATAGAGAGAATGGTAAGTGCATGTCGCGCGTGCAGCGAGACGCGCGCCGCGCCGCCGCACGCCCCGTCGCCCTGGCCGCCGGCTGCCCACCCGTGGGAGCGAGTACATATTGATTACATGCAAGTAGGGCAAAGGGTTTATCTGGTGTTGGTTGACAGCTTTAGTAAATGGCTTGAGTGTTTATATATGTGCAATAAATTAACTACTAAACATCTAATTATGAAGTTAAAATATTTATTTTCAGTTTTTGGTTTGCCTAAAACTATAGTGTCGGATAATGATCCGAAGATTAGTAATGAGGAGTTCACACATTTTTGCAAGAGTAACGGAATTAAACACTTAACTTCCCCTATATACCATCCTTGCAGTAATGGACAAGCAGAAAATTCTGTCAAAACCTGTAAAAGAATGCTAAAGAAAATTGTGGTAGAAAATAGTAAGGTTAACCTATCAGATCATAATAATATCGATGAAAAATTGTTAGATTTCCTTTTCGAATATCGTAATAATATCCATATTAAAACCGGAAAAACTCCTGCGATGCTAATGTTAGGTAGAAATCTAAGATGTAAATTAGATTTAATTTTACCGAATAAACATAATCACTATAATAATAATAACAGTTTAAAAAAGTCTCGGATGTTTGAAATTGGCCAAACAGTATGGGCCCGTTGGTACGTGGCTAGAAAACCAACTTGGAAAATTGGCACAATATTAAATAAAATTGGTAACAGAATGTATGTAATTTCAATAGATAATTACGGAACGTGTGTAAGGCACGTAGATCAGATGTTGCGCTATTCCGACGGTGTTGAACAAAGTGATCCATATATACCTGTAACTATACAATCATTACCACAAGTAACCTCACTACCTTTTCCATCTGCTGCGACGGATGATTCATTGTTGGAAGCATCGGATGACAATGTAAATACTATAAGGGACAAAGGAATTAATAAATCGGGGGAAATGTTATGTGTACATAATGATGCTCCCAACAATGAAGTCGAGGAAGGAACGGTAATGATAGACTCGGCACGGGACGATACGGTGAAAGGTGATATTTTGTTGAGCGATCGGGGCTGTGTATCTGAATCTACATCGAATGCACTTATAACGGAGATCGCGGCTAATGCTACAAAAGCGGCCGGCAGTGGTGACAGCCCTACGGCGGCGACCCGGGCCTCACCGCCCGCACCGCCCACCCCGCCGGCTAAGAGAGCACCGCGCGCGCCACCGTTGACACGACCTCACCCTATTGTCCTAAGACCGCGTACAAAGAAACTTTAGTTATACCTAGCTTACTATATTAAATGATATTTAAGTCTGTTTGTTTCTTTTTTTAAGGTTTCATAATTAAGAAGGAAGGAGTGTGATGTATGTACCGGTCGCGCGGGAGCGCATTTGTAATAACAGTCAGTAATAAACTGCCTTCACAGTGATTGGTTGTGTTTCATTGCGCGTGCGATCCTTAAGTACAGTCTAGTTAATCAGTGCTCTCGGGCTGGGTTTCATATTGTCAAATTATAAAAAGTTTAAAAATGACAAAATATATAAAAAATTTGCAATTTTCTTGTGTCAAAGTTACCACCCCTTTATGGGTAACTTTGACACCGATGAAATTTATCGACGAAATATAAACTTTAAAACATGTTAGAGCATTACAGTAACATTAGTTCATGTTTTTAACAAATGTCAGATGTAATAGGGTCATAAAACAATCAATAAAACTATAAAATAACAGTTTTATCTTAATTAAAACTCTTTTTAATTTCAATTCGAATTACTCTGTTAAACTCATCAGAATTAACTGTCACATAAAACTACATACTATTATATACTACAAGATTTCATACATTTAATTTCTGAGAAAATACAGAAGTTCCGGGAGCCCTTACCCTAACCCTAACACGAAAATTGGTAAATCGCATACAAATTCAGGGTACATTGACACCGTCACCCAGAATTTGTTCTAAATCTGACTTAGCGGTATTAGTTGTAATTTTAACGAAGATGCAATTGAAAATTAATAAAAATTGTTTATGTATCGAAAGTAGACATGTAAAAGATTGTATTATATTATAACACACCTTGATAGCATTAAAGTTTTGAGAGATATCTAAAAAGTTTTACGTCGGAAAAAACACGAATAGTTACGCACGTTTTTGAAAGAAAGCTTTTATATTAGTTTTGTTTGAAAACTACTTTTTATTTAAGATTACGTTAACGACGTTCATTATGTACATAAAATGTAATAAATAAATTGTATGCGCCAAATGCTTTTCACGTAAAAAATAAAAAACTATTTTGGGAGCGGACTGTCAAAGTTACCCTAAAGAATCAAAGTTACCCCATTTGACTGTATAGAAGTATAGATGTAATCAGTTTCGAGTGCGCCCTGAGTAAGTGGTAAATGTGAAATTAAGATAAAGAGCCTTTATTTTCATATTTAACTATACCTCACTTACCCTAGTAAAATTATCTCGAAAATTTGTAAACGGCCTCAGTAACCCTAGTTCAATTGTCCCGGAATTTACAAACATGTATCTGGCAAATAATCCATAATGTATTATAATATTACAAATGCGATTATAAAGTCTGTCTGTTTGTTTATAACGCTTTCATGGCTAAACAGCCTGAAGGACCCCTCGACCTTCCCCGCTTCGCGATATAGGTAAACGAGTTCTACGCGGGCGAAGCCGCGGGCGGAAGCTAGTAATAATTATAATACAATACGTAAGTAAAATTATGATAAAAAAATTAATTTAAATTATGATTATGATTAAACTTACTATTAATATAAACCTGTAACAGTCCCACATTAGGTTTACCGTAAATGTTGATCCAACTGCCTTTATGATAAACACTCGATAGTTGTCATTGGTTGGTTTTGGCAAAAGAATGCTCTGGCTATAAAGAAAAAAATAACATATTAAGATTATTATCGACATCATTATTGCAACGGTTTAACGCTAAACCAGTGAGACACGCTATAGTTCTTTATGTTGTATGTACGTACTTACATAACATATTCCTCAAAGTTGTTTTTAGTCAAGTTATTGCCAAAAAATGCCGGCATCATGGTTCTGAAAGTACAGATCTTGTCGATTCGTTGTTTAGCTCGCTCTAGGGAACCTTTGCTTGCCAATATTGTTTTCTCCAAATAGTTTCTTGCTATAAGTAAAATGAAAACGATTATGATGCATACGCTAATTATAGAGAAGTACTATAAACTGTAGTTTTTCTTTGGATTTAAATATTGCCCTCAATATTAAAATAAATTTCGACGACTACACTCTTAAAATCAATTCAAAACAAGCATAACTAAGAGAATTGGTTGTGGTGGGATGGTAATTACCATTTTATATATAATTATATTAATCAAATCACCGTTATTCATTCAAAAATAATGAAAAAATTGACAAAAACTTATGTGGCATCACATTCAAATCGGTACAATTCAAACATATAATTATGCAGTAACTTAAAAAACTGAATGTGACATAGTGATTATAAGATAAATTTAACTTGGATGCAACGATAAGTTAATTTAAAATGAAATTATTTTAAACTAGGATTTTTACCCGCAGTTTTACATGCATACATCGTGTTCCGAAATTAAATAGCAAACAATAACTCCAAACTGGCTGAAAGTCGTGAAGGAAAACATTCTAAATACAATTTAAAACTGAAGCCGTTAAATTAACCGACTTAAAAAAGGAGGTTCTCAGTTTGACCTGTATGTATGTAAGTATGTATATTTGTGCGCGATTATCTCGCGTTAGGTTGAACCGATTTTGATGCGGTTTTCAGCATCGTGTTTATCAGACTTAGGAGAAGAATTTAGGAATAACCGCGTTTAACTGAACCGATTTTTACTTTTCGGCGTTAAAGTCGGTTCTATTTTGTTAAAAGTTATGTTACAGATCGGTATATGTTACATACATCGTCTGTGGGTACAACAGTGGTAATAATGTCAATAGTGGACTGGTTTTTTACTGCTACTGTAATGGCATTATAGAAACATTTGAAATACACGGTAGTGTTGTGTATGTTCGAAAATTTCCGTTCGCTGAAAAGTTTCATGTTTGGACGTGTATTACCATTCTGAGTCTTTCACATTGATATAATCATATATCAGTCGTTAAATCTTAACGACTGATATATTATAATAACAAGTGCAACCGAATATTTTATTTGTCCTCCGAAACACGGCAGCGCTTAAAAAATTTTACCACTAAAGTTGAATTGATGAAAATGATGAAACCCATTGAATTACTGAGAGCATCCGATGTAGCACTTGCCGGTCAATACTTAGGATGGATTGAGAACAGTGTGATTATAAAGTGTTAAAAATATACATAAGTATGTACATCTGTAAAGTATATTTTTGCTGTGCGGGTACAACCTTTGCTTCAATGTGAGCAATAATAGGTTTTTACCTATGTACATTACATTAGAGTACATTAGATGAACAATTATGTAGGTTCGCTTAGTAATATAACTAAACTAAATATAACTAAATTAATCTTGAAGGTTACAACCAAAAAAAGGGTATAAAAACAAAAATAGGATGTTTTTCCTTTAACAGTATTTCATGTTGGGCAAATTTATGATTAATCGTTACGTTTTTCGTAAAGACTTTAATTAAAAACCTAACTTTAACTATGCAGCTGAGTAAGGGTGTTACCAGACCAATCGATCGATGGTGGTCGATCGACGGCATCGATTGATGGTGAAATGGATTAGTCGATGTTGTTCGACAGTTTCTACCAGACCAATAGGTCGATCGTCGGTCGACGGTGTGGCGACACCGCACATACATCACACGGTGACTTCACCGACGCCTGAATCACGCTATCGAAGAATTGTGGATCGCCCGCATATTGTATACCACGCCTCGAGTACATTCACTCGGGGCTTCGGCCCCCCAGGCATGTCGTCTCGCCTGGCAGGAGATCTCCCTTTGCCAAAGTGGTGACCCCGACGTGATCGTGATCGATCGATGGATTCGATGGACGTTAATCGATTGACGATCTATCGATTGGTTTGGTACACCCTAAAATGGTAGGTACTACTACAGATAAAAATTAAGAGGGTTTGATGATAATTTTTAATGAAAGCTTGAGAATTTTTAAACGATCCCAAGGAATTTTATGATACAACTAGTAAATCCGCCCTCGCTTCGCTTCGGGAAACCAGTCCCTTCAAAAATCTCTATTTTTAACAAATTATGTTATTCCGATATCTAAGCTATATAACTGCAAAGTTTCATGAAAATCCGTTCAGTAGTTTTTGCGTGAAAGAGCAACAAACACACACAGTCACTCACTCACATACATCCTTACAAACTTTCGCATTTATAATATTAGTAGGAAGTAGGATAGTAGGATTTAATTCTTGATATTTTTATAATAGGTACCTACTGGAAAGTCGTGTGAGAACAATATACTTAATTGATTATTCATTTAATATTATTCCACGAAATAGGAATACTTAGGTCGAATCTTCGTGTATCTTGTATTATTTATAATTGTTTTATAGTAATTAACCTTCAGTTTAATACAAAAGTATATTAAATGTCAACCTTAAGCAAATAGTGTGCGACCCGAATAGAGACGTCGTGCACACTCTTTAATTTGATTCAGAAGCGTGTCCTACATTTATGTTTTGAGAGAAAGCAAGATTATATCAATGGACTAGCGAACCGCCCTCGCTTCGCTTCGGGACCCGTAAGTATCAACCGCGTAGGTCCCGCTCCCGTAGGAATTTCGGGAAGATAATAAACTATCACCAAAATTAATTGAGGTTAAATTAAATTAAACTTACAAATAAAGCTTACGACAAAATAATACCAAAGTAGCAAAGGATCACAGCAAGATTAATTCAGATTAAACTTGGAAACGCGGCAAGTTTGGTATGGCAGTGGGTTCGACCAAATTTGATTACCATAAAAACGGTTCTAGTGTGTTAATCTTAAAAGATAGACATATACTGTCGTGGACATTTTTTTAGATCATTTCAAGAGGAATAATTCTTTCATACATATATTTTTGGTATCTTGAATCGTTTTCGCAACGCATGCAACGAAAGCCCTCGAGAATGAATAATTTTCCCCGTTTTTTCCACATTTTCCATTATTTCTTCGCTCCTAATTGTTGCAGCGTGATGTTATATAGCCTATAGCCTTCCTCGATAAAAGGTCTATTCAACACAAAAAAAAAATTTCAATTCGAACCAGTAGTTCCTGAGATTAGCGCGTTCAACCAAACAAACAAACAAACAAACAAACAAACAAACTCTTCAGCTTTATAATATTAGTATAGATTATATTCCATGTACTACACAATATATTCTATCTACTATGTACAAAAAATATCTACTATGACCTGCCCCGAATCTCGAAGGGGAATGGTTACCAGAAAAGCGATTAGGTACTGAAGCAAAGAAATACAGCTATATCAGATAAAGAGGGCAATAAAAACACTTGATGAAAATTCTAAAATATACCTTGTAACTATAAAAAAACGATAGATATTCAATTATAACACAATTATTATGGCATTCATATTTTAAGTCAACTACTGGTTTTTTATCTTTTTTGGATACAAATACACGGAGCTAAATTTTTGTTTTCGTGGATTTTTCGTCAGGATAATAAGATAAAATGAATATCTTGTGTCAAAAGGTGCGCAAATTAAGACGAGGCAAACAGCGCATCTGTCGGCAAGATGGTTTTATAAATATACCTATTCGTCATACAGCTGCATTGTGTGATTTGAATAAGGAATGGAATGGAATGGATATCAAAATAACACATCGGTCGTTTCCCGACTTATTACAATATCATAAAACTTACGGAGTTTCTTCTTCGTAAAATGCTTCTGCTCTTTGACCCACGCTTCCAGAACATCGACAGCTCGGCTCATGTCTCCCGGCTTCTCAAGGTTGTATTGTTTTCTAACAGACTCCAACTGGTTTGGGTTGAACTCAAGAATGCGGGTTTTTGGCAAGCAATCCATGATTCTTATCAGTAGCTAATTAATAAAATTCGTTAATTGTAATTGTAATAACTGATAAAAGAAATCAACAAAATATACTTGGAAAAATATATTTATAATTATTATGATTCAAAATAACAACCGTTATTAACGAAGTGCACAGAAACACTGTATTGACGTTATGTGAATTTCCGTAGGTTTGTATGTAAAAAATGTACATAATTATCAAATGATCACATAAATAAAGTTAAGTCGTGTAAAATCACCTTAAGGCGCTACAACCGAAATATGTAAAACCGAACGAGCGGAGCTCAAAAACAGAGATGGAATGATTTCATTTATAGGCAAATAGTGAGATAGTAATGTTCTATTTTTAGCTTTAATATTATTGACGTAAGTGCCAATTGAATTTTATTTTTTTTTGAAAACTGTTTCGGTTTTTGAGTTTTTCATTCTTATGAAAACTGAGCTTTGATTATTTACTATGTTTTAAAAATAATTTCATCAACTAATTATTAAAACTTTTATAGTAAACTGGAAAACCATAACTATTTGGGCCTAACTTTAAAAAATTTTTTCTATCGAGAAAACTTCTCATTTTACGGGTTTTGCTCTTATGAGATTCTTTATTATATAGTGAAGATACATAATCTAAATATCGGAGATATAGACAGTAAGCTTTAAAAATAATCTTAGATCTAAAACTACCATATTTCGGATGTAGCCCCTTAATGACTCATAATAGAAGTAAAAAAATTAAGCAATTAAGTCAATCAAATACGCGCGTCCATTACACTATTGTGAGTTTAGACGGCGCGAACTAGCGTCGGGTTTTTCCCGCAGCCCTACCATACAAGAAGGCAGAATTTAATAAATCTTTTTGACGTGACAACGTTACGTTTTATAAATCGATAGCCGGCTGCACGACCGAAAAACATGACGTCTATGCGTCGAGACCTGACGTCATGAGGCGTTCCATTTAAAGCTTGAAGTGCAAGCGAGAACGCGGAAGAGCGACAAAGAAGCACAATCGGCCTTTGTCAATGTAACTCTGACGTCTATTTGGTTTTTATCGAAATTATTTATAACCAGCCAGGTTTGTTTTGACTTGTTTGTGGCACATTGACATGACATAATATGCACAGACTAGCTAAAGATTAATGTTTCGTTATACGGTATGCAACGACTAGTCTTTTTGGTAAAATATTTAATAAAGGTTTTTAACTGCAATATAACAGTAAATAAATTATAACTAAGTATTCAAAGATAGTTTAGGATGAGTGATTATGCTACCATTCCATCAGTATTTTCTTAAGACGTTGTCACGTTCAACTATCGTCAGTAAACCGACTTTACAGACAACCAATTTTTTTTTTGCTGGAAAGTAAAATATGTTCAAAGGGTGATCCCAAGATAAGAACACCAGGATCAGGTGACGGCACCCAGAGAAATCGAGAGGAACTTTCGAAAATTGTAGGGGCAACTAGTGTGTTTGTTAATGTTTTCATTAAATAAGTATATTAAAGCACTGCAACTAAATGACAGTCTGGAGTCGATCTGATGTAGCCAAAGGATAGTCGAAGTAACTTCTAAACGGTTAACAGCAGTTTGTTTAAACGGGAGTGGCAATTATTCATCTCGGTGACTTGTATAGATGGTGCGTAGCGTAGACAATCACGAGCCGAACTTAACGCAGCTGCTTGGCTAATCTGTAACGATATCTTTGACATCTCGATAGCTGAATCCGCGGTGAGATTTTGATTTTGACGTACATCGCGTTCTGTTAAAATTAAAACCGACGGCAGCGCCAATCAAGCTCGCAATCGAAGTGACAGAATGGTCTAAGATCCCATAACACTTTTGCTTCATGCATCCAGTATTTGATTAAAATCATTTTTTTATGTACAATTAGGCAACGAACAATATGTTTTTCCTGGTGTGCCTATCGAAAAATGGCCGCTAGTATGTTTAATTAACGAAAGAAAAATGACTTTCAGGGGCGAATTTACATGCATCTGTTATTTAGGTAATCAGGGGGAATGGCGCTCATTGGGTAATGGCGCTCACCCCTGTAACTCTGTCAAAATGGAATGTAGAAACATGTCACTTCGCGGGAAGCGCGAGGGGAGGGCCTCTAACAGTCAACATTGCAGACAGACAGCTCGCGTACTGTGAACAGGAAGCGCATTTCTTTGTTTTCGACCGCGCTGATCTAATTTTTGGTCAAAGTTTTTTGTCTGTTAGTCCAAAAGTTTAATGCTTATTTAATTATAAATTGTGCTTTCTAATACTAAAACTTATCTATTTTTATAGTGCAATCAATTTTCAACAATCCTACTAATATTATAAATGCGAAAGTTTGTAAGGATGTATGTGAGTGTGTGTGTGTGTGGGTTTGTTACTCTTTCACGCAAAAACTACTGAACGGATTTTCATGAAACTTTGTAGTAATATAGCTTAGACATCGGAATAACATAATTTGTTAAAATTTATAGAGATTTTTGAAGGGACTGGTTTCCCGAAGCAAAGCGAGGGCGGATTTACTAGTTGTGTATAATTTTTTATAAATTTCAAATCAATTACAAAACGATTGTTTGGGGTAATACCGCTCATCTGAGCTCTATGACTCCTTGGTGACTCACTCCTTAATTGTTGGAGATATGCCAAGTCATCGTCAAAGAAAAACCGCTGAAGCAGCGTGGACCGAACGAAAACCTTCAATCTGGTAAGATTGCGATGAAGGATGTTTGTCTAAAAGAAAAACCGCAAAACTACACAATATGCCATTTACTACTTTGAGAGATCGATCAAAAAATCCAAACATAAGTAAGCAACTCGAGACTTAGTCGCAAACCCGTTTTCACCCACCAAGAAACTGAAATTCGAAAAAATAATGGGCACCATCTGTGAACTGTAGGGTCATATTCAGGATGTGATTCGCCAAATGGACACATCTGTGATTTATGTGATCAAAAATAATAATTATGATTGTTTCTAAGTTGACATATCTTAATAACAATTATTATTCTATATTATACCATACTATTTGAAGTTGATTTGACAATGAGGACTTTACTATATTTTTTTTTACTTGACAAAGGCTAATCTTACGTAGAAATAGGGATAATTGATGCTAATTTTATATTATATACTTTAATTTGATTGTATAGGATTGGATCTCATTAATATATTTTTTAATATTATGTATTTTACTTGTTATATTCCAACAACTATGTTTGAGGGAACCCTGAGCGGCATTACCCATAGTCAGGGGTAATGCCACACTTTCCTATCCGGATCTCAATTGTTCTTAAAACAATTATTACACGGTAGGAATGGTACTTAGTACCCTGGCGAGCGGTGGTACTTAATGGGGTATGGTGATAGATTATCATGTGCAGAAAAAAATAGCTTTAATTTGATCTATAAATGAAGAAAATACGTCAGGGAGTATAAATTTCACAAATATAAATATAAGTTCTACAATTACAGACTTCAACTGCTGGCACACCTAAGTTGCGGCCATTTTTACGTAGGCACACATAGTTTATCATGTACAGAAAAAAAATAGCTTTAATTTGAGCTATAAATGATCCAAATAACAGATGGGTGTAAACTTTCACCAGAATAGCACCTCTTAATGACTGGCTGCCAACAGGTTGCGGCCATGTGCCTAATGGCACACCCGACTTTTCAGAACCTCTAGGTGTATATCTTGACCTTGGAGTATATTTTATATAATTATAACAGATGCATGTAAATTCGCCCCAGAAAGTCATTTTTCTTTCGTTAGTTAAACATACTAGCGGCCATTTTTCGATAGGCACACCAGGAAAAACATATTGTTCGTTGCCTAATTGTAGGGGGAGTCCGGGAGAGTTTAGCAGGTAGGAGACATTAGCCACTGCTCATAGAATTTTTATACAACTAGATATTGCGACGTTGCGACAATTCTTAGACTCCATAGGGCACCCCCACCTCACTCACACGACGTCGCAGTAATCGGCAGTTTCGTTTAGTAGTGAGAAGTGACAACGCGTTTTTGTGCTCGATAAGTAAATTTTTTAAATTTTCGATATTTGATTTCTATTGCTTACTGTGAATTGATTCTAGAATGTCATATATATGCATGGGTTGTGTACCTAACCTTCTAACAATAACAGCAAACAGTCTTCACATAAGCGTAATAGGTTTTTATAAAAATGTAAAAATAGACAGCTTGGCGTGGGGTGGGAGACATTAGCCAAACGTCGGAAGGGAGACTTTACCCATGCTATTCTCTCTCGCAATCAGTCAAAGCCTTCAATGTCAGCATCAGTATTCATGAACGAAACTGTGGTGTCTAGAGCCAATTTACCATCAATTTTGGCTGAAGATGAATCTGAGCAAGCAATTGCAATATTAAGACCTTCAGCAGAGGTCGCTTCTACATCTCAAGACCAGGATATAACAACGGTAAACTGACAAATAGTTTTGCCACAAATGATTCGTCCATTTCCAAAAGCTGCTTCTCGAAAAAGTCTCCGTCGTAGTAGACAGCCTAGAAAAACTAAAATTTTGACATAAACGCCAGAAAAATCAGACCCAATTGATGATAGTGCACCGAAAAATAAAAAATAAAATTACAAAAAAGAAACAAAAAGGTAAAGCAAAGAAAAAGACAGTAAAAAGATAAGTTTCACAGTCGAGACAAAGTGAGACAAAGCTTGAGGAAGAACCCAAGTACGACGATAGCCGTGATGAATAGTCACTATTTTAAGAAATATATGTACAACTTATACTAGTTAATTACTCACTAGGATATTCAAAGTATCTTTCTCATGTTCTCGTAAACTATGTGCCATACTTTTTTTAATAAATTTTATTATAAAATTACAATTTGTAATGATTTTTTTTCTTCATTTTGAAACGCGTAAAGTCTCCCTAGTTAGGGGCTCAAGTCTCCCGCCCAGACGGGAGATATTAGCCGAAAGTCACTTTTGTAACAATCGTTAATAACTCTTGAACTATAAATGATATATTAAACTGTCTTTTGAGTAAATAAAGACAAATAATGTAGCTTTAGGTAAAATTTATACAAAATAGCAATATTTAAGTATACAAAAATTTATGAGCATTTTAGTGCAAGGTGGCTATACTCTCCCGGATTCCCCCTACATAAAAAAATGATTTTAATCAAATACTCGATGCATGAAGCAAAAGTGTTATGGGATCTTAGTATAGAACTCACCTGAGTGAGCCTCGATATCAAATTTGTTTCTTACAGAATAGCCTTGCTGGTCAGCTCGCACTAGCCTGCTGCACTAGTCTAAACGCACCTTTAGAGTTAATTTATAGGTAAAATGTATGCATGTAATAAAAAAGTAACTAGTTGATGACCGTAAATAGAAGATTACAAAATATGGTTATAAAACTGAAGAGTTTGTTTATCGTTTGAACGGGCTACTAGGGACTACTGTTTCGAATTAATAGTAGATTGTATAACAAGGGAGCAAATTAATATTTTTACGGCAAGGGCGCTTTTTTGAATCCAGAGCAAAGTGAGGGATTCTAGAGTAGAATTCCGAGCGAAGCGAGGAATTCTTTAGTAGAATCCTGAACGTAGTGAGGGATTCAAAGTTCTTCGCCCGAGCCAAAAATATTTGCTCCCGAGTCATACCTACACTCTACTTTTCATCCCCCACTATGAGAAAATAAAAGGCACCTCATATACAGAGGAATTATACTTTCACTGTCACTTAAAGAACTCATTTTTCAAAACAAAACCTTGAATTTCTAACAGTCCGAACACTAGATGAACTATTGATATCTTCAATTATTGCACTGTACACCCTACCAACATTTCTTGATCTTTCCCTTTGTCATCTCCCCAAAGGTTATCTGGAAGAAATCGCTATTGAGCGATAAGATCGCCTTTTGTGCACAACTTACGTGAATTGTAGCATAATTTCTTTATTTGTAACTGTGGTGTACAATAAAGTGTAATAAATAAAAATAAATAGATGTTAAAAAAATTCAAAAAGTGCACACAAAAGGTCATTGCGGCGCACTTAATTCAAAAAGTGCGCGGCAAAGATAATTGCGGCGCACTTATTTAAATTAAAGAGGTTTAAAAAATCATTACTGACCGCTAAAAGTTTCTTATAGAAAACATCAACTTTGGGCGCACTTAAAGGCGAACCATGTCGTCATTTTCGAATAGGTAGGTGGGATGAAAAACTTATTTTCATCCCACCTATTCGAAAAAGACGACTTGGTTCGCACTTAAAGGCGCCCAAAGTTGGTGTTTTCTATAAGAAACTTTTAGCGGGCGGGAATGAGTTTTTCCTCCCCGTTATTTAAATAAGTACGCGGAAAAGATCTACTCTAGAATCTCTCACTTCGCTCTGGATTCAAAAAAGCGCCCTCGCCGTAAAAATATTACTTTGCTCCCTTGTTATACAATCTACTATTTTGTATTGTTTAGTTGCATCTATCGAGGAACGCTTAACCCATAATTATATAACATCACGCTAGGATTAAGTAAATAGAAGCGGAGCATCATTAAAAATGTTAAATTATATAATATAATTGCTTTTTACAAAAAAAATAACCGACTTCAATCTTGATAAGTAGAGAGAACTCAAAAACTACTCGCCAGATGGCGCTCAATTCAACATAAAAGTGTAAAGTTCTCGTCACTACAAATTAATCAAGCCCAAACACTAGATAACTGCAGTAAATCGTTGAGGAGTTCCCTCGACTGTCTTTCGGCTTCATCAGATCGACTCCAGATCTTCATAAAATGGTAGCGCTTTAATGTACTTATGATAACATGAACAAACACACTGGTTGTCCATACAATTTTCGAAAGTTCCCCTCGATTTCTCTAAGATGCCATCATCAGATCCTGGTGTCCTTATTAGGGGACCCCACTGTGCTTATCTACTTTACAACAAAAAAAGAATTATCAAAATCGGCCCATAAACGACGAAATAATCACTGAACGTACATAAAAAAAAGCATATATACGGTCGAATTGAGAACCTCCTTCTTTTTTGAAGTCGGTTAAAAAACAAAAAACCCGACTGCTTACAAAAGAACTCAAAAGAAAAAAACAAGTGTCACAATATCAACATAAAATACTTCATGGTGCAGCATGCGGTGACAAACGTAGTACTTGTGATAATAGTACATTATGATACAAGTGCGCGAAGTTGGTCATTACAGTCGAGGCGGTATTGCACAGCCCGAGCCGCAAGGCGAGGGCTGTAATAGAGCCAAGACTGTAATAAACAAAGCACACGCGTATCATACGACGTTTTTCAACACACTTGCGAGGAAAAAAACAATTAGGTAGGTATATTATATATATTGTTGTAGTCAAAATCTGATAAGATAAGATTATACTTCATCTAATTATCTATTAAAGCATTTAAAAAATACAATATTTTAAATCATTAATTACCGTAAATTCTTATTAGAAATACATAATTATTTAGTTTAATATATTGTGGCTGAATGGCGGTGTTCGGTGCCTCTGGACTTAACCTGCGCGCGCATTGTTATTCAACCAAAGATACCTACGGCGCGCGAAAAAATAAACCTCCGCGCCATTTTGTGCAAACATTTGATCGTTTATAATTTGCTGATTTGTGACTGAAAAATGTCGAGTACAAGTGACGAAGTACAGTTAGATTTGGATACGACGCCACCAGATATTATTGTTTTTTTCCTCGCAAGTGTGTTGAAAAACGTCGTATGATACGCGTGTGCTTTGTTCATTACAGTCTTGGCTCTATTACAGCCGTCGCCTTGCGGCTCGGGCTGTGCAATACCGCCTCGACTGTAATGACCAACTTCGCGCACTTGTATCATAATGTACTATTACAAAATAATAAATCTTTTGGTAACAACCTCTTTACGGATATTAAAAAAAAGTGGAATAAGAAAAACACTAGTGCGGCAATGAAAAGTAAAACGCACTATATAGTGTGTAATAAACCGCATTCCGGGCGTAAGACTAAAGAAAAAATAGCAACTTTACGAGCAAGTGTGTTGAAAATCTTTTTTTTACCCGTAGGTAACAGTATTGTTTGTCCCCACCTGCAGCACGATGAAGTATTTTATGTTGATATTGTGACACTTGTTTTTTTTTCTTTTGAATTCTTTTGTAAGCAGTCGGGTTTTTGGTTTTTATAATAATATTTTTATTTCAGACTTTTTAGTCTTTTCGCCGAAAAATTCTACTTTTTGGGATGGTTTTTGACAATTTGTGTTAAAACGTTTGCCTAAACGTTATATATGATATATATATTTTTGAAAAGGTCTTTTCACGATCTTTCATTTGATACCCATATTGCTAAGATAACAAAAAAACTCAAGATTGTCCCCTCTTTTTCTTCCACTTTCGGGCGCCATTTTGAAAATTCATAAAGCCTATGACACTAACACAGTTCTGACGAATTCAACGATACCTCATATGTCTAAATCCGTTCAACTGTTTGGGCTGTGGGGCGACACAAATAAATGGACATACATACAAACATACATACACTCGAAAAACATAACCCTCCTTCTGACGCAGTCGGGTAAAAATGGGAAAATATTTTAATGTTCACTACTTGAAGATAAGATTGGAGCAGCGTTGCGTAGTATTCTCTAGGACTGATGAGATCCATGCATAGTATTACTACGTATATTAGGGTTGTATACAACAATTGGTTAAAAATAAACTTTAAACAGAGCATAAAACTACTTAAAAAGTCATGGGTTCGTTTCTTTCTCAATTTATATTTATTTTTACACCGTGTTTAAAAGAGCCCAAGAGACCTGGAAATGGCGGGTGTTCTGTGTCTCCAAAAGTCAAGGCCCATGAATGACAATGCAATTATTTCAGTTTTGTTTTGATATCTTCGCTTCTGATTAAGGTCATTACGGTAAAATAAAGTATGTTGAGTTTCCTAAGCGCCCGTAACTTTCATCATAAAAACTTTTTTTTTTTTTATGGAATTAAGATAGCAAACGAGCATGCAGTACCACCCTTCCCCTGCCGCCCATAACAGCTGTGACCGACCCAGAACTAGACTCAAAGGGACTAGGATGGTTAGTCCAGTTAGTAGATGGTGTTAGAATATTAGTTGGTTAGTTTGTTAATAAGTGCGAGGACAGGGTATGTTAGTGATAATTAGTCCTGTTAGTTAAAGTTAGTAATAGTCCAGTTAGTTATTGTTAGTATGAGTCTTGTTCCAATTCGGTCACAGATGCGTTGCTACCCCTGAGGTCTGAGATGGTCGCCTCTAAAAAAGTGAAACCGGCTCCACAAGCCTTCCTATCCGGAACACAATTGCTCTTAAAAACAATTATTATGACGGTAGGAATGGTACTGAGTACCTTGGCGGGCGGTGGTACTACCCCGGGCGAACTAACTAACTAATAAATATTAAAACAAGCGGTCATTTAACATTTTCTGTTTTTTTATGAATGCGGAAAAAATCATCAATCACATAGATTGATCACTAAATTATTTATTGTTCCATGGAATAGTGATAACAAAAAAAATACAAATCAATAATTTTAATGAAGAAAGAATTTAGTCCACGTTTAATATTCTAAAACTTCCAGGCACGCCCAAATATTGCTCATTAAACGCACCTGACTCTCTACGTGACTCATCTGTCTTCGCCTCGTTCATTTCTTCTAGATACTTCCTGAAGTCACCGATAAATTCACCTCTAACTTCATCTGAAATTTGTTGCTTAATATAAATAGTAAACACTATTAATGCAACCCAATATTTTTGTAATGCATGTAAATTATAAATATGATAAAATAACAAATTCAAAACATGGCTTCAAAACAATATCAAATAAATAAATATGTTTATCAAAAGTAGTTGGAACCAAGTTCCTTTTTTCTAAATACTAATACAATTACCATAACGCCGTTTGATTACGTACCATACAGCTCTGTAAAAGTATTTTCCTCCCCACCATACTCCTTTGGAAATATTTCTTTGGGTACATGTTCATATACGGTATTTAAATCTTTGTGCATATGAATTCGACTTCTCATTTTGGGTCTGAGTACGTGTTTCATCATCGCCACAAACGCATCAGCCCCTTTTGATGACGTTACTTCGTGAATTGCTTTTAGCCTCAAGCCAAAACCTTCCTGTAAAAAACAATAATATATTATCTATATCAACATACATCTCTTGCCCATAGTTTTTGAAAAGTCACGATAAATATGAAAAATAGGAAACTCAAATATTTTTCTGTCAAAATCTCTAAAGCCATAATTATTATTTAAAAAAAATCTATAAACAAGACATGAGCGTAAGTGATTATCGTTGCTAATATTATATTTTTATCATAATTGACTATCGCTGATAATCATTGCTATCATCACCAAAGGAGTCTTCGATGACTAGCTACTTATGAAAGTTAAAATGAATATAGTATTGGTCCTCAGTGCTCGAGCTGGTAACCCGTCGAGTCGTTTGACTCAAACAAAAGAGTGGTAGCTAACAACATAGGTTTCGTGGATATGTTACCCACAATTGAATAATTTGAATTTGAATTTTGAATTATTAGGTGCCACAAGTAAGAAGTTGGGCCAGCAGAATCGAAATGAAGGTTATATACATCTATCAGCGTTGTAAAATCTTCCATTGGACAATAAACTCTCAGTTTTTACCATTGCACTTACAATCACGATAGTGAAAATTTGGTAAAGCTCCGTCAAATTCATGGTTTTTACCAATTCAAACATATTGGCATCCCTGTGATCAAGGATCACAATCACTCCATCACAGTAATCGTGGGCCATGATGTATTCATACATCTAAAATAAAAAATAAAGTTGTTTAGCATTAGGAGTTTCCACTTTTATATCGTTATGGCACGAATCACCTAATAATCAAGCGATTTACTTGCTGATTCATGGTGACCATAACAACACAAAAGACATCACCGACCATTGCCGACCGAACAGAAGTTGGAGACCCGCAATGTTACAGACTCTCCGAAACTGTGACCGAAAGTACTCAACTTTTCTCGGCCGTTTTCAGGAAAAGAATGGTAGCAAGCCTGGCGGGTATACTACCCTAATACCATGCGGGTACCGTCGAAACTGGATGATACAAATTCAAGCGACCCCAACAAAAGGGTTCAAAAATTTTGTAACTTTACTGATTTGGACCAGAGTTACCGAGTTTTCTGTGTAAATCTGTAGGTTTACAAAGTATTATTATTAAAAGACTAGTAAATCCGCCCTCGCTTCGCTTCGGGGAACCAGTCCCTTCAAAAATCTCTATTTTTAACAAATTATGTTATTCCAATGTCTAAGCTATATTACTGCAAAGTTTCATGAAAATCCGTTCAGTAGTTTTTGCGTGAAAGAGCAACAAACACACACACACTCACTCACTCACATACATCCTTACAAACTTTCGCATTCATAATATTAGTAGGATTTCGGATTGTGTCGTAAAAATGCATTCCCCATGAACCTACTCAAACTCATATTTAATTACAATACTTACAATTAATATTTTAATTACTTGTAATTAAAATTTTAAATTACTTACAATTAATATTTTAATTACAAGTAATTAATATTTTAATTACTTGTAATTAAAATATTAATTGTAATTAAAATATTAAAATATTAAACCCAATTGGCCGCCTGCGATTCCCAGGTGACAGTACTGGAATTATCAGATGGATGTTTATCACGGATGTTTATTATCATACTAAAAGACACCTACTAAGAAATTATTCTGTAGACGAGGGTGGCTGATTTTTACCAAGATATTGCGAGGTCATGGTCTGTTGGAATTGACCTTGGCTACGCGGGAGCAATAATGGAACACTCCACAAATTTGCCTAGATATTTAACAAGATTGATTGTCTTCAACCTTGTACAATGTACATATTGAATTTCCAGGTTTGTTGCTCGAGACATTTGATCAATTTCATTTATCTGGGCAACTAAAGAGTTTACAGAGCCTTGGAGATTCTGATTTCACGGTTCATCCTTGTTTGTTAATGAATGACAAATTGTATCCATTTCTTAAGTCATTGGTTTAGGTACATAGGTTGTCTTCTGGCCATTCTACTCTCGAGTGCTTTTACTTATTCTTGAAATAACGAGAAAATAATAGCGAATTATATTTTATCTTCTATGTTAATGCTAGTTCCCGAGATTTCTGAGCTACTAACGTCTGTTATGAAGCGCTTTTTCTCTGCATTATGTTTGTATGACTGGTCGGTCCTGATGGAGTATAAAATAGAATTGCCTTTTTGGGAAACTTTTATGTGTATATCGGACATACCCAATTGGCCGTGGTTGAAGTGTTTGCGCAGTCATCGTGGTCGACAAGTTGGCAGAGCTGGCAATAACATCAATATGATTTTCGCCGCGAATGACGTCTTTGTTTGCGGCGATAAATTTTTATATTGGTTATTGCGGGTAGGTTACATGTTTTGTCACATAGCCGTGGTGGAAATGTATGTAAAACTGTCTCAAAGCATCAATGATCACGATGCATCATGCACTATTTGTAAGCCATTGTTATTCGAACTATTTGCGAATTTTCGGAACTCACTGTTGTTTGAACTTTATTATAAATAGCGATGTTTTTAGTAGGATTGCGCTAGCAAACTGCATTCCGGACCACCGGAATGAATTAAAATAAGATAAAAAAAAATGATTGACCTTTTTAATTACGAAAATGTTTTATTGTTTTAAAGTTCTTGATGACTGTACAATGCACATATTTATGAATAGGCATAAATAATATGAATATATAATATAATAATATGAATGAAATAAATGGTAATAATTAAATTTAATTCAGGGAATCGAAAATATACATTCAGTCATAATTATTATACTTATTGAAGCAATATTAAATCATTATTTGTTGTAATCAATCTACTTAATTATAACTTATAATAATGCTCAGCAACATCATTATTAAATGAGCTTTATTATTAAAAATCCTAACAGCATAGCTTATTTAAAAAATTTAAATAATTAGGTCATTGATGTATAAGTATCTAGATGGATAATCGAATCCGCGAAGACGTGTCAAAAAAGCTGCGCCAACTATTGGCGCAGAAGTACTTTCCCGCCAATTAGTGCCGATCGCGCCGCTTTCGTGTCACTACGTATAATATTACGCGCGCAATTTAAATAAACAAATAAGAGGGATAACATGACGAAATGTGCTATTAAACTGTGCCGGAATTATAAAGGAAGGGTAAAAAGCTCAAAAAACATCACATATCATAGGCAAGTAACCCATAAACATATTTTTAATTAAATTTCAATTTTGATTTTTATTGTAACCAAATTACGTAATTTTTTTGTCAGTGTTGCTAGTTTCTATTTTTATGCTCCCGACTTAACATCATTTTTGTGGGTATATAAATTGGTTTATGGTTACATGTATATTATTTAGTTCATGTACTTTTATAAATCGATTAAAAAAAGGTGGTGTTTACCAATACGTTTGTGTTTATTTATAATAATATAACATTAATATTCGTATGTTTATGAGCCCATTTTAATGATTATTTTTGCATTGGGTCGAATAAACCACTTTTAAAGGTACAAGATAATGTGAAAAGGAGACGATCCAAAATTGTATGTAGCCTGGGCCTGGTTTTGTACCAGTGATAAAATAAGATAAAAAAGAAAAATAAACCATTTTTGACTAATCAAATCCACGAACTCATCTTTATTTCATTGCAAAAAATATTTATTAACTCCACGTGACGAAATTATTCTACATAATGGCGGGCAGCAGACCAGAGGATTCATAATTTTTGACGTATGACGTTAGCTGTCAATATGCCTTCTCTATGCTTGAATGATGCTTGAACAATGGCTCGAACTCAGAGTGAAGGACGCCATCTTGCAAGTGTTGCAAGTAGTACCTACCGAATAACTCGAAATTAATTTTATTTTAGCAATTCATTTATTGCGATTTGTGAATTTATTATATTTTTAATGAACTTTCTGTATTTTTTGGTTTTTCATGGTTTAGTGTACAAGATCAGGCCCAAAATGGACCATCTCCTTTTCTAAAATTGTAAAGTTACCGTCTCAGATTAAGGTGAAAATTTGAAGGGAGGACGGGTTCTACACTCTCATTCGTCCCCCCAAATTAAATATTGCTCTCATAAAGTACTTACTTTTTTAAAATTATTTTTCTAAATCTCTAAAAATTTTAAGGTTATGTGGTCTCATTGGTTAATGTGTAAGCGCTCGAAGTCTATGTAAGTGTATGTATGTATATCTTAAGTGTATGTATATGTGTGTGTGTGTGTGTGTGTGTGTGTGTGTGTGTGTGTTTTAAACTACATTATAAAAAATAAATAACTTAAGTAGATCTAATTTGATTTTTGGGCCTAATTTTGAATCGTGACATCTCCGGCGCTGCGGAAGATGCAGCCAAACAGGCAAACAGGACTAACAATAGCGAAAAAGTAGTTTCGAACTAACCTTATTATATTGGTAGCACTGTCAAACTAAGCCAAGAGTCAGTAATCCATCCGCAAATCGCGTGTTTAAAAAACACCTCAAAGAATAAAACAAGTCGACGCACTATGGATTAGTAGGTATAGGTTAGTTTGGATTGTATAATAACCAAGCGGAAAAAGGGACGCCCGAAGGGGGTCCCTTCGACATTTATTTACAACACTTCCTGCCTTAAAAGGTAGCAATTATCTAAATAATTTAGATAAGATAAAAGAACCTTGTACAGTATTTTAGTTCCGTCATAACCTTAAAAATTTTGAAACTTAAAAGAATAATTCAAAAAAAAGTATGCACTTCTTTACAGCCATATTTGGGGGGAAAGTTGGGGGAGTCACCAACCTCTCCTCCAAAAAATTTCGGCTTAATTTGAGGTAGTCACTTTATAATTTTTGGAAACTTGATTTTTTTATAATAAAAAAAGTATGCATTTCCTAGATTCAAAAATGGTGGGGGGAAGATGTGAGCGTCAGCCCCCTCCCCCCTCAAATTTTTAGCTTAATTTGAGGTGGTAACTTAATTAAAGAAGAGCCAATTATTTACGTTACCTAGCTAATTTAATAAAAAAAAATACTTGGAAAGTTAATTACATGCATATCATTAACACGTTCGCTGCGTTACGAGATCTATCAGATCTCTTACAGGTTTTCGGAACTGTGCGTCGACTAAAATCGTGTTCTTTCACTCCGTGCGGGTGGCTCTAACTTGTAAAGTTCTTTAAGTATGAGAAAGACAAATATACATATTTGCTTCCTACTTAATGGTGAATTCCAGGACATAAAAAAAAGAATAAGAGATGGTTTAGGTCCCTAACGCACAGTATTATAATTATTTTAATTCCTTGCGTTAGGAGACATGTCGATACTCCTAGAATCGTAAGCCTCGTAGACGCAAGAGAGGGAAGGTGGGCGGCGCTGGGCGCTGCGTGACTCGATTTAGTGTTGTCCTAGTATCGATGTGAGCATAGAGAGAGATAGAGAAAAATTATATTGTCTTTCGCCATAGAAAATACCTACAGTAGCCCAATCACTGAATTTACAATTCTTGTTTTTATTTATGTACCTACACTTAAATATTCGATTAAATTCGTCGTTGATATTTTTATGTAATTTATTATAAAGATTAATAGGATCATTATGTTCAATAGTAGCCGGTTTAGTCATTTTAGAGTAAATGTTATCTTTAAAAATTGACAATTTATGTTTTGTTATAGGCCTACATTTAATTAAATGCTTTTTGTTTGCGACCATAGTTTATAAATAAACTTTAATAAAACTTTTTCAATCGACAAATGAGATATTATTTTATTCCCATCACTATTTACTACACATATTGAACTATTTTCGGTTGCGGTACGAGATACAATCGATACCTAATTTTATTTTATTATTTGTAGTTTATTCGTATGTCATAACTGCGTCCGCAGCTAGCAAAATATACAGCAATAGGTTATTTTTGACCCATAAAAATTTCAAAAATATATCATTGGTTTTTTGGAAGATATAAATTATTTTCAAAACTGTATTTTTAGGAGACTGATTAGGTCTCTAACGCACCACAGGCCAGGTTAGTTAGGAGATCTTTTAGGTCTCCAAAGCTACTAGCGGAAAGTTCTTTGAAAATGAAGACGCAGCGAACGTGTTAAAAAAAACTTCAATAAATAAAGGAGATGGTCCATTTTGGGCCTGATCTTGTACACTAAACCATGAAAAACCAAAAAATACAGAAAGTTCATTAAAAATATAATAAATTCACAAATCGCAATAAATGACTTGCTAAAATAAAATTAATTTCGAGTTATTCGGTAGGTACTACTTGCAACACTTGCAAGATGGCGTCCTTCACTCTGAGTTCGAGCCATTGTTCAAGCATAGAGAAGGCATATTGACAGCTAACGTCATACGTCAAAAATTATGAATCCTCTGGTCTGCTGCCCGCCATTATGTAGAATAATTGCGTCACGTGGAGTTAATAAATAATTTTTGCACTGAAATATAGATGAGTTCGTGGATTTGATTAGTCAAAAATGGTTTATTTTTCTTTTTTATTTTATTTTATCACTGGTACAAAACCTGGCCCAGACTCCATACAATTTTGGACCGTCTCCTTTCCAACTACAAACTGCGTAAAAAATATTAATTTAATTAACTTAGCTGGTTTATTACAACATTAACATAAACAACTCTAATTAAATTAAGTAGGGTTTTTTATTTATTCATGAAAATAACCACTCCATAAATTAAGTTTAATGTGTGATTTATGGGAAAATTTTAGTAACTGGTATCATTGATCACGCAATATAGACAATAGACGAACGTGTAAAACATCGCCTGCACGCACACATGCTTGATATTGTTGCCTTGTTTTTTTTGTCTTCATTGTAGGGCGACGCTCAATCTAGGTATTTATACATCAATGAATTAGGTATACTTACAATTACTATAAATCTTAAACAGTCTATTATTTGATTAGACGTAAATTTTGATCCAACGGCCTTAAAGAGATGTATCCGATAGTTCTCATTGGTTAGTTTTGGCAAAAGAATGCTTTGGCTGTGAAGAAAAAAGATACAAGATCATCATCATCACAACTCATAATTGTCCCTCTGTTGGGCATATGTTTCCTCTCACCTTGTACCTACTCCCTATTATAGTTCAGGAGTACAACGTTTAAGCCACTCGTCTATCATGGACATCATGGTTAAGAGTTTATTATTATAAAACTTATGCTTCAAGAAAACTAATAAATAAATGAGCTCTATATTTTGATAATAATAACTGCCTGTTTACAAAAAATATCCAACTTTAGAATTGAAAAGTTATTAGTCGAAAAACACACGATAGATGTCGCTCTGAGATCAGGCGTGAAGAAGACAATTAATGGAATAGTCCAAACTTACAAGGAATTTAAATCTTCAAAGTTATTTTTAATCAAGTTATCTCCAAAGAAAGTAGGCATCAGGGTTCTGAAAGTACAGATCTTGTCAATTCGTTGTTTAGCTCGCTCTAGGGAACCTTTGCTTGCCAATATTGTTTTCTCCAAATAGTTTCTTGCTGTAAGTAATAGGAAAATTCCGCATAATATAGACAACAAAACGAAGTTACAAGAATTAAGTTAATAATTTAAAATGATGGTGTTGATAAGAAAATTCAACAGATTTTGTGAAATAATAATATCCTCATCGTGCTATGCCTGCACGGAATTTGAGTTTTGCGTGCATATAATTATTCTGGCGACTGTTTCTAATTATAGTAAAATCGGCTATGTGAATAATACACGGTTTCTTATGCAATAATGTAACAACATTAAACTTACGGAGTTCCTTCTTCGTAAAATGCTTCTGCTCTTTGACCCATGCTTCCAGAACATCGACAGCTCGGCTCATGTCTCCCGGCTTCTCAAGGTTGTATTGTTTTCTAACAGCCTCCAACTGGTTTGGGTTGAACTCAAGAATGCGGGTTTTTGGCAAATATTCCATGATGAATTAAATTTTGTATTAAGTATGTATTAGATTATGACTTGAATAATTAAAATTTTAATTGAATAATTAAATTTTGCTTTTTCCCCAACCAGTATTGACTAAGTTCACGGTAACAGTGGATTGAAAATACGTGAATATCCTTGCATTATTGTCTGAAAAATTTACATAATAATAGTATAAAAAATTTCGTAAGATAATGCTTAATTTATTAGATAGATAATAATTAAAGACTTGTACTTAAAGGATAAAAGACGGACAATGCATTATACCATTGCCCTTATAACAAAAATTATAAAAAGTTAGACCACAACAAAACATAAATGAGAGTCGATTGAAATATTCTCAAGCTCTTATACAGAAAACGCGCTAAACAAAAAAGTAAGTAGTATTAGGGTGTCTGCAAACTGACTGCAGCCACCGGGATGGCAGTGGCGCTGTGGCGCTTCTTTTAAGAAGCGCGGTCCGGCCGACAGCCGCTTCGGCTGAATTCTGCTCAGTGTTATTGGAGCCTGTGGCCACAGTCAGTTTGCGGGGACCTTAGGTATTTTATTGTGTAAATTTATTTAGACTGTTATTATAATAAGTCCGTAACTGTATTAAAAATCTCAAAATTTTGATATCCCACTCACGGTCCACGGTTCTCCAAGCGCCGTGTATCCCACTGGACTACCAAACAGTAACTGTGTATACCTAGCTTATGTTACGAAACCCTGCATGAGCGATCTAATTGCAGACAGATCAGCAGAGCTCATAGGCACATCTGCAGTAGGAGTGGCGGAGCATAAGTATAAATAACAGGTTCGTGGTCCCAACATCAACCACCTGCCACTCAAGCTGCGAGTGCGCATTCAATAAAAAAAACCCTGCATGAGCGAGTCCGACTCGCACGTAATCAACCGGTGTAATATTGAGACAATGACTATAAGAAAAATATTTATGGTAGTAAGTATATAAGGCCATTCGCGAATAGGTCCAGATAAGATCATGGTAGGTATTTTCAGAATAGGTCCTGTTAAGAATTTTTGCGAGTCCTGTTACGACTACGGGTAATTTTGCGAATAGATCCTAATTCAAAATAAGCTTTCCACATTCCGTTGTGATTCTAAATTTTTTGTCTGTATGTCTGTCATCCTGTTTGTCCGAGCTAACCACCAGAACATTGGTAACCGGATTTTATTTTTATTTCGATTCTATGCTTGGTGTCTGTTCGAAGTTGGTCAGGAGTCGGTGGCGAGTATTACAGTAAATTCATTTTAACTCGGCTGATATTCATGAACATAGCTACGATTTTAAGGCCAAAATGGTGGTAGGAGGCGGGGAGTGCGGGCGGTAGGATAGTTAGCCAATACCATGTACCTAAATACGTCCATGGCCAATACGAAGTAGCGCATCAGCCGAGTATACCTAAATGAACGTACTGTACGTCTTTCAAGTATAGATACAACCGTAACCACCATGACATAAATATCAAAATTGAATGCTTTCGTTTGAGTTTGTCGGTTCTCAAGTTGTAATGTGCGCAGAGCTTAACTCGTAGGTAACTATAATCACACCTGAAGGTAAGCGGCGATTTATAATAATCCGCTTAAAAAAACTATCTAATTATTGTAGATTTAAGAAAACAATTAATTAATTTTAATCACTTGTAATGCTCACGAATATCAGAAGCTCGAAAGAAACAATAAATAAGATAATTTATTGTTTTTTTTATATAATTAATTATAAATCTAGCATGATAATTATATTAATAGCACTTTAAATCAAACATGTATATAAGTAATGGTCTTTCGAAAAAAATATAGCAATGGGAACTTCTTCTTCTTCTTTGTTCACTAAAGTTTTTTGATTCTGATTTTTGTTATCTATTGATTGATTGATTCACATTGATTAATGAACCAAATGTGTGATAAAAAACCAGCCAAGTGCGAGTCGGACTCGCGCACGAAGGGTTCCGTACCATTATGTATAAAAACGCCAAAAAAATTGGGCTATGGTCGCTCTCCCAAAGGCCACTGTAACCATTGTTTTATTGTAGCCACATATTAGCCACAACACCATCTCTTGGACCGAAATGTAACTAAACTATCGCTGAGGCGCGTATTTTATTCTGTTTTTTAGTATTTGTTGTTGTAGCGGCAACAGAAATACATCATCTGTGAAAATTTCAACTGTGTAACTATTACGGTTCATGAGATACAGCCTGGTGACAAACGGACGGACGGACAGCGAAGTCTCAGTAATTTATGTCACTTTCAGTCAGTGTAATCCATGTGTAATCATTGTTATTTGTCCACAATTCCACAACCCCGTTATGGCTTGATTTTTCTAAAACTACGCTTAAATGGGTAGGTTGGTTCATTACAAGACCTCGTATGGCAGGAGTTTTTTGAGGCCATAGCGTTATTTGATTTTCGGAAAGTGTTTGTAAAAACAAGCTGGAATGGAATTCATTTAATTTAATGGCAAGTCAGCGAAGGGGTGACATAAGGAAAATATTTGATTTTCATTGGTGTACCTAGTTACGAGTATATACACGAATGAAATAAATGATTTGAGTTTGGAAAAAACAGTGTATACCTGATGATGTATAATGAATTCGCAAGGTCTAACAAAAAAATCTAACTAAGTTTCAGAACATAATTTATAAATTTCAGTAGTAGATAATCATGAATATGTATAGGTAAGAAGTGCATAAATACATACTAAATTATTTGTCTTTTAAAAAAATAAATTTCGTAAACATCCAAAAATAAAAGAATTACGTAGGCCAACTGTGGTGTCTTCGAGTATCTCTGTGTGTCGGTGTTGGGGCTTGTAAATAAAACACTTAGTTGGTTTCCGTCAGAGACGTGCCGTTGGGTATATGTTCCTTGGAGACGTGTGACGACCTACTGCCTCGCGGTCTCAGTACGAACTGCCGTCAGAACCACGAAACACAGGAACCGAGTTAGCACGTGACACCCACTAGCGCCATGACACTGACATCTGACATGACATGCACGTCATGATTACCGGAAACATCACTGTAGACGTCACACCAACAAAGTCAAATTTTACTTTTTCATATAAAAATTAAAATTTCAGGACATGAGAAATAAAAAATCCATTGTAATGATTATAATTATTTATATTTTATAAAAATAATTTTTATCGTGATCTCTAAGTTTGAGGGGTTCCACACGAGAAATCCCTGTGGAAAATGACGATGCGCAAGAGATTTCTTCAGCACTTTTCTTTTCACTTGTAATCAAATCGTTCACTAACTCCTGTAACAAAGATATACCTAATATTACATGAAGTAAGTAAAAAAAACATTAGATAGGTACCAAATATATTCAGTGACACTTTAATCGATTAAGCAAACATAAGTGAGTAGATATATTAAAATGGGTGTATACCCGTGGTCCCGTTGGTTTGTCCCATTAACGGGACCACGGGTAATTTTAATTCCCCGTAGTCCCATTGCACATCAAGGGGTTACACTTTTATCGACTTTTTCAACTTCTGATATCGATAAAATGTTTGAACCTCCTTAGAATAAAATAAAAATCCATGATAACGGCATATTGGAAACGTCAAAAGAGGGTTGTATCCCATCTGGCCCGGTGACTTGGCCCGGCGCCGGGCCACATGGCAAAAAATAGTTTTAACTGGCCCTGTGATATGTTTACCGGGCCAAATGACACAAATCAAGTGCCATCGTCCCCGGTAAGGTGAGTAAAGAGGATACGCCTCGTAATTTGTGAAATACTAAATACATACATGCATCTATGAAAGGGATTAAACTTATAAATCAAACTGCTTAGTACACAATAATCAGTTTTTATTGTGAATGACGCGTATCAACTTGTATCATAAAACTCAACCTGAAATAGACTTCTTACAAATAGATCTTTTTGAATTTGAACATATTAACCATATTTTTATAATAATAATAATCATCAACGAAGCCAAAATGCCATGGATCAAACCAAACTATTAATAAGTACTTATTATAACATAGGTGCAAACAGTCTACAGTATGATTTTTGATAAACAATCAACAATATACATCAAAAATTTGAACATAATAACAATGTTTTAAATAATATAATTCTTTTTAAAAAGAAAATTAACACTTGACATTTAGTCAAATAAATGCAAGTAATATAATAAAAATTGGCTAAGTGCGAGTCGGACTCGCCCGTGAAAGGTTCCGTAGCAGCAAGTAACATAATGTTTCGTATCAGGAGTACTGGGTTCGAGAAAATTCCAAAATGTACCACAGACTTTTATTGTAATCGTCGATACACAATTACGCCACGTACACACTACAAAACACTATGCACGTACTCGTAACACACTCGTCGATCGCTGTATCGCACTTAGAAATCACTCGCTGGTATCGCTTGTTCTTCCCGGTTTTGCTTCCGAAACTAGAAAGCCACGCAGTCAACCAAGTGCCCCTTTTATCCAACTTTTTTTGTCGAAAGTGTCATTCTTCGAAAAATTATAATTGAAGTTAATGGAAAAAAGAAAATATTGTGTTTGTTATCATAAAACTTAAAATTAATTGAGGAAACCTAAAAAAATACTATATTCGAAAAAATAATAAAGAAAACCTATACCTTATGTCCTGTTTTTTATTCATATTTTCAAAATACGTAAAATATTCAGTTTTAAAAAAAGGTGGCTCTTGTTTGCCGCAAGTATCTATTTTATTATAAAAATATTATGTTGAAATACAAAAAGATCTATTTGTAAGAAGTCTATTTCAGGTTGAGTTTTATATATATGTCGGATCAGGATAAGCCAAGCCAAGACTAAGAGCGGTATGTCAGGGTTAGGAGATCCCATGTTGCAGGGATTAAGTAGTCACGAAATAACAATGAAGGTTTATTTTACACACTTAAGAGATATTACAGAGATTAGGTATTATTAAGATATTACTTTTAAGAGATATTAACAAAAGATTAATGTACACACTAATCACCCTAGTTACAATTAATTATAATTCCCAGAATAATAAAACAATATTGAAATGGCGATGAACAGAACCGTAGTTGTCTACGTTCGTATAGTGGTAACACAACCACCCGAAAACAGTATTAAACTGTGGACGAACAGAACCGTAGTTCTCTATGTTCGTATAGTGGTATCACAACCACCCGAATACAGTATTGAATTACTGCAGACGAACAGAACCTTAGTTCTACGCGTTCGTATAGTGGTATCACAACCACCCAAATACAGTATTGAACTGCAGACGAACAGAACCTTAGTTCTACACGTTCGTATAGTAGTATCACAACCACCCGATTACAGCATTACACTGCAGACGAACAGAACCTTAGTTCTCTACGTTCGTATAGTGGTATCACTACCACCCGATTACAGCATTACACTGCAGACGAACAGAACCTTAGTTCTACACGTTCGTATAGTGGTATCACTACCACCCGATTACACTGCATTACACTGCAGACGAACAGAACCTTAGTTCTACACGTTCGTATAGTGGTATCACTACCACCCGATTACAGCATTACACTGCAGACGAACAGAACCTTAGTTCTCTATGTTCGTATAGTGGTATCACTACCACCCGAATAGCTTATTACTAAGCTAGAGCATAGGGTATCGCGTTAGCAATTCCGCACTATGCAATATACAGTGCTAGACTGTACCAGGTAAACCAACAGTTCTGTTGGGAGCAGAGCTCTTATACGAGTCTAATCCGAAGATAGACTGCCTGCACAAGGCAGTGCATGCTCTTTTAAGGGGGAGGCTTCGCGCCCTTTTCTCCGAACAGCTCTGTTCAATTGGCGCGAACGGAAATACGCCACGTGTTTACTTGATACAATTTTCAAAACATATTAATCTCATAAGTTTTATTATTAGAAATCATCTAATTATTAAAAAGGAATTATCGTAAAGTTATAACTGTATTTTAATAACTAACAACGAATCAATAAAATAACATTAAAATATGTTCGTACAGAATGTAAAGCGCGCCAACTTAATATCGAACGAGGTTTTTCTCAACCACCTTATAACTTCTACGATACAAGTTGATACGCGTCATTCACAATAAAAACTGATTATTGTATACTAAGCAGTTTGATTTATAAGTTTAATCCCTTTCATAGATGCATTTATTTAGTATTTCACAAATTACGAGGCGTATCCTCTTTACTCAGCTTACCGAGGACGATGGCACTTGATTTGTGTCATTTGGCCCGGTAAACATATCACCGGGCCAGTTAAAACTATTTTTCCCATGTGGCCCGGCGCCGGGCCAAGTCACCTTGCCAGATGGGATACAACCCAAAAGAGCATTCTTTTGACTATACTAGATAGAAAAAAAACAGTTATTTACAGTATGTTTTATTCAATCTTAAGCAAATGAAATTAAAATTATTTTATATGATTTTGGTGATTAAAAACATTTTTCGACAGTCTAACTACGCCATCGCTTCAACAAAGCTCTACGGTAAGTGATGTTGGAAGAAGTAGCGGTAATAAACTCCCAAGGATTTTTTTACTCTACACACAGTTACATACTACACTTATTCCTACTTAAGGCTATAATACATAATAAGAAAGCCATGTCCAAGGTGTTGCAGACTGTTTCGCTCACATAGCCTCATCATTTTCCTTACTTACTAACTATTCTCTAACACTTATGCTTCCTTTATATGATAGCTGAAAAACTGGATGTTTTAAAACATATCTACAATTCTACACAATAACTGCCATACATAGGTGTTACATTAATACCCCGGACTTACGCGATAGGTGGGTCCGAGCGATTGCCGTGTAAGTCGAATTCGCGTAAGTCGGGGTTCAACTTTGCATATAAATACATGTAAAGGTTGTTTAATCGGGACCAGAGTTTAAAGAAAACAATAATTTAGAAGAAAATAGTTTATAAAGTGTAGGATAATAAAAAAATTAGGTACATTGTTATGAATAAAGTAATCTAAACCGAAGTTATTTTGATGTCGAAGGCTTTATATATTCTAACAATGTTGCCTGACGAGTTAAATTTTTCTTCTTTTCACGTAAAATTTCCTCGTAGCTTACCAGTATTTTTTTTATTCCTCATTTTGTAGTAGAAAAGCGTTATTCATTAGAATCCAACCAAACACCCATTAAAATAACTGAAACATTTAAGCGGGACTATTAATTAACTTGCAATAGCAACACTAACCTGTTGCTGCTGCGACGCGTTCTGCCACTTTTTCAAACGTTATTTTCGGAGTTAGCACACGATTTTCTTCCCTCATACAATCTAAAACTTTTAAAATAACTAATCGTGCATCACTTCTGAGAGGCTCAGGCATTTTTAATCACTTTTTGCTATTAAAATTTAATTGAAAACACATAGAGCACTCGCACTTCAAAGAATTGACACCGGAATGACATTCCAAAATTGACGTTGTCTTTTTTTAGTTCCGTTTTTTTCTACTGAACAGATAAGTTATGAGTTATGAATTATAATGCCACCGAACGAAGTATAATGAACGACTCGATAGTCGATGAGGGTAAAAGCGCGTGAATTCGCCGCTAGAGGCGCTAGTGGAAAGTGAGGTCTGTCTGTCAGTGCCACAAACTTATCTGATCCGGTAAAAGGGGCGTTACTGTCTTTGTCTTTGTCTGACAACAATTTAACATTTGCATTAGTTCCAATTTTGGCCACCGGGTCAGTTAAGTTTGTGGCACTGTCACTTCTCACTTGTCTGAATGTCACTTGTCACTGTTTATGTATGGGCGGGCTTTGACAGCAGGACCTCACTCGCCAGTGGCGCCTACTGGTGACCACAAAAACGGCGACCCTCATTGAGGAAAATGTTGATATTATTTTGGGACCTTTAATTATAATTATTTAACTCAACATCATAATATATTACAACCAACATAAAAATAAGATCACCATCAAAACCCAACATGGCCAACTATTGAACACGAGTCACTTCCCAGAATGAGAAAGTTTACTCCAAACCTTTGAGATTTACAAATTCACCGACATGCAGGTATTTTCTCGATGTTTTCCTTCAAACGACATTTAAGTGCTAAGAAAAATCGGGTTTTCCGGTCCAATCCTAATCAAATGTGCGTGGTGGCTTGGAATTTGTAGCCAGACCCCCCAATTAGGAGGGTATATTCGTAACCACTAGACTGCCACCGCGTTTTATTAAATACAAAAGCTATAATTAAAACTTTTCTGCAACTGAAAATACTACTGGGAATAACTACACTTTTGAAAAACCGTATGCCCGATTTAATTTGACCAGTTGTATAATATAACTTTAAGCATCAGCATTCAATAATATTTAAATAATCACTTAGTAAGTATCTATTCATATGCAAAATTAACAAAATTTTGTACTAATAAAACTAATCTACGTCAAGTTTTCGAAACGACCCAGGCATTCCTAAATACTCTTCGTTGAATTTGGCTGACGTTCTTTTTGACTCGTCTGTAATTAAATTGTTTAAATCTTGAATGATTTTAGTAGCTTCCTTCGTTTTCAGGCATTCTCTCCATTGCTCTGGAAAATATAAATATTAAATTCATCTTTAATGTAAGTAAAAATATTTATATTAATTTTTTTATGTAACCCAATTAATACCCGAAATGGCTACCTAAATGGCATCTCCATAATGTTCGCATTCGATATGAAATTCCTTTTAATTGCATGCCACACCAATGCCAACTTCCCGCCCCTGTGATTAAGATTACTTGTACATCGACGGCTATAATTTAAAATTCCATAAGTACCTAAATTTTATTTATAAGCTAACTTGGAATGTCAGTAATTTTTAGCACGGAGTGGCACTTCAACATTTTTGGCGAATCTGTTATAGTCACCGCCGCGGACACAGAGGACACTAACTTACTCATAATAGTAATTTTCTTACAACGATCGTAATGAGAGAATTTGTGACTTTCTTCTAGTTTGGCTATTCATCGATGATCTATTTTAGTGACAGTATTTCTGTTAGAGTTACCATGAATACTGAATTGGCCGAATACCGAATATTCGGTTATTCTCTTGGCCGTAAGAATTTTCAGCAATTTTTTCCCCATGATTATGGTATTCTGTATTATTATTCAATATTCGGCGAATACCGCATATTTCAAAATCAAGTCGGATAGGTCGAATATACCTACATAATAACATTTTCTGATCTTACCTGCGAGCGCAGAACAGGATGGTTCATCGCCACCATAGTCTTTCGGGAGGATTTCCTTTGGAATGTATTTATGCAAATCTTCATATGATTGATGCACGTGAAGCCGATTCGCAACCTTTTCTCTAAGAGCTTGCTTGAGTATAAACACCACTTTGTCTATAAATGGTGGTGCGTTCAAGATGTGAATGCCCTTAATTTTTGTCCCAAAACCTTCCTGTTAGTAAAAAATGACAGTCAGTAAGAACTTTTGCGACAAATAAAAAAAAAACTGTGTGTGCCATTAAAATCAAAATCATTACAAATAGATCAACTTCCTAATATATAAAAAATTAAATTACACACACACAAACATTTAAAAAGTAAAAAATAATATCTATAAAAGTAATACGTCGCGTTGGGGGACCGCTCCTAACTATTCATTATCTACAATTTTTTTCATAAGTATCACATGCCTATCTACTTAGTCTTTTACCCAGGACTTATCATTTATCAATATTTTTTTGTGTTAAAGTTAGAAGTAAATGGAGCGGCCCCCCAACGCGACGTATTACTTTTAAAGATATTATTTTTTACTTTTTAAATGTTTGTGTCGGGTTTTTTTTAATTTTTAATTTAATTTTTTATTTTATGCTTTTTATAGGTAAGAACATTCTGGATTCAGTTATAAATATTCTCTAACTGTACGCTTTCATTTGAGACCCCACACGAGTATATTTATTTTGCATAGGTACATACGGCTATTCTTCCCCGCTTTTACCCCCCACAACTATTAAACGGCTCAACCAATTTTCATCAAACATATTTTAAAACATGCGCCCGTAAGTTCCCTTTAATACAAAAAAAATTGAAATCGCTTCATCCCTTCTGGAGCTATGATGCCACAAAGAGACAGAGTGAAAATTCTTCCCCACTTTCAACCCCAACAACTTTTAAATGGCTCAACCGATTTTCATCAAACATATCTAAAAACACGCGCCCGTAAGTCCCCTTTAATACAAAGAAAACTAAATTGAAATCGCTTCACCCGTTCGGGAGCTATGATGCCACAGACAGACAGACACACAGACACACAGACACGTCAAACTTATAACACCCCTCTTTTTGCGTCGGGGGTTAAAAATATCCCTCCCCCCTCTATCGCTTTGCTTCGGTAAAATAAATAGCTCTTTACTTTATTATTAAATTATAAGATATTATATTAAACATTTATCTATGCATTACCGTGCACAAAATTTCTGCCTTTTTAACAATAATAGGATTCAATTTGCTAAGTAGGCCGATATGAATATTTTTCAGGTCTAAAATATATCTCTCCGATGAACTGTAGTCAAAGTGCAGTCTATACTCTCCAATCTGAAAAGGAATCAATATTATTTCTTTGGGTTCTGGTGAGTTACTTTTAATAAATAAAAAATCATCGCGCAGCACAATCGCATTTCCTCCTCCGCATTTATATTCACTCAATTCGGTTTTGCTCTGAATTTGTGTCATACTATCGTTTATATTTCAAATGTATCGAGACTGATTTCAAGTTTTCACTAAAACTATTCAACTATTTTCTCAAATCAGTCACGTACTTTCTTCAAATCACCTCACGTGTTTCTTATATTTACTCCAACTTTTATGATAGTAAAATTTATGAGAGATACACATAAATTAAGCGCAAAACAAGAACAGAATAAGTAGTACAATGCTATTAATTTACTACAGGCGCATTTACAAATACAGGCGAATTTTAAATTCAATTATTAGTTTTTATTTTTATTTTTATATTCTTTGACAACTCATAATAGAAAAAGATCTTGTCTTGTTGTGTATTCTCAGCTATTGAAGAATAACAAAAATATTTATAACTTACCAAAAAACAATAACGTAGATAAGTCAAGATAGTAAAATTTTCTAAGTTTTCTGTTAAAAATTGAGTCACCATGACCCTGGACTGATCTGTAGGACACATTTTTGGTAGAGGCACGTAATTTCTGTAAAAAAAATGTATAATAAAAAAGTTTTTTTTTTTTATGTTAATAGCTAGGCTAAGATGCAGAAAAGCCATTTGTTTATGAACGGTTTCCGTCCCTACTAGAAATGATAAATGATCCACCTAAAATGGAACGGGGATGTATGCTTTATTACGAACCTAAATATATAAAATCCAATCACATTATCTCTATCTATTTAATATCCAGGTAAGTAGAGACCCAATTTCCATGCACTAGAACCTTTGGTAAAGAATTGAAAGTACAGTGTCCAACGAAATTCAGAAGGCGAAACGTGATACTTAAACTTCGTTAGTTTTGCAGCAAAATGTACCATGCGAAAAGATGTCCGCTTAGATTCAAGGATGAAATGTGATCATTAACTTGACTTTAAAATGTTGAGTGATCTTGATTAAATTTAAAAGTTTTTTTGAAAGTCAAAAAAAAATAACTAAAACCTTAGGGTTTAAATCTTACAATAATAGTAATTTCAAGACTGTGATGTAATCGAATAAACGTGAGAAATACTTACACGACGTGCCAAAACTTCTCAAATTCGTCTATAGATCGGTTCATACAAAGGTCTGGCATCATTCCCCTTGACGTAAACAATTTGTCTATTTTCCTTTTAGTCCCCTCAGGAGATCCACTGGATAGAATAAAGATACGTTCGAGGATGTTTCGATCTGAAATTGATTTTTTTTGTGAATTATACGACGAGTTAGATAAAAAACATTACTGTGGTGCAAAACGGTACTTTCTTAATAAAAATTCTGAAAATTTTTCTCTTATTTTGTTTACAGGTAAAGATTGCGTATCCTTGTGCCTCGTGTTAAATAAAATTAATAAAGCAGCAGCTACACACGCATATCCCCACCCTAGGATTAACTGTGTCGCGGGTGCCGTGGACAACACACAAGACAAGGACAGAGGACCAGACCGAGAACGTCATCAAAATCATCATTCAAACTTCCGCCACGCTGGAAATCGAACCTAGGACCGTGGAACAGCGATCCAGCATGTTAAACATTGCGCCATTCCGGTTGTATTATGTATTACATAAGTAACATTACATTTATTAAACTTTTGCACTCTCAAGATTCGTCAATGTTATTGTGACAACCCTGGCGTATGTACGTACTTCGCTAAACCGGAAGCAATAAACAACGAGGGCCATAAACATGTCAAGCGAACAATACAACAATAGAGCGCAGCCGTCTCGAAAGTACGCGCACGACGCTTCGACCTTACGACAATAGTCATAAGGTCGAAAGTCGATTGCAAGGAATATACTAGACCTTTATTCCAAAAATTGCGGGAATATTCTAGAATGGCATGAATGATAGGCGAGTGGTATAAAAGGGGCACTTGGTCCACTGCGTGGCATTCTAGTTTCGGAAGCGAAACCAGGAAGATACCAGCGATACCTACAAGCGATACCAGCGAGAAGTAAAGTGATTTCTACGGGCGATACAGTGATCGACGAGTGTGTTTACGAGTGCGTGCATAGTGTTTTGGTGTGTACGAAGTGTAATTGTGTATCGACGATTACAATAAAGTCTTTGTGGTACATTATGGCATTTTCTCGAACCCAGTACTCCAGACACGTAACATTATTTTTTGTCATGCTTTTAACAATAGTTTTTTTTTTCAAAACAGTTCAAAAGTTACTCTTTACTTCTTTTTTCAGGAATAAAATAACATAAATAATGTCAAAAAAATCATTGTGGCCGCAGCAGTGAACATGAAAGTACAGTGAGATCCATAAAAACGTAATATTTTAACTTAATATTAGGTTCTCTTGTATAAATGTAGTAGGATTAATTATTCTTTACAAGATACTCGATATGATATTCATCAAAATCCATGTTGTAATATTATGGAAAAGTATAAAGTATACCTATTTGTTTATTTCATTAGTTTCCTGAATAGCGCTTTAGTATTGGACTAAGGTACGAAAGATAGAACAGTGATGTTGTCTGTTCATAATATGTTTTTGTTTGTTCGCAAACATCGCACTTATTGTTGTCAAACCTGTCAGTTTACGAGTAAAGAACGCGACGTTATAAAAGACTTTGAAATTTAGAAAAAAGAAAGATGTAAGTTGTGGGGTGAAGGAGATGGATAAGAAATAAATATTTTTTATGTATTGTTTAAATATGTTAATAAAAAAAACCTGTTTATTTAACACTGTTGGCAAATAAACAAGAACAATGCAGGTCAAAAGTGCCTAAGTATGATTACTTTTAGAATTGCTAAAGCAGTGTTAATTGACATAAAAATATATTTACATATTTTTGCTTGATTTCTCACGTTGCATACTGAGGAAAACATTACTTAGCCAGCAGTCACCTTGTACCCAGTAAGATACTTGAACTTGTTAGCATTGTCGGCTAAAGAAGGACAAGATTGCACTACTTAAGACATTATTGTATCGCGTGACCATACTTTTGGTGTCAAAGCCGGACACATACGGAATTAATACATTATAATGCCCTTTGGTAACAACTCCTTTGTAAGCTTTTTGTAAAGTTTTGTATAATTTAACGCTTGAGTAAATTTGATAGTGATACTGTTACAATAGTGTTTTAACAATTATCCCTGTGGATAATTGTTAAAATCGCGTCATATTGTGGTAAGCTTATGGAACTAATTTGTTTTACTGTAGATGATAACCAGGCAGTCGAGGGACTGCCTGATTAGGTACTATCTACAGAAAGACTATATTTTAAAAATCTTATTGAAGCATTAGAACACAACATTAAACGAACGGCTTAGTCGCCATCTCGCCCGACAAAAACTCGCCCGATCGGGCGACTTGGCACCTTTCAAATTTACCTGATATTTCTGTCGTCAACTCGCCCGATTATAAAAATATGAGGAAAATTTGTACAGTCAACTACGAAAATGCTTTTTAAAAACGTTTAATGTTTTATGGTTGGACTTTAAAATAAAACAAATAGCGTACCTAATATTTTTTATTTTCTTAAGTTTTCTTGGCAATAAAATCATTAACAGGTAAACCAGCTTGGAAGAGTTTTGCTTTATTTCAATTCAATCAGTATTATAAATAAAAAGTATGCAATGTCAGTTTACAGAACGTCAATCAGCTTTCCTTGTTTTCGATAGTTTTTGTAATTAAATTCGAACTCCTAAAGGCACGTTTCTGTAACTTACGTGAAGATGCGTTTGCTAGTTGATAAATAAAACTAAAGACTGTTTAAGTTGTCTCTCTGTCTGTTAAGACATGTTTCTTACCCTGTCCTTACATGGTTTATAGTTCATTGCCATTTTTTGTTTCCTGTTTCGTATAAAAAATTTCGTTTGCATTATCAAGTGCATTGCAAAATTCCCGCTGTACTTTAGTCGTGTAAACACTTATGTAATATTTCAAGGTTCAAGCAAATAGACATCAATTCTAAGTAAACTTGTTAGGAAACATTACACCGTCATCTAATACCTTACGATAAAATATGTTTCTCGCCAGGACATTTACTGTTATATAATATATGTTTTCCGTCATTCATGTTATACTAACGTCTCTTGTTTATAAGTTTGTTAGACAAATTAGCAACCTTCTACTACTAAAACTACATGACTAACGACAACAAAACCGGTTAAGTGCGAGCTGGACTTCTACGCTTATGGTTCTGTATCTCTGGTCAATACTAAAATGGAATGTAGAAATTCCCTATTTTTGCTACAACCCATTAATGGCCCACTAGTGAGCACGGGTCTCTCCTCGTTATTGAGGAGGCCTAAGTGAATTCCACCACGCTGCTCAATACGGATTGGCAGAGGAGTTAGTGGCCAACCCAGTATCGGAAGTTTTCATCCTACTTCCTACTAATATTATAAATGCGAAAGTTTGTAAGGATGTATGTGTGTGTGTGTGTGTGTGTGTGTGTGTGTTTGTTGCTCTTTCACGCAAAAACTACTGAACGGATTTTCATGAAACTTTGCAGTAATATAGCTTAGACATCGAAATAACATAATTTGTTAAAATTTATAGAGATTTTTGGAGGGACTGGTTTCCCGAAGCGAAGCGAGGGCGGATTTACTAGTATAAGCTAATTGTAAGACCTAATAATAAAAATCCTCCTTAATATGCTGTAAGTAGAGTAAGTAATAAAAATACACTAAGAGCTGTGGATTTTGTTACATAATAAATAAATAAACTCAAAATATTCAATAATTAAGCAAGATAATATGTGAAGAGATAACAAATATAAGTATTTGTGAATGAGGGTAACCGTTTTTGTGCTCACCAGTTGGCGCCACTGCAGACGGCGGTCATGCTGTCAAAGCCCGCCCATACATAAACATTGACAAGTGACACTTGTCTGAATACTATTCAGTGAATAGACAAGAGAGAAGTGACAGGCAGACCACCCTCTACACTAGCGGCCTCTAGCGGCGAATCCACACGCGGTTACCCTCATTGAATTGAATTTTTCCAAGTAAAATAAACCACTACTGGAGCACCTATGAGCCGTATTGGATTTAAATAATTGACATAATGCCAATAGAATTTTGATCTCGTACGTAAGATGTATGATTTAAATGGGTCTTACCTAATAAATAAATAAAAAATGGCCTTACACCATTATAAGAAATATTCAATAATTAAGCAAGATAATATTATGTGAAGAGATAACAAATATAAGTATTTGTGAATTGAATTGAATTTTTCCAAGTAAAATAAACCACTACTGGAGCACCTATGAGCTGTATTGGATTTAAATAATTGACATAATGCCAATAAAATTTTGATCTCGTACGTAAGATGTATGATTTAAATGGGTCTTACCTAATAAATAAATAAAAAATGGCCTTACACCATTATAAGACCTTACACACAATTAGAAAACAGGTTGATTTATAATACCGGCGAAATGCATTTCAAAATAAGAATTACACAAATAAACACAGTTGAACACATACCCAAAAAATTATATGCTTCGGTTAGATGCTCCTGTTTCTGACACCATTCTTCTATAGCATCCAGCGAGTCCTTTATTAGCTTCACATCGTTCACGCCATAGAACTCTCGGGCCTTCTTCAGATCTTCTGAAGTTACAATGACCAGGGGATGATACGGAACCGCTTCCATATTAGACCTAAAAACTTAAAACATGTTTTCAATCACCAATCTTAAAAGTCTTGAGCATAGGCGCAAAGTTGCCAGCCTCTCGGTGTTCTACAGGTTACATTTTGGAGAGTGTGCGCAAGAATTACATAATTTAATTCCCCCATCACCCTTCCACCATCGGACGACGCGACGTACAGCGGGTATGCATCCCTTTGTCGTCGACGTCCCTCCTGTGCGGACGTCACGTTTTGCGTCCTCATTTATTATACGCACGGCAAGGGACTGGAACAAATTGCCTGCGTCGGTGTTCCCGTCCGATTATGATTTAAGTGTCTTCAAGAAAAGAGTGAATAGGCTTCTAAGTTAGTGCGCTTTACCACCCATGACTACGTTGCTGCTTTCCATCAGGTAGCAGGGGTAGTCAAGCATTAACTTATATAAAGTAAAAAAAAAAAAAAAAGCATGAAGCGTTCATAGTCCGAGTTGAGGTACAGAGCCTTGTGCTGATCTTGCGGTTTATTGCTCAATGTGAGCCATACTGTTGCCCAAATGTGATTTGGAACACTTCACAATAACTTCGAAAACATTATGTACAACTCTAAGATCTTCAGGTTAGCTTAAATGATCTTCAGGTTTCCTCACTTGGTTGGTAATTGGAATGGTAGCCCATAGCCAAAAGGTGGCAATAGCCTTGTCGTTAGTCCTGTCAGAGGCCTTCTGGCGGCATAAAAACCGATACTTGAGTTCACTACTAATTCCTTCACTCCAATGTAGATTATTGGAGTAGCGTGGTGGACTAGAGCACCTCCTCAATGGTGAGGAAAGACTCGTGCTCAATAGAAGGTCATTTTTATGGGTTAAAGGGAGTTTGGTTTTATCGCTATTGGCGACTTCCTGCAAATTATGAGATAATCGCGAGTAAAATTAATAGCCCATTAAATCATAACAGTAATTAACAAAGCATTAGATGACCCGCATAATAATTTAAGTTCATATAATTGAAGTTATTTACTTAAACTTATAAGGTTATTAAACAAGTACAAGTCAGTTAAACAAGCTCGTTATTACCCTCTGCTCTGTGAGGGTAATTCCCGTAGTTACGATTATGTTGAATTTAGAACGAGGATATAACTGAACGCATAACTAAAATTTCTTATATGTTATTAACCGTTGAGGAGTTCTCTCACCTGGAGATTGCTCTGAACGTAAGAGGAAGTGGTTGTAGTGAAAACAAAGCCTAGATAGTTATATTATATTAAACAGCAGATTCTATTAATGGGAAAAAGGCGTAGTCTTTCAAACATAGTTTCCATTACCTAAGGGACCTGATAATAAATTAAACAAATATGTACCTGCATGAGAATTATGTAGTCAATTAAGATACTAATATAATTACTATTTCAATATAATTATAGCTGGCGTTTTAATTCGCTGTTTTTGTATCATACGTTATTATTGTTTAATCGATAGATCCAATTATCACCAACATACAATAAAATAAGGAAATACGGAAAATCAATCATTCATAATTATTATAAGTGAACGAACACTAACGTAATACCTATTTAACAGGTAAGTGAGATTTCGAGGAACTAGAACTGAGCAATATTCTGTTATGTAATTAAAAATATGTTTTTTAAGTATGTGTTAAAGGTATATGCACAAATCATGTAGGTACTTAAAGGATGAACGGGATGTAGAGGTTATAATAATTATGCCCGCTAGATATTAATTAACAATTGCTTCAGTAAAAAACAAACATCGTAAGGTAACCTGAAGACATAAGAGTTGTTAATAATGTTCTCAAAGTTACTTTGGTCTCCCAAGTTGTATTTGGGCAATGTGGAAGGCTTACATTGAGAAAGAAACCACAAGATCGACACAAGCCGCCGAGAGGACACACACTCTTGAACGCGAATTCTTATGACGTAAACTTTGAACAAATGAACAGTTCACACATTAGTAGTAAGCCAATTAAGTAAGTACCTACCTACTCCGATGTTCACACTGTTCACACATATCGATGAAAAAACAATACGCCTTTTAAACACATAATGTATTGCGTACGTTTGGGTTAATCTCCATAAACTTACCTACTACGTTATAGATACAACATTAAAGATATCAAACACCTATATACAAATATTACACAAAATATTGTAAGACATCAGTTAAACTCTTGTACCTACCTATCTTTTGTAAGTAGGTAAACACTTGGTTCTGGTCATGTATGGCCTTATTACGTTATTTTAAAATATATCCGAATTCATCAGGGCCCATTATTGAACACGGGTGCTGACCAAGTACGGACATGAGAATTTGCAAGTTGCGGCAGCCGTCAAACACCTTTAAGTTTTGTAAACTCTCCGGCATGTAGGCTCCTTCACGATATTTTCTTTCACCGTTAAAGCAAGTGTCATTGAAACGTTTAAAACGCACATAACTATGAAAGTTCAAAAGTGCGTGCCCTGGTACGATACTGTAACTACCCCCCGAGTAGGAGGTATTCTTACCCACTAGGCTATCAACGCTTGCTCAAGTCACAGGACTGTAAATATTATTGAATCGGTCAAACCAGTCCAAATTATTTATAACCCTTAAATATTGTAATGATTTTCAAACCTTTCAAACAGGTAATAACACTCGTATTCAAATCACCTTGCTAAAAATTCAAACTAAAACATTAATTTAGTGTGATATCACAGACAAACAAAGACACTTTGTACAAGTAATTTGTTCATTTTTTTATTTTATTAAGAAAAATTGTCAAATCAGTTTTAAAGTAATACAATAACTTAGTATTTACGTTGTAGAAAAAAAAGTTATTAGTATGATTCCATTGCCTCTTCTGATACTTTTAATTCAATTATCTATCATTCTGTAATGAAAATACTTATGAACTTCTTGAACAGTTGAAAATTTTACATAATTTTAGTAAAGTGAAAACGACAAAATCCCAACAAAATCCTTTTGCAAAATCCCTTTAATACTCGTAACGTGTTTAAAATAGGAACCTGAATCACTAATTTGCTTTCGCACTTTTTCACACACGCAACTGTAGTTTAAAAACCGCATAAAAAATCTTACCTTATTTATCAGTTGATGGTTATGGTAAAGACAAACGAGCGTTACCTTATTGTGGCCGGATTAGACTGATCATTCATAGCAAGTCGTGCTACTTCGCTAATGTTTACCTTAAGATCAGTTAACACGTGCACTAACTAGAGGTCATGTGTTTTATGGTGCAAATCTTTGTCTACACGACTGTCCACTAAGGGCGCGTTCCATTAAACGGCCAAATCGCTCGAAACGTTCAGTATTCTACAGAAATAGTGTCTATTTTAGCGTTTAGGTCGCATAGTGGAACGCCCCTGGCCCTGGCCCTAAACCTAGTGGTCTCTCATCTGAAGGGGCCTTGAGCATATTTTATTACGATGCTTGAATTGGTGGAGGTGATGGAAATCCAATATATCCATGCTAATATAATAAATGCGAAAGCAAATCTCTCTGTGTGTATGCCTAAACCAATGAACCAATTTTAATACACACATCAACAAAGTCTAAGACTCAGGCACATTTTTGGTGACTACTTAAAAATGTAACTTTTTTTATAAAACATTTTTAAGTGATTTAAAGGGTAACTTAATGCTTGTTTATAAATTAAAATTTCCATGTAGTTAAAGTGACAAAATAAAAGTTTAATTGAAAAGATCAAAAATGGGAAGAAAATTAATACACATGTACTGAACAAAAACTAAAACTAAATTGGCAAATTGACATTTTTATTAAACAAAAATTTATAGAAGTGGCATTTAGTAGTCTGTTGGACCTTCTTACGCATTAGCTCAGGCTCTGCAACGCCTTGGCATGCTTAGAATCAGGTTGTCTATAGTAGCCTGGGGAATCCTGCGCCAAGTTTGAGAGAGATGCACAAAAAGTTCTTGTTCGGTGCATAAATTATGAGGAATCTCTTCAAATGCCTTTCTGCCAAGCAAATCCCATGCATGCTCTTTAAGATTCATGTCGCACGATTGTGGAGGCCAGTCTAGTACAGTGATATCATGTGTACGGAAAGCGGTCATCACTGACCGTGCAGTATGTGCTCGTGCATTAGCCTGCATAAACACAAAATCTTCACCCATTTGCTGTCGGAGCGGAGCAACAATGGATTCAAGCACCTCTTGGCGGTACTTTTCGGCAGTCAAGGTGCTCCGTATAAAAACGAGATCAGTTCTCCCGCTAACTCGAATTCCGCCCCAAACCATGATTGTTCCACCTTGGTAGGGAAGAACTTCTTGAGGACACTGAAGCCGTTCACGACGTCCTGAAGCACGCCAAACGCGTATCCTTCTTGAATCAGGATGGAAACCGAACCTGGATTCATCAGAAAACAGGACATAAGCCCACAGCTCGTTAGACCATCGTAAGTGATCGATTGCCACGTCGAAGAGCTTGGACCCGTAACGGTCTACGAGACTTGAAACCAATCTCATGCAATCTCCTCCTGGCAGTTTGGGTGCTGACAGCCACTTGGTGGGCAGATCGCAGCTCTTCTACGAGTTGTCGAGCCGTAGTCCTAGGTTCCCTTCTGGCTATGTTTTGTAAAAAACGGTCTTGGCGCTCAGTTGTTACCCGATATCTGCCAGGGTGCCGTTCGGCCGCATTACCAGTGACACGATAGCGTTCCCACAATTTTCGGATAACCGATTGATTACAATTAACAGCTGCAGCAACATCACGTTGTGAACGCCCGGCTTCGAGCATACCCACTGCAAAATGAGCGTGAATCTTAAAAAAATTGAATTTGGAAAAAAAAAATTGAATTTCTTTATCATGCTCTTGTTACCTTTTAAAGTGGCCAGTACAGTCTTTAGATTAGTTTTATACGAAACAGTTTTCACTATTCACTGAGTCTTAGACTTTGTTGATGTGTTTATATCTCGTATTATGGTACCATTGAACCACGTTTCATGTTTGGAAAGAACTGAACATTTTATCCAATTCTTATAAATGATAATGATAATAAATGATTAGGTATATGTACAGATATAGGTATTCTATGTATATGTTATCGATAGATAGAATGAAATTGGCCGCTATTAATCAATTAAGTTCAATCATAATAAAGTTATGTTATTACACTGAGTCACCTTACGGAGAATGATACTAGTAATTATGTTTTAATACTTATAAGAAATTAGTACATGCCCACGCTTTGGTTCAAGAAACGTGAATATTTCCCGTATTTAAGCCCCTAGAAAAAAATATAATAGGTAATCTATTTGATCTTGCGTCATCAACTATCTTCCTGAGAAAATAAATTGTAGTGGTTTATATTTTTTGTATGCAAATATAATTTAATGGTTGATTTTGACAAAAAAGTAGCATAATATATTTGTGACCCTGGGTCTTCAACTATTTTAATTCTGAAAGCCATCCTAATTTTGTGGTTGTTTAGCAAAGAAAGCGTCTCAGACGGACAGACAGACAAACTTTCCCATTTATAATATTATTTGCATTTTATTTTCTTTTATCGTAATATAAGTGTTTAAATTTCTGCTAATTTCATAAATTTTCCTGACTTAGATTCTGTTTTCACTTCCGTATTAGTGACACTAATTTTATTAATTTTATAGGTTAAACATTACGTTAATTTATTAGGTACAGGTATTCGTTTCAAAACCAAAAAAACCTCGTTTGAGTACACCGACATAATTCCAACATATTTATTTTAAGTCGTCCCTGACTGATTTTTATCATGGACTTAACATAGCAAATGACTTTATTACTTGATTAGTAGATAGTAGATGAGGGCTGTTAGTGACAGTTAATTCTGTCAGTTTGACAAGTAGTCCAATTACTTTTAAATTTTTATCAATTCAAGTTTTGACATTGAGAACGTACACACTAAAACACATGCAACATACAATACTTGTACCTATTTATGAAGGGATTTAGCGATTGTGAAATTCAATATTGCATCTATGTATTTACCTGTGGCACAGGTTTCATACATAATATAGGGACCAGCTTTGTCAAATATTTTAGCCTTACCTATTTTAAATGCATTAACTAAATTTATTTTGTACCTACCTAAGAGAATTTATAGTGCACATAACATTTACAATTTCAAAATGGAATAAAAATATTTACAAATCCATTAATTTGGAAATTTGTAATAAGGATATTTCCACGTGCCGAGTAACACTCGAGTCGAGTAATAAATTATTTTTTATCCCTCGTAACGCTCCCGAGATGTAATTAGCCGAAATGGCTATCCTTTACTAAGAGAAACACCTGAAAATTTTTCCATTAATAAATTTTGTTTTAAAATAAGTATACCTAGTATTCCGTAAATTTTATTGCTTTTAGCACTTATTCGTATTTTCTATTCGCAATCCATGTAGTAAGCAATAAGGCTACCATGTATAAAGTAAGCAATAAGGCTAATTATTATGATTAATGAGTAAATGTAACTACATATAATATTTAATAAGCTGTTCGACTTATTGACGATCCCATGCTCACAGGCGGTTTGTAACCGCTAGAACTACGGAGAGATGTGGGAGCTCTCTCTGTGTATTCTATTTCTACCGTCTGTATAAAGTCTGTATAATGTTCTGAGGAACCGTTTAATTTAATACCTGCGGTTAACTTCCGCCACTGCACAGCACGGGGTAAAGCCAGGTTTCACCAACATCATCACGTCACTTGGCATTCGTCCACAGTTCAGTTTTCACGTCATTTTCTGCCACGTACGTGTAAACTGTGGAACGAACTTCCTCCCTCGGTATTCCCACAGTGCTATGACATGGGGTCCTTCAAGAAGCGGGTCCATCACTTCCTTCTCGGCCGGCAACGCACTGGTGACGCCCCTGGTGTTGCCAATGTCCATGAGCGACGGTGATCACTTACCATCAGGTGACCCGCCTGCTCGTTTGCCTGCTTAGGCTATAAAAAAAATAATAATAATATTATGTTACCTGAAATTATATACTTCGGGATACCTATTCCTGAAGCCTATCACTCAGTTGCCCGAATACGCGAACCCACAAATAAAGGACCTTCGCAGATGATTATGCAAAATTTTGAACTCATTCGGGATTTGTCAATTGTTATAATGATTTTTGGTGCATCAAAGTGCGCGAACCTCAAACTTTTGCGTGGACTCCCACATGTTCGGGTTACCATTCGTACAATGTACAAACGTTCACGCATGTGAGTAGCCGCGATAAGGTTAACAAATATTTAGGCCGTTCTCTCAGAAGCTCAGAACGCTTTTTGCAAACACCTGGGATGTTGTTCAAGTAACGAGGCGACGCGTCTACGATGAGTGTCCTGTCAGTAAACAGTGTCAGTGTCGAAAAATATTTGAGACATAATTTTTACAACTTTGTTTTTTCATTATTTCGGAAATTCTTAAAATCTATCGAGGCTGAATCGGTTAAAATTTTCAAAAAAATCTAAGTGCAATTACGGCAACTTTGGCATGCCATCAATCGCATTGTAATCGGCCCAGTTATCTGTTCAAAATTCATGAGAGATACAATTACTTTTGGATACCATCTCGGGAATACTTACAATAACTTTCTAGGACCTCAAAACATTGCTAGTAATCTGATATAAGTCGATTTTCGAAAATAGTTCGCAACTAATATCTTCCTGTTATTGAAAATGTTAGAGTTTCTTATCGAGAAGTTTAAAATATTTCCTCTTTAAAATATAAGTTTCAGTGTTTAAGCTGCTTGGTCTATGAATAATGGTAACCTTCGTTTGCTACCAAATATCATTATTACAATTTTGATGGCACAGGAGAATCCCTCTTCATTTCACGCAATGCGACTGAGCCTAGTAATAAAGCCTGAATTATTGTAAGGGTAAACATTTTATTCATTAAACAGTAGTATGTATAGCAAAAGATTACCTAAGGTTTCCTTGGTACCAGTCTAATGCTAGCTAAATATTAAATGTCTAACATACGAAATATAAAGTTATTCCATGTTTAAAATTATCCCTGATATATTATTCTCTTAAACTAGCGGCACGCTATGATGGCCGGTTTGACGTTTGTCCGCTCATGAAGTTCCGTATTAATTGATAACGACTTTGAAGGAAATAATTGTATTACTTTATTGACGATAGTGATGTGCAGAGATTCATAAATTTTATCGAATGTAGTTTTAGGTTTAGGACTCAAAATTTATTTATTAAATTGATTTCTAAAATGTATACAAGTGTAGAAAAATCAGTTTGCACCATTTAAGGGGTGAATGTACTTGTGAATATGAACAATTTTCACTATGTGGACAAACCTCTGAAATCGCAAAAAAATATCAGCTGTTTCATACAAAAGGTAAAATTTTTATTTTTATATGATATATACCACAACTCGGCATTTGGTTTTCTAAATTGAAAATTTTTAAAAATGGAATCTAATACGATCGTCACATAGGATCGCTGGCTAGCACAACTACTACCTCCGGCAAACTCGCGTCAATGCTCAATGCAAAACAAAGCAGTTTCGAATTGACGTTGCTTCGAAAAGTATAAACTGTCAGTGCAATGCGATTGTGATATAGTTTTGACCTGGCTTTGGATTTCAAATATTGATACTGCATTACTGTTGACCCTTGCTCGTTATATTAAATGTTGTCTTTTGTATTCATATGTTTCTTGTGTGCATATAAAGTATGTATATTCATTTTCATTCAAATATTCAGTTCGTTCAAATAAATTAACGCTACGCTACGTACGCTACTAAAAGCTTGTACGTTCTATTGCGCTACAGTAACCGCATTTAAAATAATAACTGAAATGGAATCATGTTTACATGAAAATAAGGTTTACAGTACGATGTTTATTGAAGTAATTTTTAATGTTCATACGCCGGGACACATCTTGCGTACTCAGCTCAATGTAATTTAAGGTCTATTGTCGTATAATTGTATTACGTGCCTCGAATGTTGACTCTTCAAGAAATTATATTTCCTTGTAAACACGTTCATTAATTAAATAATACTTGTATTTGCCATCGCCTTCGTCAGCACGGGTCTTGGAAGACGACGAAATGTCGTTAAAATTATCTTAAGAGAACGTATAATTATTGGAGACTAAGTATCCTTCATTTTGGTCCACGCTATGATTTCACACACACTACACATTCACATCGCAAGTACTTAACGTATTGACTTGTTTATTCTTATTTCCAGTAATGTATTACCTATATATTATATATTGTCTCTATAATAATATTATTGATATAAACTATAATTGGCTTCTAAATACTTAACTTTTGCACCTCTACCAACGGTTTTTTCATGTCTGTGTCCTCTGCTTTAAGGTTGTCTGGAAGAAATTGCTACTACAGCGATAAGACCGCCCATTGTGTTTATAATAATTTACACTGTTCTGTATTCAATTTTCAGTGTGCACAATAACGTATATTGTATTGTATTTTGTTGATGGATGAGTGAAGTAGCTGTAACATAGTTCTTGCTCTCCATGCGATGACAAACCCAAAAAAGTAAACACTAAAAAAACTAACAAGGATTTGCACAATTATATTAAATATGTTAATTTATGGGCGTATATTTCAAATCCACACTTCGGAACAATTTAGCAAAATCGCAAATGAGATGATTGTAACTTTTACCCATCCGATTGTTCACCAAAATGTACGAACTTGTTTCTTCTGCTTTCAGATGAGTTCATATTTTGAGATATTTCACCCCTAATGAGTCTAAAGAAGGTTAAAATAAATTAGCTATATCCATGAAGGCCTCTCCTCAGGCAAGATTTAGTGGTAGCAAGCGAATTAAAATTTAAGTTGTCTGTCCATCACACGTTTCTCTTATGCAAACTTTTAAAATTTAAAACTTCAGCGCTAATATTCGAAATGCTGTCAATAGTGTCTTGTAAGCAAGCAATCGACGTCTAAACTTAGAATAACAAAAGTTTCTTACTTAATAAAACTCTCGTCCTCTTCAAGACAATTTGACAGGGGTTACGGAGTCTATCTATATATTGCGCCCAACAGCTGAGCCTGTACAATATCGCATTAAGTTGTTCCTTAAACACCTCAATTTAGGGACGAATTTGAAGTAACCTTATACTTATGGAGAAGTTACTATTATAACGCTTTTAGTTCTGAGGTAGAGCTTGCCTTTTCCGTCACGAAACTGCAACTATTAATTTTAAATTTTATTATAGGACCTACCTCATAATGATTAGAATTTAGATTACCTTTAATTTGGGTGTAAACGTCACTAATTTTTTTATGCTAAAGTGTATTCATCAACTTATTATATCAACTTACAGCGGCAGAACTGATGATATATTATATAATAAGCGCTGTTGACGTCAACTCATGAACAAATAGTTCATTTGTTGGTCAACAGGGCAAGGATCTCTTGCTACGCCGTTTATTTACCAGATTCTGTTGAAGATAGAATATTAATTTTAATTAAATTTTAAAGAAAATTGGACCTTACGGCCTTGCTTCAATGTTCAACTACATTTGGCAAATCATTGAGGTTATAACTGGGTTATAACCACTACAATTGTAATAATATTGTCTGTGACGTGAATATCTTAAAATTGCCAACTGGACGACTCGGTGCAAAGCAATAAATAAAACATGACAAATGCAAGTTTTAAAAGATTCCGTACGATCGTACTATACTTACGATGAAATAAAAACATTTCATGTAACCTTCTTTATTTTGTCACCGTCACAAATCACCCAGAGATTTGTAATTATTATAAAGTTTAAGTATATTAATATTTTATCAGAATTATTCAGCTGTAAAAATTTGAAATATTTAACCAAGTGCAAAATGTCGGGTACAAAATTATTGGGTTGTACTAAACTTGAAATCACTATATTAGAATTCTTTAAGGACTGTTTATATTTTAGACTCGTATCAATTGCAAAAATTCAATTTTGCCCGACAAAAAATCCCAATCCTACTGATCAAAATTCTTGTATTGTCACCAAATTCGATAAGCCTGTCTCGTCTTCATTTGCATTGAGATCTTCCTTGCAAAATCATACTTGTTGTCTTAAAATAAAGTCTATTCTAGCATGGTTGTTTACTTAGACCTGGTCCGGTATGACTGAATCAAGGGTCTTGCTGACTCTTCGCTGCACGTAACAAAGACTATCGTCAGTATTGAATGGTATCAACAATTTTACTTCTACGACTCAGCTTATGGGCGTTGCTACGGATGTTTTTATGTTTAAAGTCCCTTCGCCTTTATTGAAAGTTTTTTCGTTGTTTGTTATTGCGACTGTATCCCCCGAATTGGTATTGGCATGAGTTTGTTAATACAATTTGTGAGATCATAGGGATTTCCTTTAGTAAACATTCACACGTTTCTCCCTAAAATGAAGCTATGAAGATGGATGAACAGCGATTTGTTGCTTCGAAATAAGATGTAAGGAGTGATATAGTGTCTTCAATTTTAGTTGGCTTAATATGCAAAAGTATCCAGTATTATTGAAGTAAAATAAATAAGAATAAATATAAATAAATAACGCTACACACTCAAAGCCCCACACTTGGATTCTCCGAGTCGTGGGTGCCTTGGACAACACACAAGACACACACCTAGACCAAAAACAGAAAGTCAAGCTCATCATTCAAATTACCGTCTCGCTGGGAATCGAACCCAGGACCCTCGGAACAGCAATCCGGCGTGATAACCATTGCGCCATTCGGGTCGTCAAGGTTATGTTACTCTGCAAGTACTATTCTGAAATAATTTTGACATTTATCCTGTCTAAGAATATAATGTTTGATTTTGTTAAGAAACATTTGTTTTGAAGTTTATGGAAAATCAACCGCGAATATTTATTCACGCTGAATATTTTTGAGAAAGATTTCTAATTAAAAAAATCATTTTAATCCAGAGACATATTTCGAATGACTCTAGGAAACGCCATTGCGCAACGTCTATTTACAAAACACAAAATCACGGCTACCGTAAACCATCCCGAGTAATTATATGAATAGCAAATTAATTGACCTAAACTCCCTCTTATCATAAATCTTCCCGAATAATGGGAACATCAATTTCATTGCGCTGTTTTAATAAAAGCCGTCTGCTTGCAATTTATCATAGTGAGGCCACAATAAGGATTTTCTTATAATTTGTTACGGATCGCATGCTTTTGGTGATCAGTTTACATCAAATTATAATATAAATTCCTGTAGTTGCCACACTCTTTCTAGAATCAAACTCGTAAAATGAGATCAGTTTCAATTTTACTGTCACCAACTTATATTTAAATTGCAATGACTTATGTGATCACGTATGTAGTCTAGGTTGTATCTTGTAACCTGAATTACAATTCGTCCCTCTGGATTTACGCATTTGTAATTTTCCCTACTGTTTTAGTTTAATGGATAATGTAATTTTGCCACAAGCATTAACGGATACTGTGCTCAGAATTGACCCCAGACAAGGCTAACTGCACATAATAAAATCACGTATGTAGTTTTTCGAAGTATCGCTTTATTACATCCATATAATATGTAACAATTTCCAAAGCGAAGCAGTATTAGTTCCCTATTTCTAAGTATATCATTAGGATCCATCACTGGCCTGAAACTGTGCGCGTGTATCGAATGGCATCGATACTAGTGTAACTCAAGACGGGTTGGGCTATTACCGTCATATTACTAATATCCTCTCGGAGGTAGGTAAGCCTCTTATTGGATCTGACCATTGATTTGTGATAGTAGCAGGTGTTTCTTGAACGCCAAATTCTCCATCACCGATGTTTGTATTTTTATTTTTCATATTTAGTTTACACTTTTTTCTTTGATGTCCATAATCTCTAGATAAGTTAGTTGGTGAAGTCAGATATTTTTAAATCTTTGGGTTAACTAAAGTAACTAACTAAGGTAAATAACAACTGGAATTATAATGCAATTTTTGCCAGTTAAGTACTGTTTCTAACATAAAGATTACAGACAGAGCTGGAAACGACCATTAAACCTTTAATTAGAACTTCCAAATCAAACTGAGCAGACAAGATGCCTACCAAAAATTCCTTCTTCTTCTTTAAGTCCTTAAAATTCTTGTTACTTATCACTACATAGTAGAAAACAAAGTCGCTTTCTCTGTCTGTTTTTTAATAGATAGAGTGATTCAAGAGGAAGGTTTATAAATGTATAATAACATCCATTAAATAGTTATTGCACCCGTGCGAAGCCGGGGCGGGTCGCTAGTTAGACTATAAAGAAAATGAAAACTTAATTAGTCATCATCATTCATCAATGAATTCACGAACATCAAAGGCATCCCTGACGAGGTACTGGCTAAGGAAGAAGAGAAAAGGCAGAAAGAAATTGTGTGAGAGGTAGTCTTCTCAATGTTCCAGTCGGCACACGGCGTGTTTCTGTTAATGTTATTGTGATTTAAGTTAGTTTTAGTAATTGTGACTGCATTGTCTGTATCCGTAGATTGTATCATACTTGATAATATCTCGGTGATACGAGTACGTTAGCGCTCTCGGAATAGTAAGTACTTAGACGTTCTAGCTTCTCATCTTGAAGTTAATCGGTTATAGTTCCGTCGCCTCTGTAAATTGTTAGTAATTGATAAGGTAATTTGTAGAAATCCATTTAGAACTGTCTTGATTAAACTGATTTAAATGAACCGTGATAAGCTTAATCACAATTTCTTCAGGTTTCCTTTGTTCGGAGGGTTCCCTTAAGTTTTTATACCGATTTTATTAAAAACAAATCTACTTAGTTACTTACACTTATATGCCTGTGCAGTACGAATCTTTGAGTTTCTAACACCCACACGTCTCGAAAACAAAAAAGATTTATTTGTACCATAAATACAGCCACAACATACTGTTCTGTTTTGGGATGTAAAGGACTCCATCCTGCCTCTCCTGCCTGTTGATGGTATACCCTGCTGAATAACTGAAGAGTTTACAGCAGCTAGTTACTTTTTTCAAAGCATGCAGGACTCTGTCTCATCCAGTTCAATTCCAGTGGTACTTTAGGTTGGTGTAGCTTTCTACCTCACCGCCGCCGCCGGAGGAGTCCACCTTGTCGTGGTGGCGGGGCTCAGTAGCCGTGCACAAGCCAGTGTACGGCGAAGCCAAGAGACTCCCTAATGGGGGAACGGGGGTCCAGTTTAGGCCTTTAACATCGTGATTTCTCACGCAATAAGTCGTTTTTTAGGGTTCCGAACCCAAAGGGTAAAACGGGACCCTATTACTGAGACTTCGCTGTCCGTCAGTCCGTCCGTCTGTCACCAGGCTGTATCTCATGAACCGTAATAGTTACACAGTTGAAATTTTCACAGATGAAGTATTTCTGTTGCCGCTACAACAACAAATACTAAAAACAGAATAAAATAAATATTTAAGTGGGCGCCCATACAAGTATATAGTTTAGTTATCTTTCGGTCCAAGAGATGGCGTTGTGGGTAATATGTAACTACAATAAAACAATTAAATATTTAAGTGAGGCTTTCTTACAACAGACCAGATTTTTTTGGCGTTTTTATACATAATGGTACGGAACCCTTCGTGCGCGAGTCTGACTCGCACTTGGCCGGTTTTTACTGACATTGCATAGAAACTTCAAATTGTACCGAACTTGTGTTTTCATATTGGGCCCATATATTTTTTGCTACAGCCTACTGAATCTAAATTGAGTACATAAATTGGCTGTGACACAAAAAACGGTACACGCTTACTTGAACTTGTATGATAAATTAGATTATATTTTGTTTCTACGAAATATCGTATCAGTAACTCATAAAAAGGGCTGAATTTTTTATACGAGGATGAGTTTGTTATGTGGATTGTCTGAACAAACCATCTGTTAATGTTGTATAAATTTATCATGACATTAAATAATTTTAAATCAGAATAAACTAAATTCGATATTAATTATTTCCAAAGTAATGGTATTCATTGTAACTTGTCGAACAATAATTTTAGAATTCGTTATTATTATGACCTAGAATAAATGAATGAATGTATAGTAGATACTCATGTATACCTACTATTGAAAAATTAGGTATGATTTGATACTCGGGAAAGGACATCGGATAGTTTTTACTCGATAATTATGTTCATTTGGCATCATTTTAACTATTTTATTGTCTTTTACTTCCATGAAAGCGACCTGCGTGCAAAAACTAGTTGGTTTATAAATTACTATAGTCCGTTCGTGTTCTACTCGTACTTATATGGATTTTGTTCTAATGGTCACCCACACAAATGCCAGCTTTCCGCCCCTATGGTTCATTTTAGTTTGATAACGAGAATTTAAAATGCCTTAAGTAAATTTTGATTACAACCTAATTTAAACTGGGAGCACACGTATTAAATATGCTTTTAGCGGAAAGTGACAATTCCATATTCTAGGCGATTGAAGTATAACTACATTAAAGTTTCAAAATTAGTTTTTAATGGCCTTAGAATCAGTGATCCAGTTACTGAGTTACCTATCTCGCAAACGGTGAAAGTATAGTTCAATTATGTAGACACATATGAATATTTTGCAGTGGTGTTAGACGTAATATCCCATGAGATGAACCCGGATTCCCCTCGGGTGGTTTAATCAAGACGCTTCCGTTGTAGAGATTATATCATTCTGCATAACGACGTCTGACACAATTTACTCACAAGTTTCAAGTTTCATGTGGAAATACTTAAGTGTTTAAGGTTAAATAAAGAAATTAATTACTTCACACTTAATATTTGAACGGGTGGCATCTATAAAATATTTATGAAAGTTTAATATCCTCCTATTCTTGTCATTATTTTTAAATTCTAGAGACACAATTGATTCATTTTATTCTTATTTGCATAGTTAAGTCTCGTTAGTTAGTTAAATATTACGTTAATGCAATATCCGTTTTTTTATGTTAACGGTATCAATGAACCGACAAAGTAGCTGATGGTAAGTGGTCATCGGCGCTTGTGGACATCAGAAAGAGAAAAGAAGAAGAAAGAAAGAAAAAAAACTGGCTCTGAAAGCCTGCCTAAACCAAGAATGACACAACTAGGTAGCCAGGTTTAAACCTACCATTAGTCAGGGTGTTACCAGACCAATCGATCAATCGTCGATTGACGGAATCGATTGATGGTGGAATGGATTAGTCGACTTCGATCGATAGTTTCTATTAGAAAAATTGCAATCGATTGACGTCGATTAATCGGAGTGGATCGAGATCGATGGTATCGATCGACGATCGATCCATTGGTCTGGTAACACCATAAAGCACGTTCGGAATTAAGGAATTAAATTAGATGGTACAAAGTCCAGGTAAGTCCGGGGTAGTTGGCCATAGTTTTTTTAATGCGTTGTTATAAAAAAACCTTACAGATTACGATATAAAATTTTATTTGCAATTAAACTTTGAAGATTTAGCTTTAAGTTATTGAACTCAAAATTAACAAATTCCAATGAGATGACCTTAAAATGTTCATTTAAAAAAAATCACAATTGGCCATCTCATCCGAGGTGTCTGGGTGTGATGGCCATAGTATTAGAGGTTAGAGGGCCCTTACTTAAAACTAGCTTTAAAATAGGTTTGGTGTTAGTCTATGCTTAATCAGCTTCTTTTTCAATTGGCGATATTTTCACGGGAACATATCTTCAAATTCAATATAATTTTCATGAAATGAAAATGCTATATTGCATTGAATTCAATCTTCTACCCGAATTGTTGTATAATAATTTTCATCACACCCGCGACAATATTTTTCCTTTTTTCATCGTTTTCATATTCCTAACCTTCATCAACATTAATCGCACTCCGTCACTACTATCAGACACACTTAGAATACCTTTTCTTTGCTTAATTCTTTTTTCCATTTCTTCTTTTTAGACGTCTATTGTTTTCTTCTTCTTCATTCTTTTCTCTGCTTTATGTCATCTACCATTTATTTTATATTCTTCCGAAGTCAAAAGTGTTCTTACCTCTATTTACAAATGTTTAGCTTGCATAGAATGGATATGAGCAACCGATTTTTTGTAATTTTCTTTTCCAAATAATGATGTTTGCCCCATGGACCCTTTTTTGTAATTATTCTTCTTTATTGTTCTCTTTAAGGTTTTTCTTGGTATTTGATACTGAATAGCGATAGCACGCACAGACATTATACGCCGTGAGTATATGTTAGCTATATGGCCATCACATACCGACTACAATTGGCCATCTCTCCTTTTCTTCCGGAAGAGATGACCATGCATAAAATGCAAACAAGTCAGAACAAAACTCTAGTAATTTTGAGCTTAGAATAAAGCGTCATTGGTATACTTATCAACAAAAATAAAAATCACCATTATTCTAAGAAACTCACATCATACTCATGTAAAACATGAACCATCTAAGAAATATTTGCACTACACAAAACAATAAACGTGGTTTTTCTTTACTTTTTGATTTTTTTTTCGGTAAAATTTTCGTTATATCTTAGCTCTTAAGCACGACGCAAAGCGAACTGAGCTCTTACTAGCTACATTAAGTGAAGGATTCGATGTTTTTTTTTCGATTGGCCAACTCTCCCGTATGGCCATCTACCCCGGACTTACGACCTCTGAATGGAAGGACTGAATTCAGTAACCGAGTCCGCATTTTAGCAGGGAAGATTGACTTGGCCTCAAACATAGATATGTGGCGACAATGCATACAAGTCACACGTTGACATTATGAATCCATAATCAAGCTGTCACAGTTTTCTACCCCACTTGCGCACAAGTTCTGACAGTGCGACAATCTGATCTCGCTGCTCTCCAGGCATATCTTCTCACCTGGCGGGAGATCAATCTTTGCTTAATATGAAACTTCTTACATCCTTACCCACAGTCATGGCAGGTAGGAGCCAATGTCACATAGTCAGTCGTCAGATCGCATGCGTGAGTTCTAGTAACTGATGTCAATATACGGAAGTAACCATTTGCCATTGGGTGGCTTGTCTTGTCATGAAGACCATCGCTACTTACAAATTAAAACTAAATCCTTTTTTAATAATAATCGTTATTACTAGTAAAAGTTTACACAGAAATTTCTCTTTAACCACATAGTGTTAAAACAAATAATATTCGACCATAAACTTCACGAAAGGTCAATGTCTTCAATGCTATTAACTACAGTATTATACGTACAATATATTGGACACAATATCGAGATTGCTCGAAGATAACAGGATGCGGGTAATGGCAAACGCTGCATACTCCATAAACTTTGATTACAAACTGGACCGAGATAGTTATGGATTTATGGGAGCCCTATGAAGCCCATATAAAGCCCATATACCAATAACTACATGTATACGTGACATAGGGTTGTCAGTTTAGACGGATGTTATTAGACTAAAAAAAAATGTAACGTTAAAAATGAACGCCGATTTAACTAAGTTTGACCAAAAAATATAAACTGTTTTCTTTCAAAGATTTTTGAATACAGTCTAGAAATATTAAAGTTTCTGTTATTTTAATATTTTTGATCGTAAATTCGTCTCATAAAAGCTGTTAAATTAATTTTATTTGATTTAATATCACCCATAATATTTTTGCTTTAAAATGGTTAAAACCTAATGGTTTCAAAGTTTTCTCTCTGTTAATTTAAAGTTATTTAGATAATAGGAAAGCGCCATATTTAAAGACTAGAGAACCGCCCGCGCTTCGCTTCGGGACCCGTAGGTAACACCCGCGTAGGTCCCGCTCCCGTAGGAATTTAGGCTAAAAAGTAGCCTACTACTCGCTCTCTTCACTCCACCCTGTCTGAGGTGTGTGGAGCCCTCGGGACAGTTAGTTCCCCTTTGGGGATGTCTCTCGCGGCCCGTTAAAACGGGCCAGTCCTTGGGTTGGGCCCTAAGGCCCTTGGTTGTCCATCTGTGGTTAACCAATAGGTCAAGTCCGGTGAGTGGTGACCTTTTTACAGGCCACAGAGTCTTAAACGGGATGGGGTTCATCTTCGCGCCGCCCAGGCGATCGAGCCCCTACCGGGTGAATCCCGCTGGTGGGAAGCCCAGCAGGAGCCGATCAGCGTCGGGCGACGACTTACGAAGCCCCAGTATCAGTCAGTGCTAGGCCCGTCCCGCGCAACCAGCAAGTCGCGCGGGAAGGCCCAGCGGTCCGGTGGACGGGTGTGGAGCGGCGCCAGGTCCTGCAGATGCGGGAACCGCGACGCGTCGACACGCCCGAACATGTTGCGTGCCAATCGCTCGATGAAGTCGTCCAGGCTCTCGACTCGAAGGTCCCTCTGGATGACGGCGTTCCTGACGTACCTCGGCGCACCAGTCAGCCGGCGGAGCGCAATCGCCTGAACTGCGCGCATCCTCTTGCGCTGCGGTTCGCTGGCGAGCGCGTACCACGCCGTTGCCGCGTACGTGAGGCGGGGTCTGATGTAGGTCTTGTAGACCCCGAGCTTCAGTCCGAGAGGGAGGCTCGAGGAGAGCACTGGTTTCTGCCATCGCACTTCTGGAATTCGCGACGGCTTTCGTAACCTGTGGCTTCATCGAGAGTCTTCCGTCGATTTTGCCCAAGTATTTGGGCTGTGGGGCCCATTGGATATCTTGTCCATGAAGCTCCAGAGTAGGGTCCCGCCTGTTGAGGTATCCTCCTATGTTCACAGCCGGAGTCTTCCCGACATTCACCGACAGTCTCCACGCGGCGAGCCATTCGGGGAGGGCATCAAGCGCACGCTGCATCTTGACAATGGCGTGGGTTCTATTCAGCGACGTGGTGATGTACGCCACGTCATCGGCATACAGGGCAAGCGACGCCCCCCCTGCCGCCGGGATGTCGTCGGTGTAGCAGGCGTAGCAGACCGGGGACAGGCAACTCCCTTGCGGGACGCCGGCTGCGATCGGACGCTCGGTGGATTCGGCGTCTTCAACCACTACTCTGAAGCTTCTATTTTCGAGGAAACTGGAGATCATCTTAACGGCACTCCGGGGCGCCGACGGCTGCGAGATCTTGTAGAGAAAGCCGTCGTGCCAAACACGGTCGAACGCCTTTTCCATGTCGAGGAATACTGCACACACGCGTTCTCTCTTATTCAGAGCCGCGGTAACGGTGTGCAACACACTCGACAGTGTAGCCGTGCTGTTCAGCGGCATCAAAAAGTAGCCTTCCACTTCTGTTGGCAGCTAGGCTATTCCACCCCGGATGCTTGCAGTTCCAGTCGCCCGCGCCCACCACCGGTGTCGGCGAGTCCAGCAACTTGCGGACATCAGCCAACAGGATAGTGCCAGCGGGCGGGCGGTACACTGAACACAGCCGGAGCGGGGAGTTCTCGAGGCAGAGCTAAAGTAGCCTATTACATTTGCCTATGACTTAAGTAAATTACATGTAGTATTTGATAGCGTAATTCAGAACTTGCAAATGAATTTTGTTAACGCCATCTATTGGCAACTCCGAAAATAAATATCTAGTAACTAACAAAACATCGATCTTCCCATGGGAATGGGATGTTTTTCCGCGGTAAAAAGTAGCCTACGTCACTCTCCACCCTCCTAACTATCCCCACACACATAAACCTTACCATATAATAGCTTTGTTGCGACGTGAAAGCGTCACAAACAAACAAACAAACAAACACACTTTCACATTTATAATATTAGTAAGGATTCCTATGATATTCTCAAAAGTTTTGAAATTTAAATAAAAGTAAGACCCAACTGCTAGCATTTTGTACAAAAATCAAACTAAATTTTATTTTTCTGTAAACTAAGGAAATGCACTTTATCGTATGTAAAGATTAATAGATCGTGTGCATAATAAGTAAAATCATGAACAACCTCTCTCCCTCACTGATACCAGACTATTGGACCGATATGGATCGGAGTGCATCTGAGTGAAATTTTTCAACCGGTACGATTTTTCTCTCCGCAACGGCTATATTCAACGACGCGAGAATTAAAATATTGCGATAGGCTAAAAAACTCTGGTGAGTATCTCACTCAGCTGAGGTGAATAGACAAAACTCATGGTATGGCATGTACCTACCTAAAAACGCCCTACGAGTGTCCAATTAATATGTTTTAAATCGAGCGCATAATGTAACTTAAGTTTAATGGGCAGTTGGGCTTCAATAAATAATAATTTATTTAGGATACAGAATCTGTTTAATTTCGTATAACCTTATGAAAAAAACGAGATGACCTACAATACTTATTCATCCGTTCCAAAATAAGTTAGCTGGGAACAAAGATTGGACGTCCCATCATCCAGTTAGCTATTCTACAATTCTTGTTGAACACCTTATATTATGGAATGGTACGTTTTATATGTATATTATATATATGACGGAGGTAGGTAGTAAACCTATGATACTGGTTTGATGTGATTAATCTGTACGCCATGATTAATAGTCAATCGGATAGCTGTCAATAGAATTGGAAAATAATAAAATAAGGAAATGAATGTCTACCGGTGTGATATATTGTAAAAGCTCCTTCTATGTTGAAATGCCGTGAATCGTTAATAATAGTTGATAAATAACGCGTGAGTCGCGTATGCGAGTGGATCGATCGATAACACCAATATCGTAATTCCGTGAAGTAAATCCAAGATGTCAAAATACCAAACCAAATCTAAATGATCTAGTAACGTATTTACTGAGCCAAACTGTTTGATTCAATAAACGGAGATGGTGGTGTGTTTGGCTTAGAACTAACCCTGTGTTTCATTTGATATCCTGAGCTCACGTCCTGACATATGAAAGAAGCCCACATTGCTTATTTAGTCAAGAATACCTATCTGGAATGTAAATAGTACGAATGAACGCCCACTCTACTACTGGACCCGATTTCAGATAGTGGGATAAAGAATCCTGAAATTTCTTTTGTGGATAAGGCTAAGATTGCTATCTGTCATGTCAGCAATTCTCATCACTGGTCCATGGAAATGAGGCTTATGTTTACGAAACATTGAATGAGAAATATTTTGATAAAAAGCGATAGAAATTTAAAAGAGGAATTTGCAAGTTAACATGGCAATTTTCTAGTCATGTACATCACAAGGTATCAAAATGAAATGTGGAAATATCAACCAATCTATTGAAATGTTTTTGAATATTGTGGAATACAATAATTTTCGTTTATGAGCATTCTATGTGAGGAAAAAGGAATCTGCAATAATACTTAACACAAATTCATTCAGAGAGAGTTGTACTTGGAATTACAATTCTTTAAGTGTTGTTACACTACGCTTCTGGATATCAGGTGATTTCTGTTTTGTTTTATTCATTGGGTAATTGAGAAATTTTATTAAAGTTGGTTATTGATCTGAATAATTAGAAACTCTGAGTAGAAAATCCTAAATTGATATGCCTGTATGGTAATTCTATTGATAGGACTATGTGGCAAATCTATTGACAGGCCTCTGTGGCAATTCTGTTGATAGGCCTGAGTGTCAAATCTTTGAGAGGTCCGTGTGGCATATCTATTTAGGATCCATGTGTTACCTTCTTAAAGACGTTTTCGGGGCTTAGCTGTTCAAACGCCTCTGTGGCATAACTGAACACGAATGCCTGCGTGTTTTACCCATACTGATGCAGAAGTTGAAACACATGAGGTCGTGTGTGGATGTAGGACAGCCGTAACGTTGCACGTTGATTATTTAGTAGGTCAGGAAGGACCGAGCGTGGAGAGATACTCGCGTATGTGTTTGGTTGTTACAGGTAATCTTCAATGCCTCATACATGTTGCCACTTGTAGAGCGTGCGTGAGGATGGATCACGGGAAAATGCTGAAACGAATACGGTTCTTTGGCGATGACGCGGTGATGCGATGTTATACGGTGACGTCTTAGCGAGTAAAAGTTAAAACAAATCGCGCAAATAATAAATTGGTAACTTTGTTCTAAATAAGTGTTGTTATGTTATGGAGTTTCTTCTCACTCGCTTCTTCTCCATAGCGACACTAGCGAAGCGAGTGGTAGCTTACGGTAGTCAGGGTTAAAAAATGCAACATAAAGTTTTTGAAATCCACTCGCAGCAGTAGCAGCAGTAGTCATTTTTGATGTTAAAGATTTTGAGTTTTGTTTTGGGTTGAACTAATTGAAAATTGCGGGTCGAGTAATTGAGATGGTAATATTAACGGGGCGGAATATCACCCGAGGACGGGTGATGAGTCAGCGATGGCCGTGACGGAGGTAGTTAGTAAACCTATGATACTGGTTTGATGTGATTAATCTGTACGCCATGATTAATAGTCAATCGGATAGCTGTCAATAGAATTGGAAAATAATAAAATAAGGAAATGAATGTCTACCGGTGTGATATATTGTAAAAGCTCCTTCTATGTTGAAATGCCGTGAATCGTTAATAATAGTTGATAAATAACGCGTGAGTCGCGTATGCGAGTGGATCGATCGATAACACCAATATCGTAATTCCGTGAAGTAAATCCAAGATGTCAAAATACCAAACCAAATCTAAATGATCTAGTAACGTATTTACTGAGCCAAACTGTTTGATTCAATAAACGGAGATGGTGGTGTGTTTGGCTTAGAACTAACCCTGTGTTTCATTTGATATCCTGAGCTCACGTCCTGACATATGAAAGAAGCCCACATTGCTTATTTAGTCAAGAATACCTATCTGGAATGTAAATAGTACGAATGAACGCCCACTCTACTACTGGACCCGATTTATACTACATTTTAAATGAGTGCATTACATTACGATTTAAACGTAATTTTATATCGATAGACCACGTCGTATTATAATTATATCGCCTAGGCCATTGTTCTCAATCTCATGCCAGCGTAAAAGAATGTGGGAAGATGAGAAAGAAGCCAGCCCCTAATATGATAGAGCTGAAGCCTAGATACTTGCCACCAACCCTTTGCTTAAGTCAATGAGCAAAAAATGGTCAGATTCCGGCTTGGAACTTGAACAATTACGTTTTTCTTCTTCCCTCTTTCTTAGCTATCAACACATTGGTTCTTGTACCGTTCATGTTAATGATATCCGTGGGTTATTATATTCACTAACCATAGTGGCTTCTCTGCTCATTTATACGCATTTTTTTTAAAGCAGATATTTTTACGTAAGAATACAAAGTCTTGGACCCCGCAGATTTATGTCGACATCACCTACGACAAAACAGATTAAGAGGAATATGTGAGTGTGTAAACGTTTGTTTATTCTTATCCAGTCTTACCGTCGTAAAACATTCCTTATATTATCTTGATACTCAGCAGCCCTACGAAGATAGTGTGTTATTTATTGGGCGGCTTTTTACCGCCCACTTAATGTACGCCGATTGCCCGTATAACCTTATGAGTTATAGCTGTCCTGCAAATAAGCCCCTAAGAAGCATCCATTCCTTTCGCAGAAAAGATTAATTGCTACGTTTTTTGATAGGAAATTATTAATCTGAAATATTGTTCTTCAAAGCCCAGAACCATGCCCAGAACTGAACCACCAGTGGATAAATTTTTCCTCTTATACTGATTTACTTTAACACCAATAACTTACGCTGGCCACATAGATAGCCGGAATTTACACATCTTTGAAAGAATGGACGAATGTAATTTATTGCAGCTGTGTCGTTGTAACAAATTGAGATAGTATCTACCTATACAGTAGTAGTAGCCAGCCCAGTAGTGGCATACAATATTAACAATAGACTTGCTTCATTATGTTTAAGATGTAACTTAAACATAATGAAGCAAGTCGTCTTGACGTTTTCTTTTATTACCTATTACACTATTTTATTATCTATCTATCAAGAACGTATCTAGCTTTTCTTCAAAAACTCTCGGGGGTGGGGCATTTTCGGACGCCGAGATCTAATTATTACCAGTCGTTATGGTCATCTCTCATCTCTGGCAGGTACCCCCATTTTTCTGCCCACAAACCACAACGCACCGGTTATTTTTTTGGTGTAACCGATAATTACCACGATGGTGTACACATACCGTTTGCTTGTTTGTCAACGTTACTTACAAAATGTAAGTTACCTTACATAAAATGTTTGTCGTAAGAAAAGGGAACTCCCCCTAAACTCCGAACTTATGTTCCGTAAATCATGTTTAATGCATAAGCATCGTTACCGGTATGAACATGTTTTCAAATCTGGAAAAAAGACCCACATAATTTTCAGTAATCACCCCTAAATATGTAACAACATACAGGCGATAGCGGCTGAATGAATATAAACATGATCATGAGTTTTCAGACGATAAAATCCTTTTTGCTGACCTTGGACAAAGTTCTTGAATAACATTTACTTGTTTTTTAAGCGGAGCCTTAGCCTTAGGTATACAAATTAGCCTATTTACTGTTGGAGAGTTACATAGAAATTCAGACTAGGCACAAGTTCCTAAAATTATTACTGACAACGGGAACAAATCTGTTTCCCGCAGTGACATAATTATATTCTAAAGTGTGCCTTCGCTTTACTTTGCGGTAGGTACTTATTATTTACATTTAAGCATTCCTATTGTTAATATTTTGGGTTCTAAGCGGAATATTTAAATGAAACATGCGCCAGTTTTTAAGTTAGATCTCCAACAACTGAGAAAAGTTCATAAAGTGTTCTTAAATTTAATGATGCCCGAGAAGATACAACTTGTCTTATGTACCAACAACAAACCTCCAAAAAGATACCAAAAATTAGTGAGAAGAAGGAAAATTCCATCTCCTTTAATCCTCTGAGATTTCATGGCACCTAGTCTATAAACTGGGTGTATTAGTTTTATCAGACCTTATCAAATCAGGGATCTGGAACCTAGAATATCCTAGGCACGTTCTAAGGCCCCTCATTCGCAAATGATTATGCGAAGTTTTTGACAATTTAGTGATATTCCAAGCTGTCTAAGCTGTGAAAATTCGTGCAATGTACAAAAAATGTTCGCGTCAGCTAGGTTTTTTAGACTAGGTATAAGTAATATCTAACGCTGATAAGTGACTGCAATAGATCAATGATGGTCACAGTGACCTTTGGGAATGCGATTGTGGAGGAAAAGGGGATATCTCCCACCAGACGATGTCACTGCCTGGGGATCGCGGTACTTCCCGAGAAATCAGAATCTTGAAATTTTGTACGAAGCAAAATAAAAAATTGCGAAAACCGTAAATTTTTATTACATTTTAATAAACATATTCTTTAATAATTTCCTTAACCATAACTCGATTGTCGTGATGGTTGAACTTTTACTTATATACCTATACCTACATAGATATGTACGGAACCCTGAGTGGGCGAGTCCGACTCGCACTTAGCCGGTTTTTTGTTATTAAATGGTGTTTTATGGCGATAACAACATCATTAACGGATAATAGAAATGGATGCGAGGTAATGTACCTGATAATGTTGGGCAATTCACGAAATTACATGTACTAAGTACAGTTTATACAATGTTATCGATGCAGATTTTGTGAATATATTTTAATTGTTGTTCGTAACACAATTTTAAAGTTTTAGGTCACCGGGAATTGAAATGGATATTGTAAGATAATATTTAAATAACCGCATTACCCGCACAGGTTAAAACATGTTTTTTACACGATTAAAAAATTAATTACTTTAACAAAACATCATGTAAAACATCGTCGTTAAAAAGAAACAAACATTGATTTAGAACTAGGAACGTCTTTTATGGAATTATGGTAGCAAACTAAAGCAGAACCACCCTACCGCTGCCTACCTACCATAGCTGCCGCCCATAACAACTGTGACCGACACAGAACAAGAATCATAAGAAATAAGAACATTAGTCTGTAAGCACATTATTAGAAATGATAGTTCATCCGTCCGTTATAATGTATGAAACAGGAACAAACACTAAGAAAAACCGACAAAGGAACAAAATTCTAAAAATCTAGTTTGTTCTATAACGTTACAAATACTAGCAAGAACAGTGATATTTTAAACATCTACCATTAGGTAACTGCTAGGCGCAGTTTTATTATTTATAACTAAAATTCAAATAAATGAAGTTGCAAACGCCTGGTAGTCTTCTTCTATCTATATCTATACACATAATAAAACTGTAACGGATCGCTGTTTGTACACGCTAATCTCAGAAACGGCTGAAGGGATTTTATGGGACTATTCCTGGGAGATAGAGGAGCAACATATACCTAGGCTTTTTAATATATTCCCGCTGATTGGGGATTCTCGCGGGAAAAACTCCCATGTACGAACGAAGTCGCGGGCAACAGCTAGTATAATATAAGAATGAGTCCGGAAACTCAGAATATTGATCCTTGAGTCCCCCGACGTCTTATGTTCTTGTTTTAGGATACATCCATCATTCTTCTGAGCACAAAAGATCCATCATACCATTATGTAAGGCAATTTATGATTGATTTTGTCATATTACCTACTTGTAGACAAGTTTATATCTTAGCTGCGAAACGAATAACGGAAATAATTATAAAATAATTAAGGAAATGTCTTAATTTTCATGAATGTTTGAAAAAAATTTAAACCGGGGATAATCAACTGTCCAGATGAATAAAAATATTTAAGTAAATCTAATAAGGTATATTCCAGATAAAGATAGAATACTCTTTATGCATACAAAAGAATCCATTTAGGTACATCGGATTACATTAGGCAAAATACAAAAGCGGTATGTTCGCTAGACAGCTTTGTTCTGGACAATCCTTTGGGTAGAGGACAGAATCGAAGATGTGTTTGAAGACTGAAGTCTGTCAATCCAGATTATTGCTCATCTACTGCCCGACCATCCTCATTTATTAATTAAGGCATAAGCCTCAGGTAAGTTGCCTAACAGCTTTTAGCAAATTTTAACTTATCCTGATAAGGATGGATTTAAAACCGTAGTACCTACCTATATTACGGCCTGCACTGCACGTAAGGGAGATGCGAGTCTAGCAGAGACAGTAATGATCTGTGATGATGAGACTTGGTCAACTACTGCGCACGGGTGTCTTATCATCATTGAGTAGGCCTTAAGCACTTCGATTCACTTTATTGGTGGAGATTGGTGATAAGGTTTATCTTAATCTAATCATCAGATGACTGATCAGGCGATGAATGGTCAGATTTAGTCATTATAGCGTATAAAATTATGTTATGAACCTATATAATAGATATGATACCTTAATAATTCTGTGCTTAGCAATTATACATTTTAAAATTTAAACAAGAATTTTGTTTATTAGTATAATTGGTAATTGTACCGTTCTAATAAACAATAAATAAATAAATGATTGTGTGGTCGATTACATAGAAAAATAAAGTTGTCAAAGCTCGATATATTATAATAGTGCCCGTATCTCATACACGATCTTAAGATCTTCAGTTACATGATTGGCATAAAATCAGGAACACGTACAATCTTTACGACAACGTAAATCGATGGTTTATGAAAAAATATACCGTTATATTGAGTTTTACAGCTTTCTTTCTCATGTTAAACCCGTAAACTGTTGTTTGGGAAATAACGAACAGTCGTTCTTCGGGAATAGGTCGATTTATATGAAAACTTGGAAGTTTAGGAAGGGTCTTTGTGTATCGAAAACGTTGTAATAGCGGTGGCCTAATCTCACAACATAACATCGACTGAATTAATTATATTATTCCAAGTGCCGTATTTTATTTAAATGCTTAGTTTGGACGACAAACTTTGTTTTATTCATAATTTTATTTATTTATTATGAAGATAATATTGTAACACTGGTACAACTGGATACAACAGTCGTTTTGAAACTCAATATAAATAAATCGATAGAAATGTTAATTACCTGCTATTTTTACTGTATAGAACCCTAATCGGATGTAAACTTAATTAATTGACAAGTTGTATGTATTACGTTGAATAATAAACATGAAATGTATAATTTACATAAAATAGGTAAACTCCATTGTACCTATGTCTTATTGTTATAATAAAAAACACAATTCTGATAGTAAATTTGATCGTCCAAAACGAAAATATCTCTAGATTTTGTATTCAAAAGCTCAGGAAGTCCCATCCATCATCAGTTGCAAATGCGTGTCCCTCTCAGTCACTTCCTGACTAGGGAATTTCCGACGAGAGGGCTAAGTCGAATTATTCCATGAAAATTTCAATGCTTCTTTGTGCTTTTGTGGATATTCAGATGGAAACATTTTAAATAAACATTTGTGTAAGTCATTTAATATCATAATCCCATCAAACGAATTACTGGTGTTGTCAGCAAGAAAATACATTAAGAAAGGTGATTAAAACTAAGTTTTGCAAGCTAAGTTTTGTATTTAACTTGCTTGAGTGTATGAAAACATCGTTAGAAAATCAGCTGCTCACCTCAGGATTCTCTATGATGCGTACAGACTATATAACAAAACGACGATAAAATGTGGACGATATGTCTTACAAAAACATAGTGTCTTGTTATTTTATTTACCTATTTATTTATTTATTTATTTATTTATCCCGAAATTCCTACGGGAGCGGTATCTATGCGGCTGATACTTACGGGTCCCGGAGCGAAGCGAGGGCGGTTCGCTAGTAGCTAACAAAAGAAGGAGTACATATTCTAATATTTTCTATTCCAATTACTCTTGCTTGTAATACACACCGAAATAAAAATATTTTTTCAATTCAGCGGTTGTTTTCAAAAGATGTTCGGGAAGAATTCGTTTCACCGCTTTTCTCAGAAAAATATTGAGGTGAGAAGGCGTATTAAAAAACTTTTGGAGAACAATTTGTATAGATATACCTTAAAGAACTTGCATCGTCATTTGCCATCCAGTTTATCGAACTTTGGCCTAAATTATGTTCTTGGAGACAGAAGTATAACAACTTTACAACCTTTTTATGGTTATTTTAAGCTGATATTAAACAAAATAAACTCAGCTCCCTGCAGACTTTATAATCGTATATCCATTTCAAATCTCAAAGTGACCTCGACGTCACAGCCAGGCTTCTCGGAAAATAAGTATTCTCGTGAAAATATCTCCCCAGAATGAGTAATTGCATGATAAATGATTCGAATGACACTTTTTGTGATTCAATTTTGTACACAGTGTTAAGTCATGAAAAGATATAGAAATGTGATTTGACTAAATAACAACAGTGATTATGGTTTGTTATAACACGAGCTAATCATAATTATACCATATTAAGTAATGATGCATCTACACACTATTATCCAGTTATCTTAAAAAATAAATAAAAAAGATGCTATACAGTCATAGCCCCACACTAGGATTCCCTATTATATGTATTGGGAGCCATGTACATCACAAAAAACAATTATTATTGAAATAAGCCAAAGAATTACACTAAAATAAGGAAGTTTGTTAAGATAATTCCAAAAAATATTCAGTACTTAATAAACATTGTTTGTTCTGTAAAGAAAACAAAGGTGAATAAAAGACAATCTGATCGTTTACAAAGATTCGTCAATATCTCACTAGGCCAGTCAAGTCCCTGCGGCCTGCGGAACACCTACTATATCGAGGGGAAAATTACGACAATATTTAATTTGGTTACTGAAATTAAAAACTTCGGCATATTAAAAAACCCAATTATCATTATTACGTCATTAGCAATAAGTTACATTTTAAATATATTAAAATCTCTACTTGAACGGAGTCGTCACCACATGCTGGTTTATAAAACAATACGTGATTTTTATAGATTTGAATGTGTAGGCAATTGTTGTTATTAATACAGAAGTTAGTAAAAACAACTGTAGACAAATTAATCATTCTTTTCTTGAACTCCAAGTCTCAGTATGAACGGGTCTTTATGCAGGTCGTCAGCCGCAGCTAAAGTCTCAACCCCGCAAACTTCGGATGCACTTAACGAGTTAACTTTGTAGACCGGAGAAAATGAGAATAAAAACGAAATGTTTAGTCCTTTGATAATAATGAATGGTTTTAATTGAATCAGAATACAAATTGAATTACAAAACACAAATTAACTACAGTTTTGTGTTTAGGTTATCTTAAGATGTTTATCTAAATAATTATTTCTTTAGGCCTAATGCTTTTTATTTGATTTTAATTTGTGGGCTGCTTGTATCAGCCTTGACTTTGGAAAACACCATGCCTTAGCGCGCACACACACTTGAAAAAATTTGTAGGTTGTATTCTTTAAATTGATAATCATAATATTTTATTAAACATAATGATCTGATTAAAATAGAACAAATACCCAAGTTAACTATAAAAATCCGTAAACTAAATAGTAAGGATCGGGCCGTCGCTGAGATAAGCGGATATAAACGCAGAAACAAGAAGATAAGGTAAAACTTATAAGAAATGTTTTTATGGGTTTTGTCTTTAGTAAATAACCCTAAAATAGTTTCCATCGCTTTAAAATAACTGTTCAGGAATTTGGTAACGATCAGTAAATTATTAAAGAAAAGGATGAAGAAAAGAATTAAAGAATAATTATGAATTATTACGAAAGAAACTTTATTGCCTATTACATTTCGTTTCATTGGAAAGAATTAACGTTGAAAAATTATCCGACTATTAAAGTATACTCTTTTTAATTTAAGAAGTAGGTTTTTAGTCTGAATTTCGAATAACGTACAACCATTGAATAAGATTCATTATTCTCATAACGTAAGTGTTGAAAAAGAAATTGATGTTGCAATCATTACTTACAGGCTATTACACTGAGTAATAAATGTACACGAAAAACGTTTAAGATAAGCGATGATAAATTATGTAAAAATGTTTTGAAGCCGTTGTCCCCGGAAACTTGAAGGCGCTACATCGTTAAACACTGGGCAATCAGATAATGGTGTTCATAAAAAAGCAATAATCAATACTGAAGATGTGAGCGGAGAAGAAAAACTGAAACGTAAAAAGAAATGCCCCTTTTATCGTGTGAGTCACTCATGTCGTTAAATGGAATCATGTTAGATCGTCCAATTTGATTTCACTATGTCTGATGATACGAAGCGTATGATATTGTGTGCTTTGACTGTTACAAAAATGGTACACTTTTTATATAAAGTTTTAAAGAAATCTTTTCAAGAGCCTCTGGTAACTTACAAATACCTACTTCAATTGCGTCGTATTTGAATAGCTGGGTATATTTTGTATAGGAAATATGTAAAAAAATAAAATTCCTGATTGTACCTATACTTAAATCACCTTGAAACAATCTATCCTACACTTTCTAACCATCATCTTTTACCATACTGACTAATGGACACGCCATTGCGCAAAATTTCTCCTTTTGAAGGTTGCTGGATCGTTTACCTCGTAGCTTTCAAATAAAATAACTTTCTTAAGTTATGTAAATATAACGTGAAAGTTATGTTGATTGAATTTATTACATGATCTGTACTTGGCCATTGTAGAAGACTGTATATAACTTTTAGCCATTATGAGGGAAGGCTTGGGTTCAACAGGGTTATTATAGCTTGTGATGACGATTCGTTTGTATAACGACTATAGAGGAAGATTACTTTTTCGATTTACGAACAAGAATTAGCATAGAGAAGTAATAAAATGAATGGATGCCGGCAAAATCAAAGGAACGTACCATTTCAATATAAGACACTATTTGTCTTCTTCAGAAACATTGAACCCTTTTCAAGCTAAGATTACTTTCGCGTGCGGATATACATTTTATTTATTTCCCTTTCCTGTTTTTGCGTGTCATTTTATCGCACACCATATTTTACTTTGTTATTTGGTTCGTTATTCTGTTTTTACATAAGTTTTAGTAAGTTTTTGAATTACCTTCTTATTACTGTAATATAAATTACGATAAATAAGGTTACCTATTTAAGCGTTAGAAATTACTCTGTAAACCTGATATTTTGGATAAACATAAAAATTCATCAGCTAACTTATACGGACTACACAAAAGAAATTGTTATATAATTGTATTTTTTGTCTAGAAAAAATGCTTAGTCGAAATTCTCTTGGCAATTTTCAACTTTCTCACACTACTCTTCAATTTATGTTTTTGCTGCAGAAAAGTTTAAAATAATGTTCAAAGATGTGTAAATTCTACTCAAAACTACTTACCTGGCTATCCAGCGTAGTGCACTAGAGTTTACCAATAGCATTTTTGAAGAATCCTGAGTCTTGCTGTTGCGTACCGTCGAAGGGCTTCGACTTCGTAGAAGTGCTGTGGGAAGCTTCTCTCGTTCTCCATCATCTACGTCCATACCGATACCGCAGCATCACTGTCAAGTGTGGACTTGCTACTTGTGGTCGTCAATCGTATCTTAACGAAATCTTTAAGGAATTAAGGGCGCTTTCAATCGGTCGTCAAAGCGGTCGTCGAACGTTCGCAGTACTGAACCCGCACTGCTGCCGCATCGTGCACTTTGTATGAAAACAAACGACCATCCATGTGCCGTACGATAAACGTACGGATTCGGCACTGCAGCCGTCCGACACAAAACGCATAAATTGAAAGAGCCCTTAGTATCCCCAAAGTAATTTTACCTAACTAGACATCAGTTTAGTCTTTGGATTAAGCTGCTCCAATATTAATTGGTTTCGTTAGTTCATGTATGAATGAAGTAGGTACCTATAATACTCGTAATAATGGTTTTATCATAGTAGTTTGTTTTGTGATTAAGGTACCCCTGTGAGATTGAATCATCCTCAATTTAATTACGTTTATTATTTGAGTTACAGAAAAAATTCCTATAGATACACGTATTAACACTAACGTGAAAGCCATAAAGGCTAAGAAAGAGAGTCATTAGTAAATATGCGTTTCTGGCTTTCGCTAGTTTCATAACTAAATACCAGATTATTTCTAAGAAGAAGGTAACTCGACATGAATGATATGCAATCATAAATAAGTCGCCTCTAAATACACCTCAGGCTCAACAGTTATCATCCTTTGAATGCTTGGTTAATTCAAAGTATTTGTTAAATAGTAGTGATAGTCTAATCTTGTAGTAGTGGTAATAAATATGTACTCGTAGGTATGTTAAAACTGACTCTTTTAACATGTAGACTGTTCTCATGAATTTTTGGATTACCTAATGTTTCAAAACCAAATCATAACTTGATTAACCTAAGAATTCCCATCTCTCTCAAAGGTGCTCGAAGTTTGCTAATCCACTTATAGCCAGATAAGCGAACCCACGGCGTTTATTTTTTGCAAGGGGAAAAGTTAAATACATTTAAAGGTTGATTGAAGAAGATAGTAAAAATACGATTATAATATATTATTTTTTTATAATGTCATATTTTTACAAAGATTCTATTCACATGAAAATTTTTACAACTATTTTTTGATATTAATACTCGACAATCAGATTGAGATAAAAGATGTCACACATCATTGTAGTAATTCTAAAAGTTATTTATAATAATTACATCTATGTACAAATATACAGTTGTGCTAAAAGTATTGAGAAAAGTAAATTCGACAGATTTTTCTGATATCAAATGATAAATATGTTTGAAAACAAAATCGTTACTATAAACTCACAGCCTGTAAAACAATTATTAAACTATAAAATCCTTAAAAATTTATGAACACTATATTTACATTGAAAATCAGTTCTACTACAACTAGTCTTTACATCTGTTTCATAAAAATACATAAAATAACATTGAAATTACACCATAATCATGCATTACATATATATATCGATTTATGATATGATAGTGATTACATGTATTAAAATATCACAAATAATAGCCTAATTTTATACAGAATAAAATGCCAAAAAGTCTGTGTCTATTATACAAAGTTTCTCGTTTTGGATTGACTTGTCATATTATTTATATATATACATTCTATATTTTAGTATTACTAAGTTATACAAAATTACACAAAAATTATGTATTGACGTGATCAAGCATCTCTGGAAGAGCATTGTAGGCTACCATATCCCCAAATCCCGTTTTAGGTTCCTTTTTAGTAACGATAGCAACGATTTCCTCCTCAGGGGGAGGCGGTGGAAATTCAGCTTGAACTTCCATTCCTATTGACATATCATCTACACTAAGAACTACTTCCCTATTGTCAATTTCGATTCTGTTACGATCTACGGAGCTATCCTCCATTATACTGTACAAATTTTCAGCTTTGCCTTTATACATTTGTCAGGAAGTCATGTAAAATGGATCGCTTATGTTAACCTCATCATTGACAATGTTACTTTTCTGTGACCATTCTTTTTGTTGATGTTTTATTCTATAAATGATTTCGTCATGGATAACACCAAAACACATTGCTGTCAACGCCAACCCAGTTAAGGTGTAAGCGGAACAAAACCATAAAATAGTAGAATTTATAGTATAGTATCTTACACCATGGATTGTAGTATAACTCATTCCAGGAATTATGTTACCAAAACCAATCGTACTTAAAGCCATAAAACAGAAATAAAAACCATCTATTAAACCCATATTGTCGAAATTAAATAGTACAATAGCTCCTAAACTTATGTAAATAAAAATTGCAACAAGACAAAGTAAGACTGGAGCTAAAATACTAAGACCATGCATAGAAAGTTTTGAATCTGTGTCAGGCCAACTTATGATATCATCTTTGGCAGTACTAGTTGTTGGTCTTTCGGACATGGACGAATCTTTTTGACTATCGGCTTTTAACACATAACACTCTTCTGTTGGAGTCTTACTTGTATTTTGACTGTTTAATATTTCTTCCTGTTGTCTTTTAAGTTTCATTCTTCTTTCTTTTTCTGCCATCCGCCTTTCGTCGTAGCAACAGTACCCACAATTGGAGCAGAGACAGCAGCATAACGCCTTACTGAAGACACTCCGAGCCATTTTTGATAGAAGTGATCCAACACTTGAGAGATATACAAGTGTCAATGGTATTCCAAACAAGGCATAAAGAATGGTAACGCCTTTACCAAGTATTGTGCGTGGTGCAATATTCCCATAACCTGTAAGAAAAAAAAATGTTTTTTCAAAAAATATTACAAAACAGTCGCTACAATTTAACATCAAGATGCTTCGAGCTTCGTGTTAACTTTATCTTTTATGTTAATTCCGAGTACTGATGCACATACATAAAATTAAAAAGCTAAAAAGTAATATAAGTTTCATCTATTTCGATTCAATCAATTCACAACACATTCATTTCAAACACATACAAAATAAATATTTTCACACACACAAATATTTCAAAACACGTCTGTGATTGAATTAGAACCAGACTGTTACTAACAATAATTAACAGGGCTATTACATAGATACTAACAAACTGACTATCTAAAATTCCTTATGTCACCCTCAAAGTCTTAATCACGGCTGTATATAAGTTAGTTCAGCGATCTAATTTTATGCCTTCAAACTCTAAAAAGTATTAGTTTAGAAAACATTGATTTGATATCACCATTTAAACATGTTTTCGTTTTAAAACCAACTACACATAAAAGTTTCACAGCATCTAAATAAAGTTCTTACCTATAGTTGTTAAAACGGTTAACGAGTAAAAAAACGCCAGGGCTAAATTCCACTCGTGCTCCTCATAATGGTTGCTAATGTCACTGCCACCAAATTCACCCAAAGCCATTTCTTTGTAACTGACGCCATATTGTGACGCCATTTCAGTCGTAACCCTTTGCATCAACTCGTTTTGGAATTTTAAAATTTCTTGTGCTGCCAGTCGTGTCCAGTTTTCTCTATACAAGATATTCAGTGACACTGTTATTTCCCAAATGTTTTCCACTGCTCTACTTCTGGCATCCCAAAAATAGTTTGCTGAAAGGGTTAGGTTACCGTAATCGATTTCATCGTCTCCCTCTTTCTTTAAAGTATTATTCTGATCTTTGTAGGTAATTTTTTGTCTGTCAGGTAGCAGTCTCGGACGGACCGGCACTTCGGCGCCACCCTCTATTGCAAGAAATATAAATGAACCCAAGAAAGTGTAGGCCAATAAAATCGAAAATATCACGACATTTGTCAGGGAGCCGATAATGAATTGTTTTCTTCGATACTTGGTTGTTTTAAAACAAAAGCAACAAACAACTTTCTGTCGTGAAGTTTGTACTTTCTTTTTGCTATTAGATGCCATCGAGTCACCATCTTGGCATTTGTCCAAAGGGATGCCCCCATTCAAAGTTGGTTTGGCCAACGTATATTGCTCGAATCGGTTGATAGCTTCCTTATCCAATACCGCATGGTTTATATCCATTTTTGGGCACAGATGTTATTTTTCACCCTTGTTTATCGACGTCATTATTATTCATGCACCACCTGAAACAATATTTTACTTGTTATTTACTCCGGCTGTTTTCATATACATGTTATCTACTTAAGTCGACTGAGAAAAATGTAGTACAAAGTAATATGTCTTTTTAAATTATGTTTTTTTTTTTAATTTGGAGCAAACATTTATGCGACAGCTAAATGTTTGTTCTTGGGTCATAGGTTTTACAGATGTATTGCGGGGGTATGAGTGTGTTAGCGTTTATTTTCGTGTGTTAGAGTATTCGTTAATCTGTCAATCCACAGGGATTGACTAAGAACTATAGTGTTTAAAAAATAGCCATGTCACTAGTTACTTACGAGGCGTAAACCCCATTTTCTAGGATTTATTTAACTTACTTAGAATTTTTGTTTCAAACTCGATTGTACAATATTTAATCAAGCATACAAAAATGCATTGGATTATATCGAAACATAGTAGATATTTGAGAAAAAGGTGTTCAAAAGGTCAGTAGGAGCCGACATAAGGAAACGTATATATTCTGTTGAAAATTTAACCCGTGTGTTTGTCCGCGAACCAGACAAAAATTAACTGGATAGTTTTGATCAAACTTAAAAAGTGATAACCTGTGATGCTAATAACATAATGTTGTAAGACGATGTCTGCCGGTTCAGCTAATAACTGTGCATTTATTGTTCCAATACGAGTAATTATACCCACTGATAACTAAATGTTTTTACTGATATCCATGACGCGTTTCACGCGCTCATGCGTAAACTGAATGAAATCAGTAAAAAATATTTTCTTCCAAAAGAAAACAACAGGCACTCTCCGTCGACAGAAATATCCAATAGAACAAAAGGGATTTCCAATTTGGACTTATTTGAAACAATAAATGAGAAACTTATAAAAATGTACCGACTCTTACAAATGAATAATTCAAAGACAGGGCTTGTTCGCTCGATAAAGCCACAGGGTAGATAGAAATTCATTATATAAAGGAGTAAAGGTGCGTACCGGAGTTTATGGGATGGAAACCTTCGAATTACTAACAGGAATTTGAGGCTAACACGATATTTTAAACAAAGATTTTCCCTACTTTGCTACGATAATCACGATTTATACGACAATATTTCGATCGAGATTGCGTGATAAGTTTATGAAATTTTAAATGCAAACGGGTATAGTTCGCGACAGGTTGGCATGGCGGTTTTCTAGTGATGTGGCTTATATCGATATTTTTTCACACGCAACAAAATAAGATTAACATCAATTAAATTAAGTTTATCATAGGTAAAATGAAAATGAATCAGATCTATTCAGTTTACGCCATTGTAGTACTAGCACTTATGACTACATTAAATTAATATTGTTGATAGACAGATAAAGAAATATTCAAATAATTTTCAGGTAGATAAGGAATGAGGTAGTAAGAAGATTTACAACTACATATGTTGTTATAGAATTATAATATTTTATTCATCGCAATCAATATCAAATGAGCTCATACTAACATCGCTACAAGCACTTAGTGACTCTTCATCACTAGTATCTCCGATTTCTATGATAAAATCTAAAGCTACCGAAGTAATTTTAAAAAATAACAACAAACAAAAATGTGAATGAGATTAAAATCGATAAACGCGGTCGATATAGGCTTACTATTACTAAAGAGTGCGCGGGTGACGTGCGGTATGCGGGGTGTCCCTTCCCCCGCGTCTCACCTCATACCCCGATTGCCATGTCAATCTGTCGCGTACTATAGGTACTCATTGTTTTAAACAAAATGAAACGCTTAACAACTGTCTAGACGGAAAGTTGACAGACTTATCTGTCATTAGTGTCAAGTGTCACATGTTTTCCCCAGTAAGATTTTTCCCGCCACCCCAGTCTCGCCGTGACCATGATTCATGCAACTGGGTCGAATATCGGTTAACAATTTAAAATCATAAGCATCCGAAAAGACAAAAGTTCAAAATAATAAGTTGATGACAGCTTGGTATTATTGATTAAGATAATGTTTGTTTAGAAACGTCTGGGTGACTATTAACAGGGTTTAAGTAACACAAAGATGAATAAGAAAAGTTGATAAGTTGAATGGAAAATATCGAAGGAGTAGTATGTAATCTTGAGACCTTTCTAGCAGCAACACTTGAATCGTTTTTTAAGTTTAATTTGTTTATTTATTTATTTATTTACCCTTTATTGTATAACCTATAACTAGGTAGTTACAAAAGGCGGACTTAATGCCTTAAGGCATTCTTTACCAGTCAACCCTTGGCGTTGGTGAGAAGCTGTGATAGGTGGCAACAACAAAGTGATAAAAGAAGGAAAGAAAGTGAGAACATAAAACGGATATACAATAATTATACAACTATCGTATAACATATTAAATACATGACATATCTACAACCAATTGTTATGAGTGTTTAAGAGTTTCGTTATAGATTTTAACCTGTTCGATACGCCAAAATTTGTTCTAGATTTTTTTTTATCTATTACGCGTATTGGCAGGCTATTTATTGCCAAAGTCGAAGTAAGTATAATATATTAATATAAACTTTTAACCTTTCTAGTCTTTAGTTAAGGCGCCTAATGTGCTGGACCCTTCTCAAGAGCATCGACAGGGTTGACGGATACCTAACATGGGATGAAATATCAACACCTGGTATTTTTTGTCTGCCATCCAGTCAAAGCTTATATTAAGGACCCGTATAATAATAAAAATAATGATTACTCTTTTATCTGTTTGCATATTTGATGATCGATACAGCTTTGTACTACGTTTTCGTACATATTCTATTTTTCAACACACTTGCTCGTAAAGTTGCTATTTTTTCTTTAGTCTTACGCCCGGAATGCGGTTTATTACACAGTAGTGCGTTTTACTTTTCATTGCCGCACTAGTGTTTTTCTTATTCCACTTTTTTTTTAATATCCGTAAAGAGGTTGTTACCAAAAGATTTATTATTTTGTAAATAAATAAACTTGTTGTACTTAGTCAAAATCTGATAAGATAAGATTATACTTCATCTAATTATCTATTAAAGCATTTAAAAATACAATATTTTAAATCATTAATTACCGTAAATTCCTATTAGAATAAAGAAAATATTATATCAAGTACATATATATAGGTATGTTTGAGTTTGCCTCATTAAATCCACAGTGTATACATAACTACCCCATAACTATCTACCTACTGGAAGAAATTTATTATTAGGAATAAGTAGTGCTCTTATACCATTCTTTGTTGTTCATATATTTTTGTTGGCCAGATTTTTAGGTGAAAAAAATACATACATGAATAAAAGCTAGGCTATGATGTTTATTTATTTTATGTAAAATTGAGATTGTCCTTGCGAATTGCATACATAATTGATAAATAACTAATTCAAGAATAATTACATCTAAAATAAGCATCTGGTTTTGTGATTCAATGATATAATTTATTATATTCGGTAATAATCGTATATCGACGAAACAAAATATCATTTAAAAATACCTGCGTAATAGTGGGACCTATCCATTCCTTGCATAACTATGAACAGTACTATCGTTTACAATTTCAGATTATAACAATTTAAAGTGCAGGTACACTAAATATAATATTTCGTTTTGTTAAATCTTAACCTGTAATAATTTGGCATGTAAGTAAGGCAAATTATAAACTATAAACTATTATAAATTATAAACCGCGTAAGCTATAATCCCGGAATTGAGATTGGAGCCATTTCGGAATTTAAGGTTTAATATTAGAAAATCCAAAAACACCCCTAGAACAATGGTATTGCCTAGAAACCACAAAACAAATAATTTTAAATGAACAGACAACACATTGGCTACAATCCATTAATAGCCTACTACTGAGCACGGGTCTCTACTCATTTTTTGGAGTCCTAGAGCATTCTCCACCACGCTGCTCCTGTGCGGATTGATGCAGGGCTCAGTGGCCAACCCTGTATCGAAAGTCTTCAAGCCGCCCTATGTACCGGGACCGACGGCTTTACGTACCCTCCGAAGCACGGAAGCGCTCTAGAAATTTTGACAAGTCATTAAAACCATAAATAGGACCTTGCACATCCAGGTATCTATGAATGTAGCTGTTAAGGTTAATAAGAAACCGGGCTGAATTAATTCTGGCGTCTATTGAATTACACCCGAACTGAATTCCGCGTATCTACATATTTCAGTAACGCTAGTGATAATTTATAATCCCCTCTAGGTACTTTATTATCCTATACCAGAATGAAAGCAATTACAATTCGGTATCTTAACCAATGTATTCAATTATTATCTTACGTATGCAATAAGTGGGTGCCTTGGGACGGAAGTTTGTGTTTCTTTGTTCTTGGAACTCATTTCGGTGTTTGTTATGTTTATTCGCAAAGGAAATAAATTGGAACTTTTGTTGATTCTTCTCATCGCTTTTATTTGGGGATTCAAATATTCCTATACTGTTTCGTTATTGATTTTTATAATGAGACTCAAGGCATCTACTGTGTAAAGTTTACAAAGAAGCGCGATTACAGCGAGTTTGTATGGTAGGTACCTATATTAAGAATTATATATTATGGTACTATACCTTATACAAATTTACGCCGAATGTCTTCTCGTATAATCATTTGATATCTGTAACAAAGGAAAAAAACTTTTTAGTAAATACATAGGTAATAAGGATTAGTTAAGGATTGGTAAGTAAGAATTAGTGTCTACACTGGCTGGCTGGCTAACACCCATTACTGGCCCAGTACTAAGCACGGGTCTCTCCTCATTATTGACGAGGCCTATAGCATACTCCACCACGCTGTTCCAGTGCGGATTGGTGAAGGGCTTAGTAGCCAACCCAGTATCGGAAGTTTTCAAGCCGCCCGAAAGCCTCCGACATAGCTTAACGACTGCTATCTATCGATAACAACCGCAACCGAGGGCTTTATGTGCTCTCCGAAGCATGGAAGCGCTAAAGAAATTTTGTCGCACCCACAGTTGCTTAACTTTGTCGAAAATTTTGGATCGACGCAATGACGCAAGTCGCCGAGGTATGAGCACTATAATTATTCCATTTAGAATATTTTTCGATAATAATAACGAATATTTTTCGATAATAATTCGATAATAATAAGTACAGAAACACAAAAATATCAAGAGATATTATATATTGATTCGTTTCAAAAATAAATAACAGCTGGTTGAATCTACTTGGTACTACAATGAAACAAGGCATTTATTTATTCTCAAAATAAACGAACGAATATTATCGTTTTAATTAAATTCATAGACAATATTAGTATCTTCTTAATTAACCACTTAAACTTAAGCAATTTGCCTTCTAACCTACTCGACATCCGGCTAACCAACGGGGCAATCTAATGACTTCCCTAGATACACTGATTGTGTAAGGCATGTAGGAAGCCTCCAATCTTGTATTAGGAAGAGCTTGTGATGCAGTAAGACGATAGGTTAGTCACGTATGAGTCGCTCATCCGTTTCAAATGGAACGTGCCATTTCAAGAACCTCGTGTTGTCTTTATTCGGAGAAAATGATCCTTGCATTTCTATTCGTCCTTCATACCCATTCGTATTTCCAATATTTTGAATTAAGTTTGTATTTTATTTGGAACTAGGAAAAACGCCCGTAGTTTGCATTGCATTTGGGAATTGTTAGGCGTGATTCTTTAAACTGTTAAACTTTTTTGTTTATGAAAAAATTTAAGTAACACAAACGCTATTATTTGAGTAAGTGTTACCTATATATAAAATTCTCGTGTCACAATGTTAGTTACCTTACTCCTCCGAAACGGCTTTACCGATTTTTACCAAATTTTATATGCATATTCAGTAGGTCTGAGAATCGGCTACTACTCGTATCTATTTTTCAAACCCTTATGGGATAAGGGTTGTTTACCCTTAACATTATTTTTGGCAAAACAACGTTTGCCGGGTCAGCTAGTTACTATATATTAGAAAAAACCGCACCCAAGTCGGTTAGGCTCTTTTCGAGATTAGCGCAAACAACATCACAGACAATCGTTTGCTAGAATGGAAGACTGGTGTCGGTAACATTTTTTGTTACATTATTAAATTTATAGGGTGGCTGTTAAACAGATCGGATATGGACGTGAAATTCAGCAACTTTGTAGATTTACATCGCCACAAAACTGTTCTTTAAACTCAATGCCACAAGTCGTGAAACCCGTTTTCTACATCAGCAATTCAGATGAAGATCTCTTTGTTTAAGCTCTTGGTTATTTATGCATTCCAGCTGTATATGGGTTACGGCTGATGGTACATTGTACTAAAATTCTATAAAATTTCAAAATGACCTTCAAGGTTATCGATATTACCTACTTAATTGTATCAGAATCGATTATAATTATCTTAAACAAGCAATAATAGTAATTAACGATTTCAATTTTTTTTTATATTTTTTATTAATTGTCACAGGAATGTGTAGTGAATAGGAAAGAATAAGGCCAGTTTCAATTGGTGGTGCTTGTATTCACATTTTAGTGTAACTCGCGACACCATAACTGCGACACGATACTTTTCGCTTAAAGGAGATGTTTCAGAAATGTATGGCGCCTGGGCGGGTACACTGTACATTTCACTGTACTACTCACTGTTTATCTTCTTCTTAACGGCCATCTCCTTTCTTTATTTTAGTTAAAATCAAATAAATAAGTATCTAAATTTAGGGTACCGACACGAAACACCCGCTAATAGATAATTTTAGGGATAAAAAATATTTTATGTTGTTTTACAAAATCCACTCTGTTATTTAAAATCTATCAGACGTTTGGGAATACATTGTTTTTAAGAAAGAGTGGCAATTGCTTACTCTCGGTAATTTAAGTACCTATAGGACTGTACATTCGTGGATGAGTGCTGTCAAGATTAAACTTTAAAGTTATGGTTATAGTTAGAAGTCCAGCCGTCTTGGAAAGTAAGAAATACAGTTCATTACCTCGTCCTGTAATCAACAGAGTAAGCCTCGATATCCTAAGATAGAAAGCATGGAACCTCATAAAAAGTAACGTGGATAACAAAGAAAGATTGCATATATCCTAATGTTACTAGCAGAAAAGCGTTTAAGTACATAGTAAACCATAGCGGACTATTCATTTTTCACAGCCTGTGACAGTTTAAAGGCAATAAAATTTTGCATTGTTGTATGTGTAGCGCCGTTGAAACGTTCCTGTAATCTTATGAAATTGTAGCAAGTTGTATATACGGGGCATAATTCCTCTCGCCCGGATCTTAGCCAACAATGTAATTTTGTAAGGCACATAGCATAGTATGTTAGAAATGTCAGGTTCAAATAATTATGATTGTAATATTATCCACAGAAGATGGCTTGTCATTGTAGAATAGATATTTTATAATTACAAACTAAATATTATCAATAACTAATGTTTTACAAAAAATGAGCCGACTTCAACATCGATAAGCAGATCCAACTCAAAACTACCCGTCAGTTATCGCTCAAGGCAAAGCGGTAGGTAACTTACGAATAAAAAAATCAAAATTAGTTCACACAGTAAAAAGTTATACGGGAACACATTATACAAAAACACAGTTGAATTGAGAACCTCCTCTGTTTTTGAAGCTGGAAACTCGCTCTGAGTCGGTAACAGTTGTCATTGGCATTTAATATAAAAATGTCATAAAAAAATTATTATCTTCCAGTGTTGTAATTAAATAAAATAGATCCACAATCATGCTTCAAGTTCTACTAAAATTAGGTACGTCTCCATAGAAAGACTCCTTTGTAAGCAACACAGCAAACGGAAGTAGTATTTAAAAATAGCATTTTTGTACACTAGTTGCTAGTATTATTCTAGTGGTCGTGTCTGCCTTTCATAGAAACTTCATTTTCGTTTACAACTGAAATGCAATTCTAAATGAACCAGTTATCATGACAAAGACAGGGTTCTTCAAATGATGTCTTAAAGTACCTACTTCATTAGAGAGAAAATAACAAAATTGCAACAAACAATTTATTTTCTGTTGAATCGTCGTCTGCTATTTTAAATTTGTCAGTTTTGGTATGCTCTGGTGGGCTCTATCAGATAAAATTTCTCGGGCAATTCCGTGCTACAAAGGCCACGTAAAGCCGTTGATTCCGATTGATATCACAAGGTAGTAGTCGTAAAGCCAAGTCAGAGACCATCGGGCCACTAACCCCACCACCACTGCAGCAACGTGGTGAGGTAGGTTTCAGACCTCAAATAAATGTAGGAGGGGAAGCACGTGCTCAGTTATGAAACATTAGTGGGTTGTTGTCAAACTAATTCTGGAATCAAAACGACGAATGAACCATTTTAGAATTGGCAATTGATTTAAATGGAACGATATTATTGGATTAGCTTGGCGTGATGTAGGTTTTAGAATTTCAAACAGAGATTCTGGCATGATCCCTAGTTAATAAGCTGTGCAGTTTATCATACCATAATATTCTCAAAGACATTCTAGATTACACAAAGGACTGAGTCAGGTTCCCGAGTAAAAAGGATATGCCAATATACATAACAATAAATTCTCAATGTCTATATGGTTTAATTTCTCTAGCATATCAAGAGAAAATGTAATACCATACTTAAACTTAGTATGACAAATCACTGTGTGACGACATCTTAAGGTAACCTGTCAATATCGTTTTTTTCTTCCATTATACCATTTGGAAAAAATCTTTATCGTAAACAAAGAAAAAAAATTATATATTTTATAGCTGTCATTGTTTGCCCTACAACTGACGTCACGCATTCTAAAGTGACATGTTAGATCGTTTACGCGGCATTTTTAAAGCTATACTCCGAATTTTAATTCGATTCCTAAATTGACATAAGCTAATGTCACTTTTCAAAATTATGTTGCCAGCTTTTCAATAATAGTGATTACTCACACGATTACGAACGATGTTTTGATTATTCGATTTTTCTTTACTCGATATGTCTATTATAATGTGTTTTAATAAAATATAATAAAAATCAGAGAACAATACGGAAAGGTTATTTATTCAAAATTATATAGTAAACGAAAAATATTAAACACCGGCACACTTTTACAATTGATTCCACACAACGAGTCTTATAATAAGTACGCTATAGACGAAATGGCAGCACAACATGGGATCACGGTAAGACTGCCCCCTTACCATTGCGAGGTAAAGGGGCATGTAGCTCAAAATAATAAAACCTTCAAATTAACAGACTTGAAAAGTTTATTTGAGGAAGGCATTCAAAAAATTACGGCTACCGAATGGTCTAAATGCGTATCCCATGTTGGCAAAGAAGAGGAAAAAATGAGTAGGCTAGATATGTTAATAAACGACATCACAGACACATTGATAATAAATGTCACAGAAAGTGACAGCGATAGCGATAGCGATGACGGTGACGTTTTATAAAATAAAATATAACCATAATACACCAATTTGCTTTATTTCTCATGTTCCCTCATGATCACATTTTTTTATTAATTTCACACACAATTATTAAAGAAAACTCTCATATCCTCAATTAATCGTCATAACTAAATTATGCGTTCAGAAATATTTAATTTCGTGATATACCTACTTAGTTTCTGTTAAAGTAGTAGTTGTTTAGATACTACTGTAAACGAGAGGAATCGAGTCGGAAATATTCCATTTCCGTATCGAATAATTTCGGCAACGTCACTATTTAGTCGTTGTCATAACGTTGCAACACTGAAATTGTCAAATCTGGAATCTAATTAAAATTCCGAGTATAGTTAATTACACAGCTGGTTTATTTATAGCCATTATGGTTCATTTTAGACAAATTATGCCAATTTAACTCTGGTTAATAAACTTCATTCCGACTTGCTATTACTAGGGCGGGATTTGACCCTGACTAACAAATCACTAAGATTAATGCAAATAAACAAAACCGATTTCGCTAAAATATAAAAATTTTACGCTCGGATGAAACGCTCGCATAATGGCAGGACTAATACTAAATTCCGCCGCTATTACACTCATATTTTATAAAACGTAATGTGTCACGTTGCCTTTATTACTCCTCTGCTCGTGTGACATCGAGATACATATTTTTACATAAACACAACACAACGTTTCGCACATGCCGTCGTAACGAATAATTACTTCCACGGCGATGTGACGTTAGGAAGAAATTGAGTTACATCTTAATTATTGTGAGTACCTATCACATCATCGCTGGAACAACGTGCTGCGATGGATACATCTTTTTTAATTTAGGAAAGTAGGAAAAGATTAATAAAACATCAGTGACTTTGCTTTCGTCTTGTTTGTGAAAATTTATAAGTTGGTTCCTTATTTGCTACTTCTCCTATGTACAATGTAATTATATACCTATTCGTATTTTTTAATAGTATTCGTATTAAGTGAAATCTGTACCTGTAAGTCGGAAATTAAGCTTATACGGAGTTTCTAGCTGCTTCTTCTTCCGAAACCACTCACAGGATTAGTCGAAGAGATGACCTAGTTTGACTTTAGAAAGTGTTTGTAAAAACCCAATTTTGAATTACCTTCTTTCATTATTTCATTGTGACAATTACTTGTTATTTTGGGATGTATCAAGGTGATTTTAAATGCTAAATCCTAGTAAAAGGCGACTGAGTCCGAACGTCCCAGGATTGTGGCCTGCCTGGATAACATATAATGTTTGAGTTCTTTCTTCTTTCTCCGCCAATAACGCTTCGGTAATGCCCTTGACGTTACTGAAGTCCATAGAAATGACGGCTATTTACCACGAGTTGGATCGTTTACCCACTCGTTTGTACGTTTTATAAATAAAAAAATAGTCACCACAGCAGAAAACGTTCACATCACGATTACTCGGTATCAACACCAAAGGTGTCACTGACATGTTGCTCGCCAAGAAGGAACCGATGGATCCGCTTCTTGAAGGACCCTATGGCATAGAACGTTGGAGGATATGACATGAAAATCAAACCGTGGACAGGACAGGAGGACAGGTGGTGTTTTTGGAACTTGGCTTTATTTCGTGATTAAAACATCCTCTCGAATATCGCTTGAAACACAATAACTAACTTTAAAAAAAGAAATAACCGACATTAACATCGACACGTAGAACTCAAAAACTACTCGCCAGTTGGCGCCCACCAATTGCAGATACTCGTACTTTCCAAGAAAAAAATAAATCTCAAAATCAGCTCATCAACGACGTAGTAATCCGCGAATACACATAAAAAGCATTACCTATACGGTCGAATTGAGAACCCCTTTCTTTTTTAAAGTCGGTTAAAAAACTCAGATTGTATTCCTAACAACTATTACTTGAGGCATAAAGGTTCAGAAGTGAACTTTTTAAACTTGTAGAATAAAATTAATTTGCAACAAAAAGGAATACTTCTGAGCACTGTCCAATTATTTTGAGTGTTGTTACATGAAGTATGGAATGAAAAATACTTGAAAGCTGAATCCAATCCTGTCATTCTCTGCACTTTATTGAATACATTTTTTTTATAAAAAAAATTATTTTGGATACCAGCTTAATTATTGTCACTGTATTATATCCATCTGTCTGAAAATTATTAAACTATTAAGATAAAAAAATACTTAAAATTAAAATCCCTACTTACCTACTAATATTATAATTGTGACAGTAACTCTGTCTATTTGTTAAGTTTTCACGCCTAAACCACTTAAACAATTTAAATGAAATTTGGTACAAATATAGAATTAATTTTTAGCAAAGAAAATTGTTTTATTTTTTATCCCGGAATTATCCTTATCGGGATGAAAAGGAAAGAGACAGATAAAATTTCGTTAAATATTGTATAGAGGTGCGATGAGGAAAGGAGAGATGTTATGAGGAGCTGGGAGATCGGTAAATCAAACATTTTAATTTTTTATTTAATTTTTCTTAAACGTTTCTAACTGGTGACTGAAACAATTTTACTGGCAATCGAACAGGCCATCGTTAATAATAGACTGATGATGAATGAAAAAAAAAATAAAGAAGGCTAGTTAGGTACTCTTAAACTCTCAAGTTTGTCGTCGAATAAATGGCCCAGAATACGGTTCGTGAGTATATTATTTCCCTTTCCATGGGTCGTAGTCGCCATGGAAACACCATAACTAATCACGGAAATTTAAAATCGTCAATCCAAGAAGCTTCGTACTTTGATCCGGAATGGTACCCATTACGCCATACTGTTTTCAAATATCTTCTTTAAGGGCAAAAAGTACAAAACGTTGGAATACTAAGTTCAGAAAATGTTATTTCGCAATAAAATTCATTTTATAGAATCCTTACTCGAATGCATCTACATTTTAAAGGGCCATCCGTGGTTTAGGGCTCATAAAAGACAGTTTCTTTCTAGTGCCGATAATAATTCTCTTGTTGCGACTCAATAAAATAGACAAAGTAATTCTATTCGCTAGTTGTGATACTTAAAGATGGTGTTTTGTACTATTATCTATATTGTTTTATTTAGGTAGGTATATAAGCGACATTATCATGGAACATATATAAAAAAGTATATAACTGACTTCAACACCGACAAGTAGTTACGAACATGTAACTCAAAAACTACTCACGTGATCGTCACCGTCACGACGACCGTCATCGTACTTAATTTATATATGTTGTAATTGTTTTTTTTTTACCCATTTTGCACTTCCACCCCATTAAACTAACTATACCATAACTCAAAATTCTATGTGTGCATTATTATTTAAGACCGGCGCAGTTTTCGTCACTTGTGCTTGTGTTTGTGCCTTCGACTTCGTTCGTGCATAGGAGTTTTTCCCGCGTGAAAGTAAATAATGCTCCACAACTTCATCTATCCCCTAAGTAAAGTTCCTTAAAAATTCCTTCAGCCGTTTCTGAGATTAGCATCCACAAACATACGATCAATTACAATTTATTTATTATAGAATCAGTCTGTATAGAAGATAATTACATTCTAAAATAAACAATTACCCACCTTATTACTAATATTTGCGCAAGGGCCAATAAGCCGTAAATATTATTAAGTCCAGTGTATTATTAAGGACAACTTCACCACTAAACTATTGGAAAGGCCTTAAGAACTTTGAATAGGCGGGGCGTCTAGGCCTTTTGATAAATCGTTATTACCAAAGGGTTATTGCCAAAGCTATTGTTGAGAGTTCCAGTGCGTTTGTAGTTTAGTCCTCTCTTTGTGATTCTGGACAATTGAGCTGAGGTTACAAGATTAATTTATTAAATAGGACTAGCATACTTCGCAATGGCAATAATAATGTTTATTTGATGGAAGAAGATTCAGAGAATGACTGTCTATTTAATTTGATTTAACATTATCATATGGAAAAAGATATCCCATAAAAACAATACTTGTCAAAAAAGCCAAGTCTCGCACCGTTTTAACGTAAAAAGTTGTGAGATCCAGAGATCAAGTCGGTTAGGTATTAATTTATTCTGTCTCTACTTATGGACCTTCTGTCTTAAGTTGTTACGTAATTATCTAACCTACAACATTTTATAATGACCAGATCAATATTAAAAAACTTCAACGTTCTAAATAAATAGACTGACTTGGCAATAGAAGATAGACTTGGCAATAACGTAGTTATAGAGTGTCGAAAATGACCTGTAGCCCGAGTGTGAGTTTCAAACATAAAACAGCGAAACGCTACTATCTAGTTAATCGAGTTAACATAAACTTTTTAGTACGCGTAAAGTGGTGCGAGTGTAGGTTCCCTAAAAGTTAACGCAAACTTTTTAGTCTGCTCACTTTTTCAATAGTTAAGTTCAGTTCTTTATGTTGGTAGAGGCCCCTATAACTCAACTTATTTTAAAAGTTCACTTTTTCTAATCATACGCAGGGATTCAAGCGCTACTTAAATAAAGAGCATTATGTCCTTTATGAATGAGCTATCGCTATTTCATTTTACACTTAAAGAAAAAAAGAGATAAAACTATAGCGTCATGTTGCTATGACGCCAACATTTGACACTTACGTATTTTATTAATTTATTTGTTATTGTTTATTGTGACTCCATTAGTTGGCGAGGATTTTGAACTTAAAAGTTTTTGATTAAATACCAAGTGTAATAATGAAAATGAGCAATATGTACACAATTTGAAATATTGGTTAATTAAGTATATGGAGCAAAAGTATTTTCTAATCATCAATGAATAATGTTATTCTATGTGATGGATTGGATGTTATCGTACCTCAGTGATGTTATCTTTGTTATTTCTTAAAATGACGATATAAACAATCCGTGTTTAACCCCAGGTAGAAGACTTTCAAGTAGAAAGAAATGGCAAGAACATACTTACTAAACAATAGTCTTACAGGCGAAAGTATAGTAACAGGAAAATGTAAAAAGGTAAAACGGCTACTTATCAAGCAGAGCATTTGCACACTTATTTTGTGTGGTTATTCATTAGTGTGATGTAAAACTAACAATTATTCAATTTCATTTTAGGTGTGAAGTGTTCTAAAGAATAATACAAAAAATGCTGCTTGCGGTTAATACAATAAAGCTCTATCTTGCACTAGTGGTCAGCCTGTGCAAAAGGCTTATGGAGTTGGAAGAAACGGTTCTGGCTTTATTGGGCTCCTCATGTTGATCGCCCCATAATAATAAACATGGCAGGTAATACAGCACTAAATAATCTAATATTTACCTATTGTTTTCGTCTACTTTGTGATCTTGTACCTATATTAATGAATTCAAAATACACATTTACTTAATTTGTTAATTTTGTTATTGTTTATAGATCAAGATATATGGTAGAAACATAAACCACCCCAACCATCACCATGAACAATGTCACTGTTAAGCATTTGAGACAAGATGTATGGAACCACAGCGGCCAACTACTCTAGCAGGCCAAACACACCTGTGTCGATGAAGATTATCTGCTACCCGGATCACCCAAGTGACCGAAATCAGCAGTCTTATGTGGACAGAGCATCGGAACACTTTCTCTACTGATTAAGAAGCATGAAGATGAGTGTGGGAGAAAATGATGAAATTGAAAATTTGATTTAGTTAATTATTAAGTAAAGAATTTCTTGTAATTAAAGGGTATTATAATTATTTTTATTATTATAAGTGAATCATCTTTGTTATACCTATTGTTAAATTATTAAGTAAAGAGGTTATAAGTTGTAAGGTAAAAAAAAATATAGGGAAATTAAAAATCTTTATTATAATATATCCTAAGATTAAATACAGTTTGTAGTTTTATAGTTTAACTTAACATTTTAAGTTAATAAACAGTATTAGAAAGGGCAATTAAAATTATTCTGCACCATCTTCTTATTTTATTGACATTGAACCCTCTTCCTTAGCTTCAATTAATTTTATTTATCTACTAAAAGACAAACTGCTTGCCAAATAAGGAATGATTTGCAGTTACTACCACAAACCTAAGAAATAATAATATACCTATTTTTCATTTAAATCAATGCAATACAATGTACTAATATCATGTCACATACCTAGTTTTCATGTTTAAGAAATTTATACATATTGAATGATAATGTTTTCTACACAAGTAAAGGTGTTCCTTATCTCTCGGTGGTTCAAATATGCAAAATTGACTACCATCAATACAATCAATGCCTTCGGGTTATCCAAACTTTGAAGCAAACTTTTGATTTGAAATGTGCAAAATGATGAAAATATTACAATAATGTTGTGATTAATTCTATTTTAAACATTAAGTATTATAGTGAATGTGTATAGTAGGATTTATAATGTAATTAAACACTGACTTCTGAGAAATATTTTTTCTAGTAGCCATTATTGTTGGAAAAGATATAATTATTATGAAATAAAAGGGCAAAATAAATATGACTTGTGTTACTACAGCATATACACTTTATTCTAGATACAAGTACATATAGTAATCTGTGATTTTATTCAATGATGAAAGTATGTATTGACAATAACAAAATCTTCCTTTGCTGTTGTCGTTCCATTTTCAAATAGGTACCAGCCAGGTCGCTGGCCAGTAACATTTTAATAGAAAACCTGAAAAAGAAGAACTTTATATCCTCTCCACTATAGCACTCCTCCCCTTAAAAGCACCGCTGCTCTCAATGGCACCTCTCCACTCCACATCTGGCATCACCAGTATGCCAAAACTGCCCTCGCTTCACCACATCTCATATCACCACCTCCTGCAGAGCTTGCTCCTCACAGTTGTTATAGCACAGGCATAAAACTCCTCCATTACAATATGGTTCTCCAACAATGCAGTCACTTGATTGATGTTTATATGCACTACTACACAGTATGTTCGTATGCATGAACCATCCTCGTTTGAGGATCAAATTGATACCATCAATTCGCTGCGTGGGCTCTAAGTCACATCATTTTTCAAACTCATAACTTGAAATTTGAATACTTGCTTGCTAAAGCGATATCTATTTCTAAATTCCATTCCACTGAGGTCATTAATTTCATTATTGTCATTAATTCCGCAGATGGTTGCCCATATCTTGAGCCTGGGCTTCAATCGACAACTTCCAAGCAAAGAAATTATGCGCTGTTCCGTGCAACATTTAGCTCAATCACACAAAATACTAAAATAGAACACAATTTTCATATAATAACATCACAAACTATTGACTAAAATACGTTTCACTTCCCAAATGTCAAGTGAGTAACTTTACTTCGGAGTTTGCGTATATTTTCAATAGTTAACTAAAAATAGCAACATACACTCGCGCAAATGTCAAAATACGCTCACTCGAAAGTTAAGTTTGTAAAAACGTGACTACAAAGTTAGAGTTAACTGTTTTTTGAAACCTACACTCGCACTGTTAGTTGTCTTAACCGTCCGCTAGAGGCGCTGACAATATCTCCATACATTTAATTAGAATAAACGCAAACGTGATAGTAAGGTAAATCGTAGAGAAAACTCACACTCAGGCTACTGAATTGCTTAGAGAAAAGGATGATACGGCCGTGCCGGTTTTTAGCTCGACTTGGTGGAGGAGGCACTGCCGTGCCGCCAGATCTAAATAATATAAAACAGCATTTTAAATTAATGAAATAAAAGATGCTTATTTCTAATCTACATGACGTGAATGGCGCAATGGTTAACACGCCGGGTCGGTGTTCCGAGTGTCCTGGGTTCGATTTCTAACGAGGCGGAAATTTGAATGATGAATTTAAATAACCGTATCTGGTCTGGGCGTGTATCCTTGTCTTATGTGTTATCCATGGCACCCACAACACAGGGAATCATAGTGTGTAAAGTTATTAAACGTGGAATAGTCTCCCTCTACCTATCCGCCGCTCTAAGTCTCTTCTATCCTTTAAAAATAAAGTAAAATAATACTATCTGACACAGTAATTAATGGTTCCTCTATTATCTTAGATTGCTTGGATGACATAAGTCTCAATGGCCTTTACTTGTATACCTTTACGTATATATTCATATGTATGTATATTGTGCTATATTATATAATAAATTAGTAATATTGTATATTATAAATATCTACATATTATGTAGTTTTAACTTTGTACCTTTAATACTATTTAAATAAGCTATTGGTTCTGCACCTCTACCAACGATTTTTTAATGTCTGTGTCCTCTGCCTTAAGGTTGTCTGGAAGAAATCGCTACTACAACGATAAGACCGCCCATTGTGTTAATAATAATCTGCACCATATTGTATAATTGTTTTTTTCTGTGTGCACAATAAAGTATATTGTATTGTATTGTATTGTATTGTATTGTATTGTATTGTATTGTATTGTATTGTATTGTATTGTATTGTAAATTATTGTATTGTATTGTATTGTATTGTATTGTATTGTATTGTATTGTATTGTATTGTATTGTATTGTATTGTATTGTATTGTATTGTATTGTAAACAATTATTATTTAAAAAATGTAAGTATAAAAAAGTTCGCGTCGCGTCGTTTATTTGTGAAACTATTTTGAAGATTCTTTTTACATTTGAAAGTCTTTCTATACCTAAATAAAAAATATATTCAATTTATTCGGTAACTGCTTGCACTCATCTTTTATTCCATACTCGTAATCGCAGTCCCTCTGCAGTTCTTCAAATCCCCGCTTCAACTACGAACTTGAAAACAAAACGCGGAATTGTGAAGTTCCACAATAGGAAATTTTCTTCAAAGCAAATTTTGAAATGTGATAATATTGTGGCTTTATTCAGACATTCTTTACGGGATGGCTAAATGGACTTGTACAACCGACAGCGGCATTCAAGAGATAAGAAAGGTTTTCCGGTAAGCTATCGGTAAAGACCTTTTGTACCTCACGCACAGTTGAAGATTAGGGGGAGAGAATTTTGTCGTGGAAAACTTTTATACAACGTATGCTGTTTTAAAATAGTTAAACATATTATTTATAATTTCTGCATAGGAAATGCGCTTTAGAAGGGAATTCCACCCATAGCTTAACAGCGCATCCATAGCTACACAGATAAAATATTTTTTATTGGAATTAGAAAACGTAGAATACTTTTTTTACATAATACGAGTACACACTCATAACCCCACAGTATGTTTCAGTAATAATATGAGAACATCACGTAATCGAAGTCAATTAAATACGCATTAGGTACTTGAGATTAACTGGGGCCACGCACCAAGAACTTGCTTCATAAATAATAAGATTTATTAACCCTGTAAAAATGTTTTAGGTTACATAAAAAAAACAAACAGTTAAACTGATAACCTCTTCGTTTTTTGAAGTCGGTTATAAAGGTTTGGTATCGAAGCGATAAAACAATTTAAATTTCATTCTTCAGTAGTCAGACGAGTCAGTTCATGCGGTTCAATACTGAAAGATATTAAAATTCTTTGCCAACTTTTTGTCTTATACTTAGACTTCTGTTTGGAAATAAAATTCTGGGTTTTTGACGTGACAACGTCTTATAAATTGGTTTGCCGGGTGACACTTCAAGAAACTGCGTTACGCTCCGCTCACGTTATGCGCACACAATGAGAGCGAGTGAGAGGCACGCGTCCCTTCCACTCGGGCATGGTTAGCCCGCCTAAGAGCGAGAGAGACAGACATAAAAAGCACAATCGGCCTTTGCGTTCGGCAGCTTGATTACTTTGGAGGTAGATATTTTGGTAATGTATCCAATTATTACTTTGTTATTGACTTCTGGGACTATTTATAAATTTTAAATGTTACCTCTTTATATAAATGTTTCCTGTATTCCTTCTTTATTTTTATTGATAAATTTCTGTAACTTTAAATACGATTTCATGACGTTTGTTTACTTTGATGATATTATTTGTCAATCATTCCATCAGTATTTTCTTAAGACGTTGTCACGTTCAACTATCGTCAGTCAATATTTTGATATTTAAAAAGCAGCTTTTTGTGATGTAATGACAAAAAGGGTATGCTTTCAGTAGTTGCGTGGGTGACCAGTGACCACTATATCAATGGCCTTCGGTCATAATAACTTCCGATATTTGGATTGGCTACTAACCCCTCCACCAATTAGCACTGGAGCAGCATGGTGGAGCATGGTCGGTGTACTCCTCAATAATGAGGACAGACCCATGCTTTGGAATGGGCCATTATTAGTTAACTAGAAGAGAAGATTTATACATCATACCGGCAAAACGTAGGCCTACTAGCTATTTAACATACAGGTAAAAATACAAATAAGTTTATATTTATTCAAGATTTCGACGTGAGCATTGTCAACAAATGTCAATGGCGATATATTTATGTTCATATGCAAAAACAGAGAAATGCCGATTTAACGTCCGGCGAAAGACCGCTAACGGGTAGTAAACAAATAAGAGAACTGCCACTGTAAGCGTATTTACACAAAACGTAAACAACATCGTGAATAAAGCACTCAAGTCTCGAGGAACTTTTATTCGTTTCTTAACAAAATAATTTAAACAAAAGCCGTTAGCACGTAGTCGGAACACACCGAACTCACAAACTTCGCGCCCAAAGTGTCGGCTCATTTGTAAAAGAAATTCGCCACAATAGGGTCGTATAAAGATGAGTAAATGCCGTTCTTCGACGAAAATTGCAGAAATTGCGTTATAGTTGGAATACGGTAGAATATCTTCTTTGTAAGTACACAATGAGGCCATTGTGAGGAGACAGATACTAATTTCAGATGTTGCTTTTGTATATACGGCAGTTGACGACACTAAAACGACCGCTGTGAGAAGGAAAGGTCCTATCAATAGCATTCAACGTTTCGCGGGTTAAGCGATGAACTTGACAAACAGTTATTTGTCGATTTTTTATTATTATTATTATTATATGGAAGATACTGCCTACTACCTACCATGTGTAAACTTCCACTGAAAATTGGTTTGAACGAGATCTAGTAAGTAATTTTTTTAATACGTCATTAATCGTAAACCGCAATTTAACTTTCATTTAATCAACTCGAATACAATTTTTCTTATATTAAGTTACTTGCTGCTACGGAATCCTTCATGGGCGAATCCGACTCGCACTTGGCCAATTTTTTTAAATCAAAGTTATTATGTCAATATAAATTGACATTTAAATTTCCATCTCATTGAAGTCGAACCCAGAAAATGCTTTTTCATTTTAGTTTAAGTTCTTATTATTGCACGGAAAATAAAGATTTTATTATGACTTAAATGTTATTAGATCAGTGGTATAAAAAACATTTAATCTACGTCTTAGATATTTAAACCAATGTTACTAGGTATTTATTATTATTGTTGGAGTGTTTAAGACGAAACACATATAATTAATCTACAACATACTGGTATTTGTATGGTACTGTACAAGTAATAATTATGTAGACACATTATCAGGGATAAAAAAAATACTTATCAAATCTTGTACACATTTAAATGAAGGCATATGACAAGCCTTCGAAAAAAAATAACCATCAAGGTCAGTTTACAAATCACGGAAATAAAAATATAGGCGTCGAACATAAAAGCTCCTTCTTTTTGAAAACGTTTAAAATTTTTACCAGATACCTACTTTAATTACTAAAAGTCGTTGAAATACCTAATTGTAAAAATTTTCCTAAAGAATATTCAAAAGTATTGGGTATTCATAGCAATTAAAAGGCTAAATGTTGTACGAAGGGCGCCAAAAGTGTAATTCAACACCCCATTTTACAATTAGGAACAACAAAAGCGATAAATTCTCACTAAACAGCACGATAAAAAATTTTTCTTGGTCAGGTTAAATCGTTCCCGGAAAATTTATTGCTTTCACAGGACGATAAACCCTTCCATTATTGTTATTTTTCTCTCCGTTAATTTTACTGGATCACGAATACAGCGAACCGGATAATCTATTTATTACCAATTACTTGTAGCTAAAAACTCGACGTCTTATCGATCTTAAGGTATCGACCAATTTAAGCAATAGCAGTCACGATCGGTAGTTGAATGGATGACAGCTTGACGCAATATTTTTACAGCATTTCCGTGCTTCTAAGGGCACATACAATTTATTACTAAGTAGACCATGAGTTTAAGCAACTAACAAGACTAAGTATTACTATAAACGGTCACTGTCCCAATCGTCAAATAAAACATTCAATAATTATACTTGTTTAACATCGTCTGATGTCAAGACTAAATATCCCGATTTTTGGTTCTTTGACATTTGGTTCTTGTTCTAGATCAGTTACAGACAGTCTTCAGCGGCAGCGGAAGCATGTTACTGTAGATATGCTTGTCTACTCGCTTAATTCCATAAAATGAAATAATAAATCTTGTTCTGGGTCGATCGCGGTTGACCATAATAAAATCCATCACCAATGCCTGTGAGATAAAAAAGGAGAAAGAGAAATATTTTCTTATTAATACCTAAACGAATTATTACTCGCCTACTTTGGAAAATACTGATCTGTATAAGACGTTGAATCTTTTATATGGTCTAGTTCCATCCAAATGACCCGTCCATCTTAACCTTCGCATATAAACCATCCATAAAGTAGAAACGTTACTACCAAACTCTTATCGTTTTAACAGTTTATCTTCTATAAAACACTGATGTTATGACAATAATAAATTCGTTTCCCATCCCCCTCTTTGTGTCGACACATAAAAATGTGATGTCCTGAATAATAACCATTCGGATTCAATGTAATAAAAAGCATTTTCTTAATGAAATCCCGAGAGAAACATTAGGATACTGAAATCTCGCGTTGTGGTTGTCACATTCATCATGTATCTGGAAGAGATTAATTTATATTTTACTTCCTACCATATTGTTGTTATATATCGATATATATATATTAATAATAGATTTTTTAACATATAAGTAAATAAAAGAGTTTGTTCGCGAGATAAAAACTACTGTAGTTTCTTAAGTCCTTAGATATAGTTATTTACGCGATAGTGTACGCGATACCCAACTTTGTCTTTCTGTTTGTCCATGCTAATCTCTGAATGGCTAAACTGATTATAATGGGACTTTCACTGAAAATAGAGCAATGTAGAGAGTACATAAATACATCTTATCCCGGTATTGAGATTCACCCGGTAAAACTCCCACATGAAGTAAGTCATGGGCACAGTACATTCAAGCACGTAGCATCTATAATATTAATTATTAAGTACCTACATGCTAAATATTGAAACGACAGATTTGATGAATATCGACGTCGTAACACCGACTTTCGTAGTTAACATTTGAATCTCAATGTAATATCGCGGATTATACTTAATCCCACGGCTTTGAATGGATTTAACCCTTCACACTAATTAAATCGATTAATTATGATTGATTACAACATAATTCAATTCTAATTTTATGGAACCTTGTCAAATTCTAAGACCGTACTTGCACAAATGATGTGCAAAGTTTTTGATACATTCGTGGTTTCCCCAACCTATCAAAGCTGCAAGCTGTAAGGCCGAGGCCGCATTACGGCTAAACCGCGGCGGTTTCTAACCGCGTAATTTTGTGACCCAAGGAAAGCCATACAAGCGGCCGCACTTGCGGTTTACTCCCGCGACTGATAGTGTATGCGTTTCGGGCGGTTTTGCGGTTTGACAGCTAACCGCTAATTTTGTGACTCAAGGAAAGCCATACAAGCGGCCACATATGCGGTTTCATACCGCGACTGATTTTAAAACCGTGATTTTTTACAGATTTGTTCGCGGTTTGCCTAGGTACATGCGCCAGTAGTCGGCCTTTTCTGCCTTTTATGTCTAATAATAATGTCTTGGACAAAGGACCTACAGTGGTCTCGTAGGAAGGGTATGACGACCTAAAAATCTGTCAGAATGGCGCAACTTATGGGAAGTCTATGTCCAGCAGTAGACGCAGAAAGGCGAATGGATGTTGATGATGATTTTTAATTAATCGTTAGTATTATACTGTCTTGGTTGGTTTACACTTTGAGACTGATTGTCGTGTAAGAAGCTGAGCAGTGGGTATAAGGCGGCCGAGTTCTGGATGTTGCAGGTTGATGACTGGAGAAAAATTACTTTTTTTTGGTTTAAATATTTTTCTTATTTTCACTTAAAACGTTGAGAATTATTGATAACTGTTAACTGATTTATTAATACATTGGTTACCAAAATAGTACACGCGATCCAAATTAAGAAATCCTCTAAAGACTGACTACTGGGTCTTCTACCCTATTCGCTATGTGCAAAGCGGGTGGCAGATGTACAAAAACGATCGCAGCGCACAACGTGACAAAAAATGGAAACTATTGCGGCTGTGTGTAATACTTTCGAACGCGGTTTTTATGATTATATCCATTGTACACATACACTATTCAATAAATTGCACTCAAATAAAGTCAACAAGTATCATTTACTGTTTATTTTGGTTTTTAATTGCAAAAATACTAACAATGTTTACTTGTCATATTTGACAGTAGCCGAAAAAGTTGCGCGTTGCCACCGTCGTGCACGTTCCCAATATTGGAGCACACAAATTGACGCGGAAACCGCGAGCGGTTTCTGTCAAGGATTTAAAAATACTAAATAGGCCCTGCACTCCCGATAAATATTTGCACGTTATTCCTATGTGCATGAACTTGGCGCGCAGTTGAATTTGGTTGTTATATTAGAAAAAGAAAAAAAATACCTATTGGTATCTCGCTTTTGCGTACCGTAATTCTGTCACATTAACCATTTTAACAGAAGTACTGTTTTAAAAATAGTGAAAATAATTGATGACTCACTTATTTACTTAGGAAATGTGATTCCTTTGGACTTATTTGTGTTTATTCATTTATTAAAACAATTTTTAAAGGCACAGAAATCCATATTCTATATTTTTGAGGACGTAATTACTGAAAACAATTGGTATGTAAGTAACGCGCACCATTCGCTGCTGCCTACAAAATACTACGACTTCATGTATGTGGTTTATGCATTCCAACTATGTCCCTTTCTCGTGCGCCTAAAATATGGTAGTCATATTTATTATTTTTATATCTTTGGCTTACAGAAAACAGACATGACAATGACAATATTAACCCCAGAATAGTCGCGCCTTTCCATGAAACGTATGAATGATGGCGTGGGGAGCATTTTGTCGCTCATGTTCAAACATAATTTTTTTGCTAATTTTAATTAAATAACTTTACAAAAAGAAGAAACTATAACGTAAACTATCAGAAAGTAATTAGTTACATTAGTACTTTCTGATATAGTTTTGTACTTAGTGGGATATATGTATAAGCTGTGGGACTGGGATATATAAGATGACATAGTTTTGTATTTAGTGGGATATAATATAAGTTATTTTACTTTCACTTTTTTACTTTCAGCATAATGTTTACCTTAAACTACGTTAAAAATTAAATTATATAACTTAATAACAAAATGAAACATTTTCAATATCTACGATATAATATTATGTACTTGAGCATAATAGTCCTGCCTGCCACATAAACATACAATGTTCGTTGCATAGTAACTTTGTGTCTATTGCAACCTTTTTTGGTCCTTGTGTTTTTTGGATGGACATCCTTTCCTATACATGTTTAATATATACACACAGCCGTGGACGGCAAAATGTTCATAGCGCGAGCACTTTAGGGTCAATCTTCTGACGTTGCGTCAGCGAGAAGACAGAAACCATAGAGTACCTACGTACATAAACTGTCTTCTATGATGTTGAGTCATTGTTTGTAGTTGTCACTGTTTTGTATTTATTAAACAACTCTTACTATTATGGTCGCTAAAGCATCCAAATACTTATAGCTGATTAATTTACAAAAATAAGTTAATGCATAAAATTTATAGTTTTCTAAATAAAAGATTATGCAAAGAAAGTGTGCCTATAATAATTATGGATATGAAAATTTTCATCTGATTCCCCATGACTGTCATTCATTGTTAATTTCAATAACTGTCAAGAACTGTAACATAACAAGCAATTTTTTGGTAAGGTCAAATGGCTACATGTTTTGGCAAAGTTCGTATGAAGTTTAGGAATGGAGCATGTCTATATACTTTTTATCTCTATGGTCGCGGTTTTTATTCGTAGTGTGTGCGCTTTGCGCGGTTACGCGGTTCCGCGGTTTACAACCGCGTGAAAAAAACCGTAATGCGGCCTCGCACTAACAATATTTTGGTAACACCAAACTGCGCGAACCTCAGACCTTCGCGTAGTTCCCATTCTATTAATATGTTTTGCTCCGTTTTATCTTAGGTTTTTATACAGGTTCATCTGTGACCGAATTAGAACGAGACTCATACTAACAATAACTAACTGGACTATTACTAACATTAACTAACTGGACTAATTATCACTAACAGTCCTGTCCCACTTTAACAAAGTTTAAAGTCACACTTTAACAAACTAACCAACCAATATTCTAACACAATCTACTAACTGGACTAACCATCCTAATCCCTTCGAGTCTTGTTCTAGGTCGATCACAGATGTTATGGCGGCAGCGGAAGGGTGGTGCTGCATGCTCGTTTGCTATCTTAATTCCATAAAAAAATATTGGATCATAATTATGTCCCCTCCAAAAAAACAACATCTCCGCTCGCCCCTTAAAAGATGTTGTAATTAAATTAAATGCAATCACTTTTACCTGACTAGCTTTGGAATATCTTATTGGCCCCAAATATTTGAAGAATGACCTCATTGTAATTCTTCACGAGGGCACTCGTAAAATATCCCTGCAGCATAAAATTATTATGGATTTCATCTCTGTGAAGAATTCCCTTTAATACGTGATGTGTGTAATGACGACGTTCCGGGAGTAATGGAGAAGTGAGCTACGTCTCAGAGTTAAGTTAGGAACATAAAGTCTGCAAATAGATGTTATAAAAAAGTTAATTCTAATAAATGTTTTTGGTGTATGGTTGAACTCCAAATATCCGCGTACAAAACACACATAGTACCCGTATCACAATAAAAACTAAATTGTGTTCTACAAGTTTCAGTCACTATAATAAGTCTATCACAGAGCTTCGAATCCGCGTTTATTATTAAATCTAATGTGAATAACTTATTATTCATGAATACGGATTCATTTTAATATCAACTGTAGAACGAAAGCTAGCAACAGGACTCTTCAAATATTCACCGTGCAGTCTGAAGCAGTGTTCGCATAAGTAGAATCATTTCCAATTGAAAACTTGGCACTAAGGCCAGATTATCATTCAGAGCACTTTATAGTCTTGTCATGGATTGCTTTAATCATAGATTCATTTTGCAACGACAAACGTCGAATCAAGAATCTTGTATCGTTTAAGGATTTAGCTTGGGCCTTAAATCATTAGAGAACTTTAGTTTTTGCTCATTAATACACTAAATTCAGAGCACGCACTTCTGAGTTTTTGGAGTTATGTGCGTTTTAAAGGCGCTACATCCATAATACGTAAAACCAAAATGGGCGTGATCTTTTGCGCGCGCCACCAGGAGACAATCGCGGTGGCACTAAATGGAACTAAAAGAACAATGTCAGGTTTCGGCTTACACAACTTTTAAATATAAAACCACACGGACACAAAGTTATTATCTACAATAATTTATATTTGAAGTGACACTTCTTTATCGGCGTTGGAAAATAATTTTCGTCACATTTTTCGGTTACGCTTTGACGCGTTAGGCCGCGGCCTCGAATTTTGCGGGCAGCGGGGCGGCGGCGGCGGCGGCGCGGGCAACGCAGGCTAGTTCTGGAAACTCGCGGCGGCGCTATAGCGGCGTAGTGTTGTGTCGCTGAGATATTTGTTTTATTCGCGAACGAAATGTCTGAACAACGGAGACAACTTCTTTTCGATTCAAATTTATTTCTTACACTCGTTTTATTGTGGGCAAATGAAGAAGTGAATACCTACTATAGGACAAGAAAAATAAAAGGCGAGTTTTATCGAAATTGTGAAGAACAGAGACAATGTCCCGACAAATAAATAACAAAGTAATAATTAGATTAATTATCAAAATACCTAACTCCAAAGTAATCAATATAGAAAACATTTACAATTTCAGTTAAAAGAGAAAGTAAAAGTATTAAAAATTGTAAAATAACATAAAAGAACAAGTCATAAAGAAAGACAAGGATATTAAAGGAAGTGAACAAGGAAGAAGATAAAGAGGATAAAGATGACAGACAAGGAGTAAAGAAGTAAATAAAATAAATATTACGTATACGACACCTAAATAAATTGCACAACACTACAATGCGATTGCGCGGGCTGTCACCGTGTGCGTTACCCTAGCAAGAACAGCGAGAGGGATATGAACTATCAAAATAAAATATTATTATAATTATAGCTATAATTAAAATATTATTTTCACTATTAATTGCTTATATTATAAGTTTGTAAGGATGTGAGTGAGTGTGTGTGTGTGGGTTTGTTACTCTTGCACGCAAACACTACTGAACGGATTTTCACGAAACTTTGCAGTAATATAGCTTAGACATTGGAATAACATAATTTGTTAAAATTTATAGAGATTTTTGAAGGGACTGGTTCCCCGAAGCGAAGCGAGGGCGGGTTTACTAGTATCCCTATATACGAATACATTGAGCGTACGGTATACAGTACTATAGAGTATCGTAGTCGATATCAAGTCTTAAATTTTAAATGGAAAGTTATCTGTGATTTTGAATTATACACGGTATAAATAAAAGAACTTTTTGTGTTCGAATATACTTAGGATTTTTTTTTCTAAATCTACATCAACGTTAAATATGAGCAGACCCGCCATTCCGACGCACACGACGCGAGAGCGGTCACCGCTTGACGTTGTCAACCACCGCTCGTTACCCACTCCCACACCGCCGCCGCGCCGCTGTTTTCGAGGGTCGGTCCATTTGATAACACGCAAAACATCTTGCCGCGCCCGCGCCGCCGCCGCCGCCGCGCCGCTGCCTGCAAGATTCGAGGCCGCGGCCTTACGCTTTGACGCGTTACGCTTTTGACGCATTACGCGCCATGTCAAGATTATGTTGATTACTTTGGAGGTAGATATTTTGGTATCCAATTATTACTTTGTTATTGACTTCTGGGACTATTTATAAATTTTAAATGTTACCTTTTTTAATGTTTCCTGTATTCCTTCTTTATTTTTATTGATACATTTCTGTAACTTTAAATACGATTTCTTTTAAATCCGTATCTATCCGTAAAGTCCGTAGACGAATGAGCTCCGCCTTCAAAAACAGAGATGGAATGATTTCATATAGGCAAATAGCAAGATAGCAATGTTTTACTTTTAACATTATTGACGTAAGTGCCAATGGCGTTTTATTTTTTATTTCAAAACTGTTTCGGTTTTTGAGTTTTTCATTCTTATGAAAACTTAGCTTTGATTGTTTACTATGTTTCAAAAAGATTTTCATCAACAAATTATTAAAACTTTTGTAGTAAACTTAAAAACCATAACTATTTAGACCTAACTTTAACATTTTTTTCTATCGAGAAAACTTCTCATTTCCTGGTTTTGCTCTTATGAGATTGTCTATTATATAGTGAAGATACATATATCTAAATATCGGAGATATACACAGTAAGCTTTAAAAATAATCTTAGATCTAAAACTACCATATTATGGATGTAGCCCCTTAAGCAATTAAATGTCACTCGCTATAAGGCCGAGGCCGCATTACGGCTAAACCGCCGCGGTTTCTAACCGCGTAATTCTGTGATTCAAGGAAAGCTATACAAGCGGCCGCACTTGCGGTGCTCTCCCGCGACTGATAGTGTATGCGGTTCGGGCGGTTTTGCGGTTTGACAGTTAACCGCTAATTTTGTAACTCAAGGGAACATAAGCAAGCGGCCGCATATGCGGTTTCCTCCCGCGACTGATTTTAAAACCGTGATTTTTTACAGATTTGTTCGCGGTTTGCCTAGGTACTTGTACCAGTAGTCGGTCTTTTCTGCCTTTTATGTCGAATAATAATGTCATGGACAAAGGACCTACAGTGGTCTCGTAGGAAGGGTATGACGACCTAAAAAACTGTCAGAATGGCGCAACAACCTATGTCCAGCAATAGACGCAGAAAGGCGAATGGATGTTGATGATGATTTTTAATTAATCGTATTATATTGTCTTGGTTGGTTTACACTTTGAGACTGATTGTCGTGTAAGAAGCTGAGCAGTGGGTATAAGGCGGCCGAGTTCTGGATGTTGCAGGTTGATGACTGGAGAAAAATTACTTTTTTTTGGTTTAAATATTTTTCTTATTTTCACTTAAAACGTTGAGAATTATTGATAACTGTTAACTGATTTATTAATACATTGGTTACCAAAATAGTACACGCGATCCAAATTAAGAAATCCTCTAAAGACTGACTACTGGGTCTTCTACCCTATATTGGAGCACACAAATTGACGCGGAAACCGCGAGCGGTTTCTGTCAAGGATTTAAAAATACTAAATAGGCCCTGCACTCCCGAAAAAAATATTTGCGCGTTATTCCTATGTGCATTAACTTGGCGCGCAGTTGAATTTGGTTGTTATTATTAGAAAACGAAAAAAATACCTATTGATATCTCGCCTCTGCGTACCGTAAAAATTCTGTCACATTAATCATTTTAACAGAAGTACTGTTTTAGAAATAGTGAAAATAATTGATGACTCACTTATTTACTTAGGAAATGTGATTCCTTTGGACTTATTTGCGTTTATTCATTTATTAAAACACTTTTTGAAGGCACAGAAATCCATATTCTATATTTTTGAGGACGTAATTACTAAAAACAATTTAAATGTAAGTAACGCGCACCATTCGCTGCTGCCTACAAAATACTACGACTTCATGTATGTGGTTTATGCATTCCAACTATGACCCTTTCTCGTGCGCCTAAAATATGGTAGTCATATTTATTATTTTTATATCTTTGGCTTACAGAAAACAGACATGACAATGACAATATTAACCCCAGAATAGTCGCGCCTTTCCATGAAACGTGAATGATGGCGTAGGGAGCATTTTGTCGCCCATGTTCAAACATAATTTTTTTGCTAATTATAATTAAATAACTTTACAAAAAGAAGAAACTATAACGTAAACTATCAGAAAGTAATTAGTTACTTTCTGATATAGTTTTGTACTTAGTGGGATATAATATAGGTAAGTTATTTTCTTTCACTTTTTTTACTTTCAGCATAATGTTTAACTAAAACTACGTTAAAAATTAAATTATATAACTTAATAAAAAAATGAAACATTTTCAATATCTACGATATAATATTATGTACTTAAGCATTATAGTCCTGCCTGCCACATAAACATACAATGTTCGTTGCATAGTAACTTTGTGTCTATTGCAACCTTTTTTGGTCCTTCTGTTTTTTGGATGGACATCCTTTCCTATACATGTTTAATATATACACACAGCCATGGACGGCAAAATGTTCACAGCGCGAGCACTTTAGGGTCAATCTTCTGACTTCGCGTCAGCGAGAAGACAGAAACCATAGAGTACTTACCTACCTACATAAACTGTCTTTTATGATGTTGAGTCATTGTTTGTAGTTCTCAATGTTTTGTATTTATTAAACAACTCTTACTATTATGGTCACTAAAGCATCCAAATACTTATAGCTGATTAAATTACAAAAATAAGTTAATGCATAAAATTTATAGTTTTCTAAATAAAAGATTATGCAAAGAAAGTGTGCCTATGATAATTATGGATATGAAAATTTTCATCTGATTCCCCATGACTGTCATTCATTGTTAATTTCAATAACTGTCAAGAACTGTAACTTAACAAGCAATTTTTTGGTAAGGTCAAATGGCTACATGTTTTGGCAAAGTTCGTATGAAGTTTAGGAATGGAGCATGTCTATATACTTTTTATCTCTATGGTCGCGGTTTTTATTCGTAGTGTGTGCGCTTTGCGCGGTTGCGCGGTTCCGCGGTTTACAACCGCGTGAAAAAAACCGTAATGCGGCCTCGCACCGGTGTAGGAAAACATCCTGCATAATGGAGAGTCCGCAATACTCAAAGAAGTCTGTCAATGCGCACATGGCCAGAGTAGTGGATTATGGTCTTAACCTTCATATTCTGTCAGGAGACCCGTGCTATAGGGGAATTGTGCTTAAGATGACATACTTTTTCTTTCAAGGGAAATATTTAAAATAATTTTAGTCATATGAGATCAGCATCTTGCGTATATTCTAAAAGGTATCATAATCAACAAAATTATTTAAAATTCAGAACAATCAACGTCATATTAACTTTGAAAACAAACATCAATGGCACTTGGGTTGACATGTGTAAAATGACATATGTATAGGATAAGATGACATGGTACATTGCCACCAACTTATCTCTGAAATTGCAAAAGTTGGAACTAATGCCGTCATATTAAAAAGTCATTCATAAGTACAATGTGGTCATTCGTCTGTCAGTAACTACCTCTCGAATTGCGTCCGACAGCGCCTCTCTTCATTTCAGAGATAAGTTGGTTACTGTATGTCATCTTACACCTTAAGGGTATGTCATCTTATCAATGCTAAAAGCCAGACCATTCGATTGTCCCTCACAGCTTCAATAGCCTTTTTTTTCGCGTCGATGTTCATTAGTAAATGCCAGGCATTCTGTATAAAAAAAGAAAACAGGTAAGTTTTCCTATCCTATTTTACACGGATAAGATGACATAGTATGCCATCTTACACCCACGCCCTGTATGTCATTTTACCCAACGGTTACAAAATTATGGTTTAAATTGTCACGAGCATACTTTTTACGTTAGGATGCGTTTTTAGCTATATTTGTGCAGTTTAATAACCCATTTTTACAATTCAAATTAGTTTAAAGTAAAGACCCTTACCTTACATGTATTTTCACCATCAAACAAATCCGAAAGCAAACTTTTGAGCATGTCCAAATCACAAAAACGTGCACTGCTTGCCAGTCCGCATTCTTATTCCGCCATACTGAATTTGAGTACTAGCGACATCTATGTAGACTCCCGTTAACGTCACAATTGCACTCTTAGCGCGAATATTTAAAGCAATATAGTAGGTGTGTCATCTTACCTGAGTATGCCGTCTTGAGCACATCTCTCCTATGGGTCATGATGTGTTGAGATGATGATGATAATGATATTCTGATTTTATGACGAGCAAAATTAATTTCTTATTCCATCCGAATCAATCTCTATGGCAATGCGATCAAAATTTTGTGAAGCACTTTTGCACAAACTTGTTTGACGTATTTGCCAACTTTCGGATACCTGTTTCCACAGTAATATTTAATTATTCAGTTAAAGAAGTAATTTTGACATTGAGAATTTGCTATAAATAAATAAACAATCGACTCTTAGACGATTAACCTCGTCGGTTCGTTTGACTAGACGTAGTTATCCAGTAGGTACTTTTATGTCTAAGAAACAGGGAAGAAAAAATACTCTTATGTACGAGTATTTCTTTGTTTCATCTTTCTTGGCCGGCAACGCATCGGTGATGCCTTTGATGTCACTTATGTACAGACAGCGGTTTTCTTGTCTACTCGTATATCTCATATAACTCGTATATCTCATAAAATACCCAAATAATAAATATTAAGTTTTTCAAAGTATCCTTACCTTATAGTTTGACATTTGGACTTATTAATTATTTTTTTGATAACTAAAGTCTTAAAAACTTAAGAATAAAGTTTAAGTACATACTTTCAATAAAAATGTAGTTTCTTTTCCACCAGATCAGTCGACCAGTTCTCGGCATTATTTCTTTTATGAACCTTCTTTCACACGATAGGGTTACCATAAATTTCAAAACAGATCGGGACAAAGTTGACAAGTTACTTTATTCTAGTTGTTTCTTCTATATACATTGTACAATGGAGGTCGAACCGTCATGTAGAGGTTGGGTGGTGTGAATTAAGTCCTGCCAATGTCTTTTTGTAAAAAACACAGTGGAAAATCCTATAATCATTAAACTTGTAACAACACCTTGGACCAAGGTCTTAACTTTTTTTTATATAAAATAGGGACAACTTAAAATTTGTATGGTCATATTGCAACACAGTCACACACAGTTCAATCATCCATCATAAGGTTAATGTTTAATTTATAACTGGTTAAGTGCTCTTAATCCGAAGGATTACGCCGTTTTTAACTGATGGATTGTGATCCACCATACTAAGAGTATGTTAGCCATATCAGTGATATTAAGGCGGTATAAATCTTTTAACGTAGTGTGACTTTAAGGCCTCGTAACTTATGAGTAAAGTCCTGTGAATCATTCTGGTTCAATAGATTAAAGTTTAAGCCCACCTTTCATTTAAATTGCATGGATGTCATATTCTCTATAATTATAATATATGTGTTGTGAATTTTAACTATATTTTTCCAGATAATATTACACAGATCTTATTGTTTGTGAACATTTAAAAACCTGTCCTTGTATTACTGAAATGATGTAGTTCCTACAATCGCGAACTGAAAAAGAGTAATGGCCTAGGAAATAGAGCTGTGTTCGGAGGAAACATTTTTATACCTTTAGCATTCAGAAATAAAGAATAGTTTTCCGTGCATAAATAAATGGGGTACGAGAAAAGAATGGCACTAAATAAACTAGAAACTGAGACACTGTTCAACGCGTGTTCACTAAAATATATGGGGGAATTTTGCAATGTCAAGTAAGTTTTATGAGTTTACAAGAATTTTCATCGTACGCGTTCATATATAAAAAAAAACATTGCCATATAATATTTGCTAGTTTCGTGTCGTATCTTGATATTACGTTTCTCTGAAATTTTTCACCTTTGTTTATGCTTTACATTCCTTTTTTCTAATTATGTAGTATATAAAACAGCCCAATACATAGAATTATCAAAATTTAATGTGACAAACAAACTTACAGACATATTCATAATGTGAAATATATCAAGTTTATATTCCGTGGTTTGAATTCTAATTAGTTCGCGAACAATTGGACACAGGTGACAAAAAACATAAAACGCAGTGAATTAATTTCTCCATAACGACACCTAAATCCAACTGTTACCATTACGCGAGTCCCTTTCTGAAGCATAATTTGTTTGAAAGTTCCCTGAGGAATTGATGGATTGTCCCCTGCAAGTTTGTCTTTAGAAAATTGTTAATTATGGTAATTTGAACACTGGATCACGAAATAAAGGTGTTATAAAAGGAACGTAGTTACAGCGGAAAACTTTAATTGTTTTTATTTAAATGTAACATCAAAGTCCCGTTTGTGCTATTTAATTTAATAAAAATGTATAAATTGGGTCTCGTTCAAAAGTTTGACACGTTTTGTATAAGGAATGTGTTGAAACTGTTAGTGTCAAACTATTCAATCGAGCCGCAATTGTAACACATAATTATAAATTAGCAGATTAAGGGCCATCATTTTGAGTTAATAAATATAAAGGTCAGTCCTCAGGGGTAGCAACGCATCTGTGACCGAATTGGAACAAGACTCACACTAATCATTACTAACTGGACAATACTAATATTAACTAACAGGACTAACTATCACTAACAGTCTCTGTCCTCACACTTATTAACAAACTAACCAACTAACATTCTAACACCATCTACTAATTGCACTAACCACCCTAGTCCCTAAATTGGGTCTTGTTCTAAGTCGGTCATAATTGCCATGGGCGGCAGCGGAAGGGTGGTGCTGCATGCTCGTTTGCTACCTTAATTCAATAAAAAAAAAACCTAAATTCAAAATACGTACTGTAAAAATTAATATAGATACGGAAGAGCGGGGCCTCCTGACACAGGCATTTTTAGGGTTCCGTACCCAAAGGGTAAAACGGGACCCTATTATTGAGACTTCGCTGTCCGTCCGTCCGTCCGTCCTTCCGTCCGTCTGTCACCAGGCTGTATCTCATGAACCGTAATAGTTACACAGTTGAAATTTTCACAGATGATGTATTTCTGTTGCCGCTACAACAACAAATACTAAAAAATAGAATAAAATAAATATTTAAGTGGGCGCCCATACAACAGACCAGATTTTTTTGGCGTTTTTATACATAATGGTACGGAACCCTTCGTGCGCGATTCCAACTCGCACTTGGCCGGTTTTTTATAAATGCTTACAAGGATGGCCTCAGTAAAATAGTTTAAGTGTACTTTAAGGAATATACTTACTAATGTATTGATATTGCACCTACGTGTTTTAATAGTACATTACGATACGGTGCGTAAAGTTGGCCATTTTTGAACGGCGTGAAGTTAGCGCACGAGCGAAGCGAGTGCGATATACGCCGTTCAAAAATGCAACTTTACGAACGAGTATCGTATATTATTTTATAGCACGAGTGACATAAACCCGCATAATTGTAGTTACAATAGATAATAGTTATGTCATGATTTTCTAATTTAATTTATTAATTTTGATAAAAGTATCTGATTTTGTATGAAAGGAGGTATTGACATATCGAGGGTATAGTGCTCAAACCCAATAAGTGCATAATTGTCACTTTCGAGATATTCAATATTTAAGTTTTGAGGTCAAAAATACCCATGTTGTTAAATTAATATCGTTATAGTGAGTATTTGTGGTAAAAGTGTATACATTGAATTAGTGTAAAGCAGTATTTTTAAGTTTCTGATTTAATCCGTTTTATCATAAAAAGAAAATAAGTTACAAAGGGTACCGACTTATTGGGTTTTAGCTCTAGAGAAATGAAACATATAATTTACTTTAACAAATGGTTTAATAAACGAATTACAAATAAAAATAAGTTAAATCATTCTTCGTCACTTTCAAATGCTGTTGGTTTGGTGTACCTGATCAATAGGGTGTCCCGTCAAAACGTTTTTTTTTATTTCCTTAACAAAAGACTTCTAAAAAGTTGCGTAATTTATAGTAGACTAGTAAATCCGCCCTCGCTTCGCTTCGGGAAACCAGTCCCTTCAAAAATCTCTATAAATTTTAACAAATTATGTTATTCCGATGTCTAAGCTATATTACTGCAAAGTTTCATGAAAATCCGTTCAGTAGTTTTTGCGTGAAAGAGCAACAAACACACATACATCCTTACAAACTTTCGCATTTATAATATTAGTAGGATTACTAAAGAAATTGAAAAGTAAAAATAAACTACATCTTTAAGACCCCTACCGGTCTTCAAAGTTTTGAAAAATCGTCAATTTTATGGTCTAGATACCCAAGGATACGCAGATGACTTGGTCATAACCATACGTGGAGGATGCCCAAGCACGGTAGCAAGCAAGCAAGGTAAGACACATCTTACCTTATGCAAGCAGCTTTATATAAAGTAGAACGCTGGTGCAGCAGTATCGGGCTTAATGTAAATGCTAACAAAACGTTAATTGTACCGTTTACATGGAGAAGGAACATAATCGATCTCCACAACGTCTTCCTGTTCGGAACTACAATACCGTTCTCAAAAGAATTAAAATACCTAGGGATCACAATGGAACATAGGCTTACTTGGAACCAACACCTAGCGCAGGTGAAAAGGAAAAAATCGCTCTGGGAACGTGCTGCCGTCTTACAGGCTCCAGATGGGGCTTGAAACCCAAACAGGTGCAATGGATTTACACGGCTATTGACAAACCCATTGTGACCTACGGATGTATAGCCTGGCAAAAAAGTCGACCCAGGCGACTTGCATCAGAAATTTAACAGCACCCAAGGCCTAGCCTGTCGGATGATAACTGGAGCTCTAAAAACTACTCCCATAGCAGTAATGGAGGCCGTTCTCAATCTCGAACTTCTTCACGTCCTTGCTCAAAAAAGGCAGCAATACTCCGGGCCGCAGAGGGAGGAAAGCAGAGCTGGAAATCGAATGTCATGAGGAGAATTTACGAGGACCTCATGACATGCTCAGTAATGGCTATGCCTAGCGACGCCATGTATAAACAACTAAATCTCAATAAATTTTTCGCAGTAATTATACCGCAACGGGAAGAATGGGACGATGCGGTACCGAAACCCTTGAGAGGAGGAGACAAACCCAAGATAAGACTGAATACAAACTGGGGCGGTATACAACCGTATTCCAGGCAGAACTTTACGAGATAATTGATTGCTTGCACCAAAACCTGAACAAAGGTTACGTTAATAAACGTATAACAATACTATCCGACAGCCAGGCAGTGCTTCTGGCCCTAAAGTCTGAGATAGTCAACTCCAAATTAGTAGTACTACGGTATCCAAGCAATAAACAAACATAAGGGTATACGAGGAAATGAGAGGGCAGATGAACTAGCAAGGAACTGCAGAGGCGCCCACCATAGGTCCCGAACCCCTGGTGGGTGTATCAAAGACGACAACTCGAGCTGTTCTTAGGGCATTAGCCCTGAGACAGGGCGTTAAGCAAAGACCCTCATTGCTAGATACTCGCGAAATACTCAGATAAAGTGCTCAGCCTAAGCCGGACTGAGATTCGAATATTAATTAGGCTGCTCACTGATCTTTGCAGACTTAACAAACACCTACACGCCTACACACAATAGGTTAAGTAACACTGCAACATGTAGATTCTGTGGTGTGTGTGGCAGAGGAAACTTCCATCCATATCCTCTGCGAATGCATAGCAATTACCCACTGTATGATTCTTATATTGGGTAGGCATTTTACACCCGACCAAATCAAGGACCTAGACCCTAAAAACATAATATAACGGTTCGCCCAGACCGTAGGAGTAGGAGACCAGATCTAATTTCAATGGGATGGCCACAATAGATAGGGAATGGTCGCAGTGGCCTCACGGAAATACTTGTTTCCCGTGGCCTGTATCACCAAATAATAATAATAGGGGTCTTTGGTTATAGAAATTCAAAAAAACGTTTTGACAGGACATCTTACTGATCACCTCTGTTTCAAATCCCCTCGATTATTGGGTTTTTCTCTGAACAAAGTTTGAAGAAAGTTAGTTGACGAAGTGAGCGAATATCATATAACTAAACATAACTTGTTACTTTGGAAAAATAATCGAACAATCAAACCCAACAAAAATATTTATTTGATTTAGCTTTTGGTTCTGTTTGGTTTCTTGTCTACATTATGTAAAGCTAAAACCCGATAAGTGCAGATAGTGGTAACTGCCTTTTAGCTGTTGGGTAATTTTCGTTGATATCATTGGACACTTATTACCAATAAATAGCTTTATTTGGTTTGAGCGGGAAATAAAAATATTATATATCAAGTTAACACATTTTATTGGGTTCTAGTTTTTAAGCTATGACTAAAAGTGGTCAATTTATTGGGTTCTTACATCAAGTAATTTTCTTTCTACTGCGAATTCCACTAAATGGATTATACCACTGGAAAGAGCGTCAAAAATGCATTAAGATGATTAAATAAAACGATTTTTCATTTTTCGGCACTTATTGGGTTTTAACACTATACCCTCGATATGAGTAACTGGCAGGTTAGCAAGAAAAGAATAAAAAGATGACATTGGGTAATGGCATGAATGTAAATTATAATAGCGATTGTAATGTTGGGAACACAGGTTGGGAAATAATAAATGTGTAATATTATGATTAAAGTATAAACAGGTTATTTTCATTATATTTTGATTAATACTTTATGATTATGTTATGATACTTTATGATTTAATATGATTTAAGTAATACTTTAATTTCATATAGATAACATATCTTTTTAAGTTGTTACAGAGTTAAAACACTTTTTAAGTTGCGATGATGTTATTGTTGTTTTATGGTGCAAAAGAGAATTATAAAGTGTAACATGAAGAGTCAGATAAAAAAATACGAAAGGAATTATCACGAATTTATTAATGTTTAAATTTAAAGTTTTCTACCACACAAAATTAGCAGTAAGCGCTAAGTTGGCAACACAGCAATCAGGTGTCAGTGACGTTTCGCTAGTGTCAAATATGGCGACTGCGATTTGTCTCTCAGAACAATTACAATTTAACAAAACTGGACAATAAGAATTTTGCAGATATACCTATGTTGTCGACTCAAAATCTTTGTTTTTTATGTTTTATTATTCAGGTAAGAACTGCACGAAATTATGAATATAGATTCATTTTTGCATGGTGTGAAGTTAGCGTCATTTGCCATGTAATAAGGAGCTACTTACGCCACGGCTAACCGTGGCATAAATGCGGGTTTAAGTCACGCTGTGCTATAAAAGATATTCCAACTAAAGATCTGTTGTATTTGTATTTTGTACACGATATAAAGAAGAACTCCTTCGCAAGTTGCAAAGTGTCAGTCTCGATTTTGGCCTCAAAATAAATAGAAGCAAGACAAAAGTCATGATTGTTGACCGCATTAATAACAACTCGCCAGAAATCACCCAAATCGCAAACTGCCAAGTCGTCCAATCGTATGTCTACTTAGCTTAATTTCGAATATGAAAAATCTGCAAAAATATGAAGAAATCGAAATGCCACTAAGACCCGGCTAATCCGAGCGTTAGTATTCTCCATATTCCTTTACGCTGCCGAAATATGGACCCTCCGAGAAAGTGAGAAGAAGAAGATAGATGTTCTCGAGATGTGGTGCTGGCGCAAAATGCTAAGAGTTTCTTGGAACGACTTTCGAACCAACAACTCTATTCGTGAGGAACTCGGCATCAAGCAGCGTCTGTCCTCCATCGTACAAGCACGCATTCTCACTTTCTTCGGGCATGTCTCTAGACGGGATGATAGTCGGTCGATAGAACATTTAGTGGTCCACGGCAGAGTAGAGGGAACTAGAGGACGCGGGATTGGCCCGCATGCGTAGCACCCGCAAAGAATAATTTCATAAATAGAATTTATTATAAAGCGTGATAAGCGCACGCGGGACGCGGGGCGCTGTGCGGGGCGTCATCCCGCAGCGGGGCATCCCCATGCGTGAGCGTCCCTACAACTTTACTGCCCATTTTAGTGTCGGACGGGGCGCACGCACCGTATTGTACTAACCGTCTACGCAACCCGTTACGCAACCCGCAGAAGACTGAAACTTAAACTGCGTATGATCCGCAGCGTGAAATTTCACGCATGCGGGCCAATCCCGCGTGCGTGAGCAAATCCGCATGACACTAAAAGCGCCCTTAGTAAGGCAAGTGTGAACTTAAATATTATGATATTTCGCGTAAAAAAAGAGATGCATCGAGCGAGTACCTACTCGCCAGCGGTGTGAACAGTCAGCGAGTACTCGCTAGCATATGTGTCTCTTTTGTTTACACGGACTGTCATATCGTTTGTGCTTGCCTTGAGCGAGAAAATAGCCGATCTTTACTCGCCAATTCGCCGGCGGTGGGACACCAGCCAGTAACGGTAATTAAAGATACATTTGACAAGCGAATCTCTTTTTTCAATGTCGATAAAAAGACATTTTTCATTAATGAGCAAATCACGAAGAAATCTTTCCACGTCTTTCAAACTTATACGTTTACTGTTTACAACCCACACATTATGTCAAAACATTATTATTTTCCCGTTTTTTCCCTATAATACGTTTAACACAAATAAGCCGATAAAGAACGGCCCAAGTTTGTTTCCAACGATAACGTTTTTCTCTCGGTTACTTGAATAAATCGTGCGAGGGCCCTTTTTAAACATTATAAATACAATCGCCAAATACCATGAGATTAAAGAGTTAGGATTTTGGAAGTGACATTAATATTAATTTTGTTTTTCTGTGTCTCTATTTATTTATTTATTGAGTTTTCAAGTATCCGCTGTATCATTTTGAAGAAATTTAGTATGGAGATAGTTAAAGACTTGAGAAAGGACATATTTTTAACGTGGAAACAATCTCATTACGGCGTTACCAGGGAAGTGTAAGAGATGTGAACTTGTTTTTTTCTTTTGAGTTCTTTTGTAAGCAGTGGGTTTTTTTGTTTTTATAATAATATTTTTATGTTATATTATTTCACATTGTAGCCAATAAATAACTACAACAAAAAATGTGTAAGGTAATATCGAATCTACATTAATTGACGGTAAACTTTGTATTTTTTAAACATTAGGTAATAATTGCCATTTGCCACTACGCACCGACCAATATTGATCCTTCACACACGTTGTACACGTTCAGGTTCCTTTTGGAATTCGTTTAAATGGCAACCCACACAAAAGCCAGCTTACCGCCCCTGTGTGTTCAATGCGGATTGACGGTGAGAATTTAAAATGCCTTAAATAAATTTTGCTTGCAAGCTGTATGTGATATCACGTCAAAGACGTTTTTAGCCCTGACCAGCAATTTACCGTTCATATTAACGGCGACTCGAGTAAAGATGTAAGGTTTAAAACATCTTATTGCAACTCATATCTGTCACACTGCGGGCACGTATCTCTTCTCATACATATAGAATAAAGGGCACAGTCGTCCACGCTGGTCAAATGCTTATTAGCGGACTTGTGACACTTTTACTTAAGATAATATAACGGAAACGATGACTGGTTGTGGCCATCCGCTACCTAATTCCTACGATGGAAATAAAAGTCTCTTGTAATCTGTAGGGCGATGGAGCTGTGGCTGTGGCTGTGGCGAGCGCTAGTATTGAACTGACGATTTTTCGTAATTTGGGAGCAGAACGATTCTATTTTTTTAAATATTTTCCTCTTAATTTCTACGGGTTCAATACTAGGCCAGCCACAGCTCGTACAGACGATAAAACATGTTTTTTATCAAGACAATAAAATAACATTTAATAAAAACATTAAAAAATTAGTCGTGCACAGATAAGTAGAACTCTTAGTTGTGCAAGTTTCAAATATCTAATTAGAGTGTTGACTATCTATGTTTTTCATACTTAGTACAATGCGATTGCTTATTACTTCTAGTACGTCTATATCAGTAATGCACAGTAAAACAAAGTATTTCATCCCTTGCCTGTTTACGCGCGAGAATTTTTTATATTAATCATGTCTTTCCTTCACGATTTATTGCTCTCTTTGTATATGACTTAGCCTATATACTGTATCGTGTAATGGAACCTATAAATATTCTAGTTTTTATGACATCCAAAAATAAATACAAGAATTTTAACATAAATGTGAGCTCGTAGGTATCTCACTTGGATACAGGTTTTAAGATGTTTATTCTAGAATTTGTGTTTGTTTATATAAACCTTTTCTTAGTTCTTTACCTAAATGGCGTGCTACCAAACTTATTCTAAATCCAATTTAAGTTATCTTTAGAAAATACTAATAGGTACATGTTAATTGACTGAAGAAGAGATCAGAGATAGGAAACCCCGACTACAAAATGCTTACTAACGTCATACCTATCTTCAAGAAAAACGAACTTAAGACTTTAACGTAGGTATGTTACAATCCACTTCAATTAATGTGAATTGTATTTTTGTTCCAATTTATCTTCTCCTAAAAATAAGTAATTTACAAACTAATTCCGTGCCACAAACCTATTAATTACAGCTGCCGAGACGTTTGAGATTACAGCCGAGATGACTTAAGATTAGTGGATTTTGAGACTTAAATCAGGTATAATGTAGAGGCACTTATAAGGATATTGAAAATTCTACTCAGGGACGCTTTTAGTAGCAGCCATAATGATCGCAATTATTTCAAGATAATTGTATAATTATGTACGTACATAATTAAAATCATTATTCACTAGTGCTCTCAGCCCAAAGGGAACGATCGTAAGTGATCAACTTAAGTGTGAGTTGCTCATCACGAGGTTAAAGTAAGTTTAAAGCTAAAGTTAGTTTAAAGTTAATATAATAATATATAACATGTATGTCTGAATCAGTCTGAATTAAGTGTAAACAAAAATCAACAATGAAACATTTTAAAATCAACCTATAATATCATCATCATCATTTCAACCTATCATGGCCCACTATTGAGCACGGGTCTCTTCTCAGAATGAAAAGGTTAAGCCCATAGTCCACCACGCTGGCCAAATGCGGATGGGCGGACTTCACACGCCTTTGAGTTTTGGGAACTTTCTGGCATGCAGATTTCCTCACGATGTATTCCTTCACCGTTTGTAGCAAGTGACATTTAAATGCTTACAACGCACATAACTCCGAAAAGTAAGAGGTGCGTGCCTGGGATTCGAACCCGGACCCTCCGAATAGGAAGGCCGAGATTTTTATCACTAGGCTATAACCGCTACATTTTTACAACAATAATGACTAATAATGGAATGATTGTAAGTATATTTAGGTAAACGCCATAGAAAATAATAAAATAATTTAATTTTGCTGAGAAGTAGTTATTTTTCATCTGACTGTATTTGTAACGCGCGGAGGAGGATGAGAATTAAAAAAAGGTATTTAAAAAGTAACAATTTTTAGTAAAACCTAACAATTTTTCGGAGTATTTTGAGAATCAATGTTAGAGATTCAAAATTTTTTCAGAACAAAAGAACGGAGTACTCTGAGAATAACCCCTGAGGGATAGCAACGCATCTGTGACCGAATCGGAACGAGACTCATACTATCAATTACTTACTAACTGGATAATTACTAACATTAACTAACAGGACAAACTATTACTAAAAGTCCCTGTTTTTCACTTATTAATAAACTAATCAAGTAATCCTACTTCCTACTAATATACCTAACTAGCTTTCCGCCCGCGGCTCCGCCCGCGTGGAATTTTGTTAGGTATATAGCGTATTTTTACTGAACTCGACAGTGCTTTTCTTTAAACTTATTTTAGAAAACAAGATTTTTCAGGCTGAAATCTTATTACAACTTCAATTTAATATCGAACAAAATCGCCCATGTAGTTTAATATTTGCTGCTTTCCCTTCATAAGAAAGTCCAACTCGCTCTTGGCTTGGAAGTTATTTTTCAGGAATTTGCATTTTACGATCCCGTCGAAATGTCCTAAGTAAATTTCCCGTCTCGTATAAATATTTGGAGTACTAAATCTCTATTTAATTTTACACCTACCTATATATTTTTAAGGTGATATTGAAAAAATACTGAAGCACATTTTTTAATTTTAACAAAGAGACTGGACATTCATTTTCAAGTCCCCTTGGAAACTAACGAAAAAAACACAAATTTTCACCCCGTATTTTTAGGGGTTGGAGGGTTAATTCGAAAAAACACTTGATTTTTTATTTACAACAAAGAGTATTTACCTATTTTCAGCTTTCTATCTTGAAAATTTTATTAAGTCCCATACAATCTTTCACCCCCCTTTTAAAGGGGTTGAGGGTTAATTATCAAAAAAATCTGATACACGTATTCATTAATTTGAAGTAAGCAACCAAAATTCAAATTTCCAAGTCACTAACTTCAATGTTGTAGAATTTTCATATAATAGTTTTCACCCCTTTCATCCCCTTCAGAGTGGAATTTCCAAAAATCCTCTCTTGGTCCCCTACACTCCCCAAGGAACATACAATACATGGCAAATTTCATGTTTCTAACTTAGAAAATGACGGACTTCCATACAAACTTTCAACCCCTATTTTACCCCCTTAGGGGTAGAATTTCCAGAAACGCTTAAATACGTATCTATTAATTTTTAATCAGTTTTTCAGGAATTTGCATTTTACGATCCCGTGGAAATGTCCTAAGTAAATTTCCCGTCTCGTATAAATATTTGGAGTACTAAATCTCTATTTAATTTTACACCTACCTATATATTTTTAAGGTGATATTGAAAAAATACTGAAGCACATTTTTAATTTTAACAAAGAGACTGGACATTCATTTTCAAGTCCCTAACTTGGAAACTAACGAAAAAAACACAAATTTTCACACCGTATTTTTAGGGGTTGGAGGGTTAATTCGAAAAAACACTTGATTTTTTATTTACAACAAAGAGTATTTACCTATTTTCAGCTTTCTATCTTGAAAATTTTATTAAGTCCCATACAATCTTTCACCCCCCTATTAAAGGGGTTGAGGGTTAATTATCAAAAAAATCTGATACACGTATTCATTAATTTGAAGTAAGCAACCAAAATTCAAATTTCCAAGTCACTAACTTCAATGTTGTAGAATTTTCATATAATAGTTTTCACCCCTTTCAACCCCTTCGGAGTGGAATTTCCAAAAATCCTCTCTTGGTCCCCTACACTCCCCAAGGAACATACAATACATGGCAAATTTCATGTTTCTAACTTAGAAAATGACGGACTTCCATACAAACTTTCAACCCCTATTTTACCCCCTTAGGGGTAGAATTTCCAGAAACGCTTAAATACGTATCTATTAATTTTTAATCAGTAGCCCAAAAATAAAGTTTCATGTTTCTAACTTAAAAAATGACAGTCTTCCATACAAACTTTCAACCCCTATTTCACCCCTTTAGAGGTTGAATTTCATAAAATCCCGTCTTAGTGAGCACTTACATCCTTAAAAGAACCCGCATGCAAAATTTCACACTCCTAGCACTTGTAGTTTCTGAGATTTCGTGATTTCGTGATGAGTCAGTGAGTGACCTTTCGCTTTTATATATATAGATGAATGCGAAAGTTTGTAAGGATGTGAGTGAGTGTGTGTGTGGGTTTGTTACTCTTTTACGCAAAAACTACTTAACGGATTTTCATGAAGCTTTGCAGTACCTAATATAGCTTAGACATTGGAATAACATAATTTGTTAAAATTTGTAATAGTGGAGTGCCGTAAGCATTAAACCTCGGAATCCAGGGACTATGAATGAATCTTCATAAAAAATGTTGGGCTGTATTTCAAAATGCACAAATAGAAAAGTTAAAAAATATATATTTTACCGATCTTTTTTTTATTTTTCTTTATCTCTGTTGGTAAGTTTGTGACCCCATAACTTCGTGTTACGTACACCGATGGTGACAGACGGACGGACGGACGGACGAACGGACGGACGGACAGCGAAGTCTCAGTAATAGGGTCCCGTTTTACCCTTTGGGTACGGAACCCTAAAAAAGCGATCCGTGCCCATTAGAAGGTCATTTATTCGTTGATGCTAATCATTGTCCTTGTATTAGTGTTTGCTCTGCAATTTTGTTCTACTGACCTCTACTTATTTCTAAATAGATGACAATCACCTACACAATTCAAATATAGAAATACATTTTGGATCAAGAAGTTAGATTTAAAAAGATCCAATTTTGTAGCAATACCTAATAAGAATTGAGAATATTATCCGATATGTGTTAAGTTTGATGTTCACCAATTTCCTTTATAGGGTGTCGTGTACATGGCTCTGAAAGGGTGTGTATCAGTAACCACTAACGATCGTCCGCAATATTCTATCTAACCACAATCTCTGCTTTTTCCTTACGGGTTTAGGCTTTAACGACAGCATTATCAGAGCACATATAAGTACCAAATTAACAACGTATGGAACCGACAACAAAGACCTATAGAAACGATTTATGTAGAAAAAATGAATGCTATTTTGTCGCACATTTTTTCACCTCAGTTGACCGTGTCATCGGATTATCCGGAAAATCCGTATTGGGTTACAATGTGTGTGGTATTGTTTATCGAGGATAAAGGAATAAATCTGATGTCGAAAAAAGATAGGTAATCTCGAACAATGTAGATACGACATATTATTTGTCCTGCTATCCTAGTAATACACTAATAATAAAACCTAATGAGGCCGTATCTGTACGTCTATGTGATAATACGATTACGATAAACAAAATCTTTGTGTCCCCTTAAGGTTTACTGAAGAAGGTTTAAAGAAAGTTAAATCTTTTTTGTTTAGTAACGTATTAGAAATACATTAAATAAATACAGTGTTACATAGTCTACCTTATACAATTTACTATGAGCACACCACCAGGCCTTTGAATTTTAATCGACCTAAAATAAATCATAACACCGTTATAACTACGTACGTACTAAGCCTGTAGCATCGACCAGCCAATTATAACATGCCCAATCTGACCCCATTCCCCCGTTTTCTTTTTAGAAGTCAGCACTTGGGTGATGCCTCGGTGTAACTTAAATATTAGGTGGGTCATCAGCTCGGTTTTTGACTATTTCCATAAAAACTAGATTTTTTATTCAAGCGAGGATCTGACCTGTCGTGAACGACCCGTTTAAAACGATATTTGATTCAATTACTGTTCTAATAAAAATAGCTTAAAATGAGCCTTAAACGAGGCATTGCCCACTAAGAAAAAGAAAAGGAAAGAAGAGAAAAGGAAAAATTGACTTTCAAGTCCCTAGTCGAAACACGACTAGTAGTTTCGTGGCTTCATGCGTCATGCAAGAGGTTAGAAGCTAGCCAACCGGGATGATAACCCTACGATCAACCTGAAAACAACTCTGAAAAGAGTGACCAGGTGTCGTCAACTTTTCCATTGTTCAGCATGGTGTATATAGTCGATAGGTCGACATGGACTCAAAGATAGATGATGGGACCTACTTGTGCTTGTATGAAACCTCCCTGGATGAAACCTCTAAACTTTCACGTTATTGTACAATATTTCAGTAACATTTTAATATTCACAACAGGGAATAAAAGTTTGTAAAAATTTTTAAGAGTTTACAATATAAGTAAAGTTTCGACTGCTTTTAAATCAATTTCAATACTTTTTGGGAAACATGACGTTTACAAAATGTCCGAAAAATATGAGCACCAATTGTTTCGGTTGGAGGTACTATTTGTAAACGTCAGGAAAATTTCTCTCAATGTAAAATATGGGAGGTTTACCAGTGTATCAATCACATTTTAATTTGAAGGAGTTAAAATGTATAAGTATGTAGATTAATACGTAACAGATACATAGCCGATGCGCTGATTATCAAAAGTTTATTTTAAATACTTTAGTGTTAAGATGGATAAGTTAATATAATATGTATTTTTTACGTCATACATAGGACGACATGAAACCACTGTGGCTCCTAAGTAAGGTGTTTCGGGTTCGATTCCTGACCGAACATGCCGATGAATTTGGCAGAAAATATTTGTTCTTTGTGTTTATGATGTACCTACTTATAGGACCAGGACCCTTCGAATGGCACACTGTCGTTATAACCCTTGCGCCTTACGAGTCGTCAATTAATAATTCTGTTAAGTTTCTTATTAATATTACGGTGACAAAAAATATAATAAAACTAAAAGCACTTAATTGATCTAATTTATCATTCCTAAAATATCAACACGATTAAGGGGCGTCGCACACGGTCCTAAGTTAGATGGGTGACTGCTAATGACAAAAGTTTCATAAGCGCGTACATGCTTTAAAGCTCACGTTAATCTGTCTGACCCAAGTGTTATCGCTGCGCCTGGTTTTGTTGGAAGGCTTTCAGTTTCAAAATTTACTTTTAAAACCACCTAATAGATCCATTTGGGCCTACCACATTCAATTGGGGAAGTTGTACGCTTTATTTTTGCGATTATCGAAGGGGTAATAATATCTTTGAATATTGCTTCCTATAGCCTATATCTGACGGAGTAAAGCAATTATTAGATTCCTTTAGTGAGAAAGTTTTTTGAGCGCTTCCAGGCCTTTATGTATATTATGAAGCAAACAGTGACACATTGTATCCTGTAACAACTATTTTCAGAAAGTCCGTCTGTTCTCGTAATTCCAAGAAACGGCTTAGCAATAGATATGTATAATATTATGAAGTTTTCACCGATGTATTGTACCCACTCATAGTAAGCAGAAAATGGCATTTAGAGATTTTATTCCAGTTTCCAAATAAAAAAGATATGTCATTTGGAAGAACCTTACATTTACATTGTAGGTACTACGACATACTAATGTGCCCGAAGCGAAGTGTTTAGTTACTTGTTTGATAAAATAGTAGATTGTATGACAAGGGTGCAAAGTAATATTTTTTCGGCGAGGGCGTTTTTTGAATCCAGAGCGAAGTGAGGGATTCTAGAGTAGAATCCCGAGCGTAGCGAGGGATTCTTTAGTAGAATCCCGAACGTAGCGAGGGATTCAAAGTACGTCGCCCGAGCCAAAAATATACTTGCACCCGAGTGATACACTCTACTTTTCATCACCCACTATGAGAAAATAATATATATATATGAAAATAATAGAAAATAATACGTAAAAATGCACGAAAACTTAATTTTAATTTGAAAACGAAATCTTAATTTGATTTCTTTTTTTATTATTCAGCTATTTAAAACACTATGGCTATATTTTACTATAATAGTCCACTCCACCATATACATAGTTACTTACTTTTACGGCAAGAAAGATTTCGTCGGGTGCCTCATTAAGAAAAGTCTCCACATTTTTGACTGTGAACACTTTGGATTTTTTAGGTTTAAATCCATCAGACATCCTCTTCAGATATGCTATTAATTTCGAATATGTGTCCAGTTTTATATCGTTATTAGAACTGACTGTTGATTTAAGCATTGAGTAGATACTCCAAAGGGTGGAAGGTTTTTTAGTTTTGGCTAAGTTCTGGAAGTACGCCAAAAACACAGTTTCTGAAAAATTCTTGGCGCCTCTTGCATTTCTCCATTTCAAAAAATTATCATAGGCTTTCAAATATTTTTCCCGGGATTTCGCAGGTAATAAACTATTCATCACATTACTCGCTTCAGTTTTTATACTATCAGGAGGATACTTTCACTATCGTTGGAAGAACTCATTTTTTCAAAACAAAACAAAATTTCTAACAATACGTAAAAATGCACGAAAACGCGGGAAATAGTTCGAGCGATCTTAATTTGATTTCTTTTTTTATTATTCAGCTGGCGGGGCCCTCGCGTCGAACCAGACATTCTTTATTCAAACAATAATTGTGTTCGATTTCTTTAGCGCAAAATACTAAAATGTTCTAAATTCAAAATAGGACGGAAAAGATCTAGCCGGCAGGAAAAATTGTATGAAAATTCATTCCGGCCCGCTGAATAGAAAACAGCAACTTTGGAACCCCTTATGTCCGAACCAAGTCGTCTTTTTCGAATAGGGGTGATGAAAAACCTTTTGTGACAACATCAAGACTTTATTATTTAATGTTACTTGCTTAAGGTCAACTAAATGTACAAAAGTGAATAGTTACTCACTCATCACGAAATATTTTGTACAAACCTACATTGCTTGATTAATTACAGGTGAACTTTTTTTCGGAAGACTTCCGCTAAGACCAGATTTTATCATATTCAGCCCGTTTTAGGAAGTTATTCCGGTCTGAGCCTGAAAATGAGATCCTGAAACAGGATCACTGTTTTTAATTATTTTTTATTCCTGTCTGATCCAAAACAACTAATACCTATGCGGATCATAATATTTTAAATTATTTTCTATTACGGTCTGATCCTATGATTTATCTATTTGCAAGAAAAAGAAAAAAAACAAGGTAATGTGAAAATTGCTTAGTTTTCAAAACCTTTTGTGATTGTATCGTGGGTTTGAAGTTTGTTTGTCGACTTCATAGCAGAATTTAAACGGCTATGAAAATTGGTCTTTAGGATAAGTAATGAGACCCTTGTTTCAACATATCTCGTAAATCAACCCATAAACTTAAAGATTGAAGTTTGAAAAATATCAGTCATAAGAAGTTAGTGATAGTCAAATAACTGGTACTCACGAACACGCGTTCTTGGATTTGAACCCTGCAATTATTATCTTTAATTTTCTTAAATATTACTGTTATTTAAATTTAATTATTACATTTTATTTTTAAAGCAAAACATTGCAAAAAAACTATACTCACGAAAGTTTTCCAAAACCAAAAACATATACCTACCCGTGCCCAGTATTGGGTAAGTTTGGGTTCCGATGAAAAGGCTGCAAGAAGGCCAAACGTAGACAAGAATAACAAAAACACGAAAAGGAGATAAATTAAACATAATATTTTACGTAATACATAATTATTATGTCAATAAAACAAAAACTGGCAGTTCCAGCATCCATTACTTACACCGTTAGTTACAACATTATTAAAGATTCGTACTACACAAGAATATAATTATGTAGAAGTAAAGAGTAATCATCATCTTCCTACCCATATCCCAATTTTATTTGGGGTCGGTGCAATATGTTCTTCTCTTCCATTCTTGCCTATCAGCCGTCACTTCTACACTGACTCCCTTATCTTTCATATCATCTTTCACACAGTCTATCCATCTTTTCTTTGGTCTACCTCGTCTCCTCCATCCATCCACATTCATATCAAGCACTCTTCTCGTCACATGCGTTTCCTCTCGCCTCATCACATGTCCATACCACGTCAATCGCCCTCCTTTCAACTTTTCAGTTATTTCAGCTACTTTCAAACTTCCCCTTATATACTCATTTCTAACTCTATCCATTCTTGTTACTCCACACATCCATCTCAACATTCTCATCTCCGCCACATGCAATCGTCTTTCATCCGTCTTCTTTGTAGCCCAGCATTCTGATCCATACATTACGACAGGTCTTATGACGGATTTATAGATCTTACCCTTTAACTTAAGGGGCATCCGTGGATCGCAAATTGTTCCTGTGACCTGCCGCCATTTCATCCAACCTGCGTTGATCCGATGTGTAACGTCCCGGTCAATTTCTCCCTCTTTCTGTACAAGTGACCCCAGGTAACGGAAATCAGAGCAGACTAGAAGTAAAGAGTAATGTAGGATTTTATTCATCTTAGATTTGCTTTGAAATTAAAGACGACAATTTATTTGACGAAGTCAACAAGCAGAATAGTATGTTTGAAAATGGAAGCGTAGTTTATATTGATCAGCAGGTAAATACGTACCTACTGAGTAGTTTGCATAAACCTTTAGGAAGAAAATTATTTTCTTCATTCATAAATTCAGAGCGTCATTTTTCAACAGACGAGTATTCCTATATATGGGCTTTTGAACTTATTTTCACAATACCCACTTATATATATATATATTTGATAGTTATATATATATATTTGATAGTTACAAATTACGTTATCTACTGAACTCAACTGTGTGTATCCCTAATAATCATTTGTTTGAAACTCGTTTATATCATATCATTATTTATTGTTTATATATATCATTTGTTTGAAACTTATTTTACACTGAGAGCAGGAAATTAAGCATTAAAAAAACATAATATTATTTGGTAAAAATGGTTTTCTTATCGCAACATAGAGCGATCTTTTCCCAAAAACAAAGATTGTAGGGAGATATTCAAGATAACGTCTAACCAGGGTATACTGATTCTCGGTGGAGTATGGCCATTATTCCTCACATTTTGAGAAGAGATCGAGCCTAGCACTGAGACATATGTATAAGGGTTGTGATGATAAGTACAATATTATTATCATAGTGTCAAATCTGTCGTCTCTATTGCAATATGTTCCTGATACATAGATTTTGGAATTTAAACCCCAATGTAAAAGACATACTGAAAAATAAACGAGACTTAAATTATTTCAGCTTCGTGTTCAGTAAACGTAGGATTCCCAAAATGTGCAAAATTTTGTAGTACAATAATAAACCTCTATTTCTTCAACTTGTTCCCTCAAAATTACCTTAAATTTCCTTTTGAAGAGACCATTTCTTGAAATATTCACTGTGGACATTTTTACCTTTCATCCTCTACAACGTTTAACCCGGAGCTCATTATAGCACTTGACAAGAGGTCAAGAGAACCAAATAGCCAAGTTACAACGTGTCAAAAGATTTAAAGGGCATAAAAACACCGCATTTAAAAAATAGTATTATTGTACGATTAACAGATTTGTTTACGTTAGGTGTTTATGCTTATAAACCTTCACTATCACTGCCAACCATAATGGACCAGTGGAGCTGGGTCTCCTCTCACAATAAGATACACTGACCACATAGTCCACCAAGCTGGCCAAGATTGGATGTACCCTCTTAACGTCTTGGATAACATGATATAGAACACTTAATTAGCCAATTTCCTAACTACTTATGCTATTCTTGGTTTTGGAGCACGTAGAGCCGATGGTATCATTTTAGTTTGGGAAATCACCTCCCAGGTATCTTGCTGGCTAAGTATTCCTGTAGAGCAGCCGAGTTTCTTTTGTTCATGCTCATTCACCAATCCAGAAACCATTCAGCATGGCAAAATGTGATTCAGTATTTCTAATTACGAGAAGCCACTTGTGTTTTATAGTGGGTGGCTAAAAATCTATACACATACATTATGTACAGATATGTATGTATGCGTATATATATATATCAGTATATTTATCAAGGCATCGTCTGGGATATAATAGATCATTTCAGTTATTGAGACTAAACCCTCGTCGCTTATCCGCATACATTTATGAAAACGATTCCTCAAGAAATGTACGCATCACGTCCTCATCCAAGAATAGCCCTAATTTGTGTGAAGACCTTTACAAAAAAGGTTAGTCTAGTAAACAGTGATATACTAAGGGTTGAAAATACATCTCCCGCTCGAAGGCATTAAATTTTCAATGGTAACATTTCAAATGAATTATCTATTACTTGTTATGCCGAAAATAGTAAGGTTCTATTTATAATAGTGAAAGTTCACTCACTCATCACAAAATCTCGAAAACTGCTTGACGTATGAAGTTGAAATTTTGCAGGGAGGTAGTTTATAGTCGCCCGATAAGAACGCATTTTGATATTCCCTAAGTGGATCAAATAGGGTTTGAAAGTTTGTATGGAAGTCAGTCAAATTTACTTCCACGCAGGTAACCGTGGGCAACAAGTTTTTACATTATAAAAATCTTGAAAATTCATCATTGACAGTTAAACCAGAGTTCATCAATGCCATACTTTATGGTAAATGCCAGGCCAAATCTAGACACGCGGGAGCTTGTCAAGCCAAGTTCTAACTAACATAACTGGCTTGCAGCACCGTTTGAAATACCCGAACCATTTGGAGGCACTTTCGACCCCTTCATAACTCAAGAACTATTTGACGTTAACGTGTTCTTGGTATTAACTTTTCTCGAGCATGCTTTCTTAAGGAAATGTCCAATAGAGTAATTACCAACATCGATTACATAACTCGATTCTCCATCGAACGCCTCGATAATGACCAGTTCGACGCTGAGCAATGGCGACTGATTTTATCTGAGCCGTCTTGATAATAAAAGAACGGAGTTTTCTGTAAAGTATCTCTTTTAAATCTCATTCAAATTTGATTTACGTAAGCACTTCGCTGAGAAGTTGAAATTGTAGAAGCTATCTGGAGAAATACATTTAATATTGCAATGTAAGACTACGAAATTCAAGCCTGTTTAGTTTAACCGTGAAAAACGGTGCAGAAACAGTTCTATATTTCTCCTATTGATGGTTAGTTTGGTAACGCTAAGGTTAAGGAAGGTATTCGTATATGCCGACAGTCATTTAACACGAAAGCTCCACACTTCAATACTAATCTATAGTATTAATTAATATTATCTAATATTATAAATGCGAAAGTAATTCTGACTGTCTGCCTGTCTGTTAAGCTTGCGCCAGTAATAAAACTGTAACTGATCACTGTTTGTGCACGCTAATCTCAGAAACAGTTAAACAGATTTTTATGGGACTTTCACTGGGCGATAGAGGAGGCTGTAGAGAAATAAAGTATAGGCTATTTTTTATCCCGGATTTCCCGTGGGATCGGAATTCACGGAAAAACTAGTATGTACGAACGAAGTCGCCGGCAACAGCTGGTATTTTATAAAATACTACTTTACTTTAATTTTACTTATATTTTTGTAAAATTGTGTTAACAAAATTAAATTGTTTTACCACACAAGCTTTTCATGTTAAAAGCCGCAACACGCAGCTCAAAACTTGTTTAAATAAGATTATGGTTGCAGTCGGAAATGTATTGTTACGTCTCCATTGTAAATTTCATTTGATCAGCTTTATAATAAATATTCATTTGTCAATGTGTACAAAAGCTTAAAAATCTTTGAAATCGTTATCCGTATATAAAAAATGCAGTTTAGGAGATATTTGGAGAAGATATTGTACTATAATTCATAGGACCAACAGAAGCCAAAAAACATTACTATATTTATAATTGTTGCCCGGGTGTGACGCAAATAAACTGAATAAAATTTGATGCGGTTTTCGCAGTTGTGTTGCTGGAGGTCTAACTTAAAAAACGCTGGGAATCGAACCCAGGACCCCTGATACAGCGATCCAGCGTGCTAACCATTGCGCCATTGGGGTCGATAAAATGTACTCTACAGTATTAAGCTACAGTAGAAATTTTCAGTGTGTTATCCAGGTGTTATCTACATAATATTACCACTTGAATCTTTCTGAAACAAGTAGGCACAAGTTGTCCTAATTGGAAAACTTGAAAAGTGTTTAAACGTACGTTAGAACCCGACTATTTCGGCTTGCCCTTGAAAGTTTATCACCAGTCTTAAACAAGGATTACAAGGTGCTGTACAGACATACGTCAGGCCATGAATTTCATGTTTTACTTGTCACAGATATAGTTCTGCTCATTGATCTATTGCTACCCACACGATATTAAGCTGTCATATTGTACTATGTTTCATGCAATACCGATTTTTGTAGCAAATGCAAATAAAATATAAGAAAATTAAAATAAAATTCAAATTTTTTATGAATTTAAAAGAGATAACAAACGAAATTCACGGTGTGAACAGTAACAAACAATGATCAATTATTTTATTTATTTAGTGTATGTATGTTCGTTTCTTGTGACAGCTAAACAGTGAATTGGACGTATATACAAAATAAAATTCTAGTTGACAATAAAGAATTATATAACATGGGTATTTGACATGATTTTCGTCTTGTACATGTTCCATTTACCCGTTGTGAGTTTTCCATTAGTTATGTTCACCATAAAACTTTTTACGTTTCTTTTATCTTTTCTATATTTCAGCTATAATTAGCCAGCTAAATCTAATAACAGTTATTAATATTAACAAGATGTACAAAATACTTAGAACTTATTCAACTGTCAAGCTTATCGCGTTTGGAGCGTATTTAGTGGATTACCTGTAAAAAACAAAGAAAATATAACTTTAATAATAACTTAATTAGCAAAAATAATTAACTTAATTAGATAACAGTAATAGATCATAAAACGTAACAAAAGTCTATATAGGTTCTTTATAATTTTCTCTGTCTTCTCAACTCTCTTCTGTCGGTTCAACTATTCCAGAGGTTGGCCCGGATAACAGACAGACAGACACAAAAAATTAAAATCGTAGTTTTATGTTTATATTATTATTGTTTATATTATTATCAAAATATTTTGAACTGACATTTCAATTTATTTATTTTTATTTCTTAATTAAAATGCGAGATTTCTCTGTTCCTTTGCCCGGGAGTACTGGTGTTTTGCGGAGAGCATAGCCGAGACATTTTACTCTGTTTGTACGAAGCTGAAATACATAGTAGTTGGGTTTGTATATATTTAAATACATTTTTATTTATTTACACGTTTCCTGTATCACGGTTTTTTGTATATTTAAAGGAATCACAAAAGACTAAAAAATAATCATGTAGAGGGCGGTGATTAATTGAGGAATTCAGACCAAAGATATTATATATAGAGATTCAAATATACAGAAACAAAACAGGCATTAAGTAAAACAAGACCAAGAACAAAGCTTCTACCCTACAGTAGGGTTACCACTTTCCTCGATTTCATTTGAGGACGTCCAACACTTTCTCTTAACGAGCCGGAAATACATAAAAATTACCTTTTATATGTGAGAATATAGAAAATAATATATTGTAATTTGTGTCACTGATCCCAATATTCCTTTATATTAAAAATGGATTTACTTGAAACAGTTTTATTATAAACTTCTTATAAGCTTCTACGTAAAATTTAGGTATAGGTATGTATCTGAGTAAATTACACTTATTGAATGCAGTAGAACAAAAACTCATAATCATTCGTCCTTAAATTCAATGTGAACTAGATGGTAACCGTACCGTTTCCACTTATGGGCTGAAATGGCACCAGTGCTTAGTGAATTTAATTATACGGAACCTTCCCCCACATCTCATCGACGCATGTCGTAGAGAGGTTACTGTACCAGAGAACACAAAAGTATCCTTACTAATATTATAAATGTGAAAGTGTGTTTGTTTGTTTGTTTGTGACGCTTTCACGTCGCAATATGGCTATTATATGGTATGGTTTATGTGTGTGGGGATAGTTAGGAGGGTGGAGAGTGACGTAGGCTACTTTTTACCGCGGAAAAACATCTCATTCCCATGGGAAGATCGATATTTTGTTAGTTGCTAGATATTTATTTCCGGGGTTGTTAATAGATGGCGTTAGTAAAATTCATTTGCAAGTTATTTGCTTAAGTCATAGGCAAATGTTATAGGCTACTTTTTAGCTGAGATTCCTACGGGAACGGGACCTACGCGGCTGTTACCTACGGGTCCCGAAGCGAAGCGCGGGCGATTCCCTAGTTATAGTATATATTACGCGATACAAATTTAAATTTAGAATTATTTGGATGTAGGTACTTATGAATTTCTTCAGCGTACTTCAAGCTTTTCAGCTGTACTGAAAGGTAGGTAAAGAAAAATATCATTTTAGCAAAAATAAAATCAAAGGTTCCGTAAACATTAAAATCAGCAACCAAGAACCACTTTATTTAAATTTCTGCCACTGAATTTATATAACACTAATACCGAATTAAAACCTATTATTTTAATGTAAATAATGAGTAGTAGTATTACTAACGTTATTTATTTTGAATTATATGACTATAAAAGTTTTTTTTACAAAATTAATGACGCCTGAATTTTTGAAGTTTTTGGGCTCCACCCACTATTTAGTATAATAAAAATTAAATAATCTTCCAGTTCGTGGCATCGTTGGGGAATATCATGATTTTTTTATTGTTTCTAACGTTTATTTATGTCAATATAATACCGTAAAGATATTTATATACTTGATGAAAAAGTCAACACTTATTTTAAATTAAATATTTAAAACTGCAATGACATTATGCTGATTTAAACGCCACCATCTTCTCGCTCCTAGCTTTCACGTCATACTCGTATTTCTATGTAGTCTATGGAGGGTGTTTTCCACTTATAACCAAAAAGCTCAACAAACGCTCTGTTTGTATTGAAAAATAAAGGTTTCGGGCGTTTTATTTGTGCTAAGCGGAACGCACCTTCCATAGACGCCATAGAAAGATGACGTCAATGTTCATGTCTTTATTGAACGAAGACGTCACTTCCTTTTTATCTATTTTAAATTTCCCTCGTAAATTTGCCACTTTTAATTAATTAATATTTTTGTTTTTACAGTATTTAAACCAAAAATAACGTTAAAGGTGTCTTTATGTAAGCGATAACTACTGTAAAAAAATAATTCACCTAAATTTGAATTACATGTATATTCCCTAATTGTGGGTCGAACAAGGTGGTCGTGACAGGTAACGAAACTTTTTCGTCTGTCTTTTTACAGAGGATGTTGCCGAGCCTTATCACTCGTAGGTCTCCAATAACGAAGACCAGAACGAAGTGTGTTAACACCATGTACTAGATCTTCCTTTCTCCTCCATAAACAATTTTCCTGGCATGTCAAACGTTCTCGCGGGAACTTTGCAAAAGTTCCCAAGCTTTGTTCGATACAAAGAATGTAAATCATAACGAATGAAACCATTACGCTCTTATTTCACCCCCGTTCCTCTGAAACAGTTAATGGTACCTATTGAATTATGGAGCTCTACAGCTTTCAAACTTATTGCCCGTAACTAGGTTAGAGTACGCAACGTTTGTGGAACGGTGATTAATAGATTCTGTTTGCAGCGTTGACATTTAAATACGTTTTCGTTTTGCATTATTTATGAGAAGTTTTATTTGTGTTTATGTTTTGAAGAAATTGCTGCAACCCTTTTCAGATTCCTTTTCTTCCTTCGTGTTGTAAATAGGTAGTAAATCACAATCTTTGATAAGGTTTTTTGCAGTTTGCCTCGTCGTTCGTAATGCGCATCGCAAAGGGTTGAAATAGCTTGCCTGCGACGGCATCCCGCCCGCTTTTTCCGTGAGACTTTAAGAAGAGAGTGAATAAAATTTTACTAAGTGAATTTGCTCACCATTTTTAGACATCATCGCAAACTCACATCAGATAAGATTATTTTCAAGTGTTAACTTAGCACAGTGTCAAAAAAGTTATTTTGGGTGATACGGCCTCCATCCATGTTCAAGCCAACTTGCCTTACTAAAAAAGGCTATGTACACAGATTTCTCCTATCATAGGTCACTCTGGCCTGTAAGGCACAGCTAAATTCGACAATAAACTAAGTAATTGACAAAATGAAGCAACTGCAGGCCGGTCGGCTACCAGCAAAATTTCGTAAGTGTTCGTGTGTGTGCTTCGGAGGGCATGTAAAGCCGCGACGGTTCCCGTTATTATCGATAAGGTCGTAAGCCAGGAAGCCTTTGGTTGGCATAAAAATTGCCGATATGTGGGTTGACCATTAACCCCTTTCTCCAATCCGCATTAGAGACCCGTGCTCAGTAGTGGGCCATTGAAATTGTTACACCTAATATTTATAAGGTACGTACGCACCTTATAAACGTACTTCTAGGTGTCGCTGGCCACTTAACATTAAGAGGCCTTGTCGCTTTTTTATCGTCTGTTGATGTGATGGTTATTATAACAGTACATATTATATAACACTAGACAAAGCTGTGACAGTTTTTTGGTCGCACATTAAAGCGCGCAAACCTCGAACTTTTAGGTCGTATTTGGACATTGTACATTATTGTATTGGACCGCGATAAGTGGCGCTGTTAAGTTTTCTAAAACTATCAGTGTTTCTTTTTTGCTTTAGGTAATCTGTTTCTCGCAAACACCTGTCGACTGTTACTTAGTAAGTTGCGAAACAACGTCTAAAGTATGATCTAGTTGTCCAAAAACAATTACTGTGAAGCTTACGTCCCTTCTGATCAAATTTGAAATCTTTGAGTAGTTGGGGCGGCAAATGGGCGTAAATTACGTCAGAGAGGATCAAACAAAAAGTACTGTTGAAATATATAGATTGTAATTTAATTTTCGCTGAGTAGCGCTAAATGAATGAAGTTGAAAATAATCGCCTGGATTTTTGACGTCAGATTCAGGAGGTGTCTTTTTAAATTTCGCTAATTTTAAAATGAGAGATACATACATGATTTAAAAATTATATAATTTTACGTTGGAAAACGCTTCTGCATTATTGTATAGCAGTCTTAGTTTCACCAAGAAACCTGCCGTCGTTTTTGGGAAAACTGACCCTTATGAAAATTGCAAGGCGTGATACTTCAAACTCATGTAACTTTATTAAGCCAATTAAAAATAAAACACTTTTTAATCAAATTATAATACTAACTGCAGTTTAATATTAGGTACCCAAACTAGTTACATTGCTTCTGTATACAAATTAAAAGATAAATGGATAAAAATTAAGAAATAATTGTGTTGTTTTCTATTTGCAATTTGAATAAAGTCTTCCGAATATACTTTTTATACATCTATCATATAGGTAGGTACAGATAGCGATAAGTTACAGATTTATTATATTCCTATACATTATACAATTACATTTTTAAATTATGAAAGACGTCATACAAAACCTCACAAGTAACAGGGAAAATATATATAGATACATAGATACATAGATAGATATAATATATACAGCGAAAATATATATAGGGGTATAGTAATCCCAACTTAAGATTGAAATGAAAGAGGCGCTGTCGGACGCATTTGACATTCATTTGACCAATCATTGCAGACTAGTAACTGACAGATGAATGACCACAAAGTACTTATGAATGACTTTTTAACATGGCGGCGTTAGTTCCAATTTTTGCCATTTCAGAGATAAGTTGGGCGCACTGTACATCTCAATGGGAAAATTAAGCTTGAATTAGACGTCAAATTGATCAAAATTTACGTCATCTATAAGCCGAAATCAAAACAATTTCGGACGTTAATTATATATCGTCATATATGTTCTCCTCGTAATATTAAATTTGATAAAAATAGAACATGAGACATTTCGAAACTTCGAAAATGTTTACAAACGTTTCTGTGATCGACCTCAGTCCAATCTTGTCGTCTTTGAAGTTGTATGTACAAAACGAATGCTATCAATAAAAGGAAGAGTATCGTGCGCTAACAAGATAGATGTTCGTCCGAATAGAACAATAAAATAACGTATAAATCGTATTTAATACTGAGCTCAAAATCTTAGAACTAAAGTAACTAATTAAAGTTAGTATGTAAAGTATGACAGTATGTTAACATTCTACATATTATTTTCCATCACTCCTGAAATTACCAACAGGTTCAAAGTAACAAAATGTTCAAACTTTATCAATGCTCGCTCATTGGTTCAACCCAGGTTATCGACAAGCGCAGAGCAAGCGATTCATTAAACTTTACTAATGAACACTACCTGGAATTGCATCAGATCTGATTTCTGTCAAGCACAAACTTGTCATGTACGTATATAATACGTTACCTATATATTTCCTCCCTAATCTTCCCCTATACCATATATCTAGTTATCATACTAAAAAATACTGTTTCTTGTCTGTTATATTTACTTTCTTTTGTCACCAAGATCCCATTACGCTCAACTTATTTTCCTATGTAAAAGGTTGCCTGGAGGAGATCGTTTTACAATGAAGCCGCCTTTTTGTATGCATTTGGAAGTAAAAATCGGTGTATGAAATTATGCACTCGACTGTAGGCCTTCGTCTGGTATGAGGAGAATAGATTAATATTGGGGCCATTGATTGGTTGAACCTAATCTGTGTTAGTAGCATTGACCACTTACCCACTCCATAAATCCGCTAGAGCTGCATAGTAAAGTATCGTCTTGATTTGGTCACATATGAGAAGAGACTCGAGCTTCTAGTGAGCCTTTAACGGGTTGAAGCCAGCAATAATTGCTATCTATTGTTCCATAATACATATAATAATCCGTTCCGAACCGATAACCTTGTGACGTATTATTAATGGTGGATATTATGTTCTTCCGAGTTCTATTCTCAGCGAGGCAAGGACTTGAATGAGTTTTGATGTCGCTGATGTCTACTCTTTACCTTGGAATTCCCTCGAGATCAGGATTTACATGGGGACAACTCCCACGCGTACATAATCGCGGGCACAGCTACTTTACAATATTTTGCAGGTAACCTGATTAAGTGGGATGTAAATTACAGTATTATGCGTCACTACTCTCACGTCCGCGAGTGTAGATTGCTTTTTCAGAGCAAATTACACATCTAAACCATATTCATAGCTAACCGGGTCATACCTAGATTAGATAACTACGTGTCAATGACATTACAGAACGCTTTCCTTCGCCAAACATAAGCTTATTACTCACACTCCTTTCATTAACATTTTCAATGCGTCTTAGGCTCAGGCCTCTCTAATTCAAAGAACATAAAGGGAAGGAAGCGTTAGAATAATACGATCAAGTAATCCCGCCCTAGCTTCGCTTTGGGATAATTCTATAGTCTTATACACTGGTAGAGTTTACTTAAAGTGTGTTTAAATGGACTATCTAACACCATCTACTAACTGGACTAACCATCCTAGTCCCTTTGAGTCTAGTTCTACTTCGGTCACAGTTGTCATGGGCGGCAGCGGAAGGGTGGTGCTGCATGCTCGTTTGCTATCTTAATTCCATTAAAAAAACATAGGTATGGGGTAATTTTATAGGTATGAAGTATATTCATAGATGTAATGAAATAAAACAACCTACGTAAACCGCATCAAATTTCATTCAGCACTTTTGCGTGATCCGTGGAGAAACATAAACAGTCAGGCAATAATTCTAAAAATATATTTGCTCGTACAAATATGAGACCCTTCGCACATTTTATTCACTCATTTTCATCACATCATTACATTCACTTTATTCAATATCTCCTATGTACAGACCTAAAATGAGTTAAAATTTTTATTAGATAGATATAGATTATACTATTTTAATGCATTAATAGTAGTAATCGGCCTCGCTCCTTTTCACAAAACCTACGCTTTATGTTAGCAAATAACATCCTCAATACGTACATATTTTATTTTATTGTTATGGGTATCGGTTTTACTACTTCCCTGAATGAGAAACATGTATTTATAACAATAGTAGTAAAGCAATCACAATTTTGCTTGGACACTGGACTAGCTGTTTCCTCCGGCTTGGCCCGCATGAACAAAATTTTGACTCTTTTTTGAGTTGTTCTCAAAAAGTTGTCCACTTTAATATTTTTTAGTGTCCACACATGAAAAGCGTTTTATGAATTAAAAAAACCTTCTTATTGGCAAATTGTATAATATACATTTGTTGTTCGGGTCAATCCTGTTTCTTTAAACGCGTTTATACTCATACAGATATTAAAATTAATCTAAAAAAACAATTTGTTTTCGTCAGTAAAGTAAGTAAAGTAAAGTCGTAAAGTAGCTCCCCATACAAAAATAATATGTCCCCACCCTATCTTGAGATATTTAAGTCTTCATATTCTATATTTTCAAATTATATTTAGAAAGAGGTTTAATCTTAACTACAGTTATATAATATATTGTAATACTATTTAAAATCACACTTAGGCTTTTTAATGCCGTTTTTGTTATTTAAAATTCAAAAAACATTTAATGTCCCACATTTTTTTAATAATTTTCGTGACACATTTCTTGACGCTGTTCCCATCATCGCAACAGTATTTCCAGGTAGAATTTTGTATTATAAGGTAGGCCAACCCTGTTAGATTCCATAGTTAAAAACTCATAGTGCCGCCAATTTGTTTAGCCGTCAGTAATAACAAAACAGTCGGGAGTGTATACGTTAAAAGTGCTTTAAAAATATTTCCTGACGTGTTTCGACTCAAAAAGTAAGTAATATTTTGATCAAAATATGTACAAAACTTTGCAAAAAAGGTGATAAATAGTCAAAAACCTTTAGTTGTTGGATCAAATAGATTATTTCGATGTAATTTTGTGAAATATGACTGCGTGCCTAAATTTCTTGACAAAATTTCGTGACATTTTCCTGACGTTTCTTGACGAATTGTTTTCATGACAATTTCATGACGGGACACTTTTTTGAGAACAACTCTTTTAACAAATTTTCATCCCAGGGTTTAGGTACCCAAATAGGTTTGATTATGGTACTAAAATCTCAATCAGTTCTCAAGATACCACGATATCAGAACCAGGTAACCATCCCACTTCCTTAGTAGGTATAGTCTTGTTCTAGGTATGTGAAAGTACAGCTCCACCGAGCTAAGTTTGCACCTCGCTGGAATGCGGCACCCCGCCCCTACTCCCCGTTCACCTCCCCGCAGTCGCCCTGTCGCGTCAGTATGGTTAGCATCTTTGTCACCGATACGCGTCATACCGAGTTTTCGTCTCCCTATCTTTTGAATTTGAAATTTTTGAACTGTTCTTGTTAAGTTTTTTGTTGTTACCACTGTTTTGTTATAGTACTGGACTGTGGACTGGAGTGAGAGCGAAAGCGAAATGTCGGGCATTGAACCTATGAACAGTAGTGATTCTGGTTAATTATAATTATCATAACTTTTGTGTATATTTTAATGTACATAAGTATAATACATATAAAGTTAAAAACAGTAAATGCAAAATAAAATTTAACAAACACTTGTTTAATTTATTAAAGTCATAGCGAATCTTTTTTTGAATACCGTACCTAAGCGTCCGTGTGACGTAATCGACGCGAGGTGCAAACTTAGGTTGGTCGAGTAGTAGTCATAGTAGACAGTGGAACGGAAGTGCTGCCTGCTTGTATGCTTCCTTATTTCCATAACAAACATGAACAATAGTAATCTGGGCCCTGATTCTGCTAATTACCCGACTGCGTCAGAAGGAGGGTTATGTTTTTCGAGTGTATGTATGTACATATGTATGTATGTTTGTATGTATGTCCATTTATTTGGACCGCCCCACAGCCCAAACGGTTGAACGGATTTCGACATATGAGGTATCGTTGAATTCGTCAGAACTGTGAAAGTGTCATAGGCTATATGAATTTTCAAAATGGCGCCCGAAAGTGGAAGTAAAAGAGGGGATAATCTTGAGTTTTTTTGTTATCTTAGCAATATGGATATCAAATGAAAGATCGTGAAAAGACCTTTTCAAAAATATATGTATATCATATAACGTCGTTTTAACACAAATTGTCAAAAACCATCTCAAAAAGTAGAATTTTTCGGTGAAAACACTAAAAAGTCTGAAATAAAAATATTATTATAAAAACAAAAAACCCGACTGCTTACAAAAGAACTCAAAAGAAAAAAACAAGTGTCACAATATCAACATAAAATACTTCATGGTGCTGCAGGCGGGGACAAACTATACTGCTACCTACGGGTAAAAAAGATTTATCACAAGTACTACGTTTGTCCCCGCCTGCAGCACCATGAAGTATTTTATGTTGATATTGTGACACTAGTTTTTTTCTTTTGAGTTCTTTTGTAAGCAGTCGGGTTTTTTGTTTTTATAATAATATTTTTTTATAGATGCCTCAATGGCGTTTCGATTGAATAGTTTGACACATTTCGTATACAGAATTGAATAGATTGACACATTTTGGCACGTTCCGTATACAAAATGTGTCAAAATATTCAATCGAGACACTATTGAAGTGGTAAAAAAACCGGCTAAGTGCGAGTCGGACTCGCGCACGAAGGGTTCCGTACCATTATGTATAAAAACGGCCAAAAAATCTGGTCTGTTGTATGAAAGCCTCACTTAAATATTTTATTGTTTTATTGTAGCCACATATTAGCCACAACGCCATCTCTTGGACCGAAACGTAACTAAACTCGCTGAGGCTTCGAATGTATGAACGCACACTTAAATATTTATTTTATTCTGTTTTTTAGTATTTGTTGTTGTAGTGGCAACAGAAATACATCATCTGTGAAAATTTCAACTGTGTAACTATTACGGTTCATGAGATACAGCCTGGTGACAGACGGACGGACGGACGGACAGCGAAGTCTCAGTAATAGGGTCCCGTTTTACCCTTTGGGTACGGAACCTTAAAAATGAGCAGAATGGTGGCCCTGTATAGATAAAATGTCAATTTCGATATTGTTGTCATCATGAGCGTTGAATCACTGAGCGCAAATTTTGGACTTAAAACGGTATATCAGCCGCCTTTTTACACTTATACTAGGCGGATACCACCATACAACAATAAATGAAACCACGAGTCCTGCTTCATGCAAGGAACATATTACATTTAGTAAAAAACGCCTTATTTACAAAAAAACATCTTATTTACAAAAATGTTTTTTTCAAACAAACTAAATAGTACAAAAATACAGGAAAAAATAGAACAGCCTATCTAAACATCGGTCACTCAAATTTGACAAGAGTGACAACAATCTTCTGCTATTATATAGTAAACCCAACTTAAGACTGAAACGAAAGAGGCGCTGTCGGACGCATTTGACATTCATTTGACCAATCATTGCACACTAGTAACTGACAGATGAATGACCACAACGTACTTATGAATGACTTTTCGTTAGTTCCAATTTTTGCCATTTCAGAGATAAGTTGGGCGCACTGTACAATAATAAGTAATAGAAACAGCATGTTGAAATTTTGAATATTGAAAAAAAAAATGCTGTGGCTAAAGTAAAGGAGGTATTTGATTGAAAATTTTTTGGGGGCTTAGGTAATCATTAGGTACATAAAATTAAATTTAATGTTGTATGGTGGTAGCCACGTTGTATAACATACATATTTGCTTCTGATCTCAATTATTCTAGACCAATTTATTTATCCAATAAAACTGTAACCAATCGTAGATTTAAGGAAGATTTTTTTTGTTCGAGGACAGCGATGATTAGGTTTTTTTTATTGAATTAAGGTAGCAAACGAGCATGCAGCACCACCCTTCCGCTGCCGCCCATGGTAATTATGACCGACTTAGAACAAGACCCAATTTAGGGACTAGGGTGGTTAGTCCAATTAGTAGATGGTGTTAGAATGTTAGTTGGTTAGTTTGTTAATAAGTGTGAGGACTGGGACTGTTAGTGATAGTTAGTCCTGTTAGTTAATATTAGTATTGTCCAGTTAGTAATGATTAGTGTGAGTCTTGTTCCAATTCGGTCACAGATGCGTTGCTACCCCTGAGGACTGAGATGGTCACCTCTAAAATCCGGAACACAATTGCTCTTAAAAACAATTATTATGACGGTAGGAATGGTACTGAGTACCTTGGCGGGCGGTGGTACTACCCCGGGCGAACTCTAGGCTGTACCACCTACAAAGTGTATCTATTTAGGTACTAGCTTCCGCCCGCAGGCTTTGCCCGCGTGGAATTCGTTTAAACTTCACCCCCCTATTTCACCCCCTTCGGGGTGGAATTTCCAAAAATCCTCTCTTAGTCCTCCCTTACAATCTCCAAGGTATGTTACATGCCAAATTTCAGCTTCTTCCGTTCAGTAGTTAGGGCTGTGCGTTGTCTGTCAGTCAATCACCAGTAACGCAAGAGTTTTTGTTCGAGAACAGCGATGATTAGGTAAGTGTATCTATTTAGGCATTATTGCAATACTTAGATGCAAAATGGTTATTATTTTTTCGATTATTTCTTTGTTTGCCTGTAAATTTTCCCTTTTCTTGAAGACGGTTTAGGTAACATTTTGATACCTTTTGAATAATATAATGCAATTTGTTTAGGGAATCATTTGGTTTTGTATAATTATTTAAAAAGTATGTTGTTAAAGAAAACAAAAATTCATGGAATTTAAGATATAGATTTCCGAAAATAGAGTGATAACAGCTGCCTTAACATCTAACAGTATCTAAACCAAATTCAGCTTTTTACATTTTGCTGCTTAACATTACGCGTGCTTTATTCTCATCAATGTGGAAAAAGTTCACGTATTAAGGTATAGGACTATGATGCGATTGTAACTTCTAATGCACGGGCCACTGGTTCCGGAGTATAAATATTTATACATTCCATCATGGCTTCGATGAAGCTACAAACATTTACTCAACCCTCGGACGGCGTTAACCGGAATTAACCGTATTTGCCGGACGATGCGATGATTCTCTCAGCACATTTCACTTAGAATAGAAATGCTCTAAATACAAATCGTAACGAGGTATACATCATTTGAAGTGATAAATTAATCGTGGTCACTTAGGAATTCATTCATCATCAATAAAATTAACCTACAATGGCCCACATCTAAGGCCGTGTCCTACGTGAGCGACGAATACGACGCGACGCGGTGTTGCGAACGCGACGAACGCGATAAACTCAACTGTATCCCTACTTGTGTCCTATGTGACAGTCTGCGACAACAGGCGACGTAACGCGTACTTGTTTTGAGTTTGAGTGCGATCAGACGCGACACCACGAACTACGAAATGATTTCCCGGTAAAAATATTATATGTGTTTTCTTTCTGTGCTTACGATATTTATTTAAAAGTCTGTACTTTAAATAATGAACTATCGAGCAAAATAGTACGGTACTTCTCCATGATTCGAGAAGTAATGACCAAAATCACTAAGGACTCTCACTTGTCGCGTAGACTGTCACGTAGGACACTTGTCGCGTGTGGCATCGCGTCGCATTATGTCGCGCCGTGTTGCGTCGCGTCGCGTCGCATCGTATTCGTCGCTCACATAAGACACCGCGTAAGAGGGCCTAGAGCACACTCGTCCTGTTTGCTCCGGTGCGGTTAGGTGACGGATAAATCCTTGCTTAATTTATATTTGCGTATTATGTGAATACTAGCTGTTGCCCGTGACTTCGTTTTTTTTTTATGGAATTAAGATAGCAAACGAGCATGCAGCACCACCTTCCGCTGCCGCCCATGACAACTGTGACCGACCTAGAACTAGACTCAATAAGTCCCGTTCTAATTCGGTCACAGATGCGTTGCTACCCCTGAGGACTGAGATGATCGCCTCTAAAAAAGTGTAACCGGCTCCACACCTTCCTATCCGGAACACAATTGTTCTTAAAACAATTATTACACGGTAGGAATGGTACTAAGTACCGTGGCGGGCGGTGGTACTTCCCCGGGTGAGCTGTAGGCCCTACCACCTGCAAAAAATATATATTATATATTATTATATATTATATATTATTATTATATATTATTATTATATATTATTATTATACTTACATAGGAGCTTTTGAATCCTGATCCCGCGGGAACTCCGAGATAAAAAGTAGCCTTAGTGTTGCTCTACAGCCTCTTCTATCTCCCAGGGAAAGTCCCATGATAATCCGTTCAGCCGTTTCTGAGATTAGCGTGCACAAACAGCCGTCAATTATAGTTTCATTATATGAATAGTATAGATAGGATAGATTCACTAATCAAACATAGAAGTTACTTGATATACATAATTATATTTTTGAAACTTATTTTCTTCACAAGTAACGTATAGGTAGTTCCTATGGTCCTAATGTCTATCGGAAATGGTGGCTTTTCCCATCAGGCTTAACATGCCCGTTTATCGACAATTTACATAGAAAAACATTGTCCTTGGTCTTCGGTTACAAAGTATCTTTTATAGTTTATTCAGTTACAGTGTAACGAGCAGGAACGTGATGTAACTACATTAAGGGTCCATTATCTTCCCCTCGCGTGATGTGTACAGCCTTTCCACAATGATAAATGATGTAAACATCCATTTAGTTGGATGCTTACAGTTTCTTTTGATAGCTGTTCTGTATCAGATTCTACGCCTATATTAAAATAAATACTCACAGTTCGACTTCGTTTTGCTCTGGGTCCAACTATTTTTATGTCCTAATGATAGGTTGTAGGATTTTATCTATTAGCAGTTACAGCAGTTTATAGGTTTTGAGCTTAAAGAGTTTTCCTTCCTTTTCTCATACACGATATCATATTATTGAAAACCGGAAGAAAATAAAAATAAATATACAATACATGTTTCGCACATTTCTACTTACATTTAAGAGGGGATATAAAGCAAAATTGCTTAACTAAGATTCCGGTTTTACAGTAGTATTATAAGTTACTGTAAGCTGAATAAAGACGTGGTAATACAACATTGTAATACTAAGATACTGCATTAAACAAAAACAAAAAATAAATATTTCTCGATAAGAAAAAATCACAAAGTTAGGTCTAATTTTCAACGAATTCTTCGATGAATTCAACATAGTGTATATTTTAAGGCAAATATTTTAATATACAATTCAAATCGATATAATGAAAGGCTTGTATTTACGATTTTAAAATAAAATGTATTTTTTAGGAAATATTACAATTAAATGCATTTGAAGGGCTGATCCGCCCAGCCTTTCAATCGTATTTTGTATATGGATGAAACTTGATTTTTCCCAGCTGAAGGGTTTATTAAATTTTAGTAAACCACACAATACAAAACACTTCTATTTTCGGGGAAATATAATAATTACCTTATCTCTCTCGTGACTTAACTCCATTTAATCAAAACTTCATGGTTGTAAACATAAAGAAAAAGTAAAAAAATGCATTTATAGTAAAACACTGCTCAAGAAGTAAGTATAGCTGTTATTTACTCGTACTTACTTATTATACGTTATAAATCAAATACATACATGAACAAGCTAAGCCTTAAGAATCTCTTAAATCATTCAAAGTCGAATCCCGTGAAAGAAAATATCATATAACTATGTTATATCCATGAAACTCGTATAAAATTCCGTTGATACGCTTGTCACCCGACTATAAAGTTGACGGATCATTTCACACATACGTGACCAAAAACTGAATGAGCCAGGTCGGTTAACAGTTTCCCCTGTGGATTTACTGGTAGCCAGACTATACAGGCCTTTTGTCGATTTTGCTGACGCTACGAACCGTGTTATATTACCCCCTTCTCTGAAACAAACTGTTAACAAGACTGGTAAAAGCCTTTATTGTTAGTTTCTAGTCTAATGGTTGTAGTAGACCTAAATCTATCTCTTTACGAAGACGATTATCTATATTATAATATTATATCGACTACTCGAGTTATCCCTTAATTTATTCTACTTCCGACTAATCCTACTAATATTATAAATGCGAAAGTTTGTAAGGATGTGAGTGAGTGTGTGTTTGTTACTCTTTCACGCAAAAACTACTGAACGGATTTTCATGAAACTTTGCAGTAATAAAGCTTAGACATCGGAGTAACATAATTTGTTAAAATTTATAGAGATTTTTGAAGGAACTGGTTCCCCGAAGCGAAGCGAAGGCGGGTTTACTATCAAATATAAGTTGCTACATTAAATATAAAATAAATAGTACTCCGATGTCTAAGCTTTATTACTGCAAAGTTTCATGAAAATCCGTTCTGTAGTTTTTGCGTGAAAGACACACACACACACATTCACATCCTTACAAACTTTCGCATTTATAATATTAGTAGGAAGGATGCTATACAAAAGTTTTTAACTGACGAATGCACAACCACATAATATATAAAATTGGCAGTAATAATTACAGACAATGCAAAGCCAATACCATGGGATGATGATGATGATGATTTAATATCTTGGGTTTTATATTGATATTTTATGTAGATACTGACATCCATGAGCAATGATGACCAACGGCGATGATGCCATCGTTCGTTTGTTTGTTGAATTTTATTTTATAAAAAATATAATACTGAAAATTTACACAGTTCATTGATATGGTAGAATCATGAAAGTTCAAACCTTCTCCAAGGAGAGATAAACGGATACAATTAAATAGTAAATAAATAATTTAAATTGCTATGAAACCTTGATAAAAATCAACATCAACCTCGAAGGTTTTCTCGCACATTTGTAAAAAACATTCGTAAAATGTATAAACGTAGCGCGTTGGCGCGCATGTGAGTGATCAAGGTTAGGTGAAAACATCATCGCTACACCCGAATATGGACGGACGGGCGCACGGACATGCCCAAAATTTTGTATATTATCCTCCCAATAAAGCATAACCCAATAAAGATATTTATTTAACTACCAGTACAATTATCACTCTCCTGGGCACGGAGTTGAAACATTTTGAACATAACTAGCCGACACCAATACTATAATTTTTACAAACAGTTACTACCAGATCTTAATAGTCGGTTATAAAATTAATTCGTGTTACTGTGTTGTTCAAACAAAGGGTAAAATTCCGTCAGCTGAACTGTTATCTGAAACTAGGCACTGGGGTATACCCGAGCATCCATGTCGTAACAAATAACTGGGTTACTGATAGATCATTATCTTTTAGTCTGTGGTATCAACAGAGTCATCTACCCAGTGTAAGATGTTCAGACAAACAAAGAGAAACTGAACTTTTACAGAAAAACACACTTTAATATCGACAAGGTAATAATGATAGTCAAAGTCAATTAAGTAGATACGCATTGTTACATAACGAAAAAAAATCAAAAAAGAATTGTCGCTCAAAGGGGACCACACGACAAGACCAAGCATATAAATATAAAAAGAGTTATTAAAATCTATGCATCCAGTGAAAAGTTATGTGGTAGGGTAGAGCGGGGCTTAAAGGTCCAATTTGACTATTTCGAATTATACTGCGTAATCTGACCCCACTATATCAAAATGTATAACACTAGTCAAACAAGCAATTATCTGACTATGTTTAACTCAATTTTTAGTTTAATTATTATAATAGAAATATGTGTTTTTACAACTTTTTTAGACCTTGTCGTCTGTCTCTTTTTGCCCCATGGTAGGGGTAAAAAGGGACAGGCAGGAGGCAAAAGTCCAGTGTTTAATTTTTATTTATAAATGATTTTATGGAATTAAAACTGTATTTGGTTCAATAAAATTCAGTCGTTTATTTTTATTCCAAAAATAAAAAGTCAAAAGTATTGTAATTTTTAAACAAAAAAAATCTTTATTATAATTCCAAGATTCATATCATTTAAATAGTCTCTATTCTAAAAGAAAATATTTGTTTAACAAACAAAACCTATTTTTTCTCATATACATATCATATTACAACAGCAACAGTCTTACTACCTAATTTCTAACTTTGTTGAGCTTATAATTGTTTAATCACTAATCAGTCACAATTGAACAAGACCGTATTGGACCTTTTTACCCCAACCACGTGTAAATATTTTTAGAGGTTATAACGAAATTACCGTTAAACCTAGCCTAAAACTAATAATAAATCGTGAAAAACAAATAAATCATATATACTAATAAACTATTTTTAGGGGTGATGAACAAAAAACCACTGCTCGAAACTAAAAAGAATAATGATGAAAAAATTTACTTAAGTTAAAATTTTTAGACGTGGTCGTATATCTCCGGCTAGTGACGTTGCTCGACTGACGGCGATGCCTGGTTACACCTCCCGCACCCCCTTCATTCCGCGTACGTAGTTAGAACGAACAATATTCCACTAGTTTTTTTAGATATTGATGGTGGACCTTTATAGCCGCGGACCTTTAAGCTCCGCCCTACCCTACCTAACACATATAAAAAATAACAGTTGACATGGACAAGCTTTTAATGATTCTCTTTTGCAGCTCTTTGGATTGTAGGTTTTTAACCTACAATTGCGATATTACTTCAAAACCAAGTCCATGAAGGTCTTACGGCACTGTTATACGAAAATTGTACCCATTAAAACAAATTTGAAATCTCTGCTTTCTCAAGATGAAAGAACACAACGACCTCTATTTGCAGTCAACACTGAAGCCTCGGGCTTTTGTGTCAACATCCTCAGCAAGCTATTTACAGAGACCTGTTTAACTTGTACTAAGGGTATAATTTAAAAGAAATAACTTGTCCTTGATGGCTTACTTAGAATAACTCACGGTTTCTTTATGTTTATGACTGGACGAAGATGAAAAGTAAATGGACATGTAAAGAGCAATTAAAAACCTGTTTTTATGACTCTTTAAATCTAAATCAGTTTGATTCTGTCAACATTGCCAGGTAGATAGATATCTAGAAGTATTTGGAATTTAATAAGTTTTAGTCAGAATTACCTATATGTTAAAAGTTATACTTATTTACATTTTGTGAAGAACGAGCTATCCTCCGGCGGTGTACGAGTATGTATGTATTAATGGAAAGTACGACTTTGTTTGAGTGAAGACTATCACTTTTAAACAATGGCTCCTTTTCAATACACAACATACTCCCTCCGAGTTTTGTAGATATGGATCAAATACTTTCTTATAGAGACAGCGTATCAGCTAAAAGACATGTAGCTGTAGGTACCATTACAAAAAATACATTGCAAATAAAGTGTATTTTATACAACTCTTAATCTCAAAAGGAAAACCGTGTAGGCTGACTTTTTCTGTCGACGTTATCATCGAATATTTGTCCTCTAATATTTTATTTCTTTTGTAACTCACCACAACTCAATTCCCCCTTGCACGAAAACGCCATTTACGCTCAATAAAGAATATTCTAACTTAATAGGTTAAAAGTTTTCGATGGCCGTAAAGTTTACTGTCATCTAAGTTATTTGTTGTGATCATTTTGATTTGTACATTATTGAGTTTATTTATGACTTGGAAATAAAAAATTAATTCAAATAAATAAGGATCTTTTTAGCCGACTGCGTCAGAAGGAGGGTTATGTTTTTCGAGTGTATGTATGTATGTTTGTATGTATGTCACAGCCCAAACGGTTGAACGGATTTCGACATATGAGGTATCGTTGAATTCGTCAGAACTGTGTTAGTGTCATAGGCTATATGAATTTTCAAAATGGCGCCCGAAAGTGGAAGAAAAAGAGGGGATAATCTTGAGAGAAAAGACTTTTTCAAATATATATATATATATATATGTCGGAGCGCACTCAAGTCCTGCGCTAGTCTTTCAACGCCATCTGTGGAGAATCGCTGGAACTACTTGTCGGAGTGTAGTAAAGTTCTGCGCTGATCTTTCAACGCCATCTGTGGAGAATCGCTTTAACTATTTGTGGAAACGTCAAACAGTTATTGTTTGGGCATGGTTGGCATGGAGTGGGGGTTAGAGATGACATTATAAAGAACCAGAGCTGTTATGAGGGGGGGCTTTTTTGGGAATTGAGCGCTTAGACCGAGTAGACGTGTAGAACCCACTGCCATACCAAACTTGCCGCGTTTCCATGTTTAATCCGAAGTAATCTTGCTGATCCTTTGCTACTTTGCTATTATTTTGTCCCACGTATAACCCTAATTATATCGACCGCTCGGACCTTAGCGCCGAAATCAGAAGTTGGATGTAACTTCACGTCCCACACATGGCTGGCTAGGTTATTTCCAGGTTTTCAGGTTGCGACTGTCAGGTGATAATATTGTGAGGCATGGATGGCAAGTGAAGAGATATGACCACCATGCCACGGTAAAACAGGATTTTGAAATAAAATGGCAAGTATCGGTGTAAAGAATTTTCAAGTAAGACGGCAAGTATTGGTATGGTTTATTTTAATTTCATTAGTCATGTGGTAACAGAATTTCATTTCTTGAGTTTTAATTTTTGTGTAAACTATGTTGTGTGTGTAAACTGGTTTGTTAATAATCGAGAGTGAAAAAAAAAAAAATCATTATTCGGTAATAAAATCATTTGAGGCAGTTACGTGATTAATACAAGTCACTTCTCATCGTAATCTAATTTTGATATTTAATCGCTGAAAAAAAAGAAATCGTTTTTATTATGACCTCTGTTTTTATTATGAAGGGAAAGTTACACCCTTTGATTTTAGTGTAATTTAACCAAGTATTATAACATCGGAACACACTTTTTATCATGCGATCATTTTGTTGAAGTTTAATGTGGGTAGATTTGTGGTTAGTTTGCTAGAATGCCCAAGGGCTAAGTATCATTTGAAGTGTTGTGATATAAAAAGTGAATTTGAGTAGAGTGATAGCGATGAATCTTAGTTCAGCTGGTCGGGTCTTGCAGAGACCGTGGAAGAGTCCGTGTGACTTGTTGACTTTGTTTTTGTGCTTAGTGAAGGGCCACAGGCCACGAATAAGATTTAAGAATTTAGCTTTGTTTTGAGATACCTTGATAATATTTGAAAGTTATTAAATAATATTGGTACTTGGTTGGGTAAGCATTTTTGTTCAATTAATTAATTAATTTAATCGAAATGTAACGTAACTCGAGTCATTTTAAAGTAAAATTATTATGTTCCGAAGTTACAATAATAATTAATCTACATTCATAAAATTCTTAAAGATAAAGGGGGTGGATAAGATTTTGTAGTCTGGTCGAAAAGAAAAACAAACGTTTTAAAGTCAGGCATTTTATTATGCATTCCGTGTTGGTACATTTTTAATTGATAACGAGATACGATGTACAGTGCAGTGACTTTTATCCCACGTGTTCTTTCTTTCGTGACAAGTGTTAAATTCTTAACATTATTTGTTGATTACATTTTATTTGTGTGCAGTGACTGACACCGCCGATACTGAAACTACTGGTCAGATAGCTGTTCAATTACAAAAGTATTCTTTTAGTTATTTTGGTTTTCGGTAATTTGGTGCACCGCTTATCGCTGAAAAGGATTAATTGGAAAAAAAAACACACAAAATAGATGCTTTATTTGTGCTCAACTTGACGAAGTATTCCATTTATCGAGTACCTACAACAATCCTACTAATATTATAAATGCGAAAGTTTGTAAGGATGTATGTGAGCGAGTGAGTGTGTGTGTGTGTGTGTGTGTGTGTGTGTGTGTGTTTGTTGCTCTTTCACGCAAAAACTACTGAACGGATTTTCATAAAACTTTGCAGTAATATAGCTTAGACATCGGAATAACATAATTTGTTAAAATTTATAGAGATTTTTGAAGGGACTGGTATCCCGAAGCGAAGCGAGGGCGGGTTTACTAGTAATAACAATAAAAGCGTAAGCTAGTTTTTTAAAAAAAGCGAACGGTTTGGTTGTTCATTGGTGACGTCGATCGAATTAGTTACTCATTAGTTCACGTTGTTTTAAAAGTGAAACACAATACAATTTTCAAAGTTTTATTTACTATGTGACAAAATAATTTCGATATTCTAAATACCCGCGTAGTTCATTGTTAATTTTAAATATTGTGTAAGCGTTATCTAATGATCCAAAACATTGTCGTTAGAGTTATTACAGACGAATTAGTCTTACCCGCTTTAGTCACTATATTTTCGAAATAAATAAAGTCGGCGTAAGTGTTTACGTCGGATTTATGATGCGTTTAGGAAGCGTTTCTAGGTTAAAAGGAACTGGAGACCAAGGCCTTTTCTGGTTCCTATCTGCAACCAAGGGTGACATTACCTAGATATAGTAACGGCTAGACGAGGTAAAAGTGAAACGGCGTTTTTGGTATGACAAAGTTTTATTTGGTTACATCTGGTGCTGGAGTTTTATAACTTCCATTTTTATTTCGTTCCTTGTGAAAATTTTAATTTAAAATCTTTCGTCATTTTCTATTTGCTGAAAAAAAAAATCAATAGCAGTTTGTGGAAGTTTAGTGAAATTTTTAATTAAAGTAGCAGTTGGATACAATCAGTTCCCCAGTTATTTTATTTACAAGTGCAGCACACTTCGATTGGTTTTAATTTACCTTGTGAAACCAATGAGTTTTGAAGTAATCTCACATGTGGCGATGCAATGTGCATCGTTCTGTTTTCAGATAAGTTTTCGAGGATGCACAGATTACCCCAATGGCGATCAGGAACAAGAGCAGCTCACGCAGGTCACACGCGTGTTATGTGGAACAGCACGGGCAGCTGCGTGCGTGCACTCGCGCACCCTGGAGTACTTTCGTTTGACCTTGGAGGACGAGGTCTGAAAACTATCGTTCCGGGAAACGGGGAACCCATGATGCCTGCCTGATGTTGCTGCTGCGGATCTAATTACAGGTGATCTGTATTGTTGTTTTGTGATAGCTTAAAGAAGTAGTACCTAAATTAACTTTTCTTTTCGAGACGTAGTTCACTTGATAAAAATCTATTTTTGAGAGATTTAGTTTTCGGTCAACTTGTCGAACGGAACTTTTGAAATTATAATTTAATGGTGTTGTTACTTTGAAAAATGCATAGCCCTTATATGAACACTGGATAGAAGTGTTTTGTGCTGTTATTGGTGGGTGCCAATAGACAGTTTTGCATCGGGATGGACGTTGCAATATATTTAGATGAGAGCTATGTATACGGTCGTTATTTTGAGAGGAGTACATGATTGTACTTGAGTACCGTTCGATAAGTCAACTTGTTTGAGAAATGATAACTTTTTGAGAAAAGTAACTTTTATGAGGAATGTAAAGTTTGTTTTGGATTAATCTGTAACGTGATAGGATAAATAAAGCGACATGTTGAACAAACCTTTTTAAGATTATTTTTGATAAAAGCTCGAAATGATCATCTGGGGGGTGTAGTGTTTGTAACCGGATGGAGGTTACATGCGCAGGTGACTGGATAGAGGTTGCCTATTGGGTTGATGCTTATGACCGGATGGAGGTTATAAGTGTGATGATCAGGACCGGATGGAGGTCAGGGTACGAGCATTGCAATATTTCAATGAGTTTCCTATTATTTGAATGAGTATGGGTGTTGATCAACATGTCAGCTTTAGTTTTGAGAGAAATAATCTGTTATGATATTCAAAATTTGTAATGATTTGATAAAGTTGTTTTTTTTTTTATTCCCTGCCCACTTGGGTCAGGAATGGCCGAACGACTAGAACCAGTACTGTTCGAGAATTTTCTTTCATTCCAGTTACTTCACACGAGGACGTGTGATCCTCAGGATGGCCGTGTCGGAGCGCACTCAAGTCCTGCGCTGGTCTTTCAACGCCATCTGTGGAGAATCGCTGAAACTACTTGTCGGAGTGCAGTAAAGTCCTGCGCTGATCTTTCAACGCCATCTGTGGAGAATCGCTTTAACTATTTGTGGAAACGTCAAACAGTTATTGTTTGGGCATGGTTGGCATGGAGTGGGGGTTAGAGATGACATTATAAAGAACCAGAGCTGTTATGAGGGGGGGCTTTTTTGGGAATTGAGCGCTTAGACCGAGTAGACGTGTAGAACCCACTGCCATACCAAACTTGCCGCGTTTCCATGTTTAATCCGAAGTAATCTTGCTGATCCTTTGCTACTTTGCTATTATTTTGTCCCACGTATAACCCTAATTATATCGACCGCTCGGACCTTAGCGCCGAAATATATATATATATATACTGGGACAAACAATATATATATATACTGGGACATAACAGTATATATATATAATATATATATTTCGGCGCTAAGGTCCGAGCGGTCGATATAATTTGGGTTATACGTGGTTCGGATTAAACATGGAAACGCGACAAGTTTGGTATGGCAGTGGGTTCTACACGTCTACTCGGTCTAAGCCCTCCATTCCGAAAAAAGCCCCTCCTCATAACAGCTCTGGTTCTTTATAATGTCATCTCTAACCCCCACTCCATGCCAACCATGCCCAAACAATAACTGTTTGACGTTTCCACAAATAGTTAAAGCGATTCTCCACAGATGGCGTTGAAAGATCAGCGCAGGACTTTACTGCACTCCGACAAGTAGTTTCAGCGATTCTCCACAGATGGCGTTGAAAGACCAGCGCAGGACTTGAGTGCGCTCCGACACGGCCATCCTGAGTATCACACGTCCTCGTGTGAAGTAACTGGAATGAAAGAAAATTCTCGAACAGTACTGGTTCTAGTCGTTCGGCCATTCCTGACCCAAGTGGGCAGGGAATAAAAAAAAACAACTTTATCAAATCATTACTAATTTTGAATATCATAACAGATTATTTCTCTCAAAGGCCAAAGCTGACATGTCGATCAACACCCATACTCAGTCAAATAATAGGAAACTCATTGAAATATTGCAGTGCTCGTACTCTGACCTCCATCCGGTCCTGATCATCACACTTATAACCTCCATCCGGTCATAAGCATCAACCCAATAGGCAACCTCTATCCAGTCACCTGCGCATGTAACCTCCATCCGGTTACAAACACTACACCACCCAGATGATCATTTCGAGCTTTTATCAAAAATAATCTTAAAAAGGTTTGTTCAACATGTCGCTTTATTTATCCTATCACATTACAGATTAATCCAAAACAAACTTTACATTCCTCATAAAAGTTATCATTTCTCAAACAAGTTGACTTATCGAACGGTACTCAAGTACAATCATGTACTTCTCTGAAAAATAACGACCGTATACATAGCTCTCATCTGCATTGTAACGTCCGTCCCGATGCAAAACTGTCTTGGCACCCACCAATAACAGCACAGAACACTTCTATCCAGTGATCATATAAGGGCTATGCATTTTTCAAAGTAACAACACCATTCAATTACAATTTCAAAAGTTCCGTTCGACAAGTTGACCGAAAACTAAATCTCTCAAAAATAGACTTTTACCAAGTGAACTACGTCTCGAAAAGAAAAGTTAATTTACTACTTCTTTAAGCTATCACAAAATAGTCTGAACAATACAGATCACCTGTTATGTTGCGTCCGATCTGAGGCTGCCAGTTGTCAGAGCTTCCTCCTTCAATGTCACACGAATGAACTCCAGGAAGCCCACGAGTGCACGCACGCAGCCGTCGATTCGGCTCCAGACAACACGTGTAACCTGCGTGTGCTGCTGCCTGTGCATCCTCGAAAACTTATCTGAAAACAGAACGATGCACATTGCATCGTCACATGTGAGATTACTTTTAAACTCGTTGGTTTCACAAAGTAAATTAAAACTCATCGAAGTGTGCTGCACTTGTAAATAAAATAATTGGGGAACTGATTGTATCCAACTGCTAGTTTAATTAAAAATTTCACTAAACTTCCACAAACTGCTATTAATTTTTTTTTTTCATCGAATAGAAAATGACGAAAGATTTTATATTAAAATGAATAAATTTTACAGAACCTCCGATATCTTAATTGTTATCTTTTGTCATTGTTCACTAATTACAAGACACAACAAAAGGTTATATTTTCACAAGGAACGAAATAAAAATGGAAGTTATAAAACTCAAAAACACCAGATTTAAATAAAATAAAACTTTGTCATACCAAAAACGCCGTTTCACTTTTACCTTGTTTCATGTTACCACAACAAGGCGATGTCACCCTTGGTTCCAGACAGGTACCAGACAAGGTCTTGGTCTCCAGTTCCTTATAACCTAGAATCGCTTCCTAAACGCAGCTTAAATCCGACGTAAACACTTACGTCGACTTTATTTATTTCGAAAATATATTGACTAAAGCGGGTAAGAATCCAACTAATTCGTCTGTAATACCTCTAATGCCAATGTTTTGGATCATTAGATAACGCTTACACAATATTTAAAATTAACAATGAACTACGCGGGTATTTAGAATACTACACAACAATAAAATGTGCTTTATTTTTAAAACGATGCAACAAAATTAGTTGAAATCGAACACTTTTTTTTTTCTAATTAATGGCTCGATAAAAGTCACTATAGTGAGATTACTCGAAAACATTTTGTCACATAGTAAATAAAACTTTGAAAATTGTATTGTGTTTCACTTTTAAAACAACGTGAACTAATGAGTAACTAATTCGATCGTCGTCACTAATGAAAAAACCAAACCGTTCACTTTTTAAAAGCTAAGCATGGAATACTTCGTCAAGTTGAGCACAAATAAAGCATCTATTTTGTGTGTGTTTATTTTTTCCAATTAATCCTTTTCAGCGATAAGCGGTGCACCAAATTACCAAAAAGCAAAATAAAAAGAATACCTTTGTTATTGACCGGCTAACTGACCAGTATCAGAGATACTGCCGCTAATTATTATTAACTGTGTTACAATGGTCACCTCACCTTTCAATGGCCACCTCGCCTTTATACGGACACCTCACCTTTATATGGACACCTCACCTTTATACGGACACCTCACCTTTATACGGACACCTCACCTTTATACGGACACCTCACCTTTATACGGACACCTCACCTTTATACGGACACCTCACCTTTATACGGACACCTCACCTTTATATGGCCACCTCGCCCTTATATTATGGCCACCTCGCCCTTATATTATGGCCACCTCGCCCTTATATTATGGCCACCTCGCCCTTATATTATGGCCACCTCGCCCTTATATTATGGCCACCTCGCCCTTATATTATGTTTGTTTGTTTGTTTGTTTTTTTTTTTTTTTAAATAACGCTTCGCACTCAAAACACCACACTATGATTCCCTGTGTCGCGGGTACCCTGAACAACACACAAGACAAGGACACACCCAGACCGAGAAGGAAAATTTAAACTCATCATTCAAATTGCCGCCTCACCGGGAATCGAACCCAGGACCGCGTGTTAACCATTGCGCAAAAATAAAATGTAATCAAGAAATAATGTTAAGAATTTAACACCTGTCACGAAAGGAAAGAACACGCACGTTTGATAAAAGTCACTGCACTGTACGTCCTATCTCGTTATCAATTAAAAATTGTACCAACACGGAAGGCATAGCCTAATACCTGACTTTAAAATGTTTGTTTTTCTTTTTCGACTAGACTACAAAATCTAATCTACCAAAGGGGGTATCTTTAAGAATTTTATGAACGTAGATTAATTGTTATTGTAACTTCGGAACATAATAATTTTACTTTAAAATGACTCGAGTTACGTTACATTTCGATTAAATTAATTGAACAAAAATGCTTACCCAACCAAGTACCAACATTATCCAATAACTTTCATCAACTATTATTATCAAAGAAACTCAAAACAAAGCATGAATCTTATTCGTGGCCTGTGGCTTTTCACTAAGCACAACAAACAAAGTCAACAAGTCCGACGGACTCTTCCACGGTCTCTGCAAGACCCGACCAGCTGAACTAAGATTCATCACTATTACTCGACTCAAATTCACTTTTTATATCACAACACTTCAAATGATACTTAGCCCTTGGGCATTCTAGCAAACTAACCACCAATCTACCCACGTTAAACTTCAACAAAATGATCGCATGATAAAAGTGTGTTCCGATGTTACTACTTTGTTAATACTACGTTAATATTTGTTAATACTTTGTTACTACTCCGTTAATACTTGGTTAAATTACACTAAAATCAAAGGGTGTAACTTTCCCTTCATGATAAAAACAGAGGTCATAATAAAAACGATTTCTTTTTTTTTTCAGCGATTAAATATCAAAATTAGATTACGATGAGAAGTGACTTGTATTAATCACGTAACTGCCTCAAATGATTTTATTACCGAATAATGTTTTTTTTTTCACTCTCGATTATTAACAAACCAGTTAACACACACAACATAGTTTACACAAAAATTAAGACTCAAGAAATGAAATTCTGTTACCACATGACTAATGAAATTAAAATAAACCATACCAATACTTGCAGTCTTACTTGAAAATCCTTTACACCGATACTTGCCATTTTATTTCAAAATCCTGTTTTACCGTGGCATGGTGGTCATATCTCTTCACTTGCCATCCATGCCTCACAATATTATCACCTGACAATTGCAACCTGAAAACCTGGAAATAACCTAGCCAGCCATGTGTGGGACGTGAAGTTACATCCAACTTCTGATTTCGGCGCTAAGGCCAGAGCGGTCGATATAATTTGGGTTATACGTGGTTCGGATTAAACATGGAAACGCGACAAGTTTGGTATGGCAGTGGGTTCTACACGTCTACTCGGTCTAAGCCCTCCATTCCGAAAAAAGCCCCTCCTCATAACAGCTCTGGTTCTTTATAATGTCATCTCTAACCCCCACTCCATGCCAACCATGCCCAAACAATAACTGTTTGACGTTTCCACAAATAGTTAAAGCGATTCTCCACAGATGGCGTTGAAAGATCAGCGCAGGACTTTACTGCACTCCGACAAGTAGTTTCAGCGATTCTCCACAGATGGCGTTGAAAGACCAGCGCAGGACTTGAGTGCGCTCCGACATATATATATATACTGGGACAAACAATACTGTTACCTACGAGTAAAAAAAGATTTATCACAAGTACTACGTTTGTCACCGCATGCGGCAGCATGAAGTATTTTGTGTTGATATTGTGACACTTGTTTTTTTCTTTTGAGTTCTTTTGAAAGCAGTCGGGTTTTTTGTTTTTATAATAATATTTTTATTTTACTCGTGAATTTTTGTTAAAGTATCTACCTTATATTTTGATTTACTTTACAATTAAACTAATTATATCGAATATTATGTACCTCTATAGGATTTGAATCTATAAAAATAGTTTTTACAGCCACATAATCGTATTAGGTACTTATTATTTATAGGACTCTTTAATATGGCCAAGGATTTATTTACGTACCCCAGTTGTAACTGTACCTATCTGATCTTAATGTTTCACCGAGTGACGTCAAGGCATATTGTTGCGCAAGTATTCGTAGCTCAAAATTAGAGGTTCACGAACTCAGGCGACGTCGTGAGTCTGAGCGTTAAATTTCTAGGCTATCACAGCTTATCAACTTTTACAACTGACACAGGTGTTTGCTTAGTTTTGTACCTTTATGTAATGAGACTAAGAACGCTTGCAGCTGTGCCTGCGGCGTACTAAAACACTAAAGTACAATAATTGTAGCTACTATTGCTAACTCGCCTAAATCGCTTCGGAGCAAGTCTTAAATGTGCCCTTAATTTTCGTTTTAAAAATACCTTAGTTTTTACAAAAAAAAATAACGGACTTAAAAATCGATGAGTGGGTTTAACTCAAAAATTACCTGCCAGGTGTTGCTTAAATTAAAATGGGGTATATAAACACCAGGTTTCGAATAAAAAAGAATTATAAAAATCGGAACACCCACCCGGTCAAAAGTTAAAAGGTATAAAAATATTAGTATAGAGTTATTGACTTCAATTATTATTAATACCTAGGCTATTGATGGCCTACTATTGAGCACGGGTTTTTCCTCAAAACTGAGGAGGCCTAAAGCATACTTCGTCACCATGCTCTAGTGCGGATTGGTGGAGAAAGTGTTCGTCAAACCATTTGTCACAAGGATTTTTTAGGGCTCTCATAAGCCTCCGAAACGACTTAACGATTAATATCTAACGATAACCGGGACCCACGGGTTAGCTTCCCCTCCGAAGCGTGGAAAAGTTCAGAATATTTTTAACATTTACAGTCACCCATCTAATTACCGACTACTGACTGTGCCGACTGTAGTAAGCGAAGGCGTAGTTTGAATTTCAGAATACATAAATGATCCTGTACTACCTAGCCTGATCATAAAGGTTTTCTTGGTTGGTTTCGGTCGCAAACCTATATCTACACTGTTTGCGTTTCACATGGAATTCGTTTTAATGGCATCCCACATAAATGGCAGCTTTCCGCCCCTGTGTTTAAGGTTCATTGTATATTGACGGCGAGAATTTAAAATGCCTTAAGTAACTTTTGGTAACAAGTAAATCCAACTGCGAGCACACGTAATAAATTGGTTTCTAGCGGGTTGTGGCAATTCCATATTCTCGGTGACCCAAGTATAAAATATTCTTGGCCAGCAAAGCTTTTGATGCATGAGCGACCACGATTACATAGTAACTGTTACTTTAAAAAACTGGCCAAGTGCGAGTCGGATTTATGCACCAAGGGTTCTGTACAACTGACATAAAAGTTTGATTTTGTTACAGTTATTACTTGATTTATGTATTTTAATTTAATACTTTTAGGCGTTCATTAGGAAAGGCATAGTAACTTTAAAATATTTTTATTACCTAATATAATTATGATGTAACTAAACATTTACGGTTACTTCGTACCAAATTTCCCGATTCTGAGTTCCCGGGAAGTACCATACCCTGTAGGTTTTGATTCCCTTGCGAGTTTCAAATTGATTGCGTTGGCTTAGATGTATGACTTTTTCACAGCTTCAAGGGACAGTAGATCTGACTATTTGATATATTTTAGTTTATTACCTCCAAGTACCTTGCGTTCCTGAGAAAAAGGGTCTTGATTGACGGACAACAAAGTAGTCCTACTTATCCTTATCCGTTTATTTTTCTTTAGAGATACGGAACCCTAAAAACAAATCCTGTAGCTTAAATATAAATAGTCTACAACGACCGCTGGATATCAATATCGTAAAATAGTTAAAACAGAACGGTCGGACTGCTATAAAAACGCCACCTTACGTTTGGGAAAGAATTGAAATGGTTGCCTAATTACTTATTCATTGTGACCGAAAGTTTTTGATACCCTTTTCAGGCGTTTCAGCAAATAGGTCAGCGGTCACATACCCAATCTTTTAAACAATAGTTTGATGAATAAGTAACGAAGCATTTCGACGTGTTTGTAAGGAGAATTCTTTAGAACATGTAAAAGTTAGTAGAATCTTGGATGAAAATTACACGGAGATAATGATCTACAGAATGAGCTGGTTACATGTTTCAACGGAATTTCTTTCAGATGACCTGATAACAATATTATTTTTAAACTACTTGACAGATTTTCATAGGGCTATGGCCAAGTAAATAAAGTTATCTGGGAATTAAAGACAGTATGAGATGTATGTCTGAATATAGCTGTGGACATTTGATAAAATATTTTCGAGTGCTGTTAACTACCATTTTTCTATCATTATCCCGCCCTTCAAATCCAATCAGGGCTGTCCTGAAGTAAATACTTAAATGATATCCTTAATTTCATTAGACACCATTTTAAGATAGATTGATGAAAATTAACACTACAATGAACTACAATTGGAAATCAGCATTTTCTTTGACAGTACGTTCTACTTTAACTACAAACTAGTTTTATCGTCACATTTAATTAATTAAAACTAAACTATCTGATGAAGCTCGTAGAACTTTGAAATAAAGCAAATACTTAAAGTAAAGGCTCACTCAGAATAATTGTATTAAACGAATGTTGCTGCGGATAGCGGATAAGTGCGAGAGTAGACATAGAATAAATTATAATTCCATGTAATATAACATACGCAGATAAATACACAAACGCTGAGCATGGCCTACTTCAATTTGTCATATATCGTTGTGACTGATGATATACCATTTCGCATAGCTGACATGCTAAAATATTTCAAATACATCGCTGCGACGCTAATTCTGAATTGATATAAAGGATAAAATAAGTGGCGATAGCTACTTCATACTAAAGGCAACCAGACTACATGGAAAACTGAGAAAAGACGCATAGATAAATATAAAAATCGACAATAAGCATATAAACTGTAAATCAAAAACAAGAATGACCCATATTGTCTTACTAAAAACGTGGCGTAAAGTTATAAAATTTAAAATAATAATAATGGGCGGGAGCTGGCGTACTTCGTTTATGATATCCACAGGAAAAAACAGATTTTACTTTTTAACTTGTATAATTGAACCGACGTTGTTACAGTACAGAGCGGTAATGAGGGTTAGATAGAACAATGAGCGGTCGTTCATACACATAAGGTGCGGCACGGGACAGCAGACATAATATTGCATCTTCAAAGCATCAGGCGCTCGAACATGCCCCCGGGCGTTGAAAGCTGAGCTTTCAACCAGAAGCTGAAGACACAGGCAATGGGCATAACTTGCTAAATGATCTGCGAATCGTTCCAGATGATGTCTTGATGTCAGCAACGCGGATGATGCCATCTGATCCAGGGTGGATACCGACAACTCGACCCAATCTCCACTTGAGGGGTGGGAGGCCATCCTCCTTCACCACTACTAATGAATTTAGTTTCAAACCGTCCTTGCAAGAACGCCATTTGCTTCGTTGCTGCAGTTCTGAGACGTATTCTTTACTCCATCTGGACCAAAAATGTTGACGCAGCTGTTCGATTCGCTGGAATCTGCTCAGATGAGATGTAGGAAGACCACAGTAGTCTGGTTGAGGCAAAGATGTAAGAGGGCGCCCAATCAAGAAATGTCCTGGCGTCAGCGGTGTGCAATCTGCTGGATCCGACGAAAGTGGAGACAGCGGCCTGGAGTTCAATATGGCTTCAATTTGCGTTAACGTGGTGTAAAGCTCTTCAAAGGTTAAATGACAATGTCCCAACACTCGTTGTAAATGGAATTTGGTTGACTTCACGCCGGCTTCCCAAAGACCTCCCATATGAGGAGAATAAGCCGGGAGAAAATGAAATGCTATGTTATCATTAGCCAAATCCGCACTTATCGATTGACTATTATTCTTTAGAAACTTTGACAGGTCATTGTACGCACCAACAAATGAGGTACCGTTGTCAGAATAGATATGACTAGGTTTCCCTCTACGCGACATAAACCGTTTTAACGCAAGTATGTAATGATTGCTTGTTAAGTCACCTACGAGTTCTAAATGAACTGCCTTGGTAGTGAAACATATGAAAATTGCGATATACGCCTTTACTAATTTTGCACCGCGACCTTGACGATTGGCGCACATAATCGGACCTGCATAATCGACGCCGACAGAGTCGAAAGGATGACCACCTGCAAGAAGACGCTGCTGCGGTAAGTTTCCCATCAAGGGCTTCACTATTTTACCTGACATGCGTCTACATCGTACACAATTATGATACGTTGCCCTAGCTAAGTTACGACCACCTATTGGCCAATAAGATTCCCTAATTGAAGCTAATAACAATTGTGGACCAGCATGCATTAGCCTTTTTTGTTCAAAATCAAAAAGTAGTTTTGTAAATAAATGATTGGACTGTATTAAAATAGGATGCTTTTTATTATAAGAAAAATCTGAATTATCGAGACGACCTCCGACACGCATTATGTGATTTTCATCCAAAAATACATTGAATTTAAGTAGTGAACTCTTTTTAGGTATAGGTTTATTATTTAAAAGTAGTTTGTACTCTGGGAAAGACTCATCTTGACACGTAGATATGATTACATTCAATGCTTTTTGTAACTCTTCTTGTGATATAAAAGCTGTTGACAAACGTTGCCTTTTACATAACTTGACAAATCGCAAAACATAAGCTACTGATCGATTTAGTCGTAAAAAATTAGAAAATCTACCGAAATCTATTAAATAATTATGTATTTTACTTTTAAGATCAACAACGTTAAGTGCTACCTCAGGACGAGTCTCAGGTAGTGTTTCCTTTATTGAAGGTTGAGGAGGCCACAAAGATGAATTATCTTTTAAAAATTCGGGACCATGCCACCATAAACTTGAATTTTGCAAGAGTCTAACATCCATGCCTCGGGATAATAGGTCTGCAGGATTTTTATCAGTTGGGACGTGCCTCCATGTACAGTTACCTGCCTTATCCAGAATCTCAGCTACGCGATTGCGTACAAATGGCTGAAGCCTGGAAGGCATCATTTGTAACCATCCCAATACTATGGTGGAATCTGTCCAAAAGTAGACCTTGTTAATGTTCGCTCGAAGAGAAGTTATGACCTTTTCGTATAATCGAACTCCAACCAACACACTACACAATTCCAATTTTGGTACAGTTATGGGATTAATGGGTTTTACCCGACTCTTAGCCATTAATAAATTAACAGTAACGTCATCCTGATCATTTATAGTATGGACGTACACACACGCGCCATACGCGCTCTCAGACGCGTCGGAAAAAATGTGTAAATCGAACACAGTGTACAATTCACATACGACAAGCCGTGGAACCCTTAATTCACTTAAAAGTGATAGATTTTTAATAATCTCATTCCACCGCTTGCTGATTTCTGGTGACAATGGCTCATCCCACGAAACTTTATCTAACCAGAGTTTCTGAAGTAATATTTTCATTTTAACAACATAGGGAGTAACAAGTCCCAAAGGGTCAAAAATGCGTGCAATAATTGACAATAATTTACGTTTCGTATCACCTTGAGGAATGACATCACCAATTGGAAAGCAGAGCTCATCAGAATCAGCACGCCAACTAAGACCTAACAACTTACTTGGCTCGTTAGATCCAATATTTAAATCAAGGGATGTCTGAACGGTGTCATGTCCTATTAGAGGCGCATTAGACTTCCACTTTCTCAATGGCATTTTAGCAGATGCAAGTGCAGTAGTTACATCTGCGCGTATCCTTTTTAATTCGTCTAAATCGTCACAACCAGTAAGTAAGTCATCGACGTAAAAGTCGCGAATGATAATTTGACTAATTTTCTCATTAGCACATTCGAGACCTACTTGCTTGAGGCATCTAGTTGCCAAAAAAGGAGCGCTGGCGGTACCATACGTGACGGTATTTAATTGATACGTCTTTACGGGTTCATTCACATTATCTCGCCACAAAATCTCCTGTAAATACCTATCCGAAGGATCTACGACAATTTGCCTGTACATTTTTTCCACATCAGCAGATAAGATGTACTTGTGCTGTCGAAAACGGAGTAATATAGACAACAAATCGTCCTGAATCGTTGGACCTACCATCTGGATGTCATTTAATGAGACACCCGACGTAGAAGGAGAACTTGCGTTATACACTACGCGAAGTCTAGTTGTCTCACTCTCTCGCAAGATGCAATGATGTGGAATCAGATACGCGTTCTGATTTGATTGATTGCCATCAGCATTCTTGAGCTCAGACATGTGGCCTAAAGTCTGATATTCCAACATGAAGTCGTGATACATTTTACTTAAATCAGGCTTGGCCTGTAGCCTGCGTTCTAATGAATATAAACATTTTAACGCTCGTTGAAACGAATCTCCTAAAACGTTAGGATTCTGTTTGAGTGGGATACGAACACAAAAACGACCATCTTTTAATCGTGAAGTATTATTAACAAAATGTTCCTCACATAATTTTTCTTCTGTAGAATAAAATGGCAAATTAGAACTTACCTCTTCCAATTGCCAAAAACGAGTCAAATCACTACGAAGGCGATCAAGATTACTGTCGTCATGAGAACGAACCTCGGCTAAATTACACCTAATATCGTTTGTGAAAAGTGCAACTTGATTGCTTACAACCGGACCAGAGATAATCCATCCTAACCTGGTTTTACAAACTACGGGTGTACCCTTGCCTAGTATAATTTTTTGTGATCCTAACAGATCCCAGAAAAGATCTGCACCTATCAATACATCGATGTCCCCAGGCTTATAAAATGTAGGATCAGCTAAGCAAATATCAGACGGAATATTAAGATGAGACAGATCAAGTTCACGACACGGAACCTTATTGGTAATTAATGGCAAAACGAAACAATGAAGGTCAGTAGAAAATCCATCATCAAGGGACTTCATGGTGACGCGACACGTTTTACCTACGTGTGACAACACGTTATTTATACCTAAAATTGATTTGTCTATCTGTCTGGTTGTTAGGTTTAACCGTTGGCATAACCGTTCAGTAATAAGACATGATGTACTACCACTATCGAGTACTGCGCGAACTACATGTTCGCGATTATTATTATCGCATAATTTTATTAATGCGGTCGACAGTAACACCTCGTTTTGCGTCTGCTTAACGTTATTTGAAACAGCAATCTTAGCAGACAAAGCAACATTATTTAATTTTGCCTCATGACTAGAAGGCAAAAACGAGGGCTCCACCTCGCGTTCACAGCTGTTTGTACGTTCAATGGACACAGTTCCAGTGGACTTACGCGTGGCTACATGTATCAGGGTATTATGCTTGCGTTTACATAATTTGCAACCAGGTTTTTTACAGCGGTTAGCAAAATGACCAGTTTGAAAACAATTAAAACAAACCTTATAAGTTGGGAGCAACTTTAATCTTTCATCGTTGCTTAGTGCGAGAAACTGCGAACAATTAATTAATTTGTGATAACCATTGCATTTTAAACAAGTTTTAGAAGGTGATTCAACACTAGAATTACGAACTGCGATCATGGATTTTAATTTAGAAATATTATTATTAGGCTTATATGTCGGGGTAAATTCTTTACTACGAGACGCTTCCAATGTTTCAATTAAATCGGCGTGATTGCGCAAAAAATTCATAAACATATCAAATGTTATGCAATTATCTTTGTCGAAGCGACCCTTAAATATTTCCCATTCACGGTATGTCTTTTGATCTAATTTATGACTAATGATGTATATTAAAAGTGTATCCCAGGTCTTCACTGGCTCACCTAAAGACTCCAAAGCTCGCAAATTTTTATTAACATTGTCCATTAATTGTTTTAAAGTGACAGAAGACTCCTTTGTTATTGTCTCAATGTGAAAGATAGCAGACACATGATTTTGCACGAGTAGACGCTTGTTATCATACCTATCACACAACAGTTTCCATGCAATAGCATAGTTACTAGCGGAGAATTCAATAGACTGGATCACCACAGCAGCAGCCCCTTCCAGACACGCACGTAAATAATGGAATTTGTTTATATCGTCTATTTCTTCGTTAGAATGAATGAGGCTCACAAAGCTGTCTCTAAACTCAAGATAATTGTGATATGATCCGCTGAATTTGGGTAAATTAATTGTAGGCAACTTAACAAGCTTAGCATTACCTACATGCGAACCCCTATCACTGTTTATTGATTTATCTGTATTATTAGAAGCGAATTTACTTAATAAGTTTTGAGCTTTAGCTAGTGATTTATAATAAATAGCCTCAAATTCAGAACGTACAGAATACTGACTGTCGGCGTTGTCTACAGAACATTCCAGTAATAATTGTACCTCATCATATTGGTCGTACAATGACTCCATCTTACCAACACGTAACTGTAATTCCATGACATCCTGTTCCTGTAACGAATCATCACTAAGTGTATCAACATAATTAGTGAATATAGTTAAACGGCCTTTAAAACTTGCTCGTTTTTTAATCAACTCCTTTTCTGAGATGGCCATTGGGAAGACGGATGAAAATCAACCTGGAATGTATACAATAACAAATGTAAACAAACTAACTTAAATAATAATTAATACAAGTTTAATATTATAAGTCTAACACCTATAACTTTGTCCTATGGATTGAGCAACTACCAAAAAACAAATAACAATAGTTCAAGAAGCGTAAGATAGCTCAAAGTATATTATGTACAAAGTATATTATGCTATTATTATAACTTTCAGTGAAATAATGAATTTAACAAAGTTACAAGTTCAATTATCTGAATGTAATCTTATGTCTGTAGGTATAATTAACACCAATAAATGCGTTAAAATTGTTGTACAATTGTTATTAAATGCTTTATTACATATAACAATGTAATTATGTAATATTTTAAAGTAATTTTAAGTTAATTTACATGAATCTAAACGTATCTTTTATTACCACTTTATTAGGTTTAAGTAACTTATATTTTAAATAATAAGCAACATATACATGAATTTTTGTATATTTTGTATGTAATATAACGATAATAATTATAATATTTGTCTTTTCTAACAACAAATTAACACAATTCCAAGTAACCTCTAACAGGGTGCAAAGGTCAAATGTTCTACCGGCACACAAGATCACTAAGTACTGAATATTACAACAAATAAGAAATGTACGAACCTTTTGATAATATACTTATTTCCACTAACTATACCTGAATCGAGTGTGGGTTCTATCTTACGTAAATAATTATAGCTTCCTTGATATAATGTTAACGCAAATCTTGGACTTCTTATCCTTGGTACTTCTCATACGTTGCACGCCGCTTCACACTAATTAACTTTATAATCTTGCGTAATTCAATAATTATTGATTATCTCATTATTCTTCATAATCCGGTTCGATCTAGGACCATATGGGCGGGAGCTGGCGTACTTCGTTTATGATATCCACAGGAAAAAACAGATTTTACTTTTTAACTTGTATAATTGAACCGACGTTGTTACAGTACAGAGCGGTAATGAGGGTTAGATAGAACAATGAGCGGTCGTTCATACACATAAGGTGCGGCACGGGACAGCAGACATAATATTGCATCTTCAAAGCATCAGGCGCTCGAACAAATAATAACCAACGTACGTATTTCAATCACAAAATAGGAAAAGAGCGGAAGTGTTCGAGCAATGGATACACTTTTAATGGTCATTTACCGACAGACTACGTGGTACGTGGTCGGTGGTCGTTTGCTGACGACATCATGAACGTTTACCTTCACAGAGAACCATGGTCGGCATTTCGCTACGTGCCCCAATTATTTAAGGACTTTGGTAGTAAGTTTTACCTGCTGCCACTTCCAACGCTGTTAATACGCTAAACTATTTAGATGTTATATAAAATAATTGAAATTCCTATGTTTGTAATTAAAATGTAAATTAATTTATGCACACCCACCACAAGTCTTCAAAAAGTACGTGTTTACGGCTAGTACCCGAAGTGCGGCTACACCTAGTTCTAGCCGGCTACAACTAGGTGTAGCCGGCCACGTGCGGTAAGAACTAGGTGTATCCTATTTGTCGTCGGCTAGAACTAGATATAGCCGTACACCGGTGGTTATCTTTTTATCGAATGTTCAAATGCGCTAATTTTAATTAAAGTAATTAGGTTAACGAGGAGCGAAGCGACGAGCGTGTTAGGTTAACAGGAACCATCGTTAGCCAGAACCGACTTTAGGGCGTTTATAACCTGAACATTTCATGAAATGAACATTGTATAAAATAAATAATTAGAACCATGCGGAAAAAGGGGACCCCGTTCTATCGGGAAGGGGGTTCCGTCAACAAACGTAAAAATGCTTGAAACTAAAATTCTTTTCAAAACTGAGTGGATTTCAATGAATTCAGAATATCAAAACAAAACCAAAATACTTAACTGAACTGAAAACTTAGTTCTAGTCGACGACAAATATGATACACCTAGTTCTAACAACACGTGGCCGGCTACACCTAGCTGTAGCCGGCTAGAACTAGGTGTAGCCGCACTTCGGGTATTAGCCGTAACATATATATTATGTCTGTAGCACGATAGCTCTTGAATGAATGGACCTATTTTATTGCGGTATTTTTAATCGAAATAAGCCAGTTTACTTGCAGTGGTTTCGTAGAAATTCGCCCGCCAGTCTGAAGCGTATCAGCTCTTTTACAAAATAATATAAGGTTTTTGGCAAAAATTGATATAAAAATCTCCTCAGGCGTTTGATAATTGTCACCTTATTAAAGAATTTTCTTATATTACTTATTATATTCTCATTAGAGGGTTTTTTTTTAATTTAAATTTACAGTTAAAAGGTACATTACATTTAGAGAGGTACGAAAATTTATCTTTACGAGTTTATTTTACCACTTTGATGATATTATAATACTCGTACGAGTATACGTGTACATGTGACAAAATTGTAACGAGTCCTTGTTCACTACTACCCCAAAAAAGCAAATAACCCAAACCCGTACTTCACACTAGTAAATAAAGAACCAGCGAGTCAGTTCCAAAAATGCATTGGGACAGAAAAGAGTACTAGAATTTTAACAAATTTTGTTGCTAACAGAGAGACATGACTCTGTTTTCAACTCTTTTAAAGAATTTCAACTGAAAAAAGCGACGTGTAAATGAATACTCAACACAAACGCGAAACAGTAGTTGTGGGATTAAAATGAGCATTTCTAATGTACGACACTGAATTACATACGATTCTGTAAATGGTAACTACAAATTGTAAAGCCAAATTGTGTGAGGAGGCCTAGAGCATACTCCACCACGCTGCTTCAATTATAGACTACAGGCCCATGTCAAAAAATTGATGGGTCATAATTATGAACCACCAGGTGATGTATATAGGACGATATAAGAGCACAAAATAATAAGATTCAGCACTATGACGTCACTTGTAAGCTTTCCAACTGAGTGTTGGCGAGAATTCAAAAGTGCAGGTAGAGTGAGTAAATTTTGGTCATATATTTTTGTACGGCATTTTCACCATTGATAGATCCATGAAAAATAATAAGAAAGCGCGCAGTCCCGTAAAAAAATGGTGCGCCACAAAGTCTGTACGGCATCAGTTTCATACTGTTTCAATACAGCTTCTAATCCATTATTCCGCAACGCCGGGGAAAAAATCAAGGGTTGCAACCCCCTCTCTTTCCGTGGTCTGGGGGGTGATTTGGAAAAGTATGGCTTCGGTTCCAAAACATTATCTAGCACTCAAAAAGTTATTGTTCATTTGAATGTATATTAATAATTACCTTAATATTTATTTATTTATTTTTATTCTTTATTGCAACCTTAGCTTAAAGGTATACAAAGGGCGAACTTAATGCCAAGTGGCAAATATCATGGTATACTTGATTTATAAAGCTGTAAAATCATTAGACTCTGTACGGCAACTTTTTTTTAACATGATATTGTAAAATACAATTGTTATATAGTATTGCCGTTCAAAAGAAACTGTTCTAAAAAAATTATATAGAAATACAAAAACGAAAGAAGAAATGAAAGAAGGATGTCCAATTTTGACCTAATCATGTACAGAGATGAAAACAATCTTAAAATTCAGCTAACATATTTATTGTACATTAAACATGCTTATTACTAATTTAAAAGAAACGCAGGAAATTAAATAATTTTATTATTTCTACAAGCTAAATAAAGTAAAAGTTAAACAAATTGCATGTTTTGTACGCAACTCGGCTCAATCAATGCATTCATGCAGTATGAATTGAGGGAATTGAGTACAATTGAGTACCCAACTGAAACTTTTTTTTTGACATTTGAGACTGACGCTGCCATGACTGAAATTCGATCAAGAAAACATTATTATTATGCTACAATTAGCTAACGAAATATGTTGGGTATAAAAGATATATTTTGAAAATAAAAGAACTACAGAAAATGTCGTTAGGCATCTAGTATATCTAAGCCTAAGCATAATTGGTCGGTTGGAGGTAGGTATGTACGAAACTATCATCATCATGACTTCACAATCATCAATACTTATTCATATTTTTTTAACTTTGCTGTGTTCAAATATTAAAAATGACTATAAGACAATATTTATTACTCCAATAGGTAGTCCTTCTACTATTCATTACATCAATACATTAATTTTCATTCCAGGTTTTCAAATGTATAGGAAGTGGGCATTGTTTTTTGTTAAATTATTGCAGAAGTTTAAATATTCATAGATTAATAGAATATAGCGATTTCCTACATTTTTCCCTTGTTCTAAATAGTATTAAGATACATAAATTAGGAAAAAATGATGCCGTACATTTTAATGCAGACCATATCTTTTAGGCTGATGAAAGTGACGCTACCATTTTAAGGGTACCTACTTTATGGCCATCTGATACTGTACGGTAATTAACATATTTTTGAAGAGAACAATTGATAATATGACAAAATCATTATGCCGTCTAACTGAAATGAAAGGGTGTGTATATAATATACTTTTTGGTAAAATATATAGTTCAAACATTATTGATACATGAATACAGTGTGTCCGGCTTCGGTTTGTACAAACTTATAGGGCGTGTAGTGTGAGTTATTTTATGAAAAAAATTCTTCTACATACTAGGTCTAAACCCGACTTCCCTCGATCTACAGCCATTTAATTTTTTTAAGTAATAATTTTTTTTGGACCAAGCACAGTAAAAGTTAGTGTTTGTGCTCTTATATCGTCCTATATACATCACCTGGTGGTTCATATGACCCATCCATTTTTTAACATGGGCCTGTAGTCTATTAGTGGCCAACCCAGTGTCGAAAGATTTTCAAGCCACCCGTAGGCCTCCAATATGGCTTAACGACTGCTATCAATCGATAACAACCGGGACCGACGGCTTTACGTGCCCTCCGAAGCACGGAAGCGCTCAAGAAACTTTTGCCACTAGCGGTCACCCATCCGACTACCGACCGCGCCCGCTGTTGCTTAACTTTGTCGATCGCTTAGGATCGACGCAAGCCGCCGGGGCTATGAGCGCTTCTCGGAACTTTCCAACAAAAAAAAAATATCAAAATCAGCTCATTTAATCAAAAACGACGAAAAACCCGGTGAAAACACATAGAAAACCATATAAACGGTCGAATTGAGAACGTCTTCTTTGATAACAATAAAAAACTAAAGATTTACTAAGTTATTTTAATCTGGGTGGAACAAGAGCATGAATGCAAAAACTTACGTGGTTCTATTCACAAAATTATGGGTCTTATTTCATGCAAGAAATAATTCTTTCAAGTAAATGACGGCAGAACAATACGATGAAAGCAAAAAAAAAAACAAATTGGCTTTCCTGTAAATGACGAAAAGTGCAGTTAAGCCCTTGTCTTACTAAGGGTGCGACGTTTGAAACTTAACCAATGTTCAATCAAGTCAACAAATTACAACCCAATACGAGGACCTTAATCGCTCTCACACTATAAGATAACCGAAATATGTAGCTGTTATGAATGTAAGAATGAGTAAATAATATTATGATACCAACAATTTAATAGTTTTACCGAAAACAAAACGCTTTAAGAGAACTTCTTTCATAAAAGAACTGATTCTTGAATAAAACTATTTCTTAATGTTCCTTAGTAATAAAATATTTGCAGATGGATTTAAAATTAATGTACCAAAATTTTACTACGGAAATAAAAGCAAAATATTTCGTCGTATCGTTGTCGTGAGTTGTGAAAATACGTCGTAATTTATGCAAATTCCGCTCTCACCGCTAGTCTGGAGTTTCTCTATTAATCCGTCCGCGTTCAGTTTAATTTATTTTGAACGTCACCAGTAACTCTTTTAATGCATCTAGTGCATCTAGAACGGCGCTTCGATAGTGCCAATTGACGCTCTGATGGATTCAACCACTCGTTGACGTTTTTATTCTGCCATTTCTTTTGTACAAATAGGTACTTATCTAGAAGAACACAAACAGATAAATATTACTTTATTGCCTTTAAATCCTTAACACAGCCTGCCTTTATTTATTTTTGGGACTCCTCAGTTTGACGTAACTTTTTTATTCTTGGAATGACTGTTAAGTCGTAATTGACTTTTATTTATTTTATACCAGTCTGTGCTTGTGGCTTCTCCCGCGGCAATGTACGAGTAACACAATATTACACCGTTAAAATTATCGCAATTGAATGTTTTATTATTTCCACATCTAAATTGGTTTGGCGAATTAACCGTGATACAATAGCAAACAAACAGTCTGAATTAATTTCGGTTTAATAATATCAGCATCGATTAAGAGAGATGTTTAATTTTGATAAAATATTTCTTGAAAAACCAATTTCGGACCTGAGATTATTTTTATAAACGTTTATCTTTATAAAACGCCCAAGATTTAAACATTACATTTTAAGAAATCTGAGAGCTGTGCACTGTCTGAGATGAAGTAGTCTGTAATAATTTGTAACAAAGAAACAATTATATCTCTGATGTGAAATGAGAGCCAAGCTCAGTATTGCCAACATTTATATATGCCTTGGTTGTTGACTTCAACGACAAAAGAAGTGAGATCTAAATAGCTATAGAAAATAGAAATCTGCCAATTTCAATGATCGGTCCTAAAATTTACTAAAAATATAATTTCTTCTTATAACTTAAGGTACAAATTATATTGAAGCCTACGGCCTGACTTGGCTACTTTTCATATGAAACCTTGAATCGCCTTTTTTATCCTATTGTAAACTTATATGAGAACTAGCCAAGTCAAAACTATAAGGCTTCAATATTACCCTAAGTTGCGACATCTGATGAGTACCTACGTACTTTTTAGTTATCTCTTATTTATCGATGTTATAGCCGATTTTTTTTAAGTTATAACGCACATTTTCTCAGCCTGTAACCTTAAAAAATTAAAAGATCGCTTAAGAGGTCAATTGACTCAATCATTATTAACAATCTAAGCGAGAAACAAACATAAAATGTCAGTTCATATTATGGGTCGTAAATGCCTTTATGGATCACGGGCCGTTCAAACACTGCCCTATTACCACTCGTTAGAGATAAGTTGGTAAAACGACGTACTTCAACTGGACTCATAATTAGAACCATTTTTATATCCTTCTTTAGTCTCGGATAGTCATGAAAACGATATTAATGACATGTTTTAATGTGTTCCGTAATAAAATGGTAGAAATTGCCTTAGCCGTTTCTATCGAAAGAAGTTTCGTTGGCGAAGTACCCGTAAATGAAATGGACCCCGTTCTCTTCTAAAAAAACTCTTCTGTTGAATTAACCATGCCAGCCTAGCTGATTATCTTATTTTTACATAATTAAAACTATACGAGACGGTTACGAGACGGTCACGAGACGATTACGAGATGATTACGAGACGGCTACAAGTCGGTTACGAGATGTCTACGAAATGTCTACGAGACGGCTACAAAACGGCTATAGGACGGCTACGAAATGGTAACGAGACGATTACGAGACCGTTACGTTAAACGTTTAACTCTGCCATGACGTGATGTTAAAATAGTAGTTGTAAGAAAAGTACTTCCAAGTTAAAACTGTGACAATGTTCTACCAATGTATAAAGTTTCACGCATGTGAGTAAGCACGGTAATTGTAAAACATGATATTATATTATGCAATAGATTCTAAACATTGTAGTCCTTATTATGAAAATTCTATTTCAATACTAGAAGCTAGATATATTGTTCCGTTGGTCACGGACCATACGCTGAGAACCACTTACTTGGATCAGTTCCAATTCGGTTCTGTCCCTAAAATTTAAAATTTTCGGAAACAGCCAAATGTTATAAATATTGTGACATCCTTGTATTACTGCCAAATGTTTACCCACAGCTCTCGATTATTATAGCTGAATTAAAGAAACGTTGAATATTATTCTGTATCTCATAACATTATAATAACTTTAGTGGGTATTTGACCTATTAAAAGCTAACAATTACAAAATGTATCAATAGGTACATAATGTAGAACAAAGTATTATAATATTGTAAGACTTCTAAACGTGGCTGTGACATGTGTAATTTCTACTTAATTTGAATAATTTGTATTTTGAAGGTTGGACTCCCGAACAAGTGAGTCTGGATTCAATTCTATCGGAAGTTTTTAAAAATGATTGATAGTAGGTACCTACGTGAAATCTGCTAATCCATACTTGATCAGTGGGGTGAAACTTTACCCTTACATTGGGAGAATATTTGAGTTGCAATGATGAAGATCCTAAGGGCGCATTCAAGTAGAACGCTGGTTACCGGCGCTGATCTGCCAGCGCTTATCGGTACTGGTCCGTCGAGATAACCTCTACATAAAGCAAGCTTGTATAAGCAGGAGCTGGCTGACAGTCGCTCTGAATCATTGATCTATAGGATTATGGATTAGACACTAGAGCAAAAATAGCGTGCCTGACAAAATTTTAGTGAAAAAAAATCATGGCCGCTTTTGCTAGTGTTGTGCGCACTACGGGGACAGAAACAGTATCGATATTTAGTTTTCAACACACTTGCTCGTAAAGTTACTATTTTTTCTTTAGTCTTACGCCCGGAATGCGGTTTACTACACACTAGTGCGTTTTACTTTTCATTGCCGCACTAGTGTTTTTCTTATTCCACTTTTTTTTAATATCCGTATAGAGGTTGTTACCAAAAGATTTATTATTTTGTAAATAAATAAACTTGTTGTACTTAGTCAAAGTCTGATAAGTCTAATTATCTATTAAAGCATTTAAAAAATACAATATTTTAAATCATTAATTACCGTAAATTCTTATTAGAAATACATAATTATTTAGTTTAATATATTGTGGCTGAATAGCGGTGTTCGGTGCCTCTGGACTTAACCTGCGCGCGCATAGTTATTCCACCAAAGATACGGCGCGCGAAAAAATAAGCGCCATTTTGTGCAAACATTTGTTCGTTTATAATTTGCTGATTTGTGACTGAAAAATGTCGAATGTATTTTATACCTACCTAATTGTTTTTTTCCTCGCAAGTGTGTTGAAAAACGTCGTATGATACGCGTGTGCTTTGTTCATTACAGTCTTGGCTCTATTACAGCCCTCGCCTTGCGGCTCGGGCTGTGCAATACCGCCTCGACTGTAATGACCAACTTCGCGCACTTTTATCATAATGTACTATTAATAACTTACGATACAACAGCAATAATACATGTCGTTCGTCTTTTTTGTCATTAATTTAAAACCCGACTCTGAATTTTGGATATCACAATTTAGGTTTTGTAGGGATGTCTTTAGGAAGACACTGACAGGTCTCAGACGTAATACGCGCATGCGAGCTGGCAAGCGCATGGAACATAAGATTTCTTTGCGGTGTCTTCTCTAGTACTTTAGTACATAGTATCAATGGCCTACCCGCGCTTATAGGAGCAGGTCGGAACTTGTCGGCGCTTATCGGCGCTTATCGGCGCTGGTTCGGCACAAAGTATAGAGACTACCTGCGCCGACTACCTGCGCGGATAAGCGCCGATAAGCGCTGGCAGATCGGCGCCGGTAACCAGCGTTCTACTTGAATGCGCCCTAAGGAACAATGCATGACTTTACTCATGAGACCGTCACGAAAATTATGAAGAATAATTTTAATAATTGATTATTTAACAAATCATTATACTTTAAAATGTAAACAGATTACATATTATTACTTTTATTATATAGATAGAATTCACTACCGTAAATATAAACGTTTAATAATCGTTACCTATGTATACTGCCAATAAATGAAAGATTACCAATATACCTTCCTTCAAGCAAGTGATCAAGAGTTCATAATAATAATGACGTCTTCAAGCACTAATGGCTACTGGAAATAGGAATCTGAAATCGTGACTTCGGTAAAAGGATTGTGGGTCGTCCTTCGACCAGATAAGCTAATGATCCGATCAGAATCTTCGGTATTCTGTGGATTCAGAAGCTTAGGGCTAGTCAAAATTGTGACTTGCGAAAGCTTAAAAAGATAGATGTATAATTTGATAGCCTATTTGCATTATTATGATTATACTTTTTAAGCAACAAAAAATGTACTAGAGAAATAGATCTTCCTAGTCCCTATTTGAATCTTGTTCTGTGTCTGTCACAATTGTCATGGACGTCCGCGGAAGGGTGGTGCTTCATACTAGTACTACCTACTACATACTACGTACTACAGACTAGTAAATGCAAATATCGAATGCAGTCGATATTTTTGCTTTAAAACCGCAAAGCCTATGATTATACTTACCCTCATTATTTTCATATGCCACGATTAAGCTTACCTAAAACCAAAAGTTGGGTGAAACCAACTGAAGTTTTGAGGGAGGTAATTATGTAAATGAACTCCAGTAATGTGCATAAACTCGTACTAAGTAGGCCACAACACAAACAAGAATTTATGGGGTTAACGACATTTCGAGATGGCTTTATGGTCAGGATTTTTGTCTCTTAATGTTTTATTATTTAGTACTAGTTAGTTGGTAGTTGCTTAGTTCGTGATTTTTGCAACATAATAACTGCCCCATCGACATCGATCTAGTATTATTCTACATCGATGCCCATCGAGCTCCATTCCCTTTTCATAGATTGAGGAGTAGGCACATAATTGAGGAGTCTCTGACACTGGCCTAATGTGTTTAAAATGTAAAAACTGTCTGTAAAATTTCAATTTTAAACTTAATTTTATAATTGTTTTTTTTTTTATCAACTTGTCAAGAATGTCATTTACAGTATGTGCTTGTACTGCACTCTGGTGTCAAAATTTAGACATAAGGTCTCCTAATAGAAACGGCCGGTTAGACTCATAGCAGCTGAAGTGATTCGTAAATGATTCACAGCGAAAGGCAATCTCTGGCGCGGTCGGGAGTAGGTTAGGTCGACTGCCGGGGGAATTTCATTACCACTATCTTGTTTTCTCCGATACAATCGGTGTTGTTATCTTAGGACTCATTAAACCCTGTCAGGGGACTTTAGGCGGCTTAAGTGCTTCATACTTTCGAGTGGGTCGCAAAACTTTTCGTCAGTTCAAAGTTATTTCACGTAAATAGCCATCAAATGGGCAAAGCAGCCACTTGATGACAATAGAGACATCACCAAAATCACCGTTTTGAACATTTTCAATACGAAACGTAAAGTAAAAACTATAACTCATACAACCCGAGTTGCACTTTTAAATGATAATTACGGAGAGCGAGACATCTACATGAAAACCAAGCCAATAAGCCAAACTTGGCTTGGTTGTAAAGTAGATATGCGCAGTTTGGTACGCTGATAAGGACACCAGGACATGATAATGGCATCTCGGAGAAATCGAGAAGAACTTTCGAAAATTGTAGGGACGACTACTGTGTTTGTTAATTTTTTCATAAGTACTTACATTAAAGCGCTACAATTTCATTAAGGTCTGGAGTCGATCTGATGAAGCCGAAAGACAGTCGAGGGAACTCCTCAACGATTTACTGCAGTTATCTAGTGTTTGGGCTTGATTAATTTGTAGTAACGAGAACTCCTCGCTATCAGGCGAGTAGTTTTTGAGTTAAATCTGCTTATTGAAATTGAAGTCAGTTATTTTTTTTTGTAAAAAGCAATAATGATAATTCTGTTTTTATTCCAAACGTGAACAACATTTGATGGGTACTTTTTGAGTTACCTGGACTTAAAGCAGATTTTTTTATAAAAAGTGAATATTTACATATAAGTTCATTGATAACTGATAACCTATACCGAGTAAGAAAAAAGGCATGAAATTTAAGCTTACTAGAAAGACTCAATAATGAACAAAATTGTTACCTTGGCTTCCTCATTATAAAAATACCGTAAACGGTTCACTAATTAATTGCTATGATCAGCACAAAAAATTAATAAGCGCTTAAAATTTTGTTAACTATTTAATTAAAAATAACATAATTCAAGCGCTCTCATAAAAGCCCTCATCAGCAGCCCGTTATTAATGTACCCACCGCCAAGACTCTGGAACCCTTACATTCTTTACAATTATTATTAAAAAGGAAAAATTTTCGCCCTAATTTGTATAGAAGATACAAAACAGATGATAGTTATGAGCCCGCATTGAGAAAGTTACAATATTTAGCTAAAATTAATTAAATAACGTTAAACCGATTATATTATCAGATACAAATTATAGCATACATTCCGTATTAGCAATCTCATTTTGATACGTGAATACAAAAATGAAACAGTGAGTTGTGAAACTGATGGGTAATAACTATAAAAAAACTATTTTTGCTCTTGCTTCTTATGCAAATACCTAAGATAGCAAACGAGTATGTACTCGTAGCACCAACCGTTTAATTTAACCGTAAGTAATAAGTGCTATTTTGTGAGTAAGAAAAAAAGCTCCTTGGGAGTTTCTTCTTTCAAGACCACTCTCCGTAGGGATTTGTTTAAACGATGGCGTAGTTTCGAAATAAACATTTCATTCTTTCTTTCTTTTTTCTTTAACCCTTCGCCTGCCGTACATGGCAACTGTGACTGACACAATATGTACAAATCGCAAATCTACATAATAAGAGCGTAGAAAAGTCGTGTCTGCTTTTTACCCGACTGCGTCAGAAGGAGGGTTATGTTTTTCGAGTGTATGTATGTATGTTTGTATGTATGTCCATTTATTTGTGTTGCCCCACAGCCCAAACAGTTGAACGGATTTAGACATATGAGGTATCGTTGAATTCGTCAGAACTGTGAAAGTGTCATAGGCTATATGAATTTTTAAAATGGCGCCCGAAAGTGGAAGAAAAAGAGGGGATAACCTTGAGTTTTCTTGTTATCTTAGCAATATGGGTATCAAATGAAAGATCGTGAAAAGACCTTTTTAAAATATATATCTCATATAACATTTAGGCACACGTTTTAACACAAATTGTCAAAAACCATCCCAAAAAGTACAATTTTTCGGCGAAACCACTAAAAAGTCTGAAATAAAAATATTATTATAAAAACAAAAAACCTGACTGCTCACAAAAGAACACTCGAAAAACATAACCCTCCTTCTGACGCAGTCGGGTAAATAGTAGGTATTACACCTTCCTTAATTTAGGATCCGATATTTAGGATGTCCTGAATTCAGGAAAGTTTAATCGCATTTAGGATGCGATATGCGATAGTAGCATACTAGTTAGGACACAATTTAGGATCGTATCCTAAATATCGGATTCTAAATCTAGGAAGGTGTAATACCCACTAAAGCTAGTAGTTATTAGTAATAGTTAGTAAGAATCTCAAACTAATTTGGTCATGTCTTACTACGTTTCAGAATTGTGATTGGCGATTGGCAGGTTGGCTGTAAAAATATGTAGGTAACCACACATTCCTAACCGGAATAAAATCTAATCTAATATCTTTAAACGAGCAATTCTTGTATATTTATTTATTTATATATAATCACGATCTCGGAAACGGCTGCAAAGATTTTCATGAAAGTTACAGATTAGGGGGTTTTCGGCTCAAGGAATCGATTTATCAAGGTCCCAGGTTCGAGAAAAGCTCGGTTCCCGAGATAAAGAGATTTTAAAAACATCATACTGACGTCATCTATGAAACATTAGGATAACTTCTATGAGGTACTGTTTGTAACGTGTTGAACTGACGCCATCTATGAAACATTAGGATAACTTCTATGAGATACGGTTTGTTTGTTTCAGTAGTATGAAACTAGATGGCGCTCGAATATATTTTTGTTCGGCTAATACTAATATTACTATTCATTCTTACGTTGAAGCGCTATTTTTGCGTTATACCTACCTATTTTCTGTTTGAATAAAATTAAAAATCAGTGCGATTATCTCGCTTGACCTCGCAGGACGCGTAGTGATAGTTTAACGTGCGTTTGTGATATTTACGAGAATATTTGTAAATAAATGTTAGTTTTGTTATTATCGATTTAATAATATATTTTAATAAAGTTTTAAATAAATAATGGTCAGATCGATGAAATTACTATTGTTGTAAATAGAATCAATAAAATTTTAAGTACGCCTAACAACTTGCTCATTAAACTAAAAGTATATTTATTTATGTTGTTTAATTATCATAAACATTCAATACATTTTATCGCAAATAAAAATTTCAGTCGGGGACTGCCTAAGCCTGCGAAAAGTACGAAGGAAAGTTCAATGAATTTATCTAATTAAGTATGTACCTATTTAAAATGCAATTAATTCGCTCACACAGTTAACTTCTATGAGGTACTGTTTGTAACGTGTTGAAATTTCAGTAGTATGAAACTAGATGGCGCTGTACAACTTTGTGAAACACGCTGTTGAGATCCTTTGGCCGTAACATAAGTAAAATGAATTTTGTGCTCAGTGAACAGTTGTATGATTTGACTCCTGAATAGATGGCGGAATTCCTCGTATTTCTTGCGATTCATACTAAATATAATTTTCAACCGAGCAAAGCTCGGTCAACCAGGTATTGCTGTTGAAACAATAACTAGACGTAGATTAGCGTAATGGTACCTAGGTACTGAGTACCTCACAAGGACTCAGAACTAAAAAGATTCTGTGATTATTTCATTGATTGTAACATTTTGTGTACCTACCAGTAAGTATAAGATACATAATAATTATGTATGAGATCACAAATCTATTATATAAAAATAAGTCGGGTTTTCCTTCCTGATCATATAACTCCAGAACGCACAAACCAATTTCCACGGTTTTGCATTCGTTGGAAAGGTCTCGAGCTCCGTGAGGTTTGTAGCAAACAAAATTCGGGAAATTTTCAACAGAAAAGGAGGAAAACAGGGAAAATCATTGTAAACCAAACAATTTAAGTAGGTGTTGTACATATGTAATTTGGTAGGATTGTCATACGGTTGCCTTGGATATCACGTTGTTACCTTCTACTGTCTAATAAAATATTTTTCCTATGCTGTGTAAATCTCTGTTTTTCTATCAGGTTATGGGCCCAGATACCCCAGGAGGTATTCCACACTTCCCAGTTATTAACCAAGATTAATAGAAAGAATTGTACGTATTAAATTTTGTTTATAAAACGAGATGCAGAACAAAAGGAATGTTCGATCGCCATCGGCGATGCCGGCATCATTGTTGTCTACAGCTTCGAGTTCTGGAATAACTGCCAATTTTGAGAAGCTTAGTGGTATATCCAATTACGGCAATTGGAAGTTTTTGATGCGGATGTATTTGATACGAATGCATGAGGACTTATGGGACTGCATCGTTGAGGCTGAGTCGGGTGTCCCTAGGGGCAATGACGAACGCAAGCAACGACGGGCTCTTGCCAAAATACATGGTAGGGACATCGAGGTATCGACCGTCGAGGTAACGTCATTCGAACTAGAGTACGATACCCTGCAGCCATCGTCGTTTTCGCATGTACGAAATGCTACCGCTGGCTTTGAGGCTTGGAATAATTTAAAAATGGCCTATGAAGACAAAGTACTGTGTAGACGTCTTGGACTTTTACGTACAATGTTCGGATTGAAGTTAGAACAATTTAATGATATGGAAGCGTATCTCTTAAGGATCACGGAGTTGGATCAACAACCACGAGATATTAATGCTCCATTAGATGATGATTTCCTGTCAGTGTTGATACTGAGCGGTCTATCATCAGATTATGACCCGCTTATCCTGACATTGGAAAATTCTAATATTAAATTATGCAGCGAGACAGTAAAGAGCAAACTATTACCAGAAGAATTGCGTAGAGGCTTTGATAAGAGCGAAGAAGGCGCACTGTGGCGAATAAACCTTTTATGAAAGGCAAATGCTTCATATGTAAGAAACAGGATCAATATGCAAAGAACTGTCCGACAAAAACCAACAAAAATGGAAAAGGAGGAGAAACATGTGAAAATGCGTGAAATGGAACATTATTATCGGCATTAGCTATAGATGTAAATTCGAATGCCTGGTATGTGGATTCCGGCGCAACTTGCCACATGACGAACAACAAAGCTTTATTGCAAAATTATGTTGTGGATACTCCGCGGTTGGTGACAGTGGCTAATAGAGAAAAGATGCATAGCGAAGGACATGGTGAAGAAGAGCTGTTGTTAAAAGGGCACACTAAGACTACAAAATTAACAGAAGTTATTTACGTGCCGGGTTTGTCAACGAATTTGTTATCGGTTGGAAAGATGACTTCAAAAGGGCTTGAGGTACATTATAATGAAACTAAATGTAATATTTGTTGCGGAAAAGTTCCAAAGTAAATTCAAATGTAAATGGGTTCATAAGAAGAAACTGGGTGCAGAGGGTCAGTTACTTCGATATAAAGAACCCATATATGAGACGGGTTGTAGAAGATACTGATTAATTATATAAGAGTATCTGTCTGATTTGGTTTACAAATTGTTTAGTTTAAGGGCAGGTGTTAGAAATATATAAACCGAACAATTTGTAAGTGTATTGTACATACGTAATTTGGTTGCATTGGCGTATTGGTTACCTAGGATATTATGTTGTTATGTTACGTTTTACTGTCTATTAAATTATTTTTCCTATGCTGTTTTGATCTCTGTTTTTTCTATCACCTTTTCAAATATAAAACAAAAAAAAATTCTTTAATCCCCAAACGAAATGTTACAAAAAACGAAGCCATCTGGTGGCGAAACGGAGTTCGCCGGGTTTGCTAGTTAATAAATAAAAATAAAATATCGTTTACGGCAACAAAACATTTCTGCTAGATACTTTTTATGTCCTTACAGTAATATTTATAAATAAAATAAAATTTCCTCTTTCCCAGGTTTTTAATTAGAGACGACTTATTGTACTATCTAATCGCTAGGCATTCTAAAAAGACGATTATGAATTCGTGGAACAATAACGTTCCAAATTCAAATATTCCAAAGGCTCCAATCCCAAAGCACCCCAAAGGCCGTGACAATTACAAAACAAATGGAGATATAAATAGATCGCATAAGACGAATCACATTGAATAGTGTAGCCTACGGAGGCTGTAAACAAATAGGGCACTTAATCTCTGGTTCAATGTATCGTTTCCTACCGAAATAGGTCCCCTCGAACAAATGGTACGGAAAAGGGTTTGGTTACCTTCCGATAGTAACAAATAACAGCCAAATGGAGTCCCGTAATCGATCTTTTATGTGCATCCGATCTGACTTACAGTGTTACTAAATAGCTGAAGTATTAGGGCGATAGAAGATTAGCCATAGAAGTTTGCCATTGTGAGAGAAAATTATTATATATTTTTTTCAAGTTTTGTTATTTTGGTTCCTCTAATACACCTTAGTATCATTTCATTCAAAGAGTCAAAAAATACTATAGATTAAAATAAATTCCATACCAAACGCCTACTCATTTTACTTAAAAACATGTTACGGAAAACCAATCATGCTTTCATTGTTAGATCCATAGAAATTATTACTTTCCATTGTCTTTTATGCCTGGCAAAATGCCATTTTTTATTAAAATGATTGGTTATCATGTCCAAAACGTCGAAATTGTCGTTTTCTTTATTAATTTTAACTATAATTTCTAATGCGACATGACGAATTTAAAATCGACTTTCTGCGCGTATATAACATATAAACTAAACGCTGTCCTTCGCTGTCATACTCCCCCGTCGCGTGATTTTCAATTCAATGATTTTGCTTCACTTATAATATTGTGACAGCCCTGGCGTATCACCTCACTAAACAATAAACAATAGGGGCCATAAACATGCCATGCGTACAATAGAAGAATAGCGCGCTTGCCTGTCTCGAAAGTACGCACGACGCTTCGACCTTTAAGGCAACAGTCATACGGGCGAAAGTCGGTTGCAGGGAACATGCTCGAATCTTGTTCGAAGCGGGTCCGGACTTAGCGGGAATATTCTCGATTGCCATGAATGGTGCGTGAGTGGTATAAAAAGGAGCGATCGGCCAACCGCAGACATTCTAGTTTCGGAAGCGAAACCAGGAAGATACCAGCGATACCTACGAGCGATACCAGTGAGAAGTGAAGTGATTTCTACGGGCGATACAGTGTTCGACGAGTGTGATTACGAGTACCTACGTGCATAGTGTTTTGGTGTGTACTGTGTACAGTGTGGAATTGTGTATCTACGAGTACAATAAAGTCTTTGTGGTACATTTTGGCATTTTCTCGAACCCATTACTCCTGACACGTAACAATATTCTGAATACTAAAGTTATCACTGCAAGTATTTGGTGGTATTTGTCAGCCCGCTCTAGCTAGACCTCGTCACAGCTGTCAACCGCAAACAAGTTTAGTTCGTGGCTTTTGTAGCAACTTGTGTTACTGACATGACGTGAATAAATGTAATAAGCGAGTGTGGTAAGCGCAATCACGAGAAGTGTCGTAATGAACAAAGTTACTTAATGTATCAAAGGCATACAAATTATAAGTGTTGCTTCCCTTTGCTGTCAACTTTTAATGTTATTTGAGTTGTAGATAAAAATCTGCAAGCCACGTTTTATTTTATAGCGACACATCTTCAATGTTTTCTAGGTTATGCTGGTTTGTCATCCTCTGAAACCCTCTGCACCATCAAGCGCATGTGTGGTGGTGATGGGACCTTATGTGAATGAATCCGTGACCTTCTGATCTATAATCTAAAATATTCCTGTCGAGAATGGTAAGGAAAGTTTGTAAAACAAGGTGTAGCAAACCTGTGACCGACCTAGAACAAGACTCACAATAGTTATTCCAGTTAGCAGACAATGTTTGAATATTAAGTGATTAGTTTTTTAATAACTGTGAGGACAGGAACTGCAAATAACAGTCAGCCTCGTTACTTGATGTTATAAATATTCCAATTAGTAATAGTTAGTATGAGTCTCGTTCTTATTCCGTCACAGATACGTTGCTACCCATGACGACTGAGATGTTTGGTTCTAAAAAGTGTACTGGCTCCACATCTTCCTATCCGGAATACAACTGATGCTAAAACAATTATTATAGCGGTAGAAATGGTGCTAACGTAAGTATCGTGGCAGACGATGGTATTTCCTCGAGAAAACTCTAGGCTCCTCTACCACTAGGTAAGTACAAGTAAATCAACGCACATGTAGCATGATGTGAAAATAGGACAGCAAATTGCGAGGTGATAATTATAATTAATAGTACTTAGTCTAAAATAGTAATAATTTAGATATTTACTTTGGTGACCCGACGGTGTGATGAATAATCGCTACTTATTAGTATTTGCCGGTGTAAACGGCATTTAATGGCACGATTGTTCGCCGAGGCAGCGATGCTCAACTTTGCCCAGCTCTTGAACCGCAGACATAAATATTCATGTTTGCTACGTTTAAACGGTTTTGAACATTAAATTTAAATGTAAAAAGTCTCGAAACTTTCCAAGCTTAATCATGAAGTTTGTGAATTTGATATCTACTTTGAGTAGAGCACCTATAGTATAAGTGTCTTATATAACACAAATACCTATTCTTTGTTGTCTAACAACGAATTACAAGAGAGAAATAATTATTTAAATAAGTACCAATTAACGGCGGGGTTATCTTCAAAGAAAATATTAATAAGCAGTTTGCTAAACAAGGAAAAATATCATTGGAAAAATTAAGGGGTGAAGACTCACATAAAATAAAAAAAAACAAAGGAATAAGTAGGTTGAAAATATAATAATTATATTAATATGCATTGGAATTTAATTGTTTTTATCCTTTTAAATAAATAATTTATAAAACTTGTGTTAACGGCCTATAACTATTTAAGTTATAGGATGACTGGTTAATATGTGTTTTTTATTTCTTTTTAATTATACTTAAAAATAAAAGATGTGGTGTCGTGGGACACCAGGTAGGAACGAAGTTCCTTCGGCTAATGTAGAATCGACACAATTTGCAAAAAAAATCGTGCTCAATTTTATGTAGGTTTTCTTGATTTTTCTCTTAAATTTTGCTGATTAGTTTTAATTTAAGTACAGGAAAGTATTTAGGAAATTCAGTATTTTAGGAAATAATAAATTACGTAAAATAATAATGTTAGTATCAAATGCCCCTTAACTGTCTCAAGGAAATAAAATAATATTCGCAGTCCAAAATGCACAGCAATAAATGCCCCGGTAGCTGCGCGGCTGTTTACGCTTACGCTTGACGTCGAGTGAAAAAGGTCCTATGTGATACGGATTTCGAACACGCTTACGCGTCTTGATCAAACGTTTGCAATGTTTAATAATTTGCAGTAATGTGGGTGATTTATTATTACACAGCACTTAGTACTGCGGTTTTTAGGTCTAGAATCTACGTTTCACGCAAAAGCTATTACACTTCCTTATTGCTGTCGCGCCTGCGCACGTGGTAACGCTTTTATTCCACGCATATTTTCTTACGGTTTTACTATCACATTTTTTTCAGTTCGGTCGCGCAGCAAAATCCCTATCTCCAAGCCTGCCGTAAGGAACTTCGTTCCAAAAGAAAATGGTAGAAAATAGCGAAGGTCAATTTGGAGAAAAAAGGCTACTACAAGTTTTATAAACATTTTTGCAAATATTATATTGCTATTCTTAATAATAACTCTCAGTCTATTTTAACAGCATGAACTCCGAGTTATAATGCCTTGGGTCTTTGCAGGATTTGCTTAAAGTCCTCACGATGGCTCTAGTCTTAAACACGGACCCCAACTAAGTTCAAGCTTAATAATGTCACCAAGAAATGCTTTAACGACGACTGTGACTATAAATCTTAAAAAGGTCATTCAATATGCCTAGCCTGAAAATAGAAAGATGGCGTCGGAAAGATACATTTTTAAAGATTTAATTTTGACAAATTAGATAATTTTTATACTTAGTGTTAAAGCTGGTAAATTAGGGAAACTATATTAGACCTCAAGAATTGGCTAGTTCTATGAATTTAATGCAGAATACATATATTATGAATTTTATGGACTTAAGATAGCAAATAATCCTTCCGCTGTCACCCACGGAAATTGCGGCCGACCCAGAACAAGACTCAAAGCGAGATTAGAGTGATTATTTCAGTTAGCAAAGATAAATATAATTTCTTATTATATTGAATTGAGAATGAGATAAAATTCAATGTAGAAACTCATTTGTATTCATTTTCAATTAATACATTAAAAATTTGACCCGTTTAATCTGAACAATGAATCAATATAGTTAAATCTCACACAAGTCTTGACTTATAAAAGTAACAAAAGACATGTAATTTTACGACGCACGTAAAAAGTTTTAGATAAAGACCCAATTTTCTCGTATATGAACGCGTTTTTATAGCCGGTCTCAGGTTGAGTACCGGTGCCCTGGCATATAGAAGGCAATTCAGACATCTGTAATCAGCGTAATGACATCGTTTATTGCAATTACACGCTTGTAGTATGCTGTAATTACTTATGTGTTATATAATTACGTGTAGGTTAAGTAAATTATATCCACAAGTGTATGCAATTAACGTATGAATGCAGAAGCTATTAAAGAGGTAATTTTTTGTTTAACCTTAATTAAAAAACAAAAAATCTGTATGCGTGTAATTAATACATAACGATACACTCCCACAGCCCCACCACCACCCAGTGCAAAGTTATGAGGCACATAACATACATGAATGAAAACATAGTCGTTTTGAGAATGTTCACAATTTTTTGGAATATGTTAAAAACAGATGATCCTCTTTACAAATAACGTAAACGCATTTCCCAAAAGGACCAACTGAGTCATTATTTTGCTTTGGACTCACATTTCACTCTAACATGCTAATGTGGTTGCAAATTTTAGTAGTAGGACAAAAACACCAGTAATAACGTGCTCCCCCGTAAATATGGCTGAATTATGCAGAAGCTGGGATGAAATCTATTTAAATGGTAATATTCGTGTATGATTTTATGGTATCTGTGGATTCACAGTGGTCAAGAAAGCAATCTTCGTTTTGGTGAAGTGTTCGGTCGGAAATATTCGGCTGTATTATCAGCCGTAATTTTCACAGACACTAAGAGCCTTATTAATAAACGCGGCTTAAAGTTATCCCATCAAAACATTCTGTAAAAAAATAGCCAAGTCTCGATAGAGGTACATGTTTATCTCTAAAAATTTATGAAATCTCTAGACCAAGTTGAGCCAAGTCTAAGGTTCCTTACTTGCTATTTCTTATTATTATAATTTAATGTTAAATGACTGGCCGTTGAACATTCCTTACACGTTAGTGGGTACAAGTTACCGGCCAAGTCACAAAACAACCTTGATTTTAGTGAATCACATGACAGGGACAAAAAAATTTAAACCTGGAGTAACTTTAAGCCGCCTTTTATAAGGCCCTTGGAATTTAAACCATACTTACTGCTTTTAGGATGTTGATAATGTAGTGGATCTTAACATCCATACTCACCATCCAACAGTTATTGTTTTTAACTGTTAATATTCTGGGTTCCGATGTCCTGTCATGGTGAGAGAGATGTTAGAGGTTCGTGGAGAATTCGAAGAGTTCGTCGAGAATTGAATTTCGATCCCATACAAGTGTCGATTCGGAGGGAGTTGGTCAGGAGTGGGTATCGCGTAGTTTATATTACAAGAATGCGTTCAGGGTGTTGTTCGGGCTGCGGCGTTGCTGCAGCGCCTCAACAATGTTTGCGGAGCACCGGGTAGATGGATTTAATGCCATTATCCGCAAACGATGTGCCTCGTTGCTGCAGCGGCTGCGTGGCAGCACGAACAGCATACTGAGCGCCCTGGTTGAGAGTTGGGACTCGCCGATGATGCGGCACTGGGCCAGTCTGCATGCCGCTTACACTGGATAGAATGGCCCTGCTCAGTATTTTTATGTCGTGTGTATACAATTTATGTGTGTTGTGTCGTATATAATTTATGTGTGATAATAATGCTTCTGTGACATTTAATAATATTTTGTAATTGTAATTGTAATAATTGTTAATGTGTAATTGTAATTGAAATGGTAATACTAACACTAGTTTTAAGTATCTGTTACTAACCACATATGGACGAGTTCCGAAATAAATGTATTATTATTATTATTATTATTATTATATTTCAAGTAAAACCTAATCATCATACAACCATAATTACCCAGACAGAAATATCATAATTGATTGCTGTCGTTTTATTTGGTCCGTTGCCGGGTCGTTGTAATGTGCAAATGTAACTTGTAAAATTTATGATACTTGGTATACTGTTAACTTACCAGCTGAAGTATAAGCTACAATCCACTAATGGCCCACTACTGAGCACGGGTCTCTCCTCATTACTGAGGAGGCCTAGAGCATACTCCACCACGCTGCTCCAATGCGGGTCGGTGGAGGCGTTAGTGGCCAACCCAGTGTCGAAAGTTTTCAAGCCGCCCGAAGGCCTCCGACGTGGCTTAACGACTGCTATCAATCGATAACAACCGGGACCGACGGCTTTACGTGCCCTCCAAAGCACGGAAGCGCTCAAGAAATTTTTGCCACTAGCGGTCACCCATCCGACTACCGACCGCTCCCGCTGTTGCTTAACTTTGTCGATCGCTTAGGATCGACGCAAGCCGCCGAGCTATGAGCGCTTCATACTACGCTACCAGTTGAAGTATAGAGTTTGTATTTACCAATATCATGCTCCTACTTGAACCGCACAGCAAAGTTTAATCCATGTTTACCTGAAAACGACAAAACAGACTGCATAAAATTTCTCTCTATCGCAAACTGTGTTTTCAATTTTGCCCCAGTTTTCCGACTTAATCTGTGTCGTGTTGGTTTTAGGGTTCTTTGTAGTTCGAGAAACTCATTCTCTTGGTAGGTACATTATTGTTTAATCATTGGACAGAAGATAGTCCACAAAATTAACATGTGATTTTAATCGACTTCAAAAAAGAAGGAGGTTCACAACTCGACCTACCTATTTTTTTTTACGTGTGTTCGGGGATTTCTTCGTTGTATATGTAGTGGAGTGCCGTAAGCTTTAAACCTCGGAATCCAGGGACTATGAATGAATCTTCATAAAAACTGTTGGACTGTATTTCAAAATGCACAAATAGAAAAGTTAAAAAAAAAAAATTCACCGATCTTTTTTTTATTTTTTTTTATCTTTGTTGATAAGTTTGTGACCCCATAACTTCGTGTTGCATAAACCGATTTTGATGATTCTTTATTTCCTTGAAAGCTGGTGCTTTTGGTACGGTCCCATATAAATTTGAGCGACATCTGACTAGTAGTTTTTGAATTATCCTTAATAACTTTTTTGTATGTATGTTATCTTATATCTTACTATTTAGAGTTTCAATTTTGATCATTCTTTTTTTAATCGAAAGTTGAGGTCTTAGGTTAGGTCCCGTAAAAATTTGAGTTCCGTCAGACGAGTAGTTTTTGAGTTACTTTTAATAATGTGTATGTTTGTGTTTGTTTGTTTGTTTGTGACTCTTTCACGTCGCAACATGGCTATTATATGGTATGGTTTATGTGTGTGGGGTTAGGATAGTTAGGAGGGTGGAGAGTGACGTAGGCTACTTTTTACCACGGAAAAATATCTCATTCCCATGGGAAGATCGATGTTTTGTTAGTTGCTAGATATTTAGTTCCGGATGTTATTAATAGATGGCGTTAGTAAAATTCATTTGCAAGTTCTGAATCACGCTATCAAATACTACCTACATGTAATTTACTTAAGTCATAGGCAAATGTTATATCTGATGTTTCAGTATAAATCATATTATAGGCTACCTACGCGGCTGTAAACTACGGGTCCCGAAGCGAAGCGCGGGCGGTTCTCTAGTATTATTATAAAAACAAAAAACCCGATTGCTTACAAAAGAACTCAAAAGAAAAAAACAAGTGTCACAATATCAACATAAATACTTCATGGTGCTGCAGGCGGGGACAAACAATACTGTTTTTATTTCAGACTTTTTAGTGCTTTCGCCGAAAAATTCTACTTTTTGGGATGGTTTTTGACAATCTGTGTTAAAACGTGTGCCTAAACGTTATTATGATATATATATTTTTGAAAAGGTCTTTTCACGATCTTTCATTTGATACCCATATTGATAAGATAACAAAAACTCAAGATTATCCCCTCTTTTTCTTCCACTTTCGGGCGCCATTTTGAAAATTCATATAGCCTATGACACTAACACAATTCTGACGAATTCAACGATACCTCATATTATTATATTTCGAAATCCGTTCAACCGTTTGGGCTGTGGGGCCCGAAAAATAAATGGACAATAAATGGACATACATACAAACATACATACACTCGAAAAACAATCCTCCTTCTGACACAGTCGGGTAAAAATACAACATTGCAATGGACTGATGAAACATTTAAAAAATAAATATCGAAAAACGAATCAAACAGAACCCTTAACATACGGTAGACGTACGATTTGAAACTTGTTTCCGTAAACTCCACGAGTCGCGGATCAATGACAGTTGGTATGAGATCGTTTCGTGATTTCCATATTCAGTGAGTTTTTACTTGATTTTTTTATACAAACTGCCATTTTTAGTCGCGCAAGTATTCGTTGTTTTGACGTTTTATGAATCAGTTCGTAATTATCAAGTAATTAAAATAAAATTCCATGTTTCAATTCTATGTATGTACATCTGGGGGCACGGCAGTGCCCCACCAAGTCGAGCGAAAAAGCGGCACTGCCGTACCATCCTTTTCTCGAGCCAATTCAGGCCATTTTGGACACTATAGCTTCGTTGTGGATAAAACTAGAAGCTTGAATTTTAGTAATCAAACAGGCATTGTATAAGCTCGGTATATTTCAAATACTCCCGGGAAAATTAAAATATTTGATTTGCGTCAAAATTTTGTCAAAATACTCTTTAATAAAAATAATAATTTACGCGTCTCAGCATTTTTAGGGTTCCGTAGTAAACAAGGAACCCTTATAGTTTCGTGGTAGGAAGCTGTAATTTGGTATGAGTATGTTTATTAATAATGGCAAAAAAGTCGAAGAAACAATTTTGAAAATTATTTTTTTATGTTAGCTACCATACAAGTAAAGTGAGGGGGGAGGGGTATTTTTTCCATTAACCCATCGTGTGAAGTGTCATTGAATAGGTCTTTTAAAAACATTATGAGGTTGAGAACACCATTTCTCGTTTTAGGGATCCGTTTCTAAAATATTTTGTTTAAAGTTCATTTTTTTTGCTAGGGGTGTCCCCCTCTATCTTTTCAACGGCTATATGTGGATTTGTGAAAAAAAATACAGCATTAGTATATAAATAACGAAGTTTAAAGGAAAACTATCAAAGCTGAGTAGCAAATAAAAACTAATAAGTTATAGGCGACCAACTTATAAAATGTTTTTCCGTGTACATTTTTTAAGTTTGTCGCCTATAACTTGGCTCGTTTTTAGATATTTGTGCATGAAAACACAAATTATGTACACAAATTATTTCACAAATAATGCTTTATTAAATAATATTGTTTAGTGCGATTGCCAAGTCAGTCCATTTATTTAAAACATTAAAGATTTTAAATATTGATCTTTTCAATATAAGATGTTGTTAGGTTAGATAATTACGAAACAACTTAAGACAGAAGGTCCCATAAGTAGGGACTAAATAAATTAATAACTTTTTACGGTAAAAGAAGAAGAACTGAGTTGCGAGACTTGGTATTTTTGACAAGGTATTGTTTTTTATGGGATTTATACTTATATTTACCGAAAAAACGGGTTACTGAGAATAAATAAAAACAGACGTAACATTTAGTCTTCAGAACATCAGATGTTTTTACAATTTTAAACAATAGGTATTCTCTAATAAACGACATTACCGTAATATCCATGAAAATTAAGTCGCGGGCAGAGCACTTAATGAAATATTGATAGTAAGGAATCGCTTATGCGCCTACAAAGCGTAGCGTAGCTTCCTATCAATCACTATGCTCCGTTCGCGTCGATCTGGAATTCGTTATAATTGCATGGCACACGAATGCCAGCTTTCCGCCTATGCTATTAAGATACATTTAAGATTGACGGCATTATCTAAAATGCCCTAAGTAAATTTTGCTTACAAGCTAAATAGAACTGTGAGCACAGGTTGTAAGTCGGCAACTCAAGCATAGAGATCAACCGAATTAAGCAACTTGAGACTCTCATTAGCTGGTTGCGTAGCCTCTGGGGAAATTCGTTGAGTGCTTATTTGCTTCGGTGGGCATATAAAGCTATTGTTTGTGACTTCCCTAGTTTTTGTTGTTAGGTAATATATTATGATCATCTTCTATACATATATCTATATCTATCTATAGTATAATAAAACTGTAGCTGACTAACTATTTGTGCACACTAATGTCAGAAACTGCTGAAATTATTTTTATGGGACTTTCAATGGAAGATAGAAAAGGTTGTGGAGCTACTTACATGCTACTTTTTATCCCGGAGTACCCGCGGGTTCGGTTTTCACGCGAGAAAACTCCTATACACGACCGAACTCGCGGGCTCAACTAGTATTGGACTGTAGAAGATCATTCCAACTTTCGTCACTTGGTTGGTCATATACCTACTTACACCTTTATCAATTCGTCGGAGTACCGCGATCGAAAACGCATCCCGATTTGGTGTTACCATGTTGAAGTGAAAATAATAGAATTAATAGAATGTTTAAAAACGACTTCCACATTTCCAAGTAATAAAATGAAAATATCTTCAAATCAACGTAATCGAAGTCAATAAAGATGCAATATTGAAGTTAACTCAAAAACCACTTATTAAATGTCGTTCAAATGTATATGCAAACAGGCAGTCATCATCCATTTAGGCAGTTATCACCCACTAAGTAGTAACTTTTTACTTAATAAATTACATAAAATATACCTATAGGTACTATCTATTATAAAATAAAAGAGATCGTTGTTTTATAATTATAATCAAATTTTATAGTTATAGTTTAATCACAAGGTACGATTACCTTTTGTGCTTTAAAGGTTATTTTTAGCTTCGCTATTAAATTACACTAAAATTATTACAAATTAAGTTCCAAAAATTCAACTGAAAATTATGACCTAGTTCATCACTATAGGATAGGTATAAAAATACTTATTTCAATAAAGTATATCCCTCAAATAAACAAAGGACACTTTAAAAGCATAACAACGTTCACAACTAATGCCATATGGCGTCAAGTCATTTACGTGAATAGTTATCATAAATAAGACTGAATTGTCCATTCCGATTTGGTAGGTCAGCGTTATTTGTGAGCTATATCGGCCCGTCAATAGCGGACGTAACGGTCTGGGGCTTTTTGCTCAATGTGACAAATAGGGCTTTTAAGCCACGCCGACGGTAGGGCCGCCAAGTGTTTAGATTTTGCGGGATAAAGCTCGCATAAAAAAAAACAAGCAAAAAGCAGTGATTGAGGATTTATTGGTTATCGATTCCTCAGTTGGTTTTGGAGATTGAATAGCATGAATTTCTGCTTGTTAAAACCAATTGTTTAGTTGTATGTGAACTGTGCCTTACAGATAGTACATTATTATTACATCTCTGTTATGAGCTCTGTAGGCAATTTAGAGCCCAGTATATGTAAAGAGACAAATTTGCCTCTATGTATACCATAGATTTGAAACAAATATCCGTCTTTATTGTTCGCACTAGAGTGCCTTCCCACCTGAGCTAAGCTAAGCTAAGTTGCAAAGGATGTGTTTGACATCCACCTATCTGACAGAATGGCCACCCAGCGTCTCAGGGGTTTCTAGGCGCGCCAATGAATGTGATTAGTGGACGTCAACGCATCCTCTGCAACTTAGCTCTGTTGGAAAGGCACCCTTAATCTTTTGTAACATCATATTTCTATCCTTGATCTAGCCCGTAATATGTACAAAAGTTGTGTGACCGTTTCTTTTGCTGCCACTCTTACTTCTGTTTTGACCGTGGTAGTCTTTCATTATTTTTAGACGGATTGACGATAAAAGTTATTGGTGATCCTAGGTGCCACACTTAAGCGCCAATCTTACACACACGTGTCCCTAAAAGCCTCTATATTTTTTATATCATGTACGTATTTTTTACTTGGAAAAGGTAAACATATGAAAGAGTTCACATTTAAAATATAGACTTAGAACAACGTTCTCAAACGTGTGAAAACTGCCAATCCGCACTTATCAACCTATTGGATATGACCTTATCCTTGTACATTATGACAGGAGGCTCAAGCCTGTACTTACTATCGGAGAAACAATTTAGTCCGGTTGTATGACACAATGTTTAGATAACCTACACATAATATAAAAGGACATTCGACGACAGCCGGATGATATTAAGTTAACGTAAGTTTTTACACATTTTCGTCGTGTTTTCTTATCCTATACGTGACTGATATGGTATAAAATAAATAAAAAGTATAAAAAGGTTTTTTTTAAGTAACTAAGTGAAATAAATAAAACTGGTAATGATTTTTCATCCTACAACATAACGAGATCAAATGATAAACACAACGAAGCACAAATAATTATTACACTTCTTTTGTAAAGTAACATAATACATCACTTAGACTCCGCAGTATAATCGATAGTGGCTCTGCTTACGAAATCAGGGGTCCGGGTTTCGATTCCCGGTTGGGGCAGTAATTTTTGTGACCGATAAATTATACCGATAAATTTTCTCTAGTCAATCATCTATCGTCAATCTACAATGCACCTTATTCACAGAGACGGACGCTGGAATTTGTATGGGTTGCTTTAAAGTTTAAACGAATTTGTTTAGGTGGTAGGGCCTAGAGCTCACCCGGGGAAGTACCACCGCCCGCCACGGTACTTATGTACCATTCCTACCGTGTAATAATTGTTTTAAGAACAATTGTGTTCCGGATAGGAAGGTGTGGAGCTGGTTACACTTTTTTAGAGGCGACCATCTCAGTCCTCAGGGGTAGCAACGCATCTGTGACCGAATTAGAACGAGACTCATTGAGTCTAGTTCTGGGTCGGTCACAGTTGTCATGGGCGGCAGCGGAAGGTGGTGCTGCATGCTCGTTTGCTATCTTAATTCTATTAAAAAAAAATCTGCATCGAACGGAGTATACATATTCTCAAAACAGCTAGCTGATGATAACTACCTAACTGAATGCTCTGAATAACTAACTAATGATTACGTTTTGATAACTCCACTTTTCTATCCAACTTTTGGCAATATGGGTTTGAATGATACCTATTTGAACTTTGGAAAATAATTGCAAAGTTACATGCGGTTTCAGACGAAAAGCGTGAAGTTTGATTACTGATTTTCCCACAAAAGTTGAGAATATGTTTCAACATTAATTTACTAATAAATAGAGGTCTTAAAAATAACTATCCCGCTGCAGATTCGAATCTTCTGCTGCAATTTTAATTTGTTATCTGTTATCTTATAAAAAACTAACTAAAATTAAATGACAAATGACGACCCGGTAATTCAAGTCATGTGATAGAAAACTAAATTATCAAAAGCAAAAATCCAATTTCAAACCAGTTTCTAACATCCAGTAAGCTGTAAGCTTAGCACGATCTATGCTTTTTATAACTAATGCGGGATCGCACACCTTTTGCTATTTGTAACCTTGCTCTAATTTTACCAAGCAATATAATAACACAAACTATAAAATGTGAAACTTAAAATAAAAGCTAAACAAACTTGATAAATTCTGGCACATGCATAGGATAAAATTCATAATAAAACCTAACGCTGACGCAGAGCCGACGAGCTACAACGATCAACAGATTAAACACGAAAACAATTGTGTACGAATAACGTTGCTTGTGTTCTTTGTTTCATATTTCAAAATAATTGAAACCAATGGTTATTTTATTCATATCTAGCACGCCCATGCGTCCAAACTGTTTCCATGCACGAACACGTCAACTGCTTACGGGCAACAGTGGGCTTACTCCTACCAAAATAGAGTGCGAGAATTAAATGATTTTTTTTGATTGTTTGAAGTCATAACAATATAAAGGACGTTAGCTCAAATAAGAAGTTATTTATTGAAAAGCTGTTTGAAGTTAATCCAATAAAAATAAGCCGACTGCATCAGAAGGAAGTCATTGCAATGTTTTTCGAGTGTTTTTTTTGTTTGTTTAGGTATATGTTTATTTCTTTGGCAAAATAATAAAGGAGCATTCATTATTTTTACCTTTATGGTGTCGTATGAACGTAACGTACTAATTGTTTTGGTGTATCTTTGATTCCAAATGGTTTATTTCCAATTTCATTTCTTCTGAGCCAATCAAAACTTCGCCTAATTCCCTGCAAACAACAACAAAATGATCTAACCGCAGGATCCAACAATCGCTGAAACTAAACTGGCTACACGAAACTTTTTCCCTTCGCTAATGGCTACGTGATAGCTGTGTCGGGTGTTCATTAATTTGTTGGCTGAGTTGGCTCGTGAACGTGTAAGCCAAACATGGAACGTGGCTATATTGATTTCAAGTTATTTCTGTTGGGTTCAAATGAGTTTCACTGACACCGGTGCACCCACTAAGACCAGAGTATATTGAGAAGTAAGTCAACTGGCCCCGTTGCAGACATACTATTGCTCAATACGTAGCAACTGCACAGCCCGAAAGCTGACGACCTTAACTGACTGAGAAATATTATTGTGTGCGTTCTTGCGCTAGCTACGTTGTGTACGCATATTGAGACACGGGCACAAACACATACATACTTCGTTACGTGCTTTTGTAAAAACATTAGTTACTTACTTTTTTAAATATCCTGTGATAAAACTCAACTTCTTCGTCCTAATCCATCATCACAACAACCATAATTATCCATTCATCGATTTACATATAATTGGCTTCGATCTATAAATTTGTTATCAAGAAGCCTGGGGCATACTCTACTACGCTGCTCGATTGTGCCGGAAATTTTCATGCCGCCCGTAAGCCTAAGGCATGGCCTAAAGATTGTTATCTACCAGCGACATCTGGCTATGAGCTATTAAATATGATTGTATTTGACAATCGTATTAAAATTAAAGCTGAATAAAATTTTTACATAAAAATCTGTAGATAATATCTGCAATGATAAAAGTTTTAAAGTCATATTGCATTTAAGAAGAAAATCTTTAAATAGAAATATGTGAGGTACTGAAATCCACCTTAGGTTGAAACAAAGTTGTTCTTGGTTTGTTGTCTTGGTCCATAAGCTACAAGGTGACCATGTCAGCGTTTACGTGCTTTGGAGGGCATAAATTCGTTGGTATCGTTATCAGTCGTTAAGTCTTGTCGGAGGCTTTCAGACGGAACTTCGGAACTTTCGGAATATACTTCTGGCAATTGGATTGTCCACTAACTTCACCAATCCGCACCAGAGCAGCGTGGTGGAATATGCTATAGACCTTTTCAGTGATGAGGGTATACTTGTCCTCAGAAGTTGCCACCATTAGTAAAGAGTCCCTGGATTACCATTTATAAATCTTTGCAACCAACTTTAGATCTCATCAGGTGAGATTTTACGTTCACCAAGAGACCTTCAATAATCCTAACTGCGTCAATTCATTACGACTGGAACCCCATTTGTTAGAAAAGGCCTAAGTAATTGCGCCCTCCGCTCAATTTATGTCATTCGTTGCAAAACTTAAAATACGATCATATTCAAACTCTATTAGCAATTTTGAACATTTAGTATCTATCATTTTGATTACGATTCTAACAGTTATTTCGGTTACTTTAAGTTTATCTTTACTCTAAAATTATTTAAAAGAAGTCTATTTTAATAAAATCTTTAATGGCCGGTAACATTTTGTTAAACACTGATTAGGAACAGTCCATTGCCTTAAATTCCTTCTTCACCTCATCTCTTTTGACCAAATTCTATACAAATCGGTGCAGTAGGTATTGTTATAGCGTTCTATAATAAAGGTAGGTATAGGATATTATAGCGGTTCATGGAATAATCGGTTCGTGAATTGAAAATTTTCGAGATTTTTTATAAACCTCCGTCTCCAAAGACTCTTTCTGAAGTACCGAAATACCTACATAACCAAATTACATTTTGCATAATTTCACTACGCAGTCCCAAAAAGTGACTTTAAAGCAAGAATAATTTCTAGCTTATTAATGAGATGCGACCCTTATGAAGATTCTCAAACGGCGACGCCACGTCTAAACTTAATTTTATAATTCAAAATTGTAATGCGTAATTAATTCAAATTCCAAAAGGTTATACTGTTATGGAACCGTAAGTTAAAACATTAACGAGCTCACACGGTTAAACTTTGCAATATGCATTCATGAACTTTGAACAGTGTTTATTTCAAACTTCTAAGAACTGTTCTTTGTACGTTAGAGCATATAACATGTCTAAAATTTTAATAACTTTTTCATTAATATTCTATTTTGAGATGAATATTACAGAGTTTATGGAACTTCTGTGCTTTGTAGAACTGAACATTGAAGAATTTATTGGCGAAAAATTTAATTATTTGCGTTAAAATATTATTAAGAAGATTTGTTTGGGCGTTTGATCACCTCATTAGAGTATTTTCTTGGTCAGGTACTTTTTTTAATATAGATAATATAATAATGACATTATAGTAGGTAATGTTAATAAGATAGCTAAAGCAAGTCAAGTGCTTCTTTGGGCACTTTGAAATTTCGTAAGCATTGAACATGGCTACAACCCATTAATGGCCCACTGCTGAGCACGGGTCTCTCCTCTTTATTGAGGAGGCCTAGAGCATACTCCACCACGCTGCTTCAGTGTAGTTTGGTAGAGGGGTTAATGGCCAACCCAGTATCGGAGGTTTCATGCCTCCCACGTGGCTGAACGACTGTTATTGACAGGCCTTCGCCATCGGTCTGGTTACTCTATTGGAGTGTCCGTTTGCATTAAAAATTAATAGTATTGTACTTGTGTGGTTTTAAAATGTGTGAATCCCATTGGATTTAAAGGTGTTAAAGCTTTAACACCAAATTTCTTATTGAGAAAAGGAGCAGCTTAAAAGGTTTTAAGCTGGCAAATGGTGTTAATGATAGGTATAAGCGCATCTACTGTTCCCTAATGAGATTACTTTTACACGACACCAAAGTTGAACATTTTAAAGACTGTGCGACTTAACTACTAAAACTTCATGTAAATAATATCTATTACTGAAAGTAAAGACCTCGCTGTTCCCATTAAAACTTAACCCGTCGTTTGTGTAAATGTTTCAAAGGGATTCATTTTCAACATAATATCGGTAAAACATTGCTGTCAAATAGGACGAGTTACTATTAATGTAAAATATGTTTTTTTATAATTATGTATGTATATTTTTCTAACATTTTAATTGACTTGGTACCGGGTAAACCGATTTTGTTTTTTTTAAAGGGCGGTAAGTACCTACTTGTCGTCTGGTCCTATATAATTTTAGTGAATTTTTTGCTATCCTTAATTGTATTTAATTTATGCCACTATTTATTGTGTATTTAATTTATGCCATTACGGTATGGTCATTATTGTTTGCTCAGTTGGGTGCTATTTTGTAAAGTACCTCTTAAGCAACTCGTTCTACATTTACTTTACATTTTCGCCTTATTAAATCCCAACAAACTTCGAACGTAATACAGATGCTGAAAAACAAACTTAGCAAAAGACTCCCAAAGGTGACATTGTGAGAAAAACTTGCGTAAAACTACATGCTACATTTGTAACTAAGTATTACAAAAACTTCATGATAGTCATGCTAGAACTTTTACGGGAAATAACACCGGGCGGTGTCATAATATATTTTAGGGTAAGTAATCAGTTAAATATATTTGTCAAAAGATTGACCGGAATGGAATGCGTTTAACTCCAAACGGCAACACTAAATCTGTGGGTTAACATCTGACTTCTGTAGGAGATTTTTGTCTATTTAATCATATCCTTATGTTAATATATTAGAAACTAACTATTGCCCGCGGCTTCGCGCGCGTGGAATTCGTTTATATCGCGAACCAGGGAAGTGGGGAAGGGGGAACGTCAAAAACTATCTTCCTGGGAAAATTCATCTAAATCGTTCATGCGGTGTAGACTTTTTATACAAACTGTCATCTCCTATTTCAGCTCTTTAGGGGTGGATTTTTGAAAATAGAATAACTTATGTGTGTCCCTAGGTTATGAACTATTTTTATGCCAAAATTCATAACAATCAGTTAAGTGGTTTAGAATTCTCATACAAACTTTCATCCCCTATTTCAAGCCTTTAGGGGTTGATTTTTGAAAACTATTTTTATTACGAATTTCATCCAAATCGGACCGGTGGTTTGGCCGTGAAAACGTCACAGACAGACAGACTTTCGCATTTATAATAATATTAGTCTGGATTTATAAAGTAGATTATCATACTCAATTAGGTATTTATAATATACTAAAGTTAAAGGCAAGTAAAATAAACATTAATGTCTGAAAATACAAGTATAAATTATTTTATCGGATCGAAGTCTGTTCAACTTTCTGAACTATTTATCAGCTGTCGTTCCTAATAAGGCAGGCAAAAGGGAAACCCTGTAGACGGTTCAATAGCGCACTACAATTAGATATAGGTATGTATATTGAGGAAAGTAATAGCTAGCTATGTACGCTAAAACAAAAACTACAACCCCCAACGAATACTGTTGAGAATAACACGACTGGAACAAGACTCAGTAGGTAAGAGCCTCGTTCTAATTCGGTCACAGATGCATTGCTGCCCTTGAGGAATGAGATAAAAAAATGAGATAGTAAAAATGGTCCTTAGTACAGTGGCGGTTGATAGGTGACAGTACTTCCCCGAGTGAACTCGAGGATCTTTCCACGTATAAAATTTCAATAAGAAGGACATAATGTCAAAGCAGGGAACACAAAAATCGGAAGAGGTATGTTTAGATTCAATGTTGAATAAAGCCTCTTTCACTAATACCCATCACAGTACCTATACTACCTTCTCAAAATAAATTTATTTCTACGGACACAAAAAACCTTTAAAACTGTCGTTTCTTTTTCTAATTTCGGTTGCGAATCTTCCGCTGGTGTTTCAATTTAAATTTGGAGTTGTCCAAATTTTTTAGCGCAAGTAAAATGTTCGGATCGGAAGGCCTGTAGTTTGTTGGGAACTCACACGCTTCGTTTAATAGTTTTCGCTTCGGATTAAAGAATTTCTATTATAAGCAATAAAGTAAACTGAATAAGTATTGAAAATACAAAATAAAAGACGTCCTGCTTTTAATAGTAGATTGTTACACAAGGGACGTAAGTAAGCTATTACAGAACAAGATCCAATTTGGCGCCAGTGCGAGCGCAGCTCGCATAGGGCGCTAATGGATCGCGTGCACCCGAGATATTTAGTCACACGAGCGAGCGCAGCGAGCGAGGGTGAATATAGTTCGAGGGTGTAATAGCTACTTGCAACCGAGGTAAGCATTCTACTTTATATCATTCTTGTGAGGTAAATAAAACATTGGTAATGCAAAATGAAATTTTAATTTCAGATCAAATGAAATGCCGCCATTTCCAATTTTTTTTTCGTAAATAGTTTTCTATTTTTTGGAGTTTGAACAAACGATTTGAGTTATAAGGCCCGGTATGAGATTTTATGAGGAGTAAAATCAAGTTTAGAAACACGAAAAGTTCAGGCGTTACGTAGAAAGAGACAAACATATAACTATCTCAAATCTCTAATCTCTAATCTCTAATCTCTAATCTCTAATCTCTAATCTCTAATCTCTAATCTCTAATCTCTAATCTCTAATCTCTAATCTCTAATCTCTAATCTCTAATCTCTAATCTCAAATCTCAAATCTCAAATCTCAAATCTCAAATCTCTAATCTCTAATCTCTAATCTCAAATCTCAAATCTCAAATCTCAAATCTCAAATCTCAAATCTCAAATCTCAAATCTCAAATCTCAAATCTGTAATCTCAAATCTCAAATCTCTAATCTCTAATCTCTAATCTCTAATCTCTAATCTCAAATCTCAAATCTCAAATCTCAAATCTCAAATCTCAAATCTCAAATCTCAAATCTCAAATCTCAAATCTCAAATCTCAAATCTCAAATCTCAAATCTCAAATCTCAAATCTCAAATCTCAAATCTCAAATCTCAAATCTCAAATCTCAAATCTCAAATCTCAAATCTCAAATCTCAAATCTCAAATCTCAAATCTCAAATCTCAAATCTCAAATCTCAAATCTCAAATCTTAAATCTCAAATCTCTTCGTAAGGAGTAAACTCCAATCGTGCGTCGTAGCTGACACACACTTTTTTTTTTTACGGCTCTGAGTTCCAAGGAGTTTTGCATAGTTTGAAATGTATGGAAATTAAATGCCGCCATGTTGTGTTTTTTTTTCAGTAAAAAGTTTTCTTACCATTTTATAAGAAAATAGATTGTTTACCAAGGAGTTTTGCATAGCTTGAACTGTAATGTGAACATTACAATTCAAGCATAGTGCGACGTAATGTTGCCTTGAATTGCAAACACCAACTTACAAGGAGACTTTCCACCATAGTAATCCCTAGTTACTGAGCAAGTATGATATAAATAATTATTACGAACGCTATATTTTTATTACCTCCGCAGCGAGTGGCTTTTGTTTTTATGTCTTTAGACAGAATATATTTTATTCTTACTCATAATATTAATTAATGTGCGCACATTAAAATCGCCATTTGCTTTCTTTTCAATATATTTTTTACCCCTGATATTAACATAAAAACTCCCGGACCTAAAAGAGTCGCAAACAGAAGAGCTTATTAAAAAGCGCTTAAAACACCAGTAGTCAAAATTCCTCAACAATGTAACCCGTCCGTAACACGGAAAGTTTAAATTAATTTGATAGCCTATAAAACTCCAAGCCCTTGTGGCATTGCTGGTTAATAACTTATCTTCGTCTGATTCCACTTTAGGTAAATAAAATTTGATGTTCTCTTGTTTCGGCGACAAGGAAAGAGGAGTTATTTGTTATGAATTGAGTTTACGAACCCGGTCAAGAACTTTAAACATCAAAATTGATCTTTTATGCTTTGGACTATAAAACTTTATCCATCTTCGAATAAAAACCAACTACTATTGTACGAGTACGTCTTAGATCGTTTCAAATATCTAACTGGTGCATGGACTTTCAGGATATAAATTTAATAAGGAAACCAACAGAAAAATCAACAATAAACATTTCTCCATCATCTTTCATCCATAACTCTCCCACTGCTGGGTCTCCTCACACAATATGTGGCATACAAACGATACTTTGCCATGTTGGCCTAGTGAGGATTAGTAGACTTCATAACACTATTTAGAGCCATTGAAAAACATTTAGGTCTATAAAAATCACGATAATTTCCTTGATACCTAATGAATTTCAACATCGCTCATAATTACGAAATACTAAAGATGCGAGCACTCTATCCCAGGCCCCTCTTGGTGCTTGGCGGGAGTCCAAAGTTCAAAGCACTTGGCTATAGCAATGCTATCATCACATAAGATACTTACAATGACAGGTGTATATTGTATGTTAATAATGGACTTGGATATTTGCTTATCGTCTGGCTAGGCGTGTTATATTTATTTTGGCTTCATCAAATTTAGGGCCTTTTACTAAACGTGTGTCTCTTCCTAAAACTTTGAGAAGCCTACAACATTCTCTACATCGTTACTCCAGTAGATTTATAGAGACTGGTTATAAGACCAAGTGCCAGAAAATTATATGCCACCCGAAATCCTTGGACATGGCTTGACTCCCCGCTAATACAAATTTATTACGTGTGCTCATAGTTCAATTTGGCTTTTAAGCCAAATTCACTTAAGGCTGTTTACATTATTGCCGACAATATAATATAATACCTTAATGACAAAAACGGAAGTTGATACTGGAAGTCATATGACTGACACAAAACCTATCATCCATCTACCTACAGCCACAAATCATACACTAGTAACTCATAATATAAAGCTCCAATTGTCCGGTCGAGCAATGCAAATATAGAATACCGTTCACGGACATCAATTAAAGAACCAATTTGAACCATTATTGTGCAATGTTTTATGCATGTTTCGTGCCCGTGTGTATTCTAGCGTTGCTCGAATGAAGCTTTACATTGTAATTTACACTAGCTTCCGCCCGCAGGCTTCACCCGCGTGGAATTCGTTTTAACTTCGCCCCCTATTTCATCCCCTTCGGGGTGGAATTTCCAAAAATCCTCTCTTAGTGCTCCCCTACACTCTTCAAGGAACATACATGCCAAATTTCAGCTTCTCCGATCAGTAGTTTCGGCTGTGCGTTGTCTGTCAGTCAATCACTCAGTAACGCAAGAGTTTTATATATACACACACACACACATATATATATATATATATATCGTATGAAGCTCTACATAGTGTATGATTTGCCACAGCTTTCGGCGTTGCAACTCATTCGATCACTCAGGATTGAAGCAAAGCACTGGGGTATGAGCAAGTTTAGTTATAGTAGGTACATACGTGCGAAATAAATACTGTTGTAGTAGAGTGTAGTGCAAAATAAAAACTTGTGTCTTTAACATACGGTCAAGATATAATACCATTTCAATCTCCTGATTCCAACACAATCTGTATGTACATACCTGTATGTTATTACCTAATGAAAAGTTTGTTACCGTTCCAAAATTAATATTTTCCATTTTCGTGTTTCGCCTCTCATAAGAATGATAAATTAATGTTAAAGTAAAGTAAAAACGGAATACCAATAAGATCATGATTTACGTTAAAATGAATCAGATTAATGAAATAATTACCAACTCTTACATATTCCGGTTACATTAACGATGAAATTGGCAATATCAATATCGGAGCGGAGCGAGTAATCCACCATCATTATTTTATTTTTCAATGCACTACGGAAAATGTTTTAATCTTTTTTGTAATTTTAAGATCAATCAAATTTAATGGGTTATTTAATCATTAATCTCTACGTGCCAAAATAAAAATGTGTTCTCTGGAATGATATCTTCCCCACTTATGATTTTAGTGGTCCTTACCTAAAGAGTGACAGATGGAACCCGAATAATATATCTCTATTTTTTGTCTGTCAGTCTGTCTCTGGGCTCTATCGATTCAACTGAAATTGGTGATTGAGGTAAAATAGGTAGACACCAGACATTTTCATAGAATGCTTACTATTACTCTAGCCGCTATAACAACAAATAATAAAAAAAAATAGAAAGCTAGTCCCCATACCTACAAGGTAACTGTTGTAAAATGTTGTGTGTGTGCTACATTAGGTATATCTTGTAAATGTCCAAATAATTTGATTTATGGATATATACGTATTAACATGCACCTATCAGTATTTTTTTTATTAAATTATTTTGAGTGTATGAATGAATGATTATGTTTACATGGAAAACGAAAAATAGTTACCCTAGCTAATAAAATTTCATGGTCGCTAAAATTATCAAGAGTTTTACTTAAATCCTACCGCCAACCAAACCAAGCTGGTATCTAGCGTAATTAGTTTTCCGTTACACTCTAATTAACTCCAAGTGCTAGATTTCAGGCCGAAATTAAAACAGACTTTATTGCCTAGAGGCATATAAAGTTGACGGCTCGCGAATCCCATCAAAAATATACAGTGAACGGGCTGGGGAAACTTTTAATTTATCGTGTCCACAGTTAACATACCCGAAATTTTAATCTAATTTGGACAGAATTAAGGCTACCCCAAAATTATCAACGTCAACGAATAATATTTTTTAAACTAAAACCAGTAGATATTTAAGTTAAGACCTTTTACAAATACAAAATTGAAAATAATGAGGCTCGCTCGCCTACTTCCGTTATGGACGGTGTGACGACGACAACGTGTCGGTGACTTGGTTACATTACAGCTGACCACAGGCGATGTGAAGAATGCCATATTTGATAATTGTAATGGAGTTAAGCACATAATGTAATGTAAGTCTACCTATGATTTGTGGTAACAGGCTAGGTGCATCAGAACTTCATATTATTATAAGAAATCTGTTTTTATTAATAACTATTGCAATTTGATTATTTTTTTCTATTCAAGAAGAAACATCTAAGCAAAGAGTGTTTTTAAACACTTAACAATATTAAAGACAAATACATTAGTGTAGTAATGGTATTGCCATTAGAATAATAAGTAGGTAATAAATAGATTCTATTTCATATGGCGTTGTCATAATAAGCCTAACGTATCTAAGTCCTTTATAAGTTGTGTTATACCTATACATTATAAGCTTGGAGACTTAACGTGGGAACATTATTTATACCGTATCCATACTAATATTATAAATGCGAAAGTCTGTCTGTCTGTCTGTCTGTCTGTCTGTCTGTCTGTCTGTCTGTGACGTTTTCACGGCTAAACCACCGGTCCGATTTGGATGAAATTCGGAATGAACATAGTTGAAGACCCAGAGTCACACATAGGCTACTTTTTTTTTCAAAAATCAACCCCTAAAGGCTTGAAATAGGGGATGAAAGTTTGTATGAAAACAACGATTTTGATGATTTTTTCCAGGAAGATAGTTGATGACGTACCCCCTCCCCCACTTCCCCGGTTCGCGATATAAACGAATTTTACGCGGGCGAAGCCGCGGGCAAAAGCTAGTACCTACATAAATGAATGTCATCTCTAGGGATGTAAAGTAATATTTAATGTTATTAAAGAAATTGGTTAATTAGTGTATTTCTTAAGATGAAAATTAACATAGATTCTCGAATTTTTAAACACCAATACGCTTTTATTAAAATGCAATTAGTTCAAAGTGTTAAAGTATGTTTGTTGGTGTATTTTATTCATAACTTTTTAATAACACGAAATTTCTTCGCTTTAAGAAATATGATGATTGCATATTAGGTACATTAGGTACTTACTACCAGTCGGCTTAATTTTAAGGTGTCGGTTAAATAATAAAATAAGATTTTCTAGGCTTAAACCTAATTTTATTTTTATTTTTTTTATTTTTATTGGATAATCAACAAGACTTACAATTAACAATACAGTAATAAAATAGTCATTATAAATATATTAGAACTAAAATGAAGGTTAACTACAGATTATCACGGCATGCATCGTGGACAAACTTTCTATTCTTATATTTAAATTATAAAATATTAAATCATGTTTCTATTGTTAAGTACCTATATTGAAAAAAAATAAAGCTAATGTTAATCTATGACAATTTACGTAATAATGATTTAAAGGAGGAAACAGAATTAATAATAATAATAGAATTAATAGATACTAATAACTCAACCTAGCCGTTTCTAGAAATACAATCCTTTCAACTAAAGTTTTGGGTACATTCTAGGGTTTCATTTCAAACAACAAGATACGTACACTATAATACCTACATTAATTTCAAAACTTACAAACAAAATAAAAAAAGAGAAAAACGAAGTAGAAGAGAAAAAATTAAAATGAAACACCGTTTAATTTTCATCAAAATTTCACCGGTTTCATAGCCCCATAAATGTTTCCTGATACCTAAATGTCTTTCGGGCTTCTATTCCCTATGATTAATGTAGCTGAAGCTACACGTCCGGCCTGAAATTTTTATACACGGCCGAATTGTGGGAAGCAGATCCCGGCGAAGCCCTAATGTTTCTTTAAGCAAACATAAGGGAATTTATGCGCGTTGAGATTGTTCTTTTTTCATGCGAACAGTTAATTTCATTCCCAAATGAAGTTTCATTTTAGATTAAACCAAAACACTTAAAATTGATTCTTTTTTTAATAACGCTACAGAGTCAGAGCCCCATACTAGGATTCCTTGTGTCGCGGGTGCCATGGACAACACACAAGACAAGGACACATACCCCGACAGAAAATGCTAATTTAAAGTCATCATCTTGACTTCAATCATCATTTACCTGTCTCATGTAATCGATTATGTTGAAATAATAGTTGTTAGTTGCATACACTTCTAAATTTTAGTGGCTAAGCTTAATTTAAAAATCGCATCGACTTGTCTGTTATAAAATTTGAATTTGAAAATTTGTAGACGTTTCCTCGACGTGATCAGCTTTATTGCATTACCGGGAGCGAAAGAAGAGAGCAGCCTACATAAACTATGTAGTGCAGCGGAAACTGTGGTACGCAGGCTGACAAAAGGACCCTTCTTATCTACATTCAGAAAACCTGAACCCACCGTTGCCAAATTACAGTGCATTATTCAAACTTACGATAAATAATAAACGCTAACACACTCATACCCCTGCAGTAGGTTACCAGGTACCTGTGTCGCGGGTGGCATGGACTACACATATGACACTCACTATTACACCCATGACCCGAGTACAAATATTTATCTGCCACATAAATCTGTAGCTTATATCGTAATGACTATTGAAAGAAAAGTACCAGGTTCGTAGAATTATGGCAATAGCAGCGTATATTCTAAGGTGGTTGTTTCTTATAGCTACGGCAATAGATTTTTAAATTCTTCTTCTTCTTACAGTGCCTCTTCACTACTGAAGGTTGGCCGTTAGTTTCTGGAACTTCTCTCTGTCCATGGCCAGGCGAAATAGATTTTTAAATAATTTTTCAAAATACACACAAAAACGGCGACCCTCATTAAGAGTGGTTTTTGAGTTATGTCAACTTTGAAGTCGGTTATTTTTTTTGTAAAATGTTAGTTACTTATTTAGGTTTCAATATATTAAATAAGTATAAACGGCGTCTTTAATAAAGAATCTTTTAAATTAAAAACAGACTTAATGGAAACAATATTTCTCGAGTTTGGTGTGTGTGTGATGTCACATTTATCTAGAGTCCTACAACGATCTTTTGGCATGTGGATGACGTGTGGGTGACAGAGACAGCGCCTTACACGGTAGGCTAAGGGCCGCCACATACAGTCGGAATTTTCCGAAACGGAATCCCGAATAGGGTTGCAAACTTGCAACGATATATCGGAAAACCGATAATATCGAAGAGGACACATCGATATTTTTATCGATATTTGCGTTATAACGATATGATAATATCGATATCATATCCGAAGAAAAAAATCGATAATTCACGGCTTTGAACATTAGCTTTTTCTTACAAATTAATATTATCGGTTTTCTTATAATATTATCGGTTTTCCGATATATCGTTGCAAGGTTACAACCCTATTCGGGATTCCGTTTCGGAATTCCGACTGTATGTGGCCGCCCAAACTGTAAAGCGCTGTCTCTGTCACCCTCACGTCAGTCATGCGCCAAAAGATCCTTGTAGGACTATACGTGTGGTCTTTTCGCTTTAGACAAAGGAAATTATACTCGTAGTTCAAGAGTAAAAGTATGTAAGCTTAGATTGTCAAAGATATTCCGAAAATTATATTTTTGTGTTTCATTTGCAGTGTGGGGGAAAAATTAACAAGGTAAGATTTTCCGCTGTCTTAATTGACTAACAAAGAGTAGATATAATATAACTACTCAGTTTCCTTGCTTCTTTATATCAAGGATATAATTATATTTCATCAGAAGGCTAATTTGTCATTCACTGCTAATAAGGTAGTCAACTTTCTTATAGCAAATAAGGTTATTGACAGTGGGTCGTCCAAAGGGGGTCGTCTTTAGGAAGTTCCGAGGACGTCGACGACCACCGGGAGTCACCGAAAGCGCGTCTCACTTCGCGACAAAGTGAATTAGTTTTTAAGTTAATATTGTTATATGTATGTTAGTCTGTAAGGTATTTATATGTTATGGGTCTTTGTTACCTGAATTAAATAAATAACACACAGAAGGTTTTTGATATCAGGAAATCAGAATAAAAATAAAATGCTAAAGGAGTTGATTAATTGGGGCTCTTAATTATTTTCATTTATTCGATTCACAAAAAGTGAGATCTAATAAATGGATGGACAAACATGAGACTAATGAGGGACCAGTTTTTCCGACGGATGAACGAGACTCTAAACCATGAAATTTCCATGCATAAATTACTTTTACATATTAATTCATTCCTTTCACGGACGCTGATAATAGGGCTGTTGACGTACAATCACGATTATTTACGGACGTGCGGCAAAACATTAAATTTTTATATATACATTAATTGTTCAACAAATTGCTCGTTGCATAAAGTATGGCGATGGAAAATTCAATTTTGAGCCCCCAATAATGTTCTATTGTACTGTTCACGCTGACGGTTTAAAATAACTTTTAACCGACTACATTAATAAGTATAGATAACTCAAAAATACTCGTCCGATGTCGTTCAAATTTGTATGGGACTAGAAGACAATCATTAGCGCTCGAATAAAAAAATATCAATATCGGTTTATGAGAATGAGAAAAATTATGAGATATAAAAGAGTCGAAATGAAAACTTCCTCCTTCTTTTGATTTCGGTTAATTAAACATATTGGAAGCGGCAACGGTTACCATGCCAACAGCTATTCAAAGGGTTTATTCCGAGCAAGCTGCATTTTAATAATGGATTATATTCTCGGTTTAAGTGATACATATTTCTTAAGTGCGTTATTCCACATACGACAAAAGAAATCCTACCCAATGCAGACCTACAAGCAACAATATTATGTATAATTTGTATATTAAAAACATAAAATACACACTTTCACTAAGAAAAAGAAACAGTTTAACAAGATTTGAAACACGAAATAAGATCTATTTCAGATCTCACATGCCCCAGAATACGAAATCCGCATTTGTCGTGACTTGACGTTCGTTTAAAACAAGAAAACTTTTTATTGTTTTCCATTATGCCGTACAAAGGCACACACGCTTGACAGGTTATTTCCCGGGAAATGAAACAGTGATATTGTGGGAACTGTTTTTAATTCTGAACGCATGGAGTGAAAAGAATATGGGAAGAGCGCCCTGTGGAATTGGATTCACTTTGCCCCGCTCGGGGAATGAAATCGGTAAACGAAAAATTAGAACGCATTGCTCAGAAGCATCGAAAATTTTATTGTATCTGTAGTATATGTAATATATTTACTTTATTTATTTCTTAACTTCCTTGTCTATCTTCCTAGTTCTCTTTATTATCTTTATTTCCTTCCTTTTGTATCCTTTCCTTTGTCCTTGTAATCCTTTTATCTTGCTTTCTTTTATAATACTTGTAATGTTTTATTACCTGTAATTTATGATTATGTTGATTACTTTGGAGTTAGGTATTTTGTTAATGTATCCAATTATTACTTTGTTTATAACTTCTAGGACTATTTATAAATTGTAAATGTTACCTTCTTTAATGTTTTAACACTTATTCCTGCTTTATTTTGATTATTTTCTGTAATATGTAGTATATGTAATATATTTACTTTATTTATTTCTTAACTTCCTTGTCTATCTTCCTAGTTCTCTTTATTATCTTTATTTCCTTCCTTTTGTATCCTTTCCTTTGTCTAGTCCTTGCAATCCTTTTATCTTGCTTTCTTTTATAATACTTGTAATGTTTTATTAGCTGAAATTTATGATGGGTATCGTACTCTAGTTCGAATGACGTTACCTCGACGGTCGATACCTCGATGTCCCTACCTCGATGGTATGTTTTGTCGATGGGTCATTACCTCGAAAGGTTTCTACCTCGACGGGTTTCTATCTCGACGGTACGTTTCATCGATGGCTTACTGTCTCGAAAGTTAATCAAGTCAAGTCAAGTTAAGTCAAAAAAGAAAATCAAAAAATTGCAAACTGCAATTACACAAATTTGTAAGAACAGAGACCAAATGGAACTAAAAGAGTTTTTGCGTTCTATTGCACATTGCACATCATTATAATATTATGTTACCGTGGATCAAAGATGAAGAACTACGAATAATATATTTAAAATTACTATATTTAATTAAATAATTGCTTTTTACAAAAAAATTACCGACTTCAACCTTGATAAGCAGAGATAACTCAAAAACTACTCGCCAGATTGCGCTCAATTCAACATGTAAGTGTAAAGTTCTCGTCACTACAAATTAATCAAGCCCAAACACTAGATAACTGCACTAAATCGTTGAGGAGTTCCCTCGACTGTCTTTTGGCTTCATCAGATCGACTCCAGATCTTCATCAAATGGTAGCGCTTTAATGTACTTATGAGAACATGAACAAACACACTAGTTGTCCATACAATTTTCGAAAGTTCCCCTCGACTTCTCTGAGATGTCATCATCAGATCCTGGTTTCCTTATCAGGGGACCCCACTGCGCATATCTACTTTACAACAAAAAAAGAATTATCAAAATCGGCCCATAAACGACGAAATAATCGCTGAACGTACATAAAAAAAGCATAATATGTAGCGCGGCAACACTGCTCTCGTACCGCAAGAGGCACTCTGTGCCTAGATCAGCCAATCAGGGCCACCGTATCGGCCCATAGCGCTGTATTCAAAGCGCCCGCGCCTGCGGCAACCGGAAGCGAACAGACAGCCGAGAGCCCTCCGTTGCGACGATCGGACCGCGCGCGCCGCGTACCTACTAAGCTCTTAAATTAAGCTCATTGCACCTGTTTTATGTTTGTAAAGTTATGTAATTGTGTTGTTTAGAGTCATACTCTTATGAAAGTTCGTTCGTCTATTAGTGGCGCCAGAACCCCAAAAACCCACACTAAACATAATATAAGTATACGGTCGAATTGAGAACCTAAAAATAAATTTTTATCACGCCTTTATGTTATAATTTAAATGTACTTGGTTTTGATCAATTTTCGAGACAGTAAGCCATCGATGAAACGTACCGTCGAGATAGAAACCCGTCGAGGTAGAAACCTTTCGAGGTAGTGATCTTTCGAGGTAATGACCCATCGACAAAACATACTATCGAGGTAGAGACATCGAGGTATCGACCGTCGAGGTAACGTCATTCGAACTAGAGTACGATACCCATTTATGATTATGTTGATTACTTTGGAGTTAGGTATTTTGTTAATGTATCCAATTATTACTTTGTTTATAACTTCTAGGACTATTTATAAATTGTAAATGTTACCTTCTTTAATATTTTAACACTTATTCCTGCTTTATTTTGATTATTTTCTGTAATTTTATATAATATGATTTCATGTTTATTTACTTAGATGACATTATGTCAATGTAACTGTGACGTCTCGCTAGTTTTATTTTCTTCCAAATTTATTTTGTATTTATAACCTTCTTGGACTAATTTATAATTTGTAATTTAAAATTAGATATAATTTGAAAGAAGAAAGTCTGCTCCAGAAAATTCAAGCGATCGGGTCAATAGGCTAGCCGCACACACGCAATATTATTGTCAATATTAAGAGTATTTTCAATAATATTGCGCGTGTTCGGATTGTATTGTCATATTGTTCAATATTATTGCGGATTTCCAGAAATTTTGAAATAATATTTTCAATATCAGGGGGAGGCAGGGTATTGTCAATATTATTGTGTGTTTGCGAATGGTATTGCAATATTTTAGTTGATCGGGAGCTTTCAACGAGGGCGTACATGAGATTTAAAAAAAAATGGAATATGAAGACAGCTTCGATAGTGTTCCTCCCTGATAAAGAAAAGAAAAGAACTTTGGAATACATCGTCAAATGATTATCGTGATAAAATGAAAAGGAATATTGCACTAGACAAGTTATTCGTCATTTGTAAAAAGATTTTTAACCGACTTCTAAAAAGAAGGAGGTTCTCAATTCGACCGTATATATGCTTTTTTATGTTTGTTCAGCGATTTTTTCGTCGTTTATGGGCCGATTTTGATGATTCTTTTTTGTTGTAAAGTAGATATGCGCAGTGGGGTCCTTTTAAAATGATGGCATCTCGGAGAAATCGAGGGCAACTTTCGAAAATTGTAGGGACGACTAGTGTGTTTGTTAATGTTTTCATAAGTACATGAAAGCGCTACAATTTCATAAAGGTCTGGAGTCGATCTGATGAAGCTGAAAGACAGTGAAGAGAACTCCTCAACGATTTACTGTACTGTACTGTACTGTTTGGGCTTGATTATTTTGTAGTGACGAGAACTTTACACCTACATGTTGAATTAAGTGTCACCTGGCGAGTAGTTTTTGAGTTATCTCTGCTTATCGAGGTTGAAGTCGGTTATTTTTTTGTAAAAAGCAATAATTATATTTTATAAATTCTTTTCGCATCCAGTCTTTAATCTATCGTTTCTTTTTCGATTGGTTTTTGTTTTCTAGCAAAGATAGTATGATAAACAAGAATGCAGCTTTTTTCTTTCTGTCCATTTCACAAAACACTTCCGCGCAGTTCGAGGATCTATACAGGATTGAACCAGTTGTTGTTAGTTTATATTGGCAATAATATTTTGCAGTATGCGGGACCTTATATTGATAATTATTATTGACAATTTTAGTTTGACAATAGTATTGCGTGTGTGCGGCTAGCCATAGGGCAGTGTGGAGACAGACATTGAAGTGTTCGGAGCACTTCTTCGGGCGACGGATTCGGTGGTGTATACAGGGCCGGCCGACCCGTGTCCCTGTTTCGCGGACGCGTGCATCTACTTCTCGTCTCTCATATCGTTCCGGTCGGGCGCGTTGCTTGGAGCGCCCTGGGACCTGCTGCCGTCTACTACGTCGGGAGGCTCTGCGCGCAGTGCTGTGCGCCAGGGTCGCGCTACCCTCTTGTGCGCTTGGTAGCGCAACAGCCTCTACGCCTCCTGACCACCTCATCTTGTCGAGAGACACGCCGGCCTCCACCGTTCGAGTCGGTGCTTCCGACCCTCTGCCTCCGCCTGCAAGAACACTACAGGTCGTCTCCCCTCTCTTGCTTTAGTGACTTTTCCCTTTGTGACTGTGCCTTATCTAGTTTATTTTTTTTATTGCTATTGTGACCCACTAAGAAAGACAAGTACATCTTTTATTACCTTTTAAATTCTTTTATTTAATCTCTTCCCTTATAACGTTACATATCATAAAATCCAAAAGTTTCAGCTTTGAAATGTTTTGTGTATATTTTTATAGGCAACTTGAATTTTTTTACCCTTACGCGCTTTGCTTTTGTACTTCGTATCTCAATCATCGCAAAAACGTCTACGGAAATAATTCATGTCATGTTGCAGACAACGCTCAATCTCTATTTTATATTTATAGTTTACATATTTTTATTTATAAGTTACACTTAATAATGCGTATTTAGTTTATGGTTGTTACCTCGTAACTTTTGACTGGGTGTATTGACTGTTATCAACGCTTTACGACTGTTATAAAAGCTTTCCAGTAGAACAAGCAACAGCATGTCGTTTGATCCCATATGATTTTGAGCGGTATCTGACGCGTAGTTTTTGAGTTATTTCTATTTATCGATTTTGAAGTTGGATATTGTTTTGTATACAGTTATAAAAACTCTCAACTTTAAATATATTTCATAGATATAATATTTTCATTCATACGCAAAAAACAGAAGCAGATTCAAACAAATATTTCCATAATAAGCAACCGGTCATATTCGTTAGTGGAGTGTATAAAAGAGATCGTTAGTCTGTGAAAAAATGAATCTGTTTTTAGAAATTGTATACATACGCGTGTATTTTGTTTATATTCAGGATGTCCATTTATTTTGACGCTTAACCTGCCAGGTAAGGACGGTTCCCATCAAGTAGATAACATCGAAACGTTCATTCAATCCTCGTTTAAAAACAGAAGGCGGAGTTTGTTTGCGAATCAAAAGTCAATATTGCTCCCGATCAATACAAGCTTTTACATATTTGCATAATAGGATTGCGTGGGACCGCTGAGTAGCGAATGGTTGTGGTTTCACTTGTAAGCGTGTTTTGTTTTAAGTATGTTAAATGTTGAGTGTTGATTTGTTTATTTTAGGTAGTTTTTCACTTCGCCAATCCGCGGTAGAATAGCATGATGGAGTCTGTAAGTCGTCTCAAGTAAAAGATGGATGCTTGAAGTAGGTCACTGGTAGAAAGAAAGTCGAGGATTTTTTTGTCGCTTGAAAAAGTGATAACTTGTATCATAGTTGTAATAGTTTCTATAAGTAACTAATCGACGGAATAAAAGAAACCAAATCCATTACAAAATGTCACAATATAATTCAAATTCTTGATTCCTTCTGAACTTTACAGCTATGAGTTCCGATTATGAACGAAATATCAGGTCACCCTTAAGTAAAGCCTTTTAATGCCTTCGGAACAAAATTTTCAGGTTTGGCCTAAAATTGCTGGCACCTAACCACTAAAACTGGAGCTACTTGGATGCTCCAAGCCTCTTCAATCACTTATAAAAACTCGTGTCCTGCTATTGCGGAAATACGAAATTTATGAATGCCAATATTTATGTGCCAAAGTGGACTAGGGCATCGGGAATATGCAGTTTATTCAACTCGGGTCTATATTCAAACTCTTTTATGATACCTATTATAATTTCATGTTCGTTCAGGCTGTGGGTTGAGAATAAAGGCTCCATATAAACTTGGCAAAGCGCTACGTTTGTTTTTATTGTTATCTTAATCTGAATACATTCTCGCTCGCCGTCATTCACTCCCTATCGGGTATCTAAATGTGCCATCACGTATTATGTTCTTTATTCAACACTATAAATAGCTTTCTTATGTTTATCGTTGACTATCGACGATTCTTTAAGACTAGTTAGAATTGTTAGATGGTAATGCGCATTACCATCTAACAATTCACTCGAACATTCGACGATCTGAATGGCGCAATAGTTAACATGCTGGATCGCTGTTCCATGAGTTCTAGGTTTGATCCTCAGCGAGGCGTAGAATGATGAGTTTAAATTCCCGTTCTCGGTCTGGGTGTTTGTCCTTGTTTTGTGTTTTGTCTATAGCACCCTTCCTTGTATCGAGGACAAAGGGAATCTTTCTGTAGGGCTATGAGTGTGTGGCGTTATTTTATTAATGTTTTATCTTAGGAATAGGGAGTCGCTGACCAGCACCTGGGGTCGTAGTTAAGCGTTAATTTAAACAAAGTAAAAAACTATATCTTTCTTAGTAATCCTCTCACGGAACATAATGTACATAACTACTTATTTCGTATTCGTACAAAAAGATTTGGGCATTACTTTGAAATACATAATATTATAGCGATAAGTAATAGCGAGTGCTTTTTGTACCTTCAAGTAAGAAAAGAATGCCTCTTGGGAGTTTTTGCCGCTTTTTCATTCAGGACCACTCACCGTAAAGATTTGTTAAATGACATAGTTTGACTTTCAAAAAGTTTTCATCGAACCCGAAAAAACAACCTTGGATAAAATTTAATTTCGTTTCGTTCCAATGAAATTAAGTTCGCGGAAAGGGAGAGAAAAAATATTTTATGAAACGCATTTAGGTACTATAAAAGTTATAAATCTAAATTTCAAGGTTAAACAAAATTAAATACAGTTAAATAATTTATTATAATAACGTTACACATTCATTGTCCCACAATAGGATTCCTTGTTTCGCGGGTGCCATGGACAACTCGCAAACAGGGACACAAACCCAGATGAAGAACTATTTATTTTTCATAATTGAAATTTCCTCTACCTCGTTCGCTCCCAGGACCTTTGAACGATCTGACATGGGCACCATTGCGAAATTGGGGTAGTCATCATCCATTTACAATTAAATTTTGCATTGTCTTTTAAAACAAGTTGAAGTTAAACAGATCGCAGTCTGCGCATGGCATTAAATTAAAGCCTTCCCCGCAGTGTTCAATCCATATTAGTGACGATGGTCTACGTATGATAGATGGCTGGCATTTGGTGACCCCGACTTGATTTATAAGACTAGCCCAACGATCATTATACGCTCGAGTTACTGCTGATTTATACGTTACCTTTCGCGGGGTGGATACTGACTTACGAATAATGTTTTTCCTGTTACGTTTCATAAAACTACTACGTAATAAATTTAGTCTAATTTTGTTTTCAATACGATTTATTAAAATGTAGGTTGTTTTTAATTAATCATAAGAATTGTTTTGAGGGACGGTTATAACGAAGTTTTGAAAGTCCAAAACATTGAATAATATGATAATACGGCAGTGATAAAATAATTAAAACTAGTGGAGCCGCTTGGCTGTTGCTGAAATATGACGGTAATGCATTATCAAAGGTTAACCCTTTTAGATCAGTTTGTCACATAAACGCCATGATTTTACTTCATTTATGAAATTATTATTATTTAAAGATGCCTTAATCATCAATCATAGGTCAATAGTAATAATCAATAGTTAATATCCTATTGAAAAAAAAAATATACATTTCCAATGCCTATCCTTAGCAGGTTATAACCTAAGGTTATAACATTTTTAATTGGCGTTCGTATCTATTTCAACAGCAATTGTATTGTAAGAAGTAATTTATATGTTGGATTGTTCCGGGTATATAATTAGTAGTAAACATTAGATCGTTTCCCTTCTTCTAGGGTTCGCGAGATAACGAAGTGCCGGCCAATCTCGTGTGTGTCATTCAACCAGATTTAGGACCCTAAGACGGATTGCTTGGCTCCGGTAAAGTAAAAAGTATAACAAGCTCTCAGTAGACATGAAAGGAAATGAAAGAAATATATCACAATGAGTATACGCAATTATACCAAATTTACCAAATTTGTTTATAGTGAAAAAAATTAAATCAAATCCGATTTCGATGATTTGAATCGATAAAAAGGTGTTATTTTGTATGGATGTAACCTCATAATTCTTATATTCAAAGGCTGGTAGTTATTGTGGGTTTTAATTTAAAAGATACTGGCGAAGCTTTTTTTGAGTTATCCAAAATAATCCGTATTCAATGAATTTTGGTTTTGAATTTTATCAAATTCTTATTTTATTGCTTATCTACATAATGTAGATATTATGTCGTGCGGATTAAGACAACCTCAAAAAAGGATCTCGTGCATATTCATGCAGATGCATCTAAAGGAAGGGTTAGTGCGGATTTAATTTCAATCAGGGAAATTGCCCCTTACATGTATAATTTCATTATTTTATTATCTATAATCAAATAATAGAATGAGATAGATTCAAATAAAATTACTGTAACCCAAAAATTATTCCCATTGCCGGACTTTATCAACGTGTCCACAAATCTGTAATTTTTAAATATGAACAAAACTTTCGAAGTTTGCAAGGTTCAGGGTCGACTAGTTTTCATTATTTACCTTTATCATTATTATTTATCTACTTTATCATTATTATTTATCTACTTTAAAACATAGACATTTTTGTGACGGTGATAATAGTACCTACTAAAGACCATTAAACGATCAGATGAGTCACGACCTGAAGAGCAAGTGAAAAGCGTCGTCCATGGAAAAAACAACGTCAAAACATCGCCGATGCGTTGTCGACAAGAAAAATGAGAAAAAAGTATTAAAGTAGATTCTTCAGAGGCCGAGAGTATGAAATCACAACACTCCGCTAAAGTCTAATTTATTTCGTATGATCACAATTCAATTTAACTGGAGAAAATTTAAGTTTTTTTTATTTTTGCCGTCAATCTATAATGAAACTTAATCACAGGGATGAAAGGCTGACATTGGTGTAGGATGCCATCAAAACAAATTCCATAACAAACGGAGTGTAGCTCTCAAGTTATTTCTAGCTCAACCTGTTTATAACTTAAGCTAATTTCATTCGTAATTACACTTCAACAATAATTTTATCAAGACTGTTTGAGACAAATGAACAGTCTGACAGACTTATTTTCAACGTAAAGGTGTGTTACTTTAAAATGGTGAAATTCATTTCGAACTAAAATAATATCTCGCTCCTAGACAAAGAATAATGGACAGTAGAGAGAAGAATATTTCTCAAAGAGAATTCTAGTATTAATACATCGTCTTGATCAAATTTGAGTGTTCTTTGCTCGAACGTACTACGTATCTGCAGATAATGAGTCTTTTTGCTACATTTCGTATACCTAGGGAGACAAACGTTTTCAAGGAAGTTCAAAACAGAAAATTATTGGAAAAAAAATACAAAATAAGGGACGTTTTTCCCACACATGATCAAATGATCTATCTGGCTGTCGCATTGTTTGCGATCATTATTTTGAACTCAGGTAGGTTTACGTCACTTTCGGTCGACTTGTTTAGGTCATACGAGTAGATAAGGCAAAGTCGGAAGGATATAATAATTTATTTGTTAGTTTGTTAATGAGTGTGAGGACAGGGACTGTTAGTGACAGTTAGTCCTGGGCTTCGATGCTAGTAATAGTCCAGTTAGTAATCAGGGGAACCAGGAATCCTTTCAAAAATTTCTATAAATTTTAACAAATTATGTTATTCCGATGCCTAAGTTTCATGAAAATTCGTTCAGTAGTTTTTGCGTGAAAGAGCAACAAACACACACACTCACTCACATCCTTACAAAGGGGAATGCCCATCCCTCATAGAGAGTTTGGCCATAAATGCACAACAGAAAAATATTCCAGATTGTTAGTATATGACAGTGTGAATTGTTTTGTGAAAGATTATTACAAAAAAAAGTTCGGGTGTAGAAGTTATGCGTATACTTTTCTACTTACATGCCGACTTGCAATTTTTGCCCTTATTAAAGAACAGTTTGGGCCAAAACTCATTCTTGATTGGGAACATACCTCTATTTCATAGCACCCGTTACGCCTTACATGCTCACCATTATATGCACGTGCTTGTTTTATTTGGTATGTCCCGCAAGCAATAATAATATTACTGTAATTCATTATATATTATTATGTAATTCAGACTAATTAAATCTAACTAACTACCTCTCTTACCACATATTGAACAATTTATTGTTCAAAAATAAAGCTATTATCATACGTTTTCGTGGCCCGACGTCATAATTTTCGTAGCATATAAAACGGCACATCAAAACATCACATTTAAAATCCAACAAACCAAGAAACAAATAAAGTTATCCCTCTGCGCAGCAATGTAAGCGAAATTAAAGAGATAAATCCTCTTCTATATGCAACTTCACTTCACCCTTCCAATCCCACCTTTTATTCTTATATTAAGGGACGTTCCCGCTGAGAACGATACACGATATGATATACCTATTGTTGGCGTTTGCCCCCTACACAACAATGTCTTGTAGCTAACCCGTTAAATGCGAACTGAACAAAGAACATTATGTTTCGAATGACGAAAAGATTACTATTTTAATTATAAGAATAATTTGAATATATATTATTTCAAGCGATGATAATGACGATGACTTGTTTGTTAAAATTAACACAAACTAACAGTAAAAGTTAAATTGCCCTAGAGAAGACAAACTTCCACAACAAACTATTACAAAATGTGTAAGTAGGTAATAATTGTATCCTACTTCCTACTAATATTATAATATTATAAATGCGAAAGTTTGTAAGGATGTGTGTGTGTGTGTTTGTTGCTCTTTCACGGAAAAACTACTGAACGGATTTTCATGAAACTTTGCAGTAATATAGCTTAGATATCGGAATAACATAATTTGTTAAAATTTATAGATTTTTGAAGAGACTGGTTTCCCGAAGCGAAGCGAGGGCGGATTTTCTAGTATAAATTGCATTTAATAAAATCCAAATACCTTAAGTATTTTATTGGCTTTTAGCGTTCTAGAGACTACAACCAAACACATGGGAAGATTTTTATTATTCTTTCCTTAACATGTCCGTATCTTGTAATGTTATGCCGACAACTTGACGGGTACAAAACCCTGTATTTACATAATAAATAAAATCTGCGAACTATGTTAAGTGAGATTTATTTTGAAAAAGAATTTTATACCCAACTAGGTTTTAATTCACTACTAACTTAAATCTCTTGTTGACTCTATTTACAAAGGGATCATCGTTACGCGCTTTCGTGTCAACAAGTTCCTTATTCCAGCCCTAAAACATATGGAATGTTCAAGATAAAACGGTTCTATTTTTCTTTTACGAATTCGATACCAAGAAAGCTTACCAAATCCAATAGGTTTAGAGCTTCCATTATTCATTTCATTATACGTATATTGGTTCGCACGTGTTCTTTCCCTTGAGTTTTCGATTTTCATATATAGTGGTGTTATTGGAACCCTTTGTTGAGAATCTATCATTTCCCCATACCAATCTAAGCATCTTTCATTATTTTCATTTCGGTTAGCGTTTTTATGCACGTCTGAATGGTAAAATCTTTTATTATATTGTTTGTTTTTATTGCTCTTTTCGTTTATTGGTCGTATGCTGGTTAAACCCAATTTTGCTCATATTTTCACCGTAAATGAATAAACAACAGAATTGACTATAAAAGTAAATAGCATTTCGTTGCCGTCCTCAAAAAAATCTCATGAGTATTTCCTTCGTACAAATCAAATTCAGTCATTCAATAATATGAATGAGGTGAGTGAGTTACAGTAGAATGCACTTACCAACATCGTTTTTTCCACTGTATAAGTATTATCAATTTTCTACGTATATTAGTTTATTTTATTTACAAAATATTATATAGACGATTGGTTGGGGATAATCAATGTTTTCGATAATATTAGTTTCTACCAGACATTTCAATAACTATACAAACATTATCGTCTTAATCAATGAAGCAATAAGTCACTGTAATCCGTGCTTTTTATGTTAAATAGTCAGCAATTAAGTCATAAAAAGATCTTTATCTTAAAATATACGTATTCAAGAACGTAAAAAAAGTTTCGGATCTTTGCCAACGTTTATTAAAAAGTCTCATTTTTCCAAAGAGGTTCATGAGATTACATTTTTATATTCCATGATTCACCAATGACCCGACACCCTATGTGGTTGAAGGAAGACAATTTAAGTCCGCATATAGGTAACCTAGTCTAATTTTTCGTCCTAAGTTACTTGGTAGTTGAAAACAATATAAGATTTAGAAAGTACAAAGTAAAGTAAAATTTTACGCTTAAAAAATAGGTAGGTACATGAAGTTTTGTTGCTTCAGACTTAGTAGGTACTTATTTAACTGTTGTTGTTAGTTGAAACTTAGTAAGTAAGTAGTATATATTCGGAGAAATGCTATATTTTTTATACACAAAAAATTAAATAAGAACACTTCCATGTAAACTACAACCCAAAATTTACCTTTCATTCAATCAACTCACATATATTTTTTTATATTACGTTACTTGCTGCTACGGAACCCTTGATGGGCGAGTCCGACTCGCACTTCAACAAGGGTTCTAACTACAATATATCTATCTATAATATCTGAAGCGGCACACCTTCTCTGGTATTACCTGTAAGGTGGAAAATTTAATGATGAGTTTATTAAAATTTTGTTGTAGTCTGGATGTAGATGATAGATGTAACAGAAGGAACGTCCGCGTTCTGTCATCGCTCATTGAGCAATATCACTGTACACTACACACCATAAAATTGCCATAAACCTCAACCCCATAAATAGAACCGCTCCAGCAAATTCATTTTATACCGTAGTTCGAGTAATGTAAGACGCGAAATAAATTAAAAGCGTTCATTAATAAAGCGTCGCCATAAAGCTCACGTTCGGGCGAGTTTAATGTGCTCTTCCTTCAGTCGGCATTGAAATAATGAGAAGATTGCTATATTGGATCATATTGGGGTAGGGTTGGTTGGAGTGAAAACCTTGTAGGGTTTGAATCCGGATGTGCATGCAACGTTGACAAGTTTATCCCGTTAGCAGGAGCGGAGAAGTTATAACTCACAATAAATAATTTTAATAAGCAATATTATTATAACCTGCCCTTATTAACCGACTTCAAAAAAGAAGGAGGTTCTCAATTCGACCGTATATATATGCTTTTTTTTATGGGTCTTCAGCGATTTTTTCGTCGTTTATGGACCGATTTTGATAATTATTTTTTTGTTGTAAAGTAGATATGTGCAGTGGGGTCCCCTGATAAGGACACCAGGATCTGATGATGGCATCTCAGAGAAATCGAGGGGAACTTTCGAAAATTGTATGGACGACTAGTATGTTTGTTCATGTTATCATAAGTACATTAAAGCACTACCATTTCAAGAAGGTCTGGAGTCGATCTGATGAAGCCGAAAGACAGTCTAGGGAACTCCTCAACTATTTACTGCAGTTATCTAGTGTTTGGGCTTAATTAATTTGCAGTGACGAGAACTTTACACTTCCATGTTGAATTTAGCGCCATCTGGTGAGTAGTTTTTGAGTTATCTCTGCTTATCAAGATTGAAGTCGGTTATTTTTTTTTAAAAGCAATTATGTATCGTAAACATTTTTAAATTACGTTATTATTACAGTTCATAAGCAGTCGATTGAATTTGAAGTTTTTGTTTTCTATGCACAGACATGCACAGATAGAGTCCAGGTTCGACTCCCGGCGTCGTGGATTTTAGTGATGTGTCACTTGTGTTGTCCGAAAAAAGGTGTTAAAAACTTGGACGTCACTTTTCTGGTGTTGCTCGTGTTTATATAGGTCACAATGATCACTTACCACAAGAATGCTTTTGCGTCATCCTTTCAGATTTAGGTTTTTCTATTATTGTGTTATTGAATGTAATTGATAGATTTATACCTCAGTACAAAAGCTTAATTCGTAATTATTTAATTGATTTCGAGTTAATCAAATAACAAACATGATGGGAAAACCATACTGCATTTTTGCGCAAGCAGTATTTTGGTAAATGTAGATAATGTTAATGATAGTAGAGTTTCGATACCAGAAGTACATTACTCAACAAACAGACCAACTCCTACTAACAGATTGCTAACATTGGAAAGTTTTGATGGCATTAGATTAGAAAGTTAAATTGGCATAGGTATTAAAGAGAAAAGCTTTCTTGGAGGAATTTCTGTTTTCCTCCTAGAGTAGTCCATAAGCGTACCTAATAGTTATGGATTGTAGTTATGTATAATTTCGTAATTATATGAATAAAATAGTTCGCGAGTTATGGCGACTTTACTATTTAAATCCTATTTGCAGTCTTTGTTATCCTTAATAGATTTTATTCACCATTACGTATAGCCCAAATGGGACGTTAAAAGATATTAATTGTATTTTTTGACGATCTGTGTGGCGCAATGGTTACCGTGCCGAACGTGCCAAACTGCCGATCGGAGAATCCTTGCTCCGATTATCAGCCTGGTGCAAAGTTAAATGTTGACTTTCAATTTCTGTTCTAGTTCTATACACCGATCGCTTTCGTTTTTGTTCCGTATTCGGTATAATTGCATGGCATACAAATGCCAGCTTTCCGCCTATGCCGTGTCTAAAAATGCCCTTAGTAAAATTTGCTTATAAGCTGAATTTGATTGTGAGAACAGGTAATAAGTTTGGTTTTTGAGGGGAACAGCAATTCCATATGCTCGGCGACTCAAGTCTAGACATGCGTTGTCCTTGACACCTGCGCTGCCATCGTAATCAGAAAAGGCACAACTAACATTTTGCAAAAGTTGAGAAAATCGAGTTTAAAATATTTTTTGAATTTTGTTAAAAAAAACACGTTTAATTTTTTTTAAGGAATTATGTAAATGTTAAAAGTTGCGTTTGTTTAGTATGTATACAATGATAGTAATATTATATTTTTAATTTTAACGGATTTACTTAATTTTTAGCAAATTAAATTGTAACGTAACATAAAAATTAGCATTAAAAGAAAAATATTACATTTAAAAGGCACAAATAACCAAATGTGCCTTTTCATTATAAAGGTTTTGGGTAAAAATTTAAAATGTTGTGATGAAAAGGCACAAAAGGAGTAAAAGTGCCTTTTCACTTTAAATTATAAGAATAATTATAATAATCAATTTAATGCATTACAAATAAATACTTTTGTTGTAATAAAACTTTAAAAATGGTGCAGTTGTGCCCTTTAAGCTTATGGTATCTCTGGTAATTTTAAAGCTAAAAATCCACAAAAAATCAGGCGGATAGGCCGTTTTTTCCTGATTCCAAATATATATATAACTCAATTTCACAAAAAATGTCAGTTGTGCCCTTTTTTGGTAACACGGCAGTGCGATATAAGGTAATATATGTAAATACGAAGAACAATTTGACGAATAATACAGATATTAATTTCTATGAACCTTCTAAAGTGGACAGCAATAGTAACTTACTGCTATGTGCACAGCATTCGTGACTTCTTTAATAATGAAACAAGTTAAGATGTTCAATATACAATTAATCCCAAGTACTCGTAATATCCTCCGGAGTCCATGAGGTAAGAATCGACTATTATCTAAGAGATATGGCGCCAAATACATCTAGCGCAGCAATTTACCGCCCATCTCGTTCCTCTGTACCTTCACACGAGAGGGCGGGTCAAACGACCTCAATTAGGTGTTAATGTAATGCCTGCCTAGGTCTGTGGTTATCTCATACGTTTCACCGTGAAAAGCAATAATGACAATCTAAAACGGCATCTATGGTGTGGCCGTTCTAATATTTGCTTAGTTGCAGGGCTGTAGCCAATTAGTCCACTGTGTAAGACTGCACTAAACTTTTTTGTAGAAATTTGAAGTTAGATACCGAAGCTCGGATGCTTTTTGAAAGCGTGAAAACAGTACAGTTGTTAATGAACCTGAATAGCAGAGGTAAGTTCTGAATTTGAATTGAATTCTGACTTGAAAAGTGATTTATGCGATAGTGTAGTGTATTAGCAGCTGTGGCTGTCTATGATTTGTGGAGATCTGTAGTCCTAAGATTGGAAACAACTGAGAGTCTAGTGTTATTTGCTGTACATCGTAGAGTCGACAGAAGCCAAATATATTATACTAGCTTCCGACCGCAGGCTTCGCCCGCGTGGAATTCGTTTAAGCTTTACCCCTCTATTTCACCCCCTTCGGGGTGGAATTTACAAAAATTCTCTTTTAGCGCTCCCCTACACTCCTCAAGGAACATACATGCCAAAATTCAACTTCTTGCGTTCAGTAGTTTCGGCTGTGCGTTGTCTGCCAATCAATCACTTTTATGTACATAATATAATAGATTTAGAAATTTTATCTGTATGTTTGTCCAGGTATAGCACAATTGAATGAAATTTGATCCGGTTTAAATATTACATTGCTGAAGGTCTAATTAAAAAAAAGACGTGTGGCACTCGGAGACTGCCGCGGTAAAGCTATTGCATATCATTATATATAAATTAACAAAACAAAATACCGACACCGATCCGAGCACAGGCGAGCCCGAGAACGAGACTGCGAGAAACCGATCACATTCACGCTTCTCGGGTGTTCTCGGGGGTTCTCGGCGTGAGTTTGTAGCCGCTATTAAGAATACGTACATCATAACGTCACATTATAGGTGCAAGACATTTTAATCTTTATTAGAAACGGATAAGTAATGCATTAATTTGTGCAAAGAAGATTTAAATATTCTGAACAAAAGCATAAGAACTATTTCATTTGACAAAATAATTCTTTTTAAAAAGAAAATTGACATTTGACATTTAAGTCCTACAACGATCTTTTGGCGCGTGAATGACGTGTGGGTGACAGAGACAGTGCCATACAGTTTGCCTTGCCTGTATGGCACTGTCTCTATCACCCTCAAGTCATTAATATAGTGTCATTATTTTATGTCATGTATTATTTTGTATGTTTTAAACCTAAATACGCGATAATTCGACTATTATGAATACATGTTGTCGATTCCAACGCCTTATTTAATCCAGATCTACATGTAATTATTCTTAAAACACCGAACCGACGGGGCGAAAATCAAATGTTTGACAGGTAAGATTTGTATGGGAAATTAAAATTTATATTTTTAGTATTTTGCTCGCAATTTTTCATATTTTCTCATCGCTGCAACCTTCCCTGAACTTCCACGAATATTTCAAGACTAAAATTAGCCAAATCGGTTTAGCCGTTATAAAGTAAAAGTTAGTTAACTCAGTTAAAAGTTCTGGTATTTATCGATGTGTGGGTGCATAGACATAGTAACTATGTCTGTGTGTAGGGTGTAATAAATTTTCGTTACGAAATTTTTGAATTCGGTCCCCGCGCTCAAGGCCCGCGATAAAAGCTATACAATAGCTTAAAAAAATGGTATAAGTTCATCTAGCAGGACAACGTCTGCCAATATAAGCAAGTACGTAATAATAGTAAGTACAAAAAACTACACGCTCGATAAGTGGTCACTGTCGCCAAGAAACATGGATGACGAGAAACAAACGGCTTCACCACTTATTACTAGCTCTCAGTTTTATAGCGAAACATTTACAAAACTACTCCGCCCCATAAAGATGGCGAACATACCCAATTATGAAACTCCCTCAAGCCAAGAAAAAACATCATAAAACAGGAAGGGTCACAGTGCTAAAATGAAGTACTTATGCAGAAATAAGCTCACTCTAAATAGAGGAATTTCCAGGGCGCACAGCGTATAAACTAGTAATAATATAAATGCCTCCGTTATTAATACGAGTAAAAGAAAAATACTGGCAGTTGTCCTTTCGCCGGCCTTCGAAAAGTGAGTATTTTAACGATCAAGAAACAAACGACATTCCGTATTAACAAAAGAGACGCGTATGCGAGCAAGTCCTCGGCGGCGCGGCGCGGCGGTCGCGGTGTGAAGTCAGCGAGCAGTTATACACTTCTTTCGTTTAGGCACATTAAATGTCATATTTTTTGTATATTACTTTATCGAAATAACTTTTAACAAAATAGAACCGATTTTAACGTCGAAAAGTAAAAATCAGTTCAGTTAAACGCGGTTAATATTCCTATTCGGTTAAAATATTAATATGCCTAAATCCGCATCAAAATCGGTTCAACCAAACGCGAGATAATCGCGCACAAATATATATACCTACATACATACATACATACATACATACATACAAACATACATACATACAGGTCAAACTGAGAACCTCCTTTTTTAAAGTCTGTTAAAAATAGCCAATAGTTACTCGCTAGCTCGTAGGCGGCGAGACATCTGCTATACTGGCCTTTGCTATAGCATAACTTTGGGTTTCATTTTTGAGATGTCTTCGAAACTGTGCTTTAAGCGAAAAATCGTTTGTTGGTTTGGTATATATGTAATTACGATTATGATTACGAATATAATATATATTATGGTAAGTATATGGTTATTATTGAGATATTGGTATATAGTTATATACTCGTAGTTACAAATATAATACGAACGAAATTATACACCAGCTAGACTTCTCTTTCCTTCTGGTGGAAACGTGATATGCGATATACGTTGTTGTATTTCCCACAATGCAACTAGGTAAATTTTGACCTGTCTAGCTTGCTACCATCCTCTTTTGATTTCCGTGCAATATTAAATTCAGATGATACATAGAAGCCTATTTTTTATATCTATATAATAAGAGCGTAGAAAAGTCGTGTCTGCTTTTTTACGGAATTGTCAAAAAAAATATATAGGGGGGTTAAGAAACAGTACTAAAACATGAATCTAAAAATAAAAAAAAAATTAAAAAAAGTTTGTCTGTTTGTCTGTTTGCGCGCGCTAATCTCCGCATCGGATGAACAGATTTTTATGGGACTTTCACTGGAAGATAGCGGAGATTACTGAGCAAAATTTAGGCTTTTTTTATCCCGAAATTCCCACGGGATCAGGATTCACGCGGGAAAAAGTCCTTGCGCGAAGTCGCGAGCTTAAATTTTTTTGGAACTTTCAGTGGGAGATAGAAGAGGTTCTGGAGCAACACATAGGCCACTTTTTATCCCGAAATTCCGGTGGGATCAGGATTCACGTGGGAAAAACTCCTATGTGCGAAGTGGCGGGTTTAAATTTTTATGGGACTTTCACTGGGAGAATAGAGGAAGTTGTAAAGTAATAATATATATAGGCTACTTTTTATCCCGAAATTCTCGCGGGATCAGGATTCACGCAGGAAAAACTCCTATGCGCAAAGTTGCGGGCTTAGATTTTTATGAGACTTTCATTGGGAGATACCTAGAGAAAGTTGTTAAGTAATAGGTATATAGGCTACTTTCTATCCCGAAATTTCCCGCGGGATCAGGATTCACGTGGGAAAAACTCCTATATGCGATGTAAGTAATGCGCTTAGATTTTTATTGGACTTTCACTGGAAGATAGAGGAAGTTGTGAAGTAACATAAAGACTACTTATACTACTATTTATCCCGGATTTCCCACGAGACCAGAATTCACGCGGGAAAAACTCCTATGCGCAAAATAGTGGGCTTAGATTTTAATGACACTTTCACTGGGAGATAGAGGAAGTTGTGGAGCAATGAACGGGCTACTTTTTATCCTGGAATTCCCGCAGGATCAGGATTCACGCGGAAATAAACTCCTATGCGCAGACTCACTAGCTTTGATTATTATGAGACTTTCACTGGGAAAAAGAAGAAGTTGTGAAGTAACATATAGACTACTTTTTATCCCGGAATTCCTGCGGTATCAGGATTTACGTGGGAAAAACTCCTATGCGTGAAGTCGTGGGCTTAGATTTTTATACAACTTTCATTGGCGGTAGAATCAAAAAATGACATTCACAAACGTATTTGTAAATATACCTTGAAATAAACGATTTTGAGTTTGAGTTTGAGTATTGGGCGATAGAAGACGTTGTGGAGCAATGAAGTAGAGGAGGTTCTGGAGCAACATATAGGCTACTTTTTATCTCGGAATTCTAGCGGGATCAGAATTCACGATGGAAAAACTCCTATGCACAAAGGCGCGGGCTTAAATTTTTATGGGACTTTCACTGGGAGATAGAGAAGGTTCTGGAACAACATATACCCTACTTTTTATTCCGGAATTTCCGCGGGATCAGAATTCACGCGGGAAAATCTCATATGCGGGAACGAGGTCGCGGGTTCAGATGTTTAAAAGACTTTCAGTGGGAGGTAGAGGAGACTTCTCGCGGGATCACAAACTTTGTGACACGCCGAGTTCCACGCGTGCGGAGCCGCGGGCACAGCTAGTTTTCCAAATAACATTATGAATTGTGAAAACTTTGGTATTATTGCAGGTATTGGGTAGCAACGAACATTTATTATAAAGTCGCATCGTGTGACGCCCTTTAATATACATTACATTTAGTGCCAAATGAATCTACCTAACGAACTACATAAGGTTTGGACGACTCACTCACTCACTAATACCAGTCGACAGGCCGATACTGCGAACAATATTCGGACACAAACGCAGTTATCAGTTTTATCCTAAACCATCTCGCATTATTCCGGCAGGTGGTTCTAGATCCAGTTATTTTAAAGGAGGATTTTTTGTACCGCTACTAAATCAATTGTGAGATACAAGATCAGGAGGCATTGGTGAGATGAGATGTGGTGAGGCGAGGTTTAGTGAGCTAGTAAGACAAGGTGTAGAGTGAAGTGGTACCTACTATTGAGTGCAGTGGTGTTTTTATGATGAGGGTAGATTATGACGATGAGGGAGTTTCAAGATTCCAGGTTTCCTACAAAATGATACTGGCCAATACTCAGGCTACCTTTGAGAATACACAGATGATTAATAGAAGCAAAGAAGGAGGGTTTGATTTTCTCAAGGTTTTTGAATAAAGTGGTTCGGAAGATGTAGCACGAGTATTATATATTTATAATTTTCTTTATTTTGTCGTCGTTCTTATTTCTTCGTTACCTTTTATTATTTCTTCATACTTGACCAGTAACGCATCAGTGATGCATTATGATGTTACCTACTAATGGTGATGGGTGACGGTAACTACTTAGCCTTCGGTTCAAAAAGCTTTAAAATCAAATTTATTTATTCTATAACCTTTTATCTACTTAAGCTCTAAGCTTTTAGATTGTTTGTTCGTTTGCCGGCTGCTTAAAAACCTCTAAGTTCAAGGACATCCTCACTATTATCCAAAATCGGTACATCGACAGCCTCGAAGCGTGATATTACCATGATTATGTAGATTTGCGTTGCGCCAAAGGTTTGCTGTATTAAGCCAAATTGTGAAGCTTTATACTTTGTGCCGCTTTAATGAGGCTTCATTAAACGCTTTGGAGACTGGTGTGAAACGTGAAATTAAAAGCTTTTTTAAAGAAGTAACACATGTGAATTTGCAAGCAGTCGACCTGCAGGTCGACGTGCAGAAGTTATAATTTTACCTAGTGTAAAATTATAACTTAAATAAATTAAATATTCAGGTATTAAAGTAACACATTTTAATCGTGCGTAACACAGAAAATCATTCTCGATTATTTTAATAGGTGGTAGAGCCTAGAGTTCGCCCGGGGTAGTACCACCGCCCGCCAAGGTACTCAGTACCATTCCTACCGTCATAATAATTGTTTTTAAGAGCAATTGTGTTCTGGATAGGAAGGTGTGGAGCTGGTTCACTTTTTTAGAGGCGACCATCTCAGTCCTCAGGGGTAGCAACGCATCTGTGACCGAATTGGAACAAGACTCACACTAATCATTACTAACTGGACAATACTAATATTAACTAACAGGACTAACTATCACTAACAGTCCCTGTCCTCACACTTATTAACAAACTAACCAACTAACATTCTAACACCATCTACTAATTGGACTAACCACCCTAATCCCTAAATTGGGTCTTGTTCTAAGTCGGTCACAATTGCCATGGGCGGCAGCGGAAGTGTGGTGCTGCATGCTCGTTTGCTACCTTAATTCAATAAAAAAATTGGTTGCCTGTAAAGTCGGTATACGGGCGAAAGTTTTACGTGACAACGACTTTGAGTGGTAAAATAATTTTAATGTGAATATTCATTCGTATAGTAGGAAGAAGGATGAAATAATAGTAACAATTTAAAACATTTATTTATACTGTCTAACCGTCATGTGAAGGCGGAAGCAATTTAAGTTTAATGTTTTATTTTTGTTAAATAGTTCCTCACTTGTAAACAAGATGGCATTGTACCAATTTGTGAAACGCGCTAACGAGTGTAACGTGGAGTTTATATAAGATAAAAATTTGTAAAGGGCAATGTGTCGACTTCTTTGGTTTTATAATAAACTGCTATTTTGGGTTTGGAAGCAGTTGTGGTTATTTGTGAAGTTGACCTGCGTTCCCGTATCTTCATGGGGTAAACATATACAAAGAATTATATTTAAAACATTGTAACACCATCCGCCATCTAGCGCTGCTAACCGTTAGACCATTAACCATTAGTCACAACTAAGTGAGGTAACAAACTAGATTACTCTACTTCTCCAGAGATGGCGCTGTACCATTTTCTGAAACACGCCAACGTGTGTACGCCGTAGCTACTATAAGTAACGTGAGCGGAGCTACTAACGCAGTTTCTTGAAGTGCCACCCGGCAAACCAATTTATAAGACGTTGTCACGTCAAAAAATTTAGAGGCGCCATCTTTCACAGAACTCAGAAAAAACGGGAACAAATACCATAGTGAAGTAAAGAGTATTTTCTCCATTAACTGCGTATACAAAAATACAAAAATTCGTTGACAATATAATACTAAACGGAGCCCTTGAAATAAGAATATCGCTTACAGTTTTGTCTTACAATTTTGTAACTCAGAAAGGTGTTATGTAATTTTTTAAATTTGCTCGCGTGGGTGTCGAAAAATTAACAACGATTTATATTTATAGCTCCTAGTATATACAGCTCGCTATTTTGGATAAAGTAACTTCTACTTAAAATAACGTCAATAAAGGTAATATAACAATAAAGACAACCTACGGTACACTGTCTTTATGAAACAATATACGCAGCATACGAAATGGTAGACTTATAAGTGAATTCAACTGATTGTAATATTGTGTAGGTGGTCAGATACTTTCATTATATAAACGCCTTCACAACTTTCACATTTATAACTATTTACTGCGAATTTCTCTAGGGAGTTCCAATTTTAGTATCTATCTTAATCTATTTATCGATAAGCTTTCCCTAGGCCGAAAATGCCTTTAAGTACGGTTTTGATTGAATAAACGCCTACTTACATAAAAAGGTCACTTGGCGTGGTATTACTAAGGCGACCTTATTTTTCTTTCCACTTTTTATGTTAATAGCCGAATAACGAACAGATGACGCATCTGTGACCGAATGAGAACAAGAATCTTACTGTAACTATCACTTAGTCCCTTGTTCAAGGCCTGATTCTTATTAACAAAATAACTAACATGTGTCTTAACACCATCTACTATCTTCGTCTCTATTTTTTTCTTGTTCTGTGTCGGTAACAGTTGTAATGGGCGGCAGTGAAGGGTAGTGCTACATACTCGTTTTGGCACCTTAAGGTCTGATTAAACAGCGGGCGGGCCGGGACGGTGCCGAGGCGCGACGTCACAAAAACGAACGCTTAGCATGAAAGCGCGGCCACACTATGCGGAAACGGTGCAGCGCGGCGGCCGAGCGGTGCCGCAACAACATCGTACATACAAATTACCATATTGTCACCGGCCGCGTTGCACCGCCGCGCGGCGTCACACCGCAAGCACGCCGGACTTGTGGAATGAAATTATATTGTTGGACTTAAACTCTGACACTTATCTGGTGTCTTTCTAATTAGACCACTAGCATTATGTACCATTAAGGCACATTCCAAAGTTCAAATCACTCGGCTATCACTGCTGTGTTAGACATAAGAAAACAAGCCATGAAAACAAACAACCAGAGTTAAGTAACATGATAATAAATTATGTCTTTTTATTTGCTTACCTACAAAACCAGTGCCTGTTGTTAATCAACGTAATTGTAAAACGTATTACTCCTAACATACTAAATCTGAAGCTATAGAAAACCAATTTCAGCCATTCACTTCTAAGAAATAAAACCAATGCACATACAAACATTTAATAAAAAAATAATTGCCTTTTCAAAGAAAATCTGAAATATTCGTTAGGGATATGAACTAACCCCAACAGGAGAACGCAAAACTTTTTTAATACCAGAATAATTTCGCCCGCAAGCTCGCGAGCCCGTAAGAAATTTGCTCTATTGAGTCAAGTGTGCTTATAGTGCAGCCTACCAGAAACTGGCTCGCCGTAAAGTTTGCGCTCTGTACTAGATACCACATTGACGAAATAGCCAATGATTGAGCTGGCTTTTGAATTTGCTATACCTAACGGTAAAACTGTTTCATTTTTAGAGGCGATAATATACGTCGTCAATAGCAATGCATCGGTGACTGGATTATAAAACGAATTACAAAAATTTGACAATTACTAAGTAGTGGATTATTACTAACAACGACTAACTATCACTAACATTCCCTGCCCCGGTCCCAATACTTACTGGCAAATGAACCAGATAATATTCTAACACTCACTCACTGACTAACCATCTTGGTCCTGATATGAATCTTGTTCTGTGCCTTACCATAAAAAAGTAAATTAGATTACTGATAGTGTCACGCATAATAATATAATCTTCAACCCATTAATAGCTCTCTACCGAGCACTGGTGTGTCCAAATAAGGGCGAGTAAAACTGACGTCGGTTGAAGCATACTCCACGGTTGGTCCAGTGTGGATTGGTGGTTCAGCAATGTGCGAGAGTGGTGGAAGAGTTAAGTGGACAACCGAGTGTCTAAAGGTTTTATGCCTCTTCAAATCGACATCCCTATTGAACTGTAAATCATGGCTGCTGATGCTTATCCCAGCCGATCAATACAATTTACATAGGTACGCAAGCCGTCCAGCTATAACCATCTCATATCAAGCGTCGCTTTGAGGAAATACCGATACTATCTATTAATTTGATATTAGGTTAATATCTTAATTATTCTTTATTATGCAGATATTATCAAAACATGCACATTTATAATACCTATGTATAATGAATATTATGAAATAAAAAAGGCATTGCCTTTTTAATTGACTTCAAGAAAAGGAGGAGGTTCTCAATTTGATTGTATATTTTTTATAACCTCTGTCTGTCTATCTAATGCCTTTCAACACTTAATACGCTAAACCGATTTAGATGAAATTTGGTATGGATATTGTTTTAGACCCGGGAAAGGGTAAGGGATAGTTGTTCAATCAATATAATATATTCCATTGGGATTTTGTCGATTTCTCAACCTACCCGGGCAAAGCCGCAAGCAATATCTAGTATTATAGATTACAAATTTTGAACAAATAGGTAACTGGAATTCAACATAATGAATTGGCGTACTATCGCACAAGATCATTTTTTGACCGTCTTTAATAAAGGTGTTATATACGATGCCTTTTTATTTTTTAATTGTTTGGACATATTATTGTCCGTTATTTGTGAATCGTTTCTTTTCTTATTTAAAAAGTGTATTTCCGAGAAGTTACCTCATTACCACATTACTACCACCACAAACTCTATAGGCACCTACGTACATATTTTATGTAATTTCTTCGATTGCTCGTCTATATGGATGGTAGTTTTGTTTCATTAAAATTATAATTAAAGTGGAAAATTTTCAAACGGTTACCCCGTTTGAAAGTTTACGGTATCAAAGACACAAAAATTCTAGCTTCGCTAGCCTTTTCAGCTGGGCATTGATGAATGAGAGAATAAAAACCATTTTATAGTATTTGTTTTCACGCCATTAGATAGCTGATGAATGAATTGATGGCGTCTTCGCCTCCTTAGGGTGCCTTTCCACCAGAGATGTGCTATGCTACGTCGCTATGGATGCGTCTGCATCCACCAATTACATTCAGCCCTCAGGGGGTTTCAAGGCGGGCCAATGTATGTGATTGGTAGAACTCAAAGGCATCTTTAGCAACGTAGCATAGCACATCTCTGGTGGAAAGGCACCCTAACACCAAGGACATTAGAAAACCGTTGCAGGTCAAAATAAATAGTATTACAGAAACTATTTTACGGTATGATTACGAAAAAATTTCACACCTCACTCAATTATATGACAGAATTCTAGAAAAAATCTGTTGTCAATTACTTGGCTTAGGCCATAAATGGTAACGGCAGCTTTTGGTGAGCTGGAACCTCCTATTCTTTATATCTGTTCGGTGGAGCACAGATTGAGGAACAGGCCTGAATTGCTTGTCTTAACCGGCCATAGTGGAGTCGCTGGAGATATAAATGCTTAGGGGTCGAAGTATCTAATAACTTTCTAGATGATGCAATCTATGCCAATTCGAACCCTAAAAACAAGAAGTATTAAATTTAAGCAAGAAGAAATTTAAGAAATCAAAGTCTAAATAAAATTGAAACAGGACATAAAAATCCATGTCTAAGACGCGAAATAGAGTCCATTTATATTCAGCACGACTCATAGGTACAAAGCGTACAGTCGTCCACAGAAAATTATCGTTAATTTTTAAATGAACAAATCTTTTGTTTGACATTCACAATTTTTTCGTTAAACGAGACGACGAATAAGTATAACGTTCAAAACGTAAAATCTACGATACATTGTAGTTTTAATTTTTTACCAAACAAAAGCGAATGAAAATTTTGCCAAATCGCGATCACGGAACGTTTGATACACGGCAAGAATTGTCCCGATAAACCGTTATTGAACGTGTTAAGTCCTTAATTGGATTTTCGATTAATTGGAAAGGGTAACCGTGGGAAAATTTCAGAATCCTCGTATCATCGAATTCACCTTACTCTATTCGTATAGTTATTGGAGAACAGTCAAGCTTCGCAATTAACGTTAAATTTGAGTGTTCGACACACGTCTATAATCAATTTGATGGTTGCTATTGAGATTACCTGCTGAGTAGTTTCCTGTTTAATTTTGTCGAGTTTTGAAGTGGCTTAAGCTTAAAGCGTTTAACTGGATGGGTCTTTGAGGAGGCCTAAAGTACTCGCTCGATGCTTCAAAACATCCTTCCTTCAAACCACCTCTCTGGGAATGGCATCCAGGACCCTTAGAACAGCGATCTGGCATCTTAAACATTGCACCATTCTAGTCTTCAACTTTTAAACATACCCTTGGAACATAAAAGTTCCTAAAAAGCTTTTCACGACGCTACAAGTTACGTCACTTTTCAAATGTTGTACAGAGAATATTTTTGGAAAATTATTTGAAAATAATGTCCTTTATTTATTTATTATTAAGTTGAAAAGTAGTTAATTTAACAAAGAACCACTCGCAATTAAACGACTAATTCTTCTATAAGCGCCGCTGTGACCGGGCAAGGCGCCCTATTATTTCTGTCGCGGGAAAATCTTTAGGAGATACTTTTAGTTAATTGCAATCATTTGTCATGTTGTAATGTGGTACGCAAACAAGGCAGTCGAAGAATTAAATACTAAAACGTTATTTCGAAGCAATAAAATAGGAATTAAATTGTTACACTTTAATACTGAGAAACAATATTGTTAATTCTCTTTTCCGTTACTTTAGACGATACTGTAATCGAAGCGGTGATAGCCTAAAGGTTAAAAATTCTGCCTCCGACTCTGGGCGTCCTGGTTCGAATACCAGTGTCCAGTGCGTTTTAAGCTTTTAAATATCACTGGCAATAACGGTGAAGAAAAACATTGCGTGAAAGTCTATTTGTAGTCCGCCAATCCGCACTTGGCCAATGGCCTTAACTTTCTTATTTTTAGAAGAGATCGGTGCTCAGCATTAGGCCAGTCGTGGGTTGTGACGATGATGAATGTGGTCGATTAACACTACTGATTTCTGGATGAGGCAATGGTACAAGGACCCTTTTATTGGAACTGGCTGGACGCTGTATGTTAAGGGGTATCTTCAAGAAATATTGTAGGTAAGTTTTCTCACCTGTAGTTACCTCCGTACCAATAGTACTTTTCTGCTACCTGGTATATGAATACAAATTCGATCTATCCACTTATTGGATAGTGTTATTGGTTACAAAGTTTCCTATCACACATTGTAACCTAGGACAAAAACACAACCATTTGACTGTCACCAAATTAGTTGGCATGGTGTCACGAATAAATAGTAAGGAGAAACAGCGACAACTTACGTGAGATCCTGAAATACTTGTTATATAGCTGAAAACATAGTGCACTCTGCTTGTGAACTCCAACAGTATTCAAATTGGACTCTTAATGTAGTCACCGACAACCGCCTAGACGAGTCAACTATGGCCAGCGATAAGCCAGCGCACATGAATATCTATAACACCAAAAGCATCACTGATGCATTGCCGACCAAGGAAAAAGGAATAACAAAGAAAATAATCTACGACTAAAACTACGAACATTTATTTGCGAAAGTGTAATTACGTGACTTCAAGAATCGAAACGAAAAGGTCCCTTATGTAGAAATCTACCAAACGGAGACTCATTCATTAATATAATGACGTTGCAAATACCTTGAACGACAGAATGAGATGTACGGCAAAAACTATTCAGATGGGACGGAGTAATTTCATTTTAAAAGAACTGAAAGAAACTGCATAAATCGATCGCTCTAGTGTTCGTATTCCGAGCGTGAGTGTGGAAAGTATTTTGATGGTTGTTTAGATACTTAAAAATACCTAATTTTGCTAATCGTACCTACCTAATAACACATAAGAAGAATTTGTTGAAACTAACCTACATAATTATATTATATGAAAATAGAATTTAATTTTCATAAAGGTTACTTATGATTTATAATTATAAATCATAAGGTTAAGAAGGTTATGGATTATGTTATTTTAAACTTTATTGCCCTTCTACCCATAGTTATAATTATAATAAAGCTTTACCGTATGTCACCTTTGCTTGAGCAACTTTTATTTAAAAGTCATCAACGAAAGAACAAATTCATCTGTCTCTTCACCTTAATAACTAACATAGCTAAGGCCTTTGTTAAAAACATATTATTACAAGGTTTAACAGTGGACTGCAATGAATTTTGAGCTCTCAGCAAGATTTAACTTAGTTCAAGAAACTGTTACTGGAATTCGTAAATCTTTCGAAACGCTGCCTGGATAACAATGTCAATTTAACAAAGAAATACAAATGCTTTTGTAACATCAATTTAACTCAAGAAACCTAAGTTTGTGATGAGATTTTGACAAAATAAACAATTGAATAAACAGCACTTCAAGAATGTACCTTCACTAATGTACGTAGTAATCCCAAACGTAAGTTGCGTATATCTATAGTGAAAAAGTAAGTAGGCAGCTATAAGAATATAACAATTAACTTCCCTTTCTCCCGAAAAATCACGTTCTAGTGTATAATCCTCATACATCATTTCAAATTAGCTAAATGTCAGTTTTATTGGTTAATTGCTAAGAAATTGGTATTTCTCGAGCTTCGCATGAAAATTACAAATAATTATTTTACAGGTATATTAACTTTCTTAATTACGTTTCTTTTAATTTAATTTCTATTAATCCATGACCAAAGTTATATTATAGTTTTGTGAATAACAACTCTTGAACTGCAACAACAAAAACTTTATTATTATTTTGGTACCAATTCCGCATGACCTTAACTCTGGTATTTATTTTCACACACCAAAATTAAAAAAAGCAATCCACCGCAATTGAATGTCGAAAAACCTTAATAAATCGCAATTCGTGTCGAGGTTAGTGCTTCTTGAACGCCAAGCTCAATCACGTGATACCTATCGAGTACATGCGAGCTATAATTTTATTACTCCCGCGCTCCAGTATCCATCTTCTCTCCTGGGATATTATACTGGGGTAATTTATCTGAGAATCTTACGTTACCTTCATGAGGACTAATGTTCATGAATTATGGAATAAAGCCATTTCGTGCTCAACCTTTCTTAACCTGGAGTGCATTCTTAGTGTTGCATTATGTATCGTTTTGAGATTGCCGAGGTTTATTTAGGTCCTTCGGGCTGATAACAAACAAAAGGAGGCTTTACGAAAATGTTTGTTTCTTGTAATATTGATGTCATATAGAAGTATCGAGTTTCTAAAGATGAGGAAATATAATTGTATCTTGGATCTCGTAGTCCAGGAGCTAGAGTCGATCATACCTAAGTGATCGATAGAGTACCTACATTCATCCATTTATTTGTGTCGCCCCACAGCCCAAATGGTTGAACGGATTTCGATATATGAGGTATTGTTGAATTCGTCAGAACTGTGAAAGTGTCATAGGCTATATGAATTTTTAAAATGGCGCCCGAAAGTGGAAGAAAAAGAGGGAATAATCTTTAGTTTTTTGTTATCTTAGCAATATGGGTATTAAATGAAAGATCGTAAAAAGACCTTTTCAAAAATATATATATCATATAAAGTTTAGGCACACGTTTTAACATAAATTATCGAAAACTATCCCAAAAAGTAGAATTTTTCTGTGAAAACACTAAAAAGTCTGAAATAAAAATATTATTATAAAAACAAAAAACCCGACCGCCACAATATCAACATAAAATACTTCATGGTTCTGCAGGCGGGGACAAACAATACTGTTACCTACGGGTAAAAAAAGATTTATCACAAGTATACTACGTTTGTCCCCGCCTGCAGCATCATGAAGTATTTTATGTTGATATTGTGACACTTGTTTTTTTCTTTTGAGTTCTTTTGTAAGTTTTTATAATGATATTTTTTTAATATTCTTAAGTATAGGTATTATCGCAAACATACAACTTTTCAATTGTAATTGTCTTGATAATGGTAACGATGAAGGCGTAAATAAATAAGCCCTTAGGAACAAAATATAATATGAGTAAATTAAACTATAAATAACTTTAAATATTTACAGTGGAGCAGTGTGGTGGAGTATCTTTACTCAATGACGAGAAGACACCCTAGTGAGTACTAGTGGGCCATAAATGGGATAAAGCAACTAATAACTTACTAGCAGACGCGAACTTTTTATACCATTTATATTTCTATAACATAAAACAGCAACTATTAACAATACGTTCAGTAATGTGAGTGCTGGCTTTTGTGTTCGAGACCACGCTCAATAGACTCATAGGATTTTTGTTAGACTACGAGTTTTATAGAAATGTGGCTTTTTAGGTTAATACTGACTGTTAGTGGCTTTTCCACGAGCGAAAAAGCGTTAGCAATATTAGCAGTTGTATTAACGTGATTAAACCTTGAATTATTTTAAACGCAAATTAAAAACATTAAACGGAATTTTTGATTTAGAGTAGAGTCTCGGTAATCCGACAAACGTTTTGCAAGGCAGTGTCGGACTAGCGAATTTTCCGGATTATAGAGTACTGCCTAGGACCTCCCCATAATCCAAACGTTTGTACAAAAAGTACTTGGTAATTTGACAGATATTCTATACGTTATAATATGTAGGTACACTGAAGTATCAAAATATTTCATAATGTAGGGTAAACTGAGGACTAACAGGCCACCGTTAAGGAATTTCAACGTTTTTAATAAGAATTATAAGAGTTATATTATGATAGTTTCATACTGTTTCCTCTATATCGAATTTAGTAAATTAAACAACACAATAGAGAGCTTACTTTTTATTCAGTAAAAAATTAATAATTTTATAGTAGGAAGACGATGGGTTCGATTTATCACATTTTCCTTTAAGGCTTTAAGGATTGGAAAGTTCAGGCCTTGAAAAGTTAAAGCGCGCTAGACCGCACCACTATAGGTAACCTATAATTGGTGAAATTCAAACTAAGCAATCAAAATATAAACATTTTCCACACGTCGACCACAATAAAGGCGGGAGTAAATGTCACAACCTGTTCAATCACGCATTATCTGTTTATCTAGAGGACCGAAAATCGCCAAAAAATATTCATTAAATAAAATAGGCCTGTCGGATTACAGGGGGCTCACCGGGGGTCCACTGTACTTATTATAAATACAATATTATGTTTAGTTTATAAAATGATACCTATCTTGATAATACCCTTAAGTGTGCAGAAGTATTTTATTTTGCTAGGTATATTTTTCTGTAAACGTCCTGCTGAACGTCGAAAGACGCCATGGTATGTCGTTAACCATCGGAAGCCGTTGGAAGCACTGTGTTTACTGTGTTTCTCAATTCGTCTGTGTGTTTTTATTTCTTATGTGTGTACTTCGTGCTGGGTGAATCAATCTTCATAATTCTTTCACCATTCAAAAGGTAATGACTGCCGTCTGGTCCCATAAAATTTGAGCGACATCTGACGGCTGGTTTGTGAGTTATTGGTTTGTGAATTTAATTTATGCTCATTACCTCATAACTTTTAACTGGATGTCCAGATTTTGATGACCCTTTTTGACGTGACAACGTTACGTTTTATAATTCGATATCGGCTGCACGCACGAAAAACATGACGTTTATGTGGCGTTATCTGACGTCATGCGGCGTTATCGTAACCTCGCTCTGAGGCGTCCCATGTAAAGCTTGAAGTGCAAGCGAGATCGCGGAACGAGCGACAAAGAAGCACAATCGGCCTTTGCGTTCGGAGATATTTTGGTAATGTATCCAATTATTACTTTGTTATTGACTTCTGGGACTATTTATAAATTTTAAATGTTACCTTTTTTAATGTTTCCTGTATTCCTTCTTTATTTTTATTGATAAATTTCTGTAACTTTAAATACGATTTCATGACATTTGTTTACTTTGATGACATTATTTGTCAATCATTCCATCAGTATTTTCTTAAGACGTTGTCACGTTCAACTATCGTCAGTAAACCGACTTTACAGACAACCATTTTTTGTTCGAAAGGTAGCGTTTGTTGTGTGGTCCCTTATAAATTTGAGCGACATCTGGCGAGTGAGTGGTTTTTGAGTTATCTGGACTTTGAAGTCAGTTATTTTGTAAAAAGTATTCAATGTTTAACTTCACTGAATTAAATCCAAAAGCCAAATAAAAAGTTTACAAATAAGAAACAATCCGGAACACCGAACAGTGTAGCTGTCAGCTAGTTTTAAAGATACAAGTTGCTTCCTCGGCCAGTGATTGATTTATGGAGCTAGTTCGTGGTCGACCTTTCTGCGACCGATAGCTTTTGTTTACAGAAGAGTTAGTACATCTAACATAGTGTTGAAACTCGAGAAATTTGTTCACAGTAATATAGGGTTCGTAGCCAATACCGTAGATTAATTTTTTCTCCGTGTTTAAAGGGTTGGTACCTTGAAGCATTAGTATATACATAGGGGTAATTGGCTAACTTATACGTTGAAAATTCGCATGACATCTTTGAAATGAGTGGATACTATTGAATGAGCATCGAGTGGGTTATAATCCTTTTACACATTATTGTCCCCAGTGTCACATCAGACCATAATATTTTATGTGACTTATCAACAAAAATATTTATAAAAAAGCCGTATCAACATCAGCACTTGGTACCTATTTTAGTTCGACTGGTTTTCAAGTTAGAAATATAGAGCTCTTTAAATTCTTAAGAGTGTGGCATTAACCGAACTGGAATGTGTATTTGAAGTTACCTACAATAATAATTTAAAAGTACAAAAACAACAATTATTCACACGAATACAAGCGTAATGAATTTCTAGATCCTGCACTTTAAAAACGAAACATTCTACTCATGTTTCAGAAAATCAAAGTTAACGAATGTAGATTACAATCAGGGATTCCGACTGAGAGCCAACAGAAAATGTGAAATCCCTAAAATCGGTCTTCTCTCTAATTTGACACTTCACCAGTTTTTCACACTAGCGAGGTTTAAGGGTACGATAGATTTGGCAAAGCGAGCCGGAGGGAAATTGGAAACATGGATTTCAATTTGAAACTTCCCCCTCTCACTCGAATCTATTCTGTTTTTTTTAATATGAAAGCAGCAAACAGGTGTAGCAGTGTGTAGTTTCGTGATCACTGAAGTCCGTGAATATTTACAAATTGTTCAAGTTATACATATTTTTGCACTCGCTCACAAATTATTGTCACACATCATCGAAACTAGACGCTGTGTTTTAATTAATTACCTATTCAGTTACTCGGTAAACAAATTCCTACACTCAAAATCAAAAGATTTGATTGATTTACTTTTCTCTGAAATAAGTTATGCAAGAAAACAATTCGCAGACAACGAAGATTGCTGAGCAGGATTGGATAGTGCAGTTAAATTATTTTAGAACTATTTATAGATCTCGCTATGAAGGGTGAGGATTTCACGATTGGCATTTATGAAAGTACAAAATGATGAACCTCAATTAATTAATAAGTAATAGGTTCGCTCAAATAAAACTACGCAAGAAACTCTTAGGCACTTCTCACACAACGCTATTCATGAGATATGCGACTGCAACGCTACCCAAAATTTGTATGTATTTGACACTATGTACCGACAGGACGATGCATCTTCTGTCAGTTAAAAGTGTCAAATGCATACTAATTTTGGGTAGCGTTGCAGTCGCGTATCTCATGAATAGCGTAATGCGAGAAGTGCCTTACGGGTGACATGGACAACACAAATGTTCCAAGTATTTGTTCCACAACTATTTAACTGTCACTGGGATAAATATTTTAACTGTCACATGTTCATGTGACAGTTATTTATCTGCCCCGGGTTGGAATCGAACCCCTCGCTTCGCTTCGAGAGATAGTTTCTTTATCCTACATCGTTTGCTACTAGGCTATCGAGTTGAATTATAGTCAATATTAAGTCTAAATATCTTCAAAAAGAACTTGGCTACAACCCAGCGACCCCTATTTCTGACAATTCTTGCAATTTATGTAACAAAAGCACAACAAATAGGAAATTACAATAAACGAAAAGCTTAATCGTCTGTTACGAAAACTGATAAAAACAACACAATAAACACCAAGCCTTTTGTCGTTTACATTAAAGATTAATTCAAAAATTCGTTTTAAGAAAGTCGCACAAAAGAAAAGCCAAACTAAATTTCCTGGCGCATCGTTTGAGTAAACAAAAACACTGCGAACACAAAAGGGGTATCATTAATGAATCTCATCAATCAATCAGTCAGTGACGCAACATTTGTACCTACGTAACAAAAAATTTACGCATTTTGTGATAGCCGACCGAATGTAGCAATTTTGCTTAGTCAAACACGATTTCAGATTTTGTGATAATAGCGACGAAGGATAATAGCTTTGTAACGCTTGTGTCAATTGTAGGTATATAATTATACTGAGTTAGATGGCTTTGCTTTCCATTAATGAGTCATTACAAAGGACAGGCTGAATTAGATGCCTGACCGCTGATGGGAAAATTTCTTTAGCGTTTTTTCACTTTGGTGGACACGTAAAACTATCAATTCCACTTTTCATATACATACATACACTTGAAATGTTTTAAGTTTTCTTTATTTATTAGTTATTTCCCAAGGCCTTGTTAAGGACTTAAGGACGTAAGGGTTAAGAAAAACGTTCGAACACTTTGAGGATCTTTTTGAAACTCAGAACCTCAAACTTAAAAGGATCGCTGTAGGTAACCGGAAAACAAAGTTAAATGATATAAATAATCTCTTAATACGAACTTCAAAGAGTTACAAATTTAATGTGCGTGCCTTGAATCAAAATTTGGATCCGAACCCTCCTATCATTAATTTTCGTCGAAACAACGCGTAATAAGAAAAATAAACAAAATATGGGTTCTTCAATAAAACGTGCAATGACCCGAAGTTTATAAAGGCAACTTTAGTATTCCTTATCAGCTGGCAATACATAGGCAATGCCTTAGGTGGTAAGGATTATTGACAGTGATGACCAATGAAATGATACCCCTATTATGAGTTGTTGTAGTAAACGCAAAGGACGTTACTATTGATGCTATCGTGAAAACGCTGCTTTAATAGTAAATGCGCATAACTCTATTAAATACAGTACTTGCGGTCATGTTTTACTTACAATTTGGTATTACGAGTCACAAATTTGACAGATGCTATAGTAAATTACGTTACCCGTAGTAGTTACGGCACTCACGCTATTTTCTAAGGTGAAAAGTCACTATCGAAATTAAATGTCATTAAATATTGCTGTATATTTAAACAAAATCATGGCTAGGCACTATTTTGCTTGGCAAATGATTCACGCAACCGAACGCAGAGATGAAAATAATGAAATTTTGAACTTGCGAGATCAACAAAATATTTAGCAACCTTTGATGTTTTAAATGTCTAGATTGAGCGTCGCCCTACAATGAAAACAAAAAAAAAACAAGGCAACATTATCAAGCATGTGTGCGTGCAGACGATGTTTTACCCGTTCGTCTATTGTCTATGTGTGCGTAATGTGTGCGTAATGATATTGTTAGGAGAAGAGTGACGTATTTCCTGTCAGTATGAAGCTATGAAGTCTATATAAGCGTTGGCGAGCTCAGTCTGCGGGCAATTCACGTCGAGTTCACTTGGCAAGGGGAACCACTGCTCGTTTGAATGGTTAAACTAAATATCCTGTCATTTAAATTTGCGTGTAATTAATTGTTAAATGTGATTTTTATTTTGCGTTCACTTCTAGTTGCTAAAAATATAAAAATTGTGGCTAACAGTTAGCCACAATTTTTTGACACGTTTGCGCGGATTCGATGTCCCATCTAGATATTTAAAACATCAAAGTTAGCAACACTTTGACACCACAGTTTGACACTGAATGCGACTGACGCAGAACGCTAATGTAATTAAATTGAAAAGGTACCAAACCGCCATTAATTCCACTCTTCTTTCACATTTCCTAATTTAGTCGGGTTATAGAGCATCCATAGACTTGTTTTTTTAATTTCACAAATAAATATTTCAAAGTTGGCTCGCTGGCCAGGGTCTCGTTCTATCCTTGTTGACATCATAATAAAAGAATGAGAGAGGTATTACTCATGGATGCCAACATAACGTAACGGAAACTGTACCGTCTCACGTCTTTACGATACCCGCTGTAGTTTCATTTCCAAAACTCATAATAGCTCATAATGTAACTACGTATTAGACTATTCGATCGTAACCGCTAGAGGCGCTGTACGGATTCTCATACAAATTCTAAACGTTAACTGCAATAGTAACAGTTTTGACGTTTACTACAACAACTCATAATAGAGGCACTGAGAGGCACTGTTCTCAGTCTTGAGTGCTTCAAAGTAAAACAATCCCCAGATGAAACCCTTCTAGAATGATCTACGCATGTTTTAGCATTTATGAAAATTTTCCAAGTGTAAAATCACAATAATAATTATATTTACTTTTTCCATGAAAACAGTCCAAAAATGGATCGGATGTTTCAAACGTTGTTTTACAATAATTTATTTAACACAACGAAGCAATTTAGTGAACAAAAACCAAATTTGCAACTCCATTTACGAAACTCGTAGCTGGTAACGAAAGATCGATCCATAGCCATATTGTTTCGGAACAAGTAACAGCATCTGGCAGTGCTCTTACCTCAAATCCTGTCATGGAAAACTAAGCGTAGTTTAGCTCTAGAAAAGGTTGCATTTTCTTTGTAAATAACCGCTGACCAAAGTGCAATATATTTGGCAGTGAAAGGAGTTTACATGTATGATCAATATTGACGCAGACAAGGTGGAAACTATGCTGTTTTGAGATAACCTAAAAATGCATTTTCATTTGTACACTCGGAATGGTTCACAAAAATTTTCCGTGTAAATATGAAATACAATTTTGTGTGTTTCTTACAAAACACTTTCCTGTTAATTTTATGTCACCTATATCATTAAGGCTTATCGAACCATTTTGAATTTATTGCCCTTTTTTAAAAAAATACACATTCTTTTATAGCTTTAGCAGGCAAACGAGCTGTCGGGTCACCTGATGGTAAGTAATCATTGTCGCCCATGGACAACAGCAATACTTGGGGCGTCACGAACAAGTTGCCGGCCACATCATTGCACAACAGTCCGAGTTATTTGTAATGTGACTTAAGCTTTGGACGGTCACTACCAGAATATTGTAGGCAACTTAATCATTATGTTTGCAGCTATTAGATCCGAGTCCGCTAAGACAAACTGTGCACTTGATTTCCACGTTCTTGTCTTGGTAAGGCTTAACTAATTCCCATTAAATAAAGTACTCTTATAAACTAACTTTTATAGATCATAATAATTATTATGAATATTTCTTGAACGTCATTTTTTAAACTTAGGCCAAGATAACAATGTAAACCAGTCTTTCCAGCAAATAAGTCAATATATTTTCCTATACCAGTATGATCAAGAAGTTACAATACTTCCAGTTAGAACCAGAGTGACGTGACCAGAGTCTTGGAATCTTATTTTAATCTTAATATCTTGAATTGGCCAAGACTTAGCTATGCGTTTCATCTCATAAGAATACAACCATAAAGTTTGTTCATAACCGAAGCATTGATGTCTGTTTCAGTATTTCGAGAGGTTTTTAAAACCTCTACTAACATCTCAACTAACATCAGATAGTTTTATGTTGCCTAAGTTCCTTCTTCGACTTTTAATAAATCACACCTGTTCATACATTTAGTCTAAGTCTAGACTAAAAGTCAGTTTTATTATAAATGTTTTATTTTCATCAACAATACGACTGATAAATTATCGAGAAAGCATCTGTTCTCACCACATCTTATCTCTTATAAAGCCCTAAAACATTATAAACCGACATCAGTGCTCGTCTCAGCAGTCACACAAGAGGTAATTACAGATCACAATGCACTGAGGCGAAGCTCTCACAAATTTACGACTCCGAACCGAAATAAATTTGCCGAAACTCGAACCGCCTAAGGTTTTATTGATTCCCCACTTTATTGCCCCTTAAAATTACGCACAATCAGAGCCTTTGACTTCTAACAAGACTTAATATTGTTGTTTATCTCTTTGTTGATATTTTATTGTGTCCATTTATGATACTCTTTTCAAGTGTGTGTGGAGAAAGTATTGTCTACAAGCCGTTAATTAAATAGCAAACAATACAATTCTTGATTCGATTTGTGGTGATCTTACTAGCAAAGTGTATCTGGTTCGATTTTCGGTCGAAACAGACATTTTTGTGACAAATAAATGGTTGATCTCGAATCCTTCTCATTATTTGTGTGCATTATCGAAACTTGCAACATAATTACGGTAATATTTTAAATGCAAAATTCACGCTGAAGTAATTAACGCTATTTCTAAGTAATTAATAACCATTGCATACAGAGCAGCTCCAATATCTTATAGTAGGTTCACATCATACACAGATACATTATATAAGGACTGGAATAAAGTATGTTAGCTAGTATCACTTAATAGTAATCATTCTCTCCAGGTTTCATAGTTTCTTGCTCAGCTGCCGGATATATCTTCAAGGCCCATATTTATTATTCTGTATTGATGTGTTTATCTTCATTTCAGATAAAGATTTCTTTGAAAAAATATATGGATCTTTAACCGTTGTTTACTAGGGTACTAAAAACTAATAACGGAACGTCACCGACATCGTTAACTTTCTTTTTTAATACGGCATAGTGCTTTGGTAATGCATCGTCTATCTGTACCTATTTTATTATCGTTGAGTAGGTACGGTTTTTCACATTATACCTCTCATTACTCTATTATCATTATCATTACTCTATTAATTTTGAAGTGAAACTTCTTTATCGGCGTTGGAAAATAATTTTCGTCACATTTTTCGGTTACGCTTTGACAGGTTACGCTTTGACAGGTTACGCTTTGACGCGTTACGCTTTGACGCGTTACAGTGCGCCCAACTTATCTCTGAAATGGCGAAAATTGGAACAAACGAAAAGTCATTCATAAGTACGTTGTGGTCATTCATCTGTCAGTTACTAGTGTGCAATGATTGGTCAATTGAATGTCAAATGCGTCCGACAGCGCCTCTTTCGTTTCAGTCTTAAGTTGGGTTTACTATACGCTTTTGACGCGCGCCATGTCAAGATTATGTTGATTACTTTGGAGGTAGATATTTTGGTAATGTATACAATTATTACTTTGTTATTGACTTCTGGGACTATTTATAAATTTTAAATGTTACCTTTTTTAATGTTTCCTGTATTCCTTCTTTATTTTTATTGATACATTTCTGTAACTTTAAATACGATTTCTTTTGATTGTTTACTTTGATGACATTATTTGTCAATGTAACTCTGACGTCTCTTTAGTTTGTTTTTTATCCAAATTATTTACAACCAGCCAGGTATGTTTTGACTTGTTTGTGGCACTATAACGGTACCTAATTTTGGGATCTTATTATTGGAATCAAGACGGCGACTATTGGACAATAAACGGCGTAATGCTTGTATTTAGTTTTTAAGTGTATTTTTATTTTTATTGTTATTATATTATTTATTTTGCCCCTCTTACGTTTGGTTCAGACGAAGTAGTACTTTTTTTATTTAGAAAAAGTATTTCGGAGCAAAATTACTAAAGTGGTAGTTTCATTGAAATAAACGCGAACAAAACAAACACCATACAATTGTGTTTAAAATAACAAAACCAAGACAACCACAGACCTCTATCTATTCACAATCTTATTAGAAAAAACCTACATTTTCTTTTTACGATTCTAATAAGATTGTGATTTTTATCTATTTGTAAGTTTACAATCTTATTAGAATACAATCAAAACAAAATATTCGCTTGACATTGACATGACATAATATGCACAGACTAGCTAAAGATTAATGTTTCGTTATACGGTATGCAACGACTAGTCTTTTTGGTAAAATATTTAAGAAGTTTCACTTCATACGTGTGTACACTAGTACACGCACACATTTTTTTTTAATTCCAAATCGTTTCAAAATTACTCGCAAATATTTCATTTCTTTCATTCATTCACAGTGTCGCTTCTGTCGATCATTTCCTGTCTCTAACGTATGATATTAATATTAAAAGCTATATTTGTATTCATCGCTGATTCCTCCACCCTGTCTTTATTTCCTTATCCAGAAAACTTGAAAGCAGAACCTCAGCTGCGGGGTATCTAGACAAGTATTGCATCACCATAACTTTGCATTAACTTAGATAGAGTGTCGAATCGATCATGTACCCAAAGTTTATTTTACTAAATAATTCAATTTTGTCTAACTAGTTCTCGAACTACAAGCTGGTCAGGTTTTCCCTTTAACTTTATACATTTCAATTTGGGTTTAAACGATTTTACGCGATCGTGTTACCCACTGAAGTGCTATTCAAAGTTAATTTTAATGAAGTTAAAGTTATCGACCGTAAAGTGAAGACATAGTTACGAAAGGGTCATTGATTCTTATGTCTGAAAAATTAGCAAAAATTAGGCTAATAAGAAAGAACTAACTGTGGTAACACCCATACTAATACTAAAATGAAATAAAAACTCTTTATGTCTGTTTGCTTTTCATGCTCAACCCGCTGAATCGATTTAAATGGAATTTGTTATGGAAATAGCTTGAGACCCAAGGAAGGACATCCCGGAAATGATTTCTTTTTCAGGATATAATCCCTTAATAGGGATCAAAAGGGGAATGGAAGAAATAAAAAACTCATCATAATTATTCTTATCAGATTGCGATAAACTTTAGCACATGGATAGACCACGACCGGGACTGGGACGTAGAATTATTTATTCCTGACGCTACGTTTCCATGGGACCATTTCAACGGCATTTTGTCGTTATTCATCTCTTACAACATGAAGTCAGTAAGGGTCGCTTTGGGTGTGTTTACTCGCTTTTATTAATTTAGAAACATTTACAACATCTCAATTATGTTAGCTGCATTTTTTGTGCAATATTTTTTTTCACACTCAAAATACACTGGTTACAATTAAATTTATTAATTAAAATAATTGTTTCTTTCATACAAATGTATTTATTGCTACTTTTATTCTTCTGAACAAGTATTGTTTTGAAATTGAAAATCTGAAGAAAATAAAAAAATATTGGTATTGTCGGTAAATTTGAATTTTAATTAAAAAACGTTATTATTTAAACAAATACTAGCGATTCTTGTCTTTCTGTGCGAAAAAGCACACGTCGTGTACTACAAAAAATAGGAAAAGATCATTATTTACAAGCTGCCTTATACCTACTTGTTATAGGTACTGAAAAGGATTTTGAGAAAGTCGACAGAGTAAAGAAGAAACATAGCAGCAAAATATATGGTAAGTTTTAGACTTGTTGGGAAATATTATGCTAAGAGGAACCGTATTAAGGTATACCGGTACAATATAGAAGGATGCCTTAACGGATGGAATAGAGAGTGCAATATGGTAAGAGCATTTTTATAGTTATGACAACTTCACATTTTGTGCTGGTGTAAAGTGAAAATGGATTGCACATATACATATATTTATGTACGGGGAAGAAAGTCATTGAACTAAAATATTGCAAAACAAAATTAAGCCAAGCCAAATTTTATTCAATTTTGTTGAAAAAACCGAAAACTTTTTTGTGATCTACTAAAACTACTCGCTAGATGGCGCTCAATTCAACCCATCTAGGTGTAAAGTTCTCATCACTACAAATTAATAAATAAAGCCCAAGCTTTGAATCATAGAGGAGTTCCCTCGACTGACTTTCGGCCTCATCAGATCGACTTCAAACCTTCATGTAATTATAGTGCTTTATTATACCAATGAAACATTAACAAACACACTAGTCGCTCCTACAATTTTCGAAAGTTCCCCTCGATATCTCTGAGATGGTATCATCAGATCCTGGTATCATCAGATATGTAATTTCGAACAAAAAATACCTATTAAAATCGGCTCGAACGACTAAACAACGAAAAAATCACTGAACACACATAAAAAGCATATGCGTTCGAATTGAGAATCTCCTTCGTTTTGAAGTTGGGCAAAAATAGTTATGTAACAACAAACATATAGCCCACATTGAGTTTTATCGTAATGACAATCGTCCAATGGCAACGGCTATGACTACTAATGATGATTATATAAACGGATTACATTCCACAACGTTACAACATTTATTTGAACAAGAAGCTGCGAACAGAATATATAAAGCAATTAATCGAATTTTACAATTAAGCCTAACAAACAGGGTGGTTGATCTAATTTAGTGCGGCACATTGTTAGCTACCTGCGAGACCCGCACCGGCGAATGAGATACATCTCTACAAGTATCTACTAATAATTAAACTGTAACTGTTCTCTGTACCTAATTTGGATATTTGTTGGAAATTTAATGGCGAATAGGCTTTGATATAGACATAATAGATAAGTTTTATTGGATTTTGTATGTGTGTCTTGCTGGTTGGAGCATCACGCAAAAACCACTGAAAATAATAATTACTGGATTCACTGGTGTGTCCCTAGAACGTGTTACTTCCTGGAAAACGCGTTAATTCTCCGAGGATAAGAGACAAAAGTTCTTCCAGGTAATTGGACATTACTTTTAAGGACATTTAAGACCTTTATTTGTGCAAAACTATTTAATGTATGCGAAGTGGTTTAAGTATCTAATTTTCAATGTTTATTTTCCAATTGATTAAACAACAAATTGTCTTCTAAAATTAAGTGAACATGCAATTTATGTAATGCCTAAAACAATTGTGTTGCAATGTATCGAGTACATGTGCTTATAGACAGATATGGGTTAAATGTTTCTAGACTCTAGACAAGAGTCCCTGAAGTGCAAACGGGTTGTAAGTGATTAGTGATACCACCGTCACCGACGCGTTGCTAGCCTAAACTCTCCATGCCTCCAGATATAATCGTAACCATGATACTAAAATACACCAAATGAAATGTAATATATTTCAAATTACATTACATTTTCCTTTCTCTGCTTACACTACGTAGATTTTCCGAAACAAACCGTGGGCGTGTTACTAGTATCTACATAATAAATTAACAGGGGTTTGTACCCCTGATTGTTAAACCTGCAGCCGTTGTGAACGAAATCTTGCTTAACGGGCCAATAAATACTCACAAAGGTCGGATAACAATGCTCTAAAGTTTAAATTCTTTTATTTTAAGATTCAAAATATAGGAGCCATTTTCATTCTACGTATTTAGTTACGATTTTAATCTGCTAATGAACAATTCCCCTTAGTTGTAAGCTACTTTAAATTTAGGACTACCAGGGTATAAACTTATGAATACATTTTCCGTTATTTATATTTTACTAGAGAACCGCCCGCGTTTCGCTTCGGGACCCGTAGTTAACAGTCGCGTAGGTCCCGCTCCCGTAGGAATCTCGGCTAAACAGTAGCCTATTATATGATATACTGGAACATCAGATTATTTGCCTATGACAGAAGTAAATTACATGTAGTATTTGATAGCGTGATTCAGAACTTGCAAATGAATTTTACTAACGCCATCTATTAGCAACATCCGGAACTAAATATCTAGCAACTAACAAAACATCGATCTTCCCATGGGAATGAGATGTTTTTCCGCGGTAAAACACGCGGTAAAAAACGCGGTAAAGCCTACATCACTCTCCACCCTTCTAACTATTCCCACACACATAAACCACACCATATAATAGCCATGTTTCGACGTGAAAGAGTCACAAACAAACAAACAAACACACTTTCACATTTATAATATTAGTATGGAAGTATGGATTTTTATGTACTAGTCGCGCCCGCGCCTTCGTTCGTGCATTCGATCTTTTTCTGCATAAATCCTGATCCCGTGGTTACTCCGGGATAAAAAGTAGCTTATGTTGTTTAACAACCTCCTCTATCTCCCAGTGAAAGTGCCATAGAAATTCGTTCAGCCGTTTTTGAGATTAGCGTGCACAAACATACGATCAGTTACAGTTTTACTATATGAATGGAAGATAGAAGAATAGATATGCGTTGAAACTTTGATATCAAGTTATGCCGTCATAGCGGATAGTAAAGCAAAAAATGTGATGTTAATGGTGGCTTATGGACCTTATTATACCAATATTATTATCGATAAATTGCCAGTCAAGAAGCGGTACAACGAACTTGAATAAATTAAACAGTAACTAATAAAATATATTAATTGAATAAAACTTCAATTTATTACAGAAAGCCTTAATTAAAATATGTCTCTGCTTGAATTTATCATGCGACAGCGAGCAAGCGTATTTAAAGATTTTCTAACACATTCTGCCTCGGATGGCAACTGAGAATGTAAATATTTAGGTAAGTCTTTGCACTCTGTTGAGCGCAGAGAGCTTATTTAGGTTTCACATCATCATAAATAAATCTTCGTAAACGACGAGGATTTCCCCGGAAATTTACCTTAAATATTGCGGGTTAAATTACTGAAATATTTTCAGATGTCATTTTCACACGTTATTACGAAAACATGGATTTAAGCAACATTTATATTTATGAAGTATTGTGCCAAAACATCTCTATATTCACAAATGCCTATGTTAACGGAAATGTGTGTAATCCGTCATTGTATACAATTCCTAGGAAATCTATGCATTTCCTAAATAGCAATCGGAAATGTAAAACATTTAAGATTTTCATGGGTACGCGGAATAGATAATATGAAGATATTATATTTTACGGTATGATCGTTACCAGATTAGCTCACCGAGTGCCTTAATAAAAAATATTATTTTGTAAAACAATGAATACTCATTTCCATTACTACTCAGTCAAATTCTTCAAGGTGTAGGTAGGTCGAATTGAATACAGAACCGAATTAGCCTACCCCTACTCCACATAGTCTTGTATGCCCTACCCCAAGAGTGTGTTTTTTAGAACCCGGAGGCGCGGAGGGAGTGCAGCCCCCACCCGCTGTAACGAAACGCAGACACCTGGGCGAGCCGGAGCGGCTGAGGCTGGCGACCAGCAAGCCGAAGCTGCGCAGGTGAGCTTGCGTGTCTGTGCTTTGTTACGCAAGGGCGAAGGGGCTGCACCTTCCGCAGCGCCGGAGACGTCACGGTTCAAAATTATGCCCTATATTCTGCGTTTTTACGATTTGGCCAAACGTGGATGACCAAATCGTGAAACGTAGACGATTTAACGGTCTGGCCAAACTGTGTTGCCCATTTCATGAAATGCGACCATTTGAAGTGAATTGTATAAAGTTCCTAGATTTCATACATTTCCGGTAACACCTACATAATTACGATCTCCTCATACACAATGTAACTAATGTGAAGATTTGACCTTGTTACAAAATTATAATACTAATAATGTGTCGGCATCGATCTTTTAGGACTACATACTTGAAAAGCCCCCGACGTATTGCATAGCCACATAATATAATATACTGCGAGTGAACTATAATAAAATCCTATTATAATTTTATATCAATTACCTTTCTTTTATCGATAAAATTGTTCACTGCAAGCCATCTAGATGGCGTTTTTGGAAAAGACCTGATTTTCTTCAAACTGGACCAATTTCTACCAAACATTGCTAAAATAACCGCAAGAAAAGGGGTTTTCGAATGAAAAAAAAACCGAATTGAAATCGATGAATACCTTTGAGAGCTACGATGCCACCAGATAGACACACAGAACTACATACTACATCAGGTCAAACTTATTATACCGCTCTTTTTACGTTTTTACGTTTAATTTAGTTTAGTTTTAAATTTTATTACTTTTAAAAATGTACATTCCCTCTTTCTCCTGTGAATTACGGAAACTTTTGATTGTTTTAACTAAGGGATCGGATCGTTGCTTGTTTTCGCTAACTTAAAAAAGGTAACAAGGTTATTTGTGAAGTTACGAGGTTATTTGGAAAGAGTCTGACATCCTAACGTACGTTGTATGTATACGTTGATTTTGATATGAGATGGTGGCAATTGCTACACGCCTTTGAGAATATATCCGATTCTGAACACAAACTTGAGAATCCTAGATTAATTAACTGATTAAGTTGGGAGTTAGTGGATGGATGTCTTTGAACCACCAATAAAGGGCATGCCACCCATCGTTACTCAAACCTAAATCAATTTCAATATCTGTAAAGCATACAAATTGACTAATTATAATTATTATTATATGACATTTAAATTAAACTATGTATGTAGGTATGTACGTTCAATTTATTTAATTACTACATAGCTGTTGCCCGTGACTACCATTCGTACATAGGACTTTGAATCTCGACACATAATAATTTGCATATACCATTGCGAAAATGTTTAAATTGTAACAAGACCTTATTGATACATAATATTATGTCAATAAATTAATGATAAATTAATCCAATAATACGAAACTTGTTATCTAGTTTTGTTTAGATAGTGTAGACGAGAGAGGTCGGACGGCTCGACAGATGGTATCTTCTGATTACATTAGTGTTATCTGAAATCGATTCTGACACGCGACTCTCTGGAATATTTCCTAAATTATATAGTTAGTATTGTGGCTGTATTATATTATATAAGTTATATAAGTTAGACTATACAAGCTATTATAGATATTGCAAATAATATATATTTTTTGGAATTGTAGTTCTTAAATTGATAACTTAGTTAATCTGTCTGCCTATAGACTTGTAATTAACTTTCTCTGTGATTATTTTTATCGATTTATCTTCAAAACTGTCGGATTTCTATACAGAGTTAATCTAACCCTCCCCTTTCCGTTTTAAGGCCAAATTTTCCAAGAATCCTTTCCTAATGCTTACCAACACTATAATGCACGGCATGGTGCAAAATTATTAGTTTCTTATGCTAGTTACTTTTTTAGAGGCGACCATCTCAGACCTCAGGGGTAGCAACGCATCTGTGACCGAATTGGAACAAGACTCATACTAACAATAACTAATTGGACTATTACTAACATTAACTAACAGGACTAATTATCACTAACATACCCTGTCCTCGCACTTATTAACAAACTAACCAACTAATATTCTAACACCATTTACTAACTGGACTAACCATCCTAGTCCCTTTGAGTCTAGTTCTAGGTCGGTCACAGTTGTTATGGGCGGCAGGGGAAGGGTGGTACTGCATGCTCGTTTGCTATCTTAGTTCCATAAAAAAAAAAAAAAAAGAGTTACCCATTCAATCAGTTTTCCTTTGTATGTTCTTGGAAAAAGGACGTAAAAAACCGTTTTGATTTCTTCTAAAAGGCTTTTTATTCAGGAGCTTAATGAAGCACATTTGAAAACAATCGGAAGGTCTACAATCAAGCGTAAAGCGCCCGTTAATTAATTAGATAGGTAATAATATATTTCAAAGGTGAAAATATCAAATGCGTGAGTGGCGTAGAATGCTCTGTTGGAACGAAGTTATATTGCTGAACTTTAATTCTAATTTATTTCAATTTTATTCTGTCACTGGACTCAGACAATAGAATTCATTGCCATTTCCGTCACGCAAAAATCTTACACTTTTCATTTTCCAGCTTCCATCCGTACCATGCGATAGCATAACGTGCGTTATTTAATTAATTTTTACATATCTGAAATAAATTACACATTTGAATAATTGCTTGAATACGGAGAAATATTCTACCTATTTATAGGTAGGTATCTAACGATACCCGGATAACTTCTTTACTTATTTAATGTCGAAATTTTTCAAAACCACTATAGCAAGATGAAACTAGGCCGGTTATCAACAAATACATATATGTGTATGAATACATTATTGTAGCGCAGAACGTCCGAAGCAATATCCATCATACATGTAAACTGCTTCTCACTGCCAAGTACATAGAAAATTGGTCAAACGCCAAATGCAAACAAATTTTAACTCTATTTTAACGAGTTAAAGTTCAATTTGGTTACAAACGTGTAATTACGAAGATTTATGCTAAATGGTGTAATTGTTCCTCTAAGCGATATGGTGTTGCGTTGGACTCTTGTATAGTTTACTTTTAATGAATGAAGTAAATCTCAGAGAGATGTTGTAATTGTGACTCATTCCTAATAGGGGAAGACATTTATGCTAAAGTAAGGTAGTACTGGTTAGTGAAGCCGCACACTGGCACCATATATTACTCGCAACATATATATGTATTTACGGCGCCACGATTAATGCGATACATTTACGCGGCGACAAACGTATTGAGTATACGCACATCGGAAGCACAGTAAGTTGTAGCGTCTAGTTGAAGTTCAATTCTTGTGGCGCGACAAACGCCTTGCCACAAACTGCTCCTTCTACAAATGTGTCCTTGATGTGCGGGTTAACATATAAATATAGGGGGCGATATAATAGGTCGCGTTTCAAATGTGGCGCTACAATTATTGTAATACAAATGTATCTCTGGTGTGCGGTCGCGCTTATAATGTATGTAAGGTAGTACTATTATACATATAATATATGTATGTGATATTCGTGGGGTCTCGGTAGGTATGTATTAAAATTATCTGTATCAAACTTTTTATACACTCATAACATGAAATCATAGTAAATGTATTATTGCAATCGACTATTAACTAGAATGCATCAATTAATATTAAGGTAGTACGAGTATGTGTTCGTATTCTCTACGTACCATATTTATGTAACAACATAATTTATATAATATATAGCTACCCGCCCCGGCTTCGCACGGGTGCAAGTTAGATTTACCATAGCAGCGCCATCTATTGATTACTTACTCAACCCAGTCGAAAGGTATCGACATCTGTTACATATAATTGTGACTGTCAAATAATAACACTCTTAATTTAGTTCTCTTGAGTGGCGCTAGGTGTCTGTTCATCTGTGAATAATGCTGCCATGTCAATTGTCATACTGTCAAATAATAAGAGACAAATAATTAGAAATAAATTAAAATTGCGACTATAATTTGAGATTTAAAGTATCCTATCTCTCAAGTTGGATCGAACTGCACATGGTGTGCGAATTTTATTATAATCGGTTAAGTGGTTTAGGAGTCCATCGCGGACCAACATTGTGACACGAGATTTATATATATTAAGATTTTACTTTTTATTAACATAAATTAATATAATTTTTGTAATAACATAAATGGATCGGGTTTTTCTCGCATTTACGTGTAGGTACAGAAAATTCAGAGAGATAATAATTATTATGTTTTTTTCAAAATTTTCACACTTTGACAAGTAAGTAGACATCTTTTATCAACCCAGAACTAGCTCCAGTGTGTAGTTATTTTGTGGCAACGTACGCCAAACCCTCGGGTACCTACAAATTCCACGTGGAGTGATTGATTGATGATGCCAGTCCAGCGGTAGCAGCGGTCGCCCCTTTGTGACCCCAAACTTTTTGCGCGCTTCGTACTGTTGGGAATTTCGGTTCACTTCATTCACAACGCTATAGTCGTACGTATGTTTAGAATACTTGGATTATTCAACACTTTTTATTGTTGGTGTATATGTTACTGTAAAGCTCGTTTGTCGTTATATGTATATAAGGTTTTACCGGTGAATCTTAGGATTTACTAGCATGAGCTGGTAAATGTAAAAAGTAAAAAAGTGCCAATTTTTCTTTTACCATCACAGTCTAGCTAGTAAATTCTAAAAGCACATTAGTAGGCAATTGTAAATTCTCTCGCTCCCGCTCTCTCTTCCTTTATCCCTCTCACACACACAGGCATACACATCCACAAACTACACTAATAACTGCGTAGGTACCCATTTGCCAAATAAATTATTACTATACATTTTAACTATAATAATTAATAAAAATCCCGTTTGACGCGGTTATTTCAACTACTCATTTAACTACAAGATACTTGATATCGCTAAGTGACAAAAGACCTTTCAATTCAACTTTGTTGTTGAACTATAAACTACTAGAGAACCGCCCGCGCTTCGCTTCGGGACCCGTAGGTAACAGCTACGAAGGTCCCTCTCCCGTAGGAATCTCGGCTAAACAGTAGACTATTATATGATATACTGTAACATCAGGTATAACATTTGCCTTGGTCATGAGTACGGGTCATGAACTGATCAATAGTCCGTACTCAAAGTTGTTTCGGAACGCAAGCGCCACCTGGTGGAGCTGTACGGAGTCTGGGCAGAACGGCGGCGTGAGGTTGGCAGGCAATCTGCGTAGAATCGTTCCCACGTGCGCGTGCGCCTCAGGAACTGTACCGCGTTTCGAAAACTAATTATTCTGTACCTACCTACCTAATCATTCTTTGTTAATTTTATAATCGGCAATAGCGAACTGTGATTGTAAATTATAACGGAACTTTTATTTCGCCCACAATTATGTCCCATCCTGACCACCCTGATCCGATAAGTACATTACACGTAGTATTTGATAGCGTGATTCAGAACTTGCAAATGAATTTTACTAACGCCCTCTATTAACAACATCCGGAAATAAATATCTAGTAACTAACAAAACATCGATCTTCCCAAGGGAATGAGACGTTTTTCCGCGGTAAAAAGTAGCCTACGTCACTCTCCACCCTCCTATCTATCTCCACACACATAAATCATACCATATAATAGCCATGTTGCGACGTGAAAGAGTCACAAACAAACAAACACACTTTCACATTTATAATATTAGTATGGAAGTATGGATTACTAAAGCTCCGAAGTCTCGTTTGTCGAGCAAAGGTCAGATGTCTCGAGCTCATAACACTTTGATAGATGATCCTGAAGAATTCTAACTTTGCCTTTACATTTCATTTCACATTCAAGAAAGTGAGCGTGAAAATGTAATGTAGGTAGGTACATACTTATCTGGTCTGGTGAAAAATACATGCGTACCCATTTACGTACTCAATGCATTAAAATTGTGCATGACACAGCTGAATTTGAGACAATAAAATTTGAACTACGTGGTACATCGTAAACCAAAGTTCAAAAAAACGACGAAGCACTTCGAAAAAAGGTGTGTGTTCTTGCGCTTCGCTCAGCCCTTCTTGGCGGGGACACAACCGTTCCCCCAGATTATTCTTTAACAAAATCATACAAGAGTACAAGACATATAGGTATAATCTATCGCACTCATACAAAAAAGAGCAATTACGTCAATGACACGAGAAAAAACGAGACAGAATACTAGGTTCTTCTGTCTGGTATTGGGTGACGGATTTTTCTTAGACAGCAATGAACTTTTTCGGACAAATTGTTTTTGTACCACAGAAAATCATAGGTCATCATATCATATCAGATATCATATCATATCAGATATCATATCATATCATATCAGATATCATGTCATGGTTGGCATGCTCACCCCTTCTTTTCTTACGTCTATGGCCCTTCTCACGCTACGTTTTTATTAGCTACGCGACTCCGACGCAATCCACAACTCGCCGACACTGTTCACTGGCAGATCGTTGATCGTAGACGCGTCGCCTCGTGTGTGGAATTCGGTAAATATAAATAGGGCGTCGACTCACGAGCGACGCATAGTCAAGATCCAAGACGCTTGCAAATTGCGTTGTGTGTGTACGGCCTATGACTTCCAGATATCGAAATCGGATTCTTTTTTGTCAATCATTCTCATTGCTAATTTTTGCTAACAGTTAGTGCTGATATTGAATAGTGCTTATATTTTAAACCAATTTTTAAGGTTTTATTTGATTTTTAATCATAGTATATAATTATGTTGGAGTTAATTCTGTAACATTGAAATAATAATTATCCACGTTTAACAGTACAGGGACTTTTATTGCTTTACATTTTTGTGAACTTGAAGTTTTACAAATGTTTGTGAAAAAATTTGCCACTATATTTTACCCATAGGTATAACATAAAGTAGCCGTGGTCATTTTAAATTAACTGATGTAGATCGGGCAAAGTCGCAGATATTAACTTGTATGTTTATTAAATCACACCTGATTGCCTAAGGGTATAAGCCTGCGTTAAACTCTGGGGTAGGTACATCATCAATCATATTTTATTCATTCTCTGAAAAAAGCCGTAATGCGCTGCTATATTTTAAATTTTAGAATACTAATGAAATATAATAATATGATAGCGTAGGTACTTTTGAAAAACATAGAAAATTGTGCAATTTCACCTCAATTTTCTGTTGTCCGCAAATACCTATGTACTTAAGGTTTTTGACGTGACAACGTCTTATAAATTGGTTTGCCGGGAGGCACTTCAAGAAACTGCGTTAGTAAGCTCCGCTCACGTTCCTTGGTGACAGTGTACAGAAAATGGTACAGCGCCATCTCTGGTTAAGTAGAGTAACTAGTTTGTTACCTCACTTAGTTGTGACTAATGGTTAATGGTCTAACGGTTAGCAGCGCTAGATGGCGGATGGTGTTACAATGTTTTAAATATAATTCTTTGTATACGTTTACCCCATGAAGATACGGGAACGCAGGGTCAACTTCACAAATAACCACAACTGCTTGCAAACCCAAAATAGCAGTTTATTATAAAACCAAAGAAGTCGACACATTGCCCTTTACAAATTTTTCTCTTATATAAACTCCACGTTACACTCGTTAGCGCGTTTCACAAATTGGTACAATGCCATCTTGTTTACAAGTGAGGAACTATTTAACAAAAATAAAACATTAAACTTAAATTGCTTCCGCCTTCACATGACGGTTAGACAGTATAAATAAATGTTTTAAATTGTTACTATTATTTCATCCTTCTTCCTACTATACGAATGAATATTCACATTAAAATTATTTTACCACTTAAAGTCGTTGTCACGTAAAACTTTCGCCCGTATACCGACGTTACAGGCAACCAATTTTTTTTTATCTTTAATAAAGTATTGACGACATATGTATGTGGCGCAATGTTTACCATCCTGGACTGCCCTTCAAAAGGTCCTGGGTTTAATTTCTAGCGAGGTGGCTCTACTTGTGTATAATTCGTAGTATAACCCTGTACGGCACATACCGATAATTAAATACTCTCATATCTGCTAACTGCTCCTTGTGGCTGCGTTTAACAAAAGTTTTCAGCCGTTAGTGCAAAGTTTACAGTGCCTAGTTGTGCTAAATATGCTCACAGTAATTATTTTAACCCGAGCAAAGTTGCTTTAAAACATTAAATGAAAGAAAATTAAACGTAAGTGTAGTGTATGGATATAAACCAGTTACTTGTCTCGAGCGCACACGTCACACTGTGCGGGTCACACCGGGCTCAGTTGTTATCCGACCGTCGACCGAGTAGGACGTGGTAGTGCATTAGTGAGCTAAGTGTCCTTAGATAACGGGTATACTACATTGGCGACGAGGATAAACTATATCTAAATAATAATTAAGGTAAGCAAATGAAAATTCTGTTATTACAAAAAAAAAAAAAAGAAGGACAAGGTATACACGTGGTAATAGTTCAAAATTGACAAATCATAATAAAATAGACAGTGGATAACGTTGACAGCTAAACTTGCAATGTGTTATTTACTAATTTAATAGCTTGAAGCCTTTAAAAACGAGATAATAGCCTTTTGCATTACATTTTGTACAAATGTGTTATTCTGTTACGTCACGTTGCTTTGGGGTAAAACAACGCGTATTGTTATTATTTCTTGCTGTTTACTATTTTATGCAATATGAATCAGAGCACATTGCCTGAGTGGTAAAACAAAATAATGCTGTTCGACAGATTTTGACAATAAATTTAAGTTAATGGCTTATGGAATGTAAAGTTATCTCTTTTTAATAGAAGATACTGTGTTGCAAACATGTCATTTAATACGCTATTATCACATGATAAGTTGTATGTTACCTTACACTGTGTTACCTATGTCGTTCTTTGGTAATACATAAAATGACTGTTTGATAAAAAACGGAGAATGTGTAGAATAAGTCTTAATCGACAAGGACTGCGTGACAATGACTTATTAAAGTTTAAGAAACACACTCAATTCGACGATCCCTATGACTTACTAAGTACCATGAGGGACTGCCGTTCGCAGGGTACTGGGTTCGATTTCTAGTGAGGTGAGTGATGAGTTTAAATTTCGGTTCCTGGTTTGGTTGTGTGGTTATTCTTGTCTTTTGACACAGGAATCCCTAAGCTGCTAGAGGTGTATAATACCTATTTAGTGTTAAATAATTATGTTATTGGATATTGTTATAAACATGACACTTGGGCAGAGTCGCTGATCATTAAAATTTGATCACGTCGTTTACTGATGGTTATAAAAAGAGAATTTTTATTTTAATACACCGACCATTAAATTGACAGAGCTACCGTTCATTGAACATTAAATTAACAGGGTTATCGACATGATCACTGGTCATTAAATTGGCTTGGCCACTAACCGTTGATAATTGAATTGACATTGTTACAGATAATAGGCATTGGTCATTAAATTGGTACTGCCAGTGGTCATTAAATTGACATGGACATCAGTCATTAAATTGACATGGACAACAGTCATTAAATTGACATGGACAACAGTCATTAAATTGACATGGACAACAGTCATTAAATTGACATGGACATCAGTCATTATATTGACATGGACATCAGTCATTAAATTGACATGGTCATTAAATTGACATGGTCGTTAAATCGACATGGTCATTAAATTGACATGGTCGTTAAATCGACATGGTCATTAAATTGACATGGTCATTAAATTGACATGGTCGTTAAATCGGCATGGTCGTTAAATCGACATGGTCATTAAATTGACATGGTCGTTAAATCGACATGGTCGTTAAATCGACATGGTCGTTAAATCGACATGGTCAGACATGGTCATTAAATTGACACAGTCATTGGTCATTGGATTGAAACATCCATCACAATGGAAAAAGGCCTCAAGGCTTGTTATTAAATTCATGCGAACAAAAAATGTTTACTCCAGAGACTAGATACCAGCATATATGGCGCAACTCGCCCTGGAGAAATTCGATTGTGCAGGGGAACCTATACTGGTTGGCATGATAGATAGATGGGAGCGTTGGAAGCCGCACTGTAATGCACAGTGGTAGAATTTCATCTTAAGAAATCACCAAAGGGTAAAATTTGCCAGGGGCATAGAAAATAAGTCACGAACTTATAAACCAAATGGCATAAACGAGTCAGGGACTCACGATTTGCTATCAGCAAAGCTTAACTAACAACATTAAGATCGAACTCTAGCGACCCGGTTAGAGACTACTGTTAAAATGTACGTAAAAAAAATCTGTAAATTATATCATACCATTATAACAAGTATTGTGGTACCAGCAAATACATATATATGTTACCGGAAATGTATGAAATCTAGGAATTGTATACATTTCCTAGGAAATGTATACAATTCCTAAGCTCTTTAGGAAATGTGTAAAATATTGTTTTAAAAATTATTTAATTCATACATTTCCTAGGAAATGTACACATTTCCTAGGAATTGTATACAATTCCGATATCGTATTAGGAAATGTGTATGTCGTGGCCACATCGTAGATTTGTTAACTTCAAATGGTCGCATTTCATGAAATGGGCAACTCAATTTGTCCAGACCGTTAAATCGTCTACGTTTGGTTATCCACGTTTGGCCAAATCGTAAAAACGCAGAATATAGGGCATAATTTCGAACCGTGACGTCTCCGGCGCTGCGGAAGGTGCAGCCCCTTCGCCCTTGCGTAACAAAGCACAGACACCCACGCTCGCCTGCGCAGCTTCGGCTTGCTGGTCGCCTTCGGCGACCAGCCTCAGCCGCTCCGGCTCGCCCGGGTGTCTGCGTTTTGTTACAGCGGGCGGGGGCTGCCCTCCCTCCGCGCCTCCGGGTTCTAAAAAAAACTCTAGGGGTAGGGCATACAAGACTACGTGGAGTAGGGGTAGGCTAATTCGGTTCTGTAACCAATTCGACCTACCTACACCTTGAAGAATTTGACTGAGTAGTAATGGAAAGGAGTATTCATTGTTTTACACAATAATATTTTTGATTGAGGCACTCGGTGAGACAATCTGGTAAAAATCATAACGTAAAATATAATATCTTCATATTAGGTATCTATCCCGCGTACCCATTAAAATCTTGATCTATAATCTTAATGTACTACATTTCCGATTGCTATTTAGGAAATGTATAAATTTCCTAGGAAATGTGTCCAATATAATTTATTTCACACATTTCCTGGCGATTTTAGGAATTGTATACATTTCCTAGGAATTGTATACAATGACGGATTTAACACATTTCCGTTAACATATATACAATAGCCAGCCACATATATATACCCCTGTACTATTACGAATGAGGCGTTATGTTCAATACTGACCTTAATATTATATACCAGAACCCGTATTTAAACTTGAGTTCAAAGGCGGAAATACCGGATTTACTACTATCCAGATTTAGGGTTCTGCTCAAAGTATATTAATTACTTCCGTTAAGAGTTAACACCGAATAGCCTTTAAACGAAAAGATTCGTTATCATAATATGACTGAATTCAGTTACTTATTATTTGTTATTAAAGTAGTTGACTTACTGTGATGATAAACACACAGTAAAGAATAATATTTAAACTATATTATATTACAATAGGCATGGGAAATATTATAATAAAAATATTCTAAGCATAGATGTCATCTACCTTTCATAGACACTAATTGTTGGAAGACTTCATTTCAGTATACAAGTACATTTATTTATTTCCTAGTTACTATAATGTGTGCAAATGCTTATGTATGGAAAAAAAACCATTTTTGTCATATTTTGAGTGTTAAACAAGTTGGTACCTACGCATCTTTAGTCCTAAATTAGATGGATAGGTACGTGATAATAACAAAGGTATTCAAATGAATAAAACTTGAAGGAGGTTTCACAAACACCTTTCGAAGGTCAAACTGCTCCATCGCTTCAACAAATCTCTACGGTGAGTGGTTGGAAAGAAGGGGCGGCAAGAGACTTCAAAGGAGCTTCTTTTCCTAGTCACATTTACAGATTGAACTTAATAAATTAATACTCAATTTGTCTCTAAATTATGTCGTGGAGCCGTACATACAGTACATTACAGGCAGATAGTAATAAGCATAGTCTCAGCCTTGCCATGCGTTGCTATTCACTGAAAGTAAAATAAAGAAAGTATAAAATAATGACAGATTTAAAATAAATTCGCACACACGTATATTCGCACTAAAGTTATTTTGCGACAAGCAGTGTTATGTGACATAAATATATATTAGTAATTCGTAAATTATACAATTTTTCCAGAGTAAGAAAAGTGTTCGGAACCAGTATTCGTGTTTTCTAACGTTACATAACTTATTTAAATTAAACTCATTATCCATTACATGACTCGAAAAAAAAAAAAAACAACAGTAGGTACATAGCGTACGTGGCGTACAAGTGGCTGAAATTCCCATCGTGCAATCGTAATTTGCCGAAAGGCATCGGGGCTCAAAATTACACCTTTATACTGTGTACCATTCTCGGAGGTTGTACACATACGTAGGAAGCTATTCTTGGCTATAAGGAACTGGAGACCAAGACGTTGTCTGGTATCAGTTTGAGACCAACGGTGACATCTCCTATTTATGGCAACATGAAAGGAGGTAAAAGTGAAACGGCGTTTTCGGTATGACAACCATTTATTTTATTACATCTAATGTGTTGGAGCTTTATTTATTTTTTAACTCAGTTTTATTTCGTCCCTTGTGGAAATATGACCTTTTGTTGTGTCTTTTAATTAGTGATCAATGACGAAAGATAACAATTAAGATATCGGAAGTGCTGTAATATTTGTTAATTAATTTGCTGAAAGAAGAAGATAATTTGTGATGCCTCAATGGGACTATAAATTAAAGTAGTAAGTTGGATATTGTTTACTAACTTTTCCTATTCCGTTTTGAAGTTATCTTACAAATGATGACGCAGTGTGCATCGATTTCTGTTCTGTTAAGGTGCGAAGATGCACAGGTCATTCCTATGGCGTTCGGGAACAAACGCGGCACACGCAGGTTACACGCGTTTTGTCTAGAACCATCGACGGCTGCGTGCTTGCACTCGCGCGCTCCATGGAGTGCATTCGTGCGACATTGGAGAAAGAAGTTTTGACAAACCATCGTTCCCGCACCTCCGCCTGGGGTTACTGCCGCGGATCCGACGCAACGTAACAGGTGGTCGAGTCTCGTTTGCACTTTCAGCTTTGTTAATATGGACCTGTTGGTTCGCTTGGCGATCCACGGAATTTGGAGCATCCTCCGCCAACACCACATTTCGAAGGCATCGATCTTTCTCCTTTCACTCACGCGAAGTGTCCAGGTTTCTACGCCATACAGGAATATTGAGAAGACCAGTGTTTTGGAGACTTCAGAGTACATAGCCCTTAAATGAATACTACAGAAAAGTGTTCAGTGCTGTTATCGAAAAACAGCTATGGCATTGGAATTTACACTGCATGAGATGGTGATGAGAGCTTGAGGTGAGAGACGTTAAGTTGTATTTCGGAGGGAAGTTTTAGAAAAGTTAACTTACTTTGAAAGGAGCTAAGTTAGTGTTGAGACAATTACCAGATAACTTATTTTGAGTACAAGATAATTTGTTTTGAGCAACTTTAAATTAAAAGCTGTGAGATATATGTTTTTCGTTTTTAATTAGGTATATTAAGGGGAAAAAACAGCTCATTCAACTTTATTTAAAAGGCCAATTTGAGTTCCAAAATCACTTTTATCATTGGTAATAAGTTCTCTGTTAAAAAAACATCCAGTTCCAAACGGTACTACTAGTACTCACTAGACAGACTAAGGAAATGCCAGCAGGTCACGCATCGGTCAGGATCTACATATGTAGATGAAGTTACTGACGATGTTCAAATTTAAGTTGTGGTAGAATCTCGAATAAGGGGACTCTAGGGGCCATGGTAAATTCTGAAATCACAGCTGATCGAGTCGTCCAGTTTTTCAACGATGACGTATTGCTTTAAAAAGTTAAATTTAAAGTAATCTGAAAAGCTTATTATTCAAATTAAATTTGCGATCTCGTTAGAAACTGATAGCTTTTGCTGAATATAAGAAAATTGGAACTTTGTTGTAACTTAACTAAAAGGTAGCACACGAGAACGTGTGAGTTACATTAAAATAAGACTTAATTTAAACTGAATTAATAATTAAACTCTAAATAAAGTGCGAATCCGAAACAAATACCTAAATTACAACACTGAGTGAATTGTTAGCATCGCTTGATTGTGCCTCAGAGAGAGAGAGAGAGAGGAGGACAGGACGGAGATCGTCAGTTCTGTTGAATTAACAAAAACAAAGGGAGAGGAGAGAAGGGAACAATTTAATTACATGGAATGATTAGATGGATAATTATATATATATATATATAATTATAAACAAATTATTATATAATATATGCATTATGTAAATTAAAATAAATATTTAAAAGTAATCAATATCACATATCATTCACATAGCCAATGAGTTGTTAGAAACACGTTACATGATTTAATAGTACATATTCAGAAACAAATCATATTAAAACAAGGAAGGGATGTAGTGTATGGATATAAACCAGTTACTTGTCTCGAGCGCACACGTCACACTGTGCGGGTCACACCGGGCTCAGTTGTTATCCGACCGTCGACCGAGTAGGACGTGGTAGTGCATTAGTGAGCTAAGTGTCCTTAGATAACGGGTATACTACAGTAAGCATGTTTTAAAATTAACGAAATATTTACCGCCACAGCTACGCTTTAAAAATATCTTAATATTGTTAATGTGTAAGTAACTCTGTCTGTCTGTGACGCTTTCACGCCTAAACCACTGAACCGTTTCAAATTAGAGGTTAAGGTCTATACCTTAAAAAATATCCCATGCTCTTTTCCAAGGTTTAATCTATAGTAAACCTTGGAAAAGAGCATGGGATATTTTTTATCCCGGAAATTAAAAGGAGAGTAAAAGAGATACAATATTTTCGTAAGACGTCAGTACCCTCAACTTTTTATTTTTTATTTTTATCAAAATAAAGAGGTAGGTAGGTGGCCATCACCGTCAGTCGACCATTCAATATTTTCACACAATGGCGTGTTTATTATTCCCCACATAGGCGGCCCAACCGCGGGCGAAACGAGTCTTGTATAAATCATTTACTTATAAAATATTGGTACCGTTATTATTATTATAAGGTACCTATTATAAAAGAGAAATATTAATGCTGAAAAACTATTTGACAAATATTATATCAATAATAGATACCCACGTTGTTATTAGTCATATTCCCATTTGTAATATCTAATACTAGTCCATAACAAGTTTTTAATTAATTTACATTGGTTTGGTTTGGCCATTTTGATATTATAATCTGGTTCTGGTGCTGGAGTACGCTTGCGAAAAATTCTTGTATATTTGGGCTCAGAAATTAATGGTATATTGTTTAGAATATCTTTCATTCCAAGACGCTAAAGTTGAAAATGAAATAAAACTAAGTATGGCAGTTTGCCCTTGTTCTTTGCTTTCATTCCGATATCAATTCGTTTACATGTTAAAATAAAAATTAGACGACAAAATAATATAAACTAATTAAAGACGAAAAATAAATGAAACTATAGACAAAAGAGAAGTTATGTACCTACCTACCTACGCATTAAATATCTAAAGAATTTTTTTCAAACTCCAGCATAAAATTACTACAGACTGACTACGTTTAGCGATGACTCCTTGCGAGATATTGCCTCGGGATTTATAACTGTTCTAAGGTACTCAGTACCATTTCTACTGCCATAATAATTGCTTTAAACAGCAATTACATTCCGCATAAAAAGGCGTTTAGCCGGTAACACTTTTTAGAGGCGATCATCTCAGCCCTCAGGGGTAGCAACGCATCTGGGACCGAATTAGAACGAGACTCTTACTAACAAATTACTAACTGAACTATTACTAATAACAACTAACTGAACTATCACTAATAGACCCCACCCAAGTACTCACACCTAACTAACCATGTAATAAATTAACACCTACTCCTGAATGGACTGAGCACCCCTGTCCCTACTTGAGTCTTGTTCTAAGTTGGTCACAGTTATCACAGGCACCAGCAGAAGATGGTGCTAGCCTGCTCGATTGCTAAATAAAAATATATAATTATGTCATATGAGTTATATTTAAGATCAAATAAAAATAATCTAAATAAAAATAACTTCATAATAAATGTAATATGTTAAGTTAAATGTAAATGTAGGCTATTTTTAGTAGGCTTCACTTAAAAATAGAAAAATTCGATTCTTGGTAAAGGGCTTACCCCGTTCTTATTTCGGTCATAAATAAAAATAGTCTCACCAAACGGCAAGACTATTTTTCTTGGAGACATAGCAAAAGAAATTACCTTCCTATTTCTAGTAATTTAATACATATAAAAGTTATTTATGATTAAAACTGGCAGGTAGACATTCTGTCTTTCACAGTGCCAAGAAAAGAATCTCATTACACAAGTCGACACATACGTATTCTTCAAATTTGATTAATATTATGAACACAGGCTTATTTGACTAGAAGCTCTAGAATGTATTTTGTATAATATATGTAGTAGATGTGTTTTTCTAAGTTTACCTACATACAATGCGGGATGTAATTAGGTATGTGAAAAATGTAAGTATTTAAAAATACATATCATTGCCAAGACGACTGCGTTTTCCTTATCACGTGAAAAAGATATCAGATCTCATGTAGAGCCAAGCTTCTGAATCTACAGCTCTAACTCTACAAACCCTAACTTCACTAACTCTACATCTCAGTAAAAATGTGTGGCTATCAGAGCTATGTTATTGAATCTTTGTGCGTTTAATAAGTCTATCATTGTCATCATATCCTGAGAATTTGAACGATCGGGTATATCGTAAACCAAAGTTATGAGGGTCCAAAAATACGACGAAGCACTTCGAGAAAAGGTAGGTAGTGCCCTTGTGCTTTGCTCAGCTCGTCTTGGCACGGGGGCACTGCCGTGCCCCCAGATCAGCTTTTTAGTTTTTTGTTTTTTAGTATAGGTTGAGTAGGCAAACGACATTTTATGCTAACGACAAGCGACCCGTACTTTCGCATTTTAAACCCACTATAAAAACACCTTAATAATTTACTTTTAAACATACCTTAATTTCGCCTCTATTTAAATTCCTCGCAAGTCTGTAGTTTGATATCTGAAAATAAAACATTATACCTATTAAAAAAATATATGCAATTGGTTCCTTAAATAATCCAGTACCAAATATCATCATTAAGTACTCTACCACATTGAGGTATTGTACTTTAGAACATGAACGTTATCTCAATGATCTACTATGAAAAAAAAACGTTCAAGTAAGGTAGTACCTTTGATCAACTTAAAGATCAATGGGTAGTGCAATAATTAATTAATAATAATCAATCTTCATTGCTAATTAATTACCTTCTACTAGGCTAATTACTTAACATTGATATTAAATTAATAAAATAGCTCCCTTCGGCGTTTTATAAATACTCAATCAGCTTGCTTTTGCTTATTGAATTTACTTGCATTAAATTGTTCACAATAATTCTAATTAATAATTTTGTCCCGACATACAAAAATTACGTATCAGGAAGTAATTCATCTCATCAAAAACATACATGTGAAATGAGAGCCAAGTTCAATATTATTCAAAAATTAAAAATTATGCACAGGGAATTTGAGATCGGTATAATGATTTTTTAACTATAAAACGAATAAGAACAAAAGGCGCACTTAATGCGATATTGTTGTGAATCTTAAATGTTTCTTTGAAAGGCGTTAAAGAAAACGCACCAAAGACCTTTATTTAGTATTTTAAAAGAAACTGGTTCGCTTATAGGAATTATAAATTGATATTTATTAGAACATTCAACATCTGAATAGATGAGTATTTAAAGTTGATGTCAAGGATAATAAAGCGGTCGGCTGTTATAAGTTTAGCTCTGGCGAGCGCTAACGAGATGCATTCTCTCTCATTTGCAGAACTGTCCCTAGGGATTTTTCTTACCCTAACACGGGTAAATGACTAGTGGTAATGTAATGCCTACATCCAACTTTACAAAATGGATACAAAATTTAAGTCCGTCGTGCATGAGATGTCTACATAAAGAGACGTGTAAAATGTATTAAGTAAAACACGATGTTATTAAGTTTTATTTATTAAGTTAAGTTAATTTTTTCAGTTGTATTAGTAGAGATCTAAGTTAAAAATTGTAAGCAAGTTGCATGACAACGTGTGTCGGGTCAGATAGTTTACTATTAAAGCGTATTTTGAATTTTTAAACTATCTCTTTTATTATACCTCAGTGAAGCGAGTCATTTGGCATACAATTTTAAGCTAGAATCATCCACAGACTCGTAACATTTAAAATTTACCTGATACTCACATTTATTGTCATGTTGTTGGACTTAACGAGACTGTCATCTATGGTATTATGCCAAAAAATCGTCATGACACCAAAATTGTGAACCCTCTAATAAGTAAAATAGAAACGAATTTAAAATTAGTGTTACCCGAGAGTCCCAAAATCCGATATCTATTATGAAAATTTTAAGGGCATAACTTTTAATCTATTTATGGAAGCGTAACTATGCGAGCTCTATACCTCTATATTAAACTTCAAAACTAGAGTTGAAACGGATTTAAAATTTAAAGTAGCATAATAAATCCGTTGTCCCAGACCGCTTGAATTTCAATGCGTCTTCATACCATGTAACAGGATATAAATTCAGCTCATTAAAATATATCACGCTAGTTATCTCTTTACAAAATAAAATAAAACATAAGGATAACTTAAAAACTACTCGTCAGATCTTAAGACCACGCAACAAGCACTAGCTTACAAATAAAAAAGAATCATCAAAATCGGTACAAAGTAATGACACACATAAATAAATTATACAGTTGAATTGAGAACATTTACGGTTTTTTTTTACTTAATCGTAAGTGTTCACTGTAAACTCTACCGTCAGCCTAATTTACACCAGCAAAATAAAACACACAAATATGTGACATAGAGTCTAATTTTTCGAAAAATAATCTTTATTGATCAGGAGATATTGTACAAATCATTGATCAACCCATCCTATTGAAACATTTATCTATACATTTACATAACAAATAAAATTCTCATTCATTACATAACTCTTTAGATAAACTTCGTCACTGCGTTGTTGATTCTCTGTATCATGGGAATTAAGTTTCGAATGCACGATGGCTGGATAATTCTAGCGCAATCAATGCCGTTCGCCCTCCTCCTTCGAGATTTGATATGAAATAACACTTGAACTAACCTATCATTATAAATTAACTAATTGTTAACATTAATTAAATTAACATCCAAGGAAAATGAAAGTTTGTCTTAACAACAAACGCCATGGCATTTGTTCACGAAATTCCATTTAATGTCCAGATATTAAGATACCTTGAATTATAACGGTATCCCTCATCCTTTTAGCGAAGCAGAAATTCTCCCGAAGGAATAAAAACAGCACAAATTACACGGAATTAGGCTCTCCACAGTTGTAAACACGAACCAAATCGGATCGCCTTAAACCTCCAAAGCCCTATTTTTATTTTCAAATTTCATCACAATTTACGTCGAGATCCCGGAGCGGAGAGCGAACTTTGTTAATTTTGCTAAAAGTTTTGCACTCCAGGGAGTTATTACGCAGGCGCGAGCGAACTCAACACGAATTATTCTAAACTCGAAGCTACCGATCTATCGAGATTATATTCATTACGGCGCGTAAACAAGAAAATAGGTAATTACTAAATCCAGCTCCCAAGTGGTTCTCGTTCAGATCAAAAGAGTCTGCTCAACTTTAATCACTCCTTAAGAGCGGTAGCACACTGCAGTGAGTAATGAATAATTTAGCCGGATATAGTAGGTGTTTATGCGATAAAATACTCTGTATAGGGAAAAAGTTACTTGGGTTGTTGTGTACAAAGTTTTTTTCTATTATCGTCAGGCAAATAAGGCGCTAAGATTAAATGACACTTCACCAAATATGTAGGTAATTTACGTATTAATGTCGTGGCCATGAAATTATCGAGCATTTCATGAAGTGAGCCACGACATTAACATCATTAAAAGTATTCGAATGATCCAAGAGGCAAAATATTGAAAATTTTATGCACAATTTTCAGGTTTAGGCATATAAAACACAGATTCTTTTATGTATTTTTATGAAAATAGGGAGGCAAATGCAATGGAGCATGCATTGTCTTTCTTGCGCTACCTCCCATTACAACTGTACCCAAAACAAATCGAACACAAATTGAAATAATAACTGTGTTCGCATTCGATACGGAATTATTAATTATTTATAATTTCATTATTATTATTACTTAACCCTTTATAAGGCAGAAGGATTCAGAGTAATAAAATAACCTGCGCTTATATTTTTGGCATGTTTTTATTGATATAACAAAAATAAACTTAAAAGAAAAACACTTATTATTTCGGAAGTTTTGGAAAAATAGGTGGTAAAAATATTCCCACTGCCCGTCAACAGAGCCACATGCAAGCGGAGTTTGAGACATTATTTTCTATGAAATTGTGCAAAACAAGGCGTGATGCAAAGAGGGACATTACACTTGTTGCATTTTATTTTGCTACGCTTATCTTTGACCTTTGTGCTACACAATTTACAGCGTCGGTAAGTCTCCAACTCTGCTGGCATATGGTCACCTACGTTTACAAACCGCAGTTCTTCAGGTACAGCATTTACAGTTTTTTGATATACCTCTGGGCATGCTATGCGTGATTTCTTGCAGATATATGTAGGCAAGCTTGATCTTCTTTTTCTGCTGCTATAGCCACCAATCAACCCTCTGGCAACAGCCACCCGAAATTCTAAGTTGGTAAGCTTTTCTACTCTCGACGTTAGGGAATATAAAATGAAAGAGTTTGTCAAACTTGCGTCCACCAAGAAGTAGAATATCCGCATCCACCAGCGTTTACTTCTCCTTCCGACAGCATACGTCCCCTTCACTTGGTCAAAACGGTCGACACCACCCATTCTTTTGGTGTATTCTTTCACAACCATAGGACAAATTACAGCTTCCCTGGTGCCATTTTTTTGCGTTCTTTGTACAGTTGTTACTTCCACTTTAGGATGAAATGCAGTTGTCAACAATAAAACCTCTTTAGTATCTTGCCACACAGTAAATGCTACATCTTGTTTAGTTCTCCACTTGAATTCACCTTTTTTCAACTTTAGGCTTTTGTTTCTGCCGTTTCTTTTTGTGTTATTTTTTATTATGTTAGGTAAAATTGCTCTATTTCTTCTTACTGTTCCAGTGGCATAAATATTTTTTTCATACAAGTACTGCATGAGAGAAAAATCGCAAAAAAAGTTATCGAATGTAACATGAGACTTGAAATCTTCTTGTGCTAATTTACTTGACAATTTCTTTACGACATTAGCCCCTAGCCCCTCTTCTGTTCCTTGTCCTGTTTTACCGGTATAAATTTCATAGTTATACAAGTACCCTGTGCTACTATCACAACAGCACCACACTTTATAGCCCCTTTTTATGGGCTTCAGCGGCATGTACTGCTTCAAACTGGACCTTCCTTTGAATAGTATCATGCTCTCATCTATACTTTGGGAAGAGGAATTGAAGGCATTGTTTTGAAATGATTGACTTAGTAAAGATATAAGAGGACGAATTTTATACAATTTATCAAAATTTACATCTTCTCTACTTGGTTGTTGATTATTATCGTTCAAATGCAAAGTCTCTAAAATTTTCTTGAAGCGTTTTACTGGCATAACTTCAGCTATTTCATTCACACGAAATCCAGGATCCGATGACCAATATAAATCGATATGTGGAAGAATATGATAACCCATTATAATGAGAATGCCTAAAAAAGCACTAATTTCCTGTGTGTCAACAGGCTGCCAATTTTTTATATTTTGCTGCTCCGCATACAAGTTTGTCTGAGTAACAATCAAATCGAAGACTTCATCACTAAAAAACTTTTTGAAATGCGCTACTGGACGTGCTCTCCTATTCAATAAATACCGAGGTTTTATTGTCACCTTATCAAATTCATCGGGATCTGGCCTGGATGTCCAAAAAACCTTCCCCCATGACTCATCTTCACATTCAGATTCATCAGTCAATTCTTGTACTAAGGGTGATGATGACTGTACTATCAAAGGCTCTTCTGGCTGCGAGTTATCTAATTGTGAACATAGTGCTATTATAGATGTACCTGACTCGGAACAACTGTTCAAATAAGTGGGAGAATTTTGTGAAAGGTCACTTGAATCATCAGGTGCTTCAAGTAACCGTTGCATTGTATCCACGTTGAACTCTTCTGCCTCATCAGACTCAAATCCGTCTTCTGAGCCATCATCGGGCATTTCCAACATCTGCTCAATATCATTTTTATTCAAATAGCGCGGCATTTTTCATGAAAATCTGAAAAAAGAAGGAACTAGTTCAACAAATGTACATAACACGCCACGGGCAGCGGGAATATTTTTCCCACCGAGTAAAAAGTCTTCTCACATCTAAATACGATAGTAACTTGTAAGGTATAGCAAACAACTTGTAGAATAAACATAAATACATAATAAAAAAAAAGTTTCTTACCTCTTTCCAAATAAAAAATATGAAGATTCACGGAGTAACAAATATTCTTTCAAAATTACCGCAATTTTTGACAGCTAGTGGCGCCAAGAAAAAATATGTCACACAAACGTCATTTCTTTTTTTTACAATAATAAACCAGACATCCATAGTTGCCAGTGCAACAAATTAGGGCTCATTTGATAACTTACATAAAAAGATAAACAAAGTTTTTGTTGGTGGTAAATATATCGCCTCTGCCTTAAAAAGGGTTTGCACCCCGTGCAAATGGCAGCTTCCCGCGCCTGTGATGAATGTACATCGTAGATTGACGACAAGAATTTAAAATGAGGAAAGTAAATTTTGCTTATACTCGTAAGCTAAATTGAAATGGTAATAAATTTAGTTTTATCGGGGAGTGGCAATTCCGTAGTTTCGACGAGTAAGGTAAAGGAAGATTAGTCAAGTTAACACAAGATGTTAGTAAGAACGTTGGTTGATCAGTTTCTCATTACGTATAAAGTATAGGACAGGGGCTGTTATATATTGTTATTAAGATCATCTTCTTAATTCGGTGACAAATTTGACCATATTGTTACCATAAAGATGTGACATATTGTTACTATCCTTGAGTACTGAGGTATGTAGTTGTTTCTAAAAAAAGCAAATGGATTCACACTTTTCAACCGAAATCGAAACACTTACCGCTTAAAAAATATAAAATAAATTTTATTTTTCATTATTCGTATTGAAGAAAATTATTGTGCGCCACATTTATGTTTTTCTTAAATACAGTCAACATTCCGATTATTATCTAACGACCATAAAAATGATGTTCTCTCTTTGTCTGATTCTCGGATAAAAATAAGAATATGAAAAGTATATATTTTATTAGTGTAATAAAAAATTTTGAAACAAATGCAATAGCACCCATGAATAGCACAGTTAGTAGTTTTACATCCGAACTACATATAATGTAATTTGTGATTATAGGCACGTATCCATCATCTATGTGATTCCTATAACTTCTTTCTTACATTACTCGTCGACATTGAAGTAAATTTTATTTTTGCTAAAATAATAAAACTAGTAGATTTTATTGAAAATAATACATGGCTGTAGATTTTATTGAAAATAATACACTGTAATACATGGCTTGTTTGCTAGTAACTACGTTGTCTTTTACCCAAGCTGTAGTATATGTAATATTTATTTACGTTACAAAGCAGATTAGAAAATCAAAGATTTTAGCTGAAAGACTGATGATAATAGTGTATTATAATATATGTTATTGCACATAAATTATATGTGCATTCCATACCACTACACACTCATGAGAGAATTCTAAGTGTTGTAGATAATTGCCGTGGAAAATTATACACAAAGAACATACATACGGAGTAACGACCCATCTTCACACGTAGGAGCATGCCAAGACAAGTTCTAGCTAACATAAAGGTCAGACCACAGAACTTGGCACCCTTTTACATCTCACTTCTTTTATCGTTGAAGTCAACAACCAAATGATATAAAATAATATTGAACTTGGCTCTCATTTAACATTTATGTTTTTGATGGTACTCAAATCACACCTCATTGGAAATCGAACCCAAAACACTTCATATGGTGATTTGGCATGTAAATTGTAATAACTATAACGACATACAGCTCGTGAAACATACAATTTTAATTAAATTTAATTAAACTAAATTGAAATCATCATAATTTGTATTATTAAATTGATATTACTGTTGACGCAATACGAAAAATGCATTGTTGTCGAGGCCAGGAGAATTTCAACCGTGGTGATTAATATGGAAAACCGCAAAACATCCGCAAGATTGATTGTTCTTAAAGACTATTTGCTTGGCATTTTCTGTTATTTTCCGTTACCGCGGACTTTGTGATTATTCTAGGGTTAACACTATCTAGCTCCTGCTTAATTACTTGAATAATATTTATAGCACTTATCGAATACTTTATTTTTATTAGCCTAGTGATGTGTAATAACCGCTGAACATAAAAAGCGCTTAGCGTCCTAGCAGCTTGCTTTTATCCCAAGACATCAGCTAAGTTATCCCAGTAATATAGAGCGCGGTCAGTAGTTGGATGAGTGACCGCTAGTGGCAAACTTTAACCATAACCGATACTCAGTAGGAAACCATTAATGGCAATAAATTATTCGAGAGAATTTGAATAAAGTTACCTACATATCGCGCTTGCCTCACGTTTAATTTTGTCGGATTCGCCCGACTAGTTTCGAACCGATTCCGAGGTTCGTCATCAGCCACAGTCGCAAAGAAGCTCTCGTTATCGAGCGATTATAGAATACGCAAAACCATTAATGGGTTAAATTCTGCGAAAATGACTTCACGACAACCAAAATTTCAGTTACAAAATCTTAATATATATAAATCTCGTGTCACAATGTTGGTTCGCAATGGACTCCTAAACCACTTAACCGATTATAATAAAATTCGCACACCATGTGCAGATCGATCCAACTTGAAAGATAGGATACTTTAAATCTCAAATTATAGTCGTAATTTTAATTTATTGCTAATTAATTGTCTCTTATTGTTTGACATGACAATTTGATAATATGGCAGTCTTATTCACAGATGAACAGACAACTAGCGCCACACAAGAGAACTAAATTAAGAGTGTTATTATATGACAGTCACAATTATATGTAACAGATGTCGATAGGTACCTTTCGACTGGGGTGAGTAAGTAATCAATAGATGGCGCTGCTATGGTAAATCTAACTTGCACCCGTGCGAAGCTGGGGCGGGTAGCTAGTATAGAATAAATTTATACTAAAAATATAAAGCGGAAGAGTTTCTTTGTTTGTTTGAATGCGCTAGTCTCAGGAAATACCTATTGGTTCGAATTGAAAAAATATTATTGTGTTGAATTGTTCAGTTCAATAACTAGGAAGGCTATAAGGCTTTATAACATCACGCTTCGACAAAAGGAGCGGTACAACTTTCCCGAAGCGAGAGCGTCTATATAATAAAATATGTTGCAAGACGAGGATGCCGTGTCAGTCTGCTAGTATTATAAAAATATAATTTACAGGCGTAATTTTATTTTCGCAATCGGCACTATTAGCATAAAAAGTTGTTTCTGAAAAACTTGCAAACACAGTTTACTTTATTCAGACGTCCGTCGACCATTGGCCGTAAAATAATAATTAGCAATTTGTAAATAAATAGCAAAAATTGCGAACAACCCTCGAGCAGCAACGAAATCTTAATTTATTAGTGTTGATTTCAACAGATTTATTCAAAATGCTTATTTGTTTTCATTAGTGCAGTCACAGTATGTACAGATAAAAAGTTTAAATTTTGTATAACCTTTAACTTGACTTCACACATACTTTACGATAATATCATAATTATTCCGAATATGCAGTCCACTTACACTATCAATCGTCGAAGCGACAACTTTTGGCTGTTTTAAAATTAAACGTTCTATTTTTAGAAGCGAAGTAATTTCCTGTCAAGTACGTCTTCAACATTGCCCTTGAAATACGTAAAAAAATTGATAAGCTAGGTTAAGTTGGAAGTAATAAACTATCACCGTTGGAACTCTCAGCCAGACTTTGAAAATTACAAAAGCTACGACCTCTAATTGAAGAATCCTGGAGCTGTCAGTTGGTCGATCCATTCTCAGGATGAAGATGACCTGAACAGCCTGAAATTCATTTGCTCACCATTTAGGGTAGGGGAAAAACGATTTTACAATGGCAATAATAAGAGTCCCCTAACGTTTAATTTTAATTCTACAAAAGATGTTCTCTTAATTAATTATCATCTGATTCCTAAAAAATAGATCACAGCCCTAAATGCTACAAGTAAAGACTTGAGTCTCATCAGTATGAGACTCCAGTCTTTAGTTCCTCGAAACAAAGACATCTGAAACTGGCACAGTGGCACAAATCTGTTTGTTCTGCAAAAAGACAACAACTGAATGAAGAATGGCCGGGCTTAAGTTAACAGTAGCAATTAGGATGAAAATAAATAATACAACAAATCCCATAGGTACACAGCTATGAAATCAAATGAATTTTTAACCAAATAAGAATGCATTTATATATTTTGGATAATAGCGTTTTGTTAGTCAGGAAAACTTAGAACCTATCACTTTGCTTTGGGACAACATTTTTCTTAAACTAATTAGATTATAGATAATAATTGATGTCCAATTATTAGCATAGAATGTAGTGACCACACTTAATATTAGTACCTACCTAGTACAACGAACGTATCAACTGATTATTTTGATTAAGAAGCTAATAATAAGTACTGTGCATTAAGGAAATGGCCAATTTTTTCTGATTTTCTTGATTTCACACTTATTTGCACCGTTTTCTAAATCTAAAAGAAAATCTAATAACCAACTTTTTGCACAATCAACCGACTTAAAAATCGATAAGTAGGAATAACTCAAAAATTACCCTACAGATGTCCGACCCTCTTTATATTGGACAAGACTACAAGTACCAGCTTTCGAAAAAAAAAATACATCAGATAAGAAAATAAACACAGTCAAATTGAGATCTCCTCTTTTTTTGAAGTCGATAAAAAACGTTCAAATCTGTATATTTTGATAATATTCTTGGACAAGGCATCATTAACAACACTTGATAAATTCGCGGCACCTATCTTGTTACTGCCCTGTCTAACTATCGTAAACTCCGCAAATGTTCACGACTTGCGCTGCATCTAATTAATTAGGGCATTGGAACTTTTAGTGCCTACCGTGTAGATTGCCTCGAAGGTAACAAGAATGTTAGGAACTTTGTAGTTGAATGCAAGTCTGTAACATTTAAGTATTAAGGATAGTATCGGATGAAACTTCCAGTCGTTAGTTGCGCTTTATGATATTAAGAGACTTGTTGTTTCCCGCGACTTCGTTCGTACATAGGAGTTTTCCCGTGTGAATTCCGCAGGTCCAATCCCGCAGGAATTCCGGGTTAAAAAGTATGTGTTATAAATGTTGTTCCCCAGCCTCCTGTATCTTCCAGTGAAAGTCCCATAAAAATCCGTTCTGCCGTTTCTGAGATTATACACGCTAATCTCAAACAAACTTTTTTATATTTGTGTTCTACTGTTTCTTAACCGCTTATTCATTGATGCTAATCATTGTCCTTGTATTAGTGTTTGCTCTGCAATTTTGTTCTACTGACCCCTACTTATTTCTAAATAGATGACAATCACCTACACAATTCAAATATAGAAATACATTTTGGATCAAGAAGTTAGATGACTTTTAAAAAGATCCAATTTTGTGGCAATACCTAATAACTTACTTATAGATACTAGATTATAGATACTAGGTGGTAGAGCCTAGAGTTCGCCCGGGGTAGTACCACCGCCCGCCAAGGTACTCAGTACCATTCCTACCGTCATAATAATTGTTTTTAAGAGCAATTGTGTTCCGGATAGGAAGGTGTGGAGCCGGTTCACTTTTTTAGAGGCGACCATCTGTCCTCAGGGGTAGCAACGCATCTGTGACCGAATTGGAACAAGAATCACACTAATCATTACTAACTGGACAATACTAATATTAACTAATAACAGGACTATCCTATCCCTAACAGTCCCTGTCCTCACACTTATTAACAAACTAACCAACTAACATTCTAACACCATCTACTAACTGGACTAACCACCCTAGTCCCTAAATTGGGTCTTGTTCTAAGTCGGTCACAATTGCCATGGGCGGCAGCGGAAGGGTGGTGCTGCATGCTCGTTTGCTACCTTAATTCCATAAAAGAAAATGTACCGAGAAAACTTTCTTACCCTCTTATTATAAGTCTAAAATTAAAACAAATAAATATTGACTAACAAGAGGCACAAGTATAAACTAATCTATAACAAAACAGACAGACATAACATAAATTAGTACTAATGCTTTGCCTTATTTATTACTATATAATTAGGAGAACACGTTCGTTGCTTACAACACGCCACAAATGGTGCGTTTAATTAATTTTACTGAGATCCATCTCGACATAAAGGGATGACATCAAATAATTTATCACAAAGTGTTTAATGCACGAAAGAGGCAGCGTTATAGCAAGCGCTAGGATTTATTAGTTAATATACTATGAACTAATAAAGTTCCATTAATTTAGAGTACGTTATCTTGTTACACACTTTTTAACTAATGATATCAGGATAGTAAATTACAATGCAATGGTTGGTACGTGTAGCTGTTATAATTTAAGATCGTGTGAGGAGATCAATCATAATAAGTTATCAACAAATTCGTAGGACACATCGGTCATTAGATCGATAACTTCCAGTTTCTATATTTTTTATTACTTTTGTGCACACATCAAGATCAAACTATTTTGTTTTAGTAAAGTAAGCAGCTATTAAGTAAATATGGAGACATTCAAGCAGTTAAATACTTGTCCTCACGTAGGATCGACTGATATACTCATCAATTCGTTTTGCAGCAAAATCGTATTAAGATTTCTAAATCAAAGAGTGTTCAATTACAGATAGTTTGCTACGGAGTACAAAAAAACAGCTCCCATGCAATTTCTACCGAACTTTGAAACAACAAATAAGAGATGAGATATCAAATAATATATGTTGTATTTCGAAATAAAATACCGACTTTGAGCAACTAGGTCAAAATACGTAATGAAAATTCGTGCAGGGACCCCGTACACCACTATTCATGCATATGAAACCGACGCCTCGCAAGTTGTGTGCAGATATTCCAACGAATTATTTAAACCAGAGGATGCTTATTGAAAAATGTATGTTAACGAGCTAGTGTGGTCTGTGTTTACGGGTTTTGCGATTTTATTATTACCTATATAAACAGCGTATTTGAAATTAGGGATTCGTTTATTTTTTTCGGTAACTGACCGTTTATTTGTTGACTTTATAATGTACCTACTCAAAACTTGTTTACAACAATCAATATTATTAAAAGCCCAAAGAAATAAGCCGTCATTTTGCAAACGCTGCTCAAAATAAATACCGTATAGGTATTGTTACAAGTTCTACTTCCGGCACCCCGATATAACCCAACATTAATTATTAATTACAATAATTATTTAGTTGTGTGTATAATAACTCTGTGTATAATAATTTATTCCTACGATTTATTAATAAATTCATTTATTGTTTGAGATTATATAAGTGCTATTGACTTCCGATTTAATTGAAAAGTGGGGTTGAGAGTAGGATATAAATATGGCGAACTAAGGTAGTGCAGGGCATTATTTTTGTATCAGTTGTAAGGGGAAGTTCTGCCCGAATGTATACTTGTAAAATTAATTGGTAATTAAATATAATAATGTACAAAGTGTAGAGAATAATGTGTATGAGTTGTAATAAACTACGTGAAAACATGCTGCTGAAGTTTATTTTTGGGAAATAACCTAACGATAGGGAAGTTCATCGTCCTTGCTGCAGCCAGTGTGATAGTCATCATCACACTTCAGAAGTGGGGATATTTTCCTTTACAGCCCATATTATCTTGGTCAAAGGAACGGAGATTTTTTTTTGACACGCCATCCATGTCTACCAAAGTAATCGCTGGCATGCGGCGAGGACTTCTTGTGATCCAAGGAACAAAGAAACGAACAGGTACGTCATATTCATTTTGTCTTAATCAAAGGAAGTGGTGTATTTCTTAGAAGGTTATAAAAACTTATGACAGTTCTTAAATATTGAATGTTTTGGTTAGTGGTTGCTGACCCGTTTCAGATTATTATTTCACAAAACTTTAAGATAAAATTACCTAACGATAGGTATATCTACACGACAACACAAAGCACTTGTACGTATTCACATGGAAAATAATAGTAATAATAATAATTGTCTTGTTGCTATCTAAAGTGAAATAACAACAACAAAATCCTCTTTATTATACGCCAAAACATATTACATGATCACAATATTATCACACAGAGATTAGTACAACAGGCGGCCTTATCACTAAATAGCGATCTCTTCTAGACAACCTATTAAGCTGAATACATAAATAACTTTGGAAACAGGGTAGGGTGTACAATTGAGCTATAGAAATTTATTTGTCAGCATTAGAACAGAATAGTATTTTCAAAAAAGTAAATACAAAAAGGAAATAAATAACAAAATAACAAGACTGTGTGGTTAGAATAAAAACAATCGATCTAATAACATCAAGCCGTTATCTTGCATAATAAATAAATCTGTGTGACTACTATATAAGAAAAGTGACTACATGGCAGATCTGTGTGACCACTATGAAATTTCTGTGCGTCTACTTGGCAGATTTTTACGGCTACTATAAAAATACTGTGTGTTTACATGGTGAATCTGTGTGGCTAGTATGAAAATGCTGTAGAACTGCATGGAGATCTATGTGGCTACTAAAGAAATGCTGTGTGTCCCCATAGTTAGGTTGTAGGACTATTGGCAGATCTGTGTGACTTCTATGAGAATTCTGTGCGTCTACTTGGCAGATTTGTATGGCTACTATGAAAATACTGTGTGCTTACATAGTGGATCTGTGTGGCTACTATGAAAATGCTGTAGAACTGCACGATAGATCAATGAGGTTACTAAAGAAATGCTGTGTGTCCCCACAATCGGGTTGTAAGGCTATTATAAAAGTAGTATAACCTTTATCATATAAAAAGCTTTAAGTTTTAACTAATCTCCGGGATTAGTGTTTCAAGTATTGAATTGACTATTCACTTTATTGAAGAAGACTAAGTTTTTAAGCATTGCTCTACGACAAACAAAATATTACGGATAAATGGTTACAAACGTAAACAACAACTTTCTCGAAGCAAAGCAAGGACAGAATCTAGTAGTAGGAAAGCAATTTTTTTGGTTTATCTCCTTATCATCTTCCCATAGGTACTCTGAAAGAAATCGCAATTTTGTTATAGCCTTTTGTGCAAAAGTTATATAAATTGCAATATTTTTATTCCGGTTTGTTGTCATGGTGTGCAATAAATTATAAATTATAATAAATAAATAGATAAAATGCGAAACAGATTAACCTACAGAGGATTAAAAGAAACAAGCGATCAATAGTAAGTCGCAATAAGTTTTTATTGTACATGCGATAATGTTATTTTTTTGTTTAATAATTTTGCGAATTAACTAGACTTTTTTCAACATACATTCTGATAGTTTTAATGACAACATACCTACATAATATACTTTTGACATAATCATGATCTGGTAGCACGCTCAGGATTCACCGCAGCCAAAAAATCCTCATTACCGACTTGCTTTACAATAACATATATACGCTGAGTATTGTACTTAAGTTATTGGTCAATATAATCGCTGTTGTGTAGTGATATGTTAACATATCTATGTATTATATGTATATATGTAAATATGTATCTTCTATTTGGTATCTATTGACGAAAGCTATGGCTAATTGGCTCTTTCTCATGAAAGAGGGAATTTGACAAAATAGTCATATTATTTATTGATACATGGGTCATGAATATTAAATGAGTAATTCAAGTCAAATAATGCTATGTGTGCCGAAATAAAATTAATACACGGTATATTTCATGGTCTTGATTACAGTTACCATATTTATTGAAGGAAATTTTGGGTTCAATCCACTTATGCTCTTGGTTTATTAATTTATTTATGTATCGTTATTCACAATAATATTCAAACTCGATCAACCTAATACATACTCGTTTGTGATATACCTACTTACATTACAATTTTCAATTAATTGGTTTATTGCTTACAACGCATGTTTTAAGTATTTAAATATTCAACACAATTATTGTCATCACGAATTATCTCTTAAATTATGCCAATTGATAATTTTATCAAGTAAATACCTTAATTAATTTGGTCATAATCATTTTATAATAATGATTTACTAAGATATTATTTTTACTGTGTTTATTAAGAAGTTTATATGAAATACACTTAACGCATTAGGACGTAGCACCTGTACCTAATGTTAGTGATAATATTTTGGAATAAATAAATAAAAAGTAATAAGTAATTAGGTATATACGCAATTGAAGATGTTACTTTGTGTTAATGCTGTAAATAATTCAATAAAATAATTGTTTATTTATGTTCCTATATTAATTCAAACGTTATATTTAGGTACAACACAATGAAACAAAAATTTAAAACAAACAAGATTTATTTATATGTAGTTAGGTAATAACCTCGCTGATATAACATACATAATAACTTTAGCTTTATTTTCCATAGACATTAAGTATTGGCTTATTTATTCCACTTATATCACCTCGTTATATTATTCATTTGTTAAGGTTCTTCAACAATACATTATTAGAATTTAATTTATAGGAGATTAAAACTTACTGATTAGGCATATTAGTGCAGTGTGACCATTTCCCTTACCTACAGCAGTACACATCACTCATTAGTCATAAATAAAATGATTACATGGAATATTATATAGAATAAATAGATGCTACTATTTATGCTTATTAAACATACGTAAAACAAAAAAAAAAATTGAAAATCTTAATTTACCTACAATAAAATATAATAAGTACTTTACGATCTCATGTAAGTACACCAATACAATCATTTCGATTACATACAATTGCATTAAAACATGAAAGATAAAAATTACTTCTTCATTAAAAAAAAAACTAACCCTAATTTTATAATTTTATTTGATAAGGTCTTTATTACGTCTTGTTATTAACTCCATATATTAAACTCCACCGATATAATCATAAATAATATATATCCATAAATAACTATTAAACTCCATATATGTATTTGCCGTAGGATTATATAAATATCTTTCACCAATCATAACATGCACCAACCACACGTTCACATTTATTACACACACGTTCATATGTACTATTATTACTAGTTCACATAATTATATATTACAGCCATCATATATAACGTCAGGGATAAATATTTTTTTGGAAATAGTTAAAAATATATTTGTTTGCGTTTTCCCGTTTGACGTCCTAGCATTTATGAGAAAACGGAGTCGGTTCGCATAAGAATTTGAATTTGCTTCTAAATGGTCGCTCCTAGTTTTTAACGTTCGTCTTATTGTACATACCTAGTTACTCGATTCACAAAATTAAAACATTACATACTTCTGACATGTCTTCCTCAACAAAATACGAACAAAATACTTACGAATGTATATTATAAAGGCTTGAGTGGAAATGAGTTTTGGGAAAAACAGGATTAATTGAAACCATTTATCCTATGTTATATAAACAAATACAGTATAATTGAATTAAAAAGCTGTGTGAAATACATTCAAAGCTGTGTGAATGGAATTTAAAGCTGTGTGAATTAAATTAAAAGCTGTGTGAATTAAACTCAAAGCTGTGTGAATTAAACTCAAAGCTGTGTGAATTAAACTCAAAGCTGTGTGAATTAAACTCAAAGCTGTGTGAATTAAACTCAAAGCTGTGTGAATCAAACTTAAAGCTGTGTGAAATAAAATCAAATTTGTGTAAGTTACATTAATAGCAATGGGATAAAATAAATAAATACAGTTTGACTTTCTATCCTGTACGTACTTAATAAAACTTTAACTGATCGGTTTCTGTACATGGCAACAAATTTAAAAATTTATAATAATATGTGTGTGTCTTTATTTATTTACCATTTTGTCTATTTGCCTGTAGGTTTGTGCTCACTAATCCTCTAGAATTGCTTATCCGATTTGAATGCACTTTTCAGATTTCTATTTTGATGGGCTTCACTTAACATTAGACTGTAAAAAAATCAAGTTCTGAGTTGGAAGAAAAATATAAACAGTAAATAAAAATTGTATAAACAGAAAAAAATGCGATTGAGGAGAATACAAACGTTACCAAAGAAAAATAAATATTATTTTATTTAACTTTTATTGACAAAAAAGCCCGATTATTATTTATTACTTAGTACAAATGGCGAACTTCTACGTGACAAAATTGTCATTCAATCTCCATTAAATTTGCAGTAATTACAAGAACCAGTTACTCGTTCGGTGTTTCAATTTCAGATGCTGCCGTAGACCAGTGACAAATCGGGACGCGAGCAGACTAGCAATGATGACCTAATGATGACCGCCGTGAGACACGACAGTTGCAGGATGGCCGAGTGTTACAAGTTCTACTTCCGGCACCCCGATATAACCCAACATTAATTATTAATTACAATAATTATTTAGTTGTGTGTATAATAACTCTGTGTATAATAATTTATTCCTACGATTTATTAATAAATTCATTTATTGTTTGAGATTATATAAGTGCTATTGACTTCCGATTTAATTGAAAAGTGGGGTTGAGAGTAGGATATAAATATGGCGAACTAAGGTAGTGCAGGGCATTATTTTTGTATCAGTTGTAAGGGGAAGTTCTGCCCGAATGTATACTTGTAAAATTAATTGGTAATTAAATATAATAATGTACAAAGTGTAGAGAATAATGTGTATGAGTTGTAATAAACTACGTGAAAACATGCTGCTGAAGTTTATTTTTGGGAAATAACCTAACGATAGGGAAGTTCATCGTCCTTGCTGCAGCCAGTGTGATAGTCATCATCACAGTATGTACGTTTTTACGTGAATTGGTCATACATAGATGTTTTCCTCTTTCTATGATTTACAAGTACCTACAATACATAATTTACTTTAATAACTATCAAAGGGCAAAATATTGCACCTTGTAACAGACGTTGCCTCTTGTTCTACGGATGTTGCCAATTTCCTACGATACCTATAAAGCATCCTAGATACCTATCGGAAGTAATAAATGCAACAATATCATCACAATTTGTTCGGTAGTTTCCGGTTGATGCATTATTAGACAGACACTCAGTCACATATAAATAAATAGATGATATTAATATAATATTAATAATAATATTTAAAATAATAGGGTCTGTGTGTCTGTGGATCTGTGTGTCTGTGTCATGAATCGTAGCTCTCAAACGAATTCGCCTATTTCAAAACAGTTCTTTGCATTCGAAAGCCAGTTTCCTTTCGGCGGTTCTTAAAGAAAATCAGGTGTTTTCCAAAATGATGTAAATCATTTTTGGCATAAAATCATCCCTTGTCAGCGCTATCACTACAGTGAATAATTATAATAATCAATTTGATGGAGGAAAGCTAATTGACATTCATTTAATTGTAATATGATTTTATTATATTTCAATCGCAGTATGTTTGAATAAGTTTCACGGGGTTTTTAATTTTTTTATTTACAGTTATTGGTTTATTTTTTCAATTTTGATTATTATAACTTGACTTTTCTCTAGAAATTTACAACGTTATGAGAATAACACCATTTTCTTTGTAGCATTAAAACTTAAACTAATTTAATTTACTTGTACCTAGTAATTAAACTTGAATTAATTTCGCAGAATAACATGAAAACAATATAAAGTTACAAGTTACACAACAGAAACATTAATTGTTAGTATTTAACAGCTAGCAAAAAAATAGGATTGGAAATGAATCTTTCTAAAACAATGGTTATGACAAACAGTATACATAATAAAATCACAATAGATAATGAAACGCTTACGTACACAAAAGATTACATCTATTTAGGAAAACAAATTGGCTTCGACAGGAAACAACATGAACTAGAAGTAGAGCGAAGAGCACAATTAACTTGGAACAAGTACTGGTCCTTAAGCGAAATATTTAAAAGCAATATGCCAATAAGCATCAAACAAAAGTAATGTCATCATGTCTCTTACCATCCTACGCATGTCAAACTTGGAAATACACGTCAAAAATAAAAAACAAAATAATTACCTGCCAACGCGGTCTAGAACGCAGCATGCTTAGTATTAAAAAAATGCAAAAAATTAGACATACAAAAATCAGGAAAATCACCAAAGCTAAAGATGCTCTAAGTTATGCTAAAAAACTGAAATGGAAGTGGGCGGGTCATGTAGCCAGACTAAAGGACGACAGGTGGACTAGCAGGATAACGAACTGGAAGGGCCCACACGGCAAGCGCTCAGTTGGCAGGCCATATACGAGATGGGAAGATGAAATAATAAAAGTAGCTGGCACTAACTGGCCAAAAACAGCCCATGATAGAGAAAAATGGAACTCTTTAGAGGAGGCCTTCACCTTCACATAGAGGAGGGGTTCTTGCAAATTTTTTTTTCAATACTAGCGGTATTAATTAACGCATTATATTACTTTTCATACTTAAAATGTAAAAAAAGGCAAGAAATAAAAGGCTTTTTATTATTTTATTATTTATTTAACAACGTTCGAACTTCAAATAGGTACTAAACCGATCAAGTGCGAGTCGAACTCGCTCAGTAAGTGTTCCGTACACCTTAATATAACAATAAATTCAATTTTTTTCTTGCTCAACAACGTAGAAAAAGTAATTACATTTGAGGTTTGAAGTATAAGATGTCCTTTGCTATGTTACATTTTTACTTTTTATTATTTTTTGTAATAGAACTACTCAGTAACACGTTTTTTGCGACTATTTTAGGTGTCTATATATTTATATGTAAGAGATGAAGCCGTGGGATGGACAGAGAGCCGAAGCATATTATTAGGGTTCTGTGTGTCGAACTTTTACACTAAATAGTAAAAACGGTTTTTTTTTTGGTTTTTATGTTTTAAGTGTTTTACAACCACGTCGTTTCGTTGGAAGTGTCTTTAGAAGCGAGGAGTCCAGCGTTCGATTCCCGTTCAAATGCTTACCTACACTAAAAAGAAAACACAGTGCATTTTTTTTGTTTGTAATCTTAGTAGGTACATTTATTCAAATTTTCCCATCAGCAAGTTATCCTAATGTCGTCAGTAGATTACCAGACATCCCGTATCACGTCACCAGCAAGTGAATAGCCAGCGTTAGCTACAAATGGCCCGCTTGCACCGAGATGATAGCACGTGGATTACTGAGAAGACAGATGAGACTTGAGATGCTTGGATTAAGACTCGGTTTATAGGCTAGAGTCTAGACCACGACCGAGTGATATTAGTAGCCTACTGTTTGATTCTTTAATGGTGTTTACTTTTTGCCAGAAAAGTTGAGGATTCGTAATACAGATTTTGTTTTCGTTTTTATTAACTAGTTGCCTGCTCCACGGTCGAAAGTCACCGGCATTGAAAATGATAAATATGATTCTTAAGGAAGAAAAAATTAAGATCTATAGACGCGCTCTTTAACTTTTCGGAGTTAGGAGCGTTTTAAGCAACGAAACACTCGCTATAACAGCCATTGTTTAATCGTGAGGAAACGCCAATCCGCACTAGGCCAGTGTGGTGGTAAGGCCACCTTAACATTCTTAAAACAGTGGTGGACTATGGCCTTAACCTTCTCTTCTGAGAACAAAACTCGTGCTAAATTAAAGTGGGCCATGATGATGACACTTATTTATATAAATCGATTTAAAACAAGTCACTACGCAAATTTATTTCTAAAAATAGGTGTCCAATCATTACCGAACTTAATTGCAACAATTAATGAAAATTGGATTGATGGTGAATCAATCGTAATAAGTTCAATGAGCTCTAAATTAGTTCGGACGTAATTTGTCACGGAATTAATTTAACTTCATTGTGAGCTTTATCAAAACATTGATAAAAGGAGATGTTCAAAAGTGGGCCTTTATTCCGAAGAAATTTGTACAGCCGTGATTTATATTTCATTTGAAAGCATATTTTCTAATCTACTTAAAATTTTAAGACGTTTATTTTATTGAACCTCCATATTTTGGAAAATCGATGAAGTATGATAGAAGGTCGATGAAAAGCAATGTTTATTTTCTAACAGGTACATACGTCTTTTTCACGAATTATGAACATATCTGAGGTCCCTTCTATTATTTATTACGTTTTCAATACGTAAATATTATATTAATTAACGTTGTAAATGTATTAATAATTATTAACATTATTAATTAATTGTAAACCAAAGTAATGAAAAAACGGAACGACATAGATTGATATTAGTAACTGTCAGTGTCAACTGTCATTCCTAGATCATTGCCACAATCAAAATTCAAATTCAATTGTCAATAATGGCAATCAATATTGGTATATATTATTGATTATTAGTGTTTGCTTACGATAGTCGCCGACAATTTTATTTAACTAAACATTCAGATAGTAATTCTATTGTTTTATTACAATAATCATTGAACATGCAAATCAATGCAAAATGTTTAAATGCAAAATAAAATGTCAAACTCAAATGTCAACGTTAATTCATCACTCAATGTCACTATTCAGTACTGTCAGACTGTCAGTATCAGGTTAGAGTTGCCAGCAGTTAAAATTGCCCAGTGTGGCATGCTTTTTATCTATCTACGGAAATTCAAACATAAATAGAAAAAAAAGGGAGGATCTGTTTTTTATTTTCGCAACCTTGTCACAATCAGAATAATTTTCTCTTTCTCCACATCTAAGTTTTGTTTGTGTACAAATTTAAAACCAGCCCCCATACATTTTTTGAACATCTCCTTTACAAACTTCAAATCCACATAGTAATACCTACAAGTTAAAAAGGATGCCACCCAGTACCCAGTTTTTTTGACGAAGAAACGTAATGGCTTTTATAAGATTCGTGGAAAAAATAACATGTAGAATACTATCCAAATGAAGCCCACTAGTCTTCAAAGCGATACAATAGTGTTAGAAATAACGGGTCTAGCGGTGGCGCTGGCGTGACGTCACTTCGGGTGACTGGTGGCGTGAGCGGCGGAGTGGAGGAGCAGAACCTGCACTACCTGCGGTGCGGCCGGAGCAGAGCGCGGGCATTCTCGTGTTGGCATTCGGACGTGACGGACGTACTAGTTATAGTAGTTCAATATTGTGTTAACGTTGTAATGTAATTTCTCTGATTAAAATATTCGATGTGGTTATCGTTATTTTTCTTTTTAAAAATCAACTCGACTCCTGATATATAAGAATAGTGAATTACCTATAACTATAGTCGGCAAAAGCAGCCGCGCCACCAGATGGTATGCAGTGCACACTAAATAAATAAATAAATAACGCTACTCAATCATAGCCCCACACTAAGATTCCCTGTATCGTGGATGCCATGATAGACAGCATACAAGACAAGGACACACACCCAGGCTGAGAACGGAAAATAAACTCATCATTTAAGTTTCCACCTCGCTGGGAATCGAACCCAGGACCCTCGGAACAGCGATCCGGCGTGTTAACCGTTGCGGCATCCGGGTCGTCATTGCGCCATCCGGGTCGTTAGGTACGAGTTTGGTATCGCCGACTTAAACACGAGCGATAAAGGAGAACATCAGATTTGGCCCTGGAGCGAACAGCTTGTTCAATACCCTCAAATAATCTTGCATATTTTAATACATCCATTTCATATTTAAAAATCTAGTTACATCATATCATTAAAACATTATAATTTCAAGCCTATACTTTGTCTGCGCGGTGCGCAAGACGACTATATTTCATTATTCCCATTATTTTCCGCAAAAACGAAATATTCACAATGTGGTAACAATATCCTCGATCTAAAAAGCGATGTCTCATGCATGTTCATATTCCAAGCCCTAGGTCTTTAAGAAAGTTGCTGGTCTCCTTTGTATGAATATAATAAGTACATACACTGACATGGGTACGTAAAAGCCAAAAGTAAATCCAAAATCTAAATAAGTTAAAAGAAAGAAAACATATTAAAACCTCAAATCGTCCAGGTCTAATTAAACATATTTAAAGAATCTCTGACAAATACCATTCCAAGCCTCGAATTACACAAAGAGGGAAATAATTAATTATTCTTTCTTATCCTTCAAGTTTCACAAAAGAAATACAGCGTTCTAAAACGATATTTATTACTGTTTAGTGTAGTCGCAACAGGAAAAAATAACAAGACCCTGATTTTCTTTTTTTCCATTCAAATATGCCACAGACTAAATATTTATAGTGTTGCTACTGTTATAAATAATCATTTAAAACGTCCCCCTCAGCTTTGCATTGTGGTTTACAATGCTGACAAATATTAAAGTAAATGTACCTACCTACAGGGTTGCTACCTCGAAATTATGACCAATATTATATTACTTTTAAATTACATCCCTGCATACTTTACAAAAATATATAACTGAAATGAAATCCCATTTTTATGCGAGTAGCTAGTTATTGTTTGCTATATAATATTTCTAAAGTACAAAATTTTTATCAATTAGATATCGCTATATAAAACATTTCTTTACACCATTAATATTTTAAGTAAAAAACGTAATGTCATTGAATTATACCCAATAAAAATAAGCAAGATAATATTTAAGACAAAATACTATGTTTTAAATCGACAACCCTAAGGTGGTATAGCCGGGCCAAAAACCTTTGAATGTCAGAGAACGTGCCAAGTTATCTTCTATGCTTTTTGCATCCCGCGAAAAGTAGTCTGATCTCGAGGACTGCCAAGTTAGCTTGGTTTTTGAATGTTAAGTTGGCGGATTATTAACATGACTTTAAGTAGATTCTATTATCGTTTATATAATAATTTAAAAAACCTACCTAAAAATACGCTACTTTAGGTAAGTGAAGTACCTACCATCGCCCGCCACGGTACTTAGTACCATTTCTACCGCCGTTTTAATTATGTTAAGAACAACAATTGTATTCTGGATAGAGAATCTCGGTCCTCAAGGGTAGCAACGCAACTGTGACCTAATTGGAACGAGACTCATATATTAACAATTAGGTACTAACTGAACTATTACTAACATCAACTAACCGGACTAACTATCACTAACTGTCACTGTCGAAACACTTATATATTAGCAAACTAATCACCTAATATTCTAACACCATCTGCTAACTGGACTAACCATCCCAGTCCCTAAATTGAGTCTTGTTCTAGGTCGGCCACAATTGTCATGGGCGGCAGCGGAACTGTAAAGCTGCATGCTCGGTTACTACGAGTATCTTAATTCCATAAAAAATATAAATCAAAGCAATGAATTTAGTTGAAGAGTTACTGGGTTCAATCCTAAGTTAAGTATGTAGTCATGCTCGTATAAAAATATAAAAAAATTGTGTTCTCGTCGGATCTAAAGCATCAGAACTACGTATTGCAAAATTTTAAGTCCATAGAGAAAGTACTTAGTTCTAATCCAGCTAGCAGATTAAACTAAAACTTTTCCAAGATTTTTTTCCGAAATAGTAGTCATGTTTCTTTCACGTACAGGCAGCGATCAGATTCATTATACATGTATAAATACAAAAATCGTTTCACAAAACGTATTTCAAAGTCTGAAAAGAACTTTTGAGATATAAAACTAACAGCCTTCATTATTACTGCACTTGCCGTTAACTGCCTGTACATAACGCCCGACAAAACGATACGCTTGGAAATTCATGCCGTAGAAAAAATAAAACTGAGGGAAGAAAAAATAAAGTCTAAGTGCTCTGTTTCAAAGACGGCAGATAAAGAAAAAATTATAAAATATTGACAAATGAAGGGATGGTTATGGCAAACGATGTTTGCGCTTTAAGGCACGTTATTTTAACAGTACTTATTTCTTTTTTTGATCAAAAGGTAGTTTTATGTGGTACCTTATCAATTTGAGTGATATCTGGCGCGTGGTTTTTGGGTTATCTCGACTTTGAAGTCGGTTATTTTTTGTAAAAAGTTAGTTATTATTTACGTTAACACATTCATACCTCTGCACTAGGGTTTCATGTATTGTGAGTGGTATATACAAATAATAAATCACTTACACCCATGACCCGAGAACAAACAGTTCGACCACATTTTAAACATTTACAAACGCATTAGTTTTCTCTACAATTTTTGAAAGTTTCCCTCAATTTCTCTGGGATGCCATCATCCTGACTGATCATGATGACTATCCTTGGAATATTTATTTTCCAACGAAAAAAAAATATAATAAATTATCAAATCAGCTAGTAAACGACGAAAAAACCCCTGACCACATATAAAAAAGGATGTATTATACGGTCGAATGAGAATGTCCTTCTTTTTTGAAGGTTTTAAGTAGAATCACTTAGAAGATAATATTTATATTGGTAGGCATAAGGTTAGCACAAAGATAGTTCCGAAAATTATATTTATCATCTTTTCAATAATAATCCCCAGTAAGTAATGACGTCAACATCTTTCACACTAAATATCGAATAAAAAATCCAATCCTTTTAGTCCCTTTATTGGATTCACTATACAAAAGATAGCCAAGTCTGGTCACGTCAAACCAAAAATATACTTTATAGGTCACAAGAGGAAAAAAGGCTCAATTTTTTTCCAATTGAAGAAGAAAAGCAATGAGACACTGGCGTCGAGAAGAATGTCATACCGTAATGTGAAGGCACAAGTCACGTTATACGAAATGTATCCCTACGGGTCATCCTCCAGATATGTTATCGAGCGGGTAATAGCAGAGATGTACGTGCGTGCCCTGAGCCGACAGTTCAGTACACGACTAAAACCCCTTTGAGGTCTCAGTTCTGCCTTGTATAACTGCTGTCACGGCATAGATGAATGAGCTTTAGCAAGACTACTTTGCTTAGATACCAACAGTAGATTGACCCAAAAAAATTGTTTTGTTTGTTTTCCTTATTTATTATTTGTTTTTCCTTTTTTTAGCTTAGCTTATACTAATATTTGCATCCAAGAATACTTTACCAGTGATTTCGAATTTGTTAAATTTCAATATGCAAATCGCTCAAATTTGAACGTCTTAATGGATTTTCAATTCCAAGAGCGTTACAGCTAAGAAAATATTAGAAGGTACTCTTTCGAAGACCCTTCCTCTCCAACATTTATCAGTCCACCAATCCTTCGAACTACATAATTATAGTCAGTCCCCAGGTACCGTTATAATACAATATTATTGGTAAATGCCTACTACATTATTTTTTTTATAGCCTGAAGGGCTGACGTAAAAGCAGACGAGCCACCTGATGGTAAGTGGTCATCGTCGCCTATAGACACGAGCAACACCAAGGGAGTCACCAGTGTAACGCCGGCCCTGAAGGAGAACTCTTTTTACACCTTTCTTGAAGAACCCCATGTCATAGCGCTCCGGGAATACCTCAGAAGGAAGCTCATTCCACATCCTGCACGTTCTCGGCAAAAACGATCGTGAAAAACGGACCGTAGTCGTTCGCCACGAGTCCAAGCGATGTGGATGAAACTTCAATCTTCGGCGAGTGGTATGATGATGGAAGGGTGAAGTTGGCACCAAATCGAACAATTCCTCGGAGCACTCACCATTGTAAAGCCGGTTGTACAATCAGTTCAGAATATAAAATGTAGTACTCATAAATTTCAACTTTATCACGACATAATTTCGCTTTGTGCCAGCTAATATTGCAAGCTTTGTCTCTTTCATTACTCATTCTAAAACTACTTTATTCACATGACGTAGGTAGTGCATTTAAATCATCCAACGTTAACATTTGTCATGTCATTCTCTTAATGCTGCAGAATCCTCTTATACTCAGCGCTTAAAGCTGTGCCCAGATTACAATTTACGCTTTACTAAATCTCATGCATTTTGATATAAAACTTCATGTAATATGCAGCCTTTGAACCACCCCGTTTCCTGCTTGGTAGTGACCCTACCTGCTAAGTGAGAAGTCACGGGTCAATTCTTCGCATGAAAAGATGTAGTCGTAGGTATCAATGATGTTGTGCTATCTATGCCACTTAAGACACAAGATTTCCTATTGCGGGGTTATGAGTTATTGCAGTCCAAATGACTTCAACCCATTAATGGCCCACTACTGAGCACGTCAATACTCTCCCTTATCATTCAGGAGGCCTAGAGCGTACTCCACGTCGCTACTTCAGTGCTAATTAGTGGAAGTTTCAGTGCGAAATAGTGGAAGGGAAACACAAATATCGGGAATTCTCATGCCGCCCGAAGGCCTCCGACATGGCTTAACGACTGCCATCTCTCGACGACCTACGGCTGAGGAATTGCTACTGGTGGTTACCCATCGAACTACCACTCCAGATTAAATTTCTCGATCACTTAGGATGGACGCACGCCGTAAAGATAAAAACGAAAATATACATCGTTCATAGTGAATCGTAGCCATGATGGTAGGTAGGTACTTTTAATCAACTGAATAAAAAGCGAGGAAAGAAAAGTGAAAAATGGCTCGTTCAATCAGATAGACCGGCGCCCGCTTCAATCGTTATCTCCTTGAATCTATGAATTAATCACGACCTAAGCTTTTGTATTCAGACAGCCAGCCTAAATGTATTTAAGTATATACATTATTAGTACATAAAATCATTCATGCCTTTTAGTAACCCTGTACCTCTTCATCAAAACATATTCAATTAATGATATTTAACATAAGAATATTAGTTTTTTTATATGGATGTCGGCGAAATTTGCTGAAACAATAGTAGGCAAAAATTAAGATCTTTGCGATGAAATTGAATATAAAGAAAACTCGCACAGTTAACGATATCTTGAAAAGCATTGAATATTCCACGTACCCAGGTACAATTGAAAATGTGGCTGTGTGAAAAATTTCAACTATTGTATGCATTTTTAGAAACTACATAATATGCAATTTTTAGAAACAGAGCATTTTAGAAACCAAAATGACATTCGTCTTATCAATTTAAAATATAGGATATATAAAATATTTTATACAGATGACGGAACTTCACAGTACCATAAAATAAATACCTTAATATCTATTATGTACAATACCTATACCATAACAACCCACTCGAGTAAGATTGGGACCACATGACAATGATCGGATTTCTGACTACGACTAGTAAATATTAGTTTTGTTAGAACATTGCACAATAGTAGCTAATATCAACACAGCTTACCTAAGGAGAATAAAGAATTTTAGATGGTCAACTGAAACAGATCTTGGATTCCGGCCAAAAGTTTAAATTTCGAATATGGCACGCTATTCACTCGTAAAACATAGCACGATTCGCTCCACTGCTATCTTTTACTTTATAAACCTCTTGGATGCGTTGGTCACTCGGATCCCAAAAATACTTGTAGCTGAGTCCTTCAACACCCTAATGGGGCCTGACAATGGAAGTACTAAGAGGAAGTAATAAGAAACTTCCTCGTTAAGTCACGTCGGAGGTCCTCGAACGGTATAAACACTTCCGACATGAGAGTCAATTATTTTCTCTATCAATCCGCACTGCAGAAACATGGTGAAGTATGATCTAAGCCTCTTAGTTACGAGATTTTATTAGAATTAAGATTAATAGATTGAAGCTAAACTAATAAGCAATTTTGTTGTAAGAAGCTGTAACTATCCATATTTGACTCAAAACTTCATTTCCTCGGGTGGCACACTTCTGAACAATTGACAAGGCCATGGCATCGTGACGTCACTGAAAGTTATACCATCCAGTGCTTACATGGTTGTTTAGTGTCTATTACTCTCCTCGGAAATGTAGGTATGCGTTTTGGATGCAGCGTTTTAGAACTGATTTTTAAAGAAGACATTTAGATAACACGCAACAAGGAGACAAAAGCAAAAACATCATTTATCCATGGTAACGCTCATTGAATTACTTCCTCTACATAGATCCTATAAAGTTTTAATTTCTTCCAATAAAGAGGTTAATTAAGCGGACGCCAAATCTGATAAATAGCCATTCACGCGACCCATTCCGGTAACTGAAAGCCTTCTTTCAAAATATTTTTGCTATCTACTTAAATCTTTTGGCATATTTTGGTAACTATTTTCCAATCGTTATTGGAACTTGGCCAATAGTAAGGAGAAACTTACCGTCATCAAAACCTCGTTGTTCGAGGAAACTATTCGATGGGTAAACATCCGAACTTAGTCCCTGATTTAAATCTTACCATACTAAACTTAGTTCCTAAATTGTTGCGCGATAAATGGAGATTGAATCCTGGTTAAATGTCTTATAAGTTGAAAGACGTAACTAAGGACATGGTTGACTTAAAATTATAACATACCTGTCCTTTAGATTATAATTATACGTAGTTGTTTTTAAGTCAAAGGGAATAATAAGGCTCCTAAGACTACATTGCCGCTTATCACCAGTTGGTATTGTATTCTTGCTAAGTTTGCGCTCCGAACATAAGAGCCTAATTTGATTTTTAGATAGGATCTGTTTCATTTTCTGGCTTACTTTAACCTTTTTTGTTAAAAACAAAAAAAAACAAGCAATAATCTGGTCTAAGTTGAATGGTATCAATCCAAACTGAACCAGTAATTGAAAATATTCGTATTATATTAGGTTGTTCGGAAAGTAATTTCGTTTTTCCCGACAGAGTTAATTGTGATTCTTGAACCAAACTTCACTCTTAAGCCGCGTAACCTTTATATGTTTTGAGAGCCAATAAAGCAAGGTTTGTGTGTGAAAAAGCTCAGTTGAATCTATGCAGTAGTTTTTGGTTGGTTTTTTTTAGGTATGGCGAGCAATTAGCAGTGTTTTCGTCACTATGTATTTTTTAGTATGGAAAAATTAAAAATGTTATTTAAGTCACAATTTTTATTTCGGATGAACCGATGTGGATGTAAAGCCACTTCCAACATATTCTTCAGGACTTTTGCCTTCGGATTCATCTTCGGATTATCATTTGTTCCATTCGCTGCAATATTTTTTGGACGGTTAAATCTTTACTTGAAAGGAAGAGGTCAAAAATGACCTGTATCAGGTTTTTGTCAATAAAGACCAGAAAGATGGCACCAGAAAGATGATGCTCAACCAGAATGGCTAATGTAGAATTTACTGACATATTTTTAATCATACGAAAGTTGGCTTTCAATTTCATATTAAAAAAACGAAGTTACTTTCCGAACAACCTAAATAGTTTGTCATTATAATAACCGACACGATGCCGAAGTTGTTTTTTTCTTGTTTTCTTTATCGCTGCGTCACACTTTAAAGTCCCACTTTTCCCGTGTCTCGTACATTATAACTTTTGACCACTGAAGGAACTTATTATTAACTTTTCACTCCTTTATTGAGACTCAACCTCATCACTTGCTTGACTGGCACGGCATTACTGTTTGTGACAGGCTTTTCTAGGGAACTTTAAGTGGTACATACAGAATAACTAATAAACCTCGCTTCGCTTCGGGGAACCAGCCTCTTAGTAGAAAATAGCTCTCAGAAGACTAATTATTTTTCGATTTACTTGACAGTTATCGTTATATTATGAGCAAATTATAAAAATCTCTCTATAAATTTTAACTTATTTTTTTTTATGGAATTAAGGTAGCAAACGAGCATGCAGCACCACCCTTCCGCTGCCGCCCATTTCAATTGTGACCGACTTAGAAAAAGGCCCAATTTAGGGACTATGGCGAATAGTCCAGTTAGTAGATGGTGTTAGAATGTTAGTTGGTTAGTTTGTTAATAAGTGTGAGGACAGGGACTGTTAGTGATAGTTAGTCCTGTTAGTTAATATTAGTAATTGTCCAGTTAGTAATGATTAGTCTGAGTCTTGTTCCAACTCGGTCACAGATGCGTTGCTACCCCTGAGGACTGAGATGGTCGCCTCTAAAAAAGTGAACCGGCTCCACACCTTCCTATCCGGAACACAATTGCTCTTAAAAACAATTATTATGACGGAAGAAATGGTACTGAGTACCTTGGCGGGCGGTGGTACTACCCCGGGCGAATTCTAGGCTCTACCACCTAAAAAAATTATGTTATACCAATATTTAAGATATAATATTACTGCAAAGTTTCATGAAAATCCGTTCAGTAGTTTTTGCGTGAAAGAGTAACAAACACACACACACACATCATTACAAACTTTCGCATTTGTAATAATATATAAATATATTACTAGGATAATCACTGAAACGCCTGAAACCGATTATTTAATTACAAACCTGGACACCAAATGTTAAAAAGTTGGTAAAGACTTTGAGTAACGAACTGTTACAAAATTAATCGACTTCAAACGTGATAAGTAGAGACAACTCAAAAGTAACCGTCAGATGTTGCTCAAATGGGCCTTATATAGGAACAGACAACCACTACTAGCTTTCAAATAAAAAAATAATTTTCAAAATCGGTTTACGCAGTACAAAGTAAAAAAAAAATGTCAAATTGAGCCTCGTTTGAAGTGTATTAAAATTGTAAAATGATTAAATTGGTACACTGCGCCCGTGCCCTACAAGTTAGAGTTAATTCCTACTAAGTCTTACCGGCCCTTACGCACTAATAGAAAACTTTAAATTTATTTGGAGCGTAAAAATTAATAGCGCGTTGCTCGGTGCTACAAGTCTCGGGCAGCCTCATATAAATTTGAACTTTTTCTATTTCTGCGTAAAGTTCAAAATGCTTGGTGATGTTGTAAAAAACTTTTGAGCGGCCATTTGCTCTTTAAATCTCTATTGATCCTCACTTTTTTAAGGAATTAATAAAGAAATCGATACATAATATGACTCAAATCGGTACTTGGATTGTTAGTCAGTTAGCAAACGGTCTTAGCGATAGTTGGTTAGTTCGTTACTAGGTACGAGGACTGGGGCAGGGACTGTTATATTTAGTCCTGAGCTAACAAACTTAAGGAAACAAATGAACGCAACTTAGGGGCACTTGACAGTGGCCTTTGAAGAAAATGGACAACTCAAAACTCGTTATAGCGTAACCAAACCAAATTTTAACTTATTAATTCGATTAATTATCCAAAACAACGATTATGAATGGCTTCGCCGCAACGTTGAACGCCGAATGAAGTTCGAATTCTCCAAATGGAAAGCTTCACATTAACATATTTACCGGATTAGTAAGCGATTTGCTCACCAACTGGCTAACGGGAATCTCTGCGAATATTTTCGCCGGAATTATTCGAATGTTATGTTAGGTTTGTGGCTGTACGAAAAAGATATTGGGAATGAGTACCTACTAATGATTTTTGTATTTCAATCCAATCTCTTGACCTAGTTACATGAAACATATCGAAAGTTTTTTTTGTAATTACATCAAATAAATTGTGTCAATAAGATGTAAGCCGACTTTATTACTTACTGCCTCGTTACTTTAAATAATTTATTGATTGTATTATGAACATTAGGACTTTTACGCGCTTTCAACTGTATGTAATTGGCGTGGATAATCAATTAGTGCTTAACAGACTTAACTGTTATATTATACTGACATATCAGTTTAATACCGATAGTATAATAGTTGATAGTTTCCCATATTTTTAGGGTTCCGTACCTCGAAAAGAAAAGCGGAACTTTTATATAATCACTTTGTTGTCCGTCCGTCCGTCCGTGGTAGAGGTATCAAACTGAAATTTATATGAAATACTCACTTTTACTATGCCTTGTAGATGTGACAAAATCAAAGTTCTAAACCAACACAATTAAAAATTACAGCCGACTATGCCGCAAATTTCCACAAAATGTCAAAACTCACAAGGGAATCAAAAGCTACAGGATACTTTCTGTGAACTCAGAATCTTGATATTTGGTACGGAACCTCGTCTTATAGCACAAATAAAGGAAAAAATGCGAAAACCGTAAATTTTTAGTTACCTAATCACATCATTTATAACAAAAATATTTTTAATAATTTCCATAACTATGACTCGATTGTTGTGGTGGGTGAACTTTTAGGCACTTCTCACATTACGCTATTTATTAGCTACGCGACTGCGACGCAATCCCAAAATTCTATGTATTTGACACTTTTGACTGACAGGAGACGCGTCTACGATGCGACTCCTGTCTATGAAATGAATTCGACTTATGATCAAGCGATGAAAATAAAGGAATTCTTCTCATACACAGCGTAGTCATAGAAACAATAACAACCCTCACTTAACAATTGGTATTTGGCTCTTAATCAATAATAGCAACGTATACTTCTCGAGAACTCTCTTTTGTATTCTCTTTTGTATTGCTTCGAGAATGTTTTTTTGGGTTATTCCCTAAGACCCCCATTCCCGCACGCACCCGTTCCAGGAGACCACAATTTTTAATTTCATCGATAACGTCAATTAAAAGTAAATTTTGCTCAAAAGTACAACTATCAGAAGAAGTGTTAAAATACAATAAATTTGAATATTGTTTTTTTTTTCTTAGAATATAAAAAGTTTATTGAGACAAAGTTTGATATACTCGTAAAAATGTAAAACATTAACACAAGTAACCTCAAAGCTACAAAAACTAAAAACTACAGAAAATTAAAGATCTCTCGTATGACTTAATTGTTTTTCTCAATCATCCATTGCACATATCTAATTAAAACGTTAAAAACACATTACTTCCTAACTTTAAAATAGGAAAATAACGTTTGCATATAATTTTCAAGGTACGCCTCTTATTGTTTTTGTTCATTTCAATATTATTTTGGCTTCCCTGTTGTTTGTTCAAAACATTATTTTACGTAATCCATAAACACTTGTTAAGTAAAAAATAAACAAATCCTTATTCTGTTCACTGAATAATTCCTCACACAAAATTGTTTGCTTAAAATGTTAAGATACCAGCCATCCGCCCGCGACTTCGTCTGCTTGGAATTCGTTTTTTTCATTTCCATCCCCTACTTCAGCCCCTTTGGGTTTGGTTGTTCAAAAAATAGATAGCCTATTCTTGACCTTTCGTAATCAACTATCTTTCTGCGAAAATTGATCGAAATCGGTCAAGCTGTTTAGATCCTTCTTAAAGACTTTCGTCCCCTATTTCATTTTCGAAAAAAGTAGCATATTGTGTGACCCTACGTCATCAACTATTTTCATTCCAAATATCAAAGTACCTACCATCATACAAAGTTGGAGCCAGCGCTGTTAGCATGGAAAGCCAACAGAGTAACTTTCGCAATTACAACATTAGTGTGAATAGTAATATTACTTTATTTCCTAATAATAATTAGACATTGTACCTAATTACTTTTATGTGAAAAAGAATCACGACGTTCTATCTTCCGCATTATGATTGATCATTCATTTTTCGACTCACTGGCCTTTGTAATAAACTCTCGCTGGTTATGAAAGCAAAGATTGATTAGCGAGAAGATACTGGCTATTATGAATCCAGGTTGTAATTCTTTTTCACATAAAAAGTATAAATTATGTACTTCGAAATATAAAACTTCGACACACAAAAAACATATTAATAATAGTTTCACAATGTCTATATTCCGCTCGCGTTCGATATGACATTTATTTAAATGACAACCTTCACAAATGTCAGCTGCCCACCCCTGTGATTTAAGGTTTATTGTAGATTGTCCCCAAAAATTTATAAATGCGTTACCTATATAAGTAAAATTAGCATTTCTCTGCTCGGTCCTAATCTTTTTGTGTTGTTTCAGACGCCCACGGCACAGAGAATTCTAGTGTGGGGCTTAAGTGTGAAGAATTTAGCGTCAGCGTTGATTTTAATGTGTGAGCCTGGACTCTTTATGTATTCGGATTAATAATAGTTGAGATCTCCTGGAAACAAAAACCAGAAATATGTGTATTGAATTAATTTAAGTGAAACAAAGTTAGTAATATATGTATATTGTGTGTGAGTGTGTGTGAAACTTAGATACAATTAACTTCACTTTGTAAACGATTCCCTTACTCTACCAATGTGGGGTACATTGGAAAGAAAAATACGTAAAGAGCTCAACGGCATTGAAGAGAAGAAACCTGATGATATTTTCTTCACTGTTATTGAATAACTTGCACCGCGTTAGTGCAGGGAAAGACGCTTTAGCCGGAGGAGGCCGGGCGGCAGGGGCGACTCGACCGCCAGGTCCTCCTCCGGAAATGGAAGGAAAGGCTGGCGGAGCCGACCGCCGGCAGAAGAACGGTGGAGGCGATTCGGCCCGTCCTGGAAAGGTGGGTCGATCGCCGACACGGGGCCCTCACCTTCCGCGCTGTGCAGGTCCTGACGGGGCACGGTTGCTTCGGCAGGTACCTGTCCAGCGTGGCGGGTCGAGAGCCGACCAGCGTGTGCCACGCTTGTGGGTGTCCGGAGGACACAGCGGAGCACACGCTGGCGGAGTGCCCGGAGTGGGCGGAGCCGCGGGCGAGCCTCGCGGCGGTTATTGGGGACGACCTGTCGCTGCCGGGCGTCGTGAGAGCCATGGTCGGCAGCGACAGAGCGTGGAAGGCGGCGCTCCGGTTTTGTGAGTGCGTCATGGCGCAAAAGGAGGCGGCGGAGCGGGCGAGGGAGGACGACCCTCTTTCTAACCCGATCCGCCGAAAGAGAGTTGGGCGGAGGCGCCTGGCGCACGAGCGCCGTCTTCCCCCATAACCGGGGTCTCCGGGCGGTGGAACCGGGGGGTACCATCGCCCAGTTGGAGGAGACCCCCGAGGCGGCTGGCGTGTCCCGTGTTCCGGCACGCCAGTTTGAATGGTGAGTGGCGCCAAAGATGAGCGCCCCACAAGTTGGGCCCGAGTCCCGGGCAACCGTCGGCGGAGCAGCGGAAGTGTGCGAATGCGTCCCCGCAGCTCCGCCGGAAGACGGTGAGGATGAACGCTGGTTTTTAGCCGGTAAGAGTCCGGCATAACCCGACAGCGCCCCCCCGCGCCTGTCGGGTATCCATGAGGATTTTCCAGCGTCAACTGAAAAAAAAAAAAAAAAAAAAAAAAAAAAAAAAAAAAAAAAAAAAAAAAAAGGGAAAGACGCTTTGATTAATGGAGTTTTTCAGCAGAATCAATCAAATAAGTGCAGAAAGAGAGAGAGATTATTATAAAAATGTACTTAACTGTTCTTTTCTGTACACGGGAAATATGTGTGAAAAAATTGTATTTATTAAGCCAATAGAAGCCAAAAATCTGGTTCATCATCTTAATATACCACGATTATGAATAGCACCTAAGATATAAATAACATAATGTATTGCAGGACAACCTAGAGGTAAAATAACAAAACATAATATACCAAACTTTTATTTAGTAAAACAATTTTAGTAAACACCATTGTACTGTCCAAAAACATCAGTTCTCGCGCACCGTTGACCATAAATTTCGTATTCAATGGTCGGTAATCGCCGTGTTACAAAAAATACAACAGCCCATTTCAGTTCAGCATACTATTGACTAACCGAAACAGCCGTTTACAAATAGTTAGCATAAATTTTACACCCACTAACGCCTGGTGCGGTTAGCTAATTGACTAACGTGTTCTATAGTTCCACGGGAGCATTTAAGCTATACTTATGGTTACCCTGAAGATAAATTCTCATTTTAGCCTGTTCAAGTTTAAGACTATGGTTGCTTTTAAAATAAATTCAAATGGATTCATTAAAGACAATGTAGCAATAAGCTGTACCTCTATTTCAAAGGTAGAATAAATAAAAATAATAAAATAGTAAAATAATGATAATGATAACGCTTCACACTCATAGCCCCACTCTAGGATTCCCTGTGTCGTGGGTGCCATGGACAACACACAAGACAAGGACACACATCCAGACCGAGAACGGAAATTCAAACTCATCATTCAAATTGCCGCCTCGCTGGGAATCGAACCCAGGACCCTCGGAACAGCGATCTGGTGTGTTAACCATTGCGCCATCCGGGTCGTATAAATAAATAATAATAATAATATATTTTTTTCTAGTAAGTGTGGATGTGCCAGTTTGTGACGCGCAGTAATCGTCATCGATTAAAAGCTAAGTAACATCATTCCAATCGTTAGAAACGAAAAAAAATTCAATAAACATCTCTAGACAATTTTCTATACCGCATTGAAGTCAGAGCTTGCTTTGATCCCAGCCAGATGATTTCTAAACCTACAAGGATTAAATTGAAGCCAACCGACTGCCTTTCTGGTTCAGTAACTTAACTAAACACAGAAAGGAATTAACAAGAAAAATATTAAAAGAACATTCAAAACCACTCCACAACTTTTTCTTAAAAAGATCTCCAAGCAAATGTCAAGGACCGTTGTTCATATTTTTTCCTATTAAACTTTTATATCTCCCGATTCGTCCCTTCGTTTCATCTATAAAGTTGGTCATACCTTTAATTCCAGTCACCTGGAATGAGAACTGGAACTTTTCTAATTTTCCAATAAAACTTATACCTACTTTCCGCACGGAAATCCCGCTACGGGCTAGATGACATTGCGACATGTCGATAATTAAAATCTCAGGAACTTTTAATACCTGTTCCATTTAAGGATTTCTGTTTTATTAGCGTTCAATTTAACGCAGTTCGCATTCCGGACACGATTTTCACTGAATTTCAGTACTTTACACTGAGCTTGGACATCCTTACTCTTTCTTTTGTTCACGAAAGAGAGAGTGTGATTTTTTAAATTAAGTCATTGAATAAAATGCTAACAATAAGTTTTAATTTAAATAAATACGTCTGTGTCAACAATTTAAGATATTTTTTGGTTTTGTCACATCATTAAAAATGTATGAGAACCAACAAATCAGTCTTTTTTGACCATAAAAACTTAATGAAGTTTTTAAAAGTATAAAAACGGTATAAAGAGGTTTGCAATTAAGTTTGCAAACAGCGCGGCAGCGGCAATAATTTATTTAATAACTGACGTGTCTAATGCAACGCCACTATTTTCCGGTACATTTGATTTGAATACATAGACTGAACATCCAACCCGCGAACTTGCGCTTCATCAATTTCCAATAATACCTACTCGTAATTATTTCAATCAGATCAGTATGTTTCGATTGCCAAAGCGAAGTAAAAGTTTAATATATTTATTGATACTGATAGGTGGAGATCTAATAAGTACGTATAATAAAACTGTAACTGACTGTTGTCTGTACCTACATGGCAAATATATGCAAAAAATTATAATAAAAATTATATATTTTTCTGTTTGTCTGTATGTTGTGTCGTATATGTGCACGCTAATCTCAGATATGGCTCAGTTGTAAAGATGTAATTTATGAAAACAAAACTTATGAAATATTAACTTAATCCTAATGCTTACACTCCACTTAAGCCCAAACCAATCCATAACAAAATCATTACTATTCAAAACAGTCATCCAGAATCTACCAAGCAAAAAAGAAGCTTGTTAAGCGAATAAAACAAGAGTCATTTAAATATCTCGTTAAGAATTTTATGCAAAGAGGATTAACGTCAACCGCCTTGTTTACAACGGATGAGATAAACAAGGTTTGCCATCCTCAAGAGATTCCTGCGACGTTTCCTGTAACCCATAGCGGATATGCATAAGGCGCTTTTCGTATTAAGCGTGGTTCAAGCCCCTAATACATTAATTGGAGCTTACGGTTATTATAGCTTTTTACTGGGTAAACCGATTTATTAACTCTTTTTTTATATTCGAAAGCTGGTGCTTGTCGTGCGGTTTATGTTTTAATACTACTTATTGTAATATGGCACATAAATCAATTGACTCGTGTTGTGAATCAAACCCCGGATACCAATCTCAGAAAGCAAAATTTTGAAGGAGAATCCTATCAGCTAGGGTTGTACGACTTTGGTCAAGTCTGATATTCGTCAAATCGTCAAATCCGAAATTGGTCCAATCGGTAGTTCGTCAAATCGTCTGTTTGTCCAGTTATGAAATTTGCCAAATACGCTATTGGTCAAGTAATTTTAGTACAAACAACTGTAAAAATTAAAATACCTCGTGATGTATTTTTTATCACCTTATTTTATTTCATTTTTATATCACTATTTCACTACATGTACATATAGGTAAAACAAAGTCGCTTCCAAATGTATGTCTGTCTGTCCGTATGTATGCTTAGATCTTTAAAACTATGAGATGGATTTTAATACGGTCTTCTTTAATAGATAGCGTGATTCAGAAGGAAGGTTTATATGTCTAACACAGGAAAACAATTTTTTTTTTCGCTAAGAACCTAGTGTTACAGAATCAGAAGAGGTAACAATCGAAAGAAATAAAATATCTCATTATACGTAATTACTATTGACTACGTTTTCATGATGTAAATAGGAAACTACAGCAGGTGGCTTTCTTTTTGTAAGTTGCCACAAGGAACACAAATATTATGTGAAATGAAAACGCATGTCTTCATCGACTGTACATAGACTTGACCAATAGCGTATTTGGCAAATTTCATAACTGGACAAACAGACAATTTGACGAACTACCGATTTGACCAATTTCAGATATGACGAATTGCCGACTGGATGAATATCAGACTTGACCTAAGTCGTGCAACCCATCAGCTATCAGACAGCAGCGATAAACGAACCTTTTGTGGTCCCTGACTACCGTCGGAGACCACTTTATAAATGTTTTTATTTATTTGGTAATGAATGTCAATATAATTCATTGTAAAATCTTTCTTTTCATTTTTATCTCAGGTATTCTTTCAATGTTTTTCGAATCCAAATATATATATTATTATTTTTATAGAAAAAATCTTTGCCTTCACTCCACTCGTCTGAAACAAAGATCGACTGACATTTTAATTTTTTTACGAGTCACCGAGCATGTTGTCCTGAGTCCAAATTCTATAGCTGCTCCTGACAGAGTCCCGTCTGAAAGAACTCTGTACATTCGAAGAAATTATTTTTGCTTGCGATTTATTCCGTCAGCTATTTTCATAATTCGTCGCCGTAGACGTTCATTTCTGCCATCAATTATTATTATACCAGACGCCACACACCTTGTGATTTAAATTTATATTATATTCGTTTATTATTGTTATATAGAGTTTTTTTGAGTATGTAATCAAAGTCATGATCAAGTATTTTTGTACGGTAATGCCTTGTAAGTGTTTTCTACAAGAAATCTTTGTAAAGAGCTGCGCTAATTTAACCAACTGAACACCAACTATACTCAGATTCAATAACAATTAGGTCCAAACTACATAATACTGGAATAACTATCCCCAATTCACCTAATAGAATACCTACTTAGAAGCAAATTATCCAACTCCTAATTAGTAGCAAATTAACCAACTCATGTTCAAACACCGCCGGTTAACTAATCATAATAGTTCCCATTTGAGTCTTGTTCTGTGTCAGTCACAGTTGTCATGGTAACGAAAAGATTTACTTTCGTAATAAAAAAAAATCATCGTCATTATCGCGTACATAAAACGCCTAGTCCAGTCTATTCCTACTGTATGCCTGTAAAGCTATTGAAAAACGACTGAAAATATATCAGGACAAAACCGGTTTCCTTGAGTATTTGCCGTACAAAGAGTAAAGTGAGACCTGGAAATACGGTTTGCCAAACAAATTGCACGTACGTCGTCAACTAACACCGCTCGGTACACTGTTTTACAATGTTTGTTTCGGTGAGTTACAGTTGAAAAGTGGTTTCGAGTGTACATTTTGATGTCAGTAAACCGTGGGTGATGTGAATCTTGAATGTAGACTTGAAGTATCGTAGCGTCGTTGCGATGTAAATTTATGCAGAAATTGCAACTGACTGTACTTGTTTCACCGAGAATAAGGAAGGGTACTCCTCGCTAATAACAAATCTATAACCTCCTCATTACTGAGGAGGCCTAGAGCATGCTCCACAACGCTGCTCCACTGCGGATTGGTGGAGGGGTTAGTGGCCAACCCAGTGTCAGAAGTTTTCAAGCCGTCCGAAGGCCTCCGACATGGCTTAACGACTGTTATCTATCGATAACAACCGAGACCGACGGCTTTACGTGCCCTCCGAAGCACGGAAATGGAAATGCTCAAGAATTTTTTGCCACTAGCGGTCACCTATCCAACTACCGACCGCGCCCGCTGTTGCTTAATTTTGCCGATCACTTAGAATCGACGCAAGCCGCCAGGCTATAAAAAATTACTTAAGGCATTTTAAATTCTCGGTGGCAATCTACAATGAAACTTAACCCTTTGAATTCCACGAAGTGAACGTACTATGAAATCATGACAGCATAATATATGCTGTCGTTGGAAGCTAATAGATTAATCACAGGGGTGGAATTCTGGCATTTGTGTGGTTGCCACTACGCGAACACAACGCGACTGGAGTTCAGGTATTGGTTTGAAAATCGGACTCCAAAACGGGGGGCGTTGATTCGAATCATGCTCGCACTTTAGTATTCAAAAACAGTAACTATAAATGTATATTAGAATTAAATTATCACTTACTTATTTTTCGGTGCCGGAAATGTTATGAAGACACTTGCACATTATAGAGTTCTCCGTAATATTCTCAAAAGTTTGTGAATTCAAACCGTACTTATCCACCGTGGGGAACTACCCCACTACTACTATTACTACCGGTCCCTAACTTTGTAACTTGTGTGAGGAGATCCATACCTACTCAGCAGATGAATACTTTAACTTTTTAACGTACTGGGAATTGGGATGTACTTTGTTAGGTGGTAAGAGCCAAGAATTCACCCGGAGAGGTACCAGCACCCGCCAGTTAATATACCATTTCTACCGCCATAATAATTGCTTTTATAGGCGGTAGGGCCTAGAGCTAGAGCTCACCCGGGGAAGTACCACCGCCCGCCACGGTACCTAGTACCATTCCTACCGTGTAATAATTGTTTTAAGAACAATTGTGTTCCGGATAGGAAGGTGTGGAGCCGGTTACACTTTTTCAGAGGCGACCATCTCAGTTCTCAGGGGTAGCAACGCATCTGTGACCGAATTAGAACGAGACTCATTGAGTCTAGTTCTGGGTCGGTCACAGTTGTCATGGGCGGCAGCGGAAGGTGGTGCTGCATGCTCGTTTGCTATCTTAATTCCATAAAAAAAAATTATACCTATTCCAAATAGAAACGTGTGAAGCCGGTTACACTTTTAGAGGCGACCATCTCAATCCTTAAGGGTGGCATCACATCAGTCTGTAACTGAATTAGAACGAGACTCTCACTACTTAAAAATGTCTAATCCCAAAATTCTTATTGATTACGGAGTACGCGTAATTAAACCCACAAACGAGCCTAAAAGAAAATCGTTCGTATTCAAAGTACGTAACCTTTGTCCCACGCTCAGGTACCTGTTTAATTGGACTTCGCCAAAGCAAATGAGACTTAACCGCAGCGCGAAGTTTGTCGGCAACGAACTACTTAGCAAAACAAGTTATGTCCGACTTCGTAACATGAGCAAATTTGAATTGACGAAACTGAAAGTGCCATCGTCTGCGAGGGCAAATGTTGGCTATAATTTTACGCCTACGCATTGTACTCGTATAAGTTTGGGTTTTTACGTTCGGATAAATAAATATGCTTATAATAAACTAGCTGATCCCCGCGAATTCGTTCGCGTGGAGTTTCAACCATGCCTAAGCAGGAGTACCACATCAGATGCTCCAGATTTTCAAATGTTATCCGTTCAGGAGAAAATTCTCATCAGATTAAAAAAAATTGCTTATATATGTCATTCCTATATGATATATTGTATGGGACCGAATTTATATGGTACTACATGACAAGCACCATAAATAAACACTTAAAAATAAATGTCACATAAATGCCAGTCGTGGCCGGATTTAATTTATTCCTGGAACGTAGGTACTCTCTAAAACTAACTTCATCCAATTTTGGATTAACAAATTTACCACAATATTATGTAAACTTTAACGTTGTATTGATAACAATGACAACATTTAACAGTATACATGCATAATTATGTAGAAACAAGATGGTGTTCTTAAACAAAATATGCTATAGGTATCCTATAAAATATGCTATAGGTATCCCTTCAAAAGAGACCTCTCGTTCTTTCACTATTATTTTGCTCCAAATCTCCAAACTAACAGAATGGTTGGAGACAAATTCAATAACTTTTAGAGTATTACCGTATTAAAAGGATTTGTCGACTAGCGTTTAGCTTCGTTAAGATTCTTTCATCACCCGTGTATTGATTTAAAACACTCACTTTTTTCTTTACTCTTTCTCTTTTTCACTCCCTCCTCTTTAATCTCATACAGATTGAATTCCGGAACATCTAATTCAGCTGGCCTTAATTTGGGCTTAATTTACGTGTCGCTCACCTTGTGATTGCTAAAGCTTGCCTCGGAAACAAATCAAATTCTAGTAAATGTCCCTGATTGCAAAAGAGTCAAAAAGATTTGTTTCGGGTAAATTTCTGAGTGTGGAATAGGTGATAAGTTAGTGAGCAAAATCATTTTTGAACATCCTGACAGTGATTGGAAATGTATGTAACTGCCGATAAACAATTATAAGATATTTACATATAGGTATCCATTAAAATTTATACACTTTATACAATTAAAAATATTCTTATTTCACGTTTAGTACCTATACAGGTATGTGTAAGTATATACGTATTATGTTATGTAGTTATACATACGACATTGACGTCATGTCACAATGAAAAAAATTCGACAAGAAGCGATTAAGTGTGAATAGTAACTACATTGTCGTAACCGACCAAATATTACTATATTATGTAGTCGCTTAGAGTAGCAGTGTTTTAACGTTCTGAATGTAACGTTGAATGTAATATTGCCAATACAGACAGTATTCTATAGATTTAGAACGCAAAATGTGGTCAGTGATTTGCATTTTGCATCATACAAATTGCACCCATCTCGGTAGTAGTCTTTTTGCACCAACTCTTGTAGTCATAGGTTGCGTTTTAATGTATGTATTACACGTACACTTGAAATTATAATACAGCGCTCTAACATAAAATTAACTACGCGTATTTATCTTATTAAATAAAGTCACGCTCTCCTAAAAGAAAAGTAAGTGCTTAATATATTTATAGCTGAAAGCTCAGGTTCATAATAGAATTCGGTCACGAGCAAACCATGTTAACTGTTCAAATATTACATTATGTTAATATAAAAGGTAAGCGTGACGTCACAACGGTGACAGTCTGAATATACAATGTGTCTGGTCACCAGTGTCGGAGACTTAAGGGGGATGAAATATGGTATTTTTTACCGACAAATCACTATCCAAATTTTCTCTTGCCCCCCCCCCTCCCCCTCCTTGATCAAATGGCAACCATTTTGTTTTTTCAACCTCGAAGCTCGGGCGCCTGTACTGTTTTAATCATTGCTATCGATGTAGACGTCTTAGGAGGCCGAAAGATATCTCATTTCAAAGCTAACAATGTAGGTAATCAAATGATGATACATTTTATTTAATATCTTTTTCATAGAAGAACAAAAAAGGATTTAAAAAACAAATTTCAATATTTTTTCATTGAATTTTCTTAGTTTAGTACCTTTTACATGAAAACGAACCCGTCAAACAACTTTTTTTTTTGTTTGAATTCTAATTCTCAAAAAATTCACACTTGCCCAGCTTGCTGGAGAATTTCTAGGCCTCCTCAATGAAAAGGAGAAACCCGTGCTCTGTAGTGGGCTACTAATGGGCAAGGTATATTACATTTCAATAAAATAATTATATATCCTAAAAGTGTCAAGATATCTATCTACTTACACAATGGTTATGAAACCATTTCCCCGTTTTTGCGGGTCACCGCTAGGTTTTGTTTTCGTTGGTTTGGACAGAAATAGGGCAACCGACCAACTATGAATGCGTGTTTCACAATTTATTACAGTTTTTACAATACCGCGCACATATGGCGTGTCGGCGACGACAGTGTCATAACACAAAAAGTTTCAAGTAACTGGGAAGTGTTGTGACACTTTTGTTAAAATGAAAAGTGTTACGTTAAGTTAGTTTCATTCATAATTTTATTATGCTTGAACTACTCACGGCTGGTTTTTGTGGTTCAATGTAATGCATATGTCGTGGCCATATCGTAGATTTGCTCACATCATGAAATGGTCGCATTTCATGAAATGGTCAACTGTCTATTGGCCACATCATGGTGTGGTTTGAGCAGATCAATGATAAGAAATCGTTTCTCAACATGGGCAACTAAACGCGCGGCTTTTTCATGAAAAGGTCAAGATTATTTTGATCATATCATAAAATAGTAGTTACATTCTTTAACGGTAGAGGCGCTGCAAGCGCTTTGTTTATGTGTGAAGATATGTGTGAACGTCCGCTGTTGGCGCGTAAATGTTGTTTCTCTTTTCAATTTGGCCTAGAGTAAAAGGGTAGCAACAAAAATTGCGAATTGCAAAAGACAATTCACGTCAATTGTTAAAAACGAGTAACGTTGAACGGAAGCATAAAAATTGAGTTGATTTTGGATATAACACAATGAATACTCATTTACATTACTACTCAGTCAAATTCTTCAAGGTCGAATTGGTTACAGAACCGAATTAGCCTACCCCTACTCCACGTAGTCTTGTATGCCCTACCCCTAGAGTGTTTTTAGAACCCGGTGGCGCGGAGGGAGGGCAGTCCCCGCCCGCTATAAGTAAACGCAGACACCTGGGCGAGCCGGAGCGGCTGAGGCTGGTCGCTGGGGCTGCACCTTCCGCAGCGCCGGAGACGTCACGGTTCGAAATTATGCTCCATATTCCGCGTTTTTACGATTCGGCCAAACGTTGATGACCGAATCGTGAAACGTAAGCGATTTTAGGATCTGGCCAAACTGAGTTGACCATTTCATGAAATGCGACCATTTCATGAAATACTCAAGCATTTCATGAAGTGAGCAAATCAACGATGTGGCCACGACACATAGATGTAGATAAATCTTTACGGTATGAAAAAATACTTTCCTTCTCTCTTTCTTATGTACCAAATAAAACATTTATTTTACTTTTTTTGTATAATATGTTCGGGTCAAATATTGGAAGCTAAATCATAGCTATTTTGTTTTTTTGTTTCCTCGGAATTAAAATTTTACATTTTGTTTTAATATTGATGATAATGAAATTTTGCATGACCAGATACTACGCAGAGCATTGACAAATAAACAAGAAAACTTCTCAATGTTTAACAACATGGTGATAAAATTAATGTGATGCATTTATAATAATTCACTGAATAATTCAGCATCCTAAACAAAGCGGTTTTATTTTTATACTTATTTAGTTTGGTATCTATATCTATATATATAAAAGCGAAAGGTCACTGACTGACTCACTCACTCATCACAAAATCTCAGAAACTACAAGTGCTAGGAGTGTGAAATTTTGCATGCGGGTTCTTTTAAGGATGTAAGTGCTCACTAAGACGAGATTTTATGAAATTCAACCTCTAAGGGGGTGAAATGGGAGGGTGAAGTTTGTATGGAAATTTTTCAATTTTAGATTTATACGAATGAAAATAGGTACATATGTTCTCAATTACAATGTAAGTGCTCACTAAGACGGGATTTTATGAATTTCAACCCTTAAGGGGGTGAAATAGGAGGGTGAAGTTTTTATGGAAATTTTTCAATTCTAGACTGAGACGAATGAAAATAGGTACATATGTTCTCGATTACAATGTAAGTGCTCACTAAGACGGGATTTTATGAAAATCAACCCCTAAGAGGGTGAAATGGGAGGGTGAAGTTTCTATGGAAATTTTTCAATTCTAGACTTAGACGAATGAAAATAAGTAGGTACATTTATGTTCTTAGGTACATATGTTCTCAATTACAATGTAAGTGCTCACTAAGACGGGATTTTATGAATTTCAACCCTTAAGGGGGTGAAATAGGAGGGTGAAGTTTTTATGGAAATTTTTCAATTCTAGACTGAGACGAATGAAAATAGGTACATATGTTCTCGATTACAATGTAAGTGCTCACTAAGACGGGATTTTATGAAAATCAACCCCTAAGAGGGTGAAATGGGAGGGTGAAGTTTCTATGGAAATTTTTCAATTCTAGACTTAGACGAATGAAAATAAGTAGGTACATTTATGTTCTTAGGTACATATGTTCTCAATTACAATGTAAGTGCTCACTAAGACGGGATTTTATGAATTTCAACCCTTAAGGGGGTGAAATAGGAGGGTGAAGTTTTTATGGAAATTTTTCAATTCTAGACTAAGACGAATGAAAATAGGTACATATGTTCTCGATTACAATGTAAGTGCTCACTAAGACGGGATTTTATGAAAATCAACCCCTAAGAGGGTGAAATGGGAGGGTGAAGTTTCTATGGAAATTTTTCAATTCTAGACTTAGACGAATAAAAATAAGTAGGTACATTTATGTTTTCGATTACAATTAAAAATGATCTGATGAAATTTTTCTCTTTTCTGGACTTAGCAGTATGAAAATTTATATACGGGGCCCTGATATAAAAGCGAAAGGTCACTGACTCACTCATCACGAAATCTCAGAAACCGCTGAACGTATTGAGATGAAATTTGGCAGGGTAGTAGTTTATAGTTAGAAGGGATCCGTTAAGAACGGATTTTTTGATATTCCACCCCTAAAGGGGTCTAATAGGGTTCAAATTTTGTATGAAAGTCCGTCAATTGTAAACCAGGTGTTATAAAAATTGGTGTTTAGAATTATGATAAAAAATAATGAAAAACCTGTAGCTAATTATTTAAAAAAATCGTCCCCTAAATGGGTAAAATAGGTAACCTTTCAACAAGGTTATAAAAAAAGTTTGTCTCTTTGTACACGCTTATCTCCAGATCCGCTGAACGGATTTTAATGGGACTTTCACTGAGAGATTCAGGAGGTTTTGAAGCATCATAGCTACTTTTTATCCAGAAATTCCCGCGGGATACAGGATTCACGCGGATAAGACTCTTATGCGCCAAATCGCGGACTTATATTTTTATGGGACTTTCACTGGGAGAAAGAGGAGATTGTGGACTTTCACTGGGAGATAGAGGAGATTGTGGACCAACATATTTATAGGCTACTTTTTATCCCGCAATTCCCGCGGGATCAGGATTTGCGCGGGAAAAACACCTTCGCGCCAATTCGAGGGCTTAGATTTTTTTTTACGGGACTATCACTGGGAGATAAAGGAGGTTATGGAGCAACATATATTTTTATCCCGGAATTCCCGCAGGATCGGGATTCACGAGGGAAAAGCTCCTATTCGCGAATGAACTCGCGGGCTCAGATTTTTATGGGGCTTTTACTGGGAGGTAGTGGAAGATGTGGAACATTATTTATGTATATATAGGTCACTATTTATCCTCGAATTCTCGCGGGATCGGGATTCACGCAGGAAAAACTTTGTGACATACTGAGTTCCACGCGGGCGGAGCCGCGGGTACAGCTAGTATCTACATAGTTGTAGTAAAACGCAAAAAAAGCAACTAAAACCAAGTTCACTACTCTCTACGCGCAATGAAAAAGCTTAAATGGAAATAAAAATAACAATTTTTCCGAGTAGACAGTTCGCTCAATTTTTAAGCAACACACACACAGACACGTCAAATTTATAACACCCCTCTTTTTGTGACGGGGGTTAATAATTGCTTTTTACAAAAAAAAATAACCGACTTCAACATGACTTCAACCTTGATAAGTAGAGATAATTCAAAAACTACTCGCCAAATGGCGCTCAATTCAACATTTACGTGTAAAGTTCTCGTCACTACAAATTAATCAAGCCCAAACACTAGATAACTGCAGTAAATCGTTGAGGAGTTCTCTCGACTGTCTTTCGGCTTCATCAGATCGACTCCAGACCTTCTTGAAATGGTAGCGCTTTAATGTACTTATGATAACATGAACAAACACACTAGTTGTCCATACAATTTTCGAAAGTTGCCCTCGATTTCTCCGAGATGCCATCATCAGATCCTGGTGATCCTTTTAAAAGGACCCCACTGCGCATATCTACTTTACAACAAAAAAAGAATTATCAAAATCGGCCCATAAACGACGAAAAAATCGCTGAACAAACATAAAAAAAGCATATAATAATATACGGGCGAATTGAGAACCTCCTTCTTTTTTGAAGTCGGTTAAAAATAATTGCCAACGCAGGAAGAAGGTTCAACAAGGACCATGTTGAATGATTATATTGTAATCGCTAGGGATATAAGCAATAGCATTGTTACATAATGTTATGAGGCACTTGCTTGAGGAAATATTTTTATATCAGAGAATGAATATAGTTTTTGCTGTAGAAATAGAAATGAACATAGGCGTATAAATATGCGTTGATTATTGACATTTATGTTTATTAATTTGGGACATATTACATAGGGAGCCATGCATTCAAACATATTATTATAGTACGAGATTTCCGCCAGCGGCTTCGCCCTTGGGGAATTCGCTTATATTGCGCCTTAGTTCAATTTCCAAAAAAACATTTTTTGTGCTCACTCGAGTCGCTTGAGAAACATATACCTACAACAACATATTGAGAAACATAACAAACAACCTATAGGATGCAAAGTGTCAAAAGAATACTGACGAAATAAAAAGATTCAATTTGTCCTCTTAGGAGGGGAATATCCATAAGGGTTAGTAGGTAATCTTTCGCTTTCATAAATTGTATACAATAACATATTTACTGTAAAAGCCCGAACAATGGTTAATCCTAAGTTTACCTTAAGAATGGTGGTAAGAGCCCAAAAATTTGTTTTTTCGTACATTTAACAAATTATGTTGGTGAATCTTAGTTTTAATCTTAGCTTTTACCATACCATATTATATGTATAGATAACAAGGTAAATAATTGTCACCTACTCGTGGTTATAATTTACTTATTACAAGCTTATATTCTCTACCCCAGGAAAATAGTGATACCTGTGCTAAATTTCCTATACTCATATTCATATTTCCTATTTCATAGGTGGTAGAGCCTAGAGTTCGCCCGGGGTAGTACCACCGCCCGCCAAGGTACTCAGTACCATTCCTACCGTCATAATAATTGTTCTTAAGAGCAATTGTGTTCCGGATAGGAAGGTTTGTGGAGCCGGTTTCACTTTTTTAGAGGCGACCATCTCAGACCTCAGGGGTAGCAACGCATCTGTGACCGAATTGGAACAAGACTCATACTAACAATAACTAACTGGACTATTACTAACATTAACTAACAGGACTAATTATCACTAACATACCCTGTCCTCGCACTTATTAACAAACTAACCAACTAATATTCTAACACCATCTACTAACTGGACTAACCATCCTAGTCCCTTTGAGTCTAGTTCTAGGTCGGTCACAGTTGTTATGGGCGGCAGGGGAAGGGTGGTACTGCATGCTCGTTTGCTATCTTAATTCCATAAAAAAAAAAAAAAAAAAAAAAACTTACCAAACTTGTCACAGTGGTCGAAATAGTCTGCAGTGTAAAACGGTCCGCCTTTTTTACAATCGTTTACAGACTGTACAATTCTATTTGATCCACCCACGTTGAATGGAGCAGTTCTTTCAAAGATTCCACTATCGGTCACAAGATTTTATTTTTATCCCTTTCCTCGGATCGTCATCAGTTCTAAGCGATTTATTTTGTCCTGATACACTTGAAAGATTCTTCAGATCTACGATATTGATAACGTGATATAATAAATTTTGTAAATGTATTTCCAGTGGTATAATTATAGGACTGACTAAGTAGGTAATAAGATAACTACCAGTCTGAGAAGTGAGTTTTGTTGTTCTGTAGTAAGTTCACTACGTATATTTCGAAAGAATTATTATTTAAATCTTGTTCTAGGTCGACCACGGTTATCATGAGCGGCTTTGGAAGTGTGGTACTGCCTTCTCGTTTCCTGTCTTAATTCTTATGTAATATATCGTTAAATTTGTTAATGTACATTAAAAACTTATGTCCCTTTTTCGATTTCTTAAAATCCATACTTTTCAACTTGCTAAAAATGTATACGAAGTATCGTCATAGATAAAATTTGTAAAGTACCTAACCCACAGCATGCGCTCAGCTACTTTTTATATGAATATTTGTTATTTCCCTAAATAGTATAGAAACAAATTTACTAACATGTTTGACTCTGCTGTAAAAATTGATTACCGACCAATCCGTCACAGCTAGGCCCAACAGAACTGTGCGAAGGTCATTCACTGGACTAACTGTCTGATAGATGTGCGCTGCATTGTCGCCATTTGATTGATGATGGCAGCGACGCTATACGTTATACGACCGACAGAGCATAATATGTAGAAGCTAGTGACGTTAATCGTCAAGTTTTGGTATCAACATAATATCTAAGACAGGCTTTTTCTGTCTAAGAAGTGCTACAACATTCTTACACTTTTGTCTTCAAGGGTAACAATAGTTACAATAGCAATAACAATAGTTACCCTTGAACCGACTGAGATCGAGATTCTCATTAACAATAATAATTATTAAATGGACTATAAAGCATTAAAAGTTTATGTTCCAGATCATACATAATAATCAACTTATTTCATAATTAAACTCACTGCTAACTGAACTAGTCGTCCTAGTCCCGATTGGAGTCTTACCTATTCTTTATCGGTCACAGTTGTCATGGGCGGTAGCGGAATTTATAGATATATTAGGCGCAAATCAGTTTTTTTATTGAACACATTTTCACATTTATTAATAAAAAGAGCAAAGATCAAATTTTCGAACATCATTTTTCGTGAACTAGGACATCAGAAATCAAATGTAATTTCCGCCTGCACCTAAAAGCGTCGACAATCTCTATATGTACCTACTGTAATAGCACAAAAGAGTTCTTTTTGAGAATTTCACCGCAGCAGTTCTTCAAATATCAGTAAACGATTGAGCTGAATACGTATGTGAATTGAATCGGAGAAACATGAATACAGTGGATAAATAAACTTCACTATGACGGAATATATGTCCTATTTTCCTGCATATTATGAGACAACAAAGAAGTACAATAAACCTTTACCTGTAACGAGTTGAACAATTGACATAACATAAGCTTGTCTACATAATAGTTTGCGTTACGTGTCTTTTTACCTGTGAATTTCTTTGTGATAACCATTTACTTAAAAAATGTTATAGGCAACGTATATGTATATAACCACATAATATGCGATGTCTGTATATACCAGAGATTTGAGTATGATTAATAAATAGTTAGGTACATACCTTCTGGACTTATAAATCATTAATGCAATATGTTTCGTATCCATAATCTTAAAAAATTTCTTTGTTTGCTTGTCGATGCGTTTCTGCCAATCTCATAAACGGCTCAGCCGTTTCTTATGCGGTTTTCACTGATATATTATTTCAGATTCAGTCAATATAGTATTATGTTTTAATTTTTATTTCAATCGCTTTACAGACAAAAATATATAAAGTAGGTACTAACTTCCGCCCACAGCTTCACTCTTTAAATGTTAACCGATTAAAATAAAAAAGACACTAAATGTTATGTGAGATCCGTCACAATATAATCCTGCAAACTGCATTCAAATCGAATATGCAATTTCTGAGATTAGCGTGCATAAATACAAGAGCGTACAAGAGACCAAATGATAAAACATTGTTTCAGTTCTCTTGCGTATACAAAGGGCATCCCGTCAATTTAAATCCCACCAATAACATTCTGTAAAAAAAAAACAGCCAAGTCTTGATAGAGCTGTTAGTTTATCTCTAAAAAGTAATGAAATCTCTAGATCAAGTTGAGCCAAGTCTAAGGTTCCTTACTTGCTATAAAGGAAGTACCAGTTCTATTTTGATGATCCTGAGTCAGTCAGTCAGTCAGTGTTGAAATTGCGAAACTTTGCATTAGCATAAGTTCGGAACTAAATGATCTACCGACTTGAAATTTTGGGTTTTTAGTGTCTGATTATAGCATACTAGATGACGAGAATTTTCGTTCGTTTATAATTAGCGTTCTAATCCTAGCCAGAGGTTCTCAAATAGGAGCCCGAAAATGCGGCGAAATGGTTTCAGAAAAGGATGGTACGGCAGTGTTGCTTCGCGCTCGACGCGGCGGGGGCACTGCCGTGCCCCCAGATAATCCCGTCTAATGTCTAATCCTCTTATTTTCTTTAGTTAAAAGCACTTTAGGTATAGCGTCCCGAAAGCGAACGGTTTGAATAGGTACTGTTACATTTCATATTCAATCATAGGTTATACTTGCCAAAATGAAGCAATGTCAAGACCATGTCACATGTTCGACTTCAAAGGTGACCTTATCAAATTCTAAAATTCTACAAAGCAAAGATACGAATACTAATCCAGTTACTGATGTAATAAGACCCAATGCCTGTTCTACTTAGGTGAATAGGTTTTGTGAATTTCAATAGCAACTAAATAAAATATACAAACAAATTATTGAACTTAAATGAAAAAATACAAAAATCAAACCCGATGCGTACAAAGGATTGCTACAAAGCTAAAAGAAAAATATTTTTGTTTTGCAAATTGATCAATAAAAACCTTTCAGTTGGTGCCAAAAGTTTCGCGTGTCGCAACTCGCAAACAGAAGTCTCTCGCCTATTTAGGAAAATATCCAGAAGTTCTGTACCGCATCAAAATGCACAAGTTGTTTCAAAGTGTAGCATCGGAATACACGAACAGATTTTATTTTTGTACTACGCAAAAAAGAAATAATCAAAATTCGTAAAAGTTTTGCAGACTTCTGAAATAACAATCCTTTTTATTTAAAGTTTCGCCACTACGAATTGAACTGAGCCAGTTATTGAAAGACCAACAATTCTGAGCATAACAAGACTACCTAATTTGTTGGAATTTGGAGTGAAAAGAGATTCATCATCCTTAAGCAAGTACATACTAACTTCTCTTTATAGTGCTTCCTGGTCACATTGCTTACGTAACGAGGGCATGGAGCATGCGTAACCAGTTACAAGAAAAAAAAAGCTAATATAATATTTAAGAAAAATAACAAAACCAATAATTTATTAAAAGAAATTAATATAATATTATAAGAGAAAGCATTTTGTTTCAGTGCACAAGTTCTAAGCCAAGGAAATTTAATATTCTTACTGGCTGCTGCGTACACAATATAATAAATCTATTTAGCAAAATCTATTTGTTATTAGAATAATAACGTAAATTGTTCAGTGAATCGAGGTTTCGCTTCAATGAAATTGCTTTAAGATTCATTCTGTAATCTTGTTTCGGGTTCACGAGGAGGATTAATAGTAGTTTGTGTAAACGTACTTTAGTAGAAACACGACGTAAAATTGTATTTCTGTAGGTAAGTTTCTACATCGGAATCACGAGCCGTGAACCCATTTCGGGAGAATCAGAGAGGAATTATTCTAAATTAATTCCATTATATTGTACATTGAATTTAGATTGCATGCATAGAATGAACGGGAACTTATCATCGCTCAGCCCTCCGGGTTGTGTCGATCTCAAGTGTATAATGTTCGACAAGAAACCGCTTCTGTATACTTTTCCTCTTCTACATAACTTTGGTAACACGCATACAGAAAATTTGTTCGCGTATTATTGCAGAAAACAGCAGTAACGTTGTATTTGAGCTTGATTAATTTGTAATGACGAGAACTTTACACCTAGATGGATTGATTTTAGCGCCATCTGGTGAGTAGTTTTTGAGTTATGAATAATGTTAGATTATACTCTAAAACTTTTAAATTAGTTTGCGCTGAAGCTGAATCAATCTATATTTCTGACAAAAGAATTCTGCAAACAAAATTAATAATTTGTTTGCAGAATTCTTTAATAATTATTTAATTCTAGAACATCTAAAGAAACTTATCTTTATCAGGGATACTTTAAACGTTATGTTCTATGTAAAACACTATCACGAGATGAAATATTCACCTAGTTTACGACACTATCAATATAAAACCGAATCTCCGGTGAAACAGGTAACACTCACGGGAATGGGTTACTCATAGCTAGCTATCTAGCTACAACCCACTAATGGCCCACTACTGAGCACGGATCTCTCCTCATTACTGAGGAGGCCTAGAGCATACTCCACCACGTTGCTCCAATGCGGATTGGTGGAGGGGTTAGTGGCCAACCCAGTGTCGAAAGTTTTCAAGCCGTCCGAAGGCCTCCGACATGGCTTAACGACTGCTATCAATCGATAACAACCGGGACCGACGGCTTTACGTGCCCTCCGAAGCACGGAAGCGCTCAAGAAATTTTGCCACTAGCGGTCACCCATCCGACTACCGACCGCGCCCGCTGTTGCTTAACTTTGTCGATCGCTTAGGATCGACGCAAGGTGCCGGGCTATGAGCGATTCACGCGCGCGAGCGCGTTACTCATATCAATCACCTTTTTAAGGGAAACTTACGCGATCGATCATTCGATGTCGATGTCATTTACGATCAGTACTTCATCGTTCGAATTTTGATCATGTTTCAGGGACCTAAACAGGTACGTAATATGTGGGGAGACTGGGGATAGTTGATTTTAGGGGTAGGTGGACTATATGTCAGCAACTTATTGGCAATTAGTCTACATACCTCTGTAGTCAAATTTACCCGGTCTCCCATATAGATCGATAAATATATATGGAGATAAATAGATAGGAAACAAAATAATAATTATTATGAAAGATATCCTTAACATTAGAACATTCTTTCTTTCTTTTTAAAAATAATGCTACACACTCAAAGCTATGATTTCCTATGTCGTAGGTGTCATGGACAACTTACACACAAGACAAGGTCACAAACCCAGACCGAGAACGGAAATTTAAACTCATCGTTCAAATTTCCGCCTCGCTGAGAATCGAACTCAGGATCTTTGGATCAGCGATTCTATTAATTTTATTAATTTCCAAAATAACGATCACTTAAATCAAATCCAGCTTGCTATTCAATTTCAATGTATACTAAAAAATATCCTATTCAAATAGAATGTTGTTAACCTTAAAGTTTTGGTTCAGAGTAAATTAGTTTGAGTAAGTATTTCGTCTAATTGATAGAAAGCGTCGAGAACCTACAACATGAGCACTAACTGAATTAACATCGACAAGGTATGAAGTACAATATACGTGCAATTTGGGAGTAACATCGAAGACGCGGGCAGTTTATTATTAACTTCATAACAAACCCATTAGCAAAATGCTTTCGTGTACAATGCAATAAAGATACTAATTGTAAGTATTTGAAATTCTCTATAAATATGACAAGAAGGGGCTACTAAATAAGAAAATTGACTAAGTCTGCCCATTACCGATTCATTTAATGCCATTTTTCTCCGACAAATTGGAAAAAGCCTCAAGCGTACCTATTTTTAAACGATTTTCCAAATTGAATTGTTCCTGGGCAACTATCTAGAATATTTGCACTTCATAAACACCCGTGAAATTCAATGAGGATAGACATTTAAATAATTTAATCCTTATCCTTACTAATATTATAAATGTGAAAGTGTGTTTGTTTGTTTGTGGCGCTTTCACGTCGCAACATGGCTATTATATGGTATGGTTTATGTGTGTGGGGATAGTTAGGAGAGTGGAGAGTGACGTAGGCTACTTTTTACCGCGGAAAACCATCTCATTCCCATGGGAAGGTCGATGTTTTGTTAGTTGATAGATATTTATTTCCGGGGTTGTAAATAGATTCGGATAGATTCAGAGTGCGGATTGGTGAACTTCATACACCTTGGAGAATATTTGAAGAACTTATAAATAATGTCAACGTGACGATTTCCTGCGGAAGTTATAAAAATAATTTCTAATAACGTTATGAAAAAAACAAATACGTTTACATTCCAATTTGGTGATCTTCAGAAAACAAGATGTATTACACTCTAATGTCGATATTTCCACTAACAATAAGCACTCGTGTAAACTTAGATATATGGACAAAAATCTAAACCTATTTATAAAAGAGCTTTATAAGCATTTTCGAAACGAAAATTTCCGATATAAATCCGTGCACAATATCCCATAAAGAGGTTAAACAAACCATAATCCACTGCTTCCGGAGCTATTACAGGTAAGCACTAAGCTGGAACGCCAGTAATTTGCCACGTTCCGCAAATGATAAAGTTTGAACACTATTCGCGCAAAGCCGAAACTAAAGCTCCACTATTTATAACCAGCTGATGCTAGCTTCTTTGAAACTAGAATTGTACGGGCGAGAAAATTAAAACAGTGAAAAATAACAAATTGTGTTACAACGTACAAATTTATTTAAGTCGTAAAAATATGTATTTACATTAAAAAATATAAATGTTTACCCACTCGTACTCTCGCACTAGGATTTCGTTTGTCATTTGTGACACGGGTAATAAGTATAATAATGTAAATACGAAAGTATTTCTGTCTCCGTTTCACCGTTTGTTAGTCGATCGACATAAAATCGATGGAGATAGTATGAGACTCTGAAAAGGAAGTAGATTTTTTCTATCTCGGAAATTTCCTTACTGGGGTGGTAAGGGGAGTGGAATTAAAACTCATCGTAATTATTTTTACCACATTGCAATAAAACTAGGGAATGACTTTGATTGGATCATAGAATACTTTATAATATTTATATGTCATAGAATACTCCTGTTGATAAGTTCTTCTGGGGCATTTTAACGTTATATTATGTCTCTCATGCGGGCAAAAACTCATAAAATATTGTGTACCTACACCCACGACCAGAAAGCAAGCACTTATCTGTGACGCAAACATATATTATGTCGCGGTAGAGAATCCAACTTAGGAAATGACGCACGCAAGGCGGAGTTATCAAAACTAAATATCGTCGCTAGTTGATAAGGCGTTAATCAATTGGTTCTCTTAACAAATAAGAGATGGCGCTCGTAGTTGGATTTAGTTTTGGAAAGAACAACATGGCGTACCGGGCCTAACCTGTCAGTTGGCCTCGTGGTGGGACAGGCAGACGGCTTAGACAAGACACATTACCTTGTGGACCTCCGAGGAGAACAGACATCCAGTCATCACTAAGTGTTACTGCTGAGCAGAAATAAGCGTGAGCGTATCTTGTTATATTTAATGATTATGATTATTACTTTTGTGTCGTTTGCTAATATTTACACATTAATAATGTAATAGTGTTCATGGTATAGTGGTGTTGGTATCATGGTGTTCATCATGCTGGATGAACTATGATGCTGACACACTATACCAATGAACAGTGACCATTGCTTGTGAAGAATAAGGATTGTACCTATACATATATTGCCTTGATTAAAGTGTTGTTATACTGGTATCTAACGTTGTTTTCTTATACTAGTATCATAGAAAGTTCACACATTCCGAACAACTTTTTCAACTCGAAAACAAACTGAAATTTGACCGTGCTATCGGAATCCAAACATATTGTCACAAACCATTTCGTGAGGGCCAACCTAATGTTTAGAAGGCGATGTAATCCACTTTAGTTGGAGCTGTTGTTTTTGTGTGCAATAAATTTTATAGTGGCCACGTGACCGTAATAGCTTTGTGACTCGGAGATTGATGAACGTTAGGTTTCATTCGTATTGACAAACGAGAAATAGCGCGTGTCCTACGTATATTTGGAACACTTAACTTAAGAGGCAGTATAAAGAAATAATGCCAAGCTAAAGTAAATAAATAAATAACGCTACACCACCAATCGGGTGCCTCTTGTTTGGTATAACAACTTTTCGTCGAAAATCGCTTCGACTAATTTTAGTTGGAATAAAGTCATTTCACATAATTATTCATTTGATCGAATATTTGATTGCCATAATTTTATTTCTTATCATCATTTGTTTCGAATAATATCTTTTTATCGAATGTTCAAATGCGCTAATTTTAATTAAAGTAATTAGGTACGTTAGCGAGGAGCGAAGCGACGAGCGTGTTAGGTTAACAGGAACCATCGCCAGAACCGACTTTAGGGCGTTTATAACCTGAACATTTCATGAAATGAACATTGTATAAAATAATATTCGATCAAATGAATATTATGTCAATCAATACTACACAAAATGAATATTCGATCAAATGAAAATTATATCAAATGATATTATACAAACTGATTATTATCTTAAACGTTGTTCGATTTATTAAAATTATATATAAAAAGTTTTTTACGAAACAAGGGTAACCCTACACAATCATTGTCCCACACTAGGATTTCCTATGTCGTGGGTGCCATGGACAACACATATGACAAGGACACACACCCTAACCAAAAACGGAAATCAAAACTCAGAATTCAAATTTCCGTCGCAGTGGGAATCGAACCCAGGACCCTCGGGTCAGCGATCTGGCGTATTAACCATTGCTCCCACTGGGTTGTCAAAGAGTTATTCATTTAGATTAACTGGGGGATATTTATTTAATGATATGAGGTCCTTCATTTCTTTGCTTCCTTCTTGACCAACACACCTGGTTATGACCGTGGGCAACGGTGATCTTACTTGATAATAGTGGCAGTATAAAATTCGCACGTCCGTCGTATTGCTCCCAATTTCGATAATCAACCGGAACAGATATTTATACGTTACCTAAATAAAAACCGGCCAAGTGCGAGTCGGACTCGCGCACGAAGGGTTCCGTACCATTATGTATAATTAGTTATTATTATTATTACGTAAAAACTGGGCTATGGTCGCTTTCCCAAAGGCCACTGTGACCATTGTTTTATTGTATTCTGTTTTTAGTATTTGTTGTTGTAGCGGCAACAGAAATACATCATCTATGAAAATTTCAAGTGTGTAACTAGGAGTATTACGGTTCATGAGATACAGCCTGGTGACAGACGGACGGACAGCGAAGTCTCAGTAATGGGGTCCCGTTTTACCCTTTGGGTACGGAACCCTAAAAATGATTGTTCTCGGGTCGTATATAAATAGTAATGTCTTATTTGTGTTGTCTATGCTACCCGCAACACAAATAAATCCAGTTGGGGTGTGTTTGTACGCACAAATTTTAACATGCGATTGAATACCTTAAACGAGTGGAAGGTTTACTTTTACAAATATTTATTTGTACCAACGATAAATATGTTACCAACGATTTCAGTACACAAACACATACTTTTCCTTAATGGAAACCTTTTGAAAATTACTTCAAATAATTCTTCAAACGGCTGCTAAACCATTTATTTGTGGAAGGAAGTCAAATTACTATTTCCTGGAGGTACAATCAAACTGCAATCAAATTATAATATTCAAAGTTAATATTGTACGTTTACATTTGGTTGGCTTTATTTGGTTTTATCTATTTTTATCATCGTCTAATGTAAATGTTTACATAAATGTTTTTATTTTATTTGTTTTGTCTTAACAATATGTTTAATTTCATTTGTATCTATTTTTATCATCGTCTAATGTAAATGTTTATATAAATATGTTTTATTTCATTTGTCTTTTTATGTAATGTCTGTCGTAAGTGGCAAGAGCATTATTTTACCCGGAATAGGCCCGCCACGGTACTTATTACCATTTCTACTGAGTAAATAATTGTTTTAAAAGCTGTTGTGTTCCGAATTGAAAAGTTTGGCACCGGTTGCGCTTGTTTAGGGGCGACCATCTCTGTCCTCTAGGGTAGCAACGCAACCGTGACCAAATAAGAACTAGTTTTACTAACAATTGCTAACTGCACTATTACATACAACTAATGTTCTAACACAATCTGCTAACTGGACTGTTGTATACTCGTTTGCTATCTTAATTCCATAAAAACACTTATTCCTCCTTAACTGTTTTTTATAAATATTTATTTTATAAATAAATAATAAAGCTGTTTTAATTTCTTATAATGAAGCATCTGAACAAAGCAAGCTTAAATATTTATTCCTCCTTAACTGTTTTTTATAAATATTTATTTTATAAATAAATAATAAAGCTGTTTTAATTTCTTATAATGAAGCATCTGAACAAAGCAAGCTTAAATATTTCTGCAAACAAACATAAAAATAATCCCGCGTTCTGTCTTTAGTCCTTAAATGAGCCAAACAACGTTGAACCGTGATAAGGCAACAAAGTAGAAATAATCCCACGTTGATAATCCTTGTAATATTATATCTGGGATCTGTGTCCGATGGACGCGCGCGGCGAATGCCTGGCAGAATTGATTACACACAACATAGAGTGATGACCTGTCCGTATTAATACATATAAATAAAATTGAAGTGTCAGTCTGTGATTTCAACATAACTATGTTTTCTCAAGGGTTTGTAGTTATTAACGTTATACTAAAACACAAACAAAGGATTTTAAAGTTTTTGATTGTCTGTTATTATATAACAATACATTTGTGCTTTTCATCCTGAAATTCCCAAGTGATCAGAATTACGGAAGAAAACCTCCCACACGCGAACAAAGTCGCGAGCACAACTCGTTAACAAATATCGAAGGAACTTCGTGTATTTTTTCATAAACTGACTAGTCACCGTTCCGGCTTTGTACAATATAAAATGTATGCTCCAGTAAAAAGTTTAGTTTTTCCGTTATACCGGGTGTATCCTGCCTCCCACCTGGTATCTCTCATTGTTCCATTGAATTTATGATTTGAAACATCATGTGCTGAGAATAGAGTATATAACAAAGGTTTGTTTTCATTCTCTTTTTATCTGTTACCGTTTTATATGTTACCGTTAAAATGCATAATAAGTAAATGTGCACATTAACTAGGTAATCTGCAGATTCACTGATACCATTCTCGTTAAAGTGTAAAATTTGCACTTTACCCAGTTAGTCTACACAGTAACGGATGGTACATCGTTAAATTGCGGAAGACTGGCTACCAAAGTACCAAAGTAGTAAAGTAGATTTGCTCACATCATGAAATGATCGACCATATCATGAAATGGTTGCATTTCATGAAATGGTCAACTCAGTTTGGCCAGATCGTAAAATCTTCTACGTTTCACAATTTGGTCATCAACGTTTGGCCGAATCGTAAAAACGCGGAATATAGGGCATAACTTCGAACCGTGACGTCTCTAAACACTCTAGGGGTAGGGCATACAAGACTACGTAGAGTAGGGCTAGGCTAATTCGGTTATGTAACCAATTCTACCTACCTACACCTGTTATTAAATTTTTTTATTCAAACAAGAACCGATTTTATAGACTTTACCGTATGCATGGTCGTTAGTCTGCAGATTAACTAGGAAGTCTGCAGATTAACTAGTTAATGTAGGAACTCAGTTATTTTTTTCCACTTTAACTGACTCAGCCAGATAATCTGCAGAATACCTCGTTAATCTGCACTCTATCTAATTTACGCAAATTAACGGTAACATACATATACGTTGTTTGGTTTCTCCATATTATCTCTTCATGAAAGAAATGGACAGAGATATTTCTTCTGTGTGTTTCTTTATTGTTATTAGATGTAGGTAGTCATTAATTAATTTATCATTATGAAGAAATACCCGTGAAGAAATATTTACAATTAGGTTAATTAAAGAAACTGAAATCAATTTTATGAAAGTTAGCTACCTACATATATATATTATGTACTAGGTATTACGCAAAAACGCTGTTTTATGTAAATAACAAACAAACAAACGAGCCACTTGGTAGTGATGGGAATGTCCATAATATACTAGTATACCAGCAACACCAACGGGATCTGAATGTCTTTCGGCCAAGGAAAATATAACAAAAATATCCTTTATATTTCTTATTACTTTTTTTAATCTTATTCCAAAAAAACTACCCAAATGTTGTAATACAAAGTGGATCAATAAATAATTTGTCAAACTATTCAATGAAGTCGTAATCAAAGCATTTATAAATTAGTAGAATAAGGGCTTTCAAGTTTACATAGAAAGGCAAGATCTGACATGTATGTTATATTCATTTACACACATGTTTATGTACGTATAACACACTCTCAACACACAAAAGTAAGCTAACATTCGGCGACAGCCGACAGCATTCTGTGCACACACATACACAGCTCAATCACGCAATACACGAAGGTCGTCGTACATACGCATTGGTACAAACATGCTAAAGACAAGGTCAAGAGAATTTCTAGCAAAACTAATTCTCAACTAGCAATCAATTCTAATTCATCCTGCAGCAGCGTGAAGGAGTAAAATTTATTCATTTCAGGAATATGAAATGGCCTTAACCTTCAGATTCTCATTCTGAGAAGAGATCCGTGCTCAGTAGAAGGCCATGATGGGTTGAGATGATGATGATATTGATGAAGAAATGTCAGTAGAGAAGAAAATAGGACCATGAGGAAACAGCCAGAATTTTCTGTATTGAGTAATGTATCTTCGTTTTACACTTTATCTCCGCAAAACAATACAAAATTGATTTCAGTTTATTCTGCCCATAATTTTATTTCACCGCAAGAAATATTATGTGTTAATGGTTGATTTTCCATTGTATTCTGGAGCAGATGGTGACAAATAAAAGATGCGCGCTCGATCGTGTCCGTGTTCAACAATGAGGGCAATCAGCGTATGGAACATTCTTTGGTTTGCGGTTCGCCTGCCTTGTTTTATTTATTTGCTTTACTTTACCGTTAGATAGAAATGATATTTGCATAATGTAACTAGTAAATATACGTAATGAGAACGTTAGTTGAGTGATGTAATATATTATGATTGTTTATATGGCATGTATGTGGCATGTATGGCATGTATGAGCAATACAAAAATACTTTAAGAATTTTTGTGTGCGGTTAAACGACTCAGTTCGACTTAATTCTTTAATGTTTCCTCATTAGTTTTACGGCGTGAACCGATTTCGATGATTCTTTTTAAATTCAAAAGATAGTGCTTGTCATGTGCCCATTACAACTTCAACGAGATTTGATCTGTTTTTTTAGGTCACATCTAATAACGCGTGTTAAATCTTCAACTACGTCGATAATGTTCTCATTTTATTACCTGTCGATGTTGAAATCAGTTTTATGTCGTTAAAATTCTATTCCTCCATTGATAGACGCGCAGAATACAAGATGTCGTCTCAGCAGAATTAGCGACGGAACCAACCGAGCACCTGCCGTTCAAGTTACATAGAAACTAATACGTGCTCGCGAACTTCGCACGCAAATTAAATTACGTACCTACGTAGTTGCAAAGTGACGTTAGTGAACCTCCTCTAACTGTAATGAAGTATTTAGTTAGAGCGCCTAATTAGTGTTCTCGTTTTTCAACTGTATGCCTACCACCACCTAGTAAACAGGCAGATATATTCATTAACACAATATTTAATGTGTGTTATTTTGCTGTGACAGCTGCAACCGATTGCCTATCCATCACTGAGCATGGGTCTCTTCTGATCACTGAGGAAGCCTAGGCCCTAAAATATGCTTCGGTGCTTCGGTTCAAAGCGGTGGAGAGGTTAGTGGCAAACCTACGTATCGAAAGTTTTCAGGCCGCGCAGTCATCCGACGACCATGTCGGAATCCTTTGCTGACTTTAAACGACTGCTATCTATCGATAACACCCGGGACCGACAGCTTTACGTTCCCTACGAAAAGTGGAAGCGCTCAAGAAATTTTGCCACTAGCGGTCACACATCCAACTACCGACCGCGCCTGCTTGTGCATTACCTACGCTTGTGGTGTAATGAGAATGAATGAATTTAAATTGATTGATTCACGCTTTTGGTTTTATTTTCAAAATTTCTGTGGAAATTGTCCTTAGAATTTTTGTAACTGTCACTGCAAGTTAGCTGTTTTACCCGATCGATAGCCCAGAATCAAACATATTGTGTTGAAGCCTAAACCCAGAAAATGCCTGACATGTAACTTTCATTATCAGTCGTTACAAAAGATTAAATTATACCTATATGAATATTTTGCTAAACAAGCTACCAAGATAAGCTCCTTTTTTCTTTCCTTTTATTTGTTCCTTGGCTGCAACGCTGATGCCTTTGGTATACTAATGTCCATTGGCAAATGTGGCCATTTACAATCAAGTGGTTGTTCTCGTTTGTTGGCTTTTAACACAAAAACGGCATTTGACATAGAGGCAATTATTATGAGCAAAGCTTTAAAGAAAAGAGTCAATAAATCGCTTGAAGCTGAAGGCCCATTCCCCGATCTGTTACCTTCTTTACTCCCCTCCGATGGACGGGCGCCATAACAGTTAACGGCCATACCGCATAGTTTAGTGTCTTCAGTACAAATAACCTTTGCACTGCCTGGTTTAATTTTAGCATAGCGTTGTTACCATTATTTCTAATTATTCTCCACACCTTTAATTAAAATCCGGCGAGATGAACATCCATCTCGCGTAACGGTGTTGTGGCGAGTGCATGGAGCGAGAATAACGATGCTGAAATATTTATGCTGGTGACTACCTGACGGCATTTACTTGCGTTATTACAAATACATGTACAGAGTAAATGATGCGAACATACATAGAGGTACATAATATGTATGAAGGTATATCTAACGGCCTAGTATGCCTTTATTGCGTTAAACACACGTGTTGCTCCTGATAATTTAGAAGGCCTAGAGCGTACCGCGCCAGATGCTAAGTGTCGGAAATAGTCATCTTCTTCACACTGATAAGTACAATATTGTCAAAGATAACTTATGTGTTTAATGGTAGATTGTATAACAAGGGAGTAAAGTAATATTTTACGGCGAGGGTGCATTTTGAATCCTGAATGTAGCGAGGGTTTCAAAGTACTTCGCCCGAGCCAAAAATATTTGCTCCCGAGTGATACACTCTACTTTTCTTCCCCTACTATGAGAAAATAAAAGGCGCCTTATATTCAGGAATTATACTTTCACTGTAACTCAAAGAACTCATTTTTCAAAACAAAACCATGAATTTCTAATTGCGGCGCACTTAATTCAAAAAGTGTTTTAAATAAGTGTATTAAAAAATAAGTGTATTAAAAAAGTTATTTAAATAAAGAGGATAAAAAACTCATTACTAGCCGCTAAAAGTTCCTTAAAGAAAACATCAACTTTGGGCGCACCTTAAAGGCGAACCAAGTCAAAAGTCGAATAGGTGGGATGAAAACAATTTTTGACGTTGTAATGGAACGCCCTTAATGTATTTTTAACTCCTAATACGTCGCTGAAAAGTAATAATTTTACCTAAATACCGGTTTTACAAAATTAGAGGCACGGAACGACCGCTAAGAATAATAAAGATGGCATACCCAGGCCCACCCAAAGAGCACCGACCACAAACGCGTGACCCTTTTTGGATCGAAACCGCAGCCGAAGCTGTTGGTAAATATACTTTTGCCCATTTCTTTTAAAAAATGTTAACATGTGATAATAATTTTACTGTTGGTTAGATATCATTCCGTTAGGTAACTTATTAAGAAACAATAGGTTACTAACAGTAAACGTGAGATATTACCCACAAAAAATATAAATGTACCTAGAAGAAAAAAATCGTAACAAAATTTTTTAAACGTGTGTGATTTGTGTTTAAGACCTTGTCCAGAAGGGGCGAATTCGCCGCGAAACGTTTCGCGCGAATTCATTCGCGCGTTAGCGAGATACTAGGCGCCAATACATTGCGTCCACAAGCATCGCGCGAATTCAAAATACGCGCGTAAATCGCGTGCACTTCGCCAGACTCTCGGCTCACGCGTATTTCGCGCGTATTACGCGCGAGTCGAGATACTAGAAACGCCTTGTTGCGTCCAGTTAACGCGCGAATTCATAGCGAGTGGACGTATTTAGGGAAATGGAGCGCCAAAATTTTGACACTGAAATGTTTATCGAAACGAACGAAAACGCGCGTTGGTACGCTCCTTCTGGACGCTACTACGCGTATTACGCGCGAGAGAATCGCGGCGAATTCGCCCCTTCTGGACAAGGTCTTAGTCTATACAAAATCTTTTTCAAATTGAGGTCTAGTTATACCCGCTATGTAGGTGGTTCTAACTTAGTAAGCACACTGTCATTAACATACAACCCAAACTTAGTCAAGTCCTCACTAATTAGACGAACAGGGTAGCAAAGTTAAAATACACGTAACCATATTAATGATATGCGTGCAAACGGCATTCATTGCTATGCAGATGACAGCACGGGAGATGCGTGTTACACAGGCCCTGCAAACTCCTCTCAGTCTCATGTGGAGGATAGCAGAATCAAACTTGTGTCTGAAGTCGAGAACTCTCTGGAGCAAGTCTCGGAATGGGGACGACTCAATTTAGTTGAGTTCAACCCCACGAAGACACAAGTTTGCGCGTTTTCCGCTAAGAAAACCCCATTTGTCAAAGCGCCTCAATTCCAGGGTATCGCGCTCACCGTTAGTGAAAGTGTTGGGATTCTGGGTGTTGACATTTCGAGCGACGTGCAGTATCGGTGTCATCTGGAAGCTAAAGCCAAACTGGCCTCCAAAAAGCTTGGCGTCCTGAACCGGGCAAAGCTGTACTTCACTGCGAGGGACCTTCTGATGCTTTATAAAGCTCAGGTCAGGCCTCACATGGAGTACTGTTCTCACCTTTGGGCAGGGGCGCCACAATACCAGCTTAGTCCATTTGACGCCGTGCAAAAGCGCGCAGTTCGAGTTGTCAACGACCCACGAGTCACTAACAGGCTAGAAAACCTAGGTTTCAGGAGAGACATGGGATCTCTCTGCGTGTTCTACCGACTTTACAACGGTGAGTGCTCCGAGGAATTGTTCGATTTGGTGCCAACTTCACCCTTCCATCATCGCACCACTCGCCAAAGATTGAAGTATCATCCACATCGCTTGGATTCGTAGCGGACGAGAACGGTCCGTTTTTCACGATCGTTTCTACCACGAACCTGCAGGCTGTGGAATGAGCTTCGTGAGGTATTCCCGGAGCGACATGGGGTTCTTCAAGAAAGGTGTAAAAAGAGCTCTCCTTCAGGGCCGGCGTTCCACTGGTGACTCCCCTGGTGTTGCTCGTGTCCATGGGCGACGATGACCACTTACCATGAGGTGGCTCGTCTGCTTTTGCGTCAGCCCTTCAGGCTATAAAAAAAAAAACACACACTAGACTATAATATAGCCTGGAACTTTAGGTCTATTTTTAAACAAAATAGTTGTGGTTTTATTTAAAACCAATTTTTAACCATTTTCTTTATTATAACTGACTTAATAAAAATATTATTACAAAAACAAAAAACCCGACTGCTTACAAAAGAACTCAAAAAAAAAACAAGTGTCACAATATCAACATAAAATACTTCATGGTGCCGCACCCGCATGCGGTGACAAACTTAGTACTTGTGATAAATCTTTTTTTACCCGTAGGTATCAGTATTGTTTGTCCCCGCACCATGCACCATGAAGTATTTTATGTTGATATTGTGACACTTGTTTTTTTATGAGTTCTTTTGTAAGCAGTTGGGTTTTTTGTTTTTATAATAATATGTTTATTTCTGACTTTTTAGTGTTTTCGCCGAAAAATTCTACTTTTTGGGATGGTGTTTTGACAATTTGTGTTAAAACGTGTGCCTCAACGTTATACGATACATATATTTTTGAAAAGGTCTTTTCACAATCTTCATTTGATATCCATATTGCTAAGATAAGAAAAAAACTCAAGATTATCCCCTCTTTTTCTTCCACTTTCGGGCGCCATTTTGAAAATTTATATAGCCTATGACACTAACACAGTTCTGACGAATTCAACGATACTTCATATGTCGAAATCCGTTCAACCGTTTGGGCTGTGGGGCCCGACAAATAAATGGGCATACATACAAACCTACATACATACATACACTCGAAAAACATAACCCTCCTTCTGACGCAGGTGGGTAAAAAAGGGGAGGTTCTCATTTCAACTGTTAGTTTTGAAGTCATAACTTCTCATGAGAGGGTAAACCGCTTCGTTACGTAACGCGTTACGGCGGCAGTCTGGCTTCCCTTTCTCTCGCATTCATGAGCTTACCGTAATATCGCCAAGTTTTCTATATTTTTGTTCTACCTATACCATGTATTCCAACCATGTCGATGCTGAAATCAGGTACTTTTTTTCTATACATTTTTTCTCTTATTTTTGTTAAAACTAATTATAATTTTAAATGTTTGAACCCGAGATACGTGTGTTCTCATGTCTGCGTACTTTCTATGGCACCCACCCATAACACACGGAATACTAGAGCGGAGATATCGTAATTCGTAGTTGTATTTTTAGGTGAGATTGCGTAGTATTTTTAGCGTTTACTTATGATATTAAACTTATTATAGACGGTATTTATATAGGGTATAGGTAGTTATTAAAATATTGGACAGAGCGGCGACTTAAAATACTTGTTAATAAACGCGATTATAAACAAAACTAGAGAACCGCCCGCGCTTCGCTTCGGGACCCGTAGGTAACAGCCGCGTAGGTCCCGCTCCCGTAGGAATTTAGGCTAAAAAGTAGCCTACTACTCGCTCTCTTCACTCCACCCTGTCTGAGGTGTGTGGAGCCCTCGGGACAGTTAGTTCCCCTTTGGGGGTGTCTCTCGCGGCCCGTTAAAACGGGCCGGTTCTTGGGCTGGGCCCTAAGGCCCTTGGTTGTCCATCTGTGGTTAACCAATAGGTCAAGTCCGGTGAGTGGTGGCCTTTTTACAGGCCACAGAGTCTTAAACGGGACGGGGTTCATCTTCGCGCCGCCCAGGCGATCGAGGCCCTACCGGGTGAATCCCGCTGGTGGGAAGCCCAGCAGGAGCCGATCAGCGCCGGGCGACGACTTACGAAGCCCCAGTATCAGTCAGTGCTAGGCCACCAACCAACGAACCAAGTAAGCGCAACCAGCAAGTCACGCGGGAAGGCCCAGCGGTCTGGTGGACGGGTGTGGAGCGGCACCAGGTCCTGCAGATGCGGGAACCGCGACGCGTCGACACGCCCGAACATGTTGCGTGCCAATCTCTCGATGAAGTCGTCCAGGCTCTCAACTCGAAGGTCCCTCTGGTCCGCTGGCACTATCCTGTTGGCTGAGCAACTTGCGGACATCAGTCAACAGGATAGTGCCAGCGGGCGGGCGGTACACTGAATACAGCAGGAGCGGGGAGTTCTCGAGGCAGAGCTAAAGTAGCCTATTACATTTGCCTATGACTTAAGTAAATTACATGTAGTATTTGATAGCGTAATTCAGAACTTGCAAATGAATTTTATTACCGCCATCTATTAACAACTCCGAAAATAAATATCTAGCAACTAACAAAACATCGATCTTCCCATGGGAATGGGATGTTTTTCCGCGGTAAAAAGTAGCCTACGTCACTCTCCACCCTTCTAACTATCCTCACACACATAAACCTTACCATATAATAGCTTTGTTGCGACGTGAAAGCGTCACAAACAAACAAACAAACAAACAAACAAACAAACAAACACACTTTCACATTTATAATATTAGTAAGGATTATTATGCAAGACTTATTTGAAAAGAAAATTATTTCAATATCAAAGAAAATAATTGATAAGTTAAGTAGATGCCCAAATTGGAAAGCTCAATTAGAATATCAATTAGTACTCTTTATGAACTTCGTTCGAATATTTAATTACTTCTAAGCAAAAATTTGGTTCAAATTGCCGAACTATTTTCTCTTGTACGTAATACCGCCGAATAAACCCGCCTTTGATTTTCTTAGGTAAACCTGTTTCTTGCGTTGAAAATATTTAGCATTATTGCGCCGCATTTTCGCTTGGTAAAAGCGGTTATAACCTAGTGGTTAAGAATTTGGCCTCCTATTTGGTCGGTCGGTTGGCAGTCCGGGTTCTGACTTTTCGGGGTTATGTGTGTTTAAATTATAAAGCATTTAAATGTCACTCTGTATAAAAGTAAAGGAGAACGTCGTGAGGAAATCTGCATGCCGGAAAGTTCGCAACAACTCTAAGTTGTGTGAAGTCCTTCAATCAGCTCTCGGCCAGCGTGGTAAGTCCATCTTCACATTCTGCAAAGGGACCCGTGCTACCACCAAGTAATGACCAGTGGGATAATTATGGGTGACGATGATAATCGTGATAATTTCACGAGGAACTGAGATATTTGCCTACAAAAAATTTGCCTATGTGACTCTCCAGCACTTCAACTTGTTGTTACAAAAATTTTATTGGTAAATAACTATCCCCACATTTGACAAGGCTTTAACCCATTAGTGGCTCACTACTAAGCACGGATCCTCCACAATACATGTCTGAAGAGGTCTAGAATTTTCCATAAGACTCCATTCCATTGCAGATTGGTGAAGGAATTAGTTCCCAACCTACATTTATTATGTGTTCGAAAAATTGATGCCGCACGAAGACAGCCTAACGACTGAAACAACCGGAACCGACGGCTTTACGTGCCCTTCGAAGCACGGAGGCACTTAAGTAATATTTCCACTAAGAGTCATTAATCCAACTTCCAACTGCGCCTACACTTAGCATCAATGCAAGCCTAGCCATGAGAGCTTCATTTTGTATGAAATATTACATCACAAAACCTCTATAACACCTACTGGATCTAAAAAGTAAATATGGTCCATTGTTTTACTAAAAAAGGGCAGTGCATTGTTTAGCCACAGTTCGGTAAGTCGAGACCTTACGTTCGAATCACGTAGGTTTTTCATCGACAAAGGTTACACATTATTTGTGAGCACAGCAACTAAGCATGGACCAGTTTTGCTTCCCGAAACTTCTGTAGGTATTGGATACAAAGTCTTGTAGAAATGTTTGGACGAGATTATTTACATCAACATAATGTTTAAATTATCAGGAGCAAACTTGTTTATACTCATCGACATATTGTATAACAATAGCCCACAAGAGTTTATTGGTTTTTCGCATCTCTGTGACTATGTGATTCAATTAAAAATGCAACCCATAGTGACACAAATAAAACTCTTATTAACTTTCTTATTGCTTCCGCTTATATAAAAAACTGTATAAGTTTTATCTAGTAACTTATAAACTCGCCAAAACTCATGCTAAACATAAAAAGTAAATAAATCGTTCTGAATGCCTAGTTTACTCAACATTCTTATGTTAAAACCACTTTCCTGTTCCGAAATACGCAGAACCAGGCTTCTAGCGGAAGGAACCTCACCATAACCACATCTCCAAAGCGCTCCATTGCGTCAACTTCAGCACATACGAATTATGAATACCCGGGAAAGATGTGAAACCGCTTTATTATTTTGACAACTCCGCTCCGTAGCATATACTTGAGTCGCCGAGAATATGGAATTGCTTCTCCCCGCTAAACACAAATTTATGACGTGCGCTTACAGTTCAATTTAGTTTGTAGCTATGCAAAATTTACCTAAGACAGTTTCAATTATCTCTAGTATTCTCATGCATTGCGGCCAGAGGCCGGAATTTCGAACATTTACTGTAAAAAAAGGTATTTATTTATTTAAAAATACAAGTTCACAGTCGTAGTTGTTTTAATTTCCGGATCCTAGAAAGATATTTACTTTACACATAGCTGTTATACCTTTTTAGAATCCCCATTAAATGCACTATCACTAGTGGTACAAGGTCACTTTTCGGTAGAATATTTATTTTTCACAGTGGGGTCCGATGTAAAAGAAAAGTTATTATGAAGGAAAACAAAGATTATTAAAACGTGTTATTTTTTCCAACTCAAGACATACACAGCGATACAAAGTTGTGTCTTATGTACAGACTACTCAGTTACATCATCCTACTAATATTATAAATGTGAAAGTTTGTGTATTTGTTTGTTTGTTTGTTTGTTACTCTTTCACGCAAAAACTACTGAACCAATTTTCATGAAATTTGGCACACACAAAGAGGGCAACTTAGATTAACATATAGGATATTTTTTATCCCGGAATTCCCGCGGGATCAGGATTCACGCGGAAAAAACTCCAATACGTGAAGTCGCGGGCTTAGATTTTTATGGGACTTTCACTGGGGTTAGAGAAGGTTCTAGAGCAACACATAGGCTACTTATTATCCCGGAATTCCAGCGGGATCAGGATTCACGCGGGAAAAACTCCAATGCGCCACGTCGCGTCGCGAGCTTAGATTTTTATGGGACTTTCATTGGGAGATAGAGGAAGTTGTGAAGTAACATAATATATAGGTTATTTTTTATCCCGGAATTCCCACAGGATCAGGATTCACGCAGGAAAAACTCCTATGCGCAAAAGCGCGGGCTTAAATTTTTATGCGACTTTCACTAAGAAATAGAGGAGGTTCTGGAACAACACATAGGCTACTTATTATATCAAAATTCCGGCGGGATCAGGATTCACGCGGGAAAAACTCTTATGTGTGAAGTAGCGGACTTAGATTTTATGGGACTTTCATTAGGAGATAGAAGAGGTTCTAGAGCAACACATATGCTACTTATTATCCCGGAATTCCGGCGGGATCAGGATTCACGCGGGAAAAACTCCTATGTGCAAACGCGCGGGCTTAAATTTTTATGCTACTTTTATTGCGAGGTAGAGGAGGTTCTGGAGCAATGTATTAATTAGGCTACTTTTTCTTCCAGACTTCCCGTGGGACACGGGAAAATTTCACACGGGAAAATCGCCTATGCGCCAAGTCGCAGGCTAACATTTTTATGGGACTTTCACTTGGAGATAGAGGAAGTTGTATGCCTATATGTTATTTTATCCCGGAATTCCCGCGAGATCAGAATTCACGAGGTTCAGGATTCACGCGGTAAAAACTCATCCCTGGGAACGAGGTCGTGGGTTCAGATGTTTATGGGATTACAGAGGGACGTAGAGGAGGTTATGGAGCATTATATAAGCTACTTTTTGTTCTGGACCGCCCGCGGGATCGAGATTTAAGCGGGAAAAACTCCCGTGAACGAATGAAGTCGCGGGCTCATTAATATCTATATATCGGGATATCTACATATCGGGAATCGAACCGGCTCTATGACCAACTTTAAGTTGTTTTCTCGAGGGTCAGCATCACTTCTGGTCTTTATGTCTTGGCACCCGAATGAAAAACTGCCAATATAGTTGAAAAATATATATTTTTTAATTATCGTGGTTAAACTTATGCCTAAAGTTTGGAATTAAAAAAACTCGACGTTTATATCTTAAAGTCTTTTTATCGATTTTCTCAAGATCTAGGTAGGTACCTACATAACGGATTTTTGTGCGGTATGACTAAAAAATCAACTGTTCTTAATTTGTGTGGAGCAATATATTTTATATGCCACTATTTATCTTAGAATTCTCGCGGGGTCGGGATTCACGCAGGAAAAACTTTGTGACACACTGAGTTCCACGCGGGCGGAGCCGCGGGCAACAGCTAGTATTAAATAAGCAAAAATCATACAGGATGTGAATTTATCGAATTTTAGTAACATTTACACATTGAGTTACTATGTAAACTAGAGAAGCTACGTCAAACAAAAGTCATGTTCCTTTTCTCGGTTTAAAGCTATCCGTCGCTGCAGCGCTACAAAAAAACATTCTGTCTAATCTATCATTTTAAACCGCAGCGCTTAATACGCTTAATAAGATACATATAGTCCTACAAGCATCTTTTAGCGCGTGGGTGACAAAGACAGCGCCTTACAGTTTACCTTACCTGTATGACGCTGTCTCTGTCACGCACGCGCCAAAAAATGCTTGTAGGACTGTAGGTCGTTTCATTCATTACTCGGTCACTATGACGACGGAATATAGATTAATGACATTTATGACACAGAACGGTCAGTGTGGGGTTTTTACATGTTTTTTACCTATCTGGTTCATCAGGTTGAATGAAACAAAAAATTAAAATTAAGTATTATTGTGAATATTTTATCCCCCAAAACTCAGTTCGCCTGTAAAGTGTACACGTTCTACATTTATAAAGTACAAACATCAATAAATTTATTTATTTTACAAAAAGTCTAAACAAGTAACTAATTAAAATTTGGGGTGTCTGTTTGTAACATTGAAATAACCACTTTTTACTAAATGCATGGATAAACATTAGTATAGACCGTCTATTCGAACCGCGGACAAAGTATAGTCTTTTAAGAATTAAAACATTACAAAGACATGAATGTCAGCGTGTAAAACTGATAATATTGTGTTTAACGTGATGTCAACAAATGCGAGCGTCAGAATGGCGGGTGAACAGTCGTATTTAGCTCTCAAACAGTGTCGAAAAATTGCTTCCCAATTGCTTCCATTTGCTTCCAACGTCGAGAGAATTGCTTCCTTCATAATTTAGAATAAAAACAACATTTTAGGTTCACCGGCCATTCAGACATCAGGATCGCCGGTGAACAGAGCGTAGCGTAATAACTATGCAGAATAGCTGAAATTCTCAAATACCAAAGATTGCTTCTCATTTGCTTCCTACGTTATTCGTAAACTTATACTATACATACATTTAGGAAACAAAGATACGATAAAAATTTAGTAAGGAAGTCAAACGCGCCTATTTAAATATAAGAGCAAATTGTGGGTTAGACAAATTTGCTAACTACGTTCACCAATTAAACGTTTAGATATGTCAGAAGAACTAAAATCCGAATCTGCAATCGCATATCGCAATAAGTTAGCTAATGAGAGAGGACTCTGTGCGTTTTAGGACGGGGAACTAGCGAGTTATGATCTACGCTGTGTGTGAGTGTGAATATTATTTAATAATTCTAAGTTGTAAATATTTCTTACTATTATACTTTGTAAATACTTAATTTTTAACTAAATTTTGACTCGTACGTAACCGTTCATGTAGTGTTTTATTGTAAACCGACAATTTAAGAACTTAATACTTATATATAATTGCTGTTAAAAGATTGACTAATAAAACATGAATACTAGAATCATAACTCGCTAGTTCCCCGTCCTAAAACGCACAGAGTCCTCTCTCATTAGCTAACTTATTGCGATATGCGATTGCAGATTCGGATTTTAGTTCTTCTGACATCTAAACGTTTAATTGGTGAACGTAGTTAGCAAATTTGTCTAACCCACAATTTGCTCTTATATTTAAATAGGCGCGTTTGACTTCCTTACTAAATTTTTATCGTATCTTTGTTTCCTAAATGTATGTATAATATAAGTTTACGAATAACGTAGGAAGCAAATGAGAAGCAATCTTTGGTATTTGAAAATTTCAGCTATTCTGCATAGTTATTACGCTACGCTCTGTTCACCGGCGATCCTGATGTCTGAATGGCCGGTGAACCTAAAATGTTGTTTTTATTCTAAATTATGAAGGAAGCAATTCTCTCGACGTTGGAAGCAAATGGAAGCAATTGGGAAGCAATTTTTCGACACTGTTTAAGAGCTAAATACGACTGTTCACCGGCCATTCTGACGCTCACCAACAAATTGTACCTACTATCACTACTGGACGTTGTTAGTCTATGAGAAGGACACAATATGGCAGACGTTAAATAATTTTTCGTATTTATTTGAAAATAGTGAAATATGGTTACTAACCGATGAAAAGTTACTCCTGTGCATTTATTTGAGTTCCTGGAGTTATTGCGGCAATTACGTAATACACAATTGGGCATTGTTCACGCTAGTTTTAAAGATTCACTGACAGGTCTCAGACGTTTTACGCGCATGCGAGCTGGCAAACGAATGAGAGAGTTGAGGTGCATTCACCGCAACTGACTGGCGAATAAAATTTCTTTGCGGTGTCTTCTCTAGTACTTTAGTACATAATATCTCAATGCATTTACATTAAAAAAGTTCATTTCCTTAAAAAATTCAAAATAAGTTATAACTTTTCAAGGGTTGATCATAGAGACCTGCTGTAGAACAGTTTTTTGCAGCAAATGATCCCAGCTTACCGGTCGTTGCGTTTGATCCACGACTTTTTGGCCACCCAGTATATTCTTGTGGTTTTTTTATGTTCCATGCCATTCGCGACATAGAAAATCCTAATGCGAGGTTTTTATGGTATATGTCGTATACTATTTAGGTACGTATGGACTGGGGCAGGTATATAAATGTGTTTGCGTTTTTAGTATATTAACTTTGTATGGTGTCGTGCTTAGCATTCGCATTGAGTTACGCATCGTGCCTATATCGGCTATTGACGCGCACCACTGGACTGTACGAACTCGCTACAAAAAATGACGATACTGCAATTGCATGCATATTCATCTCACATATGAATTGAAATATGACTGAACCCGTATGGTGTAATGCTTCTTTGCCGACTGCCGCTTACAGGGTCTTATGTTCGATTCCCAACGAGGCGAATTTTGGACGCAGACGCAATTCTACAGTGAAAAGTTAAAATAAATAACGATATAAACTCATAGACCCACTCTAGAATTCCCTGTGTCGTGGTTGCTATTGACAACACACAGAACAATTGCACACATACAGACCGAGAACAGTAATTTAATTATTACACTCACCGCCTCCTTGGAAATCAAAATCAAGGCCCTCGGAACAACGATGCGACGTCTTAACCATTGCGTAATTCGAGTCGTCGTCGACTCAGTCAAACAGCTTGAATATAGGTACGTTTAGTTATCACAAAATTTAAAATAATCGTACAATTACAAGCAAACCGTACCTACTTAAAACATATTGTGTTTTCCAAACATTAATTCGAGATTCGAATTCAAAGCACCGTTCGTATGCAATCACCCTAAAGCTATTTCGTCCCTTTTCGCCATTTCTGATTAAAATACAAATTCAGTCATTGAAAACGTTTTACAGCCCTATTACGCTGGCGTTTATTCCTTTACCTTCGTATTCTTGCACTTCAGACACTTAACAAAAAGTTAATTTTGTTGTGATTATCCTATTGGGCATAGTGAAAATGTCGATATTAAGAGTATGTTAAAAATGTTTAAGCGAATCTATTTATTGAAACCTAATTAACTATTAATTATGACCGAATTTGGTCGTAATTAAATAATCACAGTAATTAATAATTAATAGGTAATAAATGCTAAATTATTTAGTAACTATTCGCTAAGTGCAACAAAATTTTCTTGACTCTTTTTATTAGGTGATTGCACTTGTTTACGTGAAAATACAAACACACTAGTGTGTTAGCTAAATAAACATAGTTATCTTTCTTTTGGTAACGTCGATTAACACGCGTAATTAAAGAGAACCAGAGATAGCAAACGAATTAGTTATAAGAAAACGTTTCTATAGATTACCTATGTCATGTGGTCATAGACAACTTTAGGATAAAGGTACCTATCAGTTATTCAATGACTATTGATTTGTTGTAATGGTTCTTCCGTTTTTTTAGAACTGTTATTTGATGGTTGTCATTATGTTCTTCTGTTTTCTTATGCTGCCTCTACACATAGGCCAACACGTTGGCAAGTGCGTTGGCTCCCAATGTGTAGAACGGGCGTTGGAACGTTGGCGGTAGGCATTTGAACGTTGGCCGGCGCGCTTGCGAGCTTGCCGCGCGGTGTCGGTATCATCAAAGAACACTTGTCGCAAGCTTGGCGCACCATCCACACATTGGCCGCGCGATCAGTTTGCCCGGAGCAGCGATCAAGAGTGCATATTTTCTTCTTGCGGCGTATTAACACCTAACGTAACAAAATGGCGTATAATATGAGTAATGATGAAACTTTTAAATTTATTGAGCTCTATCAGAGTGAAAATTGCCTATGGAATCCAAAAAATAAGTAAAAATGTTGTACTTAAGTATTAAAAATGCTAAATAAATAAGGTTCTTGGACATTCCGTTTTCCTTACGATATTTTACTTCAAAGTAAGAGCATCATACTTTATTATTATTTTAATATTATAAATATGAAAGTATCACCCTTTTCTTGTATACTTTTACGTAGTAATTATAAGCTGTGAATAAATATACAGCTGCAGCTGTTACCAACTCAACATCCATTTTTTGATCCGTCCGCACATTGGCCCGAACCAAAGCATACTGAACGACCTTCCAATGTGTGGATTAATTCACAAGCACGTTGGCAAGCGCACCGCCAGCGCGTTGGCGAATGCGCTGGCCTGTGTGTAGAGGCAGCATTAGAAATATACTATTATATGATGGTTGTCAGTTGTCAATGGACGTAAACTAGAAGACGTAAAAATTATGTTAAATCGAGTGCTCAAGGTTAAAATACCCTCGTCACCTTGCGTGAGTAGTGTCGGCATCAAATCAATTGTAAGAGGTCATCATCAACTATATACGTAAACCGAAAGATGATAAAGAAACATTTCATTCTCTACCCTTATGGCGCAATGGTGTTTAAATTATTGTTAATAATAATAACTTTCTTTACCCAATTTAGACACTTTACATTTTATGTATTATTATATGACACAGTAATTATTTTGTATATATGAGTACAATTATAAAATTTGTATCACATTTTATTAATTGCACAGATATAAAACAAAAAACTCTACCTGTGAACGTAAAGATGAAAAGCCGAGTTGAATCTTGAGTGCTGTAAATTATAATATTAAGGAACACGATTCAATCATCCACGATATTACTTAACTCGAGAAACCATTTACGAATGATGCAAGCCTCTAACAGAACTTACTATGATCAATCCTCAGATTATAGAACCAAAAGGCAGATGTAGTCGTTCTAGTATAAAGTGAAGCTACCAAAGCAAATACAAAATAAAAAGCTAATACAATCTCGTGTCAGTACTACGGAAAGCGTCAAATAGCATAAACGTCGCAAGTGTCAAATTTTTTAAAATAATTTTATCAGTTTTAATGCCGTCTTGCATTATTAAATTCTCTAAAAGTTGTTCGCAAAAACAAAGAAAAGAAGACGGAATGTCTTTTCACAGGTAATTGTTCATTATTTTATTATTTATTTATAATAATATTTTTTCGGTTCGCTCGGAACACAAAACCTCAACAATCATTCATTTGTACACCAGTTTAAATGAAAATCGGTTACCCTAAATTTGGGGAAATATGCATGGACTATTTGGACATTGGTCGATTTATAAATTTATATCGAAAAAAAATATTTTGAAAGTAAATAGTTTTATTTATTTAAACCTAAAAGTCAGGCAATACAGCCAATAAAATTAGCATTCTAACTGCTGAAAATGTCACGTGTGCCAATAATATGTATCATAAATATTATATAATATTTTAGTTTCTGCTTAGCCTACTAATAACTAATAACTATAATTTTTGCAGATTTCCGACAGATGCTGTAACAAGAGACATTTTTCTCATATTATTCGGAAAAGCAGGCAAGATAGTAATTGGTTAATTAATTTTGCGTGGTTCGCTCATTACATTTTAGTGAGGATGACGTGTACCTATCTCACTAAAAAAGGACATTGGTTGATTAAAAAATCATCAAAACCGAATTTTTGTTATAATAAATAAGTATATTGATATTTTGATGTTTTTTTTTATAAAAATATCTACCCAAAGAGACAAAAATCCATAAGTTAATTAAAACAATTAAACATATTTAAAATATTAAATTAAATAGGTATATTAAAAGAACATTTACACATAATTATTATAATATAATACTTTTTGATAACTAGTGATATGGCTACAACCCATTAATGTCCGGGTGATTCCCTTATTCTGCTAATTTATAAATGCTTCAATTGCAGCTCAATTGAATAGTTTGACACATTTTTGACACATATCCCATACAAAATGTGTCAAAAAATTCAAGTGAGATCCAATTTATCCATTTATAAATTAGCAGAATCGGGGGGCTGAGGGTCTCTCCTCATTATTAAGGAGGCCTAGAGCATACTCCACCACGCTGCTCCAGTGCGGATTGGTGGAGGGGTTAGTGGCCAACACATTGTCGAAAGTTTTCAAGCCGCCCGAAGGCCTCCGACACGGCTTAACGACTGCTATCTATCGATGTATCGATATCAACCGGGACCGACGGCTTTACGTGCCTTCCGAAGCTCGGAGGCGCTCAAGAAATTATTATCAGAAGAAATTAAAATCAATTATTATTATTATTACATACAATAAAACTGTAATTTTTTGTCTGTTTTTCTGTGCATTTGTTCCGCCTAATCTCAGGAACGGCTTAACAAATTTAGATGCAGTTTTCACTGACGTATTCAAATGAGCTTGGGTTAACATTTAGTTAGAATCGGTAAACAAATAAGAAATCACGTCAATTTAAAGAATACCAACCCTCATTTATCGATTATGGGCTTACCGAAGCAAAACAAGGGCGTTCACTAGTAATAAATAATTTGCCAATTTAATTGTGCATAATGTTTTAAGCTGAAAATATGGCGAACAATGTTTACAAAATTGCGGGAGATTATGACTTTCACTTGGCAACCTCACACACACAAAGAATTACGTATCCATACGGTGCAATTGCTAGTTGACATTAAGGTTGTCATGCACACATAGGGAAAAAGCGGCTTCACATTATTCGTCGCTTTTGTTTGCGAATGTTCTATCTGCCTTTTGGTTCTATAATCTGAGGATCAATCATCTTCATAATCTGTGCTTCGCTTCGATTAAATCGTGATTCTGCAAACTAAACCGTTGAATAGACATTCAACTGTGATTCCCTGAATAGATTCCCTGAATCCCTGGGCCACCCCCTGATACCCTATTGCCATCTAGGTGCAACACCACACAACAGTAAAAGGATTTCTTCATAAAATTTAAATAATAAATTTTAATATAGACGTGTTCAAAATGTTAAGGTACATTTCATTACATTATTTTCGTAGGACAAAAAGGATTTTTTTTATTTGAAAAAAATTACTAATAACATTCAAACTATGAATATTTGGAGTAGAACTAATTTATACGAATGAAACTGATTCGTATTGACATGTGTTTCGAAACTCACTTGAAATATAAATATCTACCTAACGAGATTTCCAAATCAGTGTCAAAGTAAATTAACGAGAACGGTTCAATAGACTACTTATATTATTTTCGACTACTTAAGTATATTATTTTATGAGTTGATCAAAAAAATAAATATCAAAATATCCCTGATATTTAATATCAAAGTTAATTATACTTGGAATGACCGGTGTAGGTGGATATAATTCTGTGCCTCCTGTAACAAGTGATACAAGTGAAAATCATCATTTTACAGGAGAGCGAAAAAAAATTCTAGCTCATAAACTAAGAGGGCTAGATGTAATATGAATACCTTATTTTGTAGATAAAAACATTTACTGTCACCGTACATTTAGTTTTTTGTAATATATATTATAATATTAAAGTAATTTATCAAAAATCTGTGAGTTGTATCTTTTTTATTTCAAATGTGAGCGAATATTACATGATAAACGATACAAGTAGAGTTATATTATTTTGCACCTATAAATTGTCTTTGTGTAAACTGATTTGATATGAAGTAAAGACTTGTATCAGTAGACACATATAGAATGTACCCTAGTCAGTATTGAAACAAATCGGTTCAAACTGATATAACTCTAAATCAATATTCACGATAAATATATTGAAAAATAAAATGTGAAAATAAATATAGTCGCAGTTATAGCACAAAGCACAAAAAACAGTCCGTAGTAGAGCAATTACGTGTAGGGATTACAACTTTAGATATATCTACTTATACTCACGGATTTTTTGCCAAAACCTGTGCACTTATATCACCTTGCACAAAATTATCTCCGAAAATATATCAGATAGAAGAACGTGAGTTGGACCAAAAAAATCGCAATTTTTTTTTATAAACTTCTATGTTAAAATCACAAAAAGGGTACAACTCGACTTGTATCACTTGTCACAGGAGGCACAGAATTTTTAGTCTATTAATTAAGGCGACAAGTCTCAGAAGAAATTCATTTTCATTTTTATAATGATCTGTCAATATGATCTTATAAACAGTGGCGCATTATTCTCTAAGGCAAAGTAGGCGCGTGCTTAGAGGCGCGAGGTTGTGAGGGGTCGCACGAATGGAATAAGTTGTTTAGCAATTTAATAAAAAAAATTAAAAAAATATACGGTAAAAAGGTCGCCAATGACTCATCCATACTTAATATCATAAATTCATGCGAAAGCCTATCTGTCTGTCTGATGAACTACCGGCCCAATTTAGATGGAATTCGGAATGAAGGTAGTTGAAAAATCAAGCCCTATAGGACTGACATAGGCGAAGAAATTTTCGATAAATTTTGAGGTTAAGGTCAATCATAAGCTATCTAGTTTTTTCAAAAACCTACCCCAAGGGGCGAAATAAGGGAAATATTTAAGTTTCCCAAAGCAAGCGAAGGCGTTCACTAGTAGGTCCATAGGTTGGATTCCCTATATTGTAGGCACCATGAAAATGACAAAAGATACGCCGAGACTGAGAATAAAAAGAAAAATAAGTACGTTCATTGCTTAGGGAACTGTCGACCTTGAATCCGCTACTGACTATAAAACTATACCAACTAAATACTTAAATGCTTTTATCGATACCATTCGCATACCACTAGGATTTCTTGTATTGTTATAATAAGTGTCTCACACTCAAGAGTTTTCGATAAATTCCACCAGGAATCGAGCCAAGTTTACTCTCCTCTTTGCTCCTTTACTCGTGATCCAATCATTTTCAGCTTAGTAACAGCAAATTAATAGCAAAATAGTGTCTTGTTATTTCTACTTGTTTGATATTATAGATCTGTCTGTCGGCTATTTACATAAAAACAACTTTATCATCACAAGTACACATCGACAAAAAAAGGGAAAACGTTGTAACCCACAAAATAGAAAATGTTCACCAGATCCGATAAACTTTTAGGATTTTCGAAGACAACGCACCAATGACTATTAATTACAACGCTGTATAAAATTTTCTATTAAATTATCGCAAAGCCACGACACTTTCCGCAGCAAAAAAAAACTTTTTCCGCTTTATAGCATCGACATTTATCTCCAGATCCTTAAGATCAATCACATCAACAAGGTTACGTAATAGCTCAACATCCGCGAACCGTACCGATACATAAATCAAACAACGCACGGCTCATTCAACCGACAAATAATAGCTGATTTATCATATGTAACGCCCCACGAATTAATCTCAGTAATTAGCTACGGAACCACAAATCCCGTAACTATTAAGGTAGGTGCGTTGCAATTAATACGTTGGGGTTAATTGACGATTGTTCTAGCAACTGATATATTTATCTTAAATCATTTGTAGCAATGTGGTCTTAACCATTACGCGTATTCATTAAGAAATGTCTCTTTTTCAACTAAGGATATTTAAAGACGCCGTCCATATTTATCACGTCCGTCCGTTAGGGTGTTTTAGTCTTAGCGGCTAACTCGGTCTTAAGTTTGTCTCATGGGGGTTGTGGGTTGTCTATATATATAAAACTCAAAGGTGACTGACTGACTGACTGACTGACTTATATAGTGATCTATCAACGCACAGCCCAAACCACTGAACGGATCGGGCTGAAATTTGGCATGCAGGTAGATATTATGACGTAGACAACCGCTAAGAAAGGATTTTGATCAATTCTACCCCCAAGGGGATAAAATAGGGGATGAAAGTTTATGATTTTCGACTGATTGAACTGAACGTACAGCCCAAACCACTGGACGGATCGAGCTGAAACTTGGCATGCAGGTAGATGTTATGACGTAGACATCCGCTAAGAAAGGATTTTGATCAATTCAACCCCTAAGGGGATAAAATAAGGGATGAAAGTTTGTGATTTTCGACTGATTGAACTGAACGCACAGCCCAAACCACTGGATGGATCGGGCTGAAATTTGGCATGTAGGTTGATGTTATAACGTAGGCGTCCGCTTTTGATCAATTAACCCCCTTTCGACTGATTTAACTGAAATTAAAGATTGGAGCTACTATGATAAAGACGTCCGCTTAGACGATTTTGATAAATTCAACCCCCCTTGGGATAAAATATGGGATGATGGAGGATGTAAATGTATTAGTTTGAAGTGCTTTGAACCTATCAGTACCTAATGGAACGAAACGGGGGTGAAAAATTGAATGGGACTTAATACAATTTTCAAAATAGAAAGCTGAAAATTGGTAAACATAGCTACTCTTCATTTTAAATAAAAAATACACTATTAAGTTTTTGTCGAAAGTACCCTCCAACCAGTAAAAAACCGGGTGTAATTTGTTTGGTATTTTTAGTACTTTCTGAGTTAGGGACAATAATGTCCAATGAGTAATGTCCAGTCTTTTTGTTAAGATTAAAAAATATGTGCTTCAATATTTTTTAAAATCACCCCTAAACTTCAAAATATATGGGGTTAAAATTAAATAGAGATTTAACCCTCCACATATTTATACGGGATGTGAAATTTGATTAGGACATTTCCACGGGATCGTGAAGTGCAAATTCATGAATCTTCTATCTTCTATCTTCTTCTTCTATCTTCTTCTTCTTCTTCTATCTTCTTCTTCTATATATATAAAACTCAAAGGTGACTGACTGACTGACTGACTGACTTATATAGTGATCTATCAACGCACAGCCCAAACCACTGAACGGATCGGGCTGAAATTTGGCATGCAGGTAGATATTATGACGTAGACAACCGCTAAGAAAGGATTTTGATCAATTCTACCCCCAAGGGGATAAAATAGGGGATGAAAGTTTATGATTTTCGACTGATTGAACTGAACGTACAGCCCAAACCACTGGACGGATCGAGCTGAAACTTGGCATGCAGGTAGATGTTATGACGTAGACATCCGCTAAGAAAGGATTTTGATCAATTCAACCCCTAAGGGGATAAAATAAGGGATGAAAGTTTGTGATTTTCGACTGATTGAACTGAACGCACAGCCCAAACCACTGGATGGATCGGGCTGAAATTTGGCATGTAGGTTGATGTTATAACGTAGGCATCCGCTTTTGATCAATTAACCCCCTTTCGACTGATTTAACTGAAATTAAAGATTGGAGCTACTATGATAAAGACGTCCGCTTAGACGATTTTGATAAATTCAACCCCCCTTGGGATAAAATAAGGGATGATGGAGGATGTAAATGTATTAGTTTGAACCTATCAGTACCTACCTAATGGAACGAAACGGGGGTGAAAAATTGAATGGGACTTAATACAATTTTCAAGATAGAAAGCTGAAAATTGGTAAACATTTTACTACTCTTCATTTTAAATAAAAAATACACTATTAAGTTTTTGTCGAAAGTACCCTCCAACCAGTAAAAAACCGGGTGTAATTTGTTTGGTATTTTTAGTACTTTCTGAGTTAGGGACAATAATGTCCAATGAGTAATGTCCAGTCTTTTTGTTAAGATTAAAAAATATGTGCTTCAATATTTTTTAAAATCACCCCTAAACTTCAAAATATATGGGGTTAAAATTAAATAGACATTTAACCCTCCACATATTTATACGGGATGTGAAATTTGATTAGGACATTTCCACGGGATCGTGAAGTGCAAATTCATGAAAAATAACTTTCCCTGATTAAGTTATGCTAAAGATGTTTAACTGAAGTTGTTACTAAAATTTCAGCCTGAAAAAATAGTATTTGTAAATAAGTCCAAAGAAAAAGCGCTCTCGAGTTCAGTAAAAATGCGCGATATAACCAAATTTCACGCGGGCAAAGCCGCGGGCGGAAAGCTAGTTATTAAATAAGTTCCTACTAACATTTGCATATTGCACTGGGATTTCCTGTGTGGCGGTTGGTACGTACAACACAAATAATATATCATTGATCCGAGAACCCTTGATCCGAGAACAAACATTATCTCTAGTAAATGTAGGGAATTGAACCCAGAACCCATCGCAGGTAATGCCAATCAAATAGCCTATGGGCTAAAATATGTAAGGCGAAATTCACAATTATTAACTCGAAGATAAGTAGATAAATGAACTACGATACTTGTTTGTTACCCGAATTCCATAAAAAACTGACATAATAAAAACGTCTGCCAGGTGAGCCAGTATTCGTATGAAATATTTCCCACAACCCTGCGGCATTAGATCACGCGTCACATTGTGATTGCAAATATTAATGAGCACGCATCGGGTTATATTACTCGCGGGGTCGAAACGCACGTTATAATTTTTGAGCTGGGAGCTATGTGTTATTAAAATTGTTGTCTCTCTGAGCTTTGTAATGCTTTTAATTTAAATTTAGAACAATATTACTGAGTTTTGTAACTAACTGGTTAGGTACTTTCCTGGCTTCGCATCTGCAAATCTATGGCGTCGTTGTCTAGAAAAAAATGACGTGAATTTTATAAATATATCGTTTAGAACAGCAGAAGATAACTTTTATCAGCGCAGACAATTTTAACTGTAACGTGTTTATTATAACTCTTTTTCTTATTAATAACGAAATTTCGGTCCAATTCCATGTATCATGGTCAGGGCGAGACTGCGTCTTGTGTGATCAAAATAGTATAATATAGTAATTGTTGGCAATCTTTATTATAGCTTAACGCCATGTTATCGCCAACGAGAGCTAACCCAATAATCACAAACAAGAACTAGTGATCAGGTGACGTTCACACAGTAGGAAAGGGGGAAGACCACGAGTAGTACCTTTTCACACGAACCGGTTGCCGGGTAGCCGGTGCCGTGTACCCGGCGACGAAATGTATGGCCATGGCTATGTTCTATACACTTCGCCGCCGCGCCGGGTACCCGGCGCCGGCTGCCCGGCAACCGGTTCGCGTGAAAAGTAGGGCCGGAGCTCAACTCCGGTTATATACAGTGTATGATCTATGGCTCCGAGTATAAATAATTGACAAGTCTTGGAAGCCAGTCACCTTTTATTTACTGTTATGCTCCATGCTATATAACGTTTTATTACATTATATACGTATGTATCTATTAAGGGCTCGGTTACAATATTAAGATAACCCTACCGATATTCTAGTTACCGAATGTTTCTATCGGATAAAAAGTTTTTAATTCGCAAACACTTTTTCGTACGAGGCTCTCAATTCGTCGCGGAATTTTAAATTTTATACGCGTGACGCTATATGGCGCGAACGTTTTACAAGATGAGTTCATTTCATTTATTTGACGACGTGAAGCGTAGCCTTGTTGTCAGAGTTGTTCGAATTAAATTTAGACGGAGCAGAGCAGTTTCATCAAATGAATTTGTAACTAGCTCAAATGAAAAAGTTTGGTGAATCTTGCGTAATTAAAGCGCTACGTGTAAAATTTAAACTAGTCTACTTGTTTAACTTACGCCTTAATTATGTTAACACGTGAAATATTTATACAGCTTAATATCAAAGTAAACTAGATATTATGTTGCGAAGTGAAGAGCACAGTTATTACAGTCTATCTTTCAAATTGAAGGGCGATAAAATCTATTACAAACTACGTTGAACTTGTTGGGAAAGTTGGGATCGTTTATGTTTTGTAGAATATGGTTATATGGGATGTTAGTTATAGGAGGATAAAGGCAAATAAACACTTATAGCCCGGTAAGTTTAGTCATTTAACCGTGCATAAATTTAAAACTATGAAAAATTCCCTATCGATCCGAAGTTATCAAAAAAAAATTCAAGGTTAAAATTAGGTTTTTTTTAATTTTTCAGCGAAAAGGTTACTTTTATGATAAAGTTATCTTATTCAAATTGAGGGTTATGCAGTTGTCTACAAAAATTGTCCTTTAACACTTGATAAAACTTTTAACTTTTAACACGACCCGGGGAAGTACCACCGTCCGCCACGGTACCTAGTACCATTCCTACCGTGTAATAATTGTTTTAAGAACAATTGTGTTCCGGATAGGAAGGTGTGGAGCCGGTTACACTTTTTTAGAGGCGACCATCTCAGTCCTCAGAGGTAGCAACGCATCTGTGACCGAATTAGAACGAGATTCATACTAGCAATAACTAACTGGACTATTATTAACATTAACTAACAGGACTAATTATCACTAACAGTCCCTGTCCTCACACTGATTAACAAACAAACTAACTAATATTCTAACACCATCTACTAACTGGACTAACCATCCTAGTCCCTTTGAGTCCAGTTCTACGTGGGTCACAGTTGTTATGGGGGGCAGCGGAAGGGTGGTGTTGCATGCTCGTTTGCTACCTTAAATCCATAAAAAAATGGTAGGGTGTCAAGCCAAGTTTAGCAAGACAAAACTGGCGATCGATAACCATTCCTAAATAGGTACTAAATTTTACAGAAAAAAAATCCATCATCAAGTAACTGACTGTAGTAATTGTAGGGAAGAAGAGTTTAATCATAATTACTTTAGGTCGGAACATTCAAATAAATATTATGATAAATTAACATTATGATAAATTAAATTACATTGAAATTTACCTTCGAGACAGAGAACAACACTCCTCAATAATATAATTAGCTCTCTGTTAGGTAACAATATTAATATATTGGAAAATTAAACAAGGTAAGATAAACAAAAATAAACAACAAATGAAAATGATGCTACGTAAAACATCAGACTTAATATCACTCGTTTTGCTAATATGAATCATTTGCTAATCATCGGCTTGGTCATTTAAACTGGTGATCATTAATTTGTTCTTACTACGAAAATAATTAGGTTCGAAGCACTCACTGTAATATTTGCGTCATAAGGTCAATATTACTATTCTGTAAAGTTTTTCAGAAAAATTCTAGTAAAATCCATTTTGACAAATTACACAAGGGAACAATATAAACTTTTTTTTGTTGCATAAAATTTTATGCCTGTTGTTTACTTATTTGAGGTCGCTGATTTCAAATCTACCCTCATTCTTCCTTTAGCCGCTCTAGTTTTTGAGATACCTCAAATTCACTCATATTAGTAAACAACAGGCATAAAATTCGATGCAACAAAAAAAGTTTATTTTGTTCCCTTGTGTTCCCATTCAAAAACTATCTTTCACATGATTTTATTAAACTATCCCTTATAAATGTACAAAATTATTTCAAATGTAGAACATTTATGAAAAAGAAACTTAATGTTCCTCTTTCAAACTGGGAATCGTTTAAAGAGTGTTCCCGTTACCATTTAAGTTAGTAATTAGCTCATAAAGTGAGATCTTCTAGTTTTAATGTTTTACTTTATTCATTAGAGCGCTAGTTGAATGTTCCGTTTTGGTTTCTATAGGCTGTTAAGGCTGTTGCCGTATTTCAGGTCGTTACGTCCGGGAACATTATTTAAAACGTAAAGTATAATTTTAAATTATTATATCTAAGCGAATGGTTTGTGGCCAACCCAAGTAGATATGAAAATTTTTATGCCATCCTAAGGCCTCCGACACGGCTTTATGACTAATGTCTAACGGTAACAATCCGGACCGATGCTTTTATGTGCCCTCTGAAGCGCAGTGCAGGATTTCTCATGATATTTTCCTTCATCGAAGCAAGTGATAATTAAATTATAAATACATATAATTTTTGAAAATTACACCCTCGGTTCGAAAGTATACCTAAAGTTAAAGTAAAAGCACTCAGCTATCACTGCAGTATACCTGTATATACGTATATCTTCCAGTCATAACAAAGGTTTCACCTAGTATGTAATAAACTTTCACTCCGGGACAAATTGTACAGATTTATTTCAGTGACAATGATATAGTAAAGAGAAAGAATATTTCTGTTACTAAACACAAGGAAGTTTGCGGAAGTACTTTTTGTTCGAGCTTTTAAACCAGATTTTATGGTCGTTTTAGTCAGTTATTCCTAATGTATTTCTTTTAGGATTTTTACCCGGTTGAGATATAAAGGTTATTTTAGCATTGAAATAATATAAGGGTTATGTTTCCTTACCCAATGTATGTCGTACATATGTTTGTTTTATATTTGAGGGACGCGCTGCGACCTAAACAGCCTAAACGGCTTGATGGATTTTATAAGATTGATAGATTGGTAGGTTTGGCTACCGACATAGCTACCGAGGTCAGTGATACCTACATAGCATAGTTATAATCCATCGACACACTGTAGAAGACGCACACTGCATGTGAAACTGCTGATTGTATCTCGTTACTTCCCGTGATAAAAATAAAACAAGCTTTCGACTAAATCCGGGATAAAAAATGTATTGGTAGGCGCTGAGCGATCACAATCAACGAAGTGTCGAACCCTCTTTGCAGGACGGTTGACACGGGGTTACGTAAACGAAATTCAAATAATGAATCAGAATCCGTCGTGTATTGATGGGCACGGCGGCGTCAAGCGTTGTAAACTAGAAACAATGTAAATGAAAACTAAAGTGGTGCCGTTTCTATTTCAAAAGATTAGATCTTCGAGGGTCTCAATAATGTGAGGGCTGTAGGCAGAGACAATTACCTTCACACGCCCGTATGCAAGGAGACCTAGTGTGGTAGATGCATTTAAAATTAATTGCATATTAGAAATTACTTAGTTAATCGCTAGGTTCCGTGGAGAAAATCGTCATGTATATAGAAATAAAAATACATCTGAAAGCCCTAAAAATCATTGGTAGAGTATTCGAAAAAATTAAGTTGGTACGTTTTTAGACGACAAGCACTATACTCTTCGAATAAAAAAGAATTATAAAAATCGATTCTCCCAGTAAAAAGTTACGACATAACGCACACAAACAAAAAAAATAATCGAATGGAGAACCTCCTTTTTTGAAGTCTGTTAAAAAAGTCCGGTTATCTACGAGTATAAGGTAGTCTTGATTTACCAAGTAATTCAGCAAGCAATTTTGAAAGATTACCGGCTCGTCGCCACTCTTACTTTCATAAATAACCAACATACATCCTAGATACTTCCTCATATTTTCTCGCCCGAAAACGTATATTGCCCTTGTATAGTGTATTATTGTGTCTTTGTCAATGTCAGGCTTTTACTTGGCACCGCAGTAACGTGATACACAACAACACGCTCAAGACTGACAGTTGAAAGGTAAGGGCTGTTTTGGTAACAACAAAGGATAATTTCATTACCCATATTGTTCGTTAACCTCGCCTGTAGTTTTCAAAGCTACACAATAGTAACTAAGCCGAAGGATGCTTCACTCAAAGATAAATCGTGAAAGCTCAAATATTACTTGACCGATGACGATTAAGGGCAGGGAGATATGTTCTCAGAAGACGTCGGATAATAATGTATTTTTTGATCTCACTCCTAAATAGAGGTACCGCGTGGGGAAATGAGAAGATTAAGGCTATAACTCCACCATGCTGGCGAAGTGTGGATTGGCGGACTTCACATTCCTCACGATGTTTTCCTTCACCGATATAGTGAGTGACATTTAATTGCTTAAAACGCACACAACTTCGAAAAGTGTACGTAGTACGTGCCCTAGGATTTGAACCCGAACCCCTCTAGTAGGAGACCGACTTCATAACTACTAGGCTATCACCGCTTACGCTATTAACTTGGTAGAATCCTCCATAGATACTGACGACTCGCCGTTCCAGAGGTCCTGGATTAGATTCCCAGCGAGGTCGAGATTTAAATGTTGAGTTGTGTTTAAATTTCTGTTCCCAGTCTGGGTATGTTCTTGTCTTGTGTGTTGTCCATAGCCCCACACTAGGAATGTGTAGCGTTATTTATTATTATAATTATTATTGTAATACGCTGTCAGTAACCAGGCCACGGTTATATATCATCCTTATGTAAAACCACAACTGGGTCAAGTTTGGACGTTTACCCCCGGCACCACAAAATGAACACCAGCAGATGCACTGACGTTTACACAATATTTACCTTTCCAAGCTGCTCTCAAACAGGCACTATAATGCTTAGCTGGCCCGTTTTCATAGTAATTGCTGCTATTCAAAGTTACGCTAATATTTATATTATATTTAACGTTTTGTGAGTATAGGTGTAATTATCATGGCACTCATAGTCCAGTGGTTCGCGTCGATCCTATAATCAACTGAGGATAGTTTGTGGGAAATATTTCTTGAGCGAAGTCTCGTGCTTCGAAGAGCGCGTTAAGCTGTGGGCCCCGGTTGTTATCGTTAGATAGTAATAATTTTTTGGTTGCCCACTAACTCGTCCGTACATTGCTGAAATGTACATTAACAGATTACGCTAGTACAAACTAATTTAGAATTAAAGGATTTGATTCTACCATTTTTTGATTGGCAAAGCAAACCCTTAACTGAAGGCAGTGATAAGCCTTTGAAATATACCTTTAAAAGACATTTAAGATTCCAAAAGAAGGCTTCTATCGACAAATCTCAACTGTGTTTGTATAACGTTTCAATCCTTTTGAAGGAATTTAATTAGATTAATCTTGGGTTCTGCAAGATGTTTTTATATTCAAAAGAGCAATATCTTAGTAACCCTTAAGAAAAAAAGTTTTTAATATAACTAGTAAAAAGTTAATGTTTTTACATAACTTAGGTAAGTTTAAAATTTTGTTTTTACAAAATATAGCTATGTATCATTTTTACTGAATCCACACAACTTTTTACTGGTTGAAACGATTTTGATATTTTTTATTAAAAAACTAGTGTTTGTCGTTTAGTCCCGTAAAAGATATGAACGACATCTGACGAGTAGTTTTTGGGTTACCTACATTTACTTGTCGATGTTGAAGTCAGTTAATCTTTTGCAGAAAGCTTTTTATATAACACAAAATAAAGGATTCATCTTTATTCATAACTATGCGTGCCGCAAAATTTGACTTACACATACGCACAGAATAAATGGCCTTCCACTTTGTGACGTCCCTTTAATACAAAATGTTTAAGATTATGTATGAGGAAAGTAAGAATTCCTTTGAAGATTGAATAATATCTTGTAGGCATTACTTGTAATAAGGATTAACAGAGATAAAATCTTGCTTTGAAGATGAATCCTATCCGTGCGTTCTGGAAATTCGAAGCGCTTTCCTAGATATTTTATTATCACTCGCTGAATAATTTAAAGTTACTTTAATAAGCTTTTACAGTACGAAGTAATTATGTCGAAGAGGAACGTGCTGCTTTTTAAACCCCCGGCGTAAAAAGAAAGCGAGAAAATAACCCAGCTTTACTCGCTACTCGCCGGTGGTCGGACACCTGCCATAAGTTGAGCTGTCTGTATCGTGGCACCGTAGCTCTCAAATGGATTGACAGTTTTCAGTTCGATTTTTAGGGTTCCGTACCCAAAGGGTAATACGAGACCCTATTACTGAGACTTCGATGTTCGTCCGTCCGTCTGTCACCAGGCTGTATCTCATGAACCATAATAGTTACACAGTTGAAATTTACACAGATGATGTATTTCTATTGCCGCTACAACAACAAATACTAAAAAAAGAATAAAATAAATATTTAAGTGGGCGCCCATACTTTCGACGTCTCAGCGATAGTTTAGTTACCTTTCGGTCCAAGAGATGGCGTTGTGCGTAATATGTGGCTACAATAAAGCAATTAAATATTTAAGTGAGGCTTAAATACAACAGACCAGATTTTTTTGGCGTTTTTATACATAATGGTACGGAGCCCTTCGTGCGCGAGTCCGACTCGCACTTGGCCTATTTTTATCTTTCGAAAGCCTTATTGGGTTATTGCGGTTGGTTGAAACTAGGTTTGGTAAAAATTGGTCCAGCAATTTGAACAAGCTCTTTTCCAAAATGATGTTAAGCATTTCAGCATCATCTAAATATTGTACGTAACGTAGAATTGTAAAACTTGCATGTGTTTCAAGCAAAATAATTCTGGGGTGTGGCTTCATCCAAGCAGAATTTGATTGCAACATCGAGTATGCTTTGTAGGTTTTACAAAGCATAACCGAAATGTAGAGCAAAGTTTTGCAGTGAAAATATGTAACCGCAAACTTATAGCTGTAAATATATTGAGGTTAGAATCCAAAATATGTAGATTTAAATTGGTTTGCTGTTATATATTAACTCATCAAGTAATTATTAATCATCATAATTTTTAAGGAAGGAAGAATATCTAAAAACATTTACAGCTCATTTAAGCGTGATAACTTGCGTTACTTACCTATTATGTTCAAAGTGACATTAATTTATGATCGTATTTCATACTACGTGATTCATTTTTGTACAACTTATTGACTCCTTTTATATCTTTTATAATTATATTGTCGGTGATTGGCACCTTTAATAAATAATCCAAATACATAAAAATTAAAACTGACAAAACGACTACCTATCTACTATAATTATAAACGTATCCCCAAACTATTACGTTAGGAAACAATAGGATTATAAAAGATAATGAAGAACTATGTATATTAACTAACTGACTAACTATTTTAACGAACTGAGAATTATATTTTTTCTAGAAATTCGCCTATACTCCGTTCGCGTTCGATATGGAATACGTTTTAATGGCGATCCACACAAATGCCATCTTTCCGCCTCTGCAATTAGGGTTCATTAAGGGTTGACGTTGAGAATTTTAAATGTTTTCATTAAATTTTGGTTATTATATTATACTAGCCGCCCGCAGGCTTCGCCCGCGTGGAATTCGTTTAAACTTCACTCCCCTATTTCACCCCCTTCGGACATGCATGTCAAATTTCAGCTTTTTTCGTTCAGTAGTTTCGGCTGTGCGTTGTCTGTCAGTCAATCACTCAGTAACGCAAGTTTTATATATATAGATTTGATTTTAATGGGGAGTGGTTATTCCATTATCTCGGCGACTCAAAAATATGAAGGCTAAAATTAGAGTTGTCAACCAATGACTTTAATAATCTACCTAAGTTACGCGCAGATTTTTTTTTATACCTACTCATTGAGCAACAACGGAAAAAAGTAAATTCCATAAAAAATATCTGTCTGGCGACCTAAATTGTATTCTTTTATGAGTATAATTTTTCTCAAAGTTTTTTGTCTGGCGTGACTGAAAACTAACTGAATTAATTTCCCACTATAAAAAGAAACGATGTCGTATTTTTATCGAAGGCAGTATATCAAGGCAAAGAAAAATTATAAGCTCAAGAATAATAATAAATCAAAAAACTTAGGTACACATATATTTGCTCCATGGGTACACATTATTACATATGTAGGGAGAGAACAAATTGTTAGGGCTTTTGGGGAAATTTCTACTACCTACTAAATTCCAAATATAAATTCATTAAAAAGAAGATAGGTACCTATACCTTCAGATAAAATTAATAAGACATCGTTGGAAGGAAGAAATATCCTTTTATAGCTGGGTGAACGTTGAGCAAATATGTAATGTATACCTGAGACCCCTGGAATGTGGTATGGCTACTTTCCTCAAATAAAGTAAATTCAAATTCATATTTATCAGAGTGAAGACACTTACGCATGTCATGGTTTTATTTATATTGCTGTTTTGATCTATTATCGAAAAGAAATAGCCAAAGAAATTTCTTAGCACATTATTTAAAATAATACAGACTACAAAATCGACAACAAAATGTTTTTGGTCAATGTCTGAAATCCAAAAAGAATAATATTTGGCAATCCATGACTATATATTTAATCATCAGGTGGTACGGGTATGTTTTTCTTGTCGATTTATTGCGCATATAAATACAATGTAAAAATAAAAATTACGAAAGGTGAAGCACTTTCGCATTTTCAAATCTTATTATTCTATTTATATTTACACACACAAATGAAAAAAGTAATTTTATAAATCAAACTACCTACCTACTTATTTTGAACAAAGATATTTTCGAATAGGAATAGGATTGGAAATTATTATGTATTATTTATACGAGTATTAAGATGAAACTTTTTCTTGAAAATTAAAGCGAATAATTATTTTCATGACTCATTCAATGTTATATTAATCAAGTTCAGCATTCCGTGAATTCGAAACTCTCATAGATTGAAATATAAAATATTCTTAGACGCAAATATAAAAAAATTCCGATCATCCAGTCAAACAGTTCTGAACAAAAGAATGAAGATAATCAAATTAAAATTCTTATTACTGGTTTGACGAATTTCACCTACTTATTAGTAAAACAGAATGGAATCTAATAATCTAATTTCATTTGATGTCGAGCGAAGTGAGCGAGTATTGTTTTATCCAAATATTACTTATATGTAATAACAGTTATATTATAGGTCATAATATAATTTAAGTAGCTTCCGCTCGGGTATTCGTTTAAATTTCACCCCCCAAATATAAAATAAAATCATCAAAATAAAATAAAATGCCTCGAAAGATGTACGACGAACACTTTATTTAGATTTATATCGATACTAGAGAACCGCCCGCGCTTCTCTTCGGGGCCCGTAGGTAACAGCCGCGTAGGTCCCGCTCCCGTAGGCTAATGGGAATGAACCGGAATCTCGGCCAAAGATAAGCCTATAATATGACATACTGAAACATCAACATCAGAATCCGTCCTGTCTTCACTCACGGCTAACATAGCCGTGGGGATTCAGTTTCGGGGCCGGTGGCCCCCTGACTGAGGTGTCTGCCGCGGTCCGTAACAATGGACCGGTCGTTGGGTTGGGACCCTTTATGGTCCTCGAAGATTGTCTAGATGGTGATGTGGAGTATGGGTGTCTAGTCCGGGGAGTCATGATGATTTTCACGCCGCCCGGGCGATCAGGCCCTACCAGGTGAGACCCGCTGGTGGGAAGCCCAGCAGGAGCCGATCTGCGACCGGACGGCGGCTTGCGGTCTTGTCCGAGGTGGTTCATGTCGGGCTGCTCCCGCGCAGTAGGTCACGCGGGAGTGCCCAACGGTCCGGGGGGTGGGCGTGGAGCGGCGCCAGGTTCCGCAGGTGCAGAAACCGCGCCGCGTCCGCGCGCGAAAACATCCGTTGCGCTAGGTCCTCCACGTGGGCGTCCAGGCTCTCAACTCTGAGGTCCCGCTGGATGGTGGCGTTCCTCATGCACCACGGCGCCCCTGCCAGCCGGCGCAGCGTCTTCGATTGAACCACGCGTAGACGCCTGCGTTGTGGTTCACTCGGGAGCGCGTACCAGGCTGGGGGCGCGTACGTGAGTCTGGGGCGGATGTAGGTCTTCCAGATGGTGGTTTGACCCTCAACGGGAGACTCGAGGAGAGCGCTGGACGTAGCGCTACAGCTGCTGCCTTGGCGTGATTTACGACGTTGGTCACGTGGGGCTTCATAGTCAGGGAACAGTCCAGGGTTACCCCATGGTACTTGGCCTGTCTTGTCCAGGCAATGTCTTGGTTGAGGAGCTTTAGATTGGGGTCGCGCATCGTGGTTCCTCCGAATTGGATGGCCTGCGTCTTCCCTACGTTGATCGCCATCCTCCACTCGTGTAGCCACTTGGGGAGGGCATCGAGGCATCTTTGCATTTTAACGGCGGCGTGACCTGACTTAATCGAGGTGGTCAGGTACGCCGCGTCGTCCGCGTAGAGGGCGAGCATGGCACCCCCTCCGCTGGAATATCGTTCGTGTAGCACGAGTAGAGGGTAGGCGAGAGGCAGCTTCCTCAACATCAGATAGAACATTTGCCTATGATTTAAGTAAATTACATCTATTATTTGATAGCGTGATTCAGAACTTGCAAATGAATTTTACTAACGGCATCTATTAACAACATCCGGAACTAAATATCTAGCAACTAACAAAACATCGATCTTCCCATAGGAATGAGATGTTTTTCCGCGGTAAAAAATAGCCTACGTCACTCTCCACCCTCCTAACTATCCCCATACACATAAACTATACCATATAATAGCCATGTTGCGACGTGAAAGAGTCACAAACAAACAAACAAACAAACACACTTTCACATTTATAATATTAGTAAGGATTATTCAAATTTCAATTACCTACTTTTTCTGTCTCTGCCTAATGAATTTCTTATCATTAGAATCCAAATAATGTAAACCTAAACGCAATTGAAATATATTTTTAAATAAAATTTTAAACGGTTACTGAATATGTTCATTTGAATTAGTCTCTGTTGGCGTTATAAAGTTAATTTATTATCATGACGTTATCGTATTCCGATTTTGAATTTGTACATAGAGAATAATTTATCGCTTCTAATTCATTGCCATTATTTGCTTCGTTTATTAGGTTTTGTGACTACTAGATATAAATTAATCTTCTTATACTTTATTGTTGCTCGTTTATTCATAGAATCTATTCATTTGTAGAATATGTTACATTTTCCTACGATTTTATTGGCTCTTGCTAAAAAGACTTCTATGATAATATAATAAAGCATTATTGGCACTTTTGTCCTGAATACTTGAACGTTATTTCGTGCCAAAAACTTTTTAACTCGACAGCAGCATATAACGTGAAGTGATCTTTTTAAGTTCCTTGATTTATTCTATAAAATCGAATAGGTACTAGTAAACCAACCGGAAAATGATGTACATTTAAATAGATTATTATAAATTTGCAAAAAAAAAAATTTTGATTTCAAAAATAAATCTAATGATCAATCTAAATCGTTTTACACCGAACTTCCACATAATTTCCTACCTTGATGACTTCATTATTATACTGATACTAATAACCACCCGTGTTTCATGTCATCTGAAACTAGGTATAAAATGTGTTTTTAACCCTAACCGAAATAAATTGCTATTCATTCATTTCAGGCATTATACAAAAATGTAAGGGTAAAATTTTTGAACTGATGAAATAATGTTATATTTTATCGTAACTGACTGATACAATGAAATTATTACTGCTCCTTAAAATAGGCATAAATTATATAAACGTTCGTGTGTAGATTCTAAGTGATATTGAACTAAGTGAATCGAATTAAATATAAGCAGCGGTTGATGGGTGACCGCTAATAGCACAAAATTCATTTTCGTGAATCATTAAAACGATATACCTACCAAATATGTATATTATAATAATGATATGTATACCTACTTAAATACAATACACAAACAGTAGTTCTTCGAATACAATTCCGTTACAAATAAGTACTCACACGCAATTGTTATTCTAAACTACGTGGCATATTTACAGACGCCATGACAGCGCAATCTGTTTCCTGGCAATAAAATATAGTGGAAAGCCTTACGAGCCACATACATGGGACCAAACCGAATACACGTATCCCATTGTCTTTCTCAATTTACGTGACAGCCGCGTTAGTTCAGAAAAAAGAAATAAACAACAGCCGAAAATTTTAAAAAGTTGTAAGTTTCTTGGTGTTTAAGGTTATAGGTTGCAATGCAAAGATACTCGAATTATCTAAACCTATAGTAAAAATGTAAGTAGTTATGTTTGTACATAGCAGTTGTTTGAGGAAAAAATTTGAAGTCTTGATATAGCTAATAGAAGCCAAAAATTTAAGATCAGAAGGTTGCGTGTTCAGATCACGTCGGGGTCACCAATTATGGGGGTTGGTAGTATTATTCCCCCACTAATTGTGCTTTGTGTGTAAGCAGGAGAAATAAATTAAGTTTCTCTTATCCCGTTAAAGCGATTAACAAAATGTCATTAGATACGGAATAATAGACCAAAGCAAAATACAATAATTTATGAAGTGTGACGCGGGATATAATTCAATTTATCTACGTTTAATCCAATATTAATAACTAATTCTGCGATATATCATAACATAGAGCATTTCATTGTCATAATGTGTTAAATTATATTGGACTAATCTGGCAGGGCTAATGAATACTAACTAATGTAAAACACCCTGTATTAACTACATCTAAGAATACCTACATACAGTCGTACAAGGATCTTTTCGCGCGTAGATGACGTGTGGGTTGGGTGACAGAGACAGCGCCTTACACGTAATGTCGCCTCTACACGTTAGCCAACATGTTGGCGAAGGTTATGGCTAATAGGTAATGGCCATCGTGTAGAAGGGGTGTTTGTGATTACTTTGGTAGGTATTGGGCCGTTGGCCCACAACTTCGCGCAAGATCCGTGAGGTGTCGGTTTTTCAACGCGGATCAAAGGGCTGTGGCGTGATTGTGGCACAGTTATCGGCGCAGCGTCCACACGTTGGCCACGATTTCAGTTAGAAACGAGCGCCCACGCTGAGCGCACGCACTTTATTCACACGTCGATATCTAAATTATGTCTACAATATGGCAACTATGAGTAATATAGATGTATAATAATGTGTATTATAATGAAATAAATGTGTATAATAATTTTTATACACATTTTTATTGTATTGTATGCTGAGAATAATTAAACCGCAGCAGCCGTTAGAACCTCAATATTCATTTTAAGAAAATATTAATATCGTCCGCACATTGGCCCGAACCGACGCAGACTGATCGACCTTCCAACGTGTGGACGCCGTCACAATCTCTTGGCAATCATCTTCGCCACAACATTGGCTAACATGTTGGCTATCGTGTAGAGGCGCCATAAGGCAAACTGTATGGCACTGTTTCTGTCACCCGCACGTCACCCACGCGCCAAAAGATCCTTGTACGAATGTAACTAGGTATAATAAATCTGTAACTGATCGCTGTTTGTATTTATGAAAAATCTTTTACTAGGTACGGGCTTTTTTATCGCAACACAATTGAATTTTTATATATTATGTCTGTGTTTACCCTAATCTCGAAAATTACTAAACCGTAAATAATATAATTTTCACTGCGGTATTGCTTCACGCCTAATTATTTCCATCGTCGGTCGTCACCAGGGGACAGATTTCGTTACCTAAAATCTTAATCAACGTCTCATCTCCATATTTGATACGCTTCAACTTATTTCATTAACACCAAATAACTGTTTGACTCTGTTTAAAAAAGTTTAATGAATACGAACATTGTTTGCCCCATTAAGTTGATGAAATTTCCTAAATACCTACCAGTGGCACTCGACGTCTCTCGGTTTTAATTAGTTGTGCTCTAAATAAAATGGTCAGAGTTAATGTTGTCGCTCCAGCGAGTTCTGTTCAAAGTCCCGATTCCATTACTATAATTTCGATTCGTTGCTTCCTAAACTGAATTAATTATGAAAGACCAAATGGATTTTAAACGTTTTGTATTATATTTTTTTATGTTCGCCTGGTTCAATTAGATATACAGTTGCCCGCGGCTCGAACATTTGTTGTACAGGCAAGGTAGGTAAAAGCATAAAATAATAAAAAAACAGGTGTCATGTAAAAAATGTTGGGAACAGAACTCCTTTCACTATTTATATGAACAGGCATAATGAAATGAATTTTAGTAACATTAACAAAAAAAATCGAATTAGAACGAGATTCATACTAACAATAACTAACTGGACTATTACTAACATTAACTAACAGTCCCTGTCCTCACACTTATTTAACAAACTAACCAACTAATATTCTAACACCATCTACTAACTGGACTAACCATACTAAGTAGTCCCTTTGAGTCTAGTTCTACGTCGGTCACAATTGTTATGGGCGGCAGCGGAAGGGTGGTGCTGCATGCTCGTTTGCTATCTTAATTCCATAAAAAAAATCATGAATGTAATAAAAGTAAATTGTTGGCCACAACCCATTAAGGGCCCACTATTGAGCACGGGTCTTTCCTCATTATTGAGGTGGCCTAGAGCATACTCCACCACGCACGTTGCTCCAGTGCGGATTGGTGTAGGGGGTTAGTGGCCAACCCAGTGTCGAAATTTTTCAAGCCGCCCGAAGGCCTCCAACACGGCTTAACGACTGCTATCTATTGATAACAAGCGGGACCGACGGCTTTACGTGCCTTCCGAAGCACTCAAGAAATTTTGCCACTAGCGGTCACCCATCCGACTACCGGGCTTCATAGCCCGTACATAGCGCTCATGCGCTTATGAAAGTAAATTAAATACGCGTTATTAGTGATAGCTTATAAACTACTATACTGTTATATATATTACCCCATTGGGGTTCGATGTGGAAGTCGTTCTATAACAACCCACAGAAATGTCAGGCTTCCGCCCCTATTTATTTATTTATTTATTTATTTATTTATACAAACAAATACACATAATTAACAGGTCGAACCCAAAACATTATGTGCTTAACTTATTATAACATATTAACAAAATAGGTAACTATAATATGTTAAATATTATGGCTAAGATACAGTCTACAAAGCAATATGAATTTATTAAAAGTATTATTAAATATGTCGGCTTCTGGAGTCCGAGTGAGGAAGCGATTGAGTAGGATGGGAGCGGCCCTTTGCGGCGCAGCGGCCGTGCGGCGCACGCGCACCGCGCGCTCCGCCAGCAGCCGGCCTGGCCTCCTGCCACCGTACAAGCCGCGCATCTGCGACGGAACCTCAAACTCACAAGAGGCGAGGGCCAAGGGATTATCGATTTTTCCATTCAGTAACAGAAAGTAGTGCACCATCAGACTGAGCTTTCGCCTCAGCTCAAGACTATCGAGACCGACCATCCCGTTAACAAATAAGGAGGGGTACAAAAATGGGTAGTACCCATATTTACGCTTATACAAAAACCGCGCGAATTTTCGTTGAATTTTTTCCATCATGAGACAATATTTCTTCTCATGAGGATTAAATACGGTTGCGTTGTACTCAAGTCTGCTACGCACGTACGTCTTGTAAAGTAAAAGTGCTACCCTACAATCAGTAAATTGCGTGGCAGTTCTCATAATGAAACCTAGGGTTTTGTGTGCTTTAGTACACAACTGCTGAATATGGTCACGGAAGTTAAGTTGTGAATCTAATATTAATCCGAGGTCTCGCATCGAATAGGCGCGTTGGAGAATATTATCATGGAGTTGATAGCCGTACTGTAGTGGCGAGCGAGACCTAGAAAATGATATGCACTTGCATTTATCTATATTAAGTGAGAGCCTGTTATCTATACTCCACTGCAATATGCAATTTATATCTCTTTGAAGAGCATCACAGTCTTGCCCTCCTTGTATGGCACGGTAAATCTTTACATCATCCGCAAACATTAGGCACTTCGAAGAGTTGAGGACGTTCGGCAAGTCGTTTATCATTATCAAAAATAAACTTGGACCCAGCGTGCTACCCTGACTTAGACCCGAGCGAGTGAAGTAAAGATCTGACATATGATGTGACGATAGTTGTACGTACTGCCTTCGGTTCATAAGGTATGACGCAAAAAAATTCAGCAATTTTGGTGCAAAGCCGAAGCGCATAAGTTTTGATAAAAGAATATCATTATCCACTCGATCAAATGCTTTTTGAAAATCAAAATATGCAGCGTCTACTTGCTGGCCACAGTCCATGGTGTTAGTGACATCGGCCACGAAGTTGATCAGGTTTGTTAGTGTCGATCGACCCCGTCTGAAACCATGTTGGCTGTCATGCAACTGCGGTCTTACTTGTTCCATCATGCGGCTGTTAATAATACGCTCAAACAACTTGCCGAACGCCGACAGAACTGCTATTGGCCTGAAGTTACTAATATCAGAACTGTCACCAGATTTTGGGATAGGTGTTACCCTAGTAATTTCTATGATTAAGTTTCATTCTACATATATTGACAGCGAAAATTTTAACTGGCATAATGGCAATTCAATATTCTCGTCAAATCAAGTATAAAGCCTCTATTATTACGGAGATTTTTTTATAAGAATAATAATTCATTGTTCACGGAAGTAAGAAAATACAGTTCACAATTCATCGCTCACTGTCCTTTGAATACATTTATTTAATTCCAAATAAACTTCATATTATCCAACAACGAGAAAACAATCCTATAAATCAACCAGCAATTAGAAATAATGCTTCAATCCGATTAATTCAATACGGGAAGGGAAAGTTGTTCAAGTCACTGGTCCGTAAATTTAAGGTACTTATCTCACTAACATCGGGAACCGACGGAGAATTAATTTGAGTCTGAAATAGGAGTTGAAAAAGTTGAAGTCCAGTAGGAAAAACATTTTAATATTTACATCGGTAATAGTAACCGGGGCTTAAGTTAAAATGAATGATTTCGCAAAACAATCAACTAGTCTTCAACACTGTGCACGGATCTCTCCTCATTATGGAAGAGGCCTTGAGCCTTGAGTGCGGATTGGTGGAAGGCCAGTTCATATATCGAAAGTTTCATGCCGCCCGAAGACCTCTGACATGGCTTAACGACTGCAATATATCACTAACAACCGGGACAATGGCTTTACGTGCCCTCCAAAGCACGAAAGCGCTCAAGAAATTCTGCCACTAGTGTTCACCCATCCAACTACCGACCGCGTCCGCAATTCCTTAACAAAGAGGGTCCCTCTTTCATGCTGGCGGTAAACGCACGTTGGTGGTCAAATGTCAAGTCAAATGTTTCCCACTACACGTGTTTCAGTCTTCAGAGGGCCAAAAATAAAACATAATTTCATGTTCACTATCTTTAAAATAGAATTTATACCGAGTTTATCAACACTGTTCAGGGAGTTTTCTTACCCATCCGTTATCAATTTAAATTGGGAAACGAAAACAGTATCTACATTGAATGTCTATGAACTGTGAATACCTAACACAATTATTGCACTTTTGCGCACACTTGCTCTGAGCTTAGGTCGCTTTCACATGTTCATGTTCAATTTGTATTTGATAGATTTACATGAGTAACAATAAAATATAAACTAATATTTCATGATAAATATTTTAATGTTCCTATTAATAAGTACTAGTAAACCCACCCTCGCTTGGCTTCGGGGATCCAGTCCCTTAGTAAAATATAGCTCTCAGAAGGCTGATTTTTTTCCGACTTGAGAGTTATCGTTTATTATGATTAAATTATAACAAAATATCTATAAATTTTAACTTATTATTTTATTCCGATGTCTAAGCTATATTACTGCAAAGTTCCATGAAAATCCGTTCTGCAGTTTTTGCGTGAAAGTCGTTGGGAATAAGAGATCTTTAGCAGATTTTTGAACTTGACCCTTTGTTCTGTCTATCGCCGATTTTACCAATCTGCATTAAAGTGAGTCCGTGTTTCGGTGCTTGTAAAAAAAGTGAAGAAACGTTTCTTCGGTTTGATCTATGAAGTATTAAGCTGAGACCATTTTATTTGCAATAATAAAATACTTTTCTTTGAACATAGTATTTCAATTTACTTCAGCGGATTGCATCAGTTACTTACGTCTTTGTTAAGTAAGTACTTATTGGTTTTTACTAACGACCCAAATGGCGCACCGGACATGCCGGATCGCTGTTCTAAGAGTTCCGGGTTTAATTTCCAACGAGACGGATATTTAAATTATGTATAAGTTTAAAGTCCATTCTTGATCTGGGTGTGTACTTTTGTTTTTTGTGTTGTCCATGGCACCCATGACAGAGGATCCTAGTGTGGGGCTATGAGTGTGTAGCGTTTTTTTTTACTAAAAATTGATGTTCGTCGTCGTCGTCGTCATCGTCGTTTTATTACTTCCCGAAGGTTGACTGGCAGAGAATGCTTTTAGCATTAAGTCCGCCTTTGTTTCTATACGCTTGTATTTGTACATAAATAAATAAATAAATGTTTCTGCCAGGTACCTACGTACCTAGGTTCCCCCGCTCTTTATTTGTACATATTGGGCAACTTCACTCACCTTTTAAGAGTATAATGAAAAAGTTTTAGATGTGCAGGTTTTCTCACAATGTTTACCTTCACAAAAGCTAAATGAATGTCCAGGTAAATGCCCATACCTTTTTTCAAAACTATAGGTGCTTGTAAGAATCGAACCAGGCCCCCATGTTCAGAGGTTCAGCGTTCAACCACTTCGCTATCTGTGCTTCTTTATTTTAGAGTATCACATAACAATATTTTAAGGCAACTTCAACGTTCTTGAATGTTATATTACTAACAATAAAAATATTATATGAACGAAACCTAACAAATACTTTAGTACAGTCGCGTACTCAATTTCTATAGCACTAACATCGCGTTTTGCAGTACCATTGGCGCAGAGCTAACCGCAATAATAGTCAATAGTCACCGAGACATTTATGTAGGAAATACCTCGCATAAAATAAATGTCGTGATATTTGTTACCCTATCTGATGTTTCATATTTGTGTACACTCAAGAGACAAAATCCTAATGGATCCGTGCAAATACATATAACCGTTTGTTATATCAACTATCGATATCGATAAGCGTTTGTTTTGTAATAGTGTTGTCTTTTAAGGTCACTGACGCTATGACGCCTTACTCCTATTCCATCCATACAAAAGTATTATGAACACGAATTTAAGTAAAAAAGTAAAATGGTAAAAACATGATGGTATGACTAGAATCGATTATAACTGGAACTTGGTCGTAGAGATCAGAAAGGCAACCAGCAAGTTTTGATGTCAAAAGTGGTTATTAAAGCAGTTTTTAAATACTCTTACTGGTTGATCTAATTTTTAATGTCACACTTTTTAATATGGGAAGGGGCGGTGCAGAAAACAAAAAGACTATCAGGTTAGTAACCGTAAAAGTGGCTCTTGCTACCTGAAATTGCCTTTGAAAACTGGACAATTGAAGGCGGCCATCTCGGTACTAGGGTAGGGGTAGCAACGCATCTATGACCAAATTAAAATAAGAGTCATACTAACAATTACTAACTGGACTATTACTAATATCTACTAACAAAAGTAACTATTAGTAAGTCCCTTTCCTCACTCTTATTAACAAACTAACCAAACCAACTATTAATCTAACACCATCATTCTGTTAACTAGACTAACTGTCCTAGTCCCTAAATCGAGTCTTTTTCTGTATTGGACCCAGGTGTCATGGGCGGCATCGGAATGGTGGTACTGCATGCTCGTTTGTACATTTGTATACTAATTCCATAAAAAACACAGCGCAATAAACTAAAAAAAAAAACTAAGTGTAAGTAGGTAACCTAAGTCTTGCAACCGCTTTTTGCTTCCTGATTATTAAAAAAATTGCGTTTTAAAACTGAGCATAACAAAACACGTTATACGCCAATGTTTAGATCACGCAATTCTATTAATTTATGTCAAATACAGATGATTAGGGCGAACACACACGAATGATCTCGTATAATTCTGACAAACAATTGTGCGGTTTAATCAAAAACGATTTATCTCAGTTTAGCGACTCGAATGCGGCTATCTGTCGGACGGATCGTCATTTGCATTTTATGACAAAATCTATCATTAAAATGAGCCTGAATTTGGAACACAGTCCGGAACATTTTTGTTCTGTATACTATACTCGTATTTAGTTCATTAGATACTGTAGCATAATCATTGTAATACGAGTTCTTTCCATATTAGAAGACTAATTAATTGCCTGAATGTTACACCTCCAAAGCATCCGAGGAAGCTTTAAGAAGGCTTTCTAGCAACTCTAACGACAACAATCGGGGCTGACAACTCAACGGGCCTTTAGATACATTAGAGCGCTCAAGAAATGTTTACCTCGAGCGGTCAATCTAAATATTAACTGTAAATTTAAAAGTTAAAAACCCCCGACTAAGAAAATTCTCTTACGAGCTGATGACTATCAAACGCTTCAATAAATCTTCATAATATAATAGTAAAAAATAAAATACGCAAACAATTCAATTTTAAGCCTAACATCATTTTGGGAAAGAGCTAATTCAGCTCCGATTTCTACCAAATATACCTAAAAACCAACGCATGTAAGCTTTCGATACAAAGAAACCGTACTCAAATCGGTTCATTCATTCAGGAGCTACGGTGCCACAGATAGAGACACAGATAGCTCAAATTTACAACACCCCTCTTTTTAGGTAGGGGTTAAAACAATAAAATGTCCACCCATCGACCGCGCTCGCCGTAGCTTAATCCGCTCGATCCCTTGATCGACGCAGGCCGCCGTGCTACGAGAGTTTCTATGGCCTATTTTGATACAAATGTACTTATAATTGTCATTTTCCCACGCAATTTAAAAATATAATATCCCACGCAATTTGAATAATTTTAGGTGGTAGGGCCTAGAGCTCACCCGGGAAAGTACCACCGCCGGCCACGGTACTTAGTACCATTTCTACCGTATAATAATTGTTTTAAGAACAATTGTGTTCCGGATAGGAAGGTGTGGAGCCGGTTACACTTTTTTAGAGGCGACCATCTCAGTCCTCAGGGGTAGCAACGCAACTGTAACCGAATTAGAACGAGACTCATTGAGTCTAGTTCTGGGTCGGTCACAGTTATCATGGGCGGCAGCGGAAGGTGGTGCTGCATGCTCGTTTGCTATCTTAATTCCATTAAAACAAAATACAAAAGAAATCGACTTCAACATCCAACCTCATGTCGTCCAAATCTAAATAGGACCACACGTCAAGCACCAGCTCTTTAATAAAAAAATCTGTTCACTATTAAAAAGATAATGAGACTCAAATAATACATATAAGTAGTCTGATTGAGAACCTCCTCCCGTTTTTGACGTCCTTTCAAAATATTATGAGAAATTAATTTCAAGTGGCACGTTAAAATATCCATGGAATTCGAATCAGTTGTAGCTAAATAGCAATGAATAATAAAACATATTCTTGTTTTCGTAATTTCATTCGTAGTAACAAAAAATGAAGGCAACAAACATTTTATAGCACCAATAATTGAAGGCCATATCAATCTGAGGATAAGTTTAATGACCCATATAAAGCATTCACGAAATAACTTGAGAGCTTCAGTGCCAAGTCAATTTCGGCAAGTAGGACACCGTGCTGAAATATAGCTAAGCTTTTAGCGAATACTGTTCATAGTGAAGTGGGGATTTGAATATTAAGGCGAGAAGTATACGAATTTTCAATTCCTTTAGCTACCTCAATCTCTCAACTCTGTCTCTCATACATAAATTTGTTATCTTTTTGCACTAACTCTTTCTACTGAACCGGCTTAGAAACGATTTTGCCGTCGTCGATCGTCGTTACTAACGTTTTTATTACACGACGGGGTCAAAAGGACGGTAATGTTTTTCGAATGTATTTATGAAGGCAAGTATGCTTGTGTGTGTGTGTCCCTTTCATTGGCACATGGCACATCGTGCAGCGCAAACAGCTTGACAGATTTAAATTTTCCGAAAATTCCGAAGTTTCAAATATTTAAACGATCGTAAGCATGGACATAATAGGTCAAACTTATTTATAGGTAAACCTTGTAATAGGTAATTAAGAAGTGCCTTTGCCGGTAATGGGCAAACTGTGGAACTCATTAATCAATATTTTTGCTCTAGATTACGGGACGCTAACTCCTCCATTCGGTCACGTATGCAGTACCATACGCCATCGTACCTCAAGTAAAATTGTTGTTGTTGAATTAAAATAAAATATTATAATTTAGGCTCGATTTGAGATAAGGGTTAAACCCATTGTTGAGTTGAGTTTGAATGTAAATAACCGACAAAATAACTATTAGGGCAGTCGCACCAGACACGATTGCGTAATTCTATTTTTTTAGGTTTCTTGAGTGGAATCCCCGTTAGAATTTGAAATTGTTATTGTTGTACATTTTAAAATAGTGTAGCAGCAAAAATAGTAACATTTTGTTAAAGAAAATTTTCAGATATCTACTTATTGAGTGACCGGCATTAATAAGATTTGCTACCCATCGTGTACCTGAGTAACAAAAAAGCAAAGAAAACTATTTCAATTTATAAAATTTCAGGCAATTATCAATTTCAATCAATTTATAAAATAAATTAAATACCTGTACCAAATAGGTACCTACTACAAGTTGTTCAAGCATATTACATAGGTATTTGTTTCACGGTATAGGTCTGTATTTTAGGAGACCGTCATTCATTGAAGCATAGCTCAAAAGACAAAGACATTTAATTACAATATTCAATCTCATTATCAGGAGAACACGAAGGTAGTCCTTTAGTAATTTGCTCTCAAGGGACAGAGTCAGGTCGTATACCTAAATAAAACAATACTTCTAACAAAAGTAAGGCAAATTATAAATTAAATATTAACAATAAACCTATACTTTATTCTTTAGGATCGACGCAAAACGCCGGGCTATGAGCACTTCACGAGGAGGATTAGAGCATACCTACTCCACCGTGCTACTCCAGTACTCCAGTTATTAGCCAAGTATCGGAAGTTTTCGTGCCGCCCGAATGCCTCCGACATGGCTTAAAGTCTGCTTAGTATCGATGACAAACGGGACCGATGGCTCTACGTGCCCTCCGGAACATGGAAACGCTCAAGAAGATTTTGCCAATAGAGGTCAGCAATTCAATTACCGACCATGCTTGCAATTGGTTAGTTAGTTTCTGGGGTCAGATCCGTGCTCAGTGAATCATTGTATTGAGATTGGAGCCATTTCATTTATACAATTTAGTCCTTTATTTTATTTTTTACAATTTTTTTTGTTAAACTTTACACTTCCAATCCTCTAAGCATTCAGTCCGCCCTTTGTATCCTGTAAGGTCATTGCTAAGATTTCATAAAGTTAAGGGTATCTATGTATTCAATGTACAGTGTGTTACGTTTTCATAGTATTGTGTGCATATTACTTCTTACCTTATTTTCCAACTGACTGGCTGATCGGAGCTCAGTTTTAAAATCTTTCTGCCAACGCGTCGTTGACTTGATGCTGTATTCACTTTTCCTTCAAGCCGATACCTGGAATGAATAAATAAAGAGATTAAAATATTTAATCCATTTTAAACCTATTTTAGTGTTTTCATTCATTCAGTCCATTTTATTGCTTTCTGTATTTGTTTTATTACTTTATTAATAACTAGCGAACTCTGCAGACGCTGTCTACCTAATCTATGTTGTTTATATCTCGGGTTCTTAGCGGCGTATCAAGATTAAACAAACACTTTTCTTAAGTTAACCTTCAGTTACTCGTATTCAGACTTAAGTCGAGCATTAATTTATAAAAATAATAAAAAAACTAATTTATTAGCTATTGCTATTTTGATGATATCTAAGCAATCAATTTCATTTTTATTAAATACTAGTAAATCCGCCCTCGCTTCGCTTCGGGAAACCAGTCCCTTCAAAAATCTCTATAAATTTTAACAAATTATGTTATTCCGATGTCTAAGCTATATTACTGCAAAGTTTCATGAAAATCCGTTCAGTAGTTTTTGCGTGAAAGAGCAACAAACACACACACACACTCACATACATCCTTACAAACTTTCGTATTTATAATATTATAGTAAGATAAAGAAACGCCATTAAGTAAAATAAATATTACCTAAATATCCGGTGGGAACTGGTTTTTTTTTGGTAAATGGTGTTTTGGAAACCTGATCTATTATGATGTAGGGACAACAGCCCTACATTTGTTTATTTGTAAAATAGTATAAAATAGTCAACCGTAGTTAGTATACGTTTCCTTAGTAACAAAAATAACACCATTATCATTCTAATTCTTTATTTGCTGTCATCTCATAGTACGTACACATTTTGTATTTTATCACATTGAAAATGATATTTTCTAAAAATTAAACCTAGCTAGGCAGATTTTTTCCCCAAAGCACCCTGCACACAAAATTTCATGAAAATCGTTGGAGCCGTTTCCGAGATTCCGATTAGGTATATAATATCTTCTATCTTCTATACTTATAATAAATCTGTAGAGAGGTCAATTCTGTACATCCTTACTAATATTATAAATGTGAAAGTGTGTTTGTTTGTTTGTTTGTTTGTTTGTTTGTGACGCTTTCACGTCGCAACAAAGCTATTATATGGTAAGGTTTATGTGTGTGGCGATAGTTAGGAGGGTGGAGAGTGACGTAGGCTACTTTTTACCGCGGAAAAACATCCCATTCCCATGGGAAGATCGATGTTTTGTTAGTTGCTAGATATTTATTTTCGGAGTTGTCAATAGATGGCGTTATTAAAGTTCATTTGCAAGTTCTGAATCACGCTATCAAATACTACATGTAATAGGCTACTTTAGCTCTGCCTCGAGAACTCCCCGCTCCGGCTGTATTCAGTGTACCGCCCCCCCGCTGGCACTATCCTGTTGGCTGATGTCCGCAAGTTGCTGGACTCGCCGACACCGGTGGTGGGCGCGGGCGACTGGAACTGCAAGCATCCAGGGTGGAATAACCTAGCTGCCAACAGAAGTGGAAGGCTACTTTTTGATGCCGCTGAACAGCACGGCTATACCGTCTGTGGTTCGGATTCCCCGACGCACTTCCCAGATTACGCGAGACACTCATCGGACGTTCTGGACATAGCGGTGTACCAAGGCCTCCATTGCCAGCCACGATTGGAGACGCTACAGGAATGTTCCTGTCCTGTTAGTCCTGGCGAAGGAGCCCAGCAGAGTCTTGCCAAGGCCCCGTCGCCTTATGGCCTGGACAACCTTCGAGAAGCAACTGTAGATCACCACGCCAACACAGCCTATCCGCACGGATGCGGACGTTGACCAGTTAGCGGTCGAGCTCACTGTCAGCGAGCAAAATGCACTGCAGGCTGCAACTTCCACCTCTCCCCTATCACCTCAGCAGCCTGCAGAAACGCTGGCAGGAGTCCGGGTGTCCGCAGCTGAAGAACCAGCTCAACCGGACCGCAGCCCGACTCAAGGCCGAGTTAGATGCACACGCGACTGAGAGCTGAGAGGAACAGCTGGACGAAGCGTGCGACGACTGGGCGGCACTACACCGCATATGTCATCTCTCCCGGCTTGGTGCTGCTCACCATCAAGAAGCTCCCTCCCGGTGCTGACGGGATCACGAACAGAGCGCTGCGGCACCTCCCTCAGAGGACGATCGGAGCAGCCGCGCGCCTGTTTAACTTCGCACCGGGACCTTCCCGCAGGCCTGGAAGTCGGGGAGGGTCATAATGCTGCCCAAACAGGGGAAAAACAGGCTGAAGCCGGAGAGCTATAGGCCAATCACCCTGCTACCCACCCTATCCAAGGTGTTCGAAAAGCTCCTGCTGCGACACCTAGCGCCGCATATTCCCCCCAGACCGAGCAATTCGGGTTCCGGCTGGAACACAGTACGACTCTTCAGTTGTCGAGGGTGTTGCACACCGTTACCGCGGCTCTGAATAAGAGAGAACGCGTGTGTGCTGTATTCCTCGACATGGAAAAGACGTTCAACCGTGTTTGGCACGACGGCTTTCTCTACAAGATCTCGCAGTCGTCGGCGCCCCGGCGTGCCGTTAAGGTGATCTTCAGTTTCCTCGAAAATAGAAGCTTCAGAGTAGTGGTTGAAGACGCCGAATCCACCGAGCGTCCGATCACAGCCGGCGTCCCGCAAGGGAGTTGCCTGACCCCGGTCTGCTACGCCTGCTACACCGACGACATCCCGGCGGCAGGGGGGGCGTCGCTTGCCCTGTATGCCGATGACGTGGCGTACATCACCACGTCGCTGAATAGAACCCACGCCATCGTCAAGATGCAGCGTGCGCTTGATGCCCTCCCCGAATGGCTCGCCGCGTGGAGACTGTCGGTGAATGTCGGGAAGACGCAGGCCGTGAACATAGGAGGATACCTCAACAAGCGGGATCCTATTCTGGAGCTTCACGGACAAGATATCTAATGGGCCCCACAGGCCAAATACCTGGGGCCAAAATTGACGGAAGACTCTCGATGAAGCAACAGGTTCCGAAAGCCGTCGCGAATTCCAGAAGCGCGATGGCAGAATCCAGTGCTCTCCTCGAGCCTCCCTCTCGGCCTGAAGCTCGGGGTCTACAAGACCTACATCAGATCCCGCCTCACGTACGCGGCACCGGCGTGGAACGTGCTCGCCAGCGAACCGCAGCGCAAGAGGATGCGCGCGGTTCAGGCGATTGCGCTCCGCCGGCTGACTGGTGCACCGAGGTACGTCAGGAACGCCGTCATCCAGTGGGACCTTCGAGTCGAGAGCCTGGACGACTTCATCGAGAGATTGGCACGCAACATGTTCGGGCGTGTCGACGCGTCGCGGTTCCCGCATCTGCAGGACCTGGCACCGCTCCACACCCGTCCACCGGACCGCTGGGCCTTCCCGCGCGACTTGCTGGTTGCGCGGGACGGGCCTAGCACTGACTGATACTGGGGCTTCGTAAGTCGTCGCCCGGCGCTGATCGGCTCCTGCTGGGCTTCCCACCAGCGGGATTCACCCGGTAGGGCCTCGATCGCCTGGGCGGCGCGAAGATGAACCCCATCCTGTTTAAGACTCTGTGGCCTGTAAAAATGCCACCACTCACCGGACTTGACCTATTGGTTAGCCACAGATGGACAACCAAGGGCCTTAGGGCCCAACCCAAGGACCGGCCCGTTTTAACGGGCCGCGAGAAACACCCCCAAAGGGGAACTAACTGTCCCGAGGGCTCCACACACCTCAGACAGGGTGGAGTGAAGAGAGCGAGTAGTAGGCTACTTTTTAGCCTAAATTCCTACGGGAGCGGGACCTACGCGGCTGTTACCTACGGGTCCCGAAGCGAAGCGCGGGCGGTTCTCTAGTTAAATATATTTCCAAAATAACTATCAGGGGGTGATTAGGGATCGATACTGATGACAAAAATGCAATCAGTAAAATTTTTGTCTGTCTGTCTGATGTATAACCGTTATAGAAACAAAAACTACTCGACGGATTTTAACGAAACTTGGTACAATTATTTTTCATACTCCCGCGCTGGTTATAGTATACTTTTCATCACGCTACAATCAATAGGAGCAGAGCAGTGAAAGGAAATGTTGGGGAAACGGGAGAAGTTACTCCATTTTTTAAGCTTCCGTCGCGTGTGCAACCTTAATGGTTAAAGCTACACAGAAATCATGTATGACGGAAATGTTCTCCTTAAAATTATATAAAAAATATTGCACGACAGCATATGTCTATCTTTTATGGTTGACTCACAATAACACGTGTAACTTCCGATAGCTTAGCAGTTCGAAGCTTTCTGATTAAGTATACCTATATTTTTATCTACTCTTACGTTTATGACACTTAAGTGGGTGAAATAAAGGGGTGAAGTTTAAACGAAATTCACGCGGGCGAAGCCGCTGGCAAAAGCTAGTATTTATATACGAGAATTACTCGTTTAAAGATATGAGATAGATAGATACAGTTTACTTATGTTATGAATTTAAATAACTTACTTTAGAACTCTGAATATCGTAGCTTTTACTCTCATTAATTATCAGTTTATAATTCGAAATATGCTTAGATTATGGTCTGCTTTCATAGTATTTACAGTAAATTTTCCAATATTAACCTATTTAGGTATAATGCAGAATTTCTTTTCCTGTTCGCATTTCCCGTCTTCGGAATACCGCTCTCTTATCAGTCAGTTCATTTTGTCATTTAACATTTAAATTAGAATCTGTATTTATCCTTCTGCGTTAGATAGATGTTTGAACTTATAAATAAATCTAATTCAACGAAGTTAGATCCAGTTACGAACGTGGTACGACAGTTTTAACTCCACTGAGACGAAACGATCGGAGTCAGGATTTTCCGTTTCTCCGCAAACTATTCCAGGGATACGAGTCACAGTTCAGAGATTGACTTCAGCTTCGTATAAACACCAACCGAAGTTTAGGAGAACAAAAAATGTTGGTTTTAAGCTTCCCACAACTAAAGCCATTCAGAATTTATTACTTTTTTGTTGTCTGCCTGTTTGTTTGCCTGCGCAGCACGAAAAAACTACTGAAGATAACTTTATGCAGCTTTATGAACCCAAAGTCGCAAGCGATGTTAGAAATTGCATTAGACTTAGACCGATTACTGGTTCACGACTCGAGTCTTCATCATCGAGGAAGCCTCAAGTGTGCTGATACGATGTGGATTACTGGGAGTATCAAATAAATAAACAGCGTTACACACTCCTCTACAATAAGTTTCCTTGTGTCGTAGACAAGAGAGGAAACAAACTATTCAAACGAAATCCAATTTATGGCAAATTAGCACAATTGAGGTGCTTAAAGGAGAACAGAAATTAAAACTAATTCAATTGTCGAAATCATTCGACCATTGAGCGTCACCCTAGGTTTGACCCCTTGAGCGTGGGTCCGGTATGGTGACCATTGCGCCATGCCGTCATAGAATGATAGTTAAAAACCATTCATTTAACACAACAGTAAAATGTGATTTTCAAAGCAATATCGCTTTTGGTACGTAACGTTCAACGAACACGAATCGCCACTGTAATCCTCTTATATTACTTTCACCAGACGTTACTGAAGGAGCGGAAAATCCAAGATAATCTGTCGACGACATGGTTTTGAAATTAGGCTATTTGCAGGTTTTTACATTTGAAACAAATTCTGGGGTTTATTTACTTAAAATTGTGGTGTTAAATCATTTTCATTTGGTTTTAAATACGTCCCGTTATATTTCCACGTGTAAGGACTAAAAGACGAGGGACGCTCAAAGATAAAGGATAAACAAGTATTAATAGAAATCTAATGAGTTACTCGTCTGAAAGGTCGTTTTGTTATTTCGTAAATGTTTCTAACAGACTGAGGGGTCAGTGCTCTCTGTTTTTTAATGTATGTTCCTTAATTTACAGAAAGTGAAATAATTTTCTAGAGCAATACTAACATTCTACTACCTCTAGGAATATTCTGAAAAGTTTGAGACTAATAAGTGCAAGTTCAATCGACATGAGAAGGCTTTTCGGACGTTAATTGCTGACACACAGTCTGTAGGTATCAAAATTTAATCGCCCCGAAAAACTACAATTGAAGTTCGTGTTTGTTAGTTACCCCGATTGAGTGACATAATCTGGATTTTAAATGCAGTGCATATGTTGTGGGTAAAGATTTTGAAATTTCAAACATTAATATGAATTACAAATATGAATTTGTAACATTGAAGTTACTTTTCCTATCAGCAATCATAATTTGAATTCTGTTTCTATCAGTTCAAGGGTATTATGCTTCTTCTTAGTCGTGCACTCTTGACAGAGTGGTCGTGGTCATGATAGGGCCGGTTCTTGTGTAGCTGCTGCTTTCGTGAGTCGCCGCCATGTAGATCTATTTTTGGCGGTGTGAGAGCAATCATTAATGATGGAGTGCGTCACTGTTTAATAAGGTCCGTCCATCGTGTTGGGGAGCGCCCGCATGTTCTCTTGCCCTCAACTTTTCCTTGTACTACTTATCGTTCCATTGAGTCCTCGTTGCGTGTGATATGTCCAAAGAACTTGAGGATTTGTGATTGTACAATGGACGATAGTCTCTGTTGAATTTTAAGGTCTTTTAAGATGGAAATGTTCGTGCGGTGCGCGGTCCATGGGATTCTGAGCATGCGCCTCCAACACCACATTTCTATAGCGTCAACCTTGCGACGGTTTTGCATCCTTAGTGTCCACGTCTCAGCTCCGTATAAGAAGATAGGGAAGACCAGGCATCGCATCAGACGGACTTATGTGTTTCTGGTAATTTTGCGGTGCTTCCAAATCTTTGTGAGTTTTTCCACTGAGGATCTCGTCATTACGGATGAGGTATTATGCTAATCTTGTCAAAAAGGCTAGAGTAAAAATATTAATAAAAGACGAAATTAAGTTTCAACATAAAAATTCTGCCTCCCTGTGAAGCGAACTAAGGACTCTTTAAGCGGTAGTCCAGCATGAACCATTGTAGCATACAGAGCCATCACGGTTACGTGGAAATATGTACAATTAGTTGTACCTTCCACGTGGTCGATGGTTTTAATCGGTAGCCATTGACTGTCGATAAATATAGTTCCCAGGTTGAACATAAAAGGACGCAAATGAGTTATCTTCTTGAGGAAGCGGCCGAAGACTGAACCTATTGAATAGATCTTGCAAATGTGTCATGTCACCATCTTAATGTTCTTGCGGGGCTCCATTCATTTTATTTCTGCACTAATGAATAATCTGCCGATAAGGAATAATCTTTTATAGATTAGGCCCATACATCGAACTCTAGAAAAACAGTGCTGCTTAAGTTCTGCGACCTTTTACGCGGGTCTCCTAAAGTCAAGATTAAACGAGTTTTATGAAGTCAAAGCTCGTTATCATTCAGGATTATGAAACTAGACTATAAAATGGGTTAAAAGGTTTCTCAATGATTGAATGATTAAGTTTATTAAATTACTATCCAAAAATACTGAGTAGAAAAGATAAATATGAAAATGAAAATAGTGAGTGGGCTGTAATTAATTATTTAACCCGGAATAAATCCGATTAGAACAAAGAAGATTTTAAGACATAAATCAATGTGCACAGTAAAGGGTAGGTCACAAAATGCAGTGTCGTCGATTTAGACCGCTGCAAGTTATTCGTTGTCCGAAACGCTCGCCCCCGGCTAACTTCCTTTGAACCCAACCAGCCGGAAACGGTAAACTTTCAATACATCTTTGTTAAACTTCAGAGCTGTGTTCTTCTCTGAAATATATTTCTTTTCTCACCCCTTATTAGTACTACATTAAAATATGTCGTACAGAGTCTATACAAATATAATGTAAATTGAAATTTTGACAAACCCCCGACGCCGTTTAGTGCTGCCTCATTATGGTATACTGCAAGTGAACTATAATAAAATCATACAATTTCATTAATGTCAATTAGCTTTCCTTCATAGATAATTGTTCACTGCATTATATCAAGATGGTGCTAAATTTTCAAATGCCTCACATCATTTTGGAAAACCTCTGATGTTCTTCAAACTGCTGAACCAATTTCTACAAAACGTAGCTAAAACCACAGCAAGGAAACAGGCTTCCGAATGAAAAAAAAAACGCATTGAAATTTGTGAATCCATTTGAGAGCTACTATGCCACGAAACAGACACACAGATTTGTCTTCTTGCGTCAGGGCTTAAAAATATAACGTAGCACTCACTCTTGCCATAAAAGTTCTGAGTATAAAGATCAATTTATATCTTTAGCATTCTTTCGTTTGTCTTTCAGCCTGTAAGCACATCTGTGCTTAATATATAAATTGCTATAGGTATATTTAACTTGTGTTTTGAATTCTTATTCACAGTTATTCTAGAATACTGAAGATAAACCTCGCGACAGTAAAGTAGTGAAGCTCTGTAAAGATAATTATTACTTGGAATTCCTTAACTAGAAAACCGACGGCTAAATAAACATTTATCAAACAAACTTGCTAAGCTAATTTAATCCAAATCCTCATATAAAATCTTTTCATAGTTTGGTAAGTTTTGAAACGAGATTCGAACAATTGCGACCAATGTGCCAACTTTAGAAGCCAAAGAGATTACACAAACTACAGACAATTTGACACGACTTCAGAAGAGCTTATACATTTTAATAAGTTAATTCACTCCCTAATTACTTTGCGGTAATTTGACAAGTCTGTGACGCCTATGACGCAATAGTTCCCATGCAAGATCGCTGTTCAGAGTCCTGGAATCGATTCCCAGCGAATCGAAAATTTTAGTAATAAGTAACTTTAAACTTCCGTTCTTGGTCTCGGTGTATGTCATCGTCTGGTGTGCTCTCCACGGCGCCCACGACACAGGGAATTCTAGAGTGGAGCTATAAGTGTTGCGTCATTTATTTATTTTTTTAATAAAAATTTAACTTTACTTGAACAGATTGCAAATCAATAATTTGTACGTAGATCATCACAAATAATTACTTCATTAATGGTGAGAATAATGAGACATGATTACCGTTTGATTTTTATAACAGCGCTTCTCTTATTCTAAGATTTTTTGAGGAGTGACGGGTTCCACCTACCGAACTAGAACGAAACTCTTGAGTTGTTTTAGGTCGGTCATAGTTGTCAAGAATGACAGTGGAAGGATGGTGCTGCCTGCTAGTTTGCTTCCTTCATTCCATGAACAAAACTAGACTTGCGGTAAGGGTTGAAATCCTGCTGACTAGCTACAATGTTTTTGCTCTTTAGCCATCTAGCGCCTTCTCACTCAAGGTGGAGGCTTTAAGCCAGTAAAGCCAGTAAGCCATCAATAATGCATCCAACGCTGCTCATATCCATGGACGACAGAGACCATTTACCAGAAGTTAGATATTTGGCCAACGAATAGCATAAAACAAAGAAGAGAATACACAAATCTAGCGGCTAGCAAAGTATTATTACATTGTCAGATACAAAACAACGATATCCTGGTACAAATACTAGGTATAAATATCGCGTTCCGTTAAAAACAGTACCTAAATGGCTATCGAATCGCACATACAAAAATCGTCAGTTTGTGCTGTCACTAAAAAGGCAGTAAAAAGGTTCTGAAAAGTTCACTATCAAATAGAGTAGGTAGGGCTCGTTAGGGGTGGCGGAATTTTTTAATTATACTGAAGCGAGTTCGCGCATTGCGGTTTAAATCAACCCCGCTTTTATTTTAATAAATCAGTTGGAGCTATATTGTTAGCGCCGAAGTATTTCGAGAGAGTTCTTTTGATTTTTTTTCATTAACAGCTCCTATTTTTTAACTTGGTATAAAATAAGACTTATTCACTTCTAAGCGGTTTAGTGTTCGCGCTAAGTAAGAAATGGCAGAGGTGTTGTCGCGTTTAGTTTGTTAATGTCTTTTTGAATTCGTGTTTCAGTCGAACAAAAGAAATACGAAAATGAACCTGTAGTTAATATTAGAGAACACGCACAGTTTTTGCATGGTAACGTAGATAATAATGATTCTAATGGCGCTATATTGATCTAATAGCCTAAAAATAGCCTTTTCGCTGTTATCAGATTCTCATAGAAGCAGATTGTTATGAAAGGACAATGTAATATTCAATTGGAATAATAATATAATCACCAACTTTGTAAAGTTGGGCTATTCAGAAAGGATTAACTGATGCTAAAATAACAAGATAATAAAATGTAGCAATCTTCTTTTTATTTCCGAAAATATCAAATGATATTTATATCACACTTTTTTCTGCTAAAAATTCAATAAAGAAAACATTAAGTAAATAATAATTAGATATTAATGTTGTTAGTGTCTACATAAATATAAAAAATTATGCTAGATATTGCTACGATGATTTTACCGAAATTATTATCAACAAGCATAAGGCAAACCAAAAAGAAATAAACGTATGTATTATATGATATAAATTTATTTAAAAAATCACTTATTAAGTCGGAACAAAATACCATCTCTGAGACCCCGGGAGTGAAATTTCGGTAGCTTAACATTTAAATATTATACACACCTCTGAGACTCTACATTTTGCAAGTCGTAATGTAAATTTGCTTTGTTCCGGAGGGAATTTTATTCCATTTTTCCAAGACTTTACTGGGGAAGTACTGGTTACATCTCACGGGAATTATTCTAAAATAATTTTACATTAAGATATTACTGGTAAGTATCTATAAAGAGCAATGCTTATTTGATGATAAGTTTTCATCGTTGTCCCTGTAGCTCGGGACCAGAATACGAGCTTCGGTATCCCCTGCCTGTCGTAAGAGGCGACTAAAAGGGGGTTTTAGGGGTTGCGGGCGGCTAGAGTGGGAGCTCGAACCGTCCATCAGCAACCCCGGGAAGGACGACGGTATGTGTGGCCGCACACCGTTGTACGGAAGGCTAGCGATGGGGCATTTAGTGTCTCGCGGGCAGAGCCCCAAGGGCGCCGCGCTCGGAGGACTCCGGTTGTGTTCCTTTGGAGATCCCGGAGTTCTCCACAAGCGCTGAGGTAGGCCACCGGGGGGGTTTTAGTGGATAAAAATCCCACATAACCCTGTGTCGCTCCCACGGCACCGGGTACCTTTTGAAGGTTTCCCCCTCGATAACAAAAAAAAAAGTTTTCATCGTTAATGAAAGTAATCGATCGTTTAAGCTTTAAGCTGATATCAACGCATTTGGTATTTGAAGTAATGACTATTATGGTGTTACCAGACCAATGCTGCATGCTCGTTTGCTATCTTAATTCCATAAAAAACATCGACTAGTACCTAGGCCTAGCTCCATAGCCCTTACACATCTATCAGTAGTATTTCTTGGTCAGGCTGTAACATCGAAGCCTTCAAACACTTGAATAAGAATTAATTCAATCAAGAGACATTATCAAGCAGAAGTTATCAATGTTCTACAGCAAGATCTTTACCCGGATAATTAGCAACTACAGTTTTTAACCGACTTCAAAAAAGAAGGAGGTTCTCAATTCGACCGTATATAGTATATGCTTGTTTTTTATGTTTGTTCAGCCATTTTTTCGACGTTTATGGGCCGATTTTGATAATTCTTTGTTCGTTTGAAAGACTTGAAAGTACATATTCCTAGAGTCGTACCATGTTAAGGACACCAGGATCTGATGATCATCCCTGAGAAATAGAGGGTAACTTTCGAAAATTGTAGGGGCGACTAGTGTGTTTTTCAATATTTTCATTAAGTATATTAAAGTACTATAATTCAGTGAAAGTATGGAGTTGATTTGATTAAGCCAAAAGGCAGTCGAGGGAACTCCTCAACGATTTATAGCAATTACCTTGTGCTTGGGCTTGAAAATTTTGTAGTGATGAGAACTTTACACCTAGATGGGTTGAATTGAGCGCCATTTGGCGAGTAGTTTTTGAGTTATCTCTGTTTGTCGATATTGAAGTCGGTTTTTTTTGTAAAAAACGTTTTTCGCATTTTTCGTAACAATTCCCATTAGATATTTTATCTACTTGTTCGTTGGCTATGTACTTACATAAAGAATTGTATACCGCAAATTAGATTGTATTCTGTTTGGTGCACGTTATTAAATAAATAAATAAAAAGATACTACACCATACAGCATTTTAATCCAACTCAATATCGAATGAAAGCTATCAAATAGTACACCGTTTTATCTTTTTGTACAAAATGAAATAAATCTGAACAAAAAACGTTTGATATTGGTTGAATAATAGCTTTTCAATAAAAAAGCTAATATTTTCAATACGTTTGTATGGAAAAATTGTAGAAACTTTTTAAATGAGATCATAGAATATCCATTTAATACGAATCAAATCAGTGTTACCAGTGGTCCTTCAAACAACATTGCAATAATCGGAAAAGATTCTTAAAATAACCCCTTGCGTAACAAGATTTGCAATCTTATATTCTGAAATCCCCAGTCTGAATGAGCTGTTCAAATACGGATTCAAAAGACGCTTGCGCCTCTTTGGAATTCCTTATATTTCATAAAGAAATAATTAAACTTTTGTAAAAATCACGTGTCATCAAAATCATCTGGTCAGAAAAAGTTGATAATTAATATAGTCGTATATTTTGTGGTCCCATAATTGACAAATAGGTACCATAAATAAAATGTAGTATAACCAATATATTACCCATAATGTTTAGACATTTTTTAAATTAACATTTTTTGCTTGTGACCCAATTAAAATAAGTAAGTACCTATAACGTTACCTGTATTAAGGTTATTGCAATAAATAAGTAAACCCACTTCTGGAGAACGAGGTAACAAACGCAGTGACAAACAAACAAGACATCTAAAACACATTCTAATGATATCAACTGCGTTATTAAATACTCCAAATGATAGTTTTTCACAAATATCTTACACATAATATTATAGTCATTAAACAGTTTTAATTTAACTATAATGTATGATAATTCTTGAAAGTAATAAAAATATTCGAATATAAGTAGAGCCTATAGAATAATATTTATCTAGACATGCGGGAGCGTCAAGACAAGTTCTAATCTATATCTTCTATACTTATAATAAATCTGTAGAGAGGTCAATTTTGTACATTAAGGGCGGCTTGCGCATCGTCGTTAAATACAGTTTAAGAGCGACGTAAACGCATTTAGTCTGCTAATTGTAATTAGCGTCTTGCACAACAAAAATTTAGGCACTAATCACGTTTAACGAACTGTCAAAGTTAAATACCCAAAGATGGCTATTTAGCGTCGCTAAATACGTTTAGTAGCAATCGTGCGTCATCATTTTGAGGTTGTAGAAATTTTACTATTAATTTATAAAAGATTGTAAAGATCTCGATAGGAAGTTTGTAAGATGGATTTGTGGGAATTGTATTCTGACGACAATGAGGAGATTATAGAATATATCAACAGACCGAGGGAATTGTTTGAGAGAGCAGACTTATTTGGAATGTATTCCGACGACAAATTCTTCAGAAGGTTTCGTCTAACGAAAGAAACCACTATAATTTTGTTACAGCAAATAGCCCCACATTTAAAAACCAGCAACAAGTAAGGAAATGAATGAAGTAAACAAATTGAAGTTGAATTTTGACACATTGACAGTTGAAAGCTTGTCGGTCCATTTCACGCATTTTTTTTAACAAATGCAACCATTTGTCCAACCAACCAACATGTTGTCAAGTGTACAACGCACGAAAACGTAAAAAGGAACGCAAGAACTGCTTTACCGACTCCCTAACTACGATTAGTTAAATAACCATCCAAACGGACGTGAGCAAGACCTTTTTAATTGTAATTACGCTAAACATATTTAGCAAGATAAATGCATTTAACTAAATTCTGTTTAGACCAGATGTTGCGCAAGCCGCCCTAAATATATTTCCAAAATAACTATCAGAGGGTGATTAGGGATCGATACTGATGCCAAAAATGCAATCAGTAAAATTTTTGTCTGTCTGCCTGTCTGTCTGTCTGTCTGTCTGATGTATAACCGTTATAGAAACAAAAACTACTCGACGGATTTTAACGAAACTTGGTACAATTATTTTTCATACTCCCGCGCTGGTTATAGTATACTTTTCATCACGCTACAATCAATAGGAGCAGAGCAGTGAAGGGAAATGTTGGGGAAACGGGAGAAGTTACTCCATTTTTTAAGCTTCCGTCGCGTGTGCAACCTTAATAGTTAAAGCTACACAGAAATCATGTATGACGGAAATGTTCTCCTTAAAATTATATAAAAAATATTCCACGACAGCATATGTCTATCTTTTATGGTTGACTCACAATAACACGTGTAACTCCCTATAGCTTAGCAGTTCGAAGCTTTCTGATTAAGTATACCTATATTTTATCTACTCTTACGTTTATGACACTTAAGTGGGTGAAATAAAGGGGTGAAGTTTAAACGAAATTCACGCGGGCGAAGCCGCTGGCAAAAGCTAGTTACTAAATATTAGTACTTCAATATAAATTCACGGTTTCTTAAATTTTTTTCTGTAAGAGCGATACTGCTAGTATTATAATAAAAATGTTTGCGTACGTCAGAATTACGGAACCCAACCGGGAACAATTTAGTCTTTACCAGTTTTTTCCTCTTACGTCTTATTTGGTTTGTACTCAAATCTAAGAACTTTATTGAAAGTCACAATCGAGGAAACAAATTGGATCTGAGATTATGGCTATGCCTTAACCAAATTTTTGTGGCTTCCACATTTCCTTAATTAGAATATCTTGCCTGTAGATAGCAAAATGAGCAGAATTTATGGTAAATGGTTACCGTCAGCTAGTAGAAAAAAAGAAGAAAATATTTCCACTATAAAAAAGAAAATTATATAGGTAACTTATGTGATTTACCTACTGACCGCCAATGCACTGCCTATCAAGGCCTATGGTCATCATAATACCACTGGTAAATTGTGCAAAGATTACACCCATAATTGAGGAGCACTAAGAAAAGATTTTTGATAATTCATCTCCTAAAATTACAATAAACATTTTACCAAAAAACATTCTATCAATAAAGAATTGTCACAATTCTCATAATGTATATCACACATTGGAAACGATTTTTATGCGATCAGATTCCGTTAATGGGATATCAAACTATATACCTATACCTTAGACCTCAAGGATACTTAAACATTAAATTATCTACCAATTAGATCTAGACTCTTACTAATAATGGCTAACTGAAGTATTAGGTATTAACAATAGTTCACAGAACTAGCTATCATAAATAGTCCTTGCCCTAGCCCTCATAACTATTACTCAACTTATAATTTAGTCTTGTTCTGTATCGGTCACAGTAACCACAGAAAAGCGGAAAAGTAGTGTATATGCTCCTTTTCTATTTAAAATCCGTAAAAAATCAGATTATAAAAATTACAAATTTAAAAGTTAATTTCAGCATATTTCTAGAGCAGATAATAAGGCATAGGTTTCCCAAAGCGAAGCAAAGCTTTTTACTGTGTATGTACAATGCTTTATTACATGGCACGTATAAACGTCACTACATAGAAGCAACGTATGTACATACACAAGTGAGACATTAGATAGAACTAATCTAAATGAAGAGACTAGTAGAAAGACAACCGTATTATGAGCCTAGGTTCTCAGAAAAGTAATGAACGATGATAATACACATTGAAGCTGAGCCGGCTGAAGGTACAATATAATGTACTCTTGAATCTACACAAATGTTTGTAAAGGGCTTCTTACACAGGGACCGTGTTTGTGTTTCACTAAGCCTACGCAGAAATAACACAATTGGGTTGAAACATGATCGTTAATCTAATTAAACCTTATTTTGAATACCTGTGTTATGTTACTCATCTAAAATGTCGAACTTAAGTTACTTGTACCGTTACTTTACTTAAGTTACCTACTTGTACCGACTTAATAAGGCGTTAACTTTTAAATAATTAAATCCTAATCATTCATGGGAAAATTTTAATGATGATTACAGATAAACTACTTTCTGGAAGCTCGGTCCCCGCTAAGAAGGGTTATTCCAGCTATAACTACTGAACCTGCGGCCCGCCTAGCCCTTTGGATTGGCCCACCTAAGTTCTTATGTTTGTTGTAAACTACATATTTTAAATTTCGCACCTATCTTAGAGTGTAAAGGTAATTTTTGTTAAAACTTATTTTTCATTCATATTTAATACAATTTTAATGTTTATCTAACAAAATAGTAAAAAAAAAAAATATGTTACAATTAGTTGGACCAAAATATTTTTGTTTTGTGGCCCGAGATCGCTCGATTGAAATATTTTTGTGGCCCCTATAAAAAAAGGTTGAGTTCCGCTGGGTTTCCGCTGGCCATTGCCACACTCACCACCCACCCCAGAGGACCCCGATTTTTGATGTTATCCATAACGTTAATTAACAGTAAATAAAAAAAAATAACTAAAAATTTTAACCATCCCGTGTTACCATGCTGGGATGCCGTTGAAAGGATCCTGGGTTTGGTTTCCAGTGATGCAGTTTGAATGATGACTTTAAACTGTTCTTGGTTTAAGATGTTATGATGTCCATAGAACTGGTCGAACCTACGACAAGGACAAAACAAAATGCACCATATAAAATTGTAACCTTTAAAGGTTAGGTTAGATGTTAGATTCAACCATTTCTGATTCTAACCGTTACGTTCGAAGCGTAAAACATTGTTAAGAGATTCGTTGTTTAGCGATGAGGCGCACCTGTGAGAGGATTGTTTAAATTCATCCCCTAAAGAAATAAAATACCTAAAAAAGAACAGAAATGTCCAAAAAAGAGCAGAATATAATGTATATAGTAATGATTTTTTTATAGAATTAAGGCAGCAAACGAGCAGGCAGCACCACCCTTCCGCTGCCGCCCTTGACAATTTTGACCGACTTAGAATAAGAGTCCATTTAGGGGGTTAAGTCCATTTAGTAGATGGTATTAGAATATTCTTATCTACTTGATCAGTTTATTAATAAGTAAGTGAAAGGACAGGTACTGTTATAGTTAGTCCTGTTAGTGTATGTTAGTAATTGTCCAGATAGCACCTAATTGTTAGTATGAGTCTCGTTCCAAATCGGTCACAGATGCGTTGCTACCCCTATGGACTAAGATGGTCACCTCTAAAAAAGTGAAGAAATTAAGGACAAAACGCTAGAAAGTCTTCATGTCAAGCAGTAAAACTAATTTTTCCTTTTGAGAATAATATTAAAGTCAAGAAACATTCTGATAAGGTGACTTTTTATGACATAGTCTGGTACTGACCCTTTTTTACCTCTATCTTTTCGTTGTACATTATTATTCAAACCCTTGAAAATAGATCAAAGCACTGTAAGTGAAGAACGTTCTTTGTAGCAAACATTATAGTCCTTGAAAAGCTGAGGCCGAAGATACAATTATACTCTTGAGCCCACAGTACTGTTTGTAAAGGACTCTATTTGGGTTCGCTCAGTCTTCACACAAATAACAGGACTAAAACCAGACGAGTACATTGGTACATATAATTGAGGAATATCTTTATCTATTTTCTTTTTATGGAATAACTAGCGAACCGCCCTCGCTTCGCTTCGGGACCCGTAAGTATCAACCGTGTAGGTCCCGCTCACGTAGGAATTTCGGGAAGATAATAAACTATCACCAAAATTAATTGAGGTTAAATTAAATTAAACTTAGAAATAAAGTTTACGACAAAATAATAGCAAAGTAGCAAAGGATCACAGCAAGATTAATTCAGATTAAACTTGGAAACGCGGCAAGTTTGGTATGGCAGTGGGTTCGACCAAATTTGATTACCATAAAAACGGTTCTAGTGTGTTAATCTTAAAAGATAGACATATACTGTCTTGGACATTTTTTTTAAATCATTTCAAGAGGAATAATTCTTTCATACATATATTTTTGGTATCTTGAATCGTTTTCGCAACGCATGCAACGAAAGCCCTCGAGAATGAATAATTTTCCCCGTTTTTTCCACATTTTCCATTATTTCTTCGCTCCTAATTGTTGCAGCGTGATGTTATATAGCCTATAGCCTTCCTCGATAAAAGGTCTATTCAACACAAAAAAAAAATTTCAATTCGAACCAGTAGTTCCTGAGATTAGCGCGTTCAACCAAACAAACTCTTCAGCTTTATAATATTAGTATAGATTGTAGCAAACGAGCATGCAGCACCACCCATCCACTGCCGCCTATGACAACGGTAACCGACTTAAAACAATAGTCAAATAATGACTAAATTAATATTTAGTTATAATTAGTAGTTAGTTAGTAATATTTAGTCAGTTAGTAGATGGCGGTAGAATGTTAGTTGGTTTGTTTGTTAATAATTGTGAGGACTTGGATAGGAGCTGTTAGTGATAATTAGTCCTGTTAGTTTTTTGGCTATTAACATTAAAAATATCAATTTGTTCTCCTTTCCGTCACGTCAGAGGCCAGTGTTATTCCATAAATTATGAATATATTAAATTACTTCAAAAGTTTCACAAAGGCAATCAAATCATTAATTAATAAAGTTTTGACAGAACTCTCTTAATAAATTGTATCCCTTTTCCCGAGGGAAAAAACCGTTTACAGAGATGAAAATTAAAAGTATTCTATAAATTAATCCAGGTAATATTTGTCTATTTTACCTGTTTGCTCAATTTCAGCCAAATTCGTCTAGGCATTTTATTATATGACTAGCTTCCGCTCGCAGGATTCGCCCGCGTGGAATTCGTTTAAACTTTACCCCTTTATTTCACCCCCTTCGGGATAGAATTTCCAAAAATCCTCTCTTAGTGCTCCCCTACACTCCCCAAGCAACATACCTACATGCCAAATTTCAGCTTCTTCCGTTCAGTAGTTTCGGCTGTGCGTTGTCTGTCAGTCAATCACCAGTAACGCAAGAGTTCCGGTAACATATATAGATTAAGTAACAAACATGCAACTCAAACATCATTTGTAAATAATTATATGCATCCTACAGACATTCGGAACTTTAATTTTATAACCAACTCCAAAAATGAGGTTCTCAATTCGACTGTATGTTTGTTTTTTTATTATGTAACATTGTACGTGTGTCTAAGTGTATATTGAGTACCTAAACCGATTTTAATCATTCTTCTTTTTATTTGATACCTACTTATTAAGTGGTGCCATTGAAACTTTTTTAGCTATCCCAAAAGTTGCGTATTTAATTGTCTTTAATTACGTTAAAGGTGTTCTTATTTTTGAGTTTTTTTTTTTGTTTTTAACCGACTTCAAAACACAAGGAGTTCTCAAATCGACCGTATTGTATATGCTTCTTTATGTTTGTTCAGCGATTTTTCATCGTTTATGGGCCAATTTTAATAATTCTTTTTTTGTTGTAAAGTAGATATGCGCAGTGGGTGGGGTGAACTGATAAGGATCACCAGGATCTGATGATGGCATCTCGGAGAAATCGAGGGCAACTTTCGAAAATTGTAGGGACGACTAGTGTGTTTGTTAATGTTTTCATAAGTACATGAAAGCGCTACAATTTCATGAAGGTTGGAGTCGATCTGATGAAGCCGAAAGACAGTCGAGGGAACTCCTCAACAATTTACTGCAGTTATCTAGTGTTTGGGCTTGATTAATTTGTAGTGACGAGAACTTTACACCTACATTATGAATTAAGCGCCATCTGGCGAGTAGTTTTTGAGTTATCTCTGTTTATCGAGGTTGAAGTCGGTTATTTTTTTTTTTTGTAAAAAGCAATAATATAATTATTTAACTTTCTATTAAGGGCTCATTTTCATTTTTAAAGTAAAATTAAATCAATAATTTACTTGCATCATCTAAATAACTCGTAACATTCTTGATCTTCTGTACAAATATACAACTGTCATTTCAAGTTTTGCCATGGTGTAAACAGCACATAGTTACCATTATTTCTTATGCGATTCTTGTATTCAAGTGGATTCAAGTGGGTTCAAGAAACGCATAAAATTTATTGTTAAATGGCAATTATTGCACGTTCTTAATTGCATCAAGAAAATGGCATCATGTAAATGACGCTTTGTATTGACGTCCACATAGATATGAAAGAAATCGGATATTTCATGTCCACGCCCCGTCACTAGTAACAATAATAGTAGATTGTTACACAAGGGACGTAAGTAAGCTATTACAGAACAAGATCCAATTTGGCGCCAGTGCGAGCGCAGCTCGCATAGGGCGCTAATGGATCGCGTGCACCCGAGATATTTAGTCACACGAGCGAGCGCAGCGAGCGAGGGTGAATATAGTTCGAGGGTGTAATAGCTACTTGCAACCGAGGTAAGCATTCTACTTTATATCATCCTTGTGAGGTAAATAAAACATTGGTAATGCAAAATGAAATTTTAATTTCAGATCAAATGAAATGCCGCCATTTCCATTTTTTTTTCGTAAATAGTTTTCTATTTTTTTTTACGGCTCTTTGAGTTCCAAGGAGTTTTGCATAGTTTGAAATGTATGGAAATTAAATGCCGCCATGTTCAGTGTTTTTTTTTCAGTAAAAAGTTTTCTTACCATTTTATAAGAAAAGAGATTGTTTACCAAGGAGTTTTGCATAGCTTGAACTGTAATGTGAACATTACAATTCAAGCATAGTGCGACGTAATGTTGCCTTGAATTGCAAACACCAACTTACAAGGAGACTTTCCACCATAGTAATCCCTAGTTACTGAGCAAGTATGATATAAAACGCGTTTAAAGAGCACAACTAACGAATGAACGCACCGATACCTTTACTGCAAACAATCGTGTGAGAAACAGAATAAAAAAGTTCTATGGGCTTTGTTTTATATCGTTCATATAAATAACGAGCAACTGCTGTATTTGAATATTACCTCAGTGACTGTAGAAATATATGTAAACTGGCATAGTTATGCAATATGGCAACTTTGAAGCAAAAATATTAATGAATCTATGTTTTCCCAGCCGTATAATACTAAAGCTAGTTGGTCATTCTAATTACCCTCTTACTATTCAAGTAAGATGTATTAGGTCAGTCATAGTAGGATCAGAAACAACACAGTATTTTGTAAGGGTACGATCCATCCTACTAATATTATAAATGCGAAAGTTTGTAAGGATGTATGTGAGTGAGTGAGTGAGTGTGTGTGTGTGTGTGTGTTTGTTGCTCTTTCACGCAAAAACTACAGAACGGATTTTCATGAAACTTTGCAGTAATATAGCTTAGACATCGGAATAAGATAATTTGTTAAAATTTATAGAGATTTTTGAAGGGACTGGTTTCCCGAAGCGAAGCGAGGGCGGATTTACTATTAACATTATAAATTAAAAAGAAATATAAATATATTTCCCAGGCAAAGCTATTATACAAGGCATTACAACACGTTATAGCCTAGTATTAAATATCTACTGCATAATTAATGAATTCTATACTCTAATCAGTATAAACCATACTTAACTAGAACGTAAGTTCAAATGCCTTTAGCACCCACTACTTAGGCCCACTATTAAGCACAAGACCCATCAAGTTTCCTGCTTCGTCATTCTAGAGCCGGATTACTATAGCTATTGTAAGGACTGTACTTCAAACTCAAATTGACCTTACCCTGGCTTACTCGGAGCTGGGTTAAAGTTAATTAAGAGACCCCTCAATCAAATCTATGCTTTATTTGAACGAATGTATTGAGGCTTGTAACCTTAATTGGAAGTTAATTGTCAATGACATGCCTTTGAATTACGTTGTTTCAAGGAAAGATTATTATGTAGTATAAAATATAATATACTCATGGTTTTTAGAACAAAGGTCCGTATCACGGTTGGAAGCTAAGAAATGAAAAGTGTAAAGATGAATTAACTGCGGAACAAATAAAACTTATTATTATTACTTACAAAAAAGGCTGAAAAGTAGTTATCACGACAAAGACGTAAGATTCAAAAAGGTATTTTGAAGTTTTTTTTTTCTAAAATCATCAAACTCCTGTAAGTAAATAGAAAATCGTGAATTTACCTAACATGTAAAATTAGAATATACATTTTTATTGTAAATACCTAAATAAAAGACTAACTAAAATATAAATCATTCCACAAAGATAAACTTTGTAAAAATTTCAAGACCTTCAATACATTTCAAACATAGGTCGTTAATTTTGGCTTGGTCGTGTTGGACTAAGGCACTTCTCACACAACACTATTTATGAGCTACGCGACTGCAACGCGATCCAAAATTCGTATGTATCTGACACTTTTGACTGACAGGAATCGCATCGTATATAGACGTATCTCCTGGCAGTGAAAAGTGTCAGATACATACAAATTTTGGATTGCGTTGCAGTCGCGTAGCTCATAAATAGCGTTGTGTGAGAAGTGCCTTATTCGCAAAATCAATGTAATTTGTGTAACTTTCAACTATAGTCAAAATGCAATTCAAATTCAAATTTGGTCTTCTAAGTTTTAATAAACAACAAAAATTTAAATTGAGTTCACATTATCTTGTTACTATTACGGTGAATAATTTAAGCCCAGCCAAGATATGCAAGCAAAATAAAAATACTTTTCTGCAAGAGTTTTCATCTTCATCTCTCCGATTTGTTAAAGAGCCCTTACATGGCCTTGTTTCATAAACGACTGGCGTGCATACAAAACACTTGACATAAAAATAAACCAAGATACTGCATTTCGTTTAGTCATAAATCTAGTATTTCAACAGCTTTCGTATTTGAATAACCTATGAGTGGCGCCGCGACACACGAAACTAATTAAATAAATAACGCTACACACTCAAAGCCATACCTAGGATTCCCTGTGTCGTGGGTGCCTTGGACAATACACAAGACAAGGACACACACCCAGACCGAGAACTGAAATATAAAGTCATCATTCTAATTGCCGCCTCACTGGGAATACAACCCAGGACCCTCTAAACAGCGATTCGGCGAGGCGTGTTAACCACTCGCCATTCGGGTCGTTAACTACGAGAATAAAAATATTATTATAAAAACAAAAAACCCGACTGCTTACAAAAGAACTCAAAAGAAAAAAACAAGTGTCACAATATCAACATAAAATACTTCATGGTGCTGCAGGCGGGGACAAACGTAGTACTTGTGATAACTCTTTTTTTACCCGTAGGTAGCAGTATAGTTTGTCCCCGCCTGCAGCACCATGAAGTATTTTATGTTGATATTGTGACACTTGTTTTTTTCTTTTGAGTTATTTTGTAAGCAGTCGGGTTTTTTGTTTTTATAATAATATATTTCAGACTTTTTAGTGTTTTCACCGAAAAATTCTACTTTTTGGGATGGTTTTTGACAATTTGTGTTAAAACGACGTTATATGATATATATTTTTGAAAATGTCTTTTCACGATCTTTCATTTGATACCCATATTGCTAAGTTAACAAAAAAACTCAAGATTTGAAAATTCATATAGCCTATGCCACTTTCACAGTTCTGACGAATTCAACGATGCCTCATATGTCGAAATCCGTTCAACCGTTTGGGCTGTGGGGCGGTCCGAATAAATGGACATACATACAAACTACATACATACATACACTCGAAAAACATAACCCTCCTTCTGACGCAGTCGGGTAAAAACAGAATACACACAATAAGTGACACCAACATGATAATATGGCCAATGAATATGCGGCCTATATGGCGCAATAGTTACAACGCCGGACTCCCGTTCTTTGGGTCTTGGGTTTTAAGTCTAGGGGGCGAAATTGAATTGAGTTTAAATTTTCTTTTCTCATTCTGGGTATACACTTGTGTTACATGTTTTCCATTTGTCAATAACTGTTTTATTAACATTGTAAAGTTATTTTGACTTCAAAAATATTTCTCTCTCTCTCTCTCTCTCTCTCTCTCATGTGATTTATACTTGAAGGTAAGAATAAAAAATTAAAAAAAACCCCGACACAAGAAATTACATTTAAAAAGTAAAAAATAATAAAAGAAACTCAATCTTGAAGCACGTAAGTGTGTATGTATTAATAATTCTAAAAAAATACGTCGCGTTGGGGGAACGCTCCTATATAACTATTCATTATCTCCGTTTTCTTTTCATAAGCATGCCCACCTATTTAGTCTTTTGCCGAAAAATTTCGGTTATGAGATTATATTAGTTACTATTCGTAATTAAATTGTTAAGGTTGGAGCGGTCCCCCAACGCGACGTATTTTTTTAGAATTATCAATACACACGTGCTTCAAGATTGAGTTTCTTTTATTGTTTTTTACTTTTTAAATGTAATTTCTTGTGTCGGGGGTTTTTTTAATTTTTAATTTATTTTTTTATTTTATACTTTTTATAGGTAAGAATATTCTCGATTAAGTCATAAATATTCTCTTACTGTGCGCTTTCATTTCAGACCCCACACGAGTAGGTATATTTGCATACATACGGCTATTCTTCCCCGCTTTCACCCCCCACAACTTTTGAACGGCTCAACCGATTTTCATCAAACATATTTTAAAACATGCGCCCGTAAGTTCCCTTTAATACAAATAAAAACTAAATTGAAATCGCTTCATCCGTTCGGGAGCTATTATGCCATAAAGAGACAGAGTGAAAATTCTTCCCCACTTTCAACCCCAACAACTTTTAAACGGCTCAACCGATTTTCATCAAACATTTATCTAAAAACACGCGCCCGTAAGTCCCCTTTAATAGAAAAAAAAACTAAATTGAAATCGCTTCATCCGTTCGGGAGCTATGATGCCACAGACAGACAGACAGACACACAGACACACAGACACGTCAAACTTATAACACCCCTCTTTTTGCGTCGGGGGTTAAAAAGACAAAATCTTTTGAACTTGGAGTAACTTTACACTTCGTTTAATAATTAGTCTAAGTTTTATTTTTTCATTTAAAGAATAGATTAATGTAGCATGGATAGTGATAGACGGATCATTTCCGCTACGGATCCCGAGCATACGCTCACATCAGATTTTACACAATCATAATTATCCAAACGTAATGTGCTTGACGCAACGGTTTAAAATTCCCACAGCATAGTCAGCTCGGCTCATCACGAATTGCACGCTTTAGATTGACTGACAATTTATATAGAACAGTGCCGAAGCCTAATATGGTGGCTATATTTATACCATTAATGACCCACCACTGAGCACGGATCTCTCCTCATTATTGAGGAGGCCTAAAGCATACTTCACCATGCTGCTCCAGTGCAGATTGACGGAGGGGTTAGTGGCCAACCCAGTATCGGAAGTTTTCAAGCCGCCCGAAGGCCTTCCAAAATGGCTAACGACTGCTATCTATCGATAACAACCGGAACCGACGGCTTTACGTGTCCTCCGAAGCACGGAAGTGCTTATGAAATTTTGCCACTAACGGTCACTCATCTAACTTCCGACACTCAGATATTTATTTTCGTTTTTTTTTGCTCTACTATAATGTGCTCAAAAGAAATACTTTAATATTTTTATATGATGGATAAATAAGCAAAGAAGCCATTCATGGTAAACGATCGAAGTCACACATAAGATCAACATTTTAAAGATTTCTCTTCGCACACCTATCAGATGCCTCGTTGTGTTTCTACAGCAAAGTACTCTTATCCGTTGAAGACAGGCTTGGCAACATACTTGGCGGATAAGCGCCTAGATAGTGCAAATGAAGCGGTCGCCAAAACTACAGTTGCTTGCATAGGGCATGCTGGGAACAGAAAATTCATTCCAAATACACTTCTCCGTTAGCGTTCGATGTGGAATTCCTTTCAATGGCAACGCACACAAATCCCACTTTTCTGCGCCTGTGATTAAGGTTCATTGTACATCTACGGCGAGATTATAAAATGCCTTTAGTAAATTCTGCTTAAAAGCTTAATGTTACTGTGAGCACACGTTATAAATTTGTTTTTAGCGGGGAATAAACTGGTCAACGAATGTCTCCAACGACGGTCTAGATTCGTTAGTGTTCAGGGTCGGAGCACCCTGAAAACGTACTAAGGGTCTACGCAAACTGACTGCAGTCACCGGCGGCTGTGGCGCTTCTTTTTAGAAGCGCGATCCGGCCAACAGCCAACAGCTCCGAACAGTGAGCAGAATTCAGCCGAAGCGGCTGTTTGCCGGACCGCGCTTTTCTGCGGTGTGAGACCGGCCAGTCTGCGGGGACCCTAAAAGTCAAGACTAATTCTCGCCATCAATCTACAATGAACTTTAATCACAAGAGTGGAAAGCTGGCGTTTTCGTGGGTTGCTATAGAAACGAATTCCATAGAAACCGAACGGAGTATAGTTAAAAGAATTATAGTTTACAGTGCCTCTATTATGAGTTTTTAATACTATAGTTTACTATACACGCTAGCGACTATCGTTTAGAATTTGTATGAGAATCCGTACAGCGCCTCTAGCGGTTACGATACTGAACTACAATTCTCATACAAATTCTAAACGTCAACTGCAATAGTAACGTCCTTTACGTTTACTACAACAACTCATAATAGAGGCACAGTAGCCTATAAAATTCGCATTGTTTACTCTTCCAAAACCTTATTACAACCACGACTTTCAGCTAGGAAATCGTATTTGTTCACGTTTACAATGCAATTTTACTGCGGGATTGCGTATATTTCCAGGGCTTATAATAATTAATAAATAACTCTACACACTCATAGCATTTCACTAGGATCCGTGCGCCATGGGTGTCATGGACAACACACAAGACACAAAAAGACCCACACCTAGGTACCGAGAACGGTAATATAAACCCATCAAATTTCTACCACGCTAGGAATCGAACCCAGGACCGATGGAACAGTGATCCGGCGTGTTAACTTTTGTATCATTCGGGTCGCCGAAAATATTTTACCTGATGATAATATTATAAATGAATAATAATCCTGTATAATCCTTTCTTATATACTTTAATTATTTATAATCCTTATTTCCTTAATTTTATATAACAAATATAATTAGGTAAAATTTTCCTTAACAATAGGCTGTTGAATGTTCAAATAAATTTATTTACTTAAAGATATTATTAATTCCATGAAATTTATAACTGTACCATTTTTGCTCAAGCAGACTTATTAATTTTGATATTATACTTTTATCTAGATACTTATTGTTATTCATCTCAACCCATCATGGCCCACTATTGAGCACGGGTCTCCTCTCAGAATGAGAAGGTTAAGGCCACAGTCCACCACGCTGGCCAAGTTCAGATTGGCGGACTTCACACACCTTTGAGTTTTGTGCAAACTCTCCGGCATGCAGGTTTCCTCACGATGTTTTCCTTCACCGTTTGTAGCAAGTGACGTTCAAATGCTAAAAACGCAGATAACTCGAATAGAAGACGGAGCTCTTAACCACTAGGCTATCACCGCTACTTTATCTAGATACTTATTGTTATTACCTAGTGTAAAAAGTTATTGAATAAATACGACAGGTAAGTCCCAATCGGATTTACGTGGGTAGAGTTCCGGCGTGTAAATCTATCTGGAAATGTAATTTGGTTTCGCGTTGAAATTTGAGAACTTAGCATTTTTGTATATAAAAAAGAATGTTTTTTTGATCAGAATAATGTGAAAAACATTTCTGTTGGAAATAAGACCGTTGGAGTTTGAGCGTAATCAAAGTATGTAGATACCTAAACAGCTACGAAACAAGTAATAACTCAAAAACCATGTTAATAAGATTCGTGATTAATTTTAAGCCGTCTCAAATCTTAAATGATCATTCCAAATGACATCATAAAATAATTTTTTTTTCGTTTCATAATATGGCGTCTGATTGTCACCATGTTGAAATTTCATAATTTGTTTTAGAGAATAACATTTAATATACAGATATCAAAGTCGGCAAAGGTCTTTGATCTTTGATAGGGGTACAAAAAGACAAACATATTCTGGTAAACAAGTACCCATACACAGGTAGCCACAGGCATAGCGCTTTCGATGTTTAGGTATATAAACACAACTGATATGTATGTGATTGGTTATACAAAATAATTTATTTAATTACTCTATGTTGTATAACTTACAACTGGGTAGTAACAAAAGGCGCCCTTAATGCATAAAGGCATTCTCTACGAGTCAATCCTTGGTTTTAGTGAAAAGTGTTGCTAGATGGCAACAATAAAGTGAGAAAAGAAAGTAGGAGCAGAAAAAATTTATATAATGTAGATACTTTATTAATACAATAAGGGCTTTATTAATAAACGCGGTTTAACGTTTTTTCCCTGTTATGTGATTCTCTAAAGTATAAGGTTAGAAAACAACAAAAATAACTTAAACCTGGAGTAATATTAAGCAGCGTTTATAATTAAGGCCCTTGAAGAATAACATATTAAATACATAATATTAAGCATGTCAAAATCTGTTTTATTTCATTCTATATTTCTGCCAGCGGCTTTGCCCAAGGTTTTAACCCCCTACACTATCAAATGAACATACTACGTGGCAATTTTCAGTTTCTTGCATTCTATCGTTTCGGCTGCACGTTGCCTGTCAATCAATTACTCAGTAACGGGAAATATTTATATAGATATTCCTATTGATATAACCGGAGGATTAATAACTGTAAATTAAAAATCTAAAAATCCCCAATTTAACATCAATTTTATGCCAAAAATGCCGACCTGATACTCTTTAAACTGCTGGACCGATTTCTACCAAACCTAGCTAAAAACCAGCGCGATGAAGGCTTTCGATTTAAAAACCGCATTCAAATCGGTTCATCCTATAACCATCTTAGCGTCGTCGGGATTTGAAAAGTATTCAAAACATTACATTCAGAACTTGGATAGTGCTGTTGGGCGAATTTTCTCTGTTAGTAGCCTGCAAAATTGTACCTAAACTGAACGCCTTTCCAAGATTGCTGATGCAATTTTCATCCACTGCGGTCACAATGAACTATTCTTGTATGATAAAGGGAGGACGATTGGCACGAAATTTGTTGCCTTTCCGCACGTATGATTGCCCTGCGATAATTTGACTATACAGAGTTGTAGGAACCTATTTAATGTTAAAATCGGTTATTTCAATCACTTACTACTTAGTTATCCTCCCCTCGCTACGCTTAGAGAAATCAGTTCCATAGTAGCCACATTCAGAAATTGTAAGGCGGGTTTCTTTAAAGTATCTCAGTTTTTTTTTGTGAACTTGCTTAACTTGCAAAGATATATTAATGAAAAAAAAATCTAAATTCACATTCAAATGAAGAGACAAAATCTTAAATTTTATACCTACTTTAGTACCTTAAAACAGTTACATATTATTCTATAAAAATGGAAACTAACCCAATGAGTGATTTACTGATTGACTGACTGACAAGAATTACAAACTAGAATTTTTGCACCACGCTTTGTAATGAGCACACAGGGGTTAAAAGGTAAGTTTGTCTCTAACTGCGTCACTTTTAAAGCTAAATCAATGAAAGGATCAAAGATAACGATTAAGAAAAGATAGGATTAAGATAGCAAACGAGCATGCAGCACCACTCTTCCGCTGCCGCCCATAACAACTGTGACCGACCTAGAACTAGACTCAAACGGACTAGTATGGTTTAGTCCAGTTAGTAGATGGTGTTAGAATATTAGTTGGTTAGTTTGTAAGGACAGGGACTGTTAGTGATAATTAGTCCTGTTAGCTAATGTTAGTAATAGTCCAGTTAGTTATTGTTAGTATGAGTCTCGTTCATATTTGGTTACAAATGCGTTGCTACCCCTGAGGACTGAGATGGTCGCCTCTAAAAAAGTGTAACCGGCAATAAATTCTAGCCATATTCATTAAAATTAAAATTGGTAAGCGCAGTTCACGTCAACAAACTTTACTGGAGTCGCCGAGAATATGGAATTGCTATTCCCCGCTAAAAACAAAGGAGGATGGGCACAAATGTATGGAACCTGGTACCGGCACCAATCAGAGTAAATGATACGTCGTTGGAAAGGTATTTTTGTGTAGATTGTGAATATCCATATCGCTAGTCCTGGTTCATTGTCCGATCGCAGTAATCACTACTTGAAAATTAGATATTTTTGGTACTGAATATTCAACAAACTTTTTGCAATAACTCGGCGAAAGACTGAAAGTGAAAGTCATACATACGTGTATTTATATGTTTATATTGTTTATTAGATAAATCACTCATAAAGGCTGATTTACATTGATACAGTAGCTGGCGCCAGCGCCACTTGATTCCGGCGCTAAATAAGCACTGTATCAATGTAAACATGTTAGAATTCAGTCCAGCATGCAGTATCCAGCACTGGATCGAAATAAACCGGCTGCTTATTTTTTGATCCAGTGATAGCCCCGCGCACGCCACGCAGCCAGTGGCACTGGATCCGTACGTGTTAACGCTATGCGCCGGTGATCGCCACTGATTGCCAGTGATTCAGTGCCAGTGCTAATGCAGAGCTGGAATCCAGTGATGTTGGCGCCAGCTACTCTATCAACCTAAATCGGCCTTAACTGAGAAAAATCTAAACTGATTTTATTGTGTATTTATTGTTACAGATTTTTAGCTATTAATTGATTAATAAACTCTAAATCTGTGCAAAAATCTTCAAAATCAGTCGAACTACGCCAAAGATATGAGTTTTAAGTCCTAATTCTAACTAAATATTCCGTATCTTCTGAAGGCTATATTTCAAAATGGACAATTTGTACGGGTTTGTCGCCATAGTAATTTTTTGTACACTTGAAAAGACCTTTCAAACGACACTAAAGTCATTTTGATTGGACATGGGTACCAAAACGCCCATCCTCCTTTATTACGTGTGCTCACAATTCATTTTAAGTTGTAAGCAAAATTTACTTAAGACATTATAAGTTCCCGCCGTCAATATAAAATTAACCTTAATCCCAGAGGCGGAGAGCTGGCATTTGTGTAGGTTGCCATTCAAACGAATTCCAATCAAACACGAACAGAGAATAGGTTGTTATTCTTATTATGTTATCGCCGTCAAGTAAATAAATCGAATTCCTCGCTAACTTAGTCACACTTTAACGTTATAACCCAATGTATTTTCTCAATGAGCTGCCCAGGCAAACCACTAAATATATCGAGAGAGGGTCAGTTCACCACTAAGAACATTCCAGTTGAATATCTGACAGGTATAGATCACTGAAACAACAGATACTCTAGCATCGGAATTTCTACAAAGTTACCTCCACAATGCCCTGATTTAATCTGTCATGCTGTCTCTTTCACGCAACGGCAGTTACTGTGATTTATTTGCATTGAGGAAAGTTTGAATTATTCACATTGTACAAACTTACTTGACTTACAATAGAACACTTTGTTTTGATTTAAGAATGTTTTGAAGTTCACTTTAAGGCCATGGTCACATTTGACCGTTAAGTGTTTTTTTCGATTGAGGTTTACATTCATTTAGTAATTTTAATTATATGACCTACAATAAAGATCCACGCGTATCCTCTGATACCTTTTTATTTCTTCAAACAATATTTGTTAAGTTTTAAAATTTTTACATGGGTAGCCTATAACATTTACTAGAACATAGGATACTTTCCGTGTAACAAGTTCCCGTGGGGTCATTTTAACGATATTTGCCAATGTTAATCTCTTACGCAGGCGAAGCAGCGAGCAAAACTAGTATTAATAAATTGGATGCACAATCGGAACGAACTGATTACTTCTGTATATAGAGACAGCCACACGTGCGATTCAAAGCCGATCATTGGCCACGGCAAAGGAGGCGTACGGAATTCCGATAGGCTAATGGACATTGCGCCAGGAGATTTAATAGTATGAACGCTCTGATACGGACTACATTGTCTGAACTAGCAATTTGAACCGTTAGAACTGAATTTAAACTATTATAACGACATGTCACTGACACCGTGGTTACGTAACAAGTACCTACCTACTGTAACGTGGTAACTTTGGTGCTGAGTTAGGTTAAATAATATACATAATATACAAGTTGAACAATAAGCGTATACATACTTACAATATAAACAACATAAAGTGTGTGTGCTCATTAGCCGGCTATTTACACATCATAGATCATGAAAAAAAATTGTTTACAAATATCTATACTACGCCTGCATCATTCGATACTTGAAAACTTCATATTCTATTGTACTCTATTAGTGGCAACTCTACATTACTATACTTAAATGTAAACGTTCATCCTCTAAGTAAGGTATCAATGCAATTTCCTCAATGCAATGCTTTTTCGGTGGAGTAGATAAAAAGGTTTGAATCAAATTGTATTAGGTATGTTACATCGCGCAGAAAGTCGGGGCGAAAATTAAATAACGCATTAGGGATCGAAACGACAGTCTGACGTCACACGCGTTTCCAATATCAGATCAGACTACTATACGAGCCTTGTAGGCAGTATTGGGTGACACCCTAATCACCGAAATATCGGTGAAGTGATTTATTTTTAGCGGGTTGAGAAAGAGCACACATTTTTCGCCTGGATAAATCATGCTATTATCTACCTAGTTGAGCTACCTACTACCTACTTGAGAATGGCACCCTTATTTTTTCGTACATAATATTTAAAATGATTTTGAACATATTTAAAAACCATAGGCTACTCTAAATGTTTTAAATAAAGACTATTCTTATGCACCTACAATAATACAATCATGAAATGTATAAATTTTATTGATATTCAACTTTTTAACTAACGAAAAAAATTGTTACCAGTGGCATGCATTTAAAACTTGCAGGTGGATGTAGTACAACTATAAAAAAACCTATAGTACTCATTCCTTATCTACCTAACAATTATTTAAATATTTCTTTATCTGTCTATCAACAATATTAATTTAATGTAGTCATAAGTGCTAGTACCACAATGGCCTAAACTGAATAGATCTGATTCATTTTCATTTTACCTATGATAAACTGTTAATCTTATTTTGTTGCGTGGGAAAAAATATCGATATAAACTATATCGATATAAGCCACATCACTAGAAAACTACGTTTCGATTACACCCTCGCAAAAAACTTATAACAACAAACATAAAAGCAAACAAAAATAACGTATGAGGACTAAAAAACGTTCATGTATAACTCTGTAAGTAATTTAAATTGATTAAAATAAAGAAAATGAGCAATATTTTACGTATCGATGGGCCAAAGCGATTTAGGAATGTTAAGTGAGGAACTACCCACATGGGGTTTTAACTGACGGCTCCGAAAACGACTTGGGTATCGGCGTGGAATTCGATTTTAATCAAAGGCTCGGTTAAGGTCGAGTTCTTCGGCTTTACTCAAATAAAGCAATTTAAATATTTTTAAAGCTACAAGGCGAAGTCTTAACGGTGAGTAATAAATCTTTACTGGCTTTTTCTTTCCTATATGCGATCACCCGGTGAAAAGTGGGTTAGGGTTTTAAAAAAAAGTACAATTACATCAGTCAAATTAGTAGATTGTAACAAGGGAGCAAACTAATCGAATAGGTTTTTTCCGAATTATTTTTAGAATAGGTGGGATGAAATAGTAGATTGTAGGTATAACAAGGGAGCAAAGTACCATATATTTTTTCGGCGAGGGTGCTTTTTGAATCCAGAGCAAAGTGAGGGATTCTTTAGTAGAATCTTGAAACGTAGCGAGGGATTCAAAGTACTTCGCCCGAACCAAAAATATTTGCTCCCGAGCGATACACTCTACTTTTCATTCCTCACTTTGAGAAAATAAAAGGCGCATCACATTCAGGAATAATACTTTCACTGTCACTCAAAAAATTCATTTTTCAAAACAAAACTATGAATTTCTGACAATCCGAACACTAGATGTTAAAAAGTTCAAAAAGTGCGCGGAAAAGATAATTGCGGCGCACTTATTTAAATATAAAGAGGATTAAAACCTCATTACTGCCCGCTAAAAGTTTCTTATAGAAAACATCAACTTTGGGCGCACTTAAAGGCGAACCTAGTCGTCTTTTTCGAATAGGTGGGATGAAAAGATTATTTCGTCTGTAAAGCGAATATTGTCATCAATTAAATTGTAAATACCTACCTTGATATTCATCATTTTGATGTATATGTTAACGGAAATGTATGTATGTAATCCGTTATGTATGTAATTAGTTCCTAGGAATTGTATACAATACCTAAAAGCGCCCGGAAATGTGTGAAATAAATTATATTAGACACATTTCCTAGGAACACACTACTATACATTTCCTAAATAGCAATCGGAAATGTAAAACATTAAGATTTTAATGGGTACGCGGGATAGGTAATATGAAGATATTATATTTTACGGTATGATTGTTACCTGATTGTCTCACTGAGTGCCTTAATAAAAAATATTATTTTATAAAACAATGAATACTCATTTCCATTGCTACTTAGTCAAATTGGTAGTTCGAATTGGTTACAGAACCGAATTAGCCTACCTCTACTCCACGTAGTCCTGTATGCCCTACCCCTAGAGTGTTTTTTAGAACCCGGAGGCGCGGAGGGAGGGCAGCCCCCGCTCGCTGTAACCTCGCTCGCCTGCGTAGCTTCGGCTTGCTGGTCGCCTTTGGTCGACAGCTGTTGTTACCTGATGGTAACAACTGTCTCCTCAAGCGGTAACCCTCGCACCGACGGCGTCCAGCCTTTTGGCACGCAATGCTAACAAGAGTGGAGGCAGCTACGAGTACTAAAACGCGCAAGACTAACGGATACTTATTTTAAAAATTATGAACGTTTTTTTAGCGCGGGCGGCAAAATGCTCATAGCGCGCCCACTCTAGGGTTAAGTAATCGGCTTATGTTATAGTACTGCTAAGCTCCGGATACACCGCCAAACGAGAAATCCTTTAACAATGTCAGCTAAGCTAACACATTCTGCAAGGCATTACGCACAGTCCAGTAAAGTCGTAGTGGTTGCATGTGGATGACGTCACCATCTTGTATTCTCTCTCGGATATTAATATCCTGTATTTCTCTTGACAAACTTTGACCCTAGCTCCTTAGTTGGCCATTCATGGGTTGAAGCCATTCTCTCTTGACAAAGTAAGTATGTTAAAATGATTCATGATGTTATACCTACCTGACTGCTTTAAACAGAAAAGGTTTTAAAGAATATTTGTGGCTGCTTTAATCGCTACAGTATGTTTGTACACTCAATATACTGAAATTCTAAAAATCCAAGTTTCTCATTTCATGGATTTTTTTTTGTAATAAATAAGAATAAATTAATAGTTTTATGAATTGTAACTATGGACCCGTTCTAACGTTCTAGATCCAAACAGTTTTCATTGCACAATTTCTTTATTTATTTTAATACTCACATAATAAAGTCTATAATGCATTGGCGTAGTGATAAATCCTTTTTCTGCAACCTTTTCCGTCATTAGAAGAACGGTTGCGTTTCGTTCGTCAAAATTTTTATAATGACCCGCCGGTAACCATAAACACCCACGATCTGAAAAAACTTTTTAGATACAGTACGCACGCTTCGCAAGCACTGTCACTATCAAATAAGACACGGAGTCGCAACACATAGTACTAAAGACACACATCGCTGGCTCACTTTTACAAGGTTCTATGTTAAAATTGTATCACTTATTTAGTTAAGAATATAACAAGGTTCTAAGTATTATTAGCTAAGTATTTTGCAAAAATAAACTGCAAAATATCAATATTACACGGTCCTATGATGTTTTTAACAAATAAAAGAAATAAAGAAGTTCTATGGCTTATTACAAAACTTCATCAAAAATAACATAGAACCTAGTAATAGTGGCCAGCGACATTTTAAAGCGTTTTTGTCACGGGTGAATTTCTCGTTACCAAAAGCTTTTATTTAGCTTCACCTGTCCATGTAATCGAATCTTGCAAGTTAAACATAACCCACTTCCCGGCGTACGATTGAGCTGAAATGTTATACAATGTAAATCAAATGACAATGTAAAGTAATATCGGAAACCTGATTTGATGATGAAACCAGAATATGGCCATATGAATTCTGAAATGAAACGACGCAATGCAATCCTGTCTTATGCTACGGGTACACCTGCGTCTTAACGCGATAATTAACGCGCTAATCTAGTAAATTAAGAAGAAATTAGACGTGTCAAAATTGTCAATTGGTCTTATTTTCATGTTTGTTATAATAGAATCAATAAATGTTACTGAGACATTTTCACATAAATTGCCTACAAGAAAACCATGAGTAGGTAGGTATTTGAAAGTTTTGACAAGTCTAATTTCTTCTTAATTCACCATATTAGCGCATTTTTAATGCGTTAAGACACAGGAGTAGCCGTAGAGTATGATGATGTCCAAGACAGTAACTTCCAAACTTATAAAGCTACAAACTACCTGTTGATAGGTTTGTACAATTGTAAAACTAAACTTATAACCAAAATCATTGTCAATGTGAGTAAAGAAACGATAACAAAAGCGAGCATATTTCTAGACTCATTAGTGTCTAAAATTCACAAAATATTTTATCGTGTACACAACGCACGCGCGAACGTTCTTAATCAAAGGAAAATCTTTCACAACGGTTTAACAAAAGCTTTCCGCAAGAATTAAAACTCTCTCATTAATATTAATAGCCGAAGCAACCAACACGAAGTAAATCTTTATATTCTTTATGAACACAAAACAGCTGTTTAATATCACCAGGAGACCTAAAAGGTCGAGGAAGGTCCAATGCTTTGTGTTATTAAAAAATTTTTAACGCCTCAATAGTTCAGATGGTATGGTAAACAATATCTTGTTTATTCGTGTTCATTGAAGCAATTTTAAATATTCAATTACAGAACGGTAGAAGGTTGCGGTTCACTGACGTAGAAGATTTCTTAGTAAAGTTTTTCTTCGATACATTTGCGCATATTTAATTGCGTCACTAAGCATCGGACAGGTGTAGAGTGCACCTCAGTTGGCTGAAAAGAAAACGAGTTGCTCGGATTTACTACAGTACAATAGGCTTGTACCCTTACAGTCGTATATACATGACAAAAGCGATTTGTTAGAGGTTGAAAGTTCGATGAACTCGCAGATTACGTTCGTATTGTTAACCTTCGTGTTAAACTTGATTATCCTTGTTGAATCATTGAAACGTTAGTACCTTAGCCCCACGAGCCCTTAATATTGTTATACGTTTACGAAAATGTTTTATCAGTAGCCGAGAGGAAAGTAGGTAGATACGTAATGTAAAATCAGTACGCATAGTTAACCCTTTAGACGTAAGGCCGCTGCAGCAGGGCGCCCGCGTTAAAACCGTTTAACTACCCCTCCCTCCTCGTTTTAATACCAATCTCACTAGATTTACTTTTATGCCACCCCGGCGTGGTCTATTCGCACGCCTTGTACGCCCGCTTACGGTGGCCCTGGTTAACAGTCAACATTAGCTGTGTTTGTATTACATACAGTTATGTAAGATAAAATTATAACCAGACAAAACTCGAATATGCTATCATTTGAACACTATATAGGCTGTTATATGAATCCATATTATTTTTATAATATGCATGCAACATTACTCTGTAGCAACACCAACCACTACCATCTGACCAACGCAGGTGACCATCTTGCCGGTTGCGGATTCATTCCCGACGACGACAGTAGGTACCACCAGTGGCGCTGGCCACCACAGGACGTCTTAAATATACTAGCCTGTGCCTGAGCCTTGGCCCTCGACCCCTATTTTACCCCCTAGGGTGGATACTAATTATGTTTAAATTTCTTGTTTATAAGTCAAGTGGTTGTCGATATTGCGGGATGAGTGAGTGACCTTTCGCTTTTATATAAGGTAAATAAAAATATTATTATAAAAACAAAAAACCCGATTGCTTACAAAAGAACTCAAAAGAAAAAAACAAGTGTCACAATATCAACATAAAATACTTCATGGTGCTGCAGGCGGGGACAGGGGGACAGGGGGCAGGGGGGATGTTTTTTTCTTTTGAGTTATTTTGTAAGCAGTCGGGTTTTTTGTTTTTATAATAATATTTTTATTTCAGACTTTTTAGTGTTTTCACCGAAAAATTCTACTTTTTAGGATGGTTTTTGATAATTTGTGTTAAAACGTGTGCCTTAACGTTATATGATATATATTTTTGAAAAGGTCTTTTCACGATCTTTCATTTGATACCCATATTGCTAAGATAACAAAAAACTCAAGATTATCCCCTCCTTTTTCCACTTTCGGGCGCCATTTTGAAAATTCATATAGCCTATGACACTTTCACAGTTCTGACGAATTCAACGATACCTCATATGTCGAAATCCGTTCAACCGTTTGGGCTGTGGGGCGGTTCAAATAATCCAAATGGACATACATACATACACTCGAAAAACATAACCCTCCTTCTGACGCAGTCGGGTAATAAAACGCTTCTTCAAATATTCCGATTTTCGAAGCAGAAATCCCTGGGCGTCGTTAACAATTTTCATTAACTGAAAATTAAGCCAGTACTTAGTAAGCCGTTCATCGAAAGACTACGACTACTATTCATTGACAACGATTATTAAAACTTGTTGAAGATCTTAGGGTTACATATTTTTTTCCAAATCATTCATACTTTATAGAACCTAACTATATTGAAAGAAGCTTCGAACCGGTTATGACCAATAAAAGAAGTTGTAATTTAATTAATGAACAAAAAGATCTAAATATTATGAGCCTACCTAATTCTACGTCATTGACTCCAAAATTTTTGCAATAAATAAATAATATTCAAGTAAACATTACGACGATGAGGAAATAATAAAGAATTAAACGATCAACAAACAGCAAGAAGAAGAACGCAATAAGTACACGAGTAAAGTTGTCTAAACAATTGCTCCATTGTGTTAAGTCGTGCAAGTTTTAATGAGCTCCGTAACAAACAATGATCGCTGACACTAAAAAGTTACGTTCAATTTTATCGCTTCGTTTACGATATATTAGTTACACATGACTTTATATCAAGCTTTTTGTAAGTTTTAAAAAGGTTGTATCGTTTAAACTGTTTAAAACTCTCATGTATTTTATGAGCCGACCGGCTAGTACGAACATAAAATTTTAAATGGAAGATAACAACTGTGCCCTCTACTTTATGTTACTCGCCTTTGAAGACATTACTGCATTGCACATGTGTACTTTCAGTTTTATAACTTTTTAACAGCAGTTACTAGTCGTTTCTGATACACATGACAACGGATTCTGAGATTTTAATACACATTGGTTACCAATTTCTCCTCATACCAATAATAATTTTTATACTTAGTGTTTTTGGAACGAAGTTCCTTACGGCAGGCTTGGAGGTGATAGGGATTTTGCTGCGCGACCGAACTGAAAAAATGTGATAGTAAAACCGTAAGGAAAAGTCCGTGGAATAAAACCGTTAAATGAGACGTGCGCAGGCGCGACAGTCGTATACACAAGCGAGTAGTGTATAATACCTTTCTCTTTCTCCCTCTTTCTTTTCGTTATTTTGTTATTGTTATTGTGTTTTTGTTATTTTAGTTGATAATTTGAATTACGATTTTTTTTTTATTTTACGTAATTTATTATTTTCTAAAATACTGAATTTCCTAAATACTTTCCTAATAAACTAATCAGCAAAATCCCACGACACAGGGAATCCTAGTGTGGGGCTTTGAGTGTGAAGCGTTATTATTATAAAGAAAAAAATTTAAGAGAAAAATCAAGAAAACCTACATAAAATTGAGCACGATTTTTTTTTTGCAAATTGTGTCGATTCTACACTAGCCGAAGGAATTTCGTTCCTACCTGGTGTCCCACTACACCACATCTTTTTTTTTATAAAAAGTACAAACGTTAGTGTTTTTCACACTTGCGACAACAATGCGACTACTGTCGCACAGTTAATAAGTTAATTCACACGGGCGACGTTTTGCATGTCAAACGATCCGAATCGCAACGACAAGCCAATGTTTTGTGAATTATACTGTCAGCTGACTGTCAATAATTATTAGGCACTTCTCACACTACGCTATTTATTAGCTACGCGACTGCAACGCAATCCGAAATTCGCTGTATCTGACACTTCTCACGGACAGGAGACGCATCGTAGACGCCTCGCTTTCATACATTGACAAGATCCGAGTCGCTTTCAAATAGCGATGTGTGAGAAGTGCCTCATACGCAACTATAGCCAAGGCATATTTTTGCTACGACACGGCTTAAACGTTGCCGTGACACCATTACACATGTGTTACTTTGTCGCATCGCAATGTCTGAACGTCTGTCATAGCCTGGTCTCTCTGCATCTACTACAAAGCTTAAATTCAGATCACATGTTTGTTAACCCATTATACCGACAATACACGTGGACACACAACACGGCCTATTTTGTTTCGTTTATATTCGCCGTTTACACTCAATTCGCTTCAATAGAATTTAATTGTTGTATTTACGTACGAAATCTAATACTGTGTTTCAGGTGCTGAAATACATGACGATCCTCCGTTTCATGTTTGGTAGTTAAATTTCTTGAATTATCACTATACTTCGTCTGGATCGCGTAATCCACACGAGACATTATATTTTGGATAGTTGATCTCTGTTTAACAGTCCCGAGCGACAGGGCCATTTACATAAATAAAATAAATAACGCTACACACTTATAGCCCCACACTAGGATTCCCTGTGTTGTCGGTGCCATGGACAACACATAAGACAAGGACACATACGAGTATTACCTGACCACAATAATTAGGCGCATGACAGATAGCAGTCACGCGGGCCCCCCACCCCGCTCTAGCCCCGCGCGTCCCCTAGTGAGGCGCAGTCGTGTACAATTGTACATTAAGGTCATTTTGACTAGGCTGATGTGAACTTCGTTTTCCGAGATGTTTGCGCAGGTACAGTAACTGACCAAGTACAGGTGGTAGGGCCTAGAGCTCACCCGGGGAAGTACCACCGCCCGCCACGGTACTTTGTACCATTCCTACCGTGTAATAATTGTTTTAAGAACAATTGTGTTCCGCATAGGAAGGTGTGGTGCCGGTTACACTTTTTAGAGGCGACCATCTCAGTCCTCAGGGGTAGCAACGCATGTGTGACCGATTTAGAACGAGACTCATTGAGTCTAGTTCTGGGTCGGTCACAGTTGTTATGGGCGGCAGCGGAAGGTGGTGCTGCATGCTCGTTTGCTATCTAATTCCATAAAAAAAATTGTACCTCCATTAAACATTCACCATGGTACTTTTGGTACTACTGCAGAATGTACTACGTATTCCCATCCCTAGTTCCAATGACGTCTTAACTGACATGCGCCTAATTATCGTGGTCGGCTAGTACACCCAGAACAAGAATGGAAATTTAAACTCACCATTCCAATTTTGTCAAAGGATCTTTTTTTATATTCAAAACGTGTTCCAGCCAATAAAGCTATGAAACGTCATCCTCTACGTTTGTATCACTTTTAATTTAGATTTAACTAACTCCCAATCATCGGTTTGCTTCTTGAATCTTCGTACTTGTATAGGTACTATTCTTTAGCATTTATACTTAAATTACAATTATGTATCTACCAAAACAAAGACAAGCAATGAGGAAAATAATATTTTTATCTGTTTTCCACAACGAAATTATGACAACGTTTTCGAAAACTATTTAATGTACCTACAGGTTAGCTATGTGAGCCTATGTGCGATTGTAATAAATAAATACTTTAAATATTAGATAAGTAAATATAGGTATGACACAATTTTAATCAAAATGCCCCAAATACACCTTGAACAAATAAACGAAAAAGCTTTTGGAATACAAATAAAAAATGTACGACCTAATCCCTAAACACTCGTTGGCTGACAACATTTTCAATACGTATTAAACGAGCACGAAATTAAGCATCGGGGAGTATTTTAACGAATCCTGTATGGATAAACGTGGGATTCACTGACAAACATTTAGAGAATAAAACCGATGACTACGAATTCATTTTGTGACACATCCTTACGTCGATTCGAGAAACCTTAATGTTCCAAACTTTTATCTCGCTGCGGGATTCTTTAAATTGCTTTAAAATCCATACTAATATTATAAATGCGAAAGTCTGTCTGTCTGTCTGTGACGTTTTCACGGCTAAACCACCGGTCCGATTTGGATGAAATTCGGAATGAAAATAGTTGAAGACTTGAAATAGGGGATGAAAGTTTGTATGAAAAATCCTGTTTCGCGATATAAATGAATTCCACGCGGGCGAAGCCTCGGACAGAAGCTAGTAAATTAATAGTTTGAAAAAATAAAAACACTCTTGCATAAAGGTTAGTGAAATATAATTGCAAAGCAACAAATGTTGTCACTGTGCCATTAACCATTGAGCAGTTCTCTTGTCTGGAGCCTATTCTCAGCATGATATTTGGTCATGTTTGTTGTAACATTGCAATGTCATCGCCCATTGTGGTCTGTTCAAATTTTCAAATTAATCTAACTTCTTGGAGTTGATGAAAATGAGGCTATAAAAGTTTCTGTTACATAGTGGGTACATTTATACAAGGTGAATATAAAAATGATGTTAATCCTTACTAATCCTTACTTCCTTACTAATATTATAAATGTGAAAGTGTGTTTGTTTGTTTGTTTGTTTGTTTGTTTGTTTGTTTGTGACGCTTTCACGTCGCAACAAAGCTATTATATGGTAAGGTTTATGTGTGTGGGGATAGTTAGGAGGGTGGAGAGTGACGTAGGCTACTTTTTACCGCGGAAAAACATCCCATTCCCATGGGAAGATCGATGTTTTGTTAGTTGCTAGATATTTATTTTCGGAGTTGTTAATAGATGGCGGTAATAAAATTCATTTGCAAGTTCTGAATTACGCTATCAAATACTACATGTACGAGTACATTTACTTAAGTCTTAGGCAAATGTAATAGGCTACTTTAGCTCTGCCTCGAGAACTCCCCGCTCCGGCTGTATTCAGTGTACCGCCCGCCCGCTGGCACTATCCTGTTGACTGATGTCCGCAAGTTGCTCAGCCAACAGGATAGTGCCAGCGGACCAGAGGGATCTTCGAGTCGAGAGCCTGGACGACTTCATCGAGAGATTGGCACGCAACATGTTCGGGCGTGTCGACGCGTCGCGGTTCCCGCATCTGCAGGACCTGGCGCCGCTCCACACCCGTCCACCGGACCGCTGGGCCTTCCCGCGCGACTTGCTGTTTGCGCGGGACGGGCCTAGCACTGACTGATACTGGGGCTTCGTAAGTCGTCGCCTGGCGCTGATCGGCTCCTGCTGGGCTTCCCACCAGCGGGATTCACCCGGTAGGGCCTCGATCGCCTGGGCGGCGCGAAGATGAACCCCATCCCGTTTAAGACTCTGTGGCCTGTAAAAAGGCCACCACTATCCGGACTTGACCTATTGGTTAACCACAGATGGACAACCTAGGGCCTTAGGGCCCAGCCCAAGAACTGGCCCGTTTTAACGGGCCGCGAGAGACACCCCCAAAGGGGAACTAACTGTCCCGAGGGCTCCACACACCTCAGACAGGGTGGAGTGAAGAGAGCGAGTAGTAGGCTACTTTTTAGCCTAAATTCCTACGAGAGCGGGACCTACGCGGCTGTTACCTACGGGTCCCGAAGCGAAGCGCGGGCGGTTCTCTAGTAACACATAATAACACATTTAAATAGTAAGCTATAAGTGAGTTAATGCCATATCATTTTCAAACAATATAGTAACAGTCATGCTGCTTGCTTAAATGTACCGCACACGCAATACCTTTAAGAGAGAGAACTACTACACTGAATGCCATAGTATGAACTAAGAAGGCTTTGTTACCTTTGAGACATGAACTATTCAATACATCAGGTATAATGCTTAAGACGTTATGTTATAATAGAAGCTATTGATGTATCATACATTGATGAGATTACATTATACATTAGTGGTATTATAATATACTCTTATGTCATCAAATCTAATGCTTCAAAGTTCTCCGTCATGACTTTCCCCATAATTCGTTACAGAAAGCCGTGTTTTCGGTGAAAGCCATTCGTTGGTGTTATTATTTTCCTCCATTTCTCACAATATTCGGCTTTCCCTATTTGTCCATGACCACAATGTACAAATGTTCGCGCGCATGTGTGTTACCGCGGTTAAATGCTGTTTTTTTTTTCAAAAACATAATAATGAAAAAAGTATTTGATTCCCAGACCATGTATGATTTTTTGGACAGTAATTTTAACGATTAACAGATGACTTTAAATTCTCTTGACATAAATATGTTTCGCATTTCACGTACATTCGTAGTCGGAATGCATTGTATAATATTCAACATAATCCCCGGTGATTAATTATATGCAGAGAGTAATTCTGCAACAGAGAGCATGAACTGTCAGGACAGATTAAAGACAAGGTAGGTTAAATATTAATTTGAGTACGATTTAGACCTTCCGGTCCTATCTAATGGATCGGATACAAGCCTGAAATCGTTCGCTTTGGGGTCCCGTAGATAAGTTATATAAAACTTTTATCCGAGAGGCGTGTTAAAAAGCGTGTTGTTTTTAAAGAAGGTACTGTTGTATAAGGTACATAATATTAATTATTTCAATTTAATCCAATATGAAAAATCTAAATAATATCTATATAACACCAAATATATGATACAGATAAGACGGCGCAGTCGAAGGGCGGGTGCCCGGGTGCTTGAATATCCTGTCTATTTATTTTATGTAACATAATTAAAATTTGTATATTTTTTTAATTTTCCTCGTCATTCTCTCTAAGTGCTCTCCTACATTCCTTAATGTTCAAACCTATAGGTATGCCTAACAGCTTCTTCCGTTTCGTAATTTCGGCTGGGCGTTGTCTGTCAGTCAGCTAGTCAGTCAATCAGTCACTCAGTAACGTAAGAGTTTTATTTATATATTTTTGTTTTAATATATTTTGTCATATATAGGTATAAATATACAATTATTATGTTAATGTTAGGTACCTACTACCGTCACAAGACACAATGCGCATTAATTTTGGAGATTCACTATGGGCTCCGTTTCCGAGTGCCTGCTATCCTCACTTGTGTTTTGAGAAGTCAAATCTAATTAACTTCACCTTATAGCTAGCGAGTAATAAATAATAATGAATGAGAGAAAATTAGCACGTATTGTATTGTCTTACATAGCCTTATGTAGTTTATAATTTATAATTTTGGTTCAGAAGTAGGCTTGAAAGCAAAAAATGTAAATCTTGTTTAATACGATTTCCAAGGAAGGAAAATACTCCTGAAACAGAAATTACTGAAATGTTATGAATAAAATGTAAAATAAACACCAAAACACTCATATCCCCGGAATACCTACAATTCCCTATACCATGGGTGGCATGGACAAAACAATAATAATAACATATCACTGGCACCCCCACACGACCCCAGAACAAATATTTAGGTAATTATCACATAAATAGTCTCAGTCCAGAATCGAACTAGGAACGCCTCGCTTTGCGCGCAGCTCCATTGCCAACTATGCTATCACTACTATCTACGTTAAGAGTCTTCGAACTTTCTCCTTACTTACCGAAAAAGTCTCTCACAATCATATTATTTATGTTACGAAACTAAGGCTACTTTAAAGCGCAAGTACCTATAATTAATGCTCTGCTAAACCGACCTTAGTGGGAGACCACATTATCCAAAGTACAAACAACTTTGTGATAATGGATTTACAGCCTTAATTATCATCCTCACAATTCATAACTGTCTTTCAGGTCTTACTAGGCAAGGGTCGCCTCTCCGACTGTGAGGGGTACAGGCCATAATCCACCACACAGATTAAAAGTTGGGGGACTTCATACATCGTTAGAAACATTATGGGGAACTCTCAGATATGCAAATTTCTTCACGGTATTTTCCTTCCCCGAAATAAGTGAAGCTTAAATGTAATACGCATAAACTAAGTTACAAATCTAACGTTTAAATCATTCGGATACCACTGTTTATAACTACATTTGGTTTTAACTGTGTGGTTTAACACCTCGGTAATTGATATGTATGGAGTGCTGTGCGGTTTTAACGACCAAAATTAGTTTTTGACAACCACTGACCATTTTCCACGTATCATTGACATTCTCTGACGCGGTATACGTGTACGAACTATCTAGGGTTTAACGCTAACCGTCACATTATACGAGTATGTGTTCAATACTAACTGAAGAACCAAATACGCCAAAGTTTTAACCCGACTATGTAATACGTATTTTGAAAATGTTACAGTCTTACTTGAATTTCAATATACCTATTACATAGTCGGGTAAGCATGCTTGCTGACTGACTACCTTAAAATCGTGATACATTCCATTTTATGATACGAAATAAAAAATTATAAGTGAAACCCAGTAAAATTAAGTAGGTACCTATTCAACGATACCCCACTTAACATGGTAGATTTAATTTTTTTCCTTTTCACAATTTGCTTCTGATTATAAAGATTATCTACTGTAATATCTATATTTAAAGATACGCGTAAAATTAAGACACGTATCTCCCTTTGCTTAAGTTTAAATAAATTCATACGTTCTGCAGATTACGGAATTACACACAAACAACAGCGTGGTGGACTATAGGTATCCTTAACCTTCTCATTCTGAGAAGAGACTCGTGCTCAATAGTGGGTCATAATAGGTTTTGTGGTTGTATTGATGTTGACGATGATAGCTAAATGAAGTGGGACTTAAGAGAAAATTAAGTATAACATCGCCATTCACCTTTCCTTGCCTTATCTTCTTACTTACACCTTTCGTCTTTCAGAATAATATATTTTATTAAATTCCAGGATTTGAATGTTTCATCAAATACAAAACCTTCAATAAACAATTTAAAACTTTAAACAATGCGGTGTACTAATATCTGTTATCGTGAACTGTATTTATTACATTTTATCCAAACACCACTTTGGCAATATTGTTACAACTAAGCTGCATATTGCGAGCGAACAATAGCTGCCGAGTAACGACTACGTTACCACACAAGGTATCGTATTCGGCGTACCTGAATTACTCGCTGTGTATTAATCACCTGGGATTATTCTGGATGTACTGCATTGCAATCCAATTTGAACATGTGTGTCGATCACATCCCTTAAGGATGATGACGTATGCATTGTGTTAAATCCGTAATCAGTTCTGTTAACATCTGAAAGTTAATATTTCCCACTGTTTTTAGAGATAATGCTATATTGCACTACTTTATATTTTTGAATTTTCGATTTTCTTTACCAATCCGTACTGGAGCAGCGTGTTTATTACTTACGCTTTATCATTTCACGAAATTAGCGTAAATATCCAACCGGACATAAAAAGTTATTCAGACAGACAAAGACAATATTACCATACATCTTTGATCTTATAATATACCTGTCTTCTTTTCCCTGCACACTATTGTACTATTTTCGTAAAACAAACAAAATCTTTCTTCCTTTCAATCGAGGCACAGCTATATTTCTTTCAATGCAAGACCTACAAATATCAATGCGAACCAATCCGTATACGAAACAAAAAAGGTATACTGAAATTCTCACGTACAAGAACTAGTTCGAAACGAGGTGAACACTCGACTCAGGTGAACATTCAAGAGTGTAGTTAAGAATTTCCAATGACTGTAGCAAAGATATCCCCGGAGGCGTCGGCGATTCAAACGAGCGTCGTGGGCTGAATTCTGAAGTGATTGTGCGGTTTAAAGGCGGATATTAGTACACTGCAGGATTTAAAGTTTTAAATTGTTTATTGAAGGTTTTGTATTTGATTAAACATTCAAATCCTGATATAAATTATAAATTGTAAAAGTAGGAAGGTGACAACTTAACCTAACCTAAGGTAAAGTAAGGTATATGAAGATGTAACACTTAATTTTCTCTTAAATCCCACTTAATTACCCGACTGCGTCAGAAAGAGGGTTATTTAGCTATCGTCGTCATCATCATCTCAACCTATTATGACCCAGTATTGAGCTTGAGTCTCTTCTCAAAATGAAAAGGTTCAATCCATACTAGAGTTTAAGTGTAGAAGAACACTAGTAGGATTCTAAAGTAATCCCAGTAATAAACCCTCTGGGACTCCTCGATTAAAAGCAACACCTACTGATAATGTGAAATCAAACGGCAGATACTGTAAAATATCTAAAAAATATAACAGAAATTTGAAATAGCTCTCAAATCAACTTATGCTAAAACCATATATGCAGCTCAACAATGGCAGTTACAAAGGAGAATGTAAATTTTCAGAATACTATATTTCACGAATATCGGCCGTAAAACTGAGTAGTCAGAGTCAGGTTTTTCGACGATAAAAATGTTTATAAATGAACTCTAGACAAACACAATCATTCATGAAATCGCATCGAATCTGGTTTTGGACATGAACCATTAAAATACGATTGGCCAAATAAAAATATCAGAAGTAATAAATTTCCTGGGATCCAGTAACGATCGACATACATATAACGGCTTTAAGACTATGAGCAAATAGTACAATTTGGCTGAGTGGGTTCACTTTGCTAAAAATAAACGTCCTTAATCGTAACTTGATCGTCAATAATCTCTTTTGTTGTTAGAGTGCGATCCGTTGACTAAAAATGCCTGAAAAATAAGTATGATCATACTTTAAACATTCAAGGCATACAAATGGGTTCCGTTATTACCTTTTAGGTACGGAACCCTCAATTATACCTACCGTTGTAGGACTCGTATTATAAGAGCAAGAAAAATATACATAGTTAGAAAACTAAAATCATGCTTTATAAGTACTAACAACTTTTAGGCTTCATCATCAGATGGATATAACCTAAGAAATTATTTCTTCATAAGAACAATTATTTTTATCGGGTGATCGATGGAGGAAAGCTAATTAACATTAATGATATTGTATTATTATGATTTTATTCTAGTTAACTTGCAGTATACTGGATGGAGCTATTAAAAACTTCGCGTGGAGGGAATTTTCAACCAATTTGTTATAACCTGTTATTATAACTCTTTGTTCTATTCAGAAATTAGCACTATATGTATAAATAAACGCTCGCGTAGTCGTATCCCTTAAGTAGAGTTATCTGTGTCATTGACAAGGCAAATAAGACTTCACCTACACCCCGAGAACCAATATTTATCTGTTACATAAATATTTCCCCTGCCAATCTAGTCCCCTATCCCTTACTTTGCAGACAAGGTCACCAATTAGTCTTGGGGTCGTCAAACTTGAGGATGTCTCAGAAAGAATTTGAAGGTTGTAAGGCAGTAAAATAAACTTAGCCCACGCCATGAAGTCAAGTCACCGAACCGTAAGCAATCGTCAAGTTATCAAGAGCAGAGACGTAACATAAACCAACGCCTAAGTTTATCTTGGCTCGGTATTCGCTAACTTTATACTTATTCGATTTTACAACTGATCATATTTAGAGTTTTAACTTGGATTGCGTGCCTTACGGGTCCTCTCGAAAAATATGTAAGTAATAATTTTGTAGGACTGAGCTGTCCAGTCCAGGATTTCTCACGACCTTTTTCTTGACCAGAGCAAGGTATTCTAATTTGGAATACGCATAATAATTTTCGCAATAATTGGTGCGCATAAAATTTCAGCCTAGACCCACCTTATTAGGAGTCCAAAGTTCAAACCACTTGGATATTACTGCACAAATAATCATATCATCGAAAATTTTCATGCTTTCCTCTTAACCGTAACATTCTAAAGTATACTAACAAAAATTTTAACATTAGGTCAATACATTTCAAGACGCCAAAATACCAGATAAATTAGAGAGTGATTAGAGATAATGTATATGACATCATTATCTTAGAATACATAAATATGTAGGGACTATTTTCTTATATTCTAATTTATTGTTACACAAAGAGTCAAGGATTTACACGAAACAGTTGTCAAGTAACAAACCATTCTAACGTAATATCTGGCCTAGGGAGCTGCTACACAGAACTTAACTTCAAGAAGTGTACTTCTCAGTTTTGGATGTAATTATGTCGCCTGTGCTGCATTATAAATAGTAGCGGTAGTCACAGTAATATAATTAAGACCCAAAGTTGTACCGCACTGAAGCCGGCACAGCGCAAACTCGTCAACTTGCGCGAAGATGTAATAATCTGTCCAAGTTCACGGAACTATTGTATTGCTTTGTGAGATTTACTGGTCGGTATTGAAACGAGCACTGTTTTAGTTAGCTGGCATCTTTGATGTTTTAAATATCTAGATTGAGCGTCGCCCTATACAGTGAAAACAAAAAAAAACAAGGCAACATTATCAAGCATGTGTGCGTGCAGGCAATGTTTTTCACGTTCATCTATTGTCTATGTGTGCATAATGTGTGCGTAATTATATAAAATGTGTGGCCAACAGTTGGCCACAATTTTTTGACACGTTTTTGCGGATTCGATGTTCCATCTAGACATTTAAAACATCAAAGGCTGGCATATGCTGTGCTCAAGAAGCAGCTGCTAGAATCGCCTAGAAGTAGTTCCATTGCAGTTTACAGCTGTTTACCAGATAACAACATGTGCCATAACTTATTAATAACTTATTAATATTATTTTATTTGTCAGTTTTTGCTTAATTAACTTCAATATAGATAAGTAGAGATAACTCAAAAACTACCAGTCCGATGTTACGAATTATAAATTTAAATATCTCAATTTATGCGGTTAAAGAACTCTAAGTACCTACCTACCAGTTTTAGAATAAAAAATAAAACTCGGTTTACGGAGTACGAAGTTATGAGGTAACAGCATAAAAAATAGTCGAATTGAGAACCTCCTGCATTTTTTGAAGTCAGTAAAAAAATTATAGTACAATGCTCAATGGCACAATGTCGCACTTTCACAAAGTGGTCACACTCAAAAAGCTCAAAGTAAAACAACCAGAGACAATCTGTCGAGATACCCTCAATCTTCTCAATGTATTCACGCTCAAGTATGTATACAATTTTATATGTCTGTATTGTAACTACTAAGCTGTTTCGTAACATGCGCAGAGTGGATCTTGACATAAAAGTTGATGTTTTTGTAGTCGTCTTCATAGTCTTTTTGGTATAAAAACTTAAAAGTTCTGGTTTAAATTTTTAGTTTCCTTGCTCTCGATTGGCTTCAATCCATTTAGCAACATTGTCATGGTGATTTTCTGGGAATTTCAGAAGTATGAAACGTTTTTTAAAATTTAAATATGGACATGTTTTGGGTTCCATACCACTATGCCTTGGGTGTCTGTCTGTAAGTATATCCTACAACCTGTTTTTCAGAGTTCTATCTTTTCAATTCAACCTGATAAATAAGAAGTTTCGCTACAGAAAAAAAAATTACTGTTACCCTTACTATAAAAAATAATAAAAAAGTAAAAATGTTGGTTCCTATAGGAGGCACTCCCCAAATAAAGGCCTGCCTCATCTCGCCGCGTTAAGCTATAGTAGCCACTAGGACCAACAGCAATTATTTGGAAAAAATACTTGTTCATTTTTTAGTTTTGTTTGTCTACAACATAACCTTTGATGTAGTGTAATTCGACGTACTTAGTATGCGGAACCCAGTTATTTACATGTTATGATATCAAGCGAGAAATAAACTATATAACTATGGCTCTGTTCCCACGGGATGAGAAATAAAAGTTCTGGAGTGTAGTTCTATTTTGATATGAAAATATATTATTTCAAGAAGCAACTTTGTAGCTATGTATTTTTAACCGACTTCAAAAATGGAAGGGGTTCTCAATTTGACTTTTATTTTTAGGGTTCCGTACCCAAAGGGTAAAACGGGACCCTATTACTGAGACTTCGCTGTCCGTCCGTCCGTCCGTCCGTCCGTCCGTCCGTCCGTCCGTCCGTCCGTCCGTCCGTCCGTCCGTCCGTCCGTCTGTCACCAGGCTGTATCTCATGAACCGTAATAGTTACACAGTTGAAATTTTCACAGATTATGTATTTCTGTTGCCGCGACAACAACAAATACTAAAAAACAGAATAAAATAAATATTTAAGTGGGTGCCCATACATTCGACGTAAGTTTAGTTACCATTCGGTCTAAGAGATGGCGTTGGGCGTAATATGTGGCTACAATAAAACAATTAAATATTTAAGTGAGGCTTTTATACAACAGACCAGATTTTTTTGGCGTTTTTATACATAATGGTACGGAACCCTTCGTACGCGAGTCCGACTCGCATTTGGCCGGTTTTTATGTATTACCTAAACTTTTTACTAGGAGATACAGGTAGGTGTTTGGTTCTATATAAATTGGATCGACATCTGACAATTACTTTTTTAGATATTCTGAATAATGCGTTGATAATTTAAACTACTTTTTATTTATATTTCTTTCTTCTTTTGGTAAATATTTCAATGAATAAAAATATCATGTTAAGTAAGCAAGAAATTATAAAAGCCGTAATTAATCATAGCAGATAAAAATTGTTGCGGGTGCGAATACTTTCAAAGTCTTAGATTGTGATTCTTAAAGCCAAGTCGGGTTACTATTAACTGAACAGTATTAAAATGTTAAATATTAATGTGGAAACCAGATCTCATACAATTCTTTTTCCTAAAATTGTTTAAAACTTAAAAGCTCAATAAGCTTCTTACCAGAGGTTACAAATGAAAGATTCTTCTTTTGTTTGCGAGAAGTAGCGGGAGAGGGCGCTTCCCTTGGCTTTTTTAATTACACTGAGAAAAGCTTTTTGAGAACTTACTTAATTTAATCAGATGTTGCTTCAAGTATCTTAATGTTTTATTTCTTTTAATGGAGCTGAACTTCGGGCTACATCGAAACAAAGTGAAACCTTTTTTAAACATGCATCGCGTTGCTGTTGAAAATAATCATTTATTAGTAGGTATCTGATTTTAAACAACGGCAAAAATCTGGGTGCACGGTCGTGTTCTCGCCAAGACAACTTACCTTTTCAAAAAGTGCTTCGTCATTTTTTTTAAGCCATCATTACTTTGGTTTCCGATATACTAGACTGAGGATATGATGTCAATAATAAACTATTTAAACATACAAAGATTAAATTGCTTTGATACTTTAGATTTTATTGATATCTAAAACACACTGATTTCGTTACTAGCTCACTGATGATCATAAAAATGTTAGGGTACTTTCTGAAGTGCTAGAAAGCTCAAAAGAGATCCGCCAAATTCCATACAAAATAAACCCAGGCCCGGCGCTAAAGCAATGTATGTCAGTTTTTAGAGTAAATATAGTAGACATATTTTTTTTGCCCGTTGAATTTTCATAGGCGCTCTATGTAAAAAACACATTTTTAAGAGAAACGTCACTATTCATTGTACAATAACATTGTAAATACTGTGATTATGGCATTTAAGCATGTATATTATATTTAAATAACTTTTATTTGCAGTTTTTCATAGTCCATTATTTTCCACTTTTTCATAGTTTCGAACTTCTAGTTAATTTTTTCATAGTAATTTTTTTCCAAATAAAAATATAACTGCAAATGAAAAATATGTAAATATAATATACATTATACATGCGTATATGCCATAATCACAGTATTACAATATTATTGTACAATAAATAATGACGTTTCGCTTAAAAATGTATTTTTTTACATAGAGCGTCTATGAAAATTCAACGGGCAAAAAAAATGTTAGCATGTGAATTTAGCAAAACCGAATATATACAATATTTTTACTATATTTACTCTAAAAATTGAAATACATTGCCTTGGCACCGGGCCTGGGTCAATTTTGGCGGATCCCCTTTGGTATGTTAAATAAGTTTAATATTCAAACAACAAAAAAAAAATCATAAACCTATTACTTCTGCCCCCTAATCTGCAAAATTGGGGGAGTGGAGGAGTGTTTGCGATTATTATAGTTAGATAGTAATAAATTAATAATAATAAATAGATTTAGTTAGTCTGTAGGTATGTATCATAGGTGAATAATTTAGAAAAAGATTGAAATCCCACTAAAAACGTTTTCAAGTAAAAAGAAGACGAAGCATTTTTTCTAGCACTCATTTTTCTTTTGCTCTTGCATGTGCCAGAAAATGGTATCAGGTAAATGAACCCTTACTCACGATAGGTACGTATTTTGGTATGCCGATATTTCGACCCAGTTGCATGGATCGTGGCCACTGCAGTTCAGCCGTGACCACGATCCATGCAACTGGGTCGAAATATCAGCATACCAAAATACATATCGTGAGTAACCCGTATTAAAGTAAAAATGAGTGTAATCCGCGATTATACAAGTTTAAAATCAGTTTTCTAGCACTGTCAAACATTTATCAAATCTAAGCTTCTAACTCTACACGCCCAAACTCAACAAGCACTAATTTTTCTACGAGCTTCGGTATTCCCTGCATGTCGTAAGAATCGACTAAAAGGAGACTTTCGGGGTTGCGGGCGGCTAGAGTGGGAGCTCGAATCGCCCAACGGCAGCCCCGGGAAGGACGGCAGTATACTGTCGTACTCAGTCGTCGTACGCAGGGAAGAACTACGATGGGGCAATTAGCCCCAGTGGGCAGTAGTGGGCAGAGGCCGACTACAAGGGCACCGCGCTCAGAGGAGTCCGGTTGTGTCCATTGGAGATCCCGGAGTTCTCCACGCAGCACAGAGGAAGGCCACCGGGGGGGTTTTAGTGGGTAAAAACCCCACTAACCCCGTGTCGCTCCCACCCCTCGCACCGTGTTCGCCCTCATCAACAAAAAAAAGGCACCCGTCAGACGTCGCCCAAATTTATAATTATGGGACCAGACGTTAAGCACTTACTTTCCAATACAACTACAATAAAACAATAAAATAATCTCTTCTTCGATTTTTTGTAGTCTGTTGATAAGTAAAAACAGTTTTTATACATTCTGCCCGGATACCCTCAATTATATTCGCTTTATCGGCTAGCTGTGCTTTTGTCGCAGTTCGTGACTAGCGTATTTTAAGCTGGCTTTGTTTGTCGTCATCGGATTTGTATGAAAAAATGTTATCAACCTCTGCAATAAGCTTTTGTTCAATACGGTCGGCGACAAAAACATATCATTCCAACAAGATCGATCGATCGGTTTGTCTCATTTATTATCTTCAGTTAGAGATTTTTATGTTTCAGGTTCTTGTGATTTAGTTTATAAGCAATTATTTTCGGTTATTTAGGCACTAGAATAACTATTTAATACATTTTCCATTATTGCTAGGCTTACAAACAATTGTTTTACCTGCGTCCAAAAAAAATATGATTATGATAATAAAAAAAAATTACAAAAAAATAACTGACTTCAATTTCGACAAAAAAAAGTGCTTAAAAAGTACTCGCCAGATGTCGCTCAAATATATATAGGGCCACATACAAGACAAGTAGGTACCTATAAGGTCTTTATCCCGAAAGCCACTAACGGGATGAAAAAGGGAGTGGAAAGGAATTCGTGCCTTCCTCATGCTTACTAACAAACCAAACTACTAAGTACACGCACAGTCACAATTTGTGTCTTGTTTTATGTCGGTCATAGTTCTTATGGGCGACAAAAGCAAAGTGTTGCTACATGCTTTTACTATCTTACATCCATAAAAAAGTGTGCCAAATTACAATTCCTAGATAGGAATTGTAATGTATTTAATGTAAATCAGATGATTTCAGGAACAAAATCATATTCTTATTTCAATAAATTACAAGCAAAACGTCTTCATCACTTTAAATCGCTTCCAAGACTATCTCCTCGCCCAGACGAAGGCATTGAAGCAAAATTATTAATAAAGATAAGAAAAGAAATGGCGGCGTCAACGAAAAAAATTCGGTGACCATCAATTTAATAAAGCAGTCGAATAACTCGAGCAACCTATTATTTTTGTAAAATACAGCCTTCCGTCGCTTCTAAACGAGGACCCAAGATTAACCCCTCCGAGTTTTCGCTCTGAATTTGCAGGGTTCAGTTATTTCAGCTCTTTTAATTTTGCTTCATTACTCACTGGCGCTTTGAGAATCATTTCTTGGTTTAAAAATTCTGTGTAACACGAATTCTAAAAGGGCTATCATTGAAAATTTGTACGCCGTAAATTCATTTGAATTTTTTGCTATAATCGTTTGTCTTCTGCACTGTTTAATATGTAGATTCATGATGATGTGTAATGTAGATGTATTTCTTATTACAAGTTGGTATTTTACTGTTAAGTAGTAGTGCTACTAGTGATATTTCTGTATGTATTACCGTTGTTACTTTACTGGTGTACAATAAAGTGTTATTGTATTGTATTGTATTGTAGATCTGAATTATTTTTATATTTGAACGCATTTTATAAAGTCATTTATGAATATTAATGCGTAACTTCTCATAAAAGCAGAAGACTTTGGCTTGAGATCAAAGATTTCTATATCCGTTTCCAGTCCTAAATTGTAATAGTTGTAAGCAGAATTAAAGAAGCCAGGTGGCTTCTTCGATCGCTTGTTGCCTGTTCATCAGGTGCTGAAAGGAAGTCATCCTTATCCATAGATATCAGTAACACCAAAAACATTGCCAAGAAAGAAAAAAGAATAAAAATAGAATGTAGTGAAGGAAGGAAGTAATCTTTCCCTCGTTCCTGAAAGATATTATAAATCCAAATTGAGTTCAGAAGATTTCAAACCTCAGTCCAATCAGTTTTAATGACAAAAATTACTTTAGACGTTCTCGGTTCTGAAAATGGTTAGGTGGTAGGCCCTACTTGCGAAGTGATGTGTCTGGGGTTCGATTCCCGAACGGATAATATTCATGTGGCATATAAATGTTTGTTCTCGAGTCATGTCTCTTCGTGATATACATATTATTTGTCTTGTCCATTGTATTATTTTAATTTAGCTATTTATTATTATGTTGGCATTAGTATAATTGTATTGTCCACCCGCGACTCAGGGAATACTAGTTCAGGGGTGTAAGTGCGCTAGCGTTGTTTTGTCCTATGTAAAACGATGGTTTTTAATTTTCCCGAAGAAAAACAACATCAGATCTCTAGTAATTCCCAGGTAACGTTTTACAAATATCGGTCGATTTGTAAAATCCAATCCAATCGCAGCTAAAGTACCTTTGTGGTTCACTCAATGTAGTTCACTAATTGGCTTCTTTTGTAATTCAAGACGACTCAGTCAAAGATAAGTTTTCTAACATTCATTTTCGCATCTCGATATTCTCGATTAAATGAAATGATTTTTCTTTTGGATAATTCCATGTAGGCAATATCTAGCGTAATATTGAATGAGAATAGAAAAAAACATTTGTGATGAAATAAAATCAAAATAAAAACTATTAAGTAGTAACATGTACTTAGTGTTACGTATGATACTTAAATGTTGTAACGGAATATGTGTTTGATATCCTTTGATGTTTTAAATATTAATTTTACATTTAAAACATCAAAGATGATAATTATCTTATTCGTAGTAGGTAGGTTAGGTATAATTAATAATGATTAAATAACATTTAATCTTAATCGTAATAGATCTGTGCATAAGAGATATTTAATAAAATAAGCACGGACTTCATACAGCCAATATTTTTTTGTCTACCTGTAGATATGTGTGTTTGAGTATCAGGGACAAACTGCTGAATACATTTTGGAGTAGTTTGCGTATTTTGTGTTGCTGGAGTTCTCACCTAAAGAAATAGACATGTTTCATATTAATAGAGTGTCTGTCGGGTCAGCTAGTGTATCATAAATATTATAAGTAATATAAATGCTTGTTCGTAGTGCTATGAAAATCTTTCTGTCAAAACTTCCTCACTAAGGAGTCCTATCTCAGGCAACGTTTTAGCTTGGAACGGACGTTCCAACAGTCTTACGTTATTAGTAAAATAATGAATCCTTTTCGAATCAGCTGGGTTACGTAGATCCTTAGAATAAAAAGGTCGTTAATTAAAATTAATCATGTGGAAAAATAGCCTATTCTTTACGAAAGCCTTAATCTTTTTCAGAAGTGTAATATCCTTAATTAATAACCCGTCCTTACTCTGCTTTGGGCAACTTGTTTTTTTTTCACTTGGGGATAGTGAAAAACTTGAACTTCCATCCATCCATCAGCCTTTTGATGTCCACTGTTGGACGTAGGCCTCCCCTAACTGGCGCCACCCTAACCGGTCCTGAGCCCGTTGAATCCAGCGGATGCCCGCCGTCTTCATCAGGTCGTCAGTCCACCTGGTCGGGGGGCGTCCTATGCTCCTTTTTCCGAGACGTGGTCTCCATTCGAGGACCTTTCTTCCCCAACGGTTGTCGGTCCTCCGAACTATATGGCCGGCCCATTGCCACTTCAGTCGGCTAATTCTCTGGGCTATGTCGGTTAACCGTGTTCGTTTACGGATCTCATCATTTCTGATTCGATCACGCAGAGAAATACCGAGCATAGCCCTCTCCATAGCCCGCTGAGCGACTCTGAGCTTGTGCATCAGACCAATAGTGAAGCACCACGTCTCGGAGCCGTATGTCATCACTGGCAACACACACTGCTCGAACACCTTCGACTTCAGGCACTGAGGTATTTTGGACGACAAGATATGACGCAGTTTCCCGAACGCAGCCCATCCGAGTTGGATTCTACGAGTGACTTCTTTCTCGAAGTTGGACTTACCCATTTGGATCACTTGTCCCAGGTAAATGTACTCGTCAACAACTTCGAGAGCAGCGCCATCAACAACAACCGGTACAGGTGTGACATGGACATTCGACATGATTTTCGTCTTGTCCATGTTCATCTTAAGACCTACCCGTTGTGAGGCGCTGTTCAAGTCCCCGAGCATAGTACTAAGTTCTTCCGCGGAACTCGCCAGAATGACTAGGTCGTCGGCATATCGAAGATGTGTTATGTATTCGCCATTGATGTTAATGCCACGTCGTTTCCACTCCAACAGCTTGAACATATCTTCCAACGCAGAGGTGAACAGTTTTGGGGACAAAACATCCCCTTGCCTGACACCCCTCTGCAGTTGGATAGGGTTCGTCACTGTGTTGTGTACTCTGACGGACATGGTGGCTGATGCGTATAAACATTTTAACACCTCGATATACCGATAGTCAATCCGGCACCGCTGGAGAGAGCTTAGTACCGCCCAGGTCTCGATAGAATCGAAGGCTTTCTCATAGTCCACATAGGCAACACATAGCGGCAGATTATACTCCTCGGTCTTCTGTATTATCTGCCGCAGCGTATGTATGTGGTCCATGGTACTGTAGCCTTTTCGGAATCCTGCTTGTTCGGGAGGCTGGAAGTCGTCAAGCCTGCGTGCAATGCAGTTAGTGAGCACCCTCGAAAACAGCTTGTAAACGTGGCTCAGAAGTGCAATGGGCCTATAGTTCTTCAAAAGGGCCTTATCGCCCTTTTTATAGAACAGGATCACTACACTTCACAAAAACTTGAACTTGCGAGGTTTAAAATAATTATATAAAGGTGAACATATCTATATGTATATTGATTGTAAATTGATTGTAGATATATTATTCAAGGTATTTTCGTGACTTAGGTACATATAATTACATTAGAGTAGCGAAAACAGCGTCCAAATTAGTTAATCATTTTCTGTTATGAGCAGTTTACGGAGACTTACCTATTGATTATTGTTTGTGATTTCGTAGAAGGTACTATATATTTAGATAACCATCCTAAAGGTTATTACAACAAAATTTTTATGAGAGTACTAATATTATACATAAATAAACTTTACTTATCGCGATTGTACACATTTCATGGTTTACCAATAAGTATACATCAGTTGTCAAGCCATGTCGGAAGCCTTCGGGCGACATGAAAACTTCTGATACTTAGCAACTAACCCCTCCACCAAATCGCACTGGAACAGGAACAGTGGGGTGGAGTGTTATCTAGGCCTGCTGAATAATCATAAGGAGAGAGCTCAGTAATAGGCCACTAATGGGTTGAAAACAAACAACAAGTAAGAATCTTTATAATTGTGTAACTAGACTTATCAAAAACCATGTTCTTGATCTGCAAGTGGCGTCAAGAAAATCTTTAATTATAATAACCGAAGCCAAAATTGATTTGAATGAAGTCAAAATTTGACGGCAACCGGTGTTTAATAAATGGTAGCGAAGAAAACAAGTTTTCATTTAAGGAAAATTGAGGGCTCCAAAGTTATAACCAAATAGAACGGAAATTATTATTGGAAAGTTGGAATCTTGACTTTTTGTAGGCTTCAAAAAAAGAAGAAGTATACGAATAAAAGTAACTCGGGAGTTACTTGTAGGTAGTAAAATTATGTGTATAAAAGTAATATCGTGCCATATTTTATTTTACCATAATTATTTTAAGTAGATACCTATCGGTTGTTTAAAATAAGAAATAATTTAGTTGCTCTTTTTCCCCAAATAATTAAGTATAATCTGATTTGAATTTTACAAACCTTGAGAAACGACTGTTTAATACTTTTTTTAATTATATATTTTTTATTTTAACGTAACCTCTTCTTTTCGATTCCCATGACACCTTTCACCACGTAAGGTTATTATTTATTAACGACGACCCTGTAGCCTAGTTGGTAGTGACCCTGCCTGCGACGCGAGGGTTCCCGGGTTCGATTCCCGGCCGGGGCAGATATTTATGTGGCAGATAAATATTTCTACTCGGGTCATGGGTGTAATTGTAATGTGTTATATGTGTAGTCCATGACACCCGCGATACAGGTACATAGTAACCTACTGCGGGGGTATGAGTGTGTTAGCGTTTATTTATTATACCTACATTATTATTATACCTACATTATTAACGCAACCAACGTTCTCTAACGTCCACTAAGAAGTTTCACTGTTAATTAGTCCTTTCATTCAATGGTTTGTAAACTAAAAATCGATGTCCATTGTAACATCAAACTGTTAAATAAAAGTTAATTGAAATGCCGGCTGTATAGCGCGCTGATAGCGACATGTGGAATGCGCAATTGATTAAAATGGTTTGCTTTATCTACAACCTGTTTATATTCTGGAATGTGACTCGTGAAATTGGGGCTTGTTATGAGCAGAAGTGAACAAATATCTTGATTAAGTTACAATTACTAATGGATCAATAATTACAATTATAAACAAATCAAAATTTAACGACATCTGATGAATAGTTTTTGAGTTATCTCTTCTTATCGATTTTTGAAGTTGTTTTTTTTTTGCAATTAATGTAAGTGAAGTTATTCAATTGACAAATGCTTCACGAGAGGACTCATTAAAAAAACTTCCTAGTTAAACAATGTTTTTTGGGAAAAAATAGATTTTTTTTCCTACAAAAGTCCCCGCAAATTCGAATATAGAAGCTTTACTTCAGATCTCTGTAAATTTTGTATTTCTAAAAACTACTTTAGGCACAGTTAAGCTGGCGATACATCAGCTTCAGTCACGTCCGTTACAAGTCTTAATCGAAAATGAGATTGAGATGTAACTAGGAAACCTACTTACGCAATGGCTAGTCTTTCACCTCCCCCCCATCGATACTGTGCGAGACGGAACTTCGTTCCAAAAACAATGTACTTACAGTTCTATTGTATCTGCAACATCAGATCGTCTCTTAAGTCGTGATTACAAACCGAAACTCTTCCACTGGTGGGCTAAGATACGTGAGATCTATATAAAAGACAGGCTACACTTTGACTAAGATAAGTAGTTAGTTTGTTGTTGGTGAGAAGCGCTCATATCTCGGCGGCTTGCGTCGATCATAAGAGATCGACCAAGTTAAGCAACTGCGGGCACGGTCAGTAGTCGGATGGGTGACCGCTAGTTGCAAAATTTCTTGAGCGCTTCCGTGCTTTGGAGGGTACGAAAAGCCGTCGGTTCCGGTTGTTATCGATAGTTAGCAGTCGTTAAGCCATATCGAAAGGCAGGTTGAAAACTTCCAATACTGGGTTGGTCACTAACCCCTCCACAAATCCACACTGAAGCAGCGTGGTAGAGTTTGCTCTAGGCCACCTCAATAATGAGGAGAGACCCGCGCTCAGGAGTGGGCCATTAATGGGTGGTAACCAAGTAGTTACTTTGTTAGTTAACTTAATATATAAGAGCAAAATGTCACTCACTCATCACGAAATGTCGAAAAGTTAGTTTAAAGTTCGTTCGAATGTCTCCACCAAAATGTAAACACTCCCAAATACGAGTAATGCTCGATTCATACATATCAGTGAAGTCACAGTACCTACCGGCAAATCTTTCATACATTCTCGGCATTGTCAGCACTGACACTTCATAACACTTCACTGACAATGCCGAGGATGTATGAAAGATTTGGAGGCTTTGGGCAAAACGTCCCATTTGGAAAACGTCCCATGGGACGTTTTGCCCAAGAACTTTTTTGACTTGGTCAATTGGTCCCAGAAATTCAAGATGAAATTATAGTATAGTCAGCAGAAAAACATGCTCCGTGTTACATATTTTTACTTTAAATATTATTAAGGTTAACTTCTATTTAATTATAAAAATAAATTTAAATACAGTAATAGAAATGATCTTTAAATTATTATACACTAGTAAATCCACCCTCGCTTCGCTTCGGGAAACCAGTCCCTTCAAAAATCTCTATAAGTTTTAACAAATTATGTTATTCCGATGTCTAAGCTATATTACTGCGAAGTTTCATGAAAAATCGTTCAGTAGTTTTTGCGTGAAAAAATAACAAACCCACACACACACTCACTCACTCACTCACATACATCCTTACAAACTTTCGCATTTATAATATTAGTAGGATTAACTAATACAAATTCCACATCTCAAGCTTTATGAAAAAGTATTTTTTTGAAAAAGTAATAATCGTAATTACTGCAAAAACATTAAATATTCGTTAATAATACAAAAATTATTACATGGCATTAGTTCAAGTAAAAGGGCACGAGTTCTGAAGAGTAAGGAACTATTATTCTATCTCGCTCATACCTTGCCACCTGTTTCGGTAGATCGGTCAATGTGAGGGCGAATCATCCCTTTCATTTTAAAACAGGAACTAAATTCGCATGGTGAATGGATCAATCACTGTACAGGAGCTTATCAGCCAGAATGAGAGACATTGTGCATCAGGTAATTTTCTATTAAATATTAAAGATTTCAGTAGTTGAAGTACTAGTGGTTGTCTCCGCAATAATATGTGAAATATCTTTTAATTGAGTTATAAGTTGTTCCCGTTGGTGTTGTTTGGTAAGTACTATACTAGTAATATTTTATTTATATTATTTATACACTTTATAACAAAATGTAAGCAGGTACATTTTAGAATAAAACATGTCAAATACCTTAGGGCACATTCAAGTAGAACGCTGGTTTCCGGCGCTGATCTGCCAGCGCTTATCGGTACTGGTCCGTCGAGATAACCTCTACATAAAGCAAGCTTGTATAAGCAGGAGCTGGCTGACAGTCTCTCTGAATCATTGATCTATAGGATAATGGATTAGACACTAGAGCAAAACTAGCGTGCCTGACAAAATTTTAGTGAAAAAAAAACATGGTCGCTTATTATTAAATATACTATACTACTACTATTAAATATACTATACTACTATACCTAAATATGTTTATATTTAATTAATAATAAATATTTTTTATATTCATGAATATTCTGTTTTATTCCAAACTATTTATTTGTTTTCCTGCAGACTGTACAAAATATTGCAGCGAACAATAGAATTTCTGCATATCTTATAAGTGGGACGTTTAGCCCAAAGAAAAATATTAAATTAAATCAACGGACAAAAACGTCCCACGGGACGTTTTCCAAGAGGGACGTTTTGCCCAAAGCCTCTTTGCCGGTACTGTGACGGAACGGTGACTTCACTGATATGTGTGAATCGAGCATAAGAATACGCGTCAATAGATATTCTTTTCTTTGACCGAAATTATTAAATGTCTCAGCGTTAAAAAACGACCGTGCTCATTTTCCAACTATCAGAATTTTAACAAAACTCATTCGAAACAAAAGTCATATTCGGTGGGCAGTCAAAATCTTTTATGGAACAAAGAAGAGATGATTTACACTCGTACGCCCGCAGTCCCGGATGGCTATGCAAATGCAACAATGGCCACAAATTCGTACAAAAAGCCGGCAGTGCGATACTGAGCGCTTTTCTTGTCCATTCCGCCTAAAAACGTGACCAGATAGAGCGTGTAATGAATAGTGCAAGTCTATTGGCTATTTATTATCAAGGGCATATTGATTGAATGTGATGTAGGTGAATTGTATATATCGGTGTGTCGTCAACATGATGTCATGTCGCAATCAACATAAAAATCAAAAGACGAACTGTTTACTCGTAATTAAGTTCCTGCACCTGTGTAGCAGGTATCCGACCCGCGAAATACAAAAACAGCTGTGTAACAGGTAGTCGACCCTTTCACCGACTAGTATAAAAGATGGCACACTTTGAGATCAAGGCTCATTGGTTGCTCGAAAGAGCCACACGGTAGAATCCCTGCCCATAGTACTTCACTGTTATCTTCAGAGATATAAACACCTAGATGGGCCCGTGCTTCCGTGATTTGCGACATCGCGCACACATCGCGGCGCATGACCACAGATTACAATAATATAAAATATGGCGGGAATAGGGATTCCACAACTGAAACGCTGTGATAACCGGTTCTTCTTTTCCGTTGATTTCCGAAACCGGTATTTCGGTTTGCTTTTAGTTCTCAAATAAAATATCGCTGTAAAAACCATAATTATCTTCCAATACCTACTATATATTTTTATTATATTATTTATATACTTATTGTACATATTATAATAAACTTATTATTTATTACATAATTAGATATTATTTATATTTATAATATATATAGTGTTATAAACATACTTGCGACATATTTTCATCTTCGTGTTCTTTTTGAATCGCTTTAATCCATTTTTCTTTAATAATCGGTTCTCGAGGGAACCTAGTTAAGAAAAGAAATAATTAAGTAAGAAAAAAAGGAATCAATCAAAATAATTATTAAAAAATAAAATGCAAATTTATATGCGGACGGAACCAAAGCGTGCGCACGGCGCACGATCTTATTAATGGCGGGAATAGGGATTTCACAACCAAAGCACTTTATCAGTAAAACCGTTATACATAATTAAAGTAGTCAAAATGACGTATTTTCTTTTTTATGTAACGTTAACCAAAAAGAAACAAAATTAACCAAAAACTACTATAGAAACGATTTAATGAATTAAAATACCGGTACGATATTTCGGTTTCGGTAAAAAAAGTTTGCATTCCATTCCTAGCAATCGAATTTGGTTTTTATTAGTCTGTTTGAAAGCGAAAAAATTACATAGTGATATCTCGCTTCCGCGTAATGTAATTTTAGTAGTTCGGTCTCTGTCATACTTTTACGTACTGGAAATAAATTTTAACAGAGTCAGTGTTTTAGAAATAATGAAATTAAATATTAATCCAATATTTACGTGTGAAAAGTGACTCCTTTGGATTTATTTGTGTTTCTTGTATTGTTAAAACATTTTTTTGCGGACGTAATCTGAAATAAGTTATGCGTAAGGAAGATGTGTAACTCGCTGCTGTCTACAACAGACTGACTTGATCAATCACTCAATCACACAACCTAATGTTGACCACTCGCCGTGCGCCTTATGTATGTTACGGGCGCATCTTGACTTTCTACATCCATGGTTATCTTGAGGAACTGTTCTGTGGCAGTCAAACGTTATTTGACTGAGGACTCTGTCTTTCATTAAAATGGCTAGCCACCCTTCATCAGTTCTGGATATCCAAGGCCAATTAGGAGGCTTGGTACTGGGGCTGATGGAGATATCCATGGCCATGTGAGGTTTGGCACTGGGGCAGATGGAGTTTAGCCGCCCTTCATCAGTTCTGGACATCCAAGGCCAATTAGGAGGCTTGGTACTGGGGCTGATGGAGATCTCCAAGGCCATGTGAGGTTTGGAACTGGGTGGATGGAGCTTAGCCGCCCTTCATCAGTTCTGGATACCTAAGGCCATGTAAGAGGCTGGGTATTGGGGCTAATGTCCACAGGGAGTTTTGCGCTCCAGCACCTGATGGTCACACGGATCTATGTATGTAGGTACCTCCGTCATATATAAAAAAAACTAAACTTTACCTTTTAAAAATTAACGTGCAATTTCTACAGGAGAGCATACAACACTACCCTTCTGTTGTCGTCCAAAACCAAAAACGGACCAAACAAAATTTAAACTTAAACTTTACCGAGTAATAAAATTACAACATCATTAACGTAATCAAAATCTATTAAACAAGCCGTAATAGAGATAGTTAAAAAACGACTCGTCAGATGTCACCTACTAATTTCAAATTGGATAAGAATTAGCAAAATCGGTTTACCAAATGAGGAGTTATGTTGTAACATACATACAAAAAACATACAATCTAATTAAGAACCTCCTCCTTTTTTAAACAGAACAAGATTAAGTCCTAGACTTACAAGTTTGTGACTGGAATGTTCCGTACAGTTCAATATTTAAAATAAATATTCTGAACAAACCGGTTGAAAGCTGTACTAAGGACACAAAGCGACGTCGGCACTCGATGCTCTGCTCGCAATTTCCGCCATTTAAGTATCTACAGACAACTGCTAATTATTTTTTCTTGGATCAATGATCGAGAAATAGTGCAACAGAAAACCTGAAGTATCCATGAATGTCTGGAAAAAGTCATGTAAAAATTTTATTACATGGAAGATATTTTTGTGTAAAAAGCAAAAATGAATTATCTGCGAGTCTGATACACACCAAAGTTTTTCTTACCAGCGAACGATATTAACTGTAATGATTTGGTCACAAATAAGATAAAATGTAGAATAACCCATAATACTAACAGTTATTTGTATTGTGTCTCCTTTGGGGTCGTATTTTATAGATATTTGTTAACCGACTTCAAAAAGATAAAGGTTCTAGATTCGACTCTTTTTTATGTGTGTAGTAGGTACCTCATAACTTTTTACAGGTTGATTCAATATGAAAAATATTTTTATATTTGAAAGCTGGTGTCTGTCGTTTGATCACATGACGACATTTGACGTTATATATGATTCTTCTTTCTTTTCCAGTTCTTGGGTTATCTATACAAACAAATAAAATTGAAGGGTTTCTCTATAATTTCAAGATGTCTATGTCATTCAAATGCATGTAGTTATTTGGACGATACTAAATCATAAACTAACGATTTTAAATTTTTGTCAGCCTGTTTGACTTTCTGTTTATCCGGGCTGACGTCCGGGAACGTCTGATCTAAACCTTTTTTATTGAACTTTCAGTGGAATATAGAGAAAAAGAGATATGTTCTGTGTCATAAATTTGATCTATTCTTACATCCAAGTTTTGATCCTACCAGCATCAAAACTGGAAATTGGACATAGATCTCCTCTAACATGATACATCGAAATCGTTCAAGTTAAGCAACCCCCAAATAAAGTGTACGTGTAGAATGATACCGAATTTCAACGTTCGGTGCGAAAACATAAAATTTTTGCGCAGTTTATCGAAAGGCCAGAGCTCGCGTCGATTAACCTTTGGTAACGGAAGCCTAATTCCCCCCTAATTCCTGTGCTGATTCACTCCGGCACGACTCGGGAGCTTCATGTTGCGATATTAAATGAAATTGATACAAGTCAGAGCCAATAGACACGTATTTGCCGTCTACATATCTGTATATTTAGACTCCCGAAAAAATTCAGCTACCTTGCGTTCATTGGTTATCTATTTGCCATTATAAACTACCTAGTTAACTGGTATAAAATGCACGAGCGAACAGCTAGTTAGATAATAAACATAAAACATCAAATATCAAAGAAAATCAAACAATGTAGGTACGTATTCCATACTGCTTACTTATGTAACCCATTCTGTCATGAACAGGTGCTCACCGGGAGCCTCCTTTGATTATTTGATTAGTCAAATAGACCCTAAAGATTTGAATCTCAATACAAATGTGATTTTAATGATTGGTGACAGTTTGAACATAAATAAGCAACAAATTGTGAAATGTATACAAAAATTAGTTTATTTACACAGCAGTACTAGATGCAAGTTTGTTATATTATGTGCTTTTCCATATTCTAATAGTCTAAGTAAAAAACAAAATGAGCACATATATAGATTGAACTTAATATTATATAATTTGTTATACGTAACTTTAACGTTTAACTTGTTATACGTAAGAGAAAATTTAGGCATATATAAAGTCAACAGTGATACGCATAATCATCTAACGAGAAGGAGACACAATTTGGTTACGTCTTCATTTCGCCTGCGTAAGGTGCAGCGATCTTTTATGGGGCTTGGTGTTAAATTTTACAATAAGATACCCAAAAAGATACGTGATTTACCTATTGAAACGTTCAAAAGTGACGTGTAAAATCACAACTTGTTAGTAAAGGATATTATACTATAGATGAATATGTTAATGATAAGGGTGCCTGGGTGTGATAATGCCGCGACCAGTTCCACTTAGACTAGAATTAGTTTTTTTTTTGTGTTTAGCCATAATTAGTAGTAAGTGATACCTGTACTGTGAGTGGTGAAAGAGAAAAAAGAGACTCCTTGGGAGTTTCTTGCCGCTTCTTCTCCCAAGACCACTCATCGTAGGGATTTGTTGAAGCGATGGCGTAACTTACTTGTAAAAACCTACTTCGAAGAAATAAAGATTTGAATTTGAATTTGAATTTGCAGTCCATTTCACCCCTCATAATATAAGTTCAATGCGATGCGATTGTCATCAATCGCAAATAAACCGAGATAGCCTTTATATATCCCGGTGTTGGGCCCGATAGTTCAGTCAATAGGCACCCTTTGTATTACGCGTCAACACAGTTACGGCCGCGACGGCAGCGGCAATACATTGAAACTATTCAAATATTCATTTGAAATACCCACTGCAATGTTGTATCGGCTCGTTCAATTGATTCTCGTGTTACATTCGTATCACAATCGCTGAGAATAAAGCTAAAATCTATAAAAATCCTTTTGTTGTTATGGCTCTGTGTGGCTCTGATATATATTTATCTTTGTAATAGCTAGATACAACGTACAGTTCAGATATAGGTAGATATTATTAACTTTGGACTCTTCTGTATTACCCATGGGGAAACCCTCCAGATTGTACGCGCAGTCCACGGGTTTGTACGCATAACTGGGCGAAGAGTTAGAATTTGTCCAGGTGGTGACCAATATTTAAACCGTAGATACCATTAAAAAAATTCAAGCAAGTTAAAATCGATCTGGCCTGATTATTGCGAGTAATAACTGGCCTATTTACATATTTTTACGTGTACATTCATTTACTTTCAATAAATACTTTACCATTTTGCTTATTATGGAAAAAATATTAGGGACAAAAATGGTAATGTATTAAGCTTTGGTTTCCTAGGAAAGCGGTGCCGTCATGTAGCGGCCGTAATACAGCGGTGAATGACGTCATTAGAACGTTGTCTATGTAAACGAAATGGCGCGGTTTCCTAGAGAGCGGTAACTGACACCGTAACGTAAAAAGCGGTGCCGCCATTTGCATGACGGCCGTCTTGTCGGTGTCCGATGGTATGGTCAACGTTTTATTGATAACGGTGAAGCTATTTTTAATATGTATTTGTGTTTTTTTTCGGAACAACGTCAAAAAATAAAAAGTAAAGAAAAAAGTCAACTAAAACAGAATTGGTGGCGTGAAAGTGGAGAAATATTAAATTCTGATGAATTATTAATTATTAAAATGACTGACGGTGTGTTAAAACGGCCGTGGAACTTTCCACATGTCATCACCGTCAAGACGGCCGTCTACTTGCGTCCGTAATATTACGGCCGCTACATGACGGCACCGCTTTCCTAGGAAACCAAAGCTTTAGTCTTAGGTCTCACTATACAACGACCTGCATCGAGCTGGTTAATGGATGAATTATAATTTGTCAATAAATATTGCAAATGGGTTCATTTAAAGATTTCAGTTCAGAATAAGATTTATTAACAATACATTTTTTAATTTGGTTTGATTAATAGACAGATTCCATACCCATTGTTACTTAATCATATTCTGGACTGAAATCATTGACATATTTAATTGGATATAAAATACTTTTCAGCCATTAACCAGCTCAGTGAAGGTATATAATAATACTATAATAATAGGATTCTGTACTATATCAAAGGTACCACGTACGCTCTTTTTGAAAGATTCTAGCCCTAATTACTCATTGGGCGTTTTTCCATTAGCCGGCCCGGCACCGGCCCGGCACCGGCACGGCACCGGCGCCGGGTCTTCGTTTTTCCATTGTACCGGTGTCGATGCCGGTTTATGCCCGGTAAGTGGTACAGTACTGACATGGATTTCAGCACGTTGACACGTATAGTACATTACAATGCGTAGATATAACAATGGTATCTTCAAGCCGTCAACTATATTTTTAGTTTCTTTTATATCTACGACGCCAATACCAACGCAGAGACGTCAAATTATGGATTAATTCAATACTTAAAGTCAGATATATTATACTCATTTGAAAAGTTGAAAATGGGCCCCAGAAAATTCTTAAAATATTTCATATATCTATACTATGACCGAGGACACATTTAACTATTTGTTGGATACAAATTATCCATCTGTAAAATCTCTATCTCCCTCCTAATCGCCCCGCGCACTCACACACGCACACCGCTACAATTCATATACAATACACATGCATTTTTGCCGGGCCGGCACCGAGTGGGAAGCTTGCTACCCCAGCATCGGCGACGGCCCTGGCGGGACTCAACGCCGGGCCGGCGCGGCGCCGGCGCCGGTAAGTGAAAAAGCGAGCCATATAATTTCATAGATTTTTGCTTCCCCGGCTCCGGCACGGCGCCGGCGTCGGCGCCGGTGCCGGTGCCGGGCCGGTTAGTGGAAAAACGCCCATTACTTTGCTATTTACCAACAAAAATAACATACAAGATAAATCTCAAAAACATTTCCAGAAATAAATGCTATTTATTCACTAACTTACCCATACTTTTTTGGTGACGACTATTTATAGATTGATAAAAATGTTTAGTACCTGAAAAATAAAAGAAACTTATCAGTCACAATAAAAATCATTTCAGTTTCTACTATTATGGTTTGTCCAATTGCCTTTTTCGCCGACAATGAAAATGTGTAATATATAATGTGTATAGTACTTAGTATTGATATCGATCGTTCGACTAATTGAAAGCGTTTGTACTCTCATCGTTAATGATTCATAGTCTTTATCCAATAATTGTCGCATTATGATTGATTGACAGTTTTTGTTGGAATAAAATTGGATATTATCGTTACTGCTACTATTACTATCTTTCATGAATTAGTACCTACCTTTTTACGGTATTTTTTTAAACTTCACAATAGACGGAGGTTTTAAATTCGAATGTTTTAATGCGGATGTACCCTCATAACTTTTTACTGGATAAACTGTTTTGATAATTAGATTTTGATTACTGAATTTGACAAAAGTTCCATAATGTAACGCCTGATAAAATAAATTATGCAAATAATCATTAATTTATTAGAACCTACTCACTGCGTCTGAACTTACGTAATATTATACTCTTAAAATTCCAGAAGTTTCAGCTGCCACTTATTTGATTGAAACTTATTATTAAAGTCCTATTAGGTACCTACTTTCTACCTAACTCAGTTTAATATAGTAACCTTAATAAAGTTATGTTCGTTGGAAATTCGTACCGGAGTTGGTGCCGAAAACTGTGATATCTCCCCATACACATACATACACTTAGATTGACAACGCAGATAAACCAAAGCTAAATTGTATACAACCTCTTTGGCCCTGGGTATTCATCAAGCTATTAGGTACGATATTTGCTTGAATACAAATCTCAATCCATGGCTTATTAAATGACAAATATCTACTAGTAGATTCTAGCATCTATATTTGAAATTTCTCCTCGTTAAAAACGCCTCTTGGTAAAAAAATTTGCAGAAAACAATTAAACTATTTAAATATCTTGCAAAAACCGTATAAAATTATGATTCGAAACCCTTGATCTTTGGATTCATTTAACAAGGGAGTGATGAAGCAAAATTAAAATATAAACGGTAATGGAGCCTGCTAATTCGGAGCAAAAACTGAGAAGCGTTAATATCGAGACCTTATTTATGAAAGAGGAAGGTTTGTATTTTACAAAAATAATGTTCAACAAATTATCCAGCTTTATTAAAGTGATAGTCTCCCGAATTTTTATCCATTTCGACGTAATTATGTACAAATTAAATATTCATTTCCAATAACTTATTCACAAATATAGTATAGGGTCACTGTGGCAACAGTGGGTCACCCAATTTTTTGATTCCCATAGCTCTCTAACTATACGAGTTACAGACGTTGAATTTTAATGAAAGAAAGGTAGGTTTATTGGCTTCATTTTGGCTCAAATATTTTTTAAATACACTTACCGGTTTAAGAATAAAACATATTTTTTTTAAAAACGGGTTTTGACCCACTGTGTCCTTAGGTGGGTACTCAGTGGGTCAAGCCTGAGGGCACAGTGGATCGGGAGGAAATTGAAATATGAAAAGATATAATTTTTTAATATTTTTATTAAATCCGTTTTTTAAGAGACACTAACGATGACTTAATTTTTTAACAAAAAATCAATGATTATAACAAAATTATAACTTTCTAACCCTTTTAACGTAACAATATAATCTTCATTTAGTAATTTTACCTATTCAGTGACATTTTAGTTATTGTTATCATTGATTGAAATATATAAAATCAATGTTTGTGAGATCTTTTTTAAATATATTAGATAGTGTTCATCAAAGAGCAAAATTGAAAATTAACAAATAAAAAAATAAGCGCTCATTGTTTTTAAACTTAAGGTATTTTTCTACATACATGATTTTAAACCACTATGTCTTAGGAATATAATATGGCATCTTAGTTTTTTTTCTTATTTATCAATAACTTAAAATCAACTAGCAGATATCGATTTGTGAAAAATCAACATTAAAATAGTAGTAAGACTATTGGCGTAATGGGTAACTTTTCATCAGTTAATATTTCGATTTTATTTCCAATATTATCTTCCTCGCACCAATCAGAGTCCTCATCTTCCTCACACCAATCAGAGTCTTCATTATGAATAAAAATATTTTCAGAGTCATCTTCTGATTCACTCTGCAAGACTTTTCTAACAGCTTTTTTCTTTGGTTCATTTGTTTTGTTCTTTTTTGGTAATTTCTTTTTCTTGACTTCCGATCTTTGTATTCTAATATTTTCTTTCTCCGGTGTCTTTCGCAATTAAGCTGCGTCCAGGTTTTAGAGGCTGTCTAAATTGACTAGGGCTTACAAAAGCACCTGATGATACCGGTGCATCTTGCGACTTAGAGCACTGGGGCTTTGTTGGTTGTTGCACTTGTACATGCTGTAGTTCTAAAGGCTCTTCTTGTAAATTACAATTTCTAGAAGAGCATCTTTCATGTTTTCTTTAGTGTGGTTGCCTATTTTCCTACATAACGGGCGTTTCTTTGGCATTCTGTAAAATAAAAATAAAATTCCAATAATAATATTGTTACAGTAGGCACAATGGGTCGGCCCACTGTGCCCACTTTCGAAATGACCCACTGTATACCACTGACGCCATTTTAATTTTATGACGCAATAACAGAAATATTTACTGTGATGATAATCTTTAAAGTACTGTCAAATGAAGCCTAATAACTACTTATTGTATTAAGATAATAACTCAGGGGATAATATCAATGAGTATGTAACAAGGAAAGAACAAAACTTACGTGTTTTTTTTACTTTTTCAGTCTCAAATCACAAACTGTTGTCTGTAAGGTACACTATGCTTCAGAGCGGCGCACTGACTAGCGTGGTAAGGCTTATAGCCGAGCTCGAATCTACGAGGAAAGAGACGAAACTTTTGCCTTACTCTTTCTGTCCAATATGGCGTTGACTCATTGTGCCCCTTTGACCCACTGTTGCCACAATGACCCTACCTATGGATACCTAAATTAAACGACTGCTTAATTTCCAATTAAAATCAAGTTTTTGTTTTCAATATTATCATGGATTTTTTTTCATTTTTACTTAATTACTTTTCCATATTACTACTGAATCCACAAATTCCGTGTGTAATGAAAGTTAACAATTGCATTTCATAGCTTTTTTTTTCTTTTATAGCCTGAAGAACTGACGTGAAGGCGGACGAGCCACCTGATGGTAAGTGGTCATCGTCGCCTATGAACACGAGCAACACTAGGGGAGTCACCTGTGCAACGCCGGCCCTGAAGGAGAACTCTTTTTACACCTTTCTTGAAGAACCCCATGTCAAAGCACTACGGGAATACCTCAGAACGAAGCTCATTCCACAGCTTACTAGTTAGTGGCAAAAACGATCTTGAAAAACGGACTGTTATCGTTCGCCACGAATCCATGCAATGTGGACTTTCATCTTTGCGAGTGGTGCGAGTGTTTCTTAACTGCACATAATATTATTATAAAATATCGCAGGTAAACTTAGTAAGGCTATTTATGCTATAAGGAAAATTAGACAATTTACGGACATTGAAACAACAAGGCTTGTATATTTTGCTTACTTTCACAATATTATGTCCTATGGTATTTTGCTTTGGGGTAAATCAGCAGATATCGATATAATTTTTAGATTACAGAAAAGAGCTATTAGGGCAATATACAAACTAAAATCACGCGAATCTGTGCGCGATAAATTCAAAGAAATCGGAGTACTGACAGTAGCCTCACAATATATTTATACCAATTTGATGTTTATTCGGAAAAATTTAGGCTTATACTGGGTGGCGCAAAAGTAAAGACTCAATTTGACAGTAGTGCCAGTAGTCTTTAGTGCCAATACTTTTGCGCCACCCAGTATAAACGAAAATGTGATGTTTCTAATCGGCATACTAGAAATATGCACCATCTAGTCATCTCCTCATATCGCCTTAGCAGGGTACATCGATCTTTTGTGGGGCTCGGTGTACGCTTCTATAATAAAGTACCTGAGTCGATAATTGATTTGCCCTTTGCAATATTTAAAAAACATGTCAAAACACAGCTTACTAAGAAAGTATATTATACAATCGATGAATACATAAATGACAAGGATGCTTGGATATAGACATCCGCGACCGGTTCCACTCATGTTCGTATGTGTAAAACTGTAATTAGTTGTAAGTAGGTATGTATTGTTTTAGAAGTTAGCCGTAATTAGTACTAAGTGCAACCTGTACTGTGAGTGGAGAAAGAGAAAAAAAAGACTCCTTGGAAGTTTCTTGCCGCTTCTTCTTACAAGTCCACCCACCGTAGGGATTTGTTGAAGCGATGGCGTAACTTGACTTTCGAAATGCGTTTGTAAAAACCTACTTCGAAGAAATAAATATTTGAATTTTGAATTTTGAATATACTTTCTGTTACCCTAGCCCACGCCTTCTTACTCACTACTGACGGACGAGACGACGGACGACTGACTGACGAGAAGCAATCTGTCTCTCTAAAAATGCGAATCTGAACTTGGCGTTCTCAAATCTAAAATTAAGACACATGAACACATCAACAAAGTCTAAGACTCAGTGAATAGTGAAAACTGTTTTGTATAAAACTAATCTAAAGACTGTACTGGCCACTTAGTTACTTTAAAAGGAAACAAGAGCATGATAAAGAAATTAATTTTTTTTCCAAATTAATTTTTTTTAAGATTCACGCTCATTTTTAAGCGCAAATTGGCAGCAAAACGTTACTGAGGGTTTTTTTTCACGACCCGCTTCTTCTTTGTGACTCTTTTTGGCTAGTAAAATTTTAGTTTATTGGCGAAAAACTATTATAGGGAGGAAGTTTAGAGTAATAAGCATAATGTCGCGCCGCCATTTAACTCGTGATGAAATGTTACGTGCAGTGGGTATGCTCGAAGCCGGGCGTTCACAACGTGATGTTGCTGCAGCTGTTAATTCTAATCAATCGTTTATCCGAAAATTGTGGGAACGCTATCGTGTCACTGGTAATACGGCCGAACGGCACCGTGACAGATATCGGGTAACAACTGAGCGACAAGACCGTTTTTTACAAAACATAGCCAGAAGGGAACCTAGGACTACGGCTCGACAACTCATAGAAGAGCTGCGATCTGCCCACCAAGTGGCTGTCAGCACCCAAACTGCCAGGAGGAGATTGCATGAGATTGGTTTCAAGTCTCGTAGACCGTAACGGGTCCAAGCTCTTCGACGTGGCAATCGAGCACGATGGTTACAATGGGCACATGATCACTTACGATGGTCTAACGAGCTGTGGGCTTATGTCCTGTTTTCTGATGAATCCAGGTTCGGTTTCCATCCTGATTCAAGAAGGATACGCGTTTGGCGTGCTTCAGGACGTCGTGAACGGCTTCAGTGTCCTCAAGAAGTTCTTCCCTATCAAGGTGTTCCAATCATGGTTTGGGGCGGAATTCGAGTTGGCGGGAGAACTGATCTCGTTTTTATACGGGGCACCTTGACTGCCGAAAAGTACCGCCAAGAGGTGGTTGAACCCATTGTTGCTCCGCTCCGACAGCAAATGGGTGAAGATTTTGTGTTTATGCAGGATAATGCACGAGCACATACTGCACGGTCAGTGATGACCGCTTTCCGTACACATGATATCACTGTACTAGACTGGCCTCCACAATCGTGCGACATGAATCCTATAGAGCATGCATGGGATTTGCTTGGCAGAAAGGCGTTTGAAGAGATTCCTCATAATTTATGCACCGAACAAGAACTTTTTGTACATCTCTCTCAAACTTGGCGCAGGATTCCCCAGGCTACTATAGACAACCTGATTCTAAGCATGCCAAGGCGTTGCAGAGCCTTAGCTAATGCGTTAGGAGGCCCAACAGACTACTAAATGCCACTTCTATAAATTTTTGTTTAATAAAAATGTCAATTTGCCAATTTAGTTTTAGTTTTTGTTCAGTACATGTGTATTAATTTTCTTTCCATTTTTGATCTTTTCAATTAAACTTTTATTTTCTTACTTTAACTACATGGAAATTTTAATTTATAAACAAGCATTAAGTTACCCTTTAAATCACATAAAAATGTTAAATAAAAAAAGTTACATTTTTAAGTAGTCACCAAAAATGTGCCTGAGTCTTAGACTTTGTTGATGTGTGTATTAGATTGGCATTTTTTCGAGATTTAACCAAATTGCTTTCCAGGTATTGACCATACATTATAATAATATTATCTTTAGGTACTACTTAATTTGAGCAATGTCCTCAAACCCCGCAATATCCGAGAGCTTCAACCAACTGGTTCCCTACTGTTACTTAAATATCTTTAGTGTGGAATCTTATACATTAAAGTATCAGAATAAGGAAACCCTTTGGTAACAGTAGAATCGTATTTCGTTGCCTCTGTCTCTACCACGCTGCACAAAGACTTTATGCCTTCATTTTTCAAAGTGAATTTCCCTCAATCTTGTTACTGGCGAGGACTACATCGCTAGCTAGTGCTTGGATTTTCAGATTTCATAGCGCATTTGCATGTTGTTTCTTTAAAAATATATTTCTTTCTCTACTTATGGCTGTCCCCTTGCGGCTTCCTTTTCTTTCCCCTTTTTTATCCCTTTAGGGGGAGAATTTTCAAAAGTTCAGTAATTTCGACTGTTCGCGGTCTGTCGGTCAAACATTCAATAACGGGAGAGTAGATTGATTAATATAAGTTACGCCCGCATATATGCCTATGAGAAAAGCGCAGGATGAAGCAAAAACTATGCGTTGCTATCATTGAAGACTGAGATGATCTCTAAAAAAAAGTGTCACAGGCCCCACGCCTTTCTTACCAGAACACAATAATTGCTGTCAAAACAATAATAAATTATTACACGTATTACGAGTACCTCATGTGAACCAAACTTAGAAGCACATTACTAACAACTCGTTTATATCTCGAAAATCCGAGAATGCTATGAACGCTCACGCTCCCACGATTGGACTACGTATGTACACTAAATGCAAACCGATGTGAATCAGTTCTTCCACCTTACTTCGGAGGAAAGTCCTCGCCTATATTAACAATAGACTTAGTAAACCTTTAACAAACTAACCAACTAATATTCTAACATTCTAACGCCATCTACTAACTGGACTAACCATCCTAGTCCCTTTGAGTCTAGTTCTACGTCGGTTACAGTTGTTTTGGGCGGCGGCGGAAGGGTGGTGCTGCATGCTCGTTTGCTATCTTAATTCCATAAAAAAAAACAGTATTTTTGTCAAAATCAATTTTAATTCGATTACATCCCCGACAGGCCACCCAATATCCGTAAGTCATGATAGAAATGGTCAATGGCGGGAGGTGGCCCGGGATGAATTCAAAGTCTCTTAACACCTATTAGTATTATGAGTTCAAAATTGGTTATGCTCCAAGTCTCTATTAGAAATACTTTAATTAATTAATGTTTAATTAATTATTTGATATACAATTTATCAAGTCCTTTGAAATTAATTACGAAGTCACTGGCAAGCCTGATGATAATAAAATTTTATGAGATCTAAAGACTTCAACCAATGAAGTCTCGAAGTTAATTATAGATCAATGAATAATAAATTAATAACGTTACGCTCATAGCCCCACAATAGAATTCTCTGTGTCGGGGATGTCATAGATAGTATACGAAAGCAAAAACACACACCTGGACCGAGAAAAGAAATGTATACTTATTATTTAAATTTCATTCGCTAGGAATCGAACCCAAAACCCTTCGAACGGCTGTCGTAGAGGCGAACGATTCTAAGCACTCCTTCTCGGTAACAGGGTTTTTTTTCGGCTGGAGATTACATGTCATGTACACTGACTTTGTTTATTCTCCGGTCTTTCCCAACCAGTAACGTATCGTATCACTTTGGAATTACCTACGAGAAATTTACCATCTCTTAACCAGTCTTATCAATTGTCAGCGACAAACAAGTAGATGCAAATAAGATAAACGATCATGCTAAAAATTGTTCGCTCGACTGTCCCCTAATTGAATTATTTTGTAAACGAGTTCAGTTCATGTCAAACTAAAGAGTGGTGAAGAATTGTAAAATTAAATATGAGTATCATGGTAAACTGTATAAAAGAACGGAACATCAGTAGCGTCGGTATTAGCTACAACCAGCTCAATGACTGGCTGAAACTCACGACTGACCCGATTTTTTTGCTTCCCAAGCAGTTCCAAGTTTATGATGTAATAAACCCGCCTCATATCTATAACGACTGTGTTTCTCTGAGGCGGCTGTGGATATTAGTGTTATGTAGGATTTCATGAGCTACATATGAAATCGTTCATCAATTGTAAGGCGCATGACTTATGTGTCCCTGGTATGCAAAAGCTATACAGGTACTAACTTGGTTGCTAAATAGCTGACGGGTATAAGCTTATTAGATACCTACAATAAACTTTAGACAGTTGGCTTTAACTAATTTTTTTGTAACGTTTATTGGTTAAAGGATTACTGTTACACCGTGATAAATCGTGAGGAACGAGCCATAGATGACAGTTTTTTAAAAATTTCTGCTACATTCATCTTATAAACATTTATTAATATGAGATTTTATCAGCTTTTTGGAAGTCAAGAAATATTTTTAATAATATGTTAATAGAGATTACAATGAGGGTAAACGCGTGTGAATTTTCCGCTAGAGGCGCTAGTGAAAAGTGAGGTCTGTCTGTCACTTTTCGCTTGTCTGAATGTCATTTGTCACTGTTTATGTATGGGCGGGCTTTGACAGCAGGACCTCACCTCGCCGGTGGCGCCAACTGGTGAGCACAAAAACGGCGACCCTCATTGAATACAGATTTTCGTAATAATTTATTTAAAGATACAAATAGTTTTCAATAGCCACTTATCCACACCGCCATTACGGTCATTTGAAACTGCCGTTAAGGAAAGAAACTTCGAAAAAATTCCATAGACATTTTCAATGAAGCATTTTTCCGCGTGGAGAATATTTGATATTAAAAATGAAACGTTTATAAAGTACTTTTTCAAACTTCGCTCTTAGCAGTCTTTCAATTCTTTTATATTCAAGGCTCTTTATATAGATGATCACTATTTTAAGCCAAACACAAAAGAACGTTTTGACTGAATGGATAGCGATCATTCACTTACTATACTGAAGTTCAGGATTCCAATGAAACCTTCGCTCTTAATTTGTAATAAGTAAAGAAACGCTGCACAGTCTTTTAGTCTCTCACTAGGACTCCCTGTATAGTAGTTTCTACGGAAAACACTCTGTGCAAAAAAACTATAAGTAGAGATAACTCAAAAATTACCAGTCAGATCTCGCTCAAATGCATGTATGACCAGATGACAAGCGCCTGCTTCCAAATACAATAAAAATGTATCAAAAACCACCTTCACCTAATGCAAAGTTATGAGGTAACACACAAAGAAAAATACAGTCGAATTGAGAACTTGATCCTTTTTTTGGTTGAAAACAAAAGCACATATAGACCTAAACCAAATGATATTTTATTTTAATTGCCCGGATATCACCAAAGTCATTGCATGTAAAACCTCATAAATGTATTACGCATGTTCCTTATTTCCTTGGCAGTCTATTGTAGAAGATATACATGGATAGAAGAGATGCATCCCTTGGTTTTATTGAAATTATTTGGAATATTATGAATACAGATTACTACATTATTCAAATTGAATGACAACGAAGCCGTTTCATATGCACTTGTAATTTGAAAGGTTTTTTCTGTCCTTTCTACCAAAAGCCAGTGTTGTTGGTTATTTTATGTTATTACTAGAGAACCGCCCGCGCTTCGCTTCGCGACCCGTAGGTAACAGCCACGTAGATCCTGCTCCCGTAGGAATCTCGGCTAAACAGTAGCCTATTATAAATGATATACTGGAACATCTGTAAAGTAACTGGAATTTTACTAACGCCATCTATTAACAACATCCGGAACTAAATATCTAGCAAGTAACAAAACATCGATCTTCCCATGGGAATGAGATGTTTTTCCGCAGTAAAAAATAGCCTACGTCACTCTCCACCCTCCTAACTATCCCCACACACAATATAAACCATACCATATAATAGCCATGTTGCGACGTGAAAGAGTCACAAACAAACAAACAAACACACTTTCACATTTATAATATTAGTATGGATTCGACAAATGAACAAACGATGTATCTGATGGTCATCAACTAATTCACGTGATCACCGAAGCGTTATCGGCCAAGAAAAAAGTATAGAATAATAATAGTAGATATCATTCTGGAAACGACAATGAACAACAATAATAAAAAAATTAGCAACGTCAACCAAAATAATACCTAAAAGAAATCGCAGTTTTTGAGATTATATAAACATATTTTTTATGATACGGACAAGGGTAGGGTATAAATACTAAAATAATCCAACACCGATATTGTGAGTTTATATCCATTTACGATCAATCAAAACGCCAACAATATCCGCCCGGATCACAATTGATCCCCGACGATCCCCGATAAATATTACGATATCAGTATGATCTATGAAACGCGATTTACTTTTAGTTCATTTTATAACATAAATAGGAGAGGTTTAAAAGTTTATTATCTACTCATTTAATGTATCTATAATTCTATACAATATACATTTATCTAAACAAAATTGATACGTCTGTCTGTAAATTTTAAAGAAGGCTTTTATTCCTTTGCGTTATGGTAATGTTATTTCTGTAATGTTAAAGCGTTGCAGAAGCTCAAGTCAAACAATAAGTATATGATCTGTCTATTTGTTTGTCTGGTAATTTGAGAACTCTCAAGCCTATACAAATAAATTAAATTTATATGTCTCGCTATAAGTTAACGCCTTAATTATAAAACAACTGTAATGACTTTTAGTATAAAGACAGATGGAAACTAACAAAAATAAACTTATTTTACTTGCTAAGGCGTTGGAATAATATGATGTGAATGCTAAGGGATCAACTCAACTATTAAGGAACTTTGAAATACCTTCATAGTTAAATTTATTCAATATCATGAGCATTTCCTACATTATAAGTACAGTAGGTATGAGTTTTGAAAGCATTCAGGTTCTTAAAATTTTACTGCAATTAAAATTCACGAAAATATAAAAATTATGATTCCCAAAGCGAATTGTCGCTTTTACTTACAGGTATGTTTTAGATATGATTTTATAAAATACCTCTATTAAATAAAGTCTATAATACATATATAACTTTATTGCAAAAAAATTACTCGTCAGTTCAAACACTGGCTCACTGGGTTCAACGAACTTTGAGTAATAGTAAACTTTAAGAAGGAAGTCGAGTATAATCCCTCAAGGTGTGCCGTATTAGGTCTCTGGGCCTCGTTATGAGCCCCTCAGATTTTCCAGTCCCTGCACCCCAAGCCAACTTTAATTGACTTTTGAGACCATTCAGGTAGATTTACTTTGTATTTGGAAAACAAATTTAACTTATCGTAATTATAAAAATATAAGCTTCTTAGATAAGCTAAAAAGGAACGTGATAACAATAAAATTCGATGTTTCATAATATTTTGTTCAACCTAATAATTGACCACAAATGTACGAGTCTCTCCTCACAACTGAGGAAGTCTAGACAATAATCCACTACTGCTGCTGCAATGACGATTGTTGGAGGGGTTAACTACCAACGCAAGTGTCGTAACGTAAGTTATGTCGCCCGAATGTTATCCAACGGTTATTTAGATATGCAACTAGGGTATAGGGTCGCCAATTTTTAATCCTTTATTGCATTTCCTAAGTAGAAATACCTATTACTAATTACTAAATGCGTTCTTTGCTGACATTTGCATTCGCGGTCACTCCCATGCGCGCGAACCCTGGTAAAATATCCTTTACTTGTGGGTTCCCTTATTCGTGTGAATATTATACATTCAATAGATTATCATTGAGTTAATGAGAGTATCCTTTCGCTCTCATTATATTCCGTCGCCGGGAAATGAGGAAATTGAATATTATTTCGATGAAATATTATATTTACTGTTTATTAGATAAGACGAAACAGTAAAGTTATTGAGCGTACTTATTAAGTACACGAAGTACCTACCTATTAAGCTAAGCTACAACCCACTAATGGCCCACTACTGAGCACGGGTCTCTGCTCATTACTGAGGAGGCCTAGATCATACTCCACCACGCTGCTCCAATGCGGATTGGTGGAGGGGTTAGTGGCCAACCCAGTGTCGAAAGTTTTCAAGCCGCCCGAAGGCCTCCGACATGGCTTAACGACTGCTATCAATCGATAACAACCGACGGCTTTACGTGCCCTCCGAAGTACGGAAGCGCTGAAGAAATTTTTGCCACTAGCGGTCACCCATCCGACTACCGACCGCGCCCGCTGAGTGCTTCGTATTATAACTTACCTATTATTAAAATTAAATAGACGAGACGTATGAATTACGACACGGGCAATCCGTGTGTCGTAGGTGTAAGGCTGAGGCTACGAGTACAGTAAGCAGCGACTTGCGATGCGACTGGAAAAGCGAAACGAAATAAACCTGGCATGGTTGCATTATAAGCGTAATTTTCTGATAGGTTAGCTTCTATTTCGCTGATATGTTGATGTAGCCGATGCCATGGTCACAATAATTTTGTTTCTGTCGCATAAAGAAACAAAGTTCGCTAGTAATACTCTACACATACAGTGTAGCCATATACGTGAGCATTTGTTAAGTTGTTTTAGTCGTTCATGTGTCGCAATTCGCGTCGCGGCTTAATGTAGTCTCAGCCTAATGGATAACTCACAAGAAAATGACACATAAACCCAACCCGAGGACAGTTTAAACTGTGGTTTGAACTCGTCATTCAAATTTCCGTCACGCTAGGAATCAAACACGAGATCCTTCGAGCGTAACCATTGTCGGTTCGTTAATGGGGCAACACCAGAGGACAGCGGCGCGGCGTCTTGAAGGTCCCCATATCATAGCAATGTGATGTGGATATCACTGATGGTAGTCTGTTCGTTTGTCAACCAAGAATAACGTTTATTGCTAATTAAGATGTACTTACTCGTAATTTGGTGGGATTTCGTCATTCGCTTACGACATAATTTAAGTACACATAAATTGCTGCTGTAACTGGCTTTAAATTAAGCCTATCTTTCAAACATGTTCACATCCCAAGTTTGTAATTAAGCCGAGTTTTATTTATGCCGTAACCCATTACTCCACTAACTCAAACAAGCTTATTAAAACAAAGCGTATTACGCCAACTTAAACTGCAAAAAATATGAAAATCCCAGCTTTTATTTACTGTTATGAAGCTGTTATATTAGTGCAGTCGGCGGATTCCAACTTACAATGGTTTTACCGAAATATTTGCCTTACAATATTCCGGCGAATGTATGCTTTAAACCTCGTTTCTCCATCGTCATTACCGTTCATACATATTAAAAAATATGTGTTGGTACTCGTTCGTTGTTGTGTTACTTTTTAATTTTTATCTGTTGTATATTTCATTTATCTGTATGCACCTTGTATGAATGTAAGTAATACATATCTTCCGATCAGAAAGAACAATTATTAATTAATTTGACACCGGATTCAGTTCTAGTCTGTCCGCCAATTGTGTCTACGGAGAATCAAGTTTTGGAAGGGGATTTTACATTACACGAATTAAATGCCTGTCTTAAAAAGAAAGATACTTCACCCGGTGATGATAATATTACATATTCAATGATTTCCAACCTACCATTAAATGGCAAAATTTATTTAATTAGGCTGTATAATCTTATTTTTAAAACGAGTGTTATACCATATCAGTGGCGCGATATTCAAATTGTGGCTATTCCCAAATGTAATAACAACACTCCCAGCTCGGCTCCTAAAATCAGACCTATATCCCTTATATCTTGTATTTGCAAAATATTTCACGCACTATTATAAAAATTATAAAAATATAAGCTTCTTAGATAAGCTAAAAAGGAACGTGATAACAATAAAATTCGATGTTTCATAATATTTTGTTCAACCTAATAATTGACCACAAATGTACGAGTCTCTCCTCACAACTGAGGAAGTCTAGACAATAATCCACTACTGCTGCTGCAATGACGATTGTTGGAGGGGTTAACTACCAACGCAAGTGTCGTAACGTAAGTTATGTCGCCCGAATGTTATCCAACGGTTATTTAGATATGCAACTAGGGTATAGGGTCGCCAATTTTTAATCCTTTATTGCATTTCCTAAGTAGAAATACCTATTACTAATTACTAAATGCGTTCTTTGCTGACATTTGCATTCGCGGTCACTCCCATGCGCGCGAACCCTGGTAAAATATCCTTTACTTGTGGGTTCCCTTATTCGTGTGAATATTATACATTCAATAGATTATCATTGAGTTAATGAGAGTATCCTTTCGCTCTCATTATATTCCGTCGCCGGGAAATTATAAAAATATGAGTACAGTGAGTCCTATTAGTAAAACGTCTAGAATGGTACATAGAAAAAAATGAAATACTATCATATGATACGGTTGGATTCCGGCGATGTCGATCGAGTTTAGATTGTTTAGTTAAATTAGTTTCTCAAATTCAATTAGGGCTAAGTGACAATATCCCTACTGTTGCATGTTTTTTAGATATAGAAAATGCGTACAACAATGTATTGATTAATAAATTAATAATGGCCCTGAATGATCTTGATGTAGGCAAAAATATATGTAAATATTTATGGGAGTTTTTAAGCGAGAGGCATTTAAAGATATGTGTTAATCAACAAAATAAAGAGTATCTTTGTAGATGGACTAATATGGGTTTAGCGCAAGGGGATCCGTTGTCGCCTTTGTTATTTAATATTGTTACACATAAGATCTGTAAACAAATCCAGAATGTTCTGATTGCTCAATATGCAGACGACTTTGTGTTCTATGTAAGTGACAAAAATATGACAAATAATGTAAATGTTCTTCAAGCATCACTTAATTTTGCAACCTCTTTATTGGAAGAAATAGGTTTGAGAATATCATCTCATAAAACTAAAATCTGTGTGTTTACGAGAGGACGTAAGAAACATGACATAAGACTAAATATAAATAGATGTTTATTAGAGTCGGTATCTGACATAAAATACTTAGGAATGCGACTTGATGCATGCTTACGTTGGGGTAAGCATATCAATGAAATTTGGCAAAAAACACAACATTTTTTAAATTTATTTAAAGTTTTAGCAAGTTCCTCTTGGGGCATTCATCCGGTACATTTGAGAAAATTATATCTTACACTAATAAGAAGCAGACTTGATTACGGGTGTTTTTTGTTTGATAGTAGTGCACAGATTCATTTATCAAAACTAGATAAAGTTCAGAATCAAGCCTTAAGGGTTATAGGTGGTTTTATAAAGAGTACTCCTATACACGTTATGGAGTCAGAGCTGAGCGTACCTCCGTTGAATTTAAGAAGATTATATCTTGGTTACAAGTACAGTTTAAAAAGTCAGTCATTCAAAGAAAACACAATCATATCTTTATTGGATAAGCTAAATAACGCGGGCAACAATAGATATTGGAATAAAAAAAAGAAACCTTTATTAATGACGGTGCACGCTGACACCGTGCATCAGGAAATATATTCCTCAAGAGTATTGGATATGTTCACTTTAGATACGTGGTTGAGTAATATAAATGTTCATAACTTCATTTATACGGATCTTGATTGCCTTAAAGCACCTAAGAGTTCCTATAATGCTACTATTCTGAAATATAATGTCATGGCCGAAATAAACGAAAAATATAGGGAATTTCATCAAATTTATACAGATGGCTCAAAAAATTCTAATGGTTTAGGTGCCTCTTTTTATGATTGTAAACATAATATTAAGTCTATGTTTAAAATATCCACAAAAGTTTCAATTATGTCACTAGAGTTGCTTGCGATTTCGAAAGCTGTATCTTATGCAATGGAGAATAATATAAAGAAGGTGTTAATCTTGTCAGATAGCAAGGGGTCTTTGCAACATATAATTCGATGTGCTGCTGGTGAGAGAGGCATCTCAGTGGCCTATTCTATTCTCAAAAAGCTGAACCAGTTACAAAATCAGACTGCAATAGAATTAAAGTTGCAATGGATCCCTTCTCACATAGGATTGTCAGGTAACGAGGAGGCGGACTTATTAGCTAATAAAGCGGTATCAGAAGGGGTGCAAGTAGATATTAAGCCAAATTTTTCAGAACAGTTATTGAATTTCAAAATTAGGTGTTGGGAAGACTGGAAAACTTATTTTGATCGTAGATCTACAGAAAAAGGAATTTGGTATAAAACAATGCAGAGTGAGCCTCCTCGTATACCATGGTTTTTGAATGTCAGTATTTGTAGGCGATTACTTGTTTTGGCATTTAGGATTAGATCTGGACATATACCACTCAATACCTTTGGATATTTAATGAAAAAGGCACAGTCCCCTAATTGCAATGTGTGCAATAAACCTGAAGATATCCTTCATTTTTTGTGTGACTGTAAGCTCTATAAGGATGGAAGAGATGCATTGATGAAATCTATTCGCGTCAACATGTTGGATATTGGTGCTTTTCAGAGCATATTGGCAGAGCCGGCCTCTGAAAAAGCAAAACATGTTTATGCATTCACCAATTCATCTCTTCTATTAAGAAATGTAAGTAAACATAATTATATAGACAATTAATGTCATTTAAGTGTATGCTGTGTTGATTGTGTGTGTAAGGAAATAATGGGGTTGACATGTATGTACCATACAAAAACCCCTAAATAAATAAAGATTAAAAAAAAAAAAAAAAAAAAGATTACTGTCTACTCGTTGCTCTTCATAACACAATAATTTGGTGGTTTAACAAGCGCTTCAATTGTTATATCCTAGATAGGACACAACAGACAACCTCGAGAAACTAACTGTGGGAGGTAAAATATTAACAACAAATAACTAGGCTCAGTCTGTACCAAGGTGCTCGTACCTACTAACAAACTGACCAATTAATGTCCAAACACTCTCTGCTAACTGTAGTACCTAATCATCCTAGTCACAGTTTGAGTCCTATTTTGTACTGGTCACGTTGTCATAGGCAGCAGCGGACTGGTCGTTCTGCATGCTTGTTTGTTATCTAGTCACACGGGAGCGTGTCAAGACAAGTTCTAGCTAACATAACTGGCTTGCAGCACCGTGTGTAATATTACCCGAACCATTTGGAGCCAGTTTTGACTCGTTCATAACTCAAAAACTATTTGCCGTTAACGTGTTAAATTTGGTACATGTTTTGAGACCTGCAACATAAATATGTGCTCCACATTTCAAAAACATAAATCTCAAACGGTTATTTAGATATTAACGTCCGAAAATGGACATTTTTATCGGTGCACGAGTCCGAATGGCACTATAATATACGGGGTTAGTAAATTAATAGTAAGGATCTATGAAATCAAGTTCCGAATATATAATGAAATCTGATATAGTATGGTGATATCCAGGCAATTGTAGTAGGATGATCGGAATATATTGACGATGCATGCTACCTCTAACAATACGATTGATTAAATATCAAATTGCTTAATACTCTCAATATCGCAGCGCCATAGCCCGGCAGCTTGCCTCACTTCTAATGGCCAATTTACAGTGATACAGTAGCTGGCGCCAGCATCTCTGGATTCCAGCGCTGCGCTGGCACTGGCACTGGATCGCGGTTACTGGCGCGTAGTGTTTGTACGGATCCAGTGCCACTGGCAAGAGCTGCGTGGCAGGCGGGCGGCTCACTCGATCGAATAATAGGCAGCCTGTCTAATTCGATCCAATGCTGGATATTCGATGCTGGACTGCTAAGGAAACCGTGTACAAGCAGTATAAGGTCAAGAAGGACATATTAGAGATGATACTTAGACTTAGCTTAAAATTTATGTTGCTGTTTGTCATAGCAACGTCGGTAAAATGCTATTTCAAAAGTTGGCGCTTCTTATGTGTCCCGAAATAAATTTGACCGACCAACTTTTGAACAAATAAAGCATTATCAAAAGCGGTTCACCCAGTGCAAAGTTATGAGATAACACAGAAAAAAATACAGTCGAATTGAGAACCTTTAACATTTAAAAACATTTAAAAAGTAAAAAATAATATCTTTAAAAATAATACGTCGCATTGGGGGACCGCTCGCGGATAATGCTGCCTCTACACATAGGCCAACACGTTGGCAAGTGCGTTGGCTCCCAATGTGTAGAACGGGCGTTGGAACGTTGGCGGTAGGCATTTGAACGTAGGCCGGCGCGCTTGCGAGCTTGCCGCGCGGTGTCGGTATCATCAAAGAACACTTGTCGCAAGCTTGGCGCTCCATCCACACATTGGCCGCGCGATCAGTTTGCCCGGAGCAGCGATCAAGAGTGCATATTTTCTTCTTGCGGCGTATTAACACCTAACGTAACAAAATGGCGTATAATATGAGTAATGAGGAAACTTTTAAATTTATTGAGCTCTATCAGAGTGAAAATTGCCTATGGAATCCAAAAAATAAGTACCATAAAAATAAAAATGTTGTAAGTATTAAAAATGCTAAATAAATAAGGTTCTTGGACATTCCGTTTTCCTTACGATATTTTACTTCAAAGTAAGAGCATCGTACTTTATTATTATTTTAATATTATAAATATGAAAGTATCACCCTTTTCTTGTACATATTTACGTAGTAATTATAAGCTGTGAATAAATATACAGCTGCAGCTGTTACCAACTCAACATCCATTTTTTGATCCGTCCGCACATTGGCCCGAACCAAAGCATACTGAACGACCTTCCAATGTGTGGATTAACTCACAAGCACGTTGGCAAGCGCACCGCCAGTGCGTTGGCGAATGCGCTGGCCTATGTGTAGAGGCGGCATAAGGATTAATGCTGTATTTTGTAAAATCGCTTCGAAAATTAGCCATTAATTGTCGTAAAAGGTAAATGACAAAAAAATGTTATTGTGGGATATCCATAATGCCGCCTCTACACATAGGCCAACACGTTGGCAAGTGCGCTGGCCCAGCCACTGGTCCAATGTGTAGAACGGGCGTTGGCGCATTGGCGGTAAGCATTTGAACGTTGGCCGGCGCGCTTGCGAGCTTGCCGCGCGGTGTCGATAACATCAAAGAACACTTGTCGCAAGCTTGGCGCACCATCCACACATTGGCCGCGCGATCAGTTTGCCCAGAGCAGCGATCAAGAGTGCATATTTTCTTCTTGCGGCGTATTAACACCTTATCTAACAAAATGGCGTATAATATGAGTAATGAGGAAACTTTTAAATTTATTGAGCTCTATTAGAGTGAAAATTGCCTATGGCATCCAAAAAATAAGTACCATAAATATAAAAATGTTGTAAGTATTAAAAATGCTAAATAAATAACATCCATTTTTTGAATCCGTCCGCACATTGGCCCGAACCAAAGCATACTGAATGACCTTCCAATTTGTGGATTAACTCACAAGCACGTTGGCAAGCGCACCGCCAGCGCGTTGGCGAATGCGCTGGCCTATGTGTAGAGGCGGCATAAGAGATAGACATATACCATCGCGGAGTTTTCTGTAGACCTTTTCAATGTGTACAAATAATTAGTACATTATTTTGATAAATCTAGGGTTCAGCCTGCGTTTGCAATGTAAGCGGAAAAAAATTGATGAATGATTGATTGATTGGAAGAGAAATTAACGACATCACATTAGAAACCTCAAAAATAACAGTATTTCTCCACTATTTAATGGATGTTATTATACATATAGACCTTCCTCTTGAATCACTCTATCTATAAAAACCGCATCAAAATCCGTTGCGTAGTTTTAAAGATTTAAGGACACAAAGGGACATAGGGACAGAGAAAGCGACTTTATTTTATACTATGTAGTGATATTACTTAAAATATATCAAAGTTTAAACACACACAGTAAAGCGTGCAGTTTATGTATTTTAGAAAAATAAATTCATGTTAAGTGCTGTAAGCAAATAAATGTACATGATAATATTCATGAATCAACAATCTTCAAAATATTTACTTCGTTGCTCACTGCGAATCCGACAAAGTTTATGTGAATCGAAATTGTCGGAAAGTTTTATTGAACTTTGCTATTTACAACCGGACGCGTGTACCTGGGGGTTTATAGATTGGTTCCTTCCCTTCAAGTTCAAGTGAGGTTTAAGTTACGCTACCTCAATTTCTATATTTTCCATTTTTCATGTGAATGTCCGACAAACGTTTAAGCGAAGCACTAAACTTGAGACGCCGAGAATATGGAATTGCCACCAACCGCTAAAAACAAATATATCACGTATACTCAAAGATCTATTTAGCTTGTTAGTTTTACTTAAGACGTTTTTAACCGACTTCAAAAAAGGAGGTTCTCAGTTTGACCTGTATGTATGTATGTATATTTGTGCGCGATTATCTCGCGTTTGGTTGAACTGATTTTGATGCGGTTTTCAGCTTAGTATTTGTCAGACTTAGGAGAAGGTTTTAGGCATATTGTTTGGCTGAACCGATTTTGATACGGTTTTCTGCATCGTGTTTATCAGACTTAAGAGAAGGATTTAGGAATATTAACCGCGTTTAACTGTACCAATTTTTACTTTTCGACGTTAAAGTTGGATCTATTTTGTTAAAAGTTATTAAATTCTCGATTTCATTCTACAATGCCCCTTAATCACATGGGCGGAAAGCTGGCATTTGTGTGGGTTGCCATTTAAAACAAATTCCATATCGCACACAAACGTGGTATAGGTATCAAATGATCATAATTGCTCACGAACATCAGTAGGTAACACCAAAGCCATCATCGATGTGTCAGTGACCAAAAACGAAGCTGGTGACCCCTAACATGTGTGACTGATATAAGTGACATATCACACATATGACACTATGATTGAGATATGTATTATAAGCATTCCAAGCATATACAGTTACGTGATATGTATAATTCTCAAACGCTAAGAATGTACAAAACTGTTGAAATTGCAAAAATGTAACGTCACATCTGGCAGTAACACCGTTGTGTCAAATACCTACCTTGTGTTCTTGGAGGAGGACTCCAAAAACCATAAAATTCGTGTGACACAATTTATAGATCGCTCTTAGTAGGTATTAGTTATTCTCATATTAGTGCTCAAATAAATAACAACTTCTTAGCCAAATTTGGCATTCCTTTTCACGCAATTTCATTTAAAACTTTGTTTCTAAAGATATGAACCAATTAGGTATATGAAGCAAGCTCCACTAAGTGAAATTTGTCATTAGATACGTACGAAAATTAATTTCGCGTATATTTCAACGCTTTCCCAAAATTAAGCGATAATTCAACCCCTTTTCTGGAAAATGTAATTATCTGACCTCATATCGGCAGAAACCATCGGTAATTAGGTAGCCTAAATACTTACTCCATCCCATGCGGGCATTATTAGATAATAGATCGACATATTTAACAGAGATAAATGTGCAAGTACAAGAAATATTCCACTACAGTATTCTAATAAACTACTGCTACTAAGTAGTAGTTGTAGAAGTAAATTAAGTAATGGTACGATTTGGTGCTGCTGATCTCAAGGCTCCTATCACAATGTGAGGGACACAGACCATAGTTCACCACGCTGGCCGCATGCATATTGACAGTCTTCACAAAAATTTGTGGACCTTTTGAAGAACCCTTAAGTGTGCAAGTTTTCTCATGATGTTTTCCTCTCCAAAGCGAATGACAATTATATTCTAATATCTACCTACCTACGCACATCATTAAATCATTTTTTTAAATTACGTTAGCAGTTTATGTGTGAAGTATTCGAATGCAAGCTTCTTGTTAAGTCTAACGTTCACTCCATTTAGTATAACGAACAGCTATATTTACCATGACGATTTATCAAGAATGTTACCCCAGAATTTTCGGCACAGAGGGTCACTACCAACTGAGGCGTATCATTAATAATTAAGTACGATAATGATTCATTAATAACGAGCGCGCCGATAGCTTCAACTTGTCCTTGAAACATCGAGAATGGATTGACAAATTGCTATTAGGTTTCCCGTCAACAACAACGGTATCGGTAACGTATTGCAAAACGTCTCGGCGTGATATACCTCAAGCACTCTAGATTTATCGTATTCCATTCCGCTTTAGTTGTATGAAAATCGAAAGAGTAGCTGTGATAAATGTACCAATTTTTTTCCTTTTCACATGGACTTTGATCAAAGTTATCTGTACATTTACTAGTTGTTTATAGCTCAGAAAATGTTTACGGCGTTTTTTATTAAACAATGTTAACCTTTTACCATTTTTCTACTCAATAAGACTAAGGTCAAAAACCTTCTCGAACTTCTCAGACGAGGATTACAAAAATAATAAGACGGGGTATAATCAAGTTTGTAAGGAACTTTTAAGCTGGCAAGTTTCCTGTATCCTCTAGGTACGTGTATAAAACGTACAACATGAACAACAAAATTGGACGTAAAGATGTAAAAAGGGCCTCGTAAAAATAACTAGGTCGCTAACAAGAACATGCTACTGAGAATACGAGACGCAACATGACAAAAGCATTTAACACTAAACCGGGCTCAAATGGACTGTAATAAAACAAAGATGGCTGCTAGAAAGCTGAAAAGATTTTGTGTCGGAAAAGTGGAAAGCAGGTAAGACCAATCTTTTGTGTGTTTCCGTGTCTGTAAATTTTCTTGGTATTTTTATGTTCAACTAGCTGTTGCCTGTGACTTCGTTCAAAAATATGAAATCTGATGCCGTGGAATCTCCGGAACAACGAGTAGCCTATATGTTGCTCGACAGCCTCCTGTATCTCCCAGTGAAATTCACATAAAAATCCATTCAGCCGTTTCTGAGATTAGCGTGCACAAACAGCGATCAGTTACAGTTTTATTCATATGTATAGCTACATTATAGAATTCGATAATGAACAAGCAGGTAGACCTGTACCCATTCGCTACCGCCCACTACAATTACCTATGTACGAGTATAACACCGAATAAAACTCAAATTAAAACTAGGGTGGTTAGTCACTACGCAAAACGTGTTAGAACTTTAATTATATTAGGTGTGTGTACTGGGGTGGGGACTGTTAGTGATAGTTATAATGAGGGTAACCGCGTGTGAATTTTCCGCTAGAGGCGCTAGTGAAAAGGGAGGTCTGTCTGTCACTTTTCGCTTGTCTGAATTTCATTTGTCACTGTTTATGTATGGGCGGGCTTTGACAGCATGACCGCACTCTGCAGTGGCGCCAACTGGTGAGCACAAAAACGGTTACCCTCATTAGTTAGATATAAGCATAATTAACACTTCTGTTAATTATATTTAGCCATTAATCACATGAGGTGATTTTAATAACACAAATATATTTCAGATTATTTTTTCTAACCGGATCAATATTATAACAATTATTTATTACACGGAAGTAATGGTAATAGGTAGATACTATAGCGTGCCGAAGTACCATCTTGAGCGAACTCGAGGCTCTACCTTCTATTAATAATAAATATGTAAATGAAGAGACTCTTTTGGCTCTTCATTAAATTTAAATCTTTACTTCGTTCAAAAATTAGTATAAATTTAAATCTTATGTTATTAATCTGCTTAAGCATTATCTGTGGTGTCAGCACTTGTCATTTGTGTTTATTCTACACTATACCTACCTCGTCTGTGCTATAGTCTATAATCTATGATTTTAAAAAAGATATTTCTTCGGGCTGATGGGAGAAACGTTAACTTTATTTAAAATCATTGAGATATTATGTACTTTAAAATAGTTTTATTTGTAAAAATAATTGGAAGCAATAGCTTTTAATGTTGTTTCTCTTTTCAGGTAAGTAAATAAATAAGTAAATGGTATTATGATTTGTAGTAATTGCAGATGTGATTTATGTCTGTAAATTTTATTTGTGATTTTTGTTAATAAAACAATTTCTCTTTTCAGAGCAACAACTTAATTGTGTTTGTTTCAATATCCAACTTATCCACGTATTACAAATATAATAATTTAAACCTCTAAAGGAACTTTAAAAAAACTTTCAAAGTAATTATTATTTTAAAGAAAACAGCAGCTAATTTAGCGAGCAAAAGAAGAAAGGAAGACATAAACGAAAGGAGGAAGGTAGGAATTAAAGAAAAACCGAAGTACCGATCACGTAGTTCAGGAATGAACGCTCAGATGGCTCGCATTTTGTTCAAAAGAATTTAAAATAGAACAAATATTCATTTTCTAAGTTTAAAGTTTCAAAGTCACAAGAATTCCTTTGACAAAATACAAAACCTTTTTGCTTAACCGAAACGAGATTTCGATACAACATGTCTTCTGAAAACAGCATTATACAATGAATAATTCAAATAGAGATTTTGGTACATTTAAAGGCTTAGGGCAAAGCGAAATCTAGGATGAGTACCTTCTTAAGTTCAAGCTCTTATACCTAGAACTTATTTCTAAGTAGCCTCATGGTAAAACTTAGGTAAGCTAGTATAATAGCCTAAATATGGTGATCAATAGATGCCTTTAAAGTTTAAACGATAGATAAAAAACCGGCCAAGTGCGAGTTGGACTCGCGCACGAAGGGTTCCGTACCATTATGTATAAAACGCCAAAAAAATCTGGCCTTTTGTATGAAAGACTCACTTAAATATTTACATTTACATCAGTAGCCACATATTAGCCACAAGCAACGCCATCTCTTGGACCGACAGGTAACTAAATGCATCGGAATACATATTAGCCACAAGCAACGCCATCTCTTGGAGCGAAAGATTATTGCTGGAGCGTCGAAGCCATATTTCAACTTAAATATTTATTTTATTCAGTGTTTTAGTATTTGTTGTTGTAGCGGCAACAAAAATACATCATCTGTGAAAATTTCAACTGTGTAACTATTACGGTTCATGAGATACAGCCTGGTGACAGACGGAGGGACGGACGGACGGACGGACAGCGAAGTCTCAGCAATAGGGTCCCGTTTTACCCTTTGGGTACGGAACCCTAAAAAATACCGGGGGTATGATTTAATCAATTATACTTTCTCACTGATTTATTGCAATAACCTTTTAGTGTTTATTTTATTTCAATCATTTAAAACATAGAACATAGAGCACCACGTCAAAGGCACTGAATCAATCAATTGATTAGTTCAACCGTTGAACTAGTCGGAATAGATATGTTAACGGAAATGTGTTAAATCCGTCATTGTATACAATTCCTAGGAAATGTATACAATTCCTAAAATCGCCAGGAAATGTGTGAAATAAATTATATTGGACACATTTCCTAGGAAATGTATATGTTACAGTTAATTTGCGTAAATCAGATAGAATGCAGATTAACGAGGTATTCTGCAGATTAACGAGGTATTCTGCAGATTATCTGGCTGAGTCAGTTAAAGTGGAAAAACTATAATTGAGTTCATACATTAACTAGTTAGTCTGCAGACTTCCTAGCTAATCTGCAGACTAACGACCATGCATACGGTAAAGTCTATAAAATAGGTTCTTGTTTGAACGTCAATTGTTAAAAACGAGTAACATTGAACGGAAACATCAAAATTGAGTTGATTTTGGATATAAAACAATGAATACTCATTTCCATTACTACTCAGTCAAATTCTTCAAGGTAGGTAGGTCGAATTGGTTACAGAACCGAATTAGCCTACCCCTACTCCACGTAGTCTTGTATGCCCTACCCCAAGAGTGTTTTTTAGAACCCGGAGGCGCGGAGGGAGTGCAGCCCCCGCCCGCTGTAACAAAACGCAGACACCCGGGCGAGTCGGAGCGGCTGAGGCTGCGGCGACCAGCAAGCCGAAGCTGCGCAGGCGAGCGTGGGTGTCTGTGCTTTGTTACGCAAGGGCGAAGGGGCTGCACCTTCCGCAGCGCCGGAGACGTCACGGTTCGAAATTATGCCCTATATTCTGCGTTTTTACGATTTGGCCAAACGTGGATGACCAAGTCGTGAAACGTAGACGAATTAACGGTCAGGCCAAACTGAGTTGCCCATTTCATGAAATGCGACCATTTGAAGTGAACAAATCTACGATGTGGCCACGACATATACATTTCCTAATACGATATCGGAATTGTATACAATTCCTAGGAAATGTATGTATTAAATAATTTTTAAAACAATATTTTATACATTTCCTAAATAGCTTCGGAATTGTATACATTTCCTAGGAAATGCCTAATCTAGGAAAGGAAATGTATGAAATCTTTTTTTTTTCAAACAAACAATACAAAATACAAATTACATTTAAATTACCCGCAAAAACCTCGAAGTTTGTCCGTGGGAAGGAAGTAGGAAAGGAATTCCTAGATTTCATACATTTCCGGTAACAGATACACAAAGTTAAGTTATATAGGTACCTTACAATAAGTTTATTTCAAAATCGAAACGTTTGGAAACAACCAAACTTGTTTCTAATTTGTAACCTATTAAAGCTTCTTTAAATAATGAATACTTAATATTATAAATGCGAAAGTCTGTCTGTCTGTCTTTTGTCTGTGACGTTTTCACGGCTAAACCACCGGTCCGATTTGGATGAAATTCGGAATGAAAATAGTTGAAGACCCAGAGTCACACATAAGCTACTTTTTTCAAATATCAACCCCTAAAGGCTTGAAATAGGGGATGAAAGTTTGTATGAAAAATCCCGTTTCGCGATATAAATGAATTCCACGCGGGCGAAGCCGCGGGCAGAAGCTAGTAGTGATATAAATCCAATAAGTACTGTTATACCTAATAGATATTATAATTAAATAGTTTTAAATTCTGATTTAAAAGAATACTTCTACAAAATGTAAGGGAAAAGCAATCACGCCGGCACTTACGCCGCGTGATTGAATTTCACCTTTCGTTTCATCTGATTAAATTGCGGTAAGACGGTCTCACGGTTCTTGTTAAGTAACGTCGTCGTAGGTCGTTCATGTTTTACTCGCTATGTGTTCTGCTTCACTAAGAATTTGCGTTTACAGTATTTTTGCTAGACGTTTTCGATAGAGTCTAGTTATTTTTTTCATTTTAAGTCTTAAAATATTATTAAATTTAAATGTATTGTATAAAAAACCATTGATTGGGCTTTGTATTTTTTGCTTTATACACTGTCTCATTTCAGGCTTAATTACGAAAATAATTGTACCATAAAAACTACATTATACATATAGGTATTTTTGCAGACTTTAAACTGCTTCAAAAAAGCAGGAGGATCTCAATTTGAATGTATTTTTCGTTTTTTATGTGTGTCACCTCATAACATTTTACTGAGTAATCCAATTTTGAAAGATGATGCGCATCGTATGGTTCCATTCTGAGACATCTGACAAATACTTTTTGAGTTCTCTCTACTAGATGTTCAAGTAATTTGTTAAAAGTTATTAAACCTTCAATTTCGTGTCAATTTAAACTCGTCAGTCATTAAACCGGTTGCCGTCTCCGAAACTGACGGAAACAAAAACTGGGTCAAACATTGCCTTTGAACCGGCAATGTCACGTGACAGAAAGTAAGGAACCTTAAGAAATCGATACTTAGGTATCCAGTAGTAACTTGCTATTACTGTGTAACGTACTCGATCAATGACTAGCCTAGTTCGTGTGAAAATACGTTTTGCAGTTGCCGCAAGGCATGTAGCCTCTTGAATGCAACACACACTATTTTTTATTTTATTCCGATATTTTGACCCAGTTACTTCGATCATGAATACGGTCAATCCGTAGTGACTTTTTATGACTACGTATATCATTATAAGTAACTTCATGATTGATTCCATTTAACAAAATACCTTTGTTCTTGGTTTTTTCAAGTAATCCTCTAATCCAACACCAATTTCCTTCAAGAAAACTTTACTATTTCAATAATTATTACACCTATTTCTTACTATTTAAATTTTTGCCACTTTCAGTCACCCATCCAATTACCAACCATGCACGTAGTTGCTCACTTTTGTAAGGCAATGAAAACAAGTAAAAGAATCTACAAATCGTAAAAGTCGTAAAATCATGAACCCGCAATTTTATTTTTAAATACCGTAGAATCGTTTTGTTAGGTTAGTAAGCGTTAAAATAAACGTTTTAAACTAACATTACATTAAAACAAGAAATTGAATTATTAAAATCTAACAAAACCATAAATGATCGTGTTAAAAAATTACTTCTATAAAACAAAGTACTCTCTCGAAACACCCCGGCAAAGTGTAATTTACAATACCGTCGCACGAATGTGTAGGATTCTCATTTGCCCGGATTTGATCTTATTTATATTGATTACGAAACCCGCCTGAATTAGTTCTCAGCTTTTGTATTCAGCTTTAAACAGAAGTTGTTTACCGCATGAAAATACTGTTATTGCCACGAACTTCATAAGAGTACCTAATATTATGTTGTCTGAAAGAATTGATTCAGCCTATTAACAGCCTATTACTGAGCACGAGTATCTACTACTGATGAGTCCAGAACATAATGAAATCAAAGTAAGTTTACGAGCATTGTAGTTGATTTTTACTAACACTTCTCAAAAGTCAAACAGCACACTCCACCACGGTGCTCCAGTTCGGATTGTTCAAAAAGTTGGATCGGTCAAAATGTTCATGGCTCCCGAAAGTCTCATATAGCTGAGGTCCACAGCATAACGTGCGCTCCGGAGCACTGAAACGCTTTTGGCACAGGGAACTCTTCCGCCAAGCGAGACAATTTTGAACATACGCGAGTCGTGTAGAAATCTTTGATAGCGTGATTCAGACTTTGTGACGTCACCGTGTGACCGTGAACATCGGAACACGCTCAAGAGGAGACCAGCAACTTTCTTAAGGACCTTGGGCCTGGAATATGAACATGCATGAGACATCGCTTTTTAGATCGAGTTTGCGGAAAATGATGGGAATAAAGAAATATAGTCGTCTTACGCACCGCGCACACATTAGTATCTCATCATAGTATAATGTTTTAATTATATGATGTAACTAGATTTTTAAATATGAAGTGGATGTATTAAATTAAGCAAGATTATTTGAGGGTATTGAACAAGCTGTTCGCTCCAGGCCCAAATCTGTTGTTCTCCTTTCTGTCACTAACAGATTCCGATTCAATTACCTGCCAATTCTTTATTGCTTAATTTAATCATTTATGATCTCCATAACGCCGAGCAACATCATCAAAACAATTACGCTGTTTTAGAACGTCGATTTAAAAAAATACATGAATATTTTTAAAATAAAGAAAAAAAAATTGGAAGAATGGCTACGTCGACAATGATAATTGTCAAAGGAGAGAAGAAAACCCTAAAACCATTGTTGAGACGCCGTTAAATCCATTGAAAGTGAGTTTTTGGTGTTCTTTCTGGGAAAGCAGAATCATAAACCCATAAAAAAATAATGATTAGACCACATTCATTTTATCAATGGAGGGTGCTATAGAATAATGATAACAGACTTCTTTGTTCCTCAGATGAATTTTAACAAAATGGCGTAAAAAGCCACAGGTAGTAAGACACCAACAAAGAATTGCGGGAAACATTTGATGTGCGTTTAATTGCAAGTTTTTATTAGTTGCAACTAAGAAGATTATTTAGTATCGGAGCGAATTGTGCGTAAGTTTACAACCTACGGCGTGTCCTTGAACTAACTACATTTCTATAGCTTTACGTCACATTAAGTACCAAAGTTAAACGATGCAAAAACTTCAAATGGCCGTTTTTAAAATTATAATATTGTATTATTTTTTATGAAATTAAGCACGAGAATAAAGAGATGGGCATTTAACAGCATGAAATTGTCGTTTGTAGCGGGTAAGAGGTTTTATACTCCCATTCAAACTTAATGGAATGACGACAATGGGGGATGAAATGAACAAACTATAGGTATAAATCCATAAGACATTTCAGTTTGTATACAAATTCTGAGTAAATAAATACATAGATGTCGGTAAACACTCACTCATTGCCCAAATTCCTTGTGTTGTAGGTGTCACGGATAACACACAAAGACATGATACGCACCCAAAACAAGAAGAGAAATTAAAACTTACTATTCAAATGGCCTTGCTGGAAATCGAATCCTACCGTACTGAATTCGAGTCCAGCGTACGAATTGTCAACATAAGGAGCTTATATAATTTAATTAATTGCAAAGTTTAATTTTATCTTTCTGAAGCTTTTTTAAAGGTTAGTTTGAAACCTACAACGTTGGCGACTGCCTCAACTTTAATAAAATGTTCCACCTTCACTATTTTCACTATGGCTTCTTCTTGACAGTACACCGTCGCTTTTATCCATGCGCTTAACAGTTAAATCTTCACAACTATGCTGTCCTCTACGTACCCACGCATGATCAGATCGTTGGTATGAAGGAATAGAGTTCCGGCCATGATTCTCATTTCTTATGATGAGCAACTACTATATAAAACAACAAGGACTCGGAATAAACATTCACTCAATGAAGTATTCAACTCAACTGATAATTCCAATATTTCAACTATAAAACGTTATCGGTTCAATACGAGTATAACAACCGGAAACATTTGAAAATTACAATTTTAACAATTTCTCATCTGAAACACTTCCGAAATTTGAAAATTCGTAATCCTCTAAAAATCCAATTAACAGAGTTATGAAAATACCAAAAAGTAGAGATTTCCAAAGTGTAATTGAATTGAATAATTCCGTTAACGGAATGAAATTGCTGCGGGGTGAGAGTTCTCAGACGGTCCCAGTTGGTAACGACATCGAGGGCTTTATCGGTACTACCGATTCTCGCAGGATTTAAAATTAAAATAAGATGAAAGATAACTGTCAGACATTACGCTGCGGAAATGCATGACATTATAAATATAAAAAAAAGTTCTCCTTCGGGGCCGGCGTTGCGTTGGTGACTACCCTGGTGTTGCTCCTGTCCATAGGCGACGATGACCGCTTTCGTCTGCTTTTACGTCTGCCCTTTTGGCTATAAAAAATGCATTTTTAAAGTTAACGATTGTGTTATTTATTACAATATCAACACTGAAGAAAGAATTTGAAGTCAAATTAAAAAATACACTTTAATTATGGTAATTTAACTTGTAAAATTTTTATTACATCCATATTACATCCAATATGTATAATTTCAGAAGATGAACCCTCTGACTCACCCTTGGATTGACCCATAGCCTGCCCTCATCTTAACATTACATTCATAGACTTCCAGCGTCGAGAGAGTAGAGTGAGACATTACTCAAGACAAGCACATACACACCTAAAAAATTAAAAGTATAAGATTTGCGCGTGACGGAAATTAATATCTATGCTATTGACCGATTTCAGTCATAAATGCACGCTTATTGGTCAATCAGTTTTATTAATTGCAAGCAATAAGGTGCGAGCTGTCAGATCAAGTAAGTCAGCTGTCAGTTGAGGCATATCAGATGTACAAGTGTCATAGTTAAAGTGCAACAACTTTGTTCCTACAGACTGGCCTACGACACTCACGCATTTTATAAAGGAAATGAAACGTGAAGTACCAGCCTTCGCAGTGAAACATGTAATATATTAAACAATATATACACAGTTTTGCTGGTACAAACAATTGAGTTGTATTATATCGGGATTATGACACTATCAAAGTTAAACCTAGTACACACAACATGTCGGTAATAGTGTCGTATGCGTCGTGACAAGCGCAGATAATTTAATGACGTGATTAGCACGCTGGCCAACCTCGCATTTCATGTCGTGTGTACTAAGCCTAATTTACTTTATCGCGTGTTATGTAATAGTCAGATTAACGTCCTTATTTTGCTTCTAGTCGTTTCTTTCTGATCCATTATTTTTATGTTCTGTGTGTGTTTCAATGTATTGATAGTGACCCCCCTTTATTTACGGAAGAAAATCTACGCCTTTGTACCCATTCGAAATAATATGTAACAAATGGTAAAGAACGAAACTGACGTCACCATTTACAATGGACTTGTCAAATCAATACCTATTAAGTAAATATTTATGTAATTCAATAATTATTACTTATGGAATATATTTTAATATGTCCCTAATTTTGTTCTCAAACTCCATCCACGTTAAGTTTGTTACTTCCGTATAGGTAAAGAAAAACTTCGCGAGGAAACATGAATACACCAGTCTTTTTCATAATAAACGTATAGTTTAATGTAGGGATAATTATGGTTTTAATTCCATTCCTTCTTATAGTGTTTAAAAATTTAAAAAACACTCCAGTTGTGGCTTCTAGATACAAAATACATCGTAGGTACCTTTACAAATAATAATTTTACGTACGGTTTGATACTAATTATTACTACAATACAAAATAACACAAAAGTCCATAATTTCACTTTCAATCTTTTGAAGTATAACCACATGCCCATTATTCTTTAACCAATGATTCACCCGACTCGTCCATCACTGTAATTTTTGTTATGAACGACCAATAAATAAATGAATACACAAATAGAGCGTAAAATTAAATTTACATTCATTCACCCGATTTTGTCATTCCGCCTGATGGAATGGAACAATTTATTTTATTTCAATCATTTAAAACATAGAACATAGAGCACCACGTCAAAGGCACTGAATCAATCAATTGATTAGTTCAACCGTTGAACTAGTCGGAATAGATATGTTAACGGAAATGTGTTAAATCCGTCATTGTATACAATTCCTAGGAAATGTATACAATTCCTAAAATCGCCAGGAAATGTGTGAAATAAATTATATTGGACACATTTCCTAGGAAATGTATATGTTACAGTTAATTTGCGTAAATCAGATAGAATGCAGATTAACGAGGTATTCTGCAGATTAACGAGGTATTCTGCAGATTATCTGGCTGAGTCAGTTAAAGTGGAAAAACTATAATTGAGTTCATACATTAACTAGTTAGTCTGCAGACTTCCTAGCTAATCTGCAAACTAACGACCATGCATACGGTAAAGTCTATAAAATAGGTTCTTGTTTGAACGTCAATTGTTAAAAACGAGTAACATTGAACGGAAACATCAAAATTGAGTTGATTTTGGATATAAAACAATGAATACTCATTTCCATTACTACTCAGTCAAATTCTTCAAGGTAGGTAGGTCGAATTGGTTACAGAACCGAATTAGCCTACCCCTACTCCACGTAGTCTTGTATGCCCTACCCCAAGAGTGTTTTTTAGAACCCGGAGGCGCGGAGGGAGTGCAGCCCCCGCCCGCTGTAACAAAACGCAGACACCCGGGCGAGTCGGAGCGGCTGAGGCTGCGGCGACCAGCAAGCCGAAGCTGCGCAGGCGAGCGTGGGTGTCTGTGCTTTGTTACGCAAGGGCGAAGGGGCTGCACCTTCCGCAGCGCCGGAGACGTCACGGTTCGAAATTATGCCCTATATTCTGCGTTTTTACGATTTGGCCAAACGTGGATGACCAAGTCGTGAAACGTAGACGAATTAACGGTCAGGCCAAACTGAGTTGCCCATTTCATGAAATGCGACCATTTGAAGTGAACAAATCTACGATGTGGCCACGACATATACATTTCCTAATACGATATCGGAATTGTATACAATTCCTAGGAAATGTATGTATTAAATAATTTTTAAAACAATATTTTATACATTTCCTAAATAGCTTCGGAATTGTATACATTTCCTAGGAAATGCCTAATCTAGGAAAGGAAATGTATGAAATCTTTTTTTTTTCAAACAAACAATACAAAATACAAATTACATTTAAATTACCCGCAAAAACCTCGAAGTTTGTCCGTGGGAAGGAAGTAGGAAAGGAATTCCTAGATTTCATACATTTCCGGTAACAGATACACAAAGTTAAGTTATATAGGTACCTTACAATAAGTTTATTTCAAAATCGAAACGTTTGGAAACAACCAAACTTGTTTCTAATTTGTAACCTATTAAAGCTTCTTTAAATAATGAATACTTAATATTATAAATGCGAAAGTCTGTCTGTCTGTCTTTTGTCTGTGACGTTTTCACGGCTAAACCACCGGTCCGATTTGGATGAAATTCGGAATGAAAATAGTTGAAGACCCAGAGTCACACATAAGCTACTTTTTTCAAATATCAACCCCTAAAGGCTTGAAATAGGGGATGAAAGTTTGTATGAAAAATCCCGTTTCGCGATATAAATGAATTCCACGCGGGCGAAGCCGCGGGCAGAAGCTAGTAGTGATATAAATCCAATAAGTACTGTTATACCTAATAGATATTATAATTAAATAGTTTTAAATTCTGATTTAAAAGAATACTTCTACAAAATGTAAGGGAAAAGCAATCACGCCGGCACTTACGCCGCGTGATTGAATTTCACCTTTCGTTTCATCTGATTAAATTGCGGTAAGACGGTCTCACGGTTCTTGTTAAGTAACGTCGTCGTAGGTCGTTCATGTTTTACTCGCTATGTGTTCTGCTTCACTAAGAATTTGCGTTTACAGTATTTTTGCTAGACGTTTTCGATAGAGTCTAGTTATTTTTTTCATTTTAAGTCTTAAAATATTATTAAATTTAAATGTATTGTATAAAAAACCATTGATTGGGCTTTGTATTTTTTGCTTTATACACTGTCTCATTTCAGGCTTAATTACGAAAATAATTGTACCATAAAAACTACATTATACATATAGGTATTTTTGCAGACTTTAAACTGCTTCAAAAAAGCAGGAGGATCTCAATTTGAATGTATTTTTCGTTTTTTATGTGTGTCACCTCATAACATTTTACTGAGTAATCCAATTTTGAAAGATGATGCGCATCGTATGGTTCCATTCTGAGACATCTGACAAATACTTTTTGAGTTCTCTCTACTAGATGTTCAAGTAATTTGTTAAAAGTTATTAAACCTTCAATTTCGTGTCAATTTAAACTCGTCAGTCATTAAACCGGTTGCCGTCTCCGAAACTGACGGAAACAAAAACTGGGTCAAACATTGCCTTTGAACCGGCAATGTCACGTGACAGAAAGTAAGGAACCTTAAGAAATCGATACTTAGGTATCCAGTAGTAACTTGCTATTACTGTGTAACGTACTCGATCAATGACTAGCCTAGTTCGTGTGAAAATACGTTTTGCAGTTGCCGCAAGGCATGTAGCCTCTTGAATGCAACACACACTATTTTTTATTTTATTCCGATATTTTGACCCAGTTACTTCGATCATGAATACGGTCAATCCGTAGTGACTTTTTATGACTACGTATATCATTATAAGTAACTTCATGATTGATTCCATTTAACAAAATACCTTTGTTCTTGGTTTTTTCAAGTAATCCTCTAATCCAACACCAATTTCCTTCAAGAAAACTTTACTATTTCAATAATTATTACACCTATTTCTTACTATTTAAATTTTTGCCACTTTCAGTCACCCATCCAATTACCAACCATGCACGTAGTTGCTCACTTTTGTAAGGCAATGAAAACAAGTAAAAGAATCTACAAATCGTAAAAGTCGTAAAATCATGAACCCGCAATTTTATTTTTAAATACCGTAGAATCGTTTTGTTAGGTTAGTAAGCGTTAAAATAAACGTTTTAAACTAACATTACATTAAAACAAGAAATTGAATTATTAAAATCTAACAAAACCATAAATGATCGTGTTAAAAAATTACTTCTATAAAACAAAGTACTCTCTCGAAACACCCCGGCAAAGTGTAATTTACAATACCGTCGCACGAATGTGTAGGATTCTCATTTGCCCGGATTTGATCTTATTTATATTGATTACGAAACCCGCCTGAATTAGTTCTCAGCTTTTGTATTCAGCTTTAAACAGAAGTTGTTTACCGCATGAAAATACTGTTATTGCCACGAACTTCATAAGAGTACCTAATATTATGTTGTCTGAAAGAATTGATTCAGCCTATTAACAGCCTATTACTGAGCACGAGTATCTACTACTGATGAGTCCAGAACATAATGAAATCAAAGTAAGTTTACGAGCATTGTAGTTGATTTTTACTAACACTTCTCAAAAGTCAAACAGCACACTCCACCACGGTGCTCCAGTTCGGATTGTTCAAAAAGTTGGATCGGTCAAAATGTTCATGGCTCCCGAAAGTCTCATATAGCTGAGGTCCACAGCATAACGTGCGCTCCGGAGCACTGAAACGCTTTTGGCACAGGGAACTCTTCCGCCAAGCGAGACAATTTTGAACATACGCGAGTCGTGTAGAAATCTTTGATAGCGTGATTCAGACTTTGTGACGTCACCGTGTGACCGTGAACATCGGAACACGCTCAAGAGGAGACCAGCAACTTTCTTAAGGACCTTGGGCCTGGAATATGAACATGCATGAGACATCGCTTTTTAGATCGAGTTTGCGGAAAATGATGGGAATAAAGAAATATAGTCGTCTTACGCACCGCGCACACATTAGTATCTCATCATAGTATAATGTTTTAATTATATGATGTAACTAGATTTTTAAATATGAAGTGGATGTATTAAATTAAGCAAGATTATTTGAGGGTATTGAACAAGCTGTTCGCTCCAGGCCCAAATCTGTTGTTCTCCTTTCTGTCACTAACAGATTCCGATTCAATTACCTGCCAATTCTTTATTGCTTAATTTAATCATTTATGATCTCCATAACGCCGAGCAACATCATCAAAACAATTACGCTGTTTTAGAACGTCGATTTAAAAAAATACATGAATATTTTTAAAATAAAGAAAAAAAAATTGGAAGAATGGCTACGTCGACAATGATAATTGTCAAAGGAGAGAAGAAAACCCTAAAACCATTGTTGAGACGCCGTTAAATCCATTGAAAGTGAGTTTTTGGTGTTCTTTCTGGGAAAGCAGAATCATAAACCCATAAAAAAATAATGATTAGACCACATTCATTTTATCAATGGAGGGTGCTATAGAATAATGATAACAGACTTCTTTGTTCCTCAGATGAATTTTAACAAAATGGCGTAAAAAGCCACAGGTAGTAAGACACCAACAAAGAATTGCGGGAAACATTTGATGTGCGTTTAATTGCAAGTTTTTATTAGTTGCAACTAAGAAGATTATTTAGTATCGGAGCGAATTGTGCGTAAGTTTACAACCTACGGCGTGTCCTTGAACTAACTACATTTCTATAGCTTTACGTCACATTAAGTACCAAAGTTAAACGATGCAAAAACTTCAAATGGCCGTTTTTAAAATTATAATATTGTATTATTTTTTATGAAATTAAGCACGAGAATAAAGAGATGGGCATTTAACAGCATGAAATTGTCGTTTGTAGCGGGTAAGAGGTTTTATACTCCCATTCAAACTTAATGGAATGACGACAATGGGGGATGAAATGAACAAACTATAGGTATAAATCCATAAGACATTTCAGTTTGTATACAAATTCTGAGTAAATAAATACATAGATGTCGGTAAACACTCACTCATTGCCCAAATTCCTTGTGTTGTAGGTGTCACGGATAACACACAAAGACATGATACGCACCCAAAACAAGAAGAGAAATTAAAACTTACTATTCAAATGGCCTTGCTGGAAATCGAATCCTACCGTACTGAATTCGAGTCCAGCGTACGAATTGTCAACATAAGGAGCTTATATAATTTAATTAATTGCAAAGTTTAATTTTATCTTTCTGAAGCTTTTTTAAAGGTTAGTTTGAAACCTACAACGTTGGCGACTGCCTCAACTTTAATAAAATGTTCCACCTTCACTATTTTCACTATGGCTTCTTCTTGACAGTACACCGTCGCTTTTATCCATGCGCTTAACAGTTAAATCTTCACAACTATGCTGTCCTCTACGTACCCACGCATGATCAGATCGTTGGTATGAAGGAATAGAGTTCCGGCCATGATTCTCATTTCTTATGATGAGCAACTACTATATAAAACAACAAGGACTCGGAATAAACATTCACTCAATGAAGTATTCAACTCAACTGATAATTCCAATATTTCAACTATAAAACGTTATCGGTTCAATACGAGTATAACAACCGGAAACATTTGAAAATTACAATTTTAACAATTTCTCATCTGAAACACTTCCGAAATTTGAAAATTCGTAATCCTCTAAAAATCCAATTAACAGAGTTATGAAAATACCAAAAAGTAGAGATTTCCAAAGTGTAATTGAATTGAATAATTCCGTTAACGGAATGAAATTGCTGCGGGGTGAGAGTTCTCAGACGGTCCCAGTTGGTAACGACATCGAGGGCTTTATCGGTACTACCGATTCTCGCAGGATTTAAAATTAAAATAAGATGAAAGATAACTGTCAGACATTACGCTGCGGAAATGCATGACATTATAAATATAAAAAAAAGTTCTCCTTCGGGGCCGGCGTTGCGTTGGTGACTACCCTGGTGTTGCTCCTGTCCATAGGCGACGATGACCGCTTTCGTCTGCTTTTACGTCTGCCCTTTTGGCTATAAAAAATGCATTTTTAAAGTTAACGATTGTGTTATTTATTACAATATCAACACTGAAGAAAGAATTTGAAGTCAAATTAAAAAATACACTTTAATTATGGTAATTTAACTTGTAAAATTTTTATTACATCCATATTACATCCAATATGTATAATTTCAGAAGATGAACCCTCTGACTCACCCTTGGATTGACCCATAGCCTGCCCTCATCTTAACATTACATTCATAGACTTCCAGCGTCGAGAGAGTAGAGTGAGACATTACTCAAGACAAGCACATACACACCTAAAAAATTAAAAGTATAAGATTTGCGCGTGACGGAAATTAATATCTATGCTATTGACCGATTTCAGTCATAAATGCACGCTTATTGGTCAATCAGTTTTATTAATTGCAAGCAATAAGGTGCGAGCTGTCAGATCAAGTAAGTCAGCTGTCAGTTGAGGCATATCAGATGTACAAGTGTCATAGTTAAAGTGCAACAACTTTGTTCCTACAGACTGGCCTACGACACTCACGCATTTTATAAAGGAAATGAAACGTGAAGTACCAGCCTTCGCAGTGAAACATGTAATATATTAAACAATATATACACAGTTTTGCTGGTACAAACAATTGAGTTGTATTATATCGGGATTATGACACTATCAAAGTTAAACCTAGTACACACAACATGTCGGTAATAGTGTCGTATGCGTCGTGACAAGCGCAGATAATTTAATGACGTGATTAGCACGCTGGCCAACCTCGCATTTCATGTCGTGTGTACTAAGCCTAATTTACTTTATCGCGTGTTATGTAATAGTCAGATTAACGTCCTTATTTTGCTTCTAGTCGTTTCTTTCTGATCCATTATTTTTATGTTCTGTGTGTGTTTCAATGTATTGATAGTGACCCCCCTTTATTTACGGAAGAAAATCTACGCCTTTGTACCCATTCGAAATAATATGTAACAAATGGTAAAGAACGAAACTGACGTCACCATTTACAATGGACTTGTCAAATCAATACCTATTAAGTAAATATTTATGTAATTCAATAATTATTACTTATGGAATATATTTTAATATGTCCCTAATTTTGTTCTCAAACTCCATCCACGTTAAGTTTGTTACTTCCGTATAGGTAAAGAAAAACTTCGCGAGGAAACATGAATACACCAGTCTTTTTCATAATAAACGTATAGTTTAATGTAGGGATAATTATGGTTTTAATTCCATTCCTTCTTATAGTGTTTAAAAATTTAAAAAACACTCCAGTTGTGGCTTCTAGATACAAAATACATCGTAGGTACCTTTACAAATAATAATTTTACGTACGGTTTGATACTAATTATTACTACAATACAAAATAACACAAAAGTCCATAATTTCACTTTCAATCTTTTGAAGTATAACCACATGCCCATTATTCTTTAACCAATGATTCACCCGACTCGTCCATCACTGTAATTTTTGTTATGAACGACCAATAAATAAATGAATACACAAATAGAGCGTAAAATTAAATTTACATTCATTCACCCGATTTTGTCATTCCGCCTGATGGAATGGAACAAAGCATGAAACAGAATATGCATAAACAAACGATTGAAACAAATGAAACGTGGCTTGCATATCATTTTACGAGTAAATAAAATTAGGGATTAAATTTTCATTACGTAATATTTTATTCACTGTTGTATTACGTTTTATTAACCCCCGAACTAAAGAGGGGTGTTGTTGAGGGGTGAACTGTTTGTGTATCTGTGTGTCTATCTGTCTGTATCTGGCATAGCTCCTGAATGAATGAACTGATTTGAGTGCGTTTTTTTTTAATCGAAAGCCAGTTTACTTGCGGTTCTTTTCCAAAATTATGTAACATATTTATTCGCATAAAATATTTATGGGGTAAAAATAATTATTAGCCATAATTATAATGCCGTTTAATGATCATCAACTTATTAAACGATTTTGTGAGTCAGCGGTTTAAAACCTTATAAAATTACAATTATGCACTTTTTAAATAGACTAGTAACTTGATACAAAGACGCTATCAAGCACACCTTTTGGTAAACTGCTTTTTAAGAAGAAAAGAAAGAAGTTATTTCTCCATTTATCGAATTTTAAGTCGATTATTGTTTGAGTCAAGTAGTTATTTGAAGTCGGTTAGTAAACATACTATAAACTACATTCTTGCACAAACTCAAACCGCATAAAACTAATATAGAGACCTGCTGTGTCCTACACAGAGCACAGTTCGCTTCCTCGTCCATTATTCAGCAAGTTATGCCACAAGAATGTGAGGCTGGCTTGAACTTGAAGACGAATGAGGCACTTCGTACTTAGGTAATACTTTTATGCGAAAAATATGCTTTATTTACCTAGGTATATACCTTAGTATAAAATGTCGAATGACAGGTATTACAGAACTAAACTATCAGGTATGCATAAATCTTAATATATATAAATCTCGTGTCACAATGTTGGTCCGCGATGGACTCCTAAACCACTTAACCGATTATAATAAAATTCGCACACCATGTGCAGTTCGATCCAACTTGAGAGATAGGATACTTTAAATCTCAAATTATAGTCGCAATTTTAATTTATTTCTAATTATTTGTCTCTTATTATTTGACAGTGGCAGTCTTATTCACAGATGAACAGACACCTAGCGCCACACAAGAGAACTAAATTAAGAGTGTTATTATTTGACAGATAATGTAACAGATGTCGATACCTTTCGACTGGGTTGAGTAAGTAATCAATAGATGGCGCTGCTATGGTAAATCTAACTTGCACCCGTGCGAAGCCGGAGCGGGTAGCTAGTATTGCTATATATTTCGGAGTCTTATGTGGCCATCGAGAAAAAAAATTATTGGTGTGAGAGAACTTTTTGAAACAGTTGAGGATGAGGTGAGCATTATATTATTATCTAAAGTTGTGTCTAATCAGTTGTTGTATCAATATAAACATAATTGTTCGATGGATAATTACACGATATACTGATGGTGTTTTATTAACCAGAATCCAGTCCCTTCAAAAATCTCTATAAATTTTAACAAATTATGTTATTCCGATGTGTAAGCTGTTAGGTACTGCAAAGTTTCATGAAAATCCGTTCAGTAGTTATTGCGTGAAAGAGTAACAAACCCACACACACACACTCATACACATCCTTACAAACTTTCGCATTTATAATATTAGTAGGATAGTAGGAAGTAGGATGCTTCCCACTCAATGACCACTTAACAATATCGGCTCCTTTCATGGAGAAGTCATTCAGTATGCCGTTACATTATACCCATGCATAGTATAATTAAAAAACTTTTGTTTCATTGATCACTCTTAAGCTGCCGCCCATAACAACTATGCCTGACACCATAAAAGTCGGGTCCACTCAAAACAGAATTAAGAATTAGTTGTTAAGATCTTCAGTGGGTATGAGGGCCCAGGACAGGGACTGTTCTTATAGTTAATCTTATTGTTTATTGTTAGCAGTAGTCCAGTCTCAGGCTGGAGCAGCGTGGTCGTGTATGCTCTAGGTCTCCTCACGTTATGAAATCCATGCTCAGTGATGACAGAGGGTTGAGGTCAAAAGTGTACTTAATATTCGGTAATAAATCTATTATTGTAATTCAATTGAATAATAAATTATATAGGTTCCACATCAAATAAAGTAGTTACCACAAAACCTCGCTGCGCCATTACCTTTTCCACGTCTCGTCAAATTACATCGCAATTCAAAACTGACTCTTATTTACAAAGAATGAAGATCGAAAATCCAATGGTGCTATTTTACAGCACTATTTTATGACCTTCTTTAAATTATTCGAAAATGACTCGTCTTCAAAACAATTAAAACCGGCGTTAAAAATGAAAACGCTCCCTCAGCGGGTCCTGTTTGCATATCAGCAACTTTAAAATCATATCATAAGCCTTCGACTTGGGAAGATTATTCAAATTGAATTGTTCTAGGGGAGAAAATTAAAAAGTGTTCGCGCTTGTTCGTACTTGATCCATTTCTTTGTTCCACAATGTCGAGTCATCTTACAAATTCTCAGCTCAGCAGTAATATTGGTTGGCGTAAAACGCATCTATTTCTACTTTTCTCATCTGGACTTTCATTTACAGTCATTTATGTAACGCACGATCATAATCTTTTCTATCGCAGGTAAAATCAAAAGGTTTGAATCGAACTCATTTGGTGCTGACCTATTATCTAACGTCCTATTAACTCCAAAAAGGCCTAGAGCCATATTCCACCCTGTACCAGTGCGGATTGGTGAAGGGCTAGTGGTCAAGCCAAGTGTCGGAAGTTTTTATGTTGCGCATAAGCCTCATACATGGAGGCCCGATATGATTACCATCTATAAAATTATATTATTGCATTTTTATAACAATACAGACTTTATACCTTTACCCCTTTGGGATGATTTCCCGAAATCTTGTGATATATATTTCATAAATTCTGTACTTCGTTTCATGTATTTTTCTTCAAACGCCATCATTTCGGATGGTGGTTTAAGATGAAGAAATTTAATGGCAAAAGGACATCTTTCAAATGAAAGCTTTTTCAGGTGTAATAAAGAATACGAAATAAAATAAGAGGAAGTATTATAAACCACGTACAACGTTGCCCTTGAAAATAATTTACGCGTATACTTCCAGTTATTATCGTTAACGAGCAGTTGGTAAGCCTTGTCGTGGGATTCCCTAGGCGTTATACTCGTATACTCCTTTCGCGTTCGAACTAAACTTCGTTTTAATGGCAACCACACAAATGCCAACTTTCCGCCAATGTGATTGTAGATTGAGACGAAGAGAATTTAAAATGCCTTAAGTAAATTTTTCTTACAAGCTAAATTGAGCTGTGAAAACACGTAATAAATTTGTTTTCAGCAGGGAATTGCAATTCCATATCCTAAAACGACTCGAGTTCATAACATAATGCGCGTTCGTACATAATGCTCTCTTAATTACTTTGTCTATTGGATTCTACAATCCAGGAAATAATAACAACAGAAGTCTTAATTGCTTCGAAGCTAATTGCACATTGCAATTACTGTGTTCTACGGTTCAAATGGGAAATCGTATGATGGGCTGTTTCTAGTAGGAATGTTGTATAATTATACACTGCATTTGGTTGTAGTAGGATAAGATAATTATTTGACACACAGCAAAAGCCAAATGGTTCTTACGTTGAACAGAAGTTCAATTCAGGAGAATAGAAGAGTCAAGATTTGGATCATGCACCCACTTCTAATTTTTAAACGACTCCAAAAAAAGGAGGTGGCTCTCAATTTGTCGGTTTGTCTATTTTTTCTTATATGTGTTTTTTTTTTATGTATGCAAGAATCATCGATTATGGACATCATAATAATTGCTGGGTTTGGATAATAATACAAGTACTATAAAATAGGTTCTTAGCGCCACGAAATTTTCAACGCTCTATAGCGATGTTAAAACAATAAATATTGTGAAATGTTAAAGGTCGTATACGCGATATTTAGATTATTTAGACCTGTTCGTAAGGCCTCAAGTCTCAAGAAAAATGTAATTTACAGATAATTTTCTTCCCGTGAATACTACTGAAATTCCTCTTTTATCCTTTATCCCTGTTTTCATTTAATACCTAAAGGTCGTGAGGGTAGTCACATAATCTAAGAGGAAGAATTCTTTTACAAAAGCGGCTTTGTTTGAAGAGGACTTTGTTGGCATACTCGCTTAATGCCTATGTATGAAAAGACATTCTCCGGTTTCACACATTCAATTAAAAACAAAATATTTGTATCTCTCGTATTTAAACATTTAACGAAATGTAATTGTTTTGGTAACCTCGTTCATATTAAGTTGAAAGACTGATTAAAAATATATATAGGTATACATATTTATCTGAATTAATAGTCACATTTATAATTTAAAGTAGGTATACAACTTATACGCTAGGGAGTATTTAACAGGTTTGCCTTTCCCGTTAAACTTAGCAGATAAACTCTAGGTATGCCATTGAGATACCTTGTAATAAACTACCTCAATGAGGTAAAATTGGATCTTCGACCCAAAGGTCCTGGGTTCGATTCCCAGCGAGGCGGAATTTCTACGATGAGTTTGAATTTTCTTTCTTGGCCTGGGTGTGTGTCCTTGTCTTGTGTGCTGCTCAAGGCATCCACGACAGAGGGAATACTAGTGTAGGGCTGTGAGTGTATAGCGTTATTTATTTATTTACAGTTTTACATCCATCCATCCATCAGCCTTCTAGCGTCCTCTGCTGGACATGGGCCTCCCCTTACTAACGCCACTCAGACCAGTCCTGAGCCCTCTGAATCCAATTTAACTGTACAGTTAAATATGTCAGATGCAACTACCTTATATACCTAGTTAGCTTTAAGGCTGTCCCAGTGAATAAGTACAACTGGCACTACAGAAGGTAGTTATGAGAACTGCAACCTCGTCCTTATGCATGTTAGACGCGTAAAGCTTTTCCTTTGAAAGAATAACAAATGGTATGTTTAACGTCATTTGTATGCAGAGAAAGATTTAAATTGCAGGTAGGTACTGCGGGCAAAAATCATCTTTCTGGAATTCGTACAAAGAGAATTCTAAGTTTAATTTATAGCTGTATTTTTTCTTTAATAATATGACTTTAGTGACCTAATATTTTTAAGTCAAAATCGGAATTTATGCGTGTTTGTTTTTCTTTGTACCTACATCAGCAAATTAAAATCAAAATACCTTAACAAAATGTAAATTGTTCGGACTTAATATTTGAAATGTTCCATTTAACTTGTAATAAAATACTTAATAGTGGGTCATACTTGTTTACAAAACTCTAGAAGTAAAACAGAAAAACATTTTTGCTTTCTACTGTCTATGTTAAAAAACTTTAAAGTAACTAACTGCTCTCGATCAACTTCGTTTATAATTATGTACTTTAAAAGAATGATCGAAATCGGTACACCTACTAAAAAGTTATGAGGTAACATAGAATAAAAAAAAATACTACAGTCAGTTAAAAACCTCTATAAAAGTAGGTCAAAAACTTAAATCTAACAAAAATCACATAGAAAAACAAAACTAGGCTTAGTCCATTTTAAGGCTTATAATACCTCCAGTTTGTATTCGCATTGAATGACGCTACGTATTCGTAATAAGAATTCATAAAATACCTCTAACCGAACTGCAAGTGGAACAAAATTGATTAATAACAAAAAGTTGAATCGTTAAGGGTGTGTGCATATTGCATTGACTGTACTCGGATTCAACCAAAGATTTAGCATAAACTGACGTTTGGATTCAACCTATACCATTAAAAGGAGATGTTTCAAAATGTATGGAGCCCCGGCCACGACTTTGTACACCATACTCAAAAATGGAGAAACACAATTAAAACAGTTTTCAATCATCCAATTCCTTTAAATTGCTTTAGTTTGGTGGTACAACACAAAAATGTACACGTAAAATTGCAACACGAAAACTAAAATCCGTCATGGCGGTAAGCTGTCATCATATGTCACGTTGGTTGATTTGATTGAAGTTTGACATATCTACCTACATTTCTGTCATGTTGAGGTGACAGTAGACAGTTCGTGATCTATGATCAATGGCAAATTGGCAAGACGCCATGTTGAAACTTGATAAAAGTGAATGATAAATACAATTTCTGTACCAGAAAAGTATGCATTTAAGCAGTTTATCTTTATTTTTCTCGAATTCCATGGATTTTTCTCGATTTTTCGAGGTACTGTAGGTACATATTGTGGGCCGGATTTGAAACATCTCCTTTAAGGACCATATCGTATTCCTTATATATCACCTTTGGAATACAAAAAAACAACACAGAAAAAATACAGTGGAAATGAGAAATACCTTTTTTTGAAGTCAGTTAAAAAGTTATCCATAGTTTCTTGGTCTGAGATCCATACGATATTGAGGCATTATGTACCTACGATATGGTTTAAAATTCGTCTGTAAATGAAGGAAATGAAGGAAAACATCGTAAGGAAACCTGCATGCCGGTGAGTTCGCAAAACTTAAATATGTGTGAAGTCTGCCAATCCACACTTGGCCAGCGAAGACGATATATTTATATAGACTTAACTTTCTCATTCTTAAAAAAGACCTATGCGCAATTATGTCAATAGTGAGCTGTGTTGGGTTAGGTGTGATTTATAACGTTGACATAAATGTGACCTTAGACGATATATATTATAGTTTAAGAAGGGAAACCTAAATATCATTAATCATTTTCGTACGAATACGAATAGGTACCTTCTTTACAAACAAAATCTCGTCAGTCGTCATACGTTATATTGATAAAAGCCTAGTCATTAGGGAAATACGACACAAAGGAAGAATATCATCTCATTAATTAACTAGGTACTTATTAAGCTTCTTAGCAAGGTTTCAAAGTCATGGTTAGGTACATAAATGGCATGATATTATAACAGCGTACCTTATATATATGTCGGAGACGGAAATAAAATTAGATTAAAATCAAACTAATTAAATCATTAAACTTTGAATAAAACGTAAATCCGGAACTGTAATTTAAATGGCAACACTATACGAATTGTAAACGTGTCTCGATGGGATATCGGAGGGGGAACCCAACAGAGGGCACCTGTGGTGTCGGCTACGAAGAGCGGGGACTTCTCGGGCAGACGTCGAGCAGAACGGTCGCATTAAGTTAACTAGTGTACTTTGTAATAAAATCCTATACTGCGTTGTACCTATGCCCGACGGCATAACGTTTCTCTAAGTGTATTTCAGTCGTATCACGTTTTAACATAACCTAAAAGCTTTAATCAAATTAAGTTAAGCTGTGTAACCTGTAACCCAATTTAAATCATGAAGACACGTATTGAACGCCCACTGTGTTTTATTTTCACCTTACAACCTGATAATCGGAGCATTATACCACCATCCTGACTAGTGCCTCCGAAATATATTATTATTTAGGTACCTAGTTACCTACTAAGGAACTTAGTCATGTTACATGAGCAAAGGGATTCTTTACACTGGCATTACTTTTATTAAACGATATTTGTTAAAGATTATTTATTAGTGAAAACAACACCCAGCCCCCTTATTATGACCCTTATTACCTGTAAAGCACTGTCTCTGTCGCCCACACGTTTTGAACGTAAACTGTCTGGAATTAAGAGTTCATAATACGGCCCCAGATAGGGTTAGCCGTTTCTCAGACTAGCTCATACAAAAATACAGACAGACAGGTAGGTATATAAACCGACAAATTATAACAAATTTTATAACAATAGAAAAACTAGAAACAGCTACAAACCACAATGTTTTTCCTTGTGTTCTATTTCTCAATTCCTTGAATAATAAATAATTTTCCCACCATTCAAAGAGCCTCCTACTTTTCAATTTGCCTGAATTAAACAAGATGGCTGAAATTTGATCGACGTCCATTATGAAATTTATTGAAAATTATATTCACTCAATATTTCGGAAGCGAAAAAATAACCAAGGTGCTCTTCTGTGAAGGGTCCCATAGAGGTATCGACAAACTTACCTTTCTTATACTCTCTTACTAATAAACGTGGTGTAAAGATACTCCGAGTTTAAATGTTCTTGTCTTTTTCTAACCTTTTACTTTAGAGAATCGCATGACAGGTGAAAAAAATTTAAACCTGGAGTAACTTTACGCCGCATTTATTAATAACACAGCTAGAAAATATAAGAAATAGAAACGTTTTTATTACATCTGGATCATTTAAATCCTTACCACAATTCTTTTAATTTGAGACTACTTTACGACTACGTAGATATGCTTGTTTAAATTCATCTATTCATGTAGGTACCACTGATATACTTATAGACGTAAAATTTTGATTCTATCGCCCGCCGTTTCGCAAAGGTACTATAAAAAGGAGAAGAAAAAATGGCTTTCGGATACGTAGGTAACGTAACCTAGTAAGTTAAACTTACCTAAACTATTCTATATCTACACATAACAGAAAACTGCCATTAATTGAGCCATTTAAGTATTCTTGCTACTCCAACATTAATATGGATAATATTAACGAGATATTTTTAACACACTGTAAAAAATTTAGGCCGTCAGTTCGAGTAATTCCGGTCTGATCTTTAAAATGAGATCCCGAAATAGGATCACTATGTTTTTAATTATTTTTATTGTTCGACTGCATTTTTTGTGTGTTACCCCATAACTTTTTATAGAGCTAACCAATTTTGATAATTCGTTTTTTATTCAAATTTTTTTATTTGCTTGCTTAGCTCAGTGTAAACTTAATGAGTAGTTTTTGTGTTATCTCTAGTACTTGTCGACGTTGAAGTCGGTTTTTTAAAGTATCCCCTTATTATAGTCGGCACAATCATAAGATTCCGATATGAAGGCTGTCATCACAGTGACAATAGTGAAGTACAACTAAAATCGATACATTAAATAAACCGATTTTTAAAATTAACCGATTATAAGTAATAAGACTTTCTAATCGTTTCGTTAATTAAGTTCGGAAATTTAAAGACCGATAATTAATAAACCGATCTCTGATTGTTTTCTTAAAATCGGTTAAAAACAGATGTAGCGTTGAGAGGAACTCCGAAAGGCATAATAAGATTAATAAGGCAATTTAACGAGTAAGTTAAGGTGGAGTTATATTAGTTACGAGGGAATTATATTAGTTATTAAAATGGAAATTTCATTAATCTACTGAAAACGGAAAAACTATAAAACGGTTAATAATTATCCGATTTGAGTGGAAAAAGCTTAAAAACGTATATATCGGGAATTTATAATAGCTAAAAAAAATCGCAATGCTTTAGATATATTAAAGAATCTATAACTATTTGTATTTTGGGTGTGACATGGTAGCACATACTTTCGATTATAGTAATGTATCGATTATGGTCGATTCATAAATTGTTTCAAGCGGTCTCATAACTATGAAACAAGCCTCCTTATAAAACATTGTAATGACGTCTTAAATATTTGTTCAATTTTACACAATTTATGATGTAAACTGATAAAAATAAAATGAAATTATTTATACAGTTTATAAATAAGACAAATAAAAAACAAGCAGGGATGGTTTACATATTTCGCCAGAATTTCTAGTATTTACCTATGTAAGTACGTATAAGGTCAGTACCTATCTTAATATTCGTAGTAAGTAAACAATATTACTCCAATTCGTTTGACCCACTAGTTACTTGCGTTTAATATTACGAATAATGCCTTATTAAAATATTTAACAAACTGTGGGCAATTTTATAACATCATGCTACGAGCAATAGAAGCGATGTACCAATAAAATATGTGGCAAAAATGGGAAGAAATGTTTATTATCTGTAAATATAAAAACAATTTTTCAAAACGAAGAGAAGGTGGATTCACAAGTACATTATGTACCTACTTATAAAGCTGCATTGATAATAAATATAAAGTGTATACTGTATATCCACAGTAAATAGTGCATTACATAATCTAACCAAAGTGACCTATCATTCACTACGAAATATCTTCGCTTCATAGTAACATTACCAACTGTTCGAATATCAAATCGAAAAAATATATATTTCCGTAATAAGTAAGTTGAAGACGCCCATACAAGGTTAGTTTGTGTTCATAAATGACAGACGTCATATCGGAATCTTATGATTGTGCCGACTATAAGCTTATTAACCTTAACCACCTTATTAACCTTAAACACTACTACATCTTATACATAGGTATATCAAATTCTCATGTCACAATGTTAGTTACCTTACTCCTCCGAAACGGCTTTACCGATTTTTACCAAATTTTATAAGCATATTCAGTAGGTCTGAGAATTGGCTACTATCTATTTTTCATACCCCTAAGTGATAAGGGTTGTTCACCCTTAACATTTTTTGGCAAAACAACATTTGCCGGGTCAGCTAGTAACATTATATAGATGAAATTAAGGAATATTGACAGTTCCTTGACAGTGAATTAATGTGTCTTGATATTTCCTAATTACTTATTTCCTTATTAGGTACTTCTAATCGAGCAATGCAAAAGCAACAGCATCGTTCAGCTATTTCAAAGTATTCAGTATGACGTCATTCAACATTTTATGGATAACATCTTTTCTCTTTAATGAAAATTATAATAATATTTAGGTTCGAGGTGTACTAAGTAAATAAAAAAAATATATTTTCGTTTTCACCCCTTTCAAATTTTGAGATGTTGAAGTGTACTGATACTTGACTTTTGTGACCACCTAAATGATAAACTGATTGTGTCAGAACTTGTCTTAACAGGTATAAAACGTCGCCCTTAATATCTACTATTACTATGCATGAGACGTGAAATGCTGTTCGTGAATACAGAAGATGAATAGAGGCTGTGTTGAAATATGACTATTCAGTATAAGTAGGCGTTATTAAAGGAGGTATTTCTGTGATGTGTTGTGTTCTGATGTGCGTGACGGGACGTGACGTGTGATACAATCCGAGTTTTCTATACTCTGGAGATACTTCTTTACATAGTATAAAACGAAGTCGATTTAGTGTCTGTAGGTACATGCATACTAAAATACGCAATGGATTTAAATGCGGTCTTCGTTATCATTCAGATAACTTATGGTTCCGTACCATTATGTATAAAAATGCCAAAAAAATCTGGTCTGTTTTATGAAAGCCTCACTCAACGCCATTTCTTGGACCGAAAGGTAACTAAGCTATCGCTGAAGCGTCAAAAGTATGGGCGCCCACTTAAATATTTATTTTATTCTGTTTTTTTAGTATTTTTTGTTGTAGCGGCAACAGAAATACATCATCTGTGAATTCAACTGTGTAACTATTGCGGTTCATGAGAGCCTGGTGACAGACGGATGGACGGACGGACGGACAGCGAAGTCTCAGTAATAGGGTCCCGTTGTACTCTTTGGGTACGGAACCCTAAAAACCGTTAAACCTGTAGGTGTAAGTAGGTGTAGCTAACCTGTAGGTTTGATTCCCTTGCGTATTTTGAAAATTTTTAACGGCTGTATCACACTGGGTTGAAGTTTGTCAGCCAATTACAATAAGGCATCGTAACACTTAGAGGAGCCAATACCTAACACCCGTTTATTTATCTTCTATATCTTGTAACTGTAACTACTATACCTACTGTAACTGATCGTATGGTTTGTATTTAGGCTACTTTTTATTCCGATGTTCCTGCGGGGTTCACGCGGGAAAAAATCCTATGCACGAACGAAGTCGCGGGCAACAGCTAGTATTCGAATAATAATATAGGTAACAACATTTCTTATGATAGGTATTATATCGTGATATAATATTAAAAAGCGTCGTTCCGCTAAGGTTCTAACCTTAGTACTCTGCAGGGACGGAATGTTTTCACTGTCAATTTATTTAATGCGAAGGCAGTAAGGCGGCCTTTGGGTACGGCTTAGAAAATTCACTAGTATTTGTCGTCGTCAAACCAGAATAGCGTTTCTTTTGAGATCATAAATGTAGATTGAAAGCTCAGTATTTTTACGCTTTCGAATATTTTGTATGGAGCGAAGAAATTATTTGTGGTCGTGAAATGTACAATAGATCGCACTGAGCAAGATAAAGTACCTACTTATTTACAAATATGAAGATGTATAAAAATTATATTAAAAACATTGGAGCATTTAGTAACCACGCACTTATTTCAAGAATTTTGCAGTGAATATAATAGCAACCATAGTTATACAAAAAAAAAACCCCGACACAAACATTTAAAAAGTAAAAAATTATATCTCTAAAAATAATACGTCGCGTTGGGGGACCGCTCCTAATTATTCATTATCTACGATTTTTTTCTATCTTGCTTAGTAAAGTTAGGTTAGTTACTATTTGTGATTAAATTGTTAGGTTTGGAGCGGTCTCCCAACGCGACGTATTATTTTTAGAGATATTATTTTTTACTTTTCAAATGTTTGTGTCGGGGGTTTTTTTAATTTTTAATTAAATTTTTTATTTTATACTTTTTATAGATAAGAACATTTTCGATTAAGTCATAAATATTCTCTTACTGTGCGCTTTCATTTGAGACCCCACACGAGTATATTTCATACATACGGCTATTCTACCCCGCTTCCACCCCCACAACTTTTAAACGGCTCAACCGATTTTCATAAAACATATTTTAAAACATGCGCCCGGAAGTTCCCTTTAATACAAAAAAAAACTAAATTGAAATCGCTTTATTCGTTCGTGAGCTATGATGCCACAAAGAGACACGAGTGAAAATTCTTCCCCACTTTCAAACCCAACAACTTTTAAATGGCTCAACCGATTTTCATGAAACATATCTAAAACACGCGCCCGTAAGTCCCCTTTAATACAAAAAAAAAACTAAATTGAAATCGCTTCATCCGTTCGGGAGCTACGATGCCACGGACAGACTGACAGACAGACAGGCACACACACACACACACACACAGACACGTCAAACTTATAACACCCCTCTTTTTGCGTCGGGGGTTAAAAATTGTAATTGTAAACGCGGATTGTTGAATTTATAAAATACGTGGTAATATGAATAATTATTCACGTCCAATTTATGGAAGTTATTAGCATATTTGAAGTTATCACATGCCCCAAATATATTATTAGGAAACTTGAGAAGTCTTACGTAATTTATTTATTTATTTATTAAGTTTACCAACGGTCGATACATTTGAAAAAAACACAATTGACATACTTAGGATAAAACAATAAATGCACTTCCAATTATAGGTAAACATCACTTCCACAAGTAAATAAACCGCATTGTAAGACACTAGTAGGTATTACATTTACAAGTGTAGTTAAAAAGTAAGTAAATATTAAGTACAAAAAAAATATAACAAAAAAATGTAACATAAAAACTGGTAACGAAAAATATAAACATAAAAATAATTTAGTTTTAATTACATATATAAAAGTTTTCTAAATTTAGATAAAGGCATACAATTTATGTCGATATCCGTGGATACACAACGTCTATTGTAAAGCTTGGTCAGTCTTGAAATCGGGGAGTTTTGACCCATTTTAGTTTTACGTACAGGAGGTGTGAAGAGCTCAATTGGTTTGCGAGGCATATTGTATGGTATTCTAAAACCGAGCTTTGAGAGAAGATATGGACAGTATATTTTGGTATTCAGTAGCTTGTATAGGAAAACTAGATCTAGTACGTCTCTCCGAGCTTCTAGCTCTGTAATTTTGTAGTAGTCAAGTGATGATCTATATGAATATTTTCCCTTCGGTTTACCTATAGAATACACCAAATGCCTCACAAACCTCTTCTGGATTCGCTCTATACGTAACATGTGGGTTGCAAAATGCGGACGCCAAACTACACTCCCGTATTCCAAGACAGACCTCACAAGACTATTGTACAAAATTATTTTAGTAGATGCATGTTTAAAAAATTTTGAGTATCTCATTACAAAACCCAGCATTCTGGAAGCTTTTTTAAGCATACAGTCGATTTGTGGCACAAATGTTAGCTTAGTATCTAATATTATACCTAGGTCATTAATGGTTTGTGTTTCACAAATTTGTGTATTAGATATAGAATAATATGATGGAATTATGTTTCTATTCCTGGTGAATTTAATATGATAGCATTTTGACACATTAAGCTCCATACTATTATTTGAGCACCATTCCACTAGCGAGTCTAAATCTTTTTGAAAATTCAATACATCGTCCCATGTCTCAACAATTTTATAAAGCTTTAAATCATCAGCAAATAACAATGGAGAGGAATAGCTAAAACAGAGAGGAAGGTCGTTAACAAAGATATTGAACAAAACTGGGCCTAAATGTGATCCTTGGGGGACACCTGAAGATATTTTATATGGAGAGGAAGTATACCCATTAACCACGACAAATAATGTACGATCAGATAAATATGAACTGAGCCAACTATGAAAAACACCCGTGAAACCATATGAGCTTAACTTGATCAGTAAAATTTGGTGAACAACTTTGTCGAATGCCTTAGTAAAATCGGTATATATGGCATCTATTTGCTTTTGTCCATCCAGTGATTCCGCTAAGTCCTCAATATAGGTCACCAAGTTAGTATTCGTAGACCTACCTCTTAAGAATCCATGTTGCACATCGCTTACATATTTTTCAAAGTGTCTTTGTACATAAGGACAGACCAAAGATTCAAAGATCTTTGCTAGGGTAGACAAGATAGAGATAGGACGATAATTAGACACAAAACGAACGTCACCAGATTTATGGATTGGTACTATTTTGGCTATTTTCCATAATGTGGGAAAAACACCTGTCTCGAGAGATGCTTTAAATAAATAATACAGTGGGGTAGCTAAATTAACGGCGCATTTATGAATAAAAAATGGTGGGATGTCATCTGATCCTGCACCTTTAGTGACATCTAGAGAAGATAACGCTTTCAAAATACTATCCTGGCTAATAGAGAGCGATGCAAATACATCGTTCTGTGTATTATTTGGTATTCTTTGTTTAGTATTTGTATCATTCGTAGTACTGTAATCTTGTTGGGATTTGTACACAGAGTGGAAGTATGAAGCAAACAAGTTACAGACATCATTACCGTGTGAGTATTCAGATGAGCCGTCCGTGAGGGTAGCTGGATATGTACTGCTACCACCCCTCCTTTCCTTCACGTACGACCAGAAGTATTTTGGGTTCGTAGATATTCTGTTTTCGGATTCGTTTAAATGGTAATGGTAGCATTTAGTCTGTATTTCAGCACAGCGGTCCGCTAATAACCGATAAGATATCAAGTCCAAGGGATTTTTAAATTTTTTGTATCTAATTCTGTATTTATTTTTTTCCTTTAGCCTCTTGATTAAGTCATGAGAGAACCATGGGGGGTATTTACTGTTAATTTGTTTTTTGATTGGAACGAATTTATTTATCACATCTTGAATTGTTCGGTAAAAGATTTCTACAAGCTTATTTACATCACTCTCTCCAGCAAAAAGATCTATCCAGTTTATTTCGGACAAACAATTGTTAACTGCCTCGTAATCGACTCTATGAAAGTTACGCTTAACGTTATTTTTATTGTAGAGCAATTTTTTTTTCATATGAAAATGGAAGATTGATTAAAATCGGAGGGTGTAGTGGATCCACGGGACATAAAATATCGACTGCACGAGAAACACTACTGGGAGCTGGGAAGTCCAATAATACCAAGTCCAAAATTCTGTTCATACTGTTGGTAATACAGTTGAGTTGTCTATAATTATTTAAATTTAAAAAATGTAGAAAATCCTGGTTCATAGATGAAGTTTGATAAGAATCTGATTGATTTGCCAACTCCCAGTTAATGCCACTCAAATTAAAGTCTCCGACAATACATTTATTATAGTTCATTTGTTCAGAAACATTCGAAAGATTGTCTAAAAAGTACTCCAAAGTCGTCCTCAGTACAGGAGGTGGCAAATATAAAGCACAAAAAGCAATTCGACATGGTTTCCTTGGTGTACCCAGCTCTACAGTAACCCATAGATCTTCACATTTAGTCTCATATAAATGATTTCTTGTAGAGTTCAGTACCTTAGAGACTGCTATCAAAACTCCCCCACCCTCTTTCTTGTGATGAAACCCTGATTCTTCGCGGTCCCTACGATAGACAATATATTTATCATTAAAAAGTTCAGAGCTAGAGATATTGCTATTAAGCCAAGTCTCAGTTAATATTATTAAGTCATATTTGGAGTTTAATAAATTACAAAAGAAGGTGTGGGTTTTTGTTTTAAGACCTCGTACATTTTGGTAATACACCGATAGAGAATCAATTTTAGAATTCCTAACATCCATTAAACATATATTATATTATAAATAAAAAAAATATATGAAAAATATTTTTAATTAGTACTAGTAACAGTTAGAAAATAGGTTATATGAATAAATGATAAAGATTATTGCAACTTATTTAGAGAGTCAAAGTCTTTTATAACAAGGTAGTCAGATGTCTCACTTTTCCTCATATAAATGCGGCCACTGCGAACCCAAACGTATTTAAAACCTTTTTCTTTGGCTGCCGTCCTCGCTGCAGCATGTAGTGCTTTATTGCTCGGTGATAAGTGGTCTATAATATAAATTGGTGTTTTTGGGCCCTGCAGTCCTAAGTGAGTGCTATTTAATTTATTCTCTACGGGTTTTTTCTTATTGAAGTTAATAGCAGCCGCCAAAAATTGATCTCTAATTTTTGTGTTAATAAATTGAGCCACAATGGATCTTGGTCTGTCGTTGTTACGATTTAATTTAGCCACACGAGAGCAGTGTATAATGTTGTCTGGTAATGCTCTCAAAGGCTCTAAATTATTTATTTATTTAATATTCCTACTATAGCCTAGTGGTAAAAATTGGGCCTCCTATCCGGAGAGTCCGGGTTCGAATCCCAGGGCACGCACCTCTGACTGAAGTGTGTGAAGTATGCCAATCTGCACTTGGCCAGCGTGGTGGACTTTTGCCTCAACCTTCTCATTATGAGAAGAGACAACAGTGGGCCATGACGGGTTGAGATGATGATGATGATGGTACTTACACTAATATTACAGGGCAAGCCTAATGCATAAGTGTAACTAAGAGATCCAATTACTATAGAACATTACTTATAATTACAATATTATTAAATTCAGTGGGGAAAAATAAAATAATAAATTGTAGTGAAAACAACAATCAAATTGTATGTCAATAAATTCAATCACCAAATATTTATTTAGCACCATTACTGTTATAATCATACAGGCATAGTTGCACTGCCAGCTTCTGATATTATTAACCGACTTCAAAATCAGGAGGTTATCAATTCATCTGTATGTTTTTTGTTGTCTTATGTGTGTCACCTCATAACTTGTTACTGGTTGAACCAATTTCAATAATTCTTTCGACATTCGAAAGTTAATGACTTCCGCCTGGTCCCATTTTAATTTGAGCGATATCTAACGTCAGTTTTTGAGTTATTCTCAATAATGTGAATTTAATTTATGCTAACTTTTGACTGGGTGTTCCGATGTTGATGATTCTTTTTTTGATCGAAAAGTGATGTTTGTCGTTTGATCCCCGATAAATTGGAGCGACATCTGGCAAGTGGTTTTTGAGTTATTTATTTATTTATTTGAGGTCCACCAACACAGGATACACAATAATTTTTCAATATCTAGTCTAACCTATTATCTAAAATTCGTGTTTCCGCAATTACAGGTAAACACAGCATGCATTAAATTAGATTATTGTTATAATTAATATTATTTTTGTTACACTATATGTATATTAATATGTACATCCTATTTGTTCACTATGTATATTTATATATAATTATCTTAACTATCCTTATTCTTATTTCGATTACATACGTCGTCATAAACATTTAAATAAATGCAGATACAATAATTAGAACAGCATAGTAAAAAATAATAATATCTATTTAGTCATCTCCAATTTTGTCAACTTTATAAAATTACAATTCGTACATTAAAATTATAATTCAATGTCATTAATTTTATAAACGCAATTTATTTCTAACTTGTCAACTTTATAAAATTACAATTCATACATAATAAACACAAATTACAATATAAAATAAAATAATAAAATTTATTAATGTCATAAGCTCAAGTCACACTTACAGCATCATCATCATCAAATGCTTTTTGTATTGACAGAGTGTATCACCAAATATGTCAATTCTTTTATTGGTAGTAATTAATTTATTGTACTGTCGCTTGTTATCTCGACTTTGAAGTAGGTTATTTTTTGTTAATTATTATCGATAAAATATTTAGTGATGACTTAGTAAGCCGTAGAGGACGGTGTGGCGCTACTATTATTTATATCAATAGTCGCAACATAATATCTTTACGTTTTGTACTCTTCTGTTATAGTACAAGAAGAAGTATAAATACATCTACGAACAAATTACATATTTTTTAAAGATAACTTAAACACTATTAGAAGTTTCTAACACACGTAACAAACCAAAAAAATACATTTTCGAATAATTGTTACAATAATATTCAGTCGTATATCGACTTCTCCAGCGATAACAAACTCAAGTAAAGCCCTAAACACAACCTCGTTTTAAAAGGTATAAAAAGTACTCCACATGAAGTTCTAAACAAACGAAATAGCGATGAATTTCTGCAGACCCCCGAGTAGACACTAAACGAGAAATGTTGAGAAATTCTTTCGAGAACAATTATTTGGAGCATAATTTCGAGGGGCTCGAAAGGGGTCGACAAGGGAGAGGCTGACACAAGTGACAGGATACTAAGGGTGAGTTCAGAGGCAGGAAATAAATCGTGCTATTTCAACCGTCTTGATTGCGTTTGATATAGTGTAGGTGGCTTAGTAGTTTGGTACCTGGAAATATATCGAATTTAAGAAAAGTACGCGTATTCTGCTTTTGATATAATTTTTAAGTGTATTTTAGGATTAAAAAATATTAATGTTTCAGTTCGTATAGCGTTGTAAAAAAAAGGAGGAGGTTCTCAATTCGACCGTATACCTAAAATAATATTTTTTCGTCGTTTATGGGCTAATTTTGATAATTCTTTTTTTGTTGTAAAGAAGATATGCGCATTGGGGTCCACTGATAAGGACACCAGGATCTGATGATGGCATCTCAGAGAAATCGAGGGTAACTTTCGAAAATTGTATGGACGACTAGTGTGTTTGTTCATGTTATTATAAGTACATTAAAGCGCTACAATTTCATGAAGGTCTGGAGTCGATCTGATGAAGCCAAAAGACAGTCCAGGGAACTCCTCAACGATTTAATTGCAGGCCACGGCAGATATTTATGTGCCAGATAAATCTTTCGTCCCTTTTCATGGGTTTTGGCAACAACCGATTAATTGCCCGCTAATGAGCACGGATCTTTCCTCATTATTGAGGTGGCGCTGCTCCAATGCGGGTTGGCAGAAGGGTTAGTGGCCAACCCAGTATCGGAAGTTTTCAAACCGCCCGAAGGCCGTCCGACATTGCTTAACGACTACTATCTATCGATAACAACCGGGACCGACGTCTTTACGTGCCCTCCGAAGCACGAAAGAGCGCTCAAGAGATTTTGCCACTAGCGGTCACCCATCCAACTACCGACCGCGCCCGCAGTTGCTTAACTTTGTCGATCACTTTCGATCGACGCAAGCCGCCGAGCTATGAGCGCTTCATGGGTTTTAGTAATTGGTTATTTTTGTTGAACATGCCGCACGCGACACAGGGAATTCTAGTGCAGGGGTGTAAGTACACTAGTGGTTTTTAATGAGTCTCTTTATCGTTTAACCTACAAGTATCAAAATTGTAATTAATAATCATATAGTTAACTACATAGTGTTTGCACATAGAAATGCCAACTTTTTGCCCCTGTGATTAAGGTACATTATAGATTGAAGAATTAAAATGCCGTAAGTAAATTATTAGCAAAACTTAAAGATATAGATAGATCGGGTTGCACGACTTTTGTCAAGTCTGATATTCGTCAAATCGGTAGTTCAAGTTTCGTCAAATCGTTTGTTTGTACAGTTATGAAATTTGCCAATTTCAAATTTGACGAATTGCCGATTTGACGAATAGCAGACTTGACAAAAGTATAGGTACCTATGCGATCAGCTTTAAGATATCATCACAAGTTCAGGGACCAATAAATCAACGATTATCGAAGGGTGTAAAAAGTCTCCTACCATTGTTCGTGTTTACTAAAGGCGTTTGAAGTGTCTGAAAAGTCTTTTCTACTTCGGCATTATTTTACTCGTAAAGCCTTAAAGCTCACAAGCTTTATTAGGGTCTTCGTCATAACAGCCATCGGTCACGCGATGTTTTACACTATCCTAAATAACGAAAGGCCGAAAGAAATGCCTGGTGTTTGCGCGGCTTTTGTCTTGCCTTCATTAAAATATTTTTGCGTCTGGAAACCTTTTTAGGGCGTGTTTGGTTTCGTTGTTTTTGGAAATATTTATAGCCTGGTTCAAGTCGAATTTCGTAAGTGTTCGTCTAAGTAAAGCAGCTTTGGAATAGTTAGTAAGGTACTCGAGTATTTGAAGCCTTGGTGTTTGGTACGTCAAATAAAGCTGTTCTTTTTGAGTTATTCCGGTCTGATCCACACTAAGAGATCCATTATAGGTATTTTTTCGGTCAGATCCATTGTAATTTGACCATTCCGGACCGATCCATTTCCTGTTTATAATAGCATTTTGAATGTTTCGAAAGAAAGATCTATACCCTGTGCAATGACAAACTAATTGTCGAAATAGGAAGTTTTTGGGTAGGTATAGTTTTCTGTCTAAAATTGTTCTAGTTCTAGCCAGTACTTTTATTGTATTCTCTTCTTTCTTAATCAGCAAAACATTAATTATGCTATGGTTGTATCATTTTCTGTGTTTCAGCGACTTCGCATCAAACGCATACCATGTATTACACGACAAACCAATTTTTTAAAGATTGTTCATGCTAACAAATCGGCAATTGGTCAGCGTAGTACGTGGTAGATGGCCTATATTCCTCAGTGTGAGAGGTAAAGACCACAGCAATGAAACAACAATGTTATCAATATACAATATAGGTAGGTACATAAAACTCTTCCATTACTGAGCTGAAAGGCATGAATTTTTTTAGGGGAACACAAAAAAAAGGATTTTTTGGGAATAAAAGCCTAGGGTTATCCCCTTAAAGAGGGATAAACTGAAAGAAAAATTCTACGCGGGTGAAGCCGTGAAGGAAAAGCCATGAAGCATAATAAAATAACTGCGGACAATTCAATTACTGCACAAATAACGTAAAATAAACCACAAGAATGTCACTAGGCAACGACAATATAGAGAATCTTGTATTGTGATTCGCTGCATATCGACCATCGATCGTTGGATAAGTTCCGAAAGACAGGACCGCGCCGGTGTTTATAAAAGAAAAAAATATGGCCACGCTCCATAACATATTCTCGTAGATAAGGTATCTCCATCATTTTGAGCGGCATTTTCCAGTTAACCTATTTCGCGCGGGCTATAGTTCACATTATGCATGTGCTACACGGCTTCAAACCGTGGTTTGAAACCGAAACAGCACGAGTTGCGCTTTGCCGGCTACACGGTTTCAAACCAATCAGTGTTGGTTTGAAACATCAGTGCAAAAAGACCGTCGCGCGACTATCACGTCTCTACGCTCGACCTATATAAGACTAGTAAACCCGCCCTCGCTTCGTTTCGGGGAACCAGTCCCTTCAAAAATCTCTATAAATTTTAACAAATTATGTTATTCCGATGTCTACGCTATATTACTGCAAAGTTTCATGAAAATCCATTCAGTAGTTTTTGTGTGAAAGAGCAACAAACACACACACACACACATACATCATTACAAACTTTCGCATTTATAATATTAGTAGGACTAGTATAGTAGGTAGGAAGTAGGAAGTAGGATAAGGATGGGATATCCTTAGATTGTCAATTTTTTTTGGCAGACGCGGCGTTGGCCCTTGGGTCAATTTCTTTTAATTTGTCGGCTAAAATATTCCACGCATTTTTTTTAATACAATCTTTATAGGACTCTGATGTGAGGTCCCAAAGGCAGGGCAAGTCTCTATACATTTCTATAAATTCACTCGTCTTCCCGCTCTTTCTGCTCTCGTGACATTTCGTCGTAATTGTCGTTGAATTGATTTGATGCGTGCGTCCGCGCTCGCCGCTGCAGGCAGACTGCGTTCGCTTGGTTTGAAACAGACGGCTACACGGTTTCAAACCAACGCTTCTGCCAGTGGTTTGAAGCACAAGCCTTTCTACCAAGGGCGTTTGAAGGTCAAGCGAAATTTGGTTTGAAACTACTGTCTACACGGTTTTAAACCTCGGTTTCAAACCACGGTTTGAAACCGTGTAGCGCATGCTTTATGAAACAAGCTCATTTTCCGCACCAACACACTGATTCTGATACTATCAACTATAACAGAGCAGCTAAAGATGTGATGTTAAATAGTATGGTTTATTTATTAAGTTAAGGGCACACTGGTGATATAAGTAATTGAATGAAGATTTGTTCAATCCTATCAGTAGTTTTTATTTTACGTATTGTGTGCATCTATGCTACCTACAGAACCCATTACTTATAGGTAGTGTATTTTTATCGCTTGCTGTACGTGCATAATAGTATAACAAACTAGCTGTGCCCGCGGCTCCGCCCGCGTGGAACTCAGTATGTCACAAAGTTTTTCCTGCGTGAATCCCGATCCCGCGAGAATTCGAGGATAAATAGTGGCCTATATATGTAACATTCCACAACTTCAACTACCTCCCAAGTAAAAGCAAGCGAGTTCATTCGTGAATAGGAGCTTTTCCCGCGTGAATCCCGATCCCGCGGGAATTCCGGGATAAAAATATATGTTGCTCCATAACCTCCTCTACCTCCCAGTGATAGTCCCATAAATAAATAAAAATGTAAGCCCGCGACTTGGCGCGAAGCTGTTTTTCCCGCCGGAAGGATCAGGCGAATTGCGAGAAAAGTAGCTTATAAGTATGTTGGTCCACAATCTCCTCTATCTCCCAGTGAAAGTCCCAATAAAAAAAAAGCCCGCGATTTGGCGCATAAGAGTTTTTCCCGTGTGAATCATGACCCCGCGGGAATTTCCGGATAAAAAGCCTATATGTTGCTTCAAAACCTCCTGAATCTCTCAGTGAAAGTCCCATTAAAATCCGTTCAGAGACTTTTTTATAACCTTTCAACCCCTATTTTACCCATTTAGGGGATGATTTTTAAAAAACTTTAAAACATGTTTTTCATTATTTTTTATCATAATTCTAAGCACCAATTTTCATAACACCTGGTTTACAATTGACGGACTTTCATACAAACTTTGAACCCCTCTATTAGACCCTCATAGGGGTGGAATATCAAAAATCCGTTCTTAGCGGATCCCTTCTAACTATAAACTACTACCCTGCCAAATTTTATCTCAATACGTTCAGAGGTTTCTGAGATTTCGTGATGAGTGAGTCAGTGACCTTTCGCTTTTATATATATAGATATAGATAGACAAGCCATCTGAGAACATGTGGTCACGGTCGTCCATTGGCTTTAGTATCAAGAATAGTAACCAAAATATACAGTAGAGTATGAGGACAATTATTTCTTAGAATATTATTTATTTACAAAAATTCATACCTTAGTATCACGGTTAATCCCTTGAAGAACTTCTTGTTATTCTATTCTTCACTTTACCTGCGAAAATAAAAAATATAACAATTAATTACCTCCGAAACAGTACCAAAGAGAACGAATAAATATTTAGTTATTACAGATGTTGCGGCAATTTTTAACACAATTTATAAAAGAAAAATGTTGGCTTTTCCCGGATCCTTTTGGAACAATTTTAATTGCTCAGGTACTCACAATTTTCCCATTTAAATAATTTATTATTGTGAAATTTTCAGCCAGAATCTACCGTGAGATATATTTTAAACCATAATGAATTATTATCTGATTATTATACGTTCATTAAAATTAAAAATAAATATTCAATAATTTCGTTACACAATCAAGACTTAAGCTGTCCTATTAGTCGGATTGAGTCCAGCCTGCCATTTTTATATGTATGACAAATAATTCAGCTCTCGCTTTACTTCGGCAATCATTCTTGTACCTATATATATAAAACCCTTTGGCATATTATAATTATGCAGTTTGGCAGAAATATAGTTCATAGTTAGAGGACGTCCACTAAGAACGGATTTTATCATATCCAACTTCTAAGGGGGGAACCTTAGGGATGAAAATTTGTTTGAAAATCGGTCAAAAGTACTTCCTCGTGGGCCAAGCCGTGGGCAACAGCTAGCGTATTATATGTGTAGATTTTATGTGCGTAGTTAACTCCTTTAATAGACACACATATAATATTCATCGATAACACGACATGTAGATTATATAAAAGACACCCGACCTTCAGGAGACCTTTTGGATTATGCAGAAAGTTTACTCATTAAAACCCCCGACGCAAACGTAACGACGAAAGCGTTGGACCCTCTTTTCCACGTGGCCTTTTCCCCCTGGGCATATTCTAGATGGACTCTGTGAAGTCTGCAATGTAAGGTTATACACAATGCAAGGATAAATTATCTAAGTCGATATATGTAACATACGAATGGACACATGCCCCATACAAAGGGACAGATTTTTCGAAGCAAAGTTAGGGCGAGTTACGAGTAAAAATAATTTTCACTGTCCATCATTATCATTAAACATTAATAAAATCAAATAGTCAAAATACATTTATATAAATGACACGATGTGGCTATTAAATGTGGATAATTAAATATAATTATGTCAATAAGCACAGCTAGCATAACCCATGTTATTTCAAATCTATGATTTACATAAATTAAATCAGTGTGGACGGGAATTTCAGTACGACGGCGACGGGTAAATGTACCAACGCGATGAAATTACGGTTAATGAAATAAATAATTCGTTAACATTATTAATTTCATGCATAATGAGTCAGATACTCTTTGATATAAAGTAGTTATGTACAACTTTTATTTGGCTTATGTTTTTATAATACTACTCGACTCGGTGTACGTTGTCTCATCATTTACGGTCTTAATGTGGTTCGAAGCAATGGATGAAACACGCACAATTTTTAGGGTTCCATTCCTAAAAGATAAAAATCGGAACCCCATTAATATGACTGTGATGTCCATCAATCTAATCTATAAGTGTGCACTTGAATTTTTTATAGAATTTGTGTTACTAAATCAGTTAAATTTAAAAAGTATAACTTTGTCCTCTTTATTTGTACCAATTTTTTTTGTTTTATGGAATTAAGATAGCAAACGAGCATGCAGCACCGCCCTTCCGCTGCCGCCCATAACAACTGTGACCGACGTAGAACTAGACTCAAAGGGACTAGGATGGTTAGTACAGTTAGTAGATGGTGTTAGAATATTAGTTGGTTAGTTTGTTAATAAGTGTGAGGACAGGGACTGTTAGTGATAATTAGTCCTGTTAGTTAATGTTAGTAAAAGTCCAGTTAGTTATTGTTAGTATGAGTCTCGTTCTAATTCGGTCACAGATGCGTTGCTACCCCTGAGGACTGAGATGGTCGCCTCTAAAAAAGTGTAACCGGCTCCACTCCTTCCTATCCAGAACACAATTGTTCTTAAAACAATTATTACACGGTAGGAATGGTACTAGGTACCGTGGCGAGCTCTAGGCCCTTACCACCTGCTAAAAATGGAGTAACATGACCCCAAAATAATGAATGTTCGTACTACATATTTAGCCTCGTCACGTTTTATTATTAGTACGTTCATAAAAGGTCTTTTATATCAATAACCGCGAGTACCTATATGGCGATAGACCAACACATTCGGGGTTTAACGAACTTTCAATGCACAAAATATACATTATACTGAAGTTGCTTTGTGATTTACGCGTAGGTACCTATACATACCCATGAATTGCCCACTACTGAGCACAGGTCTCTCCTCTAACTGAAGACGCTAAGTGTGGATTGATGAAGTTGAAACGCTAATAACGCAAAAATTACGGCACAATTAAATAAAATTCCATCATCATCATTATCATAGTTCAAGCACTTTTTAAACAAATGCTACATTACAAATTTTCTATTTTCGAAACCATTGTCTCGCCTCTTTAAAATTTTCCTCCACACACAAACTTCAGCACAAGACAGTCCTTTTGCCAAGACACGCGCGGGTACAGAACGGCCTTCTTTTCAAACTGAATTGATAATAATCATATTGTACTGACACTTCCACATCTTCGCTTTTGTAACAAACAACAGTTATTTTCTGGTACAAAAGTATTTTGTAAATGTTGTGCTCGAACCAGTTGTACAGTCTTATTAAAAACTTTTCTCCGCGAACTGGCTACACAAAACTTTGGCTCTGTAACTTCTTGAGAACGCGGTCTTGCATTGCGCCAAGCTTACAATCAGGCTACGGCAACAGTTTTAAGGACAATTTGACTTATGTAAGTGCGCACACTTATAAAAGAATCTTGCTCTTACATTAATGTCACTCTTTATATTTCTTTAAGTAGGTACTTCACTCCCAAGCTCTCACAAACTTCACCCTTACTTTGAGACAACTGGAGCATTTAACTTAAATGAACTTCGAGACTCTAATTATACGCTATGCCTAAATGGTTTCAAGCCATTTGTAGCCACAGCTGGAGTGTTTCTTCGTAAATGGCAAAGTTCAAAGCATGCTATGCTCAAGTGAAGATTAATGGTAGTTTTTTTTATGTACACGCACAATTAAATTCTCGTGATGCCTGGTTTTCCCAATAACAACAATACCCCATCATCATCATCGCTAGGTTCTCTTCATCAAAGGTTCTATTCTGTGAAGAGTCAAAGGTCAAAGTACCTACATAGTAGGTACACCACTCTGGCCAAGTGCAAATTGGCGGACTTCACGCATCTTTGACTTTTGCGAACTCTCCGATATACCGATATGTTTTCCTTAACTATTATTGCGAGTTACATTTACATTCTTCAAAGACACATAAATCCGAAGTCAGAAGTGCATGCTGCGGGATTCGAACCCAAACTCTGCCAGTAGGGTGCTGAATTGCCACCGCATTTCAACAATACCTTTCTAACTATACTCCTAGATCGGATGGCTAAGCGTCCTACGAAGCTCAGAAACGTTCGAATTTCGCTTCTTGATGTCCAGCCGTTGTCAGATGTTCCAGCCTCAACCGAAGTTGAACTTGTTAGTGAATACATAACGCCGTACCTACGTCGGAGTTTAGACGGGTTCGCCCGACTAGTTGTCGTTGGTTTACTCGGTCGATCACTCACACTTGATACAAGCCGTCGCCCGCTGTGATCGTTTCACACCTACATAATTATTGATTTTGATATAGTCTAAATATCTTTAGAGTATTTTGTACCTAATTATATTTCGCAGCTTCATTCTTTGCGATTTATAGTTAACAATTATGTAGATGTCGCCCCAAGCGTCAGCCTTCCACGGATTTTTAGAGCTGGCAATATTAAAAAACGTCACTCCACGTGGACTCATCCCCACCCTAGCTTACCTGCTCGACTCGTCTCGGGATTTTTGCTCATTATGTCTTTCCGTGCCGAAGCCTTCGCACGTTTAAACTACAACTCGTCTCATCACTCGTCAACATGGGAAAGAAGAGGAAAAGAAGTGAATATAGTGAAAAATATATCAGGCGAAAAATTACAAAATTAGTGAAAACGAAGATGTCGAATAATGGAATCATCAGAAGACGAAGAAAATCACCGTAATGCGACGCCTTCGGTAATGCGAGCAACTATCCTGGGTTGTCTCTGTTACATAACCTGTGATGCGTTACTGATACTGTCACATAAGGTTGGAGGAGCTAAAATATAACTATCCCCTTCTAAGGGCAAGTTATTACGGATTACGCTTCGAGGGCAACATCATCCACACCAGACGCCTTCCGTAATGCGAGCAACTATCCTGGGTTGTCTCTGTTACATAACCTGTGATGCGTTACTGCTAAATTTGGGCAGATACTGTCACATAAGGTTGGAAGAGCTAAAATATAACTATCCCCTTTTAAGGGCAAGTTATTACGGATTACGCTTCGAGAGCAACATCATCCGCACCAGACGCCTTCCGTAATGCGAGCAACTATCCTGGGTTGTCTCTGTTACATAACCTGTGATGCGTTACTGCTAAATTTGGGCAGATACTGTCACATAAGGTTGGAAGAGCTAAAATATAACTATCCCCTTTTAAGGGCAAGTTATTACGGATTACGCTTCGAGAGCAACATCACCATAGTCGTCGCGTGAAGACAGGCTGCCACCTTGTCACCACTGTTGTCACCGCCTGTAGTCGAACATTCACAATCAACAACGTCACGAACGGGAACACCTGTGCCATCCATCAGCGACAGCAATGGATGTTCTTGAAGTTATGGATAGATATGCAGCATGATACTGCTTTAGGGAAGCCAATCCATAAGAATGTGGCATCTCGGTGGCAAGAGGTCATATTAAAAGGCCTGCCTAAAAACACTATCTGATCCTCTCAAATTGTGAGGTTTAGTTACCACCTATACTTAATCAGGAGGTTAAAGTAGCGTTGCCGGACGCATTAATAAAACGCGACGCTTCCTCGTTGAGTAAACAGAAACAAATAGCCGTTGCTTTATCGGCTCTGAGTGTCGCTACAGAATTAATAATCAGCAACGAGGCATCGAAGCAAAAGATTTTGCGACCCATCAGTGACGCCTGCCGTCTGCTATGCGACAGCCACTACATTGACTCCAAAATGAGGAGAAACTTTGTTATCTCCGCGACAAACACGAGTCTCAAAGAGACATTGGTAGAATCCTCGCGAGATAAATATCTGTTTGGCGAGAATATGTCGGAAAAACTTAAAATGGCGAAATTCATACATAGGTCTGGTGAGGCTTTAAAAATTCAAAACACGCAAAAACCTAAAAGTAAACTTACTTTTATTAATAATAAAAATCGCTTCATTTTTAAGGCACAACGCAAGCTGTACAAAAACGACAGCGGCGCCGGGTCGAAGTTTCGGCCGAGCCACCGCCAGCAGCCGCGTGGCGCTCACAGCATAGTAGAAGATCCGAATCTATATCGACATTCACCGGGTTGATAATAGAATCAAACTTATTTTATAATAAATTTCGTATATTAGAAAATATATTAAAAATGGGTTGACAACAAAAATCCTGGACAGAATATTTTTAATTATTTTTTAAAAAATGATTTTCATAAAATGTTGTACTTATGATGAAGATAATAATAAAATTTTATACTGGACTTAAAGTATAGAACATATAGAATGTGCAGACGTAGGGTAGACTATTATTTACCTGGACGAACTACTGGGTAGACAGGTATAAACAGGTATGTCAATACTAGTTACTTTTCACTCGATTTGATAATAATCTGCACATTCTATATGTTCTATACTTTAAGTCCAGTATAAAATTTTATTATTATCTTCATCATGCAATATTTTTGAAAAATTATTTAAAAAAAATAATAAAAAATATTCTGTCCAGGATTTTTGTTGTCAACCCATTTTTAATATATTTTCTAAGATACGAAATTTATTATAAAATAAGTTTGATTCTATTATCAACCCGGTGAATGTCGACTTAGATTCGGATCTTAGACTAGCAGGATAACCTCGGCGCGCTCGTCGCCGCCGCCGAAACGAGCACCCCGGAGGCTTTAAACCAGGTGTGTACTGCGGGCCGCTTACGGTTCACCAAAAGTAATTGATTTTTAGTTACTAAAGATACCTTTTTCTTCCACGCCATATCGTACTGATATGCCTAAAGTTTATCCGCAATCAAAGCAAGAAGAGATTGATTTGAAACGTAGATAAACAGTTTACTCGACTTCAAAGCTATATCACGGTGCGATCATGTGGAAGGAGAGTTCATATCCAGTGTATTCTTAGTACCTAAACCAAATGGTAGCAAAAGGTTCATTTTGAATTTAAAATGCCTAAATAAATTCATTAGAATTCCTCATTTTAAAATGGAGGATTATAGTACCGCCTCAAAACTGGTAACTCCTAAATGTTTTTTGGCTTATATTGATCTAAAAGATGCCTATTTCTTCATACCCATAATTCAAAGTTATAAAATATATCTATGTTTTATATACAATGATATACTTTATGAATTCAATTCCTTACCGTTTGGTTTATGCACTGCACCGTTTGTTTTCATAAAAATGTTAAAATCAATATTAGAGCTATTAAGGTCTAATAGTATGATGTCTGTAGCTCATCAAGATGATTTTCTGTGTATAGGACGCTCATTCGAGGAATGCAAGCATAATACCCATAAAACTATTTTTGTTTTGCAAAATCTGGGTTTCATAATAAACTTTGAAAAAAGTAGCTTGACACCACTGAATGTAAATTTTTAGGTTTTATGTTTGATTCAGTAATTAATATGTTACTGAAATTGCCTAATATAAAAATAAGTAAAATGAAAAATGTGCTACATAATATGTTATGCAACTTTGCGAGATTCATTGGTCTATTGATATCGGTTTGTCCAGGAATAGGTACAATATTCATGGTTTCATACGAAACGTTTTGAGTTCCTTAAATATAATTTTTTACTTAATAATCCATCATAATATGACCAATTAGTATACATTTCTAAAGATGCTCAGGATGATATAAATTGGTGGCTAAATCATATTGAAACACGTTCTAAGTCTATCAGAACCCCAAATTATTGTCTTGAAATCTATTCTGATGCCTCCAACATTGGTTGCGGAGCCTACTGTAATGGCAAAGAGGCTTTTCGTTATTGGAAAAGTGACGAATGTCACTTACATATTAATGAATTAGAATTAAATGCCGCCTTTCTTGCATTAAAACTTTTCGCTGATCACCTGCAGCATTGTGAAATTTTGTTACGTATAGATAATATAACTGCAATTGCCTGTATAAATAAAATGGGTAGTGTTCAATTCAAACATTTAAATAACCTGGCAAGACAAATTTGGCAATGGTGTGAAAGGCGTAAAATTACAATTTTTAAGATAATATATAACTAATTACCTATCGCGACGATTATTCAGATACAGAATGGGAATTAAATGACGAAGCTTTTATGAAAATTACACACGAATTCGGCCAACCAGATCTAGATTTATTCGCTAGTATGTGCAACGCGAATTGCCAAAAATATGTATCGTGGAAAAATGATCCTGATGCTTGGGTTATAGATGCATTTATCATATCATGTCAAGGATTGTTCTTTTATGCATTTCCACCATTTTCTCTTATTACTCGTGTACTGCAAAAAATTATGGATGAGAAGGCGGAAGGAATTGTTATGGTTCCTTACTGGCAGTCTCAACCATGGTTTCCTATTTTTTAAAGAATTATAATGGGTAAAACAATCTATTTCAAGCCTAATAAAGATTTGTTAATCTTTTGTTTTAGATCACACACACACAGTCTGCGTCAAACGCTGAGCCTGGTTGCCGCGAAGTTATCCGGCAAGCTTTATTGAAAAGATCGTTGTCGTCCAGATCGGTTGACATAATGTTAGCCTCCCTATCCGACAACACTTACAAGCAATAATATGATTGTTGCATTAAGGCCTGAATACAATATTGTAAAATAAATAAATATGATTATGAAACAGCATCTGTGCCTATTATTATTCATTTTTAACAACGACCTTTGATCATGGTGCTAAGTATGGAACTATAAATTCCTATAAGTCTGCCTTATCTTTATTGTTGGGAGAAAATATTGCTAAAGATCCCAGAATTAAAAGTTCTGAATCATCTGGCTCTACAGTGGCCTAACGAAGGGCTTGATTTTATTTTTTTTATTTATTATCTCTTTATTGTACACCAAGAACAGAACATTACATACATTACATCTAAAAACTCTTTCCATGAAAACCTTAACTTTATTGGCTCTGGTGTCCGCTCATCGTGTGCAAACTTTCTCTCTCATCAAGAAATAAAATATAAATATTATTAGTAATAAAGAAATACTTATAAATACTTGGAAATATTTGACGACCCTGTAGCCTAGTTGGTAGCGACCCTGCCTGCGACGCGAGGGGTCCCGGGTTCGATTCCCGGCCGGGGCAGATATTTATGTGGCAGATTAATATTTGTACTCGGGTCATGGGTGTAATTGTAATGTGTTATATGTGTAGTCCATGCCACCCGCGACACAGGTACCTAGTAACCTACTGCGGGGGTATGAGTATGTTAGCGTTTAGCGTTTACTTATACCTGATCTTATTAAAACCTCAAAACCAAACGCCTTACAACCCGTTCTCAAATTACCTTTCTTTGACACACGCCCTGAAATACGTCCAGCAAGAAAATTAATGGAGTATTTAAATAAAACTCGTACATTACGTGGACCCATAGAACATTTATTTATTAGTTTTAAAAGTCCTCATTCTAAAGTATCTTCTCAAACATTAAGCCGTTGGATTAAAAGCACACTTAAAGAATCTGGAATAAACACATCCATACTTTCAGCACACAGTACTCGACATGCTGCCACATCCAAAGCCAACAAACTTGGGGTCAATCTTGATGTACCTAATTAGAAAGCTGCTTGGACAAACTCTTCGTTCGTATTGGCAAAGTTTTATAACAAAGTATTATAAGCTCAAATGATTTCGCTACAACATTTTGTCTTCACACACCTGAAACAAAATAATTTATGTATAACATATAAAACACAAAATTTTTTGTGGTTATTAAATAAACAATAATAAAATAATACTTACAATGATGTCTTTTCTATGCACTAAAGCGAGAGGTTACTAAAACTTAAACTCGCAACACCGTCACATTTTATTACCTTTAAACATCCTACATAATTGTTAACTATAAATCGCAAAGAATGAAGCTGAGAAATATAATTGATGATCAAGCGAACTTGCAAAGTGAAGTTCGATCACAATTATATGAGCAGCTTCATTCGACGCGATTTATACACACCCTCCGCCCTACAGATTTAAACAATATAATATTATGCCCTACCCGAAAAAGAATATATAATAAAATGTGACAACTTTTTTATAAATTGCACTTTAAACCAAATGAGCAAAAATCCCGAGACGAGTCGAGCAGGTAAGCTAGGGTGGGGATGAGACCACGACGTTTTTTAGTATTGCCAGCTCTAAAAATCCGTGGAAGGCTGACGCTTGGGGCGACATCTACATAATTGTTAACTATAAATCGCGTCGAATGAAGCTGCTCATAATAATTGTGATCGAACTTCACTTTGCAAGTTCGCTTGATCATCAATTATTTATCACATAAATACTATATCTAAATCAACACAATACAATATTGATGTGATTAATTATTACAAAAGAAATAGTTCTGTATGCTCGTTTGCTACCTTTATTCCATTCAAAAAACCTGAAACCTTTGTAAAAAACTTGCATATCAAAAAGGTTCAAATAAGCAAACTGGCCACCTCACTTTAAGTTCTATAATTATCTTGTGGGTTTGAAAAAAAAAGAGTGCATTTTTAACGTGCTATTTTAGAGGGATAAAATATGGAACTTTTAATATACAAAATAAACGACTTTTATTACATACGTTTGTATAATAACATAATGTTATTAATTTCTTATTCCTTCCCCTAACTATACTAAAGTTTGACAGTCGCGTAGTCTCCTAACTTTAAGAACATCCCATCTTGCACTTCGCCGAGCTTACATCAGGTGTGGCATAGAAACTTGGCAAGCGCACTGACTTAGTAACTAAGGTAGAGAAGTTTAATATTTTCTTAAGTATTTAAGTGATAGATGTACGGAATTTACCGAAGAAGTGAAGTGCTGTAACTACAACGAATTCCTTGAGTTAGGATATGAACAGTACTATAATTGGGTGCAAAACTCGACATGGCTTCGCTTGAATCAAATATTTCTTACTTTTAGGTAACGATGCAGGCCCGGATCTAGGGGGGGGCAAGCCGGGGCCCATGCCCCGGGCGGCAAATTCAGGGGGCGGCCAAATTCACACTTCACGGACCAATGGACAACTCTTCATTTAAGTATTTAACTTTGACCACGGAATAAATAATAGTACAAGCACAGGAATTTCATGCCCATATCAACTTGACCGACACCCTGAGCGTGGAGTGAGACGTGCTGCACGAACATTTTATTATTCGCGACGCGCGTAGGCATAGTTCATAACTTTTAGCAAAATAGAACCGACTTTAACGCCGAAAAGTAAAAATCGGTTCAGTTAAACGCGGTTAATATTCCTAAATCCTTCTCCTTAGTCTGATAAACACGATACTGAAAACCGTATCAAAATCGGTTCAGCCAAACAATATGCCTAAATCCATCCACCCATCCATCCATCAGCGTTTTTGCGTCCACTGCTGGACATAGCCCTCCCCTAATTTGCGTCACTCTAACCGGTCCTGCGCCTTCTGAAGCCAGCGGATGCCCGCTGTCCTCTTCAGGTCGTCAGACCTGGTCGGGGGGCGTCCTACGCTCCTTTTTCCGAGACAGGGCCTCCACTCGAGGGCCTTTCTTCCCCAACGGTTATCGGTCCTTCCAGCTATATGGCCGGCCCATTGCCACTTCAGCCGGCTAATTATTTGAGCTATGTTGGTTACCCTCGTTCGTCTACGGATCTCCCCATTTCTGATTCGATCACGTAGAGAAATACCAAGCATAGCTCTCACCATAGCCCGCTGCGCGACTTTGAGCTTGTGGATTAGACCAATCGTAAAGCACCACGTCTCGGAGCTGTATGTCATCACTGGCAACACACACTGCTCGAACATCTTCGACTTCAGGCACTGAGGTATTTTGGACGACAAGATGTGACGTAATTTCCCGAACGCAGCCCATCCGAGTTGCATTCTACGAGTGATTTTTTCTCGAAGTTTGACTTACCCATTTGGATCACTTGTCCCAGGTAAATATATTCGTCTACAACTTCGAGTGCAGCGCCATCAACAACGACCGGTACGGGCGTGACATGGGCATTCGACATGATTTTCGTCTTGTCCATGTTCATCTTAAGACCCACCCGTTGTAAGGCGCTGTTCAAGTCCCCGAGCATTGTTCTTCCATGAATCTCGCCAAAATTACTATATCGTCGGCATACCGCAGGTGTGTGATGTATTCGCCATTGATATTAATGCCACGTCGTTTCCACTCCATCAGCTTGAACATGTCTTCCAGCGCAGTGGTGAACAGTTTTGGGGATATAATGTCCCCTTGTCTGACACCTCTCTGCAGCTGAATGGGGTTCGTTGCTGTGTCGTGTACTCTGACGGATATAGTGGCTGATGTGTATAAATACTTCAACACCTCGATATACCGGTCGACTACCGGTATTCGGCACCACTGGAGAGAATTTAGTACCGCCCAGGTCTCGATAGAATCGAAGGCTTTCTCATAGTCCACAAAGGCAACACATAGCGGCTGATTATAATCCTCGGTCTTCTGTATCATTAGGTATTTTTGTTTATAGGTTGTAATTATGAGTGTGCCAAGAAAAAATCTATAAGGAGTGGAAAAAGGCTAAATATAAGGAGTTGCAGGGAAAACAATGTGCAGATAATATGAAAAATTGGCTTCGCAGAGGGGTAACCCGTCAGTATCTGCTGCAACTTCCGAAGTTGATATTGAGTTAGAGGATGTTTCTGGCACTTTACTCGATCAAATGGATCAAGATTTTACAGTGCCAACTTCACCATCTTTATCGATGTGCGAAGAGCAACCTGAGCCAGGCCAGTGATTTCGCGTTGCGCCGCGCGCCGCCGCGAGACGCATCTCAATGGCGCGAGGTGCATCGTAAAATCGTTGGCAACACGACGCCTCGCTGCGCAGCGAGACGTCGCGCGCGCGACGCAGCGAGAAGACGTGCGGCGCAGCGGAATGTGTCTTCATTCGCCACGTGCTCTTTCTCTTCTACAGGAAGTCAGATTATACCAAGATCCCAGTCTATCATTATATTTTCATTTTTTCACTCGCACACTCGACCGAACCGCATCAATTCACCACGAAGTCTGGACGGACGGCGGCGGCCTCGGCTGCGCCTCGCGGCGTTGCGCGGCGTTGGGAGGCGCAGCGCGGCTCTTGCACGCCGCGCGTACCGTCGATGCACGGCTGCGTAGCGATGCACCGCGCTACGCCGCGAGGCGTCACGAGACGCAGCGCTGCATGAAGCAACGTATTCTGAATTCTCACAATGAAATGTGTATGTTTTCGTGTAGAAAATAAAGTTCTATTTTGAGCCGCTCTTTGAAAGACTGCGCGCAGCGTCGCGTCGCGTCTCGTCTCGGTGTGAGTTGACCCTATGTGGTACAAAATTGGCTAATTGCGAAATTGGCTAATTGCGAAAGGGTTAAAAGATCTTGGCTTTTATTTTCTAAGACAAAAAATGCAATTTTTTGTGCGTGATCCAAGATTTATCAGAAACTATGAACAATGATGGATGCATTGTTTCCGGAAGGCCTTAGTAGGCTTTGTCCAAATTTCAAGCAATTTGTGGACATCTGATAGCTGGAATTATAATATGGATGATAAAGATGAAAATAAACATAAGTACTTGGGCGGGGCGGCATTTTTCAGTTTTTGCCCCACCTAAAAAAAAATGAAGATCCGGGGCTGTAACGATGAAAAACGTTTTACCTTTTTTATTAGATGTTTTTGCACTTTGTGTTTGTTCCAATTACTTACATTTATTACGCAAATTGAACCGCTCATTTTACTCGTTTTCAAAAGACAGTAATTAAACTCCGTATTTTTATTAAAATCTCCTAATAAATTTTTTATGCTTGCATTTTTTATCCCCAATTACACGAATAAAAATTTAAACATAGTCTTTTCGAAATTCCAAACCACAATGGCATCTTACTTTAAGAGTCAAAACAATGCATTTAGTTTACAAAGTTACATGTAGCTCTTTCGTCCTTTTACGTATAAAATGTCGCGTCACAAAAGCCATTTTTCTTTGGCTATCAGTTGAAAAACACCCATGAGACCGGTAACCAACGAACGCTCTTCTGTATTACGTAACTATACCTAATTTAAAACCTTCACGGGCTTTCTTCAAACCGTATGGTTAAGAGGTTTTCGTAAAAAGAGGGCTTAACACTAGAAAAAAAACTAATGAATAGGTACCACTTGCCACGCAGTCAATCGTGACTGGTGACTTGTAGATGGAACAATACATGCCATAAGCCTTGAGCGAGGTGAGGGAACATATAGGTATGTTACGTGACCTGTCCAGGAGAGAGGGATCTTCCAAAATACATGGTCATGCGGGTGTGCGGAGGGTCTTAGGTTTTTGTCGCGTAATCAATATACTTTAGAAAAGTCTTGTGCTTTTCGAATGTGTAATATTTTGTAAGTTTCTGTGTACAAAACATGATTGAAAACCATATTTATAATACCACGTGAACACCCGAAAGGGAGAGGGGTTTTGGCAATATGTACTACAGGTAGTCACATAGTAAAGAATATGTTCCCTGAAAAGGCGACAAACTTGTTACATGAAATAGGATTGCGATAAGCGACAAGTACATATTATTTTAATTATATTATTACTTGATGCATAATTATATTTGATGCATGATATTAATTAGTAATACCACATATTTGGACAAGGTGTAGAGTTTTTAGTGAGGGTGAGTAAAGGTAGAAGCTTGGCTCTACATGAGTTCTGATAGCTTTGACAGTGCAAAGCAAATCTTGTGTTGTTACTTTACATAATTAATGAATATTAGTGAATAATAAGAGCAGTGAATATCTGTGAATGATTGAAAAATCGATTAGTCAATTGTTACATTTCTAAGTCAATATTTAAAAGTATATAATACTGTAAATCCGCCCTCGCTTTGCTTCGGGAAACCAGTCCCTTCAAAAATGTCTATAAATTTTAACAAATTATGTTATTCCGATGTCTAAGCTATATTACTGCAAAGTTTCATGAAAATCCGTTCAGTAGTTTTTGCGTGAAAGAGCAACAAACACACACACACTCACTCACTCACATACATCCTTACAAACTTTCGCATTTATAATATTAGTAGGACAATATTTAAAAGTATATAATACTGTAAATCCGCCCTCGCTTTGCTTCGGGAAACCAGTCCGTTCAAAAATGTCTATAAATTTTAACAAATTATGTTATTCCGATGTCTAAGCTATATTACTGCAAAGTTTCATGAAAATCCGTTCAGTAGTTTTTGCGTGAAAGAGCAACAAACACACACACACTCACTCACTAACATACATCCTTACAAACTTTCGCATTTATAATATTAGTAGGATAGGATAGGATTCCGCCTACAGGCTGAAGCGTAATCAGTCCATTAATCCATATACCTACGTGAAATACAAATGTCCCATATGTGACAGACAGCGCTCTTAATAAAATGAGGTTAGAAGTATTATAAATGTTACTCACGTATTTGACTTTCTTATAGAATATTATTATTAAAATGTTCGTTACTTAACGTATTTGTGTATCTAATCAAGCGTTATTTTTACAGGCTTCAAAAAAAGAAAGTGGTTCTTATTTCAACTGTATTTTTATGTGTATTACATCGTCACTTTTGACTGGACAAACTTTTTTGATAATAATTTTTTATTCGAAACCCAGTACCTAAGTACTTGTTGTCTAGTCTAGTCTTATATAAAGAGCACCAATTGCGTGGAACAATTAGGTATACTGGTTACACTTTTTAGAGGCGACCATCTCAGTCAAGGATAATATATCTATGACGTAATTATAACAAGACTCTTCTTAATTGAGTCTTGTAGGTACTAGGTTGGTCACAGTTGACATGGACAACAGCGGAAGGGTGGTGCTGCATGCTCATTTGGTATTTTAATCCCATTAAAAATTAAAAATTAAATTACACGTTAAATAGACAAATAGCAGTTAACACAGTCATATTTCCACATTAGGATTCCCCGTGTCGCTGGTGGCATCGGGGACATAGACATTTCTCACACTACGCTATTTTTATTAGTTACGCGACAGTTCGCCGATACTGCAGTGTTCACTGACAGGACACGCATCGTAGACGCGTCGCCTCGTGTGCAGAATTTTGGTAAATATAAAGGCCGCCGACACACGAGGTCACGAGCGACGCATGGACAAAATCCTAGGCGCTTGCAAATCGTTGTGTAAGAACGGTCCATATGACACAAATAACACGTCACCACTACACACACGTTCACCCGCAACCCGAAAACAAACATTTATCTGTCACATAAAAATTAGCTCTTACTAGGTATCGACCCTTCAATTCATAGGCTCTTTTGCTATACCTATTTTTATTTTTAAATTTCTACTACGTGACGAAAAGCGTTAATTTTGGGAGTTAAAATTGGTAGCGAGCAAGACCACATCTTAATTTTCTGCGCTGAAAATATCATTACACTATCTCCGACACGTGCGCAGTATGCAACAGAACACTTTCAACGGACACTTTAAACGAATTTGTGTCCCTTACGCTTTCAGTAGTGTGTCGTAAAATTTCGAACAAAAAACATACCTAGTTTACTAAGTAAAGAGTAGTGCTTGTAATTTGTTCGCTTTTTAAAAATTTCAGAATAAGGTAAGTAACGCTTTGGAAATTTTATAATTTATAACAATCTATGACATGCCTTGACGGGGAATCAACCTGGAACCACTGGCAGTCTCACTCCGAAATACTTAAATGAACATGTTAAGCATTAATTAAATTACAGAGACGCAGCAACGGGCGAACTAAAAGGAAAGTAGGTTTTTAACCGACTTCAAAAAAGAAGGAGGTTCTCAATTCGACCGTATATATGCTTTTTTTTATGTACGTTCAGCCATTATTTCGTCGTTTATGGGCCGATTTTGATAATTCTTTTTTTGTTGTAAAGTAGATATGCGAAGTGGGGTCCCCTGATAAGGAAACCAGGATCTGATGATGGCATTTCAGAGAAATCGAAGGGAACTTTCGAAAATTGTATGGACGACTAGTGTGTTTGTTCATGTTATCATAAGTACATTAAAGCGCTACCATTTCATGAAGATCTGGAGTCGATCTGATGAAGCCGAAAGACAGTCGAGGGAACTCCTCAACGATTTACTGCAGTTATCTAGTGTTTGGGCTTGATTAATTTGTAGTGACGGGAACTTTACACTTACATGTTGAATTGAGCGCCATCTGGCGAGTAGTTTTTGAGTTATCTCTACTTATCAAGATTGAAGTCGGTTATTTTTTTGTAAAAAGCAATTATAATCAATTATGATCTTTATGTATTGGTTAATAGACCACGGACTCCTGACTCCTGAGCAACTCCGACACCAAGTATAAAATCGAAATTCAACCGTAAGATCCAATTCATAATTGAATGCTTCATTTGAGTTGGTCCGATACGGGGCCGTTACACAGGTTGTAATGTGCGCAGTCCTAAATTTAATGAATCCCAAGTCGCGTAACAACAGTGACGTCAGATTTTCATGTTGTATTCTATTTCCGTTCCTGTTCACAAACATCTTATTTTATAAAGTTGACAAACTTTAGCAGTGTGTAGGAACATGTGAGGTCATAACCTTTTTTTAGCCCTAGCCTTTTTTTAGTGACTCCGCCTGCGTAGTAATGGTTCTGGGTTCAAATACTAGCCGAGGTAGACTTGTGACTTCAGAACCAGTAGTGTATGAGTGTATGTGTGTGTTATATCAATTACTCTTATTATTATGTTTCGAAGCGAATGAAATGGATTTTTGTGATAATTATTAAATTTTTAATGTGTACATTTTCGGTAATATTAAATGCTTTTATGTATAGTTTTATATACTTTCCAAGGCTAATCAACAGCGACAAAACTAAGTTGACTAAAATTAAGTTGAAGGTACTCCTTAATAGTCCATAGCCCGTAGTCGCTACAGCTTGGCTTAAACTTCTAATCACGGCCTTAGCACAAACAACTCCAGTCCACTTATCTAGGTCACAGTTTCTGCTTGTGTATTAGATACAATTTAAATCCAGAAATCCAAACTAGTAACAAAATCGCAGATTTTTTTTGTTGTTAATTTCATGTACCTATTTCTTCTTTTATGGATAGAATATACTGTGACAAAGTCTGCTCATAGGTCGTTAATAGGTATAGTTCCACCATACCTAATTTAATCTTTAATCAAGCGGTTACCGATAATTCGTGATAAGTGTAATCGTAATGCATAGTTTTTGCAATTTAATGCATCGTTTCATCTTGTCATTCCGACATCATGCGTAAACCAATGAAATTAGTCAGGAATTAATCAAAAAACATTAAACATGTTTAAAATACACAAACAGGATATACGTTCAAAATCACGGTGGTAACATGGTATCAACAACACGAAATACCAATATAATATGGTTGAATTAAAATAATGAAATGACACAATAAAAATGAGATTCAACTGCTTCAGTAACCATTACTTAACTTGGAGATTATGTTTACCGAAGCATAGCGAGAACGTGTCATTAGTATACGTATAAAGCGCGCGGTTAGCGATAAAACGGACAAGTCCTCTCTTATCTTGTTAATGGTTATGCTTCCTTTTAACTCCGACTAAATTCGTTTTGGGCCTTTTTATTGATAAACGACGCTTTAAGGATCGTAGAGATGCTTCAAAAGGGCCATCTATATCCTAGACTATAATATCACGTCGCAGTATATTCGAACGTAAGGCTCCGAGAATTTCATTAACGTAAATCGATATTTGCTATAACGTTGTTTTTTTTTGTAATAATATTCTTTGACATTCAGGACGATGACCGTGAAAAGTTGCCTTAGAGAAAGGTTTGAGTAGTGACTTTTTTGTATCCCTGGTAACTAGATCAGTTTCACAAACACACGCTATGAGGACAGCTTACAAACGTCATGTAAGCTTTTATAAGTTTGTACATTCATCTTCTTGAACTTTATCGCCACTTTAAGTGGCCCACTTATAGGTGCAGCAAAAGCAGTAAAAGCATTGACCGATTTTAGGTGAAACGAAGATTGGTATTACTCACTAAGGATTCTCGCTAAACTCTTCGTTGGTTGAACTAGGTAGTACGCTTTGTTTTGCGAGATATGCGGAATTTATGCGGATTCCGTGCTGCTTGCGTGTAACCCGGCTTTACTTCAGATTAGCCAATTTCATATACTTTGAATATTCTTCAAAACTCGTACTAATAAGCCCTCCCTTGCGTCACTTCGAAAACCAGTCCTTTCGTAGTCACAATCGGAAATTCTTTAGAAATTTTAAAAACTGACATAACTTTTTGTTTTGAAGCGATTAAAATAAAACAAGAAACAGTATTTATTGAGACTTTTGTATATCATTATGTTAGTACAAACCGCATTCAATTTGGTAAAGCCATTTTTCAGATTAGCGCGAACAAAATCAAATACAAACACATAAAATCACAGTGTTTTATTGCTTTAATAAAGACCCCCTGTTATAGTTTTTGCATAGGCTCGTTTATTACACATGAGGACATTGTTACAAATTTAATATTTATAAGTATTGATATTTTTGTTTACTAATAGAGATTTTGCTAGTGATAAAAAGTACTCTGATTATAAACCGATATGCCTGCCGCAAAGCAAAGCTACATAATTCATTGAAATAATAAATTCATGAACGTTAAAAAAAATCAAATTGCATAAATCGCTTACATTTTCGACACAAAATTTGTACTATTGTATAGAGCTACCATTTCGAAAGTATCATTTGGAACATGCTTTGGAGGGGAGGCTTTTACGTAGACAAAGGTGCTCCTACCGCCTTTTGTGCCGCATAGTAATGGAAGGCTGCTGGCGTTTCGTTCCTTCGTTACATTAGCGGTTTTGTTTATGAATCTGCTGATCTCAATATATATTCTATCTGGATTTATATACAAAATATGAAATGCTGAGTCACGCTAGTAAAATATGCATTTGAGTCTATTTATTGTACACACAAGTCAACACACGGTCGAGCGGCGGTCAACAGCTAGTGCATCTATTGATATCATCATCTATATTCCCTGTCTACGACACTTTACAGTTCGTCAATAGATGGATTCAAACAAAAGTTGGATTATAACTGACAGTCATTAATAAGGCGATATGGATTTCCCATTTTTCACGACTCGGTAGGAAATTGCTTATAAGTGCGCCGTAATCAAGCTGTTGAGCGATGTCGTTATTTTAAAGATAAACCCTTCATCATCACTGCACATTGTTGTCCTTTTGAGTGCTGGCATTACTTTAATGACGACCCTTTATCACCACTGCATATTGTCACATTAAACAGATGTCACATTACCTACACCTTCATACTCCTTTCCTGTACATGGCAGAGACAATAATTTGTGATTTCGCGAACTACCAACTATGATAAATAATAATAAGTATTTTTTACAAAAAATAGCCGACTTTAAAATTGATGAGTAGAGATAACTAAATAAGTAACCGTCAAATGTCACTCAAACTTAAGGCGCTTTGCCCACGGAGCAACTATTGCAGCAACTGGCAACTAGCTGTTTACATACATTATTATTAGACTGCGCACACACAGCAACTCGAGTTTCGAGTTCTGGCAATCGTCAACAGTTTTCAGTTGCTGTAATCGTTGACTAGGTCAGTTCCTAATTGCCGCAACTAGCAACTATTAAATATTATACCGGTTTTTAACGTTGCCGGTTTCCGCAACTGTCAATCGCAATGCGTCGGACGATTTCCCACCGCCCGCCCTCTGCCTGTATCCGGAAATGCGTAGATTGAGCAACACGCATAGAAGTTGCTCACAAATTGCTATAAAATTGCGGCAACCGTAAACGTTGTAGCAACTATCAACTTTTTACAGGAAACTTAAAAAGTTGATAGTTGCCCCAACTCGAGTTTCTCCGTGGGCAAAGCGCCTTATGGGATCAGACTACAAGCGCTAGCTTTTTATTTTAAAAAATCTGTTCACCCAATGCACAGTTATGAAGTAACACATACTAAGAAAAAACATACAGACGAATGGTTTTGGGAACTCCCTCCTCTTTTTGAAGGCGGTTTAAAATTAACATTATTTCTGTGATTCGTCGGGGAATCGAACTTCTATGCATTTGCGTACCTACGTTTCTGTATGCATATAACAATAAAAATTTTACAATGTCCTTTCGGCAGTGTAATAAAATAATTATATTTTAAACAACACGCTTTTTAGTGAGCAAGTAATGAAATCAAACCACAATAGCAATATTAAATTAAATCAAACCACAAGTAGTGTCCAATCGATATAGCTTTTAGGGTTCCATAGCCGAAAGATAAAATACAAAGAGTCCAATAAGAGTCCCCAGTTGTAGGAAGTATGGATAACTCAGGAAATTGATAGTTTTTGCATATCATTATGCCAGGTACTGGTAGCTAGCCAGCCTTTATTTCTACTTTTATTTCTCAATTCTCTTGCCTGAGATGGGGAAAATGTACCTAATCATGATCATCATCATCATTATCATCTCAACCCATCATGGCCCACTTTTGAATGTTAAGGTCATAGTCCACTACGCTAGCCAAGTGCGAATTGGCGGACTTCACACACCTTTGAGTTTTGCGAATTCTTCGACAACTTGTTTTTCACGATGTAACAAATAGTAGGGGGAATCCGGGAGACTTGCCCAGATGGGAGAGTTGAACCACCTTTTAAAACTCGACTTAAATTTTGCGCTAATGAAACGTCAAGACGGTCATTGATAGGGCGCGGGAGGCCAATGACAAGCACGGCGCCATTTTTAACAATGGCCGGTTTGTTTGGCTGTCAGATTCGAAAAGGTGTTTTTGTTATGGCGGAGTAGATTTTAAATTTTTTTGTAGTTTTGATATTGCGGCCGTGTTTATAGAGGTGAGTATTGAGTGATATTACTATTTTATTGCCTGATTATTATAGTTTGACGTGTGCTAAGTGTTGTTTCGATTACGTTGATTGTTTTTTCTGTGGGTAGAATTTAATGTCAAAGTAGTATATGCGGGAGAGTTGCACCATGACGGGTGCGGGAGATATGCTCAGTGGTTCATGTCTCCCATGTATAGTTTTGTATGAAGATATTTGGAGTTTTACTTTACAGATATATAAATTTTAAACTTTTTGACGGAATTTAAAAACAATTCGGGAACCTTAATACAACAAGTCTTATTTGTATTTTGTTTGTTTTTATGTGTAATTTTATATTTTATTGCAGACTTATTGAATGAAATATATAATTTCAATACAAACCATCCGAAAAAATACCGAAAAGAAAAATATACTTATATCATTACAGAATTAGAAAATGCTATACGTGAGGTAAAGGACGGTGCATCTTAAAGAATAACATTGATCAAATTTTTGGTTACCAGCTGACTGAAAGTAGTCCTAATTAAGGCTAATTAATGATACTAAATGATAAGAATAAGTATATAATTGAAACAAAATGGTAAGAAATATCAAGAAAGAGTAAGAAGTTTTATTAGAGAAACGTTAAATATTTAATTTTATTAATAAAATGTTTAATAATTATGATGCCTATGGAATGCTTAAGAGTATGTCAAAGTATTGTTTATTTATCCTTATGAGAAGAGTGTGTGACTGTGTTTCGTTAGAATTTCATTTCATTTTGTAATCTTTTGGTTAATAAACTTGTGATTTAAGCTGTAAAATGTTTTTATTTTGTATTTTGTACCTTTAAAAAGCAGTGGTCAACTCTCCCCAGACCCCGGTTCAAGTGTCCCATAGGGTGGGGAGAGTTGAATCATATCCCATTTTTTATTAAAATGTGTATAACATATTTCAGTAATATAATATGGAAAATCTAAATACGCATAAGTAAACTTAAATAAATAAGCTATCGTTTATTATTATATATCATATTTTCTAAATAAGCCTCCTTATTTAGAAAATATGATACTTTTAAAAAAAGCGGTTCAACTCTCCCGGACTTCCCCTACATCTGGAGGCATGATAATGCCCCCGCATGTCTTTCGAGGAAATAGAGTCCGAGCTTTCTTGGTAGGGGCATTTTCGTAATCATTACTGGAACTTGGCTTGAAACGCTAACGCGTGTCTAGATAATATGTACCCAGAAGTTAATCATTAAATTTTTTCTATCTCCATCTCTTGCATTATCCGGATCTGCCGTCATGGGATAAAAGTCAGAATTATAGGCTCCTTTAATACGTCAGTTATGTGACGGCACGTTTACCCGAAATCTAGAAGTTTAGCTGCTAGCAACACCACTGTTAAATAAAAAAATAGGCTATGGTGATAGTTTCCTTTCGTCAGATTAGAGGGCTCTGGATTCTACGCCAGCCAGAATTGTTAAATACTACTCGACCAACCTAAGTTTGCACCTCGCGTCGATTACGTCACACGGACGCTTAGGTACGGTATTCAAAAAAAGATTCGCTATGACTTTAATAAATTAAACAAGTGTTTGTTAAATTTTATTTTGCATTTACTGTTTTTAACTTTATATTATACTTATGTACATTAAAATATACACAAAAGTTATGATAATTATAATTAACCAGAATCACTACTATTCATAGGTTCAATGCCCGACATTTCGCTTTCGCTCTCACTCCAGTCCACAGTCCAGTACTATAACAAAACAGTGGTAACAACAAAAAACTTAACAAGAACAGTTCAAAAATTTCAAATTCAAAAGATAGGGAGACGAAAACTCGGTATGACGCGTATCGGTGACAAAGATGCTAACCATACTGACGCGACAGGGCGACTGCGGGGAGGTGAACGGAGAGTAGGGGCGGGGTGCCGCATTCCAGCGAGGTGCAAACTTAGCTCGGTGGAGCTGTACATTTTAATAAAACTATTTAACAAGTGAAGTGATTTCGCGATTTTCTCCAGAAATTTTAAATAGTAGGCATTAGATATTACATACCTACTCCTTTGCGACTCTGTTTTCAAACCATAGAACGACTCCGTCTGTTGTATAAAAAACTTAGTAGTAAACTCCTCAACACAAATAAAGCCGCCAAAACAAAAGTTTCAAATAAATGAAATCCCTTTCTCTTCCCAACTCTGTATTTGAATAAGCGATTTCGATTAAACGTACAACTATTGTAGGTAACTGTCAAAATACAGGCCGTTATTAAAACCCTCAAAACCAATATCTGTCAGGAAATCCATTAAAACGGGGTAAATTTTCAATTCGCATAGCGATGGAACTACAGACAGAGCGAACAATTTTCTGTAATCGACGATTCTTTCCCTCGACCAATCGCGAGTTCGCGCTTGGCTGGTATTAATAATCTTTTCTTTCGGTCTAGATCTAGATGTAGAAAACGTATTACGTACTTTGAATTTCAGAATGACCATCGTGTCAAATAATCATACGGGCGCGGTCGGTTGTTGGATGGATAGCCGCTAGTGGCAGAATTTCTTGTGCGCTACCGTGCTTTGGAGGGTACGTTAAGCCTTCGGTCCCGGTTGGCCGTCGGTCGGTATCGAATATCTTAAGCCATTTTGGAAGATTTCGGGTGTCATGAAAACTTCTGACACTTGGGTTGCGCATTAGCCCCTGCACCATTCCGAGCCGTGGTGGACTTCCACCATCCATGCTTAGTAATGGGCCATTCATGTGTCGAAGCCAATCAGAGGCCTATCACATCGACTCTCTTTTTAACATCCTTTTATTAGCTTCGCCAACTTCAAAAGGGTAAGCCAGGGTAAATAAAAAAACAATAAAAAATAAATAAATAATAATAAAAACAATGTGGGTCCTAATGGACCTCTTAAAGACCTTAGTAAATATACTGTTATACCTTCTATGTACCTACTGCTAGTAACCAGTAAAATTTTTATCAGTACTATATTTATAGAGGATTACAGCAGCCATAGAAATCCCGAATAACGTAGCTTAACAAACTCGATTGCTTATGGACGCAAGCCTCAATGCTATTACGTCCTAACTCGTATTTGTAAATAAACCCATTTATCGTTATTACCTGTACAATTTGTGTTGTTATCAATCATAATCAAGATAGATTCAGCTTGCCAAAGAGATATACGACAGCAATATCTTTATTTATCCGGTCGTAAATACGGTTCCTATTACAAGTTAGATCACGTCACTGCGTAACAACCGCGCAATGGATTCGGACGAACAAAACTAGCGCGGTACCGAATTCTCACACCAATGTAATGTACCTACGAGTACCTACCCCATATTTATTCTCTAGTTGTAACATAAGAAAGAACTCAATGTCCCGTGCGTGTTCTGCAAGTTTTGAAACTTATACCGTAGTATTAATAAACGCAGTGTAAACTTAATCCAAGTTTAAAATTTTCTGTCCCTGTCATGTTTTACAAAACTTTTAAACTTGGAGTAACTTTACTGCGTTCGCGTTTGATATAGATCTTCGATCAACCATACCAAAGACGACGAATCAAAGATGTTCCGGTTAGCGTTTTAAATCCGTTCGACAAAAATTAGGGTTCATACAGACGGGCACGTATTTTATTTAAACACAGCCTTTAACACGCTTCAATGCCAGGATGAGATACAAGTGTATAAAGGTCGTAAAACTATATTCTTTACTTTTTTTGCTTTGTTAATCCTACATGATATCTTGTGAGTAAGGTAGAAATTGTTATAGCAACAAATTTTTATCGTAATAAATTATTACTTTTCTTAATAATATAGTTTGGGTTACTCATTCAATTCAAGTTTTACATCCCAAAATATTGGTATAATCCGTGCGCGACCAGGAATGTAAAGAACCTTGTCGAAGTAAATCGAAAATGTGAATTTGTCAAGTAGCGTTGTGAAAAAAGTGCTGAAGAAATTAAATAATTATACATAATATTTTTAGCATTAATTACATAGTTATTGGAACGAAGTTCCTTACGCCAGGCTTGGAGGATATAGGGATTTTGCTGCGCGACCGAACTGAAAAAAATGTGATAGTAAAACCGTAAGAAAATATGCGTGGAATAAAAGCGTTAAATGAAACGTGCGCAGGCGCGACAGCAATAATGAAGTGTAATTAATAGCTTTTGCGTTAAACGTTGATTCTAGACCTAAAAACCGAAGTGCCTACTAAGTGCTGTGTAATAAGAAATCACCCGCATTACTGCAAATTATTAAACATTGCAAACGTTTGATCAAGACGCGTAAGCATGTTCGAAATCCGCATCACATAGGACCTTTTCACTCGACGCCAAGCGTAAGCGTAAACAGCGCAGCTAACGGGGCATTTATTGCTGTGCATTTTGGACTGCGAATAGTATTTTATTTCCTTGAGACAGTTAAGGGGCATTTGTTGCTGTGCACTAACATTATTTAATTTTATTTTATTTTACGTAATTTATTATTTCCTAAAATACTGAATTTCCTAAATACTTTCCTGTACTTAAATAAAAACTAATCAGCAAAATTTAAGAGAAAAATCAAGAAAACCTACATAAAATTGAACACGATTTTTTTTTTGCAAATTGTGTCGATTCTACATTAGCCGAAGGAACTTCGTTCCTACCTGGTGTCCCACGACACCACATCTTTTTTAATTATTTTTACAATTTATCATAGGATTATTAAACAGAAAAATATTTCATGGATGAAATCAATGAAATAAAATATTAAGGTTCATTATTTTACACTTTTTGCAACTTTTCAATCCCAGTCATATTTATTTCATGGGGATAATAATTATTATTAATTAATTGCTAACTATCTCTTATCTCTTATTTAAAATAAAACTCAATCAAAATCCACGCGTACAGGAAACGCAACTACCATAGCATAATCCGAGCTTCGACGTGAGTTTGCTAACGCTACTGCTCACCGAAGAGATGTGCGCTTCTCAGTTCCAAAAAGTAGTATATCACTGTGGTCGCGCACGGATTTATATGATACATATAAACAATCACAAAAAATATCTTGTTTGAGTCTCACAGACACGTATCACATTGCACTGTATACGTTTTTCTCTGACGACGACACAAAATACATATTATGTAGTTTATATTCGTTCTCTCCTACAATAACCCTAACAGTTGGCTCATATCTACGCTTCAAATCTGCCAATGTTTTCTTGACTGTACAACTTAATATTTTACATCCGTGTTTCAGGAAGGTACGAACACTAAACCTCTACGAGTATATTGTAACGGCCAATCTCTACTGAAATCTGTAAACTGCCGGCCACAGTAAATAAAATGACCGACTTTGATATTTCCAGAATTTGTTCATGGAATTTTGTAAGAGTAACTCAATCTGACTTTGCCTAAGTAAGTCCAAACTACAATCACTAGGTATTTAATCAATCTCATTAAATCATTAATCATCATTATCATTAATTAATTATAATAATCAAGTAGGTATGAACTATGAAATACAATCACTATTTAATCAGTCGCATTAATTAATTAACAATCATTATCATTAATTAATTAAAATTAATTCGCTTTACGTTTATAAACCTATGATTTTAATGACATGCACCCGGAATATTTCAAACTCATACTCAAAATCGTTTATTGAATGTCATTATGTGAATGTCATTATTTGATTCTACCGCCATTTGTTTTATTTCTCATTTATTTCAGACATGATGTAAGTTTCCTGTTTACCTGTTGTACATTTTTAAGACTATGTACAATTTCAAGATAGAACACAACAGAAAACAAAAGCAAAGGTAACTTTTCACTCATATTTTTAAGCTGAATTTATCAAATACCAAATACATATTAAGCTGTTCTTGACATTTGTTCTGTTTATTACCTACATAAGATAAAAAGTATATAAACAACCCAAAAACGTTTTTAAATATTCTTTCCCATTTAATTAACTAAAATACCCATTTGACATTACGCACAAAAATATAATCCTTTCATGTTACATTCTTACTTTATAAACCGAATATACGCAAAGCGGACGGATTCCCTCGAACATCCGCCCTTCCCAAAATAAACGCCAATTACTCGATTTGTCCGCTTTATCTCAAAACATTTCATCCTAGTCGAGGAGCTAAGTGTAATAATATTAACATTTTACAATGTTTATTGCTAGTATTTTTCAGTTTCATATTCAACATCAGCCTAAATTGATGTTCATATCTTCTTTAGATCTTTCCTCGGGGCCTCTCCATATAATCCTTCTTTTCATAGCCTTACCCCATAATCTGTCTACAAAGGCAGGATAATATTGTATTGCAATGTGATACAATATTATCTTGGATCATGTCATATTCCGATAAAATTGTCAATAATCCAGTCCATTGAAATCACTGACTATTACACAATTATTGTCGTAATTGTTTAACCATAAAACCACTTATACATGTACTGGAGTCGCTAAGAATATGGAATTGCCACTCCACGCTTAAAACAATATATAACATGTATTGTGTTCACAGTTTAATTTAGCTTGCAAGAAAAATTTACTCAGCACTTTTAAATTCTCTCCGTCAACCTACAATAAACCTTAATCTTAGGGGCGGAAAGCTGGTTTTTCTGTGGGTTGCCATCAAAACAAATTCCATATCCAACGCGAACGAAGTACAGATAATTTATTACATCGTGTCTAAAAGCGGCAAAGCTTATTAAAGTTCGTTAACCAACTTCCGACCCACCCATCCGTTGCTTAACTCGGTCAATCGATTAAAATTGAAACAACCCAAATCGCTCCTATCAGCTGTTCATTATTTGGCGAATAATGATGTAATCGAATTAATTTGACAATGATCAATGAGAGAAGAAAAGAGAGAATGATAAATTATATTAAACTATCTATTTTCAATTAAGTCAATTGATAAATGTACAAAACAAAAAAGTACTGAAATCTTAATTACTTAGTTATAAAAATATTCGACTGAGATTATTCACTAATATGAGTTCAACGCTCGTAAAAGCTTAGCCGTGGAAGATATTTTCTCACACGGACAAAATACGTGAGCCTATTTCAAATTATTTTGTGGCATTGAGGCCTGTTTGGTGGGTACTTTTGATTATAATAAACCGCTAATACTTTCAATAAGTGCTTCATAATGCATTTGAAACTGAGGCAAGTATCCCTCCGAGGCGACTATCCGGGTTTTACCCTAAATGTAAATTGAAAATTTAAAAACCCCCCGTCATTTTGTATAGCCCCATCTAGTAGACTATGAGTGAACTGTTTTAAAATCATATTACAATTTAATTAATGTCAATAAGCTATCCACCATAAATTGACTATAATTGTTCACTGCACAAAATCAAAATTTTCTTCTTTGGCTGACAAATCATTGCTAATACCGGTAATGTTACTGGTGTCTATAAGCGACGGTAACTTCTTACCTTCAAGAGGCTCGTCTACTCTGTGTAAATAAAAAGGCACTGTATAAACAAACGCGTTAAAACACTCAGCTCTTGGTCCTAAAACGTGCGGGTCACGCATCAATAGCGGCACGTACACTTTTCAAAAACTCTCCTATTTTCCCTACAAAGGTCCCGGGATCGACAAGGTTTAGATAGGATTCACGACATGTCCGCCACTCAAATTCTGAAAGAGTAGATTGAGGTTTGGAGAGAACGAGGTCATCTCCAGACCCCCAATCTCCAAGAGAATCTCAGGCGAAAAAGCGGGCAACGATCTATGAGATAGGATAAAGTGTAAATGAACTCAAATACCACTTAAAAGGGTACACTTCAAATTGTATTTATATTTCCTAAATAAAAGGAAGATCTTCAGGCGTTATAAGATCCTTTGATAGGATTCTTAATTATTTGAAACTTTATTCGTATTTTAAATGAAAGTCTATTTTTTCAGATTCTTCGATAATTGTTTTGGCTCCAACCCAATAATAACTTGGTACAGGGCGTAGAAATGCTTGTGTGTGAAAAAGCTCGTACTTACACAACACTGGCCAAATATGACTAGTTATCGGAGTTAACTGGCTATCCCCCGACGGCTTCGTCCGCGTATAAATTTTGTTTCAGTATATTCCCCTTTTTACCTCTTCAGAGGGGAATTTCCAAAAAGCCTCTCTTAATGCTCCCCTACACTCCCTAAGGAACATGCATGGCATTTCAGCTTCTTACAAACAACAAACTAGCTTAACGAATGACTTATGAATGGTTTAATGAGCGTACCTAATTTGGTTAAGTATATGGTCAGTAGTAGTTTATGGTCAGTCTAGTTTGCAGTGATTGTTATTAAGAACGTTAGTCGGTCAGTTTGTTATCAGGTGTATGATAACTGTTGTTGTTGATAATAATATGTGCTTGGATGCTGTTAGTTATAGTCCAGTAAGTAGAGGTGATATGGGACTTAATATGCTGGACACTAAGTCGGCCGCAGTAAAATAATAGACCCTATAAACATTTCTTCCTTCCTTTTCATCTTTTCCTTTGTCATCTCCCCAAAGGTTATCTGAAAGAAATCGCTATTGAGCGATAAGGTCGCCTTTGTGCACAACTTACATGAATTGTAGCAAAATCTCTTTATGTAACTATGTAACTGTAACTATGGTGTACAATAAAGTGTATTATATAATAATAATAAATATTAATATAAAGTAAAACAATAGACGTACCTACCTTTTATATAGTAACCGTGTAGTTAATCCCTTGCCAGACACAAAAAGCCTCAAGCGACAAATGATTCCACAACATAAGTACAACAAAGCCTTACAAAATATTCTGCCTACATAAAAAGGTCTCTTCAAAGTTGATTTAACTAGTGCTTTAAAATGTTTAATAATTGTAACTCCTAAATGAGCCAATACACATAAAAAATATAGTCAAATTGAGTACCTGCTCCTTTTTTTAAGTCACTTAAAACCATTCCAAATCGAATGGGACCCACACATCTGGGGTTCCGTAAATTTCTTTAATTTCGTAAAAAACTTTGAACTACATAGTACAGATTGCAACCCCATTTTGTTAATTACTTTTATCGGGACCCTCAGGGATATAACTTTATTTTTACTTGTGATAACAGCTACTGCAAGTCGTATTACGTGAAATGTTTCAAACAACTTCATTCGAAAAGAACTGGCAGACAACGGAGGCACATTAATAGTGTTTCCGTTTGTGACCCTTTAGTACGGGATCCTAAAAAACCAGTGACTTCCTGATGAAACGAGCTCTACCTATTTGTCTGTTATTCAAGAGTGTACTAAGAACAAGGAATTCCTTTTATTATCTCATAAAACCTCTCGTAAAAGTAACACAAAAAAGTTTAATTGAGTTCAAAATAATTACTTAAAATAATAAGGTAGAGGTCTGTTTTGTACAATATTTTGAAGTTGGTGCCGACAAAGCCATTAAAAATTTTAAGGTAATTGTTTGAAGTTGATTAAAATTTTAATTACTTCTTTTTGTGGTGTTATTTGTACTTTAAAGTTTTATACGCACTAGAATTTGATAAGGCCAGCAAGCGGGATCCAAACATAGTTTTATGCAAGTTCGGTTACTCCAGCAAAACTCGTCGTATCAATTCCTATAAAGCACTCAACCCGGTTGTTATCGTCACCCTATGCGAGAATTTCTATCTGTGATATAAACAATATAGGGGTGAACGTAGTCGAATATTAATATATTTTTTGTATGGCAAAGCATTCAACACGTTACGTCATATGCTGCTACTAGGCTGACTTATCTTAGTTCTTATATCATTACAATTCCAAGTACTAGCCCCAATTGTAGCAAATTCAGCGATTATAATAATTAGATATATTTTTGTAAATAATAGGCAGGCAGACACGCCAGCGTAGCTAGCCTGATGGATAAATGGAAGATTCAAAGCCCAGTGACAGAAAAGAGCACAACGATCATGGGAGGATGACTTGCAGTCATGGATAGAGCCCTTCTTTCTCTATATATTTTTAACCCACATCAAAAAAAAAGGAGGATGGTCTCAATTCGGCTGTTTGTTGCACTTTTAACTGAGCGTCCCGATTTTTTAATTTTTTTTCCAAAGTTGGAGTTTGTCATATAGTCCCATCTAAATTTGAGTGAAATCTGACGAGTAATTTTTTAATAATCTCCACTTGTCGATATTGAAGTTGTAAAAAGTCAGATATTCCACTAAGTATTAAGTATTGTAGTATTGTAACATCGAAAAGTCTGTAAAGGCAAACAGAAACGTTATTAAAAGCCAGTGTTTACAATTTTGTACATTTCCGTCGAAATATTTTCGCCTGGTGGAGCTTTGAAATAAATTGCATTCGGTCATCATAACCTACGCTCTCTGTGGTGCGATAAAAAAGTATAAATCAATCCGATTAAAGCGTTTCAAATAGCTTTTGGAATCGAGCCGACACGTTTTTAGGGTTCCGTACCCAAAGGGTAAAACGGGACCCTATTACTGAGACTTCGCTGTCCGTCCGTCCGTCCGTCCGTCCGTCTGTCACCAGGCTGTATCTCATGAACCGTAATAGTTACACAGTTGAAATTTACACAGACGATGTATTTCTGTTGCCGCTACAACAACAAATACTAAAAAACAGTATTAAATAAATATTTAAGTAGGGGCCCATACTTTCGACGATAGTTACCTATCGGTCCAAGAGATGGCGTTGTGCGTAATATGTGGTTACAATAAAACAATTAAATATTTAAGTGAGGCTTTCATACAACAGACCAGATTTTTTTGGCGTTTTTATACATAATAGTACGAAACCCTTCGTGCGCGAGTCCGATTCGCACTTGGCCGGTTTTTTATAATACGCTTAGGTTTTTAGACACCTGCTTTTACTGAAACTTGATGTAACTCGATTTGCGCGGCTTTGAGGTATTTTATCTCACGCTTCAATAAAAATTGTGTCTAGTTTTTAACCCCCGACGCAATATTACTCCTTGGTATTATAATGATAAATTACAAGTTTCACCTGTCTTTCTGTGGGTTTGTGTGTATATCGTTGAATCTCAAACGGATTCACTTGACATTCATTGACTTTATAAAACTGTATTTTTTTTTTTTTTTTTTTAATATTTTATTGCATTGTAATATGATTTAATATGATGTAATATGATTTTTGTGTAGTTCTCTCGCACTATACAAGGTGGGGCTGTACTAAACGTCGGGGGACTTAAATTTTTTGAATTTACCGTTATTTACAAACGGTTAGAAGTAAACGTCGGGAGGGTTTTTTAATTTTCAATTACAGTTAATATTACTTACTTGGTCCGTGTATTTGATTAACAGAATAAGTAACGCTACACACTCATACCCCCCATATACACTAGGATTCTGTGTGTTGTGGACGCCATGGACAAGGATAAGACAAGACGCTCACCCAGACCGAGAACGGAAATTTAAACTCATTATTCTCCGCCTCGTTATGGCATGAATATGGCATGAAAGCCTATCTATCGTATTTGCTATGTATGTATATTTGGGATGAAAGGAACCATTCATCCCTGAGGAGGACTCAACCTCCTCTAGTCGTGGTTTACCATGCTGAATGCGCGAGACCATTGCATCAAATCTCTCTTAGAGTTGGCTGAGCTTTATACACCAAATTTAAACCCGATAAGGTAAAGGTAAGGTAAGGTTTTTCACTCCTCTGGCGTCTAGCTTTCTATCATCCCCCTTCTTAACCGGTCACAAAACTACTGCTTCCACGCATAAAACTCCCACTCTGTAGCAATAAGGACACCTATTGATTTGTGCATCTTGTTTATTTTGATTTCTTTATATTATGCTCTTTAGTATACAAACAATAAAAAGTTTATCTAATTCAAAGGCACTCAAACGATCTTGATCTACTACCCTTAAGATTGATATTCAAATATGGGGCGAAAATTTCTTACAACTTGCAAAAGCCTAACCCAATATTGGTGAGAAATGTCGGATCTAGCCTAACTTAAATTGAAACTTAATTCGCAAACTAATCGTTTCTATCAGATTATTAATAGCTTTTATACCTCGGCAAGGAAATAGATTTATAAATTTAATTGCACCGAGCGCTTTTAATCCGGTCTTAGGTGGCCTTAGCTCGGATATTGAGTCGCGTCGATGAACAAGTATCACTAATTTAGATGTAAGAAGGGTTTAAGTTTACTAGTAAAATTGTATTAAGGAACAACAGGTCTTATGACTTTAAAACAGAATTGACGTACCTATAAATAAAACTCCAATAAATAAAGGTGTATATTGCCCAAATGTTTACAATTGAAATTTATTCAGAACTATATAAAATAGCTATTATTTTTTTTCATGACAATAGTGGCCAACCAACAAGATTCAAATAGGGACGAGGATGGCTAGTCCATTTAGAAAGTTACTTAATCCACTTAGTTTTTGATAGTTATATTTTAGGTAGTATTTGCTTGTTAGAGTCTGTATACAATTAGTTTACTTGTCGTTGTCATTAAGTATGTAAATTTATGATTAAAAGAATTAAAGTTGTAATTTACGAAGATCTGCACAATAATTTCTTCTATCTCTTCGACACGATTGCGAATCATTTACTTCGCGTTTTGTTAAATTTTAGTTTTACAATTAATATACGCATTATAATGTGCCTCAAATTCTTAGCATTGTTATAAAATTTGTGAAAATTCCTGATGCGTGTGAAATTTCAACTTCTCTACTTTGCTGGAGTCTAATCTAATGGCCTAACTGCTTGCTATTACCTACTGCTTATAATTAAACAGCGATTGTATAGCTATATACAAATATTATATCGTATACTAAAAATAAGCTTCCTGAAGCAATTCTGTGACGAGTGGGAATTCCCGTCTTCAATGTGGTGAACCTAGTATAAGCTGTTGTTTGTTTACTGTCTACATCATCTGCAGCTCTAACTATGTTAAGTAAGAGTAATGAAGTATCTCTGAGCGATAACAATTTTTAACACAACTTTGATACAAACACGTCAGAATCCCAAACAAACAGTGATTATTTTGCTTGTAAACAGATATGCCAAAATCATTCTACGTTTCTCTCAAATGTAAACCAACGGTCATCACACTTTTCTGGCTATGGGACGCACGAAAATACAGTTTCAGGATCACGGGTGTTTACCGTTAAATATTATGGTTGTGGATTTGTATTCTAACAAAGATAATCATAAATCATCTTCACAACACATAATTGTCCCACTGCTGGGCACGAGTCTCTTCTCAGAATGAGAAGGTAAGGCCATACTCCACCACGCTGGCCAAGTGCGGATTGATGGACTTCACACACCTTTGAGATTTGCTAACTCTCCATTATGCAGGTTTCCCCACGATGTTTTCCTTCACCGTTATAGCGAATGTCATTTAATTGTTTAAAACGCACATAACTCCGAAAAGTCAAAAGTCCCAATGCACGCAGCATTGGGATTCGAACCTAGAAGGACCCCCGAGTAGGAGGCCGAATTCTTAGCCACACTTAGAATATAGATTACAATACATCTGGAGGCCCCGCTCTTGCACCATACTTCAATTATGTTAATTAATTAAAAACAAAATTCAGCTGTAAGGCATTCTTTAGCAATACAAAAAAAACAAAATCTCCGTTCTTTTTGTTGTACTTCTCTCTACACGATGTCTTGAAGGATATTTATTGCGGTCTTGTACCTACTTAATACTTAATATTGTAGCGAATTTCAAGAAAGTGGCGTAAGCTAGTACCCTTCTTGAACGTCACTCACACAATCAGTACACAATGACTTACAAAGCAATTCTTCATAGAAATATCAATCAATGTCAGAGCTGGTCAGCAAAAGCGTCTCGACCAGACTTGGCGCATTGTTTCATATGACTTATATTTTAGGGTTGCCACATACCTACTCCTGGACATTTAAGTAATAATTCAATCTTGGTTATTTTTAAAACTATGAGATGTGTTATATATTATATTGTAAAAACTTTCTTCAGATTATTTATCCCTTTATAGTGCCTGAGTATGTTCAATAAATAATTAAAAAAATATAAATATTGTCACAGTCGATAGATACCTAGTCATCTCCATCTATTCGCACTAGAGCAGCGTGGTAAAGTATGGTCTAGGGGTCCTTAGGAAATGAGTACAGATCTAATCTCAGGTTTTATTCATTAACATCACCAGTAGTGCCAGTTATAAACCTTTGAGTACTGCACTTATCTCTCCGTTCATGTTCAATTTTCTTGTAACGCCCGAATTATATACCTATTTTATGAGTTTCATAAACAACATCGTATGAAAGCTTTGTATTATTAACTCAATTTCTACAATATTCTCAGGGCTTGTGTAGCCTCCCGAAGGACTAGAGTCGTAATGACTTTGTTACAGACAGAAATCAGAGGCCAGTGCGCCTAGTAATATCTAGTCTTGACTTTAATGAATATTGATTACATTCGAAAACAGTATTCGCGTGACAAGTTGATTACTTACGTCACTCTTACATTTTAACGTTTGCTTCTTTCAATACATACATACGTAAAAATGGGGCTATTTAGGTAACATATTTCTAACCACAATTATTGTAATAGTAGTACAGTTAAGAAATGAAATACAAGGTTTCATGATTAAATTTTATATTTATGTATGTCGGAGCGCAGCCAAGTCCTGCGCTGATCATTCAACGCCATCTATGGAGAATCGCTGGAACTATATTTGGAAACGTCAAACAGTTCGTTTGAGCATGCGTCGGTAATGGGGCGAAAGTTAAAATTTAAGAGGAACAGATCTGCCATGGAGATGCTGACTTTGGATTGAGCTGTGAGACCGAGCACACGTGTCGAACTCGCTATCATAGCGGACTTGCTGCGTTTCCAAGTTTAATCTGAATTAATCTTCCTGATCGTTTATTTTTTGTTGTAAAGTCAATTTAATTATTCGAATAGTCCTCTTAGGGTGACAAATCAACATCGAGCTATGCTGCGCTGTACTGCGCTGCGCTGTGCTGTGCTGTATTTCTTTAGCTACGTTTTTTTAACAATCAACATCAAGCTGGGCTGCGCTTTACTCTTTCGCTCGCACTCAGTATTAAAAGTGAGAGAGCTGCATAAAAACATAGCACAGTACGGCACAGCACGGCGGGTAGCGCGCCTCGCTCGAGATTGCTGCGTTTTTAAACAGAGCGCAGCCTCAAACAGCGCAGCACAGCATGGTTTGTTTGTATCGTCATTAAAATATTAGACGAGCGAGTTGACCAAACATAGCACAGCGCAGTACAGCGCAGCATAGCTCGATGTTGATTTGTCACCCTTATACCTACCTTATATCTTTCTGATCGGCAGCCATGTTTAACCCTCAGTATAACGACCGCTATGACCCAGGCTACGAGATGTATAAATCTATACACCCAGAAGTGGAAGGGTAAAGATGAATTTTTAGAATACTGACTGTACGAATTTTACGTTTAAATAGATTGACAGCCCTATTAACAAACGACTTCGCCATTCTTGTTAGATCAATAACATGGATGTATTGATGCAATAAATAACGCGATGCGAGCAATATATTGGAACCATAGCTGCTAAACTTAACTTGATATATTAATTAATTATTGTTTTGTTTGCTAACGTTACTTCCAAGTCGAACATTCAATAATGCTAAAGTTATTTGGGATTATAATAATATATTGAAACGCAGGATTTTTATGCCTGTGCTATAACAACTGTGAGGAGCAATGACTGCAGGAGGTGGTGATATGAGATGTGCTGAAGCGAGGGCAGTTTTGGCATACCGGTGATGCCAGATGTGGAGTTGAGAGGTGCTATTGAGAGGAACGGTGCTTTTGAGGAGAATAGTGTTTTAGTGGAGTGGAGAGGAGTGAGGAGAGGAGAGGAGTCAGATTTCTTGCTTTTCAGGTTTTCTACTAAAATGTTACTGGCCAGCGACCTGGCCGGTACCTATTTGAAAATGGAACGACGACAAGAAAGAAAGATTTTTGTTGTCAATACTTTCATCATTCAATAAATTGTAACTGAAGTTGTAACACGAGTCGTATTATTTTGCCTTTTTATAATATTAATACGCGAATAGAAAAGTATTAGTAGGTATATGGTAAGAGCATTTTAGTACATAGTATCTCAATGGGTAAGAGCCTCGAGTTCACCCAGGGACGTAAAAACACCCGGTACGATACTATGTACTATTTCTACTTTTTATAAAAATAATTTCTATCGCTTTAATAAAATTTAAGAGCAATTGAGTTTCAAATAGAAGGCTGTGGAACCAGTTACCCTTTCTTAGAGGCGACCATCTCAGTCCCCAGGAATAGCAACTCATTTGTGGCCGAATCGGAACGAGACTCATACTAACAATTATTAACTGGACTAACTATCACTAACAGTTCCTGCCCTCACACATATAAATGTTCATAGAAATTTTATTACATAGTAAAAATCGGCCAAGTGCGAGTCGGACTCGCGCACGAAGGGTTCCGTACCACTATGTATAAAAACGCAAAAAAAAAATCTGCTCTGTTGTATGAAAGCCTCACTTAAATATTTAATTGTTTTATTGTAGACACATATACCTACAACGCCATCTCTTGGACTGAAACGTAACTAACTATCGCTGATGCATCGATTGTATGGGCATCCACTTAAATATTTATTTTATTCTGTTTTTTAGTATTTTTTGTTGTAGCGGCAACAGAAATACATCATCTGTTTCAACTGTGTAACTATTACGGTTCATGAGACGGACAGCGAAGTCTCAGTAATAGGGTCCCATTTTACCCTTTGGGTATAAAAAATACGCGCAGCAATGCAACCGATCCGAAGAGATAATGAGCAAATAGCAAAGATGCACTAATAGTCCAAAAAGTAAATATAGGCGAAATGGGCCAAATGCAAAAAGAGTGTACGAAAAATTAGTCAGTCCTACACTCGTTCTCGAACGTTCTCGCCTTTAGTTTTTAATCGTCAGAGGAAAAACGGTCACGCAGTACGAGACAGAAGATGTAGGCTGCTCCTTTTCTTGTATGATTGCGATAGATGTCATCTATCCGTCTTTCTCTCTTTTTAGATTTAAGGTGTGATAAAGAGAAAAAAACTTAATGACATATCAGATAAAATAAATGTTATTGTTAGAGGACGCAGAGTTGTCAGAAATAATAATTCAGTTGTACAATTTCAAGTCTCGCCAGCGGAAATTTTAGCGTCATTTTACTGGACTAATGATTCAACTTATTAATCTAGTTTACGTTCAAAACATTATGACAGTACTGAAAATTTTGTATTTAGGAAGCTATCTAGCTATTTTGTCAAGCAACATTTGGAATGTTAAATTCTATGGTTAATTACCTTTCTGAAGTACATACTTCTACACAAATGAATGTGATTTAGAATGAGGTTTAACAAACGACTACACTTATTACTTGTCATGATATTATTTTGAATGAATCTTAAGTGACGACTGCAAAACTTAACTGACATAAAAGGGACTAAAAATCGTGTAAAGCCCTACCACGATCTTTTGGCGCGTGGATGATGTGTGGGTGACAGACACAGCGCCTTACAGCCTTAAGGTAAACTGTAAGGCGCTGTCTCTCTCACCCATACGTCATCCACGCGCCAAAAGATCCTTGTACGACTATAATTCCAGGGCAAGTCACTTTTCTTGACACCAGTATGACGTCACTTATACATATGTAACACCTCAGTGAGAAAAAAATATATATCATAAAAAAATAATACATACTACAATATACAAAAACAGTTTCGTGTGTTGAGGTTTTCAACCAAAGTGATTTCAAACTATAGCTAATTGCAACCGCGTCCTTTGTACGCAACAATTTCGACCCGAGGATTACATGCTCGTAGAAATTCGAATCTAACATGCTTTTCTCACTTTACCCTTGTTCTAATCAAATTTGGAACCCTTCTTCACTTCAAACATGGAACTATCCTACATATATGTAGTAGTACGTCTGGCTATTACGATGGCCTTTGGATTGTAAATGTCGTTACAGTGGCGTTAACCGTTGAGGAGTTCCCTTGAGTGGATCTAATTCTGAGCGTCATTTGGTAAATATTGCATTGTCACCAAGTCTTGAAAATTAGGTTAAAATATTTCGTTATACATATAAAACATAATATAATAGAGGTCAAGTTTATAAAGTCGTTTTAAAAATAGGAGTGTTCTACATACCATCTTGTTATTAAATAAACTATTAATTATACGAAAACTGCACACAACTGACATCTTAAGCCCTCATGATAAATATAAACATCCTACAGTAATCAGGGCGTTTAAGCTCACAACCGGAAAGTCGTAGACGTTTACCCTGTATAAGAGGTTGTTAGGTTGTCAGTCAGGTAGGGTAGAGACCTTAGCTGTTGTACCTATTCTTTTTTTTCAATGTGGAGCTGTAAAATAAAATGTTATTCATAATTTTTATTTCCACGGATTTATTTCTTACTAAGCGATTGAGCCTTGACGTCTTAAACATTAAACATCTGACGCGTGGTTTTTGAGTTATCTCCACTTCAAAGTCGGTTATTTTTTTGTAAAGTTAGTTATTTTTATAAATTATTAGCTGAGCAATATTAATTTTGACAACGTTCAAGAATTTTTAAACACGTCTCGTTCAAATTCCCTAAATCAGAATTCGTTTTCATCGTTCCCTCTTGGTTGGAAATTGGTATTAACACTTAAAGGAACTGCATAATTCTATACTTACAATACATGATAGGTGTTAAGATTTCAACCGGAGAAGTACCACCGCCCGCCACGGTAGGCATTTAGTACCATTTCTACCGACATTATAATTGTTTTCACAGCAATTATAATTCCTTAGCATGGGTGACAGCGAAAGGGTGGTGCTGCCTGCTCGTTTACTACATTAATTCCATAAAAAATACACAATGTCACTCTCACTCTTCAACATATCTGAGCTGGTTTTCTTCTCGCACATTACGTTAAACATGATTATTTTTCCATTCACAACGCCACAAACTAAAACCCATCTCATGAAAACAGTTCACAATAAAATCAGCCAAATGTAATACTCAGAAATAGAATAGTACTTGAACACATATGGCGAATATATGAGAATCTCTCCAGATATTTGTTCGAATAAAATGGCCAATTTATCAATCGAAACATCGTACCGACACAGCGTCTGCTCAGTAAGTAATTTCTTATATAAAACACATCGAAATCATTCAGCTTTTACGATACGCTGTACCTTGGCTTCGTCAGTAAATTGCTGGGTTACTACCGTTTTATTTTATAACCAGTAAAATTATCTCCATTGAGGATCATAAAATATTTATTAGTCCGCCAAATTGGATAACGCAAATGTAATTTTAATGCAAATAAATGTTTTTATTTATGCTGCTTCATTTGCTGAAATATTCCTTACTACTTTGCGAGCTCTAGTATGACAGATATTTTAGTACACTATAATAAACCTAACTCACTTTGATTGGATCAATCTGGTCTTTACTTTAATATATAGGAGTCTCCAAGAGAAGAGTGAATAGCCTTTTATAAGTTAGTGAGTTCATCATTTCATCGCCACTTACCGTCAGATGGGATGGTTGTTAAGTGTTAACTTATTTTAGGTACATAAAGATAATTCAATTCAAGCACGGATCCCTCCATAACTGAGAAGGCTTAGAGCATACTTCGTTACCTTCTTTCCATCAAAAGTTTTCAGTCCACTCGAAGGCTTTACATGTCTCTCAACGTGCCCTCCGTATCATAGAAACGCTCAAAAAATTTGCCACTAGCGATCACCCATCCAAACACCGACCGCTAATGCTTAACTCGGTCGATAACTATGGATCCGATACAAACCGCCGAGCTAAGAGCGCAAATATCTTCAAATAAAAAGACGAAATGATTTCTATTACACTCGAGTTAATGCCTAACGCACACATAGTCGCTACCGACAACATAAGTTTTAAGTCCAAAAGAAAATTGGATCGTTGAGTTGACCCACTCTTCTAAATCAGCAAAAAAGACCGTAAAGCAAAATGAGCACTTCCCGCAATCTTGACACATTTCCGTGCCTTTCTTGTACACACTCCCGTATATAAGTGTATAATCTATGATACACACTACGATACTTCATGCGTACTGTCTGGCAAAGTTTCATATGGCATCGACCTGTTATTGTTTGATATATATGGTACCTAGTGCCATCTGTTCTATTCATGTACACCACTAATGCAACTAATTTGAAACTGTACTTTGTAAGAGGATTGAATGAGATTGACAATTTATGGAACAATATCCTCAATACTTTTGTAATTTACAAATCGTTGAACATCCAAAATATTTCTAAACCCCGACGCTATAGTTATGCTAACATTACTAACATAGTATTAAGCACCATTGTTACTAACACACTACTAACAATATATGGATCTCGACATCTGAAATAAAGATTTATTATTATTATTATTATAGAAGAGTGTTATAAGTTTGACCTGTCTGTCTGTTTGTCTGTGTAATCGTGTGTCTGTGATGTCTTGTGGCAACTCAGCTCCCAAACGAGTTGACCCATATCACTGCAGTTTTTTGCATTCGAAAGCCAGTTTTCTGGCAGTGTTTCTTATCTACGTTTGGTAGAAATCGGTACAGCAATTTAAACAATATCAGCTCTTTTGCAAAATGATGTAAGGCATTTGGCATTTCAGCGCCATCTAGATGTCGTATAGTGAACAATTTAATAGTCAATTTGATGGAGGGAAGCTTATTGACAGCTTAATCAAATTGTAAAATATGATTTTATTATACGCAGTATACTAGATGGGCTATACAAAATGTCGAGAGATTTTTTCTATTCACAGTTAGTGCCTTTTCACACGACCCGGTTGCTGGGTAGCCGGCTTTAGCTTTCACACATACCGGCGCAATTACCATACACTTTGCCGCCGGGTACCCGGCGCCGGCTACTCGGCAACCGGTTCGTGTGAAAAGGCAATTACATGAATGAATAAAGAAGAGACGTTTTGTTTTAGCATCATGCTTTCTAAATAAAAAAGATAAATTAATCGTGTTCTTTTACGTTTATTTGTTAGTTTATTTATATTCGTTTTCAATTTACGCTGTATTTTAAAAATATTAAGCTCCGAGTACAATAACAATACTCTTTTAAAATGAAGTAACTTTATTCAACAAAAAACACACGTAAATAAACATGTAAACTTAATTTAACACTTTCTTTTCAAACACTTTCAGTGTCTATTTTATTTTTTATCAATTTCTTTCTTTAAAGTTAAAGATGAATTATTATATATAGTAATAAATTCCCCCCAACAAAAATATGTCCAAAATACACGTCATCATCTGTGCACGCTTTGTCATTAAAAATATCGTGTTCCGAGTATAATGACTCAACGCCTTCAAAAAACAGAATGAGTTCAACAATATGTATTTTATTCTCGAAAGCGCTAACAAGTTTGCAAGCGCAAGGCTAGTTTAATAAAATGTCATTTACACTGCCACAATACCGCAACGTTACATTACCAAGGCCAATATAGTACAATACAAGAGCAACGTTTAATATATTTTAGGCTGAAAAACAATAATGTGTACTTCACAAACGAGCTCTGTAACAAAACTCAACCTTAACCTAGTATCGACTTTGTATTTAATCAGTGTTGAGCTCGTTCACAAATTAAAATTCTGGTTTAAGGCCACGGCCGCAAATTGTACATTTGGTATAATAATTTGTATTTCATATTCATCAACGTCGTGTTGTAATAATATGCGGTATAGAGGTTACAACCGCCACGTTAGTAAAATTAACTTTTCTATACTTTCTTGATCGATACGTCTATACTATACGTACCTATACTTGAGTCGACGAGGATATGAAATTTCAAACTTAAAACAACTTTATTACGTGTGCACAGATCAATTATTAAGCTTCTTAGCAAAATTTACTTAAGGCATTTTAATTCTCGCCGTCTATCTAAAATCAGCCTTAATTAAGGGGCGAAAAGCTAACATTTGTGTGGGTTGCCATTAAACCGAATTCCATATCAAACGCAAACGGAGTATAAAAAATGATGTGTTATTTACTTTTTTAACCAACTTCAAAAAAAAGGAGGTTCTCAATTCAACCGCATTATACTTTTTTATGTTTGTTAAGCAATTTTTTCGTCGTTTATGGGCTGATTTAGATAATTCTTTTTTGTTGTAAAGTAGATATAGATATGCGCAGTGTGGTACGCTGATAAGGACACCAGAATCTTATGATAGCATCTTGGAGAAATCGAAAAAAACTTTCGAAAATTGTTGGGACGACTAGTGTGTTTGTTTATGTTTTCTTAAGAACATTAAAACGCTACAATTTCATGAAGGTCTGGAGTCGATCTGATCAAGCCGAAAGACAGTCGAGGGAACTCATCAACGATTTACTGCAGTTATTTAGTGTTTGGGCATGATTAATTTGTAGTGACGAGAACTTTACACCTACATGTTGAATTAAGTGCCATCTGGAGAGTAGTTTTTGAATTATCTCTCTTTATCGAGGTTGAAATTGGTTATTTAAAAATAGCAATAATGTTTATGGTAGACGGTTTCTTGCCAGATTGTTTGTCTGATCGTTTCTCGGTTAGTTACGAAAAAAAGATTGATATGGTATGAAATATAATGCAACTCGAGATTTTATTAACCGATTTCAAAAAAGAAGGAGGTTCTCAATTCGACCGTATATATGCTTTTTTTTATGTACGTTCAGCGATTATTTCGTCGTTTATGGGCCGATTTTGATAATTCTTTTTTTGTTGTAAATTAGATATGCGCAGTGGGGTCCCCTGATAAGGAAACCAGGATCTGATGATGGCATCTCAGAGAAATCGAAGGGAACTTTCGAAAATTGTATGGACGACTAGTGTCCAGTTAGTGTTCATGTTATCATAAGTACATTAAAGCGCTACCATTTCATGAAGATCTGGAGTCGATCTGATGAAGCCGAAAGACAGTCGAGGGAACTCCTCAACGATTTACTGCAGTTATCTAGTGTTTGGGCTTGATTAATTTGTAGTGACGGGAACTTTACACTTACATGTTGAATTGAGCGCCATCTGGCGAGTAGTTTTTGAGTTATCTCTACTTATCAAGATTAAAGTCGGTTATTTTTTTTGTAAAAAGCAATTATTTTCCTTTACAAAGTTTCGTCTTTGTAAAGGAAATTATGTGGTTTACTGAAACCCAGTTACGGAAGCCCAAAAATACATTATAATAAATTGATTTCTTACATGTGCGAATGAAATGGAACATCACAACTCGTGAAGCATTCTCTTACCGTGGCTTCATTCAACATTAAAATAAGATGTCAGTTTCAAAGATATCTCTAGAGAGAACAGAAAGAACAAAGAAATGTGAATTGTATAAAGATTTGTTTTATGAATTTATTAATAATAGTTACTGATGGGAAATGAAAGGTACCGTGGCCTCGTTGATGATTACAAAAACAGTAAAAAGACTTTTATTTAAAATCTATGTTATTCTTTATGACAACGGACTTTGAATAAAATTATATAGTGGTATAAAAGAGTACGTTTAACATAGTTAAAAAGCATGACAAGTCGATAATAACCTAGTCGTCTAACCTAACTAACCTAACCTTTTGCGTCTATGGTTATTAATACTACAGCGTTCAATTTATGTCATCATTGTGCCTGGTAAGAATAAACATACCCAATATATATTTTAGAAAAGGAACTTTGTATAAGTACTAACTGGGTATCCCATGACCTCTCTTTTTCTGTTACAGAGGGCATCCACTCGTCCCCTCTTAGGAAGGTTTCGGGTTAAGTGATATCTTTACCCGCTCCCTTAACCAACAGTTTATCATAATTTTCTATGTTTTTCGCGTACATTTTTCTTTTTTGTAAAATGTAAACATTTTTCGTATCATAGTTTTTCTCGTAAGGACCCATAATTTAAAAATAAATAGTTATTTTCAAAGAGCCTATTAAACTACAGCTTAATTAAGGAGCCTTCTACTTTTATTTTGCCCCTATTTTAAGTTTAAGTGATGAACATTGTAATCCAGGGCGCGCAGACAAAACGTGCAAAATAAGGGAAGTGCTCTTCGCGAAAAAATTAAAGAAGAATTATAGCAACGAGAAGCTTCTGGCTAATTTGCATGCTATTAGATTCTGCCGGCTGCATAGTTTCAGCTTCTTTGTCCGACATTAGTTAGTGGCGTTATCGCTTTCATTTTGATATTTTTAAATCTTCTTACAATAGGATAATACCTGATTTTATTGAACAACACATACCTTCTCATGAAAATGTACCGATTGAGAACTCGTAGTCATCATTCATAAATACAATTTTTATTCATCCCAAGCCATGATTTTCAAACAACTGGAAGGTTTACTTTCAAAAGGCATCAAAGACGCGTTGCCGTTCCGCAGCCAAAACAGAAATTTCCATGAGATGTGCGAGCATATAATTTATAATTTTTATTGATGCTATACAATATTCCCTTATAATGTGTTCAAGATAAGAAATTCCGTGAAACGGGCAAGCCATAATGTCGACAGTGACCTTAGTTTTGGGTTCAGTATTCTACGCCACTTTAACTTATATTGGTACAATTAGTCGTTAGCGAAATGTGCATTTACGTACGTTTGAAATTGGCTTTTTTTATCCTTAGACCTCACAACAAAGTTGGAACTACGAACTTTACCAATATCGACATTTCATTCGCTTTCGTTTACCCTTTTGCTTTACCTTTTTTCTGGGAATATATAACACACTTCTGAAATATTATAGTAAGTCACAAACGTTAACGAAAACAGTAATATATTACCTGAGCGAGAAAATTAACATATAAATGTTCTGAAAGGTATATAATTATAGCTATTACTCTGTATATTGCCGTGTTTGCATGAAATAAATACTCCTGACGTGATGTGTTGCTACGCTTATTCGTCTAGATAAAACATCACATAATATGTAAACAGTTAGAGAGTAGCGTCAAATAACCTAAAGGAGGTACTACAACCGATAGGGTAATTACTCCGGTGAAATCTCATCCGTCTTCGATATAAATGGTGCGAGAGCCTTCAAATTATCAAAAATCTATTGCTAAGATCACTTTTATTAGATTTTGAGATTTTGAGAACATTCCGTCGACACTAAAACATTCAAATAAAGTGTAAATTACTCATACAAGCACCGTAGCTATATGCTACGTAACCAAATCTGGTGCGCTACGGCCTGGCTACGACCGCTACGCTGAAATTTTACGGTCTCTTGAAGTGATGGAATGCAGATACACTCGGTGACTTGAGTGAATTCTATACATATATTATTATACATACATGACACACAGTTGTTACGAATAAAATTGTACATCATATTGAATTAGAATTTTTAAATCAATACATTATGTACTTAGTTTCTGACCCTGAACTCCCTTTTTTAAAGTGTTAACCTTATTGCGCAAGGCATAGATTTTCATGCTAATTTCGGCAGTATTTTTTAATTTTCGTCACCTGATCACATTGTTAAGATGAACCGATTTTGATAATCCTTTTTATTTTCGTAGCTAATGTCTTCTGATATCATATAAGATTTTATTTTTTAATCTGGAGTACTTATTGAATTATGTAAATTAATGCGTATCTAATTTATTATGACAACGTTGGTGGTGTTTTCATTTTACTAAGTTTTGACGTTATTAGATGAGCAGGAGGACTTAGAAGTAAACGTTAAATAAATATATGAAATGCCTATAACGAGTAAAATTTCCGAAGTAATGGTAGTATTACATATTTTTATGTTAATAGCCAACAAAAGAGTGGACTAGCCACCTGGTCTACAGCATAGACACGCCGTAGCGTTCTGCCAAACTAGCCATAAATAGAACAGGATTATGTTTAGATTTAGGCTTCCATATTTTATCATATAAGTTGTACGAAAATTTTTATTTTTAATTGTAAAAAAAAAAATAGTTATAAAATAATTTTAGGACTGACCATCGAACTTAACACCCATTTAAATCTCACTTCCCTTTTCGTTGATGTCATGAACAAAATTCATAGTAAAGACATGTTATTGAACTTGGCTCTTATTTTACATTATGTCTTTGATGAGATAGTAAGTACACACATCAAAAGTGTCTAGGGATCAACATATATTTTTGCAATAACTTTTCTCCTGATTGATATTAATTAAAATTTTCTTTAAGGATTCATCAAATAAAGTGTTTTCGTTTGTCACAGTAACGATAAACCAAGTCACCTTTGCATTAATAAAGAAATTTGCCATTTTCCTAATAAAGGGATTTTTGACATTTGAACCACTAACATTAAAGTTCGAAAAAAAGACTGAAATAACAGTTTTCTTTAAAATTTTATTGGGTAACTTAAACAATTAATAATCCGTGTTTCTACCGCGAACACTAACAACACAAGAACATCGGTTTGGCATACTCAAAATGAGTTCATCCAAATCACGCTGTGGAATGGCCGCCCATGTTCGTTGCAACAACAAAAAAAGGTCTTCTTGCCACTGGATACCCTCCATATTCGGCAGAGCTCTTCTCTGTAGCATATCCCATGCATGCTCAATCGGGTTCAAGCCTGGCGACTGAGCAGGCCAGGGCAGGACATTGATGTTAGCTGCGGCGAGAGTCTGTCTTACAACTCTTGCGGTGTGCGGTCGTGCATTATCATGCATTAACTGAAATAAGGGACCGATTTGCACTTGTAGAGGAACGATGACGTCTGATACAATCGTCTCAGCATAAATGTGAGCGTTGAGGTTGCCTCTGATCCAAATCAACTCAGTTCTTCCGCCGATCCAAATACCCGCCCATACCATGATGGTTCCACCACTATAAGGATGGACTTCCTGGCAGGATTTTAATCGCTGTTGGCGTCCAGGGGTTCTCCAGTATCGTATACGTCTTGTATCCGGTCTCATACCAAAACGAGACTCATCAGAAAAGCACACGAAACGCCATTGTTCTTCTGCCCAATTTCTGTGTTCAAGAGCCCATTGATATCGAATCCTACGATTGTGCATTGCTATAGGTGGTACCCGTAGCGGTCTTCGGGAATGAAGGTTCACTTCATGCAAGCGGTTTCTGACTGTTTGGTCGCTAATTAAGTTCCCTGAAGAGTGATGAAGCCTCACGGCTAACACCATGGCGGTTATTGTTGGAGCTCTTCGAGTTAAGATTTGAATGTATCGGTCTTGTCTCCGTGTGGTGCAGCGATACCGTCCTCCATGGCGCTCAGCCACGGTACCAGTGCTTCGGTAACGTGTCCAAAGTCGACTGATAACACTCTGACTTGTATTCAGAGCTAAAGCCACAGTACGTTGCCGGGAACCAGCTTCTATCATTCCCACGGCTCTGAGCATTTCTTCCCTGCTTAAATGACGTCGCCGCTCCATAATAACGTTGGTTTTAATCAGTAGTAGGGAAACAGTAGCACTAATAATGTCTTCAATGCGTTGATGTTTTTATAGGGAAAATATTGACAGCTGATTTTCATCTTTTCTTTTTTTTTTATTTATTTATTTACTTCAGGTAACACTCGAATTTGATTGTCAGTTCCTGATTCAAATTATGAAATGCACCAAAAAGGATCCATATAAATTTATAAAATCATAAATTTATTACAAAGCCACATCTCAATCTCAAGAAATCCGCATAAAAATGCTTGATCCCTAGACACTTTTGATGTGTGTAGTTACCATTTCCCAAGGATAGCAAATTTATAAAACAGACAAGTTTTGTCTGTTCCTAGTAATAATATTAATATGTTGTTTTTTTAACACTAACCTCCACAGATAGACAAAGGGACCAAATGAAATTTTTTCACAGTGTAGCCGCCGTCGATATTGGAATATTGCGAATCAGTCGGCAGCTGGCTCGCGAACGAGTCCGACATTTTCTGATTAAACCCACTGGCATGCCACACGTCACTCACTCCTCAATGTGTGACTTTGGTGATATACTTGACCTGTGGTTTTAACCAGAATTTGTGTTTATTTTTCACGCGAACTACATAATAACAATATGAGTTTAACTATTTATATTTCTTTTGTGTGTCTCCACTTAATGTAGGTCGAGTCACTAGATTTATTAACAGGAAATTTTGGAACAATATAAACTGAAAATATACATTTAAGTTTTTTCTTAAATCTGATAACTAATTCAATTTTTTAATATGTCCTGTGAAGACGTTATTTGCCACCATAGTATTATTTTTATAACAGAAACTTACTAATAAGCTGAGCAGTGGATCTGGATGCATGAAATTTCGTACAAGCGTTTTTATCACCTTCTTTATATATTTTTATGTAGTTTGAGGGTGCACAAAAATGTCTTTTCGTTTAAAATAGGGCCAAAGTTTTTATTAACATGAAAATAACATTTTCAAAGACGAAATCATGACCTCAAGCTGGTTAATATTTAAGCTCATATCGTAAAGGTATTACGATATAACTCAAATACCACGAAGGAATGAATGGAAGCAGAGATTTTATCCGTAATATTCTCGCGTTCGTAAAGGAATGTTACAACGCAAAAAATGTTTTTCTTGTGACTGTACACATTTATGGAGTACACCCACACTAGGTATACTTATAAGATCGGCAAGTAATTTACAAATGCTTATGACATCCAGTATACATGCTTATGTTTATTCATAAGGTATCACTGATTCACGTATTTTTTAAGTTTGTCTTGACAGATGATGAGGAAAAATCGTCGCCAGAGAACGATATAGACTGGTGAGAACGATATAGACTGGGGAGCGTGGCCAACATGATATAGCACGAAAACGTACGATTGGATGTAATACAAGAAATAATTCGACGATTATCTGACATTTGCGTGGGTAAGCTACTGTGCTTTCCCTGAAAAAAAGCGAAACAAAACATAGTATCATTTTGTCATATCTCCATGTCATTTGCGTAAGTTGTTCCTTTCTTGTGCGAGTCCGAAAGATAGGAGCCATTGGTCTATACTTTTTATGGTCAGATCCTAAAGTAGACGCTTAAACCCAAGATAATTTCAACAATTAAAGAACAGCGTCTGCCATTTATATAACATCCCTAATCGAATTTCATAATTGTGGACAGAAAAACGCGTGCATGTTTTTTTTTAAATTGCCTTTATGTTTACCAAATTGTGTGCTTTCTCTGCCTTTCAAAGCCTAACAATAAACAGACCCAAGATCTCGCCACAGCTCTATAGAAATCTATTAACTCACTGTTTTCTCAATAATGGAACAATCACTCTGTGAAGAATTTTTCTCTCAGGCGATTAGAAATATATTGTTCATGTTATTATTTGTACCACAGTATAACTTCATTAAGTCTAAAATTTCTTTCTAGGATTTAATTTTTTTTTATTGATGAATCGACAAAAATACTATCATTGATGGTCCAAGTAATTTTTGCGAGCGTGGACTTTATATTGTGAGCATGCAAAAGATCCAATTTATAAATTAAAACATATCAAGTGAAACTATGTCAGTATATAAAAAACATTACGCCTAGAATGTATGATCCAAATCTAAAATCATGAAATAACTAACATTAAACTTTTAGTGCAACTATGTCAATATTAAATAACCTATACCACATCAAACTCCGTATACCTATAGTTAAACATCTAAAATTAATGCACGCTTTACAGAAAAACTGTGCAAAATCTACAAAAATAATAATATTACAATTGCTCTAGATAGAATCGTTATTAAAGGCCCTTCATAATAGGTAGTTATTGTATGTGAAGATATGAGTTTCAAAATATTAGGGCTAAAATTTAATATAATGGTAGTATGAGTTCCAAATGTTCGGTATAATGTTTGTTGTAGGTAGGAGTCGGGCGCCAAATACATTTGTTGAAAATGTTTCTCGAATTTCATGCGGTAAAGTCGTAGTGGGCGCTTGATGGGTCTATCCGAATATAGGTAAGCATATTTCGTTAACAAAATACTATTAATATTGTATTTTGACATGTACATCTTTGTTCAACAGTTATTTATTTTTGACTTGCGACCGACTCACATATAATGAAGCATAATCAGAGTATAATACTTTAGTAATGAATATAGTCTACGATACTCTCAGTCCAATAGTTTTGAAGTTATTCGTTACAAACGATTAATATGTAATCATCTTTTTATTAGTGCAGTTTTTTTGTGATAAGCTGAAATTAATGTTAATAATTTAAAGTAAAATTTCGCACATATTGCATAAAATTTAAATACCTAATCTAATGTCTATAGCTGATAAGATTCATCGCAATTTTTAAATAAGCCACAAGTAGTCGACGCTTGTAATCCTTTCCTATTTCATTCCGAATAAACCGCTTCTATTTTCGACCGAAAAATGTCGCAGCGAAAATGGGCGGAAACAAACGGGCGAATTGTGAATATCTTGTAAAACGGACCATACAAATGTATAGATTTTTTTCTGTTTAATTATTTTTCTAAATAACGTAAACTTACGTCCAGTAACTGAATTGATTTGAGTTCAGTTCGTTAGGTATACGTAGAGTAAATAAAAATAATTCTGTACCTATAATTAAATGTCCTGTTTCGCATACAAAACTTATTCTACATTCCATTGCGCGTAGCTGGTATAAAGGTAAACAATGATCGACTGAATGAACCGAAAAGACGGCTTTCAATCACATTTGGATTTAAAAATCTCGTCTCGCCGCCTCCGGGGATGTGTCCGAGCTACAGCGGAGTAGCTTTGTTTCTCCGCTGATTTACATAAGCCAACTCACGTGGACGCTCGCTCATTCAATTTCCTACGTGGAATTAGCTAACGTGTCCGACTAGCTTTTCCACGCTACGCATTTGAAAAATACTGGCGCTATTTTGTATTCTGAATTATTCATAGCGTGGATTATTTTTACTTTGTATCGAGTGTAAGTGTGTTTGGACCATTCTTTCTGTTTAAATTATTTTTGAATAACAGCCAATTCTATATTCACATATTAATTACTTAAAATCCATGTAATCAATTGAAAACTATAATTTTAAGATTGAAATTGTAAGACTTTCAAAAGCGCTTAAAATCTGTACGTTTAAAGGCAAAGATGTTTTAAATATCTACGAGTACATAGATGGAACATCGAATCCGCGCAAACGTGTCAAAAAATTGTGGCTATCTAACTGTTATCATTACGCACACATAGACAATAGACGAACGTGTAAAATATCGCCTGCACGCACACATGCTTGATAATGTTGCCTTGTTTTTTTTGTTTTCATTGTAGGGCGACGCTCAATCTAAATATTGAAAACATCTTTGGTTTAAAGGTTAATAATTTAAAGCCAAATTAAGAGCCAACCTCAGATTATCTCAAAACATTGGTTTACCCCATGGTATTAATTATTACCTTAAACCTCAGTTTGAATAGGTACAAAAGAAGACTAATGATTAAGATCAGTTATTTCTTTGTAAACTGCTATAACTTCATATTTTACGCAGAGGTTCAGTAACATTTATAGTCTAGACAAATATTTTAATAATGTGCAGTAAGATTTCTTAAGCGTTTCTTAGGAATTTTGCTTACTTGATTTTATCAACAAAATTATATTATCACTTGAACTTTGCAGTAATAAAACATATTCAGTAAAACTTTGCTTAATTAGGTAAGTTTCTTGAAATATAAACATTATTAATGTTGTGGTTTATAAAATTGTGGGTGATAATAATTTGGCAAAGTGAAAGTCAGGCAGGTTAGACAACGTACACAGAAAATATTGGCCCGGCTACTCAACATCAGGTGCAATGCAGAGACTTGAGTGTTTGTAATCGTGTCTAACAAGTCGCCTTGTTAAGTATGTTCACATCTTTAGTAGGGTGTTGTAGCCGTAAACTTGCAATGTTAATGTTGCAAAGTTAACGTAGCTGTACTTGTTACAAACGTATTGAGATAACGTTTCTGAATATATTACTAAGGCTAAATATTAAATAACATGCTTTTATGGGACTTTCACTGGGTGATAGAGGAAGGTGATAGAGGAGCAACATACTCATATAGACTACTTTTCCCTGAGTGTTGCTGTCGTAGGCACAACTAGTTTGAATATAAACAGGTGAGGACAGGATTTGAACCCAGGCTGCTTTATTCCAGAAATAAACTTTCAAACCTTGAGTCTCATTCTATAACAGTAAGTTATAGTATAGCAAGTTAAAAAGCCATATATACATATACCTGAGACATATACATAACCTCTCATTTGAAACTCATGATCTTGAATTCTTCTACTGAACTAAAGTTTCAATATTGCATGGATCATTGTCACGGCGAGACTGCGGTGCCGGGGAGAAACTGTTGACACGTGTCACTTGACATACACTAATGACAGATAAGTCTGTCGTTTTTTGACTTCTTCGTAATCGTTCTTTAATTTTAATAATTTTAAAAACAAAACGATCAAAACTAAAAATTGTCAATTTCTAAATTGTTCCACTTACGATCGACAACCGCGCTACAAAGATCTCGGTACTTGTTTAGAGAAACTATATCATTTAAAAATATTTCGACAATGTACCATTGAGTAGAGAGCACAATTCCATGCCTTCCAACTGTACAGCAGTCTCACATATCCGTGATGCGACACATTCCGTATTCCCGGCTGACATCAAAGATTTATAATGGAAGTGAACCCGAAAAGTGCTACGTTTCGTAGATGTGTTCGTAGCACATCTACGAACGTAGCTACGGGGCTACATTTACGGAATTGAAGATTAGATTGACTACTTACACCGTGTACATGTATCGAGAATGGTATTTACGATGGTAATGAAAGTAAATGCCTTGCCCTAGGATCTCCTGTGTTAAGATAACACAAATAATCAAATAACACATCACTAATATCCATTACCGTACAACTAACAATTATCTGTCACACAAATATCATAAATATTCATATAATATTTACCATAAATGGATAGGTTAAAAACTAAAAAGGTATACTTCTCTTTACATCTGTCGTTGATGAGTGGTGCCAGTCCTTAGTGCAAAAAGACCGAAACGAAAAATATCACGAACTACCAGATACCATGACTTTTATTTGAGCGATTGTATTTAAGAAGTCGGGTTTTTGTTTTCTTATTGACCCTCATTTAGTTTTGAACCAATTAAAATAAAACTATCACTAAATAGGCAATACTTATCCCAGTAAATCCGCACTCAAATCAGTTAGACCGTTTTTGAGAGTAACGAAAACAACCGTACAGAAAAACAGACAGTTCTAACAGAACTTCGAAATAGACAGATTATTATCTATTACCTATTGATGTAATAACTATATTGTTTAATACACACATACAGACATCGATCACAATAAGAATTTTACAGTACATACAATTTCTTGTATCGGAATGCAGAATACACGAACCCTTTTCAGGTTCTCCGTAATGCCTTTGTGTCCCGCGTGTCACATGACAACGAGAGTATTCATTAAAAAATATGTTCTGCCATTCCACAGCCTCAATTGGACCTTCCCATGTAATAAAGATTGAAAAGGCTTTAACAATGATATCTACAAATATGATCTACCAAAACATTTTTGGATGTAATTAATTTTATCTGGTGTTGCTTTGCGGAACTCCATTATTACAGATTAAAAGTTAATCAACGTTGTGACTAGCCACCGTAGAGTCCACTTTCCATAAGTTTGCTTGAGCGAAACAGGTTATGGTGTTAATTTTTGTATTGTTTAATCTATAATTTTTTTGTATGGTAATTTTTTTCGATTGAAATAATAACTGTCGATACTTGGATTAGCACCTCTCCTCTTTGGCGGATCCTGGTGGAGTATGCTTAAGCCTTCAGTAGTGGGCCTTAATAGCCCCTTTGAATCCATAAGCACGTGTTAGTCGACTGAATGAATATAAATCTGATTTGAATAAACATTTAAAGGTTTTAAAATGCCCAAAGGAATCGGAAACAATATTTTTTTCTCATCAGACGTCGATCATTTTATTCTCTCTCGTTTGCCCAATAACATCGTTGGTAACCGCCAACACCTATCGACAATCACAACCCATTTTGGTATTAAACGCCCTACGTCTATATTTAACGAAAACATAAGTAATCAACTAAATTTAACGGCAGTCCGACCTCAATGCCTAATTGCCAACCGAGTGTAGTGCGACATGACACGACTTGACGTGAAATATGTTCGCGCGAACTACGGTCTGCAGTTCTGAGACCGCAGTGAACTTGCCCTTGTGTGGTGGATGAAGTTTCTTGAATGTTTGTTGTTGTTTTTGGGATAATAGTACATTATGATACAAGTGTGCGAAGTTGGTCATTACAGTCGAGGCGGTATTGAGCCCGAGCCGCAAGGCGAGGGCTGTAATAGAGCCAAGACTGTAATGAACAAAGCACACGCGTATCATACGACGTTTTTCAACACACTTGCGAGGAAAAAAACAATTAGGTATCGACATTTTTCAGTCACAAATCAGCAAATTATAAACGAACAAATGTTTGCACAAAATGGCGCGGTTTATTTTTTCGCGCGCCGTATCTTTGGTTGAATAACTATGCGCGCGCAGGTTAAGTCCAAGGCACCGAACATGCAGCCACAATATATTAAACTAAATAATTATGTATTTCTAATAAGAATTTACGGTAATTAATGATTTAAAATATTGTATTTTTTAAATGCTTTAATAGATAATTAGATGAAGTATAATCTTATCTTATCAGATTTTGACTAAGTACAACAAGTTTATTTATTTACAAAATAACAAATCTTTTGGTAACAACCTCTTTACGGATATTAAAAAAAAAGTGGAATAAGAAAAACACTAGTGCGGTAATGAAAAGTAAAACGCACTATAGTCGGCACAATCATAAGATTCCGATATGACGTCTGTCATGTATGAACACAAACTAACCTTGTATGGACGTCTTCAATTTACTTATTACGGAAATATATTTTTTTAATTTGAACCGCTGATAATGATACTATGAAGTGAAGATATTTCGTAGTGAATGATAGGTCACTTTGGTTAAATTATGCAATGCACTATTTACTGTGCATATACAGTACACAGTTTATATTTATTATCAATGCAGCTTTATAAGTAGGTACATAATGTACTTGTGAATCCACCTCCTCTTCGCTTTGGAAAATTGTTTTTATGTTTACAGATAATAAACACTTCTTCCCATTTTTGCAACATATTTTATTGGTACATCGCTTCTATTGCTCGTAGCATGATGTTATAAAATTGCCCACAGTTTGTTAAATATTTTAATTAAGCATTAGTCCGTAATATTAAACGCAAGTAACTAGCGGGTTAAACGAATTGGAGTAATATTGTTTACTTACTACGAGTATTTAGATAGGTACTTACTTACTTATACGTACTTACATAGGTAAATAATTTAGTAAATAATTTAAGACGTCACTACAATGTTTTATAAGGAGGCTGGATTTATAGTTATGTGACCTCTTGAAACAATTTATGAATCGACCATAATCGATACATTACTATAATCGAAAGTATGTGCTACCATGTCACACCCAAAATACAAATAGTTATAGATTCCTTAATATGTCTAAAGCATTGCGATTTTTCGTAGCTATTATAAATTCCCGATACATACGTTTTTAAGCCTTTTCCACTCAAATCGGATAATTATTAACCGTTTAATAGTTTCTTCGTTTTCACTAGATTAATGAAATTTCCATTTTAATAACTAATATAATTTCCTCACCTTAACTTACTAGTCAAATTGTCTTATTATCCCTTTCGGTGTTAATCTCAACGCTACATCTGTTTTTACCTGATTTTAAGAAAACAATCAGAGATCGGTTTATAAATTATCGTTCCGAACTTAATTAACGAAACGATTAGAAAGTCTTATTACTTATAATCGGTTAAATTTATAAATCGGTTTATTTAATGCATCGATTTTTGTTGTACTTCACTATTGTCACTGTGATGACAGCCTTCATATCGGAATCTTATGATTGTGCCGACTATAGTGTGTAATAAACCGCATTCCGGGCGTAAGACTAAAGAAAAAATATGAACTTTACGAGCAAGTGTGTTGAAAATATAATTCATTACTATGACCAAAGACTGCTGAAATACACTTAAGGTCTTTTCACACTTATTCCGTTTAATCGATACAGATAAAATTTTGTATGAAGTTTGAGACCTGAGATTTTTTTTCCAGAAATCATCTGTTATCGAGGATGAAAAAGGGCGCAGAAGAGATATTCTCAATCATCAATCTCATCATTATCTTCTCAAGCCATCATGACTGTTGGCAACCAACAATCAATATGTTTTTTATACTAAAATGACAAGATTGTCATTCAATAATATCAATGTACATTGTAAGAATGTAATGTGAAAATAAACTAAATTTTATTCTATTATCTCCAAGTTGAATTATTATTTCACTCTCAACACCGGCAGAATTACAGTTTACTGATTTTAACATGGTCCTTCGAGAGAAAAGCCAGGGTGAAATACGAGCATAATTCAACGTGTGCGCGCGGGGACGATTTCTAATATCTTTGTGCAGTATCTCTGTGGTGATGTGCAGTGTGAACGCCAAGGATACCTAGCGAGCCACCAATATTAAGGAGACTACAAGGGAAAAGAAAGTACTTAATAACAACAGATGTAATATTATCAAGAAGAGAAGAAAATTTTTCATTTCTGTTCATCAAACGTCATTTCAAATTTTGAATCATTCTATGGCTAGCCGCACACACGCAATATTATTGTCAATATTAAGAGTATTTTCAATAATATTGCGCGTGTTCGGATTGTATTGTCATATTGTTCAATATTATTGCGGATTTCCAGAAATTTTGAAATAATATTTTCAATATCAGGGGGAGGCAGGGTATTGTCAATATTATTGTGTGTTTGCGAATGGTATTGCAATATTTTAGTTGATCGGGAGCTTTCAACGAGGGCGTACATGAGATTTAAAAAAAAAAATGGAATATGAAGACAGCTTCGATAGTGTTCCTCCCTGATAAAGAAAAGAAAAGAACTTTGGAATACATCGTCAAATGATTATCGTGATAAAATGAAAAGGAATATTGCACTAGACAAGTTATTCGTCATTTATAAAAAGATTTTTAACCGACTTCTAAAAAGAAGGAGGTTCTCAATTCGACCGTATATATGCTTTTTTATGTTTGTTCAGCGATTTTTTCGTCGTTTATGGGCCGATTTTGATGATTCTTTTTTGTTGTAAAGTAGATATGCGCAGTGGGGTCCTTTTAAAATGATGGCATCTCGGAGAAATCGAGGACAACTTTCGAAACATGTAGGGACGACTAGTGTGTTTGTTAATGTTTTCATAAGTACATGAAAGCGCTACAATTTCATGAAGGTCTGGAGTCGATCTGATGAAGCTGAAAGACAGTGAAGAGAACTCCTCAACGATTTACTGTAGTTATCTAGTGTTTGGGCTTGATTATTTTGTAGTGACGAGAACTTTACACCTACATGTTGAATTAAGTATCATCTGGCGAGTAGTTTTTGAGTTATCTCTGCTTATCGAGGTTGAAGTCGGTTATTTTTTTGTAAAAAGCAATAATTATATTTTATAAATTCTTTTCGCATCCAGTCTTTAATCCATCGTTTCTTTTTCGATTGGTTTTTGTTTTCTAGCAAAGATAGTATGATAAACAAGAATGCAGCTTTTTTCTTTCTGTCCATTTCACAAAACACTTCCGCGCAGTTCGAGGATCTATACAGGATTGAACCAGTTGTTGTTAGTTTATATTGGCAATAATATTTTGCAGTATGCGGGACCTTATATTGATAATTATTATTGACAATTTTAGTTTGCCAATAGTATTGCGTGTGTGCGGCTAGCCTATGACTTTTCAAGATGAAAGAAGCGAATTGAAAATTTCTGAAGTTTATAACAGTATTTTGAATTTATTATTTGATATTTATTTTTAATATTGCTTGCATATATTTTAATTTTGTAAATTATATTACTTCAAGTTTATGATGGCGTATTCAAAGGACTCGGACTCCGAATTGTGGGCCGAGGCGGAAGGTTCCGGTAAGACTATCGTTACAGTTAGTAAACAAATTGCTCACACGAAAGCGTCGATAGTAAAAATGTATAATGTCTTCCATGAAGACTCGGCATCGCCTTTGTCCATTGAATTGTTGCAAGTTAAAGAAGAGAGGCTTCGTAACTTGTTTGAGAGATACGAGGATCTTAATTTTAAATTATTTGAATTAGGCACCTCGGACAAGGACGATTCTGACGTTGAGGAAAAATATTTGGCTACACTTTCAAAAATTAAACAATTTGTTAATTCCTTGGAATCAACAGCATGCAAGGCAAGCAAACGCTTACATACGAAATTGCCAGAAATAGTGATTCCCCCCTTTAGCGGCAAATATTCAGATTATAAATCATTTCTTGCGCTCTTTGAGGTTGTAATTATAAATAATGAAAATTTACAAAATATTGAAAAATTTTATTATTTAAAAAGCTACTTGAGGGGTGAGCCACTTACATTGATAAGTAGTTTGCCAATTGTTGACGAAAGTTTTCATGAAGCTCTACAAATTTTAAAGGACAGGTACGATAATGAGTTTAAGATCCGCAATGAGCATATAGGCATATTATTAGATTTACAGCCAATAGTTAAACCTAATTCATATAATATAAGAAAGTTTGTTTCTATTATTAAACAACAAGTTGCCGCATTACGTAATTTGAAATACAATGTATCCCAATGGGATCCTATTTTGTTGTGTGTGCTGTTACGAAAGTTAGACTTCGTTTGTAATAAAGATTTCCAAATTGCATCCGATAAGGAACACTCTGTACAAAGTCTTATTGACTTTTTAGAAACCCGTGCTTTAGCAATGGAAAATTCAGAGCATCCATATCAGGATAAATCGCCAAGCGTCGTCTGCAAGTCAGTTGTGGAGGAAAAGCCTCCAGCTACAGGCTTGGAAGCTAACATTACACCAGCATGTCTTTTATGTAAGTTGCCGCATAAACTCTTTTTATGTTCACAATTTAAATTAATGTCTCCTGCTGCTAGATTGGCATTTGTGGAGAAACATAAATTATGCAAAATTTGTTTAAACAAGCACTCCAAATCGTGTCGATTTTATTTCAAATGTGGTACTTGTAAAGCAAAGCATAATACATTACTACATAATGATAAAGCATCTGAGGTTTCGTTGCCGTTAAAAGTGCCGCTTCAACCTGTTAATGAGATATGGGTAGGCTCTTCAGATAAAAATACTGAATGCATACATGGGCTTAAAAGTTCTTCATATTTCGGTACTCGTTGTTTGACAGAGTTAGCTGAACGATATGGAGATGAATTTCCTCACGTTGATGATGGAGGTTAATATTATGTTGTCATTTGTATTGTATTTTTACAGTTTATGTGAAAGTTTTATTTAATTTAAGTGCAAGCCCGATGCATTTATGTATTTATATCTACATTTTATATATGATATGTTTCAAAGAAATATGACGTTAAGTTTTAATAGTTACATAAAAGTTTTATTATAATTTATGTTGTTATCTATTATTTTGTTACCATTTGATGCTAGATGGCGCTAGTTGTTATTTAACCGTTATGCCCTGTATTATTTTGTAACTTTTTTATGACAATACATAATTATTTTTTCTTTTTGTCGCCCGCAACATGTTGGCAACCAACAATCAATATGTTTTTATACTAAAATGACAAGATTGTCATTCAATAATATCAATGTACATTGTAAGAATGTAATGTGAAAATAAACTAAATTTTATTCTATTATCTCCAAGTTGAATTATTATTTCACTCTCAACACCGGCAGAATTAAATTATTGAACGCGGTTCTATTCTCAGAATGAAAAGGTTCAGGCCATCGTATTTAAACATTGTCTAGGTTACTAGTAAACAAATTCCTAATTAAAAATACATCTTAAAGCAATTTCCAACAAATTTTGTAACAGTCGGTACCAGCAAATATTATACAAAAATATTAATAAGCAATTTGTTTAGTTAGCAAATAATTTGCTGAAATTTTCTTTATAACAATAGACGGGCAATTTGAATGTAATTATTTCAACACAGGTTTATTTTCAAAATGGTTTATTTATTAAAACTATTAAAAATTGAATAAAAGTTAAGTTATTTTGGATTTTTATATCATCTGAAGGTTAGGTTAGAATGGTCAACGTCGCCTATGTACATGACTCTTATTAACAATTACTAATATGTTAACACCATCTCCTATAAATAATTGTGTACTTCTTAGTATAATAGTAAAATTTATGTTTTCATAATTTACAAGATACTCAAAATACTTTTTTCTGTAACTTTAGTAAGGTAAGATTCAGTAAATTATTATAACACGTTATTTTAACTCGCCTGCTTGAAAATGTACCTTAAATTTAAATAAAGGGCACAAACATAAAAGATGTTGACGTTGTTTGTCCTTTTATCATTAAAACGCCTCGTACATTTTACGAATATTGCGATACCATCTTTCACGACCGCGCAATAGAGAAAGAACGTAGAAATAAAGCGAAAAAACTGCTAAAATTATCAAATAAAGATAAACATAGATTAAATTAAACGATTCAGGTACTACCCTTATAAGGGCAGACGAGCTACTGATGGTAAATGGTCACTATCGCACATGGGCTTTAGCAACACCAATGGTATCACCCATGCGTTGCCACCCTAGAAACAAATACTGGCCTTCAAGTCTCGCCCCAGCCAGATCTCAAGTAGTTGGGCTTTAGAATACTGCGTTCGCGTTTGTTCGTTCGTTCGTTATGGAATTCGTTTTAATTGCATTCCACACAAATGTCAGCTTTCTTCTACGATGATTAAGGTACATTGCAAATTTACGGCAAGAATTTAAAATGCCGTAAGTAAAGTTTTCTTACGAGCTAAATTTAACTGCGATAATAGTTTTGTTTTTCGCGCGGACTAGCAATACATACCTATAATTTTTGACTGTATAAACCACTACGAAACATTGTTATTATAACTCAATAATGGTCTCACCGATTTCACTTACCGATTTTAAACATAAGGAACTTATAAGGTGACTTCAAAGTATTTAAGCATAAATTGATGAGAAGCTTTTGAGTTATGTCTACCTGAAGTTGATGTTGAAGTCCATTTTTGTTTTGTAAAACGTTAGTTACTATGAAATAGCGAATCGATATTCGATTCGTAGCTCAAGTTTAACAGAAACTTAGTAGGACTTAGCGGTGCTCATAGGAAGCTTACCATAGTTTATTACGCAGGTTAAAACCAATAAACTGAAGCCAGAGTTGCAAAGGAAAAATATATTTCTAAAATTTGTTTTCATTTCCGTAAGATAAATATATTATAACAATTCAGCTTAAACGAAAAAGTTATAAAAAGTGGTGCACAGATTATTTGTGACTTGATTTTAATATTGACATCCACAAAATCGCGAAGGTTAGTATTGCGATAATCATAACTTCTACAAGAACACAGGTTTGTTTTTGTAGAAGTGCTTATTTTTTGCAACACCAAGTTAATTATAATAGCGTTTAGAAGAAAATGGTAAAAGCCTGAGATTATTTTGTTAAACGTTAAATTACACGGATATCTTACTTAATTATAACTGACATAACTTTGTATAAACAGGAAAACTAAATGTAGAAAAGAAAATAATGAAACTGGGCTCTGGGCTTAGTCCATGTGATCCGAAAAACGTTAACTGTCTTATTAATAAACGCGATTTTTTATGTCCCTGTCATGTGATTCTGTAAAGTCAAAGGTTAGAAAACGACAAAAACATTTAAACTCGAAGTATCTTTACACTTCTTAGTACATTAGCCTATCGTGTGATTCTCTAAAATCTAAGATTAGAAAAAGACAAAAACATTTAAACTGGGAGTATCTTTACACCACGTTTATTAGTAAGACTGTATACGTATTAGACAATGAGGGAGAGAGATAACTTGATGAATAACGGCAAAAGTTTTCACGAAACGGTCTCAGGTATATTTGTAATCGGCCCGTGCAATTGAATTAGGCAACTCGACACCCGATCGTATCGATCGAAAAACTTTACGTTTCTGTAACCACATCTGAAACCTTACTCGATTTCAATAAATTATTGCGGCATTTTACCCGACTTCGTCAGAAGGAGGGTATGTGGAAAATTGTATTTGGAGTGTAGGTATGTATTTACGCTCGTATGTATGTACGTATGCACGCTCTACAACACAAACGTTTGGACGCATTTTGACATTGAATTCGTCAGAACTGTGGTAGTAATTACCTCTTTAGGGGGAAATTTCTAGAAATCCCCTCTCAGTGCTCCAATACGCTCCCTAAGGACTATACATGCCAAAGAGCTTGTTGCGTTCAGTAGTTTCAGCTGTGCGTTGTCTGTCAATCACTGTATCAAGCGTCAGGTAGTATTTTGCAAAACTACTAAAAAACTAAAAAAATACTAAAAAGACTAATCTACTCATCGAATTGTTGTAAAGTACATGATTCTTTCGTTTGCCATATCGGAAGCTTTCGTGAGACGTTAATTCCATTAAAAATCTTCCGACACTTGATTTAACTATTAACTCTTCTTCTCAAGAAGAAGCAGCGTGGAAGAGTACGCGCTAGGCCTCCTCAGTCATAATACTCCAGATGAACCACACATTCCGCTAAAACTCGTTACTCGCACTTTCTTCAGTGTACGATTCGAAATTCCTTTACACCGTTGAGACTTGAGACCATAATTCTGTATTGGAGATACACTTTACGACAACAACGAAATGCTATCAGCACAGACATGGATAGATGTACGTAATCATATTTTTACACCGCTTTTATTATTACGCGCAAAAATTATATCGCGTGAAATACGCAAAATGCTTTTAGGTAATATAACGTTTCACATACCTACATTTCTGTGTCACTTTATAACCAAACAGTGTTCAATGGCAGATATCGAATACTTCTTAACCTATAAAGTTGAAATTTGACACGAAAATAGTTTAAGGGAATTAGGTCAACTAACAAAGGATTTTGTGATATTCTTTCCCTATAGGTATGAACAGTAAAGATTGTACATAAGTTAAAAGTAATTGCGCGGCCAAAACTGCAGACAACGTATAATTATAAATAGAAACGCTAAATAACTTAAGTAAGACATAAAACGACTCGTGTAACGCAATTTTTGATTGGTGAGCATTGGTAGAACTACAGGTCTAACGTATTTGAACCTTTCGGACAAAGAACCATGATTTATTAATAAAATTTTAGGGACAACGAAAAATTCATCTGATTATATAATAGCATTTATTCGTCCATATTTGGACGCAACGCGAGAACTTTTTCCTTTTTGATGCCATACTGTTTACATTAGAAATAGTTGTCAAATATTTGATTTAGTTACTTCATTAATATATTATTGGGATTATAATGTTGGTTATTTGACCAGTCAGACGCAATAATTACGATTTCATTTTACCATCACCGCGCCATTCAAAGGGTCCTAAAATCGATTTAGCATAAAATATTCACTAAACATTTGAACACAATTTACGATAAATATAAACTTAAGCCCACATGTGTTAGTTGATAAATAATATTAAAGGATTCCGGCCGCCGTTGCGGTGTAGCGCTATATAAAACATTTCCATTAGGACTATACAAAAGCTTACAACACATAAAGTTATGCGGTAAATAAATCGTATTCTCTATACAATATGGACTGGCACTCTATTTAATTACTGTTTTATCGTCATGCTTGAGACACGAGGCTAGTTTTTCAAGCTAGGATAGCAAGCAAGCAAGCCTATCCCGGCTTGAGACATTAAGTTACTAGTGAGTATGTTAGTAAGTTATGAGCTTGCTAGTTTCCTAACACTAGCTCGAAAATCTAGCTTCGTGTATCTCGGGCATCCTAGCAGATCCGAAATCTTCTAGTGGTGTTATGAACACGGACTTTTAAAATTAAGACTAACTAATCAAGATACTGATCGAGCAACAATGGGCGCACGGTATTTGATAGATGAGTTGACTCAAACTCTGAAGTGAATGGCGTTAGGGTTGCAATAGAATATTTTCTTAGAAAGACGTTAATAAGATTTATATTGTTAAGTTATTTTTCATATCTATACTAATAATATAAAAAGCAGAAGAGTTTGTTTTTTGGTTCGTTTGAGCGCGCTAATCTCAGGAACTACTAGTTCGAATTGAAAAATTCTTTTTGTAATGAATAGTCCGCAAGACGCAATGTGGTCACCGTCGCCCATGGATATCAGCAACATTTAACGACTTTCATCGACGCTTTGGTGACCAAGAAAGAAGGAAGAGAACCGAAAGAAAATAGTACCTAATTCTCGCGCACCTAAGCAAACATGACATACCTATTGTTGGACAGCTAACTCAACCGAGAGCAGGGTATGTAGCAACCCAGGCTTTAGTCTTACCACAAAGTAAGAGTATTGTTTCATCAAAGGACAATTCTAAGGCTCCAGGGTAAGGCCTATATTGTTCTTAAACATTTAAGTTTACCAAGCGCTCGGCCACCGTGATAAAGTAAACGTTAAAATTACCTTTAATAGTAGACCCGAGCCCAGTTGTAGAATAATACATAACGTACACGTATGTGAAAGGACCTAAATAAACCTATGATCATTTAATTACAATACATTTTGTATAATTTAAACCTCTTACAGCCTTAACAGCTACTGAAGCGCTCATAGTCCGGAGTTAAGAAACAGCGGGTGAGGAGGCGCGGTCGATAGTTTAATAGATAAACGCTAACAGAAAATATTTCTTGAGCATATCCGTGCTTTGAAGAACTCCTTAAACTATCAGTCTGGTTATCGTAAGTTAAGGTTAATCCATAATGGAAGCCTTCGCGTGACATAGAACTCATAGGTTGGCCAATAACTCTTGTCAATCTATCTGTCAATCCGCACTTGAGTAGCGTGGCGGAGGCTGCTCTAGGCTTCCAGGCCTCCACAGCTATGAGGAGAGAACCGTAGGGCGATTAATCGGTTGAAGCTACACTTTTTAAGGGACGACGTACAACTTAACATACCTACACGAAGTACAAACACAATTTGAAAAGGTTTCTGGGTACGCGTAATGAAAGAAACCTTATTAAACTATAATAAAGCAATTACGGTGCCATACTTTTAATTAGCGAGGTAAACATTGCCTGAAAAAATTTGTTTACTTCCTTATGGAAATAAAGACAATGAATAAGTTCCTTTGAAGAGTAATAAAACAATGCGAGGGCTTACAATCAATTTCATTAGTGATGTTTACGGTGCGCCGTGAACAAAAGAGTGAAGCCGGCAAAAGTAAGCCGACAGCACACATCGAAACCAATAGAATGCCCTTTGTTGACAGTTTGAACTAGAACAAATTTAAACTTTATTTTTTGGAACACAAAGTTTCCTTCATTTTTTATTATTTAGAACACAAAAGTCGTTTTGGTGTGAGTGCCGCCGTGTGTATTACAAGGCTAGGCTGACTTTTTACTGGCTTCACACTTTTGTTCCCGGCGTTCCGTCTATAGTTTATTGGTCTGAGTTTACAGTACGATATTGTTTTCAGCAATAAACAACACGACCTTAACCAGTAACTGCCTTCGGTTTGTCGCGGTAAACCTAAGCCTTCTTTTTTGTGAAACGATTGGTAAAAAAACTAAGTATGAATCAGTGAAAATTACAATCATATTGGTTGAGCCGTTTCCGAGTTAAGCTTGAACAAACACATTAAAACGACAAAGATTTTATTGTTCTCGGGATATTGCTTTATTAATAGTTTTTTCCCAATAATAGATTATATTTCAAATATTTTTACCTAAGATTAATTATACTTATGTTCTATATACCTAACATTTATTACTAGTCTGCTATCGTTCAATATAAATAGGTAAGTAAGTAGAATACGTTACAGTATTTGTCATAAAATACATCCAATCGTGAAATACAACTTGATTCTGGGCTTCGATTTTGACAAAATCCTAATCATTTCTTTAAATCAATCAAAACATTTCAAATCTCTCAGATTACCAGACTAAGTTTAAATTACAAAAACAATCAGACGGGAATAATTTTCGAATTCGTTTCAGACGCGACCTTGTCTATTTCTCTAACAATAAGAATTAACAACGTAATTATAAACTCCAAAAGTAAAGACAAACAGCCAAGTCATTTAAATAAACCTCTAAACGTAACTTCGACAATAAATATCGGTCTGTATTCTCTGTATTCCGCCAAACCTGTTACGACTTCCGGGGCCTGCACGAAAACTAATAATAAAGTTAGTAATAATAATAACATTTCATTCACGTTCGACAACATTCTAATCATATCATGATTATAATCAAAATCAGAATATGTATAATAAAAATATACCTGAGTTATGTTATGTCTGTCATATGAGATGTTTGAGAAAAAAATGTATGAAGGCCTTCATGGAGCCTATAGATACGAAAAATATTTGTCTAGATGTTCGCCCATCTCAGTCATGCAAAAACGACCTACTTAATGAAATTCGTCTTAAGACACCGCATAGAACCTGAGATATAAATTAATATGGGTATGTTGCAGGACAACGTTTGCCGTGTCAGCTAGTTATAGATAAATATTTTATGTACGTTACGTGAAGAATGTAGATTACTGTTGACATTCTCTATCACTGAAAGCAAATAATAACTAATAAAATTACGATTAATCGCTACTTAATATTTAATATTATAAATGTGAAGTCGTTAGGTTTTCACGACTAAACCCATAAGTGATTTTATTGACATTCAACAGAGATAGAACTAACCTTGAGAGAGGACATAGGTTATCTTAAATGGCCGAAAACAGGGTTTAAATAGGAGATGAAAGATTGTATGTATGAAAGTTCGTCACTGTTTAACTATTTCGATAAAATTTAGTATGTAGGTGATTTGAGAAGGACATAGAATAGTTTTATCCCGAAAATAATACCGTTTTCCGACTCCCACCGCCCACGCGGGGAAAGCAGGGTTGCCAGATGGCCGGGAAATCCGGGATTGTCCAAGAAATTTGCAACAGTGTCCAGTAATTAAGTAGGACTTCTCTGTCCTGAATTCCGAAAGCCTACTTGTTTTTAATTATTTGTATTTTAATGCGTGTTGATTTCGTTTTAAATAACTGAATGAATACGTGGTAAGTAAGTGGTATAATTAAGAACAAGATCTTATATATTTTTTATTACTACGACCCTACTTAATCTAGTAGAATTATCCCGTACATTAAACATATGGGTTTCAACCCTGGGGGAAGCCACAGGTAAAAAAGGACAAATAATCGCTAACACACTTATCCCCACTCAATAGGATTCCATGTATCACGTGTGGCTTGAACGTACAAATTAATAACACATTAAATTTCTCAGGATCGCTACTAACTATAACCACGAAGTAGTTAAATGTCTAGATATCGAACCCAAGTACTTTAAGCTGACTAACGTCCAAAAGTAAAGAGTACCAGGCAAAAAGTGAATTCCAATACCTTGCAAAGATATTCAAATACGTTAGTGAAATCGTGACTGAAAATACTCATTTCCAAGTGACGACACGTCCGCCTTATTTTTATACCTCACGATATTACGATACAAGAATATGGAAAAATAATTGGTACTCTTTGTTATGATTCCCCCAAGGTAACGTATCGTAAGGTGAAGGTAGGCGGCCTATATTTTTGTTATGCCGAGCTAAAGCCCCGGTCTTTATTGCTATTTCACTTTGGCTCGGTACACTGTTTCTGTGTCGCACAACTTATATTTCGGAAGCAATAAAACCACGCAATCGATTCTGACCCACCAAAAGTGTTCCTTTACGTTTATCGCACATGTTACCCACCTGATGTTTAGTTCTCGTTAGGACTTGAAGGAGTGTGAATACTTGTTCTAGGGCTCCTAAATTTGTTATAAGAGAGCACGAAATGACTTTGTCTATTAGAATTAGATTACTAAGGTACGGTACCTAGTTTCTATATCTATTATTAAGGTACCGGACCTTGAAATGAACTTGGAAATAGAAGCCTTATATTTACCAGCTAGAAAAGTTACAAGGTATTTTCGATGTGAAGACAGTCGCTTCGCTTACTCATTTTATTTTGCTCTGTTGGCGTATTTGCTAACTTCAACCAATCTTGTATTTAAGTAGGGACCGTTGTGCCAATAACGGTTACAAACGAGCTATTTTATGTCAGTCATCAGTCATCAATAGTACAGTTTAATAAAGACCTACCTCAAATATTTGAGGCTGTTCACTGATGTCCACTGATTGCAATTACCTAAAAACGTCAATGTAAGTTTACTTTCCATATCAATAAATAAATGAATAAGTGGTTCAGGGCTGACTAATTTCTTTACTTTAAAGAAAAATCATTTCGTTCGTTCTAAGAAAGACTAGATAATAGTTGAAATATTATCGACCATGAGCATTTCTGTAGTGTGAGGAAAGGCGACTTCAAATATCTCATAAATGACAAAATTCTTCCAGTATTATCTTGAAAATAACTTCTGTAAAATGGAAATCTAACGAAAAATTATGGATTTTTCTCAATATGAAAATACATATAACTATGAAGTCGTACACATTTGCAAAACTAACGTATCTACTAAGTTACCCACCTATTAAAAAAAATGATTTTACAATAAAATTAAAAGTAGGGATTGATTCCAAGATTAATATGAAAGCTTGCGTTTTGGCAATGATTTTTGTGAGCAGGTTAAAATAATATACCTACAGTTTCAGTTTCAATATTTTAGTGAGGGTTATTACTCTCTTTAGGCCGTGAATACTGATGCGATCAACTTATTAAATATTTTCACGTTAATAAATAGGTTAGAATATAAAAGTATTGATAATGTTTTAGGGATTAACTAATCACCCTTCCCCATTATTGAGTACCCATGTGTGAGTACCGCAGGGAATAAAAATAAGTGGTGCAATATGCACCACGAGCGAGTACCTAAGGGTTAACGTTTAAACCTCTAAACTGGTACTGACCTAACTTTCTTCATATGAACCGTTAGTAAATAATACTTAATAACATCACTATTTCAATATCACCTTGTACAAAATACATTAGGTATGTAGGTACTTCCATTTCTGGCGATTTATCCTAACTAAACAAAAGTATCAATATCAAGTCAAATGTATCCCAATTACGTAAATTTCAAACTGACTGAGGTCATAACCATTAAAGTTTAATAACTTATCTTGAACATAGAAGCCCAAATATTAGAATTAATGTCATACAAATTAATTTGCCCTGTCTCCAACCCCTTTAGTTCGTTACATAAACCACACAATTTAAGAAAGTTTCCAACTCCTCTCAACATTTCGTCTAAAGGGTCTTACATATGATTAGATATCAAGCTTCGTTTACTTCCGAAGTTTCAAAGTAAGGTCTAATGCGAATATTAGCAAACATAACACGTTGGAACAGCCCAAATAATAATATGGAATACTTACTTACCCGCAATTAGATACTGACGAATGCTGTTTTTATAGACAATTCATATACACAGTCACAAAAACTATTTTATGTTATTATAATTATATGTTTTCTTAAACTTGGAATCAAACTATCCTTAAGTTAGAAACACTGAGTAACTATATTACGATAATATTAAGTTTTTAAACTTAACTTACACGTCACGGGTAGTATGAAAACTAAATACACGTCACGTTTTAACACTAAACACGATACTCACAAACACATTTGTCACAATTTTCGTAGCGTATTTCGTTGGGGATAATTTTTAATATACGTGCGTTCAACCCGCTGTCGCGCGCCACACTGCCTGAAATTCACAAACCGAACCTTCCCGACGGAACCCGTCTTCAGGCTGTCTCTTTCGCTGTCATAGAGCCTTCTTCAGAAAAGGTGAAGTTTTCGAAATCACTCAAATGTTAACTTAATCAACTATTAATCATTGATTAAAAGCAACCAAGAATTCTAGATTTATTAAGCTTTGTTTGACTCGCGTAGATAATATTTTAATCAGAAAATGCATGTTTCGTACGGTCTGAGCAAAAGGGCTGATTACAGCTTATTTTCGGACTCCACGAACTATATATTAAACCGCAAAAAAAGTTCTACGCTCTGTGATATTTCGCTCAGTGTGCTGCTGAAATGACGGAGACTCATTTCAAAGGTTAAAAATCTACATCTACGGAAATGGTGTTTGCACCAGTTTATGAACTAATGAAAAATAAAATGATTACAAAATTGGTTTTAGGGAATTACCTAGGTTGGAGGGTGTCGGTGTACTCAACGTGGTTTGCTATAAAGAGACGTAAGATGAAATTCTGACACGCAACTACATATTTAAATGTAACCAGCAATTTGTTTTCCACTTACCATTAAAATTAAATGAGATTTTACTTTACTTATCTACTTAATTATTGTATTTAATAGTTCAAATAATAATAATAATAATTACGCTTCACACTCATAGCCCCACACTAGGATTCCCTGTGGCCTGGGTGCCATGGACAACACACAAGACAAGGACACACACCCAGACCGAGAACAGAAATTCAAATTTCCGCCTCGCTGGGAATCGAACCCAGGACCCTAGGAACAGCGATCCGGCGTGTTAACCATTGCGCCATTTGGGTCGTCAAATAGAAGGAAAGTAAAAAGGTAATTTCATATGAAATCTCGTCCAGCAGAATTGAGACTAGAGAGTGATATAATAGGTATGTAATTTAATGGCAGACAGATCTTTTACCTACCAAAATGAAGTGAAGTGAAGTACCAATGATTGATATTGTATTTCTTATTCTTCTTATTTCTTCCTGTACCTAAGTATCTACTAATATATACATACATTTGATAAACAAAGTTACAGTTTAGAGAAAACCAAATTACTTAACGACACATTGCATATTGTATCATATTCTAAATCCATTTCAAGCCTGTCTGGCACACGGCGCGGCTACATCACCTGTTAAAACGATTTTCCAGTTCACAGTAGGTTAACAAAGTTATTTAGCATCGTCGTACAGACCAATCAAGCATCCGACGCGTGTCCGACGGGACTAAACGACAGGATCAACCTGTTACATAAATTGCTACATTTCACATCAACTTGGATCGCTAAACTCATAATAACAATGCGTAAATGAAACGCGTAAGTGTTTTGGTACTTCAACTGTGACACTTACCCTACATCATTCTTATTAAAAAAAATTATGTACTTAATATTTTATACACATGGATACAGTTAAACTATTTTCATTAAAGTAAGGATGGTATAAGGTATCGTGTTCCGACGGGGGGGGGCTAGAGAGTCAATATTTTCTTTCTCTAGCTACTCTTCTTTCTTTCTTGGTGACATCGCATCGGTGATGCCTTTGATGTCACCTAATGTCCAAGGGCAACAATGACCGCTTACCATCAGGCTAAGGACGTGGTTACGACGTCCTAGCATCAGGCGGATCATCTACTTAAACAACAATACTACCCTAATCTTGTACAATTATTTTGCTCGCAACTACGAGCATAATTTCAAAACTATTCACATTTTGGTTTATGCAAACATATTCTACAATATTGTACATGGAGTTTGTTCTTAAGCAATTTAAACATGAAGAATTCTATAAACAATTCTCCTTTGCAGTGTACACTTCGAAGCTGAAAGTATCAAGGCATTCTTTATAAGATCCACGTCTTGCAAGTTTCAAACGATTCGCTCAGAGCTAAATGCGCCTAAGGTGCGACGCATACGATGGTGAGACGACACGTAAATCACATAAATTCTTCACATTCTACTACAATACTGATACTTCTTAGTACCTTCATACCTGTGTTAATACCCTCGTGATGGCATAATATAATAGCTACGTTGGCCTAGTGCAGGTTGGTAGACTCCTCACGGCCTTGCAAATACCTATTATAAAGAATTCTCCGATAACTCGGTTTAATCACGACGTTTTCCTTCAGCGACACTAGCGCTAAACTAAAATGTAAGACTCAACTAATGAATTTCGATTTCCCAACCTCCAAAACAATTGGATATCACTGCTTCATATACACATAGGCATTTCAAAGTTTTTCACGCCAATGATTAAAATAATGGCTGGATAATGGTCTCGGGGAGATTAAGGCAGCTGCAGTTAGCATATAAATTTAAAAAGCCCCATGTTATCTACAATTTATTTAAAAAATATATAACTGGAACACATAGAAAACATCATCTATCTAATTTTTTTGCTACATAAATTGTTGTGCACAGCAGTACGTCACGCGTTTAAGGCACGTTAAAAATTCGGATATAACTGACATAAAAATACTAGCTGTAAAGTTTTGTCGTCACTACAAATAAATTAAGCCTCAACACAAGGTAATTGCTGTAAATCGTTGAGGAGCTATCTTGACTGTCTTTGGGCTTCATCAGATCGACTCCAGACTTTCGTTAAGTAATTGTAGTGCTTTAATATACTTCATGAAAACATTAACAAACACACTTGTTGGCCCTACATTTTTAGAAAGTTCTCGATTTCTCTGGGATGCTATCATCAGATCCTGGTGTCTTGCGGACTAATCTTGGAATATCTACTTTCCAACAAATAAAGAATTATCAAAATCGGCTCATAAACGACAGAAAAACATTAAAAAAACTGTCAACACACATACTGTCAAACTGAGTACCTCCTTCTCTTTTGAAGTCGGTTAAAATTAATAATAAATCGCAGAATCTCAGATGCAATTGTACGTTTACCCTTACTATCCTAAGACGCGTGAAGCTCTCCTCTCATGAGCCGCGACTGAAATGCATCTTAAGGATGCCTGTCAGCTTTATAAATTATGCACGTTTTTATAAAGCAACTCATGAAATTGTTTCATTAATTATAATAATTTTAATTGGAATAATAATTATAATAAATATCATAGGATTTTACTTAGCTTAAATGCATTTCTTTTAGTCTGCCACTGGATGATAAATAAGTATACCAACATATTCTTATAGACGTGTCACGAATCCGTATGTCACCATGAAATGAAGCATAAAGAAAGTTAGATGATTTTGAGAGAATTAAAGTTTCAGACTTTTATATTTATCCAAGAAGAAAACACGCATGTAGCTCAGACTGAGGCATGTAGATGACATGTGGTAAACGTAAAGCTTAAAAAGTGAAGAAAGCTGGAGTCGAATTTCGAGCACAGAACGATGCTATACCTACTATAATATTTATTTCTCTACTAGAGAACCGCCCGCGCTTCGCTTCGGGACCCGTAGGTAACAGCCGCGTAGGTCCCGCTCCCGTAGGAATTTCAGCTATAAAGTAGCCTATAACATTTGCGTATGACTTAAGTAAATTATAATGTACTTAGTATTTGATAGCGTGAATCAGAACTTGCAAATGAGTTTTACTAACGCCATCTATTAACAACTCCGGAACTAAATATCTAGCAACTAACAAAACATCGACCTTCCCATGGGAATGCGATGTTTTTCCGCGGTAAAAAGTAGCCTACGTCACTCTCCACCCTCCTAACTATCCCCACACACATAAACCATACCATATAATAGCCATGCTGCGACGTGAAAGAGCCACAAACAAACAAACACACTTTCACATTTATAATATTAGTAAGGATTAAGTATATTATAATTACAGGTATATATTCTAATATTAGCCTCTAGCGTTCAAAGCCTATATTTGATATCAATCTTAGTCTTAACTGATATAAATCTGTCGACAGAGTAAAACAACTTAAAGCGTTGGATCGTTGGACGAATGACCGCTAATGACTTACATTCTTGAACTGTCTGGTGCTTCGTTGCACGCTCAGCCATCGTTTCTGAGTGTAGTTAGAGATAGTTCTCTGTAAAATAATTTAAAAGAGCGTTTAAAGAACACTTTGAAATATTTGTGATATTTCATTGCGTATTTTCATGTTTTCTTCCATAGTGTGTGTGTAGTGTGTATGTGTGTGTATGTGGGAGAGAGAGAAAAATAGAAAAATGGTTCAGTGGAATGGAAACTTATTTATTTAATTGTTTTCGTTGCTCTAGTAGTCTGTGATATGAATGCGCAAATAGCACTACTGTACTCAAACGAGGGGCATGCGATATAAATGTGTTCGCACACGCTGTACTGAATATATAACCTCTATTACGTATAAAGAAGCCCACTTCATACTTCCGTGCTCTGAGCCGGTATTCTTAGCTTTACGGATTATAAAATTTATATTTCATTCCGCACTTAAGTTGAAGTTCATGAGAAGTAAAGATTCATGTCTCTGGTTTAATATCACTCTTTCTCTATTGTCTGTTTTATAGGAAACTCGTCTTTCTATTTATGTAATTTACTTAAATCGCTTGAAAATAATTAGCTACACGTTAAGGTGCTCGATATGCCTAAGACTGAGTCATTATCTCACTCAGGCCGGCCCTAGAAGAGAGCGAGAGGAGCTGTGTAGGCCAGTGTTAATCACACTTTTCTAGCCATGGGCCGTACAAAGACGCATTATAACTGTATGGGCACCATCAAGGCCGCAGCTAGCTGTATGCTGTATGCTGTTACGGGCAATACTCTTTTGTTTTCTTTTCAAAGATACGCCGCGGGTCGCACAGAAACTTGCCGCGGGCCTCTGTTTGACGACCACGGTACAAGGCACTAGGCCCCACAGGAGTGACTCCTCCATCTCGATCTACACACCAGATGAAATTTCTTCACCGAATGATTGGAATGCTTAGTTACAAAATCAGTAAGATTTGCCTTCCCCTAAAAGGCTTGATTTATAAAGATAAAATTCGGCAGAGAGGTATGAGGTAGATTATAACTATAAATATTATACACGTCCGCGAAGAACGGATTCTGTCATATTATATCCGATCCCTAACAAATGAAGAGATACTATGAAAATTAGTATTTGGGATTATGGTTAGAAATAATGAAAAAACTTTAAGTACCTATAACTTTTTCGTAAAATCAACCCCTAAGAGGGTAAAAACTTAGGTATGAAAGTTTGTTTAAAAATTAGCCAAGCTGTGGGAAACAGCTAGTTATGTAGGAACATTAAGCTTTGTGTTCATTTAGCTTTATTAATTTACTCCCACAGAGCCTATGTAACTACGTATGTACGTATTATAGATACCTCAATATTCACAACAGCCTTACGTAATCAAAGTAATCGTAGTCATTATCTCCTACATGTGTACGCTCATTTGGCAAACATATTCAAGCCTCGTAATTCCTGGAATACTCCAATATACATCCAATAACGACCACGTACAAACAGATCTCTTTTATCTTTGCTTCAATGCAAACCAAAAACAATATTCTATAGATAAGTCCGTGGAGATTTCCAAAGTGTACTCAAAGGCTGTGTAGAAAGGTGATAGGCGTTTGAGGATTAAATCAGGCATATCAGAGTGTCTCTCATCGACACGTACGAGTGCCGATTGACATCTGACGGATACACGAGGAGACATCTGAGATTGGAGAGTCGACGCGGAGATTATTTAGGATCCTGAGAATTAATTGAAAATTTAACAATGTTTTGCCAAGGATTGTAAAATCTCACTTACCTAATTTTCATTAGGCTTACAATTTGAATCTAGAAATAGTAAATTTGCTAGTTTAAAATTATAGTCTATAGTGTGCACCACAAACAAATTAATAATGAATCATTACTTATGCCTCTTGCTTGACCTATCCACAATGTAACATACATAGAGCCCAACACTAGGAGACCCTAGTCGTGGGTGCCTTGGAGGCACTCAACCCGAACAGAAAAAACTTATTAAAATTCACGTTGCTGTGAATCGAACCCAGGCTGTGAATGGTAACAACTATTAGATATGCCAAACGAATCGTCAACATAACAAGTATCATAATAAATGAGTGTAACAACCTCCACACATAAATTTGCAATATTGGGATAGAAATAAAAAATATTCCAATCTCGACAACAGATTGCTTGGGATGGTATCCCTTATAAATATATTAAAGGAGGAATTATGACTTGCAAGGAAGCCAATATGTTCGCCCCTTGATCTGAAGGATGCCTTTTCAAATTGAGGTCTCGATTAACGCTTTGGATCTTTCCGAGGCTCAAAAGGCCTTTTTTGTGGTGTGGGTAGAATGAAATGTTCAGTATTGATTTATAAAAGTATATAGCTGACCAGGCAGACATTGTTTTACAATATGTATTATTTATACATACAGGACTAAGCGGAGTATTAAGACAAAACATGCACCAGTTTTTATTTTAAACTTTCAGTAATAAACTGCGAAAACGATATCAAATGTTATTTAGTAGTTTATGCGAGATGCACGGTCAAATATACAGCTAAGAAGACAAAAATTCTACAAATATATTTTTACTTTTATTGACTTCTAATCTAAGTATGTACAGATGTAGATCAATTATGGTATATCAATTGTTTTGTAATCTATTGGAATGTTAGGGACTCCGTTCATCAGTCCAGCCGAACTCCCCTGCTGGTGGCACCTTGAACAAGGTGACGGCTTCCGGTCCGGAGTGGCGGCGTTAGACTACACTTGGACGTCGGCGAAATTAGATACGCGAGGCCCCGGCCGGCCCCGCGAGGCCTTTTTTATTTCCCAGTCAAAAAGAAAACGTTAGATTACCTACTTCATGAGCCGAATTATAGTGAAACTAATGTATGAGTAAACGAGTTTTATTGCTAATCAAATGGTGACAAAAATTACACAAATATAAATTAAAATAGACAAACTTTTCGGCTTTTGGCCTCACTGAACTTTTTCAGGATTACGTCATAGCTAGCCGCTATTTCAGCTTCAATTGATAGAATTGATAACGCAGATAGTCTCTCTTGGCTCATCGTGCTTCTCAAGTAGGTCTTAATCAATACAATACAATACAATACAATAAATATACTTTATTGTGCACACAGAAAAAAAAAGTTATACAATATAGTGTAGATTATTATGACACAATGGGCGGTCTTATCGCTGTAGTAGCGATCTCTTCCAGACAACCTTAAGGCAGAGGACACAGACGTTAAAAAAATCGTTGGTAGAGGTGCAAAACTTGAATAATTTAGAAACCAATAATTTATATCAATATTAGTAATAGAGGTACAAACGGACAAATACAAATGAAGCGTGTAATAAACACTCAGCTTCTAGGATATCTTGAAGATCGCCAGCTGATCAATGATCGACAGTACTGTCACGTACTGTCCGTCTGTACTGTCAGTACAGTACAGTACTGTCCGTCACGGTCGTTCAGCTGGCGATCTTTTAGTTTATCTCACGCACCGGTGGACTCAGACCCTAGACAGCAACGGGGAAGCACTGGCAGTCAGCCTAGATATCGCTAAGGCCTTCGACCGGGTTAGGCACAGGGCTCTTCTCGCGAAGTTATCATCTTACGGTCTCCCTGAGAGGTTATGCAGTTGGGTAGCCAGCTTTCTGTCTGAGCGACATATAAAAGTCGTTGTCGACGGTTGTTGCTCAGATTTTAAACCCATAAACGCTGGTGTTCCCCAAGGGTCTGTGCTGTCTCCTACCCTGTTCATTCTGCATATCAATGACATGCTTGAGCGTGCTAACGGCATTCATTGGGAAAACCCCATTTGTCATGGCGCCTCAATTCCAGGGTACCGCGCTCACCGTTGGCAAAAGTGTTGGGATTCTGGGCGTTGACATTTCGAGCGACGTGCAGTATCGGAGTCATCTGGAAGCTAAGGCCAAATTGGCCTCCAAAAAGCTTGGTGTCCTAAACCGGGCGAAGCAGTACTTCACTGCGAGGGACCCACTGATGCTTTATAAAGCACAGGTCAGGCCTCACATGGAGTACTGCTCTCATCTCTGGGCAGGGGCGCCACAATACCAGCTTAGTCCATTTGACGCCGTACAAAAGCGCGCGGTTCGAATTGTCAACGATCCACGAGTCACTAACAGGTTAGAACACCTAAGTCTGAGGAGAGACATAGGATGCCTCTGCGTGTTCTATCGGCTTTACAACGGTGAGTGCTCCGAGGAATTGTTCGATTTGGTGCCAACTTCACCCTTCCATCATCACACCACTCGCCGAAGATTGAAGTTCTATCCACATCGCTTGGACTCGTGGCGAACGACTACGGTCCGTTTTTCACGATCGTTTTTGCCGCGGACATGCAAGATGTGGAATGAGCTTCCTTCTGAGGTATTCCCGGAGCGCTATGATATGGGGTTCTTCAAAAGGTGTAAAAAGAGTTCTCCTTCAGGGCCGGCGTTGCACTGATGACTCCCCTGGTGTTGCTCGTGTCTATAAGCGACGATGACCACTATTACCATCAGGTGGCTCGTCTGCTTTTACGTCAGCCCTTCAGGCTATAAAAAAAAAAAGTTAAAACTACATAATATGTAGACTTTATGTAGATATTTAATAATATACAATATTTACTAATACATTAAATAATACTTATAGCGCAATATACATACATAATATATGAATATATATAAATCCTTACTAATATTATAAATGTGAAAGTGTGTTTGTTTGTTTGTTTGTTTGTTTGTTTGTTTGTGACGCTTTCACGTCGCAACAAAGCTATTATATGGTAAGGTTTATGTGTGTGGGGATAGTTAGGAGGGTGGAGAGTGACGTAGGCTACTTTTTACCGCGGAAAAACATCCCATTCCCATGGGAAGATCGATGTTTTGTTAGTTGCTAGATATTTATTTTCGGAGTTGTTAATAGATGGCGTTAATAAAATTCATTTGCAAGTTCTGAATTACGCTATCAAATACTACATGTAATTTACTTAAGTCATAGGCAAATGTAATTGGCTACTTTAGCTCTGCCTCGAGAACTCCCCGCTCCGGCTGTGTTCAGTGTACCGCCCGCCCGCTGGCACTATCCTGTTGGCTGATGTCCGCAAGTTGCTGGACTCGCCGACACCGGTGGTGGGCGCGGGCGACTGGAACTGCAAGCATCCGGGGTGGAATAGCCTAGCTGCCAACAGAAGTGGAAGGCTACTTTTTGATGCCGCTGAACAGCACAGCTACACTGTCGAGTGTGTTGCACACCGTTACCGCGGCTCTGAATAAGAGAGAACGCGTGTGTGCAGTATTCCTCGACATGGAAAAGGCGTTCGACCGTGTTTGGCACGACGGCTTTCTCTACAAGATCTCGCAGCCGTCGGCGCCCCGGAGTGCCGTTAAGATGATCTCCAGTTTCCTCGAAAATAGAAGCTTCAGAGTAGTGGTTGAAGACGCCGAATCCACCGAGCGTCCGATCGCAGCCGGCGTCCCGCAAGGCAGTTGCCTGTCCCCGGTCTGCTACGCCTGCTACACCGACGACATCCCGGCGGCAGGGGGGGCGTCGCTTGCCCTGTATGCCGATGACGTGGCGTACATCACCACGTCGCTGAATAGAACCCACGCCATTGTCAAGATGCAGCGTGCGCTTGATGCCCTCCCCGAATGGCTCGCCGCGTGGAGACTGTCGGTGAATGTCGGGAAGACGCCGGCTGTGAACATAGGAGGATACCTCAACAGGCGGGACCCTACTCTGGAGCTTCATGGACAAGATATCCAATGGGCCCCACAGCCCAAATACTTGGGCAAAATCGACGGAAGACTCTCGATGAAGCCACAGGTTACGAAAGCCGTCGCGAATTCCAGAAGTGCGATGGCAGAAACCAGTGCTCTCCTCGAGCCTCCCTCTCGGACTGAAGCTCGGGGTCTACAAGACCTACATCAGACCCCGCCTCACGTACGCGGCAACGGCGTGGTACGCGCTCGCCAGCGAACCGCAGCGCAAGAGGATGCGCGCAGTTCAGGCGATTGCGCTCCGCCGGCTGACTGGTGCGCCGAGGTACGTCAGGAACGCCGTCATCCAGAGGGACCTTCGAGTCGAGAGCCTGGACGACTTCATCGAGCGATTGGCACGCAACATGTTCGGGCGTGTCGACGCGTCGCGGTTCCCGCATCTGCAGGACCTGGCGCCGCTCCACACCCGTCCACCGGACCGCTGGGCCTTCCCGCGCGACTTGCTGGTTGCGCGGGACGGGCCTAGCACTGACTGATACTGGGGCTTCGTAAGTCGTCGCCCGACGCTGATCGGCTCCTGCTGGGCTTCCCACCAGCGGGATTCACCCGGTAGGGGCTCGATCGCCTGGGCGGCGCGAAGATGAACCCCATCCCGTTTAAGACTCTGTGGCCTGTAAAAAGGTCACCACTCACCGGACTTGACCTATTGGTTAACCACAGATGGACAACCAAGGGCCTTAGGGCCCAACCCAAGGACTGGCCCGTTTTAACGGGCCGCGAGAGACATCCCCAAAGGGGAACTAACTGTCCCGAGGGCTCCACACACCTCAGACAGGGTGGAGTGAAGAGAGCGAGTAGTAGGCTACTTTTTAGCCTAAATTCCTACGGGAGCGGGACCTACGCGGGTGTTACCTACGGGTCCCGAAGCGAAGCGCGGGCGGTTCTCTAGTATTTAATATATATTTATACATATAAGTCAAGTAAAGGGCATTGAGTTGTGTCATCCAAGCAATCTTAGTTAGAGAGGAACCATTACTTTGTCAAATAGTATTCTCTTACTTTATTTTTAAAGGATAAAAGAGACTTAGAGCGGCGGATAGGTAGAGGGAGACTATTCCACAAGTGAACAGAGTACACCGTAAATGATTTTTGATAGAAAGTGGTAGAGCTAAATGGTGTGCTAAGGAACAAATTTTCAGAAGAACGAAGATGTAAGTCATGTGTATCGCACCGGAATTTAAACCGCTCCTTTAAATATGGATATGGAATTAAATACGGAGATGTTGGATTGAAAAGTACGCAGAGAGCAGAAAGTATATGAGCATGCCGGCGAAGGCGGATAGGGAGCCACTTGAGCATAGAACGGAACTCAGAGACATGGTCATATTTGCGTAATCCAAATATAAACCTTATGCAAATATTTTGTAGTCGCTCAAGTTTATTTAGTTGCTCCACTGTTAGGTCAAGATAGCAAATATCAGCATAGTCAAGGATAGGCCAGAGGAGAGACTGAACGAGCTGTATCTTTGTGGATATAGGAAGAAGATACTGAAGCCTGCGAAGTGATCGAAGTGCTGCAAAAAGTTTCCTGCTAACGTTGTTAATTTGCGGAGTCCATGATAAATTTCGATCCATTACGATGCCTAAGTTTCTAACTGTGTCGCTGTAAGGAATGATGATCCCGTCAAAGAGAATCGGTGGCAGTAGTGATAAGTCAATGCGAGCGCTTAGCCTCTGACTACCTATCACAATGACTTGCGTTTTTGTTGGATTAACAGTCAGTCCAAAGGTCTTGCTCCAATTTAAGATGATGTCCATGGTGTTATTAATATTTGATATAGCTGTAGGCAAATTGTCCAAATGTTAACTTTGAGAATTGAGAATCAATTTTAACTTTGAGAAGCTTCTCTCAGCAGAAGCTGTACCTATTGACGGGAACTGTGAGCATGATTCTAATTGCTATGTAGGTAAACATTGGATATATTTCTTCCAAATTATTTGATTTTGACACTCGCGCAAGTGTATGAAAATAAATTTAATAAGATTTTTTTTCAATAATTTGTAAAACTTTTGCGAGGCCCCCTCAGGTGCGAGGCCGTCGGCGGTCGCCGACGTCGCCGACGCCTAGCGCCGCCACTCCCTCTTGTCAGAAGTGGCTGGACCTTGTACCATTACATTGCAGATTGACAGCGGGAATTTAAATACCGTAAGTAATTATTGTTTAAAACCTATATCGACCTGTTTGCAAAGGTAACAATTTTTTTATAATTTTTAGCGAAGAGGATTATTCCATATTCTCGGCGGCTCAGGTTTTATGGTAGTTTGAGCCAGCCTCAATATCTATCATCCTTCTACCAATTACTCCCCCCCCCCCTTCTAATTCCTACCACCCCCTTGTTCGAGACAGCCACCGAAGGGCGTGTCGTGTAAGTCGTGTTCCGGCTTGGAAGCTTGACAGACAGAATATTCTTTTCTACTCAGATCTTCTGTCTTGGCTGGCAAGGTGTTATCATTGTTGGTAATGTGCTTGATATGAGTAGGTATTACTGATGTCAATTCACCTGAGTCTGGTCCATCTACTCTTTTACTTATGTCAATTGACATGAAAATCTATTCAAATAATAAAACTGTAGGTAACCGGGTAAAATCTGTAAATAGGTACCTACATTGTTTGTTTTTTACGTATCTATATAGATTTTGTTATTGATGAGGGCCAAAAAATTACTATAAATATATAGGAATGGGATTAGGAATCCCAAGAGAACGTATTTCTGGGATAAAAACTGTTCTATTCTATTCAGACCTTATATCTCTAGCTATTTTATCCAGCGAATTACGTGTGAAAAGGTAACAGATCGAAAGACAGATTTATTTTCGGATTTACAATTTCGGAATTACATCACTACATAATATAAAACAAAATAGCCTCCGCCTCTGTCTGTCTATCTGTGCCTTTTTAAGTCTTCTTTTAAACCACGCAACGGATTTTGATGCGGTTTTCAACATTAGGTAGAATGTATTTCTTAAGGAAAATTTGTTTATATGGTTTTTGTACATTCTTATTAATTTGACTGATAAATTTGACCGCACATGGGCTGTGTAGACTCCCCATAACGCTCAGCGAAGCGAGGGCCGGTCGCTAGTGGTTAATAAATCGAGCGGAAACTGTGGAATATTTTTTTAAGATAGGTAGTAAGAATATTTATAACTTACCTACTACTAGTAACTCGCTTCGCTTCAGTAAACTTTAAAAGTACGCACCACCAGGGGCGTAGCTACCGCCGTATTTGCCGTATCAATTATACGGGGCCCCCGGGCCACGGGGGCCCCCAAAGTGTGTAAGGAAAAAGAATAAAAACTTTCTAATTTACAACCGGAGAAACTCCTATCTTCTTCAAGCGAAGAGATATTAAACGCTTCCGGAAAACTGTCTGCTAAATACAGTAAAGACATCTCACTTAATCTTTGTGACCAATTAAAGGCTCTAAAAACATGCTTAAATTCTGAAATTAAAAAAATTTATTCCATTAAAGAACTCATTGAATTATTGCTAGTAAAATTCAATAGTCTTGCATCCAGTTTTCCCGAGGTAATCACAGCATGCTTTTTATTCTTGACCCTTCCAGTTACAACCGCAACGGCAGAAAGAAGTTTTTCAAAATTAAAACTAATAAAAAATTACTTAAGAACTTCGATGGGACAAGAACGGCTGTCAGACATCTCACTATTGTCCATAGAGGCAGAAACTTTAGAAAAACTAAAATCATCATCAGCCATAAATGATTTAATAAATCAGTTTGCCGATAAAAAGGCAAGGAGAGTGAATATTTAAAATTCGATTTTTATTTGTAAAATGGGTAAATTATGTGATAAATAAATATTACTTCTCACAATATTTTTTTTCTTTTGTGAAAAATCTTTACCTCCATATAAGGGCCTCCAAAAAAATTTTTATACGGGGCCCCGACAAGGCACGCTACGCCACTGCGCACCACAGACGAGGTACGCACGTTATTTCAGGCATCAAAAAATATTAAAACATGTTTACCTCCTTTTAAAATTAAAATTAAATAATGTTTTATTTTGACTCGAATCCTAAAACTTAAAAAAATGCGTAAATTATGTTATTTTTTATTACTAAAAACTTTTATCAAAGACTTCAAACAGAATCTATTTCTTAATTGCACATAAAAAGTAAGAGGCGATTTAGTTGTGCTTTCGAGTTTATTCAAAAGAGTTCCGATAAATATTTTGTAAGAAGTGTTTGAAAATGAGTTTAAAATTTTGATAAGGTCATTGAAAGTCATTAGGACAATCAAGTTATTTGTAGAGCTCCCAAGGGCCAGAGCCAGCTGTCAAGTGGAACTTTTCTTTCAACTTTTAACAGCTTCACATTATATCTTTCTGCATAATAACTTTCTTCTAAACAGTGTTGACGTCATGCGAAATTGCGTTGCGTTGCATGCGTTCTGCTCAGTTAAGATACTGGAAATCATAGAAGATGCCTTTGATATAATATTCATGTGATGCACTCAATGAAAAATAGTATTAAACATTTCTTTGTATTGTGACAACCCTGGCGTATGTACTTCGCTAAGCCGGAAGCAATAAACAATAAGGGCCATAAACATGTCAAGCGAACAATAGAACAATAGAGCGCGGCCGTCTCGAAAGTACGCGCACGACGCTTCGACCTTACGGCAATAGTCATAAGGGCAAAAGTCGATTGCAAGGAACATACTCGAACCTCCAACCGGTAGGTACCGAAATTAGTGGGAATATTCTAGAAATGGCATGTCTGGTGCGTGAGTGGTATAAAAGGGGCACTCCACCAGCGATACCTACGAGCGATACCAGCGAGAAGTGAAGTGATTTCTACGCGCGATATAGTGATCGACGAGTGTGTTTACGAGTACCTACGTGCATAGTGTTTTGGTGTGTACTGTGTACATAGTGTAACTGTGTATCTACGATTACAATAAAAGTCTTTGTGGTGCATTTTGGCATTTTCTCGGACCCATTACTCCTGAGCTCCTGACACGTAACAGTATCTAACAGACGAATCGAAATATTAGCAGAAGTTGAACAATTACAAAATTGAGTCAGTTTACGAGCATTGACTAAACTTCGTCCATAGTCCACAGTTCGGTTCATGCTACCGCGTTTTCCAAGAACACTTGCTCGCTAATTTAATTTCGCAGATGAGTTATGTCCGACGATATTGGAACCCCAAGATGTGGAGACCGAGGATGAATTAATAATGAAACTCGTAATGTATGCGGTTTTCATATTATGTTCTACAGTGAGGCCGAAGTGAGGCAAATTTTGGGATCGGACAAGTCTAAATATGCGACACTTTCTCTGTAATTATTTTACTTCCATCTTGTATCAATAATCAATAAACAGGCTGAGAAATATGGGCTTGTTTATATAGGTACTTATAGGTAAGTTATCACCGTCGTTCGACTTGTTCGTAAATATTTGCGCACCCAAAGGTGTCAGTGACGTGTTACTAGCATGAATGAAGCCAAATTCCATCTTTCAAAAAGACTAGGAATATATTTTAAAAACATTTCATTTCTTTTAAGAAGGAAATTAAACTGAGCAGTTGGTAAAGAACAACGGAATTAAAGAGTTGGCACAGATTTAACGACAAAAGGAAGATTTTCGTCATTGCCTCATCCGTCATTATAGGTGCATGCACTAGGTACAGGAGAGTCTAGTTTACACTCAATGCGAGGGTATAGTGCTCAAACCCAATAAGTACCTACATAATTGTCACTTTCGAGATATTCAATATTTAAGTTTTAAGGTCAAAAATACCCATGTTATTAAATTAATATCGTTATAGTGAGTATTTGTGGTAAAAGTGTATACATTGAATTAGTGTAAAGCAGTATTTTTAAGTTTCTGATTTAATCCGTTTTATCATAAAAAGAAAATAAGTTACAAAGGGTACCGACTTATTGGGTTTTAGCTCTAGAGAAATGAAACATATAATTTACTTTACCAAATGGTTTTTTATACGAATAACAAATAAAAACAAGTTAAAACATTCTTCGTCACTTTCAAAGGCTGTTGGTTTGGTGTACCTGATCAATAGGGTAGTGTTGTAAAGGACTCGAGTCTTTTAGTCTTAATTCGATAGACTCGGCTCAATTTTCTAGGACTCGGTGAACTAACAGAACTCGGAGTCTCGAGTCGAGCCGAGCTTCATGAAGACTCGAGCGCCAAAATAGAACTCGAGTCTTAAAAAGAACTCGAGTCTTAAAAAGAGCTCGAGTCTTAAAAAGAGCTCGAGTCTTAAAAAGAGCTCGAGTCTTAAAAAGAGCTCGAGTCTTAAAAGAGCTCGAGTCTTCTTCAAACTGTTCTTCGAAATGCTGACAGTGATTTATTTAGAATTTATATCTATACTTCTATACCAATATAATAAAGCTGAAGAGTTTATTTGTTTGGTAGAACGCACTAATCTCAGGAACTACTGTAGGTAGGTACTAGGTATTTAGGTATAGTATATAGTATATATATATGTATATATATGTATATATATAGGTATATATAGGTATATATAGGTATATAGGTAGGTAGGTCTTGATCAGGGTTAAATAATGTTAAAATACATAGTTACAGGTTACAGGGCAATCTAAAGGTTGTTTATGTTGTTAATGTTTATGACTCCTTTTCGGAATAAAAGCAATATTATGGTAAATAATATTTTTAATCATCCTTTAGTTTTGTGCATTATTTCTTTATCTCCTATTATGACAGTAAATTTTACAAATTTTAAGTAAACATGTCCTACTAACTTATAAATGTAAAAATTTGTATATTTAAATGTTTGGATTTTTGTTCTCCACTGAACGGAATCAGTTAAAATTTTGCATAAAATCTAGATTCTAAGCTGGAATAATATATATATTATGATACTTTTTATTCCAGTAATCCCAAAAAAGAATATCCAGGATTCCTGGACCAGGAAAGATTCCTGAAATCCACGCGAGATCAGCCGCGGGCAAAAGCGAGTATCTATCTTTATAATAATTTTGAAAGATTTAATCCCGTGAATATTTTCTAGATCCGCATTTTCTAGATCCGGTAATTTAATTACTAAAAGAAGAAACAGACTTGGCAATAAGACCATACAAGCTTCAATGTGTCTTGCATCATGGCTAGACTTTTTGTAATAAATCTTTGTACCTAATTATAATGATAACCACGTGAATTACTCTACGATAATAACAAAAATGATTATATACTACTCATGTGAGTAAAATTATGTTTTTTTAATTATTCGCATATTTTTTCTTAACGTGTGTTGCAAATAATATTCGTAATTAATGCTTATTTTTTGTAACAATTTTCATGATCATTAAACTGATTTTTCATGTTAATTAAAACTTTTATTTTTCGACATCGCCTTCTGGTTACACATAATTATATCTCACAAAAGTAACCTTTATTGGCTGCTTTAAACAGAAAGACTCCAAGCGGAAAAGAACTCGAGCGCGACTCGCCGCGTAAAAAGGACTCGAGCGCTAAAGAAGACTCGAGTCCCGAGTCTCGACTCAAGAGCTCATATAGACTTGAGTTCTCTAGTCTTAAGAGTCTTACGGTTAAGACTCGAGTCGTGAAAACTGTCACCGAGTTCTAAATTTAGGACTCAAAGACTCGAGTTCTTTACAACTCTACAATAGGGTGTCCCGTCAAAACGTTTTTTTTGATTTCCTTAACAAAAGACTTCTAAAAAGTTGCGTAATTTATAGTAGATTACTAAAGAAATTGAAAAGTAAAAATAAACTACATCTTTAAGACCCCTACCGGTCTTCAAAGTTTTGAAAAATCGACAATTTTATGGTCTAGATACCCAAGGATACGCAGATGACTTGGTCATAACCATACGTGGAGGATGCTAAACACGGTAGCAAGCAAGCAAGGTAAGACACATCTTACCTTATGCAAGCAGCTTTATATAAAGTAGAACGCTGGTGCAGCAGTATCGGGCTTAATGTAAATGCTAACAAAACGTTAATTGTACCGTTTACACGGAGAAGGAACATAATCGATCTCCACAACGTCTTCCTGTTCGGAACTACAATACCGTTATCAAAAGAATTAAAATACCTAGGGATCACAATGGAACTTACTTGGAACACTTACTTGGAATAGGCTTACTTGGAACCAACACCTAGCGCAGGTGAAAAGGAAAAAATCGCTCTGGGAACGTGCTGCCGACTTACAGGCTCCAGATGGGGCTTGAAACCCAAACAGGTGCAATGGATTTACACGGCTATTGACAAACCCATTGTGACCTACGGATGTATAGCCTGACAAAAAAGTCGACCCAGGCGACTTGCATCAGAAATCTAAACAGCACCCAAGGCCTAGCCTGTCGGATGATAACTGGAGCTCTAAAAACTACTCCCATAGCAGTAATGGAGGCCGTTCTCAATCTCGAACTTCTTCACGTCCTTGCTCAAAAAAGGCGAGGGCAGCTATACTCCAGGCCGCAGAGGGAGGAAAGCAGAGCTGGAAATCGAATGTCATGAGGAGAATTTACGAGGACCTCATGACATGCTCAGTAATGGCTATGCCTAGCGACGCCATGTATAAACAACTAAATCTCAATAAATTTTTCGCAGTAATTATACCGCAACGGGAAGAATGGGACGATGCGGTACTGAAACCCTTGAGAGGAGGAGACAAACCCAAGATAAGACTGAATACAAACTGGGGCGGTACACAACCGTATTCCAGGCAGAACTTTACGAGATAATTGATTGCTTGCACCAAAACCTGAACAAAGGTTACGTTAATAAACGTATAACAATACTATCCGACAGCCAGGCAGTGCTTCTGGCCCTAAAGTCTGAGATAGTCAACTCCAAATTAGTAGTACTACGGTATCCAAGCAATAAACAAACATAAGGGTATACGAGGAAATGAGAGGGCAGATGAACTAGCAAGGAACTGCAGAGGCGCCCACCATAGGTCCCGAACCCCTGGTGGGTGTATCAAAGACGACAACTCGAGCTGTTCTTAGGGCATTAGCCCTGAGACAGGGCGTTAAGTAAAGACCCTCATTGCTAGATACTCGCGAAAATACTCAGATAAAGTGCTCAGCCTAAGCCGGACTGAGATTCGAATATTAATTAGGCTGCTCACTGATCATTGCAGACTTAACAAACACCTACACACAATAGGTTAAGTAACACTGCAACATGTAGATTCTGTGGTGTGTGTGGCAGAGGAAACTTCCATCCATATCCTCTGCGAATGCATAGCAAATTACCCACTGTATGATTCTTATATTGGGTAGGCATTTAATTACACCCGACCAAATCAAAGACCTAGACCCTAAAACATAATATAACGGTTCGCCCAGACCGTAGGAGTAGGAGACCAGATCTAATTTCAATGGGATGGCCACAATAGATAGGGAATGGTCGCAGTGGCCTCACGGAAATACTTGTTTCCCGTGGCCTGTATCACCAAATAATAATAATAGGGGTCTTTGGTTATAGAAATTCAAAAAAACGTTTTGACAGGACATCTTACTGATCACCTCTGTTTCAAATCCCCTCGATTATTGGGTTTTTCTCTGAACAAAGTTTGAAGAAAGTTAGTTGACGAAGTGAGCGAATATCATAATAACTAAACATAACTTGTTACTTTGGAAAAATAATCGAACAATCAAACCCAACAAAAATATTTATTTGATTTAGCTTTTGGTTCTGTTTGGTTTCTTGTCTACATTATGTAAAGCTAAAACCCGATAAGTGCAGATAGTGGTAACTGCCCTTTAGCTGTTGGGTAATTTTCGTTGATATCGTTGGACACTTATTACCAATAAATAGCTTTATTTGGTTTGAGCGGGAAATAAAAATATTATATATCAAGTTAACACATTTTATTGGGTTCTAGTTTTTAAGCTTTGACTAAACATGGTCACTTTATTGGGTTCTTACCTCAAGTAATTTTCTTTCTACTGCGAATTCCACTAAATGGATTATACCACTGGAAAGAGCGTCAAAAATGCATTAAGATGACTAAATAAAACGATTTTTAATTTTTCGGCACTTATTGGGTTTTAACACTATACCCTCGAATGATGAATAGCCTTTAGACTCGACAAATACGTTTCACGTTTGACCAAAGTACCTTTAAGTTTTTGTCTTACATGTGTGAAGCCCTAATTGGTATTCATTGCAAATAGTTTCGGCTTCCAGAAGTTTCTTACAGGCACCTCTACAGCCATATCTATAGTTCATACGATCTCTGAGACTGGATACGATCTTAAACTCGTAAGCATGTGTACGTGCTTAAAATTATACTGAACGGGGGACAAGGACAACTAATAGGGTGGGGTAGTGTCAAAGTTTATAATTCCAATCTGCTATCACTGAAAAAAGTGATTTTCATGCCGAGTCCTCCGACATAATTAGTTTCGACAAGCAGAAAGACAGACGAGCGGTGATAATGTAGTGGTCCTAGAGTCCGGGTTCAAATCCTAGGTCACTTCTGACTTTTCGGTGTTATGAGCGTTTTAAGTATGTACCTAAATGTCACTCGCTATAACGTTGAAGGACCTACGTACCACAAATTAGATGCCCAAAAACAACTCACACATAGACACCGTTCACATACACCAAAAATCGGAACATATCGGACCACTTGGACCGCGGTTGTTATTTCTAGCAATATGACATTTATAATACACAAATAAGATAATTTTCCTAAAAAATGGATAAGAAATGAAATTATTATAATTAATATCGAACATCTAGTTGCTACAGAAAGGTACAATAAGTCCTTACTTGCTTGTAATTCAATGATTCGTTACTAAACACAAGTCAATGTAGGACGTAGGAAGTTCTTTGTACGTTAGAGTGTATATACCTTCGATTTCTAATAAATACATTAAATGAAGGATTATATTATTGGACATGTAAAATTATTTTCTTAGTGTTAATTTATGTAATAGGATATTTATTTTGTTTCCAGTACCTACCTAATATACTTAGATACAAAAATATTATATAATACAAATAATATGAAATAAACGGCTCATATTATGAGATCCCATAAATAAATAATATATCATTATGATATTATTACATGTTACCGGAACTGCCGCAGAAACGCGCTGGGTTTAGTTGCAAATATTGAGTTTACATTCACTATACGCAAAACGAAACAATTTTATTTCTATTATGAGTACCTATGTCTCCAAGTACCTCCTCTCCACAAGTACGTGCAATCACAAGATTGCACGTACTTGTGATTATCATTTCGTATAAAAAATATATTAATACAGATAACCTGAATTACCTGCTTTATTGATTTTTTCATCTAAGGACTCCAGTAATCTTACAATGATAGCATTATTATTGTAAATTAATTGTATAATTAGGTAATATGCCTAACGCTTACTAAATTACATTACATTTTAATGATTCTAAACGTACACCTTTATTTTAATTTTCCCGTTTAATCCATACCAATAACTTAAATAACAAATCCATCCACGAACTTTGCGGAGTCGTTAACCCTGCATACCTACACACATGCATAATCAAAATCGAGGTACATACCTACCTACATGAGCTTAACTTCTGTACTATCCATATTTTGTGTACGTACCTACACAAGGAATCCCCTACCCTAGGTAGTCTAGTTAGGTACGGTACGGACGAGAGGCTCCAAGCACGTGCGAGCCAGTCATACTGTTACGATAGTCAAAAGCTTTATGTATCTAGGAGTCTCAAAGCGAGGCGTCTGTTACATTAACATTACAAAAAAAACGGAATATAAATAATTAAATTAAAATGTTCTCCAACTTGTGGTCACGTCAAGTCGTTTTCAGTTTTGTAACGTAAATTGGATTTCGAATGGAAATTTATTTAGAACAGTTACAAACTACCAAGTGGTTATAACGGACAGCGGCAAACACGTAACACAGTTTAATGGATTGAGCAACTTGCAAGATTATGGACTTTAGGCACCTCGGTGAAAGTTTCAGCCACCATTTCGCACCAACACAACAGCATAAAAGCGAAAAGTAGGTAATTTACAGTTAGAAGACGTCCGTTAACAAAGGATTTGTCGTATTCTACCTCTTAAGGCGTAAAATAAGGCTTCAGAAGGCCCGCCGCAATAGGGCATGCAAGGCGTGCAACGCACGAGAGCGGCACGCACGGGACTGGGCGACAAAAAGACTAATCACATTATTATTATTTCAATTAAAGTAAATAAATAAATAACGCTACACACTCATAGCCCCACACTAGGATTCCCTGTGTCGTGGGTGCCATGGACAACACACAAGACAAGGACACACACCCAGACCGAGAACGGAAATTTAAATTCATCATTCAAATTTCCGTCTCGCTGGGAATCGAACCCAGGACCTTCGGAACAGCGATCCGGCGTGATAACCATTGCGTCATCCGGGTCGTCAGCGATGTCAGCTTGTTATGAAGCGAAACTTGTGAAGAAAATGAAATTTTGCGTAGGTAGGTACCTAGATTCCTTAAGTAAATGTTTTAAATGAAAAATTTAAAGGTTACACAGTTCAACGGTCCACATACTAAAATTTATCCTTGTATTTGCCTGCAATTTTTAAGCCGCTTGGGCTCTTCAATAAGGATTAACAACTGCCTTCTAAGGATAATGTGACTACGTGACATATTCAATCGGAGTGCAAATCGACCAGAACAGACTACGTGATAATGTCCCAAATACTATCACGTTGAAGCTGGGCCTTTACCAAACTAATGTCACCAACTTTACTCGTCATAGCACCACGTAACGTTAACCAAAGTTACCAAATACAAACAAGTTGGTACAATCAAGTCATTGTCACGAACAAAAGTTTAAATTGTGTGCTTCCGCGGCATTTGCGGCGAAAATCAAAGAATTTATAAATAAGAATGAATTATAAATTAGAATGAACCTGTGCTGGGTTCCTATTAAGGAACGATCAATGGCAAATGGGTCATATTAATTTAGGCATTTTCTATGAACTTATTGGCTCAATTTTAAAACTGTTAAGTTAAAGTATGTACCTATTTATCAATAAAATCAAACAACCTTTGTAGTTCAAATTCACATTTTTAATATCAGACTTATTTTCAATTTCAACTTTAATAAAGACATTAAGACAGATATAGACAAATCATAGCATATCGACAATACTCCACTTAACAACCCTAGAACAGGATGCTGATGGTGTCCTCAGATATGAGGTTAAGCCCATACTAAGCCGTAGACAAATTAATGTTTCCTTCAATTTGTTTTAAGACAATTCACGGTATTAGTAACTTATTTTATTTCATATTGCAATATATCTAACAGGCATATCCATGCTCATATTCCTATGAAATAATCCATTCATGCCAGTTTGAGGAGTGAAGTATCTTCTCAGAGCTTCTCTCACCTCGGCCACAGTGATTGCCGGGACACCCTCATACCCTGCCTTGATGTACACCGAAGTGCTTAAGCAGAGGGGGTTACAAAAGTAACCACCCTCAAGTTTGCTAAAAGGATCTCCACTTTTCTTTCTACTATCCTGTCTTACCAAAAACACAGCATCAACTATTTCAGCTACCGTTTCATATGCAAGAAAACACAAAACTTCCAATGCTGAGTGTGAGATCTTTAATTCCTTTGTTGGATTTAACCATCGTTCAAGTTTTGCATAACCTTTGTATACAGCATTGCCACCTCGGAAAGACACACACCTTGCCTTGAAGTAAGCTTCATATTTGTCAAAAGGCATTGATTCAGTGATCTTTGATGCTCGAACTTTTCTCAAAAAATCAATAGAATCAAAAGTTATTTGACTAACTTCGTCCATTTCATCAAACTCCTGTATTATATCTATATGAGTTCGTTTCTTTTTGGGAAGGTCCTTCTTATCTTCTATAATACCGTTAATCGGATCTCCTTTCGGACCAACGTTCTTGTCGATTTGATCCAACTTTATCTGATAATCATGCAAGCGCTTCAACTTCAGGCAATTTTTTCTCATTAAAAAAATTATATCGTAATTGGTTATAGATTTGGAACCTCGCATTGTAGAGGATTCGTATGCTTCTTGAAGCATACTACGCATTTGTTGTAACACAATATTTTCCACCAGAACCACGGTTGCAGCGTTCGGATTTGGATTGTCTCCGAAACCGTGCATCATTTTGGAAATCTCTTTCTGAAAGTTTGTACATTCTGTAGCGTCATGACCAAAATACGAGGCCATTGTATATTATCACTACACTATTCAATAAACTTACGATTACAATTGGTTATTTTACATAGAAAAATAGTTATACAGTTTCACAACAAAAGGAGGAAACATCTTTTTGAACTTTTTATTATTTTGAATTTTGACCAGTGTTGCCAACTATATTTTGAAGAAGATCGTATCATGAGGGTTAAAAAGATCGTATTTTAGCCGAAATTGTAGGGAAAAAATCGTACACTACAATTTTTCAACAAAATGATAATATTTAGTTGTGCATAGTGTTATTATTTAATATATTAACATTAATATCACAAAAACAACATGAAAAATAAGGGAACATAATATATTTAGTTACTACCTTATTTGGTACTCATTGCCGAAGTATTAATTCTTTCATACAACATTAACATCACAGAATCCTCACAAAGAAGAAGCAGAAAAAATTCCAACTTCCACCACTTTTTTAACACGTAAAAAAAATTCAGACACTTTTATAACTGTAGGCTACATTCTGTAGCAATATTCCTTACTATTATTTAGTGTGTTCCAGTTTAGCATGCAAAACGCTTAAAACATGCAATTTTCCATAGAAAAAGGTTGCGTTTTGAATTTGGTCGCTCATTGGAATGCACCCATTATACAGATTAAGGATATGTTCATGAAAAAAATGTTGCAATGACGCTATTTAACTTTAAAATCGATAAAATTACATGAAGCATGTATGACTAAAAAGATCGTATATAGGGCGTACGATTTCAGTTCATGATCGTACACAGCATTTGTGGCAAAAAAGTCGTACAAATACGATTTAAATCGTACGGTTGGCAACACTGATTTTGACTTGTATTTAAACTGTCAAAGTCAAATCAACGTCAAAAGTTCCTTGGACAATTTCCGTCAAACGTCAATTAATGTAAAAATGCTCAGAGTAATGAGTTACGGGCATAGAGATATTACACTAGAGGGCAGAAGCCAGGCTTCAGAGCGTACCTCGGATAAAAAGAGACGAAATCTTTAGTAATCACCTTTCTCTTTCTGGCGAGGCTTCAGAGCGTACCTAGGATAAAAAGAGACGAAATCTTTAGTAATCACCTTTCTCTTTCTGGCTCCTCGGGATCGAAGAGAGATGGGGAATTACCGTTATCGTTGTTTCTCTTTCTAACCGGGGGCGATTGCAATGTATGGGCAGCCGTATGGCTCACCCACTCTAGTGTAATATCTCTATGGTTACGGGTGGGCACAATGGACTTAATATACTAAACAGGACTGAGCACTCCGAAAATTTGTATTTACGAAAATGAACCAAATTACAAGACATTAAAGTATATTTTCTATTGCGCCTAACACAGAGGCTAATCTGAACTGAGAGAGATAGCCGCAACCGAGGTCCCTGTGTCTCGTTCTTTCATATTGCCAGCTTAAAAATATATTTGAACAAAAAATTTTTTTTCAAAACTTGGTTGAAACACTTGTGTATTATTGTTAATTTAACAAGCTTAAGTCACCGTATTATAATTGCATTAATTCCGGTGTAGGTATATAAATTCCAAAAAGAAAATAGGTATAAATATAAAATATCTAGTATCCTATTTTTTTTCAACCATGAGTATGAGCGCGAGAGCACTATACATGCGTTTTAGATCGAGTGAGACATCCATGGTAACATATTTTTGTGTTTAGGGGATGTTTGGTCATTGCAATTTGTCTGACTGATTAAATATAACATTGTAATAGTTATTTTAATAAAATATAAGGAAATCAGACATTTAAAAATAAATTAAGTTCATTTATAGAGCTTTAAAGCGTCTGATAAAAGTTTTGGCTCATGGAAAGCGTCTGATTTTTTTATATGACTTCAGAGTAATATTCTACAAAGCATATTATATAAAAATCAGTCAAATAAAAATTTAAGTTAAGTAACTCTGATTTTTAGTCACCTTTCTCACCTGGTACCTGCGCAGGACTGGTGTCACCGGGCAAGCTCCACAAACATTCAGGTATTAAAAAGTACACAAGAGACCTAAGACTGTAAACCGAAAGTTACATGCTTTAGAAAATAAGTTGTGTCTTACGGCTCTGGGATCTTGGACGGTATAATGTTAATAATGTTATAGTAGGTCACATTTGACTTTGACAACTGTTTGTCTTTGCCTCATAGTGAGGTAACCTGCTAAAAACATCGATTAAATTTAATTAAACGATAAGGACTTCAAACACCTGTAAATCGAATGCGATTGTTATAAAAAGTATTAATAAGCGCACAGTTCGCACAACGACTAAAAAAACGACAAAAATAATGCGTCAAATAATTTCGCAAAATGAAATCATGTCTTTTTCGTAACATTTCACGTTTCTGGATACTGGCTTTTGAGCCAGACGTTATAAATATAAATTAATGATTACATATTTTTGGCCTAAAATGTAACAAAATTAATAAAATTTATTTTATTTTATAATCGTGAAATACTTTTTAACGATTAGTTCGACTTCTCGAATTCAACTTATCGACTGATGTTTCTTTTGGTACCATCCTAATGTTTAAAAAAATGAGTTTACTGACGTAAGTTTGTAACAACGTCGGTTCTTTACTTTTAAGTGTAAAAACGCTGCGTATAAACGCTGGTGTTCCCCAAGGGTCTGCGCTGTCTCCTACCCTGTTCATTCTGCATATCAATGACATGCTGGAGCGTGCAAACGGCATTCATTGCTATGCAGATGACAGCACGGGAGATGCCTATTATACAGGCCCTGCAAATGCTTCTCGGTCACATGTGGAGGATAGCAGAATCAAACTTGTGTCTGAAGTCGAGAACTCTCTGGAGCAAGTCTCGGAATGGGGTCGACTAAATTTAGTCGAGTTCAATCCCACGAAGACACAAGTTTGCGCGTTTTCCGCTAAGAAAACCCCATTTGTCATGGCGCCTAACTCCAGGGTACCGCACTCACCGTTAATAAAAGTGTTGGGATTCTGGGTGTTGACATTTCGAGTAACGTGCAGTATCGGTGTCATATTCTGGAAGCTAAGGCCAAATTGGCCTCCAAAAAGCTTGGCGTCCTGAACCGGGCGAAGCAGTACTTCAATGCGAGGTGCGAGGGACCTACTGATGCTTTATAAAGCTCAAGTCAGGCCTCACATGGAGTACTGTTCTCACCTCTGGGCAGGGGCTCCACAATACCAGCTTAGTCCATTTGACGCCGTACAAAAGCGCGCTGTTCGAATTGTCAACGACCCACGAGTCACTAACAGGTTAGAACACCTAAGCCTTAGAAGAGATATAGGATGTCTCTGTGTGTTCTACCGACTTTACAACGGTGAGTGCTCCGAGGAATAAGTTCGATTTGGTGCCAACGTCACCCTTCCATCATCACACCACTCGCCGAAGATTGAAGTTTCATCCACATCGCTTGGATCCGCGGCGAACGACTACAGTCCGATTTTCACGATTATTTCTGCCGCGAACTTGCAAGCTGTGGAATGAGCTTCCCTCTGAGGTATTCCCGGAGAGCTATGACATGGGGTTCTTCAAGAAAGGTGTAAAAAGAGCTCTCCTTCCGGGCCGGCGTTGCACAGGTGACTCCCCTGGTGTTGCAGGTGTACTTACCTGTGGCTCGTCCGCTTTTTCGTCAGCCCTTCAGGCTATAAAAAAAAAAGAAAAAAAAAGTTTAACAATATCTAGTAGGGAATATTCAATTATATGGGATGACTCCCTTACAAGGTTACTGAAGAACTGTCAAATGTGACCTATTAAAATGGCCCTACTATAACATCAACGCTCAAACCCGTTCCATTTGGGAACAACACTCTGAACATCAGGCGTTGAGGCGTTGTTATGAGCCAGTTACGGAACGCGGCCATTATTCTTTCTTATCCGTCAAAATGATAACAGGCGTCAGGCTTATCAAAATTGTCAATTTGACACATGAAAGGTAAACAAAACAAATACATGACAAATAGGTACTTTTATAGGTTAGGTATTACACAAGTGCTGCAAGCCTGCAAGTGCAAAAAATTTATTATAATACTGTGACAATGATTCATCCTAAATATATTGAAGTGCGAAGCCTTCTTGAAATACGATAAAGACCAGTATTTGCAACCATTGATTTGTTTGTGTTGTTAGGTTACTAAAGTTGAAAGTTATGAACGTCGGAAAAAATATTTTGAATTTGTCTATATGGCACAATTTTCGCCAAGTTTGTTTTGTTTCTTGCTGGTCTTGTGGAAAAAATAATGACAAACTTGTTGCAAACTTATTCTGTTCCCATTGTAAGATATTACAAAAACCTGATGGCAAGGAAAATTACTTTCAACTAATGGGAGTTGGAGAAACGTATGATTTGGACGAGAATGACTTGGCGAATAAGTATAAAAATCTTCAAAAATACCTTCATCCCGACAAATACTCCAATAGGTAAGTAGTTTTAGTGATTTCATAGGTACATTTTTGATGCACTTTCTTTTAAATGTTCCTTCTCATCCAGTAAAATAGAAATACCTACTGCTCTATTAAATTTATTGTAGATGGTTTCAAATTAAAAAGCCAACATTTATTTTACAATGCTGGGACATTTAAACGTCAATTATTAGCTGTTAGTACCTATTTTTTAATAAACTGTTCATATTTTGCAGTGCAAAAGATGAGCAAGAAGTATCAGAAAAATATTCATCTCTAGTAAATGAGGCATACAAAACTCTTTTGGAGCCATTATCCAGAGGTAATACACATTAGAAATGCCCTTACTCTGTTTTCATTTGATATGGAATTTGTATTGGCAACCCACAAAAATTCCAGCTTTCTGCCTCGTGATTAAGTTTCTACTAAGTTTACCACTAGCGTCACTGCCCAAGACCATTTTGCCACTTTTGCAGCTTTCAAAATGTTTTTTATTATGTTTAAGACATAACCTTTTCATGACAAAACCTAGGTACCTATATGGTTGAAAACTGAACCACATTCTAAGTATAAGAAAGTAATGAAAAATTTATGTCCAAAAAACTATAGAAATTATGGGAAGTAGCTGCACTGTAAAATTTGAAAAAACATAGATCTGCCACTTTTCTATGACTATGATGATCTATTTGTTACTTTTCAATTCACAAAAAAAAATATTATTTCAGGTATATACATGCTAAAACTAAGAGGCAAAGAAATACCCGAGAACACAGAGGCAGACCAAGAATTTTTAATTACAATAATGGAGAAAAATGAAGAAGTGGAGAATGCTGACTCTGAGGAAGAAATAATGAAACTGAACAAAGAAATTAGATCAGTTATAAAAGATTTACAAAAAAAATTATCACAGGCATTCTTTGATGGAGATCTGAAAAGAGTCACAAAACTATTAACTCACATGAAATACTACACTAGTATCAACTCCCAGATACAAGCAGCTATTCGAAATAAGGGAATAATTAGATAATAACATTTTCCTGTGTTTTATTACATGTAACTTATGTATATTTTGTAGATATTTTTATGGTATAATTATTTAGTTACATACCACAAAGATTTTTGTTAGTAAGTTGGTACTTATATATAATTTTCTTTAGAATCCATTATACATTGTAATGTTTGAAAATATTATTATGTTGAAATTCTTGCTTTGTGAATTTTAAATTAGGGGTATTCATAGAACTGTAAATAGAGGCAAATTAATAAAATTGCTTGTGCATCAATACTGTATTTATTACAACTAGGGTCCTCAGCGTCTCGCGTCATAATAATAATAATAGTAGTATAATCATTATTAAAAATTCAAACAATTGAAATGATGTCTTGAAAATTGTTCATGATTATGGTTATTTGCCTTCCTGGTTATCTGTTAAAAGTAACCAAGAACTACAGAAATGGCGTCAGAGCAAATATTGTTGTGCCTGATGAGTATTTTCTACTAAGATAAAAAAATCGAAGATCTGAAATAATAGAAACTCCATGCGAACGAAGTCACAGGCACCAGGTTTTAATAATATTAAAGGTTTTAATAATATAATATACCACCAGGTTTTAATAATATTAAAACCTGGTGGTATATTATAAAAATTAAAACGGTTTGGCTTCAAGCCATTAATGCCCCCCATGACTGAGCCCAGGTCTATCCTCATTATTGAGGAGGCTTAATATATAATCCACCTCGCTGCTATCGGTGTAGGAAGAAATTTAAAGAAGGATTACCGAATCAAAACGAGAGTTGATTGGTGTTACAACAGAATAAGTACAGTACTTATGGTGCTTATAATTCACGAAGCTCTCCTCCAGGACTGCGCACATTATAACAACCCGGTAACGGACCAACTTAAACGAGAGCATTCAATTATGACCTTTATATCTTGGAAAGTAAAGTTGAATTTCTATTATATCCCTGGTGTCGGGTCGGAGTTGGTCAGGAGTGGGTGGCGAGAGCCCTTTTTAACGCAGTTGTAAGAATGGTGGTAACAATTTTTTATTTTCTTGTTGTAGCTGCCTTTCTTGACTGTTGTATTTTAACTTCATAAGACTTGATCGACTGGAAAAGATTGCTAAGGCCACCTTTTGTTTACACCATAAATATCTTTCGTATAATTGTTGTTAGTAGCCGTGGTATTTTTATAAAATTTAATATATTTATTTATACTTACTTACAGTTCATAATTGGTGTATAATATTATACATACCTACCCTAATACCTAAACCTCGTAACTTCAGGGTCACCCGTAAGATTAATTACCTATCTCGTTCGTCAATTCTGGATGCCAGTTTTTCGAATTTATTTGAAACATTTGCCTCCTTTTTGTAATTTATGCCCTGGGAGTTGGGACTCACGAGGGAACAAAATTACATTTTATGTTTGAGTTATTTCCTCGTAATGCGTGCATACCTGATAAGTGCTCATGTAGTCCTTGATTAAGTTCGAGCCATCTGTCGAGAAGGGCGTTAATTAAACAAAGTAAGGATAAATAGGTGTACCTGCAGTGCCGTAATAACGTCAAGCATATTTGTTTAAATTCCAGAATACGACATTACTTGATATAGGTCATTTAAACACGACGTTTTATTTATCAGCCTTTCCCAAAGTGAATTCCGTTGAATTTATGGGTTCTCCGAATTATTGTCTAGAATAAAAAAAAGTTTCACGTCAAATGGTCTGATAGGCAAGTATTATACTTAATATTTACGTAAACTAAAACTACGATGATAGCCTTGTGGTTAAGAATTCGACCTCCTAATCTGGGGTTTCGGGTTAATCCCAAGGTACGCACTTACGACGACTTTTCGGAGTCGTGTGCGTTTTAACTTAGAAGATTATAAGCAATTAAATGTCACTCACTAATCCTAATGGTGAAAGAAAAAATCGCGAGGAAACCTGCACGGTGGAATGTTCGCAAAACTCAAAGGTATGTAACCTATAGGCACCATAATGAAAAAAAAACCTTTTATAGATACCTATATGGGCGTAACCCGGTGGTAACGCCTAAGGTAGGGAGGGAAGGGTTATATAGCTTCTTTTGTGCACATTTTACTGCTCACTTCATTGATTGTCGATGTTGAAGTCGTTTTTTTATAGTACGAGTAGGTATGGCATTAGTATTTATCAGAGAGAATGTTTTCCCCCACAGTAATCACACTAACTACGGCAGTGGGCAGTGGCTAGTTCCTCTGATCACTTCCTTGGCCGGCAACGTATTGAGGGCATCTCTAATATCTATAAGTACACACAATACCTTATCCCACACATCCGCAAATGATGCGATGTTGATAACTTGCCTGTCTACCGCATATTAACATAAAAACGTGCATGTTTAAAAAGCTCTGTATTTGTTCGAAGAAATTTAATCATCTACTAGACAATGATTAATGGATGCTTATGAGTACACTACATACCACCGGGTATTAGTTTAATTTCACATAAGTACAACCTAGCGCGCCCTAGTAGACTTGATGAATATGAATAGTAGTAATAGAAAAGTTTCTTCCCTCTTTTAGTAGTCTCTATACGAAAAATAGTTAGCAAAGAAGTTATTTATGGAATTATGATAGCGTGCAGCACTCCTTCTTCGCTGCCGTCCTTGTCAAAGACACGATCGGCTCTCTGGCATGGTTAGAGAAGGTGTTGTAAGTAATTTATTAATGGTCGTGGGTTATGTCGCTAGTAGGTAAGGTCACGGTAATAATATTACCGTGGTAAGGTGAAGTTATATTGTTCGCAGTAGGTACTAGGTAGGTACTATTGAATAGTTCTGTTAAAAAAGTGGGCTTTTAGTCTCTTACCACAGCTCTATAATATCAAGGTTAAGTCTGGAAATAGATTGTTTCTAGAACCCACTGACTTCGAACAGAAGAAACCTCATGATTTTGGTTTGTCTTTTGTACAGCAACAGGTATGTAAGGACCGAAAGGATCAGGCTTGGACTTAGGGGTAAATGAAGTTCTAAGTCTTCAAAAATGTCTCCAAAATGTCGTCGCAAAACTTTCAATACCATTTATATTCATTTTGTTAATTTAACGCTTCTTTTAACGCATCGTGAGGATACCTTCACAATTTTTGGGTTACTGATCCAGGATAAGTAAATAAGTACATCCATAACCCTAAATTATGTCACGAAAAGGTGTTCCGTCAAAAATATTGGTAGGGCGGTCTTAGGCTACAAGGTATGATTGCATTCCTTATATTATTTACGTATACGAACACGAAAATAATAATATATTATGAGTACATAGACCATCATGAAAATATATCATATATCATAGCTTTAAATGAAATAAAAAATCCAATTCAGAGCTTTTCGCTGCTCAAGACTTCTAGGTCGAGCTACAATCCTAGGGTCCGTTATAATGTATGGCGTATGCTATTACTTGGACAGTAAGTAGTGGTGTCAGTAGCATCATCCATCGATCAGTTTGTAAGATACTTGTCAGGGAAGCAAGTGTGTTGGCTGTTTATTATCAGTTACGGATTAAACGGTTCAGATCGAGTAATAATGTGTGTACCATACTTACTTCAAACGTTGGTGTTAGTTGCATTGCTTGAACAAGGTATGTAATTTTTTCATGCTCTAAGTACTTATCCAACAACGAGGTAGGTACCTGATGGACACCACTGAGTCACCATACCCCATGGATATAAGCAACACCAGCGGCGTAATTAGCTTGATAGGGCACATGTGATAGTACTGGGGAAACGCATACCTATACAGGAAAATCTGAAGGTCGTACATAAAACGAGGGAGGTACTTAATAACATGATAGGAAAGCGGTGGATGAATACCAATTATTCGAATGCTTAGAGGAACCTGGCTTGTTTATTTAAATAACATCTTGGAAAAGTGCGGATTGGCAGACTTCACACACCTTTGAATTTTAGCGAACTCTCCGGCATGCAGATTTCCCCACGATATTTTCCTTCGCCTTTGTAGGTACCTACTACGTGACATTTAAATGCTACATAGCTTCGAAAAATCAAAAAGTATTGGATTCGAAACCAGACTCCCCGAGTAGGAGGCGGAATTCTTGACTAATAGACTTTTAGTTATCACTAACAACCTACAAAACGAACTTCGGACAGAATGTCCTACAACTTCAAACACCTTGACTGTTTCAGATAGCAGCCAATACCAGTTAACAAGGGTACTGGGTGGTTCTCCCACAACGATTCAACAGTACCCCATCTTAGCTCAGCTGCTACTGGACTCTTGGGGCACTCAGCAGTTCACACAACACTGCGCCGGCGTTATCCTTACAACAAGGCACGTAATATCAGCGGCTCACTGCTTCCAGGTCAACTTGAACACAGGGAGAAAGTGAGTCTTTTTTGTTGTTTTTTATTTGCTAATTTTATTGTTAAAAAAATATTGTATCGAGGTAGTCAAGATTTAAGGGCCTGAACTAACTTTTTACGCTTTGTTTAAAATATTTCATTTACCACTTAACAATTAACATCAGTTAGGAGTATAATGAAGCACGTAAAACTTTTTTTAATGGTTCTTCATTTAAAGACAGATTGTACTAACCAACACTTATAAATGTTGTTAAAAAGTTGATTAAGTATAATTTATTTGGTGAACATAAAAACAAATATTATTAATTTCCAGCTACTCAATGCCACACTACTGGAAAATCCGGGTAGGCTCGACTTTTCGGACCAGAGGCGGGGTTCTGCACAAACTGAAAACTATCATACCGCATCCAGCATTCGACAGGGACTACTACATGAATGACGTCGCTGTGATAGTCGTGGCTAGACGGTTTACCTTGGGCAACTTGGTCAGACAGGGCACGATCGTCAAACCCGGTAAAGAAATTGCTGCCGAATCCATTTGTACTTTGCCAGGATGGGGTGTTACACAGGTAAATATAAGGTACTGAAAATTGTTAACAGCAGATTAGCAGACCTACTAACTCGAAACAAATTAGTCTTCACATTCCAAAATAACAGATGTATTGCCGACGTATGAACTGACGTCAACAACACGTTGCCGGCCAAGAAACTAGCGAGAGCTAGATCCTTTCATCTTCAACAACAGTAAGTTAGCATTGAGGATCATCGGTGTACTTTTACGTTTATCATAGAAATGTAGATCCTACATATAATTTTTTATAGTACCTACCTATTTGTCTTTTCATTTCTGTTACTTCGCTAATGCTGGGTCTACATTAGCGGGCGAAGATTCGTATCGTGTTGGCGCGACAAAAACATCGTGTTCGGGCATAGGCGATGCTCTTGTCTACAATAAAGCGGACGAAGATTCGTGTCGAGTTCACGCGATTAATCGCAGCATTGTGCTGTGTGTGTAGGTGAATCCAAGCATCATGTACCAAGTTTTTCTTTTTATGGTCAGGATCACTAGGATTCCATATGATACTCTCCGTTTCATCAAATTGAATGAACTCTAACACTTTTTCGTTACTCCACTCCATAGTGTACAAAAAATACAGACACGTCCGTCTTGCTTCAAAGTCTGGAAAACACTGAATTGACGTAGGTGTAGCCACCCAAGCGAATATTATCGCGACAAATCCCTTTGATCCGCGCCAGTTTACCGACAGCTCCCCGATCTACATCGTCTTCGCCCGAATACTACGCGATGACACGATGTACCCGGCCACATTCATCGCGTTAACTCGAATATTCGCCGTAGCCCGCTAATGTAGACCCAGCATAATAAAATAAAAAATAACTTTTTAATAAACGATCGGTCCGGCCACTATGATATACCTACTTTAGTCATGGTCATCCATGGACGTGAGAAACACCAACACCAAAGACATCATTAATATGTTGCTAACCGAAAATTAATAATACTTATTGACTATAGACTATAGCATAGCTCCCTAATTTTTTCAGAAAGATGGTCCACAACCAGATCAACTGCAACAAACAACAATGTACACCGTAGATCAGGAAGAATGCAGAACTCATTACAGGACCATTGGGGCTATTATAACGGACTCCATGATATGCGCCGGCCGCCTGGACATTGATGGTGTGGACGGCTGCTTCGGAGACTCCGGTGGACCTCTCATTTACAAGGGCGTCGTTGTAGGGTTGGTTTCCTTCGGTTACGACTGTGGTCTCAAGTATTATCCAGGAGTGTACACCAAAGTTTCTCATTTCACTGATTGGATTGTTAAAACTATTGCCGCTAATAAGTAAACTGTGTAATTTTCATCCTTTCTAATGAATAAAGTATTTATTCACAATTTTATACGGTCTCATTTTATTGTTGAAATACTTACTTCTGCTGAAAATAAGCAGAATTTTGGGAATCGCTTTTCTATGGAAGACATGGAGTTTCTAAATTATTATCTTTGATGTTTTAAATATCTAGATGGAACATCGAATCCGTGCAAACGTGTCAAAAAATTAAACGGGTAAAACATCGCCTGCACGCACACTTGCTTGATGTTGCCTTGTTTTTTTGTTTTCATTGTAGGGCGACGCTCAATCTAGACATTTAAAACATCAAAGATTATTATGTATCTATATTCTATACAAAGATCTACCTACTGACCGCGACGGTTGTTGCTTATCTCTGACTTTTTATTTTCATTGGACAGAAATTGATGAAACTATTATTGATCTATAGGACTAATTACCTTACATAATGATATCTAGTGTAGTGGTGAAATAAATGTTACATCTGTTTAAGTTTATTTTATAAATCTGTCGAATCTTTCATACAATAATTTTTGAACGGAAAATAAATGTCAATGTCACTTACCAGAGATAAGAATGACGTGAGACGTCAATTCGTTTACCCTGATAATTATTCTCTATGACCCTGATCCTGTCAATCTGTCTTCTGTCATCAACATCATAAAATAAAATATTTCTGTCAACCTGTCAAGTGTCGCACTGCACCAAATTACAATTTTATGGTATAAATACCTCGCCTTTATTGCGCCTCTTATCTACCAAGTTTTCTGAACATAAAGTAATCCGTATAATGGGCAAGAAAGGTGTTGTTTCTTTCCTCAAAGAATTCTACTACGACCCCTTCAAATGGTGAGTAATTATAACCTCAAAAAAATTTATCGTCAAAGCCCGTGCACTTAATATTATTCTGTTAATTTATCGTTGGTATTAAATATTATTCTGTTAATTTATCGTTGGAATTACCGAATAGTGGCTAATAGTTAGATGTGTTGGCTTGTCTTGACAATTATTATTGAACAAAAACTTTAGTGGAAAACTGAAGTGATTATAGTATGTACCTGTATCTTGGTTGATAGGGCTCCTGCCTGTGTAGCAAAGAGTTCCGGATTTGATGTTCAGCCCGGAGAGATGTTTATGTGAAAAACAAAGTTTGTTCTTGGTTCATGGGTACTAGTTATGAGTTATATCATGAAGCAAATATAGAGAGGAGACGGCCTAAGCAACTGTGCACTGTAACTCAACTAGGTCCTGACGTCATCACAGTGGGCGTGGCCTTAAGTCAGTCTACTGACGGCTCTCACCAAATAAATTTTTACTCGACGTTAGATGGCGACACTTTGTATCAGGGGAAATAAAAATGCATAGGTGCGTAGGGCTAATAATTACTATATCTTGATAATCATACGTACTGAAATTCGTCCTACATTAATTCCTAAAGAATTTTTTACCATCAAATATTATTTTCCTAGTTTTTATAATCATTTTGTAAATTTGTAAATACCGCCATCTATTGACAACTACTTACAACAACAAAAACACCGCCGTATTTGGTAAGAAATGGGTGGGATCTTGTTAGAGCCCGCCCATTTCTTTATCCCCCTCACCCTGCAAAGCGTCACGCTATCTTTTATAGGGAAATCTAGATACAACATCTCCTCTCTATATTAGCTTCATGGTTATAATATGTCTTATCCATGCCAACCGTGACTCTGGGAAAATGGGGGTACATGAATATGTTAGCGTTCTTATGAATTACCATTGCCAAGCAGGGATACCTAAATTAACTATATGCCTATAACAAATTATTTTTTCACCAGTAATATAAGAATAGAATAAAAGTTTAGTAACTGTTATTAGAGGTATAAATGAAGCAAGTATCAAATAAACATTGAGTTATATCAAACATCCTATCACAAGCGCATGTACCTACTTTGTTAGTTTTTATGAAGTTTATCATTATTTATTTAACATAACCTTTTTATCTTTCAGGTCAGTCATAAAAAGCATTGGCTTTTTTTCTGTTGGTGTTGTAATTGCCAGTGAATGTACTGGTCTCGATTTGATGCCAGCAACTCCTCAATAAATTACTTAAATAATTTCCGTTGTTTGTAAGATAAAATACTGTAAAGATGTTTATTTATGTGATGTTAACATTATTCCTACACTCTGCAATCTGTGACAATGTGAAAAAACCAAACTTTGTGGTCATTGTGACTGATGACCAGGATGTCTCCCTAGATGGCATGGTTAGTAAATATTACTGTTGATTTATGGTGTAAGCAAATAAATAGAATATGTAAAAAGACATATTGTTTCATTTAATTTTCAGAGCCCTATGAAGAATGTGCAACGTTTTATCGGAAAGGAGGGTGTTACCTTCTCCAATTCTGTAAGTTTTAGTTACAGTCATGTTAGTATTTAATCGGCACAGAACAATAAAAATTATCAGTACATTTAACAATGGTATTATACTCACCATAAATCTACCTGACATTGTTCATTACAATTCAGCTGTGTAAACTTAGTCATTATCTTAGAATAATAACGCCTAGAAACCTATTGCAAGCTCGAAAAACGCGCAACTAAAACTTAACCATATTCGGATAAGTTCGTTCCGCGAGCTGTCAGTGCTCAACGGCACGTTAAGTCGAACACAGCTCCCGAGAAATAATTAAAAATGACTGTCTGCACTATAAAGAAGTGTTTTAGTACATCAGACAAACAAAATAAAAGTGATAATATTTCATTTCACAGGTAAGTACTGCTTTTTATACATTTTCTGTACAAATATGACGAATTATAAATCATTTGAAATACATTACGTAATCACTAAACAGTGTTGCCAGTTGCAGGGAAAAAAGTGCCAACATGGTTTAAGTTGGTTCTTAATGTTAAAAATTAAATATAATATTTACCATATCTGTTTAACTGTTAAAGTTAGTTACTTTAACGTTAAAAGTTAAACTGTTAAACTTTTTAGACTAAATGTTGGTGTTATAAGTTCTATGAAAATAATTTACTTAGCATTTATTTTATTCGATCGTTTATTCGTTTTTTCTCTTTCATTTCATATTAAAGTCTACTAACTAGTTAGTTGTTTTGATAGCGTCTCATATTCTTTTTTTAGCTTTCCAGTTGACCCTGTCATAGCCAATCGATGGATTGAAATAGTTAGACGTAACCGCAAAGAAAATTGGTATAAGCCTACTAAAAATACAAAGATCTGTTCAATGCATTTTCACAAAAAGGATATTTATACCACAAAAAAAGTGTTTTTTTGTGGGTAAACGCACGATAATGGTATTACTGAAGCCGTATCTCTGTGGGTGAAAAGATCGTAGATACATACCGCTCACGCACACAAGGATAATGAAGATGGCACGCGTTTGTGCCTATGTTTTGGTTCAGACGCGGCTTCTAGGCGTTATTATTCTAAGGTCATTATCATGAAAAATTATAATAGAACTGCATTAATTAAAGAAATACTTAAATGCCAATATCAGAACCCTTAACTACCCACACACTTACAAAATTGTTGTCATTAATAAAATTGATGTGCATTCCCTCACTTTATAAAAAAATACTTGGAATAAAAATATGGTTTAAATTGCAATATTGGTAAAATCACATTATTTAATCAATAGGTAACAAGTATAGAATGTAGATATAAAGTAAATCATACCAAGAGTAATAGGGTACTTTCTGTAATGAAAAATAAACTATGAAATTTGATATAAATAAAAACTTATGTAGAAATATACTTTAATATTATGATTTTGAGTCATAAAAGCACAATTATTATTTTAATAAACAATATTAAAATTCGAAATTTATAATTGGTATGTCACGTGACCTAAAACACGAGAGGCATAATTGGTGTGACGTCATAAAGGCAAACCTATTCTTCCAAGAACCAAACTGTCAGTTCAGTTTCGTGCATAACAACTTGAATGAGTGCCGGTCTTACATACAGTGCCACAAACTTATTTGACCCGGTAAGGGTGGCGCTACTGTCTTGGTATTTTTCTGACACCAGTATAACATTTTCATTAGTTCCAATTTTGGCCACCGGGTCAGATAAGTTTGTGGCACTGGACAATTTACCATTATTACGTCATCAAAATGGCTGACAAGTTCTGACAGCGTTTTTCCGGAAATAAAAAAAGAATTAATAGGTATTTCCTTTTATTTTAAGGCGAGAAAGCGTGTTTATTTTGCCGAAATATATTTTTTGTTGCTTTTTATTAGGAAAATCAAGTTTATTTTTCACTACCGAAAGTACCCTATTCTGTGCCCCTAGCGAAAAATGTATAATAAATTTTGTCGAATAAGAGCTAAAAATAGTCTTTATATCATACTTGCTGCGCTCGCACTGGCGCCAAATTGGATCTTGTTCTGTAATAGCTTACTTACGTCCCTTGTGTAACAATCTACTATTGTGCTGTACAAGTATTCCATTTGAGAATGTTGTAATGTGCACTACACTGAAAGATACCAATCAGCTATGCGGTAATAATCCTAGCAGTAGCAAATTATTTGTCTCTTTACTCATCACTAGCCACACTTAAACCCATTAAACTAAAGTAATTAATTAAATGAAATGATTTCTTAAGTTTACAACGTCGCCCATATGCTGTCCGAGTCGAGCCAGCCTGCTCACTGGCCTCTATGTGCATAACCACAAAACCTGGAATAACAGCCTGTCTGGGGGCTGCTATAGCCACCAATGGAAGACTCTGGAGACAGAAACCTTCGCAACAGAATTGCACAAAGCTGGCTACAATACATTTTATGCCGGGAAATATTTAAATGAGGTGAGATCTCAAAAGATTAATAAATCACAATTTGAAACCTATACTAGATTATGTCCAATAGAATTTTTGGTTCTCATACTGCCTTTTTAGGGATTATTTATTCTACCTTGTAATCAGAAATAGGTACAATTTTCAATGAAACCCCACTTGAGTATCTGTGTAATTTAGTGGATCCCTAACATATATACTTAATGAGGTTCCTACACTTTTAGTCAGACCCTTACCATTTTAATTAACCCTTTTGAGTATATCTCCACCCTTTCAAGGACATCCCCACGCTTTCAGTGACAACTACCTACCATCGTAATTAAAGAGTTGATTATAATAACACAAACAATACGATAGGTACCTACCGCCTTTCGAGAGATCCTTGTTGTTTCTAATTAAAATGAAAATCTATTTCAGTATGGTGTGAAATCAGCTGGTGGGCCAGAGATAGTACCTCCCGGTTGGTCGGAATGGCACGGACTGGTCGGCAACTCTGTATATTACAACTACACTCTGTCCAACGACGGCGTCCCAACATATTCCACAGATCTGTACCTTACTGATATCATTGTGAGTATCGAGTTCTGTTGATAGATGTGTATTGCTGATAGCAAGCTTTTATTTAAAATACATAAACATTTTTCTCAGAGAGACCTAAGCATCAACTTCATAGAGAACCAAACAGAATCTCAACCGTTCCTCATGATACTGGCGCCCCCCGCACCGCACCAGCCCTTCACCCCCGCACCGAGACATAAGGGCGTGTTCAGTAATGTCACAGCCGTCAAACATCCCAACTTCAACATTGTCGCTACGGTATGTTTGTTTATATCAAAGAAGTCCCATGTAGGAGAAGAAGATACTCGAATATTTCGCACATAGTCGGTTGCCTATTGGGTGTCGCGTCGCGACCTAGGGTAGGGTCTCTTAGGGTAGTCTTATAAGACTTGGCACTTTTTGTTCTCGTGAACATGCCAGACACTGCAAAGGTGTAATCAGTAATTCGAAACTAACTTAATTAAAATGCATTCCTTTCGGTTTTTAACTTCCTACGTGGCTAATACTCGTAAGACTAAGTAAGTACTAAGTAAGTAAGTACTAAGAGCAATTGTGTTCCGGATAGGAAGGTGTGGAGCCGGTTCACTTTTTTAGAGGCGACCATCTGTCCTCAGAGGTAGCAACGCATCTGTGACCGAATTGGAACAAGACACACTAATCATTACTAACTGGACAATACTAATATTAACTAACAGGACTAACCTATCCCTAACAGTCCCTGTCCTCACACTTATTAACAAACTAACCAACTACGAGTAACATTCTAACACCATCTACTAACTGGACTAACCACCCTAGTCCCTAAATTGGGTCTTGTTCTATGTCGGTCACAATTGCCATGGGCGGCAGCGGAAGGGTGGTGCTGCATGCTCGTTTGCTACCTTAATTCCATAAAAAAAAAAGAATTAAGCACGAACAAGTATTTTAATCGTCGTACAATCTTACCTATTGTTTTAAACGAGATTTTAGAGTAAACCACGAGCAGGTACAACTTAATACCATATGATCATCAATTCCAGGATAAACATTGGCTGATGAACATGCCACCGTCTCCTCTCCCGGAAGCCATGTTGCCGGCGCTAGACGAGGTGTACCGCAGTCGGTGGGAGGCGCTGCTAGCGGTAGACGAGATGGTCGCTGATGTAGTGGGGGCGCTCGAGACCAGGGATCTGCTGCAAGATACCTACCTTATATACACTTCGGATAACGGGTATCACGTTGGTTAGTATCGTAATGTTTATACTTACGTCGCCGTAAAATTTCCACGGGAATCGATATTCCTTTAGTCTGACTTGGGAGCAATAAAGTAATCATTAGACGCATATAAACGTAGTTATTTATGTTCCTTGTACAAGAATGAGATAAAAAGGCCTTGATTTAAAATAGCACACACAGATAGCAACATGTCCGGCGACTGATGCAATAAAAAAATTTCAAAAGATCAATGTGATTCAATTGTTACATAATTATGTTTGCTTAATTTGCACGGTACATTTAAGTAATTTCTCAAGTACTCTTAATCCTACACCTCATACATGAAACTTGTTTAATCCTGATTTTATTTAAACTTACAGGTCAATTTTCCCAAGTATATGACAAGCGTCAACCCTACGAATCCGACATTCGCGTCCCACTTCTGATACGAGGTCCGGGCATCCCTAAAGACGTCACTTACGTCCAACCAGTTCTCAATATAGACATATCGCCAACCATCTTTCAGCTGGCTGGGGTTTACCCTTCGAGGGTTATGGATGGTAACCCCATACCGTTGTTCAAGGATGAAGGAATGGTCGAAAGGAATATGCTGATTGAATATTATGGCGAAGGAAAAGATGGTACCGTAGATCCGACGTGCCCCTGGAGTTATGATAGGGATAATCTAGCAGTAAGTAGTTTTAATTTACTGCTGCTATTGGAATGGACAGTCATTAATGAACATAAAAAGTCTGTAATTTTGTGTTTCTATGGAACATAAATTAAAATGCTCTCTAATCAGTATAATTTTTTTATTGTTTTTGTATTACAGCAGTGTCATCCAGCCTACGATTGCAAATGTCAAGACTCTAGGAACAACACATACGCGTGTTTGCGGCATCTAGCTACACGGATCAACATGAAATATTGCCTTTTTGCTGATTCAAAGGTGCGAATTTTTTTATTAACTTTCCGTCCAAAATAGTCTCTTTCGTCTGAATGAGAGGTTCTGCTGATCTTGCACCTCACACTTGTTTAGTGGCATAAAATTCCACCATTATAATACTTTCTGACCCGTGTGGCGCAATGGTTACCATGCCGAGTCGTTTGAAGTGTTCTGGGTTCATTTCCACGCGAGGCGCGAATTTGACAAACTTTGATGGGGTTATTAAGTGTAACATTATTAAATTGATGTTTTTTTCATTTACAGAATTTCGTCGAAATGTACAATTTAGATGTGGATCCTTATGAATTGAACAACATAGCGGACTACGCGATGCCGTCTCTCAGGCATTGGTACAAACTGACATTGGCTTTCATGCTGGCTTGCAAGGGAGCAGAGAACTGTGACAACCCCTTACAAGAACTTAGAGTATTTAAGTAGGAAATTGGAAGAATATTTATGTTAATTTTATTAGAATTCCATTAATTTATATTGTTTGTGATAATAGTTTTGGAACTTCAGTGAAATATCTGCTTTAAAAATCACTTTGCTTGTGTTGATTGTGTCAAAGAACTGAAATTCCTAGCAGTTCTGCAATGTATGGTTTTCAATAGATCTGTGCAAGGAAAGAAATTCTACCAACACACGCAAAACCCACACGCACAATAGCTGTCATGGGGTGAGGAAAATGAATGACGTTATATTGCACTTATTTTAATTTAACGTTAACTTGCACATCAATTACTGCTATATGTTTAGTACTTATATTTTAAATGCACATACTTTTATGTAACAACCACCACAAATACTTAAACATTAAAATGTATCAAATACCCTCGATTTTCGCATCCTATACCAGTGAGACAATCTCAACACACAAAGTCTCACTAGCCATACCAGTAGGACAAACCAGTATGACCACCGAGAATCACCCAATATTTCCAATCTAAAAAGTCTCGCCTTGACTAGGCATAAATTATAAAAGTATCCGTTATATTTTAATGTACTAAGCGCACTTTTTAAATTATGTTAAAATTGTTCCTATGCATAGCCCAAAATGTTAAGACTTATATTTATAATAAAGACAAATAAATGAAAATCCGAATTTGTTAATAATATTTTTTAATCACATTATAACACCATAGACTTCAGAAACTAAAACATAATAAATAATATCAAAAATACATCACAATAATATTATGTTAAAGGCCGCTTAATTTTTTTACCTGAAACACAGTTAAAAACCTCTAGAGACATGATAAAAAAAATTAACTAACGAGCTACAAATAGTCAATTGATGGTATGTGGTCATTGTCGCCCATACAGAACAATACCATCCTGCATTACACAATCTTTGGGATCCCATCCGTCACATCACATTATAATGCCACCAACTTATCTGTTCAGTAGAAAAAAATGGAACTAAAAAAAGACAACGTCAATTTTGAAATTTTATGTCCGCTGTCTAGTCTTTGAAGTGCGTGTGCTCTATGTGTTTTAATTCGATTTTAATTGCAAAAAGTGATTAAAAATGCCCGAGCCTCTTAGAAGTGATGCAACATTAGTTATTTTAAAAGTTTTAGATTGTACGAGGGAAGAAAATCGCCTGCTAACTCCGAAAATAACGTTTGAATATGTGGCAGAATACGTCGCAGTTACAACATGTTAGTGTTGCTATTGCTAGTTAATTAATTGTCCGATAAAATTCAAATAAATATTTCAGTTATTTTATTTTCCTCACTTATGTTTGTATAATCAATTAAAGTGTCACTTAATTGTATCGAATTTTTTTTATACTTCATATAATTATATCTTTATTACAGTTATATTATAATTATATCTTAATTATATCTTTGTTACAGGAGTTAGTGAACAATTTGTTTACAAGCTAATGAGTGAAAAAAAGCTGAAGAAATTTCTCTGGCGCATCGCCATAATTTTCCACAGGGATTTCTCGTGTTGAACCCCTCAAACTTAGAAATCACGATGACAATTATTTTAATAAAATATATAAAAATATAAATAATTATAGTCAATAACAATGGATTTTTTATTTCTCTTGTCCTGAAATTTTAATTTTTATATGAAAAAGTAAAATTTGACTGTGTTGGCCTACTGGTCTAAGATCCGAATCTAAGTCGACATTCACCGGCTTGATAATAGAATCAAACTTATTTTATAATAAATTTCGTATCTTAGAAAATATATTAAAAATGGGTTGACAACAAAAATCCTGGACAGAATATTTTTAATTATTTTTTAAAAAATAATTTTTCAAAAATATTGCATGATGAAGATAATAATAAAATTTTATACTGGACTTAAAGTATAGAACATATAGAATGTGCAGACTATTAGTCTAAGATCCGAATCTAAGGCGACATTCACCGGGTTGATAATAGAATCAAACTTATTTTATAATAAATTTCGTATCTTAGAAAATATATTAAAAACGGGTTGACAACAAAAATCCTGGACAGAATATTTTTTATTATTTTTTTTAAATAATTTTTCAAAAATATTGCATGATGAAGATAATAATAAAATTTTATACTGGACTTAAAGTATAGAACATATAGAATGTGCAGATTATTATCAAATCGAGTGAAAAGTAACTAGTATTGACATACCTGTTTATACCTGTCTACCCAGTAGTTCGTCCAGGTAAATAATAGTCAACCCTACGTCTGCACATTCTATATGTTCTATACTTTAAGTCCAGTATAAAATTTTATTATTATCTTCATCATAAGTACAACATTTTATGAAAATCATTTTTTTAAAAATAATTAAAAATATTCTGTCCAGGATTTTTGTTGTCAACCCATTTTTAATATATTATCTAATATACGAAATTTATTATAAAATAAGTTTGATTCTATTATCAACCCGGTGAATGTCGATATAGATCGGATCTTCTACTATATTATCAAATCGAGTGAAAGTAACTAGTATTGACATACCTGTTTATACCTGTCTACCCAGTAGTTCGTCCAGGCAAATAATAGTCTACCCTACGTCTGCACATTCTATATGTTCTATACTTTAAGTCCAGTATAAAATTTTATTATTATCTTCATCATGCAACATTTTTTATGAAAAATATTTTTAAAAAAAATAAATAAAAATATTCTGTCCAGGATTTTTGTTGTCAACCCATTTTTAATATATTTTCTAATATACGAAATTTATTATAAAATAAGTTTGATTCTATTATCAACCCGGTGAATGTCGATATAGATTCGGATCTTCTACTATACGTAATTCTTTTATTTTTGGATGTTTCCGTTTTTTTAAGTTATGTGCGTTTTAAGCATTTAAATGTCACTTGATATAACGGTAAAGGAAAACATTGCCAAACCGCACTTGTTCAGCATGGTGAACTTAAAGCATGCATGCAATGTAAGCATGGTCTTAACCTTCTCAATATGAGAAGAGACCTATGCTTAATAGTGGGCCCTGATGGATTGAGATAATGTTAACATCCTATGTTACTGCTGTCATTGCATTGTAGTTTAAGTTAGTAGCCACAGCCCAAGTTGTGTATCTATATTCGTCGGGAAGGCTTTGTCATCATTTACCATCGAATTATGTGCAACAACTGGTAAAAATCATAGGTCTCAAAGTTGTTGAGCTCCCTGACAGTCGCCAAATTTTATTGTATGGTAACATTGAACGCTGCACTAGCGACATCCGTTTACTGAACAGATAAGTTGGTGGCACTATACATAATACTGAAATTCATCAAAGGTTTAATTAATCCAGTAGAACTCAGCGATAAAACCACAGGCACGAAACGAATTCCCTATCAAATCGACAGATCGTGACGTCGACAGCGTTATAACTAATTTTTTATGGAAGCTACCGAGCAGGCAGCACCACCCTTCACTGCCGCCCATGACAACAGTGTATTGTATTGTGATAGGCTTCAATTTTATCATTACCTGTTTGATTTATTTCAGTGAATTCGATTTACTGCGCATAATAATAATACTTACATAAAAATTGTATAACAAATTACCTTAATTTAACTGACAGCAGAAATCTGCTGCCTATTTTGTACATTGAAGAAATCTGTGAGTTTTGTCTGGCACTGCAAATCTTCCTTGTAGACTAGAGGACACGGGAAATATTTCTGAAAATATATGAACTTCAGTTATTATTTTATTCACATACACTTACTAAGCTGTGAACTAAACAGATATACTTGTGTGTGGAAAAATGTGTAGTACAGTGATATGTAGTAAAGTGATGCCAATGCAAATACACACATGTTTATAATAAAATACGTAATTTAAACTGACGGCCGATTCAAGCTCTAATAGTAGTCCAATATCCTTTTTTATCCCTTGAAAACTGTACGAATCTCAATTAATAAAACCTATTATATTATTTAAAAAGCAGCTTGTAAAAGTGTAAAACGTTTTATCAACGTAGTAAGAGTATAAAACTAAGAAATATATAAGTACCTGTACAGCTTTCACCCCGCCAGAAATATCCACTGTAGGCACAACTTGCTTTGGCTTCAAAAAGTTCACGAAGCGTATCATCTCCGAGAAACTGGAATGTTCGCTGTATGGTATACCTGATAGACAAATAATTTTGACAATTTTAACAGAGCACCTATTGTGCGTTTACGTTCGATACAATATGTAATTAGTTTTTCATCCCACCTATTCGAAAAAGACGACTTGGTTCGGTCTTAAGGGGATCCAAAGTTGGTGTTTTCTATTTAGCGGGCGGGAATGAATTTTCATATAACTTTTCCTGCCCGTTATTTAAATAATAGTCGGGTTAGTCGGGTAAGTCGGGTTAGTCGGGTTAGTCGGGTTAGTCGGGTTAGTCGGGTAAGTCGGGTTAGTCGGGTTAGTCGGGTTAGTCGGTTTAGTCAGTTTAGTTTGTTTAGTGACTGTTACAGTATTATTCCTGAATTTGAGGCGCCTTTTATTTTCTCATAGGGGGGGATGAAAAGTAGAGTGTATCACTCGGGAGCAAATATTTTTGGCTCGGGCGACATACTTTGAATCCCTCGCTACGTTCAGGATTCTACTAAAGAATCCCTCGCTACGCTCTGGATTCAAAAAAGCGCCCTCGCCGAAAAAATATTACTTTGCACCCTTGTAATACAATCTACTATTTTTTTTATATTTTTTTTATTTAATTTGACACACCAACAGCTTGCATACAATTTTCACCAAAAACTCATACATATATTACACTTATCTGGTACGCTTGCCAATTATAGGTATGTACATCATTCATAAAAAGAAGGAAAAAAATAAATATGTTATCCTAGCAATTTAACAAAAACAATAGATATTACACAGTGTACAATTCTAATCCAGGAAACTAATATCTAAACAAGGGAAGTTATTCACAGAAACGTTTAAAAAGTTTGTTTTTTAAGCTTAAGTCAGAATCGTGAAAAATGTCTAAATCTTTCATAATTGCCGATAATCGATTATACTCAGAACTCATTCGTGATAGTGGAGAGCGTTTAGACATGTTCGTCCTACCCGAACTATTAATTGCAACCCACACAAATGCATGCCTTCTGCCCCTGTGATTAAGGTTTATTGCAGATTTACGGCGAGAACTGATAATAACGTAAGTAAAGGAGAAGATTTGATTCATTCAATGTGTACTTTTAAAATGTACTTTACAAGACTTCTTCATCTTCTTCTTCCAAGACCACTCACCGTAGGGATTTGTTGAAGCGATGGCGTAAATTGACATTCGAAATGAGTTCGTAAAAACCTACTTCAAAGAAATAAATATTTGAATTTACAATTGACGTAGAATGTGTAATTCACAAATTGAGTAAGTAGGTATTTTTCAAAAAGATTACTTCACTTACTGCTCATTTATGAGTCCTCATTATGATGCTCAGTGCTAATATTACCAAATGCTCAATTGGAGAAAGAAATAAAGCAAAGCTTTGCTGAATGCCCAGTCTACTTAAGAACTGCTTCTTTTCCATGAAATAAAATATGTTAAACATACAAAGCTATCTATGTTTCAAATCCATATTTAAACACGTCACAAGAGAAGTAATTAATAATGTTGAGACTCACCATGCACAGTGATCATATCTTTGGTGGCGGGAGTGGTCTTGCCATTCTCCCAGCCGCTCGGTTTGAACGCCACGACTTCGCTAAACGGACCCTGGAGACTGTCAAGGTAACTGCGTAGCTTCTGCAATTTAAAAGAAAGATAATGCTGGTCAATTGGATACACAATTATATTAAATCCCAATAGTCTGTTTGTTACATAATTATACCTATCTGTTTCTATGACAAAATGATTGATTTCAACATCTTTTTTTAGCCTTTGTTCTGTCATCAAATTAATGAATACAAAAGCTTATCAGATACAGAGGCGTCTGATAAGATTTTTTAATGACTAAAATAACAGTAGTCATTATTCATACTACATCAACCAATCAAAATCATTTAAAATAAATTATGTATAAACATACAACACACGCGCACACCACCACACAAATCACTCATCATTATACATAAAATCAAATGATTCTACGTCTTATTTACCATCATTAACTACCCTACACCTAGGGCATGATATCCGGATATCCGGATATCCGTATTATCCGGATATCCGCCCGAAAATACTATCCGGATAATAGAAGACCTATTATCCGGATAAAACGGATAGTAATAATTTTATACTATTTTGACCATTTGGAGACATTTTGTTTGCTAATTATTACGAAAATATAATATTTTATGTTTTATTTGGTTATTTGGAGATTGCCTCTGCAACTTCTACCACATTTTTTATGGTATATGACCCAAAAAATAGTTTGACTGAATTTTCAACTACCTTTTTATCTTAGCCTACGTCTCGGAAGCATTGCTTAGCTTACGTGCTCGACAGACAACGACAGTGCATAAGAACCGCCCAATGTTGAGGTGCGACGTAACTATAATTCCCAACAACTAAAGGCGGTCAGAGCATTTAATTGTTATATTTTAAAAGCAGAAACCATGATGAATGAGCACTTCTTGGTGGTAAACTGATACGTCTGTTTATATGGCTTTAAATCTCACACGATTCAAAAGATTCAGTATCGTCCCATTGAAACACTTCCCGTAATATGGAGCTCTCGTTCCGATGGTTTTTCATCTCTACCAGCCGGATATTTGTAATAGAAATAGATTGGCGGCCAGAGTCTTCAAGGAACAACAACCTGGAGGAAAGGTTGCTCAAGAATTCCGGTAGGGGAATAAACAAATCGGGAGCTTCCTTAAAATACCAAGTAAGCCTATGCTTATTAGTCCCGAAGAAGGTAGTTTGGTTTTGGCATTCAATAAGACACAAGTTTAATATATCCTCCTTAAGCTTACAAAGTGGTGGGGTTATTAAAATTGGCTAGTAATGACAAAGGTCGATACAGCTGCCTTATTTGTAAACGGGCGGCGCGCTAGCAAGCTTCCAGGATTTTGATAATAATCCAATTTTGGAAGTAAGGCGGAATAGGCGTATCAAGTATACAGGTGTAGCGGCGCCATACCTACAGTGATATGAGCGCGCGCCGCACATGATGCTGACCACGCAACCACGAGCGATGAGTGCAGTGTTTCATGCAATGTTTTCATAGACTACGTCATACGCGTAATACTGAACTGGCCAATCAGGAGACGTATCCTCAACCGCGCTATCAAGATTTCAAGATATACAAACTATATATACAAATGGTCCGAGTTAACATTCGGACCGCGGTCCCCAGGCAGTGACATCGCCTGGCGGGAGATCTCCCCTTTTCCTCCACACAGGCTTTTAGTACATTCATTGGAACACCCTCAAGACCACTGGCTTTTTTCACGTCTAGACACTGTAAGGATTTGAGAACCTTTAACAGTCCCTGTCCAAGTCTTCACACTTACCGACTAACATTCTATCATCATTTATAACTGGACTTACCAACCTAGTCCCTTAATTTAATCTTTGTTTGGTCACAATTATCATGGATGACAGCGTGAGGGTGGTGCTGTTTGCTCATTTGCTACCTTGATACCTTTAAAAATCTCTTTCTTAGTAAACCGAATCTCTCAGAGGTACCCTAATGAGGTATTAGTGGAGCTACATAGTTATTTCTAGCATCCACAGATGGATCTGTGGCAATAGACACGCGGTTGATCACAGAATTTCGAACCAAGATTTTTGGATGTGACGGGGAAATTAAAGGCTTTCTGCTTCGCACTTATATCGGACACTTTGCAAACTCATGCATCAACCCGGAAAAACATCAAAAACAGTTTTAAAATTTTTAAGCACTTTGCGGATTTGAGAGCTTATGGAACAAAACGTTACAGTATTTTGGAAGTTATTAGACATAAACATCACTTTAATTCATTTTCAATTCAATACAATTTGCAGAAAGTTAAAGATCAGTGGATATCTTTCAAATGGCATCAACCGCAATTCAATTCAAGCCATCAAAAAATAATTATGAGAGGTTCACATAAATAGACACACACAATATATAGACCATCGCGGGGATAGTCAGAATAGTGTCCTATGATCCCAAAACGTGGATATCTGAAGAAAACTCGATTTTCGGAAGATTAAGTGAGACAAATAACTTTTAATTTTCGATAATTTTGAATTTTCTTAAGAGGAAGTCAAAAATATGCAAAGGTTTATGATTCGTTCCACTATAGGTAACAGAAAAAGTAAAATTAATACATACTATGGTTGATTTTTTTAGAAAAACATTAACTATCCGTATTATCCGTTTTATCCGGATAATATCCGGATAGTAAAATGAACTATCCGTATTATCCGGATAGTAAATTCGGGCGCATAATTGCATGCCCTACCTACACCACCACTCCAACCCCCCCCCCCCCCCCCCCACCCCACCTCATAGCCGCAAGGAGCACCGGCAACAAACTCCCCAACACCAACGTAACACCACTATACAAATCACTCACCATAATTATATTATAAACTACCCTACGTCATCGCTCCACCACCGCCACACCCCCACCTATTCCAACAAGGAACCCCGGCAACAAACTCCCCAGCCCCCATACCTCGTGCGTGAGGTCCCGCATGGGCACCACGTGCAGCTGGCAGGCGTGCGGCGCGGTGGAGCTAAAGCTGCGGCCCTCCACCGTCTGCAGCACGCGGTCCTTCTCCGGGCACGCCCACACCGCGCAGCCGACGCGCTTCGCCAGACCGAGGAAGAACTTCTCTTTGCCTGGCGATTACAAGTATCGTTGTATACAAGGTGGATACCACCATACAACAATAAATGAAACCACGAGCCCTGCTTCATGTAAGGAACATATTACATTTAGTAAAAAACATCTAACATCTTATTTAAAAAAATGTTTTTTTCGAACAAACTAAATAGCACAAAAATACAGGAAAAAATAGAACAGCCTATCTAAACATCGGTCACTCACTTTTGACACGAGCGGCAGCAATCTGCTGCTATTACAAGAACAATAAATACAGCGTGTTGAAATTTTGAATATTGAAAAAAAAATTGCTGTGGTTAAAGGAGGTATTTGATTGAAATTTTTTTTGGGGGCTTAGGTAATCATTAGGTACATAAAATTAAATTTATTGTTGTACTAGAGAACCGCCCGCGCTTCGCTTCGGGACCCGTAGGTAACTCCCGCGTAGGTCCCGCTCCCGTAGGAATTTAGGCTAAAAAGTAGCCTACTACTCGCTCTCTTCACTCCACCCTGTCTGAGGTGTGTGGAGCCCTCGGGGCAGTTAGTTCCCCTTTGGGGATGTCTCTCGCGGCCCGTTAAAACGGGCCAGTCCTTGGGTTGGGCCCTAAGGCCCTTGGTTGTCCATCTGTGGTTAACCAATAGGTCAAGTCCGGTGAGTGGTGACCTTTTTACAGGCCACAGAGTCTTAAACGGGATGGGATTCATCTTCGCGCCGCCCAGGCGATCGAGCCCCTACCGGGTGAATCCCGCTGGTGGGAAGCCCAGCAGGAGCCGATCAGCGTCGGGCGACGACTTACGAAGCCCCAGTATCAGTCAGTGCTAGGCCCGTCCCGCGCAACCAGCAAGTCGCGCGGGAAGGCCCAGCGGTCCGGTGGACGGGTGTGGAGCGGCGCCAGGTCCTGCAGATGCGGGAACCGCGACGCGTCGACACGCCCGAACATGTTGCGTGCCAATCTCTCGATGAAGTCGTCCAGGCTCTCGACTCGAAGGTCCCTCTGGATGACGGCGTTCCTGACGTACCTCGGCGCACCAGTCAGCCGGCGGAGCGCAATCGCCTGAACTGCGCGCATCCTCTTGCGCTGCGGTTCGCTGGCGAGCGCGTACCACGCCGTTGCCGCGTACGTGAGGTAGATGTATGTCGTAGATTGATGTAGGTCTTGTAGACCCCGAGCTTCAGTCCGAGAGGGAGGCTCGAGGAGAGCACTGGTTTCTGCCATCGCACTTCTGGAATTCGCGACGGCTTTCGTAACCTGTGGCTTCATCGAGAGTCTTCCGTCGATTTTGCCCAAGTATTTGGGCTGTGGGGCCCATTGGATATCTTGTCCATGAAGCTCCAGAGTAGGGTCCCGCCTGTTGAGGTATCCTCCTATGTTCACAGCCGGCGTCTTCTATTTTCGAGGAAACTGGAGATCATCTTAACGGCACTCCGGGGCGCCGACGGCTGCGAGATCTTGTAGAGAAAGCCGTCGTGCCAAACACGGTCGAACGCCTTTTCCATGTCGAGGAATACTGCACACACGCGTTCTCTCTTATTCAGAGCCGCGGTAACGGTGTGCAACACACTCGACAGTGTAGCCGTGCTGTTCAGCGGCATCAAAAAGTAGTCTTCCACTTCTGTTGGCAGCTAGGCTATTCCACCCCGGATGCTTGCAGTTCCAGTCGCCCGCGCCCACCACCGGTGTCGGCGAGTCCAGCAACTTGCGGACATCAGCCAACAGGATAGTGCCAGCGGGCGGGCGGTACACTGAATACAGCCGGAGCGGGGAGTTCTCGAGGCAGAGCTAAAGTAGCCTATTACATTTGCCTATGACTTAAGTAAATTACATGTAGTATTTGATAGCGTAATTCAGAACTTGCAAATGAATTTTGTTAACGCCATCTATTGGCAACTCCGAAAATAAATATCTAGTAACTAACAAAACATCGATCTTCCCATGGGAATGGGATGTTTTTCCGCGGTAAAAAGTAGCCTACGTCACTCTCCACCCTCCTAACTATCCCCACACACATAAACCTTACCATATAATAGCTTTGTTGCGACGTGAAAGCGTCACAAACAAACAAACAAACAAACAAACAAACAAACACACTTTCACATTTATAATATTAGTAAGGAAGTAAGGATAGTAAGGAAGTAAGGATGGTGGTAACCAAGTTGTATAATCTATACATATTACATACATAGGTACAACAAATAAATTGTAGGGGTCGGTCTGTGATTGGAAAATAATTGTGTTTTTTCAAATGCGTTATAAGTTTAAGTTTAGTGATTTAGTGCAGTTCTTATTATTATACGTAATTAGTGCATAACCATTCATCGGCATTAACATTGAAAGCATTTTTTCGTCACTGAGAATGAGAAGTGGGGATGCAAGCAATATTTCGTCCTGTGTCGGAACTGTAGCTTCACTGATATGTCTGAATCGACCCCTAGATGTCTTTAGTTATAGAATAACGCTACGATCAACAAAACACGTTTTTTTATTGGTATAAAATGAATGAAAATGGAAAATGGGTGACTTCGACTCGCACTTGGCAAATTTTTGACCTTAGGCGTATAATTCACAAAACTCACCAATTGTGTAAGTACCGCATACAATAAGCACCGACGCGAACTTCTTGCCGACTTTCTCGAGCGCCATTTTCTTCTGACGCAGAATGTGCAGCGCCATCTCCAGACTTTGGTCTTGGGTGGGAAAGTCGTACCGTGGGTTGCAATAGCTGTAAACATCGTTTATTATAACTATAGTTTTTTTATAACTCGTTTATTATAACTATAAGTAGTTACCTTCGGTTAAACGATCAAGTGCGATCTAACTCTAGCAATGGAATTACATAGAAGTAATTGAATAGAAGCGGTGTGTTATGTGATTTATTGAGTGAAGCAATTAGGAGCTCGGTCCGTTCATACTTGAGCATTTCCGGGTTTGGAGGATAGTACCGTTTGTTTTCGTTAGATAACATTTAAGATAACTTTTTACAAAAAATAACCGACTTTAATGTCGTGATAACTCAAAAACCGCTAGCCAGATGTCCCTCAAATGTATAAGGGCCCACACGACAAGCACTACCTACCGAACAAAAAAAGATTCGTCAAAATCGGAACATCCAATAAAAAGTTATGAGGTAATGAGCATAAATTGACATTATTGAGACAACTTACGTGGTATCTAGATAAATGGTGTGTATATCAGTGTTCCAGAAAGCCGGGTGTGACTCCATGGCGGGGGTCGCTCTGAAGTCGCCCGTGTGGAGCAACGTCTTGCCGTTAGGAAGAGTGAATAGCAGCATTATTGCTCCCGGACAGCTGAAATAGTCAGAAAATAAACTAAGTTGTATAACACAATAATTTAAGTAATACACATTTACAGTAGCGATATACACATACACGCGTGAGCCTGCTAGCACGAACGTAACCCTCCCTCAGAACTATACACGCACACAAAAGAAAAATAAAGCTACAGAAGAGAGAGAAGATATGGAAGTTTCCACCACGTAAATTTTAAATTCTCCCTCCCCGTCAATCTGCTATACTCCTTACACCTAAAGGCGTAAAACTGGCATTTGTGTTGAATGCAATTAAAACGAATTCCATATACAACGCGAACGAAGGCAGTATAAAGAGTATAAAACCGTAACTTACTGATTCGCGTCGATTGCAGTCACTTCGACACCATCTACTCTCAAAGTCTCGTCGATATTTATCACACGAATATGTTTAGCGTTTACCCCCAACCGACTTGTACATAGATCAGCTGAAATTACAGTTATTTTAATTAAATTTCATAAATTTATCTTGAGGTTAAAATCTTCAAACACCAGTGGCGATTTCTCTAAGATGGCGCGTATGGCGGCGCCATACCATAAATTTTAAGCATTAAATAAAATGTAAAAAATCATATATTTACAACCTAATTATTTAGACCTAGGTACAATAATTGCATTTTACGAGCGCTGCAGTCTTCTATCACGAACGCGACTCGCGGCCGATTGTTGTCGCGTTCGGGTGCCGAGCGCGGCCGAGGCGAGCGATGCGCTTCAGCCAGCGCATGCCTAGTCCATACAAAGTCGTTGGCCAGCGCCGCCCGCGCCGCGCCTCTTCGATCGCTTAGTATCACCATAGTAAAATTATACTGTGGTATCAGCGTATCACTGAGTTTGAAACGCGGGTCTGACGCTGGGAATGGCGCATTACCTAACGAGTTTTCGCATGTTTTTCGTGATAGTGTAGATTTGTGATTACGGTTTCTATCTTTCTATTGATTTAATTTACTTTTTATTTAGTAGGTAATTAGTTTATAATGAAATGACATGAAATTATGAGTGATTCAACAAAATCTGTGATACAAGAACTTTTAGAAAGACCTTTCACGACGAGATCGTTTGCCGAAAAACGGTTGATAGTGGAAAATGGACTTTCACTATGGGACAAACCCTAAAATCGCGAAAAAACATTAGCTATTTCATACAAAAATAAAAATGTCAAATTGTATGAAATTTCTTTTTAACCGACAAAAAAGAAGGAGGTTCTCAATTCGACCGTATATATGCTTTTTTTATGTACGTTCAGCGATTATTTCGTCGTTTATGGATCGATTTTGATAATTCTTTTTTTATTCTAAAGTAGATATGCGCAGTGGGGTCCCGTGATAAGGACACCAAGATCTGATGATGGCATCTCAGGGAAATCGAGGGGAACTTTTGAAAATTGTATGGACAACTAGTGTGTTTGTTCATGTTATCATAAGTACATTAAAGCGCTACTATTTCATGAAGATCTGGAGTCGATCTGATGAAGCCGAAAGACAGTCGAGGGAACTCCTCAACGATTTACTGCAGTTATCTAGTGTTTGGGCTCGATTAATTTGTAGCGACGAGAAATTTACACTTACATGTTGAATTGAGCGCCATCTGGCGAGTAGTTTTTGAGTTATCTCTACTTATCAAGATTGAAGTCGGTTATTTTTTTTGTAAAAAGCAATTATTATTTGCGATTTCAAGGTAGGTTTCTTAATGAAAGACTGCAAGTTTGTTAGATTGATCGTCTGAAGAAATGGTTTTCCGGTTATGCGCACTTAACACTACACCCTATATAACAAAAGCTGGAGCCACCCCAATTATAAACACCAGGAATCGCCACTGTCAAACACCTTTTATCATTAAACAAAAACTAACAGGACTGGCGATAATTAATATTATAGTCCCTGCCCCAGTCCTCATAATTATGTAATAACGAACGGACCAACTATCTATGTTAAAACGCCTTCTACTAACTGGGACAAACAACACAGTAGACATAAGAAGGATAATATTTTAGAGAATTTTTGGTGCGAGAAAAATTTGAAGTTAAACACATGACATCAATTCAACTCCTGACTAAAGTCATAGGAAAGCATTAATATGCGAGTCTTATATCGTGTTACTTGAGGCTGAATTTTCAACATTAACTTGAACTGAACGCAACGCAAATGAGGCATTGCATCCCTACGACGTACGACCAACACTAATTTGGCCGAAAATTCGACCGTCTCAAACACGAAATAAAGCTCACAGTAGATTAAGTACTTAGTTGTAATAAGCAGATCTCTAACCTTAAGATACATTTTAAAATGTATGCCGTTCACCTGTAATTTGCGTACAAAACAACGACTTATTAAAGCTCTTCTTCAGTCCAGAATAGTGATCCGAATGGAAGTGGGTTAGGAAATAATTCTTCACACCGGGTATTTCGCCGTAACAAAATGCATCCACAGCGAAATGCGTACCTAAAATACATAAATGAACAAAAATCATTGAACCCTTGCCCAACAAACCATACAAGTACCGACCACAAAACAAGCAAATGATTGCAATAATTCAGTGTATGAGGCTAAGTTTTTGCCCTACTTCTGTCTTTTGGATTTTAAATATTTTTCTGCTTTCGGATAAAAAGCTTATGGACCAAGTGAAGCCTGTTTTTAATGATGATAAATGAACATCCAATAAAAAAAATTACATTACGATCCTCTTTCTAGCTTACTATGTGTGTATCAGAATGGCGGGTGTACCTCACGGATTTTAATATTTCTTTCGGAATACAAACGTACCTGATGTGTACCTCAGTGTACCTGTCCTAAAAATTTGTGTACCTCCTTCTATGCAAAGATTTTAAATAAAATAGGTACACCCGCCATCCTGACGTCAGGACCGCTGGTGTACTTCTAATCGGCATAAGTAGCGAAGTAAACTGTTTATGTAGAATTGGTACCTCTTGTGTACCTGCAGAAACAAATATTAAATAAATAAAAAATCGTAAGATTGCTGAGAAATTTAAAAAATGTTTCATTTATACAGGGTTATTCCAAAAACTGTCCCAATATTTAAACTACACCTTCAGAGAGTACAACTGAGTCATAATTATTAACGTATAATTTTACGAATTTAAAGTGAAAGAACGTAAAAGTAACGACTTTATCGACATAAATGCCCACAACTAACATAACATAGTTTTTGTAATATACATAAAAAAACATACGCATTTTTTGTTATTGTAACGGGTGCCATTAATATTTAATTTTAACTTTAGTTATTAATACTTTGTTATCTTTATAAAATAAAAATGAAGTCAAAGAAATGAAGCTATTTTTTTAATTTCTCAGCAATCTTACTTTTTTTTCACTTTAAATTCGTAAAATTATACGTTAATAATTATGACTCAGTTGTACTCTCTGAAAGTGTAGTTTAAATATTGGGACAGTTTTTGGAATAACCCTGTATAAATGAAACATTTTTTAAATTTCTCAGCAATCTTACTATTTTTTATTTATTTAATATTTGTTTCTGCAGGTACACAAGAGGTACCAATTCTACATAAACAATTTACTTCGCTATTTATGCCGATTAGAAGTACACCCGCGGTCCTGACGTCAGGATGGCGGGTGTACCTATTTTATTTAAAATCTTTGCGTAGAAGGAGGTACACAGATTTTTAGGACAGGTACACTGAGGTACACATCAGGTACGTTTGTATTCCGAAAGAAATCTTAAAATCCGTGAGGTACACCCGCCATTCTGATACACACCTTACTATAGAATCGAATTCTAGCGACACAGGAAATTCTAAATCGGGGACGGATATCTGTGATCATTCGCTATTATCTTATACTGTTGTGCACTCACCAGCAACAATTTTATAATATGGAATTTCTCTTGGAACTACTGCAGTCTTACTCGGCTTCGTCTTGTTTGGCAAGTTAAACTGAAACGAATCTATATTTCTCCTCCTAGGGCTACACGAACTGGTGCTCTCGTTTTTGCCTCTCGGCGACGGTAACTGGGGAGCCTCAGAGTTAGAAGCGCGAATCTGAGACATTGGCGACATTTTCGATGACCTACACAACTCATTTTCTTCCTTACTAACTCTCCGCGACAGTCGACCGATACCATCAGATCGAGCGGTATCGGCCCTCGCTATCCTGCTCATGTCATCATGCCCTAGTACATTTCCAAAATTTCCAACACCATTACTCAATTCAGAATTTATCTTCCCTCTCTTCTTACTAACAGATGCTATTCCATTCGAATCCTTAGTGTTTTTAAATAAAGCGTCTATACGAGTCTGATTTAATTTGGCACCATCCACTGATACTTTTCCATTCTTCCTGGCAGATCTTATCGCAGGTTTGCCCTTGTTTCCGCTCGAAATTTTGCTCGCCTCTTGGATTTTCCGCCTAAATGATTTATAACTTGGTGGTTGAACAATAACATGAGATAATTTCTCAATGGCATTAGTGTTTAAAATAAGAACTTTTGACTGAACTTCTGAAGTTGACAGATTTTTCTTTTTTATTTCTAAGTTGACAGCTACTACTCCATCTTCAGTATGTTGTGATTTGTTGACATCTTGGCCCTCTGAGTTAAATTCTGGCTCTTGTGAGTTAACATCTGATTCTTGTGAATTTCCTATTAATTCACAATCAACATTTGTCTCGTTTTGTACATGTGATACTGATATCTTTCTAATGCTACTATTTTTTGTTGTCAAATTCATATCTTTACAGTTAAATATAGCAAATGATAACGCATACCTCGGTTGTTCATAAATAATTGTGTCAAAAGACTCATCCTTGTCACCTCCTAGATCAGTAGCAGAAGATACAGATATCAATGATAGCCTATCCTCAAGAATAACGCAATCATCATTTTGTTCTGTTATACAACCTTGATCAAAACTACTAAAATTCTCTGAAATTTCTGGTGTGTCATTTATAACATTACTGTTCAAATCAGTTTTAGAAGGTATTATTTTATTGCTTTGTAACTTATATAACCCACTTTCATTCATAAAATCATTTAAATTGACAAGCGTTTCATCTGAAGACTTTTCTTTAACCTTAGCAGAAAGATTCTAAAATGTAAAAATTTTGAAATTAAAAATTAAGTAAAATTTCAAGTATAGTAATTAGCAACTTTAGTAAAAACTGTTTAATATTATGAAACATTAGATTTAGATTCTAATTTCAAAGTATCTATTAATTTATTACTTACCTCATTCGCTAAATTAACATTTTCCAGTGTAGTAATATTAATGGGGTTTTCAGTACAATTTACTGTCTTCAAAATGTCAGGGACCTAGAAGAATCCACATGAAACAGTTATTAACTGTTATTAACTGTTTACTATTTATAAAACCATTGGATGTCTGTCTGTACATGAAAGATAGTTAAGAAAACTGAAGGAGCAAATTTATTTACTCTGTAGACCATAAGCATTATTAGAATTTTTGTTTGTGTATTTTTTCTCATTATGACTTTTTACTATATAGAATTATGATAGCAAACAAGCATAAAGCACCATCCTTCTGCCACCCATAAAAACTTCAGACTGACACCAAACAATACTTAAATTTAAGTTAAACAAACTCCATCGTTTTTGTAGGAGTGGGGGCCTGTGGGGGTACAAAAGCTAATTTTTCTCAAATCGAAAACCGGGTAGGTCCTAGTAATATAATCCTAGTAATATAACATTATATTAAACTTTTTGGTATGCATAAGTTGACATTTGCCTTAAAACTTGTTGTTAAGCACTTTAGATGGTAAAGCTTTCTAAAAAAAAGCGTTTACGACATTTATATGTACCTACCTTTTCTACTGCCTTCTTTTGAACTACATTGTTTCTCTTAAGAGATAATAACCGCCGCTTGAATGTTGGTTTCTGTAACAAATCCAATATAATGCAGAAAAATTCTTGTTAATTGTGTTGGATATGGTACAGTTCTGGAATTTATTAAGTTTCAAAAACATTTCCCTCAGACTTCAATATCATTTAACAATAGTTGCTCTAAAACTAAAGACTACCCCAGAACAAAAAAGATCCTAATTTTTACCAAGTGCTGGATGGTATGGTTTATAATAAGCCAATTATTAACAGAAAAATTTCAACAGGATCATAATATTATTTGAACATATTGGACCAATCAATGGCTTTGTTAAAAATGTGAAACATAAATTGTTAGGCAGTACTCAAGATTTTTAATATTTTAAAATATAACTTGTTATTCACAAATAACTCAAGTCATAATAAATATTTTAAATTACAACTAATTTAAAACTTTATTACCTTCCCCAAATTTTCTTTAGCATTAACCTCCTTGTTGACACTCTGCTTTCGCTTCAGTGATAATGATTTGATTCTTGGTGTCTGAAGACAAAACAAAGTTTATTAAAATAATTATAAATTACATTAATTTAAAGCTGAAAATCCCTGTTCAATACTGAAGCCAGAAAGAAGTCAAGAAAGGCAGAAAAATAGATAAGGTAACCATAGACCCATAGGTAATTAGGTATGTCAACAACAGGTGTGAAACCTATATAAGTAGCATTTCCAAAACATAAATAGTGAGATCTCCCTCAATCTCTACTAATTATATAAAGTGGAAGAGTTTGTTTGTTTGTTTGGAACAACTGCTCCGATTTGAAAAATTCTTTGTTTTAAATAGTCCATTTATTGAGGAAGGCTATAACATCACGCTACGACCAAAAGGAGTGGAGCAACAAGTATCCGAAAGCGAAGCGAGGGCGTCTACATAAGGACAGTTTTTGAAAAACCAGGTAAGTATAAAAATTCAAATGTGACAACATTGTTAACAATGCATGGAACTATAATACTTTACCGCTAACAGTTCACAATTCTGGGTGTCCGTGGAATTCAATAAAGAAGATGTACTAGTATTATTCATATTTTATGAAAAAATATTCATTTTTCACTTCAATAAACACTATCCAGACAATATGTTAACTAAACTAAGTATTTTCTTTATATTCATATATCAATAAATATTATTTTATTTCATTTTAATGTATTTTAATTCACATTTGAAACCGCGAAAAAAGTTGAAAACATTTGATTGATTCATGATTGATATTGAATATTGATATGATCATGATATGATAGACTGAACTGAACCATGACCACCATGACTGAACCATTGATCTTTTATGATCTATAACCATAGAGATATTACACCAGAGTGGGTGAGCCATACGATTACGGCTGCCCATAATACATTGCAATCGCCCCCGGTGAGAAAGAGAAACAACGATAACGGTAATTACCTATCTCTCTCCGGCGGGATGCTGAGCCAGAAAGAGAAAGGTGATTACTAAAGATTTCGTCTCTTTTTATCCGAGGTAACGCTCTGAAGCCTGGCTTCTGCCCTCTAGTGTAATATCTCTATGTCTATAACTGACTATTTGATTTGATTTGCCAATTAATGACATTGTTGATTCCTATCTCTATGATTCACATTCACAGACTGAATCATAGAGTATTACTAGCTTTTGCCAGCGGCTTCGCCCGCGTGAATTTCGTTTAAACTTCACCCCTTTATTTCACCCACTTAAGTGTCATAAACGTAAGAGTAGATAAAATATATGTATACTTAATCAGAAAGCTTCGAACTGCTAAGCTATCGGGAGTTACACGTGTTATTGTGAGTCAACCATAAAAGATAGACATATGCTGTCGTGGAATATTTTTTATATAATTTTAAGGAGAACATTTCCGTCATACATGATTTCTGTGTAGCTTTAACCATTAAGGTTGCACACGCGACGGAAGCTTAAAAAATGGAGTAACTTCTCCCGTTTCCCCAACATTTCCCTTCACTGCTCTGCTCCTATTGATTGTAGCGTGATGAAAAGTATACTATAACCAGCGCGGGAGTATGAAAAATAATTGTACCAAGTTTCGTTAAAATCCGTCGAGTAGTTTTTGTTTCTATAACGGTTATACATCAGACAGACAGACAGACAAAAATTTTACTGATTGCATTTTTGGCATCAGTATCGATCCCTAATCACCCCCTGATAGTTATTTTGGAAATATATTTAATGTACAGAATTGACCTCTCTACAGATTTATTATAAGTATAGAAGATAAGTATAGAAGAAGATTGGTATTATGTACAGGACTGAATCCACTATCCTATTCCTATCTCTATCATAGTACCTACTTAAGGAATCCACTAATAGGGAATATGCATGATTTTTTTTTATTGTTTTTATAGCTCATTTATGTTAATATAATACCGTAAAAAAATATACGAGTCATGGGAAAGTCCAAATTTATTTTAAATTAATTAATGAAAATTGCAGTGACATAAAGCCGATTCAAACGCCGCCCTTTTGGCGCGTTCTATGGTGACGTCATCGTTCGTCAGGTTGGAGTTGTTTACTAACAAGTGGTTATGAGCGAGGTTGAGAAAGAGTATTTTATAGTATTAAATTTACGTTTTCTAGTTTAATTTCATAAACGGAAGTATGGATGGAAACCGAAGACCTTATTTTAAGTACTGTATTGTACCTATGTGCAAGAATACGAGATGGAACGCGCCGGACAAAGTATTTTTTCATGTTCCATGGGATGCTTATATAAGAAAAATTGGTGTAAAATTGTGAAAAGAGATATTATATCTACAAAAAGCACTGCATACTGTTGCGAAGATCATTTTAACGTAAGAAGAAAATAATTATTTCTACCAAATATTAATAGTTTTGGTTTAATTTGGCTAACAAAAGTACAAACCCTAAAAAGTTGTTGTAAGATTCTCGTTCAGATCTGGGATAAAAACAGATTTGATTATAAAGTATTCCCAAACACGGTTTTATTTATTAACAACCATTTATTCCTAAAATGTGATATGAAGGATATAATATAATTTGTATGTAGAAGGTAAACGTCTAAATCTTTACAGGTTATGTTAAAGACTTTTATGAATTACTTAGAAAAACTGTACGAGAACCATGTACCTAAATTAAATATCTATCACTTCCTCACCTTGCAGCTTTGAGGCTTTGACTCCCCTGATTTCAGCTGATGTAAAATCATTATTTGAGGCGAAGTACGAACTCATCATGAAAACATCTATGTACAGTAGTACACTGGAGCTTGGTGCTCAATAAAAGATGATGTGATGATGAACAATGGGCTTAATTCTGGACTTTGCAAATACAATTATCATCTAATTTAATTTAATACGTGAGAAAGCTTATTCACTGTGCGCTCCGTTAATAGAATGTTCGAGTCCGAATGTACGTAAGTCGCGGGTAAAATATAATTTTCACCACACAAACTACCGACATTATTGCGAGCGCCTGCACAAGTTTTCAAAGCAATTTGACGTCAGTGAATGTAAGGTGTAGTGCAGTGTAGGCGCAAACAATCAATTATCGGAAGATTATCCGATTGCGCCTTTTGAGATCCACTTTCAGACATTGTTAGTCATTCAACACATCACTAACAAACAAAAATCACGCAAGAAGTATACGATAAACTCTGAAAGCAATCAAATTAACTGAAATATAAATGAAAACAGCTATAGTCGGCACAATCATAACATTCCGATATGAAGGCTGTCATCACAGTGACAATAGTGAAGTACAACAAAAATCGATGCATTAAATAAACCGATTTATAAATTTAACCGATTATAAGTAATAAGACTTTCTAATCGTTTCGTTAATTAAGTTCGGAACGATAATTTATAAACCGACCTCTGATTGTTTTCTTAAAATCAGGTAAAAACAGATGTAGCGTTGAGATTAACACCGAAAGGGATAATAAGACAATTTGACTAGTAAGTTAAGGTGAGGAAATTATATTACTTATTAAAATGGAAATTTCATTAATCTAGTGAAAACGAAGAAACTATTAAACGGTTAATAATTATCCGATTTGAGTGGAAAAGGCTTAAAAACGTATGTATCGGGAATTTATAATAGCTACGAAAAATCGCAATGCTTTAGACATATTAAGGAATCTATAACTATTTGTATTTTGGGTGTGACATGGTAGCACATACTTTCGATTATAGTAATGTATCGATTATGGTCGATTCATAAATTGTTTCAAGAGGTCACATAACTATAAATCCAGCCTCCTTATAAAACATTGTAGTGACGTCTTAAATATTTGTTCAATTTTACACAATTTATGATGTAAACTGATTAAAATAAAATAAAATTATTTAAACAATTTATAAATAACACAAATAAAAAACAAGCAGGGATGGTTTAGATATTTCGCCAGAATTTCTAGTATTTACCTATGTAAGTACGTATAAGTAAGTAAGTACCTATCTAAATACTCGTAGTAAGTAAACAATATTACTCCAATTCGTTTAACCCGCTAGTAACTTGCGTTTAATATTACGGACTAATGCCTAATTAAAATATTTAACAAACTGTGGGCAATTTTATAACATCATGCTACGAGCAATAGAAGCGATGAACCAATAAAATATGTTGCAAAAATGGGAAGAAGTGTTTATTATCTGTAAACATAAAAACAATTTTCCAAAGCGAAGAGTAGATGGATTCACAAGTACATTATGTACCTACTTATAAAGCTTCATTGATAATAAATATAAACTGTGTACTGTATATGCGCAGTAAATAGTGCATTGCATAATTTAACCAAAGTGACCTATCATTCACTACGAAATATCTTCACTTCATAGTATCATTACCAGCGGTTCAAATTAAAAAAATATATTTCCGTAATAAGTAAATTGAAGACTTCCATACAAGGTTAGTTTGTGTTCATACATGACAGACGTCATATCGGAATCTTATGATTGTGCCGACTATAGTTCTAGTATGTTTTTGACATGTCCATCGCGAAGGAAGACGTCACGCCGATGTCTAACCAATGGCGTTGCGTTTCGACATTTTAAATTTGCCTCGTAAAATTTGCACTTTTTATAAATTTATTTTAGTGATTTTAAAAAGATTAAATAGAAAATAATGTGACAGATATCATTATTTTAGCGATAACGACTGTACAAAAAATATTTACTTAAATTTGAATGACATGCATATTCCCTATTGAGTCACAGATTAGAGATTTCATTTTAAGTTTTTTAATTTTATTATTAAAGGCCAGAGTATTTTGCAGAAAATTGTATAATAATAATAATAATTTTTAGTGCCCATACTATACACAATTACAAAACAGAAAGTCGTATGTGTCCCCACACGTACCTAGGCCTTCCAGCACAAACCCACGACTGAAAACAAAGGTATAAGGTAGGTACACATGTTTTTCAATCAATAGGTCGTACAAGGATCTTTTGGCGCTAAAAGATTCTTGTGCGACTGTAGTTCAGTTGATATATTTGACTAGAGAACCGCCCGCGCTTCGCTTCGGGACCCGTAGGTCTCAGCCGCGTAGGTCCCGCTCCCGTATTATTCTCGGGATAAAAAGCAGCCTATATGTTATACTGGAACATAATTTATAACATTTACCTATGACTTAAGTAAATTAACGATACATGTAGTATTTGATAGCGTGATTCAGAACTTGCAAATGAATTTTAGTAACGCCATCTATTAACAGCATCCGGAACTAAATATCTAGCAACTATCAAAACATCGATCTTCCCATGGGAATGAGATGTTTTTCCGCGGTAAAAAATAGCCTACGTCACTCTCCACCCTCCCAACTATCTCTACACACATAAACCATATCATATAATAGCCATGTTGCGACATGAAAGAGTCACAAACAAACAAACAAACACACTTTCACATTTATAATATTATATAATATAATATATAATATAATATATAATATAATATTAGTAGGTACTAGTATACTAGTATGGATATCCAAAAAATATTTGTGGTCTGTATAATAACGACACCATAGACACAGAGAACGAGACACAAATATATTCTGTGATGAATGCAAGCAGCCAATAGAATTTCGACATTTTGAGGGTCGAATCCACGTCAGTCTAATGTCTATAATGTATTGCCATAATCACCTTTCATGATTTTGAATATATTTAGGTAAAAAAATCAGTTTTGGATAAGAAAAGTGCGAAAGTGCAAAAAATAAACACATAATATTATTTGTTATTCTTTTAAAAAAATGTATAATTTTTACAAGTGGAATATGTAAATAGTATAACGTAATTTATCTTCGTATTTTAATCAGTTAATTAAATAGTTACTACCAAAAACCTAATTAAAACTATACTTATAATTTTTTTGGGAATCTGTCAGGTGAACTCATCAACTCAGGGGTGTTTGTTCATGTTCAGATTGTTCAGTCTCGTTCTGGTCCTCCGCAGGAGTATATTGTTCTATGTTCTGGTCACACTGTGACACACGAAAACGAATTTAGCAAAGAATTTAGTTTGAGATTCGTTTTTGCTAGAGGAACGTATTCTTTGTTATGCGGATTATTTCGGAAGTTGATTATGAAAATCTAATAATTTGAATACTTATATTTTTATCGTTTAATCTCAGTTTATCCTGGACTTATTCTGGATGTGAGTATATTTTGGATATCACTTTTTTGTTAGGTTAGACATGCATCAATATCTGCTGACTGTCCATGATTTCCAATAATTTATACCTAGCTTATTTTAATTAGGGGCTGAAAGTGGCTTTTTTCTTTTGTAAATGCTGACAGTAACTTTTATACTTTCAAGTTGAAATCGAAACATTTTTTACACTTCACTGAATGTCTGTAAAAATCGATAACTAACGCCCGAAGGCGAGCATTGCAAAACGTAAATAGTGTATTGAAAAAAAATATTTATGCAGTACCGTTGATTGGCAAAATACTAATATTCGTCATTATTTAATTACAGTAATTCAGCATGGACTTAACAAGTTGATTTTTTAAGCCATCTAGGTACCTATCTGTTTTCTATTAATTCTATGAACTGTACAGTTATATTATTTTATATTACATAAACCGTTGACATAACTGAAGTGTCTTTATTTATTTTATGAATATTTATTCCTTATTTTATTGTATGATATATTTAAAGATGTTAAAATATTGCTTGGATGATTTCCACAAATTTACAAGGCGAAGAAGACAAGAGACTTGATGGAAATTATTTGATAGAGACAAGGAGTTTGATGTAGTATAGAGGCAAGGAGTTTTGTGAACGATAGAGCAATAGAAAATCTGCAGAGATGTCTAAAATGGCTGGGACGAGACGAGCCCGTAATCAGGCAACATCTTTGGCCATTCCTCGTCAATCTTCCATGTCTGATAATGGCAAGACACGTCAGAGTTTAAGCCCAGAAGTCCTCGCTGCAATGAACAAAGAACAACTTCGAGTTGAGTGTCGGAAAAGGGGTCAGCGGTCGTCCGGCAACAAAAACGAGCTGGTATTATAACGGTTACGTTTTGGTGTGCTTTTTTTATTTGTTTGCAGCCAGTCCTGTGATGCTTTTCTTTGTTTGTACTTAGAACACAGTTGCAGTCCATACATGCACTTAGGCAACCCTTTAAGAAAGCCAATTGATTCATGATTTTACTGTATAAATTCAGTAAATATTACATTTAATTATTATACGTAATCATTATTGTTTTATGAGTGGGTTGGACCTAATTGCCCATGATGGATAGAATGCAACTGATTTAGGACCTATGTGAGATTTATTTCTCACCAGGATGTATAGGATATTGTTTTCAATCATTTAATTGTGTGATTACTGTAGTGCACTTATTTATTTGTATTTAGCATAGCTTGTTTATGTTCCGTTGGCTGTAAGAGATGCCAAGATAATGAATTACATATTGCTGTTTACTCATTCATATGTCACTACATGATATGTTTATGTATACATTTATCATCCAATACATGTGTATTTTCCCCAATCATCCATTAAAATGTTTGAATTTATTTGCTTCACATAAAAAAGAAGGAAACCATTTTGTGTCTTAAATTATAATGGAACTAGATTTCAGATTAATCATTCTATCTTTAATTTTTTAATAAAAAATACTTTAATTTTAATTCTGATAGGACATCTTGGACATATGATGGAAATAAAACAACATACACCAAAAAAAACCATTTGTACTTTCATTTTGCTGTTATAATTCCAATCAGATTAGAATAATATGCTTTGCATATTTGGTTTTGTCGTTATGAAATCATTTTGACTAATGATTCAGAATTTAAAAACTGTGACATCCAATATTTCTTACATATTATTGTTTTATTTTTTTTATTATGTATGTCTCAACATTTTTTTATTTTGATTTTGATAGATGAATCTGTATAGATGTCTGAGCAATAAGCTCCCATTAATTGAATAAAGAGAGAGATATGTTATCATAGATAATAATAATTTATGTTTTATAAATTATCAGACTCCTCATTATCATAAAATAACATTCATCACACCTAAACAACAAAGTAACAATGTAAACATAAACCAACAATAGGTACATAATAAGTACCCCGTTGCCCGCTAGACAGGTGCCTTGGCACAGAGCACGACATATTGCATACGCAGTTATCTACTTACATTTTCATGTGTAAATATTAGATAAATATTACGTAAATCGTGACGACTTTCTACCAAGTTCATTCATGGCGACATTGCTGTGTCGTCGAGGAATTTCCATCATTGTGCATTCACCTGATCGTCTTATTCTCACAATACCTGGTATTCTGGTATCTAAATATTATGGACCACATTCAAGTTCTTCGTACTATAGAATGTTGAAATTGCGATGCGGGATTGTTCGATTTCGTACTTTGTATTCGACGTAATTGTTTTGTGAATAAAAGTATTAGTACCTGGTTGACCGAGCTTTGCTCGGTTGAAAATTATATTTAGTATGAATCGCAAGAAATACGAGGAATTCCGCCATCTATTCATACAACAGTCAAATCATACAACTGTTCACTGAGCACAAAATTCATTTTACTTATGTTACGGCCAAAGGATCTCAACAGCGTGTTTCACAAAGTTGTACAGCGCCATCTAGTTTCATACTACTGAAATTTCAACACGTTACAAACAGTACCTCATAGAAGTTAACTGTGTGAGCGAATTAATTGCATTTTAAATAGGTACATACTTAATTAGATAAATTCATTGAACTTTCCTTCGTACTTTTCGCAGGCTTAGGCAGTCCCCGACTGAAATTTTTATTTGCGATAAAATGTATTGAATGTTTATGATAATTAAACAACATAAATAAATATACTTTTAGTTTAATGAGCAAGTTGTTAGGCGTACTTAAAATTTTATTGATTCTATTTACAACAATAGTAATTTCATCGATCTGACCATTATTTATTTAAAACTTTATTAAAATATATTATTAAATCGATAATAACAAAACTAACATTTATTTACAAATATTCTCGTAAATATCACAAACGCACGTTAAACTATCACTACGCGTCCTGCGAGGTCAAGCGAGATAATCGCACTGATTTTTAATTTTATTCAAACAGAAAATAGGTAGGTATAACGCAAAAATAGCGCTTCAACGTAAGAATGAATATTAAAAATATATTCGAGCGCCATCTAGTTTCATACTACTGAAACAAACAAACCGTATCTCATAGAAGTTATCCTAATGTTTCATAGATGGCGTCAGTTCAACACGTTACAAACAGTACCTCATAGAAGTTATCCTAATGTTTCATAGATGACGTCAGTATGATGTTTTTAAAATCTCTTTATCTCGGGAACCGAGCTTTTCTCGAACCTGGGACCTTGATAAATCGATTCCTTGAGCCGAAAACCCCCTAATCTGTAACTTTCATGAAAATCTTTGCAGCCGTTTCCGAGATCGTGATTATATATAAATAAATAAATATACAAGAATTGCTCGTTTAAAGATATTAGATACATAATTCTAAATAGATAATAGATAGATAATATTTGTTTAATATACATAATATTATCAACATAATCTTATTTATTCACTATCGCAAATAAGTATATCAATTCAGCACTCGTACATCAGGAATTTGTAAATTAATTAAATCACAAGTTTTTATATATTTTTAATATTCGTATATTTTTGAAAAATGTGTTTTCAGAAAATAAACGCATCGTAACAATAGTCATCAATAAGAAAATTGGCTAATAAATATTTATGACAATAATGCAATTGTTGCATCGCTTAAAACAAATATTTTATTTAATGGCGATGGACTTGACGAAATTAAAAATATATATGAATATATGTATGTTCCCTTAAATTAAAAATTCATGAATTATTTGTTTGTTATTCCAAAGAATATATCCCAATAAAATAAGCTGTTATGAAACAAACAGAAAATCGATAAAAACATTCAAATTAAATTTCTCTGTATAATATTTTTTTCTAAAACATAAGACTTTGCTTAACCTGCTGAAAGTCACTAAGTTTATTCAACAGACTAAATTCAAATTGCGTTTGTAAGTTTGTCTGGTAAACGAATGTCTTTAGCTTAGGTCTTTAGTAATTTAATCATGTTGTAAAATTATCGAAACAAGAGAACAAAGCATGGAGCCAAAAGACATCGACAACAAAGGAGTTGCAAGTTGTTTAATATAATGAAGTACGTATGAAACAATGACGAGTTTGATTTTAGCTCGAGGATTAAAAGTAAGCGCGCAGATTGTTCTCGTCTGAGATGTGTTAAATTCATTTATATTTAATTCTGCTTCAAAGAATAAATACATTAGATACGTTACATTAATACTACGCGAGTCGTTCTTTTTGTTCCACTCAATGACATTACCTACTATAACGATGGAGGCGAAAGTTAATTTACCCGACGGAACAGAGATATTAAAATGAAAATTACGAAATTAGTCAAAATTGACCACTCTACTTTTCGCGTGATAGTGAAATGCAGCTGTAGTTATTTAAGTTACGGTTAAGTGGTATTTGAATGAATGTCAATTTGTTGAAAACTAAGGTTTTCTATTATTTTTTGCTGTATGCAGAATGGCAACTTTTACTGCGTATAGTATTTGATATTCAATTACCTAATTATAAATTTCTTTTGGCCTGGTTTCCCGGTTTGTGTCTGTCAAGATGTCTGTCGCAGTCGAGTGCCAACTAATTTAAAATTGTCTGCAAGAAAATTAAGTATTATAAGATAAAATTGTAACGTATTTAACGTGTTATTTTCAAATTTTCGATAACGTTGAGATTTTTTCTCAGGGTTTTTTACACTATAACAGCCAGTTAACAGCAACTATTAAGTAATTCTTAAAAAAAATATTATTCATTCGAAAATTAAAATTCATTCGAACAATCAATGTTTATAAATTATCACAATAAACTGATATCAATAAAAAATCTAAATGTACCTATTAGAAGATAAAATAAAATCCGTGTAAATAATTCGAAATAAAGATAAATTAAATACATACTAAATTTAACTACGGAGGAATTTCAAAGCTATTTCTACGTAAACTAAGTACCTACCTTCTTGTTTACATACAGGTTAAAGATTAATTCACACAACCTGGCGTCACATCCTTACATCTGACAACTAACTACTGTTATCATGGTCCTTCCGTGTGTTTTTCCTACTGTAATACTTATTAGTTTATAACATACAGTAGTAAAAATTCATATCCGCAGATGATAACGCAAATATTCATAAGTATACTTAATAGAATACATAATAGTACTACGAACTGACAAACGTCTACTATCATTTTGAATGCAGGTCAGTGGACCTGCGCACGCGCTTGTCACACGCGATGATCACGCCACTATCCTCTATTTCCGTAAAACAACCTGTCGTGTCATTATCAACCGTAAAGTCTAATAATTAGAGTAGTTTTTTACTATTATCAATTGTCCTTTGAACGTTATTGAAAATACTGTCCTAACTGACAGTATTACAGTCTAAAGTACTTAATACCTACAGAGGAAATAGGCACTCGACATAGTTGCGCAAGAGCTACGTACAATAAATAGTAAATTGTTTCTACATCAATTTTGGAGGGGCGCCACAAATACAGTAGTCAGCTGTTCAGTTGTCATTGTCAACGATATATTACAAACGAATGGTTCGTCTAGCGCGCGCGACGCACGTTTTATTTTTAATTATACTTAATCATGATAATCCACGCAATGAACAATTGATCTTAAAGCGATATACGATATGCCAAATTGTGGTTGTACGAAGGAAATAAGCGGTAATACGTTATCTCTTACGTTAATAAGTTTTGCCATGTAATTTCCTTCTGGACAAGGAATGAGCCTATGTCATCAGATCAGAGATCGGCTCTAAGGTCATGGAAATACCCCCTATATGAAGCTGTAAATACCTTCTCGAAAGGCGCTCACAAGTGCATTTCCGTGCCCCCAGATGTAATTTGTAATCTGTAATCATGATTACATTTCTCTGGGTCAACGATGGCATTAACTCATCCGAATAGCACAGTTAAGATCCAGTATGTCCGAATGATCCCTAATCCGTACTGTAATACTCGAGAATTTAAGGTAAAGCAAATGGGTGCATTAAGTGTTCATGTGTGTCATCACTCATCATAAACTAAGTTATTTTCATTGATTCCAAATCTTTTCAGGGTGTCAATCAATTAAACTTGTTAATTTACAATTAGAATGACATGTCGTCCATTGAAAGTTACGTTCATCCCTTGAGAATTTTTGATATAGGTTTTATAATAATTTTTGAAACAAATGTTTCAGCATGTGGTAACATCAATGTTTTTCCGCTGTGGCAACTGTTCAGAGTTTTAATCGATGAATCGATCGAGGTCAATAGAAAATCGGTACGTTAGTCACGCTCATTATTTATATGTATCAGCATAAAGTAAGTGGGCATTAAAATATAAAATTATAATGACTAGAAAGAAATACTTACCTATTTTAATTCCAAAAAGAATATTGTACATAATATTAAACCTTGCGGTTATTACCAGTACAGTTTACAATTAATTTGAAAGAATTGTTTGAGTTAAAACTTTTAATAGCGTGGGTTTAAATAATTTATGGCCAAATACGAATAAATTACGAAGAGTTTTATGTAGATCACAATTACTTAAATATTAGTGTTGTTAATGTTTCATGAATCAGGAATCGATGACAATGCTACTGAAAATCTATATTTTTGCGTTAAATTACCTTATATTGATCTTATGAGATCTGAGTCCATCCAGTCCGAGTGTATGTAAGTCCAAACGAAACTATTTAATTTTGTGGTATAGTAGGCAGTTTTAATGATGTTTTTAAAAATGAGGCACTGATAGTACGTACATGGAGTTCTGCTTAATAGTCTAAGTTACTAATAGTCCCAATGAAAGAGCAGTAAAAAATTACAAAATAAAACTTAATAGGTACACCGGAAGAAAAGTTTACTTCTAGAGGTGCATCTGAATGTACTGTAATAGAAAGTGTAGAATTGTACACAATAATATACATGACATGTATTATAATTCTGTCTCTGGACACAAAAGTGCAAAGGAACCCTCTTGTACCCTACTGCGGGGGCCTTTGCGTACCTAGGTATATAAATACCCGTACTAATTTTAAAGTGCAGTGACGTAAGAAGGTTATGGTTGTAGGTACCTACTTATCGCGGAGGTGGTAAATTTTCTATATCAAAGCCTAATTTATTACAGGCGTGACACTCTAAACTAAACGAAAGTGAAATGAGTGAGAGTCGAGTCAAAGCGAGTCTGTTCGACGTTTGAAAGTGAAACTGGTTGCGTGATGACATGGATTCCTATCGATTACGACTTACAGTGGAACGTGTAGCACTAATTTACCTCTAAAACCACAACAACACTCATTTTATAGAAAAATATTGAACGTTTTTATAGCTTAATACAAGGAGATCAATGTCGAAGTATGTATTCAACTTCTAAGGCACTTCTCACATTACGCTAGGTATTCATTAGCTACGCGACTGCGCGACTGCAACGCAATCCCAAAATTCTATAGATCTGACACTTTTGACTGACAGGAGTCGCATCGTAGACGCGTCTCCTGTCAGTGAAAAGTGTCAGATACATACAAATTTTGGATTGCATTGCAGTCTCGTACCTCATAAATAGCGTTGTGTGAGAAGTGCCTTAGAACTACATTTTTAAATATAATATTCCTCAAAAAAATATTTATTCCACTGCGTCACTGACACGTAAGAAGGCTGAGCGAACTTGAACGAAATAAACTTGGTTCACGGTAGCAGGTGTACTGATTGTATAACAAGTGAAAAAGTAATAAAGTAATACTCTAACATAGATTCACTTGGTTGAACATTATATTATTATGACAAAAGCAAAGCTATGAACTGTATTTTCTCTAGTTCGATTTACATTGCTGGTTGCAATCTCCTTATGATAATACAACAAGAATCGTGTGAATAAAATATGACCCTAACGTCTACCATAAATTTTATTTAATATAAAAACATATAATTTCTTTCATTGTTATTTTATGCCATTATCGAAGAAACCAAGACCAAGACCTTAAGGGTGCCTTTCCACCAGAGATGTGCTATGCTACGTCGCTATGGATGCGTCTGCCATCCACCAATCATATTCAGCCCTTACGGGGTGTCTAGACGGGCCAATGTATGTGATTGGTAGATCTCAAACGCATCTTTAGCAATGTAGCATAGCACATCTCTGGTGGAAAGGCACCCTAATGCTGAAAAATCTGCTTAGTGATTTTTTTATTGTATTTCATAACTTTATTTTTATCAAATACCTATCTCTTCATATAAGTACATAAACTTTATGCTATTGAATTTTATATATGCCTTATTTTTGTTTTTCAGGGGTTTACATGAAATGTGTGTAATACCATACCATTCATTTGTAAAATGTAAAAAATAATGTTCAATTTTATCGGTTAATAACAACACATTACCATACCATTGTTTATTTGAATTGTTAACTTAATTGTTATTTCATTATTGTTAACTTCAATCACATCGTAAATAAGGAAGCCATTGACATCTGTTAATTTTAAATAACACTACATTTAATAATTGTAATCACATTTTAATTATTAATTATGTTCAGTTGTTTTTTTTTTGTAAATTATATTTTTACATCAAAGCATGTGACGTATTTAGTAGTTATTACACTAATGCACGAATTAGATTTATGAAGCACGTTTGACAAGTTGGTATATGTACCTATGTACTATGTAGGTATATTTGTTTTAAGTATTCATGATGACGTATACTTATGTACTAAGGTTGCGTTTATTCTGTTACATTTTAAAATATTTATTTGGTCCAGATAATTTACAAAAACCGTATTCATGAGGTAACAATCCAATTATAAATGTAAGTAATTTGTATTTATTTATTCTGAAGTAATTGGGATGAGGTATAGAAATTTTATTCAAGTCGAATCGAGTTTTAGTTTTTCTAAATTTATTGATTTGATTGCTTGTTTAAAATAATTAAGTACCTGGTTGACCGAGCTTTGCTCGGTTGAAAATTATATTTAGTATGAATCGCAAGAAATACGAGGAATTCCGCCATCTATTCAGGAGTCAAATCATACAACTGTTCACTGAGCACAAAATTCATTTTACTTATGTTACGGCCAAAGGATCTCAACAGCGTGTTTCACAAAGTTGTACAGCGCCATCTAGTTTCATACTACTGAAATTTCAACACGTTACAAACAGTACCTCATAGAAGTTAACTGTGTGAGCGAATTAATTGCATTTTAAATAGGTACATACTTAATTAGATAAATTCATTGAACTTTCCTTCGTACTTTTCGCAGGCTTAGGCAGTCCCCGACTGAAATTTTTATTTGCGATAAAATGTATTGAATGTTTATGATAATTAAACAACATAAATAAATATACTTTTAGTTTAATGAGCAAGTTGTTAGGCGTACTTAAAATTTTATTGATTCTATTTACAACAATAGTAATTTCATCGATCTGACCATTATTTATTTAAAACTTTATTAAAATATATTATTAAATCGATAATAACAAAACTAACATTTATTTACAAATATTCTCGTAAATATCACAAACGCACGTTAAACTATCACTACGCGTCCTGCGAGGTCAAGCGAGATAATGATAATCGCACTGATTTTTAATTTTATTCAAACAGAAAATAGGTAGGTATAACGCAAAAATAGCGCTTCAACGTAAGAATGAATATTAAATATATTCGAGCGCCATCTAGTTTCATACTACTGAAACAAACAAACCGTATCTCATAGAAGTTATCCTAATGTTTCATAGATGGCGTCAGTTCAACACGTTACAAACAGTACCTCATAGAAGTTATCCTAATGTTTCATAGATGACGTCAGTATGATGTTTTTAAAATCTCTTTATCTCGGGAACCAAGCTTTTCTCGAACCTGGGACCTTGATAAATCGATTCCTTGAGCCGAAAACCCCCTAATCTGTAACTTTCATGAAAATCTTTGCAGCCGTTTCCGAGATCGTGATTATATATATAGGTATAAATAAATAAATAAATAAATAAATAAATATACAAGAATTGCTCGTTTAAAGATATTAGATTACTTGTTTAAAAAGTGTAGTGTAAACGTAACCTAAGGTAATTAATTTTTATTTTTTTATTTGTTGTTCGTGTAAGTATGTTTTACTGTAACTTATTTTTTACTGTAATTTTTGACGTAGATTTCAAAATTTGTAACTTTTATTAACGTTCGCACATGATTTGACATAATTTGAACTAGAACAAAGGATTTTTTTGGCTTCACATGATTAGACATCTTATATATGTATAATACTTAATGTATATTATTTTTAAATAATATTCGTTGATTTTTTTTCAAACAAGTATGCATCTACTTACAATAAAGTGTAACGATTGGCTACAACCCATTAATGGCCCACTGCTGAGCACGGTTCTCTCCTGATTTTGAGGAGGCCGAGAGCATACTCCACCACGCTGCTCCACTGCGGGTTGGTGAAGTATATGTATAGATAAGTGTAGTGTAATTGAAAAGAGCCTATTGGACTTTCGAAACCTGAGACCCGGATTCGGAACCAGCATGCATAATAAAAAAAATGATGTACGTATTTCTCCACAATGTACTCGAAGGTGTGTGAAGTAGAGTTGTAAAGAACTCGAGTCTTTGAGTCCTAAATTTTGAACTCGGTGATAGTTTTCACGACTCGACTCTTAACCGTAAGACTCTTAAGACTAGAGAACTCAAGTCTATACGAACTCTTGAACTCGAGACTCGAGACTCGAGTCTTCTTTAGCGCTCGAGTCCTTTTTACGTGGCGAGTCGCGCTCGAGTTCTTTTCTGCTTGGAGTCTTTCTTTTTAACACGTTCATTGCCAAAGCCAAATTTGGAGTTTTTTGCTGGTGGCCCATAACCATTTTTCTACTTATTTAACTCTTAGTACAGCAAAAATACTATTCTGCATGTGTGTTTATACTTTTTAGACAATTATATGATATTTTATATAACAAAGTTAAAATCACGCGACGTCGCGTGATGGGCCATGTACAACTATATATGTACGGATATAACCCCTAAATTTATCCCAGGAGGCCCCATCGCGCGACGTCGCGTTATGGATTACTAGCGCTTTTGAGAAATTGTGAATTCAAATGTAATAAAATAAAACTATTTTTCGTATCAATAATATTTTGTCAATTATACTTTTAATTATAAAGTCTACAATTATAATTTACTACAATTGTATTGACCGGAGTCACTAAGCAAACTAAACAATCACGTGACACTAAAACTATCGCTCGGATCTGATGGCCACGCTCACTTTACGATAGCTAAGTCCTTTCTCTGGAGGCCCACAAAAAACATATTAGCGATAACGCTCCGGCTCACTCAATATTCTTCATACAAAGCTCTTCGGACACTTCGCGCGACGTCGCGTGAAGGGCCACATTGAAGAGCACATGGATCACGCGACGTCGCGTGATTGGCAATGAACGTGTTAAAGCAGCCAATAAAAGCTTTATTTTGTGAGATATAGGTAACTATGTGTAACCAGAAGGAGATGTCGAAAAATAACTTTAGATATATTATAAGTATAGATATAAATTTTAAATAAATCACTGTCAGCATTTCGAGGAACAGTTTGAAGAAGACTCGATCTCTTTTAAGACTCAAGCTCTTTTAAGACTCAAGCTCTTTTTAAGACTCGAGTTGTTTTTAAGAGTCGAGTTCAATTTTGGCGCTCGAGTCTTCATGATAGGACTGAAGCTCGGCTCGACTCGAGACTCCGAGTTCTGTTAGTTCACTGAGTCCTAGAAAATTGAGCCGAGTCTATCGAATTAAGACTAAAAGACTCGAGTCTTTTACAACACTTGAAGTCTGCGAATCCACGCTTGGCTAATGTGGTGCACTATGGCTTGTATTGAACCCCTTACATTTTGAGTGGGGATCCGTGTTCAGCAGTGGGACATTTATGTATTGTCATGATAAACTATTACCTATAAAGTGGGTGTTATAATTAGGAGAGTGCAGTAGGTAAATTATTAAAGGTGACCTACTTTTGTAAACATATTTATTTGATGCATTTCTATTAATTGTATCAACGTCACAGAATTTTATTATCCTATCTTACCTCATTGCGAGGTCGAAATATGATGTTTCCGATATTTACTGAATCATTTTTTTTTTCCAAAAACATTTTGTTTTACAAGAGCGAAGAAAAATTCATTTTTCGCTCCGAATAATGAGTGGAATGGTGAAGATAATATTTCAAACAATATTTTCAACAAAACGGTCTCGTAGTTTTACACGTGCATATTTCATCGACACCGTCTGCAGATTTGTGGTCGGTGTCCGAGCGCTCCTAACGCAATGACATCTTTTAGACCTCTAAAATAACTGAAGGACCTGTTTTCTCCGCAGCTCGCCCGACTCGGGTACTACAAGCTGGCGGCCGCGGTGCAAGCAGACTCCGAGCAGCGCCCGAGGAACGGGATCGCGCACTCGCTACCCAAGGAGATCAGGTACTTATACTAATATTAGTTATCTTTATTTTATATTATGGGCGACTGGGTGTAACCAACTCTTGATCTATGGGACAGAAAATGCAGATCTAGACTAAAGGAGGGCTAAACAGACATTCGAGGCAGAGGCAGATTTGAAAGGGTTCACAAGCATAGGTGTTTCATTCGAGGTCCAGAGGGTGTACATAATAATATTGTAAAAAAAAGTAACACTAAAAGGCGAAGACTTTTTACAATTAGCGGGCATAGTACCTACCTACAGCAACCTTTTGCAGACAGTAATTTATATAAAGTATATAGATTTGATAAAGTGTAAGCAAGTAGGTAAGTAGGTAGGTAGTAGGTGGGTTGGTAGGTACCTACACTACAATGTTGAATAAAAATTTTAAAAACTATTTTGTTCTAATAATATTGCATCATTTAGTTCATATGTGAATGTGAATTATTGTAGTCAGACTGATGTGAATGTAGACAAATCAAGGCTCACCAAATACGCTTCGGCGCAAAATGTACAAAACGCAAAATGAACACAATGCGTAAAATGTACAAATCGCAAAATGTGCAACAAAGCCCACGTTCACAACGATCAGGTATAAAAAGACAAAAAAAAATCTAACAAATTTATGTTTCTGCTAAGTAGTATTTATTATTGTAAGCTGCTCATAGAAAACTGCTTTTCCAGCGATTTCCAATAAATCTGGCTACCGTATACCGTTGGCCACAATCAATCTAACCACTAGGAAAAGCTGATTTTTTTCAATTGATATATAAAGTAGGGATAAAATATTTAAATTTATTGTCACCTACCTACTTGCTCTCATCATCACCATGGGTTGACTGGCAGAGAATGCCAAAAGGCATTAAGTCCGCCCCTTGTACACCTAGCTTTAGGTTGTTGCAATAAAGTTTTTAAATGAATAAAATAAAAATTATTCTTATTTATTCCACAAAAACAATCTTTTATGCACATTAATTTATAACAAAGTTAGTTCTATAAATAATTATTCTAATCGAAATATCATAAAATAAAAAGGTTCAACTCTATGTCTATATAACTAAAATAAAAACATCAAGCCATAGGATGAGTACATTGTATGCAGGAGGGAAATGATGTATGAAAAAAAACTTTTGAACTCCTCAACTAAAATAACAGTATTTGCTTTTTACAAAAAATAATAATAACGACCGACTTCAACATCGACACGCAGAGATAACTCAAAAACTGTTCGTCAGATGGCGGTCATATCATATCAACCCATTTAAGTGTAAAGTTTTCGTCACTATAATTGAATTAAGCCCAAACATGAGATAGCTGCTTTAAATTGTTGAGGAATTCCCTCAACTGTCTTTCGGCTTCATCAGATCGACTCCAGAACTTCATGAAATTGTAGTGATTTAATATACTTGTGGAGGAAAAGGGGATGATTAAATAGATTAAAAGATTATTGTGATTATTATTTATTATTTAAAAGATTTTCCGCCAGGCGATGCCTGGGAACCGCGGTCCGAATGTTAACTTCGGATCATTTGTATATGTACTATAGTTTAGAATCTTCGATAGTGCAGTTGATGATAAATCTTCTGATTGACCAGTTCAGAATGACACGTGTGACGTAGTTTATTGTTTACTACACTCGGTGTGCATGTGTTCTGTTTGGACAGCATCTGATGTGCTGTGCGCATACTTAATGAAAACATCTCGATGAATCTGAAGTGCCATCATCAGATCCTGGTGTCCTTATCAGTGGACCACCCGTGACATATCTACTTTCCAACAAAAGAAGAATTATGAAAATCGGCTCATAAACGACGAAAAAATCGCTGAACAAACATAAAAACATAACTGCCTTTTCCACATCCACCCAGGGCTGACTGGTAGAGAATGCCATTAGGCATTAAGTTTTGCCCTTGTATATCCTAGTTTTAGGTGATACTAAATGTATAAATAAATAAATAAATAAATAAAAAAGGATATATACGAGTACGGTCGAATTGAGAACCTCCTTTTATGAAGTCGGTTAAAATCACTATTTTCTATAAATCTTTCAAGTCTGGCCCTTTGGCCTGATTTCGTTCCATAACAGTACGCTAAAAAAACTAATACAAAGAAAGCGTGCAGGACAATGCCGTGTGAACTCAGCCATAGTGTTTTTTGCACATTTTGCGATTTGTACATTTTGCGCATTGTGTACATTTTGCGTTTTGTACATTATGCGTTTTTTACATTTTGCGATTTGTACATTTTGCGAGTTGTGTTCATTTTGCGTTTTGTACATTTTGCGCCGAAGCGACCAAATACAGCTGGAAACAACCCAAAGGTTTTATGCTAGTTATCTACGTTGAACGTTGAATCTAAACGTACTGAAAACGATGATATGCTTATTGATCGGAGCGAAGGACAATTTGATCGAATGATGTTTACATCTCGATATTAATAGATCTAGAAGGAGGAAAATAATTATAAATATCTAGAGAATTCTCTGTACCTATTTGATACGCCTAAATGCCAAAAATATCCCAAGTAACAAAATGTGGTCTTGTAGTGGTTCCGGGGCCAAGTCTATAACAGGCTAGTAAACGTTTATAACCACGGAAAAGGGCCCATTTTATACGCGTACTTTTGCTATTAAAACACTCATAGTATATTTGGCGAGCACCACTTAGACCAATAATATACTCATATTTGGACTATGCAGAACTATCTGCTCCCGCGAAGCCAGCTATAAGCATCTAATAGAACCAGGTAGGCGTGTAACATACTCCGCGCATCTATTACTAGCTACTTCAAACATGTCTGAATTGTTGTTATGTTGTTCGATTATGGAGGAAAATAAAATAATAAAAAATAAGTTCATCTATTTTATATTATAATATGTATTAACAAGTATTTCGCACGTAATATTATAAGTGCATACATGTTTGCACGGCGAACGCGTAAGTATTTTCGGTGAAGTATATAGTGTTTTACATCTCAATTTTTGTTCGCCTTTTGAACACAGCATATTTACTAAGTTGTGTTTAAAAATAATATTAATCCTAACAGCATTGTCGCGCCATATTGTGACGCATTAGGGTTCCACATAAAAATGTGTTCTTATATGGACTTCACTAAGATATCTATAGACACTAACAGTTTTACAAGAAACCTTTATACAGAAATGAAGACTATAACAGCATTCGAGAGTCCACAATAATACCAAGTACACTTACTCCTAAAAGAAACCACTGTAGAACTTATTTACTTATAATTGGCACATAAAGTTGACTTATACACCTCTATAAGGTCTAGTAACAAATGCAAACGGTTCTAAGTGTATTTAGTTCTGTAAATTACTATTACTGGCGTATGACACTAATAGCGGATTTATAATTACTTCTTGTAGCCGATTATAAGTGTTACATACTGGAGCAAGTTTTCTCAAGTGTATTTACACCTATGCAACACTTTTATAGTTAATCTTAGCCTTTACTGCGCCTATAATTTTGTTCTATACACGACTATAAGTCAACTTATAAGAATAGATGTACTATAAAACCAAAAGAACTCTGTGTAACCCGTTATAAGCTTGGTAGTAAATCCTGGAACCACTAAGAGAGACGTACTAGTGCTGTGAGCCTATATACAGGAGAACTTTGTTACTTGGGATTAGATGTGTTGAGCAAAATGCGATAATTTTCTTATCCTAGCATCTACCTAAATATAGAATTGTGACGCTCTATGAACATGAATAATGTTTTTAAAATCCGATCTAAAATAAGGGACACATATTAAATTATGGACCCTTAAAATTATTCATTGACCCGAACCCATATTAGAAAGTTATCGAGAACATTGGGTCGATATAGATTATATTAGGATAGAGTGGCCTATAATGTACTCTCCGGTGGTTATATTTTTCACATAACCGCCCCAGTAATACGCTCTACTTTCGTTTATAATTTTATTGTAATTGATATATTGGCAGGGTATGAGGATGGTCTACTATTTCGGTGTGCCGATAATAATCTTGGCTCTTGAACTCGTGGGAAATCTTTTTTTTACAATCTGTTTTAGTAAGAAGCAGGAAAATTAATGCTCTTAAATACGTGATGTGTAAAATGATTTATCCTTTATTGATTCACCGTAAAAGGTGCAAGTTATTACTTTGTTACGTACTGTATATTTTTTGTACTTTTTCTGTTGCAGTCATGCTGCAGTTACTAATGTACTGCAGTTGTGTGTTTTTGTACTCTTAAAAAATCTGCCTCGAAAATCTGTCGATGTGTTAGCTTTGCAAAACATGTACATTGTACAATCTTAATAATATCAGGGTCTTATGTTTTAAGTTAGAGACAAAAACTGCGACTCGTTATGAATAAGTATAATTAAAGTTCAACATATTTCTTGTTAGTATTACAAAAATGCTTAATCATTGACCATTACTAAATCTTATAACGTGTTTTGTAGGAAAAATAGGTACCTGACTTGTTATATCCTACTCATTACGTACACGTTCACACAAATTATGCAATAAAGAAGCCTCAAAATAGTTGATTCAATTAAAATAAAAAACATACAAAGCAAATAAGAAACTAAAGTCATTAATTTAATTGAAATATTACATTGCGCTCCTTATGGAAATGTTTGAAGTCAGTGGAAATAAGAAATAGCTTCCGACCAGATCAAAGCAATGATGTACAACTATTAGCAGATCAAAAGTCTTCGTGCGCAGTAAATTTATGACTGATCACATTGTATCAATCACGTTTTTCGTCAACACATTTTATGCTGTCTACACGTCTGACGTCTGCTTAGTGTAAAAATTCGGACCGCAGGCGCCTCTATTTGTAGAAGTAAAATTTCAGTCATTTTAAACAAGCAGTAGACATCGAACGGTCGTCATCTTAAACACTTATCGTTTGCAAATAATCCGGTAATTACTGTAATAACCCGTTATAATAGTCACGTCGTTATAATATTATATGATAATACATGATAAGGACCATTGTCATTGGAGTTACTAAGAATAGTAATTGTTAAGTGATTTACTATTGATGTAGTAGTAGTGTAATTCAGTTTTAATAATTCAGATTGTCCTATTAAAATGTATGTTTTGGTATATGTATTTGTTACCCCAAATGTTGTAATTAGGGTTTTTTGCCATAAAATACATACATAAATTTGAAAGTTTGGTTGGAAATGTGCAAGGTTTGTACTAGTCACTTCTTGTCATTCGAGTTATTTACTTAGTATAGTTTATTTAATTGTAATGTATGTTTGTTTCAAGCAGGAGTAAATCGGTCCCGATGGACACCGACAGCCTGGTGCTCTGGCGGCGGCCACTTACCACGCTGGAGTACTTCTTTCGGGAGCTGTTCATCCTGTGCTCGGCAGGATTGCAAAGGTAAGCAGTTCATCCTCTAATAAGACCGTATTCCATTCAACATTACCAGGAAAAGTTATAGCTAATAATTATAGTAAAAATCGTTGTGATGTGGGAGGCAGTTTTCGTGGTCAAAGCCACGAAAGTCATCATAGCCAGAAAAAAATGTATCTTGGCTAAGGTTTTTAGGAGATATCATAACTTTATAACAGCAAAAACTTTACCCTTGACCTTGACAAAACTATTTTAACCCCTGACCCAAAAAGAAGGGATAAGCTTACCCTGGTTGTCTTTTTGTCTGACTGTGTATGTGTGTTTCTGTCTGTGGATCTGTGTGTCTGTCTGTGGATCCGTAGCCCCTGAATGAACGAACCGATTTGTGTGGTGGAATTTTATTAAAATCGAAAGCCAATTTAATTGCGGTGGTGCTTAATCCAAATTGATCAAATTAGCCACCAATCCACACTTAGGGTGCGGTTCCACTGATCCACATCTCATTGTGCCTTGTGTGGATTTCAAGCCATGTGATTGGTGAATCGCGCACAGCTACGCTCCGCTCCGCCTCAGTGGAACCGCACCCTTAAGCAGTTCTGTGAAGTACATTAATAATTATACCTTCTCAATTTATACCCTGTTTGGCGTTAATGCCACAAGTAGTTAAAAAAAACATATTTTTTCTATCCTCATTCAGTCTCCTTTCCTTTCACAGGTTATTAGCGTACAGGCTACTGGCTCTGGCTGCGGTCCTGGTAACCATCGGCACAGCTGTCTCGTATTACGTTAGCGGACCGCATCAGGCCTATGTGCACGTAAGAAACATTTTAAGTTATCACTGTAATGTAAATAAGAATGGACGTAAATTAAATTGCACGTATATTGATTTTTGAAATCTATTCCCTAGCAAGAGAACATGAAATTGTCAGTGCCCGCTTAAAATAAATTTATTAAAATAATTCAGTTTATCTTGCAAGCAAAATTAACTTAGGCATTTCAAATTACATTAATATAAATTGAACCTTAATCACTTGAGCGGAAAGCTGGCATTTGTGCGCTAATTGGTTGTAATTTAAACAGTACATACATAGTTATAGTCTTATATTACAAGATAACACTGTAACATTCCAGTTAGTAGTATCAACCCTCGCGTGGTGGGGCTGGTGGGTGGTGCTGGGCGTGTGCAGCTCGGTGGGGCTCGGCACGGGCCTGCACACGTTCCTGCTGTACCTCGGGCCGCACATCGCGCGCGTCACGCTCGCCGCGTACGAGTGCGGCTCGCTCGACTTCCCCGAGCCGCCGTACCCCAACGAGTGAGTGTCTGTGTGGGTTGAGTCGACGTGTCTGAATAATGTGTGTAGACGTGTATGAGTCGAAACGCCGTATCCAAACGAGGTTGGCTTGGCGTATACGAATGAATGAGTATCCGTTATTGTACAAGTATCCGGATGAGAGTGTATCCGTGTTTGAGATGAGTCGCCGTCACCTAATGGATTGACCTGACCTTTATTATTTACGATTATTGTTTCCAGCATAATCTGCCCATCGGAGCTGGACCCTAGCAGCGTGGTGTCGATATGGAGCATCATGGCGAAGGTGCGCATCGAGTCGATGATGTGGGGCGTGGGCACGGCGCTGGGCGAGCTGCCGCCGTACTTCATGGCGCGCGCCGCGAGGCTCTCCGGCGCCGGGGTCGCTGAGCTCGCGCAGACGGATGACTCGAGGACTGGCAGGTGAGGGGTTGATAATATATAATGTACTAACTGTGCCCGCGACTTCATACGATCCCGATCCCACGGGAATTCTGGGATACAAAGTAGCTTAATTTATGTTATGCTCCACCGGCTCCACGCTACCTCCAGGATCCGTCACAGCGATATATGAAATTCATTGGAACAACAGTGGCGCCGTCTGTCAAAAATTTGTCGTACCAACTCAGGAACCTTCATTATATCGATATCGAAAAGAATCGTCTATCGAAATCGGTATAAATCATCTACCGATATTGATATGAATCTTTTATCGTCTTGGCAGCAGCTATTTTAAAAAGTTAAAAAGATTAGAAATATGATATTATTTATGCCAAACAATCTTTTATTTTCAAGTGCACCTTTTACATTTTACATATAGAGCGAATCAAGCCCATCTTTTACGTCAACAGAGCGAAAGAATTAGTCCAGAAGCTGGTGCAGCGCGTGGGTTTCGCCGGGATCCTGGCGTGCGCGTCGATCCCGAACCCGCTGTTCGACCTGGCCGGCCTCACGTGCGGCCACTTCCTCGTGCCCTTCTGGACCTTCTTCGGCGCCACGCTGCTCGGCAAGGCCGTCATCAAGATGCACATACAGAAGATGTTCGTTATTATAGCGTTCAATGAGACTCTTGTTGGGTGAGTGGATGGTTTTATTATTGTGTTTTTAATGGTGAGGGCTTAGATTAAAACTGCTAGACTTTGACTTCTTCATGTGAAAAACGGAATAACATAATGATTTTTTTGCGAATGTTACTGTGACTATTTAAAGGTTATAAACCTATAACTGTGACTCGCGAATAGCGTCCTTTAACTTGCCAGGCAATAATATTTCATGTCTTTAATTTTCAGGCAAGTCCTGTCCTGGGTGGAAAAAATACCTTACGTGGGGCCAAAGCTAGAGGCTCCCTTACTAGAGTTCCTTCGCAACCAGAAGTCTCGGTTACACAAGAACAACGCCTCCCTACCGGACAACCAGGGGTCGGTGTTGTCCAGTATGCTAGAGAAGTTTGTCCTAGCCATGGTGTTCTACTTCGTGGTATCGATAGTCAACGCGCTCGCGCAGAACTATAGCAAGCGCGCGGGCAAGAAGAGAAGCAAGAAGCGGGAATAGGGGTTAAAGCCGCCGGCCGATGCGGGCGCCGACCTTGGTGAGTTTTAGTGCTTTGTTTAGTGTGGTACAGGTAACTCCGACTCCGACTCTACATGTCACACGTCACTTGACGTGACTCACCTCACTGTCACATAGCGTGTGACATGTGGCGTGCTAGCGAGTGGACTATACTGTGTACACGGCATTGTGACACGACAGCGCACAGTATGACTTTATAGCAGTAATTAAAAAGAAAAACGATAACTAATGTTAATAGAAAATATTTTATTTCTTTAAGTGTATTACAATTTGGCTTACATTTTAGATATATCCTTCTTCCTTCTAAGTAAATAAATTCCCTATGCCAAGATAGCCTGCTATTCCTTATTATTAATCAAGTCACGGACTGCCGACGTCAATCATCTTTAACACATTATATTCCAGCACGGCGGCGAGCGGACCGAGCGCAGCGGCGCAGGTAGCACGCGAGCGCGCGCGGCGTGCGCTGGCAGCTGCGGTGCCGGCGGCAGCACGACTCCGCCGTCACCTGGCACTAGCCTCGCCGCGTCCCTCACGTGACGTCACGTGACGCGTGACACGGCGCGTGACGTCACCTGTGACACGGCGTGACGTGCGCGTGCGACGTGTGACGTGTGCGTGCAATGGCGTCCGTCACGTGTGCGTGCAATGGCGTCCGTCACGTGACGTCACGTGACGCGTGACACGGCGCGTGACGTGTGAACGTGACGTGTGCGTGCGGCGTTTGACGTGTGACGTTTGCGTGTGCGTGCGCGTGTGACGTGCCAGCGAGCGGACTATTCTGTGTGTGTTTACGGCACACTCGGACTCGGTTCAACTGGACGATGCAAGTTAGTGATGTATTAATTGATTCATTGCTCATCGGTGAAATGTATGTTCTGTGGCAGTGATAACAGATTCTTAGTATTTTGTAGGTAATGGTCGTATGCACTTAACGTACAAGTTGATGAGAGTTATTTTCTATTATAGTGTAAGTGATAATCTCAGGATATGTGTGATGCAGATATCGAAGTAATCTTTTACACTATAATAGACTCTTTAGTACTCAATTGTGAAGTAAAGAGGATATAAATGTACATAAAAATGTACATATTATACTTGCATTGTCTGGTTTAATCAAGTCTGTAGATATATAGATGTCGTAATAATGAGACAAATTGTCTAATTGTCAGTTGGTGTTGGAATGTTTTTATAATTTATACTGTCTGCTAGAAGATGTCTTTAGTATGTGTGCCCAATGAAGGGCTCTTTGAATTTGTCCTATTATTAAGATATCTAAATAGAATAACAGCATACACAATAACATAAACAGGGTTTAATATAGGATCGAGTAAGACAATGGAAGTTGAAATTTAAACTGAGTGTGCAGTGAATTAAGTTGGTTTTGACTAGTAAACATGATATAGACAGGTTTAACACTATTCGATTGCATTTTATATAAATACACTCATGGAAAACGAACTTGAGATAACTGTTATGTGATTAAAACATGATGAAAGGTATTTTTTATGGTTAATGACTGGCATAATAATAATAATAATAATAATAATAACGCTTCACACTCATAGCCCCACACTAGGATTCCCTGTGTCGTGGGTGCCATCGACGACACACAAGACAAGGACACACACACACAGACCGAGAACGGCAATTCAAATTCATCATTCAAATTTCCGCCTCGCTGGGAATCGAACCCAGGAACCTCGGAACAGCGAACCGGCGTGTTAGCCATTGCGCCACCTGGGTCGTCATGAAATTGTAATTTAAAAAAATTTCAACTATTTAGCTTGATGTATTATCAATTACAGTGGCGTGCACAGGATTATGACACAGGGTATGCGGCGAAGTACTCGGTCACGAAAACTTTTTCTTTTATAGATTTTAGGCATAGGCACAGCCACGCTAAGGATCTCTAAGTCGGAAACCGTTCCAATAGAAGAAGTCTATGTAATACTATTCATGTACATCTTCTACGGCAACGCAGACAAAACAGCGATCGATCGTCGCAGCGGAAGAAATTCTGATAAATAAAATAATAAGCTAAAATATTATAATTACTCACCTAGTCAGCTTCAATTTTCACATATTCAAGGTTCAATATGCAATATGTAAACAATACTCAAACAATAATAATAATAATAAACAATATGCAAGGAAAACAATATAATTTAGTCGTGTGTACACAACCACACAGCCAGTTATACGTTTCATAACTTTTGATTACTTTTGACATGAAACTTTCGAGTTACATTCCCTTTTTGCTGGTTTAAATTTTGTAACTCGGGTACACACCTACCTTTAGACACAATTTGATTCTTTTCACTGAATGACAATAGTGAGAACTTGTTATTTTTAAGTTTTTAAACACACACTATCAGCACAAACTTCACAATCCAACATTTTAAAAAATTCAACAGATGCACTAGTAAAAGCAAATCACTACAATTATTACAGAAACTTAGTAATAAACTATTAAATGTACGCACTTTCAAATGTTAAAATGAAAAATCTTATATGAAAACTATATTAATAACTCTCAATTCGCAAACAATTATGTATACATAAGCTCGTCACATGAAAAAGAAAGCAACATGGCTGGCGCGCGCGGCGCGAAATATAATAAGTATAACCCTACTAAACAAAAATGCGTAATGTGCATTCGTGATTTCCTCGGCTAATAGGCACGAAAATGTCCGATTACTTCCGACGACGAGTTCGGAAATCCTGCCGCATGCCTCAGCTATAGATATTATATGGATGTGTGCGTTTGCGAACTGTGTACGGAGACCAAAATTACTACACACATGCAAACAAATGTCCTGCGAACCGCGCTGGCATTACTTACAAACGATGTTCAAACGCCTGGGGTTCTTTTGCTTGCAAATACGCAAACACGTGTTATTTATAAAATATTTGGCGTTTTTAAGTTATTATATTTTGTATATTCATTTATTTACTGTTAATTTAAGTCATCTAAAACGTACAAACGTTATATTAAAATATCGTAAATGGCAAGTAAAGCACTGCATTTGTGCCTACAAGGAGCGCACGCCCCTGATCAATTATGTATTTTCAAATTCTTTAAATATGGCAAATACATTGATCACCATTTTTTGCATAATACTTGGTGACGAGATTTTCAAAAGAGAGATAATAGCATGTTTTGGTTTAAAAACCGTGTGATTGTGTTAATAAAACGTGTAACCGAATAATATACAAAATTTATAATAACATCCTGAACAACACGCTGGCCTCGATGCGATTTGTATGAAATAATATTTATGCAGAATCGATTTGATAGATGTGCAGGGATTCACATGGGTTCAGAATCTTGGAACTAAAAACTTGTCAAATTCTAATACAGACAAATTAAATTATATTATGTAATTAACATCAGTATATATGTAAAAATACTCCCAATATGTGATAATTACTTGAGGAATATTATGTATATTATATTAAGAAGTCAAACAATGTCAAGTCAATATAGAAAATTATTAGAACTCTCTTACATTCATAATTCTATTGAAAATTACAAACCTTCTTCTTATTTCTATCAAAACCTTGTTTATCTTCTTGTGCTAGAAGTAATTGATCCAGATGAATATAATCTCTGAACTGTCTTAATAATTACAGAAACTTAATAATATGTATTTGTATTAATTTATTGCTATAATTTGTGTCCTTAACATAGTGTGAAATATTATTTACATTCATGAGTAATATCAATATTTCTATCAATAATACTTAGAAATTTTAACTTTATAAAACTAATTTGGTAGGTTATTTCTTCGCTTTCTATTCCAAAATTTCCAATCTATGAAAAAACTCCAGATCTATAGTTATATTAAGAAATTCAATATTTTTATTATAACAGAACTATGTAGTCAATATGTAGTTCAAATTAATATATTCTTAGTAGGCTATGGATAAATATTAGGTATGTTAGCATTTGATGTTAGAAATAATGTTGATTTTAAAGACAGTGTGTATTATGCTTTAGTCAGGTACCAAATATGGTAGGAATACAGTTGCGTTATGTATTATGTATGTTTAGCACGAATTATGTCACAAGTTTTGGGGATAGTTATTGAAACCTAAGTACAGTTGAGAAAACTAAAACAAGATCAATTGTGTTACTTTGAATCATCAAATTCAGTTTAGGTTTATACTTGTATAATTTGACACTGGAACATTTATCTGGTTTCTAATTTCCAATTCAGTGGCATTGTCTTCCTGATGTCTTTATCGGTATTATGCAAGACTTGTTTCCTATTGTAAATTACACAAGCAATGTGGACTCGAAATATGTGAAAAGCAAGATATTTGTTCGCTGCGTCATATGTCCGTTTTGTTATTTGCACAGTTTTGGACAACTTCCTCATAAATCAGTGGCAGCATAAGGCAGCCATTCACTCAAATCATAAATCTTCAGTGACTTGACAACCTATAAGGCTTCTAAACTTCAAAATTAGTGCTGATTGTTGCCTTATTACCCCTACATTGTCATTTACCTTACTTGGGATAATGGATTAATTTTCGAACGTCCAAACAATTTCTCAAATGAAATTTTATATCTTACTGTACTAACAAAACAACAATAAAATTAGTAGGCGGTAATTTTTTGAATACAGATTAAGTTTACAAAGCAGCTATTGCACGATCAAAGGAATCTTGCCCTCGTTATAATGGTAATATTTTAAAATACGTTAGATTTAAATTTAAAACGTATTTTAAATGTTGTGTATAGGTTTATGGCTTAGGTATCACGGAAATTGCCGGTTAATAAAATAAATGAAAAGCTTTCATTTTATGCTGTGGGATTTCACATTTTTATTATCTATATCAAGAAATGTTCGTATCCCTTTCAGAGTTTTTATAATGGTCAGTCTTATTGGTCTTATATGAACGATCCCTTTCAGACTACCAAAATATTCCAGTCAGCTGAATAGAATAGTTTTCCGTAGGAAATCTAGCGATGCACGCTTTTTATGCTGATTTTCAGTGCATTCCCGAAGATCATTTTAATTTGGCTTATGTACGCACAAACTTAAACTCATGAATAAGTAATAAGAAAGGATTTCCTTTTTGCTAAGTAGACCATTTCACACATACTTGAGTAATCTCTCAGTTCCAGGATGTAAATAGGTTGTTTTACTGCAAATTTCTAAATATTTATTAAGAACCTGGCAACACTTTAATATATTTTGCACTAATATTGTATGTAATTCACGGTCATTTGATATTTGTGTGAAGTTTTAAAGAGCACTGTTGAATAATACTTCGTCTTTGCGTAATATTATTAGCCGTAACACAGTTTTCAATAAATGCAAGACTGTAACAATGTAGTCGCGGGTAGAGTACATTTAATAATAATGGGTTAGATAAGCAAAGGTTAGATTAGGATAGTACACAAAATGTCTGTTTGGTCGTGCCAAAACGAATGGGACGAAATTTGTTACCAAAATGTTAATATATTCCTTACGATAAATATTGAATTGATATAAAATATATTTTTTAGTTATTCATTCAGCATATTTGATTTTATTATTGTGTTTATTTGCGATAATACAAATTACTTTGGTGCTGTTCCTAATTATCGATTATGTTATAATTCAAGAAAGAAGTCATGTAATTTTGATGTGGACTGTATATAACTGTATTTATTAATATAATTTTACTTACATACCTAGTCTATTGTAATCAAAAATTTATATATTTTGTTGGTCAGCTCTGTAGATAAATCAAAAGGATAATATAATATAGGGTAATTAATTTGCTGCAATGAAACTTCTGTTATTTATCTATTTGTCTATGTTCTCTTGTCTAGTATAATATTATTGTCACTACATAGACATACTGCTAGGGCCAAATAGATTTATTTGTACAGTGCGCCCAACTTATCTCTGAAATGGCAAAAATTGGAACTAACGCCGCCATGTTAAAAAGTCATTCATAAGTACGTTGTAGTCATTCATCTGTCAGTTACTAGTGTGCAATGATTGGTCAAATGAATGTCAAATGCATCCGACAGCGCCTCTTTCATTTCAATCTTAAGTTGGGTTTACTATATGGAGCTTTGAAATAAAGACATTTTTGTATTTACAACTATGTGATTGACATGATCATGTTGTAGTATGTGGCTAAAAGGAGTCCAGTATTAAAGTAAGAATTTAAATATGTAATGTAAAAAGGATTGGAATTTTGTTTGTTGTGGTTCATATTAGTAGCAAATTCGAAATTTTAATTTATTTAGCTGGAAAATATAAATTATTCTTTTACTTGTGCAGTCCTTTCTTTGATGGCAATGATGTGCGGCTCATTATTATTTTACTGTCGCGTGTCGTGAATGAGACAGCACATCTTTTAAGGACAGCTAAATGCTTGTCTTTTTAATAATATGTATCTTCTTGGCACGGGGGCACTACTGTGCCTCCAGATGTAACCGTATTATATTTTCTTTCTTAATTAGTATTAGAACTTATGTATTAAAGTATTAGTCACTGTTATGTATTAAAACACACTTTTGCATTTTATTACTATTTGTATCATCATGTATAAAGTATTTTATGTGTATGTATAATATGGTTTTTTTTTAAATATAAGACATTCCATTAATTCATTTCATATTTTAGCTACTCATTTAGAAATGTAAGAAATTTAGTTATTTTAAAACCGAGTTCCCAAAAACTTGTATTCTATTGTATTGTATTGTAATGTCTGTTGATTTACAATGATATGATTTAATTATTGTAAAATTAAGTTATGTTATTATAGAAAAAATATTGGTGCATGAATATTAATTTTATAAAATATTTTACCGAGAATTTAAATGATTGAAAGTAAAAGTTATCGCATATTTGCATATTTCCAATCATGGGTAAATATGATTTGCTCCCTTATTTTCAAGTTATTTAAACTAATTCGTTTTCCAGTTCACAAACATTAGTATTGGTTACGGCTGTAATGTTTTAATTTTTTTTTAAATAAAATACAGTAGTTGAATTAGATGGCTCAGTTCTGAAATTCAGAAGTTTTAAAATTTTCTTGTATGGTGTCCATTGCATGAATTTGTTATTTCTTTGTTTTTAAGAGAATTATGAGAGTGAGAGGCTATCAGAAAACTAATTTCGCACCACCAGTAAAGATATTATCCATTTACCAATGAAACAGAAATTGAAATTTATTTGCTCAGTTTCTCTAGTTATGTTCTCCAAATTCGTTCATGCGAAGTTCGTTGACTTTGAGATCTAAGCCAATTAATTTGTTTTTTATTTATGTTGGGTACAGTCATATATATTATATAGAATTGTACATTTAGTACAAAACTGCTGTATTATAAGTTTAGGGTTTTATTCCTAAAAGCAATAAAAAATGAGTGGTTATGAAAATGTACTTTTACTTGGTCCCCTTTCGACATGCATTCTTGAGATATTAAAATCTTAGGATATATTTCTTCATGTTAGACAATAAAATAAATTAACAAAATAAACATCGATCACTAAGGGCTACAATTAACGTCCGATTTTTCTCTCCGATAGTGATCAGACAATCGAATCGAATGTGTGTGTATGTATTCAAAAAAAAGTATGGCACAAGTGTCTTCCGATTGTCTGATCAGACTATCGGAGAGAAAAATCGGACGTCTATTGTAGGGCTACAATAATAGACGTCCGATTTTTCTCTTCTTTCTTTGTTCTCCTGGGATACCACCGGCACATGTATTGCTTGACCAGAAAAATAGAAAACCTGTCATGAGGGCGCTAAAGTTTCCTTTTATATGGCGACAGCACTGACAACCAACAGACAAAAGTAACTACCTACCTATATTGTACCTATTTGCAGTGTTGCCAACTATAATTTCGAAATTCCGTTAAACCTGTTGGTAAATTCCGTCAAAAATCCGTCAAATTTTTTTTTGTGTCCGTCAAAAAATCCGTTAAATAAAAAATACTTTTTATAAATGCGAAAGTTTGTAAGGATGTATTTGTATATGTGTTTGTTACACTTTCACGCAAAAACTATTGAACGGATTTTCATGAAACTTTGCAGTAAAATAGCTTAGACCTCGGAATAACGTAATAAGTAAAAATTTATAGAGATTTTTTATCATTTGGTCATACTACAATTATAACTGTAAAGTCGAAACCAGTCAAAACAAAATCCACCTTCTGAGAGCTATCTTCTACTAAGTGGCTGGCTCCCTGAAGCGAAATGAGAGCGGGTTTACTAGTTAATATATAAAAAAGAAAGTTTTAAAGAAACAATCCCAATCGTCATCAGACACAGAAAACATAAAAATAACTTTATAACAAAAAATCACAATCATCATCATCGCTTCCAGTTGATGTTACTATACTCGCTATGGGAGCAGCTGTTAAGGTGGAAGGCTGATTTTAATTTTATGTTTAGCATTGATCCTAGCATAGCAATAAGAGGTAAATCAAAAGTGTAACATGTCTTGCCATTTCTTTTTAATGCAGAACGAATTTTGATTTTACTCCATTTAATACACTAAAAACTCTTTCTACCTCCGCGTTTGAACAAGGTAGCAATAACATTGTAAAAGCAAAATCACAATATTATAAGTGTTGGAATGGATTAATGTTTGTCGCACCTTCAGATTTCTTACCTCTGACCAAAATTCTACAGTTCGTTACTAGAACACTAGAACTAAATTCTTGATTTTTTTCAACTATTTTTCCCGTCAAAAAATCCGTTAACCGTTAAAATGTATTTTCTCCCGTTAATACCTGACCCTAATCCGTTAAATCTAACGGGAAATCCGTTAAGTTGGCAACACTGCCTATTTGTAACGCTCATGTTATTAACGTCATTTTGACAACTATGTCCGAAATGTTATTTAAGGAAATAAATGTTATTTCACACGAAAAGTTTTTTTAATACATAGAAAGCCACTTTTCTTTCACGAATATGAACAGTTTTTGTCATTTTAGCACAAAAAAGACAAACATGAGATGAGACAAACTGTGACATTCAAACCCACTGACAAGTAATTTGCGATTGACGTTTAGAAACTAAGCGTTGCCAGTAAAACAAATTAGTTCCATGAGTTTACCGCAATATGGCGAGGTTTTTTTATATTTCTGGTCGACCTATACTCTAATCATGGATTTATAGTAGGGCCATTTTAATAGGCCACATTTGACAGTTCGTCAAAGTTACAAAATAACCTTGTAAGGGAGGCATATGGGAGGCTCCATATTATTTAATATTCCCTACTAGATATTGTTAAAATTTTTACACTTTTAAGTAAAGAACTGACGTCGTTACAAAGTTACGTCAGTGAATTCTTTTTCTTTTTAAACATTAGGGATAGTACCAAAAGAAACAGATCAGTAGATAAGTTGAATTCGAGAAGTCGAACTAATCGTCAAAAAGTATTTCACGATTACAAAATAAAATATATTTTAATAGAAACAGAATTAATTTTCTTACGTTTTAGGCCAAAAAATATTATGTAATCATTCATTTAAATATATAACGTCTGGCACAAAAGCCAGTGTTATGGGTGGTTAATGGACTGTATTTCGTGTGTAGTATGTGTAGTCGGAGCAAGAAAACAGTCCAACCCATAGATATAGTACCCATAGTAATATAGATTAAATAAAGATTATTTATGGATGGTGTATTCTGAATATGAATTAGAATAGTACGAAACAGCCAGTATCCAGAAACGTGAAATGTTACAAAAAAGTCATGATTTCATTTCACGCCATTATTAGACGCACTATTTTTGTCGTTTTTTTAGTCATTGTTTGAACTGTGCGGTCATTAAAATAGTTTTTATAACAATCACATTCAATTTACAGATGTTTGAAGTCCTTATCGATTAATTAAATTAATCGATGTTTTTCAGCAGGTTACCCTCACTATAAAGCAAAGACAAACAGTTGTCAAATGTGGCCTATTAAAATCATAGAGATATTACAATAGAGGGCAGAAGCCAGGCTTCAGAGCGTACCTCGGATAAAAAAAGACAAAATCTTTAGTAAACACCTTTCTCTTTCTGGCTCATCGGGATCGGAGAGAGATAGGTAATTACTGTTATCCATTGATCTATAAGGACTATATATTCCTATCTCTATGCTGTTATCGTTGTTTCTCTTTCTAACCGGGAGCGATTACAATGTATGGGCAGCCGTATGGCTCACCCACTCTAGTGTAATATCTCTATGATTAAAATGGCCCTACTTTACCATAAACCAAGCTTGATGATCACACATTGAAGTCACAGATTGTTTTTGTGAATGTAGGTAGTAACTCTTATTTGGTCTGTAATCACAGACTATAAATGCTGCCTGCTGTTGACGTCTAAGACCATAGAGATATTATCTAAGACAGCAGAGATAGCATTTGACTTTGACAATGTCAAATAGACATTGACAGCAGGACAGCAGCGAAGCAGCGATTGTGAAGTGTGAAGTGAACTGAATAAATTAAGGTTACCGAAATAATTAATATTATTTATATATAAATAACAAATAAAGAAAATGCTCAGACGAATAGCGTCGTCTTTAATCCATACGCGTGGTATAAAACAAAAAGTTGACGTCAAATGGGAGAAACCGCCTTATATTCCTGCCTATAAAGCAGAGAGATCAGGTGATTTGGAGGGTCTTCCACCAATCCCAGAATCAGCTGCAGGAACAGATTATGCTCTGTGTGAGGAATTGAAAAGGTCAGGACTATTCTATTTTATATTGTTGTGATATGAAAGCCCGAAAATAAATATTTTTAGGTTATGTTCTGATGATCAATGATAAATAAAAAATCGGCCAAGTGCGAGTTGGACTCGCGCACTAAGAGTTCCGTACCATAATGTATAAAAAACGCCAAAAAAATCTGGTTTGTTGTATGAAAGCCTCACTTAAATATTTACTTTAGTTTTTTGTAGCCACAAGCAACGCCATCTCTTGGACCGAAAGGTAACTAATTTATCGCTGAAGCGTCGAAGCCATATTTCGACTTAAATATTTATTTTATTCAGTGTTTTAGTCTTTGTTGATGTAGCGGGAACAGAAATACATCATCTGTGAAAATTTCAACTGTGTAACTATTACGGTTCATGAAATACAGCCTGTTGACAGACGGACGGACGGACAGACGGACGGACGGACAGACGGACAGACGGACAGACGGACGGACGGACGGACTGACGAACGGACGGACGGACGGACGGACAGCGAAGTCTCAGTAATAGAGTCTCGTTTTACCCTTTGGGTACGGAACCCTAAAAAATAATATGTGTAACACAGATAATATTGCATTTCAACCATAATGTTCACAGTGCACCTGAATCTGTGAAACAGATCTTCTCAGTGGCACATCTTGGTCAAAAGGAGTACAATGCTCTTGTTAAAAAAGAATTGATGGACAGAGTCCGGAGACATCAGTATGATGAGAACACTGCAGAAACTAGAAGTAAGTTTGGAATACATCTTATGTTCTCATTTATTATTATATATCTTAACATTTACATATGTCTTCATCAAATCCTGCACAAAACTCTAATTTTTTTAAATCATGTGCTTATTGGATTTACACTTGCATCAGTTAAGTAAGATATCACGAGGAAACTTGCACATTTGTGAACTTGTAATGTTCTAAAAAAATGCATTAAGTTAGACAACACATACTTTTCCCGCTAGGTGGACTATGGGCTCAACCCCTTTTTAAGAGGAGATCCATGCTCAATAGCATGGGTGTCATAAACTAATTTGGCGCCCACATGCAAACAGCTTTACACCGCCTGGTCAACAGTGGGACAGTTAGGGTGGAAATGATGAAAATGACCATCATCTTGTTTGTCAAAAACCTGTTCTCCTGTTCTGTTCTAATAAATAAACACCATCTTCTAATGTACAACATAGACAATTATTTTGTCTTGTTACAGTCGCTAGGTTGACTGGCAGTATACGCTGTTTCCAAGAATCATTGGAGAAATATCCCAGAAATGCAAAAACTAAGGTATGGAATGAAGTTATTTAACATTATATTGCAGGAAAACCAGACAGTGTTAGAAAAATGTGTTATGAATATTTTATTAGTTTCACTATTCAATCTTTTTTTACAGCAAATATGTCAAGAATTAATAGACAAAAGAAAGAAACTTCTCAAGTTCTTAAGGCAGTATGACTACAAGAAATTTGAATGGCTGTTGGAAAAACTCAATATTGAATACAAGGGGCATCCAGAGTATGTGACTAAATTCTTCTAGGATAAGAAAATACACCTTATTGTCTCCAACACAATTATTAATGTAGAAATAATTAGACAACTTTTAGCTGCCACTTAAATGTTTGTCCTCTCCCTTTCTGTCATGTCTGAGTTTATTGCATGAACATCTGGATTAACTAATAATAGTTAATTAAAGGGTCAACAAATCTATACATATAAAAATGTGGCTGGTTTATGTCTGTACAAAGGAGACATTAATATTCGGGTGTTACCAGACCAATCGATCGATCGTCGATCGAGGACATCGATCGCAATCTAATTCATTGCAGCATCGATCGACGATCGATCGATTGGTCTGCTAACACCCTTAGACAATTGTTAATATTGTTTTGTGGAGTATTTATTTACGTTCGTGATTGTTCCAGTACTTATCATAAACTTACACGCAAGGAATCCTTACGTAAACTGACAGAGATGTACTGTGATGATATTCGTCAAGGAAAATTGGACGAGTATAGGAATTTGCTTGAAAGCCAACAGGGACCATTCTTACGAGACAAAATTGAAAACCTCAAGTTTATCAGAAGTGAGCAACAGGCTTTACAACTGCCTATCACAGTCACTGAACAGGACATAAAGAAAGTAGAAAAGCAGTTGAAGGATTGGGAAATTAAGGACAACATCAAACAGCAAGCCAAGCAAAAGAAGAGAAATTTACTTTTAGAATAGTCTATAGTAACTTAAATACATGAAATCTAGATAAATGTGGAATAATTTGCATAAAAAGTATAAATAAAACAAAGTTTAAAAACTTTAATTTTTATTCAATATTAAAGCCTAACAATTAACAACTAAAATGAGTATAAAAATATAAAGCGCAATGTCAAATCAGTCGAATTTGGACGGAAATTATATTACATAAATGCAATTTTTATAGCGTTACAATTATTTAATTAATAATTACTACCGGAATGTTAAAACTAAAAACGAAGGAAGACGTAAGTATCTTTACACACATCACAACAATTTTTATAGTGCAAATCCACACATCCTGAACATAAAACTTGAGAAAGAACTATGTAAAACATAAATCAAAAAGATTACAAAATTAAAATACATAATAATAATTATGTACCTACGAAATAACCATAAGAAAAGATTACATAGACAGAAATTTTATTGTTCATGTAAAGTATCAAAATTAGTTAGCAAAAATATACAATAAGCTTTTAAAACTATATTTTATCATTAGAAACAACACTAACTTAAACAAATAAACGAATTACGAAACTAAATATAAATCTTGTACTCTCTATTGGCACTAAGTTCTTATTGTTACGATACATAGTTTTCGATCAATTAATCCAAATCAAATTTGAACATACTCTGATCACATGACTTTTCCATACCATGTTGTTTCTGAATGCATTTAAGAATATAAAATATTTTAATTGATTGAAGAAAATAATAATATAATATGGACTATTTTTAAGTTGAACACAGTCAAGAGAGCCTTTTTTAAGCTGTGAAAAATATCATTGCACTGGGTTACATTTTTTGTTTCAATATATATTTCAATAGGTTTAATATTTTCAATAGTTTATTAGGTATTATAAAACTCTATATGAATGTGAACTGTTGCAGCAGATCCAGTGACTATAGTCACAGGATGACAGTTATTAAGAATTATTCATCTTCTAAATACTAAAACATCAAAATATATGTAAAAGTTAAAAGACACCAATTTGCCATGAGTTGAATAAAAAATATAAGTCAAAGTAATAATAATTATGTATGTAGACGAAAAAAACTCCTTAGGAGTATGTTGCCACTGCTTCCGGGATTACTCCCAAGTACACATTTTCATAGTGTTGTTAACTAATTTAAAATAACTTTTATCCCATAACAAAATTCCTTCAGAGGTTCTGTGTCCGATCGTTAACCCTATGTTAATGCATTCCAACTCCAAGCCATCTGAAAGTTTATAAGGACGTAGTGTGGGGAGCCCTGGCGTAGGCGGTGGGGATGAACCCCGAGCGGCGCGACTTGGGTGCGTGCGCCCACAGCCAGCCCTCCACCGTCTGCTGCGTCAGGTCCGCGTACACCCACTCGCCTCGCTTCACCGACAGATCGTCCGGTGCTTGCGCCTGCAAACGATGGAAAAATTAGTTTTGCTTAAACTAGACTTCAATTTCTAGACTTAAATGTAAGCAGTGATAAATGCATTTCCTTTGTTGAAGGAAAACATGGTGAGGTGAGGAAATCTGCACACTGAACTGAATGAGTACTTCTCCATTATGTTTTAAAAGATGTGTGCAGTCTACCAATCCAGATCCGGCTAGCGTGGTCGACTATGGACTATAACTTCAGTACTGTGAGAGGAGAACCATGTCTAACAGTTCAAAGTTAAATATTGCAATGATAAGACATCCAACATGTATATTATTATCTATATTAATCTATATTAATAATATAAAGTGGAAGAGTTTGTCTGTTTGTTTGTTTGAACGCGCTAATCTCAGGAACTACTGGTCCGATTTGAAAAATTATTTTTATTTTGAATAGTCTATTTATGGAGGAAGGCTATAGGCTATATAACATCACGCTACAACCATACACGTCTTCCAAAGCGAAGCGAGAGTGTCTACTTAATAATATATTGCAGGACATTGTCTGCCGGTTTCACTAGTAATTAATAAACCTTAAGATAACTTGTTTCCTACGACCTCACGTTTGTGTATATGAAGTGGTAATCAAAACATAATATAAAATATTTACCTTGTAATCATAAAGCATGACTAGCTCTGTCCCGTGATACCTTCCATCCGTGTCCTGCTGTGTTGTTGCATTCAAGTTGTTGTTGGCAAGCAGAGTGTTCGTATTGGTCGGCAGCGGCGCATGGACCGGTTGCGGGTTGTCTTGTTGTGTAGCTGGGGAATTAGTGTTTATATAGTTTCGTAGTTCACGGTCAAAACTATTGGATTACTAGATGAAGGTTAACATGTTCCTGATTGGCTGCCGCCGCTCATATCTATCCTCTGTTAGCATTGGACACGAATTAGATACAGTGGAAACCAACGCAAATGCCAGCTTTCGCCTCATTAAGGTTCATTGTAGATTGATGGCGAGAATTTTAAATGCCTTAAATAAATTTTGCTTTCAAGCTAAATTGAACTGTGAAAACACTTAAAGTTGTTTTTAGCTAGGAATGGCAATTCCATAAAAAGATTACATTGTAAACACTATAAACATGTAATGATGACTCGGAATGAAGTATCATAATAATGTTGTTATATACTTACCTTGTACCACTGCAGGATACACAAAGCCGGACGGTATGAATCCTTCTTGACCATCACTCCTCACAATCCAATACCAATCTGGGTCTTCTCTATTGAGCACTGAAATGAAGCACATCCTATTATAAAAAAACATACTTACAACATACTTCTTCAGATTTAGTATGTTTTGATTTTATTTATTTATTTATTTACACTTTATTGTAAAACCTACAACTAGGTAGTTACAAAAGGCGGGCTTAATGCCTTAAGGCATTCTCTACCAGTCAACCCTTGGTGTAGGTGAGAAGTTGTGATAGGTGGTAACAACAAAGTAATAAAAGTAGAAGAAAAAAAACGGATATACTATATTTATACTACAGTATCGTATTACATCCTATTATCCTATTAATATTATAAATGTGAAAGTTTGTGTATTTGTTTGTTTGTTTGTTACTCCTTCACGCAAAAACTACTGAACCGATTTTCATGAAATTTGGCACACACATAGAGGGCAACTTAGATTAACATATAGGATATTTTTTATCCCAGAAATCCCGCGGGATCGGAATTTACGCGGGAAAACCTTCTTCACGCAAAAACTACTGAACCGATTTTCATGAAATTTGGCACACACATAGAGGGCAACTTAGATTAACATATAGGATATTTTATCCCAGAAATCCCGCGGGATCGGAATTTACGCGGGAAAACCTTCTTCACGCAAAAACTACTGAACCGATTTTCATGAAATTTGGCACACACATAGAAGGCAACTTAGATTAACATATAGGATATTTTTTATCCCAGAAGTCCCGCGGGATCGGAATTTACGCGGGAAAACCTTCTTCGCGTATGGGGTACTGAACCGATTTTCATGAAATTTGGCACACACATAGAGGGCAACTTAGATTAACATATAGGATATTTTTTATCCCAGAAATCCCGCGGGATCGGAATTTACGCGGGAAAACCTTCGCGTATGGGGTATAAATAGCTTCTAAATATAAAACTAACAAGTCTGTCTTCCCGGAAATCCCGCGGGATCGGAATTTACGCGGGAAAACCTTCGCGTATGGGGTACTGAACCGATTTTCATGAAATTTGGCACACACATAGAGGGCAACTTAGATTAACATATAGGATATTTTTTATCCCAGAAATCCCGCGGGATCGGAATTTACGCGGGAAAACCTTCGCGTATGGGGTATAAATAGCTTCTAAATATAAAACTAACAAGTCTGTCTTCCCGGAAATCCCGCGGGATCTGGAGTTACGTGGAATAAACTCCTGCGCGTAGTTGCGGGCTTAAATTTTTATGCGACCTTTACTAGGAGATTGAGGAAGTTTTGAAGCAACATATAGGGTACTGTTTATCCCTGAATTCCCGCGGGATTAGGATTCACGCGGTAAAAACTCATACCCGTGAATGAGGTCGTGGGTTCAGATGTTTATGGGACTTTCAGTGGGAGGTAGAGGAGGTTATGGAGCATTATATAAGCTACTTTTTGTTCCGGACTTCCCGCGGGATCGAGATTTACGCGGGAAAAGCTTCCATGAGCGAATGAAGTCGCGGGCTCATTAATATCTATATATCGGGATATCTATACATAATATATCGGGAATCGAACCGGCTTTTTTTCTCATGAACAACTTTATGTTGCTTTTTCGAGGGTCAGCATCGCTTTAGCTGGTCTTTATGTTTTGGCACCCGAATGAAAAACTACCAATGTAGTTTAAAAATATAATAGCTTGGAATGAAAAAACCCCGACGTTTATATCTTAAAGTCTTTTTATCGATTTTCTCAAGATCTACATAACGGATTTTTGTACGGTATGACTAAAACGTAGTAAAAAATCAACTGTTCTTAAGATGTGTGGAGTGTGTCTTAATATGTGTGGGGTCGGGATTAACGCAGGAATAACTTTGTGACACACTGAATTCCACGCGGGCGGAGCCGCGGGCAACAGCTAGTATTAAATACATGGCATATCTACATCAAAATACATAAGAATATTCTCATAATAATAAACAATACAAATATGATAAATATTATACATATAAATATTTATATATATCATAAAATATACATACTAACGTGTTATAAAGTAGAATAAGATAGGTACAACAACTAGGTGGCAGACTTCAAATAATATTCCCGGATAAGTCTTTTGAAGGAGAACTTAGACGTGGCCTTTCTGATTTGTACTGGCATTTATTTTACAGAAATGGGATAACACAGTAATAATAATAAAAGCTAAATTAAGGATGTAATGGCAATACAATGTATACTTGAGAAGTGTATTCTATATTTCCTATTCATTAGTATTCATGTGAAATTGTACATAGTACTAATAGTACCATTAAGTATTTATTTTGCAGTCTCTAAGTTCTCACCTGTTACAAACTCGCCTCGTTCAACATCAACATCGTTCTCATCCCTGGCAGTGAAGGTGTACAGCACTACGTATCGCCCCGAGGGATCCTTGCTGAACGGGCAGGCTTCCCCCTCACTGCCCAGCTCCGAGTGACCGTCGTTCGTCGCGCCGTCTGATAACGACAATCTGTAATTGAAGATTGAGTTATTATGACATTTAATTGAATACAGAAAGGGAAGGTTCGAGTTAAAACACAATTTAATTGTTGTGTTGCTTAGGCATTCCCTTGGTGATGGTAATATCCCTCACAATTATTGAATGATAATGCTTGAATTACGTTTGCATTCTTGTTTTTTTTTTGCAATCACAATGCCAAAATTCTTATGAGGAAAGCTGTTCACCAATGAAAAAACAATTAAATATCTTAGGTACAATAATTTTACATTTGACTGGCTGAATTTAATAGTTTATGCTCAATGCCACAGTATCTAGGTGTGATTAGGGCATTCAATTATCTGCCGGAATTTACTATCCGGATAATACGGATAGTCAACTTTTTTCTAAAAAAATCAACCACAGTATGTATTATTTTTACTTTTTAACCGATTTCAAAAAAGAAGGAGGTTCTCAATTCGACCGTATATATGCTTTTTTTATGTGCGTTCAGCGATTTTTCCGTCGCTTATGAGCCGATTTTGATAATTCTTTGTTTGTTGTAAAGTAGATATGCGCAGTGGGGACCCCTGATAAGGACACCAGGATCTGATGATGGCATCTTAGGGAAATCGAGGGGAACTTTCGAAAATTGTATGGACAACTAGTGTGTTTATTCATGTTATCATAAGTACATTAAAGCGCTACCATTTCATGAAGGTCTGGAGTCGATCTGATGAAGCCGAAAGACAGTCGAGGGAACTCCTCAACGATTTACGGCAGTTATCTAGTGTTTGGGCTTGATTAATTTGTAGTGACGAGAACTTTACAGTTACATGTTGAATTGAGCGCCATCTGGCGAGTAGTTTTTGAGTTATATCTGGTTGAAGTCGGTTATTTTTTTTGTAAAAAGCAATTATATTGTTACCTATAGTGTAACGAATCATAAACCTTTACATATTTTATTTTATATATTTTTAGAAAATTCAAAATTATCGATGAAGTTATTGTGAGATACACTTCAACTTCCGAAAATCGAATTTTCATCAGATATCCACGTTTTGAGATAGGAAACTATTCTGACTAGGTATCCCCGCGATTGTCTATAATATGGTGTGTGGCTATATGCAAACGTCTCATAATTTTTTGATGGCTTGACCAATTAAATTGCGGTTGATGGCATTTGGAAGACTTCCACTGAACTTAGATTTTCTGCAAATTCAACTGAATCGAAAATGAAAATAGAAAAATTGTTAAAATGATGTTTATTTCAAATAACTTCCAAAATACTGCAAACGTTTAGTTCCATAATCTCTCAAATCCGCAGTGCTTAAAAATCGGTTGATCTTTTTCGAACTGATTTTAAACATAACTGCGAGATTTCGTGTCATATTTTTTTCCGGGTTGATGCATGAGTTTGCAAAGTGCCGGATATAAGTGCGAAGCAGAAAGCCTTTAATTTTGCCGTCACATCCAAATATCTTGGTGCAAAATTCTGTGACTAATCAACCGCGTGTCTATTGCCACAGGTCCATGTGTGGATGCTATAAATAGCGTATGTACCTCCACTAATACCTCATTAGGATACCTCTGAGATTCGGTTTATTGAGAAAGAGATTTTTAATAGAATCAAGGGCAGCAAACTAGCAAACAGCACCACCCTCACGCTGTCACCCATGACAATTGTGACCGAACAAAGACTAAATTTAAGGAGTAGGATGGTAAGTCCAGTACGTCTATTCCGCGTTACTTTCAAAACTGGATTATTATCAAAATCCTGGAAGCTTGTTAGCGCGTCGCATGCCTTTAAATAAGGAAGCTATATCTATTTCAGTAATTATTGGCTAATTTCAATTACCTCGCTACTCTGTGAGATTATGGAGATTATGTTTAGTTTGTGTCTTATTGCATGCTAAAAACAAACTACCTTCTTAAGGACAATAGGCATAGGCTTACTTAGTCTTTACAGAAGCTCCCGCTTTGTTAATTCCCTGGGCTTTATCGGAATGGTCAAAGACTTCTTGAGCAAACTTTCCTCCACATTGGCGTTTCTTCAAGACTCTGGCCGTCACTCTATTTCTACTACACATCGATGTTCATCCTCTTACCGAACATCGAAATATGCAGAGGACAGCATAGTAGAGAGATACTGCCGAGTGCTCCGGACTAATAAAAGACAATGTGAACGAAAGCTCCATATTTCGGGTAGTGTTTCAATGGGAAGATACTGAATCTTCTGAATTGTGTGAGATTCAAAGCCATAAAAACACAGATTATCAGTTTACTGCCAAGAGGAGCTCGTTCATCTTGGTTTTCTACTTTTGAAAAGTAACCATATATAATGCTTTGACCGCCTTTAGTTGCTGGTAGTTAAAGTTTCCTCGAACCTCAACATTGGGCGGTTCTGATGAACTGTCGTTTTTGGAAGGATACAACACCAGAGGAGTCGCCAATGCTTCCCAGGCGTAGGCTTAAATAAAAAGGTGGCTGGGAAATTCGGTAAAACAATTTTTTGGATCATAATACTATGAAAAATTTGGTAGAAGTTGCAGAGGCAACCTCCAAATAACCAATTAAAGATTTAAAGTATTATATTTTCGTAATATAAGCATACAAAATGTTTCTGAATGGTTTAAATATGATTTAAAATTACTATCTGTTTTATCCGAATTATCCGGATAATAAGTCTTCTATTATCCGGATAGTAAATTTCGGCAGATATCCGGATAAAACGGATATCCGGATATGATGCCCTAGGTGTGATATAAAATCATTACAGGTTGAGAGAAGATCACCACTCTTGAATGCATGTTATTTGAGATTTCATGGAGTCTGAGAAGTAGTATGCACAATAGATAGTTAATAATACTCACTGTGAAACATCCCTATGAGCTAAATCTGTAGGTGAGCGACTCCTTGGCAATTTTTTCTTCAGATCATGATGTTCACAAGGAGCGCAGTATGAGTGTGGAATGAACCCTTCTCTGCGAGACTCTGCTACTATTACATAAACCCAGTCATTCTCTCGATACAGTACATTCACTATTTGGCCTCTTTTCACCTGAAAGATATAAAAATTAAGTTTGTTGTGCATGGAAGGAGTAGCATGATAAAAATCATTGATGGAAATTTCCTCATCAAAATTTAATCATACAAATTACAAATGATTACCATACAAAAACTAAAAAGTATGGAATATTTGAACCCAAATGCTGTTTGGGTAAATTAGAATTTTTACATTATAGTATTTTATGGATTATTGATTATTAAAGTTAAATAAGAGGAAAATAAAAATACATTAAAACACAAAAAAATCAAAAACAAATGAAGTACATACCTCTAATTCATCGTCAACACATGGAGCAAAGTCATGCAGGACAACCATTTTGGAATCTGGGCTCAGGCCATGTTCTTTCTCAATGCCCACTCGAACCAAAGTCTCAATGCTGGCAGACCCTGTGATCCTCCCCATTCCAGGGCTCAGTCCCGATCCAGGGCGAGACAACTCCTTCTCTGAATCACCGCTGCTAGCTAAAAACGAAAGATTCATTTTTAGGGGTCTTTTAATTTGTACCTCAAAGTATATTTCAGAATGGAATAAGTTAGATATTTAGTAAAATAAGGTTAATTTATAAACTATAAAATGTGAAGATAATATTGGTAAAGACGGTAAAGAGTTAAATTACAAAACTTTTAGAATTTAACACTTCTATATGTACAGAGTTCACACAATTTATAGTTTATGTAAATAATAAATAAAAGCTTCAATTGAAAAATCATGTTTGGATTTTTAACAGGGTTTGATACTGACAAATACAAGCAGTTTTTGAAAACGCTCCCAAAATAGAATAAAACAAAACCAACTAGAAAGACTTTGAGGATTTCATAAAATTCCTATATCAATTTCCCCATCCTAATTTTATCTAATCATGTTTCCTTTATATTAGTTCCTTAATGAAATTCTCAGAGTTTAATTGATTTATTACCGTCGCGGGTTTATAGGTAAATGGATTTACTACTTTTATATTTGTAATTATACAGAAAGTTTGAGGTCATTGACTCAACAAGTTTTTCCAAGAAAGCTTTTGTTACTTACATTTCTTCTTTTTCCCCCTTCTGATTCTAACAGGACATAAAAATGCCATGCTGCTGGACAATAAACTATATCATATTTCTGTTAAAAGGGGATAATTTTAATAGTTTCTTTTGAATCAAATGCATATGAAATTCCCAGTCCCAGTCACACGGTCAAGTCAAGTCAATTTCCTTTTTTTTGTTGAATTGTTCGCAATTTATTTCACCACAGATGAGTGAGACTACAGAGTGCTACAGACATAGAAATATCTCTATGGCTACAGAGCTCTAATTACTATCACAGACTAATAATAACAAAACGTCACAGAGGTAAGCGACCATTAACAACGCTAGTCATCCTGATTTGGAAAGGATCTTTTATCTGTTCCGTGGATAGGATTTTTCGAAATCAATTGAAAAAGAGGCCATGTTGTCATAATTAAAAGGAAATTTAAATCAAAATTACACTAGGCGTCTATGCTAGGCGTAGTATAGTATAGTAAACCCAACTTAAGATTGAAACGAAAGAGGCGCTGTCGGACGCATTTGACATTCATTTGACCAATCATTGCACACTAGTAACTGACAGATGAATGACCACAACCATATTGCATTCGCCCCCGGTTAGAAAGAGAAACAACGATAACGGTAATTACCTATCTCTCTCCGATCCCGATGAGCCAGAAAGAGAAAGGTGATTACTAAAGATTTCGTCTCTTTTTATCCGAGGTACGCTCTGAAGCCCTCAGCTGAAGCCTGGCTTCTGCCCTCTAGTGTAATATCTCTATGATTGAAACGAAAGAGGCGCTGTCGGACGCATTTGACATTCATTTGACTAATCATTGCACACTTATATACAGTCCGCCCAACTTAACTCTGAAATGGCAAAAATTGGAACTAACGAAAAGTCATTCATAAGTACGTTGTGTTCATTCATCTGTCAGTTACTAGTGTGCAATGATTGGTCAAATGAATGTCAAATGCGTCCGACAGCGCCTCTTTCGTTTCAGTCTTAAGTTGGGTTTACTATAACTAGTAACTGACAGATGAATGACCACAACGTACTTATGAATGACTTTTCATTAGATCCAATTTTTGCCATTTCAGAGATAAGTTGGGCGCACTGTAAATAAATAAAATATCGGTTGAAAAAAAGACAATTGTCTTTATAATAATAAAATAGATCGTGGTCATTCTGGTGGTGGTCCTTCAAGCAGTTTCAAGTTACAACTCTGTCTTTAAGTCCATACTTCACCAAGGTAGCTAAGTGCAGATTACCTAATTATTCAATTTAATTTATGTATACATTACAGTCAATCGGGGTAACTTAACTTTGATACATAACCGCTGTATTTTCTTTAAAAACTCTTACTATTTCGCTTATGAGATAAAAGTTATGAGATCAGTGCTCTAGGGCTGGTTTTCATATTGTCAAATTATAAAAAGTCTTTAAAAATGACAAAATATATAAAAAAATTGCAATTTTGTTGTGTGTCAAAGTTACCACCCCTATATTATGGGTAACTTTGACACCGAACCTTTCTACCTTCCTAACTACTGCTAACTACCTTACATAGGGTTTTGATTTAACATTTATTATGAAGGTGATATCCTGTATTATGACAAGACAACAAAAAAAAAGTAGTTTAACGGGTTAGTTTTTAAGTAAAAGGTACTAAACTCAAAAAAATCAATGAAAAATATTGAATTTTGTTTTTAAATCCTTTTTTGTTCTTCTATGGTAAAGATATTACATAAAATGTATCATCAGTTGATGACAATGTAGGTACAGTTCGCCCAACTTATCTCTGAAATGGCAAAAATTGGAACTAACGAAAAGTCATTCATAAGTACGTTGTGGTCATTCATCTGTCAGTTACTAGTATGCAATGATTGGTCAAATGAATGTCAAATGCGTCCGACAGCGCCTCTTTCGTTTCAGTCTTAAGTTGGGTTTACTATAACATTGTTAGCTTTCAAATGAGACATCTTTTGTCCTCCTAAGACGTCTACATCGACAGCAATGATTAAAACAGTACAGGCGCCCGAGCTTCGAGGTTGAAAACACAAAATGGCTGCCATTTTATCATGGAGGGGGCATCACCCTTAAGTCTCCGACACTGGTGACCACATTGTATACTACGAGATTCCATCCATTTAATTTCCGGGAAAATACAGAAGTCCCGAGGCCCTTGGATGTTTGACTAACACGAAAATTGGTAAAACGCATACAAAGTCAGGGTACATTGACACCGTCAAAGTTACCCAGAATTTGTTCAAAATCTGACTTATCGGTATTATTTGTAATTTTAACGAAGATGCAATTGAAAATTAATAAAAATTGTTTACGTATCGAAAGTAGACATGTGAAAGATTGTATTATATTATAACACACCTTGATAGCATTAAAGTTTTGAGAGATATCTAAAAAGTTTTACGTCGGAAAAAAACACGAAAAGTTTCGCACGTTTTTGAAAGAAAGTTTTTTATATTAGCTTTGTTTGAAAACCACTTTTTATTTAAGATTACGTTAACAACGTTCATTACGTACCTACATAAAAATAATGTAATAAATAAATTATTTTCACGTAAAAAATAAAAAACTATTTTGGGAGCGGACTGTCAAAGTTACCCTAAAGAATCAAAGTTACCCCGATTGACTGTACTCGTTCATACATTTTACTTTAATTTTTTTTAAGTTTACGGTTTAATTAATTTATTAAATAATCATTGTTACGAGAAAGTTTAGGTACTAGATAGTACTTATCTGTTAATTTTAATTTATTTTTAGGGTTCCGTACCCAAAGGGTAAAACGGGACCCTATTACTGAGACTTCGCTGTCCGTCCGTCCGTCTGTCACCAGGCTGTATCTCATGAACCGTAATACACACATCAAAAGTGTCTAGGGATCAACATATATTTTTGCAATAACTTTTCTCCTGATTGATATTAATTAAAATTTTCTTTAAGGATTCATCAAATAAAGTGTTTTCGTTTGTCACAGTAACGATAAACCAAGTCACCTTTGCATTAATAAAGAAATTTGCCATTTTCCTAATAAAGGGATTTTTGACATTTGAACCACTAACATTAAAGTTCGAAAAAAAGACTGAAATAACAGTTTTCTTTAAAATTTTATTGGGTAACTTAAACAATTAATAATCCGTGTTTCTACCGCGAACACTAACAACACAAGAACATCGGTTTGGCATACTCAAAATGAGTTCATCCAAATCACGCTGTGGAATGGCCGCCCATGTTCGTTGCAACAACAAAAAAAGGTCTTCTTGCCACTGGATACCCTCCATATTCGGCAGAGCTCTTCTCTGTAGCATATCCCATGCATGCTCAATCGGGTTCAAGTCTGGCGACTGAGCAGGCCAGGGCAGGACATTGATGTTAGCTGCGGCGAGAGTCTGTCTTACAACTCTTGCGGTGTGCGGTCGTGCATTATCATGCATTAACTGAAATAAGGGACCGATTTGCACTTGTAGAGGAACGATGACGTCTGATACAATCGTCTCAGCATAAATTTGAGCGTTGAGGTTGCCTCTGATCCAAATCAACTCAGTTCTTCCGCCGATCCAAATACCCGCCCATACCATGATGGTTCCACCACTATAAGGATGGACTTCCTGGCAGGATTTTATTCGCTGTTGGCGTCCAGGGGTTCTCCAGTGTCGTATACGTCTTGTATCCGGTCTCATACCAAAACGAGACTCATCAGAAAAGCACACGAAACGCCATTGTTCTTCTGCCCAATTTCTGTGTTCAAGAGCCCATTGATATCGAATCCTACGATTGTGCATTGCTATAGGTGGTACCCGTAGCGGTCTTCGGGAATGAAGGTTCACTTCATGCAAGCGGTTTCTGACTGTTTGGTCGCTAATTAAGTTCCCTGAAGAGTGATGAAGCCTCACGGCTAACATCATGGCGGTTATTGTTGGAGCTCTTCGAGTTAAGATTTGAATGTATCGGTCTTGTCTCCGTGTGGTGCAGCGATACCGTCCTCCATGGCGCTCAGCCACGGTACCAGTGCTTCGGTAACGTGTCCAAAGTCGACTGATAACACTCTGACTTGTATTCAGAGCTAAAGCCACAGTACGTTGCCGGGAACCAGCTTCTATCATTCCCACGGCTCTGAGCATTTCTTCCCTGCTTAAATGACGTCGCCGCTCCATAATAACGTTGGTTTTAATCAGTAGTAGGGAAACAGTAGCACTAATAATGTCTTCAATGCGTTGTATGTTTTTATAGGGAAAATATTGACAGCTGATTTTCATCTTTTACTCGAATTTGATTGACAGTTCCTGATTCAAATTATGAAATGCACCAAAAAGGATCCATATAAATTTATAAAATCATAAATTTATTACAAAGCCACATCTCAATCTCAAGAAATCCGCATAAAAATGCTTGATCCCTAGACACTTTTGATGTGTGTAGTTACACAGTTGAAATTTTCACAGATTGCTGCTTGCACAGCACACACACACACACATAGACTCTGTTGCCGCTACAACAACAAATACTAAAAAACAGAATAAAATAAATATTTAAGTGGGCGCCTCTACTATCGACGCTTCAGCGATACTTGAGTTACCTTTCGGTCCAAGAGATGGCGTTGTGCGTAATATGTGGCTAAAATAAAACAGGTGAGGCTTTCATACAACAGACCACATTTTTTTGGCGTTTTTATACATAATGTTACGGAACCCTTCGTGCGTGAGTCCGACTCGCACTTGGCCGGTTTTTCTTATTTATATTTTCATCTGGATCGTTGAGGGTAAATTTGAATTTTTGTAAAAATGAAGGAAATATCGAAACAAGTAACCGTTGGTGAAAAATATTTGTTTAATGATATTTTATACAAGTCCATAATATTTTAACAATCATAATAATATTTATTATATACCTTTCAGTGACTAATATTACGTATAAACATTTGGCACATGAACGGGAACGTATAAAAATAATGTTGATTAAAATCTTAAAACATTTAAACATGGAAAAGACATTATAAATTATATTCTATATCTATAACATAACATTTATACAATGAAACAGTCAACAACACCATTATTATATCCTATCTACATGTTTTATTGTTTACAGCTACATTATTACACTCGGTTCCATAATCGACTCAAGTATTCTAATACTAGGTCCTCAGACCAATAAACTTATGTATGTATAGACTGCGCGCCGTGAACAAAAGCGTGAAGCCGGAAAAAGTGCGCCTAAAACACACATCGAAACCCATAGAATGCCCTATGTTGACAGTTTGAACTAGAACAAATTTAAACTTTATTTTTTGGAACACAAAGCTTCATTTATTTTTTATTATTTAGAACACAAAAGTCGTTTTGGTGTGAGTGCCGCCGTGTGTATTACAAGGCGAGGCGTACTTTTTGCCGGCTTCAAGCTTTTGTTCACGGCACGCCGTCTATAGGTCTGAGACTAGGTCTAATTTATAGGTCAAAAGCGAGTTGTGTTACTAATTACTACAATGCATGAAGGCATACTCAGCCCCTGATACAATGGGAAAATCGGACTTTCGATACAGATCTTATAAACGGGTACAATAACCGTACGTAATTAATCTGGGACATTGAGATACTATGTACCAAAGTACTAGAGAAGACACCGCAAATAAATTTTATCTTCCAGTCAGTTGCAGTGAATGCACGTGCACCGCAACTCTCTCATTCGCTTGCCAGCTCGCATGCGCGTATAACGTCTGAGACCTGTCAGCCTGTCAGTGATTCTTTAAAACTAGCGTGAACAATGCCCTGTTGTGTATTACGTTATTGCCGCAATAACTCTAGGAACTCAAATAAATGCACAGGAGTAACTTTTCATCGGTTAGTAACCATATTTCCCTATTTTCAAATAAATACGAAAAATTATTTAAACTGCCATATTATGTCCTTCTCATAGACTAACAACGTCCAGTAGTGATAGTAGGTACAATTTGTTGACATCACATTAAACACAATTATCAGTTCTACACGCTGACATTCATGTCTCTGTAATGTTTTAATTCTTAAAAGACTATACTTTGCCCGCGGTTCCATCTGCCTTGCATAATCATAATGTTTATTGCGTCATGCTTTATATAAGATGTTACAAATATAAAAATTAAAGCAGCATGAGCCACATTACAAAACAATTAATTAATTATTATTATACATATTTGGATTAAAGATTTATTTTGTTTTATTTATATTAATATTATGATAAACTAATTGTTTTTTTTTGGTACATTTTTTTGTGTGTTAGCTATTTTAGGCAGGTCGTTTACGTAGATGTGAAATAAGATGCATCCTATCACACTTACCTGAGGGATATAGCCACAAATTAGACAATACAGATGTTAAGCTTCATACCAAGTACGTAAAAACAACGCATGTACACATAAACGAAATCTCGGAACATATCGGACCACTCCAAACGCGGATAAAATATTCACAATATAATAATACTTGATTTTAATTTTTTGTTTCATTCAACCTGATGAATCAGATAGGTAAAAACATATAAAAACCCACACTAACCGTTCTGTGTCATAAATGTCATAATCTATATTTCGTCGTCATAGTGACCGAGTAATGAATGAAACGACCTTTGTATCTTATTAAGCGTATTAACCGCTGCGGTTTCAAATGATAGATTAGACAGAATGTTTTTTGTAGCGCTGCAGCGACGGATAGCTTTAAATCGAGAAAAGGAACACGACTTTTGTTTGACGTAGCGTCTCTAGTTTACATAGTACCTCAATGATCTGGGATCCCTGGTTATGCCCATGACATTGCATAATGATTTATAAAACAGATACAGGCTGCAAAAATTTATAAATTATCATGGACCTATATGTAAATTATGCTGGTCGCTTAGCTCCGTTTTGGTAAATTGAAATAAAAATCATTTTTTGTTTTTTTTTTCACTACGTGATATACTTTAAATTGCGGCATATTAATATGGTATAACAGGTATAACATATGATTTTAAACTTAACTCATCACGGATTGTACTCATTTTTCTATGATATGGGTACACACGATAATGTATTTTGTATGCCGATATTTCGACCCAGTTGCATGGATCGTGGTCACGGCATAATATTATACTTTTCAATGTATTTTGAATGTCCACGCAGCGAAGAGACCACCATAAAGGTACCTAATAAAATTATGACAACTACGAACTAGATTCCCATTCCCGCTAAGCACCATGGAATTACACATTTGTTATCTGAACAATTTTTATAAAAATTATGTACGTCTTTCCTAATATTTTTTGGCCACAATTTCAACTTGACATTGAATTAAAACATTAGGTAAACTTACGAAGAAACAGCATAATATACAGCCAGAGATTTTAAAATCTCTGCATACAGCGTATACTTAACATAGCACTTGAATTTTCCTGCTCAAAACTTGGTTATTTCATTTGAGCACCAAATTGTACGATTCTTAAAAACTATATAAGGGGGGCTGCATAGTCAAGCTTACCGTCAGCGCGATTGACCAGCGCGCGAGTCACGAGCTTACAAGTTTCTTGTACCGTTATATAGTGAAAAGAGACCCTCGCGAATGAACCGCGATGATGTAACGTACTATTTTGTAGCGCGGTTCGTCGCCTTGTATTACAAAACCTTTTTTTAAATTATGTTAATGTTTCCACTACTTAGCTTTAAATATTGTTGCGCATATAATGTTTTTACTCATAGCTTACACATTTTGTTAACATGATAAACAAAGATTTTTTTAATAAGTGTTTTTTTATATATGCTGTGTGTCGGTTAACGAATGCCATTGTTCATGACGATGATCAGGGAACTTGATGCAGTCCATCCAGTGTTTCAGTCGCCGTCCCTTGCTGTTGGCGCCCAACACGAGGCTTCCGAGGAAGTCGTTTGGTTTCCCGTAGTCTTTGTCCCAAATTGTCAGTGTCAAATTTTGGCGCGAAAGCTCCGTCGGGCGGGTTTCAAAAATAAATTCTTCGTTCCACACTGGATTTAAATTGCGCCATTTTATCGACGATTTGTGTTTTTTATGATATGGGTCGGGGTCTAGGTGTCTGTAAAGTAAATAAAATTTTGTTAAAATACTTGATAGTTTTTTTAAGTATACAATTTTAGTCACATAATATAGGAAATTTCAATATCATTAAGTAATATCCAATGACAAACAGCCTGTTGAAGCGTGGTGCAGTATGCTCTTGGGCCTCTAGGCCTCCTTAGTATTGAGGAGACCTCCATGTATGTAATGGGTTGAGGCCACTTTGAATAAGACATTCTACGACATTACTTAGACAAAGCATTTTAGACGCTTACAATTTAACAAATGGATCAGAATATCCATTGCTGTCTTGAGGTGGTAAGTCGGCAGCTCTGCAAATGGTGACCACTAAGGCTCTCTTCTTGGTGCTGTAGCACAGGGCCAGTAGTATTCTAGGACCGCTGGGCTCAGAGTTGTTGGAGCCGGACAGAGCCAAGCGCAGTTGGGCGGGAGATTTCAAACATTCCCGCAGCGCCACCGTAGCTGAACCCATTTCGTCGCAACCGTATCTGGAAAATTTTATTTTAACAAATAGGTGAATTTCAAAGAAAATCGCATGTAGCAAACCGCATACGAACACTTTTTTACACACCTACACTTTTTTAGAGGCGACCATCTCAGTCCTCAAGCATAGCAACGCATCTGGTACCGAATTAGAACGAGACTCTTAGGTACTAACAATTTTACCAACTGGACTATTAGTAACAACAACTAACAGTACTTACTATCACTAACATCCCTATCCAAATCCTCACACTTATTAACAAACTTACCTACTTGTGTTCCAAAACCATCTACTAACTGGACTAACCATCCTTCTCCCTATTTAGGTAAGTCTTGTTCTAAGTCGGTCACAGTTGTCATGGGCGGCAGCGGAAGGTGGTGCTAGCACGCTTGTTTGCTTCCTTAATTCCATAAAAATATCAGCGCCGTTATTTTAAATCTCTGAGCGCCGTAATCAACTACTCTGAAGACAACCTACTCTATTGTATAATTAAACTTAAATCTGTTTACGAAATTTTGAAAATAAGAATATTTTTATTGTATGTTTTCAAATCTTGGGCCCCGACATAGGTACATACCTGTCATCATCAAAAAGAACTATTTCCAATGATTTGACGTCGAGATCTGATTCCGTGATGCCGAAGAAATGTACGGTCTCGTTGAATTCCGGGTTCTTTGTTTTGTGAACAGTTTTAGTTCGTAGTCGGTTGGAGTATGTACCTTCTGCAAGTATTAAACAAACAAAAATTTAAATAGTAGTCGAACGCATCTAAACTTTCTTTCAATTTAGGCCTACCACCAAGAAAATTTTAAATCGCTGACCGAATCTCCATGCGAATTTGAATAAAATGACTATGAATAATATAAAGTATTATGATCTTTTTATTCTAGGTCGCAGCAACGTGCACTTACGAACAGGTCTGTACCCACTACATTGAGAGTTGTTGTACTCGTATTAAGTCTCAACTATTTTTCCCGCGAAGGTATACCTACCTGTTGAATTTCTATGAGCGACGAAGTTATGGAACAAGCTTATGTTCCAAGTTTAAAAGTAGGTTTAAGTACGAAGCTGTACCAACTAGAAGTTGGTATGAGTGTTGTAGGCGATGTTTAAATAGGTAGGTACAACAAATATGTATTTTGTATTGTATCTATCTACACCTCAAGTAAACTCTATGTAAATCATTTTTTAAATGATTTCAAAGAAGGAGGAGTTGCTCGATATGTAGATAATAACTGTAATATGTATCTTTTTCTGTATCAATGTAATATCATTACTTTTCATTGAACCGATTTTGATATTTTTTCATATTCGAAGGGGGTAAACTAACTAAAAGATCTAAGTATATCTAAGAACATATATATATATATATATTGTCAAATATATATTGTAATATATATATACCTATATATTGTCAAACGAAGTATTATCTACCGACGCCTTAAGTGTACTGAACAAAGGGTTGAATTTCGCACCTACTCCGAAGCAAATACCTTACGAACATGTCATTGGAAACGTAGAGAAAACCATATCACGGAATAAATTACCACCGAACGATGCGGAGGCGCTGAGGCAAGATGTATCGGTCGTTCTTAGGCAGGCGAAACCTCCCGTGCCCAATATTACCTACATCGAAAGAATTTACAGCCTAAAAAAACCTACGTAAAAATGATTATATTATAATTTTAAAATCGGCTATGGGAAATGCGACGGTTGTGTTAGATGTCACAGAGTATAAAACTAAAGTCACGAATATATTATCGGATTCGTCTACATACATGCAGGTTAATTACGACCCTACTGCAAGAGTGACACGACAAACGAAAAAGCTTATTGAGGAATGTCGAGAGGTTATGGGAGAAGACACGTATAAATACCTACTTTTGTTTTAAATTGGCACACTCATGGAATCCAGTGGTTAGTTTATGTAGGTGCGAAAAAGTTAAGTGTTGAGCGGCAGGATGTGGTAAGTGTAGTGTGTAGGAATGTGGCAAACCAAACTTAAAAACGGACTAGATGGAAGGTAGATAGACTAATTTATTAGTAGTGCCAAATATCATGTGTCACCTTGTCAAAAGTTTCTCCGCGCCACCGCAGTTCAGCCGTGACCACGATCCATGCAACTGGGTCGAAATATCGGCATACAAAAATACATATCGTGCGTACCCGTATCATAGTAAAATGTATATCTAAGAAATTCAGTTAAAATATCTCCAAGCGGGTAGAGCCCATGAATTTGTTTCATGGTAGAGCCGCAGGCAATAGCTAGATTAGCTAGTAAGTTATAAAAATGGCGGAATTATTATGTACTGATAAGCTGCCTTCCAAAGATAGAAACAGTAATTTAAGTTAGGAATGTTAGTAGATAGGTATCCAATTTAACCGATTAAATAACTATGTATGTGAGTATTAAGCCTATTAGAATTCCCAGCGCGGCGGAAATCTGGTCTCAGTGTGTTTGTGTGTATTTATCTTGGTGTGGTGTTATGCCCATAGCTTCCACGACACGGGTTTTCGTAGTGTGCGGTTTTGAACGTTATGTAAGTATATAATAATAATAATACGCTTTATTATACACCATAAGACATTTGTACAAAATGTGATACAAAAGGCGGTGTTATCGCTAAAAAGCGATTTCTTCCAGGCAACCTTAGGGTAAGAAGTAAAAGACAGTAAATATAGTAATAGGGGGCAGGGTGTACCGAACTAAAAAGATTTATAACTAATCAAGATTAAGATGACATAAAATTAACATTAGATAATAATAATGGAAAAATATATAATTGAGTTTGTATATTAAGTAAATGGCAGCATTATTTATTTTAAGATATTCGTACGTTGCTTTCAAGGCTTACGATTGTTTAAGATATAAGTAAGAGTGCTTTATTGTTCCTCAAGCTTTCTGAATCAAGAGCAAGATACTTACACTTGACCTATTAAGATGCCTTCCCTCTGGAAGCGACAAACGATATACACCCTCGACAGACGGCGAGAACATTTGAAAAGCGTCAGAAAACTCAGATATAACGTTGCAGTGTTGATTTATATCGTGCTGATTTCAACATAGCACTACAAAGTAGGTAACACAGGTAGGTACCCACTTGTCAATTTCTACAATTTTGATAACTTGTGGAGTCGGTGACATTTTTGTAGAGAACTGTATTGGACCCATCATCCAAGTCTATTTTAGTCGTAGTTCTATGTCAGTCACAGCAGGTTTTCATGACCGGCAGCGGAAGGGTAGTGCTGCACGCTCGTTTGCTACTTTAATTTCATAAAAAAATCTTCGTCTGTCGCTTGTCTGTCGTCTAGCGCATGCTACGGAATTGCACCTTAACGTACAAACGAGAATGATGATGGGCTAATTCGTTTTAAGGTACCTACTGTAAGAGATGTCGGGCACGGATCAAATAAAATAAAAAGATATGCGATATCAAAAGAAAACCGCTGCTGAAATTGAAAAGCTTGGTAATAAAGTTGCTTTGAATCATTCATTGTTGTTACAAGATATTTTTCCTAAATGGTTGTTTTAATTACAATATTACAAGGGAAGAAACAAGATAAACACAAATTGGGTACGGTGAAAATCTTAAGATGTTTTTATGTATTTATTTTTATTATTAGGTTTTTATTTTTATTGTTTATTTGGTTAGGTATGTCAGCTAGATGTTTTATATATGGAACATCCATAAATAACATGGAGCATTTTAGGAGAAGAGAGGGTCAAGACCAAGAGGTTGCGGTAAATATACCAAGTAGCCTACTAAGAGTACTAAGTAACTGTTTAGTTTTACTTTTGTCACATATGAGACAGCAGTTAAGTCCCCTTCCCATTTTGAATTGAATAAAATAAATATTTATCTTTTATGAATTTGCTCTTGAATTTGAATTTGCTTGAAGTCATCTGGTGAGCTACAAGCTACGACCCTCTCGCTTAAATAACCGCGGCGTCAAACGACTTCTCGTGTTTCGCCTAGAAATTTGAGAGCCAGTTATATCTCTCAATTCTCTTTCTTCTTTATTCGGCAGCAACGCACTGGTGATTTCTGACGTATAGCCGGTGACCACTATACTATCAGATGTCTTTTCTGCCCAGTTTTCGGCAATCACAATCAGGTGGGATTGTATAAGCATTAACTTAATTAAGTATGATAGATAAATAAAATAATCTAATATTTGTTATGTAATGCCACTGAGTTTTTTTCCGTTTTCAGTAGGAAAGAAATGTTTACGAATTTTGTAAATTAGCGATTCAATGTCACAAGTAATCTGACTTACCTTTAGGCAGTATCTCCAATCTGCAAAATGGGTCTGACAGGCCCGTCATATCCATTCCAATTAGACCTCTCGCTCGGAGGACAGTGACGGCCAACGAGGACGTTCCGCTGTCGTATGCGAGTTTGATTTCCAACGTCCCAAAACCAGCATCAGGGATAGTCGGAGGTCGTTCCACTTGCGTAGTAGTTTTCGGTTCTTTCCTGATACTACGTAGGCTGTATGCACTGCCTTTGCTGTTCGTTCGTTTCAAATTGGCAAGCGACCGTTGGTTCAGGCTGTCGGTCCTGTTGAGACTCAGTCCGCTCACTCCGTGCGACAGAATGTCTGTCTCGCTCCAGTCGTAGTGGGTCTCCTGTGGTCAAGGAAAGTAAGTATAGATAAGTACGAGAAGGTTTGTGGCGTTATGGTGTTGCATGGTCTATTAGGTACACAGGATACCTACATAACAACTTCATACAGAAATTGGGCCTTATTTGTTCGTTACAGATTTTATTTCTCATAGTACCTAAGTCATTTCATCTGGGGGCAGGTTATGTTTTAGTCTAAACGTTTTAGTTAAGATTAATTTCGTCCTTACATCACAAAATATTGTCAGGAGAATTGAGAAATTGCAAATCGACAGAAATTAGCTGATTTGTGGGATAAAAGGAAATTATAACAAAATGTACCATTCATTAATTCCATTTCCTAAAGCTTTTTAGAAGTTGTATTTTGTTACTGTTTATTAATATATCTAGTACCTTATACCTATTACGAGACGTAGGTACCTACTGCTCAATACTATTAAATAATCTGTGACGTAGATATTGTACTTTTTATTGTACAGGCTATAAATACAGCGCCTAAGTCCTCAATTGCCGACATTATTAGCGTAATTACTGTCACTGCAGGATCCAATAAAACCAATTAGGTCGAAGAAGTAACTGGACTATCTCGGAAAATAAGGGTCGGGTTCCACCAAGCGGAGCGGAGACGAGAGATTAGTGGAGCTGGAGAGTTGTTTATCACATTTTAACAGAGTTAATAAAAGGAGGAGGTTCTCAATTCGACTGTGTGTTACCTCATAAATTTTACTATGTGATCATTTCTTTTGTTATCGAAAACTGGTGCTTGCCGTAGTATGGTCCATTTTTTGAACGAAGTTAGATAGGTACCTAGTTAAAGTTTTTGTTTTCAGTTTCAAGTTTACGCTCCCCTCGAGCAAAGCTGTGCTTTCTCAGGACGAGTGGGCCAGCAGCATAGTGCCGAATATCGTTATTTGGATTTATTTATAATTGATGGAATTATTGTAGTGTTGTTATTGTAGCTATTTTTAGTTCTTTGGGAAATACTGTTATTAACAAGGCAGGATACCTTGAAGTCATTACCACTTTTGCTGTTAGGGTGTTACCAGACCAATCGATCGATCGTCCATCGATCGCTGGTGAAATGGATTAATCGACGTCAATCGATAGTTTCTACTAGGCTAATCGATCGATCTACGTCGACTAATCCACTCCACCATCGATCGATGGCGATGATCGACGATCGATCGTTTGGTCTGGTAACACCCTTAGCTTTATAGAAGCGACGTGATATCTCATTGGGTAACATTGTTACAAGTTTTGCACTGTAATGTTCGAATGTTGTTACAGACGAATGCTCACAATGTGGGAGCGCCCTAAAACTAGTGCGCCGGTATCTTAAATACCTGGGGATTATCTTGGACAGTCGTTGGGTTTTCGAAGCGCCTCTTACTAGTGCGAAATTGTATTTTATAGAAATGGTACGATTGAAAGTATATTTAGACTGTGCTATTAGATAGGCTACCACTTAAACTTTGACGACTGTTTCGTGGGCGCCATGGACAACACACAAGACAAGGACTCAGATCCAGATCAAGAACGAAAATTTAATCATTCAATTTGCCTTGTTGGGAATCGCAGCCGGGGTCCTTTAAACGGTGATCTGAGGTAACCATTCAGCCATACGGTATCTGAGAGCCGACACTACCTATCTACTTAGTATTTTAATCAAATTATCAACATAATGTCAATAATGTAAACTCAAATGGAAATAAATTATTCCAGTAGCATATTATAGGCACATTGGAAGCATATTTCCATTTGCGACGCTATTTCTTAAACAAATACCGCCATCCCCACGGGTACGAGAAGTGACCTCAATTAACCCCATAAATCAATAGCACGAGATCTATTAGAAATGTTTTTCGCTTACATACCTATACTTGTATCATGGTATGACGTACTAGCAATTCACACAACTCTGCTCTTTGTGTTCTGAAATAATTGGACCGAACAGCGAACTTCAGTTTTAGAAATGACGACTTGCGCATCCTTGCTTTTTTGTAAATAGTCGACAAACCGCCTCTCGTGTATGGGACTAGAGTCCCTAAAGTTAATAGGCTAAAAGTATCAAAAACGGTTTGTAATTAAAAATTTGGCTTATTTACATGAAAGCGGTCGAATAATGAGCGTAGAGCGGGACTTTAGTTATATTATAGAGTCACTGTTTGATATGAAGAAGTTGTACTATATCTATATATTATAGTAAAATATACCTAATGTTATTGTGCTTTGCCTTTGGGTCAAAAATCGTTCTTTTGATGTTTAGACAGCAAGTGAAATTTAATTTAGATTAGTTAATTGAAAATGTAGATATTACTCATAGAAGCATGGCGCCCCATTTCTACAAATTATGGTAATGTAATACGTATAGTAATAGAGAAAGGTAAAAAGTTATAAAACGTTTAAATAAACAAGGATCAAGGGATACGCATGACGAATGAATCACACGAGTAATTTATGAAGATGGCAAACGGTCGAAGCCCGTAATGGAAGTCAAATGTTTCCTTCATTAAAAAAGGTCTTTCCGGTCAGGGTATGTGAAAGTTGTTCATTCTTAAAAACATACTTTTCTTTTCATAATATCCTATGTACGTTATGTATCTATACTAATTATATAAAGCTGAAGAGTTTGTTTGTTTGTTTGAACGCGCTAATATCAAGAATTACTTACTGGTTCGAATTGAAAAATTATTCTTGTGTTGATTAATTTTTTTTTGAGGAAGGTTATATAACGTCACACTACGACCAATAGGAGCGAAGCAACAATTTTCCCGAAGCGAAGCGAGCGCATCTACAAGTTTATTAGATATAGGTCGAGTTCCGTAAACTACAGAATGCACAGTTAACTAAGTTAGTGATCAATAAATTCATTGTCCTCGATAACCTTGTATATTTTGTTATTATATTGGCGGGTAAGTTGAATGTCAGAATAATAATAATAGTACCTACCTATAGGAAATAAAAATAATGGCTTAGAAAAAATTACAAATAAACTGAAGTTCGTTCGACGTACCTTTCTGGTCTGTCTTAATTGTATTTTGTAACTTATTCTGAGTTATAAATTCACCTAGGTATATACTAATGACAGGGCACGTAGTTCAAAAGATTACATAGCAACGAAAGTGTCCAACAAAACAAGGGATAAGTAAGTCTTTTCTCAGAACAGTTTCAAAGTTTGAGGCTGTATTAAATTGGGTTGTAAACCGCCTTGCGGCGATGAGTTCGTGACATACGATTTTTTATAAAATAAAGGCTAGAAATAGTGAAATTATTTTTCGCATGTCCTCAGTGTTTGATCATCAGCACCCGGTGCCAGATAGAAATATACCTTTTTTAAAATAATTTTTTGACGAATCACATTTTTAAATAACTTGCATTTTCTTAATTAATTAATATAGACAGTACTCGGTAATTTCTATCCTTAATATATTTCGAGCATCCGCTTGAAAGGACCTTTGAAAGAAGCCATGTTTTTGTTGAACATCTAAAATAAAACAATGGGAGTCCGTATTTGTTTACGTAAACAACCGATATCAAGTCTAAACTGTCGGCACAGTCAGTACAACACTGCGTGCGGTATAATCCTATTATTAATATTATAAATGTGAAAGTTTGTGTATTTGTTTGTTTGTTTGTTTGTTACTCCTTCACGCAAAAACTACTGAACCGATTTTCATGAAATTTGGCACACACATAGAGGGCAATTTAGATTAACATATAGGATATTTTTTATCCCAGAAATCCCGCGGGATCGGAATTTACGCGGGAAAACCTTCTTCACGTATGGGGTATAAATAGCTTTGTTACTCCTTCACGCAAAAACTACTGAACCGATTTTCATGAAATTTGGCACACACATAGAGGGCAACTTAGATTAACATATAGGATATTTTTTATCCCAGAAATCCCGCGGGATCGGAATTTACGCGGGAAAACCTTCTTCACGTATGGGGTATAAATAGCTTCTAAACAAACATTAATATAAAACTAACAAACATTTAATAATATTATAAATGTGAAAGTTTGTGTATTTGTTTGTTTGTTTGTTTGTTACTCCTTCACGCAAAAACTACTGAACCGATTTTCATGAAATTTGGCACACACATAGAGGGCAACTTAGATTAACATATAGGATATTTTTTATCCCAGAAATCCCGCGGGATCGGAATTTACGCGGGAAAACCTTCTTCACGTATGGGGTATAAATAGCTTTGTTACTCCTTCACGCAAAAACTACTGAACCGATTTTCATGAAATTTGGCACACACATAGAGGGCAACTTAGATTAACATATAGGATATTTTTTATCCCAGAAATCCCGCGGGATCGGAATTTACGCGGGAAAACCTTCTTCACGTATGGGGTATAAATAGCTTCTAAACAAACATTAATATAAAACTAACAAACATTAATATAAAACTAACAAGTCTGTCTTCCCGGAAATCCCGCGGGATCTGGAGTTACGCGGAATAAACTCCTGCGCGTACGAAGTAGCGGGCACACGCATAGAGGGCAACTTAGATTAACATATAGGATATTTTTTATCCCAGAAATCCCGCGGGATCGGAATTTACGCGGGAAAACCTTCTTCGCGTATGGGGTATAAATAGCTTCTAAACAAACATTAATATAAAACTAACAAACATTAATATAAAACTAACAAGTCTGTCTTCCCGGAAATCCCGCGGGATCTGGAGTTACGCGGAATAAACTCCTGCGCGTACGAAGTAGCGGGCACACACAAAGAGGGCAACTTAGATTAACATATAGGATATTTTCAGAAATCCCGCGGGATCGGAATTTACGCGGGAAAACCTTCTTCGCGTATGGGGTATAAATAGCTTCTAAACAAACATTAATATAAAACTAACAAGTCTGTCTTCCTGGAAATCCCGCGGGATCTGGAGTTACGCGGAATAAACTCCTGCGCGTACGAAGTAGCGGGCACACACATATAGTATTATAAATGCGAAAGTCTGTCTGTGACGTTTTCACGACTAAACCACCAGTCCGATTTGGATGAAATTCGGAATGAAAATATTTGAAGACCCAGAGTCACACATAGGCTAATTTTTTTAAAAAAATCAACCCCTAAAGGCTTAAAATAGGGGATGAAAGTTTGTATGAAAACAACGATTTTGATGAATTTTCCCAGGAAGATAGTTGATGACGTACTTTCTCCCCCACTTCCCCGGTTCGCGATATAAACGAATTCCACGCGGGCGAAGCCGCGGGCAAAAGCTAGTTTATAATATACTTCATACTTCATATAGCTTAACTTATTATTATCCCAACAATTAAATATTAAGAATAAAATATTAATAACTGCGTTGAGCCCGCAACTTCGTTAGGGCATAGGAGTTTTTCCCGTGTGACTCCCGATCCCGCGGGAATTGCGGAGTAAAGAGTAGCCTATATTGCTCCACAACGCACAACCTACTCTATCTCTCAGTGAAAGTCCCATAAAAATTTGTTCAGCCGTTCCGGAGATTACCCCGGACAAACAGTCAAACATACAGACAGACACACGGACAAATATTTTAAAATCATTTGTGTGTGTTTGTAGTATAATTAAATACGTACCTATATGCACTGGAAAAAAACACTGTTATTTTGAAATCTCAAACGGACCCTTCAATTTTATTTACATGTAGGTATTTAAACATGATTAAAATATTTGGGAGGAAATTGAATATCCACGACACAGCCACACAGGGAATCTTTTTGGTGGATCAACAATCATTGTTTTTCATTGTAATTACTCACTTTTGTCGCGAGGGATCCCTTGTGGCAACATATTTCTGCCTAATAAACGAGCATATGTTAGATAGGCATACAGTACTTTATACAAGTGTACTTTTGGAACTTGGAACAAGCTCTCTAGTTTTTACTAGTTTCACACATTTCTTATAAGTACCAAATGTGTCAAAAAAGTGTGAAAGTATTGCAACTACATACTACGACATACGACATAACTACAAGGCCCCGGGTAGAATTACATAGCTACATAGGCCAGAAGATGTCACGGGGACAAATCTCATGGTATAATTTATGTTATGGGGTCATTTTGAAAGGGTAGATCGTTAAGTTTTCTTTATAACTACACACTTAAACTGCAACAAGCACCTTCTTCCTATTATTTTTCTGTTTTCGCACTGAAGCAGAAGTTAGTGTATGAAAACCAGCACACCTACTCGGTTCGAGGAATTATCGATGTTTAGCTATCATTTGTACGCACGGCCGTTTGTTTATAGTTATCATAACAAAACCGTACTCTTCCGGACCTCGGGCCTCGTGAACGCTTATTATCACGTAACTTGACACTCGGGGCTTTAGTTATGATACATTCGACGCTATGGGTAGATTTATTTTTATGCGTACAATGAGTGTGGAAGTTTACTGACGGACCTGATAACGTCATCCGTTTAGTTTAGGGTTCCGTAGTCTACCACTGTAGGGGTTATGTTAACTTAAAACTTAGTCATTTAAAACAAAATTTTTAATTTGTATGGATATTCATTAAGTATTTTTGTCTATAAAAACTGGTGTGTGAAAAGATTTTTCAAATCCTGAAGAAGAAGCCTAAAAATATCCAAGCGGGATGCTTGCCCTCTTCTCCATGAAATAAAAATAAAAACTGAGGGGGTTGCAAATAATAATTACTTCCGGCCTTCGATACCAAATACATTGAGTACATTTTCATCGAAGACCACATCAATCATACGTGAAAGACGTGATAATATCGCCAAGTCCGACGTGCTCACAATGGAATGACGCATGAGATAGCATGAGCTCACATTCTCCGTTGTTAGTTGTTTAATAGGCAATCTGCGATAACATCGACTCACTAACATTAAGACGACAGTATTGTCGTGCCAAATTCTGTTTTACCTAACTAACACTCATATTCGCGCGAATACTCCACCCACCCACAAGTGTAGGACGACTTTCGCAAATGATTATACGAAGTTCTGACTCATTCATGGTTTTTACAAGCACCTTCGTGTAGTCTCCCACAAAATCGTGCAAACATTTGTACCTACATATATTAGGTATGTATTAGTATATTATTGCTTTTAAAGAAAAAATAACAGACTTCAACCTCGATAAGCAGGGATAATTCAATAACTACTCGCCAGATGGCGCTTAATTCAACATGTAGGTGTAAAGTTCTCGTCACTACAAATTAATCAAGCCCAAACACTAGATAACTACAGTAAATAGTTGAGGAGTTCCCTTGACTGTCTTTCGGCTTCATCGGATCGACTCCAGACCTTCATGAAATTGTAGCGCTTTCATGTACTTAAGAAAACATTAACAAACACACCAGTCGTCTCTACAATTTTCGAAAGTTGCCCTCGATCTCTCTGAGATGCCATCATTAGATCTTTTTTTTTTTTTTATCGAGGGGGAAACCTTCAAAAGGTACCCGGTGCCGTGGGAGCGACACAGGGTTATGTGGGACTTTTACCCACTAAAACCCCCCCGGTGGCCTGCCTCAACGCTTGTGGAGGACTCCGGGATCCTCAAAGGAACGCGACCGGTGCCCTCCAAGCGCGATGTCCCGCATCTCAAACGGCTCTGTGCGGCCACACACAGAGCAGTTCTTCCCGGGGTTGCCATTGGGCGGTTCGAGCTCCCACTCTAGCCGCCCGCAACCCCGAACGCCCCCTTTTAGTCGCCTCTTACGACAGGCAGGGGATACCGAAGCTCGTATTCTGGTCCCGAGCCACAGGGACAGCCATCATTAGATCCTGACGATCCTTTTAAAAGGACCCCACTGCGCATATCTACTTTACAACAAAAAAAGAATTATCAAAATCGGCCTTTAAACGACGAAAAAATCGCTGAACAAACATAAAAAAATACGCTCGAATTGAGAACCTCCTTCTTTTTGAAGTCGGTTAAAAATACGTACGAGTACCTATATGTAAAAATGTTTCGCGCGTATATGAGTGAACGCGCCCCATGTAGACGCAAAGGAGATGTTTCATATCCGGCCCACAACATGTACAGTACGTCGAAAAATCAAGAAAAATCCATGGAATTCGGGAAAAATAAAGAAATATTTCTTAAATGCATACTTTTCTGGTACAAAAATTGTATTTATCATTAATTTTATCAAGTTTCAACATGGCGTCTTGCCAGTTTGTCATTGATCATAGATCACGAACTGTCTACTGTCACTTTAATATGACAGAAATGTACGTACATATGTCAAACTTCAATCAAATCAACCAACGTGACATGTGATGACAGCTTACCGCCATGACGGATTTTTGTTTTTGTGTTGCAATTTTAAGTGTATATTTTTGTGTTATACCACCAAACTAAAGCAATTTAAAGGAATTGGATGATTGAAAATTGTTTTAAATGTGTTTCTCCATTTTTGAGTATAGTGTACAAAGAGGTGGCCGGGGCTCCATACATTTTGAAACATCTCCTTTAGATGTTGATCCAATTGCCGCGTAATGTGGCAGTTTCAACTTAATGTATGATTCAATCTGTTTTACGTTCTACACGTCATAACTTTCGTATTCATTCTGCAGCCAACTGACGTACATAATAGTCCTGAATTTGTTATTACGGACGGGCAATTGGACATAAGTCGCTTATTAGTAAAATTGTTTGTAACGAAATGTATTGAAAAGTTTTTAGTTATGGAATAAAGTTGTATGTCTAAGATCATCGGCAATACCCAAAGAATAACCGATGCGTTATCGGCCAAGAAAGGAAGAGAGAGGAAGAAAACGAAATAACCCATTCTGGTCCTGACCTATTTATTTCAACCGTTTTCGCTAAAATAGTATTTTTATTGAGAAAATATTATTATTATCATTGTTTATTTGGATCGGTTGAAAATGTTTGTTCAACCACTGCCGAGCAGAACAGATTGTAATGTTTGATGTAGGTATACTTACATACATGTCTTATTTGTTTATTATGACCTGAGTGTGCGATTTATTTTATTTTATTTACTTCGTAATTATTAGTAGCTTTTTCTAACGTAAGCAAAAAATTAGGTCATTTTCAATTCGACAGTAATTTCTAAGTCTTTTACTGTTTACTGGTTACTACTTTTTACTGAAGGTGTTAACAAATAAACAAGATAATTCGACTTCAGTAATGTTGCCAAAACAGTTTTTCTAAAGTGGTTATCTAAACGAAAGTCTTCCAAAACGAAGCATAAATTATATTATACTGAATAAAAAGAATTATTTAACAAACCTCAAAGGAAGAACCTCATATGATTAAAATAAAATAGTATCTTTTAAAAACGCCACCCGTCTCTAGCATATTATACAGAGTGACGACAGTTATAGCACTCACAGGGTTACCATATTAAAATTTGAAAATTCTGTAAAATTACTTGGATTCTAGGAAAAAAAACGAAAAAACTGGACAAATTATCACATATCTAAATGATTTGTAAATTCTTGTTAGGTTTCTGTACCCAAAGGGTAAAACGGGACCCTATTTCTGAGACTTCGCTGTCCGTCCGTCCGTCCATCCGTCCGTCCGTCCGTCTGTCGCCATGCTGTATCTCATGAACCGTAATAGCTACACAGTTGAAATTTTCACAGATGATGTATTTCTGTTGCCGCTACAATACAACAACAAATACGAAAAAACAGAATAAAATAAATATTTAAGTGGGCGCCCATACATTTGACGATAGTTTAGTTACATTTCGGTCCAAGAGATGGCGTTGTGCGTAATATGTGGCTACTATAAAACAATTAAATATTTAAGTGAGGCTTTCATACAACAGACCAGATTTTTTGGGGTTTTTATACATAATGGTACGGAACCCTTCGTGCGCGAGTCCGACTCGCACTTGGCCGGTTTTTTTATATTGTGTAAATGTCTTTGTTAATAAGTTACAGGTACTACATTGTTTTTCAGATGCCACTGGATGACACTGGATAATTTTTTAGTTTTTAATTTTTTTGTGCGTTGGCAGCCCTACTCACAGTCAGTAGTCTACAAGTCTACAAGGAGTGACGCACGAGCTTTTGCGTAATCGTGTTACATTACAAGAAAATTATATTAGCCACTTTGACCCAAATATTAGCCGCAATAGACGTGTATTGAAGTGGTGCTGCGCTGACGGTAGGTCATCATTGCAACTTTCGTGTTCTGTAGGAGATCGAAGCAGAAATTAGACCTGAATGAATGGAATTGAATCAGTGAATGGAATTGAATGATCTGAATGAATGGAACTGAACCTGAAATACTTTGCTACGTTATATATTACAAAGGCCTGTCTACCGTTGTTATTCACGTCAAATTGTACTTACGTATTTTGATAGAACTTCAACTCAATAGTTTCCAAATATGCTAATTAAAAATATTGTAATTAAATAAACGAACTGAATTCTTGACGAACGAATTGAATGTTCTTTATAAGTACTCGATAAATTCATTTATCTCTCAGTGAAAATAAACATACCTAGCCCACTTACAGAAATGCACGCAGAAGACTTGAAAAGTCGTAGCTGTCATTCGGTAGGTATGTAGGTAGGTACTTGGCCGCACAAAACAGATACAAATTGTATCGGGTGTTCCGGGATCATAATAGTCGTAACGTCACATAAGTCGCTACGATATTGCTACGACGGCTACGACCTTTGTTAAGAGTATCAAGACCTGTCGATCAAGACTAACGTGTTTTCAAAGTTGGTTTAGACAAAATGGAACTTTGAATAAAGCATGAACAATGTATGTTGTAAAGATGCATATTTTTTACAAAAAAATAACCGACTTCAAAGTCGATAACTCAAAAACCAAGCGCCAGATGTCGCTCCAATTTATAAGCTACCACATGACAAGCAGTACCTTTCGAACAAAAAAAGAATCATCAAAATTGGAACACCCATTCAAGTTAGAAAAAATTAAATTCGCATTATTGCGAATAACTCAAAAAGTGACCGTCAGATGTCGCTCAAATTAAAATTGTACAAATTAAAATTACCTGTAGAATGTCGAAAGAATTATCGAAATCGGTTCATCCAGTACGAAATTATAAGGTAACACGCAAGATAAAAAAATACAAATGAATTAACTCCTCCTTTTTTTGAAGTCGATTAAAAATAAATAGCATTAGGTTAATATTGACTACGTTTTCTTTGCTTCAGACTTTTTTTATCGTTTGCACACTAATGGGTATCTTCGTATCACAATGCAGACACTCGGCACGTGGGTAGCATGGCAATAAGACGTCACTTGCAACTCTACCCTGCCCAGAGAACAAACATTTTATCTGCCACATTAACATCTGCCGACCGGACTTACTAAGTGACCGAGGAACGAAACACAACAGGAATGTGATAACAGTACGTCTATAGGGTATCTATTAAAATCTGTTTCTTAGCCCCAACATCCACACACATTTGGAGTAAATAATCAAAGAATAGTTACGACTTCACGCAATACGAAGAAAAACGAAGATTGGCGAATACTGACTACTATTTCTAACTTTTCACTTTTTACTTATAATAATGTCGCTAACTTTTAATAATATCGCCGGCCCCTTCAAACAAACCCTTGAAAGTGAAACAAAAAGTTGAAACAACTTATTCAGGTAAAATTATCTTGTGTGAGGTGGTCTCGCCTCGGGCAGTGAGCATAAGGATTCTAACCGTTGGTCGGAAATTTCGCCTTTACAATAGGTATTTATTTTAATTATGTACATTGTCCAAGAGACTGTAAAATGTATAAGTAATACAAAGGTTCTTGAAGGACACGTATGTAATAAAATAATTTTTAAATCATTAAAGAACACCGTCCTCATACATTATTGCTTTTTACAAAAAAAATAACCGACTACAACCTCGGTAAGCAGAGATAACTCCAAAACGACTCGCCAGATGGCGCTTAATTCAACATATAGGTGTAAAGTTCTCGTCACTACAAATTAATCAAGCCCAAACACTAGATAACTACAGTAAATCGTTGAGAAGTTCCCTTGACTGTCTTTCGGCTTCATCAGACCGACTCCAGACCTTCATGAAATTGTAGCACTTTCATGTACCTACTTATGAAAACATTAACAAACACACTAGTTGCCCCTACAATTTTAGAAAGTTGCCCTCGATTTCTCCAAGATGCCATCATCAGATCCTGGTGATCCTTTTAAAAGGACTCCACTGCGCATGTCTACTTTACAACAAAAAATAATTATCAAAATCGGCCCATAAACGACGAAAAAATCGCTGAACAAACATAAAAAAGGCATATATACGGTCGAATTGAAAACCTCCTTCTTTTTTGAAGTCGGTTAAAAAGGCGGCATTATAGTCTGTTTAACAATGACATCAATAACTTCGAGTAGAGATTATAATAAAATACAAAAAATAATAAGTTGGAAGCACATTTATGTTTGATGTCAATCCATTACAAGGCTCGGCTCTTCCATTAATTGAGGAGGTCTAGGTTATTCCATCATGCTGGTCCACTCCAGTGAGGATTGGACGGGTTGGCCAATGCTTATGTCGTCCAAAGGTCTTCTGAATGGCTAAACCTCTGCTATCTAAGGATGCACGAAAAAGTTCAAGAACTTTTTTCCATTGGTCATTGATTCGACAGCCTGTGCTTGCTGTCCGACATAAGCAGCCGGGCAATACGCGCTCAGCAATTCCAAGTCATAGTTAGGTTTACATAGATGTATGAGTGAAGGCTTGACAATTACTAACAGGACTAAATAACCACTAACAGTCCCAGTCCTAACACTTATTAATGTGCTAACCAACTAATGTTCTAACATCATCTACTAAATTGATTTACCATCCTAGTCCCAAAATTGAGTCTTGTTCTAAGTCGGCCACTATTGTCATGGGCGGCACCGGAAGGGTGGTGATGCATGCTCATTTGCTACCTTAATTCCATAAAAAGATGGTAATGATGGTAATAAACGATTATTATTATTATTATTATTAATACTATTTAGAGTGCCAATGAACAATACAATATAGGCACTCCTTGAAACAATACTAGTCGGTCATCTTGATTAAATGATGAAAAATATAAGTATATTTTATTTTATAAAGGAAATTCTAGCCTCGAATATTATTGCCTTTGTGATCGGCTGGAACAACCTTGTAGGAGGAACTATCGAATGCGGGTATTCAGAAAACAATTTCCGCTTCTGATGCACTGTATAAACTAGACATAGATAGTAGAGGAAACTATTACGTTACTTCATGAAACAATATTCGCCAATAAAAATTTATGAAAAAACGTAGGTATGTATTGTGTTATGTGGTATGTTTTGTAATATTACTAATCGTTCTCATTTGGTCCCAATTCTATGCTTAAAATAAAACAATCGAACGCCTGTAGGTATTAGGTACTTGATTCGCCGAGAACATGGAATTGTAGCCTTCCGCTAAGAAACCGCTTCGAAACTACATATATGTATTTATTAGCTGTACTAGCTTCCGCCCACAGGCTTTCCCCGCGTGGAATTCGTTTAAGCTTCGCCCCCCTATTTCACCCCTTTCGGGGTGAAATTTTCTTAAATCCTCTCTTAGTGCTCCCCTACACTCCCCAAGGAACACACATGCCAAATTTCAGCTTCCGTTCAGTAGTTTCGGCTGTGTGTTGTCTGTCAATCACTCAGTAACGCAAGAGTTTTATAGATATAGGTATATGTATAGATTGGCATTTTTAATTTCAAATCTGCAAAGTACCTTAATTTTAGGGGCGGAAAGCCATCCATAAGATACAACGTTTACTCCGTGTGTATCGCAGTATTATTTTGTCGAATTCAACGGTCTAGTTACTGGCCAACCGAGGTCCTGTTTCAAGAGCCGTCCCCCTACAAGAGCTTGCTTGAGAAACTAGTTCGGTGAATCCGACACACACTCACAATAAAGTAGTTTACAGATAAATGAAAACAGTTCATTCCGTCCACTCGATGCATTCGCTAATTTCAGAGCTGGAGTGATGTTATCATTGTTTTGAGATAACTGTCTGATGATTTAATTATAATGTTAACGTTACTATAGGTACACATGTTTAAGCAGTGCAGTGATAGCATAGTGGTTTGAACATTGGAATTTCCAATCGGAAATAACAGCGAAACATGTTCCGGCCCATATTATTTTCACTCTATTTCGAAAACGGGACGTTTTGCGTCCCAGGGCTATCTTTGGGGACATCGGGACAGACAGCCGGAAAACGGAGCTGTCGTGTTTAATGAAGGACGTTTGGGTGACGCCATTGCATACCCTGAGTAATATGCCTACCTATCTTATGCCCTAGAGCCTAGAGTAAGTATGCCAGCTGTCTTGTTCCAGGGTTATTAAAAAGAATAAATTTTTTCAATGTTACGAAAAAGGCCCGAGGCGCTGTCAAAGCCACTCTTACAGAGTCCCGTGTTTTATTAAGTTTTTTCCTTTCCCTACATTTATTTACAAACGGAGTTTGCCCATCTGATGAAGTACGTATCCTGTTATCCATTTCAAAATTATCGCCGGATGTCGACCGTTTGCGAGGCGAAGGCGAACGAATGCCGATGGAGGCTTTGAGCGCCAGGGACCAATAGTTTATTATTAGGTATATTGTATATTAAAAATAATATCTACTTTAGGTACTCTACAATGAACCTTAATGCTAAGTGCGCAAAGATGTCATTTATGTGCCTTGGCATTTCAATAATTCCATGTCGATCGCAAGCGGAGCAATAGCCAGCCGGGCTTTAGCCTTACCACTAAGGTATCAAAAGGAAACCACAAGCTTCTCCACAAGTCTTTTATCTGTGTATTATCTCATTGCCTTTTGAGCGAAAAGAAACTGAAAAGTTTTGTTTCATTGTCCATGTTTTTCATGAAGGAAGATTTTACTTTAAATAGAAATTCCTTTGAAGATTCGTAATTAATCTTAATTACATTGCTTACTTACTTTTGCCCTTTCGTTTATTAAATTTTGAAAGTTGTACTAACTTTTAACTTTTTGTTTACAAATATAAATACAACTGGTAAATTTTTTTTCGTTATCTTTATTAAAATTGCCGTAAATATATACAGTTGTATGTAAAGAATTTTCACACCTGTTATTGTTAAATGTTTTAGTAATTTCAAGTCCCATAAACGCTAATTCAATAGATACGAAGTAATCCAGGTCCCGAATGTCGAAAACATCTGTTTACCTGCACATTGTAATTTATGGATAACCAGAGAGGTTTCCTTGAATCATCCAATTCTTTGCTTAAAATTGATAGTTCTAATTAATATTGATATAACGATATTCAATTCTGTCCATCATTGCTTACATCGTATGATTCACTCAATGTATAACCATTTGTATGAGGTATGATATTAGCTTATGAAACATCAGTTACTATTGTTTACCTAGTATTCCCTTGTTATATAAGAAAAATGCTTTGACAGGCCAGTTCTGAGAAGCTAGAGCTACGCCAGAGAGATTACAGATCACATATTTTATCTGGCGCGTTTTACTCCAAAATGTAGTGCGACCCGGCCGAAAACGCTTTTACTACCTTTTCTCGAAAAGCGCTCGCGAGGGCTGTTTCACGGTTGTACTACTCAGTTGAACTGGTGGGAATCACCCGTTATAATGTCTTACAACGTAGGTAATTGCCATGAAACCCGCTCATGGGGTTTCAATTCACTGTTAATTGTCAAATCAGTGTCGCACAAGTTGCTAACTAACATGTTGCCTTCAGGCATGTGCCACTTTACGGGGACCCACCATCTACATAGTTTTAAGGGCCTTTGGTAAAAAAATTCTTGGCGTTAGTTACCAGGTTACCAACCGCCACATTTTCAGATGCCATCCACTTTGAAAGGCATTCACCGTCGATCAATATTTCATCTGAATAGCCCTGTAGGGATCTTTAGTTGTAGGTATATAATTGTGCAATCAAGGCAGGAATATACCTACATCAAAGTACCTCAAAAGGAATCTCTTCGTATTGGACCTGTGTCCAAAGGCTTCTAAATGACACGGTCCATTTACATTCAGGACCCATGAACTTAAAGTTTAAAAAATGTATAGGTACATAATTATAAACGCAACTCTACCTAAAATACTCGACGTAGCCAAAAATATGTGACCTAGAGTCTAAAAAAAAGAAAAATAATAGGAAAAGAATATAATATTCTACAATAATAATATATTTAGTTACGACGAAATTGCTCTCTGTAAAGAGAACAGTTGATTTTCTATGTTATTTACAGATGATTTATGTGGCTTCATCGGTTAATTAGGCATAATACGGTCGATGAACTTTGTAGGTCACATTCAGGCACCAGAAATCATGTGGGCTGAATTGAAAAGGCCACATAAACAAAACATTGTGGCATAGGTTTGACGTAGGCGTCGTGAAAATAGACGAAGCGAAAATATTTATTGTGATAATAACGTGTAACGAATAGCTGTAATGAATTGATGATGTTAGTTATAAAGGTTCATTGGCGTTAGCCAATTAAAATGACGGCACGTACCAATAACGCACTGGTTATCATGTACCCTGTTCGAAGAGTCCTGGGTTGGATTTCCAGCGAATTTAAATTTTTACTAAACTTTAAGTGTGTGTTCTTGTCTTGTGTGTTGTCCATGGCACCCACGACATAGGGAATCCTAGTGTGCGGCTAGGAGTGTGTAGGGTTATTTATTTATTCTTCTTTTATTCTTTTACATGATGTTAGTGGTGGTGGTAGGGTGCTTAGTGGTTAAGAATTTGGCCTTTTACTCGGGGGATCCGGAGTGGAAGATGTGGCTGTGGAAACCTGCATACCGGAGAGTTCGGTAAAATTAAAGATGTGTGAAGTCTGCCAATCCGCACTGGGCCAGCGTGGTGGACATAGCTTTAATCCTCTCATTATGAGAAGTGACCCATGCTGAATAGTGGGCTTTGATGGGTTGAGATAATGAATAGAATAGAATAGAATAGAAAATTGTTTATTCCTGGCACACTGGTACATGTACATGAAATCTAAATGTACAGTAGGACATTATACAAACAAAGACAAAAATAACCTAAGATATTATAAACTAAAAATAAAGATAAAAAAAGAAACAAATTTATTTTCACTATGTCCTTCAACGATCGCATGTGTCCGGTGGCCCAGAAAATGGAGCTCACTCAGCATAATGTCGTAGTGTTGGCTACGGCGCTGATTTTCAGTGAGTCCATTTTTCAGTGATACACGATGATTTTACATATTTTTCTTATAGTGAAGTGCCGTAAGACGTAAAAATGTGTAAAACCTCGGAATCCTGGGAAGGTCAATGCAACGCTAACGGCACTCCACTATTAGGGTACGGTTCCACTGAGGCGGAGCGGAGCGGAGCTGTGCGGGATTTACCAATCACATGGCTTGAAATCCACATCTCATTGTGCCTCGTGTGGATTTCAAGCCATGTGATTGGTGAATCCCGCACAGCTCCGCTCCGCTCCGCCTCAGTGGAACCGCACCCTTAGAGAGGTTTCTCAATTATTTATTTCAAGCTTTCGCTCAATGCAATTCGAATAAAGTCCTAACAGCTGCGTATTCGTTCTACAAAGCTTGAAAAGGAGATTGTTAGCAGTCCGGTTTAGAAACCTTATACTTTTTAGAACACAAGTTATAAAATGTGAAAATGATTCGTTTGCAACATGCATAGTTTCTATGCAAGCAAGTGCTTTTTCTGCTCGCTGGCAAGCAACTAATGTCCTATGCAGTATAAGTATACTTATGTACGTATTGTAATTGTGTCAAAGCAGTTGTTCAACACATTATGAGTTCAGGATAAAGGATTTCAAAATGCAAATGACAATGCGAATGAATGTGCTTAGTTCCGAGTCAAAGCACAAACGATGTCCCAGAACTGTAATAGAGCTATTACCCGGAAAATACAACGGAGTCAAGTGGGAAACGTTTCCGGGTGTTTAATTAGACGGCCTTGTCCCGGGATAATAAGTAACCTGGGTATTTGGATGTCAAGTACGCTTTATGTTTGTTTATTCTTTCCTTAAATGTTCATGAACTTAGTTATTTAAATATAAGCTTAAAATTACACTGTTAATAGCTCAGTTAGTGAATTGGTCACTAGAAACTACCAATCTGGAATCCGCTCTTAGCTCAGAAGCTTGTGCTAGTCTAATCCTAAATGAAAATGAAATGAATTTTGGTCTAACTTGTTTTTTACAAACACTTTTCGTTTAATACACTATCAGCCTAAGTCATGGACCACGATAAGTTACAGCGGGCGCGGTAGGTAGATGGCAGGATACTTTCAGCTGTCGGTTACCCTTGTTATTGGAGGGCACAAAACTTTCAACAGATGGGTTGGCCACCTCGCTATCATCTCCACCAATCTACCCCCCCACCCCCCCCCACGTCACTTCAAAGATACCGGCCGTAGGTTAGACAGATATTGTCCGCGGGCCGCATCTACGACCACTGGTATAAGGTTTACCGACAGCAACTTCGCTATTTGAATTTTAGTAATTCTATTTAATGTAGTCATAGGAAGTTCTCACACAACGCTATTTGCAAGCGACTCGGATCTTGTCAATGTATGAAAGCGACGCGTCTACGATGCCTCTCCTGTAAGTGAGAAGTGTCGAATACAGCGAATTTTGGATTGCGTTGCAGTCGCGTAGCTAATAAATAGCGTAGTGTGAGAAGTGCCTTATAATTTATAATACATTAGGTAGGTACCTACCGAGAACCCGTGGAACCTTTCCAAATAGCTTTTCTAATTCTGTAATTAATTAAACGATCCTAGTAACGTTATAACGTTATCCTAATTAGTTATTATAACACTATTAATTAAATTAACGATTGTTTGTTTACTTGACCTATACATACCTACATACGTATATCTATTTTACGTACTCGTTTCCACGCTTTGAGAAACCGATGCCTTAGCCCGAAACAATTTTTTTATTTATCATTTTGGAGTTTTTAATTCATATTATGAATTTGTTTGATGTTTTCCCTGTGACACACATAGGTACCTATAGGAGACATAAAAATATGACGAATGACGATATAGTAGTTTTCAAAAGAAGAGTGAATAGGCTTTTATTAAGTAGGTAAGTGTACTCAGCAACTCAGCATCAAGAACTTCATCGCCATTTGAGTACCATAGTTGTCAAACACAACCTTAAACCAAGTAAAAAATATAGGTATTTTTGTCGTTTTAGTTTGTAGATTGTGAAGCCTGCCTACATTAAAATTAATATAAATGATAAAAGCTGAACGCACTGATTGCCCTCGTTACATTTTAATATAAAGTCGACCACTCACATTGCATTCGCGCAAATACGAGAATCCACAAGAACGAATCAATTTGACACAGTCGTGGTTTTCCAAACTGTGAAAGCAGTGACAATCCGTACAATATAAAAATGTTCGTGCGCATGTGATGTGAGTACTTAACTGCCTTAAAATTGACTAAAAGTTGATTTGAATGATAACACAGATGTTTACTTTGAATATATAACGATATTTATAACGATAAACTTCAAGAAGTCTCGCTACAAAATACTCTATAAAGCGGAGGTTTTACAAAGGAAACGCCAAGTCTTACTAAACGTTGACAATTTATTGTCTACCACGTACCACGTTTTCGTAATTATTTTCTCATCAAACTCTGAAATGTTCATTAAGTACAAAAGTTTTTAAAGCTGTCGTGATTGAAAAATTAAAACCAATGGAAGATTAATTTGAGACTTGCCAAACATTTTTTATTAATGCATAGCCAACTTCGTTTTCAGTATTGAAATACTACGTAAAGCTTTTTATCACCCGGTTTAGCGGATTCCGCGTCGGGTGGTAAAAAGACAAGCTTATTTAGTAAATGTATGTCAGTATCAGTATATTTATCAAATAAAGCTGCCTTTACTAAACTTGCGAGTTCGCATAATCTGACACCTTGCGCCTATTCATTATGGCGCTCACTCAAATACGTGCGAACGTTCGTATATTGTGCGAATTTTTGCACGAATGTGTAGAAACGCAATAGTCAATAATTGAAATTAATTAAAATCTTATTGACTATTCGGTGTGTGTAGACTACTCGAAGGTTCAAGGTTGGTGCGCTTTGCTGCCCGACCAAAAACCATGATAACTTTAACAGCAACAACAACAACGAAAACCACGAATATATCAAAAACTTCGCATTATTTCGAAGGTTATTCCACACTTCTGGGTTGCGTATTTGTGCGAATATGAGTGAGCGTCTAAATGATCAGACTAGTTAAGCAAGAACGGGCGCGGTCAGTAAGTGGATGGGTGACCGCTAGTGGCAATATTTCATGAGGGCTTTCGTGTTTCGGAAGGCTCGTAGAGCTGACGGCCCCAGTCCTTATCGTTAGATAGCAATCGGTGAACCATGTCGGAGGTCTTCAGGCGGTGTTAAAATGTCCGACACTTTACTAACCCTTTCAGTAATCCCTACTAGAGCAGCGTGGTAGAGACCTCTAGGCTTTCTCAGTCATAAGAAAAAAAGGTACAGCTAACAGCTGTAAAATGAATTGACACACAATTCTTTTAATGTCATCAGAAAGTATATACAATATTATACCTAATATCGACAAGTACGTATTCTGTTCATATTCGTTAGTAATTTGGACAGATTCACAAAGCATACATATGTAGGTACATGATAAAAACAATACTGACACTCCGAACAAAATGTTTAATCAAAAACTTTATAGGGTTGTCAAAACGAGAACAAAAGCGTCGATCCACATAATAAAATACACGGAACAAAGCAGTTTCTACGTTTCGCGAGTACTACGTTATCATGTTACCATAACGCACTATTCGTGGAAGGGAATTAAAACGATTTTTTTTATCTTGTCTGTGGTTTCAGGGTATCGATGTTATCCTACTACGCGCTACGTTATAAAACATTGATATTGTTTTTCCAATAACAAGTTTACTTCAACGATCATGGGATTATGTGTATACTTAGGTTCGTTTTGAATGTTAGTAAATATTTAAAATGTGTAAATATTATAACTGTGGGCCGGATGTTAGTATCGACGAAGTTTATTTGTATTTAATTATTTCAAGCTTATATGTACCAAGTTTTTTACCTTCAGCGACCGGCAAAGGATTAGGTATAGTCCAAGCGTTTGTTAATAAGATCAAAGACCGGATGTGAGTGGTTAAGGCAAGGCGCTGGGAAATCTAGGGAAGGGAAGGGATATTTGTTGCTATTTGTTGTTGTTGGTAGCCCACTATTGAGCACGGCTCTCTTCTCTTAACTGAGGAGATCTAAAGCTTAAGTGCGATTTGATGGAGGGGTTAGTGGCCAGTGCATGTGTCGGAAGCTTCTGTCGGAAGGCCTCCGACGACAATAACCGGGACCGATGGCTTAACGTGCTCTTCGATACTTGTAAACGTTATACATTTTTTTTAATTTCTGTTGCTTATCTCGGTCGATCATTTAGGATCGACGCAAGCCTCCGGACTATGAACGCAATAATACTCAACGCGACTGAATATTTATTCCTCATTCTTCTTGTATTGTATTAGTGCTGCGAAAAATTCAATCAAGAAATGTATGACTATCGTAGAACACGCATCTGATATACCTCATAGCATAGCTGACTTACCTGAACTGACAGACTGACAGCAGGCAGCTTATTTTTGACCGCTATTGATAAAAGCTTAACCAATAAGCGCGCATCTATTTCTGAGCTCAGCCTAGCATTCATTCCCATTTTCGTATTCCGTCACCCAAAAATCTTACACTTTTAATTTTCTAGTTTTTATCAGTAACGTGCGATAACGATAAGGAACTTCGTTCCAAAAAAGTCACGTGAAATAAATTGTTTCAAGGCGAAATTATTACCTACATGCGGGCTTCGTTACTATGATCTGTGCCTCTATTATGAGTTTTTAATACTATAGTTTACTATACACGCTAGCGACTATCGTTTAGAATTTGTATGAGAATCCGTACAGCGCTTCTAGCGGTTACGATACTGAACTACAATTCTCATACAAATTCTAAACGTCAACTGCAATAGTAACGTCCTTTACGTTTACTACAACAACTCATAATAGAGGCACTGATGTGGGCGTATTTCCGGCTCACGTCATTAATGTCAATGTCCTTTAAACTTTTAAATCCCACTATGACGTCCTAGTGACGTAAGCAGTAACGTAGTCGGGTAATTCATACAGACCAATACGTCGCCAAGTCAATTAGGTAGTTAGTACGATTCACTTTGTCGGCATTTCATGAAATAGGTACTTGGTTGCGTGGCTATAGTACCTATATTATGTTCATGGCATCAGGAATTAGTTACACTTATTCTTCGGCTCCACCTGTGCCTTAACGCGTTAATTAATGCATTAATTTGGTGACTTAAGAAGAAATAGACTTGTCGAAAATGTCAAATAACTCTTCATGTATTATGAAATTTATGTTAAAGAAGCCTAAGTAACAGATTTCTATTGTAGCAAATTATGTCTTATAAATTCCTAATAAATGAAAAAAAGAATACATAATTGACAATTTTGACAAGTCTATTTTCTACTTAATTCACCAAATTAGTGCATTAATTAACGCGTTAAGACACAGATGGAGTCGTAGCATTAGACATACTCCCAGTATTTAACCCATATTTTAAATATTGTACAAAAAACTAAAGCACAGGACAGTAAAATAAATAAATATAGTACAATAAAAGTAATGTTACTTAATTGAATTGAATACGTACATGTGTTGAGGAGATGGATTTTCTGCTATCCGTATTACTTGGTTGTCTCGAGAAGCTCGGAGCATGGATAGTGATGGGTGAACCGGGCTCCGAATCCGTCTTACCTTCGTTGCTACTGTTGCCACCATCCTAAAACAAAAAGGTTTATTTAATTCTTTAGTCTCTTATAAATCCAACACGACATTAAAGAAAAACGGTAGACTAGACAGAAAGGAGTGGACAGTCATCATCATATGCCTTTCCATCTATGTCAGGCGATTCAGTTAGCGTCAGTTAGAGAACACTTTTGCTCATAGCTGTATGGCGATCGGGATCGGCATTCTCGGGAGTGGACAGTTCGGTTCGAATAAATAAATAAGTTCGATGTGGGTTCGTTTTCGGTCATAGTTGTACTAAGCTAAAAGATTCTTTGATGGTCTTCACGGACTATTGAGGTACCTTAGCTATAAGAGTACCAATATCACCAACACAAAACTTTCCGATCCTTTTACAAACTTCAGAATATCATCATCTCAATCTATCATTACCCACAACGCCCACAACTGAGCTCTGGTCTCTTCTTACAATGAAAATTTAACTTTTTCATAGTAAAAGAACCACAGAGCCATAGAGCCACAGTGTACCGGGCTGTCCCAGTGCGGATGTTTAAAGTCTACCACTTCACACAAGTTTGAGTTGTTATAGGTATCAATGCATAAAACGCACTTATCTGACACTATAATCCAGAATTGCGTGCACTGGGATTCAATCCCGGACCCCTTGAGTAAGAGTTACCTACCCGTAAATGCAAATTGTTCGCGGTTAAGCACTACGAAAAATACATATATAAGTCTAGCAAAATTCTGCAAGAATCTTGCGGTATCTATTAAAATATCAAAGCCCCCGCTGACGTCTAGGAACTTATAAGGTATTCAAGGATTTATCTTGTTTATATTTATCGATCATGTTTACTAACGCGAAGTATCTGTGAATACATTAGGTTTGCTTTTGTTTACCCTTTAGTTGGTAGTATATCAAGTGAAGCGCTCATAGCTTACATTTATCCCAAGTGATCGTCAAAGTTTAGCAACTGCGGCGCGGGCGCGGTCGGTATTTGGATGGGTGACCGTTAGTGGCAAAATTTCTCGAGCGCTTCCGTGCTTCGGAAGGCACGTAAAGCCGTCGGTCCCGCTTGTTATACATGTATATCGACATAATATATCAGTTATTAACCTTTCGACATGTGCAAGGCCGCCGGGCGTCTAGAAAACTTCCGATATTGGGTTGGCCACTAACCTCTCCGCCAATCCGCACTGGAGCAGTGTAGTGGAGTACCTATGTATGCTCTTACTAAGCCTCCTCAATAATAAGGATAGACCCGTGCTCAGTAGTTTGACATTAATGGGTTGTACTCAAGATAAGTAAAGTCGCGTGTGATTTCCACGCGATATAGAATAGGTGATATTTTATCAAAGTTATATCGTGGTAAAGATTTCAATACCAACGTTATTGTTAATTTATTCATGTTATTTCATGACAACCCGTGTGGGGCTATGATTACCATGCTGGGCTGTCCTTCTTTTTTTTTACGTTTGCTGGCGCCATTTTGGAACTTGACTTGTCCTTTGTTACTACTACAGTTCTCACGAATTCACCTTTTATACGAGTATGTCAAATTTCGTTCAGACATTTGGGTTATAAGGCGCGCCAAATAATGGACATACATACGCTCCTACACTGGAAAAACATTACCCTCCTTCTGACGCACTCGGATAAAAAGTGGAAGTAAATAACTAAATACGTTCGTTTAATGCATTACCCTCTACATGAATAATATGAATAGGTAATCTGTTAAGAGAGAGCGCACTAGTGAGAACAGATAATGGCAATTAGTTGTATTATTGACTTTCAACTTCCGATTATATAGCCTTTTCAACTTCCGAAACTTTGTTGTTTGTTGTTGTATTGACTTTCATACAAAGCTTACCCCACAAATATTGTTTTATAACCAAATAGGTATGTTGTCATAAATATATCTACATAATAGGTTGCAACTTAATTACTAAGTAGGTTATGATGGAAAAAATCTGAAGTAAGGTTAAATAAATACCTTAGTTCTAAATAACCCCCGACGCAAAAATTGGGGTGTTAAAATTTGATCTGTCTGTCTATACGTCTATCTCGTGGCATCTCAGTTCTCAAACAGATTTACCCATTTCAATGCGGTTTTTTTCATCCTATTCGCTTTTATATCTAGTTTGTGAGACTTAAATAAATAAAATTCAATCTGCTGCAATAATAAATAAAGCTTATATAAAAGTACGGCATGCGGTTTATTAACTTTCATTGTTTATATTGACAACAATAATCTCGTAAGAAGATGAAGGAGAGATGCATACCTACCTAAGTGGTTTCTTAGCGAAGCTCTATAAAACTTAAGTAAAGATGTCGGTGAAGTATATTGAGCTACTACTCGTAGTATCACGTACCTACTAAGATACCAGGTACCAGGTAGGTACTAACGTGAACTACTACTTACAACATTCACTCGGCGTTTCGTATTGTTACAACTAGTGCTATTCAATTGTACAAATCTAAACAAGGCACAGTGGTCCTTATTTCTTCTTCTTTTTTATGGAATTAAGGTAGCAAACGGGCATGCAGCACCACTCTTCCGCTGCCGTCCATGACAACTATGACCTTACCTTACCAGAACAAGAGTAGTGGGTTTGCATGTAAGATTATAATAAAGACAATAAATATTGACAGTAGGCACACATTGCTAAAGGGATCCCTCAATTATTCATTCAATATGTCTAAAAATAAGAAGCACTTGTGTATGATATTTTCTTTAATTAGTGTGTAATATCAATACTTATACAAATTACAATAATATTTTAAGCGAGTCTGACTGCAACATAATATTGGTTTTGTGAATTTTAATGTAAGTAAGAAAGACTTTGTTATCTAAATACTTAGATCCGAAAATAGTCCTCTCGTAGAATTTTAGACGCGGAAAACGGAATAATTAAGAGGAAGAATATTATCAGAATATTATGAAGTTGCGGAAATTCGTCAGACATCATTTTTGCAAATTGAATGGTACCGAATTACTTAATTTACTCGGATGGTAATAAATTATGGCGACCTTTTTAAGTAGATACCTACCTTTTGTTATTTAAAAACCATATTTAAAATGGCAAATCTATTATTTGATTATACACAAACGTTATGGATTCTTATCGCCTTTGATCAGTGAATCCATGCGGTACTAGAAAGTATAGCATGGAATCACTATTAGGTATATTCATATTATAAGTGAGAAAATCTGTCTATCTGTCTGCCAGTTATCAAGGCTGAACTCCGAGCCCGATTTGGATGAAATTCAGAATGAAAATAGTTGAAGGCATATGTAGTAACCTATTTTAAAAATATACCCCTAAAGGGTTTAAACATGGAATGAAAGTTTGTATGAAAAATCTAAACCACTTGAGTGATATCGATGAGTTTTCTCAGGAAGATAGTTGATGACGTAAGGTCAAGCATAGGCTACCTATTTTTATCAAACAGTGACCCATAAGGGGCTCAAATAGGGAAAATATTATTAAAAAATAGGTGGTAAGTAGAGCCTAGAAGTTCACCCGGTTACTTTTGATCCACAACCCTGCAGGTTAAGTGAGACCAGAGAGTGATTAAATAATAAATAGAAATGTGTCTAATTAAAGGACCGCTAAGAACAATAAAAAATAAATGAGGTAAACATTGTTAAAAACGAATTAGTTTCAATGTTTTGGTTCGAGAGCGATTAGTAAGCATAACGACTTTTGTTTCCCGAAACGAAGCTAAACCAGAGAGTACTTATACCTATATAATACTTGAGTCGCTAAGTAAATAGAATTGCCACTCTCCGCCAAAAACATAATATTTACTACGTGTGCTCATTGTTCAATTTAGCTTGTAAGCAAAATTTACTTTAAGGCATTTGAAATCCTCGCCGTCAATCTACAATGAACCTTAATCACAAAGGCGGAAAGCTGGTATTGTGAGGGTTGCCACTGAAACGAATTCCATATCGAACGCAAACGGAGTCTATCTATCTATTAGCCTTTCCAAGTCCACTGCTGAACATAGGCCTCCCCTAATTGACGTCACTCCGACCGCTGAGCCCTCTGAACCCAACGGTTTCCAACTGTCTTCTTGGCGAACTTGCTACCTTCTTGTTGTCCTTTGCAAACAGAGTATAGACTCGTATTCTTAATCTCAAACTTTCCCACACTTAAATCTCTTTAACACAAAAACTTGCAGTCGTTACAAAGGAAAAGGAAAAGTAGAGCTTTAGTTTCTTTTATACAATGATAAAACTTTCTATAAACCAGGTCTTGAATAATGTGAACGTTCTCTCCCGAATTTATTTCTGTTGCAGCGAACGATGTGGAAATATCACTTCATAAACGAAATTCAGGAATTTAATAAGCAGCAGGGTCTTAGAATAACTGCTATCTAATTAATGTAGCATAATGTTGCTTTTCCTCTGAAGAGAGAATAACTGTACATAGTTTATGTAACATTGCATAGAGTGGAAGTAAAATAAGTAATCTTTTCAAAAATACCTACATCAAAATTTTCAAAGATAATTCAAAGATATGGAAGTATCGGCGCGGGAATGGGTAATCGTGTTATTACTCGTATTTAGCCTGTCTGTCGGCATTTTTAAAAAATCTATATAGTACCATATACTTATATGTACCTACCTACTTATTGTGTCATTCTCCATTTTATTCCGAAGTACTTAGCTAAAAATTTCAGGACGTAAATTGCCTTAATTATTGAGAACCTTCAGAAGGAAGTGATTTTCTAAGAAGTCCTTCACTTGTTTTTATGATTAAAATCTCCGCTTCAACTTTTCCAACCTGGGTATCAACGTGAATATTGTGTTTCCAAAGTTCCTTTTGCGTTTCGTTTATGGAAAATTACTTGATTCATATGTATAAAAGTTAAGTGTTTTAACTCAATACAAATATTGCATGATAAATAAAAGTTTGTTAAAATAACCTTGTTGGTTTGGTATATGAGGATTACGTGTGTAGATGCGAGAAAGGAATATTGTTACTGATCTTGTAAGTACATATACAAGAAGGTATTATATTGGGTTGTTCGGAAAGTCATTTCGTTTTCCGGACAGAGTTAATTCTTGTGTGATTCTTGAACCAAACTTCAGTCTTCAGCCGCATAACCTTTATATTATGTTTTGAGAGCCAATATAGCAAGGCTTGTGTATGAAAAAGCTCAATTGAATCTATGCAGTAGTTTTTGGTTGGTTTCCTTTTAAGTATGGCGAGCAATAAATTACGTACTATTTACTATAGAAAAGTTAAAAATGCTGTTTAAGTCACATTTTTAACCGACTTCAAAAAAGAAGGAGGTTCTCAATTCGACCGTATATTTCGGATGAACTGATATGGATATAATGCCACTTCCAACATATTCCCCAGAACTAGTGCCTTCGGATTTATCATTTACTAGAGAACCGCCCGCGCTTCGCTTCGGGACCCGTAGGTAACAGCCGCGTAGGTCCCGCTCCCGTAGGAATTTAGGCTAAAAAGTAGCCTACTACTCGCTCTCTTCACTCCACCCTGTCTGAGGTGTGTGGAGCCCTCGGGACAGTTAGTTCCCCTTTGGGGGTGTCTCTCGCGGCCCGTTAAAACGGGCCAGTCCTTGGGTTGGGCCCTAAGGCCCTTGGTTGTCCATCTGTGGTTAACCAATAGGTCAAGTCCGGTGAGTGGTGGCCTTTTTACAGGCCACAGAGTCTTAAACGGGATGGGGTTCATCTTCGCGCCGCCCAGGCGATCAAGCCCCTACTGGGTGAATCCCGCTGGTGGGAAGCCCAGCAGGAGCCGATCAGCGTCGGGCGACGACTTACGAAGCCCCAGTATCAGTCAGTGCTAGGCCCGTCCCGCGTAACCAGCAAGTCGCGCGGGAAGGCCCAGCGGTCCGGTGGACGGGTGTGGAGCGACGCCAGGTCCTGCAGATGCGGGAACCGCGACGCGTCGACACGCCCGAACATGTTGCGTGCCAATCGCTCGATGAAGTCGTCCAGGCTCTCGACTCGAAGGTCCCTCTGGATGACGACGTTCCTCACGTACCTCGGCGCACCAGTCAGCCGGCGGAGCGCAATCGCCTGAACCGCGCGCATCCTCTTGCGCTGCGGTTCGCTGGCGAGCGCGTACCACGCCGGTGCCGCGTACGTGAGGCGGGATCTGATGTAGGTCTTGTAGACCCCGAGCTTCAGTCCGAGAGGGAGGCTCGAGGAGAGCACTGGTTTCTGCCATCGCGCTTCTGGAATTCGCGACGGCTTTCGTAACCTGTGGCTTCATCGAGAGTCTTCCGTCGATTTTGCCCAAGTATTTGGGCTGTGGGGCCCATTGGATATCTTGTCCGTGAAGCTCCAGAGTAGGGTCCCGCCTGTTGAGGTATCCTCCTATGTTCACGGCCGGCGTCTTCCCGACATTCACCGACAGTCTCCACGCGGCGAGCCATTCGGGGAGGGCATCAAGCGCACGCTGCATCTTGACAATGGCGTGGGTTCTATTCAGCGACGTGGTGATGTAAGCCACGTCATCGGCATACAGGGCAAGCGACGCCCCCCCTGCCGCCGGGATGTCGTCGGTGTAGCAGGCGTAGCAGACCGGGGACAGGCAACTCCCTTGCGGGACGCCGGCTGCGATCGCATCGGACGCTCGGTGGATTCGGCGTCTTCAACCACTACTCTGAAGCTTCTATTTTCGAGGAAACTGGAGATCATCTTAACGGCACTCCGGGGCGCCGACGGCTGCGAAATCTTGTAGAGAAAGCCGTCGTGCCAAACACGGTCGAACGCCTTTTCCATGTCGAGGAATACTGCACACACGCGTTCTCTCTTATTCAGAGCCGCGGTAACGGTGTGCAACACACTCGACAGTGTAGCCGTGCTGTTCAGCGGCATCAAAAAGTAGCCTTCCACTTCTGTTGGCAGCTAGGCTATTCCACCATGGATGCTTGCAGTTCCAGTCGCCCGCGCCCACCACCGGTGTTGGCGAGTCCAGCAACTTGCGGACATCATCCAACAGGATAGTGCCAGCGAGCGGGCGGTACACTGAACACAGCCGGAGCGGGGAGTTCTCGAGGCAGAGCTAAAGTAGCCTATTACATTTGACTTAAGTAAATTACATGTAGTATTTGATAGCGTAATTCAGAACTTGCAAATGAATTTTGTTAACGCCATCTATTGGCAACTCCGAAACTAAATATCTAGCAACTAACAAAACATCGATCTTCCCATGGGAATGGGATGTTTTTCCGCGGTAAAAAGTAGCCTACGTCACTCTCCACCCTCCTAACTATCCCCACACACATAAACCTTACCATATAATAGCTTTGTTGCGACGTGAAAGCGTCACAAACAAACAAACAAACAAACAAACAAACAAACAAACACACTTTCACATTTATAATATTAGTAAGGATTTTGTTCCATTCGCTGCAAAAATTTTTGGACGGTTTAATCTTTACTTGAAGTGAAGAGGTCAAAAATCACCTGTATCAGTTTTTTGTCAGTAAAGACCAAAAATTTTATAAGCCCGGGGTCATGCTTCTAGCAGAGATATGACAAATAAGTGTTGGACCAGAATGGCCAGTGTAGAATTTACAACAATATTTATTATTCAGCACCCCTAAAAGTATACACTAGAGTAGTTAAGCTATTCGGCAGAATACGGCTGCTTATAAGTGGAAACAGTCAATGGTTGGAAAGAGATTGTCAAGTACCTAATACAATCAATTTAATTCGACTGGGTCTCTACTTGGTACCGCAATCATTTTTTTCCCATTCGAGTATCAGTTTAAAGCCTGGCTTCCCTGGTCTATCGTGTATCTCGCTCTATTTTGCATTAATTTATGTAAGGTGGAGCTGCCATATAAGTACATATGGCAGCACCACCTTTCCGCTGCTATCTATCACCACTGTGATGAATACAGAATACTTTATGAGAACAATGCTTTAATCGAATCAGAAATAGTTAGCAGAGGATTAAGAATGTTAATTGGTTAGTTCGGCAGGGACTGTTTGTCATAATTAGTGTAGGAATCGTTTTTGTCAATATTAATTGTCCAATTCGCACCTAATGAGGGTAACCGCGTGTGAATTTTCCGCTAGAGGCGCTAGTGAGAAGGGAGGTCTGTCTGTCACTTTTCGCTTGTCTGAATGGTCTGAATTTCATTTGTCACTGTTTATGTATGGGCGGGCTTTGACAGCATGACCGCCCTCTGCAGTGGCGCCAACTGGTGAGCACAAAAACGGTTACCCTCATTGCTACCTACTAGGGACTAGTCTCGTTTTGATTCGGTCACAGATAGATTCGGTCATATTTGGTGGAGGTACTCACCTAACTGGGTACAAGGTACCCCCTGTACCTTAGGGTGCTTTTCCACCAGAGATGTGCTATGCTACGTTGCTAAGGATGCGTTTGAGATCTACCAATCACATACATTGGCCCGCCTAGAAGCAGTGGATGGATGGGAAGTGGATGGCAAACGCATCCTTAGCAACGTAGCATAGCACATCTCTGGTGGAAAGGCAGCCTTAATCTGCCGCGCTCGAGTAAATCCCAGATTCCCCTCTTCGGCTCCCTAAATAAGATGTGTTGCTAGTTGCTACGCTTGAGGACTAAGATGGCCATATCTAAAAATGTATAACCGTGAATCCCGGCCTATCCGGAACGCAATTGCTGTTAAAATAATTGACACACGATACCAATAGTAGGTACTCGAGTCATCCAGAATATAGAATTGCTAGTCACCGCTAAAACCAAATTTATTTCCTGTGTTGACAGTTCAATTTTGCTTGTAAGCATAAGTTTACTTACGGCATTTTAAATTTTCGCCATAAATTTGCAATGTACCGGTGGAACGCTGGTATTTGTGTGGTAGTATGCAATTAAAACAAATTCCATACCAAACTCGAATGCAGTGTGGTCAATAATAGTATCTACCTCGGGCATTCCAGTTCCATTTATAATAAGTTTAATATTGATTGTTATAACAATATATAATTAGATTTACGTTTTGTGCTATTACACGCGTCCTCCTAATAATACGCACGAAGAATTTTAATTATAAAACAATTAAAAAAACACAAAGCTTTCAGAAGCGGTGCTCTAACAGGATGGTTGTAATGAAATGCAGACGGTCCACACTCTAAGTACAAACCCTTAGTATTAATGGAATATAATGTTAGAGTAGGTATCTAAATATAATGAATGATATTTAAAACCTTTTTAATTTAGGTTTAGAAGATCTGAAAGAGAATTATATTCTTAGAGTATATAAATTAGTTTTTATTAGGTTAAAAAGAGTGAATATAATATACACATACCTATACTTATGATGAAAAAACTCCAGAATTTTTCTAATCTAAATAATGAATTAGACACTTACATAATAATTTAATAATTCAATTTTCTAAATAATAAAAAAATATACTTAAATTATAAAATAATTCGATACTTAATTACACTGTAGGCTGTAGGTGATCATTGCATTGTTACAAATTACACATCCTCTCGTTCACAAACTCGGGTACGGTCCGTACGGTTGTCATATCCATCCTCGAAACTGGGTCAAAATATCGACAAGCAATGTATGTAGGTAGGTATGTTGCCTACGCGTATAACGAGAGTCCGTATGACAGTAACTGGGACTATAGTATCGTTTCGCTACGAGTACAATGGTCCATGCCTTAATTCTATTCCCTAGACAACAGAGCTATCGTTAATTAAATAACTTAGTGTTGGAACTGGATAGCACAAGACGCAATTAATGCAAAGCACCATTAGTAAAGTGTTTACATCGCATAAATTCAGTTATTTAACTATTAATAACTCTGTAACAGGGTCTTTGTATAAAGTATTTGTTAAATAATTTATTAAACAATTATCAATGTAATAAGGTTATTAATTCACAAGTGCTCGATGTTGTAACTGTAAATTTTAAAATCTCTGGATTAAAAAAATCCTCTAACGCTTGAACAGATTATCATAAATTATAGCTAGGAACCATCTCAATCACGTCAACTTTATAAAAACCGCATCTAATTCAGTCCATCCCTTCAAGTAAGTAAGTAGATACGAATAAAGCTTAAAACAACATGCGTTTCTTGTGACTTAAATGTCAATGATACTTTAATCTTATCTTAATTTTAAGTTTTTACAACTTACCTGTAGTGATCTCGCTAGTTCTGAGTCAGCATATTTGCCGGTCGTCTTTCGTTCAGGCAGGATATATTTGGGCAGAGATTTGAAGAACCAGGCACCAGACTTCTTCCACATCTCTCTAGTTTCAGCACAGAGGGCGCACGTGTATTGTTCCCGCGAATATATTGCGGATCTGAAATATTGATTATTTATGATTCAAAGTTATAAATTTAAATGTAATTTGGTTATGTTTCTTGCAAATATTGTTAACGGCAATCATGATACAGATAATCCTAGTAAGGGGAGTATGTAGTGTTATTTTTTTGTTATTATGAATAAATCGCTTGTCGGAAGCTGCTAGAGAATTGTATGAAATCTTAAGTACTGAATAGACAATAAATATAATTAAAAAATAATTTTGGGGCGTAAGGAACCTCTCTTGTTCGTCGGCACATCGCCATTGAGCAATAGACGAGGCTGCGACGCATCCCTCCTGTTTGAGGTGGCTGGTTTCCCTACTACCTAAGTCTTTTGATTGATGGTAATTAATGTTCTATAAGCATCTGCTTCCTTACCACACATCTTTCTTAATGAACCCTGAAATGTTTTACATATTTTTGGTTGCTGTCACTTGCAGTATCGGAGAGTCAAAAATAATGTGGTGTTCTTTTTGGTTTTTGCAGGCAATGTATCGATCAGACATTAGGTATTCCTGATGTACTTATATAGAAAAAGATGATTCATCTGCTCGTTTGTTGCCTACATTAATAAAAGAAAAGTGGCACTAAGATTTAGTTCGCTACAGCCCAAAAACTCTAAATCCAAAGCTCTAAATCAAAACCTTAATCCTAATTTTATTTTAATCTGTTATAGTAAGGGAATCTGAAAGGGGTACTGGGGTAGATATATATCACAGACTTATTTACAAAAGTACCTATACAAAATGGTCTCAAAGAGTTGACCGGTGTCGGATCCTTTACAAGTTTGGAGCATGTCATCAAAAACTACGTTAATAGGGTGAGCCTCGTTCTTATGTACTATCTTTGAGTAAATTATCCTCTTTGAAATTTAATAGAGCTCTGTAATGTTATTTATAAATCTTCTATTATAGTATTAATTGTTTATTAAATATTATAATATATGGTAGGCAATATTCGGCAAATTGAGTTACCGATACTGCATTCGCGTTCGATGTGGCATTCGCTTTAATGGCAATCCATACAAATGACAGCTTTCCACCCCCGTAATTAAGCTTCATTGCAAATCGACGAGGAGAATTTAAAATGCCTTAAATAAATTTTGCTTACAAGTTATACAAGGTGGATACTACCATACAACAATAAATGAAACCACGAGCCCTACTTCATGCAAGAAACATATGTATGTATTACATTTAGTAAACAACGCCTAACATCTTATTCACAAAAATGTTTTTTTCAAACAAACTAAATAGCATAAAATACAGGAAAAAATAGAACACCATATCTAAACATCGGTCACTCACTTTTGACAAGAGCGGCAACAATCTTCTGCTATTACAATAATAATAGATACAGCGTGTTGAAATTTTGAATATTGAAAAAAAATTGCTGTGGCTAAAGTAAAGGAGGTATTTGATTGAAATTTTTTTTGGGGGTTTAGGTAATCATTAGGTAGTTAGGTACATAAAATTAAATTTATTGTTGTATGGTGGTAACCACGTTGTATACAAAATAAATTTAATTGTGAGCACAGGTCTCTATGAGTATTATAAAATATAAGCGTCCGTCTGTGTTAAAAAAATTGTGAACTCTCCTAGAGCCTAGAGTTCGCCCGGGGTAGTACCACCGCCCGCCAAGGTACTCAGTACCATTCCTACCGTCATAATAATTGTTTTTAAGAGCAATTGTGTTCCGGATAGGAAGGTTTGTGGAGCCGGTTTCACTTTTTTAGAGGCGACCATCTCAGACCTCAGGGGTAGCAACGCATCTGTGACCGAATTGGAACAAGACTCATACTAACAATAACTAACTGGACTATTACTAACATTAACTAACAAGACTAATTATCACTAACATACCCTGTCCTCGCACTTATTAAGAAACTAACCAACTAATATTCTAACACCATCTACTAACTGGACTAACCATCCTAGTCCCTTTGAGTCTAGTTCTAGGTCGGTCACAGTTGTTATGGGCGGCAGGGGAAGGGTGGTACTGCATGCTCGTTTGCTATCTTAATTCCATAAAAAAAAATGCAAGTTTCCTCACGATATTAACCTTCACCGTTAGCGAGTGACATTTTTAAATGCTTTAAACGTACATAACTCCGAAAAGTCAGAAGTGCGTGCTGGGATTCGAAACCGGACCCTCCGAATGGGAAGCCGGATTCTGAACCAAGCTATCACGGCTTCTACACATAACCGATATTATTTCCTTTACGCAGATTCAATACCTGTGTGGCGGCGTGTCGATCACACATTTGGAGCAGGCGGTGTGTTGGCATATCGAACACGTCCGTAACGGCGACAGCAGGCGGGCCGTGTCGCCGCACAACAGACAGCTCCGGGGAGCCGGTCCCTGGGCTAGTCGTCGCATGCCTGACAAGAGAACAGATGGAAGAGTTTAGAAGAACGATCCTGGGCTAGTCACCGCATGCCTGCCAAGGTGTTGAAGAGTTAAGGAGAACGATAAGAGAAGAATCAAGAGGTTAGGAGAAATTATAGCGAGCCTGCACAAGTGTTGAAGAGTTTAGAAGAGCAATAAGAGAAGAATCAAGAGGTTCGTAGAGAGTATAGCGATGCTAGCTAAGTTAAAGCGATGGGTGATGTTATTTTATATGATGCGTGCTGTGATTAGATATTAATTATTTTTTGCTTCGTTAAAGGATAGGATCGAGGTAAACCTGCATACTAAAAATATAAAAATATTATATTGCTTTTTGGCAAAGTTTGGCAAAGGGAGATCTCCCGCCAGGCGAGACGACATGCCTGGGGGGCGGCCGAGGCCCCGAGTGAATGTACTCGAGGCGTGGTATATATGCCGGCGATCGTCAATTCTTCGATAGCGCGTTTCAGGCTTCGGTGATGTCACCGTGTGACATTGTGCGATGTCGCCACAGCTTCATTAATTCCCAGTCTACATCACCGCTAACATTATCAGGTGGGATAAACCTGTGGACCAGAATTATTACCTACTGGCTCTCAAATGCTCTACATAGATCTATATAAAGCCTATTTATAGAAATAGACTAGGAACATCCTGTTTACTCCCCTGTTGTTTTTCTAATGACCTCTATTTTTGTGCTTCGTCGACGTTATTGTAGAGCTTTAGTGTTATCAATGTCATTGTTATTATACCCTGTTGCCTATCGTCACACCTTTGGGGTAAAGGTGGGTTTTAATATTGTGTGACATAAAGGGTAGGTACAAGAATTTTGTGGCGTTATATATAGCTATCAGCAGTGGCGGATTAACGTATAAGCACTACAAGCACGTGCTTGGGGCCCCTGTTCTCCAGGGGCCTCCATTCTCTGCTGGCGTTTCATTTTATACCTATATTTTATCGAGATTCACCCACAAGTCCGAGATCACAAGGCGCGGGCAGTCCGGGAGTGACCCCTCATACTGTTAGTGAAAATGATAATTACGTTTTGATATTACCTGTTTTCGGTTTGTCTAAGTTGTTTACTTCATTATAAAAATTTCCACGTAAACACCACTTTAGAATTTTTATTTAGCTTCCAATATAGCAAGATCATTCCAGGATCACCGACTTTGCCGGGAGAACTGCTTTCGACTTCTCCCTGGCCTACGGTCTCACTCAGGTAGTTACTGGCTTCACCAGAGTCCCTGACGTTGAGACCCATACTGCTTCTTTACTAGACCTACTGCTGACTTCTCACCCAACGGACTACCGAGTGGTGGTCGGGGCTCCTTTTGGATCTTCTGACCACTGCTTGATAAGGACAACTGTGCCCTTGACGCGGCAAGAGGGCTCTCGGCCCACTGGCACGCGTCAAGTTTGGCACTATAAGTCAGCAGACTGGGACGGACTTAGGCTTCCTGTACATGATGCCGGATACGCACCGGCGCCGCACCGCAGCCGCACCGGCGCCGCGTAGAAACCGTATTGTCTCCGCGTTAAATAATAAAGCAGCGATCACAATTCAGTATAGCTCTGTCAGTATAACCGTACAGACTTCACTGTCTTGATATTTCGTATCTATTCAAAAGTTAATATTAAGCAAAAAAAAAGAAAGTGTTACTGACTTATCTAATCTACAAACAGTGGCTGGAACAAATTAACAAACGTAGAAGAAGATTTTGGGTACACTCTGTTTTATCCTGTAGGGAAAACAAGGGAGAATTTCATGTTCTTTTTGAAGAATTGAGAAATTATGAAGATAAATTTTTTGAATATCTTAGAATGAGTGTAAGAACTTTTGATGCACTGCTGAACATTTTACGAGCTAAACTTCAACTTCAGAATACCAACATGCGTCTAAATTAATCAATAACTCATAATCGAACTCTTCCATGTTGAAATATGGTGAAATGACACACGTGTGAACAACGCTGGCGCTGTGGCGGTCCGGCGCCGACGCGGCTCCGGTGCGGCGCCGGTGCGGCGCCGGTGCGGCTCAGGAACGATTTTCATTCATGTACATAAACTTGCGGTCCGGCACCGGTCCGGTTGCGGCGTCATGTACAGGAAGCCTTAGGGAATTCCTGAGTTCGTACCCTTGGAGGCAGCTCTGCTTCGCTTCCGGGGACCCGAACGTGTGCGCTGATTCAGTAGCTGTTGTGATACGACAGGGTATGGAATGTTTCATTCCTAATTCTGTCGTATCCATCGGTGGGAAAAAGCAGCCCTGGTACAGTGGTTCATGTGCTGCGGCATCTAACCGCAAGCGGGCCGCATACCAGGCCTGGGCATCAGCGTACACTTCGAAGAACCCATCAGCCCCACCCCCAGAGCTTAAGAAAAAGCTCAACGCTGCCTCACGGTCGGCTAAGAAGCAAATGTCCAGGGCGAAGGCCCAATTCATCGGCAGAATTGGCGAGCGACTAGTAAATCCGTTGTCCACACGGCAAAGGGGAAAGCCGAACTCCTTGGTACCCCATTTGCCACCAACTCGACTCTTGACGATAGAGGGGCCGTACCGCCTAACATCCCGCGGTATGAGAGCTCGCTGAATGACATACTTTTTACTCAAAAGGCTGTCAGGCGAGCTCTACTGTCTCTCGACACCAAGAAGTCGAGTGGGCCGGATGGTATTCCCGCAATGGTGTTAAAGACGTGTGCTCCCGAGTTGACTCCCGTCTTAACGCGCTTATTCTCGCTATCCTGGAACCACTGGTATAGTACCGTCTTCGTGGAAAGTAGCCCTAGTTCATCCTATCCCCAAAAAGGGCGATCTCAGTGCTACAGGCTTATAGCGATAACTTCCCTGCTTGCGAAGGTGATGGAGCGTAAAATAAATAGACAGCTCCTAGGATATCTCGAAGATCGCCAGCTGATCAATGATCGGCAATACGGTTTCCGTCGCGGTCGTTCAGCTGGCGATCTTTTAGTTTATCTCACGCACCGGTGGGCTCAAGCCCTAGACAGCAATGGGGAAGCACTGGCAGTCAGCCTAGACATCGCTAAGGCCTTCGACCGGGTCTGTCACAGGGCTCTTCTTGCGAAGTTACCATCTTACGGTCTCCCTGAGAGGTTATGCAGTTGGGTAGCCAGCTTTCTGTCTGAGCGACATATAAAGGTCGTAGTCGACGGTTGTTGCTCAGATACCCATAAACGCTGGTGTTCCCCAAGGGTCTGTGCTGTCTCCTACCCTGTTCATTCTGCATATCAATGACATGCTGGAGCGTGCTAACGGCATTCATTGCTATGCAGATGACAGCACGGGAGATGCCTATTATACAGGCCCTGCAAATGCCTCTCGTTCACAAGTGGAGGATAGCAGAATCAAACTTGTGTCTGAAGTCGAGAACTCTCTGGAGCAAGTTTCGGAATGGGGCCGACTCAATTTATTTATTTAATATTTTTATATGTACTTTCATCCAGCAAAAGAGGGCCTACACAGCCTCTGTGCTTAGGGCCTCGGAAAGTCTTAATCCGCCACTGGCTATCAGTATTTGTTAACTCTTGTGACATGGAACGGGAATGCTCTAAAGCATTGTTCATACTAAACATATTGTCGGTCGCTGACTGTGAGCGCGCGTTACGCAGTTTATTGTTTTTCCATATATATTTAACTTCTCGTTCACACCGAACCAATCATACGTTATTACGTTGTATGTTGTGGCTGACTTACCGTGGCTGATTGTATTACGCGTCTGCGCACGGCGAATGCGAATTGACTACGTTGCCGAACGCAACAGCTTATTCGTAAATCGCAACGCCGGCGCTTTAATATATCGTTTTTAGGGTTCCGTATCCAAAGGGTAAAACGGGACCCTATTACTGAGATTTCGCTGTCCGTCCGTCCGTCCGTCCGTCCGTCTGTCACCAGGCTGTATCTCATGAACCGTAATAGTTACACAGTTGAAATTTTCACAGATGATGTATTTCTGATGCCGCTACAACAACAAATACTAAAAAGCGGAATAAAATACATATTTAAGTGGTCCCTACTTTCGACGCCTCAGCGATAGTTTAGTTACCTTTCGGTCCGTTGTGGCTAAAATGTGGCTACAATAAAACAATGGTCACGCAGATTTTTTTGGCGTTTTTATACATAGGTAATGGTACGGAACCCTTCGTGCGCGAGTCCGACTCGTACTTGGCCGGTTTTAAAATACTACGAGCTACTTCAAATTACGTGTCTTATATGGGTATAGGTATAGAATAGTTAGTCGGCCGCTCAGCGTGCGCATCCAGTGTGAACGTACACAGCAGGTGTACTCCTTTATTCACACTAGTCACGCATCAATTAATTAACAATTAATTATCAATAATTAATTAACTTAATTACACATACATTGTTTCTGAGATTAATAGTCTTTATTAAAACCGAAATAAGGTCGAATGTTGAGTAATGGAAGAAAACTAAATACCAAATACCTTCAAGTCTAGCAACAAGTCGTCCTATTCGTTTGGCTTCGATCTCGTCCACCTTCTCTGCGCGCTTGACGACAGCGGCGATGGCTTCCCGCTCGACGGCCGTCAGCGGGGGCTCGCTGCGGGCGGCGCTCCACCCGGTGCGGAGTCTGCCAACGTACGTCACCACTTAGTACCCACTGTACTTATGTACTGTTGGTACTGTAGTTAAGTAAGTATATTATTGTACCGTCCTCCATCCGGTGCGTAGTCTGCGGACGTATGTTACCACTTAGTACCCACTGTACTTATGTACTGTAGGTACTGTAATTATATACCGTGGACTGTAGGTATTACTGTACTTAGGTATATTACTTTCTGTACCATTACTAAAATATTTTCGTCCATTACTGTACTACATGGGGCACACTAAAAATTTTGCACTTCTAGCTAATCGAAACTATTTGAATTTCGAATGTTATATTTTTTAAAACGTTGCAACCTACTTGATAATAAAAATAAAAAATGGATGGGAAATCATATTTTGTCAATTTTTTTTTATCATAGGTACATCAAAGTTCTACGTACGCAACGAAAATGGAATTAAGTCGAAAAGATTTTAGAGCGATGATTTTTTATGATTTTAAAAGTTCTCTCTCCGCGCAAGACTGTGCAGCTCGTCTTCAAAATGCTTTTGGGAGAGAAGCACCTTGTTTGAGCACCATGAGGCAATGGTTTGTTGAATTTAATAGAGGTCGGGTTTCTTTACATGACGTATTTCGTGAAGGACGGCCTTCAACTGCCGTCAACGACAATAATGTGGCTACTGTTAAGCGGCTAATTGAAGAAAACCCGTGGATTGCCTATGAGACAATTCGAGGGCTATTGGGGATTGGTATGAGCCAAATTCAGAAAATTTTACACAAAGAATTAAAAGTTCGGAAACTTTGTTGTCGTTGGATCCCTCATGAACTGACAGCGGGGCAGAAGCGGACTCGCGTGGAATGGTGCTCACAGATGCTACTGAAGTGCGACCACGGTCATTCTAACGCTGTTTATGCCATTGTAATAAGGACGAAACGTGAATTTATGGTTTTGAACCCGAGAAAAAACAGCAATCTTGTGAATGGGTGTTTGAAAATGAGAACAGGCCAACAAAAGTGAGGCAAGCGAGAAACGTTGGTAAAAAAATGATCGCGTTTTTCTTCTGAGCCACGGGTCCCATCTGCACAATTCCACTTCTTTCTTTCTTCATCAAAAGAGTGTTAACGCCGAGTGATATTCTACCATTGTTTTACCCAGGATGTTACAAAAAGTTCGCGAAAGACGACCAAAAAGCCGCGTTCTCCTACATCATGACAACGCTTCTTCACACACGGCCAACAAAACAAAGTCATTTTAGTTACCGAAAAAGTACAACTCGTTACCCATCCTGCACATAGCCCCGACCTAGCACCCTGTGAGATCTGTATTTTTCCTAAAATCAAAGATTTGATGAGAGATTTCACTTTTACCAACTCCGAAGGGGCAGTGATAGCGTTCAATCAGCACGTAGATAACATGCCTTTAGATCTGTGGCCCTCCTGTTTTAAAAATGGGTCGATTGCATGAAAAAATGTTTAAAATGTAAAGGAGAGTATTTTGAAAAGCAATAAACATAATATTTAGGTTACAACATGTTGTTTTTTAAGTTGTGCAAAATTTTTAGTGTGACTTACGTATATTCGGTATATTGTACTACGAATGTAGCTTAGTGATGTTATCAGATCCGGATTCGGATATCGTAGGTATATCCTGAAGTACAAATAAAACAATACGTGTGTGTATGTATCGGTCATAGACGTGGAAAAAACTTTTGATGAGTGTGCCCAAAATGAGACAACACGAGAAAGTAGATATAATTATAATATGCCACAAGAAGTCAAAAAACCTTTTCCAGCAAAGTTGTTTGTATGTGTGTTTATGTTTTTTTTCCATGTCATGTCTACCTGCTAGTTACGCAGGAACACTTTTTTACATTTGAAAATTAATTTAAAAAGATGACTTATTTATTTTGTTGTTCAATATTACTACATTTCTGCTAAATATCCATCTCCGTTTATCAAAAGCAATCCCTAACTTTGCTTAAGCGATGGCAATAGTAGGTACACCGTAGGTACAGATATTGTGCGCAGTAGTGCTTAGATGTAGGAGAAAACAGAAACTTAATTAATTTCATATGCATAGGTTTCACGAATTACCTACTCGCCCGCGACAAATAATAACATTATTAAGTTAGTTTTCACAGCAATAATGCTTTATTCGTAGAACATTTAATTTCATGTCTTATATGTATATATTAAACTTGTCCTGGTTCATTTGACTAAAGAAATGTTTTTTATAGTTTAATGTTTTTTCCCAGGGGAGGAGGACTAACCATCACTACCATTCCCTGTTCTTACACTTATAACTAAAGTAACTAACCATTTAATGTTATAACACCATCTACTAACTGGACTAACCATCCCAGTCCTTGAATTGAATCTAGATCTAGTTCGGTCACAGTTGTTATGGGCGGCAGCGGAAGGGTGGTGCTGCATGTTCGTTTGCTACTTCAACTCCATAAAAAATAGGAATCAGGATTGGTTTCAATAATTCGTTTAAGTTTTTGGATTTGAATGTAATTCGTGTTAGTCATATTGTAACTAATAAATATCATGGACATAGATCTATGCCTTACACCTACATCTTTCATGTATTTGTATCAAATCTGAATGTTTTATTTCATGTTCGTGTTCCAATATTATCGGTTAGAGCCGAGTCTAGTCTGAGTTGAATTGACGTAATGTGTGCAAACGTTTAGGGTATTACCATACTTGGTTTGCGAGCGTTTTCAAAGCAAAGCGGGCGAGAATCGAACACGCTGTAGAGAGTGCGCAGCGAAAACGTTGCGGACGCGCAACGAAGGCTTCGTCGTCTGCAATATTGCCGCGAGTAGCGCCATGGCGCCATTTATGATACTCTCATAAAAGTCACCATGCTTCAGGTAAAACGACAGTGTCCCCCATTCGGAATCCATTTATTATACTATAGCAATTAAGCCGCGCAAAGCGTCAAAAGCGTTGCGTTCTCGCTACATATCCGCGACGTCCTCGCTGTTTACACACGGAGTAAATTCTTTGCGCGCCCTAGAATTGAAAACGCTCGCTAGTCGCCAGTATGATAAAAGCCTTAGTTTTTGAATGCGCCCTACACAGGTACAGTAGAATGAGCAGAAAGTTTACGAGCGATGCAATATTGTAGTTTGCACAAAGCAAATTCCTTTCAATGTTTTTCAGCTCTAAGGGATATTAAAATGCCACACTAAAAAGAAGTACCTAGTAGGTATAAACGAGCATAGCTGCGCTATTAAGGTGCATCGTACGTGTCATAGTACGTACCTAGGTATTTTTAGTTGTTATGAATTTGAAAAAATTTTCGCCACGATTCAGAAAAAGGAGCATACGATCCCACGACGCAGTGAATTAACGACCTCAAGATGACAGCGAGAAACCGTTCAGAAGGCTCAGAACCTGTCAGAGTGGCGTAAGTTAGACGAAGCTTAAGTCCAGAAGGGGATGCACAAAGGCTGATGGATGGAATAAATTTTAATTACTTAGTTTGTGATCACTTCGATGTGAATAATGCCTTAGGGTGACAATTGCCAAGACAATAATAAGGTAAGGTAAGGTAGCTAATCAGCTCAGTACGATTACAACCACTTCATTGAGGGTCCTCTTTCATATTTAGCTAAATACTAAATATCATAATTTCAGGTGTCCACATACTTTCTTTTAAAAGGTAGAACCTTTTGACAGAGAGGCGTACAGACAGACGGACAGCAGAGGCATATTATTATGGTTTAGTTCTTCACTCTTTGGGTACAGTACCGTTATAAACGATACGCTATACAGTCATATTAGTTTATAGATCGACTGAAATTCAATAGGCCTCAGTGCCGCTCTACAAATACGAAATTGTATTGAATTCCGAACGTATTCAGGGAAATGTCTGGATTTTACATAATCAGTTTGACATTGTACATTGCAGTGACCCCATTTCGTAGCTTTTGCGGACAGGTGTTGTATCGAATAGGTTTTAGATTTCACCCTATCATTCTAGTACCTACCTAAATATTTTATGGTTTGGCGAACATAGGGTTAATGTTTAGTTTAGTCTCAATCCATTTTTGGCTCTCTACGGGACACGGTGCTCTTCTTACCACTGAGGAGGCCTTAAATATTCAGTCACCGCGCAGCATCAGTGAGGATCGCCGGCGGGGTTTCCCGAAGCGAAGCGAAAGCCGCTTGACGTATGAAGATGAAATTTTGCATGGAGGTATTTTATAGTTGGTAAATGTCCGCTATTTTGTCATATTCCTCAGTGGGCCAAATAAGGGTTGAAAGCGTGTAACCATAAACTTGACCGCGACTACAATCTAATTGTTTGGGTCAAACTATGCGCAAAAAATTTAATTTGTATTCTGTTCTACTCGTATATCATAGAAAAAATAATAATTTAATAGCTTTAAAAACACCCTAGTATAAAGATAACTGAAATAAAAATGCAAAGCAATAAATGTAAGTCACTATGCCGTTAACCGTTGAGGAATAACTTGTCTACAAGCATTCTACATTGTCATCGGTTCTTGATCTCTATGCAAATATCCAAGTTAATAAAATAAGACTTCTCGAAGTTGGTGAACATTAGACTAAAAGTTTCCGCTACCTACCTACAGGCCAAGCTAATAAAGACTGTTAAAAACCATAACATTAAATTGTTTATTTGGTTCTCTACACTCTACAGGACGATTCAAATCGGTTTATGCACGATATATTAAAGTAGCATAGCAACCAGAGAGAAGGCTCGGCTGTTGCTATCGTTTACATTGATGTATTGTCAACACGGATGCCGCGCATGAATCTGAATATTCATCACGTCCATAGATTACAAAGGGGCATGGAATTTATGTCACAGCACTCACAGCATAATGTTCAGCGTGCGTTATATCGTCAGGTGGATAAACAACGTAGGAACGTAGGCGCATATATTGTTAGCGTAGTCGAGGCCAGTGTGTCAAATTTTGGAATGGAAAAATAAAGCAGCACTGAAGCAGCACTGTATTTTTACCTACAAACTCTACTAACTAACCCTCTGTGCCAGTCCTTGTTTTTCGGTATAATGAACTCGCCGAATGGCTGTTGACGGGTCCTGGGTTCGATACCCAGCGAGGGGAAAATTTGAATGACGAGTTTAAATTTCCGTTCTCGGTCTGAGTCCTCGGTGGGTGTCCTTGTCTTTTGTGTTGTTCATGGCATATTATATTCTTCCTAATAACATTTTCTACAACTGGACTAACTAGCTTATTTTTGATGCCTTGTTCTGTTTCTGTTACATTTATCGTGCTGCTGCAAATCTTATATAATGAATGAATTTATGGGGCCGGAGCGGCCGGACCCGTGCTCCACCTAAGTTCTCCACTTCAGAGTTTGGTGAAAAAATGTGAAAAAGTTTGCCAATGTAAAATATAGGTAGATATTATAACTATAGATTTCTCTGTCCTTTCAGAATGCTCTATGGATGTCCTCAGGACGATGGAGGTTTATGAAAAATCGTAACAATGATCGCCCCGATCAAGGGATCGGGATGTGTCAACAAAACAAAATCGGGACATTTCGCGGAAATCGACACAGCCGGCAGCGCTCACCTATAACGCAGGCACATTGTAGATATAATACTTTACTATTTAATAGTGCTTTCCTTTATTAGTAAGTACATATATCTTACAAATATACCTATAACTAGATGGCAAAGGAGCTGTCCACTACAAACAAATATTATCTACTAGAGAACCGCCCGCGCTTCGCTTCGGGACCCGTAGGTAACAGCCGCGTAGGTCCCGCTCCCGTAGGAATTTAGGCTAAAAAGTAGCCTACTACTCGCTCTCTTCACTCCACCCTGTCTGAGGTGTGTGGAGCCCTCGGGACAGTTAGTTCCCCTTTGGGGGTGTCTTTCGCGGCCCGTTAAAACGGGCCGGTTCTTGGGCTGTGCCCTAAGGCCCTTGGTCCATCTGTGGTTAACCAATAGGTCAAGTCCGGTGAGTGGTGGCCTTTTTACAGGCCACAGAGTCTTAAACGGGATGGGGTTCATCTTCGCGCCGCCCAGGCGATCGAGGCCCTACCGGGTGAATCCCGCTGGTGGGAAGCCCAGCAGGAGCCGATCAGCGCCGGGCGACGACTTACGAAGCCCCAATATCAGTCAGTGCTAGGCCCGTCCCGCGCAACCAGCAAGTCGCGCGGGAAGGCCCAGCGGTCCGGTGGACGGGTGTAGAGCGGCGCCAGGTCCTGCAGATGTGGGAACCGCGACGCGTCGACACGCCCGAACATGTTGCGTGCCAATCTCTCGATGAAGTCGTCCAGGCTCTCGACTCGAAGGTCCCTCTGGTCCGCTGGCACTATCCTGTTGGCTGAGCAACTTGCGGACATCAGTCAACAGGATATAGTGCCAGCGGGCGGGCGGTACACTGAATACAGCCGGAGCGGGGAGTTCTCGAGGCAGAGCTAAAGTAGCCTATTTCACATTTAAGTCACATTTGCCTATGACTTAAGTAAATTACATGTAGTATTTGATAGCGTAATTCAGAACTTACAAATGAATTTTATTACCGCCATCTATTAACAACTCCGAAAATAAATATCTAGCAACTAACAAAACATCGATCTTCCCATGGGAATGGGATGTTTTTCCGCGGTAAAAAGTAGCCTACGTCACTCTCCACCCTCCTAACTATCCCCACACACATAAACCTTACCATATAATAGCTTTGTTGCGACGTGAAAGCGTCACAAACAAACAAACAAACAAACAAACAAACAAACAAACACACTTTCACATTTATAATATTAGTAAGGACTACTAGAGAACCGCCCTCGCGTCGCTTCGGGACCCGTAGTAAACAGCCGCATAGGTCCCGCTCCCGTAAGAATCTCGGGATAAAAAGTAGCCTACATGTTATACTGGAATATAAGCTACTACGCTCAATCAACATCGCGACGCGATGCGGCGAAGCGCTTAGTTATTTTTAAGCAAATTTACCCAAATTTTTAAACTCGCTATATCTTTTGAATGGAGTGTCCGATTAAAATAATTTAAACAGCAATGTAAAGGTATTGAACTACTGATAAATAAAAAGTAAGTTATTTAGATAAGTATAAATACCATGGTATGAATATCGACATCTTATTTTCGTTGCCGATTTAAATAGTTTGTTAAACTATAAAAGTCTTTATATTGGCGCAACTATAATACTTAGATATACCCTACCGCGGACTTTTCTGTAGATAATAATGTGGTCTACAAAATCGTAGTACATTATTTTGCTCCATCATCAATAGTCATTGCAGCGCACGCGATTTAAGGTATTTCAATAGTGATTTTTATCGACGGTGGTTTATGTTATTGAAGTTTTCGCAAGGATCCCTAATTTTTTTCAAAATAAAATATAGCCTATGTTACTTCGGAAAGATGTACATTCATAATGGTGAAAGAATTTTTGAAATCGGTCCAGTAGTTATTGAGCCTATTCAATACATACAAACAAACAAACAAACAAACAAAAAAATATTACCTCTTTATAATATTAGTTTAGATGAATAAACGATAATAATTATACAATATGTACCTTAGAGGTAGGCACTTAAACATATGGCGAACACCTATTTATGCGAAGTATTGATTCTTGTTGCTAAATGCCATTGGATGTAGAAGTCACGCCCAAGAATAACATCTCCGTTTGTCAGCAGGGTAAAGTTTAGCTTGGATATAAGGATCCAAAGTCCATATAAATGGCTCGAAATATTAAATTAAATTAAAGCAAGTAAAAAGTAAATAAAAATACAGGATATCACGTTTTCTTTCCAGTTAAATTGTTTCGTTAACAAGTTTGAAATGAAATGAAATAAAAAACGGAAAACCCTCAACAAGTACTTATAATAAATGTGCTATAATATTAAAGACCGCTCAGTCGATTCAATGAACCTGTGAGTTATTAATAGATGTGCGCAATTATATATTATAGATAGTATGTAGGTATTTATTGAGAGATAAGATGAAGAGATCGATATTTATATCCACTAAGCGGCACTGTCAAGGTAACTCCTATGATACATTTGAACTCTTTTACACGTTATGCCATCTAACTAGGTATATATGTCGTGGCCACATCGTAGATTTGCTCACATCATGAAATGATCGACCATTTATGAAATGGTCGCATTTCATGATAATTATGATCAACTGTCTATTGGCCACATCATGATGTGGTTTGAACGGATCAATGATAAGAAATCGTTTCTCGATATGGGCAACTAAACGCGCGGCTTTTTCATGAAATGGTCAAGATTGTTTTGATCATATTATCGTAAAGTAGTTACATTAATTACCGGGAGAGGCGCTGCAAGCGCTTTATGTGTAAAGATCATTGCAGAAGACAATCCATGTCAATTGTTAAAAACATTGAACGGAAGCATAAAAATTGAGTTGATTTTGGATATAAAACAATGAATAATCATTTCTATTACTACTCAGTCAAATTCTTCAAGGTGTAGGTAGGTACTTAGGTCGAATTGGTTACAGTACCGAATTAGCCTACCCCTACTCCACGTAGTCTTGTATGCCCTACCCCTAGAGTGTTTTTTAGAACCCGGAGGCGCGGAGGGAGGGCAGCCCCCGCCCGCTGTAACAAAACGCCGGGTGAGCCGGAGCGGCTGAGGCTGGTCGCCGAAGGCGACCAGCAAGCCGAAGCTGCGCAGGCTAGCGTGCCGTGTCTGTTCTTTGTTACGAAAGGGCGAAGGGGCTGCACCTTCCGCAGCGCCGGAGACGTCATGGTTCGAAATTATGCCCTATATTCCACGTTTTTACGATCCGGCCAAAAGTTGATAACCAAATCGTGAAACGTAGACGATTTTACGATCTGGCCAAACTGAGTTGACCATTTCATCAAATGCGACCATTTCATGATATGGTCGATCATTTCATGATGTGAGCAAATCTACAATATGGCCACGACATATACATATGTATGTACGTGTACGTACAATGTCCATCAATGAAAATATTGAAAATGGATACGATGAGTCAATAAATCTTCATTAATTTTATCGCGTAATACAACACCTTCCAACACATTTTAATTAATAAAATCATTGACAATCTCAACCCATTCCGGTGATGTGATCACCGGCGAGTAACCATTTTGTGGTCACTCCCTTATTACTACTCTCCTCTCCTCACCGCCCCATCACCATCATCATTTCGCCACACTAATTCATCACATCTCACCTCGCCTCAACACAACTCATCTCACAACTTTTTTCTGTTCTTTGTCCTTGATGTTGTTTTTAGTAGTGGTATAAACTGACTGTGTTAATCTTTAATTTGCAATTATTAGTTCATCGCTATGGACTTACAATCCGATTAACACGCTTATAGTGTATGAGTATACTAGCTGTTGGCGATACAGTACACAGTACAAATGCATAATTATGACACTTAGGGCCTTATCCACCGTCTTCAAGTAAAAGGACGATTAGGCTAATCATCAGTTAAAGTCACCCGTAACTTCACGTGTGAATTTCCCGATGTCCGAGTAGCACTATTCATAAGTTATTAACTGATCCGTAACTTACTTGCCGCATAGTCTGCCAATTAGGTAGGTTTTACTTGACAGTTATACGTTACTTGGAAAGTAAAGTAATCAACGCTTTACTTGGAGATCGTGAAAGAAACCCTTATTGAGGTGTATGTGGTCAAGTTAAATAATTACAGTTAAGGCTTTATTTGGATCGCGCCATAATGTACCTAACACGGAATACAGACACCAGTGGTACCTAACGTAGCAAAGCATAGTGTTACGAGTCAGGAGTACTGGGTTCGAGAAAATGCCAAAATGTACCACAAAGACTTTATTGTACTAATAGATACACAATTACACTATGTACACAGTACACACCAAAACACTATGCACGTAGGTACTCGTAAACACACTCGTCGAACTCTGTTTCGCCCGTAGAAATCACTTCACTTCTCAATCAAGTCACCCACTCGACCGAGTGCTCCTTTTATACCACTCGCACACCATTCATGCCATTTCTAGAAGATTCCCACTAATTCCGGTACCTACCGTTTGGAATGAGGTTCGAGTACGTTCCTTGCAATCGACTTTCGCCCTTATGATTATTGCCGTAAGGTCGAAGCGTCGTGCGCGTACTTTCGAGACGGCCGCGCCCTATTGTTCTATTGTTCGCTTGACATGTTTATGGCCCTTATTGTTTATTGTTTCCGGTTTAGCGGGGTAGATACGCCAGGGTTGTCACAATAGTATCTATGTTGAAGACAGTCGTGAACATGAGAAGGTCCGAGTGATAGCAGCGTCGTTAAAGGTCTTTGATAGATGACACTTAGGGTGCGGTTCCACTGAGGCGGAGCGCAGCGGAGCTGTGCGCGATTCACCAATCACATGGCTTGAAATCTCCGCTCATTGTGCCTCGTGTGGATTTCAAGCCATGTGATTGGTGAATCGCGCACAGCTCCGCTCCGCTCCGCCTCAGTGGAACCGCACCCTTACCCTTCAACCGTGTTTAAGGGTACCTCTCTTCTAAGAACAGTCATACGTTTCGATTAATTGTGAACTTTCTAAAGTAACGAATTATTATTCTAGTTTTTGCTATAGTATAATAAAAAATGTACCTTTTTTCTTTTTCGAGATCCGTGCGTTATTCGCCCAATACTCGTAATATCCGATAAAAAATCTTATCTTATGCTATTCTTAGCTAGAGCTATTTTCAGTGACCCTTCAATTACCATTTGCCAGATGTTACATTTAATATAGGTATCTATTTGTTAACGGCATAGTACTCATGACTTCGACATTATTAAGTCGTACTATCAATGATCAGCAAAATTAAATCATAATTACGGATTACAATTATGTACATCTATAGGTTCGTAACCCAGGAACGTCTTTCAAGAAAAGATAGATGAGCGTTCTTTGCAACGGCATGTCTGTAGAGTGTAGCTCTTATTACCTATCTGTAACCACAAGACGCTCTCGGTTAGCTTCGGGGGACTTGTTCTTTAAATAAAATCCTATTTTCGCAACATTTCTCGTTGACGTTAGGCTGCCATTGGTTGTAGTGTTATTTTTTAATAGCATAAAGCGATCCTCGATAAATGGACTATCCATCACAAAAAATCAATTTGAACCAGTAGTCAGTTCTTGTGATTGACCCTTCAAACAAACAAACTCTTGAGATTTATAATATTATAAGTATTACAGATGATTACATTTCGACCATCTTTGTTTATCATCCACTAGTTCCTTAATTGAGCTGTTGTTTTGTATACGACCTTCATCTTTCTGCCAACACGGATCGTTAGACAGAAGTCAAATTACCCGGAAATACCCGTAAACATTCTCGTTACTGGGTCAAATGTTGCAGAACCCTTCTTGCTAAAATTGTGCTAAGATGAAACAGTGAGGTCAGTCGTATCCGATTAGGTATCTACATTCACCGGCACAATTAACCGTCCACGTAGGTATAAACTTCCTGTTTTGTATATGAGAATGGCTTATCAAATATTTTGTTGTGTGACCAACAATGTACGTTACCTTACAATAAATTTAACATTTAGGTATATTATATCCTTATTTCGTGTACTAAATTTATATCACAAAAGGATTTTATTGTATCTATGTGACTATAAAAAATACTCCTAGATGCAACTGTTGCAGCTAGGCTAGTAGTTTTATAGTTGATACCTACCGGATAGAGCCAACTTTGCATCGCTTGTACACTCGGTGTACCTCTTATCACGGTACGGGATGCCATTAGGAGATTTCGGGACCCAGATTCATAAAGCCGCAAGCTAGGCCAAGGCCGAAATCGATGCACATCAACTCAAAATGACCGGTTTGTTGACAGTACCGTCCTACGCGTCTTTTTGATATGAGAAATGTCATTGTCAATTATCGTACCATCAGAAAAAGATTGGGAGAGAGAAGTATGAGGGCTTTTTGCCTAGCTGACGCCCCGCATCTGCTCGCATAACAAATTAGAGCTAGAGTTTTTACTGTCTACAATCCTATTGCGTATTAGCCGACGTCAGACAACTTTGAAAGCATAATGGTGAACTCTCAGGTGTAGATGTGTACCTACAGGTTTTCTTACGTCGTTCCCTCAATGATTAAACCTTCAAGGATCAAACCATGTGGTTTAACTGTGGTTTAGCTATTACTGATATGATCAGTACCTACCCTACCTACTTGTAACTTCAAGATTTTTTTATTTGACCATAGTTATTAAATAACCTATTTACTTTGAGAAAAGGTTATAAGTATCAGCCCAGCTACAAGAGCACAGACAAAGACAGTGAATTAGCTAAAACATTGTATTTAAATGTCATATTCCTATTACGACATAAACAAAATATGTAATATTCGTCCGTCAAAGGTATCTAAAGCCCTCGTAGAGGTTGAATATTGAAAAAGCTTGTCCTATTGGACATTCATCATTTATTCTACTTAGAGACCTGGATAACATGGACATTGATATTGAAGATTTATGGAATGAAAATAATTGTACCGAAAATCTATTCACATTAATATGAAAGGATATTGACGTAGATGTCACTACAGTATGAAATATAAATTGCCACTAAATAAATTAATCACTGATAAATAAATAACAAGATTCTACTCGTTGCTAGTAAACCTCGAAAACTTCTCCCTTGGAAGGTAAGTACTCGCACACTCGAAAATTGTTAGTCATGACTGTGAATTGACAGAACTTTTTATTCATGAACTGACATGAACATTAATTTAAAACAAGCATTAAATTCTAAGTGAATAGCGGAACCAAATCGGTAAAGCCGAATTTGAGATTAGCGCATACAAAGTAATAGATAAACCAAAAAACAGATAAATATTCAAAATAATATTCAGACAATAAGACAATAAAACTAACCCCGATATTTTATTTTTATACATCTTCAATGTAGACTACCATTATGTAGTTACAGATTTATCATAATTTACTACAGATGTAGATAATACCTATAATAAAATATTAAAATACGGTCTTAGTTAAATCGAAGTTTTTTATTTTTCTGACGAGTTAAATAAAAAATAAACATATTGTAAATATAAATGGATAGCAGTTTACTTAGGTGTGCCTCAGGGGGCGTTATCGGTTACAAAGTTTATTAACTTTTATCTTTCTTCACACCAACATATTTTATTGCAAGCTTCTGCTTAGTTTTCTTTGATGCAATGGTAAGGCTCAAGGGAAAAATAACTGGAGCTCAAATATAAATGACCCCGTGTAGTTTCGTAGCCTGTAATTCATAGTGACATTGCCTGATAAGCAAGGGGTTCTGAGTTCCATGCATTGAGACACTATGTACTAAAGCAGTAGGTACTTCAATGGTTCCATGCCAGATAAATGTTTGTTTTTGGCCATACTCGTAGATGTTAGTAGATGGATAAGAAATCCTAGTGCGGAGGTATCATGACGAGTTATGTTAAAAAAACTTAAAAGGACTTAACTGCATGCCATAAGTATCTACCCATTCGCTAGTCTTTAATTATTAGCTAGTCTTATTATATCCTTATATTGAAGGGTTTCGCAGTGCATCGTTATTACTGAAATTTTCCCTCAGGACTTCTGCTTTGCCTTACTTTAGAACATTAATATGCTGTGCTTCACTTTAAATTGTGAAGTTGATATTAAAGTTTGTCGTTAGGGCATTTCGACGTTTAACTTTGGGTCGAGATTCACTGGGCTCTTACAAAATGAGAAGTCCTCAAAACTGGCAAATGAAGATTGGCAGGTATCTATATACAACTTTGTTGAAATCTTCGATCCTACGCAGGACCTATCAGCTTTTCGAGATTCACCTAAGTATATTCCTATTTAAATAAATGTATTACAGAGACAAATACGTTTATTGACTTTGCTGATCTTTGCTAGAGTTTTGTAGGAGATTTTGAAATTGAAACTGGCTACGAAACATAATATATTATGGTTAGTACGACGAGTGTAGCCGCAAATATCAGGTTGTTCAAACTTGTTTGTTATACACTTACACATACATTAATTCCTCAAGTGCTTCTGTGTGTGAGTTCCATTTTCCGGGTCAGTAAGTTCTCCGTTCTAGAACAAATGCGTTACATTGTCTCTCAACGTTTTACGTAGTCTGTGGAAGATTCTTAATGTATGTAGGTTTAGTGCCCTATTGAAAAAGAAAATATAATCTTAGAACGTTGTAAGTTATAGCTTAAATTCATTTAATCTAACAAATTATTACGGATCAATATTTTGTGTAGTTAGGTTTTTACGATGTATCATTGCCAAGTGTAAGAAATTGAAATAATAAGAGTTTTATGTTATTCTATCGGTGTTTTTTTACCAAATAAGGCAGCAACCGAGCAGCCGCCCAAGACAGCTGTGAGTGCTGTGACCGACCTAGACTCGAGTGAGGAATAGGTAGGATAGTAATCCAGTGAGCAAAAAGTGTTTGAACATTACTTATTTGGCTAGATTGTTACATTTGTTACTAAGTATATGGACGTACCTAGTCTGTTTCGTCCTTGGTACGTATGAGTTGTTGTTAAATAGCACCGTGGCGGGCAGTTGTACTAGTCCTGGCGAAATCTACCATATTGTCTGTCTTATCGTCTGAGTGCCAGTCTGATTTCATACGACCGACGTGGTCTAAAGAAGTTAAACATTTCATAAGATTTGTCATTTTAGTACTTATACGTATTTTTCTTCCTTGTTTAAACCGTTCCCTTTGCTTAGCTCGTAGAGATAGCGTCCTACAACGTTAGATCAATGCTATTTATTATAAATAATTTATAACTTCTCTACGTATAAATTATCTGTTGTCAGTATTTTATGTTCAGTGTAAATTAAAACAGTTCAATGTTTTTGTAACGTTTTGGAATTAAGAAGGTATTGTTTTAAACGTTAAGGAATATAAATTACCATAATATGAATATGAATTTACAAAAAATCTACTATAAAAAAAATACTTAAAATACTATTTCTACTATAAAAGACATTATTTAATACATATTATATAAAGCTTTAAGCTTCAGAAGGACTTTCCTACGTACATAACTTTCGATTCTCTTTATATCTCTACATACATGATAATCGTATCGACCTCTGCGTGTACCCAGATAACGTCGATTAGGAGGAATACACGATAAATGCATGTTTTATCTGTCCCCCATGTCATCAGATATGAAGTTCCAATCGATATTTTGCGTCTTTAGGTAATAGCAAAATTGCTCGGGTATTAAAGCTAACTAACAAAAAACTGAGAGATTGATTGTATATTCTTCACCATCCACTGCCGCCGATGATAACCGTGGCCGATCATAACATGACTTAAATCGCGACTACCATGTTAAGTTCCGTAAACAGAGTGTTATGTAAAATCTTAGTCAGATCGTTATTACGTATGAGGGACTGTGAGTGACAGTTAGTCCAGTCAGTTATTGTTAGTAATTAACCCGCTGGTTGGCAATTGTTAGTACCTAAGAGTTTCGTTCTTATTCAGTCACTGATAGTCCTACGACTATGATGGTAGCCTCTAAAAATGCAATTAGATCCAAACATTTCTAATCGGCGCACACACGGTTAATAGTAGATTGTATAAAGGGAATAAAGTTATACTTTTACGGCGAGGGCGCTTTTTTGAATCCAGAGCGAAGTGAGGGATTCTAGAGTAGAATCCTGAACGTAGCGAGGGATTTAAAGTACCTACTTTGCCCGAGCCAAAAATATGAGATCCCCCACTATGAGAAAAGAAAAGGCGCCTCATATTCAGGAATTATACTTTCACTGTCACTCAAAGAAAGAACTCATTTTTCAAAACAAAACCATGAATTTCTAACAATCCAAACACTAGATGTTAAAAAAATCAAAAAGTGCGCGGAAAAGATAATTGCGGCGCACTTAATTCGAGTTATTCCGGTTTGATACTTGAAAATAGATCCCGAGAGTGGATCAATATACTTTTAATTATTTTTTATTCCGGTTTGATACCTAACGAGTAATACCTACGTGGATCATTTCACAAAGTGCGCGGCAAAGTTAATTGCGGCGCACTTTTTTTGGATGATTTTATTTTTTCATAGGGGGGATGAAAAGTAGAGTGTATCACTTGGGAGCAAATATTTTTGCCTCGGGCGACGTACTTTGAATCCCTCGCTACGTTCAGGATTCTACTAAAGAATCCCTCGCTACGCTCGGGAATCTACTCTAGAATCCCTCACTTCGCTCTGGATTCAAAAAAGCGCCCTCGCTGTAAAAATATTACTTTGCTCCCTTGTTATACAATCTACTATTTCCGCGCACTTATTTAAATAACGGGGAGGAAAAACTCATTCCCGCCCGCTAAAAGTTTCTTATAGAAAACATCAACTTTGGGCGCCTTTAAGTGCGATCCAAGTAGTCTTTTTCGAATAGGCGGGATGAAAAAGTCATTACTGCCCGCTAAAATTTTCATAAAGAAAACATCAACTTTGTGCGCACTTAAAGGCGAACCAAGTCGTCTTTTTCGAATAGGTGGGATGAAAAACAATTTTATTACCTACAGGATAGAATTGGTGCTAGGTACCGTGATGGTACAACCCGGGCTGGACTCTATGGAATCTTCTATCTATAACACGATGTAAGGTAGATTTACGCTATTAGCGGAAAAGTGGTGTTACCTACATTCTTGTTAGCAACCTAGATTACTTAAAACAGTGTCTATGTAGTTTATTCATGTAAATAAGCCAAAAAAGTTCCTCATAAAAATACTAAACTATACCATTACAAATATACCGAAATATTATACCCAACTAACAACACCTATGCTATGTATGTCTGTGATCTATCCACATCAATATATTCTGTCATAATTAAGTGTTCACAACAATAATTGTTTTGAGTATCTCTTGTATTGGGGACTAATCTGTTGTACTAATTTGCTGATTGCTAGTAAGTACGGTCAATCAAAGAATTGATTTACCACAAGATTGAATGCCATTTGCAGATTCATAGGTGATAAGGGTTAGTTTCGCTTGCAGATCGATCTGACAACTTTTATTGGCCATCTTTATCCGATTACAAATACGTGACATTTGTTTTGTTCTTAGTTTAAATGGTTTAAATTGTCAAATTTTCCTTTTTAAAACGAATTATTTTGTCCACTGAAATAGTTCTTATGCTTTTTCATCCCACCTATTCGAAAAAGACGACTTGGTTCGGTCTTAAGGGGATCCAAAGTTGGTGTTTTCTATTTAGCGGGCGGGAATGAATTTTCATATAACTTTTCCTGCCCGTTATTTAAATAGCGGGCGGGAATGAATTTTCATATAACTTTTCCTGCCCGTTATTTAAATAATAGTCGGGTTAGTCGGGTTAGTCGGGTTAGTCGGTTTAGTCGGTTTAGTCAGTTTAGTTAGTTTAGTGACTGTGACAGTATTATTCCTGAATTTGAGGCGCCTTTTATTTTCTCATATGGGGGATGAAAAGTAGAGTGTATCACTCGGGAGCAAGTATATTTTTGGCTCGGGCGACGTACTTTGAATCCCTCGCTACGTTCGGGATTCTACTAAAGAATCCCTCACTTCGCTCTGGATTCAAAAAACGCCCTCGCCGAAAAAATATTACTTTGCACCCTTGTCATACAATCTACTTTAAATCTTCTGTGCACAAATAAATGCATTATCCGTTTCTAAGATTAAAATGTCTTGCACCTATAATGTGACCTATGATGTATTCTTAAAAATTAGGTTTACGTCATTATTATGCGTCTCTTTCAGTGATATTTCCTATGAACTTTGATGTAATTTTTGATGACTAGGAAACTAAATGAAAACTGGTACACCACTTTCTTGGCCCACTGTACCTACCGTGCATTAGATACCAGAATATACCTACCTAGCAGTAGGTATAGTAGAGACTATCAGAGCACAATTAATGTTTAATATATTTTGTGCTATCGAAACCTTTTTATGATAAAATTAAATATTCTCTCTTATGTGCTAGAACACATCCTGTATTAAAACGACAAAAGTATCAAAGTGTGCAAGAAGTATGTGAAGGATATGAGCCTTATCGCGGAGTATACAATGTTTTGTTTAACGGATTAACGGCTTAAGAGTAATGGAGTTCAACCACTTTATTTTCAATACTTTCAAGTTTCCTAACATAACACTGATATCCGAGAATATATCTAAAAATCCAAGCTTTACTGTGAAACTGGGATAAAATCCCTCCACTACAGGATTTAAACAACAAGTTCTTTTTAACTCGCTGTTAAAAGCTTTACTTGTCTATGAAGGAAATTATTTAACGTTTTTTTCCACTTCTACCAGTTCAATTTGCTTGATTTGCGGCTCTGATGACAATATAATAACTGTATGGTTTAAACCTGATATCCTTTTCCAGGACCTTAAAGATTGAGGGAAATCTAAATATTCCGCATAATAAAGTCCGTATCTTGAGATAATATTTAGTCTCAATTCTATTAACAATTAAGTCTATTTACAAAAGAACCTTTTAGTAACCTACAAGATTTAGCCAATATTCACAAGAAATAGTAGGTAGTAGTTTGTAGTCGTACTCGTGTTATAAAAAATATAAGCCCCACCATCCGCACTGAAGTAGAGTATTCTCTATACCTACCAGGGGTGGCCAGTTCCTTAATAATGCCAGAAATTTTTCAAATTATGAATTTTTCGCGATCAGCAAGAATTTAAAATACCTGTGAATCATATTTACAAGAAATTGAACTATGAGCACACTTAATAGACCTGTTTTAGCGGAAAGTGGCGATTCCATATCCTCGGCCACTTAAGTTCAGGCCTCTACAGCTATAAAGAGAGACCTGGCGCCTTATTATGAACTCTTAATTTATTAAGAGGGGGCAGTTCATAATAAGGGGGCTGTGTTCACTACTGAGCCATTGTTTGGTTAAATCCACTAATATAATCACGACTGACGTTAATATTCCCGTTTTACATAATGCATTTTTCGTTTTTCGACAAATCATACTAATTAAGTATAGATAACATTGAGCTGAGCTGCTGTCGAAAAATCGTTGCGGGAAAATCAGTTTTCATTTGGAATTTCCAGCGATTCAAATTAAAAAATCAAAAAGAATGATTTGTTACTGAAACTTATTTTTTACGGCCACGAGAGCATTTAGTAAAAAGCTGTTATTTTATGTATTTCATAAGAGGTGTTTATAATTAATCGATAGGTTCATTATGTACCTTAAAAAATCCTATGAACTAAAGACAGTAGGTAGACATGTGCCAGTTTTCTACCCATAACAAATAGGACCGACCCAGGACAAGGGACCCAAAACAAGTCTCAAATAGTCTAGTTAGTACATAATGCTATTAAGAATGTCAGTTCGATACAACGAATAGGGGCTGGGCCAGGGACTGTTCATGATGGTACGTTCTCTTAGTTGATGTTAGTAATATAGGTACATATTGTTATTGTAGGATTTGTAAGTAAGAGTTTCGTTTTAATTAGATCACGGTTTTGTTGCTACTAAAAGAAGTGTAACTAGATCCATACCTTTTTAACGGGAACAATTTTATTACCCGGATTAAGGTACATTGTAGATTGAAGGCGAACATTTTTAAAATGTAGGTACCTTTAACGCAAATTTTGCTTATTAACTACATGCTAAATTGAACTTTGGGCACACGTAATAAGATTGTTTCTAGATAGGGGCTGCAATACCATATTGTCGGCCACTCACTTGAGTACTAGGTACTACCGTGGCCGGCGATCGTAACTCTGAAGACTTTATCACCTACGTATGTATAAATTTAACTATACTTAATAAGTATAAACGAAAACTTAGTAGGGGTCCCATAACCGTCTCCGTAGATCAACAAGCTGCATCACGAATCTTTTTACACATTTTCTGTCATAACGTTCCAATGTGGGTAGTTCATACTCGTATTTTACACATTTTAACGGTTTTAATTTGTGTTCGGCAGAATAAGGTACGTACCTACGATTACCTTATACACCTACAATTACAATTACTTTAGTTTTAAGGTAACTATAAGGCAATACGAATGAAAATCACTAAATGTTAAATTTTATTTCCATATTTTAAACTTTATTGTACCACAACACGAATATTCGAAAACTCGTAGATATTTTGTAATTTTATGAAAATATGAATTCTAACCCGCACACTCGCGTACCAAGAGCTCGCTTACAAAATATGTACCTAATTCTCCACATGAAGACAGCTTAACTGAAGCTTTGTTACACTTAATGCCAAGTTTACACAGTCTTAATACCTTACGCTAAGTAGGTACTTACTGAAATTGAGAGAAGGTAAACTGCACAGAACTTTAAGAAATTATGACGTTGAAATCTCTGTTTCATTCTATTTCCTACGAAGGTTAAAAAGTTAGTTAAAAAATGTAGCTAAATATCTGAGATCTAAATATTCGCAGACATCTCAATATGAAACAAGCTATACCATATTAACTATGCTAGCTACCCGCCTTGGTTTCGCACTTGTGGTACCTTTAGGGCAACAGCAAGCGACAGAAGCAGCTTGACATTGGTTCCATGAAGCAAGTGACAAGTCCCGTCATCGGTAAGAGAACGTCAAACCACCATGGGTGAAAAAAAAACAGTTTATTTTTACATTGTTTAGGTACGTAATTTGAATAAGTAAGGGAACGTAAGTGACTACTTTAAATTGATTGGAAAGCAAAAGCTTTCGTTCATATTTCATGAACGAGACCCGCAATGTTATTTACTGTCTATAAGTACGCCCACAATTAATTCAAATTCTATATTTAACAAAAATAACTAATTTGATGAAAGGGAGAAGATTATCTTGATTTTGCAATTCAAACATGATTAAAAATAGGTAGGTAAAGTTTTCTATTAACTTCCTTAACTGATAGTAAAAACTTACTTTAGGTAGGTACCGTTGGGTCTCGGAGGGCTCCGGTTGCGTTCCGTTGGAGATCCCGGAGTCCTCCACATAGCGTCGAAGACGGCCACCGGGGGGGTTTTAGTGAGTAAAAACCCCACATAACCCTGTGTCGCTCCCACGGCACAGGGTACCTTTTGAAGGTTTCCCCCTCGTTAACAAAAAAAAAGAAAAAAAGACGTTTGGCACTCGGAGACTGCCGCGGTAAAGCTATTGCATAGCATTATATATAAATTAACAAAACAAAAAATAATACTGCATTTGTGATAATAATAATAAAATGAATGTATATAGAGTAATAACTCATTTTCTTTCACAATTTTTTCGTAACTTTCTTCATTAATAAATGCACTTTGTTTATTCATATTTAAAACACTTTGTACACAAATTATACGAGTACAGATATTCACTGTTTTACAGTGGGCCAAGAAAGTGGTGTACCAGTTTTCATTTAGTTGCCTAGTTATCAAAAGTTACATCAAAGTTCATAGGCAATATCACTGAAAGAGACGCATAATAAAGTATATTCCTATCTCTATGCATAATAATGACGTAAGCCTAATTGTGTAAGGTAGAACCAGAGTGGTCCAAGTGACATTTTTGAAAAAAACCCGATTTTGGCAAAAACATGTCCAAAATTCTATATTCTTTTATTCCACTTTGATTAAATTGTCATTCAGAAACATTGTCTAGGAAAAAACGCAACCTCTCACTTTGGACTTAATGGAATTTGGAAAATCTTAGTGTGCCAGACTGGTCCAAGTGACAAATCTGTACTTGGATGATTATGGTTCTAATTTTGTGAAAAGACTATTTGATCAAAGTGCAATGTAAGGGCGCATTCAAGTAGAAAGCTGGTTACCGGCGCTAATCTGCCAGCGCTGGTCCGTCGAGATAACCTCTACATAAAGTTTTTGAGTTACTCTTAATAATGTGTATTTAATTTATGATCGTTACCTCATAACTTGTCACTAGATGCTTCGATTTTGATATTTCCTTTTTTTATTCGAAAGCTAGTACCTACTTGACGTGTGGTCATATATAATTTTCAGCGACATCTGACGAGTAGTTTTTGAGTTATCTATACTTCTCGATTTTGAAGTTGGTTATTTTTTGTAAAAAGTTATTGTATTATTTGAAAGCTGGTACTTGTCGGTGGTCCCGTATAAATTTGAATAGCAACTGACGAGTAGTTTTTGATTTATCCTTAATGTGTATTTATGTTTGTTATCTCATAGCTTTGTACTGGGTATTCCAATTTTGACGATGTAAAAAATCAGTTCTGAATCATATTAATATACTAGCTGTGTCGCTGTGCCCGAGGTTTCGCCCGCGTGAAACTCAATATGTCACAAAATTCCGGGATAAAGAGTAGCCTCCATGTTGCTCCACAACCTCCTCCATCTCCCAGTGAAAGTCCGCAACTTCATTCGATAACAGTATTTTTTCCCGCATGAATCCCGATGTGGCGGGTATTCCGAATAAAGAGTAGCCTACTTATGTGTTGCTCCACAACCTTCTCTATTCTCCAACGAAAGTCCCATAAAAATCTGAAACCGCGACTTCGTTTGAGAATAATAGTTTTTCCTGCGGGAATCCCGAATTCCGGGATAAAGAGTAGCTAATATGATTCTCCACAACCTCATCTATCTCCAAGTGAAAGTTCCATAAAAATCTGTTCAGCCGTTTCTGAGATTAGCGTGCACAAACATAAGTAGATTACGGACATATAGATAAATTTGTTAGAGTTTTTAATCTTTGTTTGTGCCAGAGTGGTCCATGTGCAAGAATTTTTAAATTTTTTAAATTTTTGTTTGTGCCAGAGTGGTCCGTGTGCATTTTTTTGTGAAAAACCATTAATTTGTTATACTAAATACAAATGATTGTGATTAAACATATCTTATTACTTTAATCTAACTTGTTAGCTGTAATTTCAATAAAGAATTACAAGTTAAAAGTTATTAGTTTCGCTACAATAAGTACAAACGCGTTTCCCTCGTTTTCTCGAAAAGTTAAAATTGTCACTTGGACCACTCTGGTTCTACCTTACCTAATTGTTAAGAATACGTACATCATCACGTCACATTATAGGTGCAAGTCATTTTAATCTTTATTAGAAACGGATAATGCATTAATTTGTGCAAAGAAGATTTAAATATTCTGAACAAAAGCATAAGAACTATTACAGTTGACAAAATAATTCTTTTTAAAAAGAAAATTGACATTTGACATTTAAGTCCTACAACGATCTTTTGGCGCGTGAATGACGTGTGGGTGACAGAGACAGTGCCTTACAGTTTGCCTTGCCTGTATGGCACTGTCTCTATCACCCTCAAGTCATTAATATAGTGTCATTATTTTATGTCATGTTATTTTGTATGTTTTAAATCTAAATACGCGATAATTCGACTATTATGAATACATGTTGTCGATTCCAACGCCTTATTTAATCCAGATCTACATGTAATTATTCTTAGAACACCGAACCGACGGCGACGGGGCGAAAATCAAGACAGGTAAGATTTGTATGGGAAATTAAAATTTTCATTTTTAGTATTTTCCTCGCAATTTTTCCATATTTTCTCATCGCTGCAACCTTCCCTGAACTTCCACGAATATTTCAAGACTAAAATTAGCCAAATCGGTTTAGCCGTTATAAAGTAAAAGTTAGTTAACTCAGTTAAAAGTTCTGGTATTTATCGATGTGTGGGTGCACAGACATAGTAACTATATGTCTGTGTGTGGGTGATGGGGGTGTAATAGTTTTTTCGTTACGAAATTTTTGCATTCGGTCCCCACGCCCAAGGCCCGCGATAAAAGTATGCAATAGCTTAAAAAAGGTACCGTTGATAGGTAGATACTATGGTTCTTCCTTAGTTGATCTACAGCTTCTAACACTTTTCTTTGTTCCTAGTGTTTTCTAAAGTGGGTGTTAATGCTCCAGACTATAGTCCGAGTTTTAATTCGATGCGGTAAATTGATATAAGCTAATATCATTTTTCGAAATAATGTTACCTTTCCAATTTAGTTTTCCAATAGATTATAGCTATTACTTACGTATTCAAAGGACAACGTGGAAACATCAAAATTCACATTGAACTATATTTTGATTATTCGATTATTAATTTCTCAATACCTATCTATTTTATGATATTTGTTATTGCGAATATCATTATTTACAGAACAAAACTACTAAATATTGCTGAAAGCTGAAAAAAACGCTAACACTGAAAATGTCAATTTAGGTACTGCATCGAATTGAAAGTTGAAAGTCGGACTTGTTAGAGAAACCTTAAATGGGTAATAAAAATTAATACAACTAACGTGGTGACTGACCAAAATAAAATTAAGTATTTAAAACATGAGAAAAAAGAAATACGAAGAAAGACATTGAACATCGTCACAACCCATGACTGTTCCACTGCTGTGAGGGCTCCAGGCCGTAGGCGGTTAAATACGGATGATACCGATCATGATATCAGAATTATTTTGCCTTCCATTTATGGTCTTGAAAAAAATAAATTTGAGAATCTGTGGATTATAAAGCTTAATCTGTTGAACGAACTGCTTAGCCGTTTCCATTCAGTATAAAAGGAGTGGTACTTATTGTATACCTAAATATTGGTCCTTTCGTTTCCCCACGCTTCGTGACAATTTTGTTCGCCAAGGTAGACTTCTTCAATGGCAGTCGATATATGAATAGGTGACTGCTAATGACAATAATTTCGCAAGCTTTAATTTCGTACATCGATTCTTAGTGAAGGTTGGTTAAGTGGAGAATTGAAGGGGCAGAAATAGAACTCGATTGAAATTCCATGGATGAAGACGTCGCCAAATTGCGTAGGTAGGTAAGTCTGTGTATAAATTAGAGCGATGACCCGAAGACGAGCGGAAATAATGAGAGTTTTTGACACTGACTTTGTATAACTTATGTAGGTAAGTAAGTACCTTAGTTAAATTGGAGCATTGTTATACCTATATGAATTTTCTTATTGCAGGCAAAAGAACCGTCGAGACACCTGGTGGTAAGTGGTCTAAATTACCCATAGACATCACTGATGCATTATCGGTAAAGATGGAGTGAAGAAAAAAAACTGTCTCTCAAATCCCAAGTGGAAACTTTTCAGGGCCACTCACACTCAGGGCTTCTGGGCGGGTTACTCAAGCAAGAGGGTGGTTGTTAACCATCCGGGCTTTAGTCCTACCACCGAGTCTAGCGTTCCGTCGAGGTTAAACTCGATCGTACCAAGTCCAGCGAATTCTGAAAAGGAAGACAGGGCGCCGTAGCATCCATCGTCCCTACGCCAGTAAAATGCACAATGAGCAAGGGAATTCACTCAAAAATCCATTACATCCCATTTAAGTATTTATTTCTGCTGAATTTTACCAACTTTATGTTGTCACGTAAAATAGAGATAAAACTAAAAACAAAGTAATGAAACGAATCATATTTGATATTTGCATCCTTCTATTCCATTATATTCTTTTTCTAACGTAAATTCTTTAATTCATTGCATTCTATTCCCAAGATCAATTGCTGTATCCAGTCAATGAACCTGTTTAAGAAGCATTGCGGAAGCATTTACAATAGCTACATTATCGATTACTTTTTTATTTAATTTATATTCATTTCGTTGTTTCAAGTCGTATTTGCTAATGTCTGAAATTACTGCCAGCATAGGTATTGTAATGCCTTTGTTTAATCAATTTTGCACCCCTACCCTTTACCTTTATTTGCAGCTCAAATATTTGCGAAGGTTGGTTGGAAAACATCGGTAATTAGGTACCTAGTGATATAACAGCCTGTAGTTCGCACTTCGCAGGCATCTTTGTAATTGAATGTTAATTTTAGATTTTACCAGCTGACCCAGCAAACGTTGTTTTGCCATATAAATTATTTCTAGCTAAAATGGCTATTAAAAATAGGGGTTGGTGATAAAAGAGTGAAAATTTAGGGTTGTATGTATTTTTAATACCACATTATAAGAAAATAAAAATTTGTCCAAAAATAAAAAAATAAAATGTTAAGGGTGAACAACCCTTATCACTTAGGGGTATGAAAAATAGATAGTAGCCGATATACCTAAGATTATCACTCACTTCGGTGTACAAAACATCTCGAGTTAACCTACGCATGTACCTACCTAATTATTCTGCAAAACGTGTTAAATGGTGTCTGAGTTCTATTAAAAAACCCAAAATATATACCAAGTCCTGCACCCATAATATTACAGCATCGTGAAAGGAAACAAACTCAAACTATAACGTAAGTACCTAGGTACTTAAGAGTTGTGTTGTTGATGAGAATGTGAAACCTAATTTCGCGAGTTAGACATCGGTACCTAAAAGGTTTCGTGACTAAGTAATAATGTTTTTACAGTACTTACACATCTAGACTTAATAGCCTTATAAAGTAACGGCAATCAAAGTAGGTAGGTATACACGTAGTTTTGTGAACCACAGCTTGTTAAAGTCATAAAAATTTTACCACTTTCGTCGCCCATTTAACTTTTATTGAATGTTAACTAGATGTAAGCCTAGCTCTTTACTTCTTTAAATTTGTGAAGAGATATGCACCTTGTTAATGCATAGAGGTAAAAAACATAATTTGAAATTTAAAGGCTACTTTAACATTTTACTGCAATGTGTGTTAGGTGGTATAGATTGTAAAATTAAAAGAAAGTATGATGAAGTTTCTTCTGAACTGCATTACCCTGTTACTTAGGTACAAAGCAATGTTTAGCCTACAAAGCGCTACGTGTTCGCTTTATGAAGAGGTTTTAAGCCCAAGAGGCGTTGTAAGAACTGCTAAATGTATCGCATGAAAACTGCAAATGGAGTGTAAAAGCAACTCAAGCAGTTTGATTCAGAGTAGTTAGAGATTGTATTCGTATCCGTTACAAAAATGATCGATCGATGGATACGTTAGTTACCTTTATCCTATTTTTAATTTACATCTGATTATACCCTAGGTTTGCCAAAATGGCGTATATTTTCCCAATCTATACATATAACAAAACTAACTGTTCGCATGTTTGTGCACGCTAATCTCAGAAACTAAATATACCTAGAGGCTAACTAAATACATAGATGTATATAGTATACTTTTTATCGGGATCGGAATGCACGCGGCAAATGCCTATAGGTACACAAACGAAGTCGCCGGCTCCACTAGTACATAAATTCGTTCGTGTTCCTGTTCATGTTCCAACAGATTTATTTTTTCCTTTTTTAACCAGCAGAAACCTACCTTACCTAACTGCATTCTTAGTCTTGGTACTTTTAATGCAATTATTGTGCGTTAATGTCTTCATGGAATAGAAAGTCCCATTTCAACTACCTATTTATTAAACAACGTTTAGGAAGAATTTCATAAAGTTCTAGGTATACCTACGTAATCATATCCGAACTGTTTGGTTTCTAACAGCACTATTGCTGACATCACTGAACAAACCAAAAGCTGTAATGCATTTGGAGCAAAACCTAAAAAGGATATTAAAATCCAGGCACAAAAATTAAGTCTCAGAACGTAAGGCTTGTAGGTACTTACATTTAAAAAGGTCTAGGATTTCAACACTTTTTTACCTACCCCAATACATCATGAAAGAGATAGATGGCCGACAGTATACATATATAGCCTATACCCTTTCCGTTTCAAATGACTACGGTTTTCCGAGAAAGGTCAAAGAGGCTAACCCTATCGTTATTTTTTCACGCTATCAATCTGCTCCAGGCCGCATGTCCATTGTAATCAATACGTCTGATTTATATCCTTGGTTTATTTAGGGTCTATAATCCGGAATCCTTCTCCAAGTTTATAGACAAATACCGTTCCGCATCAAATTATTGAACCAAAATCTAAATATATTGCAGCATCAGCTACATACACACAATGACATACATATTATTCGGGAAACCTGCCGTTGAAGCTTAGCACATAAAAAAAGCTGTTGAAGCTTTAGCACATAAAATTAAGTAGTTGAAATTGTGTCAAAATTAGTTAAGCCGATTAGCGCGTACGAAGTCAGAAATAAACAATCATTTTCTAATAATCATCGTTTTCTATTTTATTGCGTTAATAAGGGCTCCCAATTTTTCTTTTTTTTTCTCTCTCTTGTCAGATTTTTTTATAATTATATTTTCCATGTACATGTGGTACCGATGCATGTGCAGCTCTGTTAACTAGGTACATCATTTTTGAGATGACTTATTACAATTTCGTGATCGCAACCTGTAATCGTCTCACTCACGATCTCGACACAATATATATGTACGTACCTACCTATCTATCAATAAAGGGTAAAGGCCATTGTCCATCAAGTCCACTTCACACACCTTTGTAAATACAATGGAGAGCTCTCAGGTATGGATCTTTTCATTATCCTTTACCGAAGGACGTTATACCTAAGTACTTGAATTTATAATACGCACATTATTTTATTAAAAAAATGAGGTGTTTAATTAAATTCGAGCAAAAGCATCGCTTAAAAAAGTGACTTTCAAATCCAAAGGCTAAGAGTAAAAAGACTCATTTTTTACACATTATAAAAATAATTCCAACATACAACTAGGTACTACTATGGAGCTTCTATCTGTCATGAATTTACCTAGCTACTATCTATCATACGAGGCTTTGAGCAAAACGGCCCACTCGGAAAACGTCCCACGGGACGTTTTTGTTTGGCGGAACTACTCACGGAAAAAACTATCTATCATTTTATTGCAATAGGGCGCTTTTAGTGTCACGCGGATTTGCTCACGCACGCGGGATTGGCCCGCATGCGTGAAATTTCATGCTGCGGATCATACGCAGTTTAAGTTTCAGTCTTCTGCGGGTTGCGTAACGGGTTGCGTAGACGATTAGTACAATACAATTTTTTGTTAGCTCAATGTTTGAAGACCCTGGACCTTGGGATATAGTAGGTATCTATTTGAAGAATTTGTCTCAAAAATCCCTTGCCCCCTCCTGGATTAGGAGTTGATTACGTCCATGGCTGCATGAGCCGGAAGAAGTTCAGGGTTACGTGATTCCTGCCCATTAAATCAACGTAATCTTTTGGAATGACGTATGCAACGTTGTGTATTAAGATCGCATTCAGTCGAATGTGATCGTAAATGAAAACGGAACAAAGCAGGAAACGGATGCGAGCTGTACTGATAACGCGAACACTGTCGCCGACGCAAGGGCGGTATAGCCTTGAGGTTATTTTTAGAAAATCAAATTACCCGATAGAAACTTTTTTCCTTCTCACACCATTGCAGGTACCTAATTTATCTTTGGAAACTAAGTGCCTCGAAGTTCGTAATACTGTGTTTGTAACTCAGAAGGAAAGTTGGTCCATAATAGATCTAGCTATACATTTACTCGTATGTAAACTGTTATAGTAGGTAATTATTATGGCGCTGTCTTTTTCTTTAAAAAAATTATTAAATTCATCTTAATGATACGCATTTCGCTTCGGAGCGAAATAGTACGTGTTTCAGCGTTTGTGATGTTGATGACTGATGATGTATTATCGTGGGTAGATACTTAAATTGTGGTCACAAATAAATTGTACCGAAGGAGCACTAACAATACCTAACTTATTTTAATGGGTTTCCGGAAAACAACGTACAATAACATACCTACTACACAATACTTAGGTAAGTTTTTAAGCTGCGCTATTGACGAGACAATGACATAAGGTTTTTGAAAAATTATCTATAGGTAGGTAGGTACTTAATGGGATCTACATATTTTACTCATAAATACCCTCCATCCATTACTTATAATATATTTTTCTCCATATATTATTATTATCCTTGCACTAGCATCTGTCACGTAGTCTTTATTATAATAAAGATTGTAGGTCTAGTATTCTAGTATTAAGCTAGAGCTAGAGGTTGTTGTTAAAAACTACAAAAAGAGATGGCAGCAATGGCAGTGTCCTTTTCCAAAGTTCCTTCTACAAACACCAGCTATAAATATTTAAATATCCTAATAGGTAGGTACCTACAATATTAGAGTTCTTCCAACAACAAAAATGTAAACAACACCGCATAAAAATACGAAAGTTTCCCGCGCATTTCAAACTTGATAGATAAAATTTTTACTCACTTGGCTCTCAATGAAAGTTGTCGATCATTAGGACAAACGAATTTGTTTGCCTTATTTTGATAATTCATTGCACTAATTAAAAAAAATAGGTAAACACTTTTAAAAATAAATAGTCTTTGCCGGGATCTGTTCGGCCCGCGCGTTCCCGCCTGTTGATTCCATCCAACTGTTGCTTTGCTTTACTTTCGCAAGCAGTATTCTAATAAATCGATATTTCTACGCTCCTTTGAAACATTACTTATGGCAGTATTTTTTTTCGTTTATCACAAGCATACCCAATTTCATAATATTTATAAATACATTTCCTTAAAAGATTTTAAAATTTTACTCGGGCTAAATCAATTTTTTTAACATGCAAGACATTTTGTGTCACATTAACCTTTGAATTCGCTGAGGCTGTGACGTTTTCAATTTTTGATTATGTTTACAAAAATACTTAGGACATGCATTAGGTAGATTATCTAATTAGAATACGCAAAAATTAAGGTAAAGAGTGCAACAATTTTATTTTTGTTTTTTTTTTCGAAAAATTCATGAAAGTAAAGACGTAACCGTTAACCACCGATAACGTTTGTTGAAAATAACTATTGTGAAATCGTTATCGTTAACGATTATGAAATCGTTATTACATCGTATTTTTAATTCTACATTAAAATGTTCTTTTTAATCGATTAAATTTCGATGTAATGAAAAAATAATGCGCATTTTGTTCGTTCGTTCAGTAGTGAAACTAGTCAGAGTTTGTAAACGACCATGAATACTACCCAATGAAACGAGTCGCATTGCTCAGAAGCATGGGAGAGCTGTTTTATTAGCAAAGGAAGATTTGCTTTTTAAGTGTAATGTATGTTATTGTTGTTTTTGTTTGTTTTTCAATGAGAAGGAAAACACTTTTTATTTAACAGATTTTCAAACGACTTCAAAAAAAGGAGGAGGTTCTCAATTCGTCTTTATATATTTTTTTCTTATGTGTGTTACCTCATTACTTCGTACTGAGTGAACCGATTTCAATAATTCTTTCAACATTTGGAAGCTAATGACTGCCGTGTGGTCCCATTTTAATTTACATTTGAATTAAAAATCAATAATTATAAAAAATATACATTTGCGTAGAAGCGCATAACTTTTCCCCCCATGCATTTAGATCAATATAAAAGCATTTCGTGAAATGGGTCACTGCTGCACTGGTCACTGCGACTGGGTCAAAAACGCCCAATGACCTTTGTTGACATGTTTTATTTCAAACGATATAATATATTATATAGGTTAATATAAGGACGACAGGGTAGATGAATATGAATATCAATGTCTACTAAAAACATATATAAATTCAACTTAAGATACGCATGAAGGCTAGACGAAAAATTCTGTAAGTAACGTTTTTACCATCATTTGCATGTCCAGTTGCGCCAGCTATCAGAGTAAAATTGCAACAATATAAAACCATTCCAACCGATCGTTCCCCGACAGTCACGTTTATTATTTATTTTAAGTATTTATGTAAAACATTTTGTCATTATGGCTATAAAGAAGGAAATGATAAATAATTTAAATTGATGTCAAATTAAAATGTTACACTTGGTAATTAATTATTATATTACCAATACTTATTATTATAAAAATAATAATATTAATCAAGGTTGTGAACCAAAATACGATTATTTTAATAACGAGATGTCGTTATTTGTGAAACCGATAATCTACAACGTGTTACCGTTTATCCTTGTTAACGTAATGTTAGTGTTTCCTCCTCACTAGTACTTCAATTCTTGACACACAGAATCAGTGTTGCCAACTTAACGGATTTCCCGTTAGATTTAACGGATTAGGGTCAGGTATTAACGGGAGAAAATATATTTTGACGGTTAACGGATTTTTTGACGGGAAAAATAGTTGAAAAAAATCAAGAATTTAGTTCTAGTGTTCTAGTAACGAACTGTAGAATTTTGGTCAGAGGTAAGAAATCTGAAGGTGCAACAAACATTAATCCATTCCAACACTTATATTGTGATTTTGCTTTTACAATGTTATTGCTACCTCGTTCAAACGCGGAGGTAGAAAGAGTTTTTAGTGTATTAAATGGAGTAAAATCAAAATTGAAAAATAAAATGAATGAAAAAATGATCAACGTAATTTTCAATATTCGTTCTGCATTAAAAAGAAATGGCAAGACATGTTACACTTTTGATTTACCTCTTATTGTTATGCTAGGATCAATGCTAAACATAAAATTAAAATCAGCCATCCACCTTAACAGCTGCTCCCATAGCGAGTATAATAACATCAACTGGAAGCGATGATGATGATTGTGATTTTTTGTTATAAAGTTATTTTTATGTTTTCTGTGTCTGATAACGATTGGGATTGTTTCTTTAAAACTTTTTTATATATTGACTAGTAAACCCGCTCTCGTTTCGCTTCAGGGAGCCAGCCACTTGGTAGAAGATAGCTCTCAGAAGGTGGATTTTGTTTTGACTGGTTTCGACTTTACACTTATAATTATATTATGACCAAATGATTAAAAAATCTCTATAAATTTTAACTTATTACGTTATTCCGAGGTCTAAGCTATTTTACTGCAAAGTTTCATGAAAATCCGTTCAATAGTTTTTGCGTGAAAGTGTAACAAACACATATACAAATACATCCTTACAAACTTTCGCATTTATAAAACGTATTTTTTATTTAACGGATTTTTTTGACGGACACAAAAAAAATTTGACGGATTTTTGACGGAATTTACCAACAGGTTTAACGGAATTTCGAAATTATAGTTGGCAACACTGCACAGAATTTGACATTTCTCTTTTTCAGTAATGATGGCGCACTTGTTACAGGTGGTTAGTTTTCAGTAACTGTGTGTTTAATTTGTGCGGTGGGGTGAAAATAAAGTGCATATTGATGCCGTATCACAGGCGCTTCTCCGCCAAGATGCCGGATTACGACGACGAGGTGACGGTCGTCGATGTGTACGACCTGGCATCTGATATTGGAAAGGAATGTGAAATAATTATCGAGAAATACGGCCCTGACGCTGTTACAGCTATGCTGCCGAAGGTAATCAATGCTTTGGAACTGCTGGAGAACTTGGCAGTGCGCAACGAAAAGGAGAATCAAGCATTGCAAGAACTCACAGCAAAGATATCGCAGCTAGAGAACGATAAGATCGAGAAGGCGGAGTATAGACAACGCTTCGAAAAGGTAAATGTTTGAGGTCATTGTTATTTGGTGATTGAATCGTAAGTACGTGTTGTGGCTAGCGCACGAAATATACGTTGTTTCGACATTTTGTTGTATCAGGTTCCCTTGCAAAACTGGATACTTGGGCTCGACTGGATGTTTGATGCGCGACATTGACATACCTATTACTGTTCACAACATTATGATATTAACATTTGCAAATTGCAAACATTATTGTAGACACTTTTTTATAGCTGTAACTGTCTGATGTAACACAGTTTTTGTTGCATTTCAATATATAATAGTGTCTTAAACATTTAGACAATCAGTTTTATGATAGTACATGTTTTTTAATGAGACCTTTTTCATAAAGTTTTAGTTTATTAATGTTTAGTATGATTTGGGGTGTAACATATTTTAAAATAAAAAGTAAAAGTATATTTTGTTCATTGGTTCTCGGTTAATTTGTATTTAGTATTAAAAGTTTACAAACAAGAATGAGTCAGTGAGTGTTTGTTTAAGATCTTTCCATTGTTAAGGTTGACACTGGCTGACAAAGATTGATTATATTATCGAGTTATATTTATCGAGTGCTAGATATTTATCTAATAATATAATTGTGATTACTTGAAATCTAAATGTTTTAATGACATTACATATGTGGTATTTTCGTTATGTTGTTATGACATAATGGAAGAGATTCATGGCATACTAATGGATTATTTATTGGTCTTCAAAGGTCTAGCCACAGACCTCTCCTAACACAACTGGTACTGTTCTGTCTGAATCCAGGAGATGCCCACTGTCCTTCTCGGTCCATCTTGTTGGGATTCCTATGATCCTTTTTGATGTTATTAATATCCACAGAAGTGTGACCATTTGCTACTCCAATAGTGTTGTCAGATTGTCTTTTCATGGCTATTACTGTAAAAAATGCACAGGCAGACATATTTAAGACTAACAAAATGTGTTGGTAGTGTTAGCGAGGTGGCTGGGAGCATGATAATGTGGAAAAAAAATTAAATCTATTCGATACTAATAAAACCGCCCTTGCTTTGCAGACAACTTGCCCCTTCACCTACAAATACAAACATTGTTAAGGTTTTATTTAATGTTCTGATTGAAATAAACACAAAATTTCAAGATAAGCTTACCCTAGATCAGGAATGGTTGCAGTGGCCTCACGGGAATACTTGTCAAATAATAATACTATAATATCTCAGTGAAAACTGCTCCCAGTTTATGCAACTCGCCACAATACCACAGAAAAACAAAAAATGTTTTTTTAAGGTTCTTTCACATTACTAAAGGTCCCCAATAATAGTTTTTCCAAATATCTCCGATGAACAGAAAGTGATCAATTTCAAGTTTATCATATGAATGAATTGGTTAGTATTTTTTCATTATTTTAGGGCTCTTTCAAATATTAAGTTTCTCACAAGGATTCCATCATCGTAAAAGTGAGAATCACTGTCACAAAACATGATGCAAAAAAAGACCTTGACTTTGATTTCACCTTATTGGTCTCAATGAACTGTAATGAATGTGATGGAATTTTAGTCTTTAATAATGTGAAACATTATGATACATATTTTTTTAACTTTAAAATTTGTTTAATTGTAAATGTAAAGCTTTACATTTTTGTATATTATGAGTTGATTTATTTAGGGAACAGAAGTATTACAAATTAAATATGTTTAGAAATACATGTTCACATTGTTAAGTTTTTCTGTATTTATAGAGTGACTCACTAAACCCTCATGAGAATGGCTGGTTTAACAAACTGAATTTGCATTATGTTAGGTTGTTTGGTTTCATAATGTATTACTTGTTACATAATATCAACTGCCTATTCTTTACTTTGGACTACATAGCCTTAGCACCCACAGTCCCACACATAATATTAGTTTGTTAATTTTTGAAGCAGTAAAAATAAAAAAACACATTACACAACAAAATATTTTCCGCTGATCTTATACAATGCAAATATTTGTATATTTGTTGTCGGAGGATTGGCCACGAACCCCTCAAGTGAAGTTTTAACGAAGCTATTTATTGTATTATTAAAATTAATGTATTATTATAATTCAAGTCTTTTACTTACTCTGACAAATTAACATTTTTAAGGGAATAATCTAATCTTTTTTTTTGTCTTCAGATAAATTCATTATTTTTTCTATGAGGTAATTAATTATAAATTAATTAATTTAAAAATTAAGAGATTTTTCCAAAAACTTTGCCTAAGTTACATAAAATAAATTATATTCATATTATTACTAAAATTATGTATGCAATTAAATGTTTATGATATCTATTTTGTATATCTATGAAACACAATAACATCGCAATAGTAAGACATACAAATATAGCTAGGAATCAATTGGTTCCAATACTTCGAATTATTATTGTAAGTTGTGGTTGTTACGCTATTAGGCAGGCTAGCAGCCAACAGACATCTCAAACTTACGATACTAACTTGTGTAACAACTACTAAGTATATCTAATTATTAAAAGTGGGCTTGATGCCCACTTAACGTAAATAAACAAAATATAGATGTATACTAAGATTTAAACATTTTTAATCTGGCCCTCAGATAAATAATTGACATGTACCTACCTATATGCTGGGTGGTGGCGAAGACCCGGCTTGCTAGATATACCACAAATTATACACATGTAAACATGTAATGCAATAATGGTTCAAAGTGGTTTCACATTTCGTATGTAGCATTACAACAGTACTGGACTATGATTTGTGCTACTACCCTCTTGCTTGAATCAGCTGCGTCTTGTCATTTTTGTCATATACACTCTTTTGCAGAAAAAACGGTAGGTACCTAAGGAAATTTACATTCTACGGTCAATTTGAGTTCATATATGAAATTTTATTGTCTTATGTAGTTTGTATACTTATAATCGTGCAAATTAGTACGAGTGAAGTGAATTCTGGCAATTTGTTTTTAAATTTTCGATGAATTCTTTAATATCGATGTACCTACACGGCCAAGCAATTACAAGTGGTCGACAACTTTGCAAGCTGATTTTTTATTTTTTTTAATTAAATAATGTCACAAATTAAAGAGCTAACAACGAGTGTGACCTCCTCTTTCCAAAATCATAGCTTGAATTGTTCTGGGCACACTTTCCACGAAGTTTTTAGTAATTTTTTGAGGAATATATTCCCACTCTTCTACAATGACTCTTTTCAGCTCCCTGATGTTTTGTGGAGCTAGATGTACTGATATTACCCGTCTCTTTAAAACAACCCAGACATGCTCAATCGGATTGTGGTCAGGACTTCGAGCTGGCCAATCTAAACGACGAATCCCAACTTCTTGTATGTACGCTTCCACGTCGCCAGAAAGGTACTGGAATCTTCCCCAAGTGCAGTTAATGCGGGTTGTACATATGAAATTAGGATTTCCATTATGTACCGGTGTGCATTTAATGTTCCATTTTCTATAATAACTGACTCCGTACGCTCCGTCGAATTAATTGCTCCCCAAAACATAACGGAGCTTCCGCCATAAAGAGTGATTTCACTGAAAGACACTTCCGCATAGCGTTCCCGTGGTCTTCATCGCACTCGCCGGTGTCGGTCCTCTCCACATAAAGAGATTCTAACTTTATTCGAAAATAAAACTTTATTCCAGTTCTCCAGAGTCCACGAAGCACAGTTTCGAGCAAACTGAAGTTGAGCAACACGATACTCACGGAGTAATTTAGGGCGATTGGGGCGATAACTCTTGATATTGGCAGCCAAAAGCCCCCTCCTGACCGTCCATAAGCTAACTTCTACTCCTCTTACTTCTTCAAGGCTTTTCTTCAGGTCCACACTTGACGCCTTACGATTCCGCAACGCCTGACTCACCAAAAAGCGATCATCTCTTGGTTCTGTGCAGCGTTTTTTGCCCGAATCGGGTCTTCTTTTGACTGACCCGTCTCTTGATATCGTTTCCACGTCCTCTGGACAGCTGAAAGGCTCATATTAAGCCGCTGAGACACGTAAGTTGGCGAAGAACCTTCTTCCAATAGGGCTTTAATTTTACCGGCCCTTATCGCTTTATCACTCATTAAAAAGAGGATGATATCTAATTTTAAAGGAATGTTTAGAATGTTTAATTTGCACAAAATGTCCAAAAAGTTTTAAAATTTTAATAGTCATAATAAAACGTTTTAGCAGTTCGCGCCATTAGTAGAACTGTTTTACCACGATCAACGATAATCCTTATTTTTCTTATTTTAATTTCAAATTTTAAATTTGGAATTTAAAAAATCATGCCAGGATGCTTAAAATAACATGCCAGTATATGGTCAAAATAACAAAACCTCTTTCTTGCTATTCTTCATTGAAGTGCCCGTTTTTAGGCCTATTACTGAGACTTCGCTGTCCGTCCGTCCGTCTGTCACCAGGCTGTATCTCTGAACCGTAATAGTTACACAGTTGAAATTTTCACAGATGATGTATTTCTGTTGCCGCTACAACAACAAATACTAAAAAACAGAATAAAATAAATATTTAAGTCGAAATATGGCTTCGACGCTATAGCGATAATCTTCCGCTCCAAGAGATGGCGTTGCTTGTGGCTAATATGTATTCCGATGCATTTAGTTACTTGCCGGTCCAAGAGATGGCGTTGCTTGTGGCTTATATGTAGTTCATGCTTTTAGTTACCTGTCGGTACAAGAGATGGCGTTGCTTGTGGCTAATATGTGGCTACTGATGTAAATGTAAATATTTAATACAAAAGGCCAGATTTTGTTGGCGTTTTATACATAATGGTACGGAACCCTTCGTGCGCGAGTCCAACTCGCACTTGGCTGGTTTTTTTTTGCAAGAGTTTACAAGACTTACTTAGCCGGAAAAGCATTGGAATTGCTATTCCCATAATAAGTCGCGGATCCTGTAATCGTTGATCGAATCGAAAATAATATAAAAATATAAAAATAATATAAAAATAATATAAAAATAATATAAAAATATATAAATAATATAAAAATAATATAAAACGCATTGGCATACTTTATAATTCTCCACTGTATAGTTTTAAAGATTCGCTTTGTTTAATTTACATTTTGCTGCAAAAAATCGGTCAATACCAAATCGAGCAGTGAGATAAACTTCCGTAGTACATACTAATTATGTTCACGAATAATTTAACTTGGTTTTTCTTTCAGGTTTCTCGTAAAATATTTCGTATTTTTAAATTTTGTAATATAATTTTACCACAAATTTTATCCAACGTTGAGATAGAGGCGAGACGTAATAAAACCGGCCAAGTGCGAGTCGGACTCGCGCGCGAAGGGTTCCATACCATTATGTATAATTAGGTATTATTATTATTACGTTAATTGGGCTATGGTCGCTTTCCCAAAGGCTACTGTGACCATTGTTTTATTGTAGCCACATATTAGCCACAACGCAATCTCTTGGACCGAAAGTAACGCGTAAATTAAGGACGTAAATTATCGCTGAGGCGTCGAAAGTATGGGCGCCCACTTAAATATCTATTTTATTCTGTTTTTTAGTATTTGTTGTTCTAGCGGCAACAGAAATACATCATCTGTGAAAATTTCAACTGTGTAACTATTACGGTTCATGAGATACAGCCTGGTGACAGACGGACGGACGGACAGCGAAGTCTCAGTAATAGGGTCCCGTTTTACCCTTTGGGTACGGTACGGAACCCTAAAAAGTACCAAATGAATTGGCGATATAAAGGAGTGGAAAACGAGGCTCGGGACGAGTTTCAAGTTATAAATAGCCTGGGGGTGGTCGTGCCGCCCGGCCCCCACGGTATGATATCATTGGTATTTTCACTATTGTACACGCTGTACCTAAGATGGACAATATCGTTTTTCGGTAAAAATTTCGGTTCGGAATTTTTCGGTTGTATCGAAAAACAACTTTTTTTTGTTGTAAATGTTACTTGTTGTGAATTTTTCCCACTGATACCACTTTTAGCTACGCAGACATAGCAAATATATACAACTTTAGATTCACGTAATACTATTTACTTGAAATAATGTTTATCACTTTCTTGAAATAATGTTTAATTGAAAACGAAATTGCTAGATGTTCATGTACACATTATACTGAGCTAGTAAAAAGCAGAAATACAAGCGTTGGAATGCATTAACGTTATCTCTACACGTCCCATAATTACTCTGATGTATAATACGATACGGGACGATTGTATAGCGTTTGATGTCTGTAATAAAGCAAATGAAAACAAGCTTTCTTTGTTACAGGAAATAGAAGCGATAGAAGAACAGTGGCGGACTGAGTCAGCAGAGTTGGTAACAGCGGTGGCGAGACTACAGGATGAGAACAAACGGCTTAGACGGACGATCAATTCGCCTGGCGACGGTAAATATCGGCAGGAACCCAAACTCAAATCATTCATTTCATGTAGGTATTCATAAAATCATTTTTTTGATTCTATCGCCATTTGCAATGGTGCTATCATAATTGTTTATGATGGAGGTGAAAAAATGGCGAAAAAACTCAGCACATCTTTTAAAATACCACTATAACAACTAATTAGGTACCGTTTTTTCTACATACAAACATGAGCGGAATCAGTCCAAGTATCCTCTTCATTTATTCATTCATTCTTATCTACTATCGAGACTTTTAATGATATGGAAGTGGCCTTAGGTCATGGATGTTAAAATTGATTATTTTCGTACGACGCCAAATTTGACCCCGTTTTCAGTTCAGTGTTTGTAATTATATTATTTATTTAAAATACTATCTAATCGGATACTGCGGCAGATTCAGACAAAATCACACTACCTATATTCGACGTAGCTCTGACAATAAAATTGAAGACTATTAATGACAAGCTTTAGTTACCCTACAACAAGTACCAAAGCGCATAAGATGACACTCGCAGCTTGTACAGCATTTGGCCGGCAACCAAATTGGTATGGCTTGAGCTGGCGAATATTCAAATTATGGACTCCAGCAATACAACATGCGGTCTCTTGTTTAAAAGGAGAAACAAATGATTCTAGCTTTTTTTTTCATATCCTCCAGGCTTGGATTCTTCTCTCCTGGGAAATTCTAGCTGTTATTAACCTTTATTGATTTTCCTGCCACTGTGGTTCGTCTTTCGAATGGGTTGGGAAGTCGCTTTGGTGCTTTTAAGTATGTCGTTGAAAACGTAACTAGAACCTGACATTTAGATGTGATTAATTTAAACTTAAAAGTATTATGCCCAGGTTAAGATAAATTTTAGTCATTCAGTTTACAATTTACAGTTCGGAATGTATAAGTATACATTCAATAAACGTTATTATTATTATATTCAAAACTTTTCCCACTGAAACAGGCCAAAGTTTTTTTCTGTGATGTAGGGTTATTATCAGTACAATTCCTATCGAATACCAAAGTTCGGAGGGTTCTTCGTGTTTTATTGCCTCGCATATTTATATTTTTTCATGAGCTTTCAGAAGAAAAGCTGATACTGCGATTGGCATTTTCGTAGGGAAAAAATGGTTTGCTTACGTTAACTTTGAAAACTTTTTCCTTTATTATTAACATCGCTAACCAACCGTTAAATGTATGATGATGATACATTTATATAATGTTAAACACAAACTTAGGCCGTTACGCAACCGTCTTCCAGGCTGAACTCTATGCAATAATTGATCCTCTCTGACAGTCAGGCAGCACTTCTAGCACTGAAGTCGGAGACAGTCAACTCTAAGTTAGTATATGAAGGCATCCAAGCAATAAATCGACTTGGATATAACAGGTGGTAGGGCCTAGAGCTCACCCGGGGAAGTACAGTCAGCGTCATATAGTACGTAGCAGTCATGATTACCAAATACTTGGAAACATTCATTATGACCATTAAGAACGGCTCAACCAATGCGATCAAATTGTTCAGACCATCTACCGTGTACAAATATACCGGAGCACGCACAACACCGAATACTTGATAACACCCAAGTCGGCATTAATACCGTGACAACCACAACGCCACTGGTTGCCTAACAGCCAGTGTTCAAAAGTATGAAGCAACCAAAGTATTCAAAAATATGTAGCACCCAAGTAGCCAAAATTATAGCAACACATAATAAAAATGGACTTTAAATTACATGCGATAAAGTTCATTGTGCATCATTTCTTCCGATAAGTAAATTGATTAATTCAATGTCAAGTGCAAGTCATGTATGTCAAATGAAGTGGTGCTTCAATGCTTGCTTTGATATATTTAATACAAAAGCCATCACATCCATAGAGATATTACAATAGAGTGGGTGAGCCATACGGCTACCCATACATTGCAATCGCCCCCGGTTAGAAAGAGAAACAACGATAACGGTAATTACCTATCTCTCTCCAATCCCGATGATCCAGAAAGAGAAAGGTGATTACTAAAGATTTCGTCTCTTTTTATCCAAAGGACGCTCTGAAGCCTGGCTTCTGCCCTCTATTGTAATATATCTATGATCACATCGGATACAGTTATGCATCAATAGATATTATTTCAAACTTGCCTCAACTTAAGATTGAAACGAAAGAGGCGCTGTCGGACGCATTTGACATTCATTTGACCAATCATTGGACACTAGTAACTGACAGATGAATGACCACAATGTACTTATGAATGACTTTTCATTAGTTCCAATTTTTGCCATTTCAGAGATAAGTTGGGCGCACTGTAGTATTAAACTCGACATTGATTTGAATTATAGATATTGACATACAATGATAGATAATAGAACGACATGCCAATAACATTAGGTTTAGTTTATTGTAGTTTATTTTTCTAATGTTCCATATTTTTGAACGCTTTGAATGTTTGGATACCATTGACGAGATGACTGTAACTATGTTTATGGTGTTATGACTGACCCGATGTATATGACATTTTAAACGTCTCGGCCATTTGAGCGACTATATTGTTGTCAACAATAAGGAAACTTTGCTTGTACCGATATTATCGAGTTTTTGGTTGCGTCTATTTATTTGAATACCCTGATTGTCTCTAACTATTTGACGCTGACTGTACCACCGCCCGCCACGGTACTCAGTACCATTCCTACCGTCATAATAATTGTTTTTAAGAGCAATTGTGTTCCGGATAGGAAGGTGTGGAGCCGGTTCACTTTTTTAGAGGCGACCATCTCAGTCCTCAGGGGTAGCAACGCATCTGTGACCGAATTGGAACAAGACTCACACTAATCATTACTAATCATTACTAACTGGACAATACTAATATTAACTAACAGGACTAACTATCACTAACACTCCCTGTCCTCACACTTATTAACAAACTAACCAAGTAACATTCTAACACCATCTACTAATTGGACTAACCACCCTAATCCCTAAATTGGGTCTTGTTCTAAGTCGGTCACAATTGCCATGGGCGGCAGCGGAAGGGTGGTGCTGCATGCTCGTTTGCTACCTTAATTCAATAAAAAAAAAAACAAGGTCACCCTAGGATGGGTACCGGGACATAAGGGTATACGAGGAAATGAAAGGGCAGATGAACTGGCAAGGAGGGGTGCGGAGGCGCCCAGGCGGGGACCAGAGCCCATGGTGGGCGTTTCAAAAGCAGCTTCTCGAGCTGTCCTCAGAGCCTTGGCTCTGAGACAGGGCGAGGAGCTGTGGCAAAAAGCACCTGGACTAAGACAGGCAAAAACCCTTATCACTGGTTACTCGAAAAACTACTCCACTAAAGTGCTCAACCTAAAACGGTCAGACATCCGACTTATAATTAGGCTGCTCACTGGTCATTGCAGACTCAACCGACACCTATACAATATAGGCTTAAGTGAAAATGCAACATGTAGATTCTGTGGTGGGGCGGAGGAAACACCCATACATATCCTCTGCGATTGCATAGCAATTACCCACTACAGAAGTCGTATACTTGGAGGTCACATAATCAAACCTGACCTGATTAAAGAGATGGACCCCGGAAACGTAATACGGTTTATTAAGACTGTAGGCCTGGGGGACCAGATCTAACTAAAACTGGGATGGCTACAATAGATCAGAGATGGTCGCAGTGGCCTCGTAGGGATACTTGTTCGCCATGCCCAGACACCTAAATAATAATAATAAAATAATGATGATGATGATCCACCACTGCAATACACTTTTATACAGTTGTTTAGTTGCAGATGTGATAAAAGAGGTTTTTATAGACGTTAGAATCATAAATATGGTTTTGATCCAATAATGTAACATATTTATTGTCCGCGGTAACTCATCATGGCAATTTACTAGCGTCGTGGCATTATACCGTGTAGTCAGTACTGGAATATTTATGGTAGACGTACAATAGTAGATTGTATTACAAGGGTGCAAAGTAATATTTTTTCGGCGAGGGCGCTTTTTTGAGGGATTCAAAGTATGTCGCCCGAGCCAAAAATATTTGCTCCCGAGTGATACACTCTACTTTTCATCCCCCCCCTATGAGAAAATAAAAGGCGCCTCAAATTCAGGAATAATACTGTCACAGTCACTAAACTGACTAAACCGACTAAACCGGCTAACCCGGCTAACCCGACTAACCCGACTAACCCGACTAACCCGACTAACCCGACTATTATTTAAATAACGGGCAGGAAAAGTTATATGAAAATTCATTCCCGCCCGCTAAATAGAAAACACCAACTTTGGATCCCCTTAAGACCGAACCAAGTCGTCTTTTTCGAATATGGAATTTCGAAGGTGGGATGAAAAATAATGACATTAACTAGCAAATCACCTCTTTCTTTACTCTTTTGTTTGGTTTTATGATATGAACTAAAACTATGCTAGCTCGCATTCAGAATATAATTAAAAAAATTTGAGACTTCCACCCTCCACAATACCCACCCACCCCACCACCACCCCATATTTACTCTATAACATTCTAATAAAATAAAAAATCCGTCATCATGAGAAAGTTTGCGAAACCACTGAAGTCTACACAGCGCCCTACCAGCTTGACCCTGTCCGTGTCCAGGCACGAGCGCTCCGCCGTCGCCGGCGCGCGAGCACGACCAGGAGGTGCTGTCGCGGCTGAGCAGCACGGCGGAGAAGCAGCGCGCCACGCTGCGCCTGCAGGAGCTGCAGCTGCAGGAGAAACAGCAGCTTATTGATAACGTGAGTTAGTCTAATTTTAATTTGCTAGGTGACCCGGCGGACGCTGTCCTGCAACATAAATATTGTGGTAGACGCCCTCGCTTCGTTTTAGAAACTTCTCGTAGCGTGATGTTATAATATATAGCCTATAGCCTTCCTCGGTAAAGGGCCTTTTGAAGACAAAAACATTTTTTCAATTAGAATCGGTGATTCTGAGATTAGCACGTTTAAACAAGGAACCTCTTCTGCTTTATCGGAGCGGGGCAACAAGTTCCCAAACCGAAAATCCATATCTCAAAGAGACGTTTGAACTTAAACTGTAATTAATTCATTCCATGTTGGTGTTACAACAGTAATAATTGTGAAATATGTTGCATCCATCAACGTTTCGTAATAGTGCAATATTAGAGAGAAGAAATTGAGAAAGATACTCCTTGAACGACTTAAAAAATATACATATTTACATGAATTTCCAAGTTATTTTGCATCTATTAATAACGCTATGGAACCGGTTGCGTCCTTGTCATACCTAGATTTTGTTTAGATAATGGAAAATTTTGTTCTTGTTTGAAAAGGTCTAGGGAAGGCGGCAGGTGCTACATTATGTCATTATGTCATTTTAGGTTTTCCGGATTTTATCCTTTCTAACAAACGAATTTTCTTAATCGTCCCTGTGCTTCGGTTTAAACTGAAAAGCAACATAACGGGACAAATTAAAAATAGATGGCTGATTATTTCCACCGGCTACTTAATTCTCGAAACTGATATGAAAAAAACACCCCTTGTATATACAATGTGTTTTTTTACCTGTGTCGGAGCCTTAAGGGGGGTGAACTATGGTGTTTTTTATCGACAAATCAATATACCAAATTTCTCTTGCCCCCTCCATAACAAAATGGCAGCCATTTTGTTTTTATTAACTCGAAACTCGGGCCCCTGTACAGATTTAATCATTGATATCGATGTAAACGTCCTAAGAAGACGAAAGATGTCTCATTTGAAAGCTTAAAATGTAGACAATCAACTAATGCGACATTTAATTCAATATCATTTACATAAACGAACAAAAAAGAATGATATAAAACAGAAATTAATACTTTTTATTTTATTTTTTCAGTTTTTTACCTCATTCATGAAAACTAACCTGTCAAGCTACCTTTTTTTTATTGTTTTCTCATAATACTAGATATCGTCTTTTAAAAAAATCTTAGATGACAGCCGTAAGTAAGATAGTTTAGAAGTTATGATGATTAAAACATGTTAGTGTTTTTACCTTAAAGTGGGAAAAGGTAAATAAAAACAGAGTAATTAGATTAACTAACGTTTAATATTTTTATATCACCATAACGGAGGTCATTTTAAATCGTGGCTGTTATTACAGCCCATAACTATTACAGCCACGATTCAAAATGACCTCCGTTATGCTGCAGACAAGCTGTTGCCCTAATCGACACATGTCGTGTAGCTCTTTTTATCATGGCTTTGTCCGCCCTAATTTCATCTCCGACTTGCAATATTTTTTGTATTAGTTCTTCTCTCGTGTTAGGCACGTTGACATACACTTTCTGTTTCATTGTGCCCCATAAGAAAAAATCAAGGGGCGTCAAATCTGGAGAGCGCGGCGGCCAAGCGATTGTCCCTCCTCGTCCAATCCACGTTGAATATGTGTTATTTAAATAATTTCTCACATTAACCGCGAAGTGTGCCGGAGCTCCATCTAACTGGAGTATCATTCTACGCCTACACGCTAATGGTAAATCTGTTAGTGCGTTTAGGTATTCCGTTTGTAAAAACTCTAAAAATCTTGGGCCATTCAAAGTAGCGGGCAAGATAAGAGGGCCAATTAAAATGTCGTCAATCATTCCAGCCCATACATTCACCGAAAACTGGTGTTGAAAGCTACTCGTTCGTCAGGTCCAATTAAATCTTGCACTCGTCTAAAATGGAATGGATGCAATCCTTCCCGTTTTAAAATGTGCCAAACTGTCCATTTCGATAAACGGAGTCTAATTGCAATGCGTCGGACACTCAGTTGTGGGTCTCGCGTTATTAACTCCAACACCTCTTCTTCCTCTCGCGGTGACACCAAACGAGTACGTTCGTTAGCGGATCTTCTAATTCCATATTCGGCGAGATCCAAGTGCAATCTAATGAACGTGCGAGCATTCGGCGTATTTCTATTGGGGAATCTTCTCGCATACTCTCTCACAGCAGCATTCGCGTTCCCATTGCAAAATCCATAGACAAAATGGATGTTTGCCAAATCGTGGCTTGAAAAACGATGTTCCTCCATTTCAGTTAACGAAAGTTAACTAAAATAACAAAACTTGTATCCAAAACACAACAAAAGAGTTATGAAATAACAACGCACAGTATGTCAGCAGAAAATAATGTAATCACAACGCCAGGCGAGGGACGACTACCAGTTTGTGGCCGGCGCGTCCTAATCTGAGTAGAACCGGTATTTTGTCTCACTCAACCCTATACACGTCCCTTTCTAACATGTGCTCACAAAGAATCAATTAGGGCAACAGCTTGTCTGCAGCATAACGGAGGTCATTTTGAATCGTGGCTGTAATAGTTATGGTGATATAAAAATATTAAACGTTAGTTAATCTAATTACTCTGTTTTTATTTACCTTTTCCCACTTTAAGGTAAAAACACTAACATGTTTTAATCATCATAACTTCTAAACTATCTTACTTACGGCTGTCATCTAAGATTTTTTTAAAAGACGATATCTAGTATTATGAGAAAACAATAAAAAAAAGGTAGCTTGACAGGTTAGTTTTCATGAATGAGGTAAAAAACTGAAAAAATAAAATAAAAAGTATTAATTTCTGTTTTATATCATTCTTTTTTGTTCGTTTATGTAAATGATATTGAATTAAATGTCGCATTAGTTGATTGTCTACATTTTAAGCTTTCAAATGAGACATCTTTCGTCTTCTTAGGACGTTTACATCGATATCAATGATTAAATCTGTACAGGGGCCCGAGTTTCGAGTTAATAAAAACAAAATGGCTGCCATTTTGTTATGGAGGGGGCAAGAGAAATTTGGTATATTGATTTGTCGATAAAAAACACCATAGTTCACCCCCCTTAAGGCTCCGACACAGGTAAAAAAACACATTGTATAGTTTTGGGCAATGGAGATGTTGATGAGCGCTCGTGTTGACTGTCGTTTTACCTCGAAGCTATATTCGAAACTATAGCAAACACTATAAGTATTTTCGAATAATATGTAGCAAACGATTTCTACTTCACAATTCCATAGACTAGTTCAATTCTAAGTACAATATAACAACTCGCAGAGATACGAAAATTTTATGACGTAATAGACAAAATGTAAAACACTGACATTACTAAACATTAATGCCTATTTAAAATATACTAAAAAATATAGGTATCACTCATGTTCCTTTATTTTACAACTTTCTTTTAAACGGATCGATTAATGTTACTGGTAATTGTGAGGTTTTACGGCTCATTCACACGAGGACGAATCGTCTTTTTTCAGGAATCGTCTTTTTTCACGATTCGTTATTTTTTTTGACGGCGGCAATGCTTTTTAAATACTCATGTTCACACGCTTGACGAATCGTGAAAAAAGACGAATACGGATACGTCTTTTACAAATCACGAATCGTGAATGTTTTATGATTATGACGGATACGTCTTTTAGAAATTACGAATCGTGAATGTTTCTGAACCAATCTGAACTGAGCTAAATCACGAAATAGATGTGAACTTCAATGCGGATATTTTGACGAATCGTGAAAAAACACGATTCCGTATTCAATGTGAACGTCCATCCGTCAAGACGTATCGTGATTTTTGACGAATCGTCAAAGACGTATGCCGTGGGAATGAGCCCTAATAATTTAATTATACTTTTTTTTTTGTTGACGAGGGGGAAACCTTCAAAAGGTACCCGGTGCCGTGGGAGCGACACAGGGTGATGTGGGATTTTTATCCACTTAAACCCCCCCGGTGGCCTTCCTCAGCGCTTGTGGAGAACTCCGGGATCTCCAAAAGGAACACAACCGGAGTCCTCCAAGCGCGGCGCCCTTATATTCGGGCTCTTCCCGCGAGGGACTAAGGCCCCATCGCTTGCCAGCGCCTTACAACGGTATGCGGCCACACATACCGTCGTCCTTCCCGGGGTTGCTGATGGACGGTTCGAGCTCCCACTCTAGCCGCCCGCAACCCCGAAAGTCCCCTTTTAGTCGCCTCTTACGACAGGCAGGGGATACCGAAGCTCGTATTCTGGTCCCGAGCTACAGGCCTAATATCTTTAACTTAAATCCAATCTTTAAAGTGATTTTTAAATCAGTAAAAATCGTTCACTAATCTCTAATGTTTCATCGATCGTAATAAAATCGATCATCGATCGTAGCATAAACAACAATGATATATCCGAGATAATTATGTTCATTATAATCGATGTTTCCAGTCTTTTTGCGTCATTATTCTTCGTACGTATGTATATGTTACGCTTACGCCGCATTTAAGTGATCACTTACTGTTTACAAATAATTTGTGTAATATTCGGAATGAACTCACACGCGATGGCATTTTACTGTATTGCAAATTTGTTCATACGACTACGCTTTCGTTTATAGTCACACATTACTAAAGTATCAATTCCTATTTTGCTTTATTTTTTTTAATGTTTATTATGTTCTAGCTGACCCGCCAGACGGTGTTTTGCAACATAACTATGTTATACACCATTTTTTAAGTTAGACCTTCAGCAATATTACTACGAAAGCCGCAGGAATTTTCCTTCAGAAGTTATTGCGTGATGCCAGGACAAACATGCAACTTAAGTTCTAAAACGATATTTTTGGCTTTTAATGATCCTTCTTACATTTTTTCTAAGATATTTTCTGTGTACAGTACAAACATAATTCATTTACATTTTTATTATACCTATATTAAGATTAAGATAAGAAAAGATTTAGGTGGACAAAAAATGAGTAGACGAGTGATCTTACGCTAAGTGGCTCCCATTATATCATCTATCTATCTATCTATCAACTATCATAAACACAAGAGTATAAAGTAGAATAATGTTTTGGCTCTCAAGTCCCTAGCCGAAATACGAGCCTTTTGGGCGGCTTACTCAAGCAAAAGTTGAAATGATTCGACCAAAGAACAGAATTATCGGTTAACCCACCAAATGCTATAATACTCAATTTCAACGGGTATATTGCAAAATTATTATGGGTATGGTCCGCATATGAAATGATACGCTCTTTCGATTTTGCTTTACTTGCAACTTTTTTATGTTCCGGCAAAATTAAACCGATTAAATTTTGCGGAGAGTGAAAGGGTATATTGATATAAATGTTTCGTTATTGTATTTTGCTAATGAGTTTTAGTGAAAGCTATATTCATTTGATACGGTATTTGGAACGACTAAATATTAGAGATAAGATAGTTTAATAAATTTATTGTTGTATCGAATAGTCATCGGGGATTTGACGACCCAATTGATTTTACAAATAATGTTAATCCCTCATTCCAACTAAAATATATCTATATTTCTTGATGTGATGTATTATGTAAGGTTACTTTTTACAATTTTTATTTCCACCCCTTTCTATATGGTTGCTAGGCATGTGGGTCCTTTCTTAATGCTATCTTGATCACAAAAACGTATCATGTAATTTGATATTACTCGTACTCTATTAAGACTCTTGCTTAGGTACTTCATCGTGATAAAGTACAGAAATAGAAGTAAGTGCAATTTAAATTCAGAGTTCAGGGGCACGACATATGGCGTGTAATTTCAATGATGAATTTGCGACGTTTCGCGGCATAAAATAGGGCTTAAATCTTTTCACTGGCGGAATTACTCACCGCGGGCGAGTGCCGACCTCCAGACTCCATCCATCCTTTCACTGCGGAGACCATGCATTCACTTGACTTTCTTTATAACGTTTGAAATGTTATATCTTTGCGGAGAGGAACTAAAAGTGAATCTTACGTTTGTACTGGAAACGGTTTTTTATGTTTCCTATATTATTTATAGAGCTCTTGAGTATGGTGATGAGTTTTTGTTTTTATTATTTAAATTAAAATTATAATGCGTTTTGGTGATTTTTAGGGTTCCGTACCCAAAGGGTAAAACGGGACCCTATTACTGAGACTTCGCTGTCCGTCCGTCCGTCAGTCCGTCCGTCCATCTGTTACCAGGCTGTATCTCATGAACCGTAATAGTTACACAGTTTAAATTTTCACAGATGATGTATTTCTGTTGCCGCGACATGAACAAATACAAAAAAGCAGAATAAAATAAATATTTAAGTGGACGCCCATACAACAGACCAGATTTTTTTGGCGTTTTTATACATAATAGTACGGAACCCTTCGTGCGCGAGTCTGACTCGCACTTGGCTGGTTTTTAATAACATAACAGACGAATTTTTATTTGTTTGTGAGAGAAATTAGGTCTTTATCTGGTGCATTACTGAATTATGGTTGTTGATGTGATTTTAGCATAATTTTGAGTTTCACGTAAAATTTATTAAGAAAGGGTCTTATAGGTATAGTAAGTATTCTTTTTATTACGTCATAATATAAAAAGAGAAATTATTATGTCGAGCGGAGCAACCATGTAAAGTGGAGTGAGTAATTAATAAAATAATTTTAACGTGATGTGGCATAATCGAGAGGCCTGGATTCCGCTGCGTTGCTCTAACGTGCGTAAATGGAGTAAATAAAACCGGTCAAGTGCGAGTTGGCCTCGTACAGTAAGGATTTGGGACCACCGAGGGATATGAACTCTTAATTATTTAGTTAATAACAAGATACATAGAACTTTTTAAGGTTACCTGTATGGCCATCTGATTTGAAATAATAATAATAACGCTACACACTCATAGCCCCACACTAGGATTCCCTGTGTCGTGGGTGCCATGGACAACACACTAGACAAGGACACACACCCAGACCGAGAACGGAAATTTAAACTCATCATCCAAATTGCCGCCTCGCTGGGAATCGAACCCAGGACCCTCGGAACAGCGATCCGGCGTGTTAACCATTCCGCCATTCGGGTCGTAATGTAACTTTTTTTAGTTTTTTTTTTTAAATTATTTTTTGTGATAGTGGCCACAGTAACACATTTTGTGACAATTACAGATGTCTACCTATTTTCGTACAAGAGTTAGAGCCTTGTGACAGACGGATAGCGATGGTCTATTAATACGGTTCGGTTTATCACCCTTTGGTAATGGAACTCATACTAGTAATTGTCAAAATGCTAAGTTTGTCATCCGACGTCGGAAGTGTCGGAACATCGTATACGCCTTAAATAATGCTATGTGATAATAATAATAATAAACCTTCGCATATTATGTCTTTCGAAACATGGAAGAACTTAAAACATTTTTTGTTATCAGCTGTCGCCTGAATGCTTCATTCAACCAACGCGATGTAGCTTAAGTTGGTCGATAGCACAACATTTTTATGATAACCTAGGCCGAACGGCTCGGCTCTCAAGCTAGCGATGCGAGTAAAGTATCTAGAAGTGAAAGGTAATGCTCGTAGTAAACTTATCTATAATGCAATCGGTAGGTTTAATGATGTGTAAATGTAATATAACTATAACCTACACCTTAGGAACTTTGTGTTCGAAAACTCAATGCATTGTTAAATTGTAGAAAATAGGTTTGTATCTTAAGATACGATGGATTAACTAAGAAATATTCATGAATAATTGAAATTTTATGTATAGAATTTTAAGAAACTGGTTTTTGATCCATGGTAGGTACTGCGGGCTAAGCGTGTAAATATAGCAAAGGGAGAAGGTTGCACGGATATTACAGGCAAATAAATAGCCGTAGGTACATTCACACAGCTACTTCCACATAAAATTACAATGAATTTGCTTTTTATAATCATAATCTCTGTAATAGATGTGATATGAGCGTGAATTAATTATGTTGTCATGCGTTTTGCAAACATTTGGCCTGTGTGTGAATGTGGCTAGTGCAAACAAGTTGTCTCGTAGCTTGTAATAGCCGCGGTTGCATAATACATTCTGACTGTGTTGTATGTTAAATCAAAGATATTAAAGATAATTACGAGATGACTGAAAGGAAAGAATGGAAACAGAAAAGAAATTATTAGTTATTTACCTAAGGAAAATTGACGTCCACTTGCTACTTTATGTTTCTTCGGCACGGTAGTCATAAACTGTAATCACGATGATTTCAGCTAGAATATGTCACACATCACCATAATAAATCCGTTAAAATGTTAATGTTTGCAATTGTTAAATAATTTATAATGTTTAAATTATGTTAATGTATGTACTTACGTTTATAATAATTATTTAAACAAACCCTTATTTACGTTGTATGTCCATGTTACCTGTAATGTAAGTAACATCGTACATTAGACATTTTACTGCAGATGTGTGACTAATTTTGTTGCTGATGCAGACATGAGAGATGGAACATTTGAGAAGATTTCAACAGTAAAGAACGTATTACTTAATTGCTAACACGGCCGTTTGGACACAATTTTCGCCCCAGGGAAATAATGACGTCACTAGACATTGATCCCGTCTCTGACATTTACTGAGCAAGGAGGGTGGCAGAATTTATTACGTCTTAACCTATTTGTAAAGAGTAGAAATATACATTTAATTTATCAGCTCGTGTTTTCCTTACTTTTTAACTTAAAAAAGAGGGGGGTTCTTCGACTCCTATATTTTTTATGTCCGGCGATTTCTCCATCATTTAAGAAACTATCTTTTTTATACTTCCAAACAATAGCTCAAGCTCATTGCCTAATACTTAAGTTTAGTTGAACTTTCATTAAGTGATAATTAAATAATTGGACGACTTACCTAAGGAAGTCCGATTATGATTTTATGAAAAGCAAACTGAAACGCAAAATTATTATTTACAGTGTAGTTTTCCTTCGGTGGTCATAGAATCGCGCATCTTTTTTAGAGAAACCTTTTTAAAAAAATAACAACCTTGTCTATGAACTACATGTCAGACCTGTCACTTTTTAGAGAAAGAGAAGAGAAGATATTTTTACCCATTCGACTTGGGAATGTTGTTGTAAAGCAGAGGGCTGCTTACAGCAGCAGGGAGGGAAGGGTATTTTGCGTTTCAGTTTGCTTTTCATAAAATCATAATCGGACTTCCTTAGGTAAGTCGTTCAATTATTTAATTTTATTTCAAAGCAAACTGAAACGCAAAATTATTATTTACAGTGTAGCTGTTTAGAGAATTACGTCGAAATGGGTATCGTAAATAAAATAGGAAATATTTGTATCTTGTATCTTAATTTTGAGATAATCATGTGCCTACATAACGTGATCATCCAATATTTTAGTATGAAATACGTAGATAAAACACACGACTATGTTTTTATAAGTCTAACTAGAGAACCGCCCGCGCTTCGCTTCGGGACCCGTAGGTCACAGCCGCGTAGGTCACGCTCCCGTAGGAATTTAGGCTAAAAAGTAGCCTACTACTCGCTCTACGGGTGTCTCTCGCGGCCCGTTAAAACGGGCCGGTCCTTGGGTTGGGCCCTAAGGCCCTTGGTTGTCCATCTGTGGTTAACCAATAGGTCAAGTCCGATGAGTGGCGGCCTTTTTACAGGCCACAGAGTCTTAAACGGGATGGGGTTTATCTTCGCGCCGCCCAGGCGATCGAGGACCTGCCGGGTGAATCCCGCTGGTTGGAAGCCCAGCAGAAGCCGATCAGCGCCGGGCGATGACTTACGAAGCCCCAGTATCAGTCAGTGCTAGGCCCGTCTCGCGCAACCAGCAAGTGGAGCGGCACCAGGTCCTGCAGATGCGGGAACCGCGACGCGTCGACACGCCCGAACATGTTACGTGCCAATCTCTCGAGAGAGAGGCTCGAGGAGAGCACTGGTTTCTGCCATCGCGCTCCTGGAATTCGCGATGGCTTTCGTAACCTGTGGCTTCATCGAGTCTTCCGTCGATTTTGCCCGCAGGTATTTGGCCTGTGGGGCCCATTGGATATCTTGTCCGTGAAGCTCCAGAGTAGGGTCCCACTTGTTGAGTTATCCTATGTTCACGGCCTGCGTCTTCCCGACATTCACCGACAGTCTCCACGCGGCGAGTCATTCGGGGAGGGCATCAAGCGCACGCTGCATCTTGACGATGGCGTGGGTTCTATTCAGCGACGTGGTGATATACGCCACGTCATCGGCATACAGGGCAAGCGACGCCCCCCCCCCCTGCCGCCGGGATGTCGTCGGTGTAGCAGGCGTAACAGACCGGGGACAGGCAACTCCCTTGCGTGACGCCGGCTGCGATCGGACGCTCGGTGGATTCGGCGTCTTCAACTACTACTCTGAAGCTTCTATTTTCGAGGAAACTGGAGATCACCTTAACGGCACGCCGCGCCGGGGCGCCGACGACTGCGAGATCTTGTAGAGCAAGCCGTCGTGCCAAACACGGTCGAACGCCTTTTCCATGTCGAGGAATACTGCACACACGCGTTCTCTCTTATTCAGAGCCGCGGTAACGGTGTAACAGCACCCTCGACAACTGAAGAGTCGTATTGTGTTCCGGCTGGAACCCGAATTGCTCCGGTCTAGGGGCAATATGCGGCGCTAGGTGTCGCAGCAGGAGCTTTTCGAACACCTTGGATAGGGTGGGAAGCAGGGTGATTGGCCTATAGCTCTCCGGCTTCAGCCTGTTCTTCCCCTGCTTGGGCAGCATTATGATCCTCCCCGACTTCCAGGCCTGCGGGAAGGTCCCGGTGCGAAGGATCCCGTTAAACAGGCGCGTGGCTGCTCCAATCGTCCTGAGGGATGTGCCGCAGCGTTCTGTTCGTGATCCCGTCAGCACCGGGGGCCTTGTTGGGAGGGAGCTTCTTGATGGTGCGCTGCACCAAGCCGGGAGAGATGACGATTGGGTCTTCTTCGGGAGCTATAGGCAGTGCAAAGTACCCTTCCAGGTGTTCCTCCCAGCTCTCAGTCGCGTGTGCATCTAACTCGGCCTTGAGTCGGGCTGCGGTCCGGTTGACTCCTGCCAGCGTTTCTGCAGGCTGCTGAGGTGATAGGGGAGAGGTGGAAGTTTCCCCGGAGCTTTCTGCTCTCTGCTTGCAGCTTGCAGTGCATTCTGCTCGCTGACAGTGAGCTCAACCGCTAACTGGTCAACGTCCGCATCCGTGTGGACAGGCTGAGTTGGCGTGGTGATCTCCAGTTGCTTCTCGAAGGTTGTCCAGTCCATAAGGCAACGGGGCCTTGGCAAGACTCTGCTGGGTTCCTTCGCCAGGACTAACAGGACAGGAACATGGTCGGACCCCATACTGTCCTGTAGCGTCTCCAATCGTGGCTGGCAATGGAGGCCTTGGTACACCGCTATGTCCAGAACGTCCGATGAGTGTCCCGCGTAATCTGGGAAGTGCGTCGGGGAATCCGGACCACAGACGGTATAGCCGTGCTGTTCAGCGGCATCAAAAAGTAGCCTTCCACTTCTGTTCGCAGCTAGGCTATTCCACCCTGGATGCTTGCAGTTCCACCACCGGTGTCGGCGAGTCCAGCAACTTGCGGACATCAGCCAACAGGATAGTGCCAGCGGGCGGGCGGTACCTACACTGAAAACAGCCGGAGCGGGGAGTTCTCGAGGCAGAGCTAAAGTAGCCTATTACATTTGCCTATGACTTAAGTAAATTACATGTAGTATTTGATAGCGTGATTCAGAACTTGCAAATGAATTTTACTTACGCCATCTATTAACAACTCCGAAAATAAATATCTAGCAACTAACAAAACATCGATCTTCCCATGGGAATGGGATGTTTTTCCGGGGTAAAAAGTAGCCTACGTCACTCTCCACCCTCCTACCTATCGCCACACACATAAACCTTACCATATAATAGCTTTGTTGCGACGTGAAAGCGTCACAAACAAACAAACAAACAAACAAACAAACAAACACACTTTCACATTTATAATATTAGTAAGGATTTCGAGTTAACATAATTTACATAATATAACCCAAATAAAGATCCAGGTATATTGTTAGTTTGCATACAACCATTTAATCAACATGCATAAAGTATTTTTATAATAACCCTCTTAACAAGTTTTATTTCATAAGGTGATAGTTGCATATTATAGGTATCAAAACCTACAGCATCAATAATTTTACTTTAAGCAGCATTAATCATATTTATCATTTACTGACCCATATAAATTCTGAAAAATGTGAGTGAGTTGTAAGACCAATCTGCAGATTTTCTAATTACATTTATTGATACTCCTGCTTGCTTAGCAGCTAATGTAGATGCATATACAGTACATATACAGTTGTGGTATTAAATCAAATTTTACTGTAACTGTAACTATGTAATTGCACTTTTACTGTAACTGTAAAAGTCTTTTAAGATGTTCCTTAGTATGTAACATTATAGTACATTAGTATTCAAGATTATAATTATAACCATAGAAGTTAACAAACATATAATTAGAATTTTAATCCTTATGAACACTTGTTTGTAAAGATCAAGATCTTTACTCGACAGATAACAGAATATTTATTAGAATTGAAAAAATTTGTTGTAGACACTACTATATTTCTGCTCCCGAAGATCGCAAATTTTATGATTATTTTATTATTCAAAATAATCAACATCTTTACAAATTAATTACTAGTATGGTCTGCACTCTTGGCGCTGTAGCCAATGCTAATAATGTGATTTTTTTTTTACTACATTTTTCACTAGGTAGACAATAACTGCAAAATACAATTTCAGGCCGCTTATATTTATGTAAGGCTTGCCTTATCCTCTGGATGCCTTTAAAGTACTGCTGAATCCGGCAGTGCTTACCTATTTAACACTCCATAGAAGTGAAAGTGATGCTGGTATATTAATTAAAGCCTTGCTATAACAGCAAGAACTATATATAACTATTAAACTTTACAATATATTTGTATCACATTAATCAAGGAATAAAACTTCTGGTACTGAGGCTGTATAGTCAATTCCTTGACATTGTAAAATCACGTCGTACAAGTATTGATATAAAGTTTATTCATACCTGAGGAGATTGATGCTATATTAGTAGTCAATTCCTTGACAATGCAAAGTCTCGTCTTACAAGTAGTGATATAAAATTTATTCATACCTGAGGAGATTGATGCTATGTCATTATTAAGTGAACATTGTGCCAAACCTCTGCATCTGAGTACTTTCTGTGAAAATATTCTCGCCGCCATATAAAACTGGTCAAATCTTATGCTTCATACTGAAAGGAGATAGTATAATTTTAATGCCAGGTTTAAATGGTTAGTTGTGTAACCACTAGCCCTTTAGGCGTTGAATACCCTGGTTGAAAGGTCAACCATAGGTACAGTAGAAATCCTAGTGCTTCCCTTTCTTTCATTTTCTGTAAATATTAAGCAAAGCAAAAGATTGAAATTATTTTAATTATCTTGATTGAATTTAATGTAGTAACAAAATAATCATTTTATGATGTACTACAACTACCTCTCAATTTGATTTAATGCATCAAAAGAAAGTTTCCACTCAATGATTGTGTATGTATTTCTTCTTATACATACATACAAGAGTATATATATTTAATAATATATATATTTATAATACTGCCACCTTGACATTACCATCAATGTCCATGTGTCCAATTAATACCATTATATTCCCCCTGGTGGCCTTAAAGTATTGAATACTGCCCATTTTATTTATGCAATCTATTGTCCATTTGCAGTAAAACATTAGTTACTTATGGATTCAGCGCATTACTTTGGAACAAAATCTGCTGAGATCAACACCAGCTGATGAATAATGTTTGTTCTTGTTCATTGTAGCAATCCTATTAAAAGGATGTGATTTGATATCATTAGAATCAACTAATGTCCAATATTTCATATAACTTTTAATGTTTCATGCTTTTAATGTGTAATACTGGACAAAATTTGTTATGGTACATAAGCTCAAATAAATTGGTTGACCATATTTAAACCATACATTGATGTTGAATTTATTACTTGAAATTATTAGATCAAAGAAATTTTTTGTATTTACTGTACACCATTGTATTTTCTTCATAATTAAATGATATAATTTAGGCAGTCAGAAATATTCTCTCTTTGCATCCATTTTATGTACCACCAGTGCATAACAAACCATCTATAGTTGACAGATACTTGAGTTCCTTGCATAAAACTCTACTGGGTAAAAGCAAACACCCTAGGTGCAAAGTCCATATAGTAATTCTGAAAATTCACACACAATGCAATGAAATTCAAAGCTGAGATATTTTACTATACCCACTTACTATGGGCATGTATATAAATATGATTCCTTGAAGTATGTGTAACATAAACATTTAATTGCTTCAGATGTAATATTTAACTTTATTTGCCCTTTAGTTTTGTATGAAAAAACCCATGGAAAATATTCTTTGTAAGTGACAGCATGACTTCGGTTTCTAACTAGAATATTTTCATTAATTCATTGACGACCCGAATGGCGCAATGGTTAACACGCCGATCGCTGTTCCGAGGGTCCTGGGTTCGATTCCCAGCGAGGTGGCAATTTGAATGATGAGTCCAAACCTCCGCTCTCGGTCTGGGTGTGTGTCTTTGTCTTGTGTGTTGTCCAAGGCACCCACGACACAGGGAATCCTAGTGTGGGGCTTTGAGTGTGAAGCGTTATTATTATATTATTATTAATAATTCATAACTCATTATTTTTAGGAACAGTATACTGAACCTGATAACTTTGAATGGAATGTGATGTGCTTGGACCCACTACAGTAAATTGGAATCATTTGTTAATGATTACCAACAGATGAACAATCTTTTTAATTATTTAAAATTACCTGCAAATACAAGCATTATTTACTGCACTTGTACTGTAATGAGCTCTCTTGAATCTCTCGGAATGCTGGAGAAGGTGAATAAATTTGTGTGATGACTGTGCAGCTCTTCACCAACCTGCTCTGGTTACTCAAGTGGAGTTTACTCGAAGCTCCTTAATGATGAAGAGGGATCAATGCTAGTGTCATTAATTGGATTTGCCATTAATTGGCAGCCACAGTGCAACTCAGGCACTAGCTTTACTCTTACTACTAGCTAGAGTGGCTACTAAGTCATTCTTATACCATCGTTGAACTAGATGGTATATCATGATGGACTGAATCTGGTTTCCCAAATCATTTTTAATGGTATTATTAGTTGTTACTAATACTGCTGGTCATGGACCTGTCTTTTTGATGGAATAAGAGCTTTGTTGCATTTTTTATCCTTTCACATAATGGATATTTCATCCAAATTTTATTTTTATTATTCCTGAAATTGTTTGTTTCATTGCGCATTAAGTGAAATCCTGGTTTTTTAATGCTGATAGTATATTATGCTAGAGCATAATATATAGATAGCTTTATATAGATATAAAGCATATAACCTCACTCAAACAAACTTTAACATATTATTCATTTCATTAGAAAAAAACATTGGTATAACATACTGACATCATGTGTCATAAAATTAAAATTGCAATCCCTCTTTGGCAGTTTAGTTGGCCTTGCCTTTGTTCCTCCCCCTTTTAGAGATAATTGCCTCAATTTCATCATTTACATCAAATTGGAACATAAAAATAAATTTGCAAATTTATCACAATATGCTATCTTGAGCTATCTTGAATATGCTATCTTTTGAAACATCTTCGTTTATTGCACATAGGTATATTATAAACTTCAGCAAGTGCCTGTTACAATTCTGCACTTATTTGTACCATTTTCAGAAATATGAAGATTTGAACGTCTTGTATCTCTTGAGCTGGACCTCAGGGGTTAATTTCATAGGAATTATAACAATACCCTAGGTATTTAATATTTTAGCATTAAATCGTTTCTCGAACGTAATGCTGCATAATAATAATCTTTGCTGCACTCGGGGAGTAATTTATGAATAAAAATATCATAATGCATTTTCAGTTTTAGCACGTATCGCGTACGTAATGCTCAATGTTAACTGGCTGCACTTGTCATCGAGAAGGTACAAAGAAAGACTGTATCGCGTACATTGTCAGACTTTGTAATATATATCAACTAATGTATCTCGTACAAAAGTTGATCTTCGTATTCGGCATCGCGTGCCGGCCACGGAACCTCCCAGCAGCATAAACAAATTATTGGCCTTTTGTTGATTTACGTTACTTCATAGTCCTTTGGCCAATACCATTTTAAGGTATTGTGAAGATGTGATTTAGGCTTATCGATTACGATGAATACGATGATCGATTTACGTATTGATCACTCCGAGTGAAATGATGTTAACGTGTTTACTGTTAAATAAGTCAACAAGTAATGTATACCTGTTTACTTGAGGAATATTTTATTACTACAAATAAAATGTAGGCACAGGAAAGTCCATTATCAGTTAAGTTACTGAACTTACCTTCGATGTCCAAGTAGGTATCACATAGAACTTCAACTCATCCCCTATACATTGCTTATTATACTTTTGAATTGTTGTGTCACTATATTTCTCATAGATTTAGCATACACTACAATAAATCTATGATATTTCCACATCCTTATAATTAATTTCCTTTGGGACACTTAAAACTTGCACCGATTCTAGCAACCGCGCGAAAAAAAGTGACAGGTCTGGACATGTAGTTCATAGACAAGGTTGTTATTTTTTTAAAAAGGTTTCTCTAAAAAAGATGCGCGATTCTATGACCACCGAAGGAAAACTACACTGTAAATAATAATTTTGCGTTTCAGTTTGCTTTGAAATAAAATTAAGTAGTGTCAACGCAACGCACAGTTTTTCGAAGTCATACAGTTTTATACATCACGAGTATCACGACAGTGTACGTTAAATTTAACGCCCATTTTACGCTCCGTAAACCTAAACGAGGATGGCACGATTAGCCCAGATGGGGTGTTACAAGGTTTAGTGCTATCCTAGTAACGAAAGTAGAACGAAGAATTGTGACGATGCGGGGACGTTTAGGATAGGAGCAGTTTGTATCTGCAATAAAGAAACCTTATTCTGTAGTATTTGATATGCAATAAAGTAATAAAATATGTAGCGATTGAGTGTATTTAAACTATATATTTTTACATAATTTTCGGCTATTCATACATTTGTCATGCATTTAATGAAGGAGTCTAGCTGGAATAGAGTAATGTTCATAGTATGATTTAGAAGAAAGAATGTCACACATTAAGTACATAGATGCGGATAAAATTTGGTTTCGAGCGCTTAAATTTTAAATGAGCAAATTAAACAAAAAAGAAAAATGTAAGTCCATATCATCGTTACGTACGTATGTATGATTACTGCATTCATTCATCTCGACGAAAATGTAAAATCCCAGATCAGCTAGCATGAAGTGACTCATGTAGGAATCATTGTAGGGGAAGGTTGCGATCATTGAACCAGCGCTTTCATTGGACCACTACGATAATTCAAATACTATTTAGCCTAGCAACACACAGGTACCAAAGAATGCTTGCTTAACATCCATAACCCCCCCTGCTGAAAATTCAGTGCTGCCGATGCGCTTGGAAAGAAGTTATGTGCATTTGTTTATCTACGACATACTCAATGTAAAAACGTCGATAAACTAAAAGTAATGTATGTATTTTTGTATTTATATTTATGGAAGCGAAATGGCATACGATAACTACTTATTTATTTGTGTATTTATAAATTTAAACAATTTTGTGCTAGTAATGTCCTTGATTTTTTTTAATATTTTTGTTTCGCTTCGTACCTTGTTGCTATCAATGGACCACCAAGAAGCTCGACCATTGGACCGGTCCAATGATGGCAACATTTTTAAAATACATACTGATTTTTTTTAACTTTTATATTTTGTGTTATCATCTGCTTTTTGTGGTAAATATACATAAGTAAAGAATTTAATATTAAATAATGATAAAAAATATACTATTATAAGTGGAACAAAGCTAGCATGAACCTGGCTATTGAAGCTATGAGGAAGACAAAAGTTGGCCATAATGAATGATTAAGATGGCCCAATGGTTAACTTTGATTAGGTTTTTTTTGTTGAGAATAAATTTTTGTAACTATTATGTTGACCTCATTATACGATGAACATTTATCATGTGTTTTAATTGAAATTTAATTTTAGTATTTATTGTATTTAAACACAATGTAATAATAATTTGGTAAAGTCTCCTTGATTGGACCCTCCATTGTTTTTTTCTTAGTCCATTCATGGCAACCAAGTGGTCCAATCAATGTTACCGTGGTCCATTGGAGGCTACTTAAAGAAAAATAGTTTTTCCCATTTTTCTTTAAAAATAAAGATTTTACTTAGATTTCACAAAGATTATCATAAATTAATGTCATAGTTCTTATGACATTATTAATTGATTTCTTTGTATCATTTATTTTTCAACAGATATGATGTCACGAAGTTAAGGGGTCCAATCATAGCAACCTTCCCCTAGGTGTGTCATTCATGTCGTCAGTGAATCGTGATTACTACAAAAGTAACTAGGCCTGTTTAGCTGCGAACGATGGTTGTTTCTTTTTAAATAAGTACTGGCTTTAAATGTTTGCTGTACAAAAGGCTATTCAGAAATGCCGAGCGCTCTATTGCTTAAAAACTACATAGGAATTTTGGTAGAAATGAGTTTTTTAGGGACTTAATGTTAATAGTTCGAGCACTCAAGCCACATGATGATATGTGGTCATCGTCGCCCATTGTCGTCAGAAATACCAAGTATCATCGTTAGTTCAAGAAAAAAGAAAGGAGAAAAAATGAAAATAGGTTCCTAAAGAAATAGACTTTAAAAACCAATCTGCTTAATAATTTTAAATTACTTACACGTATTTCTTTTACCTCTGGATGTTATTCTGAATTCCACGCAGATGTCGCAAGCAGATTCTAGTCGTTTCGTATTTTCCATATGCTACTGATTCAAATGCTCGTCTTACGTCATGAACTCAACTTACTGTAAATGTTATGCAAAATGTGCTACAATTACAATGAAACTACTGCAGAGCAAAGATATTATAAGGTTCAATCATTTGTTTCATGTGCTACATCTTCGTGACTTAAATAAAAGTACCTAAGTTTAGTCACGAGTATGTTCACTTTGGTTCTTATCACCGCAATTCCTTACCGGCCCACTACTGGACTTAGGTTTCGAATTATGTGATGGATACAAAATGCTGGCCATGTGCGGGTTGTTGGACTTCACACGCTTTTGAAAACATCATAACTCAGGTGTGCTGTGTGCAGGTTTCCTCGCGATGTTTTTCTTCACTAAAGCAAGTGTTTATTTTTCTGATACGTTTTTCTTATAGATACGTTAGTTTTTCTTAAACGTTAACACATTCATACCATTGAATCCCATGCTCTACCGATACTCTAGCAGGAATGGTCGTTGTAAGCTTGTCGGCTTCAAACATTAACCTTATGTATAAAATAAATATGGCGTATGAAGTGCCTAAGTTTTTTATTATTATTTTACCGCAATGAACACATTCGAAGTCGCCCGACCAGCGGATGTCTGCGAAGAAAATATTATTTAAATATTTATGCAATATGACGGTATTTTATTACGAGACATGCATCACACCGCATTATACTTTGTAAGTGAGTTTTTGTTGCAGATACATGGAAACAAGCACGCCTTAGTATAATGTGTTTGGTTTATAAATCTTTGAAACTTTCTATGATTAGTCGTATTCGGATTTGTCCATTGCTTCATTTGCGTATCGTGCTATTTGTTTTTGATGCTTGACTGAGTGCATTAAAATATTATTAAAATATAATTTCAATTATAATTCTTATTAAAGTTTTTCACGTACTGGCTATTAGGTAGGTACCTACTTACATGGGACACGCGGAGATTTTATTGTATTTTCACTTATCCATTGCATTTATTCATAATGTATAGTGTTGCATTTTTATAGTCATAATATTTTTATCAACGGCATTCATTATGGACAATCAATTAGAAATACTTACCTAATTATTATGTTATCGCAAGAAAAAGGCTCGATCAAGATAATAATCTCGCTGAGGTACATATTATATTGCTCTATCACTATATTCACTATGCACGTGATCGACATCATCACAGTCATGTGGTTGCTAAATACACTAATTGGTTATTTATTCATATTTAATCTGTTCTCCGGCCTTGGTTTCAATCGATTTTGCGCTGAAATCTATATGCAAGTATTGTGACATGTGATGTGTATCCGTGTGAACTTGCCGTTTTTATGCACTTACAACTACATATTTTATTTTTATATAAAAATACTAGTAAATTCGCCCTCGCTTCGCTTCGGGAAACCAGTCCCTTCAAAAATCTCTATAAATTTTAACAAATTATGTTATTCCGATGTCTAAGCTACATTACTGTAAAGTTTCATGAAAATCCGTTCAGTAGTTTTTGCGTGAAAGAGCAACAAACACACACACACACTCACTCACTCACTCACTCACTCACATACATCCTTACAAACTTTCGCATTTATAATATTAGTAGGATAGGATTAATAATAAATTGATGTTTGATAAACGTATCAGTTTCGTTTCCATAGAGGTATTTTCAACCTTATGTCAGTTAACTGCTAAATTGCTGTCGAAGATTTGAATATTGGTAATTTATTTTATGTAAATGTTTATGTATGTAAGAACTGTTGTGACCGACAGGTTTTTAGGCGTTTTTCCATTAGCCGGCCCGGCACCGGCACGGCACCGGCATGACCGGGCATTCGCCGTCGAATTATGGATTCATTTATTTATTTTATTTGAACCGGCATCGACACCGGCACAATGGAAAAACGAAGACCCGGCGCCGGTGCCGTGCCGGTGCCGGGCTGGCTAATGGATAAACGCCCAATAGGAGCCTGTGACATTCAGGCACCGAAGGGATAATAATAGCGGTCTGATGATACCCTTTAGTATGGAATCTTAAATATTACTCGCATAAGCGTACTTATGATGTCTGTATTTATAAATGGATTATTATAAACACAACAGACATTTTTCTTGAAGAAAGGGAATTCGAAAATACTCGTATTCGTGCTGAATTTAAGGGATAACTTTTGCGTAGACATATACGGAGAAGTTAAACCCAAATCTCCTAGCTGAATAAATGTGTAATCCCAACAAATCTCCATCCTCCCTACCTTTATTGCCTAATATTGTTATCACGTTTGTGGGTAATTGTTTCCGTTTAATGCGTCACTGACGTCACTGTATTTATTTAGTTGTTGACTAGATCAATTTAATGCGTAGTAAATAGTTAGCATTATTTGGCTATTATTATCTGTAAGTGTTTTCAAAACGAGATTGAATTATCTTTCCAAGATTACATCGCTTGGTTTATCATCAAGTAGAATGTAGAGAAGCATTAACTTAAACAATGTATAAATGAACTGTCACATGGTGACTAAGCAGTTCGGATGAATGGCTATTCGCAACGTTTCCAATATACTTTTCGAGATTAATTTGAGTACAGAGGAAGAATCAACCCCTCGTTAAGCACCTACAGTGTGAATGTCACGTTGCGGCCAAATGGATTCCTGTAAATAAATGTTAAGATAAATTTTGTTTCGTTACTATCTTCTTTGTAACTATGGGACTTATTATGAAAGCAAGGTGTTCTCTTCCGATAACAATATGGGTTGTTTTAAGAGTTAATAGGATGTTTCTAAGTTTGTTCGTTTTTCCTCGGGCCTTAGAGACTTACCATCAGCTGGTGCGCTTTGATAGGCTTTTTAAGTACCTATCTTTTTCCAATAATTTTATTCACAAACTTAATAATTGAATCCCTTAAAAACCCTCATATTGTCTGTTTAAATTCAATGTGTCCAAAATTTTTAAAGAGTCCATGCGCCAGTTTCCTTCTACCAAAGTTGGAATGCCCGTTATATTACTGGCCATGCATATTTAAAGTCTGAGAATGCATTTATGTCAACATTTTTACGTATCGTATACCTTTATTAAGGAGTGTATTCTATGTGGAACTTGGTATTTTATGATAGAATGCCAACCCCTCTTACTATCTATGAAAGAATGTACACCATCGTGATTCAAAGACATATAGGGAAAGTTTAATTAGAGCATTCAACGTAAAGCATTTATTTTACGCATCATGTCTTGCAGCGAGAGTGTTTGCATAAGGCGTTACTGTTGATTAATTTAATACAATCGCACAATGTCGCAATAATTTTTATGCAAATATTCAGCGAGTAGGTAGGTACATTTGTCATGTGACGGCAAGTGTTCAATGCCGATAAAATACCGTCGTTGAGAACGAAGGGAGTAGTCTCGTTGGTGCTTGATTTCGTACTCTTTGTACATTTCTTTGAGATACATCTATCTCTCCTTGAGATTGCAACGGAAATATGTCATTTGGCAGAGCGACTTGTCATCCTTTAATGGAATTCGTTCCAATCAATTTTGTGATCAATCCTTCAGACCAAAAATGCGTCTTTCCACTTTTTTGTGTTAGAAAGATACCTAAGTACGTGTTACTATTTTGACAGTTTTATGCCTAGGAAGATTGTTTGATATTTTTAGGTACAGTGCCTCTATTATGAGTTGTTGTAGTAAACGTCAAAACTGTTACTATTGCAGTTAACGTTTAGAATTTGTATGAGAATCCGTACAGCGCCTCTAGCGGTTACGATCGAATAGTCTAATACTGTAGTTACATTATGAGCTATTATGAGTTTTGGAAATGAAACTACAGCGGGTATCGTAAATACGTGAGACGGTACAGTTTCCGTTACGTTATGTTGGCATCCATGAGTAATACCTCTCTCATTCTTTTATTATGATGTCAACAAGGATAGAACGAGACCCTGGCCAGCGAGCCAACATTTGTGAAATTAAAAAAACAAGTCTATGGATGCTCTATAACCCGACTAAATTAGGAAATGTGAAAGAAGAGTGGAATTAATGGCGGTTTGGTACCTTTTCAATTTAATTACATTAGCGTTCTGCGTCAGTCGCATTCAGTGTCAAACTGTGGTGTCAAAGTGTTGCTAACTTTGATGTTTTAAATATCTAGATGGGACATCGAATCCGCGAAAACGTGTCAAAAAATTGTGGCTAACTGTTAGCCACAATTTTTATATTTTTAGCAACTAGAAGTGAACGCAAAATAAAAATCACATTTAACAATTAATTACACGCAAATTTAAATGACAGGATATTTAGTTTAACCATTCAAACGAGCAGTGGTTCCCCTTGCCAAGTGAACTCGACGTGAATTGCCCGCAGACTGAGCTCGCCAACGCTTATATAGACTTCATAGCTTCATACTGACAGGAAATACGTCACTCTTCTCCTAACAATATCATTACGCACACATTACGCACACATAGACAATAGACGAACGGGTAAAACATCGTCTGCACGCACACATGCTTGATAATGTTGCCTTGTTTTTTTTTTGTTTTCATTGTAGGGCGACGCTCAATCTAGACATTTAAAACATCAAAGGTTGCTAAATATTTTGTTGATCTCGCAAGTTCAAAATTTCATTATTTTCATCTCTGCGTTCGGTTGCGTGAATCATTTGCCAAGCAAAATAGTGCCTAGCCATGATTTTGTTTAAATATACAGCAATATTTTAATGACATTTAATTTCGATAGTGACTTTTCACCTTAGAAAATAGCGTGAGTGCCGTAACTACTACGGGTAACGTAATTTACTATAGCATCTGTCAAATTTGTGACTCGTAATACCAAATTGTAAGTAAAACATGACCGCAAGTACTGTATTTAATAGAGTTATGCGCATTTACTATTAAAGCAGCGTTTTCACGATAGCATCAATAGTAACGTCCTTTGCGTTTACTACAACAACTCATAATAGGGGTACAGGTCAAATGATGTTTCCTCTGTATTTACCACACTTTATATTTACTCGTACACAATAAAATTTAAGATGATGCTGACATTTCCAGTTTTATTTTAAATCCCCTCGGCAGCGATAACCCACTTGCTACAAAGTGGTACTTATTTATCTATCTAATTACGGGGACAGACGTTGCTAAACTTCAGACAGAGAAGCGAGCTGCTTGTAAAGTTGCAGAATAATGAACGCGAATTTGCACGGCTAATTATATAACTTAATCCTCAGTAGCCCGTAATATTATTACATTAATGGCCAAATTTGCTCGCTCTGGAAATATGAAGACTAATGGAGCCAGAATAGACGCTCGAGGCCGTTATTTAGTAGCAATTAATATCCGCAAAATATTTGTAGAATCTGTACAGAAGTGTACTTAGTAAGGGAATTGGGTTCATAATTGTTTCTTATAGTCTTTTGTAAGGTAAACAATATCTGCTGTTTATGCACTGAAGCATCTCAATGGCATAACAACTCTTTAAGCCTAATATCTCAATTCTCATGTAAGGAGATAGACATTCAAACTATGCGAGTGAGCTGCTGCGTAGAAGCCGATTAGTTCATACTTATATGTGCAGGTGATTAGTGATGTACGGAAGTAGGCGTAACGATGGTTCGAATTCGAAAGTGAACAAGTTGGCACGTTTAGTACTACATAGTTTGTTGTGAGGACTACATGGATAGCATTAAACCTGTAGTTGAAGTGGCTAATAAGTATAATTGCGAATTAAATTGGCGATGTGTGAGGTTCCATTTATCCATTTTTAGTCCAAGTGAACCTAACCTAGTCGCAGTGAAATTTTGTGAATGGACGAGACAATGGCCCTAAGTTGTTCTTGTCGAAAGTCGCTGGGTTTTATCTCAGTTTAAATCCAAAGGTACTCTACTCGTGAATGGTGAATGGGTTCTTTTATCTAACTGATTAGCAATCCTCCTTCTAAAGTGTATGAAAAATGTATGATTATATACATATTTAGTGCTTCAGCGGCTGTTTAATAGGCAGGCAACATGCGGGTTCTCCGATTATTTTTTGGCTGGGGTCGCGGCAATGATACCTTTGGTTTTATTAGCGATGTCCTCAGGTGGCTTGGCTTCCAGTTTATCGGCTATTTACATAAAAATATAAGAGTAATATCTACAAAAATAAGGTTTTACATTTGTGTTTTTTGTTAGACTTGTCGCTTTCTTGATCATTACTCACCTGGCCGAGTGGTCTTGGACATTGGACATGGATAATATTCAGGATTGGCAACAGCTTTAGTGAGCTTTCTCCATCTCAATATATCATGGAACTGCATGCACATTCTGAAGTCAATAAATATATTAGATTTGTTTAATTAGTAAATAGCCTATATTACAAACTTTTACAGTTATACATATACATTTGTCTGAAATCATGAAATTGGCGCCACGTTGACCATTATCTGTTTCATTATCGTCGAAGCATTGTAATATCGCCGTTAAGTACATACACACAAAATGTTTTCATTGATAGCGATGTATTAATTACATTTGGTTCTACTCATGCTTTGCCGGTTGTGCCACATAGTCTATAAGCGTGAAGGTATAAGAACTCATTTTCAATGATTTTTACGTATTGTTTAGGTGTTATAATCACGTTTATAATTGTGATTGAAGGTGCATGTATATCAGGTTTCATGTTTCATACATAATTATGGATGTGATTACAAGGTACAGACGTCATACTGTACCGTGGGGCTAATATTTTATATTCATGTCTTTCGTGATGACGGGTAGATAAGATTGTATCAACTGATAATATGATTAATTATTTTAATTATTCCTGCGGAAAAATATATGACTATGTTTCGCGCAGAAATACTTAACAATTATAGAAAACAATGTCAACATCATCACCATTGTTCTCGTCTGCTAGGCTATTCTGTAAGGGACATCTTTGACATCTCGATAGCTGAATCCGCGGTGAGATTTTGATTTTGACGTAGGTACATCGCGTTCTGTTAAAATTAAAACCGACGGCAGCGCCAATCAAGCTCGCAATGGAAGTGACACAACTCACCTGAGTGAGCTTCGATGTCGAATTTGTTTCTTACACTTCTTACAGAATAGCCGTGCTGTTCTGGGATAGGGCCATAGTCCACCACGCGAGCATGCATGAATGAATGTATGTGTTGCTGGTTGGTAAATTTCGTTAAACTTTACGAACATTACGGAGAACTCTAACATGTGCAGGCTTCCTCACGTCGTTTTCCTTCATTGATTATACGATACGGCATATACGAATTCGCAATTTTTTTATGTGTGCGATATTCGGAACCACACAGTTCTGCAATCATTGCAATCATTATCATAATTATCACGTCTTAGTCGTTATCATCATAAAAACGAAACAAAGCAAAAATTGGCCTCAACTTCAGTACCTACTGCTGTCGACATAAAAATCTCTTAAAACTATCTTTTGCGTGCTTTAAGTATCTACGTTTAAATTAATTCTCTCAGTATCTGGGAACCGCTGAGTTTGGACAAAGTTTTCACGGGAACAACTGAGAAAATTATATCGTCTCCGTGAACTATTTTAATATCGTCAGTTAAATTCCGAATATACGAGAAAGTCCACTTTGGCAAATGGAAGAGAGAGCAAGAAAGCCTTGTAAGATGCATGCAGTATGCGATGCAGTATTTATTTTATACGTACTTAGCGTTAACTTATGTTGTAAATACTTCTTAGAAACTTTCGTACTTCGAATATACGTAACAGGACTGAGTACTTCCGATTTGAGTCTTGGACACAACTCAGCTTCAGTGACATGGGCGGCGGTGGAAGAGTAGTCCTGTACGCTTGATTGACAATATCTTAAGTCTGAAACAAAAATGTCACCATATCGCTTACTGACCGTGAAGTATTTCTTGGTGCTATTTCTTTTTATTTCTAACTATATAGAGGGTGAAGCTTATTGTCACCTAAATAGGACAAAGAATGAAATAAATAAATAGCGTTGCAAATGTTGTATCTAAAAATCGAATGACCATATATAAATGCTTTATACCTAATATTATAACTACATTTTTGTCAAAATTAAATTTGTTTTTCCAGAACCCATCGATTAATATATTTCTTCGTGTGTTCTTATGTATAACTTTTCTTTTACTATTAACAAACGAATTTAATACCAGCTTTCGAGCTTTGGTCCATGGTACTCAAAGGACGTAATGGGAAAAGTCAAAGTTCGGGAGACCTTAGAAAATAGATTCGCCAAGCAAGGTTGGCTTTCTCTATTCTACAGCGTTTTATTTCACCTCTTCTTAGTGTGTGAGTCAAATCTTGAAAGCTGAGTTAGAACTACCTACTATTTGTTGTATCAAGTAAAAAAATACATACCTACCTATTGCTTTAGGTTTGTTCGATGAGAATGTAACAATGTTTTCCTACTTTCTTTCATTGCGGAGTACGAATTGATTTTCCCTTTGATATCTGATGTCCATGAGCAATAGGGACCACTTTTCATCTGGTGGCTCGTCCGCTCGTTTCTAGGCTACTAACATAAAAAACCAAAGTAACGAGATTCATAGTGACTTTTACATTGCAATATTGTGTAATACAGGCAATTAAGCTACAGAGATGTGAGGTGACCCGTGAAACACAGTGTAATTATGATCGCTCCAACATGCGAACAACAGGCAATGGTGTGGATAACGTGGTAATATAATATTAATTTGCGCTTGCCGCGTGCTAAGTGTGCTTATTTAAAGTTTTATATTTATACCAGTATTATAATTAATTACTTATTTTGCAAATGCTTTTAAAGTTGAACTCTCGAATATCAATACAGGTGCTAAAAGTCAATACAAAAAAAATATTCCTGTGGGTGTTTTGTCAATACACTTTGCATGTATATATTTTTTGAGTACCGCCGTTTTCAAATGTGTTTAGTTTGGAATCCTGCAGGCACATTCTATTTTCTAAAAATATGTCTTCATTTTAATTGATGGTAGAGCCCTAAGTGGTGACAGAGTTCTAACTCCATCAATTTGGTAACTGGACTAACCATCCTAGTTTTTACAGTCCCTACTTTAGCCTTGTTCTAGGTTAAGTTCTGGATAAACAGGTATAATATTCGAGTTTTATTTACAGCGTTGCCAAAATTCGGGCATGCAATTGCAATTAGCGCGGTTGGTGTAAATATCGATTCAAGAGGGCTTCAAAGCGGTATGCTTCGAGTTCCGCCGTAACGAGGCTTCGGCTCAAGTGAAATGAAATGCAGTCGAATACAGTAATGGAACTCTATTTTTAGTTCGCCAGTTCAATATTATTTCTGCGTTTCGTAATTTCTTCATATGAATATTTTTATTTAGTTGGCAGAGATATTATGTAAATAGTACTGCTTTAACCCTTGATTGGCCTATTACTGAGTACGGTATCTCCTCATAAGCTTTCAGCCTCCTCAATTATGAGGATGCTCTACATTGCTGCTCCAGTGCGGAGTAGTGAAGGGTTAGTGAGATAGTGAGCAACCCACGTGTCGATGTTTATGTCAGCTCAGAGCCTTCCGATACGGTTTTATGACGGCTCCTCAATGATAACAAACGTGTCCTGCGAGAAACGGAAATGCTCAAGAAATTTTACCATTGCGCCCGCTGTTGCTTAACTTGACCCTACACCAAGGGTCGATGCAAGCCGCAGAGCTATGAGAATCAATTGTGTTCTCGTATTATATTTCATTTGCAACAATTGCATTTGATTAAAATGTCAGAGTTACAATATTATTGATTTGTAATTTTAACGGTAACTGAACGTTATCAAAACGGCTGTGATCAATACCTTTTACTAATTCATTGTTTCGGGTAAATGAACCCACGACCTTCTTTTGCAATTTCACAGTTATTATTAAAATTTAAGGTCAGTTTGTTTATATATAATAATACATTGTTATGATTATGCTGTGGCAATAGTTCAAAATTAAAAGTTACAGAAACTAAACAATGAAAAGACACAGAACATTGGTTTTGCTTACACGCTAAACAAAAGGAAGTTTTTAAATTGACAAATCTTTTTATGTTTATTTTCTTGTAAAACAGATATTATGTAAAAGATATCCGTAACTATTGCATTGTTTATAGAGTAGGTAGAGGCCTTACTGATAAACGCAATATCAAGTTTTTCCATTTAAAATTATTTGTCCCTGTCATATTAATCTATAGAAAAAGACGAAAAACATAAAACATGGAAAAAAATTATACTGCGTTTATTAGTAACATTTGAGCAAATTTTGATTTGAAACTGAAAAATTTAAAATTTTTCTTTTTTATGCATACGATAAGCTCCCTATGCCTATGTATGGCTGCATAATTCTTCAAATCCGACCTGCTGACAATTAGAAAATATCCCATGTAAGCTACCCAATTGTTTGCGAAGTAAACTGGTTAATTTTTTTAATTAAAGTTTCCTGAGTAATCGGAAGGCGGTTTTATAGTAATGTAGCAAAATATGATTAATTTTCCTAAGTATTTAGTTTCCCAATGGGCATGACAAGTATGAAAACTTTCATCCCGTTTTTGCTGTTGCTGTGAACGTAATATAAATCTTGATTGAAAACTCCATTAACCTGATTTTTAATAGGGTCAATAGTACGAAGGTACTCGGGTACACTCTGAAAGTTTTATCATCGACTCGCTTTGAGGTGAATTATACCGCGTTTACCCACTTCAGGCTTTCAGCTTTCGCTTTTTTAGACGCTCAAAGTGGTTGGAAGTACTCTTTTAGCAATATTTTTAAGTTCTTTTTTAAATTTAAAAATGTTTTACTTACTTGTATCTATTATGTTGTGGGGTAATCCAGAAAATAAGTGCTCAACACATGCGCACTCGGTTTATGGCGAAGAGTATTTCTGTTCGCTACTTTCCTGCGGATTTATTGGTTTTAATAATACAAGGTTTGCGTGGTACCTACTTGGAATGGAATTTCATCTGTACAGACGACTCTAACTTTAGTAATAAATGTTCTACGTTCAAAAGCCAGAGTTAGCATGGAAAGAGACATAAATAAAGTAATTGAACGTTAATACACAAAAACCGTAGTTATTACTTAGGTATATATCACCATGATGGATGTCAACTGTTTTTCTTAAAGGTATCCATAAAACAATTTTCTTAATTTGTACGCAAATATGCTTTTGGGTAAAACATAAACAAATGAAAGTACAGAATCGAAAACTGTGTTGGACTATGGCCTACATTTTTTTTGCTATATTTCCAGAAATAAGTTACTTGTGGTTTGCGATGATAGCGCTGAAATTTCAAAGTAGGTACGACTTTTGTTTATAGCCGTCTGAGTCGGTAAAGATCGAGAATCCAGGTGAATGGAATATTTTTATTTACGGATGTTTTTACAAATAAAATTTCCGCGCATTGATATTTTTTTTCTTTTATCAGACACCGCACAGCCTGATATGCTTAAATTTGAAACACTTAACCTCGACAAGTCTTACCGATCCATCATGGACTAGATAAGTCAATAATGCTCTACTATATCTTAGCCGTATCTCAATCATGTATTTATGAGTAGGCCCTCGATATTTATATACTCTACGCAAATGTTTATCGAAATGTGTTTTAACTACATATTAAGTAAAATATTTGAAGTAATATTTTATATTATTAGTAATAGACACGGTGGACTTTCGTTGTTGAATGTCAATGAAACGTTTACTTAGGTCCTACTTGTAATACTTAAAAATACGTCAAAGTATTTTTGAGTTTTGTATTTTAAGTGAAGTTTAAAACTAAGTTACGGGTATAGGTTTAATGTTGGAAGCTTAGTAGGTAAATATGGCAATTTTGGATTCGTTGCAGTTATCGAACCAAGTGGAGAAATTGGCGCAGGTCAGTCGTGATCTCCGACGGAAACACAAGCAGCTACAGAATCAGGTGAGTTTACATTCTATGCTAATAAAATTGTGAAGGCACGGACTGAATCTATGCATTAGACATAATGATAAAAGATTTCATGTAGACGGGCTGTGTAATCGATATTAAGATGTTTTTAATATCATATCTATGAAATCCTCGACTCTCGACTCACTTACCTATCTTTCGGTTTTCAAAATATCACGTGTTAGTCGTTAAGTACCTACTGCCTTGCTTTCTAACCTGCACAAAGTTTTTATAGATAGATTATTGAAAACTTCCGATAAATAACATTGTTTTTATGTTTTATGCTTCTTTTTAAACATACTGTATAAACGTTTTGCCTTGTATGAAAATTATACAATTAAATTAATTCGTTAAATTTATCGAAATCGACCTTATTATGCTGGAGAAAAAAGGGATAGTACTCATCATCATATCTGTTAAAACAATACAATACCTAATAATACATGACCTACAACTACACATACAATATAAATTTAATTACGGATTACTATCCATCTAAATAGGTAAATAAAAAAAGTTGTTTTGTACCTATTTTTAATGTAATAATGCGCTTCTAAATACAATTAAACAACCGATACTTACTTTTGTGAAACGTACGGATGGTCCATTTAATATTAAATAACTAGCGGCCCGCCCGCGGTTTCACCCGCGTGGATCCCGTTCTCGTGAGAATATATGCATGTATTATACATAAAAACCTTCCTCTTGAATCACTCTACCTATTACAAAAAACCGCATCAAAATCCGTTGCGTAATTTTAAAGATATAAGCATACAGACAAACAGATAAACAGACGGACAAAAATAGCGACTTTGTTTTATACTATGTAGTGATTAGGTTTACGTGTTGTGCATGTAAATAATTCGTTACAGCGATGTGACAATATGTAAAACGTTACGTGTGACGTAGTGTTGTGTACAATGCGCTAATGTTCCAGATGCGTTTAGTATGCGAGGAGCGCACGGAGCTGACCGCGATAGTGCAGTCGCAGCAGCGGGACATCGCCGCGCTGCAGCACTCCGATGCACAGAACAAGGTTTGTGATCATTAAATATTATCTATTATATAAAAATAAGTCGGGTTTTCCTTCCTGATCATATAACTCCAGAACGCACAAACCAATTTCCACGGTTTTGCATTCGTTGGAAAGGTCTCGAGCTCCGTGAGGTTTGTAGCAAACAAAATTCGGGAAATTTTCAACAGAAAAGGAGGAAAACAGGGAAAATCATTGTAAACCAAACAATTTAAGTAGGTGTTGTACATATGTAATTTGGTAGGATTGTCATACGGTTGCCTTGGATATCACGTTGTTACCTTCTACTGTCAAATAAAATATTTTTCCTATGCTGAGCCATGATGCTGAGTAAATCTCTGTTTTTCTATCAGGTTATGTGTCCCAGTTATTAACCAAGATTAATAGAAAGAATTGTACGTATTAAATTTTGTTTATAAAACGAGGTGCAGAACAAAAGGAATGTTCGATCGCCATCGGCGATGCCGGCATCATTGTTGTCTACAGCTTCGAGGTCTGGAATAACTGTCAATTTTGAGAAGCTTAGTGGCACAGACATAGTAACTATAGACAGAATCTCATGAAATCAAAAGTGAGGCAGGCTCTCTTTGCATGTGGTGCGTTTGTCAGTATTGCCATACTATGGATTTCAATTACCCAAACTAGTATAATAAAATTTTAATTGTTTATACTTTATTGTCAATTGTTGGTTTAGAGCAGTGTTGCCAACTATAATTTCGAAATTCCGTTAAACCTGTTGGTAAATTCCGTCAAAAATCCGTCAAATTTTTTTTGTGTCCGTCAAAAAAATCCGTTAAATAAAAAATACGTTTTATAAATGCGAAAGTTTGTAAGGATGTATTTGTATATGTGTTTGTTACACTTTCACGCAAAAACTATTGAACGGATTTTCATGAAACTTTGCAGTAAAATAGCTTAGACCTCGGAATAACGTAATAAGTTAAAATTTATAGAGATTTTTTAATCATTTGGTCATAATATAATTATAAGTGTAAAGTCGAAACCAGTCAAAACAAAATCCACCTTCTGAGAGCTATCTTCTACCAAGTGGCTGGCTCCCTGAAGCGAAACGAGAGCGGGTTTACTAGTCAATATATAAAAAAGTTTTAAAGAAACAATCCCAATCGTTATCAGACACAGAAAACATAAAAATAACTTTATAACAAAAAATCACAATCATCATCATCGCTTCCAGTTGATGTTATTATACTCGCTATGGGAGCAGCTGTTAAGGTGGATGGCTGATTTTAATTTTATGTTTAGCATTGATCCTAGCATAACAATAAGAGGTAAATCAAAAGTGTAACATGTCTTGCCATTTCTTTTTAATGCAGAACGAATATTGAAAATTACGTTGATCATTTTTTCATTCATTTTATTTTTCAATTTTGATTTTACTCCATTTAATACACTAAAAACTCTTTCTACCTCCGCGTTTGAACGAGGTAGCAATAACATTGTAAAAGCAAAATCACAATATAAGTGTTGGAATGGATTAATGTTTGTTGCACCTTCAGATTTCTTACCTCTGACCAAAATTCTACAGTTCGTTACTAGAACACTAGAACTAAATTCTTGATTTTTTTCAACTATTTTTCCCGTCAAAAAATCCGTTAACCGTCAAAATATATTTTCTCCCGTTAATACCTGACCCTAATCCGTTAAATCTAACGGGAAATCCGTTAAGTTGGCAACACTGGTTTAGAGTAAGGTGTTACAACAAAAATAAAACAGTTCATAAATTTATTAAATCAATTTAATAAAATATTAAAATAACAAAGGCACCGCCATCATCAGTCGATCAATTCGCACAATACCTAAAAAGAAACACTTGCGAAGTTGAAGTGTTTCTACTGCTGTAATAATAGTTTTATGGAGCAGTTTTAGGGTTCCGTAGTAAACAAAGAACCCTTATAGTTTCGCCATGCCCGTCTGTCCGTCCGCTGTTTTACTCAGAGACTATAAGTTGTAGAAAGCTGTAATTTGGTATGAGTATTAACAATGGCAAAAAAGTCGTAGAAAAAATCTGAAAAAAAAAATTAATAATATAAATATAAATGCCTGTTGGGGGGCCCCGCTCTTCCCTATCGTTGACAGTGGTCAATAAAATAATTTACAAATATTATAGATAGGTACTTAAATCTAAGATCCCGAAGAGAAGGAAAATAAAAAGGAGTAACAAAGGAAAAGGTGAGGTAAGCCGCGTGATAGACGTAAAATGAATTCAAACACTCACGAATCATTCAGTACTAATAAAGGAAAAGGTGTTCGTTTTTGGGCTGACTCCAATATGATATTCCAAGCTTCCAATAAATTGGGGAGTATCTAAAATGTACTCATGGCAGCATTGGTTGACATTTTGTGTCAAAATAATAAAGAAATATTTATATTTTGATTTAATGTAAATATGAATTATTTTGTTTCCTTACTTGTGAAATGTGATTCCATCCAGCTTTTTAATTTTAGCAGTTTGATGTTCGCACCCTTTTATAACGCATTTCGTCATATTTGCGATCAAATTAAATTATTGTAACTGCGTCTATTAAATACGAATGACAATTCAAATTGTCAATTTGGGCTTCCTTTTTTTTTCGATGTGTGAGTTCCGCCGTGTGTGTACAAGGTTAGGCTTCTTTTTTGCGGCCTCAATATTTTATTCCCAGCATTCCGTCTATAGTTACTATGTCTGTGCTTAGTGGTATATCCAATTACGGCAATTGGAAGTTTTTGATGCGGATGTATTTGAGACATGAGGAATGCATGAGGACTTATGGGACTGCATCGTTGAGGCTGAGTCGGGTGTCCATAGGGACAATGACGAACGCAAGCAACGACGGGCTCTTGCCAAAATATGTTTGATGGTGCAGCCATCGTCGTTTTCGCATGTACGTAATGCTACCGCTGGCTTTGATGCTTGGAATAATTTAAAAATGGCCTATGAAGACAAAGGACTGTGTAGACGTCTTGGACTTTTACGTACAATGTTCGGATTGAAGTTCGAACAATTTAATGATATGGAAGCGTATCTCTTAAGGATCACGGAGTTGGATCAACAACCACGAGATATTAATGCTCCATTAGATGATGATTTCCTGTCAGTGTTGATACTGAGCGGTCTATCATCAGATTATGACCCGCTTATCCTGACATTGGAAAATTCTAATATTAAATTATGCAGCGAGACAGTAAAGAGCAAACTATTACAAGAAGAATTGCGTAGAGGCTTTGATAAGAGCGAAGAAGGCGCAATGTGGCGAATAAACCTTTTATGAAAGGCAAATGCTTCAATGTAAGAAACAGGATCAATATGCAAAGAACTGTCCGACAAAAACCAACAAAAATGGAAAAGGAGGAGAAACATGTGAAAATGCGTGAAGAGGAACATTATTATCGGCATTAGCTATAGATGTAAATTCGAATGCCTGGTATGTGGATTCCGGCGCAACTTGCCACATGACGAACAACAAAGCTTTATTGCAAAATTATGTTGTGGATACTCCGCGGTTGGTGACAGTGGCTAATAGAGAAAAGATGCATAGCGAAGTACATGGTGAAGAAGAGCTGTTGTTAAAAGGGCACACTAAGACTACAAAATTAACAGAAGTTATTTACGTGCCGGGTTTGTCAACGAATTTGTTATCGGTTGGAAAGATGACTTCAAAAGGGCTTGAGGTACATTATAATGAAACTAAATGTAATATTTGTTGGGGAAAAGTTCCAAAGTAAATTCAAATGTAAATGGGTTCATAAGAAGAAACTGGGTGCAGAGGGTCAGTTACTTCGATATAAAGAACCAATATGTGAGACGGGTTGTAGAAGATACTGATTAATTATATAAGAGTATCTGTCTGATTTGGTTTACAAATTGTTTAGTTTAAGGGATGTATAAACCGAACAATTTGTAAGTGTATTGTACATACGTAATTTGGTTGCATTGGCGTATTGGTTACCTAGGATAATAAGCTGTTATGTTACGTTTTACTGTCTATTAAATTATTTTTCCTATGCTGTTTTGATCTCTGTTTTTTCTATCACCTTTTCAAATATAAAACAAAAAAAAATCTTTAATCCCCAAACGAAATGTTACAAAAAACGAAGCCATCTGGTGGCGAAACGGAGTTCGCCGGGTTTGCTAGTACTTGATATAAATCGATATTTCTTAACTCAAAAACAAATCGTCAAATTAATATGGGACCACACGTGAAGCAGTAGCTATCGAATAAAAAATGAATTATTAAAATCGGTTCACCCAGTGCAAAGTTATGAGGTAACACACAAGAAAAAAACGCAGTAGAATTGAAAACTTCCTCTTTTTTTTGAAGCCGGTTAAAATATATTTTTTTAATCATGAGAATACGAATGGGATTTTGCTAACATGTATAATTTTCTCCCATACATTTTTCCTAATAACAATAATGTCATAGGAATTGATTTTTTCACAGAGGAAGATTTTCCGCTATGCGAGACGTGAGATATTTTGCCACGGATCCAAAGGACATTGTCCACTTTGTATGGGTATTTGGCCTCTAATGAACATTAGTTTTGACCTTAACTTTGATAGTAGTCTAATAGCTTATTACAGCAGAAAACAGATTATAATGATCATTTTGTATCCAGCTGTTTATTGTGTGTTTATTAAATATTTTTATATACAGAGGTTTAATGAAAAACACAAATATTATTTTTTAATTTTATAAATTTAATCATAATTTTATGTTTTTATTACATTATTTAGGGACTGGGCAAGTGGATTAATATTATGTTCATACCTTGCCAGGCCTAGAAACCAACTGTCATAATGTGAGCACAGCAACCTACTGCTCTCCGGCCTACGCGTTAGGTGGTGACTAGGGTGTTTGTTAATGTTTTCATTGAATATATTAAAACACTACAATTTAATGACGGCCTGGAGCCAATCTGATGAAGCCAAAAGACAGTCGAGGGAGATCCTCGGCGAATACTTTTTGAGTTATCTCTGGTTGTCAATGTTGAAGTCAAGAAAGTCAGTATTTTTTTTGTAAAAAGCAATTATTATCATTGATATGCCTACTTTGTATTTTTGCTCTCAATAATGTGCAATTTTCTGCAAAAGCAAAGCCTAGTATCTAATAAAATGTTTATTTTACTTGACTATTTTATGCAACTTGATACAAAAATATTTAGCGTATGTGTGATAAATATGATAAGTGATAAGTAATTATGTAGTTCAGTTGTTTACATCCTAGCGCCCTGTTCACGCCAGGGCCAGGAATGGTTTTATGACTATAACACATTATACACTTTATATCTTTGAACCACGTATCGTTTGTCATCAGAAGTGCACAGCATGCGGCGCGGCGACGCCGGACGGCCCCGAGGACGAGGACCAGTCGTCGAAGCCGACGTACAGCGTGCGCGACATGCGCGCCATCCTGCACGAGCGGAACGAGCTCAAGCAGCGGCTCAAACGGGCCGAGGAGCAACTCCAGGCGGTGCACGTCGAGTCGCAGCCCGATAGGTGCGTATCGATTTGGTATCGATTCTGTTTTTGAATTTACCTATATCATAATGCATCGATTAAATCGTTTCTATGCGCGAATACCACGGTGCAGGTGATTAATAGGTCTGCGCATTTCATCAACCTACACGTGGCATCATTTATCGATTAGAAATCGATTCCATTCACAAATATGTGTACTAGTCTGTGCAGATCAAAGAAAGTACCTTAAGATTGTACCATATTATTAACTACGCGTAGCACAATGCATCGAAAAGAAATCGATTTTACTCTCGAATATACCAGTCAATATAGTTGATTTAAGGTCTGCACGCATTACATAAATTCGAATCTAACTGTATTCAGATTCAACTCTAAGTAAATCATTAAAATATGAACTTTATTTCGAGTCTTTTAGGGTCCAATTTTCAGCCGGGTCGGATTTGGCCGAAGGTATACAATACCTTCTGTTCTTTCAATACGATATAGGGCTAAATTTTTAAATGCTTTCCTATCAGTTATAATCAGTTAAATCGAAGTCGAGACGGAATTAGATAAATAATGCAATCTGCACAATCCTTTAAGCGGTCATTCTGAAGGACGCGGTAAACGATGCACAACAATGGGAAGCGACGTCGTCTGTAGTCTTGTAGAATGCCTATAATCGGATTGGATTAACGAATGACGCGTTTGAACAACGACGTCGTTCGTCCTTAATACCTGTACACACAGCTTTTTCTAATGCTCATAAGTAGATTACAATAGGCGAGACTTTAAACTGTATGAAAATATCCTCTTCGGTCATCTACAGTATTAGCTACGAATATTTGGTCATTCTTGTTCTGGTGTCGGTATTTTGGCACGAATCTAAGATTTCTCGTCTGGAATAAAACATACATAGAGAAAAATAAATGTCATGAAACGTGACGAATATGTAAACGGGTGTATTGTTGGTTTCGTGCAGGAATAGTCGACTTGTAAGTTAACCGAATATTTCACCGAATATCTAAATGAGGCGTAAGAGTTGCAGTCACCTGTAAGTGGCGCTTGACATCGACCCATTATTGTCCCACTACTGACCAAGCGTCTCTCATCATTGAGGAGGCCTAGAGCATACTCCACCACGCTGCTCCAGTACTGATAGATGCAGTACCTTAGTGAAAATTAACTTTTTAACGTAATATTCCAGCACGAGCTCGGACACGTCACCGTCGGTGAGCACGACGATGGCGGAGGAGGATGAGGCGCCGGTGCAGGGCCCGCTGCCCGCGGAGCCCGACGACGCGCCCTGGAAACGGAACAGCGGCATCAGGAAGTTGTGAGTATACATACGTTGTTCGATGTACATTGACGGTTGGGTTGGGATGAGTAATATACTCTGACTTGATAGGAAGCAATGGAGTTTACTTAAATAATGTTCACGCCAGATATCTCTGAACGTTGCGTTATTCCTGTCGTATTGTGGCTTGTATTGGAGTATGCATTGTACATGTTTGATCACGCGGTAGTGTTAAATCCTTAAATTCAATCTTACGAAACAAAATTTATTGACATTAGCTTTATGATTATTTTTTGATAAAAGTGCTACAATATACTTGAAGTAGCAGTATTTTGTTCATGTAACAATATTAAAATTATACCAGTAGCGCGCAGAGGTAATTGGCGAAGAATATGCATGGGATGTTCTGGCTAAACAGTATGGTAAGCTATATACAGTAAGATAAGGTTGTGTGAATATGACTTTATGTGTTACGTTAGCATGAAGGCGTTTTATTATTCGATATTAACATTGCACGCTAGCCACTGAAGTTTTTAATTCTCACAGACTTCTATATGATTTTGAGAATGACGACAGTTGAACCCGACTATGACATCTTGTGGTATAGCTAAGCTTTTGGGATTAAACTATGCAATACTCATTGCTTCTGCACCATTGACGCTTTATAATTCGTATTCTACTCAAATGTTAATAATGATACGGCTAAATCTGAATCTTAAAATCTTAATGCGCTAATATGTTGAATTACCTAAGAAGAAATTAAACTTGTCAAAATTTACGCGTTAAGTCGCAGGTGTAGCCGTAGAGTAACGCATATTGCGGAACATTTATCCTATGCCGGACTATTATTTAAAAGGTCTTAAGTTTGTTTCTGGGACAGGTAGAAATTTGAGCGGTGATTTTTAATTTCTTTTCTCGGTTTGAGCGTGTTTGACTTTTGTGTATTGTCGTGTATAATTTAAATATTTACGCTCAGTCGATTTACATGTATGTAAATTCATTAAATGACTGCGTATACTAAACATTCTTATCGACATGTGTGTCGACTTTCTTTAGTGATCCTCAAATCCTATTAACATACATCTCTTGTAGTTTTTTTCGCTTGGATTCAATAATATAGACCGTGAGCTACAGTCACTAAGCAATACTTCGTATCATGCCACCAACTGAAAAAATTAAAATCGCTCAAACATAGTATAAAGCTTATACAACTTGCATAGAAATTACATAAGGCCTGTTTAGATATACTGGATATCTGTCTACCGGCTGTCGGTAGCCAAAAATATTGCACGATATATTATGTAAATAATGGTCCGAGTCCTTACTTACTATGTATTTTATTTAACAGTTCGCCGAATATAGTCGGAATTCTTATTTTTTTGTATACCTATCGCTTACCACAGCGATAGTGAATTCTGCGCATATTTGAACAGGTCTTTAGTTTTTTAACAAAACAAAATAAAACTTTTTATGACATCACCAATATATTTATCTTATATATTTCATACGCTTGCATTATACCTACTCGTAATACTGCAAATATTTACATACAGATTAGTTTTTAACGTTAGTAATGATATTATACCCATTGAAATGAATAACATTCATTATCATATAAAAATAAATTTTACAAGAATATATTTTTTAATCAAATTGAAGATTTTAAAGTATTTATCCTATCGTTAAAATATTAAATTTAGAGGTGTCGCAATAATTTATTCTGTGTCTTTATTTGAATCTTCATTCCTCAGTTAATTGAAATAAAAAACATTTAAATATTATTTATTATTTAAGATTATCTGTATGAGGATTGTGTTTGAGATCCTACTTTTTATTATTTGTTTTGATAAAAAATACGGTAACACAATATACTATGTGTCTACCTATATTGTTTAATATAGCTTTGTGGTAGATAGACAGCACATACATAATTCTTGGATTCAGATTTTTGCCTTAGGATATGGAACTCTTAATATAGCAATGTCTAATTTTTTTTTTGATATGGTCCTATGAAAAATTTTATGGTGTGGGTACTTATGAATTTTGCGTAATACATCATTGTTGTTTTCATACTATCTGTGGCCAGGATACCAGCGTAAGTTGCATGAAACTGGGCGTATGTTATTGAAATCCCAGAACAATTTGCATGGTTGAGTACGTAGTGGTTATGGTTAGAGTATAACATGAATAATTATAATATTATTCGTACTACTCAAGTAACTAATTAGTTTTTGGAAGGAACTTAATAGGGAGGGGTATTTACTTAATATGTCTACTTATGTCTATTATTTAAATCAATTTTGTCTTAACGCAATAACATAATTTTGTTTGGTCCAGCTAAGCTTAGATTAAACTTGACGTCTAGTATGGAGCTAAACACGAATTTTATCTTGTAGCATATTGAGAATAATAAAGATACACAATTGTTAAATAAATAAGATCGTATCTTAGTACCTATCTTAGAGTGCTAGGGCACTGCTTTTGAATTATTAGCTAAATGCTTATGAAACTAGATAACAGTCGAGAAAACACTCTAAATTTATGTTATGTACAATTAATATTGTTCAATCGCCTTCAATGTCATTGGTATTAAAACGAGTTAATATATATGCAGCTGTAGTATAAATTTTCCAAATTTGAATACAAAGTTGAATAAATTTCTTCCAAGTTTTTTTATCGGATGAACATTTAAAAATGCGGGAAGGCCTAGTTTCTCAGGACTTCTTTCCTATAAACGACACATTCAAAATTAATGAAATACAAAATGCATTAATGAAAACTATTCATAACATATCGTATCTTTGTTGTTCCCAATATGCTGATGGCACACCAATTAATACAATTACATGTACGAAATGAAATTATCGGCAATGGGAAAGGTCGTTGAGATTTTGCGCTGTATCTCACACATACAAATTGAATGACAGATTGACACATAACTTCTTATTAATAAATAACGACATGCGTTGAAATGCGTTGAATCTATTTAGTAAGTTGTTTCTTTTTAGTTTCAATATTATATCATTTAAAAATATAGTTCAATGTGTTAACGGAATTCAAAAATGGAGTAATGTAATATGGAATAGAAATTATGTGTCAGACGAGAATAAATAACTGCCTCATACACGAATGCTTTAAATTGGTTCTGGTACATTTTTCTCGGTTATTTATATACGTATTACAAAAATATATTTATTATTTTGGGTAGTTATAATTATGCGCATGGATCCGTGAATATTGGAAATTTTAAATTTGCCTTACTTGATGCGTTGTTCAATATTGTGTTCTTTTACATTTGTTTTTAGGTGTGTGATTGTATAAATTAAGTGGAAAATGAGACCAGGGCCGAAAGAGATCTCGCATTCAACACGAAACAAACGAACACTAAGCACGAAGCACATTGAGCATGAAGCCAAGAAGTAACACACCTATGACGCTTGATCGCTTCTCAGAGTGTCCCCTTTATATTTCAGTTGTTTTATATATTTTTTACTCTTTTTACCATAACATGAAATCACCAAAATTAATGTCTTAATCATTTTTCGATCTTTAATCATTAATCACATCACGATGTTGAAATAACCGAGGACTAACAATAACAGATGTCCTGTTGTAAGTCATATTTTTAATATTTTTTTATTTTAATTAATTATTGTGATACTAATTAAGTTCCTTGGTCTAAGTGTTAGAGTTACTTTTTAGTGACGTTTTCTTAGTTTTTTTTATCATTTTTTTTTGTTTTTTTTTCTTGTTCTATTTGAAACGAATAAAGCCATATATGGTTCAATGTGTTTATTTTTTATTTTTGTTTGTGTTATTATTGTTTTGTGAAATGTCCCCGATTGATGGAGTGTGTGGTTAGGTTTCGGCTGCTGACGTCACGAGTGGAAGGTCGCCGCTCGCCGCCGCCTCGGATCTCTTTCGGCCCTTGGTACTGAGTGGGACAGTCAGGTATTGACGTGTGGATAGTGGTGGTCGAAATAACGCTGATTGGATTGAGTGTCCATTATACCGGTTACAATAACGGTTTTTAAGCTTAATTATTGAACTATTCTTAGCAGACATTAAATTATTTGAGTTAACTCATCTTTAGTGTGATGTGGGTATGGGGAGTAATTAAGTTTTCAACGAAACTAAAATTGGATTATTTTTGTGTAGAACTATATACCAATATTATTTGCAATAATTTTCGCTTATTTACATTTGCTACTACCATGATTCATTTTGACCTTTAGTGGATGCGGGACCATAAAGTATTTAAGGAAAAAATTTACAAAATTGCAAGTACGTAAAAATTGATTTTGCGTAGTATTAAAATAAAGATTCAACAAATTAATACTGCATAAAGCTGATGTATAAAAAGTCATAAAATATTCCGTGCGAGAATTTCGACCACTTACTATATGTGTTACGAGTGTACTCATGTGTGCGCAAATGGTTAGCTTTGGGAGTGCTGGGCTTTGCTGAGTTGAGTAGAACCTAAGTGGTCGTTTGTACACTCGATACTAAAATTGGTTGGTCGCTCTGATCAGTCTAGAAGTCACCGTGTGGTGCCTCACTTATGGTTTCTGCAGGGCACGAACTTGTTTCTAACTCGAAGCGATGGTCAGAGGGGCCTAAAAGATTGGCAAGGATAACAGATAACAGATATCTAATTTTTTTATTGTAATCGAAAAACAAAAGAATTTTATTTCAAATTTAAAGTGTAATAACACCATTACATGGAACAATTAATAATTAATAACGCGTCAATAAGATGCCTATTTTAATAAATCGCTATTATGAAATATACTGAGATGATTAAGAACGTCCAAATACCTATATGTCTCGGTTCGTACAGACGATAACTGGTTGCATAACCTGCTTACAAAGCTTATAATTTAATGGCCTTCCTCATAATTATTTGATCATCACATATTACGCTTTTACTTAAAAAACGGCAAAACACAACACATTATGGCAAGTTTATTTAAATTTAGACGGCTGTATGAGTTATTAAAAGCATAACATCGAAACGAAACTTTTATTTAGTTATTTATAAAATTGATTATAAATGTGGTCTCTAAATATGAATAAAATGATAAGGGAATATTTTGGTAGCTTGCATCTTAACATCGGAAAATAAAACTAACTTAATATAGGTGTAGAATATTCCCTATATTACATGCATAAGTAACATTCATAACTCATAAAATTCATAATACATAATAATAATCGCCGAACATCTACGTCTAATTAAAATTTTAATATCAAATAAACAATACTGTCTTATTATTGTACTCAAAATAAATTTGTATTTCTGTTATAAGGATATTTCTATCCATTTATTGACTGCTCCACACTTAACACATTATTGGTTCCACAGTTTTCGCAAGCTCTTTGCGGAGTCTGGTATCACCGTGGGCACGTTCCCCGGACGCTCGTTATCATCGCTCGCCGGCAAGATGGCCGCGCCCGGTGGCACCACCTCCGCTCCCGCGTAGAAACTCCGACCCTACCACCTCGGCCAACAAAAACACCCAGAAGAAGCACAGACGACATTCGGATGTTAGGAATCCCAAACCCGACATCGATCTCAGGCAGGAACTACTCGATCTCAACCTCAACAACCGTGAAGTAGACCAGTGGTTGGGAAGCAAGTTCACGGAAGCAGAAGAAGATGAGCAATCCGTTGACACTGAAGTAGAAATCGACTTTAGGTTCAACCATGATATACCGCTCCAGAGATCAATATCCCTCGACCGTGGAATAAAAATCTTCAACTACCTACAAACCCTAAGCTCCGATTCAGAAAGCGACACAAGTTCCACTTGGTCTATGCAATCCGAGGAAGAACAGAACAGATTGATAGAACAGTATAGGAGTTTCGAAGATATCCCTGTTTCTCCGTATAAAGTGAAAAATAGACGAGCTTCTTTGGGCGTTCATAATGAAAGTTATGGACAAGGTATGGCGCTGTTTGTTCTGAAAGAAAGCTACAAGGGTTTGGATGATGTAGGTGATGTAAATAATGCATCTCCAATGAAGAAACTTCAAAAAACATATTCATTTAAAAATTTCGATGATATTAAGGAACTAGATAAAAGTTCGACTGAAAATCGACCTGAAATCGCGGATACTGATGACCCTAAAGTTGAAATTAAATTTTCTACAGGTAATTTTTCAGATGATAATAGTGAAAGCGATATCCTTTCACCGAAAGGTGATAAATTGCGAAAAATATTTTCATTTACAAGTTATCCTGACGTCAGAGATTGTGGTAAAGATCCGGGAGAGTTTGAAGAAATGACTGACTCTGTATTTCATGTAGGAGATCGTACGTACAGTGAGACTCTTCAACCTCACAGTATCAAGCCAAATAAATCTGTTGATAGTTTAGAGGCAAAGTCTAATTTGGATAATACTAACACTATAGTGCCAATTTTAAAAACAGTATCTTTTAAAGAAAGCGAAACGAAAGATGTAATAGTAGAAAACAAAGTTCCTCGTCAAAGACGGATTGGCGTTGTAGCAACGCCTCCGCCGCACATGTTACTAGAAACTACAAAAGACGGTAATAAAAAGCAGGATCTACGCAAAGAATTGATGATAAAGCGAAATGTATTGCATTCCAAGAGTTGCGAAGAATTAATTACTCTAAAACAAGGGGAAGTACCACGCAGCGGTTCAGTCGAAAATGTCTTGGAGTCCTCCCCGTCGACATCCGGTGTAATAAAGACAAGTAAAGATCAAGGTATCAGCAAGATTAAAAAACTTAAAAAAACTTTTTCATTCCGAAACTTCACCGACACTAAACGTGTGGGATTACCTCCTGTAGTTATTGATGATGTTAACAATCCAAATGATCCGTTAGAAGAGAAAAATTTGGCCGACCTTGAAAACGTTACTTCCACGAATGACTCCAATATTGTGCAGTCAAATATAATTTGTGACTGTCGTATTTGTACGGAGGATGAAGTTGAAGATAGAATGTCATATTTACGTAGGAATTTGAAAAACCTATTTATAAAAATTGTTTCCTATAGGAATTATGGTAAAAAGTTGGCATACTGGGACGTGAATAATAATTTGGATGAAAACGAAATGTACAATAGCATAATGCATCTTTTAAAGTTGATGCTCGGCCTATGGTTAAGGCATTTCGATCATAATTGACATTGAGTTTGAAAAATACAATTTATGTTTTTGTGATAGTTTTAAGACACGTTTATATTAAGAGAACGCTGAGGTACTACTGCACGATACAATACTATGGCCTCTTCTAGATACTCACCATATTTTTTTATAATTTAAATTTGATACAATTCCAACATTCTGTTTAATAATAACTTTGTGTGATATTTTTAAACATTGAACAACAAGGATTTGAGTTTCTTCTCAGATTTTTGAATTCCAAATGCTGGATAATCAGCGTTAATTTTAAATATGGTTTTAATTTATGATATTAATTTATTTTTTTGTATATTTTTACGCATCGTCTTATTGACACTAAATACTATGTAGTTACACACATGTTTCAACTTTCTAATGACTATCTGTCTTCATTTTAATGAAAAGTTTCGTTGCCAATTCGTCACGTTATTTATCCGTAATAACGTAAATAACATATATTATATATTAGCTCATAGACTACATGACTGACACGATGATATTCGGCTGTGTATGTATGAAATTTTAATATAAATATTGTGTATGTGATAATGCCATTGTAATATTGTAATCTACTCTTTACGTCAATAAACCTTTATGTAAATTATTTTGGGTATTTTAGTTCCAATCCTCGAAAACCTTCGAAGAAATCAGCTGTTAGGCACAAAAGCGTGTCATTAATTATGCTATTTCTTAAGTGTAATGTGATGTCATTTTATTGACACATTTATAAGGAAGACCTGCGTTGACCTCGTTAGTTATGTAAACAGCTTTTGATTCGCAATATAAGACTAAATTCCATAATGTAATATCTGTCAGGTTGCGTTGGCAAATCTCTTGAAGTTTTTTTCCATATCTCATGAATAGTATCGTGTACTTTAATAGCCTATTAATTTACACAAAGGTTTATTCAAGTGGAAATGGCAACATGAAAGTGCATACGTCAATTGATTATCTGAATTCTAAGATTCGTTGCATTAACGTAGAAATTTTGTCTAGTGTTGCCAGTCTATGGCGGTTAACTAACCCTAAGGCGACAATTAGATCGGCGAGAGTAAGCATATCATTATTAGAGAGATGTTTTAATATAAAAACGAAAAATACACGCATCCAGTGGAAAAATTACTAATAGTCAATTACTTCAATCACACGGCCGCAATATGGCCTATGGTACGTTCTTATTTTAATGTTCCATGTTTCTCACCCAGTCATAATTGTTATTCAAAATATTTTTGTTCCAGATGGTACTTGAGTAAAATTGTATTTATTTGTTGTTAGGTTTATAAAGTCTTTTATTTTTAGCAGTTTTAGCATTCGACAATAATGTTAACATATTCTGATGTCCATTCTTCCGGACCGAAGATAAATAACACTATGGATTACTAGAAAACTTGTAATGAATAAGTATGAAGAATAACGTAGTAAGTAGATACTTCCTAATTACATTCGTAATATACTTAACAGTTACGTACTGAAGTAGAATTTTAAAATTAAAGTGAAGATTGTTTAGCCTTTGGCTGTTGTCATTGGCGGTATTCTGAATTTGATCCATCGGTAACTATTTTGTATTATTCAAGTTAATCTTTCGTGCTATGTTATTAGCTAAACTACTTTGTGTATATGTGTTCCACGTTGTAAGTGTTAACAAGTCAATGGTTAGATTGTCCTGTCTTAGATTGAAAAAGATTCCGGTTTCCAATAGATTAGAATAAGCATGATATCTTGTTAAATATTCTACCGTTATAAACCAACAACGTATCTTTACGGTTCGTTGAGTAAACGACGTATCTCCACGGTACGCAACTGTTTGCAATATTGTAGTTTTCGGTTATGCATAAATTTATAATCATACTTATTAAATAATTTTAAGGTATGTTATTTGGGCGCTTGTTATTTCGCCGCGTATTATAAGGGTATTAGCCATTCCAATGCGCTGTTTTTGTAAGTGTGTATTGCTGGTTCTTTGTGGCAAAACGTAGGTATGAAAATATATAATATGTTTAAATAATATTATTATTGTTAGTGTTTAATGCACAAGAGACCAGATACACTTAAATTGAGAACAGCTAATATTAAGTTATATGACACATTCTGTACCTAGTTATTTTAACGTTTCGATCACAAGACAACCATCAAATTTGGCCACTTCGATATCCGTCTTTTACGAGGTAATATATATTGATGATATAGCTAATACTTTCTTTACTAAGACTTTTCGGCTAAAATGTACTTGTACCGTTTCTATTTGTTAAAACTTAATTTTCTATCAATGTTGTAATCACTACTGGCAGCTTTAAAAGAGAAATACGATTTTAGAGAAAATGTTTTAGTAGAAAAAGAAATCGGTAATTTTACAAATACTAAGTGTAAACAAGATACCTACATGTTTTAAGTTGTTCTGGATCCCGTCCACAAGCAATTAATGTTTGTATTGTGGTCGAAATGTTGTTCGAATGGTCTTTAATAATGCTAGTCACAGTAGTACTGGGTACTAGATTAAGGTTTGTTTTAAATTATTGATGGTATATTTGTTATATTGTATTTAATAGCTGAAAACTATTTTCATTGTTTTTCTATTGCCTGCTTGTATTTTTTTTTATTATAGCATAAAAGTGGTGCCGTAAGTGAATATTTTTTAAATAACGAATATACTATCATTGTTACGAAAATTAAATTAAATACTTCTGGGTTATTGGGGAACACTGTGAAAACATTAATTTGAAAGTTTATTTTATTAACATGTTTTATTAGAAATATTTTATGTTAATCACGTAGAATGTTACATGTTAGAGATGATTATACCTAATTGAAAAATTTATAACTTGACGGTGTCAAAATAAGTATAATATGTTTATATAACTGTCGTTTTATTTGTTAATCCCCTCTCGTGATTGCTCATCAAGGTTACTGCAATATATCAGTGCTAAATCAATAACCTGGATCCATAATACGTCGTTGGTAAACAATAATGCAATTTTTACAACATTTTACGTCTGCGGAGTGATGTCAGGCTGGTGAAATTCCAAGCAGGAAATATTAATGGAGATAAACAACCTCTTATCTCTCATCGAACTGGAATGAAGCGAAAGTGAAATATTTATGATTCGTCCTAGGAAGTGTGGGTATAAAATACAAAATAGTGAGTGGGAATAGTAAATAATATGTACCTAGGTACCTTCCTGTTGTTTTTAAATAAATGTTGTATTTAAATATAGCGATAAATCCGCCGGTAAAGACTACGCAAAATGTGAAACCCAAATGTTTTAGTCTCCTCGTAAGTAGGTACGTGTAGCTGACAAAATTTAACATTCACATAATTATTTGAATAAATCGCATATTAGCTAGTTACCATAATTTGTGGTGGTCGAAAGTTCACACGTTATTAACTGTACCTAGTTTTGAGGTGCTAGGTTTCCATTGAATTCTTGACTCAGAAGTCTTAACTATTTCTCATAAAATATGCTGTAACGGGCGAGATTGAAGCAAGTGGGGAACTTTTTTCGGAGATCGCTAGGCTACCTACATATCCGCATATAACATGTGTGGAAAACAGGTAAAAAAAGACTTCCTTGTGCCTTGGTCGGATCAGTACCAAATGCCTTTTGGTGTTACGGACTCTCATGGATTTTTTTTAGGTACTTACCTACCTATTAGATATTAATGCACGTAACTGTCACTTGGGTTCGGGAAATAGGATTGTTATTTATTCAGAAAACAAATCGCAGTCGAACAATTTGTTATTCGTATTTATCAGGCGTAAATTAAGTTAACAGTTTATTGAGTTTCTTGTTTCATAATGTTGATACAAGAGTTTTAATAACCTGTCTGATGCCTGAAGAAGGAACAGAGCTTTTATTTCTGGCACCAGCTCTTTATAAGGCTTGAATTAAATATATTGATGGAGATTCACGCTCCTTACATAAAAATAGTTCCCGAGATCTTGTCGTCTATACCCATCGGTGAAAGGCCTGATTCCTCGTTAAAGCACTGAAAACAGGAAGAAAAGTCATCCAACATTTTTTTACGTTTTTTACAAAATCTAACACCTACACGCCGACTGTATGTATGTACCTATCTACTTATTTTTCTGCATACCTCGTTGGGCGGTGCAATGTTAGTTGGCAGTGCTGGTACCATACGAGTGGTCCGCTGTCATTGAGTAATCGATGAGTCTAGGCAAGTGGACGCACCTTACACCTCCTCGACCGGTTTGCCACAGGTTTGGGCTACACAGTTAAGTTCACGGCATTTCGACCCACTTCTGAAAACTTTCTTCGATCGTAAAAACTGTCCCACACTGTCGGTTGATAGCCATTGAGTGAAATTTAAGGTACATTTCGGAGGTAGATAAGCGAGTAAGGTTTCATTTATCAAAGCAGGTACGCAGAACAATACAGAATTTATATTATTATTCTATTAAACAAAAGAAGATATGATTATAAATGGTCGTGGTTAGCTTTACGTTCGCATCATAATAAAACTTATTAAAAATTCAATTTGTACATGATTTTTTTATAAAAAATAAGATAAGAAAAAGTAACCTCGCTGGTAATTATAATAAAATACCTTTTCTAATGTCAGCAAAGCAAGAACGACAACTATAGGTACTGTCTTCCTACTGCGTTCGTACGTGACTAATTTCCACGGCACAGGCAACATATTCAAATACCTACTTCAAATCATGCCCCTAAAATTTAATTACCTAAAATTAAGTACCTATGTATAGAGCCATACGAGAATCAAGCAACTTTCTATGCTTTTTCTGTGAATAAAAATATAAAAAAAAAAACAGAAAAACCACGTTCCTAGTACCTACATTGTAAGAACTTTCAACACATCTTGTCCAATGCTTGGCTATCATTTCTTTTTAAATATGAACGCGACGCTCGTTACTTATAAGGAAAAATATATTACACCTGACTAGCTATTTGCATTGAAAGTAATGACGATTAACAAAATGTTGTTACTCAATTTATCATGGTCTAAAACCGGACATTGTAAATGAGCCGGTCGGACGCCGCGACAAGTCGTCTATAAGCGACAAGCGAATTCCTACGAGATTTGATAGACATTTAAGACTTGTTCGAGTTATTATCACCGGTCATACTTGATATTTCAAATTGGCAGCATTTTAATCATAAATTAGTGCTAAAGTAATGAAGAAAAATACCATAATAAACATATCCTACCTTCAATCCCAGTCCGAGTTATTATCACCGGTCAATCCGGTCATACTTGATATTTCAAACTGGCAGCATTTTAATCATAGGTAAATTAGTGCTAAAGTAAGGTAGAAAAATACCTTAATAAACATCCTACCTTCAATCCCAATCTCTGATATTCTGTACAACTGTGTATTATGTATTCTATTATAGGTACCTACCCTACCAACCATCATGCCCAAACCAAAATGTAAAGGTAGGCGAGTTAAAAAACCGTCTGTTGCAAATTATACGAACATTAATACTTATTCCTCGTGGCACTATTAAATACATAATATGTAGATAATAATGATATTATGTAGGTATATCATCATAGAGAGGCAGCTACTTGGAAACAATACCTACAGGGTTTGAAATGTTTGAATCCAAAGTTCCATATACAAATAGGACCCTCAATTTGGATACAGTTAACATTTTTAGTTTTTAAATTTGTTAGGTATTTACTAATGAATAGTTTTCGTGTTTCACAACTCTAGGTAAACTGCGTTTGCGGCCAGGAGAGGAGTTTCCTTTTCGCTCTCCTACTCGATCTCGAACTCCAGTCGCAACACGACAAATCATTTAGCGGCTATCTCAAGTACTAGCGCAGTACCTAACAAGTCAGACTTTAGCGCTATTACCAAGGAGGGCCGGCTTTTGTCGCCTCAAATGAAACCTTCGTTTGTCAGTAGGGAAATGGGGTTGGTATTATAGGTAGACCAATATCGCCAATCCACCTCCAATACATCCTCCACCAATTCGCACTGGAACAGCGTGGTGGAGTATGCTCTAGGCCTCCTCAATAATGAGGAGAGACGTGTGCTCAGTAGTGGGCCATTAATGGGTTGTAGGTTGTAGCCACATATCGCTAAAGATTTTGTAAATTAATTCACGTAGATAACATCAACGTAAGTTAATGAGTAGGCATTTATTCTAGTAAATAGGTAGAATCAAAATATCTTTTTTTTTGTGTGGACACCGAATAGCTCGATAACTCTATAGTCCTTTCATACTTTCTTTTAAATAAAAAGTAATTTTATAGCTCTATCCATTCTATGAAGTTTCGATATGCGAAGACGAACAAGAACCAGGCAATAATTTAATAGGTATCAAAAGATGAAATGGTGGTTGAAAAACTTTTGGCTCGGAGGAAAAATCCTCAACTATTGAACATGCTGTTATTTAATAAGCGTAAAATTGCTGAGCAGTCGCGCTGAACACCGAAGAAGAAAAGACATTCCTAGCTACAGAACTGTTTAAAAATTAAAAACAGTTATGAATCAAATTTAACTGTATGTAAACTACCTACTGGTATACATAAACATTTGTGTATAACGGGGAATGTTCTGAAGAACTGTTTAGGTTAACTTCCGCCACCGCACTTTACGAGATAAAGCCAGGTTCCACCAACACCACCTGGATAAGCACATGGCGTTCGTCCACAGTTCGGTTTTCACGTCATTTTCTGCCGCGTACGTGTAAACTGTGGAACGAACTTCATCCCTCAGTATTCCCACAGTGTGACAGTGCTATGACATGGGGTCCTTCAAGAAGCGGGTCTATCGCTTCCATCGAGGCCGGCAACGCGTTGGTGGCGCCCCGGGTGTTGCCAATGTCCATGGGCGACGGTGATCACTTACCATCAGGTGACCCGTCTGCTCGTTTGCCTGCTTAGGCTATAAAAAAATAAATAAAAAAAACATCGTACATATTATTATCAAATTAATGATAGAGGAACGTTTGTAAGGAGTCAGGGGTACTGTCTACTTTGAAGTCGATCAAGCTATCGTTATCAGCAATTCGTAAAATGTTTTGGTGCTGGTCTGTTAAAAATGCCCACGTAGAAATTGAAGAGGAAATAAATTAAACGAACCGAGTCGATATCAACAAACATGATCAAACATCAGAGTTACAAGATGGTCTAATTAAAAAGTATATTATTTATTGCTTAATGATACTTTATTAGCTGTCTGAACTTTTAACACTAAGATGTAATAAAAACGTAACATTTTAGCAACTTACATCTTTGGCAACAGTTCACTCTGTGGAAGAAGGTGTGTAAATGTGTAATATTAGATAGAGCGTAGAGAACTGTTTGTGTGTGTGTCCGAATATCGAGGCCGTACGCCGGCCGGGATGTCAGTGGTTACGTGCGGACCGAACATTTTGATACTTGGACCTAAGGTTTAAGTCTAATTTTTAAGTTAAGTTTTAAATTTAATTTTTAAGTCATTTCTTGAGAATTCTTGATTTTTGTTTGTGTATTATACGATCCTAATGCATAATTATTTTTGCAAATAATTAAAATTGTGGAGAATAGGTCCAAAATATTATCTAATTACTAGCTGACCCGGCAAACGTTGTTTTGCCATATAAATTATTTCTATGTTATTTCTAGTTTTATATATACCTAAGATTAGTAAAATGGCTATTAAAAATAGGGGTTTGTGAAAAAAGGGTGAAAATTTAAGGTTGTATGTATTTTTAATGCCACATTATAGAAAAAAAAACAAAAAATTTTGTCCAAAAATAAAAATAAATGTTAAGGGTGAACAACTCTTAAGGGTATGAAAAATAGATAGTAACCGATTTTCAGACCTACTGAATATGCATATAAAATTTGGTAAAAATCGGTAAAGCCGTTTCGGAGGAGTAAGCCTAACTATAATCTGGCCGCGCTAACTATGCGTTCCTGACACATGTCAATTCGTCATGACTAGTGATGTACTACAATAAATAACATTATACGATGTAACAATTAACAATAACAAAATGCATTCATTATGCATAATATTTATTCAATTTATATGTTGTTATTTTTATAGGAATTATGTTTCAATACATATATTCAATAAATATTCGTTATGTAAATAAAATTTTAAGGAATCAATTAATTGAATTGAATCATAATTTCTGAATGTAATCAAGAGAAAAAAATTAAAATGTTTTATTTATTTATTTTATTTTCATTTGATTCACCTGAGTGATATTATAACACAAATTTTCCTAAGCTATGTTTGGGTGTAGCTTTATTACAATAATATTAACTTTATTGAATACTTAGTACATTATTTAAGTATATAATATATTATAAAATTTTTTATTTTATATTTTACCGACATTGTATTAAGATTACAAAAATATTTGATTACAATTGCCTTGTTATTTTGTCACATCACTACAAAAACAAAAAGTTGATATAACATGGATATAACCTTGAAAGAGCGCCGTTTGACGTGGTTTTCTTTTAAAAGGTATTGTTTTTATATTTGTTATTTAAGTAATTGTAATAATTTTAGCCCAAGATTAATACATTTATTGTAAGTTGGCATAATTATTCGATTTAATGTTTGATTTTAATGTTATCACTCGTTAATAAGGCAATTAAAAGATATTATAAAAAAATTGTCAATTAATTTTACGCCAGTTCAAAGTTACATCGCCCAGTCGATCGCGATCCTTCACAGACGCATTCTTAGCACGGCCAGACCATAACATTGTGACACGAGAATTTTATTATCTAATTATTATTTAGAAATTAATTTTATTTTTTATCTTTATATTGAATTAAGTATGTTGTATATTTTTTTAATTAAGTATATTAAAATATTTATTGTTTGCATTCTCATATAAACATATAATGTAACAGTACCTATGTGTAAATATTTAGCTTAAGTAGTTATGAAAAGTAAGAAGAAAAAATGTATAAGGGTGGTATTCCACTGGTCAAATACTTATGTATCTTGGTCCAATTTCTATATCCAAGATTTTATCAAATTTCTTCGACGAGTGCCAATTCCACTCATCAATATCTTTGTCCAATATTCTCTTTGAGAAAATTCAGAACAGAATAGAAAAAAAACAAAATAAACACATTTTTTTCTTTGTCCAATACAACTTTGATGAAAGAAATTGGGTGAGTGGAATACCATCCTAAGATAAGATAAGTCATTTGCTGCGTTGGTAGGTATTGTTTGTAAATAATAACCATGAATGCATTAATATTTTGTAATACGCGACGGATAATGCACAGAATGTACCTACTTGATGCATTTCACAACTTACTCTTTTCTTTTTCGTAGTAGAAATAATAAGCTAAATATACAGTATTTTTTATTTAATGGATATATTTTTCGTAGCCTAAAACATACGGTAAAGAAAGTAACGCTTAAATTTTCGCAGTATTTTTTATATTCATCAACTTACAGTAAGTTAACTTTAATTATATTAGAAAGTGATCAGCACTATTACGTAAATTTTACTTGAACGATTAAAAAAAAGTAAACTTTAAATATTTCCTAACCTGCCGTCAAACCACCAAGACCGACAGGTCAATCAATAGCGAAGTAAAGGTGAGCCCGACGCGGGCGCACCAAGTGACGTGTCTTTTCCCACTTCTCTTCTCGAGTCAGTATATCGCGAACCGTCGTACAAGACGACCGTGTTATCTCACACAGAACAGATTTACAAAGTAATTAATACTAATTAGTGACAAAACAGTGAGATATCAAGAATCAACTCAACAATTACTTGAACTGGATTTATATACAATCGTTATAGTAAACTGTATTTCCCAAAGCTCACTACGTTTGTTTTTGATAGCAAGGACGGTGTTTTGAAAGTTTCCTTGGAGGATTACTAAAAGTGCGTTAAATTTAGTGATTTCGGGATTGTTGCGTGCTCTGTTAAACGGATTTATTGGTAAGAAATAAAATTCTATTACTACATTTAGTTCGTAAGTATAGCTTTACAACCCCATAAATTTAAAACTTGGACTTATGGACTTCAACCGATCATTGAAACGAAATTATGTGATAGCATATAAATAACATTTTTACTTGAATAACAAAATCAATATCGTTAACATATTTGTCTGGCTATAGTAAAAAATAAGATTTCAAAAATGGAAGGTAGAAGAAAAGAACATTGACCCCGGTGTCGTTCCTGTAAGCATTAGCCTCTCACTTCCACACATGTCCGTGAACTATAACGATAGACAACCTACTCGCGATACTCGCGAATCGCTCAAATGCTTTGAATGACCTATTGATACTCAAGTCATCATTATATTGGCTATGATCATTAAGTTGTTATACATTAACCTCATACATCATAATATCGAAAACTATTTTTGATATCGTAAGACATTTTCATTTGTATAGGTAATTAATTATGTATTTTCTGTTAGTCGCCACAATTCTGGTCCCAAGTAACTTACGGAATTATAGTTATAAGTAAATATTTTTTGGGCGCCAAATAATTTAACACTATCTATACGAAATTTTCGCCTTGTCAAGTACAACAAACTTTATATTTCTTTGCTTAAGCAATGCCTAGAGGCTTATTTTTCGTCCTAAAAGATGTAAAAGTTGATAAAGGCCGAGGTAATACGAGGTTTTTCTTTGAGTAATGTGATGCTCATGTTTTCGAACTAGCTAAGAATATAATATAAACAGTTGTAAAATAGTAACATGCTTACGAATTTTGTAGAATTAAGTTGGTATTGGTACACTATTTTATGTTCATAAGCATTCTCTGGGTAGAATGAATCCTCGTTGTTGACAGCAAAAACAAACTTGAAAATAAATAAAAATGTGTCAAATAAAAGAGGCAAAACAGAATAAAAATTCATGAACAAGGCTTAAATATATTTTTTATCTCCAAGATCAAGACTGCGTATAATTACCTACCATAAATCGCCATGACGTCAAAACAAAAGGTCAACAGTTCTAAATTTAAAAATTCTGAGATAAACTACTTTTTGTTTTTAAGTTTGGTTCGTACCTACCTACTTTATGGGTAGATATAGATCGAAATAAGTTATTAATGGTTTGAAAGTTAGTAGACAAATTAAAGTGCATAATGTCTACAATTCACATGTGAGGTCAGGTTTTTTATCCAAAATATGTTTATCGTTTTAGGTGTAGTCGTAATGCCAGTTTACGAATAAAAAATTAAAAACAGCCATTACGAACTAGTATCAACCTCGCTTTAAAATAGTTTATCTTTATACCTACCCACTGAAAGCTAAGTCATGCCAGCTAAAATGTCGATGTCGATTAAAAATATTTTTTTGCTAAAATGGCCGCCAATGCTACCTAAACTGGTGACGTAGTAACAATAAGAGATTGTTATCATAAAATCAACATTCAAAGAATTCCTTCTCCATAGGCTGAGCCTGAGCTATACTTTGATAAGATCTTATCAGCTATCAACTCGCCGAGTTTATTATTGTGGTGATGTGATGTTCTTTTGTTGGTTAGTAGTAGTGTTAGATGAGGTATTACAGAAAAAATAATGAATTTATTAAATAAACAACGCTACATTCAGCCCCATACTAGGATTTCCTGTGTCATGGATACCATGGACAACATACATACATGACAAGAACACACACTCAGCAGACTGAAAATAGAAACCACACCCTAACTAAGGTATCAGATAGAAAGAGATAGTTAAATGATAACGTAATAATAAGTGAATTTAACCGCCTCATTTTTGGCGACTTGGTAACATGTCTACGTGTATAATCATAACTGGCAGGTGCGTTTAAAAATCGCGTGTAAACGGACTTCTCATTTATATTGCAATACGATCGATCGCTGTTTATTATTATTCATTGTTTTCCTGCAACTCTATAACAAAGAAATGCATTTGGATAACAATGCACGCTGACTGTCCGCTTGTTGCGTGTTTACACTTGCGACGTTGTTGTTGGATGAAATGAAACGTTGCAATAATCTATCGTTGCATTCTTCGGCTAGTGCACGATTTATTTTTTTCCGATTATCGAAGGAAAGGTGACAGATTTTAGTGTTACAATGTTAGAGGAATTAGTTTTAGATAGGCAAAGTAAGCAGATTTTATACTGATTATTTTATTTGTAATTTGTTGTATAAATAAGTATAAACTTTAGTGTTCTAAGTTGTATTCGTCTTTTTCTAGCTGGTTTAGTTTATCCGATTCATAGATTAATAAATCTCTTAAAGTACTTACATAAGGTAGACGTATCCTCTGTCTATAGATTTTGTAGTATTGAATCATGCTCACATTTACTGCGGGAAATAAATCGCTCATCCAATAAAACAACGACGTAATTACCAAAAAGTCGAAATTGCTTTGGAATGTCATAAGTTCACATTAATAAGTTCTATCCATGACAAAAACGACATAATTACGTGATACGTCATTTTCTTACGTTATTTTTTGTTTTAATTTTATAAAAAACTAGCTGTTGCCCGCGGCTCCGCCCGCGTGGAACTCAGTGTGTCACAAAGTTATTCCTGCGTTAATCCCGACCCCACACATATTAAGACACACTCCACACGTCTTAAGAACAGTTGATTTTTTACTACGTTTTAGTCATGCCGTACAAAAATCCGTTATGTAGATCTTGAGAAAATCGATAAAAAGACTAAGATATAAACGTCGGGGTTTTTTCATTCCAAACTATTATATTTTTAAACTACATTGGTAGTTTTTCATTCGGGTGCCAAAACATAAAGACCAGCTAAAGCGATGCTGACCCTCGAAAAAGCAACATAAAGTTGATCATAGAAAAAAAGCCGGTTCGATTCCCGATATATGTATAGAATTCATTTATATCGCGAAAGAGAATTTTAATACAAACTTTCATCCCCTATTTCAAGCCTTTACGGGTTGATTTAATTAAAAAAACGTAACCTACGTGTGACTCTGTGTCTTCAACTATTTTCATTCCGAATTTCATCCAAATCGGACCGGTGGTTTAGCCGTGCAAACGTCACAGTCATACAGACAGACAGACAGACTTTCGCATTTTTAATATTAGTATGGATAATACATTTTTTATGATTGTAAATTCAAGATGGGCGCCGATACAAAATGGCGGATTACACATTAGGACTTCATAAGAACCGCAGAATGGGTATCAAATTAATGGGATTGATTGGTAGAATACACCTCATTCCGAAAAACTGATAACTTGAAACACATCGTCAGACCCTAAAATGGTCAAATATGGACTGGTTTTACTATGCTTATATTACCAACCACCAGTATCCTTAACCACACCAATTTATTAAGAAGTTCCACTCTATGTTTTCAGAACCCGTCATCAGACCTTCACCATCTTTAAGAAGTATACATATATTTGAAATCCATTTAAACTTAATAGAATACGAATATGAAAATTGTTTAACAAATAAATGAAATGGAATAATTGTTTACTTAATACCCACTGCTCATTACGGAGTGGGAATTATAACGAAACTCAAACCAATAAACCATAAACGGAACGCCGGGAACAAAAGAGTGAAGCCAGCAAAAAGTCAGCCTAGCCTTGTAATACACACGGCGGCACTCACACCAAAACGACTTTTGTGTTCTAAATAATAAAATATGAATGAAGCTTTGTGTTCCAAAAAATAAAATTTAAATTTGTTGCGTTCAAACTGTCAAAATAGGGCATTCAATGAGGGTAACCGCGTGTGAATTTTCCGCTAGAGGCGCTAGTGAAAAGTGAGGTCTGTCTGTCACTTTTCGCTTGTCAGAATGTCATTTGTCACTGTTTATGTATGGGCGGGCTTTGACAGCAAGACCTCACCTCGCCGGTGGCGCCAACTGGTGAGCACAAAAACGGCGACCCTCATTGGTTTCGGTGTGAACTTTCGGCTGACTTTTGCCGGCTTCACTCTTTTGTTCACAGCGTTCCGTCTATAGTTTATTGGTCTGAGTTACGAAATATGTAAAATATTCCCACTCATCCTCATTGCTGGAAACCTATTATGATGTAGGGGAGTAAGCCCTACATTTGTACATTTGTAAGATATTGTATAGTCCTACAACGATCTTTTGGCGCGTGGCTGATGTTAGAGTGACAGAAACAGCGCCTTACAGTTTGCCTTCCCTGTAAGGTGCTGTCTCTGTCACCCACACGTCATCCACGCGCCAAAAGCTCGTTGTAGGACTGTATAGTAAACCCAACTTAAGACTGAAACGAAAGAGGCGCTGTCGGACGCATTTGACATTCATTTGACCAATCATTGCACACTAGTAACTAATAGATGAATGAACACAACGTACTTATGAATGACTTTTCGTTAGTTCCAATTTTTGCCATTTCAGAGATAAGTTGGGCGGACTGTAAAGTCAACCCTAATATCAGTTTCCTTAGTAACGAAAATAACACCATTGTCATTGTAATTCTTTATTTGTTGTCATTCTCATTGTATAATGCCACCAACTTATCTGTTCAGTAGAAAAAAATGGAACTAAAAAAAGACAACGTCAATTTTGAAATATCATGTCCGCTGTCAATTTTTTGAAGTGCGAGTGCTCTATGTGTTTTAATTCAATTTTAATTGCAAAAAGTGATTAAAAATGCCTGAGCCTCTTAGAAGTCATTGCACGATTAGTTATTTTAAAAGTTTTAGATTTCATGAGGGAAGAAAATCGCCTGCTAACTTCAAAAATAACGTTTAAAAAAGTGGCAGAACGCTTCGCCGTTGCTACAGGTTAGTGTTGCTATTGCAAGTTAATTAATAGTCCTGTTAAATAATTCAGTTATTTTATGTTCCTCACTTATCTTTGCATAATCGATTAAATTGTGACTGAATATATTTGGTATCTAATTTTTTTATACTTCATATAATATTATGTCTTTGTTACAGGAGTTAGTGAACGATTTGTTTACAAGCTAATGAATGAAAAGAAAAAAGCTGTAGAAATTTCTCTGGCGCATCGGCATCATTTTCCACAGGGATTTCTCGTGTGGAACCCCCTCAAATTCAGAGATCACCATGACAATTATTTTTATAAAATATATAAAAATATTAACAATTATAGTCAATAACAATGGATCTTTTATTTCTCTTGTCCTGAAATTTAAATTTTTATATGAAAAAGTAAAATTTGACTGTGTTGGCCTACGTAATTCTTTTATTTTTTGGATGTTTCCGTTTTTTTAAGTTATTTGCGTTTTAAGCATTTAAATGTCACTTGCTATAACGGTAAAGGAAAACATTGCCAAACCGCACTTGTTCAGCATGGTGAACTATGGTCTTTACCTTCTCAATATGAGAAGAGACATGTGCTTAGTAGTGGGCCCTGACTTGACCCTGATGGATTGAGATAATGTTAACATCCTATGTTACTGCTGTCATTGCATGGTAGTTTAAGTTAGCAGCCACAGCCCAAATTGTGTGTCTATATTCGTCGGAAAGGCTTTGTCATCATTTACCATCGAATTATGTGCAACATCTGGTAAAAATCATAGGTCTCAAAGTTGTTGAGCTCCCTTGACAGTCGCCAAATTTTAATATATGGTAACATTGACGCTGCACTAGCGACATCCGTTTACTGAACAGATAAGTTGGTGGCACTATACAAATATCACATCAAAAACATCGATAAAATAATATTTTCTAAAAACGAAACCTAGCTAGATCGATTTTTCGCCTCCAAAACCGCCTTTAGTACATAGTATCTCAATGCCTGTAGACTAAATTTCATGAAAATCTTTGTTGCTCGGTTAGGCTCGATTCCCACTATACCTAGAGCAGGTCACAGTTCTCGGTCCGATGTCGGTACGGTAAAGTATAGGTACTTATATTTAGAAACTATGAGTATGAGGGCATTCATACTATCGTTCCGAGTCATGTTCCAGTTCATCACTCCCCGGCAACGAAAGAAAGAATCTAATTTGTAATGATATGTCTTGATCATCATCATCTTCCTACCCGTATCCCAATTTTATTTGGAGTCGGTGCATATGTTCTTCTCTTCCATTCTTGCCTATTAGCCGTCACTTCTACACTAACTCCCTAATCTTTCATATCACCTTTCACACAGTCCATCCATCTTTTCTTTGGCCGTCCTCGTGTCCTCCATCCATCCACATTCATATCAAGACCTCTTCTCGTCACATGCGTTTCCTCTCGCCTCATCACATGTCCATACCACGCCAACCATCCTCCTTTCAACTTTTCAGTTATATCAGCTACTTTCAAGCTTCCTGTAATATACTCATTAATGATATGTCTTGATAGTGTTTATTAATAAAATTATTTACTTAACACAGTTACTTGCAGACTGAGAATTATTACGAAATATGAAAAAAATCCGTACAAATTTTTATTGGCGTTTCTCGTGAATTGTATGATACCTACATTAAATTTTAGTCAAAATCTCTTCATTTTACAGTAGAATCCCTAATGTCCGGCATTCGATATCTCTCTCGTCTCGGCTCTTATTGCCAACTTAAAATGTGATGAAAAAAGTTGTCGCTTTAAAGATAAATTTTCCATACAAATAAGTTAGTAAAATAGAATCATATTTGATTATGTAAATCTGGATATATTGGTTATTTTCACTATTACTTTAACATTACGTACTCTGTTATAATGACGCCCGGTATATGTGGTATGACAGAGACGGAATAAACAATTACAGTAAGCGAAAGCGAGGCATCGCTATGTAGTTTTTTATTTTTTTTAGACAAATAGAATTAAAACAATATAAGGCCGAACTAAGGGCTCATTTATGTTTTTTAAATCTCTGCAATAGATTCTACAACGTGACTGAACTGAAGACAGATCTGATTGTAAGTATGTGAAAATGATAAGATTTTGCCATACCGATACCGGACCGCGAACAAACCGACCGGCAGTTTAGTGAAGATCCGGCCTAAGTATTAGACGGAAGACGTCATTTTGTACTTCTCTATTGTCACAAACGTCTAATCAGATCTTCTCTCTCTTTCGTGTCGACAGTAAATCTTATATCATGCGGGAACCGATTTGATTTTTGAAAAAAAAAGTAGCCTATATGTGACTCTGGGTCTTCAACTATTTTCATTCCGAATTTCATACAAATCGGACCGGTGGTTTAGCCGTGATAACGTCACAGACAGACAGACAGACAGACAGACAGACAGACAGACAGACAGACAGACAGACAGACAGACTTTCGCATTTATAATATTAGTATGGATTTATCTATCGATCGATTACATATAAAAGACTTCAACGGGGTGTTCATAGCTACCGCGGTCATTTATGTGAATCTGTGATAACTTAAGGTAAGTGTTATTGATTGATTTTACAGAAGAGACCTGTTCTGCGCTTGTATTTTATTTTTTCAAAAGATCCCTTCACATTGAGTGCATTAACAGCATCCAATTCTTGATGCTTTTATTTTACTTAAAAACCTAGTGATCTGACCTAGTGATTAAAAATCTGTGTTGTCTATAATACACACCTTACGGAATATTATTAGGGGATATGCGTTTATTAAGTAATTGTATAAAGGAGATTTTTTCGCCATTTTCTTTCTCCTTCATTACAAAGGAATATAAGGCACCTTTGCAAAAATTGCGGTAGAATCAAAAAATTACATTCACAAGCGTATTTGTAAGTACCTACCTGAAATAAAAAAAAATTGAGTGTGAGTTTGAGTATAAAATATGTGTGTGTGTTTGTGTGCCGGATATACAAAAAAAAAAATCGTACCTACCTGAGTTAAATCAGTATGATTACCTACGTCCCATATAACCTCAGTTTGAATGCGAAATGTCGAAAGCATTCGAAGTATTTGGTCAGAATACTTCATAAGGGTATCTAGGTATGCATCCGCCCGATAATAAATGGCTGCGCAGTTGCATGTCTTCCATATTAGTGAAACCAGGTTCCACTTCTGATTTAGAAGCGAAGCCTAATTGCGTCTAACTGCATCAGAGATATGCACATTGGTAAGGCATGTTATTTGACGCGTATAGTAAAAAGTGGTTATATTTCATTATAAAGCATTACAATAAGAGATGTCAAGAACTGTAAATTAAATAAAAAAAGACTGACAATTGGAATAAAAAATAAAAAAAACAGTAATTTTACAATAACGTTGATACACACAAAAAATCTATGTTTACTGCAGATAAGAACAGAGTTAGGTATTTTATGCTGCAGCGATTATTGCAACATTCGATTCCATTCATATTAACATGTCATGTTGCATAATTATTCGTATATCACTGTTAACAATAACAAAAGATTTGACCACGCAAGTTGTGGTATTTGTGTTTTATTAACAAGTTAGGGTTAAGATAGTAACATTTTATAATTTTAAGAAAAACTTAACCGCATTCACTATTTATGGAAAAGTAATGGAAGAAATTATATGTAGCACGTGGGTACGTGCTTATAAAAAAGGGTTGCTCTCGAATTCTCTGTTATTAAATCATTACATTCGGACTTTGTGGCAATGCCGCCACTTCCAATTAAATAAAAATTAAAACTGTTCCCAAATGACCATTGATGGCTCGCATGTGTTTATCAACTTTACAAGCAAACACAAAAATTACATGCACTTGAATCATAGGTACATTGTACCATTGTTATAAGTTCCTTATAATGTCAGGTGAAGGTGAATGATTAGATACTCTACTTGTAAGGAATACATTTTGAATTACTGCCTACTTAGCACATAATTGAGACCAGTTAATTAACACACAAGTGCAAGTTAGTACCCACCTACAACGCTAGTGACCATATAACTTCACGATTATAATGCTTCAATAGATACAGTTAAGGTCTATAATCTAATGATTGTATTGATAAAGGACACTCCGACCACCCAGAGTCATACTCATACCCATGGTTCTTTCATATTTCTTTTTAATCTCAGAATTTATGATGTAGGTACGCTTCGAAATTGTCCGATGGATATTAAGTTTTAAATAGATTTGAATCTTAGGATTTAGGCATTTAAATGCAAATTGCTTTACCATGTCTATAATAAATTGGAATATAAATACTTAGAAATGAAGACAAATCTATCATATATCGGATTTATTTAACGCAATTTCGTTATACATCCGTAAGTAAACACTATCTTGTTAATAAACGCGGCTAAAAGTTACTCCGAGTTGTATGTATGTGTTGTTGTTGTTGTATGTTGTTTCCTTTTTCTTTAGAGACTAACATTTGAATTTAGAGACTAACATGTCAGGGACAAAAAAAAATTAAAATTAAATTAATACGTAAGTTGAAACAAACAGTGTTAAGACCCTTGCCAATAACTTATTACTACAGTACACAAAATAATTTACCTATGTATTGTTGATTAAAACATTTGAAAAAAAGCTTATACATAAGTATAAATGTATAAGTAGATATGAATAGGTATGTATTTAATTTTTTACTCTGCATAAGTAAGGATGATTATATTAGTAAAAATAAACACGGAAAGTATAAAAAATTATAATGTAGGTAAGTAAGTAAATTATTTCTTTTGCTGAACTTTAGAACGTAGTGGAAAATTATCTTCATAAATTCGTTATGCTTACCATTGTTGAACAAGAAACATTATCTAGAGAATACGATTTCAGAAACTATGCATGTGTATGATGACCTTTGTTTTTATATTATACGGTACTAAAAACAATTAAAACGGTAAGTTGCCGGAAAATACATATGAAACGATGTTTGGTTCATCAAATTAAATATCCAGTAGGTATATTTAGACATGGATCTGTTGAAAATTACTGAGAACGCAGGCTCAACACCAGTTCTGGGTCGCTAGAGTTGTGTTTCCGAAATCTGCACAAATTGGAAGGTACACAGCAAAAAAAGTCCCTAGCAACTGCCTAATACACCAAATGTATCTCTAAAATTACTACTTTAAATAATACTAAAGTTTTAAACAAGAGAAATTGATCTTAATCGCGTTATTTAATTAATTCATTGTCGCTTGTTCAAAAGAATCATACACTAGCTTTATGTAATTTGTAATATGATTAAATTGCCTGGCAGAAAAATGTTTAGATTTCGATTTAGATCATTTTACCTGTACGTTAAACATGCGTTCTTCTTGAATGAGACATTTTCTTCAAACAAAATTGTACAATAATGATATTTAGACAATTTTACCTCTTCTATAGCAACTAGCAAAATTCCACACAATAATTAACCACATTTGTCGCAAGACCTTATAAGATACACGACCAAACAGAAAACCGTTAGCGAAGTTTCGTCACGAAATAAGAAGCGCTGATCAAATAAATTTCAAATAAATGATGGTGGACAGTTAACACTTTAGGTATAACTTTGGTATGATCAATGGGCTGTCCATCCATCATCACTGTCCATCATCATCCATCCAACATAATGTGCAATATTCTGTTCAAGTAACAGTAGTAATAAGTCGTGTCGTGCACGCCGTCAATCGCAGCCTGTGACCACGGTGGTCGACGATGAAAAATGATATTGTAATGTCAGTACCATACGCTCTGATTTAGCGTGCTGCGCCACTTATTACCTAGAAGATTATATTATTTTAATACCAATAACTAGCAAACCAACAAATAAGGCTCTAGGTATCTATATAAATATATACAGATGTCAAGCGTTGTAGAACTTGTAGGCCAAGAAGAAATATGTTGACCGGTTTGGGCCGACTCGGAAGAAACCTCCACAACTTGGAGTTCTCCATAATCTTTTTAAAGGCGTGTGAAGTCTTCCAATTCGCGCATCGAGCGTCAATAAGATTATGGCCTTTACTATACGTACCTAGCATCTAAACCTATAAGATGCAACTTTAGCCCAGCAGTGAGCAATTAGGGTTGTGAAGAAGCAGAAAAAGTTGCATGTCGACAATGAGGAACCTTACATAGTGTAGAAGCTTACGAAACTTGGTTAGCATCTCCTAGTTAATAGCGACGGATGTACTTACCACGGGTAACCTGGTTTGATGTTCAGTGAACTAATGCGGAATAAAGCGTGTTATGTAAGAGTCAAACGAGTTGAGATGAATGATTGAGAACGTCTATTATGCTTAGAAGACGCAATTCGGTCATCGTCGATGGTAGATAGGTATAACCGCGACTCCGGATTCGAAATTTAGCCGAATCGAAACCAATTGTACCTACCTACTAAAATTTAAACCAATAATGCACAAAATTGGAATCTTGTATCGCTTTAAAACTGGCAGTCTTTAAATAGTGAATACATTTTAACGCACAACCTCGCATTTCTCCGTGAGGAGAACAAGAAATTGTCTTCTATAAAATACCTACAGTCCTACAGAACCCTTGAATTGTCATTAATTTAAGCTTAATTTGATTATAAGAATATGACTATTACAAATAGGTACATACAAAAAACATCAAACAGTGCGAGATTGAACTGTTTGTGTTGTAAAATAATGATGTGAGTCTCCTTGAGCGCTTCGACTACTTAACAAAGTAGGTGTCTGTCACCAGACTTGTTGTCATGCTTCGAGAGCTGTTTAGAAAACTAAGATAGCGTGATTCAGGGTTGCCGTGACTTCGTCGCGTGGCATGTATGCGATGTCGCCACAAGTAGAATTATGAAAATTGCGCATACATCAACGTCGACCTAAATTGACTCCTCTTTGCGAGCGCTTCCTCCCTTGTCCTCACCTCGTTTTCCTCAAGGCTAAGCGTGACGCCCTAGTAATGGTTTTACTCGTATTTTATGCCTGTCCGATCAGTCTGCCTGTCAGTCCACCTAATCAACATTGCCAGTAACCATAAGTTTTCTAGGTTCTTGCCATCTTTTCTGGTAATGTGTTAGAAATACTCTAGTATTCTGCGTTGATAGAGAGCCGAAAGTGGCAGTCAATCACTCCCTAGATATGCGGTACCTACAGCATGATAGACTGTCACTTAATAGGTAGGTGCTTACTGCACAAGGCTACCGTTTGGTGATGAAACCGACACGAAGGCCAATTAATTGACATGATCAGACACGGATACAATGATACATAGTTTCATCATTAAATATTTCGACAAAAAATAATAATAGACCCTGATCAGATAGTAAAAAATACTTCGTTGTTGACTGCAAGGTTAGCGTCGAGTGGTGTTTAGTTTTTAAGCTTCAGGCTATGCGACTCATTAAAGGTACGTAGTTTTCACATCAGGTGCGGACGTGCTTGTTTTAGGCTGTGTGTTTCGGAATTTCTTTCTCCGCTTTAAGGCCTCCGACATCGTTTAACTTTAAGCAATAACAAAATAGACTTTTTTGTCACGCGAACTGTGCCTTATTATGTTATTAAATTTCTGGAGTTATTTAAATCCATTCATATAATTTTAAGCGCTTGGATTAAAGAAATTATTATGCTATAAATAGGTACAGCAAATAAACTTGAATCCAATGGTACCATGAGATACTCCTGTTTATTTTATATGCATTTCTAATATTCTTTAGTCTTGAGTTAGTTGCTGGGCGCAACTGTGGCAAAATCACATAGTAACAATATTTGTAGTAATCCTAATCATTAATTTAGCTCCTAACTTTAACCGGACAATATTAGGAACCGATTTACACAACGGATAATTTAGTCATTATTATTTCAAATCATTTTTAGCCCTAACTAGGGTTAAAAATTCAGACTAATAATAATATAAGACATTTTATATGAGCGGAACTAAAACATAGACTTATATAATTATCAAAAGTCTATATCAAGTGCATATTACGTACATTACGCGACATAATTAATGGGAAGTCGCAACTTGGGCATTTGTAAACAAAACTTTAACACCTTCACGCCAGTTGCATAACCCTTCACACATCAGCTATTGTTCTTGCACTTTCTACCATAATAAGTACCTGATGCTAAACAATTTATCTAAATTGATCCGGTAAGACGTTCGAAAGTTGCCGAAGTCTCGTATCTGCAATCGATCGTACCTACTTGACCATTGCGTAATGTAGAGCGTCACACAACTTGGAGAGCTAAAAACTTACTGATTTGTTGCTAGTTTTATAAGTTCCATTATGAATGTTATTTTGCGTCGGTCACAGTCGTCTTGCGGCAGCGCAATGCCTGTGCTGCATACTTGTTTGCTGTTTTAAATTTATATAAAAAGTTTTGCGGTTTTATGCTAAACTTTGACGGTTTTGGTACCTATTATCTCTGAGGAGGAGAGACGAGGGGAACATCTCGACGATTTACAGCAGTTATTTTTTGTTTGGGCTTGATTAATATTTGTAGTGACGAAAACTACACCTAGATGGGTTGAATTGAGCGCCATCTGCAAGTTGTTTTTGAGTGATGTCTGCCTGTCGAAGTTGAATTCGGTTGTTCTTTTTTGTAAAAAGCAATTATCAGTTGCTTTATATTCACTTTTATAGCAATACGTAATAAGACAGTGTTGACAGGGACACTAGTGAGTTTTCACGTTATTCTGGCCACCTGCCACTGGCACTTTCTTGCCTTCACCTGGTATACCTACTTACACTACCACCAGCTAATTATTACCTAAGTTAACCCTTTGTAAACACCTGTGTTTCCGCTTTACCAACAAGAAGTATTAAGTAATAGTAACTTAATATTACGCATATTATCAGTATAATAATAAGTCGTAGTATCGTAAATTGTATAATAGTGCTAACTATTGTAGAACTATATAGTTGTGAGTTGTTACTGTGCGTTGTGCAGTCGGAAGTCGGTTACAGTTATATTATATTGTATCGATTCTCGAATCACCAGTAGCCGGGGTGACTGCTCGGTCAAGCTAAAAATAGAACCGACTAAACTATACTATAAAGTAAACTATCTACTTATATAGAACCATCTTGCTAACTTAATAGTTTAATTTAATGTAAAAGCGGGAACGTTTCATTGAATAACATTATATTTGTATTATTTATTCAAATTCGATTTAATAGAAATTATAGTGGTGAATGTAAATATTTAATATAACGTTCAGTTATAATTTATTTATAAGTTAGCTATAATTTATTTTTTACTTAAAGTGAAATTAAATAAATGCCGGTATAAAATTGTTGAGAAAAATAATAATGCGATTTAAATTGATGTATGTAGAAAGTCGCTGTTTAATATTGACATGATACCTTTGCTAAACATATTATTTATGTTTAATTTTACTTTTGGTATACTTAATGTAAATTACAGAAACATTATTATTATGCCCCTAATGTGCCAATCGATTGTGACAATATCGTGGTCAACTTAAGCTGACGTGATCCCGTGTGTGAACACTACTTACACTGAAGTTTTTATGTAAATAATACGAACGAGCAATCAAGATACCTGATGGTAAGCTATCAGTTTGTCACCCATGGACACATGGGCCCATAATAATAAATAATGGATATAAGTATCAACAATGTGCAAATTGACCAATTGTTGTTGTTGTGCGATTTAACAGCACATTTACCATACATAGTTAATGATGAAATTTCTATGAGGCTCTCCAACAAACCTACAAAATCCACTCGCTGATGATTGAAGTTTCATCAAAATCAGGTCTCGTGGAGAACTTCTACGGCCCGACTCTCATAATTATGTCATCTGAGAACAGAGCTTCCTTCTTATATGTACTTATTCAGAGCTCTATAACACGGATTTATTAAAAACAGATGTAACAAGAGTTCGCCTTCAGGGCTGGCGCTGCACTGGTGACTCTGCTGTTGTTGCTCGAGTCTATAGGCGACGATGACCACTTGCCATCATCAAGCCCATCAGCCTACAACAAAACGAACTGGTTTACCGCGTATAAAGTAACAGACTAGACATACACAATATTTTACAGCATACTTACAAATAGTTGAATTTCTAAAACGAACACTCATATTTGCAAGCCGTACTTGAATCCAGAGAAACTTAACGGCAAGCGGCTTTATGTGTTGCTAGCAATTTACCTACAATATTTCAAGTGAAAGTAATAATTACTCGTATATTGGATCCATAGTAACGTTTCTTCGTTTCTCACTGGACATGCGAATTACCCCATCAAACATTGTTACCTACTATATTATGTTACCCACGGATGTTACCAGTGTTACCACCTGCTATATTATGGTCTTAAATAAGTAGTAGGAAAATAACATTTTAGTAATATTGTTAAATTACCAAAACGTTTCACCCTCGTTCCAATCTTCAGTTTCTTAATGTTTGTGTTAGTTCACGAGGTATTTGTTAATGTAGTACATACAAGTCGCACTGTATAATATAACCTTACTCATATGACTAGCTACAACGTATTATATCCATATTCAGTGAACTGTCGATTATTATTATGTGGTGAGTACAGAAGACGTTGCAAAACAAGTTTTTTTGCTGTCTTCCGCGTTCCAAGCACGATCTTTACTTCATAGCGAACGGGTTCAACGCATCGTCAGCAGGTGTATTAAATGGTTAATAAATATAATAATAAAAACTGCATCTAAGGTCACACCTAGTTTAAATTTATTTGATCACGCTTGTTCGTTATGATGCAGGTACTTACGATTATTTTTGTCCGCCGATATTTCGAACCAGTTGCATGGATCGTGGTCACGGCTGATCTGTCCGTGGTCATAGTACAAAAGATAAAAATATATCGTGAGTACCCTTCTCGTAATAAAATCTCGTAGTAAAATAAAGTAGGTACTTATTGTTTAGGATAGTTCTACACCTTTTCTTATGCAACCCTTTTTTGATGTAATTGACGGCGCAGATCTCCGATCATCACTTGAGAAACCTTGAGGAGTTACCCAAAACAGACGGACACTGCATTTAAATTAATTCACTGATATTGCAAATCTAGAATCAAATAGCTAGCAAAGCAGGTACCTATTAGTTAGGTATGTAGGAGTACCGTTGAGATTAAACTGGCTGATACACGAGTCTAGCGACTAACAACATAGGGATCTGGCGTTAGAGTCGCGTCCATAGATCTGTTAAGTGCCTTTTATGGAACTAGGGTAGCAAACGGCAAGGCTGCACCACCCTTTTGCTGTCGCCCATGACAACCGTGACTAGTCAGCCAATATATGTAGAACAAGACTCAATAGTAAGAGTCTCGTTATAATTCGGTTACAAGTGTATTGCTACCCTTGAGGACTGAAATGGTCGCCTCTAAAGAACCACGCGTTTCTATCCGAAACCATCCGGAATCATTTCTACCCGGTCGTTAAAGCTTTTATTATGGCAGTAGAAATAATACCGTACTTGGTATCATTTCTACCGTGGCGGGCGGTGGCACTTCCTAGGGAATTCTAGGCTCTTACCAACTACAAAAAACCTGCCTTGACACAGCACCACAAGAAATATTTATACATATATTTCACAAAAATCGTCGCCATAGCAAAGAATGTAAGTAACTATACTTACACAAAATAAGTGGCATGATTATTATTGTTGTTGTTATCTTTTGTTGAAACTTGAAGATGCTGCTGAGTCACAACAATCACTATATGACCTTGCTGCCCCGGCTCCCTATTAAACAAAATTACAGTAATTTGTAGGTATATTAAAACAAATTGTTTTATTCATTCGAAACAATTATCGTAGAATAATGTAAACGTTGGAATACTTAAAAAGCACGTACAGATTAAAATAAATCTTATTTATGACACACTTTGTTTTTCACTTGCTTATCTCCAGTAAATATTTTATGTAATTGACATATTTGCTCAACTCTTTCTCTTAAAATCCTTAACTGCTGTCCAGGTTTAAGAAGATTCCAGCATTTATAAATAGCTGTGTATCGTCAAGCGACACTGTGTGGGGATGGGAAGAGGTTCCTTTAATTGACAAATTAAAACAAATCGTAAATGGAATCAAAACTGTTACGACAAATGCATCTCTTTTATTAGCCGGTTATTTTGTGGCTAGGCGTTTATTCTTAACTTGGCCTCAAAGAGTCGCCTTCAAAGACATCAATATGATCATATTTTAGTACAAAATAAACATCTACTAGGGCGTACATTCTGTAACGTAAATACTAATCGTCAAGTCCATTCTTTCGTACAAGTCCGAGTTTGAAATATTGAACTGAGTTGATTGCAATTTGCATGATAATATTATTTAGGTACACTTCAATTGTAGGTATGTATTAATTCTTACCAAAGAGAAAAGGGAAGGGGATGTGTCTAAAATTACAAGTGGATTTGAGGTCAATAAAACCTCGTCTCACCATCTTTAATTCTCAACACGCTCTGAACTTAACAACTAAAACTTCAGAAAGGCGTTCAACTGGCTGGAGAGATGTTTATTTCTTATTTGTGGTAAACGCCATATGCCATACCTAGCGGTAATGTGAGCTGGGTAAACAATGAATGCTGTGTACCTACAACCCGTCGCGATCACGTATTTTGTATGATTTATGCTACCGTGCGAATCTGTTGACGGTAACACATAAGTATTTGTGTGTAACGTTACTCTACCCCGCAAAAACTACGTTCTTTTTAATTGACTTCAAAAAAGGAGGTGCTCGATACGTTTGTATGTTTATTTATTTTTACTTTAGACCGGGCGAATCGATTTTGATTTTTTTTTGTATTATCATAAAAAGTAATGCTTCTCGCCTGCTCCCATATGAGTTGAGACATATGGCGGGTCGCTATTTACCGATATTGCAGTTGGTTATTTTTTTTTATAAATGTGAGTTAAGGTACTTATGCATCTTCTCTAGTATTTTACTTCGCTGTATTCTTAATTTGTTCTAATTTTTATAGAATTTAGTTCTACTCGGTAATTTCCTTATCCTTGGGCGTAGTTCATGTAGCGTCATGAAATTTTGTGTGAAATATTTTAAACACTGTCAAAGTTTTTTTTATTTCTGTAGCATTGATCTATTAACCAGTTGATTACTAAATAGGTTTGTCTATGATACTTAATTATTTAATTTATTCTTTTGTTAATTTATTAATATTCAATTTTTCAATGTAAGTACCATTCAATGCCAGTCCTAATTGATCCTAATGTATTTCTTAACTTTAACGACTGCGAAATTTATATACCTCAAATCAATAATGTTTTAAATATCTAGATTGAGCGTGGCCCTACAATGAAAGCAAAAAAAACAAGGCAACATTATCAAGTATGTGTGCGTGTAGGCGATGTTTTTCGCGTTCATTTATTGTCTATGTGTGCGTTATCTGTGCGTAATGATATAAAAGTTGTGGCCAACTGTTGGCCACAACTTTTTGACACGTTTTCGCGGATTCGATGTTCCATCTAGATATTTAATACATCTTTGACCTCAAATATAAAATCCGTATGTCTAATTCTATTACCTACAGTTAATTATGTTGGTAATTTTTTATATTTAACAAATACTTACTTTTTGTCGATTAAAATACACCACGTTTCGAGAGAAGGACGGAAGCCCTTAAGTTAAAACAGTACCTACTTACTTATTTCGGAGTTTCACATCGTGCTCGGCTCGGATATACAAACATAATGAATACTAATATGCCATGAAATCACGTCTGGACAATACAGGAAACCAATCCAACCACGAATTTGAATGTAAAATTATGGTACTTTTATAAGTCGCCGGGGATATGAAATTGCCACTTTTATCCTATGCCTATTTCAAATTATGTTCTAAAGTTATTACTACTTATACCTTGTAGTTGTCCATAAAGCATGGGTAACACCAAGTCCAAACTATAGACGCGTGATGTGTATCAAACCCGCATTTACCAGTGCGATAGACTTAACCCTAATAATTCTGAGAAAAGACCCGAATTATTAAGGTTTCGTGCAGGGATGTTATGGATATCCGTAACCGAAACCGAAACTATCGGATATCCGAAATAAAAATATATCCGTAACCGAAACCGTATCCGCTAAAAATGTTTCGGATAATTTCGGATAAGGGAAGAGTCTAAATAAAACCCGTTACGACAGGTTTTTGTTTTACCACTCACCATGTAAATATGGCATATTTGTTAGTTTTAGTCGTAAATTAGTCAGATCAATATTTTTTGGTATCACCCTATCTAAATAGTAGGTAGGTAGGTCTCATTAACAGAGATGTTCGCATTGGCCTCATGGGAATACTAGTTCCCCATGCCCAGACACCTAAATAATAATAATAATAATATTAAAAACCGCATTAACAACCTAGTCAATTTATTAGTTAATATTGAGTATTTCACCAATAAAGTGAAGGAAAAGATTTGTACTGCGTACTAAATTAAGTTATAATTAAGGGCAAAATGCGTCCAAAATCAAGTTTAATGTGGACATTTTTTGATCATGATAAACTTCTTATTATAAAAAGCATTGTAATTTCAAGTGTCCCAAAAATCTCAGTTTCCCCTATTTGACTTATTCATTGTATTACCAAATGATAACCCAGACTTGATAGTAAATATAATCAAATTATTACTTTAATGTAATATCCGTAACCGAATCCGAAACCGATATAATTTTATTCCTATATCCGTATCCGTATCCAGATCCGAAACTCCACATCCGTAACATCCCTAGTTTCGTGACAATTAAACTAATAAAGAAGTTACATCAACTGGTCTCACGCGAGCTGATTGTGAAACAATCCTAATTCTTTAGATCATCACTGTAATTTTATTACCAGTGTTTCAGAGTAATAAGTAAATTATGATTATGTGTTTATAGTGTGTTGCATACGATTATTCATGGTTCGTTATTCATTTCAACAACAAAGTGTTCGCGTCATTACTACATAGCTACAGCTACACACACATGATTGTGTTATAGTTTGTACTGAAACGAGAATATGAAACCAACGCAACGATACAGATCACTTAGGATTATTTCAAGCTTAGTAACTGCAATGATAAGTTTGAGGTCTGATTCTTGTCTGCGAGGTCGGGTGAATATAGGTTAAGTTAGGACGATAAAGTATAACGATAGCACGGATTAACTCGCAATTACCCTGCTACTAATATTACCTACTAGTCCTACTAATATTATAAATGCGAAAGTTTGTAAGGATGTATGTGAGTGAATAAGTGTGTGTGTGTGTTTGTTGCTCTTTCACGCAAAAACTACTGAACGGATTTTCATGAAACTTTGTAGTAATATAGCTTAGACATCGGAATAACATAATTTGTTAAAATTTATAGAGATTTTTGAAGGGACTGGTTTCCCGAAGCGAAGCGAGGGCGGATTTACTAGTAGACTAATAAATACCTCGTTCTATTTAGAAAATTTAATTTTCTTAACTTCTCCGTGTAAATTTTAATTCTAACTTCAACGTACGAGAATTATAAAACAAAATGAAATAACCAACGGCTAAAATGTTATTAAATAATAGATATTTGAAAAACCCTCGACTTAAGAAAATTTATATTACCTACTCAAAAACACATTTGATGTCAAAGTGAGGTTAAGTTGGAGTGGACGGAATTTACTAATAACTGTGTAGAAGTTGACCCCAATTAGCGTTGTCGGGCGATTTGAACTCGATCGAGCTCTCGATAGCGGAATGAAAGTTTGTTCGCCGTCTTGTCCTCTTGAGAGTTAAGTTTATATGACGCAGACGGGGTAAACACTAGAAAATAAACATTTGAGACTACATGACGAAAGAAAATTGAAGTAACATAATTTTTAAAATGTTTAAGGATTTAGGTGTCATGAAACACATTATGTAAAAACATCAGAGCACACCAAAATAGAAATAGTCATAATTACTTATTTTCAAAATTTCTCATTGTAATTAGATATGTACTTATAGCTGACCTTATATAGATATTTATATTTTATACCTGTAGATCCTGTAATTTATTGTCAAAAAACCTTTAACCATAATTAAATTATGTTAAAATCACATAAAATCTGTAATAAATAAAACGTTATGTTTTAGATTCTACTTTATCGTAACTAACACAAACGGTTTTGAATTCTAGTTCTTAAAAGTGCCGTATTACGTGTTATGCTATGATAAATAGGAAGGAATGTCTGTCTATTCTACAGTAAAGGTAACATGTCGTGTAGGTACATAAAGTGCATACTTAATAATCTCCACAGCTAATTTCGAGTCAATCGAGCGAGAGCGGTGCATAAGTCGTTTTATTATACAAATTGTGCGTGAACTGACTCCTCTGCTTTCACCTGCATGAGTATAATTTTGAGGCAGTCGTGAGACCGCCGGTTTTTTATTTATTTCTTTGCTAAATAGCCGGTTCCATAAACGATTTCATATAATTTTCACAGTTTGAGAATTAAGTGTGGGCGATTAGCGGTTTGATATAATATTTTTATAACTGAATTAATATTTGGGTAATTAAGGACCGAAGCGGGTGAGGTCAATGACCTTGTAGTATTTTTATAAAATGTTCAAGTGGCTCTTTTCACAATTTAGATACCTGACAAGAACACTTTCCTACTTTCTTTTGCCGTCTTCTCTCTTCTTCTCTCTGTTGTGGGTGACGGTAACCATCTGTTAACATAAAAAGATGTACAGATAAATGATGTTATCTGAAACATAATTAATATCAGTCAAGATTACGTTAATGTTCTTCACGTTAAACTGAATTAACTGCTGACGTAATGGAATTCGCTTGAATGCACAGTTGTTTTTACGCAAATTAATATAAATCTTGTTTACTGACGATTTTTTCTATTTATAGGTCTCGTGCAGATTTAAGGCTTCTACTTGGTGAGTGTCCGTTTTTATATTTACAACATTAATCGTACCTACTTTGAGATTAGATTATCTACTGAGAAAGCTATTATGCTAGAGCAGAACTATGTTCATTTATTTCGTCGTAGATATCACGGATCGTTTAGTAAGTGTTATGTACTTACCTACGTTCCTATTCCTAACTCAATGATAAGTAGTTATTAGAGATGCGCCGAATAACACTTTTGCCGAGTAACGAGTAGGTACCTACCGAGTTTTACTCGGCTCAATTTTTTTTGTCAAGAGGCTGCCGGCCGGCTGTTACCAGAACGTGCAGGGTGCCTTGTGTTCCTGCATCATAACTTACCTTTATAAAATTTTAAATATTGATTATTTTTATTACTGTTTACTTGTAATTTTGATTTTATTAATTGAGATTGTCAAAGATTTCCTAAATTAGTAAGAAAAACTTTTTGATTAACACTGTTGTTTTAATTATAGCTACCTTAATATATTGCTTTTCTTAAACAAAATATACTCGGCATTCAAACCGAGTTATTGGGCCAAGTACGAGTATCAAAAAACCCGCCGAGTACACCGAGTACCGAGTATCAAACGAGTACTCGGCCGATCTCTAGTAGTTATAAAACCAAAGTTATTTCACGAATTGTTATCGATGCCGAGTTATGTGACCCTGAGTCTTCAACTATTTCCATTCAAAATACCATACAAATCAGACCTGTGGCTTAGCCGTGAAAACGTCTCGGACAGACTTTCGCATTTATAATATTACTAGTAAATCCGCCCTCGCTTCGCTTCGGGAAACCAGTTCCTTCAAAAATCTCTTTAACAAATTATGTTATTCCGATGTGTAAGCTACATTACTGCAAAGTTTCATGAAAATCCGTTCAGTAGTTTTTGCGTGAAAGAGTAACAAAACCACACACACACTCACTCACATACATCCTTACAAACTTTCGCATTTATAATATTATTAGTAGGATAGTAGGACTATGGATGAACTGAGTAAAATGAAAGAAATAATATACATTTAAAATGAACCTTACGAGCTTACGACAATACATTAGTCATATCTTCACCCATATCGGTTAAACCATTTCGAGATAGCGCGATTTTGTTTTGAATTCCATTTCTAATGCGTTGATAAAGGCCTCATAATATACACGTATGAAAAAATTAAAATGTACCTACGCAGTACAGTCTCGGCAGATGCAGCAGTCCTATTTTATTTTAATGAATAATCCGTTTGTAAGCGGATTAAAAGCTCATCACTGATACATAATTATAGTATATGTACGTACGTACCTAATGTCATATTTAGGTGTTGCGTAATTCTGATGCTATGCTTAGCCGGTTTTCAATAACGCTTATTGATTTTTGCAATCACTGCGCGAGCTTAAATATGATGTCATCGTTTCTGCACAAACGGAACGAAATTAGGTACATGCCATAGCATGCAAATTACATTTAAAATCATACTAACAATGTGCAATGACGTAATGGAGACCAAATATTAAGTTGTGTATGATATTGAAAGCAAGGTAGGTACTAACTTTCCAGTCTTTGTCTCAGTTTCCAGTAGCCACACTTTAAACAAAGTTTAAATACGATTCTTATTTCTAGTATTTTTAACCCAATTGAAAAAAAAAATTTTAACCCAATTGAAATAACTTAATGTTATTACAAACATCAGAGAAAATCCTATCCAGCTCGATTAAGCTGTCGATATTAGCGGAAGCAAAGGCGGTGCTGACAAACTTGACAAACCGACAAGTGTTCTAAAAATCATTCTTCAACTTCCAGCTATAGCTGAGCACTCATCTTTCAAAGCCCTCGTTGGGAATCCAACCCAGAACTCTGTTAATCTCAATCCGACATGGTGGTCATTGCCATACGGGTGACTAGAACCTACTAAAAATATAGGTGTATAGAATAGGTGTAAAGAGGTATAATAATATTGCTTACGTTGAGTAATCAACGTCGCGCGGCCTTTCCCACACAAATATTTATTTGTTATGTCACCGTAAATACCTATAGAGTCGCCGAGAATATGGAGTTGCCACACCCCTCTAAAGACTAATTTATTACGTGTACTCACAGTTCAATTTGGCTTGTAAACGAATTTTATTTAAGACATTTTAAATTCTCGCCGTCACTCTAGAATAAACCTTAATCACAGGGGTAGAAAGCAGGCATTTGCTTGGGTTGCCATTTCAAAGAATTCTTCTCATAGATGCAAGCACTTGTTGGAAACGTGTGAAACTTAAACAAGAATTAAAGAAATCTAGTTGAATCTGGTGTATTTACGTAAACCTTATAGTGTCCACTCACTTTAAAAACACCTTATGTGGTGGGTGGACTATGTAGCCGTCGACGAGATTTACATGATGCCTTTTTTACCCCATCTGTAATAAAGACGTTATCGGTTAGATAATATAATCTATCTTTCTTAAAATAAATATCTGAGTATCCAAAGAATAAACAAAACTGCAAATGGTTTTGGTTTATTGGGCAAGCTGGTGTTCAGGGACACCAAAAAGTTGACGATCAAAACTCAATTTTTTACATTAAAAGAATTTGGCACTTCAATATTTTTAAAACCAATTTTAACTTTTCTTCAACACCAAAATTGTTCTTCATCATACCATTGCAAAAGTAACTTAAAACAAAAGATTTACTGTGCAACGCAATTACAATGTCAGTATTGCAAGTAATAATGTGCATAGTTCATGTCACCGAACCATAAAACTAATTGGGGAAGTGTTGTTGTATACTTATACCAGGAAGAACATTGCTAGTAGTCGCATTAAAAGTATGAAATGACAGAGTAATTGAGTCGAAGTTTCACTTGTCAAATTAATGATGTACGAGTCTTTCACTTTATTACATTTCAAAACAGTATATCGAAAATATAATTTGGAAACTTGCACTAGTATGCGAATTATAAGTAGGTACCTATAGTTACTTGATTGAACCGTTTATTCCCACTTGTCCTGTTGAGTAGTCCTGTTGACAGTACTAGTGGGAAAAAATTCCCACTAGCGGTTGAGTTAAATAAATTATTACCTGTGCTCACAATTCAATTTAGCTTTTAAACTTACTTAAGGCATTGTAATTCTCGCCGTCAATCTATAATGAACTTTAAACAGAGGCGGAAAGCTGTCATTTGTGTGGGTTGCCATTAAAACGAATTCCATATCGAACGCAAACGGAGTATTATACAGCTGTATCTGTAAAAATAACAGGTTATAAATGGTCATACAAGTTATGTTATAAATATACTTAAGTATAATTTCAGATATGTGGTAAATATTTCGGCGGCAGCATTTTTGACAATGCGACGAAGTACTCATTTGGCACCTTGGCATGCTTTTGAGGTCATCACAAGGCGTTTCCATGAAATAAAATGAATGTCGGACGTTTATAAAATCGATCAAGTGTGAATTGGACTTAAGACGCATTGGTCGAATAGATACCGATTTCAATTGATTGTTGTAAAAGCATGACAGCCGGCGGTTATAATTTACCTTCACATTGAAAATGCTACGTGCACCATGTATCTACCTATATTAAGATAAATATTTATTAATGTCATGTCATTCCTTCTGAATGCGACTGCATGACGACCACGGCCGCTCTGTCAAAGCGAAACGATTGAAAACAAGAGAAATTTATTGCTTAAAATTTGCCTACTTGTGTTACCCAATGAAAGCAGACCCGCCGATATAAAATATTAGCGGTCACCCATTCAACATCAGTGTATAAAAATGTAACAATCCAGTCCAGTATCCAGTATCCGGTACATTAGCGGTGATAATCCAGTGATACTGGTGCCAAATACTGTATCAATGTAAATCAGCCTTAAGGATCGACGCAGGCCGCCGGGCTATGAGCGCTTCATCATCAAGGTATTTCAAAGTAAACTACTTGTAGGAACGAAAATAACGTTATCTTTATCATAGTTAATGTTTACTCCGGTAAAGCCTTAATTTTCTTGAGAACTGCTAATCTTCCAGTTGACTCTGATATCATCGAGATCTTGATAAGCTTATGCGGTGTAAAGATGCAGCTACATTTTGCACGTGAAAGTTAACATTAATGGTTACAAATACGGTCGTAAAAGTTGGGAAGGATATATTTTATGATTTAAAATATTATAACCAGTATAACTTGATACTTCTGTGTTAAAAGGTTTTTTTGAAGAACTTAATTATACCGGGTCATCAAATAAATAAATAAATAACGCTTCACACTCAAAGCCCCACACTAGGATTCCCTGTGTCGTGGGTGCCTTGGACAACACACAAGACAAGGACACACACCCAGACCGAGAACGGAAATTTAAACTCATCATTCAAATTGCCGCCTCGCTGGGAATCGAACCCAGGACCCTCGGAACAGCGATCGGCGTGTTAACCATTGCGCCATTCGGGTCGTCAAAGTTTTGGAATTAATTTCTGGGGCTACAACTTTGTTTCCGTAAAAGTAAAAGGTGTAGGTATATAATATTTTATCCGCAGTTCAAAAGTATCTGAAAATTGTATCCTCTTAATTTTTCCACAATAAAAGAAATAAGTAACTAAATTAATGTATATTATGATAACTTAAAATTAAAAAAATATTCATAGGTAGGTACTAAAATAACACTTCAACCAATATAATGACTTGAGTGTTTTATTAATCCTCATTATCTTCAGATCGCTATTAGATATTTAAACTACAAATAGAAGACAATTATCACTACAATAGCCAGCAAACATCAACACCTACCATGGTACAACGATTTGCCATTAATGGTAAATTATTGTAATCCTTAAATCCGCACAGTCAAATCCTGTCACCGACGCGTTTTCGATCGAATAACACCATGAAATATAAACTGTAAAGCCTGTAAAAACTTGTTGTATCCAGTGCCGCTTTATTAAAACAAATTACCAGTGATGATGTATATCTCCGCCAGACGCATGTCTATGTATTAACTTGTTCAATAACAGTAATGTCATATAAGGAAGGCAGAGCTGATATCTACCAATTAAATGTACAGTTATTTTAAGTAGGCTATACTAATAGGCTGTAATACAGTAAATACCTGATTTTGTGAGATCTAGTTGGATATACGTAGATTTACCCACATGGTATGTAAGTGGTAAGGAAAATACGTCCAAAACAGCATACACGGACAAAATGGCATATTCGCCTTATTTCAAAATTGACGGTCTTTAGAGACATCACCGATGCTTTGACGAAAGAAAGTAAAATTATAACTCATACTGCAGTCCAGTCATACCTTCCATTTAAACATTATTTCCACAGTTATTCACTTCCATACAAAAAATAATTGCATAACTCGCATATTTGTACAAGAAAGCCGTTATAATTTAGCTTCCCATTTTGTCACGTATTACGCTGTTTGTACACTTTTGCTTTTTTTCTGTTTATGTCGCTTTGGAACTCGTTATTCAAGCGTTACGTAATTCAAAACTCTGGCATTTAACGGAATGTATAATATTGCACTCGAATTATGTAGTAACTTACACCCCAATTTAATGCTATGAAGGACAATCTTAATCTTACAGTAAAACCTACAGTAACATCGGAGAACAAGGGAGTCCCTTCAACTTGAATCCATGCTAAGCTGCAATCACAGAGTCCTCTGCTGAATGTACACGATTATACTAGGTATTATTACTCACCATCACCAACCTAATCTCGATTTAAGTTATTTGCTGTGTCGGCCTGCGGTCACCGTTGTCAAGTGCGGCAGCGGAAGAGTGGTGCTGTATGCTCGTTTGCTACCTTAATTCCTTAAAAAAGGTCTTTCCCGTTAGACCTCGCTTTCTGTACCATCCGAATCCCAACCCTCGTTTTCAGTTGAAGTGACATAAGTATTTACTTTTTCCAGCGGCAACTCAACTGGGATATTAATGTTACTGATTGCCAAGCAAAGATGTTTAGCTACTCTGTTGTAGACAAAAAACATTCATTCAAAAACATTAATTTGAAAATTTCAAAAATCAACGTTGCTAGACCTGTTGATTTTAGCAATTAAAAAGGTTTTAAAATCCCGCTTTAACAAACAAAGCTGACAATATTTACATGTTGGTATCATTAACATAATTTCGTGTAGAAATGGTTATCGTATAACTTGGCAGGATAATTCGCGCAGTATGTGACAGAATAAACGGAGAAAGTGATCAGAAGATGTTGCCTTGCTTGGCGCTGATATCTCTCACGCACAGCACACGTGTTTTCTAATATCGACACCGCATGCCAATGAAACAGTACCTCACTTGCATCTTCGTTGTCATGTGGTCGCGTTGAGCACACTCAATGATGTGTTGAAGATCGGTCTATTAAATCTAAATACGTTTTAATCGAAGGAAAAGCAACCGCTATACTTATAGACGTTGACACACTCATACGCGGACGTTTGTTTAATTTAAGTTTCTTACAGCTGCATTTATACAGGGTGTCCAATAAATTTTACGACAAACTGAAATTGAAGATAGCTTGCAGAGAGTCCTACCACAAGGCAAGAAATCCTTTTAGAAAAAATATGTCATCGTTTCCGAAATTTTGGCATTTGTTTTATTTTTCGGAAATTGAACTCTCTTACCCTACATTTATGTGTTGACTACACAAATGAGCACATAACTATATTACTTTTTTTCCACGTAATATAATTAAATAGTTAAATTCACAGCATAACGAAATTCCCTGATATTCAGGTCTATTTTGGATATTTTATGTTTTTGATTATCTTCTATTCAACTTTGACGATGGTTGGTGGAAAAAAAACCTAGATAACAAATAGTGCATATTATAAATGGTTTTACTTTACCATAATAAAGTCATTGTTTTTAATCAATAGATGCTAATTTGCGGAAAAATTTAATAAAATAAAAATAAAAAAATCGCTTCACCAAAAAATATCTCCATGTAATATTATTAGGTACCTCAACTGCCTTGTCGCTTATGATTATGCAATCTGCTTGTAAAAAGTTGTCAACACATTCTACAACGTCGGATCTAATTAGCAAAAAACAATAAAATTGATCACCTCCTACACCGAAGTCTGTTACAAAGATATGATATGAGTCATTAGCATTCTGCCACCGCCACACTCTGCTTCATTCACTTTTACTATTAACATTCACGCGATGTGGTGAAAACAATTGATATGTCCGTATGTACGTATCAGAACTTAAGTAGACATCAACACTTTCACTGACGTCGCACAAAATTCCGCACTTGACCTTAAAACGAATCCTGTTTTCGAGAAATGGTATTAAGCGATTAAAAGACAGATTGTACACTTGAAAAACGTTTAAGCATTGACTTCCACTTTAAATAGCCTTACTTATTTTAACTATCTTCTTCCCTAATTTTATTTACTCTCAATATTGTAAAGGGCTTTGGTAATTGGATTCAATTTTATCAGATCGGATCTCGTCCCTTGAAGGTCTCTTTTCTTTTTTCCATTTACTACAATAAGACTGTGCTCTAACTCTCGTCGATTTGAATGAAGCGTTAAATGAAACAATTTCGATTGGAGAGTTAACAAGCGTACCAATAGGTCATGACATTTTGAGTGTCAATAGGCGCTGCTGAATAAAAAATATTACGAAATGCTTTAAATATGTATATTTCTTTACTGCATAAGTTGGAGCTTAGAGCGCTGTGTGATACAAGCCAACAGATTTGGTTTCCCAGATCTTTGTGTAGGAATGTGATAGGACGTTCGAATAGTCTCAAGCAGTAAATAACTGTGACTATATAATATTACCTACGCAGTTTAGAAACAAAGAATAGGCGAAGACTTAAAGATTTAATTTACTTTAAATTCGAATGATACCGGGGGTCTTGACTTAGTTTAGAGCTCCGCCCATTTTATACGCAGTTTAGAAACAAAGAATAGGCGAAGACTTAAAGATTTAATTTACTTTAAATTCGAATGATACCGGGGGTCTTGACTTAGTTTAGAGCTCCGCCCATTTTAATGTCCTATTATCTTGTTGTAAGATTGAATCGAATGATAAACCTTTGGTCAATATTTATTGTAATCATTATGTGGTTAAGGGCTTTTTGTTTAAGAGGTTCAGTACATTTGTTAAAGTCGAAATATTTAAGCGTCCGCCTGTTGCTAGTAAGTCTGTGTATTACAACAAATATTCTTCGAATCGAATCTGCTCGTCACAACAGTCAAACAGTTAAAATGTTAATATTCTCATTGTGATATGTGACCCAATGTCGGATGTAAACCGTGAATTAATTCCCCATTTACATCAAACACCATTCGTATCAAATGTGCTTAGCAGCGGTTAATGTTATGAATATGTATAATGCCATAAATTCGTTTTATTATAATAAATAACCTTGACATTATTACAGCTTATTTTACTGCACGAAATAGTCTAGTATGGTAAAATATTGTGGTAATGATCAATTTTCTTTCGTGAGAATATACGCAATCCTAAAAATTTCAAGTTATTTTTTTGATCTGATTTCTTGAAATGTAGATAATACTTGATTGTAGTCATGAATAAATTAAATTAGATTTATCTATATCTACCTTATCGCACACTACCTACTTAATCTTATATTAAGGAGGCAAATTATATTATATACCTACCTATATTTTTAACATTGCGATGATGTCATAAGTTTTAGTAAGCAACTGTTATTGCGATCGTTTTTATATCGTAATTGTTACTCATCTTGAAGCTGTACATTCACTTATATCTTTTATCTCTAAACTTGTTTAGTTCTTTACTTGGTACAGTTCACTAGAAACGGATATTTGGCTGTTTATATTCATGTTACGTTTTAATCTTAATGTTTAAAATTATTTATACATAACGTTGAATTTAAAAGTCATATGACTCATAGTACATATATGGGTAGTAAAAATACTTGTTTCTTGTTTACTTGACTTAAAAAAAACAGAGGAGATTCTCCGTTTGACAATATTTTAAAACGTGTTACCTTGTAACTTTGCACTGGGTGGAGCGATTTTGATAATTATTTTTGTATTCGAAACGTAGTGCTTGTTGTCTGGTCCCATTTTGAGCGACATCTGACGAGTAGTGTTTAAGTTATCTGTGCTTATGTAAGTATTTTGAAGTCTATTATTTTTTGTTAATAGTTATTTAAAATAAGAATAACAAGCAATTTTTGAAGCGCTCATAGATTTAAAATTGTGTCAAGTGAAGCGATCAACCAAGTTATTATTAGCATTACAGTTGTAGTTCGATTGACATGGGCAATCGCAACTGGTAAAACTCTTCCGTGCTTCAACGGGTACACTAACCGATTTGAAGATAACTTGTGGCATTTTCTTTCGGAAGCCTTCATTATGGAATAACAACTTTTAATAGTCGAGTTGACCACTACCTACTATTCTGTATTGAAGCAACGTATATCTACGTCTTCTATATTTTAATTTTAAAAAGAGAGAGATACCACAACTAAGTATGACACAAGTATAAATATATTTACGTTCTTATGTAAACGAAGCTTTGCAGGAGAAACGTCTTGTGATATTTGTTTTACTTGTTTGGGTCTAACATATGACTACGACTTAATGGACTTAACACTGCATTTTATTTGCATGAACATGTCAAGGATAACTTAAAACTTACAATCAAGAAAAATAACATTTTATTTCAATTTTAACTAACATACACATTCAGTACAACGTAGCGTACAAATAAAATAAAGAAAATTTGTCACAAATGAGACACCTACATATATTTTTTGGGACAAACAAACGAGTTAACTTATGCTATGTGGTCACGTTTGCTGTTTGAATATAGTCAGTTGATATGTTTGATCGATGCATGTCTGTTAAGAAGAAACAGAGGTGTATTAATATTGGATACATTGATGAATTATAAATAAACTAAACACCCTTAATGTAATATATAAATAATAATTCTACGCAAAGAGACTCCTGAATTTTATATCAATAAAATTAGATTATCTAAAAACTTGTATCACAGTTTTGTGCTGGTCTGTACCTCACTTGTTTTTTTACGGAGCAGGTACGAGTAGGTGTGGTCGGCACGTTAATGGCTCAGGTTCGATTCCTGATCGCGTGCCCGTGCATCCAGTTTTTTGTGGGGCTTTGTTATTATTTTTTGTGTACCATATAACTCTTTACGTCGCGCTTAACCTTTTTTGGGATCAAAATATTTCATTCGGCCGCGGAAGGCGTCGGAATTTCAGTGTAAAGGATTACCTTGACTGATACTGTTTGGGAAGCAGGATATTAAGATTGTGAATGGCGCGTACGTTTTTTACGCTCTTGTGCAGCTTACTAGCCATAAAACATTGTGAATATAAAAGTTTGTACTAAATCTAGAACTGCGGTAGAGCGACTAAGTTGTTTCAATTGTGACTTACCGAATTAACTTATTACTGTTTTTTAACGTTAAAATTTAAAGAAATATTTGTCTTTTGAGTCAATTGCACTTTCGTTTCAACTTTTATTTTAGAACAAACAACAAAACTTTGCAAAAAAAGTCTTCCATCCTGTCGGTGCGAAGTTAATTTTTGTTTTAGCAATTATTTCATCCTGTTTGGTAATCAAGAATAACCAGTTGAATTCGAAATGAAATATATCAAATCCTACCAAACCACTTTCTAGTCAGCTAATACTTACACAATACTATCCAGTCATAAATCATAAATATCTTCATATATTTGTGAAGTTATGCTGAATTGGTCCACATCTAAAAATCATAAAAGTTACAAACAATTTACTAAAAAAAATTCATGATTAGAAAAAGACCAAAACCTGGAAGATTCTATATTAGAATAATTAGGCTCTGGCCAGAAAGAATTTTAGTGTAACAAAAATAGATGTTATACATACATCTGGTGGTGATTGGTGTTCATTGACTCATCAATCACAAAATTTTAATCAATTCAATCAACCATATAATCAGATAATTTTATATAAAGTATAAATAAACTTTCGAACTTTTGGCTTAGCTAATCATCGATGTCATTGTTACCTTATATGTGACAAGTCTCCCGTTGATTTCACCATTTCAAAGCCTAGCCCTAGAGTTCGTACGTGCACTGAAAGTAACACGGCAATTAGGTATCCATCATTATCTACCTCTGTCATAGTGAACCAATTCCACCGCTACCACTGTTCACCTTCAAGAAGCATGCTATAATTTGCCCACCATTCTAGCGTCGAAAGAGGCCCTACGTGTCTTTAGGCCGGTAATTTTCTACATACGGTCTGTAGTTATCGGCGAAAGCTATGCAAGGTCACGTGAATAATGCTAAATTCAACTCGAAGCCTGTGGTACTTGTTATTCGGGCTCTCTTATTATGCTGGCCTCGCTGTGAAATGGGTTTCAATTGCACACTCGCTGTGAGAAGTTTAGGTCAAGTCAAGTGTAGGGTTGGTCAAATTGTTTTGTGAATGGTCGAGGTGCATTTGCGCTGCGCTTTCAGAAATATTTTATCAATAAGGTTGTGTTTAATGTACACATTTTAAGTCTAACCAGTTCCCATATTGCAGTCTGAGCAATTCTGACTCAAAAGCTCAAGACTTCTGTAGATAGCTATCGTCGTTTTTTTTAGTAGTAGTTTTTATGTAGTTTAGTTTTGTAATAATTTGATGTACCTACATACTTGGCAGTTCATCGCATTAGTTTTGGAAAATATCCATATACAAATGTAACATTGTCCCTTATATTTAATTCAAAGATTCTAACCTTCTTCGTATTTTTTGACATCTAAGTATGTGCGACCGTAAAAATCTAGAGTGCGTTCCAGTATGCGACCAAAATACTCGAAACATTCCTTTTTTCGCATCGCATCCCTAGTGGACTGTATTATAAATAAGAATCCCAACATTATTAATAACTTGTATTAATTAACTATAATACAACAGTAATGACATTGGCGAATGAGAGTATGGTGAAATAACCTCCATCTGCCATCTGACATGCACAAACGGCTTTTCACGCACACTTTTTTATTCCTTTACAATAAATGTTATGTTAATTGTATGTTGTTAAAAAGTTCTTTCTAAAATATAAAAGTAAGGTGAAATATGGTTAATGCAAACAATGACTTCGACTCAAATCTCACCCAAGTTCACAATACCGCGTTTCGTTTCACTTATATTGTTCAAAGCTCGCTCACTAAAGAGAGCATGTGAAAATATTTTACCACTTTCTTTCGGCATTTTGTCTCAACTCCAAAACATTAATTTGCATACTACAATGCAAATTTATAACTAAAGTATTTTAAGACGGCCATTGTCCTCTTAGTACCGACTCTCGTTCTTATGACTCTTTTATGTAAATAGTCGATAAACGAGGGAACGATATCTGATGGTAAGTTGGCACCTTCGTCCATGGACATTAATAAAACCATAGGCATTGTCGCTACGTTGCCATCTAAGGAAAAAGAGAGATGAAAGTGTTTCTTTCAAAGTAGATATAGCTAGGTATTTCTTCTTTGTCATAGTAACCAGTAAAGTTTTGGTGGCCAAGGGGTTTGAATCTTGGTTTGCCGAACCTGGGTGTCCAGATTAAAATTTAGCCCTAAACCAAACCAAACATGACGTTTTTTTTCATACCCTGACGGGCTGACGTAAAAGCAGCCGAGCCACCTGATGGTAAGTGGTCAGCGTCGCTTATAGACACGAGCAACATCAGGGGAGTCACCAATGCAACGCCGGCCCTGAAGGAGAACTCTTGTGGGTGGACGGGTCGCGGCCGCTTTTTACACCTTTCCTTAATGACCTCGTGTCATTTTATAGCGCTTCGGGATTAGGTACTTACCTCAGATGGAAGCTCATCCCACAGTTTTGCATACGAGGCAACAGTGCACTTTTGCCTGGTGGACTATTGTTTGTATCTTCAACTTGAAGAGGAAACACATGTCCAGAGTTATTTGACTATAGATCTACAATATAGTCCATCTGTTATGATTCAATAGCTTAAATGAACAATTACTTTCGCCTTGACCGCATATTCTGACCTAATGATGAACTAAAAAAATTCCTGCGTATATAAAATTCATTTCAGATAAAAAAATCTCAGTTTGCTAATGATAGGTATCTCGTAAGCGATCGAAATGCGTCGCCATATTTATCTAACGTCCGATTCATGCTAAACGGATAGCTGTCACACCTGTATGATCGTTTAAAACGAACTTTTCGCGATAGCATCGGATACGGCCGCTAAAAAGAAGAATAAGTACGACAAGTGCTTTTCGACTTTCACTCGGTCGCGCGCTGTTTTAACTGTAATTAATTTTGTCCGTCTATTTTTTTTTGTATGTTGTCGTAGCGTTTTGCGATGTTATGAGGCATTAAATTTATCTTTTATTATTCTGGAGATATTCCTTCATAGCCTGATTTGTTATGTTTCATCAATTGGGTAAAGCAATGTGAATGTACATATTTATGTCGTATTTTTGCTTTGGAGGTCATGCTAAACACAGGGAAATCGAGGGAAACCTTACATTTTATAGGCACGTAGGTATCTATTTATTTCATACAATTCCTTATGTTACTTGTTGTTAATGAAGTAAGATTTGTTTTTGTTAACATGATTACTGATAAGATCTTGGAACAGGTAACAATTATTCTGCAGAAGAATTTTATTAGTTTTTGGTGTTAAACTTGTGGTTAGTGTTGTCTGGTGTAAACACATTCCTCATTTGATACTGTACGCGTGTAGACGGGAAATCCATGTAACAGCCCTTGTATATTCGGTTGTTTTTACCCGTGGTCCCTGTGGGTTGACCCATTGCTGGGTCCACGGGTAATTTTAATTCCTCGTGGTCCCATAGCACACACACTACACTTTGATCGACTTTTTCAACTTTGGATATCAATATTCATCATAACTACAACACAATAAAACATTTTGCAGTAAAAACCCTTCACATAGTGAGAACACCCAGCAGTGTGACAATTATGAGTTGCGATGATCATGATTTACCGTTACGCATCCGCATTGCTAGAGAACGAGTTACAAATATTTCTACACCTTTACTAAAACATTTTTATAAACCGTTCAAGAAAGAAAATCCCGAGAGGCCAATGAATTGTAAAGTATAAAGAGTCAAAAGCAGCGTTCATATCGAAATGTGTGTTAATTATGTTGGGTTTGCCCTTGTAATTGCATGGTATTAAGAACAGAAATTACCTTAACCACACGGCAGCTTTGCATAAGTTTGATAAAGTCACGAGCCATTCCACGGATGATTCAGTAAGCTATACAATGTGCGCAGCAAAAGATTAAGACAATTTTTTCATGCACTTGCATCTTATTGTATTCCTACCACACATAGCCGAAATCATTCTGTGTTTTCATAATTTTTCGACATGGAGTCCTGCAATTAGCGGGTCCATCGCTTCCTTCTTGGTCGTTAAAGTCCATGGTGTTGCCAATCTCCATGGGCGACGACTTTGCCTGCTAAGACAAAAAAATCAGAGTTATTTGATTAATGATACCTACTGAGTAGGGTAACCGTGTGGATAGCAAGCGATTTCATTGCCACAAATATCGTCACTGGTGCAGTCGGTATCAGTTGAAAGTTCGCCAGGGGCCGCGGCTAGTAAACACGCTATTGTACCGGTACCGGGCGCCCTCCGCTCAAGGTGAGGCGGTTGACCGGCTACATTCCGTTTAAGTCATCGACTATTTTTGTTATGTGCCGCATTCTAGCCAACTTAGTTGATTCGCAAATGTCGCATCCTATATTGTAGGGTAATAGGACTTCGGTTTGCATTTCAGCCGAATGACTGGATTCGAGCAGAATATTTCTAATTGTGTGAAACGTGAGGGTTTTTGATGTTACATAATTTTTAAATACTGATTCAAATTGAAAAAATATGTTTGTGTTGAGTAGTCCATTTATTAAGGGTAGCTATAAGGCTTATAACATCACACTACGACTAATAGGAGCGGAGCAACAAGTTTCCCGGAAGCGAAGCGATGACATCTATTTAATTGTATGTTGAAGAACGATGTTTGCCGGGGCAGCTAGTTAAATTATTAAAATATGGTTATTTTTTGTAATTCAAATCATAATGTAAGTACCTATTCAATTATTTTTACCAAGTGAAAAATCTTTTGCAATTTTAGCAGGCAATGCAACTTAGCAGACCATAATAAAATTATAAAAGACAGTACAGAAATTTGATTAAAATAAATTTTTAGTTACGTTTACGCAAGTTTTAAGAAACTATCACTTACCACAGCTTAGTTTCAACATTAATTTTATGTGCACTTTAGTACCTCAACCTACAGTAGAAAGGTGTTTTATCATAAACGACTAAGATGAGACAGAATACTTATAGTGATACTATGATATTGACAACATACTATGTTTATTAAATTCATCAAGAAAGACGCCGCGCCGTCAATACAATGAGAACTTCAATAGAACACCTTACCTACCAAGTGGTAACAACTCTTCGCTAAGTAAAAGTAATTTGCGATCTATCGCTAAATACGTCTAAAAGTAACCTGAAAACTGTTACGTAAACTTGCACAATAGCCTGTCCAGCCCACTTCAAATAGTTTTATTAAAACGTATTGAGTACCAACTATCAACTTTCTAGGAAATAAACATTCAGTTTTTGTGCGATTCTAGAAATTAAAGTCGAAAATTATGTTTGAAATTTAGATAGCGAAATAAAAAGAAATAAACATTAAACAAATAAATTTTTCTGTTACCTATTCATGTCTTTTCGTTTCCTCGTGTTCTTAAAAAACAAAATTCTTTACACATATTTATACACATATTTGTACACATATTTATACAATACCTATTTAAGTAAACATTGAATTTCTCCTTATTCGTTTTTCCGCTCACACGCAAATTTCCTTTCAGATTTTAGCTAGGTAGGTAATTCGAGGAAATTTTATTTATACAATTGTTTTACCCTCAAAAAAAATTGTTTTCATTTCTACCAACTGTTGTGACTTGTGACTATCGTGAGCCCTTTTCTCTGGACATAACTCGATTGGATCACGGTACAACTATGACCTATCATTTTATATAAATAAAAATCTGAATATTTTACGACTATGACCTCAATCCGTCAAGTCTAACAGAAGTTCACAATATTATTACATAAACGTCATCAGTAGTTATGAAAGCCAGCATCAAACTCCTAGTACCATTTTGGAGATTTAAGTAGTTAATACAGGAAAAGAAACTGTAAAATTAAATAATCACTGACAATATATTAATGACCGACGTTCGACGATTACATCAATACACAATACTTTTATAGTATCAGAAATACAATATTTTTATAGTATCAGAATGTTATGCTGTAACATTATTGATATCCAACTTTAGACAATACCTGTCAGGTGCAAGTTATTTACGTAGGTGGTAGGTATAACTGAAATGTTATTCTAATACAAACCATCTATTAATCTACACCTCTAAACATTTTCTCTCGCGTTCCTGCAATTTGAGGTCACGTAGGAGGATTTCACTATAGACATGTTTTGCGATGCGATTTTGCGATTAACCTTCGCTGTAGTACATCATGATTGTTTTTGGAATGATGACTTCTATTCCGTGTGACATTTCGAAAAGGTCTGATTCAGGTTATGAGACTGATTATAATTTCATTGTGCAAAGTTTCCTGTTTGTATGTGACTGATAAACAATAATTGCTCTCGTAGGGTAATATAAAAATATATGACTTTGATATTCGATAATATTTGTTGATTTTGAACAGGGGTCGAATCAATAAATATTTTTTCAGTAACTAACATTAGGGTACGACTTACGACCCAAATGTTTTTGTAAAAGTCCATAACAGGAAACAGATACATTTTGAGTTTTTTTTATTTAATTTTATAGAATCGCCAAGTCGCAATGCAAATCTGCTAATATGGCGCGTCCTAATAAAACGGCAGCATACTAAGAAACATATGCAAATCTATATGACAGAATTGAACAGGTATTTGTGCTGGCAACAAGGACGAGAGTCTTTATTAACATACTTTGATATCATTAGCGTGAGCGTGCCGCACTAATATCCTATGCGAAGACGATTTTATGGTTCGTGACGTCATTTTTATTACTTTTGTTTGTAGGTGTTTTCTTAAGGATAAAAAAAAGGATTTATTTATATCCTCGTATTGAGTTTCTATCTTTTGCGGGCGTCGGGAAGTACCTAAAGATAAATGTAAATGGGATTTGCAAATAGTCGAACAACCAAGACGTGGTCTGTGACATGAACATTACCGACAGTCAGGAATCAAATCACGGATCTCTTTTCTACACAAGCTCATTGCGAGGGCAACCCAAATTATAATTACAGGAGGTTGATAATAATATCTTATTAATAAATGCTCACGAATTACTTATTTTTCACGCCTAATATGCTCACTTAAATAACTAACGTTTTACAAAAATAAATACCTACCCGATTTCAAAATTGTCAAGTGTAGGTAATTCAAAAACTACCCGTCAGATGCCGCTCATTATATGCGATAAGCCGTGAAGCACACATGATTAGGGCAATGGCTAAGGTTTGAAAGAATTATTTTTCATATTCATATTCACACTAATTAAACATAATATAATGTTTGAAGTAATAATATTGAACTTAAATAAACATTTAAGTCTAATTCAGATTTTAATAGCTTATAGCATCCGCTATAATACATCGGGATACAGTATTTTTAAGTAATTTGGACATGAAAATTTATGTCCTGATCAACCTCGTCTGTCATAGTCATAAATTACAGTGCGCCCAACTTATCTCTGAAATGGCAAAAATTGGAACTAAAGTAGGGCCATTTTAATAGGCCACATTTGACAACTGTTTGTTTTTGCTTCATAGTGAGGATAACCTGCTGAAAAACATCGATTAAATTGAATAAATCGATAAGGACTTCAAACATCTGTTAATTGAATGCGATTGTTATAAAAAGTATTATTAAGCGCACAGTTCACACAACGACTAAAAAAAATGACAAAAATAATGCGTCAAATAATGGCGCGAAATGAAACATGACTTTTTTGTAACATTTCACGTTTCTAGATACTGACTTTTGAGCCAGACGTATATAAATGAATGATTACATATTTTTTGGCCTAAAATGTAATAAAATTAATTTTGTTTGTATTAAAATACATTTTATTTTGTAATCGTGAAAACTTTTTGACGATTAGTTCGACTTCTCGAATTCAACTTACCTACTCATCTGTTTCTTTTGGTACCATCCCTGATATTTAAAAAGAAAAAGAGTTCGCTGACGTAACTTTGTAACGACGTCAGTTCCTTACTTTTAAGTGTAAAAAGTTTAACAATATCTAGTATGGAATGTATTAGATACTATGGGGTGCCTCCCTTACAAGGTTACTTTGGAAAATTTTGACGAACTGTCAAATGTGACCTATTAAAATGGCCCAACTATAACGAAAAGTCATTCATAAGTACGTTGTGGTCATTCATCTGTCAGTTACTAGTGTGCAATGATTGGTCAAATGAATGTCAAATGTGTCCGACAGCGCCTCTCGTTTCAATCTTAAGTTGGGTTTACTATAAATCAGGATTATTCATTTTGAAGTTGTTGTCAACAGTTTCACCATCCATAGACGTCTCCTATATATTTATCATAGACAGTGAATAGGTTTTTATGAGTTAGTGCTGCTTAGTGCTGAATGCTGACTTCATCGCCACTTGTCATCAGGTGAGAATGTTGACAAGCACTATCTTATCTTATGTAACTAGAAAAATATCTTTAATCTATCTATTTTCTATGTATATCTATACAGTATAATAAAACTAACTGATCGTAAGCTTGTGAACGCTAATGTAAGAAACTGCTGAATGGATTTTTATAGAATTTCACTGAGAGATAGAGGAGATTATGGAGCAATATATAGACTACTTTTTATCTCGGAGTTCTCATAATATCGGGATTCACGCAGGAAAAACTCCAACACGAACGAAGTCGCGGGCAACAGCTAGTACACAATATAATTCAAGCTTATGTCTGTATAAAAAATATAATTGTTTTAAGAACACCTATACCCAGAGATAGTTATTTACACACTGGGTAGATAAATTTAATTACACATAATTCAAAAATGATACTAAGATATTTGTCTATGCGTTTGTATTTCTAATCTGTATTGCTATTCTTAAACTATGTTGTAATTATTTCATTACAGATTGTATCTGTTGAGCTGTACAGCTCATTGATTTGCAATTAACCTTGTGTGGGAACTGCTCACATTCAACTTTGAGCTTAAACGCGAAGGTCAAGAGATCGAATTCTTCTGTGTATTATTTGCGTTTTTAGAATCTTATAGAAATGTATTGTATTTGAAACATTGAGAAAATTAAAGAAAAAAACTGCTGCTTATTTTAAAAAACCAAATTAAAGAACTCTCTGCTTCGCTTCAGTACCTACCTAATAAATGTGCTTGTACAACGTTCGCGTTCGAAATGGAATTTCTTTTAATCGTATCCCACACAAATGCCATCTTTCCTCTCCTTTGATTAAAATTTCATTGTAGATTGACGGTGATAATTTAAAATGCCGAAGTTTGGTTACAATTGAACGTGGAGCACAGTTATTAAATTTGTTTTTAGCGGGATTTAAAATTCCACGACCTCGGCGACTCTAGTATAGGGAGGTATTCATTTGTTAATTGAAAATTTATGTAGACGGAATTCTTTAAATTACCTAAATCTTTCTTTGTGAACCGATGACACACTTAATGTTAAGGAGGGAAAACCGCATGCAAATAGATTTAGCTGTAGTTTTCTGTGATTGGATTGGCAGGAACACACTCATAACTCACTGTACTACACTCATAACACACTCTTTCTGTAAATTTCTATAAATAATTAATATGGGTTCGCATTAATAAATAGCTACATAAATACCTATACCACATGGTAGTTTTGTTCCCTGAAATAACTTCAATCAATACTAGTAATATTATTTAAGTACCATCTCGAATGCTACGAAGATACTCGTTAATAGGAAGAAGCATATTCTCGTAATAAATACTGGGTTTCACTTCATTAAATGATGAAAGTGTTTGTTCGTTTGACTTAAACCCTGACCGCGCACTTTCCAGATAACTTGTTTAGAAATTGGAGAAGGCAACTACCTGCCAATTGTAATACCAACATAATAATATCTAAGGCACTTCTCACACAACGCTATTCATGAGATACGCGACTGCAACGCTACCCAAAATTAGTATGTATTTGACACTATGTACTGACAGGACGATGCGTCTTCTGTCAGTTAAAAGTGTCAAATACATACTAATTTTAGGTAGCGTTGCAGTCGCGTATCTCATGAATAGCGTAATGTGAGAAGTGCCTAACCCAACACATTCCTTGAAATAACTTGTGACGTACCTACATATATACTTTGTCAATCTATCTGAACTGTACGTAACTGACAGACAATGGACCTGATAATAGCTGACCCGACATGCGTTGTCCTAAAATAAGTATTATAATTTATTAGCATTAGTGTTTTCAGACATCCCAAACCTAAACTCTCTTATTAATAAACGTGGTGTAAAGATACCCCGAGCTTAAATGTTTTTGTCTTTTTCTAACCTTCAACTTTAGAGAATCACATGACAGGGACAAAAAAATTTAAACCTGGAGTAACTTTAAGCTGCGTTTATAATAAGGCTCCTAAAGTTAACCTTATTACATAAAATAAATTTATTTTGAGATCTGTTTGGGCGTTTGATAGTTATAATCATCAGTTCATTAAATTAATTTTGTTAGTCAGGATTTATTTGAGGCTGGATATTTTATTTCGAGACTCACGGTTACCGTGTTTCGAACTGTGGAGAGTTATCAAAGTCTTTAAACTTGGCTAATCGTTTAATAAATGATGGTAGACACCAATTAACGCATAAACGTTGCCATTAAATAGTTATAACCGCAATAATTCCAATTACTATATTACTAATTATTAATATTATAAAGCTTTATACACATATTGACAGTTCTTGATTTACAACTTAGTAGTTTTATGTGTCTAGAACAGATTCTTGCGTATATTATTTTTTGCCTGTAGTGTATGTCACGATTTAAACTTGCTAGTTTCTTACATTAAAGTTTATTCCGTATATCTCTGCCGCATTTCAATGGACCACGATTTATTTGAACTTACCTAGGAAAAAATCGAAATGAAGTAATTTTTATCAAACTTTGCCGAACTTTATGGCTTTAGGTAGACACTGCTGCTGTTTATAATACTTTATAATGCAAAGAAAATGTCCTAAATAAGGGTCTATATAATATGACCTTAAGGGTCTATTCACACATATCAGTGAAGTCACCGTTCCGTCACAGTGTCCGATCAGTTCAGTATCAGTGCTTCAGTGTTGCGTCAGTGATTCAATTCACACATATCAGTGGTCAGTTCACGGAGCTTCAGTGAACGTGTTCGTCGTCAAGTATAGCGTTCAGTACTACGGAGCTAGCAATGATAGCTATTGCTTTGGACGAATAATATAATAAACAAATGCATAGAATAATAAGCCGATAAATAAAGTCTATGCGAACGTTACTTACCATCTAATTTTAATTGTGCTCCTATTTTGTTCCACAAATTGGATTTGTATTTTGAATCCATATACTTTACATGAGACAAATCATAGAAAACACTATTTTCTCGAACCAATGAGGGTAACCGTTTTTGTGCTCACCAGTTGGCGCCACTGCAGAGGGCGGTCATGCTGTCAAAGCCCGCCCGCCCATACATAAACAGTGACAAATGAAATTCAGACAAGCGAAAAGTGACAGACAGACCTCCCTTCTCACTAGCGCCTCTAGCGGAAAATTCACACGCGGTTACCCTCATTCTATCAGTTGCTCGTCCATTTCGTTTTGACGGCGTCCGTATCCGACAAAAAATATCGTCGTCAACAATAGCGTCCGTGATTGCCGCTGTCGGCACTGACACTGACAGCACTGCGTCGTCACTGACACTGACAAGTGGTGACGCGTTCATAGAGAATGTATGAAAGAATATTTTGCACTGTGCCGGTACTGTGACGGAACGGTGACTTCACTGATATGTGTGAATAGACCCTTACACATAACCCAGACTGTTAATGACATGAAACGGGATTGCTAGGTCAAGTTATAAACAAATTGCGATTGTATTTTATGCCTATGAACGTGAAAATATCAATTTCACGTCATCATAATACATATCATAATCAAGTAATAGGTACTAGTTCTCTGCCAATCGTTAGGTCCTAAATAACGTCATATTTAAAATGATAATGAGGAACTATGATACTTAGCTGCTTGTGGTAATCTCGTTTGCCAATACCTGAAGTTAAACTAGGCTCAGATCACTAATAAGTATCCTCTATTTCAGAGTAAATTGCTATTGAACCATGATCGAACTCAGGGTTTCGCTAGTCACTTTAATCGCAAAATCTCTCAATTAGAAATTAGTCTGTCCACTTTTACGCCAAACTAGTCGCGCTGTTGCTCGTTATTCTCGTCCTTATATGGTTGGATAAAAGGTATAATTTATCATTATGTATTGAACTTTCTACGTTTAATTGAAACTATACAAGATATGGTAATAAACTGAGCTTTGCTGAGAGTTGTTAGATTATGCACAGGGTGTGGAAGTTATGTTAGCGATAAAATTGATTTATTCGGTTTTATCATTCAATCGTTTAGTTTGTCTTTTATTCATGTTTCATTAAAAGATACCTAATCCCTTTAATGCAGGGTCAGCCCTTCTCAGTCAGACTTTCTCCTTTCAAAAAGTATGTGCGTGTTTAATAAAATCTTATTATGATTTCTTTCCGTAATGGCGCCTCTACACGATAGCCAACATGTTGGCCAATGTTGTGGCGAAGATGATTGCCAAGAGATTGTGACGGCGTCCACACGTTGGAAGGTCGATCAGTCTGCGTCGGTTCGGGCCAATGTGCGGACGATATTAATATTTTCTTAAAATGAATATTGAGGTTCTAACGGCTGCTGCGGTTTAATTATTCTCAGCATACAATACAATAAAAATGTGTATAAAAATTATTATACACATTTATTTCATTATAATACACATTATTATACATCTATATTACTCATAGTTGCCATATTGTAGACATAATTTAGATATCGACGTGTGAATAAAGTGCGTGCGCTCAGCGTGGGCGCTCGTTTCTAACTGAAATCGTGGCCAACGTGTGGACGCTGCGCCGATAACTGTGCCACAATCACGCCACAACCCTTTGATCCGCGTTGAAAAACCGACACCTCACGGATCTTGCGCCAAGTTGTGGGCCAACGGCCCAATACCTACCAAAGTAATCACAAACACCCCCTCTACACGATGGCCATTACCTATTGGCCATAACCTTCGCCAACATGTTGGCTAACGTGTAGAGGCGACATAATGAAAAAATCGCGAGGAAACCTGTATACCCAAGAAATCTCCATTCACTTCGACAACAATAAAAATTGAACGAAGTCTGCACATACGCATTTTTCCAGTGAGGGGGACTATGGACTGAAACTCTGATTTTGGAGAGGAAACTCGAGTCCAGCACAGTCAGCACAGCAAAGTGTTGGGAATGTTCGGATTCTGGGTGTTGACATTTCGAGCGACGTGCAGTATCGGTGTCATCTGGAAGCTAAGGCCAAATTGACCTCCAAAAAGCTTGGCGTCCTTAACCGGGCGAAGGAGTACTGTTCTCACCTCTGGGCAGGGGCTCCACAATACCAGCTTTGTCCATTTGACGCTGTACAAAAGCGCGCCGTTCGAATTGTCAACGACCCACCAGTCACTAACAGGTTAGAACACCTAAGCCTTAGGAGAGATATAGGATGTCTCTGTGTGTTCTACCGACTTTACAACGGTGAGTGCTCCGAGGAATTGTTCGATTTGGTGCCAACATCACATCGCTTGGATCCGTGGCGAACCACAGTTCGATTTTCACGATCATTTTTGCCGCGAACTTGCAAGCTGTGGAATGAGCTTCCTTCTGGGGTATTCCCGGTGCGCCACTTACCATCAGGTGGCGTCTGCTTTTTTGTCAGCCCTTCAGGCTATAAAAAAACAGTCCCATTGCAAAATCGAAGGATTGTCCCGATCACATCCGGAAATAATAAAATTAATGACCGCAAATATTTATGTCGGCAGGAAAGCACAAAAATAAATTGTCACATTACATTATATCACTTTTACATTCATGTAATGGTAGTCATATAACTTTAAACCCGTAAGTGAATTCTACTAACATACTTACCGCAGAGCCGATAAACTACTTACCGATTACCATTAAAATGTAACCTCATTTAATGTGAAATAACATTAATTGCGTCCCGATAAATAAAAGTTATGCAATTTACTGACATCTCAACGAGTTTTTGCACTTGTAACATTCCTCGAATAACAGTTACGTAAGGAATCTTGAAAAGTAATATTAGGAATTATATTTATTACCACATCTTGCATAACACGCTTCCGTGTTCCGTATAGGTGGGTAGGTATAACACGTTTTCAAGTTATGTACTAAATAGGTTTGTGCGTACCTATGTCGGGAATTTGTTACCTCTAATTTATACCTACCTAGCTGTCAAAGCTGTGACAATTCGTGTAATGTAGGTACTAAGGTTTGCGCGCATGTTTGATCGCAGAAAACCTAATGCAATTACCTAAAATAATGTATTAAAACTGTCAGGTAATTAATACATTGAATAGTCTGTGGATATACTTTGATGTTCACAGTAAAATTGTGGTAGAATAAAGAATAGAGTGCTTATTGTCCAAGAAAATACAATAAGACGATTTTTATTATAAAGCTGAATTTAATAACGATATTAGAGAAGAAAATAATGTATTTATTTATCGGCATAACAGAAAATCGGAGGTGGTTCAGGTGGTCCATAGAATGATTCTTACAATGAAAAGAAACCAACTTATAATGATAATGTAAATTGTAAATCATAACTTCCTTATAGTGCAGTAGTATGAAAGGCGACGCATAGCGGAGATTACTTTTAAATCAATGTAAGATCGTGACTTCAAGTTGTTCAATGACGCGTTAGTACCGTGAAAGGTGTTTGTACAAAGATGGCAGGCGGTATGTGGACTGCATACTCTGTGGTTTATTGAAATGTATGTCGTAATCTCATTATTTTATTGCTGCCAGTGCACCTGCGATGATCTCTACGAACAATACGATATTTATAAAAGTATATTTTCGAGTCATTTTTTACTAGTAGACGCTCTCGCACTGCTTCGAGAAATTTATTTGCTGCGCTCCTATTGGTCGTAGCGTGATGTTACGTAGCCCAAAGCTCTCCTCGATAAATTGACTATCCAACACAAAAATAATTATTCAAATCGAACCAGCAGTTTCTAAGAATAACCCGTTCAAACAAATAAACAAACTCTTTAACTTTATATTTTTAGTAGGTAAGGACTTTTCAAATATATGCGAAGTCCGCTACCGTTGGCACCTAAAAATATGTCCCGATATATTAGCGCAGGTAGCCGGTGTTTTTTCTCCTGACAACGTGGGGTAAACGAAAATTCCACAGTTCCGTGTCGTATACAATAGATGTATTGGATGCCTTTCGTTGCCTAGAAATGACGACAATCTGCAAGTTGCGCTACCCATAAATGTAGGATATTCGCTTTGATGTGAAAAGTTGGAATACCTACCGCCTATCCATTCGGATACCGCTCCCTACAGTGGTAGGTAGCGCTTACGGGTTAGTTATTTTTTTTTGCAAAAAGTTAGGTATAATTATGTGACACTGTGATACAAACCAATATAGGAATATTCACGACCACACTCACACATACTGTCGAGCGCCAAAATGAATTAAAGTGTATACGGTCATGAAGTCATGATTCATGATTGATTGATAACGATCGTTTCGTTTCGTTTGACGATGGTCGTTTCATGTCCGACAGCGACTGAATTCCCAAATTCCTGAGATAAATCGTTACACATCGGAATTCTGGTATCGATAAGAGATGAAATTTCGCGTAACGAGTAGATATGTCTTCAGAAACGGATGTGGTTTATGTCTCTGAACTGTATGTTGTAATCTGATAAAGTACTTAAGTAATGGATAAAAAATTTCGAATACTCGGGTGGAATAAAATTTCATTGTTGCACTTTAACTCTGATACATGAACAGCCAATAATAACAAGTTTCAACATATACCTAGCATACATTTCCATTTCTGTCACGCAAAAATCTTGCACTTCTCATTTTCTTGCTTCCTTCCGCACCGTGTGATACGGAACTTCGTTTCAATTGATAGGTAACTTACTGAGGAAGCTGTAATTTTTAACGCCTTTCCTTTCTCATTATCATTATATATGTTAGGTTCTGTAAAAGCCTGACCCACGGTAAATCCTATAAGATTAACTGGTCAATCCTAAGATTCACCAACAATCAACATGAGTTATTTACTAAGTAGACGGCGTAGACGTACGTTTATAAAACCCCTATATAAGAGCCTAGTATTTGTAACGTTTATTTTCCTAGTCGGCTGTTCTCGCAGCATTCTTTGCCAATTACTCTGTGTCCACACGACGCGGCACGTGGCGGCACCGCGAGTAACGGGCGCGGTCGACGACAGCGTCCTGCGCGAATCGCGCCAATCTCGCCGTTCGATTGCCACTTGCTCACTTGCGATTATTTCGTGCTCTATGACTGCCGCAGATTCTCTTCTCGTTCCAAATTCAAATTTCAAATCGATTGTGCTTACTGAATATTTAGTTATCTAATGAGACTCAATATTCACACAAAGATCTAAAATTTTTTATTTGTTTTTCTTAAAGGTAGGTGATACGTCATGATTCTGTCATATAATTTCAATGTCATTTAATTTCTGTACCTGATTTCACTACTATTAGGTATAAGTCCATTTGTTTATAAAATTCTTTCTTCTATCGTGTACTCTTTTCAGAATTTTGCTCCAATCCGTTTCCCCTAGGTTCTTGCTTATACACGCCACAGGGAGAGTGCGGTTGACATTCAATCTACACTATTTGGTATATCTATTAAAATGCGTGAGTATCATTACCATTTTTCGATCGCGATGGTACGACCGTAAGCAAACAATAGAATAAAACATTATAATTATGAATGAATGAAAAGCACTTGCTTTCTCTTCAGTTCAGACATGGTTCAGACTTCAAACAACGCCTACGTGTGGTCAACGTGTATTGATCGACATTAATAATACCGATCCCTTATTACATAAGCACTTTCGCTTATTGCATAAGTAACGAGAACTTCTGAACATTCAAGACTGCCGACTCAAGTTCACTGTGAGTTAACAGTTATGAGTTTATGACCGACATTCTACACTTCGTAACTTCTGTTACCATGTTATTTCTTCTGCGAAAGAATCTTCTGAGGTCACAAAAAATACCTACATTCTGAGAATTCAACTTAATAAGAATTCAACTTTCTGGACCTGACGGCTTCTACGTTCCACTCACTTTGACTTTGTTGTTATTGACACTGGTGTTGAACAAGAATGAAATGAAACATGAGTTAAACGCTCTTCCGAAAGTTTTAAATTAAGTTAATTTAGAAGAAAGTGGCAGCGGTAGTTAAAACAAGACAAGACATCATGAATGACGCATGTGCTGTGTAAGTAGAGACAAGTACGAGCACCTACTGGCCGGTAACAATAGTCTTTGTCCGGTTCTTATTAGGAAATGCCTTGAGGCTCTGCAAGAGCCCCGCCCCCTCTGTTTCTCGTAACGATTATAATTTATGAGGTAGTGAGTACATTTGGGAAAAACTATTAGGTATTCTGTATTTTGGTTTGTCTGTTTTTCTGTGCTTTGTTTCCCTTTAGCGTCATAAACCGCTTAGTCGATTGGATAGGATTTTCATTACAATGTCGGATGAATTTATTTTATATGGTTATTTATAAGGTTTGAGAAGGAAAGATCAAAATCAACAAATCTATGGGTAAAGTAGATAAGACCAACTTACTGAAAACTTAATAGTGGTTAATTCATATTACTGAAAATACCTATTTCAAATTGGGTTCAGGATTAAACATTGTAATAAAAGAACCCTAACTCTTTAAAACCTTCAAAGAACGAATGACTTGTCAAAAGTAATGAATCGATGAAATGATTTATAACTTTCTCCGGCTACCATTCTTACCAATAAAATGAATCAGGAGGTCACTCTATAACGAGTTTTCTTCGCCATTTATTCATTTGTTATCCGCTTATTTATACTTATTCAAATGTATAATGTAGCGTTATTATAACCAATTTATAAATGTTTCTTGTGGCTAGATACGTGTGAGTGAAGATAAGTTAACATAATGAAGAAATTTCCTATGTGTACATTTTCTACAACTCTTACGCGCCGTAACAGAACTACTATCACTAACAGTTCCAGCCCCAGGCTTTATTCCTACTAACGATGTAACCAACTACATTTTAATGGCATCGTGTTCTACCTGAACTAATCGTTCTTATTCCAATTTGAGTCTTATTTTATGTCGGTCACACTTTTCATGAGCAGCACCGGCAGCAGAAGGGTGGGCGGCTTATTTTGATTCCTTACAGAACAGAATAAGTATTTCCCAACTTTAATTAAGCAAACCGTGGTCAGTCATTCAATAATTGACTGATTCTGGAATTTCGACATTTTTATCGTTTTCATGTCTCGCGTGTCTCAGTCTCATGGTAAAACAATATTGCAAACATATTTCCTAATTTCACTAGCCATGTTGTGTGGGAAGTTTTTATTATCATTTTAATTGTGATAATGAAATGTGTAAAAGTCACAGTTAAAATAGTTTAAATTGATGAAACCGGTACGGTTATAAAGACATTGCTAAAAACAAAACATAACGGTAGGATACGAATAGAAGAACAGTTTTATAAATGACTTGTGAACTGACTTATTATTATTTATAAAGTTTTTATATTTGTTGTTTCTCAAAAGCCACTGCGTACAGTCGTTATGCCATGTCTGAGGTCTTTGGGTAAGATAAAAACTTCCGATACTTGAATTGGCCATCAACCCTTGTCACCTCATCAATGAAGAGACACTTGCTCAGCAGTTGGCCCCTAATGGGTAAAATTACATTCTGTAACCGATAGGAAAGAGTTGAATTTTAACTATACTGTTTCTTAGGAATTGACTGATTTGAAATATCTGTACGTGAACTGGGCATTGAACCTTGGACTACTTACAAGATATAACGCACAATAATATTACACGCGGTCGTGTGCAACACTACGCTGTTTACAAGTACAGCCAGCACAAAAATTATGAAACTAAGTTATTCTCATAAACAGTGTCTTGACTCTTGACTCTTGACCATTTGAATTTTTATTTTTAAGAATGTTTTGTTTTTAGTGTATTGTTTTGGAAAAAATATCTTGGTCAGAATTATACATTAATTTTGAAAATTTAAATGCCATGCCAATAAGTGCCATGAGCATTGACTGATTGAGTGAAAGTATCTCTACATGCGTCTAAAACTTTAGCATTTTAAATAATATTTTTCAGACAACTTTTATAGAGCAACATTTCAGAATATTTTTGTTGCTAACCGTACATTTTCAATCTAACCAGCCTGTGTGAATTTCACAACGCCACTCTAATAGTCGCGTAGGTCGCAATATATTTTTAATTTAACCCGACATTTTGTTGTTTTTTAATGAAGAACGGTTTTGCTTAATAATAACAAACTGCCAACGTCTTGGTCTTTCGTCATGTCGTTGAGGTTTGATCGAAATGATCAAGTTGAAATCTATCGGTCAGTCATTGATTAATTTTAGAAGATTAATTATAGTATTTGCATACATTACTTGCCCGGGGGTTTAATTCCTAACTGGGGTATACATTTCTTACTAATAGGATTTTATAAGGTTTTTTCTCGGTTCGTAAGCGGTCCTTGTATAATGTTAATTAATGTAATGTATTGTTATACATATTTAGATATTCTTATATCTATTTGAGTAGAAGTAACCGTATCTCCGGTCAATCACCCCGCTGATAACACCTTAGTTTTACGCAGCACTGCCTATTTTATACGTTTTATGGAGTATACACGAAGCTTTAGCTGATAACACTATCAACGTTATAACTTGTAACCTTATCCACCTGCTTAATGGAACTGATCGGGCTTTGTAGCCCTGTTGGTAATGTTTATTGAGGGCTAGAGTCCGGGGTTTGGTTACCGGGACTGACATTTATAAAAAAAGTCTATCATTTTAATTTTGTATGCCTACACTGCTTGTAACATTGAAACGTTGTGAAGGCGTTTATCTTTTACAAATTTTAGAACCAAGTGTTGGAAGAGTGAAGTTACTTATAGGACACCAAGCCGCTTTCCCCAAACTACCCCTCACTTCCCTTATCACAGCACATATAATTGATTCATATGGAATAAGTTAAGGAACAATTTAAAGTGCATACATAGCGGTGAAGTAAGTACATTCTTAGCTTGGACATAGTATTCATAAACAAAAAGTTATCACAAAAAATGATAGTTGTGAAAGTGGTCGGTCAATATTATTGCTAAAAGCTATGAGGTGTAGAGACTGTAGAGTCTAGTTTACGTTGTCCGACGTGTGGCAGCGCACCCGCACCGGGTGGAAATGACGGCATCAGCTTCCTGCAAAGTTACGTCAACATTCAATGCTATTGTATAATAATCATACAGTCACATACATATGACAATTTAGTTTCTCTAACCAGACGTAAAAGCTGTAATTTCTACTAACATCACTTACTGCTAGTGCCTATGCTATTAGTGCATTATGATAGGTACCAGACCGTCCAGTTATAAACTACAAAGCATATTGTATAGGTACCTACCACCTACCTACATGCCATATTACTGTTATCGACGACCCACAATGGCTACCATGCCTAACTGATGTTCCAAGGGTCCTGTGTTCGAACTCAGCCAGACAGAAATTTGAACGATGAGTTTAAATTTCAGTTTTTTGTGACTTTGTCTTAATTGCCCATTCAATTATGACACAGGGAATCTTAGGTGGAGCTATAGCGGTTAGCGTTATTTATTTATTGCTGATAGTGTTATTTTTCTCTTAAATCTCAATGGGTAACAATTTGCTTGTCGATTCTTCGTGTTTCGAATTTTTCCACTACTACTACTACTGGTCTACTCTTTTGCAGGCTATGTACATAAAAAGCTTAGTTGAAGACACGAGACCTGATAAATTATTAACTGCTCTTGAAATCTCACACCCAGTAAATCAGTGGGTTATCTTAAGCCACTGTGTGCTTAACGAAATATACTAGGTAAACATACCTACTTTGACTCTCAATTGCAGTAGACATTTATATTACAGGTAAATATTTGTATTTTGGTGTTGATGAACAGTATAGCTTTAAGCAGATTCTGGCTAACAAACAATGGGTAACATCGTATCAAGTCGTGATTTTTACGTCAACAATGGAACATTTACGAGTATTAATGATCAATCGCGGCCGGAACATCCGGCAATAATGGAAAGACCACGGATTATGGATATTACGCGTATTGCATAATAAACAAGTCGAACTGAAGTAGCCTGTATGTATGAATGATATCGATCTATACATTTGTCAGGGGCTCAATTCTATTACACAATAACCAAGTCTGTAAACATACAGGGGAAAAGGGCGTATTCCATTAAGCGATCAAAATAACCACACATTTTTTAACCCGTGACATGAAAAGATGGGTGATATAAGTTTCACCTGTCTGTCTATGTGTCTGTGTATCTGTGTGTATGTCTGAACCACCGTAGCTCCTGAATTAATGAACCAATTTGAATGCGGTTTTTTTAATCGAAAGTTTAATTGCCGTGGTTTTTTGCTGTTTGGTAGAAATCGGTCCAGTATTTTTGGCATACGTTTAACATATTCTAGGGCTATTCCAGGGCTAGTTAGCGAATAAATAACGAGTGTAAACAAATGCATTATACATCACAGGTAATTATCGAAGGCTGCATCGCTGTTACATAACTGAACCGGTAACGGTGTACAACGCGACGACGCGACGGTAACGGTGGCTGCCGTGCCGTACCGCCGAGCGGTGCAGAGACAATCGACATTCAAACTAACACCTTATTAGGAATCTACATGTATTTTTTAAAGAATGAACTTGAAAATCTGTATTAATGCATTTTAATTTTATGGTTTAGTTTAGATATGTACAAGGTTTAGGGATATTATCTTTAAATTATTTAGAAATATGATGGAAAACCTGTACGGCAAAATGCAATGTTATAACGACACATGTCATTTTTGTTATTCTATCATATTCCATTTTAAAATAATATGATTTTAACATAACTAGTTCGTACTGGAGCAGCGTGGTGGAGTACCTATGGTCTAGGCGTCCTCAATAATTCGTAGAGACCTGTATTCAGTAGCAGGACATTAGGCATAGGCATTAGGCATTAGGCAGCCATGGAATATGAAATTCAGGCACGAACGAGGTCGCTGTATAGTCAGTCGTACACGTCATCAATATCGTTGTGTAGGTTAGGTACATATGTATATTAATACAAAGGAAAAGAATTCTCACAAGCAGTGTATGCAAATTTCGTCACAAATTTTCTATTTATATTCGTAAGCTTAACGGTCGTTGACCGCTTTCCGAAATGGTCAGTGAAGGCTACTGTTAGTATTGTTTCATTAATTTTTTAAAATACTCCGATTGTGGTTTCCAGCTTCATTGTACTTATCAAGTGGAGGCTTATTTAGTGATAGTTTGTAATACCAAAATCCGTTGAAATATTACTATTTTTGGGCTTAGCGACGCAATTTTATTAGTTAGCTGTCATAAGGGAATCAATATTAAAATCCAAGATTGTGATGCCTCAACCCTAATCCTGCGACCGCCATCGTGGACACAAGGGCGCAGATAGTATTTATAGTGTACCTACGAGTATCTGCATACTTTTGATCTTACATAAAAATAGTAGGTAGATAAGATTCATGGCAAGTTAAATTCTCTACAATCGTGATCCAGGGCTTTTTAGTTGTGGAAGATATCAAAAATAACAATGCAAACTTGTAATATTTCAAGTACCTAGTAAAGGATTATTTGAATTAGTTATTGGCTAAATTTTTTTATACCCATGTTACACGACTTTGCCGGTTATCTACCGTGATTCACAAACAATAAAAGAGTTCGTTCCACGTGTTAATAACATTATCTTTATATCTCAAGATAATAACGGAAAGAACGATTTCCTGGCGGATAGTGAACAGGAAATAGCTTTAAAACAAAACAAAACGCTTTTAACTACCCATGTGACATTCTACTACTTTACTACATTGGATAATTGTATGCTTGTTTATGTGTGTGTGTGTGTGTTTGAATGTGTATGGATCTATAGACGTGTTTGTACGTGTTCATATAACGTAATTTTCAGCCAGTGTTATCGCTATTAGAAACTCATTTTGGCCACCGAGGCACAGTGAGTACCGCAGGGTTATGTGATTTGAGCAAATTGTGCAACGGTTATTAGGGTGGACAAAGTTTTGCAAATGCAACGGCTTTCGTGCCGCGGTCATTCAGCGCAGAGTTACGTTATGGTCATGATCTTAATTCCTTTAGTTGACGATGTGTCCGCTGATCGCGAGAACACCAGGCAATCGAATTTACTTACGGGCTTTATGACCGACTTCAAAAAAGGTTCTCAATCCAACTGTTATTTTGATAGTTGTACGAGTATGTGTGTTGTTACCTCATTAACTTTTTACTGAGTGACTTTGTAGCTATTATGATCTTCTTTTTTACTCGAAGGCGCTTGTCGTCTGGTCCCATTTGTGCGATATATTACGTGTAGTTTTTGAGTTATCTCTACTTGTGATGATGAAGTATTTTTTTGTAAAAAGTATTCACACATATTTGCTTTGATACAATCAGCTGTTTTTTCGTCTGCATTTTGATTTACCTACCGGCTGATCTTATCGAATTAACTTGATCATATCAGAGCAGAGGTTAAGAATATCTTAAATCCAAAATAAAATATTACTTAGGAACTCCGACACGAAATCTGATTTTAACAGTAAAACAAAATAATGAAATTTTGAGCGTGTATTATAGGAAATTCCTATTAATTTTGATAGTAAAACTAAAACATCTTCCGACATACCTAGTTTAATAACGACTTTTTCTTTAACCGTTGTCATTAACAGTTACTTCTTTAAATCTAGAATTTCCATAATCGTTTGCAACTCATTCCATACTCTGTAACCTCTCGCACTAAGATATAGAGTCATTTAGAAAAGGTGTAGTAGAGCTCTCTTTCAGGGCCGGCGTTGTACTGGCGACTCCTCTGGCATTGCTCGTGTCCATAGGCGACGATGACCACTTACTATCAGATGGCTCATTCACTTTAAGTCAGCCCTCTAGACTATAAAAGAACATTTCTTTTAACAAAATCAACAATATCCTAGTGACACTCCTTGTATCACAATAGTCACATAGCATTGTCATGAGCACTGCTCGATTATTTCTATAAAGTAGAAAAATCTAAACAATATGAAGTAGGTATATAATATTAGACTGTGTTGTAATAATATCCTGCTTTTTATTACTGGAGAAGGCAGTGATAAATGTCAAGGAATCTTAAATTGTAAGTATGATATCATAGTTAGAGAAAAAATATTGTGTGTCTCCTGTCTAGTTGTCGGTAGGTAGATACATTGATTTTCGACTATAAGTTTATTTACTCACATTTTAATCCTAAACAGTGGGTAACGCATATGGACATTTATAATCAAATTTAGTTGTAGCTGTGACCTCTGACGGTGTTTGTTAGCATCCTATTCAGTGATTTTCCAACAAAAAGGACAAGGCTAGTGTGTTAGGTATAATTACCTACCTATTCATTTTTTTATAATAGACTTGTAGGGTCCATCGTAGGTATAGCACGCACCAAAACAAATATTTTTTTTTTAATGTGTTTTGTTTTGTTGCGTTAATTATAAGTAAATGTTAAGATTGTCAATATTTATAAAAAAATACAAAAACAACTACAATTTACAAAGAGCGGATGGTCATGTATCTTAATCATTTTTAGTTTCCGCCAAAGTATCACCAATACGTTGCCGGCCAAATTTGGTAAAATTAAAGTAGGTATAAAGTAATTATAATCCCGTTGTGTCGGCTTCCTCCATCTCGTTACCTTAAACATACCTAAAGACGACATACAAAGCAAAAAATAAAATAATAATTTATTGTTCTGTTAGCTAGAGAGTATGGGAACCTGGTAACCGATTGGCCTGGATGTTTGACAAGCGCGCTTTTATTTCGTTATCCGAGCCTATTGTTGGATGAACTTCACATCGTTATTGTTTCCTAGTCAACATAATTGGAGTTTACTTTCGACTCTAACCTTTAACTGGAGTAAATATATAGTTCATTGGATGTATTATTTACATCCACAGTTGGACTGGTTACTGGCGTCCTGTAAAGTTATGTGAGCCTCCTAGGTATAATCATGAAATGAAAGCGTATGTCCGAATTTGTACTTAAACAAAATGATTAGGTATGTGAAAACGCTCTTTTACGTGTAATTGTTTAAATATTTCAGTCGTATTTCAATTTACTATAGTGCCTACTCACAGTAACTTTTGTGTACCTATACACAGTAAGTTTTGCATTACGTTGCTTATCTAATGGCTCACTGGCTTCGTTCCATTAATGGTCCACTACTGAGCCCAGGTATTTTCTCATCATTGAGGAATGCAGATTGGTGAGGAAGTCAGTGGCCAAACCAAGTATCTATTCAACAATTACAATCGGGACCAACTTATTTATGAACTTAACCTCTAAACTAAAGCAAGGAAACGCCCAAGAAATGTTTGTCATTAATGGTCACAATAATGTTTCTCTTAAACTAGTTCATAAGAAAAAATTAAGGAAGTCTTAAACTCATTAAACTCATTCCTAAGTGAAGGTAATTTCTGCAATGGCCGTTATATTGTACTTTTAGATGCCTTTGGTGTTAAATTAGACTCAGTTAAATAAGTGCAAACGGGTCTAACAATTTTCAATTTTAACGCCTATTTTTGAGCTAGTTCCATGGACCGCAATCACGGTGAGATTAGATCGGTATTAAGATTCAAAATCGTGAGTACCTTCCGATTTCCGTTTAAATATTTCGTGTCCGCAATGACATAAGTTAGAAATCGAAGTAGATTGTATTCACTGCTAGTGAAAACGAAAAAGCGCATAACATGTACATTTTACGACATTAAGCAAATGCAATTAGTGCTTCTATCATTACCATAGGAAGTGTCACCGTGAGAAATCAATAGACGCGAACGTGTGTTTATCTCGATGTCAGTGTACAAAAACTAATTACCTATTGTTTTACGAAGATAACTCCAGCAATGTTGCCGCAAGTAACTTCACAATGACATATTGTCATAGACATAATTATCATAAATAATAAACACTGCATACATGTTGGGTAGGTGTAAAATGTCATAATTATTTTGATGGATAGCAAGTATTGTCGACAAAAACGATCAGCCAATGTACCTGATGGTCATGTAACCGTCGCTTAAATTTCAGCAACATTTAAGCCTCCAAATGTGTAACTTGCGTAGTATGAACTTAACGCTTCTATACCTACTTTTGATATCTTTGTAGGCTTAACAGTAGGTAGGTACGTGCTTCATGATAAACTCTGGTTATTGCGTCTTTCCCCACGTCGAGAAATTTGACACCTGCAGTCCCATCAGCAGTGCAGTGTCCATACCTTATAACATCATTACATCTTCGGAAACATTTATGATGTATTTAATGTGAAATTCCTACATAAACGTCCCGAGTTCAAACAACGTAATTCGATAAAACAAATTCCTAAACCGAATTGTTACGGTATTTGGTTTAGCGCACACGTTAAAATAAATTACCATGGCATGTTCGCTTTCAGACAGCTGATAGCTGTTGCCGTTATCACACGGGTACCCACGAAACTAACAGTTAGTTTCTGTCCATCACCATTGCCGACCGATAATTTAGAGATGCACAAAAAATACGAGATGCGATTCGGTTTAAGTATGATACACACGCGATTATAATAACTGTTAATTATTTCCACCATAAGCTGAAATGTAGAAAAAAGGCAAGTTCGTTATAGGAATTTTGCAAGATGCGTTACAGAATCCCTAAAGCCAAGTCGTTTTTTGGTACTGTCTTTGCTACTGCTACGCAAGTTTTATCTTCTACCTTAGATTCAAGTTTGGTCAATACATCATTTGATTTCGATATCTAAACTATTTTTTCCATGTTTACGTTAAAACTTATTATACGAAAATATATCCATTGACAAAAATTTAGAATTTTCTTACGTAAATAATAGTTTTCTAACGTGCGTAAATAGTAAATTATAATTATATTATCTATCTTTACCTCTTACCTTTATCTTACCATTATCTTTCTCGATAATATATTTTGGCAGCTATCAAGATTAAGGGGCTTAGACAGACGGATTTGTTATTATTATTATGCATTGCAGCCATCATTTACGACGTCTAATTAACGCTGCACGTTCCGACGTAAGACGAGCGCATGATGAGAACATAAAAAGTGATCCAATGACCCTAATAGCGGGACGAATTCACATGTCAGAGAGAGTATAGAAGGAGCACGTAGTAACGTAGATAACATTCGTGTCGGATCGGATTTGGCGTATCCAGAATTGCAAAAATATTGCAAATAACAGTTCCGCATCTAGTTTCGCATAGATTACTTATTATTATGTAAGCACGATTGTATTTTTATTTAAAAGATGTGTTTAATTCGACGTTTTTTCTACTCAGTAATAAAAAACTACAAAGAACTTCCTCGAAACGGTAATAAAACCGAAAAAATTATATTTATTAAACGTTATAATAGTGAAGGAGACTGCATGATGAAAGCAGGGCCAATACCGTGTCATAATCTGCTGTATAACGCAATGTAGGTATCCAGAATAAAGCACCTACTCGCATGTACATCGAAAAGGACAGTGTCTTGCAATGAACCTTTGAATTCAGTAAGAGTAATTTGTATTGCTATAATTTTGTCATGTGTCGTCGGGCTATCAACGTCACTAGTTATTTGTACGGCTGTTCAAAGTTGCACATGGCTTGATGTGTTTGTGCCTCTAGGCGAGTGTTTCTCTTAATGTTAGCCCGTATTTCATCAGGTTAGCTCCGAGAGTGACCCGAATTTTGGCGTTCACGTCTGTTATATTCGTCCACGGTATTTGGATCTAATGTGTGTAGCGATATTGTAATAGAGGAAGCGAGAAGTAATGCTGATAATACCTTACAGTACTCTATGTTCAATCTAGGACAATATGCCAAGTACCATCTACTGGTTTGTGGTTTTAGCGTGTTGTTCAAACAGAATGACAGAAACCTTAAAAAAACAATTGAAAAAAGATAAAATACTTTAAAATAAAAATTGCCACCATTGCAACTTTAATAAAGGTATTATTAATAGAGATCTGATAACAAGTCGGCCGTCACCGCACAATATCACTATCAGCTGTTATTATTTTCGCTTTCCTAAAATTCTCAAATCGCAATTAGCAAAGGAAGTCAAGGTTTGAGAACAAGATTATCAAGTATTTACTTGCGCGTGAGAGAATTCGTAATATACAAATTCATGTACTTACCGCACTGACCAACGAAATAATTATAGCATGTTTCGAATATCTTACTTCTAAATTTTAAATTATACGAGTACGTCACTAGTCGACGCTCTCGCTTTGCTTCGGAAAACTTTAATATTTTCCAAATTTAGTGAGTCCTGTTAGTTGTAGTTAGTAATAGTTTATTTGGTAATTGTTAGTAAGACTCTAGTTTTAATCCGGTCAGAGATGAAATGTCCTTCATACATAATCACCACCAGTCGTCGATAATATTTCCCGAAGACATTTTACACAATTACAATTTACAATTAACGCGAGTAATTAAAAGAAAAGAAGGCCCTAGTTTGTATTTTTATATCTATTAGTTGTATGTTTATTTTAAGCCCGAGAAGTTTTATATCAGTTTCTATCAGCGCTGATCATGGATGCCATTCACATTGCCCTTATTTAGCAACTGAGCTACGTGACTCTATAACGATTATGGACAATTTGTCAACTGTCTGTTGAGCGCTTCGGATGCTGAATTTTAATATGGAACGAGATTTGAATACCTACTTTAAAACACCTTGCGATTTAAACAATTTCAATGAGCTTACGTTTTAAAACTTACTTTGATCAAAATGGAATTGTGATTACAGAATAGAGTCAGGGACATCTGAAGGGCCAAACATGCTACCGCGAGCATTTCGGGAAAAGGTAGAGTATTCTTGGCGGGAGCTTTCTGAGCTTTCATACTTGAATCGCCGAGGATATGGAATTGCCACTCCCCGTTAAATACAAGTTTATTAGTACGAACCTGTGCTCACGGTTCAATTTAGCTTGTAAGCTTTACTTCAAACATTTTAAATTCTCGCCGTCAATCTAGAATGTACCCTGGCACTTGTGTGGGTTGCCATTTGAACGAATTCCATATCGACCGACCGCGAACGGAGTAGGTATGAAATTGTAATCTGTAATCATGATTACGTTTTGCACAACTTTGGTTTCGATGCTTTAGAAGCGAAGTAAAATATTTTGGATCCCTACTTAGTTTTAGTTCTAAACGCTTCTTTTGTAATATCTCCTTTAACTTACAAAAGTTTTCTCTTGTTGCAGCACTCTAACAATGACATAAGTGGCCACAAGATGGCGTTGCGACTAAAAAAGGATATAAAGAAGGCGTCATACTACGTGTGGTTCCTGGGCGCGCAGGAGTCCCGCGGGCTGCGAGGCGAGGAGTTCGCGCTGCCCGCCATCCGTCTGCTAGAGGAGAGGGCGAGAGACCTTGAGCCTTTCAAGGTTACCTTACAGGTATGGTACTGATTAGTGTTAGTGGAGACGCCCTTGATGCGCTTTGCGAAGCTTCTTCTCTAGGTTTACAATGTCACATATCGTTGCTACCAAATTTTATATAGCCTTCGTCGATAAATGGACTATCCAGCATAAAGACATTATTTCAATTCGAACCATTCGTTTATTATATTGGCTTATTCAACAAGCTCTTTACATTTGTAACATTAAAATATAGATATATACCTTGTAATAAATAATAATAACCGTAATAGGCATATCTATTTATAAGCGTAATTCTGTAATTTCCCACTCAATTCACACTTGATTAATGAAGGTTAATTTTACCGTTACTTTTGGTAAAATTAATTGAAGTATCTATGCTTTGTTAAAAACTCAAGCTTAAATTCATGTAAGTCATGTTACCCTCTATTCTTACAAATGTTGTTACAATTATAGTTAACTTAATATGTTCCACAGTGAGATCAGTTGGCGATTTCCACCTGTGAGTTTAATGAATTACCATGATTATCATATTCAAATTTCCAACTAATTAAATGCTGCCACTTGTAAGAAATAAAAAATACACAAAGACTATTGTTAAAATTCCATGTTTGAAAGTGTAAACGTTACAAAAACAGGCAACCTTGATGTAACCTACATGAAACCAGTGGGATTTTATCTAATTACATGGTTAAAAAATATCGCATTGCGAAGTGAGACTTTTACTTCACTGCGTTTGGCAAGTTGACGCAGACGTTGGCCAATCAACGCGTTGTCTACGATTTTACACGTTCATTGCGGCTTGAGGTGAAAATTCCTCAAGGTAGACTTACTTTGCCTATTACGATGCTGTACAAAAATTCGTGATCTCTGTTCCGTGCAGTGCCTAATTACATAGGCAAAAATAAAAGCAACAGCAAAATCCACCGAGAAACCAATAATAATAATAAATATCAAGATCAAGCATGGGTACCGTAAATTAAGAATCTTCATATTGGGCTCAACTAAGCCTGTTACATTCATTGTCGTTGACTTTAAAACTATTAGAAAATCGAAAGAAATTCAAACATAATATCGCTTAAAAACTTGAGCCTGACAAGGCTTTCAAATCCAAGTTTATTGCAACCCTTCAAAATTAGGTATGTAATTTTGCAGTGAAGGTTTCTGTCATCATTTATATAACTAATAAAACCAAAATAATCACAAATTATTTTCCGTTGCAATATAACAGTATGCACAAATTCGGCTACATTATTTTGTGCCCATAATTAGGTACATGTCAATTCTGCCGTTCTCTTCAAGTCGTGCCTATTAAAATACCAAAGATTGATTGAATCGGATGAAAAATTGAAGCAATTATCGTTAGTCAAACAGCGATACATTCCACATCGAGCAGTTACTTAATATTAAGCGACTGATTGCAATTCACTCGATGTTACGTAATCATTCGTTACGACTTCATCATTATTTGATAAATGGTGATTATTGTTTAGCTGTCAAAGATTATAATCGTCAAGCTGAGCGCATGATTTCTCTTCATCTTTCCTTGGTAGCTTAATTGTAATGAAACCTTAAATCTTAAATTGAATTGACATAATCAATGTAGGCAACCACCAAATTATTAATAAAATAATTTTAATCGTAGCTTTCTCACCGAGAGAGCTTAGTACTGTACTTTAATAGTTTGATAACAAAACATTAAAACCCATATTATCACTACTATACAGAAATGTATATCTTCTTTTTTGTCCCACTAGAGTCCTGAATAGATAGATAAAAGTATTGATGATTTGGTCTGGAACGACATACGCACATGATACTCGCACTAATGAAATTATATCCCTAACTATTGTTGACTCACTCCGCCATTTACAGTGGAAAAACCGCGCCGGCACAAACGCTTTATTTTCAAATCAGAACTACTTAAATACCTAACCATCTTCGATCAGCCCACTAATCCAGCATCGTTTCCAGGTGTCCCACAAGGGGCTGAAGATAATCCAGAATGTGACGGCGAAGGGCAAGCAGCAAACCATCAAGCACTTCATCCCGCACGGCAGCATCACCAGCGCCGTGGTGCAGGGAGACGTGGTGGCCTGCGTGCTGCTGCTGTATAACCCCATCACCGGCTGTCCTGTGCATGTTCATGCTTACAGGTAAGAGTGATCTCTGTAACACTAACTGTATTCATAAACAAACCTTATGCATTACTTAGCCTATGAGGTCTCATAGCGTTGAATACAGCTCTGTCATTGGTCCAATTGTCAAAACAAATGACCCTATGCGTTCTTGAGCACTGTGAGACTTTATAGTACTGTTTGTGAATACTGCTGTTACAAGCTACAAAATAAAACGCAAACTCGCACATGAAAGGATTTTTATGTTAGAGGCCTCTCGTATGTTTGGTTTCTTGCATATCCTAATTATTATTATTTATCCTAATTATTCCCCGGCATTGTCACACTTGGTCACAAATTGTTTAGACCCCTTCCCCTGGTGTGACTACATTATATTTAATTTTATCGATTCAAATTCTTAGATGTTTGTAGCAAATCTAACTTAATGAACTGTGACATCAAAAGAGTGTTTTGCATCAATCTACCTGCAATTGATACACGTTAATTTACACTCAGGGGACGGACGGGAAGCGTCGCGGATGAACGCGCGCGTTTGTAGACCATTATGTTTTCATTTCCCCTTATTGTTTTGCTTCTTTTGAGAGAAAACCCGTTTCCTAATGGCATTAGAGCGGTTTTGCGTTCAAACCATAATGATAGTGGTCTTCGACGCTTTTTTGTGTAACAACGTTCGAATGTATGGAATTTTTATATCATTAAAACTGACAAATAAAAAATAAATCGTCTTCAATCGATTAAATAACAAGTTAATTAGGTATTTTATTTATTCCAATTAAATAAAGTATACCTGCGTGTTGACGTAATTTAGAATGGCTTCAAATCTTGCTTCCATAAATAATTATCCAATATTTTTTGTATGTATTGACTAAAGTTACATTAAATAAGTGCTCGTTGTGCCTACTACCTATTAATTTTAAGTTTATTAACACCCTTAAAATTTAATGCCTCATCAATGTCGTGCTTAATAATGCATTGAATGAATCCTTGATTGCTAGGCCGTGTAATATTTTGTCAGATTTAACAACCAAATAGAACGACCTATTCCGATCTAATACCAAAAAACTAATACCACTGGTATGAACGATCATGTTAATTGATATTTTGTAATAAATTCTTTGCGATATATTACGCAACTACATTTAGCACTTAAACGTTTACCTATTATATTAACAGCTTTAATCGATTTCGTAAATTTTGGGTGTGTTATTAAAGCACGCCAATGCCAACCGAGTTTACAATAATACCGTTATTCGTTTATTACAAAATAAATTTAATGGGAAATTTTATATACCAAAATATCAATAGGACTTTAGGGGGATCAAACGAAAAACTTATTATTATAAGGAATTATTTATCGGTGTACAGTATATGATATATGTATAAGTATATAACTGATAATATATATACCTAACACGATATGCCGAAGTTAACGCTCTACTTGTATGAATAGCTCCTTTTTTACCTCTTCTTCATTACTAAACGTTGTTTGACGTGTAGATTTTCGTTAATAATTAAGGAAATTCTTTATAAATGATATTTTTAATACAATCAATGCAAACTCTATGATTGACTCAACTAACTGTACTCACGAAGTTAGGCACCTTCGGACCATAAATTACCACAGATCAATACCACTGAACAATGCTTCAGATTTGCAACAAGCTTTTAGGTTTTTAACAATTGCGATAAGAATTGGTCTGAATGTCCAGTGAATGTCTCAATGACCATAGCAATGCATACAAATGAGAGTAATTCACTGATCTTACAGCGATAGACGTGTGCTAACGTTCGAAGTAGATACATTTTAACAATCGATAAACGAATGCATAGTATAAAAGGTGCAATAAATATCTTTTATGAGACCATTGACCCAGTAACTGTGCTGTCTCGTTGACAAGAAACGTTGCAGGCTCGCGGATAAAGTTTCCAATGACTGAATTAGCAACACATCATAAATTATTCATTCGTGGTATGCTTAAACTGTTGCGGTCATTATGTAGTTTACTATAAGTGTTTGGTAACGAGCATCATTTGTATGTGTAAAGGTTGTATTCAAAGTCCATCAGAAATCAAGAGAAATATATCTGTCTCATAGAATTGTTATGGTCTGTAATTCTAAAATTATGGCCAGTAATTCAACACAAAAAGTTCCACACTAACGTCATTGTCATTAGTCAGTAGGTATTCTTTCAAGCTATCTTAAAATTTTGGAAAATCTTTATTAAGTCCCTTATATAACACTGAATGTCCATTAGAAACTGATTATTGACGTATTGCGCCATCCGAGGATCACAATTAGTTACACTAAAAGTTTACAACGCCTTTAAGTTACCTACTAATGTTCCTTAGAGACAATGACCACTATAGGAGACATCAGATAGGTTCGAGCAGCGGCTGACAGATGAAGTATCTACGGTACAGTAAGGTCATTTTGACTAGGCCGATATGAACTTCATTTTCCGAGATGTTTGCGCAGGTACAGTAACTGACCAATCAAAACACGGCGGCCATGACAGTGTTTTGTGTTGCGCTACTTCGTATTGGCCATGGACCTATTTAGGTCCATGGTATTGGCTAACTATCCTACCGCCCGCACTCCCCGCCTCCTACCACCATTTTGGCCTTAAAATCAACATCTGCGCAGCCACTTGTAGCCAACTTCATATCAGCCGAGTATAAATTACCATACTGTAGTTGTACCCTTTTTAAAATATAGTTACATAATACGATTTGACAACTTCCTTCCTTACTTCCCTTGGCTCAGGAACTTTGAGGATCAGGATTTAGGTAAATTTATTGTGGCCACAACCACAACTATTATAAGGTGGCTCATCTCATCGTTTGCCATATTCAAATGAAAGAAGATAAATATTACAAGTTATATGCAGTCATAGTAATTTACACTTCTCGCATTTTATCCAAAGTGAGGTTGATGCTTTAATGCCCTTTACCTACATAGTAAACAAATGTATCTGACATTTACCGCGTTTGAATGCGTGGCGCAAGCGGCGGCGCAGGCGCAGTCTCAAGGCGGCCCGCGGCTCTGAGCGCATCTTCGCATCTTCGTGTCGTGTTGTAATGACATCGTTAAGATTTTCTCAAGCGATTCCACTCCATTATTTATGGCTTTCGAAAAGCCAACAGGGAATATAAGTTATTGTACCAAAAACATTCCATTAGTTGAGTTTTATCTTTGTTCACCAAAAATTTAAATTACGCTTTAAAATAAAGTTAATTGTCTTTAAGATTAAGATGAAGTCGTTTTTATAATGAACATTTAGTCTATAATTATATTAATATAATGAAACTTTGAATTACGTAGAGACTTAGTAGTTACGTAGTATCATCGGAATTAAGAGTGAGTGGTCGCAAACCAAATAACTAAGTTCCGTGGCATGACTATCCCATTGCTGATGACGCGGCATTATATCTGTCACAATAAGATAGAAACAACACATTACATAGGAAAAGTCGAGTATCGGGTAGATTGCCTCACGATGTTTCCCTCCTTTAAGCTAATGCTAGCGAACGCGTGTAACATTAGTAAATTAGATACAGAATCCAATTCCGGGCCGTCCGAGTGTCAGACCAACGTACCTACAAACTGCTAAGCTATCACTACAAAGTGGTCCCGTGATAGTTGTAAATGTAAAAAGCCTAATACGACGTCGTTCACAGGAAAAGGGTAAGATAGGCCTTGTCACAAATACCGTGCGAGTCGACAGATGTCGCGGCTCGACCCGGCGTTTGCGACGTGATATGTCAATGTAGGGTTGCCACACTCACTTTATTCAATTAAAATCGATTACTTAATGAAACTTTAATTTACATAATTACAAAATATCCTCCTAACTATGCTAATTCTTTAACTATGATAACAGACAATTTTCAACGTTAATCCTTCGCCCTTAGCTGGATTTTAAGTTGTTATTTTTTAGTAAAATTACTTATCTGTCAATGTTTATCCCGATTAAATAGTTCTGTAGATGATCTAAAATTGAATTAAGTGCTTATTTAAGTCTAGATTAATAAACGAGACTTACCTACTTAGGACATGAAATGAGGATCAAAACATCTTTACACAGTATCCTCGTAAAGTAATGTTTGTTGACTACTCAAAGTCTAATCAATTTGGGTACATTCAATATGTAGGTATACAAAGTCTATCAAACTTATTTGACGTAACGCAATTTTTTTTATGGAATTAAGGTAGCAAACGAGCATGCCGCACCACCCTTCCGCTGCCGCCCATGGCAATTGTGACCGACATAGAACAAGACCCAATTTAGGGACTAGGGTGGTTAGTCCAGTTAGTAGATGGTGTTAGAATGTTAGTTGGTTAGTTTGTTATTAAGTGTGAGGACAGGGACTGTTAGGGATAGGTTAGTCCTGTTAGTTAATATTAGTATTGTCCAGTTAGTAATGATTAGTGTGAGTCTTGTTCCAATTCGGTCACAGATGCGTTGCTACCCCTGAGGACAGATGGTCGCCTCTAAAAAAGTGAACCGGCTCCACACCTTCCTATCCGGAACACAATTGCTCTTAAAAACAATTATTATGACGGTAGGAATGGTACTGGGTACCTTGGCGGGCGGTGGTACTACCCCAGGCGAACTCTAGGCTCTACCACCTGAGGTATTTATAAATTAGCAGACTCGGGCTCCCTGTAAACAAGCTTGATAAAAAGCTATCCGCGATATCCTTTTTAGGTAAATCCAGGAAAAATATCACAATACATTGCGTGTTTATAAATATTTCTTTTACTTTTCCGCGTGTTGTATGACTTCCTTCAGTCAGTATAATATTTGAATTCAACTTATACAAGTCTTACTATGTTACAATCTTATAATCAATAAAGAGGTAGTCAAGCTTTCTTGTTATGGTTACAGTCTTACACTAACTCTTTGGAGACTATTTATGAATGGTGCTGTGGGTTTGGTTACGTCAGGAAAATCAATAAAAAGCTAATTTCACACTACTCAATCAATTCAAATCACGTAACAATCATAACTCTAGGTCTGTGTACTTTTCGCTTTTTTGCATCGAAATTTTTAACACTTTAAAAAGGTATACGAAACTCTATAGGTACCTACTACTTAGATACCTACATCTAGTTCCATTCTCAAAACCAACTTACAATATACGTCACAGCTCACAGGTAATCGAAAAATCGTCTCATTCGATTTTAAAAATCAACATACAATACACTCCACAAAGGTAACTAAAACCTATTAAAAAGCAATTTTACAAAACAAACCACAAACAAACAAACGAATAATGTAATCTGTACTGCGTATGTCGGTGTTTAATAGACTTCTGACTAGAATTATTCAGTCTGATCCAAGGTGGACGACCGGGCGACCGGCTAACGATGGCACAGGAAAAGCAAATCGTATCCTGAGATTGCGAGACCCTGTCAATCTGGTTTCAAGTAATAGATACAAAAAGCTAGAAGGGAACCAGGACAGTACCTACTTACCTAACGCAAACGGGTGCTTCTACGTCCTCTCCGCTGTTTTATGATAGGATGTGCTTACTATGGAACCAACCGCTTCTTCTTTGTGTTAAAAGTAACGCGATTGTTTAGCGAAAAGCGATCTGGGTTACTTATAAGTTTTACTCTTGAATGCATAGCTACTTTGATTGATTTAGTTTTTTTGTTGAATGCTGATTTCAGAAGTCATGTCTTTTAATGGGTTTGTTTTTTAATTAAAATCCCAGAATTTCATAGCTGTTTGCATCTGTTTATTTTATTTCCGAAGTTAATAGTATATGTCTAAGACAAAGAGAGGGACATCAGCCAGCAGACCACATGAGGTAACTGTTTCATTAAGAATACTAAATTCTTACTACGTACATTACCAGTTTTCTGCAATTACTTTCAATGATTTATTTATATGCATCGCTATTTAAATGTCAAGAACTGGTAATAGGCAGAAACTTATTTTCATTATTATCTATACCTATTAATATTAAACGCAGTCAATCGCTTCCGCGTGAAAACGCGTAGGTTCGCACATTGCTTTATCGCAACGTGCAATCACTGTGCATAAATATGAATACCTCACTTTATGGGATTGAAAATGGTAGTTGCAGATATTAAATTATTATTCAAATTACTGCGTTAGTGGCCACAGCTTGTTCCAAGCTTCCAAGTCCGCAGAAAAAGCATCCGCGTATTAATGGATAAATTAACATCTATCGAGACATGTATGTCTTTAAATAGTTTTAAGTTCTTTCCGGCCTGTATTTGCAATTACGTTATCGTGTTGCAGATAATGTTTTTTAAGTAAAATAACTAAAAATAAAAGCGTATAACACAAAGACACCCGCCCTAAAATCCTTAGACGTATAAATAAAACGGAGCAAAAACTTCCGGCTAGAAAAACATTTATCTATTACTTAGTATCAATAACGTTTTTCGAATTTTTGCCTTTGAAATTAACGCACACCTACTAAGGGACAAGTTTCCCGATTGCCAAACCCCCCCCCCTCCCCCCTCCCCCATAAAAACAAATTTACTACGTGTGTTCAATTTTTAAATAGATTTAGCTTGTAAGCTAATTTTTCTTAAGGCATTTCAAATTCTCGCCGTCAATCTATAATGAACCTTAATTGCAGGGGCGGAAATCTAGCATTGGTGCCTGCTATTAAAACGAATATCATGTCAAACACGAATGGAGCATAGTTCTAAATATGGCCACTCGTAACTCAGCGTTGATCAACAGTGTTGTTGTTGAATTTATATCGCGACATGCGATACTCGTCGACCTTCTCTTAACCTGTGTACCATAAGAGTAATATGACCGTAGACAGAAAATAATTGCAATAGTCTGTACTTTCTAATTGAGTAAATGGGAATCTATCCACGCTGTCTGGTTCAGAGGTCGCTGTTACCCTGAGAACTGTTACAACTAACGACCGAGTCAGTGGAAGTTCAAGGAATATGATGCCCTTGATGACCAGCAAAACGTTTTTGGGGACGACTCTGAAAGATGGCCTTTGATGGTTATTGTTCTCAGTTCGATATCTGAATCAAGTAGGTATTATTTGGCAGATAAACATTTGTTCTCGGATTGTGTCTTTTTTGGTTGGACGATCTGTAGTGTCCAATGGTTTAATGCCAGACTGCCGTTCTAATGTGTATTTATATTTCTGTAGTTTTTTACACAAAGTCAACTCCTCTTATTGCTTTGGAATAGTTTGTTTCCAATAGGGTGATTTGTAACTCGACGTATTCCTCTTGGGATGTGGTAATACAACCAATTTCCAACAAAATTAACCATAATGTCCCTAATACCAAGTCAGCTGGTTATCGAGATAAAATAAATAAATAAATAATAATAATATTAAATTCACACAACACCTCATACATTGACCTGACCCGTGGTAAGTAGCTAAGCACTTGTGTTACGGATGTCAGACAACAGAGGAAACACAAATATAATACTTAAATACATAATATATATTACACCCAGACACAGAACAAACACAAATGTTCATCACATAAATGTTTGTCCTGAGTGGGAATCGAACCCACGACTCTTGGCGTGCATGGTAGGGTCACTACCAATTGCGCCATCGAGCCCGTCAAATTCCTTATTTTTGGTTTTGGTCAAAGAACACCGAATTTGACTACAAAAAAATCAATGAATAAAAAAGTAGTGGTTTGATTTGAGTTGTGTGCATTTCTATCAGTGACCAATACATCTACAATCATTTATTAATACTAATGCAGGCACAAGTGTTACACATTTTAAAATAACAAGTGAATTCTTGTAAAAAAAATATTTTCTTACTAATGTGGTCGATAGAAAAGTAGATTTATTTTAAAAAATCGGGTCCGGACCCGTGCTCCACCTAGGTTCTCCACCTGGGTGGAGCACGGGGACTTATAAGGTCCCGTGATCCAACTGATGGCGTTAGTACAGTGAAACAGTAAATTGTTTTCCTTGAATGATTCAAAAGATCTAAACAATTATAATAGGCTAGCTAATGTGGTGCACAGAACGGAGTTTAAGTATTATTTACAAACCTTCTTGGTGCACAATTTTTAATTAAAAATAAATTCAACGCGTCTGCTTTCTGCTTTTCAACTTTTATTTCTTTAAATCGCTGACAAAAAGAGACACACAGAGGTTACATTTAGCCATAGCTAGCCTATTATAATTGTTTAGATCTTTTGAATCATTTAAGGAAAACAATTTACTGTTTCACTGTACTAACGCCATCAGTTGGAGCACGGGAACTTATAAGTCCCCGTGCTCCACCCAGGTGGAGAACCTAGGTGGAGCACGGGTCCGGACCCAAAAAATCTAGTATACATCAAGCGTACGAACTACATGAAAAACATCCTTGTTTTATAAGCTATCCAAACAAGTAAAATTATTAAGACACAAACAAAACATTTCAGAAAAAAACGTATGTAGAGCACGTGCGACGTAAAACCCTTTGTTATCGTACCGCGGTATAAGTTCCTGAGTTGCAAACTTTTTTGCAAACTTTGTCTATTAGACCCACTTGATCATTTAAAATGAAAATTAAACAGCAGCAGTGTTTTGTTTCTGGCTACCAACGCGATCTCCCAAATTCACGTTGATTTTTATCACTAAATAAGTATGACGGCTTACTCTAGTTCCGAGTATGCCGATATTATTTATTGTTATGCCTTTTATAATGATAACACGACTGAAACTCGTTGACGATCCTACTACTGCGTCAACTACCTGCTGGATAACAACTTCTTCATCTTCAGCAGTGTAAAGGCGTGGTCAACCGCCATCATTTTGTTGACGTTGAAATTGTCCAGTTTCCAATTGAACTGAAGACCGTAATGTAAGGCGCTCGTCGTTGAGGGTAACGACGAATGTACTCTCGACGAGCTTCATCCCCGTTTCCTTCACAAAAGACATAACAATAAATAATATCGGCATACTCGGAATTAGAGTAAGCCGTCATACTTATTTAGTGATCAAAATCAACGTAAATTTGTGAGATCGCGATGGTAGCCAGAAACAAAACACTGCTGCTGTTTAATTTTCATTTTAAATGATCAAGTGAGTCTAATAGACAAACGACAAACGACAAACGACAATAACAACTAAAAAGTTTGCAACTCAGGAACTTATACCGCGGTACGATAACAAAGGGTTTTACGTCGCACGTGCTCTACATACTTTTTTTTCTGAGATATTTTGTTTGTGTCTTAATAATTTTACTTGTTTGGATAGCTTATAAAACAAGGATGTTTTTCATGTAGTTTGTACGCTTAATGTATACTAGATTTTTTAAAATAAATCTACTTTTCTATCGACCACATTAGTAAGAAAATATTTTTTTTACAAGAATTCACTTGTTATTTTAAAATGTGTAACACTTGTGCCTGCATTAGTATTAATAAATGATTGTAGATGTATTGGTCACTGATAGAAATGCACACAACTCAAATCAAACCACTACTTTTTTATTCATTGATTTTTTTGTAGTCAAATTCGGTGTTCTTTGACCAAAACCAAAAATACCTAAGGAATATCTCGATAACGAGCTGACTTGGTATTAGGGACATTATGGTTAATTTTGTTGGAAATTGGTTGTATTTCCACATCCCAAGAGGACTACGTCGAGTTACAATGTTAAAACAAACCCTAAAAAAAATCCCAACATACTAAGATACTTACCTAAGTAAAAACGACAGAGAACAGAGAAAACCAGAGAAAAATTCATAAAAAAAAACTGTTTTGGAATCTATTGCGTTAAGAAATATTTCCAATATTTTTTTTATAAAATCATCCACTTAAAGACATACACATTGATGAACTAAAGTTTTCGCCATAATTGTGTATAGAATAGATAACCAAACACACGAAGCTTTACTGCACTTGTAAAACCAGAACTAACCTTTTTTCCTATATTTTAAGCACAGGAGAAGTTGATATACCTACTTACTTAGTACGACCTGTACGACCAAACACAAATAACGAGTTCATTGCTCTGAGCTCTTAAAAAATATCATTATAAAACAGATAAACGAAAACCGATAATAAATAAAAAGTGTGAAATTGACAGCTTTTTGAATAAAGTATTACGTCGACAGTTTTTGTTCAAAACTGTACAGTGAATGAATGCAAAAATAAAGTAAACAAATGTATTAAATAATATTGTTAAATGTTTTACAAACTAAATAGTTTCGTCCAATTTCAGTGGGTATTTATTTTTTAAAGGTAAAAACCGACAAACAGACTGAGCCACTATATGGTCAGTAGTCTCCGTCGCCCATTAACATCAGATCAGTAATATTAAAAACAAACACTTAGACATCGGCACATAATTCGCACTCAAAATCTTAATAAATGTCATTAAGGTTGCCTAATAACCTAATTTCAAGTTTAATATTAGATATGAATATTTCTGGAGCTTCATACATTCAACACAATCATAAAATTTGAAATCTATTGTATAATTGCATTGCATTAACACTTGTTGCAGTTGTTAAGAGCTTAATTTAGTGCTTAGTATTTGATGAACAAATTTTGTTTTCTCTTCACGGCCTGTTATCAATTCATTGAATCGGGTTTTTAGCTTCCAAACATGTTCCGCGCTTGCTAACAAAAGAACTTTTTCTACAAAACTGGTGACAACTTCGGTGAAAGTAACGTAATTTTTATGACTGTAAAGGTACGCTCACATGTGAGGTGGACGCAAATTGTTGCAGAAATTAGTTTTAGAATTAGTAGAAGGGATAGTTAATCCATGATACTTGTTTGATACTGTGTACAGATAAATCTGTGGTACGCGCTGATTCATTGTTGACATGTTTTGTTATCTGTGGCGCGCGGGGTTTGGAGAAGAGATCTGTCAAAGGAGTTCAGAAGAAGATTTCTTACCGCGTAAAAACGGTGACAAAAAAGGTTGTTAATTTATAGGTTGATAATATTTGAAAGTTGCCATTACATCTATAGGTACATATAAAAAATCCATGAAAAGACAACATCGTACTAGTGATGCCCAGCGGCAAAACCTACATAGTGTTAGGTACGTGTCAGAAGTACTGGGTTCGAGAAAATTCCAAAATGTACCACAAAGACTTTTATTGTAATCGTAGATACACAATTACACTATGTACACAGTACACACCAAAACACTATGCACGTAGGTACTCGTAAAACACTCGTCGATCACTGTATCGCCCGTAGAAATCACTTCACTTCTCGCTGGTATCGCTCGTAGGTATCGCTGGTTCTTCCCGGTTTCTCCCGGGACCAAGTGCCCCTTTTATACCACTCGCCTACCATTCATGCCATTCTAGAATGTTCCCGCAGTTTTTGGAATAAGGTTCTAGTATATTCATTGCAATCGACTTTCAACCTTAAGACTGATGTCATAAGGTCGAAGCGTCGTGGCGCGTAGTGTCGAGACGGCCGCGCTCTATTGTTCTATTGGTCGCTTGACATGTTTATGGCCCTTGTTGTTTATTGCTTCCGGTTTAGCGAAGTAACTATACATGGGTTGTCACAATAGTTTCTGCAATACACCACCGGGTTACGGAACGGCCGTAATGGGCGCGCTTCATTACCCGTCTTATTGAAAGAGCTGACAAAAATGACGCGAAAACAAAAAATCATCACCAGTAACCAATTATTAGAAAATTTCTCTTATTATGCGGAATAGACGCTTGCGTTATGTAATTGGAATAATACAAATGTAATAGTGTGAAATTCGAAAAGCGTTTGTCAGTGTACAAATACTAACAAGCCGTGTGTTTAAACTATTTCCAACTTTCATGCTAGTTAGCAAATTTTAGATTTGCTTCGAGAAATTCAAAACAATAAATATCATCAAATACTATCTTGTTTGTCTTGCAAATATTATTTAAGGCACTCTCGTTAAAATGTTGGGAAATTAAAAAAGAACGTTGATACGTATACCTACTTATAAGTAGGTACATAGCTACTTAAAATAAATATTGTCATTGAGTTGGTATACCTAGGCTTGTTAGCAGATAATATTAAAAGTAAAGATATACTGAGAACTATTGTAAGTCCACGTATTCGGACAAAAGGAATTTTATGAGTTGTAAATGAGTGACCATGTTATTCACGTAATAATTTATTATAGCTAATAAATAATACTATCTGTACCTAATAATTATAAATAAAATGCATTCTCAAATCAAGCTCGATTGGATAAAAATTGAAGTTTACTTCGATGTGAAAAAATGTAAATTGAACCTTGACATTCGCCCAGTGGATGAAACTAGAAGTGCCCGATACACAGGTGAGTCAGAGAAACAGGATTTAGCACATATCAATAGTATCGCAACAGAAACCCGTTTAAAGCCACATATGTACCTTAAACTAATCATGTAAGCACTGTAAAACTAAAAATATTTATGAATTTTAATATACTTATTCGATAAAAATGTATGTACACCTCTACCTAATTTTATCTATTAAATAGTGTCCAATTAACTATAATTATATTTAATGCAAAATAGCTACACAATTGCAGGATAATAAAGCTACTGAGCTGGAGATAATTATTGTTAATTACCTCCATACCCATATTCATTAAGGCGCACATTAAGGCTTATTAATAAAGCCATAACAACTACAATGTAGAAATTTATGAAAAGAATATTTTAAAAAGATCATCATCATAATCATCGCAACACATAACATAACTATCCCAATGTTGGATTCTGCGGACCATAGTCCATCACTCTACATACTCTTTAGACTCTACATACCTTTGAGAATAATAAGGAGAACTTTACGCTGTCCGCACGATGTTTTGTTATACCGAAGTAAGTGATGATTGTTAATGAATAAATGAAGTATAAAAAATCTTATTTTGTTGTCAATTAGAATTTATGAAAAAAAAAATCTAATTCACGTTTAGCGTAGTTTATTTGTAAATCTAGCGTTCCAGTTCAAAGATTTAGTGACTGGACACTAAATATATTTTATTTAATATTTGAAATCCATGAATTGCCAGTCATGAAAGCATTGAATTACAAATCAATGATACTGAAGTTGCTATTAAATCGATTGCAATTTTCGTGCCTAATATACCGAGCTGTGTAGTATTGTATATGTTTTTTACTTGTTATGACTGATTGTAATGAAATTGAAAGTTTTATTGTGCAGCCGCGTCGAAAAGAAGCGGGTCGCGTGAAATCCAATGCGTGCTTTTACCGATAAGTGGCAAAAACAGGTTTAACAATTTACCGTTCGCTATTGTCATTTAAATCTTGTTTAACATTTTCAGTATCGTTGAAAGCATGTAGGCCTCTAGGCGAATTAACATTACCATTCACACAGCAATAAATATAATAATATCAGTAGTTAATTTTTTTTTATTAGAATTGAAAGTTCTTGATATCTAACTTTTTACAAAAAAATAACTTACTTCAGACTCGATAAGTACAGATAACTTAAAAAGAACCCGTCAGATGTCAAATGATGATGATTTGGGTGTTCTTCAATGAAAACACCCAATGCAAAGTTATGAGGTAACACACAAAAAAATACAGCCATATAAAGAACCTCCTCCTTTTTTGAAGTCAGTAAAAAATGTTATGTAATAAAATAGTTAAGTAATTCAATTTAACAAAACACGTCTTACAATTAACGAGTGTGGGTATGAAGGGACAAAATGACAGCTTTCCTCAAGTGAAGCGAGGGCGGTTTACTAGTGCAAACTTTGCATTATAAACCCACACAGGGTAATCAAGTTCTAAACTAGTTCACTTTACACCCATATGTTTGTTCAAATACATCGTAACAATTGTTATGAATAAAATATAAGCGTAAGAGCGTACCAATTACACAACGTAACAATACGTCATTGCAGTAAGCAGGCCATGGGACACCGCCCATCCGTCGTAAGTCACGTGGATGGTAAGATATGATCATGGATTCCATTCAAGGGCCATTGACTATGTTTATTAACTGACCTTATTTATTATGTAATTTAAAATTTATAAAATTACATAATAAATGAGGCGAATAAGGTCACATCTTCTGGAACGAAGTTCCTTATCGCATGGTGGGTACGAATGGATGCTAGAAAATGAAAAGTGTAAGATTTTTATGTGACAGAAACTCAAATGTATGCTATTGTTAAAGTTTCAATTCACATGTAATTAACACATGAATAAACGCAAATGTTATTGAAGACAAAAATTATGCCTCATTAAGTTTTTATATTATGTATTTCAATAGATGTCAACAAATACCTGTGTTATTTAATAAAAAATAACTAAGCGCTTCATAAAATTTAATTATACTCGTATTATGACTGCTTATTGACTGTGAATAAAGACTTTTAATTAGAATGTTTGTCCTAAATATCTGTTGCAAATTCAAATTAAGCGTGACAAAAACCGACGTAACTCGGAACCTTGACAATAATCGTTCAACTTTGACATTACTCACTTTACAATACCGCTTTGGTATGTGGCTCTTGACTTTTATATTGAGTGCTTTACGTAGAGAGATTTCGTAATCAGTAACTTTGAATATATTATGCGGATCTTTAATGCATTATAGCGGACCTAGTGCGTCCTCAATTAGAACTCCCATCCCGTTTATGGTTAGAATAGGACTATGTACGGGTTATGGACTGGTCATTTCCATGTAAGGATGTATAAATATTGTATATTATATGTAATCATCGATAAATATGTATAACTATAACAATTTACGCTACAGAAATATGAATACTGTTCAGTATAATTTCAGTCGTCTTGCTGAATTTGAAATGAATCAAATGTGTTCTATATCTAAGATATTAATTAAATCTAGTTGGGGTCAATAATTATCTATAATTAATTAATTTTTTAGTACAACTTCATATGACTAATACCAATATTTGTATTATAATTATGGTTTTGTGAGATTGCTATCTATTGAATGTGTCCGTGCAAAAATGTCGCAAAACAAAAAGTGATAAATAAATAATCACATTGTAAGGATGTCCTAAATAACACGACAAAGTGTCTTAATATTGTACGACAAGTTTTTCTGTCAGTCAGTGCAATACCGGATCCGCGAGGAATCTCGTCCTAGCAGCCACTTCACCGAGCCTCCCATAAGAAGCTTGCCGACCTAATTTACTAAGTATGCACTTTATAAACGCAAGCATAAATTGCGAGCACTGACAACTTTATAATTTAGTTGAGTTTAAATTTTGTTTTTTTATAGCACGAAATTAACTGCGATCAACATTTCTATGGAACTTGTTATTTCTAACTAACTGACGCGGCCGTCCGTGTCCTGTCCGTGGGTGCGTATGGCTTAGGTAAATCTACTACTGAGCACGGGTCTCTCCTCATTACTGAGGAGGCCTAGAGCATACTATACCACGCTGCTCCAATGCGGATTGGTGGAGAACTGTAACATATTAAGTAGATAATAGTAAAAGTAGTAGTACGAGTAAATATTGAACTATTAGACGTCCTCGCTTCGCTTAGGAAAACTTGTTGCTCCGCTCTTTTTGGTCGCGTAACATGAAGTTTTATAATCAATACAAAAATTAATAAAAATATCGTTGGGTTTCTAAGTAAAATTTATTCCCAAGTTTAAAAAAATGGGTAGAGGAGAATTTCAAATGTAAACACATAAAAATTTCTTGTAATACTGCGGGTTATTAAATCTGTTCTAATATGTACCTAGTCTTCAACTTATAATTACTTCATATGGTTTAATGAGATCACAGCCATTTCAGCCAGACTTAAAAAGAATCTCATTGACTTGTGCCTCGTGACAACCTGCTCGCTCGTGGCAACGACGTTTCGCCTTACGAGGCTACGCATTGACCTAATAAAGATTGCTTGCCTGCTAATTAGCTAACTATTTATGAGGAATCGTTACAGAAAAATCATTTCACAAAATTAGATTAAAAGATAATATATGACTACCATCTAAAATAAGAATTGGTATAAAATTAGAAAAAATTAAAATAAAATATCGGAAACCTATCGTTGTCCAGAAGCAGAATTTAAAAATTAAAGGCATAGTTTTAAATTACGAAATTATGTCCGTTTTAATGATTTTTCCTCTAATTTGAAACCTATTTGTTTGTTGTATCTTTGTGCAGATGTGACTCGGACCATACGGCAGAGATGCTGTACACACACTTGCAAGCGTTGATTGAAAGACCGGAGAATCAGAAGAAATTCGCGGATATCGAGCGAAAGCTGCAGATGAGAGGAGCCTTGCCTTCGTCCAAGAAGCCTCCGGACTCGTCCCTCGGCAGCGAAGTATCCCGAGAGTCGGATTCGGGCAGCAACGAGGAGAGATGCGTCGCCAACTTGTATGACAGTCTAGCGGCCGAGCTCAAGCAAAAGTTGTCTACAGGTAAAAAGGGCATAGGTCAGTCACTTTTTTCAGTTTTACGTAGCTAGATCAGCTTCCACGCTGCCATTTAGAACAATGCACCAACGCTATGGAACCTTAGTTTATTTATCTGTGGGATTTTGGTATGTATTTTGATTTATATTGTGTTTGTATCTTCTTATGGAATTGTCTTTCTCCGTAAAATCTGTTTCATTGTTCGGAATCGGGAGTTAATATATGATCAGATAGATGACCCTAAAAAAAAACCTAATCCTGAAATGTTAAGATAATTTATTTCTTATTTATTGTGTTATCGTCAAATATATATGACGTATCTTATCCTCCTTGTGAATGTTAAAAATAGTTGTAAAAACCCTTAACATATAGATATATTTTTTTGTGTTTTGATATGATTAATATATTTTTAGTACATTTATTTATTATACAATAACTGGTTAAATATGAGTATGTATAACATAGTAACAGTATGTAGATGCAGCAATATATAATCAATATATAAAAATATATAAGCAATATATAAAAATCGACTCGACGAGCAGTAGTGTAGTTAGCCATCGCAATAAGCATTACATGTTGTCTCTATTGTAATCATTAGTAGCTATAGCACGAGTAGTTGCCACAAACTCAGCTTGCAAATGAATTAAACCCGAACTTACCCTCAACCTACAAACTACAAACCTAATAAGTAACATCAACATTCCAGGTAAGAGCCCAATCCTGCTGCCACCTCGGGACTACGACACGGTGCACAGACAGAAGGGGAACCTGAGCAACATTGATACCCGTCGGTGCCTCAACCAGAACATCGTGGGGGTGAACGCGAGGCGCAAGCTCGAGTCCTCGGGGGGTAGCTCCGGGATCGGCAGCGACCTAGCACCCTCGCCGGAGAGGAATGACTACAGGCAACACGACAATCACAGCACTAGCGGTGAGTGGACCTTATTAGGGTGAGGAGGAGTAATTGGCCACCGTTTAGTAATTAGCCAATTAAAACTTCTGTTTTATAATAAGAATTGTATAATAGTTACGCTTCCTCTGAGAAGTGTACAGTGCCTCTAGCGGTTACGATACTGAACTACAATTCTCATACAAATTCTAAACGTCAACTGCAGTAACGTCCTTTACGTTTACTACAACAACTCATAATAGAGGCACAGAATCACGTAATCATCTAGCAGTCATATTAATTAATTTTTCTTATTAATCAGCATTGAAATTGCAAGTGGCCAATATCTTAACGGTGACCAATAATAACACCTCAGTTTTCCCTACATGCTTATTTTGAAAACAGAACTTAGCTGGCCAACTTCACCTACTAGGGGCGCGTTCCACTAAGCTCTGTCACGTCAGTCTTTTTCAGTAGAAAAAGGAATTTTATGCGCGTTTTGATCACCTAGTGGAACGCGCATTGGGTTGGTGGCTTGATCTTTGACTTTTGAAATTTCCTGTATCTACTCTACGTACACTGTAAAATGAACTTCCGTCTTTGGTAGGCTCAAGCTATAGAGCAATTTTGTAGCAAGGAAATCTTAAAAAACACATAAAACATAAAATTTATGGTAAATTTATATCCATCATTACGTCGATATCAAATAAAATTTGAAGTTTTATTAAACCCTTACAAACTACTGTAGAATTGGAAACTGTAAATCTAGACCTCTTCAGTCTAGACCGGTGTCGTAAAGTAAGATATAAATCGTAATTATACGAATGATGGATCGCCGTGATATGGAGAAAGTAGTCGTGGAGAAGAGAAATGGCACGATATAAAATCAAAATCTTGATTTATTATATTAGTACGTGTTGTCGGCGGATTCGCACATTTGAACTAATGGCCGTAGAAAATGTTGTTTCCTCAAGATAATGTTACGTTTATTATAACTTTAACAAGTTTTGTGGAAGATCGTAAGTATCATTAAACACGTAATGCTTAACTTGTTTTCATAACTATGTAAATCGTTATTTCGTTATGATCACCTATTTTGATAATGATAGTTAATGGGAAAATAATGAATGAAATGTAAGTAATAATACAAAAGATGACAATGATAATGGAATGGGGTTTATTTTTGATCTAAAATTTATTCACACGACAGGGTTCTGTATTTAAAAAACTACCCGTCAGATGTCATTAAATTTTTTATACAAGGTGGATACCACCATTCAACAATAAATGAAACCACGAGCCCTGCTTCCTGCATGGAATATAATTATTACATTTAGTAAAAAACGCCTAACATCTTATTTACAAAAAAAAATTTTCAAACAAACTAAATAGCACAAAAATACAGGAAAAAATAGAACAGCCTATCTAAACATCGGTCACTCAACTTTGACAAGAGCGGCAACAATCTTCTGCTATTACAATAATAATAGACACAGCGTGTTGAAATTGAAATTTTGAATATTGAAAAAAAAATTGCTGTGGCTAAAGTAGAAGAGGTATTGATTGAATTTTTTTTGGGAGCTTAGGTAATCATTAGGTACATAAAATTAAATTTATTGTTGTATGGTGGTAACCACGTTGTATAGAAGGGACGAAAAGTCGAGCAACAGCTTTCGAAGATAAAAATTATAATAATTAAAATCTATTCACCCGGGGAAAAAATTGGGGATACACACAAAAAATACAGTCGAATTGAGATCCTTTTCTTCTTGAAGTCGGTTAAAAACACAGGAAGCACATAGAAGTGGTTAGATCATCCGCCGTATATGTCTTGTAACAATTAGTGTAATACTGCGACTAAATAGGCACTCTTCGCTTAGCGAACATGAAAAAGCGTTAAAGCAAGAACCTAAGGAGCAGATATTTTAAACATGATGTCATTGATAATGGCATGTTGTTGATTTTTTGTTGATATAGATTTACTACATACCCGACTGGCTGGTTGCTTATTTATCTGTTAGATATTTATATCCAATTTAAAACTGATACCGGATGGGTTGCTACGTTTATCTCTTCTGAGGGCCACTATAGTGCTCATTAACGAATGCAAACTAAAATTCTTACCCTGGCTAAAAATGTAATAAACAATCGCCTATAGCTAAAATTCGTAATATTCTCTTATTATGTTTGTATTTTATAAGTGTGTTCATTTACCATGATACTAGTAGGTATCTGTTTCTGCAGACTTTTGAATTGTATCCCTTTATATGTACCTATTACGATTAGCTTTAAACAGTAACCATTAGGTAGATAGGTATATTTCGTGAGTGTTACAGAAAAAATACATTTGTCAATTTTTACAACGTTTGGTTCTCTAGTGTAGGTAAACTCGTAAACGTTTGCTAAAGAAAAGGCGGTACTCTCTGAAAACATTTAGTATCAAATTCCGTTTACGGACATAAATCAAAGCTTTTCTGTACTAATGCCGCCTAATACACATCAGCTATGATCCGCTTAAACTACAAATAGATACAACCTTCTAATTAACTACTAGCTACTACACAATAGTAACCGTGCGAGGTTATGAAACCCTAAAATTAATTACTTTTGTACTATGAAGGTATCAATTAAGGACATTGTTTCTGGAAACTCCTTGGAATGGCCAATTTAAGGTGTTCCCACGCCTCATTGAGGCTGAAACAAAGCTGAGAACCAGTAGGGGGTGTATGGTTTCTTGATGGGAGGATCTATTGCACAACTAATTGCTTTTTGCATACTACAATAGTCAGTTATTATCTAACTAAGCAAGTGTAATACAAACAATGATAGCTGAGTGGTTTAAACATCGGGCTCTACATGAGGAAGGCCTAGGTTCGAATCTTGCAAGTGTGGACCCTTTAAACTGTGAGAGATGATCAGTAACCAGCAGTGAGACAGTTTTAGGTTGCGATGAAATGGAAAAGTATAAAATAGACATTTACTAAACTAACGTTTTTATTAAAACTGGTTTCGTATAATTCTAACTTAACTCATCGCAGGTTGGTTATACACATATTGCTATAATACAAACGGGTACATGCGAAATGCATTTTATATCGTATCGTATGTGCGTGCCAGTTTCATAGTAAAACTGGTGTCGTCCGTGCAAAAAATATAGGTAACAACCTAAATTAATTAATTAAATAAAAAATTAATATAAAAAGTTCTTTCACGTAATGTTTATATGGAAAAGGAGCGCAGACAGCTAATATAATGAAGTATGTACGTACGAGTATATTGTGTAGTCTATTTTCACATTTGAAAGCCGACAGCATTAAAACAGAATAAATAGAAAATTGATGTTTGATATTTAAGTAATAATTAAAGATTTAATTTGTAATTAAATCTGTTATTTAAAAGCCCATTAACTATAACCATGACATTAATGAACAAGAGACGTCAACAATAGACGTTATTCCGAACCACGACAGTTATGAAATATCAAAAAGACCTGTTCGACTCAATGGTTCGACTTGCTTCGCACCGAGGCACGGCCTTCCCTTTACAATCAGTCAAATCGTGGTTTTTCTGTTACAATAGTTCAATTTTTCAAGGCTTTTTATATCAGAATGCCAATTTTGCATCACAGAAAAAGCATTTTTTTATGTTAGTAATCGACAAACGATCACGTTAGACACTATAAAGTAAGTGATTACCGACCATTGATATCAGCAAAACCTAAACTATCACCGACGCATTGCCGGCCAGAAAGAGTTAAGAAAAACTAAAGACAAACTGTCTCTCAACTTCCAAGACAAGTTTGGCGGTTTATTCAAGCAAAAATTTCGACATTTTTGCTTGAACTAGCCAGGAACGTTAATTGTACCACCAGCCTAAAATAGGTACCTACATGCAGTTAATAAATTTGCATATATCCATAAGTACCAAAGCTACGAGGTAAGCCCAAAATTCAACAAATATGACGGCTATAAAAAATCCTCTATTCTACGTAGAATTAATTCTCCAAAAGAAAAGTAAATAATACTTTGGATACAAAGGTAAATAAAAGCGACCCAAATTGAAAACACGGTATTACCATTAGGCGATATGCAGGGTTGCCACTCGGCTGTTTGCTGTTAAATAAAGTGTGCAATACCTACGTGATTTCTTATCTTTAAAAAAAGGTGTTATACTAACCTCCATTATAATTGTTTTTATGGGACACGTTATTGTCTACTTCGCTAAAAGAACAAGAGATAATTCCGCTAAAAATTACCTAGGATTGTTTCTTTGCTGTAAGAACTTAGTTTTGTTTGCCGCATGAAGTGTCTTGTAACAAAACAAATGATTTTATATAGCTAGGTGTGTGTGTGGGTAACTTCTAAATTTGTCAAATGAAAAAGAAATGTTACATTACGAGTCCGAACTCACAAAAGTTATGAGATTTTTTGATTTAATTTAGTCGCATCGACTAATATATTGTAGATAGGTAACTTTAACTATTCTTTACGTAATTTACTATTATCTTGGTGCATGGCGCAATACGCATCTTTATTCAAAATAAGATGGTAACCCTAACGACTGCCGCCAATACGTGGCTGGATGGATAGTGACGACACAGATACTCTGCGGTGACGGGTTATCGTTCAGTCAATTATTATTGTTAGTTTTGTAGCCATCAACTTTCCAAATAAACATTCATATCTTTAACTAAATAAATACATAAACTCAGGGGATTTGATAAGGAAATGAAAGGAAATGAATCTATAATACGCAAAAAGTGGTACATATCCGTGTTTGTAAATGTTATTACATTTATTTTAACTTTGTCTTCATTGGATGAAAGCAAAACCGTTTGCAAATACTAATTACTAATACAGCATAATTAAATCTTATTATAATTTATTATATCATTAATCATTATGCTCATTACACGAATCACGCCAGTGATTTCTGATTTTAATTAAGCCATGTCAAAAAATATAGATGTAGATAATTTTTCTTTGAGTACTGAATGTAAAGAATTTCAAAGAACTGGCTCGAGTGAGACCTACTTAAAACAAGTATTAGATGGTCGCGCGCGTTTTTCAGCTAGTTTTGAAGATGATGCCCGATCCCGTTAGCGGCGTAAATGTGAAGATCGACAATGGGTCAAGTCCGAGTGACTGCTAGTGAAGTGCGTTGCATAAATTAAACTGTTAAATCGGTGCCTTAGGCGACTGACACACGGCACGTGAATAATTATGCAAATTGCTTGTAAATATTTTTTACGAATACCCAGCCTCTGATGTGTAACGGTATTCACAACTGTGCTCCAAAATTAATAGCAAAGTTAAGAACTATCAGGTCAATAGAGATCATTTTCATTTATCTAACATTCGCTATGTTTCTGAGCTAAAAAATTTTTTCGTTTTACATTGAAGTTGCAATGCGCAATTTCCTCGTAACTTCCTTTTAACCGGGTCGTTAAAATTTGTAATATCCTCTTAGACCTTCATTAAAATGATGTCTCGCGTGTTAAGGTATACAAATTGTTTTAAGTCGTTCCCAACTATTTAAGTGTCCACTTTACACGAAAATCAAAAAGACATCTCAATAAAACGGCCTCTCTAAAAAGATGATAGTGACTAGTTAATAAGTTTTGTTAGTGCGTTTATTCATAATGTTAATGTTTGTTATTTTCTAAATTCCAGAGGACGAATGGGCCGAGAGCACGGCTTACATGATGCACGAAGCGTTCGAGTCTTCACCTCCACGTCGTGCCACTTCCCCTCGCCGCTCGTCTCCTCCCCGCCGCACCCTCTCTCCCCGGAACTACGAACGCACTCCGGCCTACAATGATGACTTCAGCGACCAGTTCAGAGACCAACTCGCACCTTTCCGGGACCAAGCTTTTGACCGCCGGTTTCGCCAAGAATCACTTGAACGTGTCAATAAGGACAAATCAGAAAAGTTCCCCGACGAAACACCCAACTACAGGAGAAGGTACGTCGCAGAAACGAAACCGTCAAACCGAAGTATGGACAGAGTCGAAGATCGTCGGTTTGGCAAGCTGCAAAGAGGTGCCAGCGAGGGCAGCTTGAAGCTAGCGGAGGCCTCGCCCAAAGACCGATTCAATGTTGCTAAAGAGAAGTTCATGAACTTGGAGAGGGAGAGATTCAACAGGGAGCTGGAAGCTCACATGGCCATAAGGAGAAGCATTTTGGAGAGAAACAGTCGCTCGACTTCTTCCCCCGAGGAAGAACGACGTGACGAGCGTCAAGACCGTCACAGGGAATTGGGCTCCCGTAGGGAACCCGAGCGTTCTCATCGGGACTTGGAGCGTCCACACCGGGAGCCGGAGAGACGCAAAGATGTAGAACGTGTCCGCGACGTGGGCGCCCCTGAGTTGGGACACAGAGAGATGGAGAGGCTTCCTCGCGTTGGGCGAAAACGCGATGACGTAAAACGGTATGAATATGGTAACGAGGACTACTTGAACAGAATCGAGCCAAAGCCTCATAGGGAAGAGTTCGATCGCTACAGAGAGAGGAGGGAGTTGGACCGGCGTATCGACGAGGATGACGTTATGGAGCCTGTCATTGAGGAAAGAAGGAGGGATTGGACCGATAGGCAACGGGCGTTTAGTCGTTCGCGTCTGTTAGACGAGCAGCGCCAATCGTACGCAGAGGGAGACAGAGATAGGTACTACGACAGAGACTACCGAGATTTCCGTGAGCTGGCCGACCGGCAACCGACAAAGTTCCGTCACAGTTACGCTGAACCTATACCCAGGGGACGCCTGGGTACAGTTAGACCCTATTGAAATGCCATAGTAGATTTTTAGAATCGCAAGCTCTGTGTGGGAGCCAGCTGATGGATACACTGGCAAATCATGTTGTTGACATGGTGATGTACAGAAACTGACTGTAATTTAATCTTTGTATTTCTTATATATCTCCATAACCGTAACCGTAGCTTATCCTTTTTGTTTTATTTGAAACAAAATGTTTATCAGCAATATTACGTGTTACAAAATTTTCCTTCTGAATAGACATTAGAATTCTGAACCCGTTAATATAAAAATGTAGTTTACATGATAATTAAAGGTTTTTGAAAAAATTATTCCCATTGACTTTTGAACTCGCTAACATATAAAAAGGTAATTAATACATTATTAATTATTCAAAGAATCTAAGTACCAATACCAAGATGTTTATTGATTTATTTAGAGATTTAAGAACACCGAAGATTAAATTCTAATAAATCAGTTGGAATCCAACTCTAGCACACGTGTCTGGTATGATAATGCATATAAATAAAATACTCAGTTCGATGTCACAGAAATAACTTGTAAATATAAATTATGTACTACATAACCAATATAAAATAGAATTACTTTGTACCTATATAAAACTGTTGTTGATTTATATAAAAGTAAATGAAGTTTGTTCATTCTATTTATATGTTCGTGCTTAATATAGTTTTGTTCTAAATGATTTGTAAACGAATATATAATTATATATTATGGAAATATATCAATAGAGATGTATGTATATGTTGTTGTATTTTAACGTAGGTATAATAAGTATAGGTACCAGTGACAAATATACCGGTCCAATCCGTCCTGTAACTTGACGATGCTGTATTTGTGGAATGTTAATAAATGATTATTATATTGACACGTTTTGTAATTTATAAAACTTTCTAGTATGCTTTATGGGTATGGTTTAAGTTATAACTGATAAACACAATTTAAACATATTCTCGGTAAAGATAAGATGAATCTGATTTCACATTTCCAGAATTATTACTTACTAGCTGTTGCCCGCGGCTCCGCCCGCGTGGAATTCAGTGTGTCACAAAGTTATTCCTGCGTTAATCCCGACCCCACACAAATTAAGACACACTCCACACATCTTAAGAACAGTTGATTTTTTACTACGTTTTAGTCATACCGTACATCATACCGTACAAAAATCCGTTATGTAGATCTTGAGAAAATCGATAAAAAGACTTTAAGATATAAACGTCGGGGTTTTTTCATTCCAAACTATTATATTTTTAAACTACATTGGTAGTTTTTCATTCGGGTGCCAAAACATAAAGACCAGCTAAAGCGATGCTGACCCTCGAAAAAGCAACATAAAGTTGATCATGAGAAAAAAAGCCGGTTCGATTCCCGATATATTATGTATAGATATCCCGATATATAGATATTAATGAACCCGCGACTTCATTCACTCATGGAAGCTTTTCCCGCGTAAATCTCGATCCCGCGGGAAGTCCGGAACAAAAAGTAGCTTATATAATGCTCCATAACCTCCTCTACCTCCCACTGAAAGTCCCATAAACATCTGAACCCACGACCTCATTCCCGGGTATGAGTTTTTACCGCGTGAATCCTAATCCCGCGGGAATTCAGGGATAAACAGTACCCTATATGTTGCTTCAAAACTTCCTCAATCTCCTAGTAAAGGTCGCATAAAAATTTAAGCCCGCAACTACGCGCAGGAGTTTATTCCACGTAACTCCAGATCCCGCGGGATTTCCGGGAAGACAGACTTGTTAGTTTTATATTTAGAAGCTATTTATACCCCATACGCGAAGAATGTTTTCCCGCGTAAATTCCGATCCCGCGGGATTTCTGGGATAAAAAATATCCTATATGTTAATCTAAGTTGCCCTCTATGGGTGTGCCAAATTTCATGAAAATCGGTTCAGTACCCCATACGCGAAGAAGGTTTTCCCGCGTAAATTCCGATCCCGCGGGATTTCTGGGATAAAAAATATCCTATATGTTAATCTAAGTTGCCCTCTATGTGTGTGCCAAATTTCATGAAAATCGGTTCAGTACCCCATACGCGAAGAAGGTTTTCCCGCGTAAATTCCGATCCCGCGGGATTTCTGGGATAAAAAATATCCTATATGTTAATCTAAGTTGCCTTCTATGTGTGTGCCAAATTTCATGAAAATCGGTTCAGTAGTTTTTGCGTGAAGAAGGTTTTCCCGCGTAAATTCCGATCCCGCGGGATTTCTGGGATAAAAAATATCCTATATGTTAATCTAAGTTGCCCTCTATGTGTGTGCCAAATTTCATGAAAATCGGTTCAGTAGTTTTTGCGTGAAGGAGTAACAAACAAACAAACAAATACACAAACTTTCACATTTATAATATTAATAGGATACTTATATGAGGGCTATATCCTCTATATTTTAGGTATGTTAGTTCGGTCAGTACGTACCTATATTTGATTTTTATAAATCATAAGTTAATACTTAGTACTCTTAGTACTCCTTCACACTCCACATCCTTCTATCAACATTCCTTTTCAGTCACTACTGTCCACCTATGGAACTCCCTACCTCTACCAATCCGTCTTGCTGGCACCTTAAACTCCTTTAAAAAATTAGTTAAAGATCATTATCTACAACTCTGTCAGTAGAATTGTTCCAATTTCCCTCAACCCTTCTTGCTCTTCGCTATCGTTCAGTTACCTCATGCTGCCATTTATTATATAATATTATACTTATACATACACGATTATATTTTTTGTATTTTTTACTGTTAATTTAATATCTTCTTTATTAGCTATAAATCTATTTAGTTTGGTACACCCTGCCCCCTCTCACTATACTTACTGTCTTTTACTTCTTACCCTAAGGTTGTCTGGAAGAAATCGCTTTTTAGCGATAAGACCGCCTTTTGTATCACATTTTGTACAAATGTCTTATTTTTTTGTGTCATGTTGCTTTGGTGTACAATAAAGAGTATTATTATTATTATTACTTAACTGCAACCTCACCTGATGGCAAGTGTTGATGTAGGCTTGAATGGTAATCAAACATTTTATACCGAGGAAGGTACCTTTTTTGCTGCTAGACTGCAGCTAGAACATTGAAATGAAACATATTCGTTGAATTTGAAAATGGTTTTATTATGAGATTAATATCTATTTACATAATAAAATATTGCACTCGTTAACGGACTTTTAACACGAAAACGAACGAAAAGCGAAAACGCATAAACGATGTTAGTATCTATAATGAATGAGTATTGGCACTTATACCACACCTTGTATGTTTAAAGATCTACTCATGCATACTCATTGGACTTCAGATTTATCAGTGTTTTGTGGTGTCTTTAGTTCAATATTTGGCTTTATAATTATGTATAGTTTAAAAACATGTGCAAAAGCAAGGGTCGAACTTTTAGGAGTCGTTCAATACCCTCTCATACACTTTACAAATTTAATGAATTAGTAATAGGGAATATGCATGAATTTTTTTATTGTTTTTATAGCTCATTTTATGTTAATATAATACCGTAAAAAATATACCAGTCATGGGAAAGTCCAAATTTATTTTAAATTAATTAATGAAAATTGCAATGACATAAGGCCGATTCAAACGCCGCCCTTTTGGCGCGTTTATGGTGACGTCATCGTTCGTCAGGTTGGAGTTGTTTACTAACAAGTGGTTATGAGCGAGGTTGAGAAAGAGTATTTTATAGTATTAAATTTACGTTTTCTAGTTTAATTTCATAAACGGAAGTATGGATGGAAACCGAAGACCTTATTTTAAGTACTGTATTGTACCTATGTGCAAGAATACGAGATGGAACGCACCGGACAAAGTATTTTTTCATGTTCTACGGGACGCTTATATAAGAAAAAAGTGGTGTAAAATTGTGAAAAGAGATATTATATCTACAAAAACCACTGCATACTGTTGCGAAGATCATTTTAACGTAAGAAGAAAATAATTATTTCTACCAAATATTAATAGTTTTGGTTTAATTTGGCTTACAAAAGTACAAACCGTTGAAAAAGAAAGTTGTTGTAAGATTCTCGTTCAGATCTGGGATAAAAACAGATTTGATTATAAAGTATTCCCAAACACGGATTTATTTATTAACAACCATTTATTCCTAAAATGTGATATGAAGGATATAGTATAATTTGTATGTAGAAGGTAAATGGCTAAATCTTTACAGGTTATGTTAGAGACTTTTATGAATTACATAAAAAAACTGTACGAGAACCATGTACCTAAATTAAATATCTATTGCAGCTTTGACTCGCCTGAATTCAGCTGATGTAAAATCATTATTTGAGGCGAAGTACGAACTTATCATGAAAGCATCAATTTTCGGAAGATTATCCGACTGCGCCTTTTGAAATCCACTTTCAGACATTGTTAGTCATTCAACACGCCACTAACAAACAAAAATCACGCAAGAAGTATACGATAAACTCTGAAAGCAATCAAATTAACTGAAATATAAATGAAAACAGCTAGTTCTAGTATGTTTTTGACATGTCCATCGCGAAGGATGACGTCACGCCGATGTCTAACCAATGGCGTTGCGTTTCGACATTTTAAATTTGCCTCCTAAAATTTGCACTTTTTATAAATTTATTTCAATGATTTTAAAAAGATTAAATAGAAAATAATGTGACAGATATCATTATTTTAGCGATAACGATTATACAAAAAATATTTACTTAAATTTGAATGACATGCATATTCCCTATTGTGGAAATTTCGATTCTAATATTCTATCAATGTTAAAATTCTAGGATAAATCTGAATCGTTAGATGATCGCTATTTCGCTTTTCTTTTTAACGTTTCTTGTTGGTAGAGGTAAGTTATATTCGCATAGGTTTAGTAAGTACGTACGAGTAAAATATTGCACACAGAACATTGCACACAAGGATAACCCGATCTATAGATCGGATATCCGATAGATCACAAGAAGATTGCACATTTACTAACTTATAAACATCTTAGTCTATAGTAGGTATTGCCACGAAACGATTATTTAAGTCAGTTACAATAGGTTCCATACACTGGCTATTGTAACCATAAATGTATAATTAAATGTATACCTAAATTAATAACATTAAAATGACTTGTTCAATCTTTCCTAAGAAAAGTAAAATATCCTTTACTTCATATATGTACTTCCAATCAAAATAATTAAGGGGATCAAAAATATTAATTTTTTGAATTTTAATAAAACAGTGTATACTGAGTCTTTTGAAACATTAAAATTAAATCCTTTATGTTTTGAGGAATATAATTTTCATTTATAAATACATGTAAATAAAAAGTTTTGATACAAGCCATATAGAATGTATATAAGTACCTATACCTAAATGTTAACATTCACAAAACAGTTAATGTATCATTACTATGTCGACAGACCTTTCCCAATTATATTATATAGTTGTACACTACTAGTCATTAGGTACACATGTATAATTAATTAATTAGATATTTTTATCAGGAAAAATGTCATAATAAATATCGTCTCGTGGCAAAATGTCGTTCATGCCATAAATAGCTAAGCTTACGTAAATTTGACTTTAAAACTATGCATAACGGTTATTTTATTTAAATAAATAACTAAATACATAGAGCCAACATAAGCCGCTACGCTAGATACCTAACTTACGTCCTTATTTCAATTAATAAGGTGGTATACGTTTATTGAGATACTGGGGCTTATGACATAAGGCGTTTGAAAAATATTACTTCAGTTTATAGTAGAACAACATTTTAAATACACTAAAATATAAAAAAATGAAATTACGATGATACATTACATAAAAACAATTTAAAAAAAAACATTACACACAGACGTATAAAATACAATGGTATTAAACAAAACACTAAAACATTTTTAAGTAATTAAAATATTTACAAAAGTATTTTTACCATCCGCTGTTAACTGACTTGTTCGATAAATGAATGAATGATCCTTTACATTCGTCATGGTAAATATTTTAGCACCGTAAAATTATATTGTAGCTGTTGTGAATCACGCACAGATTAATTTTATTTTCTGCTTATTTTTAGTGAGTTTAGTGAAACAAGGAATTATATGGTTTCTTCAAGTTTGAAGGCTTCAAGGTAAAAGAATTTATTCAGATTATAAAATATTTGATTTTTTAAAACAGCTAAATTATGTTTAATGGTGATTCTATTATATCTTTTTCTTAATTCCAAAAAATTCTGAAGAGTCAATAGTTCTGATTCGTTTCAATTTAATTGCACTAATAATTCAAAATTTTATTTAAGGTAGAGTGCAAAATAACTTCAAGGAGGTAAAGCACCGTGTAACATACAAAATAATTATAATGCTAAGATAGTTTCATCCAATTTTCGATTAATAATCAAAATTAAAGTTTCCGACTGAGGCAACAAATTGACCATACAGTACCCGGCAAGAAATAATGCACATCGGTATTCAGAAAGAGATAATCGGTTAGTTACGACTTTGTAGAGCATTATCTCTTTCGCACATTGCACTAATAATGCAATATCTATTAAGAGCTGATAAAGCACCCTATCAAGTACTTATAATAATAAAAATATTGATGTTTCATTGGAGGTTTTAACAACTCTTTATATTTATTTATGAGTGAACGCGACCGTCTTCTACCGAATTCGAAAGAAAAGTGACAAGTCAGCGGTAAGGACTGTGTAGTAGGGACAACGCTCTACAAAGCCGAAACTAACCGATTATCTCTTTCTGAATACCGATGTGCATTATTTCTTGCCGGGTACTGTACATAAATAATTTTGAATATGTCACCAAACTGCGGGATCAAACTGTAACATACCAGTGCTGCCATCTGTACGCTTAGGAACACAACTTTACGGCAGATAACCAATAACCAAGCGTGTCCTTGAGGCTAGCGTTCTACTAAGTTAGCGGTCTGTGGTCGAACAACCGCGTGGCGGGCGTGCGGGACGCGGGGGGCAGGGGCCGCGGGTGGCAGCGTCGACGCAATAACCAATATTTTTAAGGCAAATATCCTAGAGTGTCCTCTAAGCTAGCGTTCCTGCTGAGCGGTCTGTGGTCGAACAGGCGCGCGGCGGGCGTGCGCGGGGCGGGGGGCAGCGGCGCGGGCGGCAGCGGCGGCGCACGGCGGCGGCCCGCGGCCAGCGAGCGCACGTCGGTGCGCTGCGAGAGCCGCACGTCCGCGAACAGCGCCGCCATCTCCGCCGACTTCTTCACGCTCAGCGCGTCGTGCGACCCCGCGCCGGTGCTGCGGACTGGAATGGGAATGAAAATTTTACTTGGTTTAGTTAGCTTTTACTTCACTTCATGAACATATGTCTGAGAATGAATAAAATAAATCAAAATAAAGTAAAATAAGTCAAAAAGTTTTCAGATCTTATGTAGAGCCAAGCTTCTAACTCTACACACCCAAACTCTACCAGCACAAACTTTACATAATCAACACTTTAGTCATAATGCGTGCCTTGGCCGTTTTTCTACCGTCAAATGGGCGCAAGGTGAATTATTTCGACACTGTTTTAGATTCATTCTACCATCCTATAGTGCGTTGGGCATGCGGACGGCGCAGCGCGGGCCTTAACCTACCTCGCTTCACCTCTCATCCAGCGGGTCTGCAAACGCCATTTGCCTACGTCATATGCGAGCCTATTCATTTACACGGCACGAGAAAAATTTAATGCACGCAGCGTGCGAAAACGCGTGTGCCTTACGTATGTACGTATGCAACGGATGTTTACATAGAGGGCGTGTGGGACGGACTACCCTGCGCCACCGCAACATGCCGTTAGATAATTCAGAAACAGCTGATATTCATTCAATCCCACTTTTAGGCTACAGTCTCGTCTACGTACGTGAAGGGTATATCACGCTGGCCATATGCAGATTGACATATTACTCTGTAGCGTAGAGAGTTCCTCACGATGTTAACCACTGACCATAAACTGAGTCGTGTGGACGTTAATCATCTGTTTACGTAAAAAAGTCAGTGTGCACTAACCAGTAAGGCGCTGCATATTGCGAGCCCTGGTGTCCTTCGGGTTCTGTCTGTTCTGGAGCAGTAGCTCGTAGTCCAGCGCCAGGCTGTCGGAGCTGCGCGTGCGCCGCGCACGATCCTCGCGCCGTCTGCCCGATGCCGACGTGCCTCTGGAATTGTAGAATTTCGTGTTATTTTAATATTATATTTTTGATATTTTGTTGTTCTTCGTTTGTTTTATGCTACATCCTCTCACCAGCTCCCAGGGTTGACTGATAGAGGATGCCATCCACCCATAGTTGCCCATAATTTTAAGGCGTTACAATAAAGGATAAACAAAATAACCCAAGACAGACATTAAGATATTTCTTCTCGATTAAATAAATGAAAAAAAAAACGTGTCACACTCATACCCCACGCTAGGATTCCCTATGTTGTAAGAGCCGCGAACATTAAACAGTTTGCTTTTGCTGTATATTGTAAAATATGACGCATAAATCAACTTCAAATTTTTACCTGGATCGACTGATGCTCTTGCCGTCGTAATCATCGAACACTTTTTTCAGCCTATCAGAGTAGGTCCGTTGCGAAGGACTCCGCAAATACTCTAGGCTCTGCGAACTCTGCATGGTGGTCCGGCGCGGCCCGGCGCAGTAGCACTTATTGCTGTCCGCACAGCTCTCGGAGTCGCACGAGCAGTAGCTGTAGTCCCCGTCGAATATCTCCCTGACAAAAATTTTACATTACAATGACCACCTTCTGAATACTTAAATATCGTTAAACTAATTGGGATAAGTATTATTCTTATATGTATACACAAACAATTAACATTTTTTTTTCTTCTTTTGCTGTTTTAATACCTTCTCTGCTTTGACACGAGTTTAAAAGAAAGAAATTAGAGATACACACTCGAAATGCCTAACCTAACTCGAAAAGGAATTTTGTCTTGTCTCAGCAAGTTACATAAAAATAAACTTTCGTTGTTTACTCAAATCTTTACTCAGTAAAATTGTATCTGCAATAATTTTAAAATCTTTAAATCGTTATTGTCAGGTTTTATTGATTTAGTCAGTTGAAATGAAAATATTTTTTCCTTTAGACAAAATTAAATATGTCACTTGAGTCACTTCCCTCTTTCTCGTAGCTCTAAAAAAACTCTAGGTAGTTGTTAAGATTTTCGAATTCCTTATTTCAATCACTACAATAATAAAGATCTCCAGTAAAAACGAGATTAAAAATGAACGTCGATATCGCGCATTACAATTAAGAATTCATAGTGAACTGTAAATCATTTTAATTTGGTTTAGTTACTCATAAGCCGTCGCTCGCTACGGACGTGTCATGCTCTGATTGGCAAAACACACGTTTCATTTCTGCACTCGTCGGATCTTACAAATAATGAACAATGATTTATAATAAATAAGGTCCACATTCCTTTGAAAAACTTACTCGGTATTCTGTAATTAATTCCAAACAATCTCCTCGGCAGATGCGTTTCTATTAATGTTAAATGAAATGTAAAGCAAAGACCGACGAAAGCAGAGAAATGTTAAGTGCACAAAAATACTGATGAATTGTCTTGCACACATAAAGAACGTTTTTAAGAGTATTTACGTAACAATACAGTCGTAAAATCTGTCAATTATGTCGCGATATTTATATACTACGTATGTACTTACTTGGAACACTCTTTACACCCTTTGCCGATAAGTTTGGTCTTAGCAGGGTCTTTGCTGAGATCTACAGCGGAACAATAACATTTAGGTTTGTAGTCGGCCTTCAACGAGCAGTAACACCGATCAATACAGCTTTCCGATTCACATTCAGAACACGATACGTATCCACTGGAACTATTTCTATTTTGACAACCTAATCTATTACTCAGTGTTAAAAAATCAGAATCTTCAGATGTAGAAGTTCTCTCTCCTGGTCTGGAAACTTTCCCATTCCTTTTTGATACATGAACACTTTTGTCAGACCTTTTGGAGTTTCTTTGACGCATCGTTTGTCGTTTCGGAGGTGGTAATATCGGTTCTTTAGGTTTAAACTGCCGCAAATCATAACTAGTAGTGGAAACAGAACTTTCGGATACTGGTTCCTTGACACTCTCATTCAAAACATTCACTGATTCTAGTTTTTTCTTTTCCTTTTTTCGAACACTTTTACCAAAAGGCATTCGGAATACCATTCGAAGTCCACTAGCACCTTTAAACATTTTTCTCCTTTTATTTTGAAATGTACTGTTTCGCCTTAGGATCTTCTTCTTTTGTTTTTTCATTATTGCTTTGCTATGCTGGAATATTTCATCTTTTGTCAAGGTGACTGCTAATTTTAATAGGAATTCTTTATAAATCGGTTTAAGATCATTAAATGACATCCCTTCTGGATCTATTATGGCATTTAAAATTTCATCCATCGAATGCAAGTTCTCTTGAACTTTGAATTCGTTAAATAATTCATTAAAACCTAACGGTGACCCGCCTCCTTTCTTCCCATTATTTCTGAAATTGAAATAAAGAACATTAAAGAAGATACTTAGCAAGATATGCCCAGAATATAAGGTTGGTAATCCAAATAATTTAAAAAGAAATAAATGAACTAATGTTCTATTATTATATCGGAAGAATGTATCGGATGCGCTTGCGTTACTGCAATTAGCTGCATGCAAGATGTCGAAACACTTCGCTAAGCATGTTATATTCGGTCTCATTATTTAGTTATTTTAAGTACTTAAACTCACCGATGAAGTGTAAAATAGTGTTAATAGTAGATTGTCGAGAACATTTTATGAATAAATATCTACTTGTCAATGTTAGATGAATGTACAGTAGTCTTAACAGCATCGTTGTTCGAAAGGAATAATAAAGGAATTTATGAAGATTTACCTGTGTCCAATTGACTTGTAACGTGTGAGTCCTCCAGCATTTAAAAAACTTCCTGAACGAGGTATTGCTACTTTTGTCAAAATATCTCCAGATTCACTAATCGAATTTCTCCCACTTTGCGTCCTTCTTAAAGGTTCCTTTGGGATATCTGTACATACTTGAGCCGGTTTTGAAGGAATAGGAGGTGGCAAAGTTGGAGGTCTTTGTATACTTTTACGTCTTTCTAGCTCTCTAAATAATTCTATTTTCTCCGAAACTTTACTTCGAACTGAAGACCCGTTACTACTTTGATGATTTTGTAGAGACTGAATTTGTTTGTGAATAAGCAAATTGTTCGATTTTTTTGAGCCTTGTGTTTCACTACCACTCGTATCATTCTTTATTGAATCTAGTTTCGCTTTCACTTCTTCAACGGTTATTCGTTTTAATTCGATTGGGACTATTGTAGACGGTATGTTTTTTAACTGATTATCTTGAGAGCTTTTGTGTCCATCGAACTTTTCATTAAATGACTCATTGGCTGAAAATCCGTCAGCTCTATCACTGTCTCCGCTCAACGAAGATGTACTATGTTTTTTCCGCGGCGGCCTAACAGGGACGTCGTTAGCAGGTAAACTACTTGTTACACTCATGCAACTTACACCATTTCGATTTCTCAACTTCTTTTTGTCGTTATGGCCTTGCCGGCTCATATGTGACATAAGAGATTTGTATAGCGTGGCTGCTATTACAATAGCGTCCTCTGTCGTCTGACATACAAACCCATGACACTCCAGTTGTTTGGCGACACCAATTTTCCTCATCACAACAGCGAAAAGCGGTGAATGTGAATTTTCGCTATTGGAGAGAATGTACTTCTTTTCGGATGATTCTAAATTTTTAAATAATGCATTGCGATCAATATTATCTGGATCAGTAATCAAAGGCAAAAAGGCATAGCTTAGATCATTAGGCTTATCTTCCAGAGGTTGGACAACAAATTTCACTGCTGACCATACTGCTATCGTTGGGAATGGATTCAACTGTTCTAAATCACCCCTTTCTCCTTTATATCTGACTTTCAGTCCACTTTTAGAAATTTCTAATCGGCCAGTCAAATTGCTTTTATACCTAAAATTTCTCCTATAAGCAAAATATAAATCTTTAAGAGGAGCTTGGAGTCCTGATAAACTCGTTACTTTACTTTGCAGCGGTGTTGACCCTAGGTAATGAACACTGAATATATGTACTCCTATATTTTCTGGAGTTTGCCTAGAATCTCCCGCCATATCTGCAAACATCCTCTCTATCCGATCTTGAACAGTATTGTTGATTTTCTTAATCTTTTTCTGGCAATAAGTATTTTCATCTTCGTAAATTGTCGCTTTGTTGTCGCACGGTAAACTAACCTGCAATAACGGAGATAAAGTTTTAATTAACGCAAAAAATACTAACAGAAGAAACATATTGTAAGTTGGAAAACAAAAAGTGTACAACTTCCGATGCTTACTTGCAGTAATAATAATTCTACGTTTCCATCTTTCAAAGAGCCAAATCGAACGTTTTTTACATTGTTAATGATTCGCTGATTAATTGTTTCCAATTTTAAAAACTGTGATAGGGATGTCCGATTGTCCATGTTAATTAGAAGATTTATAAGTGTTGTTCTTACCTTACTGTCCCTTCTTGCTAGGTCGGTCGGTGGAGCGTACTGCGGGAGGCTAGCAACGGATCGGCTGTCGTCGAACAGTGCGTCGATCTTCTGCTTGTAGAGGGAGAGGGAAGAGACGCTAGGCGCCCGCGTGCGCTGCGCCTCGTCATCGCGGACACCCAAATGGAATCCGCCCAATGACGTACCCTCATTATCGCAAGTCACCATCTGGAAAATTCAATCACAAATTTTAAGCGAAGTAGTTTTAAGATACGACGCAGCGACGTATAGGGCGTATAGCGTACGCGCACGTAAATTTGTATTAGTTTTAATCTGGATGCTTGGAACAATGAGGGTTGGTTAAATGAACGCAGCTAAAATATGAACATTCGCCAGGTGCCAAATCACCGTCTGACTCATATTATGAATGAACAACCAAATTTAAGAAATATTTTAAGTTGATTCAAGTATACTCATAAAAATCTTAAAGAGTTATAAGTTATAACGCCACTTTATAAGCGTCACATGCACAACATCCTTCATGAAGCAAAGTTCCTTGAACCAACTTCTAAAAGTTGAATCTCATCTTGCCTTACGTCACAGTTGTCGAAATCCGTTAGTTAAGTCACAATGATTTAAATATGATTTTAAATGACATTTCTAATCACAAACACCATTAAAAAATGCACAAGTTAAATTAATAGTGCTCTATAGCAATGCAATAAGTAAGCAATTATTTTATATTATTATTTGATGAAGGACCTATTGGATCATTAAAGGTTATTTCACAATATTCACAAGCATTTTGCAACACTAATATTTCAAAATCGAATGACCTACAATTAGATTAACGATTCATAATAAAATAATCGAGTAAGTACCGTAAATCGATAATAATCATTTTAACCTCCATTAATATTGCTCGCGTGTAAGTACAACATAAAGGTCAGAAATAGTAACCGCAGATGTGTAGGTATATAGAAACAATATTGGAATACTGTCCGTCTGCTGAGAATATAGTAAAAACATTTAGTACCATCGTATCGCATAGAATTAACAGAACTTAAATTTTATAAGTGTTAAATAAGCTATCGGTACGTATCAAAACAAGTGCAGGACTTTGATTGCACATTGATTCATGCCTGAAATTTCGTGGGACCAAGGACACCTAGTAATTATTTTAGGTAATCTGACATTTTCAGGGAATTAAAGCGCTTATAGCAAAACAATAACTGTTATTCATGTTACGAATAACTAATGCAGATTAGATGTTAATCTACTTTGCAACAATCCGCGAGCAAACTCGTATGTATGATGGTGTATACCTTCATGCAAGTAGCACCTCCCTCCCTCCCACATAGGAACATGCAACGAACAAAGAATGTATACACCAACATACATACCACCACCAACACGTGTTTCGCCCCAAAACAGGGCATCATCAGGGTAAGTAGACTCTACGACGGTCTCTACGAGGCTCTGGCCCGAGCGGTCGTCTTTTATACCCTTCCAACCCGCCCTTATCTGTCGTATGACCTAATTAAGTTGACCGAAAATGACGTAATCCTACCTGGCTGCTAATTAATGATCGCAAACACTGCGACAGACAGGTAATTAAATCTGATCACGTGTTGGAAAAAATACGTAATAAGGGTGAGTTGGAAACGTCAATATGTTCATTCAGCAGTGTAACATTACTACGGTTATCATGCCTAATAATTTCTAACTGTTCAAGTACGCTAAGTTTTAATCCCTTATCCGGCTGTGTGTAGGATGTCGTAAGTGTGGTTATTAGGTAGTTAGAACATGCCCCGATTGTAAGAGATGTTTAACAAAATTAGATCTATCAGCGTGGCCATTCCTGTACGCGGCTATATGTTCGCAATATCTAATATCAAAACTCCTACCAGTTTGGCCTATGTACCTACCTATACCCCATTACAATCAGAACAAACAATTTTATAGACACCGGATTGTTTGTGTCTATTTCTTTTTTCTTTTGCGTTACAACCTAACAACAACCTGCGGTACAACCTAACAGTGCACTGTTAGGTCAATGTTGTTTGTTCTGAATGCAACGTTGATGTTGTTACGTTTTAGAGTTTTAGCAACCCTCTCCGTGATTAGTCCAAGATAGGCCAAACTAGATTGATAGTTAACGGGACTTTTTCTCTCGGTACCGCGTACAGTTGACCACGCACTATAGAATTCTGTTTTATTCGAATTAGTCCATCCACCATCCTCCTGTAATAACCGTTGGAAACTGCAATATGATAGATTGTATTCAATTCTAAATGGTAATCCTGTGGTGATAACGGTATAGACATTAATCTGTTTATGTAAGAATGAAAAGCTGCTAGTTTGTGACTCCAGGGGTCGCAGGAGGATGATGGAATGACAATGTCAGTGTGAGTTGGTTTGAGGAAAATTCTGAAGGAGTGTCTATTATTTACTCTACTAATGGTAAGGTCCAAAAAATTTAATTATTTATTTGTTTCGACTTCTAATTTAAACTTAATTTTGGGATGAATTTTATTTAATTTATTTAGAAAAACGTCCAGTTGTCTGTCTGTCCCTGTCCAGCATATAATTATATCGTCGACATATCTATAATAGTACAATATATGGTTGCTACCTATAATGTACTTATTTTCGTAATTATCCATAAATAATTCGACAAGCAAGGGACACAAAGGTGAGCCCATTGCGAGACCGTCATATTGGGAGTAAAAATTGTTATTAAATTGAAAATAATTTTCTCAACTGAACTCACACTGACATTGTCATTCCATCATCCTCCTGCCACCCCTGGAGTCACAAACTAGCAGCTTTTCATTCTTACATAAACAGATTAATGTCTATACCTTTATCACCACAGGATTACCATTTAGAATTGAATACAATCTATCATATTGCAGTTTCCAACGGTTATGACAGGAGGATGGTGGATGGACTAATTCGAATAAAACAGAATTCTATAGTGCGTGGTCAACTGTACGCGGTACCGAGGGAAAAGTCTCGTTAACTATCAATCTAGTTTGGCCTATCTTGGATTAATCACGGAGAGGGTTGCTAAAACTCTAAAACGTAACAACATCAACGTTGCATTCAGAACAAACAACACTGTTAGGTCAATTTGTAACGCAAAAGAAAAAAGAAATAGACACAAACAATCCGGTGTCTATAAAATTGTTTGTTCTGATTGTAATGGGGTATAGGCCGTATAGGTACATAGGCCAAACTGGTAGGAGTTTTGATATTAGATATCGCGAACATATAGCCGCGTACAGGAATGGCCACGCTGATAGATCTAATTTTGCTAAACATCTCTTACAATCGGGGCATGTTCTACCTAATAACCACACTTATGACATCCTACACACAGCGGATAAGGGATTAAAACTTAGCGTACTTGAACAGTTAGAAATTATTAGGCATGATAACCGTAGTAATGTTACACTGCTGAATGAACAGATTGACGTTTCCAACTCGCCCTTATTACGTATTTTTTCCAACACGTGATCAGATTTAATTACCTGTCTGTCGCAGTGTTTGCAATCATTAATTAGCAGCCAGGTAGGATTACGTCATTTTCGGTCAACTTAATTAGGTCATACGACAGATAATGGCGGGTTGGAAGGGTATAAAAGACGACCGCTCGGGCCAGAGCCTCGTAGAGACCGTCGTAGAGTCTACTTACCCTGATGATGCCCTGTTTTGGGGCGAAACACGTGTTGGTGGTGGTATGTATGTTGGTGTATACATTCTTTGTTCGTTGCATGTTCCTATGTGGGAGGGAGGGAGGTGCTACTTGCATGAAGGTATACACCATCATACATACGAGTTTGCTCGCGGATTGTTGCAAAGTAGATTAACATCTAATCTGTAATAATGGAGTTCCGCAAAGTAACGCCTGAATCAATTAACTAAATAACTAATGCTCTCTGAAGTAAATTACATCGCAGACGGCTCCTCAGTTTCCAAGTCAAAGGTGTGCAGGCCGTAGAATGCGGCTATAGAAGATGGAGGGTAACTTTCACCACCCGTTTGTTATACAGACCCGCACAATGTAAAGGCTCGGAAAGTATGATGGCACTTGTTAAATATTAATATAGACAATAATTACGAGTATACTCAGTGATTTTATTAAACGTGCAATGAAATTAAATATAAAAGTATAAGAAGATATAACACAGTTCATTTTTAAAGGCCGAATATGCATAAATTTGACTAAAATTTGCTAAATTACTATAACCCTAAGGAACACCTATACCGCTCTATGCACTTGAAGACACGTTTATAATTATAGATTTTTCTATAACCGAGATTTCATAAAAGAACTAAATTAAGATAATAAAGCAAAACCTATTTATGAAAAGTAGTTTAATTACAAGTAAATATACGAGAAGGTAATAGCAACCATAGTTGAACAATAAATAGTTCATCATTAGAAACTTACTTCTTTAATAGTATATGGGCCCTGGGCCCTATAGTTACAAGCATTTTGCGCCGCTCCCACTGGTTGTCCGGAAAAACTGGAACAATTTAAACCATTAAAATCATAAGTTCAATATGTAAACTACTTGGCATATTATGAAAACAAGTTGTGTGCGTGATATAAAATTAAGGAGTAACTAAGTATGAACATTATGCAACTTCTTGGATCCACTTTCATAAGAATTTTTATGGGCCAAGGCACCGCGAAAATTTACTTTCGTGTTTACACTTTTAACATTTCACAACTGACGTGATCAAATGTTTATGTCGGTAGGAAATCCCTGTGCTCCGATATAGGTATTTATTTTTTTGTTATAGAATCAAGATAGCAAACGAGTGCAGAACGACACTAAGAAAAATACTTAAATCGGGACTAGGATGGGTGATCCATTCCAATTAGCATTAGCAAACGTATTTAACGAGAGCTGGTTAATTCGTTATTGATAGTCAATCCTGTTTATGTTGTTCATAATTGTCCCCTTCAATAATAGTTAGTGTATAGTAACAGTCGCGTTCTAACTTCAAATTCGGTTACAGATATGTGATATGATACCCTTGACGACTACGAGAGTCGCTACCTAAGAATAGCCGGATTCACGCAGTTCCAAACGAAACAAAATTGCTTTTAAAACAATGTTTACACCGAAGAAATGGCAGGTACGTGGTGAAGGTACGTAGTAGACTTTAATTACTCAGGCGAGCTCTTGTCTCTACCACCTACGCACTACACTTGTGCGTATAATCAATTTTTTCCACAAAAAAGCGTGCCCGTTTGAGAAAACTCTATTGGGATCCACTTCGGGTCAATGAATAGGAATATGCGTTTTACTTTTTTCCTGAATGCGAAGAAAATTATCAAAGTAAAAATGCCATTTGTATTGTTTCTCTATATGCTTTGATCAAGATTGTGTGTTTAGATCAAGACTTCTATACATAAAAAAACTACCAAGTCAATTATTTCATTGTACATACTTACATAGTCTAAAACTTGTTATTTAAAATTTTATGATTTTGGTACTTGAACTAAGTAGTAATGCTTGACAACAATTCCACCTGATGCTAAGTGGCGATGAAGTTCAAGATATTAAACGCACTTATGAAAGCCTATTCTCCTCTTAAATACTCCCACATCATACGCGAGCAAGCAATTCTTTACTTATCTAAACTTTAATGATCATCGGATATGCGCAGCAGGAAGACATTTACTTAAAGATTCAAACGAGACCACATAACCTAAGGCTCGTACATTAAAGACAGTCTGGTGTGGTTTTATAGACGCATTTATTTGAACCCTAGAGCATTATTGTAAGTACTGTCATATCCTGCGTTCTCTAAGTTTTCGCTGTAAAAAGACTTAAGAAAGGACTTCTCTAGATTGTGAAAGGAAAAAACTAATAACGATAACTCCAGCGGTCATAAAAACATTTTTTTCTCTTTTTGTCACATTTGTTTATTTTGGTCTATGTTTATAATTAATGGTCTTCACTAGAAGCCAAATTATTATTTTTAGAATAGGTACTATATGTAGTTATTTTTAAAATAGATGTATTGTTCTGTAGGTAAATGTAGATGTTTGTTCCGGCATGCGGCATCAAGCAAAATCTACCGTTTGATGCGGTCTTCTTTTTTGTATGTTGGAAAATTTAAATTTATATCAAAAAAATCTAAATCTATTATTAGTCTTTATAAGCAATTTTCCAGATGATCTCATTAGACATTAAAAAAGGATACTAATTTGTATCGAAATCACTCTTCAAATAAATAACCATCACCTTTGTTTAAGATTACTATTTACCTATATATTTTACATATTATGTATTGTAGAGTAACCATTTCTTAGAGTTAAATAAAATTAAAAGTTAATCCAATTATTTTCAACACTACGTACACGAGTATGTACTAACTATTATTTAAATAAACGAAAGTTTAACTGAGTTGCGTAACTTATTTGCATTGAATGGCAGTTTTGTTACTTCAGTGACTTTTTTTAATGTAACTAAACATACTCGTAAGTAGAGATACCTGAAAGTTGCATAATGTGATTAACTTTCTTCTTCGCTTAGAATTTGACTAATTATTATTTGTCCATGTAGTTAAACTTCCTAGACTCAGGTAAGTTCGGAGTATTAAAATCAGTTTTAATTTAATTAAAAATATATTCGACATTCTCCAAGTCAGTGCGCTCATTACTCGTACAACTCGTAACAAGTAGGTAAATAAATGCCTAATAGGTAGGTATACATATTTTTAAATCGATATAATTCGACAAATGACATGATTATTATGAAAACGTATTGATAAAATACCTAAATAAAGAATTATTTTATTTCTTCCATCACTAGGTATACCAAGATAATTAAATAATTTATAGGTACATAGGTACTATATCTACTTCTTTGACTTTTATGCATTCGAAAAAAGCCTCAAGCCTCGTTTACCAGAACTATTTCAAAATTACAGGAATTAGTTACATGTTTTTGGTTGAGCATACGTCTTACTACTTACGCCAATGCAATTACAAGAGGTTTTTGTTACGGCAACGGCCGACAAAACAATTAAGTACTTTTAAAATAATATTATTTTAGTAATGTTTCAAAATGTGCAAAATTGTGAAAAAATATTAGTATTTCTGTATTAGAATTTGCATAAGTAGGTAACATTGTGTCAAAAGTAAATATACTTATAGCTTTTGTGTTACATTAGGTTCGGTTCGGGCGCCACTTTCCCACGGCATATATTCACTTCCATCAATTATCTAAAGATCTACCTAAATGCATCATTAGGAATAGCTATAAATTACAGATTACAATTACCTTACCTTTTTAACATTTATCTTACCGTTCTATATTTTTTAAATACCTTTAAATGGTAAATCAACGACCGGTCTATTGAAATTATCAAAAGTGTTTTAACTCTCGGTCTGTACCGCAAAAAGGATCCGTCTCTTTATTTCTGTTTTTTGAAGGAGCACGGTAAAATTTCTCACTCAGTTTTTTATCATACGAGTCGATGTTACTCATTCATTAAGTGTTTAGGTTATGAAGTATGGTGGTGGTGGTGGTGTGTGGTGTCGGAGCGAGACGGAAGTGAGCGGTGGTCTGCGTGATGATGTTGTGAATATGACTTTATGACGTTATGACTTTCCTATCTATTGTATTTTCTTGTTACTGCCGCTAAAGCTCAGTAATAGTACCCACTAACTCGGGATGTAAAGTAAATAAATTTTGCTTCGTTAGTGACAAAAGGAAACATCAGAATCCTCAGAAAGACAATGTAGATAGTAAAATTTAGAGATAATTTGAGAAGGGTAATTTTTATCCCGATAATGTTCCCTTCGGATAATCTTGACGATATCCTGGAGCAAAAACTAGTTCCATATAAATGGAAGGAAAACTTCTTACACCATATTCTTTCCTCAGTTACGTAAAAGGAAATCAATGCCCTAATGTGGTACGAAGGCAAGCAGCGTGTAACTAACACAATTGAATTAATTTCGTATGCTTTACGTTAAGTAATGGCCACATTTATGTAATGCATTTAATATGTATAGGATTAAATACGTGCAATTAACGCGGCGAAAGGTCTAGTAATAAATTTCTTGCAGAACTTGGCGGACCATGGCCTTGATGATGGAAATTTTATACAAACTAACCTTGTTTATAGGTAATGCTTTTCTGTTTCTTGTATTTTTGGGTTTGTTCGCCCTATGCTACAAAGTAGTGTAGATAATGCAAACTAATTCTTGTGATCTCAGACATAAATTATGTTTTAATATAAAATTCCCGAGAAATTACAATTTAGTGGCAGATCATTTACTTTTTAAAATAAACTAGAGAACCGCCCGCTCTTCGCTTTGGGACCCGTAGATAACAGCCGCGTAGGTCCAGCTACCGTAGGAATCTCAGCTAAAAAGTAGCCTAAAACATTTGCCTATGACTTAAGTATATTACATGTAGTATTTGATAGCGTGATTCAGAACTTGCTTATAAATTTTAGTAACGCCATCTATTAACAACTCCGTAACTAAATATCTAGCAACTAACAAAAATCGATCTTCCCATGGGAATGAGATGTTTTTCCGCGGTAAAAAGTAGCCTACGTCACTCTCCACCCTCCTAACTATCCCCACACACATAAACCATACTATATAATAGCCATGTTGCGACGTGAAAGAGTCACAAACAAACAAACAAACACACTTTCACATTTATAATATTAGTAAGGATTTCGCATAATATTATTCATAGAGTCAGAAAATAGTAGAGTTAGTGTATTGAATAGACTAGAAGGAGTGCAGACGTCGGGCATCGAACTCAATCAATTATGACTGTAAACATAGTAAGATGACGACAAACAGTACTCACCGACGTACTAAGACAAAGGAACCACTATAATCCGTTAGACCAGTGTTTCTTAACCTGTGGCCCGCGGACCCCTGAGAGTACGCGAGTAGGTATGTCTATGGAGGTCTGCCGCCCTATCAATAGATTTTAATTTAATAAATAAATGCCAGCGATTCTCGTACTTGGCTAACCCTTACTTAGCACACATGATCACAATAATAAATACATAAAAATATTACATCTATTTTGATAGCATTACAATAAATTGACCGACATTTTTTTCTGCGTTTATTATTTAGGCAGTCCTTGAAATTGAGGTTAATTTTCTAAGGGTCCGCGGACTGAAAAAGGTTAAGACACGCTGTGTTAGACAATTTGCCTTATGACCCAGTTCTAGCATTACTGGTTTGGGTTACATGGATATGGTGAGGCGCACGCACGCACTAAGATATTTTATAGTTATGGCTATAAATTTTGAATGCTCTTCCATCATGCCAAGTCTATGAAGTATTGTTGTAACGTACGTAAAGCAGACTCAATTCTCGGTAAAGGTTTACCATACTGGTAAGCATGATTGAAAACTAATCCGGAAAAGATTTCGTATGTATATAGAAAAAATAGATTTGAGAATAAAGAAATAAAAATTAAATAAATGAAAAATCAAAACCATTTTACCTGTTTTTATCATCAATAGTTACCGTTTTTCTAACAAGATTACTGCGAGCTAATTAGAAGCCGGATGATATAAGAGGGCAACGATGCCCATATCTGTTACAGCATGGCTGTAACGGACTCGACATCGGCCGACCATAAAACTGACACCATTACGAGACAGCCGTTAATCTAAGAGGACCTTAATCCTCTAGGGTGACTTTTATAATTGTAGTGTCAACTAAATAAATATGCCAGGAGCTAAATAACCGATACGACAGTTATAATTGTGCCATTATCATATTCGTCTTTTTCTTATTTATCGATTCCTATCTTCTAATCTGTAGTGATAGTAGTAGCTTGTAAACCATCAGCACGCTTAAACAGTGTACGTACTTTAATTTAAAGAGCCATACAGCCAGTAACAGATGGTGTAGATAAACGTTCATGAAATCAAAACGCCGCTATGTATCCGATCGCCTGATGCGTCAAATTCAATCAAAAGCTCGTGCTCGAGTATTATAACGGCGATTACACCGCTAACTTGGTGCTACCCTGTTACCTTACTGTTACATCTACCCTACTTGCCTGATTCTTCGAATTTATACAGCGTGCACACCCATACCCCTAGGTATGGGTATGGGTGCATAATTTTATACGTTACGATCATCGATGTAGAATAATATTATTCTACATCTAATACGACAAAACATTGTTTCCTAACTATTTATAAATACTAGAACTCAACGAAACTCACTTATATAAACTCAGTTTACCCTTTGCCTATTATATTTTTGGGCATCTTACATGTGTCATATTTCTTTTCTTTTGTATTTAAACACCAAATTAATAAAAGTTATTAAATACTTATTGCTACAGTATTTTCCATATTGTGAAAAATTATTATAAGGTGTGTAAACAAACATTTTAAAGTTCTTATTATTTATGTTCTAAAATATTATTCCCTTGCTTCGTGGAGTTCGAAGCATTATTTGATGTATCGAAGAGTAAAGACAGAGAAAAATATGAAAGAGGCTCCAGTCAATATGATCGAGTGTGTTATGATGATGTGTAGGTGGCTAGTGCCCAGTTTCACTATCGCAGTACCACAGGTTTGAGTGAAATGGCTATAAAACTGTTAGTGTTACGTATAAGTCGTTAGCTTTCCACCACACGTGGATTTGATATGTTATAGAAATGCGTTTGGTGTTCCTGACTCAAGTACCTTTGATGGTTTTGCATTATTTTCGAAGACTTAGGGCCATAAGATCAAGGCAGGCTTAAAGTATGGTTTATTAAATTAAACTAAAGCAAAAAGCAAAGCAAAAAGCTAAACTTACATTAATCTTTTAAACATGGCAACATTTTCTACATTAATGAATGAAATGACGTTTTAGAGACTAATTGGCAAAGAGGTTGGTAGTTTGTCGTTGACTTTGACGTATTTGACATGATATTTTAAAAATAAAATATAGTCTTTATGACATTTTATGACTGACATTTTAAGTTATCTTAGGCCCTTTTCACACAACCCTATTTGCAAGCAACAACGTAACCTTATTACCTTCCATGTAAGTCGCACGATTCCTGAATTGGAATTGAGTTGCCAAATAAGATGGTTTCCAAGCAGAAATTTAACATAAAGCTTTTATTCCAATAGGAATGTTACGATCCAAATATGTTTTTATAATGTTTGTAATGTAATATAAGTACGCTTCATACTATGTCAGGCAGAGCATTTTAGACAAGGGCCATGTAGTTCCCTTGCTGCGATGATTGCTTTACAGTGAATAATATATATTTCTTTCAATGTATGGGTGCACCCAAAATTAATTTCCTTTCGCCTGTGCCTTTAAATTTTGTAATACAAGTATGTACAAAAGAACACAAGGCAATATGTGAAACCACATTTCATTTGAGTACCGCGGTGAGCGGAATCCATTTTCATACTAGTAGGGTAGCATAGCTGTAGGCGATCAGTGTGAAAATGGCCTTGCGTTCATCCGTAGCCCTTTGAAACTCAACAAAACAATCTCGGGGTGTTTTTTATCTACAAACTTACAATTCATAATTTAATGTAGTAGAACAACTGTAACATATTTCGGAAGCAAAATATACGACAATATACCACATGTTGGTTCAGAAGAAAATAGCAATAGCCATCTTGAAGAAACGTCATGTCAAACGAAAGATTAATCCCTCATGGGAGGATTAAACCAACCTCCGGGACGGTTTAGCCTAATCGATAGGTACTTTAATCTGGACTTCGTCGATTATCTAACATTGATCTTAAGAAATAATCATTGACAGCAGATTAAGCTCCGAATCACAGTTTAAACTATGATTGATCTTACGGCCCTTAACCAATAAAACTCAAGGTTGATAGACAGACAATGCTTAAAGTAACTTACCTACTTACTTGCTTTAAGCCCACGCTCCGTCTTCGCTCGCATGGAATTCGTTTATATCGCGCGCAAGTCTGAAAGTTGTCCATGAAAAACAAGATTAGGGTGCCCCCCCTCCTTTACCTCCTAAGAGGGATGAGCTAGTCTGTCTGACATTCACTCAGTAAAGGAAGAGTTTTAGGTAGGTACATACCGCCATTGATTTGTAATGTGTGTGCGGGAGCAATGTGAAGAAGTTTTTAAAAAAATATCTGCTACAAGTGTGCAATAGGGCGATCATAAAAAATTGTACCTACTAACAAACCGTTTATATTTTAACAATATCGTACCATATCAATGTCAGATAATGAATGGTACCTAACAACTATTAGGTTAATATGAAAATAAAGTAAATTAAAACATATATTTCTGTTAATAAGTTTACTATAAATAAATTGTTTCATTCCATTTCTATGAGGTTTCTGATCCTATTGTCTTTTCTACATGCAATTAGAAATAGATAAATAAATTTTCATAGTTTTTGTGAACATTTTAAGGCGTATTTATTTTTGTTATGAATTATATCAAAAAGAATTATCTAATTCAAGTTAACTCTATACGGGATTATATATTGTCCTCAATCAACACAGCTTTTGAAAGTATTCTTAAAAAATATTACTGTACTTATTTTATTTACTTATTTATTTAAGACTCATTAATTTTATGTTAATAATCTTTGACAATTAATATTCAAACATATCAAAACGAAATTGCTAATGGCGCCAGACAATCACAACATACCTATCTGTTTTATTTGCATAAACATATACTATAAAGTATGCAAATAACACCCTTCTCTTTAATTTAGGTACTACTGGTAATAAACCAAATTAGTTAGTGGCGCGCTTTATGGTTTGGTGCCATTGATAATAATCGCACTCAACATGCATGATGAAGGTAGGTTCAACACGCAACGAACGTAAATCTATATGATTTCAACAAACGTAGTTTGTACTTGTAATATGTTGTAATATAAATGATTTAACATTTAATTTTTCCTATCTAATGTAATGTTATTATAAGTCATGCTTCTTAATACCTACAGCATTTCTTTAACACATTTTTCTAAGCGCTACACGGTCACAGAGTCATAACGAAATAGTACTTGCGGCAAATAATGGCTTTAGAAACAATTCACACATGTCACAGATACTTGACGAGTGGTACAGTAATTTTAAATAAGTTTTCAGAGACTAAAGCAAACAATTTTTAAGAAGTTCAAATGGTTTGACAACAATAATAATACTAAGGGATCTATGAGAAAATTAAATGTTATATAACGAATTACACAATGTAATACATATTTTATAATTATGTTATGTTACATAAGTTGCTGTTAAAATTCCCCACAAAATTGACAATGCCATGAATGTGTACAAACGAAATCATGTTAGACATTGATCATTTACATTGTTACGAGTTGAAACATTGTTTGAAAGCTAGCGACTTCACCAGGCAATTAATAACAGTGCGACATTAAGACAAAGTACCAGAGCATTCCGAATCCACCAGAGCAAAACTCGGAATCTCATAACGAGCTGCTAATTGCATATAACACCAGTTCCTCTGCGGATAACGCAAGTGACGACAGATATTAAGCACTAGTACGGGCTCGCAGTTACTCTTTTGTTAACTTCTGTTTTGGTAAAAAATGCATTTTACCCTTACCTGAACATAGTAATAATAATTATATTAATGGACATTTTTATGGCAGAATCCTAAAACAATTTTGAGATATAAAATTTTGAACCGGACTCTATTAGGAGTATTGGTTACATAGTGTTTAGTCGTAATCATAAGTCTTCTTGACTTTTTACCTAGAGTTAAAAATATGCTGATAGAGTTCTTCAGATAAATAGTATCCCTTGCAATTACAGCATGTCTGTCTATCCGTATGTAATCGTACTTATGTGTAACTTTTAGAATGTTTTCGAAACCATAAATCATATTTCTACACATATTTATGGTAAAATATGTTTAAGGCACACAGAGAAGTAATGTAGGTACTAAACATAAACGAATGAAACTTAACGTTTTCACGAGTGAAGATTGCGGTCGCTTTATATAACGGGCGAGAAATTCATACAACGCGCAATGTGTGATGAAGAATGCGTATGTTGCCCGTACGGCACGCGACGCCAGCCAGCGCCCAAATGTGTCACGAATTTGTACTCACGCTAGTACACCGAAGCGTGCAGTTTTACCAACGAGGCCCTAACTCATCAATGCCTTACCGATAGTTTCTACGAACGCAGGTGTAAAACGCAGCTTTACGCAAGCTGGTTTAAGGGAACACTTAAGACGTAAAATATAATTAGATACGGTTCTGGCCATCTTCGTTCTTTGTTTCAAAAAATTAAAAACTATAAGTAAACTTGAGGGTACCGACATTTCACGAGAGTATTATATCCCTCTAAAGGTAGTCATTAACGATGCGTCCATGATATGGAAGTGCCTCCATACATTTAGAAGCATTCCAAATGGACGTCTCGTCAACGGCTTCCAAAATTTCAAAGATTTCCTTTGGAGGTAAGTACTTCCATATGGATGTCTTCCATTTGGAAGCATTCCAAATGGACGTATTGTCAATGGCTACCATTACGTTTTCACCCCGTTATGGGTTATTTTCCGGACTTTTCTTAAGCCTTTCCCAACATGAACTCTATAGGTAAGTATTTACATACATAGATATATGTACCAAATTTTATGAAATTTTAAAATTGATTCAGTGGTGTAGTCGTGAAAGCCTCACACAGCAGTTACTTTCCCATTTATAATATTAGAAGGAATACGGATTAGTTGGGATTGTATTGCTGTATGCTAAGCCTCAACTCTTTAAGTTTATTATTTGTGGTTCTTACATCAACAAGTTTTAACAGTTTAGCAGAAGTAATAAAAAGCTCGGTTGCTATAAATTCTTTGGCATCGACTCGTAACGTATTAACTATATACTTTTTGTTCATTTTTGCGGCGATACGTGATTGAAATATAAAGTTTGCGGTAAAGTAATAGTTTTGTCACATCATCCAAGAAAAGAAAAGACAATCACGAATTCCACGAGTTAAAAGCTTGAAACGTTTGTGAACGAAATGTATGTTTGTTTTTCCTAACTATCTACCGGATCAACTTGCCCAAAAGTGTTTTACACAAAATACTCTTCAAGTAACATAAACAAGTTAATATTTACGAGTTTTCTCGAAGTAGTGACGCGCATGCTTTCACCGCCGACATCTTCGCTTAGCGCCCCTGTCGCTTTGTCAGATACGCCTCGTTCGACTGACTTAAGTACTTATATATTTTATATAATACTAGCTGACCCCGCAAACATTTTTATGCCATATAAATTATTTCTAGGAAAATGACTAAGTATTAAAAGATAGGGGTTGGTGATAAAAGGGTGACGGCTTGTATGTATTTGTTAATGCCACATTATAGAAAAATAAAAACAAAATTTTTTGTCTAAAAATTAAAATTAAAATGTTGAGGGTGAACAACCCTTATCACTTAGGGGTATGAAAATAGATAGTAGCCGATTGTCAGACCTACTGAATATGCATATAAAATTTGGTAAAAATCGGTAAAGCCGTTTCGGAGGAGTATGGTAACTAACATTGTGACACGAGAATTTTATATATAAGATAACTGAGTGAATTGGATCTTTAAAAATATATCAGGCAAAGAATGTTAAGGTTAGTTCATAATAATATAATTTCAATCCATAATTATGTTCTTAAATCGGTTATCGATTAAAAACGCCCTTTAAAATGTAAACATTTACTTACGACAGATTTTATCACACTTCTTAGGAAGCGGTAAATCGAGTCCTTTTCACAACCCATTGTGTCATTGCTAGAATTGTCTCTTTTCACAATGTGTTCCTCGTGAATGGTCCGCCATACGAGACAAGTTTTGATTGGTATACATTATTGTCCTAACAAATAACTTCATTTTTTTTAAAGTATGTATAGTCCGAAACTTGACCGTCATATAAGTGAAGATAATGTTTAAAAACAAAAATGGGCTGTGTCTTTTTCGATATCGCAAGAATATTTAACCGTTAAAGATGCTTTTTTATCATACATATAATTTTTTTTATTTACTTTAAGTGGTTATCTATATCAGGCAAAAATATTTTTATGTAGGTTTACTCTTACCTTAAAATAAAAAATGTTGAACCTCAGATTTTTCATCCTCGGTGGTTGTCCCTGTTCCAGTTTTTGTTGTTATATCCTGATTAATAGAAAATGTATTGACCAATTATGCTTACAGACTATTTCATTCGATTTATGAATAATTGTAGCATTAGAAAAATGTATTTTCATTAATACAGCAATACAATTTGGTAAATGGTAAGGCAAAACACTTTTTTTTTTCATTTCGGTGAATGAAAGAGAAACAAGGATAGTTTTGGAACGAAGAGTTCTAGAACATTGCCACTCCACATGAACTCAGCGGCAGCCACGCGCAAGCTTTTGTCGGTAGAGGTGGTCTGCTGCGTCGTTCCGTGTTCCCGCTAGAAACGTCATTATTTCACATCGGTGTCTCAGGTATTGATTCTTTTCATTTCCACGAATGGGTTTATTTTATGTCTCAAAATGCTAAAACTAATAATTTTGTATTCTTAACAACGCTTTAAGTAGAACGTTTATCGGAGTAGAATTTATTCAATCCTAACAATTAGATTCTTTAAAATTTTAAATTTTTTGACCCGTATTTTAATTTCGGTGTTTTCATTCCGGTGAATTCGGTGACCTATAAGGGTCACCGAAGTGAAAAAAATTCACCGTAATGAAAAAAATTCATTTCGGTGAATTTCGGTGCTCAGTTGTTTCATCTCGGTGGACACTCATTTCATTTCGGTGATAGTAACGGTATTTTGATACAGGATGATTGTGTGATAATGAACATTATCTATTGCAAGTGTTCAATTTATGATTATCAAAATTTATAATTAAATCTGTCAAAAATCGTCCGTAGATAAATTGAATATTGATACCGATCGTAAGTAGATTTATAACTACAAATCATTTCATTTAATAATTTAGGTAAATAATATGATCAAAGTTACCATTTTGGTATAGATGTTACTATTACTACTTGCTCCACAAATGGTTCTGTTATCGCGGAATTATTTTTTTGTAGATTCCAAAACTGACAATTACTTCGAAAGTACAAGTATTTTTCTACTATAGTTTACTATTTCAATATACTTGTACACTGTCAATAATTTCAAATTTTGAAATATTAAATTTAAAAAATTATAGGTAACTCCTTGATAAAATAATATTTTTGTTATAGTAAGTGTAACAAAAACTTTTAAGTCCATCCTCCAAGACTCAAAATCTACCTGTGAATAAAATACTGTTTTTTATAAAGTTTTTCTACTGCTACCGGCCATTGTTATTGACTTTAAACTTTTAAAAAATTAAATACTTATCTTGTTTTATTACACTACTTTTATTTGAAAGTTGTCATGGCGGATTTTATATTTATTTTTTATAGAAAGTTACCTACGAAGTAGATACTAAGTAAAACACCCACCTATTATCACTTGAGTCGGTTGGTGTTTAGGCATTGCTTTCTTTATCATTTTTAGATCACGCTGTATAATATTTCGGTGGATTTTCATTTCAGTGAATATCGTTTTCATTTCGGTGAACGGCGGTTTCATTTCGGTGACATCGAAAATTGAAACTCTTGTCATTCATTTGTTTTTCAAATTATTTTGTTTCCACTATTCTTCTATATTATATAAGTTCACGATGAACAATAATGTGCAAAATAAATTCACAAAAACTCATAAATAAAAAAATATTCACCGAAATGAAAAAATCATCAATCAATCGGCTTGTTGAAATTCACTCTGGTCTGACATTCTGTAACTTGACCTTTTTTTAATAAAATTATATTGCTCTGTTACACAACAATTATTGAATTATCAAAATATCATAATAAATTCGAGAATTGGTAGAGTAAAACAAAAACATCGCACCTAGCGCAAGCACGCAAGTAGCGAGAGGGGAGTTTTTAAACAGTGGTCTGGCAAAACTTTGGTCAAGTTTTAGGATATGAGACCTACTTCAAATCAGGGATAAATACCCTGTATTTGACTTTTAAATTCTTCTTATACATTAGGAGGTAAATTTAGCCAAAAAAATTGGAAACCTATTATTAAAAAAATTAGTAAAGACTGCCAAATCAGCGGTTTATAATTCGTCTTATATCGAAAAAGACGGATGCACAATTTTTATTGTTATAGATACATTATCACCACCTTTTAAGACGGTCAAATCCAAACCTAATAAGGTCTTTTACGAAGCCTTCTTTCACGAAGAATTTTGCGACGAACATAAATTACAAAAAATAAATAAGTACATAATTAAATAACATAGAGCTTCAAGGTAGATGGCATTTTAAATATAAAAGTAATACCTTAGTTATATAAATCAATAATCATTTTATATTGAATACAAAACTTGTTAACATCTGGTTCAATAACATTGCACAATCTACGCGTAATATTAAAAATTCACCCGCCGACTCGCATAAATGATAGTCATAGGCATAATTAAGTAGAAGTATCTTATCCTTCACTAGTGAGAATAATAGCATTAGTAGCATAACGTTGGTTCATACGCCGTTACTGCTAAATGGACCATGCGGTTCAAGCTACCAGTACTAGTGGATCTAGGTTTATATGCCCCATACTGGTTTCATCTCTCCCATTAAACTTCATTTCATAGTTATTCAAGATATGAAAGTCGTAATTTTTTATTTTTTTGTGAATTCACGTTTAGTTTTTATTGTGATGCTCGATAATAAATAAGGTACGACTGTAGTGATTTTTTGTGTTTAGATGCGATAAAATTATCTATATAAATAATATTTAATACCATTTAGGTTGTCAATTCCAATATCCATTTTAATACATAAAAATATATGTATAAACACTTAGATGCATGATAGTTCAGACAATTAAATTAATGTAGGTAAGTATTCAACGATCACTCAAAAACTTTTCAAAACTTAATTTATACATGATTCATTATTCATTTATTTTTTTATTTCTATTCTTTTTTAATTATCAATTTTATCTTTTATCGTAATCAACTTTGAAATTTACGTAGCACTTACCTAATGAGGGTAACCGCGTGTTAATTTTCCGCTAGAGGCGCTAGTGAAAAGTGAGGTCTGTCTGTCACTTTTCGCTTGTCTGAATGTCATTTGTCACTGTTTATGTATGGGCGGGCTTTGACAGCAGGACCTCACCTCGCCGGTGGCGCCAACTGGTGAGCACAAAAACGGCGACCCTCATTAAATCAAAGTGTAGGTACGTGTGACAAAGTAGGTATTAGTAGGTAAGTATGTACTAATAAATTAATTGTTGCTGGATTTAATTTTAAACAACCAGCATAATTTATAGATAACAATATAAGAAACTAATTCGAAATGGCCATGGCGCTCGAACCCCGTTAGCATTATGCAATTTCGTCGTGATACTGATTACCCTTACTGTTTACGGATTTTCTTATTGCATTATACCCGGTTCACATTTATTCCAGTCCAGTAATCCAGCGGTAATCCATTCCAGTGCTGGACTGGATCATATCGTTCACATTTATTCCAGTCGTTCAAAAGCTTGTAGATCGGTAACACTACAGTGACAATGCTTTCAAGAAAGAAGTTTGACAATGAGGGTAACCGTTTTTGTGCTCACCAGTTGGCGCCACTGCAGACGGCGGTCATGCTGTCAAAGCCCGCCCATACATAAACATTGACAAGTGACACTTGTCTGAATACTATTCAGTGAATAGACAAGAGAGAAGTGACAGGCAGACCACCCTCTACACTAGCGGCCTCTAGCGGCGAATCCACACGCGGTTACCCTCATTGTTTTAAAACTGTTCAATTATTACTGTTAGAAGAAGTAGCTGATTTAGTGGAAGAAGAACCGACGTGATGTCCCACAAACATGCATGTTCTCTATATAAAGAAACAAACTGAAAAGTTTGGTTTTCAGTTAACTTCATTTTAGTCACCACCTATCGTCGGTACAAAAGTCAACTAGCCAAAGTGTCATTTTGGCAGTTTTGACTTAAATACATGGACATCAATATTATGACACAACTCATATTGTGGCAAAATATTGAATCTGTGGCATTTCAAATACAGATGTTATTAGAAATCGTTTTTCTGCTTAACTGCAAAAAATTAAAATTCTACAAAGGTAAACTAATCTATGTGAATTTAGTTTAATACATTATTTTGTCTAATTGTCTCTATAGAGGGTCATCAATAATACTATTGATGACCCTCTATAGAGACTTTGTATACACTATAGAGAATTTGTATACACAAATTCATTAACTTGAATTGATTTTAAGAAATCCCTGATTTACAGCAATACTTTTTTTATTAAAATCACCTTCCTGAACATTTTGACATTTGCAGATTGGCAAGTTGACTTTTGTACCGACGCTATCACCTATCCCAAAAAAATAACAATTTGTATTCACTCTTCAACGTATAATCCAGCACTGGATTAGCCGTTCACACTATTCCAGTGGCGCTGGAATGGGCGCGCTGGAATGAAAAATAGACCGCCATTCCAGTCGACTGGACTGGATTTGATCACTGGAATGGTACATTCCAGTGCAGGTTCGCCCGGTTCACATTATTCCAGTAGCATTCCAGCGCTGGACTGGAATGCCGTACTGGAATAATGTGAACCGGGCATTACTTTAAATATCCTCTTTTCCAACACATGTATTGCATATAGACTAAGCTAGTAGAAATGAGTTATGCCGGTCTGATCCGAACAAACGGATCCTGTATAGGTACTTTTCCGTTCTGATCCTGTGTAATTTGACCATTCCGGTCTGAGCCCCAAACATAAAATTTTGTTTAAGTTTCTTCACTTTGTTCAGGTCAAAACATATCTGCTATTATCTCGAATTTTCACATTTCACAACCGGAAGTTAAATTATGCGTTTAAATTATTATGCATTTTCTGCAATTATTACAATTTAATATTATAATTTAATTTGTATATTAAGTCCGACTATAAGAAATATCTAGGTATATAATAATTAATTATGTTTAATATTAGATGGTAGCTACGTTTGGTCTTTCAAAATTAACGACACCTATTAAATTGGATTATTAATGTTGACGATAATATCCAACTGACATTTAAGTTTTGTAAGTTTCCAGAATATTTCAAGTTATTTATAGTATTCTTAATTTATTGATCTTTATTTAAAAATCAATAAACACATGCACCTAGAAAAATAACTTGACTATAAAATTATTATCTTAACCAACTAAGTATGTTAAATAACAAATCTTTTTATTCTTATATTAAATTTTTGTTAATGTTAATAAAATGCATAGTTGGCACAGCTGGTATGCATTGGTTTTAACAAGGTGTTATGCGATATGAATTATACATTATTTAAAAATAATTACATATATTTTAACATTTAAAAATACTGGTTCTTCAAAGGTCAAATTAAAATTAAATTAAATTTGTCCAAAATATTAGTGAAACCATTTAGCTTTTTAGCTATTTATATTTTTGATATCATTTAGAAGCACGTTGTGTAGTTTCCGGGTGTCGCCCATTTCAAGATATTTTAATACTGTATTACGTTATTGTGAAAACCAGCACCTTAACAACATCTTAATTTAAGGGCGTTTCAGGTATTTAACCAATTAAAAAATTCATAATATTTTTTGTATCTACTAGGTATACAGGTAAAATTATTTGCAAAAAAATTAAGACTTCAAAAGAAAAAAAAACGCCTCGTACGTTAAGACTTGCGGTTTAGATTTCATGATGATCTAATTTAATTGATTTATTTTATAATCAAATTTAATTTATTTAATTTATTTATATTGTCTTCGTAACCTATTATTATTGCAACACTTAAACTCATTTAAATAGGTACACTAAAAACTTAGTCGTTATAAGTGAGAGATTGACTTCATAGAAAATAAATCATGTTATGTGTCTGTACTCAACATTACAACCATGTACATTAATTTACTTGTATCATATTAGTTTATATAAGAAAATATATTTAAGAAAGTGTAACTTCAGTAGTTACAAATATGCTGACAAGACGTGTCCACGATATCACGTGATAACTAAATGTGAATCATCAAAGAATAATCATCAGTGGATTCTGCTCAAAAATACAAATGACAATAAATTGCTTAATTTATAATATTAATTCTATAAATGTTAATGTAAACGGTTGTTTCTTTAAAGAGCACGTCTAAATTTATAATTATGTATTAAGCTCAATGCCATTGGAACTAACATTCGATTTATCATATCTGAAACCACTAGGTATGCAATTCTGATGACATCTTAATAATACCCCGTCGTAGTAGCTCGTGGTAACTGTATCGATTTTGTCACGACACATACCGTGACTAGTGTTTGCATAGTATTATATACAATGTTACGTGTCGGCCGCCGATTGAACACCATCCGTCAAGATATGCAAGTTAATAAAGGTTGCTTATATGATATATCTTATCAACCATTTAATATTTCTTATCTGTGATAGATCCTTATATATTTTTTTTTATTGAATTAAGGTAGCAAACGAGCATGCAGCACCACCCTTCCGCTGCCGCCCATGGTAATTGTGACCGTCTTAGAACAAGACCCAATTTAGGGACTAGGGTGGTTAGTCCAGTTAGTAGATGGTGTTAGTTGGTTAGTTTGTTAATAAGTGTGAGGACAGGGACTGTTAGTGATAGTTAGTCCTGTTATTTAATATTAGTATTGTCCAGTTAGTAATGATTAGTGTGAGTCTTGTTCCAATTTGGTCACAGATGCGTTGCTACCCCTGAAGACTGAGATGGTCGGATGATTTATGTAGGTTGGACGTTTCCGTGATCGTTTATATAAATTGTAGCAATTAATATAGTCCATAATTACATAATTTATGTTTATTTGGCTTCTTTAATTACTATAATATGTCGGATGTTAAATTTAAATTATACATTAAGTGCTAGAAGACACTTCTGTGGTTCTAAAGGTCTGAAATAAATAATACAGGTATAGTAAATACTTAGTAAGAGTGATATCGCTATAATAGCGTGTGTAGGTAATCAAATACAATAGTAATGTTAGACGTGGAAGACGTTTTTCCTGAAAGTAACCCATCTAACCTTAATTAAAAATCTAAACTTATTATGGTGAAAAGCATATCGATACGTGTATCTCGGTAAGTATTGATAATAAAACGCACGGGGAAATATTGTGCCCTTTTTTAAGAGCGATACACGCACCTATAAGCTAATGTATTATGTTCGTTCGCTCGTTTCGTTCGGTGTGGTTCGCACTGAAACCAGTAGCTGTGGCTCGCTACCACTGCAAACACTGAGTGCGATCCATTTCCATGATGATGATTGATGCTGGCTTTTACATATTAGTTAAGTAGCTCTATGATAGTATTTAATCTTATTTTACCTTTCCATTTTGTAAGCATTTTTATTGGAATAAATATTTTCTTCTTCTTCTTAATATGCACTTAATTTATTAAAAACAGTTTAGTAAAAATTATATTGCAAAAATATAATTATAATGTGTACAAATGCTTCATAACAGAAAATATAATATGTATTTTTTCATTGTCATGCGAAATAATTTTTTGTCAAAAAGAATTAAGATCGAGTTTCAATCGCAGAACTAGAGTCACGAACAAATTATTTATTGTGCATTTTATATTTGAGAGAGGGGTAAAGTTAGTTGCTAGGCCACATATGAAATTTAATATCAATCTTAAAACAGTTACATGAATAATTAATATTGTAATTTTTGATGTCTTTTTAACTTATAAAAAAATAAAATTATTTATAAAGGGTATGTTTCCTCACATACAAAGCAATAAATTATCAAATTATAAAGTTCGGTGAATTAAATTATAATTACCTTTCATAATCTTTTTAATTTACTACATTTTCCAATATTTTCTACACCATAGTTAAGCGTTACGTAACAAACAGATGGATAGAACAAGTTCTACCCATGGTTGTTATGAAAAATTTATAACAGTGATTAAGTTACAGTTTATGCCCAAACGTAATATGTAATTATGTTTTTCTTGTATCTCCCGCATGGAACCGGTAAGCTTATGCAAATCGGTATCTGTAGATTAATATTCGATTCGTTTTCGAATACGAGATATCGAGCGAATAAGTAAAAGCGGCTCGTATATTTATGATACTTCTATAAATCGTTATGATAATACGTTAGTGAAAGTGATAAGGTTCACGGACAAATTAATTTGAACACAAAATTTACTCATCATGCAGGTAGCCTCGGTATAGAGTTGTATCGGTTTGATTGTGCATCATTTATAGATTAATCACTTTCTAGACGGGTTGTTTTTGTTGTTTATTTTAGAAGCTAAGTCTTATTAAATGTACAATTTATTATTGTAAGCAAATGCCAACTTTTATTAATCATAACTTTTATTGATGGTTATAAAACTGTCTACAGAACTAATAAAGAAGCTATGAGAATGTCATAAAAAAACCTGACTCCTTAAAAAAGAAACTGATAAGTTAGTTCGCTTCTTGACATTTGTTATATAGCAGTAATAATACAGTAAACGTTTTAAGATAAATATACATACCATTTTAAATATGTATACCTATAATTATAAAGTCTAGTCACGATTTTTCATTAAATGTGGGTATTACTAAAGTAAGAAATAAAACAAATCTGTCCCCTTTTTTTCGTTTACCGTCGCCATTTTGCAAATTGTATGTACTCTATGTTATTATAATTATTTTGACGAATTCAACGACACCTTCAAAATCCGTCCAGCCTTGCATGCAAAAGAAATGCACATAGTTATATCTTTGTACAAACTTTACACACACAAAAACTTCTGAAGCAGTCGGGTAAAAATATCGATTGATTTAAGAAATCGATACAAGTGATAGTGAAAATCCTTCTTAAAAAATACTTTTATGTAAAATTGCAGATAGAAAAAAAAATAACCATACAAATCGAATAATAATTATAATAATAGACAAACTGAAACTTCGACACGAAGTACCTAATTATGCACCGGATGCGCTGAAAACCCTGGCCTTAAATCGTACTTGAACTCTAAATGATATTTATCCATATTCAGAACGTTCAATCAATTTCCATAAGATATTGCAAAACATATTCCGCAGTAAGTAAAAGCTTGGCTGCACGAGCATTTCTCTCGCTACAAATCCTGCAATCTACATTAATAACTGGATTGAGGTCGAGATACTGCGATGCGTAAAACCTGGTTTTATGCACTTAATATGACATGTACCTGATTTGTAAACGTGTGTTTAAATTCTTACTTAAATTATGCAGTTCGTAAACTTACAAAATATTCAATAGTTTAATGTAGAAAGTAAATTTTCATTAAATTTTTTATTCAGGCAACGATTGGAGAAAGTAGGTAGGTTCCGCAGTTTTTATAATTAATTGATTAACTATTTCTACTTTTAGGGACTCCTTGTGTTAATTAGTATTATTACGTAAATGAAATATTATTATTATTCTAAAATGAATATGCTATAAACACAAGCAAACATCACTTATTGTAGGTATCTACCTATTGCTATTTTTTGATCGACTGCTTATGTAAAACATTCAATTGTTTGTTTGAAACACACGAAATTCATGAATTATAAACAGTATCTAATTAGTAAGTGATTATTTCTGACTAATTGTATTGTCAAAATTAGCCGTTTACCATTTTGTAGCTATAAATATGTTTCAACAAATACCTTTGTTCAATTAGAATTCGCAATACGTTGTTTTAGGTCATTCGTTCTATTAGTTACGAAATAGGTAATAAGCAATTAACTAGAAGTAATCACAGTTGATGTGCCCCGGTATGTAACATACAATATGTTTAAACTTTGTGTGCATAGTGTAGCTGCATGCGCAGTAACTTGTAGGGTTGCCAGATGGCCGGGAAATCCGGGATTGTCCCGGAATTTCGCAAATTGTCCCGTGTCCAGTAATTACACTTCTCTGTCTCTGATTCCAAAAGCCTACTTGTTTTTAGTTATCGGTATTTGAACGCGTGTTGATTTATTTTTTAATAAGTGAACGAATGAGTCGTAAATATAAAATTAAATCAAGATCTTTTATTTTCATATTTATTACTTCGGCCCCACTTGTCCTAGGAGTACCGATTGTTCAAGAAATTATAAACATATAATTTATGTGGCAACCCTGGTCACATGAAACATTTACCAATCAACTTCTACCCATGCCTTTGCCCACTTTCTTCCATAAATAGTAACAACGATCGGGGGGTTCCGTATGAATACAGAACTATCTAGGTACATAGACTCTACAAAGTACTCTTGTTCTGTGGTTGTCAATTGTCATACAGCGGCGCGCGGCCATTACCTATGATATGACTGCGGCTAGCGACCGGTATCTTTGAAACGACGCGACGACGGGGGGACGAAACGTGTGCAGAAGGTATTGCGGGTTGCGGGCACTTCTACATAGTTTCAGAAAGCAACGGTCCCGATTATACCTTTATAGGAAAAAAGTGGCCTTGTGTGGCCCTTGGCCAGAAAAGTGTGCCCTTCAGTGGCCCTTGACTAAAAAAGTATGATGAACACTGCTCTAGATAAACTCTACCTACATTATCTTCAAAGACCCGTCTATCCCGGTAACAGATCGGTGTTGCCGAGGTCAAAGAGTGGCAGTGACTACTTGTCATCAGGCTCTCCATCTTTTCGTTTGTCGGCTAATTATAAAAGCAACATAGACAAATGTTGTCACGAGGAAATGTCTAGACCACATAATTGGAAAAATCCGGTTATTTATAGTATTATAAATATTTGATTCAAACTATATTACCGTAAAGTAGTAATTTATTGACAATATCCGCATCGTTTTCGAAGGATGAATGTCAAAGCAATTATAAAGTTAATGTCATAGTATTCAAATGTGCATTTCATGATTTATTCATTCCTTAATGATTGCAATTATAGCGAACTGATCATACAAAACTATTTTAGCGTCCATCGTCGATAACCGGATGTATTTTCTATTTCGAAATGTGTAATATAACACGTGACAATGTAAACCGATGACCCAAAAGTCTAAAAGCCTAAAATAATACTTTGTTTAGTATGTAACACTCATTGGGTATTATTATTTTCCTCAGTGAAGCGCGTAAGTAGTTAAGTAAGGGTAGACGCACTCGCCTCTATTATTACCAATAAACGTACTATGAACAGAAGCACTGTCTGACATGCGGTTACACCCAACTTTTAACACCTAGTGCACAGCCTATGCGCAGAACGTAATTATTACGAAAACAAAGTATAATCAAAGTAATCGAACTATGTACCTTGGTAATTGTTCTCGAACCTTTCTCAAGTATTGTATACGATTCGTGTGAGTACAACACTTTCATATGAATTACTTTATGTGCCTATCACACTATTGGATTTAGGAGTTGTTTCATAATGAAAAAGTGGGGTTTATTTCTCCTGACTATACGCTGATTAACAGATTTCGCAATCGTTAAGATTATAGGAGAACGCTGTGTTTCTCCCATAAACCTAATTGATAATAAAATTTATCAATCTGAAAAGGCACTTTTAAATAATTTATATAACCTGACACAGGATACAAAGTTTGCTTACCTTTGACAAATCGTATGGCGTTATGGTTACTATACTGTACTGTCATTCTGATCCTGGGTTCGATTCCGAGCGAAGTATAATTTTTATGTTCTCGATTTGGGTATATGTATAAAGTATTGTCCATAGCACCCACGACACATTGAACTGTAAAAATATGTGAGAGAAAGGTATTTTAAAAATGCCGTAGCTTTAAAATTGTGTCTATCTTCCGGCGAAACACGCTAACCAGAAAAATATGCGTATTATCATCACTAAGCCACAATTAACAGTCATGTCTACTATCTCTCTGTAGACACTAAAGTAATTACAATCGCCTTTGCAGCAAATCATTAGAGTAGGTAAGTGCTGGTGTAGTTTGAGATCTCTATTATTATTGAAATTAATAAGCACCAACCGTTTGAAGTTATGAAAACATACTCAAGTACGAGATGGTAACCCGCTTTCAACACGACAACTTAAAACGATCGAATACATTGTAAGATGACCGTGCAACTATCGAGCATAAGAATTTATGTTATAAGAAATGTGATTCGAAATGTTTAATATTTCCCTTTCAATCTCAGTATACGTACCTACTTGAATGAGATGTTACTACAGCGGATATAACGAGTAAGAATAAAACTATTGAATCGAAAGAATTTTCCATAGCTCAGTACCTAAAGAATTGAGATATCAGGCAAGTTATGGTCACGGCGAATAGCAAACCACGGAAACTGTTTATTTCATAGTGATTTCCTAGTATTATATTCACATTAGACGTTCTAGGTGTACGCTGTACATTTTATGAGCGGCCTGTCCGTAGAGATGGCGGAAAGTATTAATTTGCGGACTTACCTACTAGAAAGTAGATATAGTTAGACCATGTAGATTATGCGATTTTGCTGGCTTGATGATGAGATATTCCATTTTTAATTCATGACACAACATAAATAGGTATAGGTACTAAAATAATAGTTCACACGCTAAGTTTGTAAGGGCTGATCGCCTATTGATATTCTCTATGAATAAACCCATTCCAAGGATATGATTTTGAGAGAAAAAAGTTAATAGTCTAACAATGTCGTAAACCCAACTTAAGATTGAAACGAAAGAGGCGCTGTCGGACGCAATTGACATTCATTTGACCAATCATTGCACACTAGTAACTGACAGATGAATGACCACAACGTACTTATGAATGACTTTTCGTTAGTTCCAATTTTTGCCATTTCAGAGATAAGTTGGGTGCACTGTAATGAAGATGAAGAGAAGTGTGACACGAGACACCCAGTTGGAAAAAAAATATCATTCAAAATAAGAACACTGCACTCAATATCGTATGCAAATTCAATTGAAGTGAACACTGATTTGTTTCATGAATTGCATTACTTTTATTTTCGTCGTGAAATGTGTGCCGACGCGACCCCTATAACCTTAACTTTCGCTGACGGTAACCTTACAAAAAATAACAATGTGATTTCCGCTTCGTCATTCTCAAACTTGAAAGACTGAACGCAGCCGATCCTTGACCGAACTAACTCTGAGCAGATGACATGTTCGGCTTCAAAAGAGAAATTATTGTGTTCATATTCAGTTACCAATTTTATGAGTTTCACAGTTTCACGGAAAAAAAATTAAGATTAATTCTTTTAACTAAAAAAGGGTAAATTCATTCAGAAAAATAAACTTGACACTTATATAATTTTTGAAAAAAAATCAATCGCGCATTGAAAAACGTTGTTTTAGCCTGTGCTAATATGCACTTTCAGGTTTTAAAAAAGTTTGATTCTACGCCCTTTAATGGCCAGTATATTGATTTTAGTGTGATATCACATAACCTACAGCAACCAGCTTGCGATGAAAACTCTTGATGTTGGTAACCCCACCAGTAGGTAACTGTCCCAGAAACATATATAAATTCAGATATATGTATATCACTAATTTGCTGTTGTCGAATTATTATTTCATAAACAGAATTTGATAGATACCTTATACTTTTTAAGCATCATGATATTTTCTGTTTCCATGCATAGGTAAAGTGGTTTATAAAGTTCAAAAGACTGCAAACAACATCATTGCTGTTTCACTATAACATAAATAATACTTCTTTTACTTAATTACGGAAAAAAGTGAAACGTCTTATTACGCCAAAGCGTTACATATTGTAGTGTTAATAGAAAAGAAGCTGCAGACGATATTACCACAAATTTACCATAGAGGGAGATACATTTCTTATTTACATAATCTTAAAATGAATTAAACTTTAGCTCTTACCGAGTAAGTACTCAATTACCATACCTGTTATGAATGTTTACGACGAATATAGCACCATTACTAAATTGACTATACTGACAAGTCATTCTCATAAACTATGATTTTACGAATTTCATTGTCATGTTATATGAAACGGTTAAAATAAGACAAACCTGTACATTACACTAAAAAGAATTAAACATCAAATACTTAATAGGTACATCTAAGATCAAATTTTCATTTTTTCAGCAAAAACTACCCTAAAATAAACACTCTTCAAAGTTATGTACCTACATGTGTGTATTGTAATGTTTGCCTGTTTAGCGTTCCGTACCAAAGTGTGAAATACGAGTTTTTAATACCTCTGCCGCTGATGTCTGGCATTGTCTCGTTATCTGTCTGTCAACGGACTGTATCTCTTGAACGGACGTACTAAATCTTTTCACAGAATGTGTTTCTGTGGCCGCTATCACAAGAAATAAATATTATAAAAAAAAATTAAAACCCTATACAAGAATGTGTTTTTCTAAACTTAAAATTTTTCGACCCCTGGGTGTTGCTACTAGGCTCTTTGTGTGCGAGTCCGAATCGCGCTTGGCTGATTTAATAAAACTTAACGTTCCATTTTAAAACGCCTGAAGATTATCCCGAGAATCGATAAATTCTGCTTCCAACTTCTGATACTGAAATTCGGGGCAAATCTCAAAATTGTGTTGCCTATGAAGTACCTAATTATTGACACCCGTTAAATAATTTACACCAAGATACTTAAAATACGACCAGCTAACACTGCAGCAAAAAGCCATTTTGGCACTATGATTTTGGTTAGTCGTTACAAAAAATGCACGCTCTAATTACCGGCAGCTTTGTTTAGTAAACAGAAATATTTGAACATTCCATGATTCATATTAAATTAAAGAAAGTGTTTTATCCGACTATGTTAGCAAGTCATGTAGGAAAGTGTGCCTAGTTTTGGTTAACTAGGGCGCAATTCACACATGTATGAGACATGGTCGCCTTTACTCCGCAGACTGAGATAAGCCAAATATTGTACATTTGATTATCTTAAAAGTTATCTGCTTTATTTCACTTGCTTCAAGCCTGTTTGATTTTATGTCCGAACATGATTGGAACGCGTCAATATTGGTTACTTTTACTTTGTTTCTGCGTTTAAATCTACGATCGCACATTACATTTACGTTCCTCTTACTTTAGAATGAATTCGAGGTAAGTAACACAGGCTATGATGAATGGTTGATCGTATGTCTCATTGTATCTTCTGTATGATATATAACTTTATCTAATAAAGGGAATATTGGTCTAACATAACACTTCTTCCTTCACAAAGTTTTTTCGCTTAGATAAATTTGTATTGTGAGATAAATTACATGCAATACCTATACAAAGTAATATATCTAATAAAATAAAACATCATGCTTTACCAGCTACCTTACTGGACGTAGTGTCCGGTAGATTGTAGGTAACTAACTGCTCTATACTGTTATCGAGAGACTTAACATTACATATGAGTTTAGAAAGTAAAGAACCTTACCACCGTGCGCGAGCACCTTTTGTATTAAACTACATAAAACGGAGCCCAGCACACTAGTAATTATTGTAAAATTGTAAATTAATTGAAAACATCTCAATTGATACTTTAATGATTTATATAGAAACATTTGCCACTTAACAAATAATACTTGCATAAAATTCCGAACCCTCCTAATAACGATAAGTAGGTACCTTATTTAAGAAGCGCAGAGACTGCACGAATATTATGTCACAATAATACTCGGAATAACCTGCATCGATCAATTCAGCTTCAACCCATAAATAGCCCACTACTGAGCACGGGTCTCTCGTCATCACAAGCAAGTATTTATCGGATTTTTATGACACCTAAAAGGACCAGGGACCGATGGCTTTACGTACCCTCCGAGGCACGAAAACGGATCAAAAAATTTTTGCCACTGACGTTCTTTAATATTACTACCAACTGCTCCCACTGTAGCTTGTAGCTTGGTGGAAATTAAAGCCGACGCACGTGACGTGTGTTGAGTGCTTAAGCAGTTTTAGTCCATTACATCAATATAATGATATATACCAGGTGCAAATAAGATATCGTAGATAATTTTCTTATAGAATTGATGTGCAATATGACTGCTTCAAGGCTAGCGTGAAAGGCTCTATTAGCTAAGAGTGCTTTACCAATCCGGAGTACGTCAAAAGAAGCTTCGGCCTGTGACATTCATTGCCTACACAGAATTCTTTGGAATCCAGCCTTGTAATGAACTATAGGTACAGCGCTTTTCCTTCTGACTTGTTCTACAAAGACCTCTCCTCTATTATACCTCTTAAGAGTGGGGGGACTAATTTACAAAAATGCTTTTAGTGTGCTCACTTGAGGAACCTAGACACCTAGACACCTAGAAGATTATGAAATTAATCCATTGAAGATATAAAAAGTTTCAGTTTATTCCCTTTGCTCCCCTACACACCCTTAAACACCCTAAGGAGCATTCATGCCAAATTTCAGCTTCTTGCGTTAAATGGTTTAGCTCCTGATTGTCTAACAGTCAGTCTCTCAGTAACCGCCCCGTAGAACAAAGTAAGACGTGTCGTTATAATTATAGGCGTCATTAAACCTTATCCATATACTCATGAGCATCATTGAAGTACCAGATACAAAACAAAATACCTACGTTAGAGGTGTGTACTTCTTATCCTCATTTACGAAAAGAGTGCATGTTGCGACTCAAGAATTGAATTTAATTTATGAACACAATCTGCTTCATTTTTAACTGTTAATGTGCATTGGCACTTAATATTAATACTGAAGGCCAATTAGCGGGACCACGAAATATTTAAATAGGTAATTCTTACTATTTCTAAAACACTTCAATATGTCACGGTCCATTCTAGATTGTTGAATATATATTTGCTATTTATTCACATAATTAATTCAAATGTCGCTACGTTTCCATTATATTATATTTTATTTTTATTGAGTGTTAAGGCATTGAAAGTCAATATTGCAAATTTACATTTCCTCAATCTATATACATGAAACAAAACCAGAAGCAATGTATGTTTATCATCGACCGACAATATTGATCCATGATGTTTAATGAAGATATTTGAGAAAACTGAAAAACAATTGGAAAGCGCGCAGGAACTTATTAATGCACTAGATCCCTTCCCTAACACTTCATGGTGGGAAGAATCTCGACCTTTTATTTACAATTTCAACCCATTAATAGCCATCTACTGAGCACAGATCTTTTCTGATAACTGAGGATGCCTAGAGCTTAATCCACCACGCTGCTCCAGTGCCAATTGGTAGAGGGGATAATGATATTAGGTCACTAGCCAATCGTAAATAATTAACTTTTTACAAAAAATAACAGACTTCAAAATTGAGATAACTCAAAGACCACAACAAGCACTACATAACCTTTAAACAAAAAAAAGAATCATCAACATCTGAACACCCAGTCAAAAGTTATGAGGTAATGAGCATAAATTAAAATTCACATAATTGAGAAAATCTCGAAAACTGACCGTCAGATGTCGCTCACATTATATGGGATGTTCAATATTTATAGGACCAAACGGCAGTTCTCAATTCGAATGGCGAAAGAATTATCGAAATCGGTTCACCCAATACGAAGTTAAACAAAAGAAACACACACAAGAAAAAACATACCTTTTTTGAAGTCAGTTAAAAGTTAAAGCTACGCAGTCGCCTTTCATCCATTTATTTGATATGCAATGCAAATAATTATAATGTTAATGTAATGTTCCAAAGGCTAAGAGAAGAGAGGTAATAGCATCCCGCTTGCAGTTGTGTAATAAGATAAGCGTTAACGTCTTTACGAATAATACTATTTTATTTAAATTTAAGTAATACAATACGTGTGAAGAAGCCATTCAGTGGCGGCGCTAGACTACACTTGGACGTCGGCAAAATTACATACGCGAGGCCCCGCGAGGCCCCGTGAGGCCTTTTTTTATTTCCCAGTCAAAAAACGTTAGATTACTTACATGAGCCGAATTATAGTGAAACTAATGTATGAGTAAACGAGTTTTATTGCTAAACTAGCGGCACGCTATGATGGCCGGTTTGACGTTTGTCCGCTCATGAAGTTCCGTATTAATTGATAACGACTTTGAAGGAAATAATTGTATTACTTTATTGACGATAGTGATGTGCAGAGATTCATAAATTTTATCGAATGTAGTTTTAGGTTTAGGACTCAAAATTTATTTATTAAATTGATTTCTAAAATGTATACAAGTGTAGAAAAATCAGTTTGCACCATTTAAGGGGTGAATGTACTTGTGAATATGAACAATTTTCACTATGTGGACAAACCTCTGAAATCGCAAAAAAATATCAGCTGTTTCATACAAAAGGTAAAATTTTTATTTTTATATGATATATACCACAACTCGGCATTTGGTTTTCTAAATTGAAAATTTTTAAAAATGGAATCTAATACGATCGTCACATAGGATCGCTGGCTAGCACAACTACTACCTCCGGCAAACTCGCGTCAATGCTCAATGCAAAACAAAGCAGTTTCGAATTGACGTTGCTTCGAAAAGTATAAACTGTCAGTGCAATGCGATTGTGATATAGTTTTGACCTGGCTTTGGATTTCAAATATTGATACTGCATTACTGTTGACCCTTGCTCGTTAATCCCAAAAGAAAGCTGATATCGTCGCATGGCTTCGTAAAAATGGCGTAGATGCAAACATGAATATGTTAAAAGCGGAATTAGTACGTCTTTTAAAAGAAAACAAACCAACCAAGATCCGATACGTCATTGACGAAATAGCATTAGAACATGGGCACAGAGTTATACGGTTACCGCCTTACCATTGTGAGTATAATGCGATTGAGTTGGTGTGGGCTCAAATTAAGGGATATGCTGCAAGACACAATACAGAACCCCCATTTACCACAAAAAAAATGCTAAAATTATTAGAAGAAGCTTGTGAACATGTGACTAAAGGAGACTGGGAAAAGGTTGTGAATAGAACTGTTAAATTAATAAGGGAAGATTATGAAAGAGATGTGAAAATAGATAATATTATAGAAAACGAACATATAATTATTAATGTAGGTGATGATAGCAGTGACGACAGTGAAAATAGTAGTATGGACGAATCTGATTAATTATGGCCTTTTGTGGCACCTTTTTTGGTATCTTTTGTATTCATATGTTTCTTGTGTGCATATAAAGTATGTATATTCATTTTCATTCAAATATTCAGTTCGTTCAAATAAATTAAATAAACATTTACATTTTTGTTTTATTAAACCTATTTAATCAGGTACAAAAACAAAACTTAATTGTTTTTTGTTCGAGAATAAATTGACATTCCACATCACTGTTGTAATGTGTCAAACCGGCCATCATAGCGTGCCGCTAGTATAATCAAATGATGACAAAAATTACACAAATATAAATTAATCAATTTTAACTTTGAGAAGCTTCTCACAGCAGAAGCTGTGTTGACGGGAACTGTGAGCATGATTCTAATTGCTGTGTAGGTAAACATTGGATATAGTTAATATTTCTTCCAAATTATTTTCTAAATTGTCCTGTATGAGTTGTTTCGCGTCGTTCACAGGGTCAAGTGAATTCCTAAAGTACTACTCACTCACTTGACTCGCGCAAGTGTATGAAAATAAGTAAATAAGATTTTTTTTTAAATAATTTGTAAAACTTTTGCGAGGCCCCCTCAGTTGCAAGGCCGTCGGCGGTCGCCGACGTCGCCGACGCCTAGCGCCGCCACTGAAGCCATTACTTTTATTTCTTATAATTTGAATTAACTTCAGCAACATACTACCAACATATTAGGTTATTGTCTTATTTGCAGTATGTAGTTTGTTTTGTGTAGTGATAAGGTAAAGGGCCACAACTTCGTGCTAGTACATTACTTCGTTAGTTTTGCTTCAGGCGCAAAAAATAAGCTACGTACATAATGTACATTAAATTATACATCAGAATAAAATATGTATCTCCTAACCTGTCTAAAAACCAAGTTCCAACATTCTACCTACTAAACTCAATGAAATAAAACGCTTGGAAGTCTCATCGGCCACAAACGTCGGTGAGAGGTGAATATGCTTCCCTATACCGTAAGGCAGGCGCTCAAAGTTCTTAAGCTCATAGAGAAGAAACGGTAAGTCCATTCAAATAAAAACTTAAACAGTGCTTTTATATGTCCCTTAACAATTGATTTGACTCATGAAAAAGTTCCATGCAGCTTGAAATGCTTTTAAAATAGCAATAAACCGACTGACGAAATAGCGGTCATTTTATATTTCGGGTGTCTCCTATTTCGTGACATTCACGAATTAGGGGTTTTATAGATACATTTTCGTTGTTCGTGTTCATATATTATAATTGAAAAAATTGAAATATAAATGAAAAAACGAATAAGGTATTTAATTTCAGTACTTGTGAGCTAAATTCGGTATATGTTTTGTTTACTAGGAAATCCATAATACGAGCTTAAAGATGACCCAATTCTACAATTTTGAACTAAATTCGCATAGGTACTAGCAGCATAATTTCGTTTGTTATTCGATTTGTTTTGCCAATATTCGTATATTTTATTATATAAATAGTGTACTGAATAGTCAATTTATATAATCTAGAAAGAATCTCATTACTTGAGTGTGGTAATTTCGAAAAATCAACAACACGAAACAAAGGACTTATCTTTTGTTCCTTGTCCGTTAGTTCGTTACAAATAATTTTAAAGTAGTTCCCAGTCACTTTAGCATAGTAATTTTTTTTTATTTAATCATCACTTTAACAATTTATAAACAATTTGGTATTGATTAGCAATAGGAAACCACAGAGGTTTATATATGATCTCATATCATTAATTTATATGAGATGCTATCATTAAACAACCTCGGATGAAAAATACCTAAAAAGCTGATTTTTCGTATAGGTGTTTTTGTATAGGTATAAATTTTGGCAGTCATGTTAGATCTCGGAAGTCTTATAAAAGACGCACAGGACCTAATAGTAACTCAACATCAAATGTGAAAAAGTCTGCTTTTGCGATTATATTGGTTTCTTTTTTGTAGAAATAAGGTAGCAATCGAGCAGGCAGCACCACCTACCTATACTTCTATACTAATCTATATCTATACTAATAATATAAAGCGGAAGAGTTTGTTTGTTTGAACGCGATAATCTCAGGAACAACTGGTCCAATTTAAAAAAATCTTTTTGTTTTGAATAGTCCAATTATTGAGGAAGGCTATAGGATATATAACATCACGCCACTACCAAAAGGAGCGGAGCAACAAGTTTCCCGAAGCGAGGGAGCCTACTTAATAATATTTTCTAAGCGTGATGTTATTATAGCCTTCCTCAATCAATACACTATTTAACACAAAAATATTTTTTGAATTCGAACCAAGTACTTCTTGACATTACCTAGCGCATTAAAACAACCCTTTCCCTTTATATTATTACAAGCGGATGTCGTCCTGCAACATACATAATATATTATATTATTAAGTAGACGCCCTCGTTTCGCTTTCGGAGACTTGTTTCTCCGCTCCTTTTGGTCTTAGCGTAATGTTATGTAAGTAATAACCTTCCTCAAAACAAAAAGAATATTTCACATCGGACCAGTAGTTCCTGAGATTAGCGTGTTCAAACGAACGAACAAACAAACTCTTACGCTTTATATTATTAGTATAGATATAGTATAGACATTAATTATCAAAATATAGTATTTAAATATATATATATTTTTAGAAATTACCAAAAAACTTTAACAAACGTTGTCACGAAATAGGGGACACGAATTCACGAACTTAGGAACAGAGCCAAATTTTGTCACGAAATAGGGTTCAAACAAGGGGTCCACAAATAAATTAATAAAAAATTTAATTCTAACTAAAACTGCATAATTCATACCTTAAATTACTAACAAAAGACCATATTCATTACACAAAAAGTTTCAGACTGATATCTTATGTAGTAAAATTTTAAAAAAATCTTAAAGTCGGCGGAGGCTTAACATACCGAAATATGGGACACTTACCTTATTTGTGAAACTTACTAAACTATGTATCTACCTAGTTTTAAATTAAATTCACTTAAGTTAATTCGTAAATAGCAAGTGAAATGAATTAAGTTACAAACTCTTTCCTTTGGATTTCTTTGCCTAATCAATAAAAATTACGGTAAAAATTAAAACCAACATTTTTAACAAAAATCGGTCTAGTCTGAGAAATATTTCAAGTAAGCGAATTGCTATTGATTGAAATATAATCGACGATAAGTATTGTACTACTTTTTCAATATTTGCTCTACAATTTCTGTAAAACTATTTAACGATTTCATAATACAATTACAATTTCATTACCATTTATTTTTTACTTTTTATACCATTGTGCCTTACTGAAAGTTATTTATTGTACTTTACTTTGAATAGATACTAATTAGCACCACTTTTTATCTTAAATCGCTACATAAATTAGAAACCGAAGAAATATCTTTCAATGAATGCCGTTTCAAGTTTAGAAACGTATTAATCAATACAAATAAAATCGATTCAAGATATCTAAGTTTTTAAAGTCTAACCCAGTTAATCTTTTATATAGTCACGAACCCGTTTTCAATATAAAGTAAATTATATAGTAGACATTGGTAAACCTTATTGAAGTAGGAAAGAAAAAAGTTTATTTTTATTTTTGCTTTAAATAAAAATGTGCAGTAAAGTTTTGAGTTCGTGGAGGTCTGTAGGTATACTTGTAGGTATAACGTACAGCAAAGGTTTACCAAGGCGAAGGTAGAGCGAGTCATTATTTTATAATAATAAAAGTGTAGGTAGCATAATAAAATAAGTGGCTGTAACAAGAAATTATAAAAAAGTTAGATCACAAAAAAGATCATCAAAAAAGTAATCTCCAAAATGGTTTATTTTTATCTCATACAATTTTGTTTTGGCTGCAAAAGAATAAAGCACATAAAGTAGATAAAATTACATTACATTAATTACAGTACCTACAGTAATAACGCAGTAAAGTGTGTGGGTTTAGGTTTTAACCTAAATAAAAAAATTGAGTTCGTATCCCGAGCGCCATATTTCCCATTGGGCTAACAGGTCACTTACTATTTCTACCCATAGGTATTAGGAAGATATCATTTTTTCATCTTGTAGGTACGCTGGGTATGGCCAAATTTTAAAGACCCTTGTGTTTGACCTCATTTGTCATATTATATAGTTCGGTGGTACGGAACCTAAATGTGCGAGTCCGACTCCCACTTAGCCAGTTTTTTATTTAACTCTTGTTTACGATATACTGTATGCCCTTATGGTTCATCCATATCGTATTTTCACTTTATGAAAATAAAAAGTTTAATAGTGTCCGAGATTCTGATACTGAATTTTACCGGTTTTAAAATAAGTTCATCACATCGTAATTGCGGAATTGCGGCTACCGGGTTTACGGTTTCAAATCTGTTTTTGATTCCGTTAAATCTCCTTGCTCAATTACCTTCAAAAATTATACAAGCGATAATTTATATTCATGACAATACACAAATCCGCAATGATGCAGTTATAATTTAAAAAGTGTTCTATACCTATACTAATTCAAAAATATTTCTGTTTAGAAGAAAATGTATAGCTAACAGCATGAAGGAAAGTTCTGTAAAACTCTCTGGCAAAAGTACATATACATATAATACTAACTACATATATAATTAAACAGTCAATGGATCCTTATACTAATTTAAAAAATATATTAATCGCAATTCATCAACTTACCATACTAAAACTGAATTAATTGACGTGTACAAATCCCAAACTGTATTGCAAATCCGCAGATAAAACTTGAAACTCTTAAACCAAAAATTTTCAAAGTCGGCGAAATAAATCACTGAATGTAAGACACATCACATTTCAAATTCCTGCGTTCTAAAATTGAATCGCGCGCGAATCAGCAATTGATGTTTTCTTTTAATTGGTTGTTATCGCGTGCCAGTAACTTGATGTTTTGGTCGTTGGTGAGAAACGTCTTTAGTACGTGCCGGACGGTGGTCAACTGTCGATGTGGTGGTATTGGACGCGCACAGTGCCATACCACTCGAAATGTGATGTGATGCACTTCGCTAGATGGAATCGCGAAGAAATGCTATTTTAATATGATTTATTGCGCTTCTTGCCGACTCGTGCCTGATATGATTGAGAGGAACACATGCCATTCGATAATTATCTCGTGCGAAATACGTTTAATAAAGAAAACAACTACCTACTCCAATTTTAATCTAAACTGTATTGCGCATATAATTTAAAAATTAAGAAATATATGAAAAAAATAACGCGAATTGCCTCTCTTTCTCTCTCTCTCTTTCAAGTATCTATCAATTAATTAGTATCTTTTATTTCTTCATAATACTCGTATTTTACATAAAAGTAGTTATTGATAAATGTATGTCTCGCAGTCATGATAACTATTTTAATTCAGCTGCACTTACTCAACCTATTTAGGGGCCACATAAACATATAAATAAATCACTACATAGTATAAAACAAAGTCGCTATTTTTGTCCGTCTGTTTGTTTGTCTGTTTGTCTGTTTGTCTGCATGCTTAAATCTTTAAAATTACGCAACGGATTTTGATGCGGTTTTTTGTAATAGGTAGAGTGATTCAAGAGGAAGGTTTTTATGTATAATACATGCATATATTCCCACGAGAACGGGATCCACGCGGGTGAAACCGCGGGCGGGCCGCTAGTAAATTAATAATGCTACACACTCAAAGCCCACACTCGGATTCCCTGTGTTGTGGGTGCCTTGGACAACACACGAGACAAGGAGACACACCCAGACCAAGAGAGAGAGAGACCATTCACATTGCCGCATCGCTGGGAATCGAACCCAGGACCCGCGGAACAGCGATCCGGCGTGTTAACCATTGCGCCATTCGAGTCGTCACATATATTTCAGCCGAGCGATCCCAGGCCGCAAAAAAAACGGTTTAGGTCTAAATAATTAAAACATTCAATTTTTATATAAAAAAATATCAATTTTTCATTAAGTATCTATTAACAAAAAATACTTTTTCGGTGTCTGATAAGTGCGAAATTTAAAATGCAACAATCATTTGAATTTGAGTGGGTTGAGTATAGCTGATTTAATTTCTTATTCCTAACAATCAAAAAACTTTTTAACGAGAGTATATCTACTATAAAATAAGAAAGTTTTCGTAAAAAAATACTTTTATGAAAATCCTTATTGAATCATTAACATCACTTCTACCACTGCCACACCATAGTATTCACCGCTAGCTTCACCATTTACCTACCTATAATAATTTCAGTTATAATAATGAACAACCTAAGATAGGAAGCCAATCAATTTAATTTAATTATAATGCCTATTATCCAATTCGTTCAATAAATACATACATGTCATTTGTATCCTTTAAATCAAAATTATTTCATTTATAAATCATTCTTATTCCACTTATAAATCATACTTATTCCACTTATCAAGTTTATAACGACTTTAAAGATTATGGACCACTGAAAAAGTACTATAATGTGTTCTTAAATATTATGCGATGCCTCAATATACAGGTGTATTATTTTCATTGTAAGTGTATAAGATCATTACTTAAATGAAATGGGTAAAACAAAAGTCGAATAAATTATTATTTTTGCTTGTACACTTGTACCATACAAAAGACTTAAACGCGCTACGAGGTATTAACTACGTATTCTATACAATGTCCCCTAAAATAATACTCTCTATTATACCGAATTTAATCATCTATATATTTTATCCTTTCTGGATTTTACAATAATGTACGGTAATAAACTTTATCTAAATTTATATGCCTCACGTCGATCTAAGGGCTATATCACTTGAACTAAAATAAGTAGATTCAAAAAACTCAAAGGTGTGTGAAGTCTGCCAATTCGCGAGGTGGACTGTGGCCTTAACATTCTCATTCTAAGAAGAGACCCGTGCTCAATAGTGGGCCATGACGGGTTGAGATGACGATGATGAAGTAGATATCTGCAATTTTCACAGAATACGTATAACTTAGATCACCGTCACAACAAATGCTTAAAAAATAAATAAATGTTAAATCCCAAAGGGGAACGTTAAAAATGGATTCCTCGTTTTTTCTCGTTTTCATGCATTCTAAGTATTTTGTTATTAACCAAATAATGAGAGTTTGTATCGTTCAGTGTCACGGTACCTTACGTGTGCAAGTGCAACTGGCACTTGACCGGTTTTTTATTATAATTATTTTAAACTGCAAACAGATTTTTATTTTGATTGACCTCTTCTGTTTTAACATCATTATGAGATTTTATTCACGAAGATTATCAAACTTAATAAAAATACACCTTTAAATTAATTTAAAAATAGTGTAGAAACATCTATCACACGAACAGCGAAGCAAACAAAAATTTATACGTTGTGATAAAAATCCAGCTAACCAGCGTAATTGAATAATGCGCCATCTATACAAAATGAACAATACAAACTGAATCTATCCGAGCCATGGTATTTTCTCTCATCTCAGCTTAGTCTCTTTGCTAAGTCTCATTGGTCACCTGTGCATTTGTGTGAAGTTTGGGAACCGTAAAGACAGATGGCGTTGTAAAGCTATGTGTTCTATATATTGCAAAATTGTTATGCATCGGCCATATAGAGCGTATAAATATATTAAAAGACCACGGTGAATCCTAAGATTTACCGGTCAATCATACGATCCACCAAGAAAAGTTTGTTAATTTTCTGTTCAATAACAAATCACAATATCGAATAGAATACCAAATGAAATTCCGCTAACGAATACTTAACTACTTACTTTTTACTTACTTACTCTTATTCTTATTTCTTTCTTTTTAAATAAAATCAGTTCATGCAAAAAGTTTTGCTAATGGCTACAAATATGGCTATTTCTGCAGCTACCGCTATGGCTAAGGTTACAGCTATTTTTATTTTATTTTATTTTATTTATTAGGTAAACCAACAGCGTTACAGGTTGAACTTAATGCTAAAGAATACAATATATACTTAGGTACTATGGCCAAAAACGGATCACACAAAAAATTACAACATAATAGTGAACAGCTATTACAAATTATAAATTAATAATAATCTAATACTAATTATATAAATTATTTTGAGTTCGCGCGAGTGTATGTGTGTGTGTGTATATTTATGAGTGCGTGTGTGGTGTATGTGTATGTGTATGTGCGTGTGTGTGTGTGTGTGTGCCTACTGCCTACTTACATGAAATGTATTTAAGATTTTTGGTGCAATTGTTTTATTTCCTTTTTTAGTTGCCTGGGTGTTATGTTAAAAATGTCTAAGCTTGAATAATGATCGTTGTAGTTACGGGCCGAGCGACAGATAACCGAATTCTCTGCGTACCTTGTTTTTACTTGAGGGACGTGGAGCAAACGTGTGTCTTGTACGGTAGGATGGGACTTGTAGTTCGATGCAGGCCAGGAGTTCGCTGCAGTCTATGTTCCCAGATAGTAAGTTGTGAAGTAGTACGATGTCATACTGGTTACGTCTTTGCTCTAATAGGTCAAAACCAAAGTATTTACATGCATCATTATAGGAATTAAAGTCTTTATGGTCCTTGAAGCGTAGAAAAGTTTACAAACTTTTTTTGGATCGATTCTAACCTGTTAACGTAGACCTTATACTGTGGAGACCAGATGCTACAAGCGTATTCCAAAACACTTCTTACATAGCAAAAGTATAATACCTTGATACAAGCTATGTTAGTAAAAGACTGGCAGACGCGCTTAATAAATCCAAGTTGTTTGTAAGCCTTATACACTATCATATCTATATGATCGGCAAACGTTAATTTTGCGTCCAACATTACACCTAAATCACGCACGGAGGTAACCCTTTTAATTGGTATTTTATTAATATGATAATTATAAGTAATAGGCTGTAATTTGCAAGTAAATGTAACCTGAAGGCATTTAGAAGTATTTACAGATATTCTATTATATCAGATATTCTATAGTTATGGCTTTGGCTTATATTGATACCTCCCCTTCACAATCTGGCTTCCTGGCTGTGGCCTGAGGGAATCGTCAATATGGCGGGCTTGGCTTGGCTTTGGCGACTCCTTTAGGCATAATTTAGCTGGCGGTGCATCGGCTTACGTCACATCCCTTACATTTTAGCTCGAAGGACCATTAATCGTTGGGGAAAGTCGTCTAGGAGACGCCGTCTCGGAAAAAGGAGCATAGGACGCTCTGACGACCTGAAGAAGACAGCAGAAGGCACAGGCCCGGTCAGAGTGAAACAAATTAGGGGAGGCCTATGCCACACAGTGGACGCAAAAAGGTAGATGGATAGATTACTTCATAAAGTTTTTTTCTGTCAATATAATATGCATCATATACATGTATCTAATCGTGTAGAAGAAAGTAACCCAAACAAAGGATCTTCTTAACTAAGCGGGTTTTATTATTTAACTTTTAATCTATTTTAAGGAACAATGAACGATGAATGGTGTAAATAGCTGATCATGTGTGTGGATATTATTTCAATAAAAGTAAACTGATATCAGTTTGGTCGAGACCCTTCAGACGAGGGGAGTGTAAAACGGTGTCGCAGCGGCTGTCCCTCATACAGTTAACGGCGGGCCTGATTGTATCTATTTATTGTCAAATATCATACTGATATAAGATATAAACATTCTTTAATCCATTAATACATTTACTTTATTCATTTATTATTGCCGCATTAATGAATTAAATCGACGCCACCGATAGCGGGTGACGACTTACTGTCACTACCTACTGGACCGACGCTATTCTGTCTATCGGCTAACTTGCGCATATATGTCACCAGGTGTGGTGGCCATGGTATCTAGCTGCATGAGCCCTGGGCTGCCCACCTACTTATGCCTGAGTCGCTTAGAATATTATTCATAGAATAACCACTTCCCGCTAAAAGCAGATTCACGCATATATGTCACCAGGTGTGGTGGCCATGGTATCTAGCTGCATGAGCCCTGGGCTGCCCACCTACTTATGCCTGAGTCGCTTAGAATATTATTCATAGAATAACCACTTCCCGCTAAAAGCAGATTCACGTGCTCATACCCGGGCTCATCGTTAAATTTAACAAGCAAAATTTACTTACGGCATTTTAAAATCTCGCTGTCAATCTGCAATGTATCTTAATCACAGGAGCGGCAAGCTGGCTTTTGTATGGGATGCATTTGATACAAATAATTCCAAATCGAACTCTAACGGAGTATAAGTTTTCTAAACAGTAAAAAGCTTACAAGTCTGGAAAATGCGATAAAGCTGTACATATTTGTTTGCTGGCGGACTTCAAATTTTCCTAAGTGGAAATGCAGAACTCTATATTCTTTAGTCTGCCAGGACAGGAGGGTCGGTTGTCACCCACTGTAAGTGGATCAGACAATCCGTAGTACCTACTATCTTCGTAAATGTACAATATTTAAAAATATTTTTGTGAGCAATTTCTTATGTAAAAACTTACGTTAATATAAAAAAGTAAAGATTTATTTTATGTTAAAAAACTGTTAAATATCTATTCTGATATTAGTGCCGCATTTTCATTGCGTTCTCACTGCATTTAATTTAAATAATAATAATGCTTTTAGAATTATTTTTGCCTTAGTCTCTGTACTGTTGTAAGATGCATAATGTTTAAATAAATAAGAGGAAAAATTACATTGGACGTTATACATATTACAATCATATAGCTACAATATTACCATAAACCTTATACATACCTTTACGAGTAGTCTAGACCGACGAAAAACCTGCTTACTTACTTAATGTATTAGGAAAAACGCGTACCTAATAAACGCAATTAAATACACAAAGGTATATTACATGCTACAATTTTATTTAATAATACGTTATAAAATTTTATAAAAGAATGGATACATCCTTGACATTTGTAATGATTTTTATAGATTACATTCTTATAAAAAATTAAAATATCTATATACAAACAATAATGATAGACTTACATTTATTTGGAATAAATGTTGAAATAATTCGATGATAATAAGAATGTTAAAACAAAATAACATTAATGGCACTCGCGTAGCCTAAAATATTTGAAATGAACAGTGTAACTGAGTTTTTGTTATTCCACTTTAATATTTACATCCTTCAGCATTTTTCTAAAATATCCAGAAACTATCCATCGTAATTCCACTTCAAAAACATGTAATTAGTTTCATTGAATTAAGTTTACATGTAAACGCACAAACTTTTTTCTAAGAATTTTACTATTATAAGTACTCAATATAATTATAATTATGACAACCCTTCCTATATCATGCATCGAATGCTCCTAAATAACCGCGACCTAAATTTTATATAATTCCCTAAAGAATACAATGTGTTTAATCGATTTAACAAATGCAATATACCGAAAATGTTAACTAGTATATAGTACACTCCTACCATTTATATTTAAATTCCTAACATGCTTAGTGTGTAAATAATGTTATTTTGTACAGAGCCTTATGTACAATGTAGACCGTAAACTAAAATTAAAACTGAGGTTACATTCTGTACTTTCTTAAATAATTTATTTACTACTTTTGTATCTATTAGATGATGTTATCGTTTTGATTTACGAAAAACGGATACCAAATATAATAAAAATACTGTTGGTTCATAAAGTGACAATTCTTTGGCCTGTAAGCGAACACTTATCATACCATTGACCAAAACATATCTACATTTTCGTTATTGTATTCATTAAACAAGATATCAATTACTACATGAAAACCTCGACGAGTGTATTGAAACGTAAAGAAAAGGAAGCAAGCAATGGGAAGATATTCAGTAAAACTAGCAATTTTGGATAGAGTTACTAAGAATATTTTAGACACAGTAACTATTTTTAAAGTTTTTACAATGGTTCATATTAAATATTGATTTCGAATTAAATATTATAACTGTATAATATATCTTAAATGTTTCATCGTGTAAGTGTTAGGACTACGTTAATAATCTTCTTTTTTTCATGTACACAGAAACAAATAAAATGTAAAGGTTCTGTATTCTTTAGGTAGAGTATTTAATTTAATTAAGTAATAAATATTCTCTAAAATATTATTTTCTCCCTTCAAAACAAAAAATGCACATTAAAATTCTAAAAGTTGCCCCTTTTTATATTTATTTTGCCAGTAAATGCACCGTCATTTATAATCGTATTATTTAAGTTAATGCTTTATTAGGTCCAACCTAATGAAGTACATAACTAGTATACACAACACCATGTTACGAACAAAATTCCTTTAGATTTCTTCAATAACTTTTTGAATCAAGACTGTGACCAACCTTTAGAAACATACATAGATAATACATATATGTAAAAATATTTAAATTTTTCGCTATTAAATAAAATGTTTCTAGTAGTTTGTTCAGAAGAATTCCATTTCTAACTGTAATTTCGTCTGTTTATTATACATATTTATTTTTTTATCATTGCAATGTTTAAACAATGCTTTAGTTGTTCCTTAGTAATTAACTGGCTATTTAATTACAGGCAGTTAGATAAGAATAAATTTATTATAACATATTCTCAAAAACACTCTGTTTAGAATACTTACTTCATGAATCAGACTGAATTTAATTTAGTTTTAGACATAAGTAGATATAAAACAAAAATTAGTATTAAGTAAGATCTAGTGTGATTTTCCCACGTTACATGACACCAATAAAATGCCAACCTTAATTACAACATAGGTACCTAATAAACAACTCTGTCGAGGTCATTCATATCAAATGTGAAATATTAAAAGTAGGTATGCTAAATGAATCTTAAATCTTATATTATCGGTATCCGGTCGTATGTAATGGGCGTTCATATAATGGATCATGTTCGTGACAAACCGATGCTGGTGAACTGAGTCGATCGCCTGTGAATTGGCATTGATTCAATTAAGCGTGTCGATCTATCGATATTCTGTGACCGTACAAATCGGTCGTGGTTAGAACGATAAAGTAGAGTACAGTAGTTCAACAACATAGTATATCTCCATGTTATATTCGATATTTTTATGCTGCTATGAAAATGGCTTTATTAAATTGTATTTGTGAATAAACATTAAAAACACACTAAACTTGTAGAGTGAAAGTGCCATTAAAGGAAATCCAAAAAATTAAATTTGTTTTTCAAAATTAGGTACTGAAATAGTAAAATTATTTAATAAGGTTGAACTTTATAAAAGCGATAAATGCATAGGGATATTTAAAAAACTAATTAAATAAATATATCTCATTCATCAAATTCATTCATAAATTAACAGCTAAAACATAGTTGTAACATAGCCACGACATAGTTCAGCCGATGAGAGCCTGCTAAAATCAATCGATGAATATACATGGAATTGAACTACTGTACCATTCTATTCTATGGTCTATGATTCTTAAAAGTGTATGTTCGTTCGCACGCACGACGGCAGTTGCCTCGGTGTATGTTCGTTGCAGAGTCTACGTCCCAGTCGGAGATGGCACAACCGATGTCGTGGCGAAGTGTTATCTGAAAAATTACCATACAACATTTTTAAACACGTCACATAGAATATATTATTTTCAACACACTTGCTCGTAAAGTTGCTATTTTTTCTTTAGTCTTACGCCCGGAATGCGGTTTATTACACACTAGTGCGTTTTACTTTTCATTGCCGCACTAGTGTTTTTCTTATTCCACTTTTTTTTTAATATCCGTAAAGAGGTTGTTACCAAAAGATTTATTATTTTGTAAATAAATAAACTTGTTGTACTTAGTCAAAATCTGATAAGATAAGATTATACTTCATCTAATTATCTATTAAAGCATTTAAAAAATACAATATTTTAAATCATTAATTACCGTAAATTCTTATTAGAAATACATAATTATTTAGTTTAATATATTGTGGCTGAATGGCGGTGTTCGGTGCCTCTGGACTTAACCTGCGCGCGCATACTTATTCAACCAAAGATACGGCGCGCGAAAAAATAAACCTCCGCGCCATTTTGTGCAAACATTTGTTCGTTTATAATTTGCTGATTTGTGACTGAAAAATGTCGATACCTAATTGTTTTTTTCCTCGCAAGTGTGTTGAAAAACGTCGTATGATACGCGTGTGCTTTGTTCATTACAGTCTTGGCTCTATTACAGGTCAGTATTGTTTTTATGGGATATATCTGTATATATAAAAGCGAAATGTCACTGACTCACTCATCACAAAATCTCAGAAACCGCTGAAGGTATTGAGATGAAAGTTGGCAAGGAGGTAGTTTGTAGTTAGAAGGTATCCGCTAAGAACGGATTTTCTGATATTCCACCCCTAAGGGGGTCTAATAGGGGTTCAAAGTTTGTATGAAAGTCCGTCAATTGTAAACCAGGTATTATGAAAATTGGGATTTAGAATTATGATAAGAAATAATGAAAAATGTGTACCAATGTTTTTTTTTAAATCAACCCCTAAATAGGTAAAATAGGGGTTGAAAGATCATTTATTTTGTCTCTTTGTATACGCTAATCTCAGGATCGGCTCAACGGATTTTAAAAGGACTTGCACTGAGAGATAGAGAAGGTTTGAAGCAACATATAGGCAACTTTTTATCCCGGAATTCCTGCGGGATTAGGATTCGCGCGGGACAAACTCCTTCGCGCGAACTCACGGGCTTAGATTTTTGGAGTTTACTCCTTAAGAAACGATTTGAGTTATAAGGCCCGGTACGGGAATTTTATGAGGAGTAAAATCAAGTGTAACACGAAAAGTTGAGGCGTTACGTAGAAAGAGACAAACATATATATCTGTAGGATTGAAAGTGTAAAAGAATGAGATGGAATACATTACACAGCGTATCTCATTAAAGGAGGATGGGCACAAATGTATGGAATCTGGTACCGGCACCAATCAGAGTAAGTGATACATCATTGGATAGGTATTTTTGTGTAGATTGTGAATAACCATGGCGCTTGTCCCGGTTCACTGTCCGATCGTAGCAATCTTACTTGAAAATATTTTTAATTATCAGTATAAATAAAGCCATTCGAAATTAGTTTTATCGTTTATTCTATAGGTATACTCGTATAAGTAACTGTAAAAGCCCGAACCACATTGACTCTTAAGATTTACCGGTCAATTTTAAGATTTACCAGTCAATCGTAAGATTCACCAACACGAGTTGATATTTTTTTTTACTACCATTTATTTGATGAATCTTAGGATTTACATTTAGGCTTTGTAAATGTTGTCGAATTATTTGAATTTTAAGCATTTAAATGACACTTGCTACACACGGTAAAGGAAAACATCGTGAGGAAACCTGCATGCCGGAGAGATCGCAAAACTCAGAGGTGTGTGAAGTCCGCCAATCCGCACTTGGCCAGCGTGGTGGCGTATGGCCTTAACCTTCTTATTCTGAGACTCCTCTCAGTAGTCATTCGTGCTCAATAGTGGGCCATGATGGATTGAGATGGTGATGATGATGATGATTTTTATTTGTTAATTGAATAAGCTCAAAATCTGTGCAAACATCATGACAATCAGTCGAACTATGCCAAAGATATAATTTCTTAAATTCTAATTCGAACTAAATATTTCGTCTTCTAAAGGCTATATTTCAAAACGGACAATTTGTACGGGTTTGTCGCCATAGTAATTTTTTGTACTCTTGAAAAGACCTATCAAACGACAGTAAAGTCATTTTGATTGGACATGGGTACCAAAACGCCCATCCTCCTTTGATCTCGTATTAAATTGCCAGTGTTTTGTTTTTATTTTTGACGTCACCGTTGCCTAGCAACAATTTGTTTCCCCAGCTGTTTACACAACAACGAATTTGTCATACAATGTCATATTTTCTGCATGTTCGAATAACTTTGCCATCAATTTTTCGTTTCGTATTTCTTATCTGTTGCACGGTAGTGCACCTCGCCAAGTTCGAAATTTTAAATAAAGTTTTATTTCGTTTTTTCGTTTCGTATTTCTTATCTGTTGCACGGTAGTGCACCTCGCCAAGTTCGAAATTTTAAATAAAGTTTTATTTCGTTTTTTTCGTTTCGTATTTCTTATCTGTTGCACGGTAGTGCACCTCGCCAAGTTCGAAATTTTAAATAAAGTTTTATTTCGTTTTTTTCTATTCGATATATATCATAATTATCGTTCGTAAGGAGTAAACTCCAATCGTGCGTCGTAGCTGACACACACACGTTTTTTTTTATTTATGGGATTATCACTTGGAGATACAGGAGATTATGAAGCAACATATATTTTTATCCCGGAATTCCCGCGGGATTGGGATTCACGCGGGAAAAGCTCCTATTCGCGCTAATATTGCGCTATTCCTAAGTCGCGGGCTCAGATTTTTATGGGATTTTCACTGGGAAGTAGAGGAGGTTGTGAAGCGTCATATAGGCTACTTTTTATTCCGGACATCCCGCGAGACGGAATTCACGCAGGAAAAACTTTATAACACACTGAGTTCCACGCGGGTGGAGCCGCGGGCACAGCTAGTTTTTCTTTAAACATTAAACAGATATACTACAACTGTTTTAATAATAATATGAAACTCCAGAATTTGATCGGCGTATTTTATTACATTAGAAGTATTAATAACAGGCGGCGTGAAACCAAGGACAGTTTCAAGGAACTGTAGGAGTCGAGTTTCTAAAAATACTGACTTAGCATTGCGAAATCTTCACAATAATTTAACTCCTACAACATAATACATACATATAGGTAGGTACCTATTATATAAGAATAATAGTGGACCCGAACTTTTTTCACTTCGGGAAACTAATTAAAACATTTAGGGTGCGGTTCCACTGAGGCGGAGCGGAGCGGAGCTGTGAGCGATTCACCAATCACATGGCTTGAAGTCCACACGAGGCACAATGAGATGTGGATTTCAAGCCATGTGATTGGTGAATCGCGCACAGCTCCGCTCCGCTTCGCCTCAGTGGAACCGCACCCTTAGTAGGTATAGGGACAGAGAGGGGTGCGGAGTGTGAGTGGTCGCGTCCAGCAAGTCCCGTCATCGATCTTATTATTTACTAGCGAACCGACCTCGCTTTGCTGAGCGTTAAATGTGGAACCCGCACAGCATACCATAGCAAAATTACATAAGAATGTACATAAACTAACTATATATAAAAACCTTCCTTGAGAAATACTCTCCCTAATGTTGAAAACTGCATCAAAATCAGTTGTGTGGCTTAGAAGAAGCAGACTTAGAAAGGCACGGACGCGCAGGGCGACTTTGTTTTATACTATGTAGTGATTTCCGCGATCGTTGTATTAATTCACGATTCACGAATATGTGCTAAGATATTAGTTTAAATAATATATGTTAAGAGATTAATAAAATGTGTATGAAATCAAGGTAACTAACCTAATTAAATCGATAAGGATGAAGTTTTAAAGATTAAGGTGTTATACATATATCAAAATAATTCCACTAAAATTAATGCTGGAAAAGCAAACAGTACTCAAAGTACTTTAATAAATCAGAGTGTATATCTCTCCAATGTCAATGTCCGTAGTGTCAGTCTGTTTTAATAGGTAATGTGTAGTGAGCAATGTGGCAATAACGTAAATTGAGCGACATATTCTTTTACAAGCCAAGACATCGAGAAAACAAAGCTAGCTTGCGTGTTCAAAAGTATTAAAATATTTTGCAAATGTGAAAACTTTACTTCACAATTATCGTGTCACTTTCATATGATTTTCTTACTTGACATTGACACAAACAAGTTTGCTGTCTGTAGGTAATAATCAATTTCATAAAAAAGTGTACAGGTTCGTTGGTTATTAGTGTCTCTACTTGCCGCGCAAGCAGTGTCTTGGATTTATTATCGGCATAAATCGCATCGTCCTGGTTGACCCATTGGTAAGTAGGTACATGTAAGTGACTATAAAAGTGTAAAGTGTATCGGTATCCAATAGTCTTCCCTTTAACCACCCTTTATTGGGTCGCCGCTCACGGAAGACCCCGTCCGTATAAGTTCATATCAAATATTTTTTTTTATTTTTGTTTTGGCCCCATGAAGACTCTTCAAACATTTTTTCTCAAATATATCCTATGTAAAGTGTACAGGTAATGACCAATTACAGTTTTATCACATGCAGAAAGGTGTAAAATATAAACATGATTACAGATTACAATTTTATCTGGTGCATTTTGTCCAATATGTAGGCATTATTAAAGATTACGTACATCTAGACTATCTAGAGGCACGGAAATGCCCCCAGCAAGAACCTAACAACCATCTTCCTTTAACAACCCAGGCGCTCGCGAAGGCATTGCGATATTACCAGGCCTACAGAAGCAATGCTGTACTCTGCAATCATGATCGCATTTTCCAAATCTGAACTTAAACGTATGTTGATAAGGTTTATATTAACCTCGGCGCGTGCCTCGCCCGCATCATGTGCGGCGGCACCTCGCGCCGCTCCACCTCGTCCGAGTTGAGCTGCAGCCCCGCCACCAGCTGCATGATCTCCCGCTCCTTCTTTAGTTCTTCACGACCTGACTCCACCTGGAAATAAACGACAAACTCTTTAAGTTTTTTTGTGTATTTATTATATATATATAGCAACATGCAGCACCACCCTTCTGTTCTCGGCCGTGATAACACTGATAACCTACGATCGACGATTAGCGAGGTTAACAAAGGGGTTAACTAGAGGTTGAAAACATTGGTTGATCTTTAAAACGTTTATAAACCTATATCACTACCTAGTACCTACTGCTTCAAAAAAATGTAAATTAAAGTTAAGTAGTTGTATTGCAAAATTTTTAATGCACAAATTCCTCTACTTCTATTTCGACCGAAGCAACATTTTCACACACACACGACCGAGCAGCATTGCAACGGCAATCATAAAACACATAAATTGCAATTGCAATATCGCTTTAGGAGAATATCACGTAACTAGTTACGCAAAGCGGCGCGGCGCGAGCGCGGCGCCCGACGATAAGCAGGCACCGCTTCCTTGTGAACGTACGTGCCTGAATGTCCCCATAAGGGAACGGACCCATTCTACGTGACACATTTCTTACAACTTTGTAGTCTTTGTACCTCACAGCCCTACTGCGTGACCGTCCACAACGTAAACGTACACATAGATGGCGTAGATTGACTTTCGAAAAGTGTTTGTAAAAACCTACTCCGAATAAACATTTCATTCATTTATTCATACTACATGACACATTTATTACAATTTTGTACCTCCTCCCCCTGCGTGACCGCCGGTAGTATTTTCCAAATACCTACCCACTCCCCCTTCAGATTTACCGCAGTAATTAATGTGGTTTTAAATCACTTTTTGTAAACGAAAAGTTAAAAAATATTGGAAATTATTGTACGGGTTCGAATGTTGATAACAGCTAGCTTTCGGATGTTGGCAACAGCTGCACTGTAACATCTCCCCATGGAATGGCCACGTTATATGGGTCCGGTCCCTAAGGTATACGGGTACCAGGCACTCAGCAGGTTTCATAAGCTATCCTCGTAATTCGTAATGGGTTGATGATTCCCTAGGTGATTCGGTGATTTCTGACTATTTTGAATTGTACCTAGCTCGTTTTACGTCGCATTTTGTTTGATCGATGATCACTAAATACAATTTTAAGTTTCCATTAAATAATGTAAGACTCATTTATATCTAACAGATCCTGAGTAAATTGGGGACCGTAGGTATATTGTGTCAACAAGAACTGGAATTCCATGAAATATAAAGTAACATTAAATTAAACAAAAAAAAACACAGCGGTCGCCACGTACCTAACACCAATAAGGTCTTGAAAGTATTTAAATCTTTGGAAAACAATTAAATCTCACATCTCAGACCCATTTTTCTTCTTTTCTTAAAATTTTATTTTATTAAATCAATGTCAATTAATAAGAATACTGATTGATTTTATCTTGAAAATAATATATTAATTGATGCAGACTGGAATTCTGTCAAAACGATAACGAATTTAGTAAAAGATTTTTTAAACCATCGTTATAAAAACGCATTATACTTAATTAGGAAACAAACATATTGTGACAGCCCTGGCGTACCTCGCTAAACAATAAACAATAGGGGCCATAAATATGCCAGGCGAAACAATAGGACAATGGACGGCCGTCTCGAAAGTACGCACGCGCACGACGCTTCGACCATTACGCCAATAGTCATACGGGCGAAAGTCGGTTGCAAGGAACGTTCTCGAATCTTGTTCGGAGCGGGTCCGCGGAATTAGCGAGAAAGTTCTGGATTGGCGTGAATGGTGCGTGAGGGGTATAAAAAGGAGCGATCGGCCAACCGCAGACATTCTAGTTTCGGAAGCGGAACCAGGAAGATACCAGCGATACCTACGAGCGATACCAGTGCGAAGTGAAGTGATTTCTACGTGCGATACAGTGTTCTACGAGTGTGTTGACTAGTACCTACGTGCAGAGTGTTTAAGTGTGTACTGTGTACGTCGTGTAATTTGTGTATCTACGAGTAAAATAAAAGTCTTTGCGGTACATTTTGGCATTTTCTCGAACCCCTTACTCCTGACACGTAACAATTGGTGACAGAAGCGGAATGCCTGTAGTACCGCAAAGTGAAGACGGGATTCGTACGCGACGGCAGACGGCATTGGACGCCGCGCGGATGGAGTCGCCTGGGCGTGACCGCACGGAGGCCACCGCCGAACCTTCGAATACGTCAGCTGCATCAGCGCCGACACCAAGTGCATTTGATATGGCCTCCTTGTTAGAAGCCATACAGCGGAGCCAGCGCGAAGCAATGGAGAGCCTGCGCGATGACATGAAGAGCCTGCGCGAAGATATAAAGAGCCAGCGCGAAGCCATGGAGAGCCAGCGCGAAGCCATGGAGAGCCAGCGCAAAACCATGGAGGCCGGCCTGGGGACAATCGACGCAAAGCTGGATGGTTTCCAGGGGGATTTGAACGTCGTGAAGGAGGATCTAGAATTGGTCAAGGTGCGAACATCCGAGCATGACCAAGCCCTCAAGACCCATGACGCGTTACTCAACTCCCACGAAACTAGGCTCGTGGATTTGGACAAGAAGCTGCAAAAAATGAAGGTTTTGGGCACGGCAGCAACCAGTACATGCTCTGGGGCTCCGAAGTTTAAGGTCCCAAGTTTCGACGGCACGACCTCGTGGACTGCGTTCAGGCATCAGTTCGAGGTTGTTGCAAGCGGGAATGGCTGGGAGGACGAACACTCGTTGGCGGCACTCACTCTAGCTCTTCGAGGGGAGGCACTGCTGGTGCTTGAGAACCTGCCCGCCGAGCGACGCACCTTGGAGTCGCTATTTAAGGCCTTGGAAGCTCGATACGGGGAAAAGCACCTGGAGCACGTGTACCGCGCGCAACTTAAAGACCGAGTACAGAAGTCGAGCGAAGGACTGCAGCAATGGGCTACGGAGATCGAGCGCCTTGTACGCCGAGCCTATGCGTCGAGTTCCACACCCGTCGAAGACAAAGTTCTAGAGGCGTTTGTCAGCGGTATACGGGATCCCGAAGTGAGAGCAACGGTGCGCTTGGGTCATCACGCAACCTTGGAAGCAGCTTTAGCGCATGCCCTTGAAGTAGAAGCGGTACGAAGCGACTACAAAAGTTGTAAGGTGCGCGAAGTTGTAGCGGCGATCCAACCTCATACTGGGCCTATCTGCTACGGATGCGGTGAACGAGGACATATAAGGATTAACTGCCGGACTCGGAAGCAACCGAAATCGGTGTCGACCGCTACCCAAGTCGACACCCAGGAGCCGTTAAACTAAGAGGCGCCAGCGCCGCGGGGCGGGCACTGGCTGGACTTCGTCGAGCCCCTACTGTATTAGTATCACAAGCATGTGACGGGAACAGCCTTGTAACGACGGGTGAGATTAATGGCATAGCCTGTCGCTTTACGATTGACACGGGAGCATCGAAATCCATCGTTCGACCGGAACTACTCAAACGGACTATCATGTGGGAAAATGGACGACCATCATGCAGTCTGCAGACAGCGACAGGCCAGCCAGTGACCGTCCTAGGAGTTACGGAAGCAAGACTGAAACTCGGAAGTGACATTTACACGCAGTCTGTGTTAGTAGCAAATATAACTGACGACTGCATTATCGGACTGGACTTTCTACGGGCACATCACTGCATAGTTGACATAGCGAAAGGAGTTTTAAGCTTCCCAGATCAAGAAGTCTTCTTGGAGGGTTCATGTTCAGGAGCAGTGTACTGTTTGAGGACAGTGAAACTGGCACCCAGATCGGAAACCTTGGTCCAGATTAGGTTTCCAGAAGAGATAAAGCTGGATCGATGTGTCATAGTAGAAGACTACGGAGATCATCCTAGTTGGATCACGGCAAGGACACTGCTCATGACCAAACGTGACGCCAAGTTAAAGGTCATCAATCTTAGCAGCATGCCGATACATCTCGCAAAGGATACGGTTATTGGCCGATGTGAAGCCGTGGACAGCTTGAGGAAGGTCCAAGAAAACTCAGACAAACCTCGATCAACGGATCACATGACATCTTTGCTGGAGGCGACTAGGAGGAATTTGTGCTCTGAAGAATACACTCAGGCAGCAAAGTTGTTGATGGACTACAAGGACATTTTTACCAGAGGAGATAGCGACCTTGGAAGAACAAATCTTGTCACTCACCCAATAGATACTGGTACTACTCCACCGATCAAGCAAAGACCAAGACGAGTACCATTGGCAAAGGAAAACGAAGTTGCGGAAATGATTAAGGACATGGCGCGCAGCAAGGTGATCGAGCCGTCAACTAGCCCTTGGTGTTCACCTGTGGTACTCGTGAAAAAGAAGGATGGCAGTACTAGATTCTGTGTCGACTACAGGATGCTTAACAACGTTACCAAGAAGGACAGCTACCCTCTGCCTCGAATTGACGACACATTGGATATGCTTGGTGGAATGAAGTGGTTTTCGACGGTCGACCTGAAGAGTGGTTACTGGCAGGTCGAAGTACGGCCAGAAGACAAGGAGAAGACTGCCTTTACCACCGGAACCGGAAATGGCTTGTGGCAGTTTCGCGTAATGCCTTTTGGGCTATGTAACGCTCCTGCCACTTTTGAGCGTCTCATGGAGCGAGTGTTAGTCGGACTTTTGGGGGACGCTTGTCTGGTATACCTCGATGACGTCATAGTCATGGGACGAAACTTCGTGGAACACATGCGAAATCTGGAGAAGGTATTCAGACGATTCCGTGAGTCCAACCTCAAGCTCAATCCAAAGAAATGTGACTTCTTCAAGAAGGAAGTATCATTCTTGGGACACATTATATCGGACGAGGGTGTTCGAACTGATCCAGACAAGATAAAAGCGGTTCAAGAATGGCCGACGCCAAAGAACAAGACCGATGTAAGAGCGTTCTTGGGACTATGCGCCTATTACCGCCGGTTTGTGAAGAACTTCTCCGAGATAGCCAAGCCGTTACACCGTCTCACGGAGGACAAGAGAATCTTCAGTTGGGATTCCGATTGCGAAGATGCGTTTGTTCGCTTAAAGGAACGTCTGTGCTCGGCTCCGATTCTTGGCTATCCCAGAAGGGAAGGGAGATTCATAGTGGACACGGACGCTAGCAATACTGGTATCGGAGGAGTATTATCCCAAGACCAGGACGGCCAGCAGGTGGTCATTGCATACTTCAGCAAGACCCTTTCGAAACCTGAAAGGAATTATTGTGTGACTCGGCGTGAATTACTGGCTGTGGTGAAGACCCTTCAGCACTTCAGCAAATATTTGCTGGGACGCGAGTTCACGATAAGAACGGACCACGCCGCTCTTAGGTGGCTTCTGCAATTCAAGAACCCGGAAGGCCAGGTCGCGAGGTGGATCGAACAGCTTCAAGAGTTCAACTTCGTAATAGAGCATCGCAACGGAAGAGCTCATTCGAATGCCGACGCCCTGTCACGACGCCCATGCTCCGAAGAATGTCGACATTGCATCAAGCATGAGGCTAAAGAAGAGGTCAGGGTGATAAGGATGCAGGACCTAGACGAGTCTTGGGGAACGGAGCAAGTAAGCCAAGCTCAGAAGGAAGACAAAGACCTCAGCCTGATCATGGAATGGAAAGCCAAAGGACAGAGGCCCCTGTGGAGTGATGTGTCAGCCTCGAGCGCAACGACTAAGGCATACTGGGCTCAGTGGGACAGCCTGATATTGGAGAATGGCGTGCTTTACCGGAGCTGGGAATCACTCAACGGAAAGGAAAAAACCCTGCAAATGGTTATTCCCAGGAGTAAAGTGGCTGATTTGCTGAAGCTCGTACATGATGGCACTTCTGGTGGGCATCTCGGCATCAAGAAGACCCTCGTGAAGATACGAGAACGCTTTTATTGGGTGCGATGTCGAGAGGACGTTGAAGATTGGTGCAGAAAGTGTACAGTGTGCGCTTCAGTAAAAGGGCCCCGCACTAGATCCAAAGGGAAACTACAGCTGTACAACGTCGGAGCCCCGTGGGAAAGAATCGCCATAGACGTTGCTGGGCCATTCCCTCAGTCTGAAGACGGGAATAGATTCATTATCGTGGTTCAAGACTACTTCAGCAAATGGCCGGAAGCGTTTGCAACTCCGAACCAAGAGGCGAAAACCGTGGCCAAGAAACTTGTCCAAGAGGTAGTTTGCCGCTTTGGTGTACCATTGGAGTTACACAGCGACCAAGGCAGGAACTTCGAGTCAACGTTATTCCAGGAGATGTGTGATCTTTTGGGAATAAATAAGACACGTACCACACCGGCGCATCCTCAATCTGACGGCATGGTGGAGAGATTCAACCAAACGTTGGAAAATCACTTGGCCAAGGTCGTCGAGGAACATCAGCGAGACTGGGATCGGTACATTCCTCTGTTCCTGATGTCATATCGCTCTGCCATACACGAATCTACAGGGTTTACACCGGCTAAAGTTAACTTCGGAAGAGAAATGCGTCTGCCATTGGATTTGCTTACCGGAACACCGCCAGATGCCCCGAAACCAACAGTTGAATACATCGCGGACTTACGGAAACAATTGGACGAGACACATGATCTTGTAAGGGAGCAATGTTTGAAGACCAGCGAAAAGATGAAAACCCGGTACGATCGCGATGCTCGGAAACATGGTTTCAAGGAGGGAGATTCTGTATGGTTGCACAATCCACTGCGGAAGAAAGGGAAGTCTCCGAAGCTACAAGCACGATGGGAAGGCCCTTACACAGTTGTCACGAGGATTAACGACGTGACCTACCGAATCAGACAGGGGGACAGAAGAAAGCCGAAGATCGTGCACGTGGACAGATTGGCACCATTTCATGGATCGAATAATGCTCGGGACGAGCATGACTAAGAGGGGGGCAATGTGACAGCCCTGGCGTACCTCGCTAAACAATAAACAATAGGGGCCATAAATATGCCAGGCGAAACAATAGGACAATGGACGGCCGTCTCGAAAGTACGCACGCGCACGACGCTTCGACCATTACGCCAATAGTCATACGGGCGAAAGTCGGTTGCAAGGAACGTTCTCGAATCTTGTTCGGAGCGGGTCCGCGGAATTAGCGAGAAAGTTCTGGATTGGCGTGAATGGTGCGTGAGGGGTATAAAAAGGAGCGATCGGCCAACCGCAGACATTCTAGTTTCGGAAGCGGAACCAGGAAGATACCAGCGATACCTACGAGCGATACCAGTGCGAAGTGAAGTGATTTCTACGTGCGATACAGTGTTCTACGAGTGTGTTGACTAGTACCTACGTGCAGAGTGTTTAAGTGTGTACTGTGTACGTCGTGTAATTTGTGTATCTACGAGTAAAATAAAAGTCTTTGTGGTACATTTTGGCATTTTCTCGAACCCCTTACTCCTGACACGTAACAATATTGTTGTTCTATAAATATACTATAGAGCAGTGATTCTCAAAGTAGGCGATAACGCCCCCCTGTGGGCGCTGAAGGTCTACAGGGGGGCGGTAAGAGGTTCGAAAAAAATTGGGAGGCGTTGAAGAGGTTTATGGGGGCGATTTTATTAGTTCATATTTCTGCCCTTTTTTATAAAAACTAAAAATATTTAACATAGCTTTTGTAGAATATTCATAGAACGATTTCAAATTGATTTTTCAAAGGTAATTAATTGTGTTAAATGCGTTTGCGCTATGCAGGCGACACGCCCCTTTTTGTATCTGGTACTCGTCATTTGGAAGAATTACTTCTCAAAATAGGGAGTGCAAGTCAAGAGTTCGGTTTGAAGCTAAACCGCATTAAGATCAAGATGGTGATCGCGAGGAGTCACTTAGATTGCAAACTCTACATTTACTTCATCTTCATCCAATTCTACATTTACCTTGGAACAATGTTAGTTGCGAAAATTAAGTCAAACGACGTATGGCGATTGATGAGAACTGCAATGGACAAACTTAAGAAAATATGAAAGACCAGAAATATCACGAAAGCCACAAAGACCCGTTTCATTTTTATACGCTGCAGGGACATGAACTTGCGTCAGGTCAAACAAGAAAATAGATACTCTGGAATGGTGCTGGGGGCAAATGAACGGAATTTTATGCACAGAATTTCGCGCCAATGGTTCTTTTTGTCAAGAACTGGACATCAAATCGCTTCGTCTCTGTTTCATCAACGCGCAATGAAATTTTTGGACACGTCTCGCGGTCTCTGCGAAAGAATGTCTCTAAAGAGCTCTTCGTCCAGGGCAATCTCACTAGGAGACGCAGAAGGTCGTCCGTACGAGGGATTGAACAACTTAGTCAGCAGTTGAAGACCGTGACAGTTGAAGACGTGAGCGTACCAGGTTTACTACCAATCGGGACAAGTGGCGATAACGTAAATAATAATAATAATAACGCGCATAACATCTGCCCATAGCAATGATACCACATGATTACCACAACCGCTTTGTCAAAAATGATACGACAATGAAAAAGACTTGGTGTTGGAAACATTTTTCAATAAAAATATTATTATAAAAACAAAAAACCCGACTGCTTACAAAAGAACTCAAAAGAAAAAAAGAAGTGTCACAATATCAACATAAAATACTTCATGCTGCCGCATGCAGCACCAGCTGGAAAAAAGAACTTATAGAATTGACAAATAAACGAAAACATAAAAAAAAGAATTAAAAAACGGCTACCACGAGTTTTGGGCGACAATACCAATCACAAAATTGTATCTTGGATTATGGTCGATCGTTAAATGATATTTGATAGCATTCCCATCACCATGTTTGTTTGAATGTGGATTTAGTGCTGGGGCAATTTGCAGATGTTTTTGAGTACCTAAATTCTAACTTGATGTCAACAAACATGTTAAAAATCATCAAATTCATCATTCACATTTAAATATTGATTAGGTTGGATTTCTTGGATAAAAAAGTTGAATTTTGGGAAAAAAGTTCAGAAAACTAAGACATAGTTTAAACTCCCAACCAGAGTTATATAGCACTTTATAATTCAAATAAATATTAAAGTAAGTAATGAATACCAATTTGATTTTTAAGTTTTGGTTAAGAAAAAAAATGGGGGGCGCTGAGAAATTATTGACTTTGAAAGTGGGCGATAGACGAAAATAGTTTGAGAATTTCTGATAGAGCAACGGCCATTGGAGAACAGCCGGTAGGTAATTAAAGATTTTAAAGATTTATTTATCAACCAAAAACAGATTTACAATTGTAATGTTCGTAAACAGCAGCAATAGTATAAACTGTGTCGCTACTGTTTACGCCCACCTCGGAGTACTTACAATAAACCTATTAAACTATTATTATAATACTTAGGTTTGTTACAATATATTTTGCAAGTTGTGTTAAGTAAATTATATGTATGCGTGTTTGCATTGTATGTGCTGAGCATAGGTGTGTTCAAATTCGAGTATGCGTGTGTATGCGTGTGTGAGTGTGTGTGTGTGTGTGTGTGTGTGTGTGTGTGTGTATGTGTGTGTGTATGTGTATGTTCATTCATATTATATAGGTACAGTAGAAATAAGTAATTCAGTCTCATCATATGTTAGATTTTGCAAGAAATCAGTTAATTTTGATTTACATTCACGATTAGTGAGTGGATATATATAACGATTAGGGAAGCTCTGTTGGACTTTCAACTACCGTTTCACAGTCACTCTCATTCAGATACCCTGTGTTTACGAAACAGGTAAATTGGACCGAACCCGGCGCGCCACATTTCGCATCATCGCCCCGCTGCTCGCACTAGACTGACGTTTCGTCCCGTCATCTGTCATCGCCGGTTCTGTCAAACTTACCCAAGCTCATACCTACTGCCTGACGTTTCGTCACAGATTATCAATTCACTTTCGATTCGCGCATACCACAGACTAAATAGCAACAAACAAGTATCATAGATTTAGTCTTCGACACGGCCGTCGCTGACATATCACCCGTCCCTGGGTGATGCTCCATTCCGTTATGATCGCCATCACAATTGCTCGATCCGCAATTTTCAATTACTACAAACCAAAACAAAACTCAAAATCTTTAACATCAAAAATGATTACTGTTGCTACAAGCTGCGAGTGGATTTCAAAAACTTTGTTACATTTTTTTTTTAACCCTAACTACCGTTTTTACCACTCGGCCTACCTGACCGAGTTAATGAAGAGAACATCATTTTTACCTCGCTTATCTTAACACATGGTTGATTGTAACCATAAAGCTAAATTTATGTGGCATAGCATAATTCAACAACAATAACATCATAATTTCTATTGAAGGATAAGCTGCAACAATAAACCAAAGTAAACAGCTTGTTAACATTATTCAAACAATTATCTCGGTTCCTTTCATTTGCATCACCTAACTATTTCAACCCCATGGTAACCCCCAACAGGTTGCTTTAAAGTTAGTATGCCTCCGTTCTACAATCGAGCTCGAGATCATAGTATTCTGACCTCCAATTTCCTACGGCATATTCTCACAATACCTCTATGTGGCAAAACATCTGGCTATCGCAATCAGTTAAATCTGTTATCTATAGTCCCGTTACATTATTTTGTACTGCTATTTGGTACCAAAACAACAACTCCACTATAATTAATTTGATCGCGTAACTTCCATCCAGTTATTTAATTTTGTACTGCTTTCTGTTACAAAGAAGCAAACACAAAGATTTATGGCTCACTCCACCATAATTAAATAATTTCGCGTAACTTCTATCCAGTTACTTAATTTTGTACTATCTTCTAGTATAAAAAAACAACAACAAGTTATGGTTAATTCCACCATAAATAATTAATTTGCGTAACTTCCATCCAGTTACTTAATTTTGTACTGCATTCTAGTACAAAAATAACATACACAAAATTTATGGTTCAGTCCATCATAATTATTTCATTCCTGTAACTTCCATCCAGTTACTCAATTTTGTACTGCCTTCTAGTACAAAAATAGCATATTCAAAAATTTATGGTTCAGTCCGCCATAATTATTTCATTCGTGTAACTTCCATCCAGTTACTCAATTTTGTACTGCCTTCTAGTACAAAAATAGCATATTCAAAAATTTATGGTTCAGTCCACCATAATTATTTCATTCGTGTAACTTCCATCCAGTTACTCAATTTTGTACTGCCCTCTAGTACAAAAATAGCATGTTCAAAAATTTATGGTTCAGTCCACCATAATTATTTAATTCGTGTAACTTCTATCCAGTTACTTATTTCAATTAATGCAAATACAAAATTTATGCTTCACTCTACCATAATTCTATATCTAAATCCAGTTCTAAAGATTCTACAATAACTCGTGACATATAATTGGCCTCAAGATGTTAACTTTAGCGGATAACCTCTTTCCGGTTAGACTTGCAATATTGCAGTATCACAGCTGATGATCTCCATCCAATCATCAACTAACCCAGTTCAGATATCTAGTAAATATTGTTCATAGTTCTATAGTCTCATTATAGTATAGCCCTCGTACCTCTGACCAGTATAAGGGTACAATTATGTAGCCTCTTTCCAGCTGATGATGTCAATTGTTACAGCTGATGATGTCCATCCCATCATCAACTACATCACATCCATAAAGAGCATGTGTATCCAATGTCCACACAAAAGCCATGCAATGTGTAAAAGCAACAGTAACATTTAAGAAGTAATAATTTCAATAAGCTTTGTTTGATAAGTTGCCAGAAAGTTATTAAATCTTTTTCAAAACAAGGTCATCATCATCTCAACTAATCATTAAAATGCACACAAACAGTAGTAATACATGCTCTGCCTGAGCATTGCGCATTCAACTCCAGACCCCAAAACAGGAGGCCAAATTTCCACCAGGCGGTCACTAGTCACAAAACAAAGCAAACATGTAAAGTAAACACAGCATATCTGCAATGCATTATTTATCCATAGCACAAATTGATATTCATTTTCCCTTGCATTTTTTTTTTTTACTGGGTATCTAAAAGCACCAACATAGCAAAACTTGAGTCGCTCCTGGTCTACTTTAAAGCCTTAAAATATTGTCTCTATCCGACTTGATCAATGTTAATTTTAAAGAAATCAAAAAAATGGGTAAGTATCTCAAAACTCAAATTTCGTCTCTATCTGACTTCATCAATATCAATTTTCCAAAAACAATAATCGCATTCCTAAAAATCTCGTCTCTGTCCAACTTGGTTCAAAGTTAGTTTCAAACCTGTCAACATGTCCATCTCATGTGACTAAACAGTATTCCAAAACAATGAGCTATTGTCAAACCAGTATTTACACCATTTACATACAGCACAGTATTGTCACGTTTCACCCATGAACCGGAATGTCTGAAGGTTATTAAGTCAACTTCAAAAACACCATCATTATCAAATAACTTTTCAAGTCAACATAATCATCACTTTGCTATCTAGGGCTCGGCCTAAGCCGGACTAAGATTCCATACTGCAACTTGTAGATTCTGTTGTACGATGGAGGAAACTTCCATCTATATCCTCTGTGAATATACTTAGCAATCACTCACTGCAGGGGTCTTATATTGAGAGGGTATTTAATTACAGCTGACCAAATTAAAGACCTGGACCCCAAAACCATCCTACGGTTTGTCCAGACCGTAGGTGCAGGAGACCAGATATAATTGCAATGAGGTGGCCACAATAGATCAGGAATGGTTACAGTGGCCTCACAGGAATAATTGTTACCCGTGCCCTGTTTTATCAAATAGTAAATAATAATAATGACTTTAAAGAATACCCAAAGCCGCGTTGACCAACGCTAGGCCCATCTGCCTTAACTTCCTCATTACTGATCGTCACATCAAATTCAACAGCTTGACCTTCAGGCACTTCAATTACAATGTCATGGTTATCAAAACCCACCATTAAATCGTACTAGGTTAAAAACAATGATAATGTCAAACAAACATACTGGTTAAACAATATCTCCCATATCAAATTAACTAGTGGACTTTCTCCTTATTTAATCTCGTAGCTTTTACTTTACATTAATTCAAAACATAACAGCTCGTACTCAAAATAAATTAAATGGTTACCAAAGATTAATCCAAAACAAACAACATTTCTCATAAAAGCTACTTTTCTTAAAAAGTTATCATTTCTCAACTAAACTGACTTATCGAACGGTACTCAAGTACAATCATGTACTTCTCTCAAAAATAACAACCGTATACATAGCTCTTATCTGATTGCAACGTCCATCCCGATGCGAAACTGTCTACTGGCACCCACCAATAACAGTACAGAACACTTCTATCCAGTGCTCATAAGAGCTATGCATTTTTCAAAGTAACAAAACCGTTCAATTACAATTTCGAAAGTTCCGTTCGACAAGTTGACTGAAATTTAATAAAACTCTAAAAAAAATAAATAAAGAAGTCTTATTAGTTGACCACTATGTCACTATAATGCTGTCTATACTGTCAACTGACGTCAATTATCCAGTGCGTAAAAGTAAACCAGTAATTTAAGCCATTAATCAAGAATTCAAAAGTGAATACTTAATACGGAGTCAATTTCTACTGAAAACTTATTACCTGAAGTTTCTCTCCAATCTATTTCAATGAGTCATTATCAAAGAGTCCAAATAACTGCCTAGTCCATATCATGACTACTGCAATCCATTTTTTTTTTTTTTTTTTTACAGATTGTTTTAACTAAGAAATTTATTCCGTGGCCGTCTCACTGTAACTTAAATCTGCAAAATATATCATGAAAAACCCCATGAGATAATACCACAAGTAGTTATCTCAAATGTTACATATCTAGTAACTTGTTTCTTCCAAGTTATGAAATCAAATAATAACTTCCTCATTTTAATACTTAGAACTCAATATTGATAATTTAGTATCATTCTGACATACCTAATTCTCATTAGATTAAGATTAACTTAGATTTTGTTATTATCTCAAAATCAATACTACAAATAACTTGTAAACTGATAGGGAACACTATCACCATTCAACAAAGTAATAGTAAACAGATTATCTCGTTATTAATTTAAATGGATATTCACTACCTTGTTTAACACAAAAATTTCTTTTATGTTCCATTAATGTGTCCTTTACCTTAAAACCCATTAGATAACTCCAGCAATAACTAATGAAGTACTTTTAGTTGTAATTCTATCATATTGTGTTATTAACAAACTTTTAAAAACTTTAATTCAATTAATTTGTTGTCCCGGAGACTTTAATTATTGGGATATTCTTTCTGTTAAATAATCTGTCATAACCAGTGTTCTGGCAACAAACTATTATCATTAGAAATGAAAATGAACTACTATGAACTAAAAACGATACGAAGATACCTGCTATCCAACTGCGTAGTATATCAACGCTCGAAGCATCATACATCCAAGTCCGACTCCAGGAGCACCCTTGCAGGTCAGCACTGCAGGCTCATGATGCAGACCCTTTGGGCTCATGTAGTATACACACACTCAACAATGGCATTGCACAATATTCAAAGAATTTGTTGATACTTCCCCGTTACACTTTGATACCTTCACAATAATGTGACAAAGACTTCTTGGGTTGTCATTTATTGGGTTGGCACTTCACCACAATACAGACTGAAACCTTGTTACAATCTACCTATTCTGCACTGTATAATAGGTACCACAACGAAACACAAACTAGGTACATAATATGACGTATCAATTATTATCATTGACTGATTGAAACATATTTCTTTAACAGCTTTAACTACAACTACACTCAAATCACTGCTTGCTGCTTGTTATAAATTGCAAGCTTAAGTTCGTTCATGTTATGAACTTAACCCTCATATATGGTGCCATATGCGGTAGAGGGTTAATGACGCACTTGAATTGAATTGACGAATTGAAACTTTCAATTGTTATTTCCCGGGTAACGAAACTTGCCGGATACATCCATTTTCATCGGAGATACATATGTCAGAGGTTGTTAACCAGGCTCGTGCGTGATTCTGTTGTTCCAAAAGAGACCGCCAGACATTCTCACTCAGAACTGTGTCTTGGCCTTGCGGATTGTCATGTGGGGCGTCGCGTTGCAATCCCACTTCTGATAACGATTAGGGAAGCTCTGTTGGACTTTCAACTACCGTTTCACAGTCACTCTCATTCAGATACCCTGTGTTTACGAAACAGGTAAATTGGACCGAACCCGGCGCGCCACATTTCGCATCATCGCCCCGCTGCTCGCACTAGACTGACGTTTCGTCCCGTCATCTGTCATCGCCGGTTCTGTCAAACTTACCCAAGCTCATACAGTGCGTTTCACCTAAGAGTTCCCTTCGCTGGGTTCGCTATATTGTTGGCAGCCCTGTCTGTCAAAACGCAAACAATCGAGATCCGAAACTTAGAGATCTGCTTTATTTTTCCCATTATTTGTTGTTTTTGAGTTTTAATCATGCCTAGAACACTGAAAAATGGTGAAAGAGAGTTGGTGTTAAAAGTAAAAAGCTTTTGTGAACGTGAAAAACGCAACAAGGAACCACTAATTCCGCTGGAATGTGTTCGACGCCGTGTTGCCGCCATAACAGGTTGGTTATTGATAATTTCCCCAAATGGTTGACAGCGATTACTATATTTTATTTTATTACTCAGCATAACTTAATTATAAAATACCACTGTCATTATGTTACAATTAAGATAACGATGGTAACCACAGTAGATAGGTATTATTATTTTGCAAGAAGGCGCTGCTACCCCTACTAGGCTATTTATTTGTACATGAGGTTATTTCTTTTTTATATTAAACTAATTAATAAATTTTCCTTTTAAGGTATTTCGGAAAAGACGGTATCAAAAATTACTTGTGAAGGTGAGGTGGCAGCCAGTACGTCAACCAAAATTTCTACTCCGGGCAAAAAACGTCATCGAGAAAAAGAAGTAAAATTGGATGACTTTGAACGTTGTGTATTACGGCATAAAAAACACGAATTCTATGCCGCGAGGAAAGAATTACCTACTCTTGGTAAATTGGTAAATGAGATGCGAAATGATATAGATTTTAAGGGAAGCCGCACTACTTTATGGAGAAGAATGAAAGAGATGGGTTTTTATTTTAAAAATGTAAATCAAAAATAAAAAAAATTAATGGAGAGATATGACATTGTAGCTTGGCGATATCGATATCTTAAAGAATTGAGAGATAATCGTCATGATGGCCAACGTCCAGTTGTATATTTGGACGAGACTTTTATACACTCCACATATTGTACACAAAAATGTTGGCAAAGTGAAACTGTAGAAGGTGTTTTAATCTCGGACTCAAAGAATAAAAGCGCTACAATATAACGACACTCACGTGTTTTATTAGAAATGACCTTTTCATAATATTAATATCGTAATTATGTACTGTATTTTTTCAATATTGCGTTGGTGGATACATACTCAGCCGAAAAAAAATATATTTTGTAACGTAAATATTTATAGCTTCGGAAGAACACAATAAGTCATCTTATTTTCTCCCTAGTTAAAGGGAATATTTTTTTGTTTTAATTTGGCAACACTCATTTCATCGCTACCAACATTATAGCGAGGGGAACTCTTACGTGAAACGCACTGTACCTACTGCCTGACGTTTCGTCACAGATTATCAATTCACTTTCGATTCGCGCATACCACAGACTAAATAGCAACAAACAAGTATCATAGATTTAGTCTTCGACATATATTTATGATTTTATTTACTTTATTGTATAGTGAGGTTGATAGGTAATCAAAGTGACGCCTTGCTAATGCAGAATTACTTTTAGATTCATTATATATTTTGATGGGGCGGCGAGAGTTTTGAGTTATGTTTGTAAAAGGAACACTTAAATGTTTACGCAATACAACTTGGCGTATGTATAACTGCCGAACAGACAGGACTTTAGCAACTGAATACAGCTCTGTTGTAGGGAAACGAATAGGTTTTGAGTAAATAACCTTTAGTACTGCACGTTGCGACCTCTCCAGCCTGAGGAAACTGGTTTTACCAGCTCCACCCCATGCTGAGAGGCAGTATGTTAAAACAGATTGCGCTAATGAGTAATATACCATCTTAAGAGTTTCCTCGTCAGTAATGCTCCTTAACATCCTAAATATATAAATTAATTTGCGCATTCTAGACGCCGTTAGGTCAATCTGTTCTTTCCAGGTCATGAAACTATCGATTTGCACCCCAAGATACTTAACAGTGTGTGCCTGAGCTATCAATGTACAGGAGCAGGACATATCATTATCTTTACATCGGTGAGCAGTAATAGAAAAGGTATCAGGTGGTAGGGATGATGTGCTGGCAGAAAAAGTTAAAAAGGTAGTTTTACTTAAATTTATGCTAAGTAGGTTTGTATCCAGCCATCCAACAATCTTTCTCAAGGCGACTTCGGCATGTGTGCGGGCGTCAGTCCAAGTTTTGCCATGAACAAGTATTGCCGTATCGTCTGCATATGTTATTATATTACAATTATTTAGGGCTAGACTACATAGGTCGTTTATATAAATAAGAAATAACGTCGGCCCAAGGACGCTACCTTGAGGAACACCATAGCAAAGAGATGAATCGGAACTAATGTAATTTCCTATTTTAACACGCTGTTTTCTATTGCTGAGATAGCTCCGAAAGATTTCGAGAAGTAGCCCTCGTACACCAATATGCTCTAGCTTTACGAGAAGACATAATTTTATATCATCTTGTCCATAATCATGCAAAAGTTAAACAACAAGAATAGGATTATATAAAAACAAAATGATATGCAAAATGAATCTGAGCAAAACAAAGAAAAACATCGTTAATGTTAAGGTACATAAAAACGCAATGGAAAGTGTAAATGAATGAATCACGCTTCACGATGAAAAGTAAGCGCTTGCGCACTGCCACCGCGTCTCATAGCGTGCGCATGCGCATCTATGCGGTGATGATGCACTCTTGATCTTCAATTCTTCTCGTACAATACACTGGCAATTGTTTTACTGCCAGATCGTATAGAGGCAACGCAACGCAGCATGATACATCAAAACCACTAATGCAGTTACAATCACGCTTGGTGTAATGCCGCGATTGTGTCGAATCAACATTTTTAATAAGTACTTCGGAATGGATTGTACCTTATTTATGAAAAACGCCGTTTATTCCCACTACGCCGGTGTTTAATTTTTGTCATTGGGAAATGATGCGCAAACTTTATGAAATTGTTTTGCCATAGGTAAAATCAATATTTCAAATGTAAATTACCTGAGAGAAAAAAGCTGTGCTCTTGGGTAAAGTCATCTGATTAGTGATACGTAAGTTCCTGCTGTATTTTAAAATTCATTTACCTTATTTTGCTCAAAAGAGATATATATTTTTACATAACATTCGATGCACCATGATCTGAAATTCCTAATGATAGGTATATTTGCGTACACAAAAGTACATTAAATCTTTTATTCATGTATGTAATTATTTGCGTGTGTTGTATTTAAGTGTGCACAAAACTCATTGAACTCATGTATGAAGCCGGTTGAATTAAATAATCGTGTTCATCTCCATAACAATTTATGTTAGACCTGGCCAACGGCACCCGACGGCGTGCGGTTACGGAATGTAATACATATTAATGTTATACAACTACTAGCAAACCCGGCGAACTCCGTTTCGCCACCAGATGGCTTCGTTTTTTGTAACATTTCGTTTGGGGATTAAAGAATTTTTTTTGTTTTATATTTGAAAAGGTGATAGAAAAAACAGAGATCAAAACAGCATAGGAAAAATAATATAATAGACAGTAAAACGTAACATAACAGCTTATTATCCTAGGTAACCAATACGCCAATGCAACCAAATTACGTATGTACAATACACTTACAAATTGTTCGGTTTATATATCCCTTAAACTAAACAATTTGTAAACCAAATCAGACAGATACTCTTATATAATTAATCAGTATCTTCTACAACCCGTCTCACATATTGGTTCTTTATATCGAAGTAACTGACCCTCTGCACCCAGTTTCTTCTTATGAACCCATTTACATTTGAATTTACTTTGGAACTTTTCCCCAACAAATATTACATTTAGTTTCATTATAATGTACCTCAAGCCCGGTTGACAAACCCGGCACGTAAATAACTTCTGTTAATTTTGTAGTCTTAGTGTGCCCTTTTAACAACAGCTCTTCTTCACCATGTCCTTCGCTATGCATCTTTTCTCTATTAGCCACTGTCACCAACCGCGGAGTATCCACAACATAATTTTGCAATAAAGCTTTGTTGTTCGTCATGTGGCAAGTTGCGCCGGAATCCACATACCAGGCATTCGAATTTACATCTATAGCCAATGCCGATAATAATGTTCCTCTTCACGCATTTTCACATGTTTCTCCTCCTTTTCCATTTTTGTTGGTTTTTGTCGGACAGTTCTTTGCATATTGATCCTGTTTCTTACATTGAAGCATTTGCCTTTCATAAAAGGTTTATTCGCCACATTGCGCCTTCTTCGCTCTTATCAAAGCCTCTACGCAATTCTTCTTGTAATAGTTTGCTCTTTACTGACTCGCTGCATAATTTAATATTAGAATTTTCCAATGTCAGGATAAGCGGGTCATAATCTGATGATAGACCGCTCAGTATCAACACTGACAGGAAATCATCATCTAATGGAGCATTAATATCTCGTGGTTGTTGATCCAACTCCGTGATCCTTAAGAGATACGCTTCCATATCATTAAATTGTTCTAACTTCAATCCGAACATTGTACGTAAAAGTCCAAGACGTCTACACAGTCCTTTATCTTCATAGGCCATTTTTAAATTATTCCAAGCCTCAAAGCCAGCGGTAGCATTACGTACATGCGAAAACGACGATGGCTGCACCATCAAACATATTTTGGCAAGAGCCCGTCGTTGCTTGCGTTCGTCATTGTCCCTAGGGACACCCGACTCAGCCTCAACGATGCAGTCCCATAAGTCCTCATGCATTCCTCGTGTATCAAATACATCCGCATCAAAAACTTCCAATTGCCGTAATTGGATATACCATTAAGCTTCTCAAAATTGACAGTTATTCCAGACCTCGAAGCTGTAGACAACAATGATGCCGGCATCGCCGATGGCGATCGAACATTCCTTTTGTTCTGCATCTCGTTTTAAAAACAAAATTTAATACGTACAATTCTTTCTATTAATCTTGGTTAATAACTGGGAAGTGTGGAATACCTCCTGGGGTATCTGGGCCCATAACCTGATAGAAAAACAGAGATTTACACAGCATAGGAAAAATATTTTATTAGACACATAATTAGACAGTAGAAGGTAACAACGTGATATCCAAGGCAACCGTATGACAATCCTACCAAATTACATATGTACAACACCTACTTAAATTGTTTGGTTTACAATGATTTTCCCTGTTTTCCTCCTTTTCTGTTGAAAATTTCCCGAATTTTGTTTGCTACAAACCTCACGGAGCTCGAGACCTTTCCAACGAATGCAAAATCGTGGAAATTGGTTTGTGCGTTCTGGAGTTATATGATCAGGAAGGAAAACCCGACTTATTTTTATATAATAGATAAACTAGCTGCACCCGCCCACACTTCGGTGTTAACTCGGTTGCCATAGCAACGAAGCGATAGTTACGTTACGTTACGGTTACTATAACAACCTAAGTAGCAACAGTGCGAAATATTAGGTATTTTATATTACGGAATCAGAAATGCATTTAATATCCAACGATATTCTAAGAAAAGAATAAAAATGGATACGTTAGTAGCCTTTGAAATGTAGGCCAGTCAAATCCCGCTAATTGTCCTTCTTTTCATTTAGATATCGCTTTCTGTCTCATATCTTCCGCATCGACAGTTACAATAATGTCTTCAAAGTTAACCAAAAGCGCAACTTGCTAATAGTTAACTCAATGATGTATAAATATCTAGATGGATAATCGAATCCGCGAAAACGTGTCAAAAAAGCGCAGCCAACTGTTGGCGGCGACATTTATATCATTACGCACAGATTACGCACACATAGACAATAAATGAACGCGAAAAACATCGCCTGCACGCACGCATGCTTGATATTGTTGCCTTGTTTTTTTTTGTTTTCATTGTAGGGTGACGCTCAATCTACCTATTTATTGCATCATTGAGTTAACTATAACATCTCTGATAAGTAGGTTTGTGTAACTTGTATGTGCCTAAAGTAGAGTCTATGGTAGAGCTGTTAGATATTGAATGCTTGTACAAGGAACTTGGAATATTTGAGAGAAAAAGTATTACTGCGGGTAGGTAGGCACTTGTTCTTATTAACCCCTTTTTGTTTCTTTGTCTGCTACGATTCACCACGCCATTTCAGTTAGGATTTAAGGAGTTTTTTACACTTGTTACGTAAAATAGTTAAGCTATAAACACTTAATCAACTTTTGACTGACTAGAGATATTTTTTACGAACGAGGACATTACACAAAGACAATGTTTATATGAAAATTATTATTGTTGCGACCTACACCTACGTCACCTACCTACTGCAATTTTTATAGTTTGACTGGTGGAATAGTACATTATGATACAAGTGTGCGAAGTTGGTCATTACAATCGAGGCGGTATTGAGCCGAGGCGAGGGCTGTAATAGAGCCAAGACTGTAATGAACAAAGCACACGCGTATCATACGACGTTTTTCAACACACTTGCGAGGAAAAAAACAATTAGGTATCGACATTTTTCAGTCACAAATCAGCAAATTATAAACGAACAAATGTTTGCACAAAATGGCGCGGTTTATTTTTTCGCGCGCCGTATCTTTGGTTGAATAACTATGCGCGCGCAGGTTAAGTCCAAGGCACCGAACATTCAGCCACAATACGAGTATATTAAACTAAATAATTATGTATTTCTAATAAGAATTTACGGTAATTAATGATTTAAAATATTGTATTTTTTAAATGCTTTAATAGATAATTAGATGAAGTATAATCTTATCTTATCAGATTTTGACTAAGTACAACAAGTTTATTTATTTACAAAATAACAAATCTTTTGGTAACAACCTCTTTACGGATATTAAAAAAAAAGTGGAATAAGAAAAACACTAGTGCGGTAATGAAAAGTAAAACGCACTAGTGTGTAATAAACCGCATTCCGGGCGTAAGACTAAAGAAAAAATATCAACTTTACGAGCAAGTGTGTTGAAAAAATCTTTAGGTCATTGACACTGCACATTGTAAAACATTATAAGAACGTTTAAACGATAAACAACACCAAATTTGCATAGCATCGTCAATCGATATTATATTTTTGTGCCATCAAACGAGCAGACTAGCACTCGAATGGAAAATGATCACCATCGCTGATGACACATCAGCAACACCAAAAGCATCACAGGTACGTAACCGGTCAAGAAGGTAAGAAGAGGAAAGAAAGGCTAAGTGGTTCACAAGACCCCAGCAGAACACAACCACTCATTCGGCCGTGCTAACCCTACCAAAAGCCTAAACAATTTATAGAATTTAACTGCATGGTACTGAATCCAGCAACCTGTGGAAAGATAAATTTACGGCCCTAATATAATATTTCTTAATTTTTTTTTAAATATAACGGCTGTCATACTATTTCAATCTTATCTTACTTATCTAATTTCAGTGTTTTATCATCGCAGACATTAAGCATTTTAACTTTTTCTAATTAAAAATGTAAAAAACAATTGAAAGTCTACACAGTACATCATAAAGTATCGTTGTTTATTTTGGCGTTGATAAATAAGTGAATAAAGACAAATTGTATGTGTATTCATACAAGGTATATGATAAATTCTCAGCGATACTCGTGAGTTACACAACATACTCATACGCAAAACGTAATTCTGCGTCAAATCGCTAATTGTCAGAATTTCTCTCTCAAGCTTTCCGTTTCCGTTTCCCATTCATCGGTGGTACCTGACCACATTCTTGGATAAAGGTGTTAACACATCACAGCGCACTGTCGTCATACCGCAAGAATCTTATATCCAACACGTTAATTGATAGTTTTGTTGTGTAAACGCGCAGACAATCCATCCACCTGATACTTACTGGTCATCGAGGTCATCAATAATACAAAACAGCACACCTATGAACTATGAATGTATCATTGGGTAAAACGAAGCAAGGGACCTGCAGCTCTACAAATTGCGCCCGCAAAATGAGTGTCGCTGTAATCATAATGAGTAGTATAGGGTCCACAGATTTTCAGCAAGAACTACGTTAGTCATAAGTCATAAGACCTGGCCATTTGACACGTAGGTACACCTCAAAAGGTATAGACAGTGATTTGCAAGTTGACGCTGCTTATTTTTATTTTCGATAAGCAATCGATGGGGTCGTTAACGACTGTAAAGTCTTCCCCTTAAGTTGCAACTACCGGATTAACCCGTTCTATAGCTTGGTTAGAAGCAAATTGAAGATAGTCGTCATAGTTGAATTTCCGTATGCAGGTACTACCTATGTATATCCTAACTTATTCATTCAAAGCATATTGGGGTGTGACTCTTGGAAAAGAAGGCGTGAGAAAAATGACTATTTTAACAAGTTAATTGAAGGTATTATTACTCCCACTTACTACTTTTAATGCCTCTGTGTTGGAACGAATATCTCTGAATGTTTTTCTAAGTTCGATGACAAAAATTGTTTGCACAGTCCATCATGCATCCGAAGCGGCTGAATATCAGATTAATGTGTACGCACCCTAGGTTCTAAGAATGAAACATTTAGAAATTGGAATCGGACAGAAGTGTGAAAAAATGAAGTTGTGCAATGAACCACATCAATGTCTGCGATGGAAAGTTGATTTTTCCTGTGTAGTGTGTGTGTTAAGTAAGGCCGATGGGCTCAAATAACGTCATCAAATCCATAAAATATGCAGATTAGTCGGAAACAAATCAGGTTATTCGTTTATTAAGTAACTGAAGTTCCCACTAAAAACATTTACTTAATTTACTAAACTCACACGCTCGTAACGTTGTTACATACTGTGAAAAAGTTATCTTAATCTTAACTCATGAAGAGAACACATAAATCCTTAAGCCGCCCTTACTTCGATGGATCAACTGAGAATTTTTGGGCTTTCGGTAGATACCTACTATGAAATACGGATTAAAGGTAAAGTTTACAATTTAAAAAACCTTAGACATTGTTTGCAAATATTTAATTGCTAAACAAATTAAATATCTATTAGGTACTTAACCATTAACCATCATAGAATTCAGGTTAAACGAATATTTGAACATACATATTTATTCAAACAACTTAAAGAGGGTCAGGCAATAAAATAATAATTATTGAATGATGAGCATTGATTAGTAAAAAATCCCCATAAAGTAGGTACATAAATACATACATACGCAATAGAGGTAAGTCGGAGGTCGCATTTCACAAAACAGAACCATAATAGCACGCCTTGCGAAATAATTAGGTACCTATACAAGATATCCCACATAGTGAACCAAGTTCAATACCTACCAATGACATTAATTTCACAACACTTCAATGTGAAGTAGGCGTCATTGTTGGGATCATGTTAAACATCATAGCATGATCATTGAGCATGTAGTAGTTTGTAAAATCTCGTCTGAAAATAGTTTGATCTGAGAAATGAACTAAGTACACTCTCAGACCAATAAACTATAGACGGAGCACCGTGAAGTGAACAAAAGCGTGAAGCCGGCAAAAGTCAGCCGAAAGTACACATCGAAACCAATAGAATGCCCTATGTTGACAGTTTGAACTAGAACAAAAACTTTATTTTTTGGAACACAAAGCTTCATTCATTTTTTATTATTTAGAACACATAAGTCGTTTTGGTGTGAGTGCCGCCGTGTGTATTACAAGGCTAGGCTGACTTTTTGCTGGCTTCATTCTTTTGTTCCCAGCCTTCCGTCTATAGTTAATTGGTCTGAGAGTACACTACTAACGATTTACGGTTGGAACAAATGTGTTTTTTATAATAGGCGACAAAGACTATTTTACAAAACTTATTTTTCTAAATATTGTACATATAGCTGAATTTTACCTACATAAATGTAGGTTGGCTCCATGAGCGGAAATTTTATAGGTATGGTAAATTTTAAGGCTAACTTGGCCCGAGTTTGGTTTTGTACAGTTACGATGGGAACTAAATACAATATTCCATTGTATACCAAAATATTCGTCGAATAAAAAATATTTTAAATATATAGTTATGTACGTATCTATCTATTAATTTTCAAGATTCAATGCATCAACGGCGAAGTTAATTTTTGATATACAATAGGTGGGTACCTACTAACTAATATACGTACCTATAATACAATCTCAACCTAATACAATAAAAATAATTTATTGAAGATCATAGTTCAACGATCATTTTTGTGGCCATGTCAAGCGAAAATTTCCGCTTATTAAAAAAAATGGTCGAACAACGAGGATACCGATACATAAAATAGGCTACAAGGGAGATAACGAATTACTGACTATGTGATAACTGACCTCTTCGATCGAAAGTGGCTTAACATGACCTGTGACTTGAGCTATAAGTGGGACATGTTTCTATAGTATAGACTATAGATGATAATCTCCAAAGCGGAAGAATTCTCACAACCCCATAAAAAGACGTAAAACACCTTTTCATGGCCATATAAAAGATACGCAATGAAAAATGACTGTCATTAAACCTGGTTAAACAACTCGAAACCTTCTTATAACGGTGACAATACGAACTTAATTGTCGTAGTTAATTTTAATAAGAATACTCTTCTCATGCAGTACAATTTACATTTTATAACATAATTATCTTCATAACGAACAATAAGCAGTTTCCTTTATAAATGCAAGGAGCAAGTAATTATTATGTCAGCAGATTCTGTGCGTTAAAAGTTTCATTGCTGATATATGTACGCACCTACCTAACACAAATTTAAACGTTGAAATACGAGTAGAATCAATAGTAGGTTATCATGTTTATTTATATAATTGCTTTTAAAAAAATTACCGACTTCAACATCGAAATGCAGAAATAACTCAAATACCACTCGCCAGATGACGCTAAATTCAACCCATCTAGGTGTAATGTTCTCGTCACCACAAATTAATTAAGCCCAAACACAAGATAACTCCTGTAACTCGTTTAGGAGTTCCCTCTATTGTATTTTGGCTTCATCAGATCGACTCCAAACTCAGATCAAATTGAGAACCTCCTTATTTGAAGTTGTTTTAAAAGTTTGTGTTCAGTGATAATATGGACAGCATTTTCCTTGTTTTCCTCCTTCTCCTTTATTGTCTACGATGCCTCGGTGATGACTTGCTGTTACTAATGTCCAAAGGCGGAGGTGGCCACTCGCCACGAAATGCCTGCCTGCTATTTACGTTAAAAATCGTTTGCCAAGTAAGTAAGTGCCAATTATTGTTAAGAGTCAAGTGCCTTTCCCATTTTCCAATTGCTATTTGCCATTTGAATGTGTAAGGGACAACTCAAGCGCATTACGCGCATCATTTTATGTCGCCAGTTGTCCCCTTGCCCCTGGCGTGCATAGCCGCCTCGCGTCCTCTATAATTCAATAAATATTAATGCACAGTTAAATAATATTCGTTTGTATTTCTGGCCCTACTTCACCAAGGAGACAACTCCACAAATGATTATTTTTGAAGTAGTAAAAATCTCGTCATCGGGCATTAATTTAATATAGTATCTACTTTTACATGTACAATATGACATTAATTATTATTATTTATTATTAACAATGAAGGCAACTAGGTACTAGGTAGTTATTGCAACTTATTTATATATGCAAATATTTATTTCTCAACATAAGCAACAATCAATAGAGATGTATGTCACACGCGTAGTCATATGATAATGTTGTATTTGTATGACACGTCTTACTTTCTGCGAGGTGCGATGTAAGTGGTTTCGATTTGCGCCGAGTGTGCATAACATAATGCGCTGTTTATGCGTATGCGCAATATGCGCGTGCGACATGACGGCTAATGATTGCGCACAATTAGACATTACAATTTTAAGACTATATTTTGTTATGGTACAGCGATTATTTTTCATGATTTGGGATCATCGATACTGAGGTGTTTTATAGATTGCGTTGATTTAGAATGATAAAGAGCTTCGAAGAATTTAAATTAACTTTGATAATAAACGTTAACCATGTCTTAATTAATTGTAAGTAGGTAACAATAATTACCTTATTTTTTTGAAATGGCACTAAATAGAAACTACTGAGGTAGAACAAAAAAAAAAAAATTTATTGCAAGTACTTCTATTCTAGACATCACCTTAATTGAAATTAATTTATGCAGTAATTATAAATAATGAATCGTTAATCTAAAGAAAATTATTGTCTTATAGACGATCCGATTGTTAGAAATACTTTTCTTTTATGCTTATGTAAGTTATATTCTTTAGTTCTACTTTTTGCTTCTGCCTATATTAAACTGATGCGCTGTTAAAATATTTCACGCACATTCATCATTCTTTAACTGAAGCGCACATAACTCAAAAGAAACTACGTTCGCTATTTTGTCTAACATCATATGATACAAATATGTGAATAATATTATAGTTTTGTTTTTACCTATGATACAAAGCGCTTAAACATAAACGCAAAAAAGTACTGATGATAACTAAAATGTAAATCCAAAAAATATAATAACATCATCATCTCATCATCTTCTTGCCCATTTCCCAATTTTATTTGGAGTCAGTGCAATATTATGTTTTGCTCTTCCATTATCCATATTAACCGTCACTTCTACACTGACTCCCTTATCTTTCATATCATCTCTCACACAATCCATCCATCTTCTCTTTGGTCGTCCTCGTCTTCTTGTCACATGCGTTCCTCCTCGCCTCATCAAATGCCCATACTCTGACATTCGGCTTCCTTTCAACGTTTCTGTTATTTGTGCTAGTTTCAGACTTCCTCTAATACGAGTACACTCATTTCTTACTTTATCCATTCTCGTTACTCCACACATCCACCTCAACATTCTCATCTCCACCACATGCAATCGTCTTTCATCACAAAAAATATACCTAATAACACAGGATTATAAAGGCATTAAATTCTATTTTAAACTCTGCTGAGATAATTGCGCTTCTCGTAATTTACTCGATGAGATTCCAGTCTACACGAATGCATAGTGGCACGTAAAATCCTTTTGAATTTCCATCTAATGAGACTTGCCTTAAGTTAAAGGGTGCCATAACTGCAATCTGTAATGAACTAAATTAAATAATGCAATCCTTGGTTAACCGTAGTTTATTTTAAAGATTTAAGTAGTTGAAATTTGGTGAACTTGTAGAAACTGTAAACTGTAGGAAGTACCTATACAAATAAGTTTATACCAAACTTGAATAAGTTTCAAAATAAAAGTTACTAATTGGTTAGAAATACATGCCTGCCCATAGTGCACCCTACTGAATCGCCAGTTAGAGGTCAATGGATGCTGGACCACTCAGTAAGCAGGTAAGTAAAGTACCTACCAACTTTTAAACTCGTGTCGTTGTGTTTTCCTGGCTGTGTTGGAGAAACCTCTAAGATTTACAAATCTCCTGTTTATTCTGGCAATCTGTTCTTTATATCGGTGATGCCTTTGATGATTAACGCCCAAAAAGATGACCACATTTACTCAGATGAACAAGGTATCCACTTCTTACACGAAAGACCTCACTTCTTCCCAAAGTAAAATAATTGAGCTGAATGCAAATCGACAAGGTGCCTGCCATCCTATCCACATTTACTGCCGTATTTTCAGGTAACCTAATCAAATCATTGTTGCCAGTGAATAATAGATGGAACGGTTACCTCTAAAATTGATACCGCTACGAAAATATCGAACAGTTCAACGATGACGTTTGTAGGCCACTCTGTCCATTCACGCGAGCGACACTGCGCCCGTTCAAGGTTACCGCTTTCACATAATCAGCTGTCTACAGCCTAACTTAACTAGCCCTCGTTTCCTGCCGACTCTTCATTGTCTTTGATTGCATTTTTAACAAATTAATTTGTTATATCGTTCAAAATGTCCACAAAAATAACTGCAAGATTAATTTTAATAAAAATAAATTCATAGCAATGCTAGTGGTTAGTAGTCTTAAAAATTCCATATTTAAACAATAAGTTATTCAATTAGGACAAAATAAATGTTTTAAGGTTGTAAGCAATGCAATGTTCTCCGTTTAAAAGTTCGGGCCACGAGAAAGTAAAATACACAAAAAAAGTCGCCAAGCGAGTTTCTCCCGCCAAAACAGAGATCAATGACCGATTGACATTCGATAGTCGATCGATACTGGGCCAGGGAAGCCAGGAATAAAAAAAATTAAGATGATTTTTTTGCAATCACACTGATTATGGAAATATCTATTAGAATTAGGTACAGTCAATCGGGGTAACTTTGATTCTTTAGGATAACTGACAGTCGGCTCCCAAAATAGTTTTTTTATTTTTTACGTGAAAAGCATTTGGCGCATAAAATTTATTTATTACATTTTATGTACAATCGGCCAAATTGATTCGTACCCCACCTTCAGCTCATTTTCTTATAACACATCAAGTGCAATTAAGTCGAAATTCGTTTAAATATTCGTTGCCTTGGAAACAAACCTGTTAATACTCTACATGACATTGACAATACATTATTTATATTTCGAGATTTGTGTTTCTGAATACTTTGACATATTATATAATACAATAATCAACATAAACATTAAACATATTGTCTGTCCATCATGAAGTTAAGATATTCAAATCTGCAAAACGATTTCTGATAAATAAAATTATTAAAAAGTGAAAGTAACTTTGTTCGTCTATTGGCTTTTCACATTTAAACTGCTGAATCTGTTGAAACGACTGAATGCTGAATTTGTTGAAAATTATATGGAGGAGGTTTGAGATTCTGGAAAAAACAAAGGATAATTTTACTCCTCTAAATAAATTCCCATGGAATAATTTTAACGGTATTTTTTTTGCTTAGCTGGTAAGCCGCGGGAAAAACTTGTATATAGTTAATACAAAAGACATAAGGATTTCTGTCAAATATATTTTGCAGTTATCAGATACTAGCTTTTGCCCGCGGCTTCGTCCAATTGGAATTCGTTTATATCGCGAACCGGGGAAGTGGGGAAGGGGGTACGTCATCAACTATCTTCCTGGGAAAATTCATCGAAATCGTTCAAGCGGTTCAGATTTTTCATACAAATTTTCATCCCCTATTGCAAGCATTTAGGGTTTGATTTTTGAAAAAAAAGTAGCCTATGTGTGTATCTGGGTCTTCAACTATTTTCATTCCGAATTTCATCCAAATTGGACCGGCGGTTTAGCCGTGAAAACGTCACAGACAGACAGACAGACAGACTTTCGCAATTATAATATTAGTATGGATTGTAAAAAGTAAATCATTGCACTTGACAAAAATTTAGAGCGACGTTTGACGATTTGACGGAATGAGCATAATAATAAGAAAGTCATATGTGCAGCAGACACGCTCGAAATGAAAACGAATTTGACATCCTCAAAAGTTCAAACGAATTGTCGACGAAGTGGGGTACGAATCAATTTTGCCGATAGTACATAATGAACGTCGTTAACGTAATCTTAAATAAAAAGTGGTTTTCAAACAAAGCTAATATAAAAAACTTTCTTTCAAAAACGTGCGTAACTATTCGTGTTTTTTTCCGACGTAAAACTTAGATATTTCTCAAAACTTTAATGCTATCAAGGTGTGTTATAATATAATACAATCTTTTACATGTCTAATTTCGATACAAAAACAATTTTTATTAATTTTCAATTGCATCTTCGTTAAAATTACAAATATTACCGGTAGGTCAGATTTTGAACAAATTCTGGGTAACTTTGACAGTATCAATGTATGTACCTATCCCTTAGATGTATCCTGACTTTTGCGATTTACCAATTTTAGTGTTAGTCAAACATCCTAGGCCCCCCGGGACTTCTTTATTTTCCCAGAAATAAAATGAAAAAATTGCAGCCATTTTGTTTTTTCAACCTCTAAGCTGCTTGAGCGCCTGTACTGTTTTATTCATTGCTATCGATGTAGACGTCCTAGGAAGCCGAAATATGTCTCATTTCAAAGCTAACAATGTAGGTAATCAATTGATGATACATTTCATTTAATATCTTTTTCATAGAAGACTAAAAAAGGATTTAAAAAACAAAATTCAATATTTTTTCATTGAATTTTCTTAGTTTAGTGCCTTTTACATGAAAACTAACCCGTCAAACTACTTTTTTTTTGTTGTCTTATCATAAAACAGGCTATCATCTTATCAATAAATGTTACATCAAAGTTATAAGTAAGGTAGTTTAGAAGATTTTTTGATAAATATCATCGGTGTCAAAGTTACCCATATAGGGGTGGTAACTTTGACACACAACAAAATTGCTAATTTTTAATATAATTTGTCGTTTTTAAAGACTTTTTACAATTTGACAGTTTGACAGTATGAAAACCAGCAAGAGGGCACTGATTAACTCATAACTTTTATCTCATATGCGACGTAGTAAAAGTTTTTTAATAAAATACGCCGATGATGTATCAAAGTTACCCCGAATGACTGTAATCGCTCATGGTTGTTACACGAAAAACACGAAATAAAAAACACGAATAATTGCGCACGTTTTTGAAAGAAAGTTTTTTATATTTATATTATAGCTTTGTTTAAAAACTACTTTTTATTTAAGATTACGTTTACGACGTTCATTATGCACATAAAATGTAATTAAGTAATAAATTTTACGCGCCAAATGCTTTTCACGTAAAAAATAAAAAACTTTTTTGGGAGCGGACTGTCAAAGTTACCCCAAGGAACCAAAGTTACCCCGATTGACTGTACCTAGGTATAACACATTGTAACACACACACCTTGTAACTTGTAACACCGGATGCAAAATGACATTACTGTCGACGTCTAGCAAAGCCAATACAAGCGAAAGATCACACGGTATTATTTCTCACCTTTTATTATACGTATAATAATTACTTGCACAACATAGTGTAACTTGTTGTTAGTTAAGGCGTACCAAATTTATTATTATCTACATTCATTGAAAAATGTTACCGTTGCGACATTCGATTTGGCCACTAATCCCTCAAAGAATTTGCACTTGACCGTTTTTTACTAGTGAAAGAAGCTAGCCGTAGGCCGCTAATGGGTTGTAACCAGCGAACCGAAGGAACAAAACAGGTTAAGTATTTAATTTCAATCCCACACAAGCTATTTTTTATTAAAGCCAGCCACACCGTCTTCCGTCAACTTATAACAAAGACTTCCCTGATTGAGAAATCTGCCTCATTTAGACTCAACAAGCATATCCGCCTACAAAAACTAGTCTGGTAACAAGAACCTATTGAAATTAAATCCGATAAGAGAATATTAATGAATGCAAAATAAATTCCTCCCAAAACAATTAAAACGACAATCGGCCCAAAGTACCAAAGGTCTGTCAGGTAATTTCTTTTGCAACTCCTTGTAGACTCGAGTTGCAGGAAAGATGACTCTTATTACGTAACTGTAAAAGTCTGTATTTATTTGTGTGATCGTAAAAGAGAAGTTGGCTAGCAGGCTGTATTCGGAACGCGGCGGGTTCCTTCGAAACCCGCATTCCAATCGGCGTGCCACTTGCGTGACATTTGCATTAACGTACTTGAGGCTACATACAAATATGCAAATCCATTCAACTTATTCTGTACCCTATTCGTTATATATCAAGGTTGATAATTGTTTTGGCATATTAAGCCCCAACGCCTATAATCATTCGATTAGAGGTTAGCCTAAGTTTCATTATTATTATGAGCAGTGATTGAAAAGTAATTTGCGTATACGATGCTGCTCATAAATAAACGAATCTATCAACGCTGAATAATGATACCAACAAAATTAGGATATAAACAACCAAGACAAAAAGTAAAATCTAAATAATTGATCTCTGATTTTATTACAAGCAGCTTGAATCGGGAATAAACGAGTACTTTTAAATTATAAGTGATTTAATTTGATGATGGTAATATTAATTTGTAATTTCCCGAAGACGACAGCACAAGAGCGCATAAGTGACCTCATATTTTATTGTAGGTATTATTTATATAATATATGTACAGTGTACACTGCGTATTACTTCATTAATACAACTCATCGTGTACCTACATTTATTATCTACATATTTGACCCAATGGAATTTAGCACCCACTTGCCTTGCCGTTAACAGGTAGGTACCTACCGTAATAAAGCGCAAATAAATAAATATAAAATTGATATCTGTATTAAACCCTGAGCCCCCACGCAAAAAGGGGAATGATACCTATAAATTATACTTGACTTTTATTACATGCGGCTTTTTAAAGCTCACGTGACGATAAACGATTACTGTTTAAACTTATTAGCGAGTCATTATAACATGAGGTAACGTGGTGGACTATGGTGGTGGTGGTCCTACTCAGTGGGAGAAGAGACCCGTGCTCAATAGTGGGCCATGATGGGTAGAGAATAGAGATGATGAGATAAACACGAGAAAGCTAGACCATTCGAGTCCTGGTAATCGAAGAAATTAATGCACTCTGATATGGACAGGTTATCTTCTCTAGCTGCCCAGTGCCTAACTTATGCAAGAAAATATTTCTACCCAAATACCTACTCCTAACTAGGTATATAACTCATCTGTTGTTAGATTAATATGCGTCCAACATAACCACAACTCAGCGATTCCTATAAAACGACAACAACAGGAAATTAATATAATAAATAACAATCTCATTGATTTAATATGAAGACATCCAACTTTTTCTGTGAACACAAGTTGTTCTATGGATCTCGTACGACAACTATCCCACGTCTAAACATAATGTTATAACATACCGATATTTGTATGAGTACATAACTCGCAACTGGTAGTTGCGCAACAGCCACGCATGTTGTCTGCATAATTGTCTATGCTTAGACACCGTAAAGAAAATTCCTAAACGTCGACATAGAAAAGTGTACTGTAATACTTGCACCTAAAGATCATTTTCTTCCGCACTTCAGGAGCCGCGTCTTTAATTAGAATGAAATAATATCAGATACACCAGTTAAAAGCCTTAACTGATAAAATATGAAGTAAGAGTAATTAAGAGCAGATGTTCATATACAGTAAAGGAAACTAAATATCGATTTATTATGAAATAGCCTCAGTAACCACTTTAATGCTTTATCTAAGAATAATTACCAATCAAATAACTACCATTTTATTATAAATGCATAAGACAATAAGATTATTGCAACGAAGATCCTTATCACACGGTTAGTACTAATGGAGGCTAGAAAATTAAAAGTGTAAGATTTTTGCGTGACTGACATGGAAATGTATATCTAATATTGACCGAACCCCGCCATAGATGTCCGCATATTGGTCAGAGTAAGGTATTCACATGGTCAGGATTATGATATACCTACAATTCTACATCTTTTCACTAGTCACTACACAAATTACGAATGAGTTGCAATAAAATTAATAATATATACTATAATTTAAAATTTAAAGACTAAGTAACTAACTAGTCGAAGACTAGGAAAATTCTCTAACGAGGTGTTGATCATGGAAAACCTGAACAGAACTACGTTGATTACAGCCATGAACCATCTCGATTACGTCAGCTATCAAACAAAAAAGGCATCTATTTATCAGACAGTCGCACACGTAAACTTATAACACACACCTCGATTTTGGGTCGGGGATTAAAAATAAAAAATAGTTATGTTACCCATTCTGCTAGGCTATTCTGTAAGGATATCTTTGACATCTCGATAGCTGAATCCGCGGTGAGATTTTCATTTTGACATACATAATTTGCATACAGCGAAGTGACAGAACTCACCTAAGTGAGCTTTGATATCGCATAAAAACACAATGTATTTCAAAAATAATGCTTTATTAAGTAAATAATATTGTTTAGTGCGATTGCCAAGTCAGTCTTTTTATTTAAAACGTTAAAGATTTTTAATATTGATCTTGTCAATATAAGATGTTGTTAAGTTAGATAATTACGTAACAACCTAAGGTAACAACTAAGGACAAAAAGTCCCATAAGTAGGGACTAAATAAATTAATAACAAACATTACATACATGGATCTCACAACTTTTTACGGTAAAAAACTGAGTTGCGAGACTTGGTATTTTTGGCAAGTATTGTTTTTATGGGATCGATTTTGTTTCTTACAGAACAGCCTTGCTGCTCCTAGATCAATAAACTTATATATGTACATCCAAAAAAATTAAGTTAACTCCTAAAGGTAGCTAAAGCTAAAACTAAAATTAAACGAAACATTTATTTAGGTACATCTCGGCTAGCTATCAGCGATGAGAATAGTTTATGTAAATGTGTTTGTTAATCTATCTTTGTCAATTAGTAACCAACTGCTAGTTGCAGGAGTCACTGGTTGGAAGGCTAAATATATCCTTTATAAACGGCAATTTAGTGCTTATAAATAGCACACTAGTTGAAACTAGTTACATGAAGGTAGAGATTGAAAAAAGTAATCAGATTATGTACTACGATTACAACAGGGAGAACGGAAATGCTCTATGCTCAATACTCAATATTCAAAACATCCTTCTGCGAAGAAAGCTCTAAGTTCCGTTTCTCGAACACATTTCGTATAACCCAGGCCACTCACATGCGCGCGAATGTTAGTACACCTTAAGAATGTTTTTACAAATTGGGTTTGCTCGCTTTGACATGCGACTAAAGTTTTGGTCTGACAGCTTGGAAAAACTATGAATTTGTTAAAACCTCGCACAATCATTAATATCATTGCGATCAGTGCGAGTTCGCACACACATTGCATACCGCGCACACATTCGCGCGAATATACAAACCCCCAAGTGTCGTACAAACTTCGCAAACGAATATGCGAAGATATTGACAAATTCATGGTTTTCCCAGCTGGCAAAGTTTGACAATTCGTCCAACGTTCGTACGTTGACCGTTGGACCGTGGTAAGAAATGTGTCAATTTATCGAAACAGGATGCAATTGACGAATTAAATTAGCAGGCTTGGACCTCAAATGCAACACAGTTATTGCATATTTGTATTTTCACCGAGAGCGAGACGAGAAAGACGAGGTCACGTTACTGGGAGTAATAAAAAAGAGCTACTTTATCCGTAAGTATTGTTTTCGCCAGAACCGTTGCGCTTATCAGTGGTTTCAAACAAGCTTGCACATTCTCGCTTTTGCAAGCGCAATTTTCATTCCATCAGCGGTAAGTATTGTAAACATTTCCATAGACACAACCGACTGAGAAATAATAAATAAGTAGTTGACGATTTCAAACAATGGCTTGGGTATATTGTGTTGAAAATACTAAAAACCATTAATGTTCAACTCCAATTAATAAAAACTTCTAAACATCTGCAAATATCTTTTCAAGTACAATTCTGAATTAGGTTTATAGACACTACAATGATAAATCTTTTGTGAGAATTTCAAATTACTAACTATTCGTTCAAAGGTAAAGTCCTGTAAAATACATATAAACGAACGGACAGAAAGATACTGTACACCAAAAATGTTGTGGTACGGAACTCTAAAAATGTTCACTCATGTTATAAATACAACGACGGAGACAATGACTGTATCGGTCATTGGACGGTCCGCAAACTCGGCACGTGAAAGTGACGGCGAATCTCTTCAATCGTTAAATCGCAGATAATAAACGACAACTTTACTGTGCTCGAACTTGTTAACATTAGGTATGTGATTACCGCTAAAACATTGAATCGAAGTTACAATTGAACACTTCTTAAATAAACTTATGTATAAACTACCAATAGCTTGAAGTTTCTAAGCTGTAGTAGAAAGTCATTTTGACGAATTTTTCAAACAAACTTTCATCCCTTAGTTTACTCTCTTTTGAATGAAACACGACATTACTTCCCTGCAAATTTTCATCCTTGTACGCTTGGATGCTTGGATATTTCGTGATGAGTGTGACATACATTTCGCTTTGATATTTTTTATATTGAAAGTGCAGTCACCATTCAGTTTTAAATTGCTGAAGTGAAAACAACAATGGAGGTGAACAAACGAGTTAAACTTTTCAAATATAATTTTTTACATTGGATAACAAAAAGTAGGCAAAATGTGCAAAAACAATCAGGAAATGTATTATATATTCGTAACTAGATGTGTAAACGATTTTTTGTGTTGATGTTTGAAAATATTATGGAAAATTTATAAAATAATTTACTACTACTTAAATCTTTAATTACTTTGCATACAATACGTTGGTTTTTAAATCGTGTAAATTAGGGCTAGGTATCGCAAAACACGGACTATGAATATATTTTCCATTTCCTGATTTAACTTAGTAGCTTTTTTTGGTTTGGTGATTTTAACAACAGCAAAAAAATTGACAAAAACTCTAAAAATATAGAACTTTCTATGATTACTTATTCAGGCACATACCATTTTTTGCAAATATTTGAATTGTAGACATGCGAAACTTCCATTTTCATTATAATTATTACGTACTGAGGAGCGATTCATTTAACCGAGGAATAATAATCGCAATAATAAATTAAGCAAGAAAATTCCTCATAACGTTGGCATCCATTACACAATTTCACATTATTTACGGCTAATGAACCCACAACATCAATTTTTATTATGAGCCATAGTGTTTGCGCTACACAATTAAAACACCATTAGAATAAATATATTTTATAAACACTATGATATCATGCCAATAATTTTGTTAACTACATATTGCTTGCTATATTTTCAATATGAATTCGTTAGTTATTGGACTTATTGGAGCGCCGATCCGATTCGGTCTTTGCCTAGGACCTGGACGATCTCTTCCCTAAATCTGTCCTGTGGCCACTATTTTATGTAAAGATTATAATATTGAAAAGTGATTGAATTTGGATTGAATAAGTGTACGTCAGTAGTGCTTTTAGAACATTAAGGGGTTTAAGTAATAGATAAGATTGATTTCAAACACATAATTTACAAAAAAGCAAATGCATTGGCTTTGAAGCCGGCCATGTATGTACGAAAAGTAAAAAGTAGGTATTTAAATGTACTTTTTATTGTCTTTCGGTTCGTAAACTCGTCAAAAGCATAGCCATGTTCGAAAGTAAGGGAAATAGTCATAACTCGTCGTTATTGCCGTGTAAATATTGCCTCAATGTTCGTTTGTTGAAGGTGAGATTTCAAGCTTTCAATGACACCAAAATATGTAGGTATACTTAAACACTCTTAGCCAGATCGAATTGCTAGAGGCCGTTTTCATTTAGGTATTTATTTATTTTAATTACAAGTACATTTTGTTAATACCTCAGGTATATCATAAGTATATAAGGTAAGTCGATACCTATTTGCATTTATTTTGATAATTGAATTCACCTATAGAATAAGATAAGGGACGCTATAAAAAACCTATAATGTTACGCAAGTAAATATTAATATAATACTTACTTGCTTGGATAGTGCGTGTGTTTAAAAGAAACGTTCAGTTAATGAAGATAATGTACCTATAATGAGTAATGATCTTTCCCTGAACGCGATAGTAAACATAAATCTATCATTTGACCGAGCAACAAATCGAGTCCACATAAAAACTACACGTAGACAGCACATTTTTCTCATCATTGCTTAAATTATTTTATATCTTTGTGAAAAAAATAATAAAACGTCGAATAGGTATGCAATAAACACACGTTGAAATATAATACATGATTTCTCAATAAAAATTACTCACGAAAACATTACGAAATTGCATGGATTGGCGCATGACATTTAAATAACAAGCTATGTATTAACGCTTAAAAAATTTAGGTAGGTACAAGACTGAGCTACTCAAACTTTTAGCTTCACTAAACCCCTATTCACATAAGCATCTCCCCTCCTAATAAAATTGCTACGGTAACTGTGTTCTCGTCCGATATTTAATTCGTTTTAATTGCATCCCACACCAATTCCAGCTTTCGCGTGTGTCATTAAAGTTTACTGTAGATTAACGGTAAGATTTTTTTTAAATAATAATAAACGCTAACACACTCATACCCCCGCAGTAGGTTACTAGGTAGGTACCTGTGTCGCGGGTGGCATGGACTACACATATAACACATTACAATAACACCCATGACCCGAGTACAAATATTTATCTGCCACATAAATATCTGCCCAGGCCGGGAATCGAATTTAAAATGTCATAAGAAAATTTTGCGTAAGTAAGTATAAGTTAAATTTAACGATGAGCACAGGTAATGAATTAGTTTTTAGCAGGAAGAGGTAACTCTGTATAAGTTATTAAGTACAAACTGTTCTTTGGTTCTTTATATTCCAATCGTATAACCACTTAAAAAACAACAACAGCGATATTAAAAAATAAACATTTACAGTCAGAATGAACGTACAATATTTCAGCACAATAAATACCTTTAATATAATAAAAAATATTTATTATAAAGACACAAAAACGTTTATTTAGTCTTATTTAAAATGGGAAATTAGTACCTCTATAAAGTCGGAACACCATTTTATCGCGTACACCTATAATTTAACTAGTACTAGGTACTAGTCCAGATCAAAAATAACAAGTTATAATGCCATATAATTATGCCTTTTGACAAAGAGCATAGATGTGTCAGCAACCTGTTACCGTTTTGTTAATTAACCTCACTAAGTATACGATACGCTGATTTATTATATGGGACACATCGGTAATGGTAATTGATACTGTGATGCCATTTGTAACTATACTCTGCAGAGGCCTCACCTTTCTCTCACTGTCTCACCAGGCATAATCATTCACCGTAAAATCCATAAAAATATGAAGAAAAATGAATATTTTCTTTCGAGGCTCCATAAAAAAATTTAAGTAAAAAAATCAAAGGAACATATTATTATTATTTTACCGTCCATTCGTTATTTTAAAAAAACATTGCCAAACAACGTGCGCTCTCTGAATTGCCATTCATTATGGCTAATCATGTGCATACACAGCACACACAGAGACACAAGAGTGCATACACATAGGTATCATATAACTTTGCAACTTAATGATTAAATACAAAAACATATGAGTCTTGCAACTCTCTGATATTCTGTGATATTAAGTCATGTATTAAGAATTTGTCGGCGTGATGATTACTAACAGCCGTTTTGTAAGTAAGCGGTTTTTAATGATACACTAACGCAACCTCGAAAATATTAAGCAGGTTATAGATTCGTGTTATGAACTCCGTTTCATGATATCAGATCAGGAACAAAAAAATTAAACCTGTTTGTAATAATAGCTCGTATAATCGCTTACATTAAAAATTATACTTTCAGCAACGATTATCATATTTTATGATGGAGACGACCTCGTCGCCTAGTAAGTGGTGGCTCTGCCTACGATAACTAGGGATCCCAGGTTCGATGGATATAAGTGATGGGTGTAACTACTTGAGTCGTCGAGACTACGAAATTGCCACCACCAGCAAAATTCAACTTTATTTTGTGTATTCAATTTAGCTTGTTAGCAAAATTTATTAAAATTGAAATGATACCTGCCCGTGAAGCCACACACCGTGCACCGTAACAAAACTGCAACCTTCAATTGTAAGCAGTAGGAACCATCAAATGAAAATTTGTAACTAACAAACACAATAGTCACTTACTATTCTTTGCAACAGACCTTCATAGTTTATTTATTTATAATTGACATAGTAAGTGTTGTTTACACGGCAACTGAAGTGTAACGAAAACGAAAAACAATAGCTTGTTAGCGAGATACACACTTTGTAAACAGTATGTTCATGGTTCACAGCCAACAGTTGCTTTAAGAAATACTCCAGCATTGATAAAATGATTCACGTATTACCCTGACACAAAATATCTTTGTATTCCGTGCCCTACCTACATTGAGATACAATTTCGTACGGGCGCCGGCGTGTCGGATTTAAATATAGATCCATCCTATGAGACTATGACTATTTTAAAAAAAACAAATAAAGGAAACCCTCTAGCTCACTGATGATCATCAAACGTGAATAAAATTATAGTATTAAAGTACCTACTGCTATCCTTACAGTTTACCAAGAATATGTATTGGATATGTAGTGGACTGTATATTTAAACCTTCGATAGGCCAGTTGGCCGAGCTGGGCTGGTCTAGTTCTCTACCCGGTTTTGTTCAACGCAAGTAAATGCCCCACACGCAAGAAAGAGTGTACACTCACCTCGGCTTAGCTGGGCAGGCTGGTGTAGTCCTCTCCCTGGAGATCTCCTTGCTGGTGTGCCGCCGGATCCGAATATAGTAGTTGGAAGACCGAACCGAAGATTTTGAACAATAACCGCCGTGGCCGTGGCGTCGGTAAGAACCGCTTGCGAGCGCGACAACAGTGCTTTCCCGTGTTCCGCTGTGGACTGGACTGTCCGAACGACCCGAATGGCGCAATGGTTAACACGCCGATCGCTGTTCCGAGGGTCCTGGGTTCGATTCCCAGCGAGGCGGCACTTTGAATGATGAGTTTAAATTTCCGTTCTCGGTCTGGGTGTGTGTCCTTGTCTTGTGTGTTGTCCAAGGCACCCACGACACAGGGAATCCTAGTGTGGGGCTTTGAGTGTGAAGCGTTATTGTTATTATTATTGTTATTTTTATTTTCACTCGATTGATAAAAAATGAGTTAATAAAGAATTTTCAATAATCAACATGAAAGTAGGTAAAACTATCAAGGACTATTTTTTACAATGAAATACTGCTACACTAATGGCATCAGATGATTCCCATGTTTTTTAGATTTTAAACTTCAACAAGAACTTAAATTATGTTTGATGATTATTTTGATTACACAATTTGCACATAATTGCCATCGTTAAAATCATAATAATGGTGTGCAATGGAGACTTACAGACGGTCAAAGATTATGTCATAATCTATAACTTACTAATATTATAAAACTGAAAAGATTGTTTATTTGTTTCAACAGGCTAATCTCAGGGACTACCAACTGGCTCGAAGTGATTTACTCTTTTTGAAATGGAGTCTATTTATCGAGGAAGGCTTTAGGCTATAAGTATTTACTTATATATTTAATATATTTGTAAACGTAGAGAACAAGGCGCTGAAGCGAAGCGAGGGCGTCCACTATTGAATAATAGGTATAGGTACATGTACCTACGATCTACGATAGTACGATAGTATTGAACGTTGTACCTTACCCTTACAACTTACAGCTGCATGGTTTATTTTTGTTCCTAACAGTAAACGAAATCGCTTCACCCAGAAAAAATATGAGGTATGTAATACACATAAAAATTGCAGTCCAATCAAGAACTTCCTCTTTTTTTTTTGAAGTCTCTTAAAAAGAAGGGTAATAGGAAGGAAGAAGAAAGAAAAAGGTTCGTATTTTTCATACCCATTCCTCATTAGGTAAATGTTGGCAGGCCAGAACATACATGTATATCCGTAACAATAAACTGAAAACTATAAAATGTTTAAGCCATTATACAGTCCAAGGACAACGGTAAAACTATTGCACATTGAAATAATTCATAGATTGCACTTACAGATGACTGTGTTGCTGTGCATAGATTACAATGTGTGAGAGCCTTTTTAAGCCTCGGTCACGCTTTTGAATTCGTAATTGACTAATATTGCCACTTCTTACGTAAAGTAAATTACAAATAGCTTTTAGTTATTATTATATTGAACTGCGATTTCAGATGTTAGTATAGAAGCTATCCAAATCCAGTATCTTGGCTCATTGGCAGTGGTCCTAATGTTGGCCTTTTGTGGCCTTTGGGCACAAAAGTGCGCCCTTGTGCCCTAATATCCCTAACAGTCTATTCTAATAGTCTTTTAATAGTTGATTGCCTGTGGTCCTACTGCATAGTCTTACTGATCAGCAAATCAATTTTCTTGTTTTGTTTTTAATAGATATTACTTTTCAAACCGACCTTTGTATTGATTTATTAAATTGTGTTGCACAAACAATAAAGTAAATAAATACTATGATACAGCGTGGCGAGGCGATCCTTGCCGTGGCGACGTTTCGTCACTATAACAGCCAATTGAACCCGCCGCTATAGATGTTTTACGAGTACATCAAAAATAGCACATGAACTGTCTGTCGGTGGATGTATTCAACGATGCTATGCTTAAAGAATCATTGACCGTTGTCGGGCGCTCGCCCCGTGGGATACAATTACACAATCTTCTGTCAATCCCTGCTAACACGCTTAATACGTTCGGGTAGAGTCTAATTTTATGCTACTGGCAACAAAATGTGATAACAAAGACGACAATAGAAGAGGGTCGCACGCGTGTTGAATCACGACGGTTAAGTAAAGTAGTGCAGTGTAACTGTGGCCTGGGACTGCTCGCTGTGCTAACTAACTTCTCATACGGGAGTTTTTTAGTTCTATGTATACAACCGATGGCTAAACGGAACCTTTTAAGATTGTATATCTAATTAACAAACGACGATTGTTGTCAATATTGCAAGTAAGGCCTCTTAATAGAAAGGCCTCTTTTCTGGTCATCAAACGGAACTAATTTAGATTTTGCAAATCACGTACTTAAAATATTAACTTCAAGGTCAAAAGCTCGATATAAAATGAATGATAATGTTTAATGATGAATGTAACATAAAATGAAAAAATTCTAAAATACCATTTATACCTACTACATATCATCTTAACATTACCTGTTATTCGTCGCCCTGATAAACTATGCAATTGTATTTTAATTTTTAACAGAAGGTACACGTAATAATTGTATTATAATTATGAGTATGTAATAATAATAACGTAATAATTTTGAGTACCTATTAGTAGTACATCAAATATCACGATTGATGCTGAAGCAAAAGATCTCAACGCGCACCGTTTCTTATTGTTACATCTGAGTAACACGGTGTGCCCAATTTATTAACAGCTCCCTGCAAACTCAGGGTTCCTCTGAGTTCGTACCGATGCCAGTATGAAGTTCAAGCATAGACTAACTATTCTAGGTTCAAATTACATGTGGGTTGGAAAATTAATATTTTTTAACCGACTTCAAAAAAGGAGGTTCTCAATTTTTAATTTTTTTCTCTTATGTGTACCTATATGTTACCTCATAACTTCGTACTGGGTGAACCGATTTCGATAATTCTTTCGACATTCGATGCTTTTTTTTTTGCTCGAAAGGTAGTGCCTTTCGTGTGATTCCTTTTAAATTGGAACGACTTCTGGCGAGTGGTTTTTGAGTTATGTCGACTTTGAAGCCGGCTATTTTTTTGTTAAAAGTTATTTATATTTATTAAAGTTCAAAGATTCACCACGAAAAGTAGTAAAAATTATACCACTGTAAATTATTTTCATGGCACTCATGGCATCCTTTTAAAACAATAAGTTCATCCTACTTCAAAACAAATACACAATACCATACTTACAACAACAACAACAACAACGCTGACTGCTCGAACTTTGTATTATTATAATCGTGACTCTATAGAAAAACACAATTGGAAGATACCTTCGTAGTTATGTGAAAAACAACAATGAAAAAATCTTGTAGTTTTAGCAAACGAACCTGTTTTAAATGCCTACATAAATGATTTCATTGATACAATTATATCTAACAAGGAAAAATTGTAGCGCAACGTGTCTGAATACATTTTATTTTTGTAGCAGACATGCTGTATGTGCAATAAATTCCTACATTTTTATTTGAGGCTTACGTAACTGTTTATGAGCTCATTTTCAATTACGCAGTACCATTTGTTATGATAGGTACTTGTGTTAAAAATAAATAAATTAATAGACACGAATGCCCTTGAAGATGTCCGTTATCTAAGTAGATGTAAATGTTAAAACCAATCATAATAAAAACTTTTGATGTTATCTCATCATATTCATAGGCATGTGTACAATAATAATTGTACATAGATACAGTATCTATCAGCTGATCCTATCTACAATAACTTTATGTAATAACACTATTACTCAAAGTAGTGTAATTCTATGTAAAGATATGAATTAATTTCAATATAATTATGTGCTCAAATTGTAGATTAAGTCTAAACTGTAATACCTACTGTAAAAAAATTACATGATCTTTCATCACATTGTTTCTCGCTAACTTATCTAATGTTGAACATGTAGAGTTAACTTTATACGCGGTTTTTACACGAATAAATTCACCCCTTTGGCAAGATAGTCTTGGTGATAAAACTAACTAGGTAACTTACATGAAGCCTATTTTCTCTGTTAAACATAAAATGTTCGAAGTTTAGTAAGTAAACTTATCTAATAGTTAACAGCGTTATATTACGAGGTATTAAGTGTGGAGACAAATCTGTAACGTGGACGTCGGCAACATTTCTAACTGGTTTGACCGCGTGTGACGCGAGTTCCTTAATCGACGTTACCGCAATCAAACAGCACGACGCGGCCATCGACGACTGATATTTCTTAAATAACCAGTCAAAGGTATCTATATAATATGTCGATACCTACGTTAGATGAAATAGCTGTGGCTGTCGATTCAAGCCAACATATACAAGAATGTCCTCTATAGTATGTTAGTATACTTTTTGCTTCGCGAACGGATTTTTGCAGACTCGTTAATTCCGCAGAATATCTATTAGGCATGTAACGCATTTTAATTAAAGATTTATGTTAATTTTAAAGCTCACGCTTGTCAGGTTACTAAAGATGAAATGTTTAAAATTAAGGAGAAATTATACTTCAGAGAGAAGAACTGAGGAATTAGATTGATCAATCCTACCGATTGGGTTCTTCGATAGAGCCTTTGTATTGAAGCGAAGTACCGAAAAGAAACAAATTTTCTACGACTACAGAGATAGGGTTGACTTGGTACTAGACATATTATGTAGATATTCATAAGCTCACTCGGTCTCATTTAGGAATTCAAAATCATAAAGAAATCACAGAGTTTGAGTAAAATATTGCTTTTTTTCTTCAACATACATCTTACTATACTATACTATACTATCACCTACAACATACATCTTTGCAGGTGGTAGGGCCTAGAGCTCACCCGGGGAAGTACCACCGCCCGCCACGGTACTTAGTACCATTCCTACCGTGCAATAATTGTTTTCAGAACAATTGTGTTCCGGATAGGAAGGTGTGGAGCCGGTTACACTTTTTTAGAGGCGACCATCTCAACCCTCAGGGGTAGCAACGCATCTGTGACCGAATTAGAACGAAACTCATTGAGTCCAGTTCTGGGTCGATCACAGTTGTCATGGGCGGCAGCGGAAGGTGGTGCTGCATGCTCGTTTGCTATCTTAATTTAATAAAAAAATACCTATTTGTTGTTCGAATATACCGATTTAATTAGGAAAATTTTATTTAACAATTAGATAGGTACGCATTTTTTCGAGAACACTAAGATAAAGTTCAAAATTGACAATGCTTCTGATGAATTTTAAGTTGGTTAATGTCGTTTCTTACTACACAATTTTTAAATGGTTAAAGGTTCTTCGCAAAGGGTGTATTTTTTACGTTTATTTACCAGCTTTGTTTGATTACGTTATAATGTTCCGTTTAGAGTCCTGGCAGTGAAAGGAAATCCGTGCAGCTAACACATGGCCCAGACTCGCTCTGACATGCATGCATGAAACTTACATTGCTTAATGATGCGTACAGCCAACGGATATGAATGAAATGAAAATGCACGTAGAAACAACCGAGGTTGCACTAACATCCTCACAGGATGGCAGGCTTTAGAAAATTTGGTAGATGAGTAGATACTTAAAATTCGTAGATAAATAATTGGTTTTAATTATGCACGAAGAGCTAGTTATGAAATTGTGATTAATCACATTGCGTTAATTAATTAAAAACGAAGTTCATTAAAAGATACCTATTAAATGTATAGGATTCCATTATTTTTATAAGTGATTGTAACTAAAGGTAAGAGAATAATACTTATCACTAATTACCCGTATATTTTTAGATTCAGATACCCAGAATACCTAAATTTGTGACTCAATTACATGGAATACTATTCAGAGTCGTGGACCTCCAAACAATGTTTTGATTGATTCAAATTCCTTGCTTATTAATCCTAATTTCAGCCTAGTGTGGCCTGTGTGCCTATTAATATAAAATATTACTCAGTAAAAAATCGAGAACTCACCTCAGGTGGAGCAGCGAATTTCAGATTGGCGAGAGATCCGTGCGATCGACTTCTGTGCTCTTGTCTGATACTGTAAGAAAATGCGCGTTCATTCAAATGCCCCTTCTTCCTGTAGATACCTCCGGAATCTTCGACCGCCTCCAGCCCAGTCATGCTCTGCGCCGCTTTCATGGCTTGCGGGGGCGGCTTGGAGCGCCGAGGGTCCACAGTGGCGTACTGCAGACGGCCGCGGCCGGGCGGCGGGCCGGGCGCGAACGGGCCGGGCGCGAGGGCTGCAGGCACTCGTCCCCGGTGGCCCAGGGTCGCGTGGCGAGCGTGAGGTAAAGTGGCCGCGGGATGTGCCACCAGCACCATCGGGTGTCCGGCCGCCCAGGCCGGCGGCGCCCGCCCTAGCGACCTGCCGTTCATTACCGGCGCCGGCCCGGGCATCGTCGCGTATAATTCGTCCGCAGACGCGGAAGACTTCTTTTTAGTTTTCTTCGTAGTTAATTTTTTCTTGGGCTCCTCCGGGGGCGGGGGCGGCGGCGGCACGGACGCCGGGCGCGTGATCTGCCGAGGGCGCGGCGCCCGGGCCGGGTGCGGGATGTCGTCGCTCGCGTCGTCGCGATCCACTTCTCCGACCCACACCTTGTGGTTCTCGTCGCCATCGTACACCTCCAGCTCCTCGTCTGGTTCCGGGGGCAACTGCGAGGGCGACCGCTCGGCCTCCAACCGCTTCGCGTACGAACTATCCGCGTATGCGTGGAAGCAACATCGGACTAGAGCGTTCGCCGCTGCTTCGCGGCGACAGATAAAAGCGTGACATTCCAAAACCTTTATGCCCTGCGTGCGCCTGAGGACGGCCGCGAATAAAGGAGGACGACGCGGCGCCGGCGCGCGGGCGAACGGCGAGTCCAAGGGTAAGAATCTGGGCGCACCCTCGACGCTCACGCGCCTCACGGCGGCGCAGTAATGCAGACTCGATATCGGGAAAAACCTAGCGACCCTCGAACCGCTCTCGTCGACGTTTTCCAGTAATATGCCGTTCGACCAGACAGACAGCCACGAATCGATTCCGCCGCTCGTCGCTCCCTTTTCCGGATACAACTCGCGCAAAGGTTCCTGAATTCCTTGCAACCCGTCCTTGCTCTGCTGCGGGACGGCCGAGCCGAGGTACAGCACGCGGCACCGACAGATCGGCGTCGACTCCATTTTGGCACTGCACTATCACATGACACTAAATCACTGGAAAGCACTACAATTGATAAGTTATTGTTCGGGCGTTCGACGTGTACGTGCGCTGGCCGCGAGACGGGCGCGGGTCTGAGTGAACGGAATTCAAGATGGCCGGAGCGGGCGCGGCGCGGGGGGCGCGGGCGCGGCTATACCTGCGCTTACGCACCTGTGAAGACGCCTCTACGGGTATAATAGTCGCGCGGCCGGGCGGAGGGTAGCGGCGATGAACCGGCATTGTGTCAAGTGAATCGTCGCGAATTCGGCCGCATTTCTCTCGTCGCCGCGTCATCAGCGCGCCAGCACCCGACGTGACGGAATGCGATACTTTTGTCTTTCTGCAGTGAAATCTGAAGGTCGGCTGACCGATGGGAGATAACTATTTTCATTGTGGCTTCATTGCATATCAATTAGCTCCGGTTATTTTGCCATCGCTGACCCAGACCGCTATTAGGAAACATTTTTACTGAAAAAAGATGCGAGTCACGAACCGTTATTTTCCCACAGTATACCTACATTTCCACTGATTGTATTTAAATGGCATTTTGCTCGTTTAAATTGTCGATCTCCCGTGGTGTGGTAAGCCTATGTATGAAATGAATACAATTCCCAAATAACCACATTGCCTTTCCAACAAGATCGCAAGTTGCAGATATTAAGGCAAAGAGCTATCGAAAATGTGTTTTTCTTCCGGGAACCGAACCTGAGACTTTTCTCTTCAGGCTGCCGCTATTAAAGAGTGATTTATATTGCATTGATTTGAGAAACGAAACGTAAAGGTAATTATACTAACGATGAAACGTCTCGCAAAAAAGCAATCAAGTATCGTAAAAGGCTGCTATCACAGAAATGATATAAAACAAATAACAAGACATATATATTATATGATTGAAACCGTTTATTTGAAACGCACTATTTACAATAATATGCATTATAAATGAAATACATAGCATGCATAATTTGACATATCGCAAAAGGATATTATCTAAGTATTTAGGTAGTATAAATTCAGTACCGAATACATTACATACAGTTTTACTTAAATTTTACAAAATTTTTGGATATAACAACATTCCGATATATCAAGTTATTCACGCTCACACCATACAACTATACTTAAAAATATAGGCTGAACAATTCATCTCATGTAACCAAAAACGTCCATGTTACTTATCCCGTAGGTTACACAAACTCAGTTACAGACAATTAATATCTCGGCGTCTTGAAGCCCGGCTCATCGGCACTTTGCTGCGGTGCTTTGCGCTTCTGGATTATATTTTGAATCTGTAAAATAACAAAATTGAAATACATTTGTTTATATTACGAAACGGAATAGATGATTGGAGTAAATTTAAAAATACTGTTTGAGGGCAGAATGGGGAATTTCAACCTTGTGATTTGCTTCCTCTATTCATTTGCATTTTATTTCATTAATTTTCATACATTTTCCATTAACGACTCTTATGAATGGTTAGGTTACTGTAATGGACTGAAGTTCCAAGGGTCTCGATTCAATTCACAGTGAGGCTGATAGTAATTTAAATTTACTTTAAAATTCGGCCAGAATATGTATGTTGTCCATGGCACCCACATAGACCAAAAACATAAAGAACAAAATCTAAAAAAGCTAAATAACTGCAATAATACCCCGCTACTCGAAAACCAGGGAAGCAGCAGTTAAAAGCTATATACCCGACTCACCTGCTGCCACTCCCGATCAAGTTCAGCCTTTTCGCTCTTGTCCTTGGTCTTCCGTGTCTTGCGGCCGTCCTGCGTCTTCACGCCGTACTGAAACGCGGCCTTCGGCAGCGCCTCCTTGCTGCTCATGTACGCCGAGTACTCCTCTTGCGTGTCGAAGTCCCAACGACCTAAGATTATATATTTTAAATTAAAATAAATAAGCGAGGACAAGGTATGAAAGACGTACAGAACTTGTGAAATCAATGAGTGAATATGCAATTATCCCCTATTTTTCTACCCTTAGGATTAGAAGACGTCTGATAAGTATTTTTTGACTTATCCCCAATAATGCAATTTAACTGGCTCCAACGTTGATGGTGTTCTTGTTGTTATTTTTTCTTAAAGTTATTTTTATTAATATCACGTTATATTGCTCGACCAGAAAAATAAAAAACCTGTCATGAGGGCGCTAAAGTTTTCTTTATTATGGCAACAGCACAGGCAACAGTAACTATAGTAACGCTCATGTTATTATTGTCATTTTGACAACTAAGTCGGAAATGTTTTTAAGGAATAAATGATATTTTAAAGGAAAGTTTATTTTAGCACATAGAAAACCACTTTTCTTTCACGACTATAAATAGTTTTCGGCATTTTCGCAAACATTAAGCTGTGAAAATAATAAAACAAACTATGACATTTAACTCGCTGACAAGCACACTGACAAGCAGTTTACGAGTGACGTTTAAGCGTTGCCAGTAAAATAAATTAGTTCCATGATCTTACCGCAATATGGCGAGGTTTTTTATATTTCTGGTCAACCTATACATTACCAATAGGTCCTTTCTTATTGCCGGCGTCCATCTTGGTGTAATCAACCTCGTCGTCCGAGTCGTCGATAGCATCATCCATCTCGCGCAGTCCGGGGTAGCACTCGGCGTAGCCCTCGGGCTCCGCCGCGAGCCGCGACAGCAGCGCCGCGGAGCGCTTGTCGCGGTCTTCCGCCGTCGCCGCCGCCCGCCGGGGCAGAGGGCCCGGACCTGCGAGTCAATTCGTTACATTGGTATTGTGCTAAGTCAAGAATAGCGTCGTGGCCAAATAGTGAGGGATAATATTCGAGTTTTTTTTTACTAAAATGCAATTGGCAATGAATATTTTGTCACTAGTAAAGAAAGTTTTAATGAAAAAGTATAAATTCGTTCTAAACGAGCCATGGGAGGTGCTACATGCTCGTTCGGCACGTCACTTCACCAGCTGCGAAGGTTGACTGGCAGAGAAAGCCACCTGGAGTTAAGTCCACCCATTGTATTAAGTTTTAACGCGGTGTCGTTCGCGTATTCGTCGCTCATGTAGGACACCGCGTAAGGCTGATGACGTAATAAAGGATAAACAAAAAACAAGCCTCAACCTTCTTCCTTCTCGATATCGACGGGCTTGTCGAAGTATCCGGCGCGCGGGCGCTCGTCGCGCCGCTCGTCACGCCGGTCGTCGCGCCGCTCGGGCCGCCGCTCGCCCGCCACGTACTCGCCGATCTCGCCATAGATCGAGTCGTCGTTACGACCCTTCTCTAACGGCTTGTCCTGATATCGAACGAACAAAATGTCATCGGCTATTTCATTATTACAGAGCTGGGGTCAAGAAAATATTGTAAACTTTGTTGCTTGCAATGCAACACTAAGTTTATAACTACTTAAGTTTTAACATATGCCAATATAACCTCCATTACCAATCTCACGTCGATGGTGTGTGGTGTAATAATTTGCTGTGTCAATAAACGTTTAAGTGAAATTGCGGAGCTTTATATCAGCGCCCATACAGTCCACTCAACACCAGCTGAGCAAGGCTCCAAAACAAACTTGAGATCCTACTGCATTTGTGTCCGACATCCAAAAAAGATTTCCAATTCTACTGTTTACTGTGTTATCCATGTCATAAGTTTTTACTAATATTATAAATGTGAAAGTGTGTTTGTTTGTGACTCTTTCACGTCGCAGCATGGCCATTATATGGTATGATTTATGAGTGTGGGGATAGTTATGAGGGTGGAGAGTGACGTGGGCTACTTTTTACCGCGGAAAAACATCTCATTCCCATGGGAAGATCGATGTTTTGTTAGTTGCTAGATATTTAGTTCCGGATGCTGTTAATAGATGGCGTTAGTAAAATTCTGTACCGTCAGTGAAAAACAGTATAAGTCTAAAATATGAAATGTTGGGAAATTCAAAAAGAAGTTTTAAAATTTTCGAAAAATTATTACTTCGTCAGTATTTCATGTAGAGTGTTGAATGAAAGCTCAATAGTTAGTGTTTATCAAACAGTTTTTCAATATTTAATTATTTTTTATCCATCTTGGTTTTTGAAATTTGAAATTAAAAAAAAATGCGAGTTGTATCACTAGACACGAATTTTACTTTTGTGTTTAATGATGTAAATTGATTTGTATCAATTTACACGTGGCTTCTATATGGAGATTAAGAATACAAGTCGCGAATAAAAACGATTTTTTGAACAATTAAAAGACACAATCAAAATTATGTAAAACAAATTTTGTAAAAAATTATGCCATACAAAGGATGTTTACATAATTTTTTAGATAACAGAGACTTTTTTAAAGTTATATTGGTTTACACCAAAATATTTATGTATTTTTCTGTGTAAAATGTGCAGATTGGCAACAAAAACTGAAAATTTTTAATTATCAAACAAAAATGAACTCCCCGTCTCAAAGAGTAGGTACATAAAGTGAGTCATGCTCATGCCTACAAAATAAAAAGAGAGCCTTTTTTCTTTCGCATAGTAGGTATACTATAGTATACTAGGTTTCGTATAGTAGGTACACTATCATGAGACCTGTCGTAATGTATCATGGATCAGAAAGTTGGGCTGCAAAGAGGACGGATGAGGGACGATTGCATGTGGCGGAGATGAGAATGTTAAGGTGGATGTGTGGAGTGACGCGAATAGTAAGAAATTAATATATTAGAGGAAGTCTGAGAGTAGCACTAATAACCGAAAAGTTGAAAGGGAACAGAATGTCGTGGTATGGGGCATGTCACGAAGCGAATGGATACTTATGTGACGAGAAGAGAGATGGATATGAATGTACATGGACGGAGGGGACGAGAAAGATCAAAAAAAAGATGGATCGATTGTGTGAAAGAAGATGGAAAACAAGAGAGTTAGGGCTTGTTTCACCACTTCCTGATAAAGTCCCTAATAGTTAATTAGGAACTTATTTTCCATATAAATTACAACTTTCGTTCCACTAGTTTCGGATAGAACTATCTGGCAGATTAACTGTCGGATAAGTTATCAGCGCTTCAAATGACTGATAAAGACGTTATTTGGCAGATATCACTGGCGTTTAGTTTCTCTGAATGGATCGATATTCAAAAATGAAGCAAAGGTTACAAATCTTACATATTTCGATTTACATGGTCAAAATATACTTGCAAATATATAAAAAGAGTTAACTTGAATTATTTTTAACTAAAAGTATTTGATTACTTAAGTTTTTATAATTTTTCTCAAGTGACGAAAGTTTACGTAGTAGTAACGAAAGGCAATGTAGTGGATAGTGGTAACTGCCATATAACTATCTCACACTTTATCAGGAAGTGGTGAAACAAGTTCTTAATGTCTAGATGACGACTGATAAGGCAGAGTAAAAGAAAAGAACATGTTGCGCCGACCAAAAATAAAATAGGCATAATGAGCACGAGAAAGAAGAAATCAAATTAGCCTTTATAAGAGCAGTAGGATATAGCAAAACGAAATCACTCTTAATAGTCACTACTCATTATATTATTATGTAACAGACTATATAATAATCTTCATTAAACTAATACAAGTAGGTAGAGTTGTATTAGTTTACACAATCTTAATAGTCACAAACTAAGTAATAATCTACAGACTTAAAACTAATACAAGTACAGTTGTATTAGTTAACACAAACTTAATTGTTAAACTAATTTTGTGAATTAAAATAAAACATAATTTATATCAGTTTACACGTTTATAAGGTAGCGAAGAAATATTTTATAATAATATAAGTAAAGTTATATGGATAAACACGAAAAAACTCTTACTTATACCACTATCCACAAAAAATATCTCCGTTTCTATTTGGCGTAGGACTAATCTGAATATACAGAACGGTAGGTAATTTTTTTTGTAATTTTATTACGTAAAAAAATAAAAAATCGTATAAGTCGAGTTATACTACTTTTCACTGACGGTACAGAATTCATTTGCAAGTTCTGAATTACGCTATCAAATACTACATGTGATTTACTTAAGTCATAGGCAAATGTTATAGTTTACTTTACTGTTTAGCTGAGATTCCTACGGGAGCGGGACCTACGCGGCTGTTACCTACGGGTCCCGAAGCGAAGCGCGGGCGGTTCTCTAGTTCTTTTCACATACGAAAGCAGGTGCTTAACGCTTGGTCTTATACACATCTAAGAAACATCTGACGAGCAGTTTTTGAGTTATCCTTTAAAATAAAAAACAATTATCAAAATCGGTTCACGCAGTACGAAATTACAAGGCAACAAAAAAAATAGTCGACCTGAGAACCCCCTCAATCCTTAACGTCAGTAATAAAAACATTAAAAACAAAGCCCCACCTTAGCCCGCTTCATCTTCCGATGCCGCCCGTGTCTGAGATACGAGAATATCTGCGCGAGTTTGTCCAGCACGAGGTCGCCGGCGGCGGCGGGCGCGGCGCGCGCGGGCGCCGGCACGTCCGCCTTGCTGCGCGTCAGCGTCGTCGGGATGTCGCTGTCTACGCCTTCCTCCTCGAGTTCGACTACGTACGCCGTGCGCCCGGGGAGGAATAGTTCGTTGCGGGTTATCTTCTTGCTCCTGGTGAGGGTGTGAGAATCACAGACATAATATACTTCTATATTTATACTAATACTAATACTAATATACTAATCTAATACTAATATACTAATACTAATACTAATACTAATACTAATACTAATACTAATACTAATACTAATACTAATACTAATACTAATACTAATAATAATATAAAGAGGAAGAGTTTGTTTGTTCGTTTGAACGCGCTAATCTCAGGAACTACTGGTTCGAATTGAAAAATTATTTTGTGTTGAATAGTCCATTTATTGAGAAAGGCTATAGGCTACATAGCATCACGCTACGGCCGAAGGGAGCGAGGCAGAGGGTCTAGTTAGTAATATAAATAAGTACATGTTGCAGGACGACGTCTGCCGGATCCACTAGCATAAAATAAACATAAGCAGGCCTAACATTTATTTCAATACAAAGACGGATGTAAGCAATAGTTTCATCCGTGTCTCTTCAATAAAACATATTCTATCTATCCCGCTTTATTGTTGTTGTTGCAACACTTAAGCACACAGACAAAACGGGAATAAAGCAAACCCGCCATTTTCATAAGCTGAAAGAAGCCGAAGCTACGTCATCTCTAAGCCTAAGGACCATAAAATACATGTGTAGACCACAAAACGGCTTCGATGGTGTTTGTTAATGTATGCAGTATTTCTATGCAGTTATCTGGACGGATTTCAAAATACTTTCACTGCCGGAACACAAATTGTATAGCCATTTATAAATAAAATCATTTCCACTTGGGGGTTTATTCTTAATGAACATTTTCTCATGAAGTTTTCATATTCGTAGCCTGCTGTGATCACTTATCAGGTGAACTTTGCCAGTACATTTTTAACAGTGACATAATGATGAAAATACTTACTTTTGTTCCATTACCAAGTTAAATATATTTTTACCCATGGGGGTCTTAAACTGAATTTCTTCTTCCTGAAAAAAAAATGTAAAGTGAGTTCACATTTTAAAAGTTTTACAAAAATGATAACATAATGATTTAAAAAGACTAAATCAATTGCTTTCTTAAAAGGAAGAGTGTATTGCCAAAACCATACAGAAACAAATTTTGTTCCATCGAATTTACTCTTAAAACATTGTTGTTTTGATAACTATAATCAAATATAATTATATTGTTCTGACGTTATGACGTACTCATAACATGAGTAACTGTGGTGAACTTCAGAGTTTTAGAGGAAATTTTATACCAGTTTAAAATGCATTGAGTAAATTTTGTAAAAGTAAAATGAACTGTAAGCACAAGTAATAACTTTGTTTTTAGCTGGGAGTGGCATGACATATAGGCCTCCTACACTACAATAAGCAAATACTAGAACCAACTCACAGGCACAATTTCCTTTTTCTCTTTAACTGCCTCGACGGGCATAGAAACCAGCCTTTCCATCTCCGCCTCCTGCTCTTGTTCTCGGGTCTGAATTTCAGACCGCACCTGAAAATTGCATTTAATTATTTTTCAAGACAATATCCATTTAAAAAGAACTGTTATAAAATTTATAAAAAAAATTGTTACAATACTCTATAAATTTTATAACATGTCTTTAAACCAGTAACAATTAAAATTTTTTTGCAAAACAAAATAATAACAATCACTGATTATCTTTCGGTGTAAATGTGTGAAAATAAATAACAATGGCTTTATATAATAATAATAATAACACAGAAAATATTGGTGAACTTTGTTGTGAAATATTTTATGTGTTTTCGGGTATTGTAATCTTACCTTTTGTAGCAACGCATAGTCCAACCCCTTTACCAAGTGAGTGTGCTCCATGTCACCACCAAGGTATTTGGATTCCTACAAACATACACACACAATGAATTAATGATCATTTGATAAATCAAATTAAACTGAATTGAACATCAACAAATAAGAAAACCGGCCAAGTGCGAGTTGGACTCGCGCACGAATGGTTCCGTAATATATAAAAACGCCAAAAACATCTGGTCTGTTGTATGAAAATGTCGAAAGTATGGGCGCCCACTTAAATATTTATTTTATTCTGTTTTTTAGTATTGTTGTTGTGTAGTGTTGTTGTAGCGGCAACAGAAATACATCATCTGTGAAAATTTCAATTGTGTAGGTAACTATTACGGTTCATGAGATACAGCCTGGTGACAGCCGGACGGACGGACAGCGGAGTTTCAGTAATAGGGTCCCGTTTTACGGTTTTACCCTTTGGGTACGGAACCCTAAAAATGAGAAAATCTATGTTGAGACAATTTGAACAATATTTGAGTAGTGGGTTCGAGAAAATGCCAAAATGTACCACAAAGACGTTACTGTACTCGTAGATACACAAATTACACTATGTACGCAGTACACACCAAAACACTCTGCGCGTAGGTACTCGTAAACACACTCGTCGAACACTGTATCGCTCGTAGAAATCACTTCACTTCTCACTGGTATCGCTCGTAGGTATCGCTGGTATCTTCCTGGTTTCGCTTCCGAAACTAGGATGCCCGCAGTTGACCGAGTGCCCCTTTTTATACCACTCACGCACCATTCATGCCAATCCAGAATATTCCGGTAGTTATTAGAATGAAGCTCTAGTATGTTCCTTGCAATCGACTTTCGACCTTAAGACTGTTGTCGTAAGGTCGAAGCGTTCTTTCGAGACGGCCGCGCCTTATTGTTCTATTGTTCGCCTGACATGTTTATGGCCCCTATTGTTTATTGTTTAGCGAGGTAGATACGCCAGGGTTGTCACAATATAAATATTATTAGAGATAACTAAAAACTATTTATCTGGGTTTGAATATAAAAAGAGTTATCAAAGTTGGTTCAGACCAGAAAAAATACAATTCAACCGATAACCTCCTCGTTTTTTTGGAGGTGGTTGACAAACTAACTAAAACTTAATCTGCTAGATCTAAGAAATCAAATTATTTACTTTACCTAATACTCCGCAATAAACAAAAATATTCAGGGAACACAAGTATAAATTTAGGTAAACAATTGTATACAAAAAGATAATTTGTAACCAGAAATCTACCAAAGCTCACCTGAATCATTTGACGTCTTCTTTCCTTAGCGTCCATTCCTGACTTCAAGTCTGGGGCTACTGCCCTGTAACATAATAAATATTATTGTAATTTATTCACATCTTGACGGTGGTTATAATAACTAATGTATAATATGTTTCTCGCCAGGCCCTTCATGTGACACATAAATAAAAGACAAAAGAAATCATAATCCTACTTCCTATCCTACTATCCTACTAATATATATCCTACTATAAACCCTACCGTAATGGTGTGGCTACGGCCGCAGCATGACGCCGGTCCCAAGTCCGGATAAATGGGGAGGGAAAATGAATGCATAATATGGGGCTTGGGTCGTGTCTAGATCCGTAGGATCTGGATGGGACCAGGGCCCCAGTTATGCATTCCCCACACTAAACACCACATTAACACCACACTGATACAGACAGTAACACTCCACAAGGGGGAGTGGCGCGGCTGCGCACCCCTCCCCCCTACTCCACACCACACGTACACACCACATTTAATACACACAGCAACACTACACATACACCCAAATTACCAAGGTGTAATTCGTACCGTGCTGAAGGGTCCGCCTAGTCCGAAAGGTTAGGCGGGGTCGGGGGGTATAACCCGGCCTCTAACGGTGTGCCCCACGATACCAGGCGACCTCGTGGGTCAATTAGCCCGCCACCTGCATGCGGGGCTCTGCAGGTGGTGTAATTATATTTCCCTAGCTACTCGTGGGAACAGATGGAGGATAATACAGAAAACAAAAAGAATATAGATTCTAAGCTCGATGAGCTCATAGCAGAGGTGGCAAACCTCTCTGCAGACGGAGGCCCAGTACCTCCCGAAGTAATGGTTCCCGAGACTTCTACAGACCGGGACCAACAAAGTAGCATGCAGACCGAGGGCGTCAACAACCCCAGCGGCTGCGTACCTACTGAAAAGAAAAAGGCGCGTGCCAAGCTCATCAGTGGTGCGGCATGCAAGCGCCGTAAGTGGTGGCTGAGCAGAGGCAAGAGTGAGGAGGAGGCCTCTGTTCTCTGCCGACTACCGTTCTCCGAACTGACCGAATACCAGGAGGTTCGCGACTGGCTGGCAAAAGGTGGAAAAGGAATCCAGGCAGTCAAACGGACACGTTCGGAGGACGAGTCACCAAGGGATCAGCCGCGGAAAGCTGCAAGGATGGAGGAGCACCACCCTCCAAAACCGTCCTTCAGCGAAGTGGCTGGTTCTTGTAAGGTGGGCATACGCGATCTGACCAGGCCAATGAACCCTGAGCAGATCCAGCAGCTGCAGGAGGCGATACTTAACTGTATCAACACCTCCGGCAGCGGCTTGGGACCCAGGTTCATGGGGACCGCTGTCAGGTCAGGCTGCCTCGTGCTAACCTGCCACGACGGCGAGACCCGCGACTGGGTTGCGGCGCGTGTGTCCACTCTTAAACCGTACGAGGGCGCAGACCTCAGACTCATTGAGGAAGGGGATCTGCCCAAACCCTTTTACGGCACAGCCTGGATCCCAGATCCAAAGCTGGACCCCAAATCAATCCTCCAGAGACTGGAAGCCCAAAATAAAGGTGGCTTGACCAGTCAATGGAAGATTGTTAACAGAAAGGTAGAACAAACGGGTCAAACCGCTACCTTCTGCTTTGACGAGGATGCTCTGGAAGCCCTGAAGGACCGTAACTATAGGCTGTTCTTCGGATTCTCGGGCATCACCGTTAAAGTAAGATATTCCCTCAAAAAAGAGGGAGAGGAGGCGGTGGAAACCACTTCGGCAGAGCCGATGCCGGGACCGTCCGGTGTTGGGTCGGCGGCCGGCGTACCAACCGCGGCGCAACCCTTAACTGGGCCAGCGCCGTGTGATGAGCGTCAGACCAGCGGACCAAACACCCAGACGGCCACTTGCGGAGGTGAAGACGAGGTGGCCACAAACACCAACCCTCCAACACACACACACACACTCACAACACAGCACACACCACACAAACAAGGCGCCCCAAGTGCGGGGGGATCGAGCGAACCCTGTTTGCCTCGCGACCCTCCGCGCGCGGTAGCGCCTCAAACACGTTTCTTGACCCGGGGTGGTAAAAGCCCGGCGCGAGGGGCCCCCAAAGGAACACGGGGCAAATCTCGTGGCACCCTAAGAGGTGCCGGCGCCCGGACAGGGAAGCGGCCAGCGCAGCTGCCCTCCCTGGCCCGAGAGCACACCGGCAGAAAGGCCTCTCGCAACCCGTTGAATAACCAACCACCGGGTTAAGAAACAGACACAACACAACACACAAAACACAAAACCCTCACACTACACAAAACACTACACATCTCTAAAACTCACCAACACCTAAACACACACAAACACTATACAAACACAACACCCCACAGTCCTCTTCCTCCCTAAAACTACCCCACACAACCTCAACAACCCATATCCTACCCTTCCAACTATCCCATACAACAACAAAATGATAAAAGCCATTCAAGCCAATCTTCATCACTCGAGGGCTGCAAGCACGATCATCAGCCAAAGGATCCTTGAAGAGAGACTGGACGTGGCTTTCATACAAGAACCATGGGTCAGAGGAAACACGGTAATGGGACTAAACTCTGCTGGTAAGTTACTCTTTAACTACGGTGGCACTAAGCCCAGAAGCCTGTTTAATTTTTAAGAATAACCTAAAATTCTTACCTATACCTTGTATGTGCACAGACGACTTGGTAGCAGCATATGTCGACTTACCGGGCTCCGAGTCTACGAGAACCATCGTGTGCTCGGCCTATCTGCCTGGTGAGACGCAGGACCCTTCATTACAGCTGGCCCCCCTAGTGGAGTACTGCCAAGACCAAGGCGCACAACTGCTGCTGTCCTGTGACTGCAACAGTCACCACACTTCATGGGGAAGTACAAACACTAACAACAGGGGTGAGTTACTGTATGAATTCTTAATATCCAGCAACCTCCATACACTAAATAATTCTAACATTCCAACCTTTATCACAGCTAATAGGCAGGAAGTGCTGGATATCACCATCTGTACGGACAAAATCTCTGAACGTATCAGTAATTGGCACGTTAGTGCAGAAGCGTCTATGTCGGATCATAGGCACATCAGATTCAACATAGCCACCGAAAAGGAACGCTGCGTTGAAGTTTATAGAGATCCCAAGGCAACAGACTGGGTAGGCTACAAAGCTGAACTACAGGAAAACCTAGGGAAACTTCATGGAAACGTGAAAAGTATCGAACAACTTGAAAACGTAGCAAAGGAATTGGAGATAGGCATCACTAACGCCTACATAAACAATTGCCCTGAAAGAACTGTTGTAACCAACAGGAAAGTACCGTGGTGGAACAATAACCTCCTTAAGCTACGACAGAACGCCAGATCACGCTTCAACAAAGCAAAGAAGAACAATGACTGGCAAGCTTATGGAGAGGCCCTAACGGACTTCAACACAGAGCTCAGGAGGGCTAAGCGAAGGTCATGGAGGAAATTCTGCGAGGAAATAAACAGTACCGCGCACCTCGCGAAAATCCAAAAGATAATGGCCAAAGCCCCCTCAACTCAAATTGGACTACTTAAAAAGCCAGACGGAGGTTACACTAACAGCGCGGAGGAGACACTAGAACTTCTGGTGAGAACGCACTTCCCTGGCTCTATTATATCAAGACACAAGGAGCCTATTATGAATCCTCCACCCCCAAAAACAAAACCATCACTGGAGGACTGGAGGATGGCTTCCTCAATTTTCAAGCCCGACCGAGTGCAGTGGGCGATCAATAGCTTCCAAAGGTACAAATCGCCGGGAGAAGACAAGATTTTCCCTGCACTACTCCAAGAAGGGCTGAGTATAATTCTGGCAACACTCATCAAAGTTATGAGGGCTAGCTTCGCTTGGGGCTACTTACCAGACAACTGGAACAAGGTACGAGTGACCTTCATCCCCAAAACTGGTGATAGGGACAGATCACAGCCCAAATCATTCAGACCAATAAGTCTTACCTCTTTCCTTCTGAAAACAATGGAGAAGGTAATTGACTATCATATTAGGGACACCTACCTAAAGGTTAGACCCCTACATGCTAAACAACATGCATATCAGAAAGGGAAATCAACTGAATCGGCCTTAGCAGAACTAACCGATCAAATTGAAAAATCCCTTGAGGACAAGGAGATAGCACTCTGTTGTTTCCTGGACATGGAAGGGGCTTTTGACAACACCCCAACAAACATTATACTGGAAAGTATGAAAAATCGGGGTATCGATACTACCACCGTAAACTGGATGGAGTCTATGCTTAAGAACAGAGCAATTCGTACATCCATTTTTGACGCCACACTGGAAGTGAAAGTAACTAGAGGATGCCCGCAAGGAGGAGTTTTGTCACCTCTACAATGGACCATTGTGGTAGACTCTCATCCAGGAACTAAACGATGCATACCTGGACACTCAAGGATACGCAGATGACTTGGTCATAACCATACGTGGGGGCTGTCCAAGCACTGTGTCTAACCTTATGCAAGCAGCTTTACACAAAGTGGAATGCTGGTGCAACCGCACCGGACTGAATGTAAATGCTAACAAAACTGTCATTGTACCATTCACAAGGAGGAAGAATACACAAAATATGTATAACCCCTCACTGTTCGGAACCACAATACCGTTCTCCAAAGAAGTAAAAAGGCAAAAATCTCACTAGGGACCTGTTGCCGATTCGCGGGCTCCAAATGGGGCCTGAAACCCAAACAGGTGCATTGGGTCTACACAGCAATCGTAAGACCCATTGTGACCTACGGCTGCATAGCCTGGCAAAAGAAAACAATCCAGGCGACATGCATCAAGAATCTAAACAGCATTCAAGGCTTAGCCTGTCGAATGATAACTGGAGCTCTAAAAACAACTCCAATAGCAGCCATGGAGGCCGTCCTCAACCTGGAGCCATTACATATATATGTGCAAAAGGAAGCGAGGGCGGCTGTACTCCGAGTTGCAGAAGGAGGCAAGCAGAGCTGGAAATCGAATGTCATGAGAAAAGTCTATGTAGACCTCATGGCATGTCCAATTATGGCAATGCCAAGTGATGCCATACATAAACAGCTAAGTTTCAACAAACTGTTCCAAGTGGTTATACCGCGACGGGAAGAATGGGACGAAGCTGCACCAAAACCCTTGGGAGGAGGCGACATCGTCTGGTATACAGACGGCTCCCGCAAGGGAGGAAAAGCGGGAGCGGGGGTTTACGGAAACAAACCTAAAGTAATGTTAAACACAAACTTAGGCCGTTACGCAACCGTCTTCCAGGCTGAACTCTATGCAATAATTGATTGCGTACATCAAAACCTTAATAAAGGCTACGCTAATAAGCGTATTACCATCCTCTCTGACAGTCAGGCAGCACTTTTAGCACTGAAGTCGGAGACAGTCAATTCTAAGTTAGTATATGAAGGCATCCAAGCAATAAACCGACTTGGATATAACAACAAGGTCACCCTAGGATGGGTACCTGCACATAAGGGTATACGAGGGAATGAAAGGGCGGATGAACCGGCAAGGAGGGGTGCGGAGGCGCCCACCATGGGACCAGAGCCCATGGTGGGCGTTTCAAAAGCAGCTTCTCGAGCTGTCCTCAGAGCCTTGGCTCTGAGACAGGACGAGGAGCTGTGGCAAAAGGCACCCGGACTAAGACAGGCAAAAACCCTTATCACTGGTTACTCGAAAAACTACTCAACTAAAGTGCTCAACCTAAAACGGTCAGACATTCAACTTATAATTAGGCTGCTCACTGGTCATTGCAGACTCAACCGACACCTATACAATATAGGCTTAAGTGAAAATGCAACATGTAGATTCTGTGGTGGGGTGGAGGAAACACCCATACATATCCTCTGCGATTGCATGGCAATTACCCACTACAGAAGTCGTATACTTGGAGGTCACATAATCAAACCTGACCTGATTAAAGAGATGGACCCCGGAAACGTACTACGGTTTATTAAAACTGTAGGCCTGGGGGACCAGATCTAACTAAAACTGGGATGGCTACAATAGATCAGAGATGGTCGCAGTGGCCTCGTAGGGATACTTGTTCCCTATGCCCAGACACCTAAATAATAATAATAATAATCTTACTAATATATCCTACTAATATATCCTACTAATATTATAAATGCGAAAGTTTGTAAGGATGTATGTGAGTGAGTGAGTGAGTGAGTGTGTGTGTGTGTGTGTGTTTGTTGCTCTTTCACGCAAAAACTACTGTACGGATTTTCATGAAACTTTGCGCGAAGCGAGGGCGGATTTACTAGTATGTAGTAGTTATGAATATTATAAAAATATAAAAAATGTATTATAAAATAAAATATAAATATTTCTAGATCATGAACCTCTGTCATTTCTATGAATAATGTTTATACAATGTTCACAATAGATCAGAAATAGTCACAGTGGCATCATGGGGATACTGGTTTTCCATGTCCACTTTCACAAATCTGTTTTTATTAAAATTCAAGTAATAATAAAAAAAATAAAAAAAAAACGCTTCACACTCATAGCCCCACACTAGGATTCCCTGTGTCGTGGGTGCCATGGACAATGCACAAGACAAGGACACACACCCAGACCGAGAACGGAAATTCAAACTCATCATTTAAATTTCTGCCTCACTGGGAATCGAACCCAGGACCCTTGTAACAGTGATCCGGCTTGTTAACCATTTCGCCATCCGTGTCGTCATACACAATAATAATACATAGTTTGTATTAAGATAATAAGGAAATAACAGTTATTTTGCAACAATAACAGTAAAAGGGTGTAAAAACAAATCAAGGGTTATTTTTGCAATATGCCACCCAGACACTAAATACTTACTGTCCATCGTATAAAATTTGTGTATACATATTCAGACATGAGTTCTGATAGTTCGAAAACAATTGGTTTATTTATTAACTTACCTATAAGCACTACTTGTGTTACTAGTAGGGTCTGTTGGTCCCAAGTCATGGTTTGTCCCGTCTCTTCTCTCTCGTGCTCTGTCTCTGTATTTCTCGGCCAATTCTGCTAACTTGTTATCCTCTTGTTTCTTCAATGCAGCATAATAAGACTTTTTTTTTCTTCTTAACTCACTTTTATTTTCAGTTGGGGGTGGCATTGAACTGAAGTTTTAAAAAGAAGGGTTTTGGAAACAATTCTGGTTAAATACTTTTATACATTAAGTAATAGTTTAAGCTATTTTTAAAATCACATGAGTTACTCTCATAGGTTGCAATAATTTCAGAGTTAAGTTACTCATTTATAAAAGGATTATCTTACTTGGCTAGAACCCATTAATGGCCCACTACTGAGCATGGGTCTCTCCTCATTATTGAGGAGGCCTAGAACATACTCCACCACACTGCTCTAGTGTGGATTAGTGGATATCAGGTTATCTTACTTAAAAATGGTTAATGAAAATATTATGTTCTTAAGTGTACTTATAAGAATTAAATGATTTGAGTTGGAAAGTTTAGGATAGTTAGTTATTATAAATTTTGATGGTTAACAGAAATGTTATACCCGGAGTTGGCCATAGCTTCTCGCACTGATCCAACAGGATGCGAGCCTCCTGAAGGAGTGGACCTGGGCGTCATTAATAATTTTCGAAAGTCTTCATTTGTGAGTCTTTGGGATGCTGGCGTATCCTCCACGCTCCTGTGATCTTCCATTTTGCAGGTTTTCTTGGTAGACTTTACACTAAGATAAAATTTAGAGGCGAAGTGCAAGGACTTCAGGAAAATTTATCACATTAACTGTGATCTTTTTTAACTTCAATTATTATAACAATTTTAGCATTAGCAATTATACATAAATTGGCAGTATTTGGAATTCCGAAATTCCGATTTCCGAAGCTTGCCCTTGCCCTCGTAGGTACTTCTGTACTTGTCAATGTCAAAACAAGTTGTCATTGCCAAAAGAAAATCAAACAAACGTCAATCATTAGAGGCCGCGTTACGGGCATAGAGTTAGTACATACTAACTATATATAGTTATACTATACTATACTATAACTATATAGTTATACTAACTCTATGGCATGGAGGATAGAACTAAGGAGGGTCATCTGTGTATATGAAAAGTGTCCAGTTGTATGCGCTAAATAACAGTTCCAAAATCCTCCACTGGTGGCGCTGGTGGATTCACAGGGTATGGTATGAATGTAGCAATCGTAGAGCTTTACATGGAGGATATCCTCCATGCTACTTTAGTCGATAATGACATTAAATTTTTTAACTCGGCATACTTCAATTCAATCAATTCATCTACGATTGCTACATTCATACCATACCCTGTGAATCCACCAGCGCCACCAGTGGAGGATTTTGGAACTGTTATTTAGCGCATACAACTGGACACTTTTTCAACTTTTCTCCCATATAAGATGACTCTCCTTAGTTCTATCCTCCATGCTCTATGGTTACGGGAGGCACTTGTGTATTTAGGTACTTTTTCAAGCGAATGTAACGAGCGGCCTTAGAGTTTTACTTGATGTGACCGCTCTACTCACACCTCACAGTCCACTCCCCTCTCTATCGCTCACTGTTGCTAAATAAAACCGGGCAAAACTGTTGGAGATCTGTTGCAGGTCTAGTTTAATGTTATATTTCAATGAAATAACGCTAAACTTTTATAAATATGATCTCATATATCTCTGAAACACTGACTTTTATGATTTCATGTGTATCAGTTTGGATCTGATAGTGCACCAGCCACCATACAAAACCAGATTGTACTTTATTAGTATTCATAATTAATGCCAGTTTTATATTATCAACACTAAATCAATGATATTATATATTATTATTACTTAAATATCATTGCACTAAATCATATTTTTGTAGTAATAGCTGCCCCGGCGAACTTTACTCCACCAAACAGTCAATGACGCAGTAAATTTAAAATTTTAAAAATTTATAAATGGCTTATTTTAAATTCATAATGAAATAGTAAAAAATGCAAAATAAAATAAATACTTGTGAAGTGTTTTGATCCGATTTATTCAATGAATATAAGTACAAATGAGACAACATCAAACCCTCGTATTTTAATATTAAATTGCAACTTCACATATTGTTGAAAAGGAACGCGGCCAGAGCGTTCAGAGCTGTGGTTCAGAGCCAGGAGTATAGTGTTCTGTGCAATAATGTCAAACGAACGAAAAAAACTTCGATACCTACGGTATCTATAAATATAAAACTATCTTATAAACTGCATAGATGTTTTAATATTGCAATTTCCATTGAATTTACTTTACTCAACTAAAAATATCATTGCATTTAATAAAGTTTTTATAATTATTCCAGCATGCCTCATTTCAGGATTGAAACAAACGTACCTAAGAATAAAATTCCTCAGGATTTTGTATCTAAAGCCATACCGGTGTTGGCGAAGGCTCTTGGAAAACCGGAACAGGTGGGTATTACATCTTAGTATCTTAAATACTAGGTATATGATATTAACTAAAAAGTTTTCTATTCTAGAATATATGCTACTCCAGTAATGTTATAGAATTCTTTTATTTTCTAGTACTGTGTGGTCTCCGTCATTCCTGAAGTGCCAATGAATTTCGGAGGTTCTACCGACCCCTGTGCCATTGCAAATCTTATGTCTATTGGTGCCCTTGGTGTAGAACAAAACAAGAAGCATGCAAAAGTTTTATTTGAATTGGTAGAAAAAGAACTAGGGGTGCCTCAAGACAGGTAAATGATTTTAATTATGATATTTTAGCAGTTAAAACAAAACAAAAAAGTATGCATTTCCTAGATCCAAAAATGGTGGGGGGAGGATGGGGGAGTCGCCCCCCTCTCCCCCTCAAATTTTCAGCTTAATCTGAGGTGGTAATTTACAACAAAAATTACAATAATATGTACTTTACTAACTTAAAACCAAAACTGTAAAGAGTGCCTTGATGTGTCAGGGTGTATACAATCTCCATGGAGGTCAAGATAGACCTCTTAACTCGCTTGGGATACCTGAATTCATCTCCGAACACAATCTCAAGAAACACTTTGAGAACATGGTGTATCTCCTCGTAGACAACACCAGAGATACGCTCCACACCTCCTCTACGAGCCAAAGGATGGATAGTCGACCTTGTGATACCCTGGATGTTATTACCAAGTACTTTCCTGTGTCACTTAGCTCCACCTTTCCCCAGTTCTCTCCTAATTTTATCACAGCCGGTTATCTTGTTATTGTTGAAACAGGCCCCAGTCAAACCTCAAACAAATTATATGAATGAATTGTGTAGTTGGGTGTAAAAATAGGCACTTACTAGTGCTTACAAGTACCCTCTTAGGTCTACTCTCTTACAGCATTTTCTAGAAGATCATTATCTATATCTTTGTACTTATGTTAATTGGACAGATAAGAAAAGTGATTATCACATAACTATTTTGAATTCTGTCTAACCTTTAAGTATATTATTACAGATATTATAATAATATTTATGTGAATGTAATAACTAATGAATGCCTCAGTTTATTTACATATGTATATTGAGTTGATATAATATTTACTGTTGACATTGAAAGCCACTTTCAGGCAATTCTTTCTGTGCTAAGGGCTCACATGTAGAGTCCAGCCAACATTGTCTGAATGTATAAAACCAAAGTTTGTAAATGTATTGAATTTAAATCATGGACAGTTGTGGAGCTAATGGCTCAACTTTTAATGTGGTCAGATTATTATTGACTGGTTGATTGTTAGGATTTCATGTCTGTAAGTAAATAAATGCTAACACATTCATACTAAAAACTAGTTTCTAGAAAATGTAGGCAATTAAAGCTTTATTATTGTTATTACAACACATTCACACCCTATCCTGACACTCGTGTAACATGTTGCAGAAAGTGTAAATAAATATAATATCACTTACATCTACGTCCTGAGAACATACATTTATTTCACATTAATATATCTGCTCTGGCTGGGCAATAAAACATTGACCTCTTACGCTACAAACAAGGTCTCTACCCATAGGCTAGTCGCTAGTCTAATATCACTGCTGCTAAATAATATTTTTGTTTCAGGATGTACATTACTTTCCAAGATGAACCTACTGGCAATGTTGGGTTTAAGGGCACTACATTCCACTCCCTATTTGGATAAAACATTTCATACCTACACTTGTACCCTCAATATTGTGTGAATCCACATTTCTATAGTATCTGCAAATCTTGTTATTAAAAAATGTGTAACAATCAATTAACAATAAGTATACTTTTTCCTTAGCATGTATTTCATACTAGTATAATAAATTGTATCCTAAATTATTATTAGTGTATTCATTCTGCCGTCCTAACGAAGAGTGCAATAACTCGTGTTTTTGAGCAAATTGAGTTAATAACATATCCATAATCAGGAAAATGAGCTCTATATTTTCTTCTTAGACGTCTTTTTTGTATCTTCATTAGTTTTGGTTTTGTTGGTTATCATAACTGCAATATCTAATATTACGGTTTTTAAGCAGCAAATCATAACCGAAATATCTTGAGTTATGACTTGGATAGCTTTGATATTTTGTCGTATTACTTAAAATAACGGCAATAAGTCTCAGTTACTGCACTTATGACTAGTACGTTTTATAAATTTTTAATACATTTACTAGTTATAAGCGCAACATTTAAAGAGTTATTGCATTTATCATAAGGAAATTTGTTACGTAAAATGTCTAGCTTACTAAATGTACTACTAGTCTTACTACTTACTAACGGGCCTGGCGAACTTCGTTCCGCCAAACAGTCAATGATAGACCAGTTTATACTATTTGAAAAATTTAATACAAATTGATAATGTTAAATCCTTCATTATGAAATAATGAAATTGACAAAATCAAACCCTTTTATTTTAATGTGGAAATTTTTAAGTTGGAGAAATAAATGTGTGTTCGTTTATTCCAACTGCTCGTTTTTCCACTCTGAAAAAGACTTTGTAGTCATCATTTGACATGCGCTCCAAAGCAGTCTTGAATATCCTAACCAATGCATGATGTTCATGAAGTCGTTATTGCATGTCTGGAAGAATCGCTTTTTTCTTATTTGTATTAATCTCTAGACGTCAATTAAGTTGTTTCGCCATGTTGTCCATGAGGTGTATTTGTAAAAAATATGTTGTGGATCTCCGAGAGGCGGCAATGATCCAATTCGATGGTGAATTTTCCATGCATCTACAGAATAAAACGCAAAGTCATTATCCAATCATTTTAATCCCATTTACCTATGAAACAAAGAAACAAAGGAAATTTATTTATTTAAATATGTATTTATGCTATTTTGCTACTTTGCCTGGTGTCATTCTCTACCAATATACCTATAATGTTTTATCTTATTTTCCTTCAGAAATAATTATAAAAGTTACTTCTGAATTGTGCGTCAAAACAAAAATACCTTCAAAATTGGATTAAATCCTGGTTCTTCAATAATTTCTGTCCCAAATGAAATCACTTGGAAATAACTATTGTAGGTTTGGTTGTTGGCTAGAAAATGTCGCGATTCTTTTGGTTTGCCACGAAACAGAGATGCAATGGTTCAGATGGCGGTGTCAATACTGATAATTTCGTTTTGCCACAAAGGCAGCAGAATCCTGGCATTTCTCCGAAAAACTTATTGAATTTGTGGTGAATTGATGTAGAATGTAAGTAAGAAAACGCTATGTAGTGATTTCATTGATAAAATTTATTTAGATTTTTACAATTTCATATAATTGTACTTTATAAATAAATATTTTCATACCAAATATATTGTTTTAATATATTTTGGTATAAATTATTATGTTCTTACAATTAACCATCTCTGCCTTATATCTAATTAAAATATTTTACTATGGAAAATCTCAATAACTAGGACAGTTATTGCACTTATGGTTGGAAGAAACTGTATTTTGTGCTACACAAAAGAGCAATATGTCAATAATACGTCAGTTTACTAACAAAAACTGCAATAAGTAGTGTAGTTATTGCAGTTATGATTAAGAATGCTATATCAAAACAATTCATATATCCCAATGACATATATAAAATTGCGTTTAAAGTATATATATAAAGTTATATACAAATATTATATACTACATAAAATTAAGAATTATTTTATCTGTCGTATAGTAAAAGTTTTAAACCAACAGCTTTTATAGTAACGAAGAACTTTTAACCGCGATTATCTCGAAAGTAATCAAAACCTAGTTATTGCACTCTTCGTTATGAGCATGGAGGATAGAACTAGTTATGAGGGCAGCATTATAGATTTATAACTCCCACATAGATCTGTGTTAATATAATGAAATATTTTATACAGACTTTTTGTTTGTTTGTCTATGGTCTATGTCTATTTGGATGTGATTTTCACTATCGTCTTGTAGTAAGCTTCACTTCACATTTCGTGTTAACAGATTAAAGAATGACACCCAGTAATTTCCGGATATGGTAGGTTAGAGTCCTGATTAGAGACCACTCATCGTAGGGATTTGTTGAAGCGATGGCGTAACTTGACTTTCGAAATGAGTTTGTAAAAACCTACTTCGAAGAAATAAAGATTTGAATTTGAATTTGAATTTGATTCCCGAAGCGAAGGGATCGCGGGTCAATATTAAATGCAATATTCAATACAGTGTTAGGTATTTATAAGTGTGCGTGTCAAGACGCCCGCCTAAACGACCCTAAACTACGTTGAACACTATTCAAATTGATTGACTCGAGAAAAACTTACGTTATTTCATACTTAAATGCTTCTGTCCACAAACGAAGTAGGTACGTCGGATAGAATGAGAGAGGAACCAGAGGAAGAGTCTTCTGCTGTCGTATGTGTGAGGGAAAGGAAAGCCAGACTGCCAGACAGACTAGTTAGAGTGAGAGAGCAGGAGCGTGCCATGCCATCCCATCCCCTGCCGAGGAGTACTATGAGAGTATGATGACGTAGTATGAGAGAAAGGGAAGCAGACTGGCGCCGTAACCATAGAGATATTACACTAGAGTGGGTGAGCCATACGGCTGCCCATACATTGCAATCGCCCCCGGTTAGAAAGAGAAACAACGATAGCGGTAATTATCTATCTCTCTCCGATCCCGATGAGCCAGAAAGAGAAAGGTGATTACTAAAGGTTTCGTCTCTTTTTATCCTAGGTACGCTGGCGGCTCTGAAGCCTCGCCAGAAAGAGAAAGGTGATTACTAAAGATTTCATCTCTTTTTATCCGAGGTACGCTCTGAAGAAGCCTGGCTTCTGCCCTCTAGTGTAATATCTCTATGGCCGTAACGCGTTACGTTATGCCCAGGCATGCTGTCAGGTATAAGACGGAGCGTGTGGCCGCGACATAACCGCGCGAGGCGAGGCGAGGCGGTGCTGGTCGGGTGCGGGGTCGTTGTAATGAGCTATGACTTTAAAGGAAGCGGTTTACCCTCCTATAAAAAGTTATCACTTCAATAAAAGCATAAATTCGGTATTTCATCGAAGTATATTTCTCGATTTTTAGATTTTGTTCCGTTTAAATTAAGTTGTTGCAACTTCCGACTCGCACTTGACCAGTTTTTTTATTATTGCTGTTATTATTAAGCTGTGACTGTGAGCCATTGATCTATAAAGTAGTATATTCCTATCTCTATGCTGTGAGCCGTGTCAAAACGTCAAGTTTGAACGATAAAATACAGAACAGATAAGTTGGTGGCACTATAGACCAGGAATATAGAAAAGCTCGCTATTTTTGTTGCTTTGAGTCATTATTTTGAGCTAAAGTGCCAAAAACTATTCATAGTCGTGAAAGAAGAAAGTGGCAATAATGGCATGCTATGGTGGCATGTGTTAAAATAACATTTGTTCCCATAGGCTAGCCGCACACACGCAATACTATTGGCAAACTAAAATTGTCAATAATAATTATCAATATAAGGTCCCGCATACTGCAAAATATTATTGCCAATATAAACTAACAACAACTGGTTCAATCCTGTATAGATCCTCGAACTGCGCGGAAGTGTTTTGTGAAATGGACAGAAAGAAAAAAGCTGCATTCTTGTTTAACATACTATCTTTGCTAGAAAACAAAAACCAATCGAAAAAGAAACGATGGATTAAAGACTGGATGCGAAAAGAATTTATAAAATATAATTATTGCTTTTTACAAAAAAATAACCGACTTCAACCTCGATAAGCAGAGATAACTCAAAAACTACTCGCCAGATGACACTTAATTCAACATGTAGGTGTAAAGTTCTCGTCACTACAAAATAATCAAGCCCAAACACTAGATAACTACAGTAAATCGTTGAGGAGTTCTCTTCACTGTCTTTCAGCTTCATCAGATCGACTCCAGACCTTTATGAAATTGTAGCGCTTTCATGTACTTATGAAAACATTAACAAACACACTAGTCGTCCCTACAATTTTCGAAAGTTGCCCTCGATTTCTCCGAGATGCCATCATTTTAAAAGGACCCCACTGCGCATATCTACTTTACAACAAAAAAGAATCATCAAAATCGGCCCATAAACGACGAAAAAATCGCTGAACAAACATAAAAAAGCATATATACGGTCGAATTGAGAACCTCCTTCTTTTTAGAAGTCGGTTAAAAATCTTTTTATAAATGACGAATAACTTGTCTAGTGCAATATTCCTTTTCATTTTATCACGATAATCATTTGACGATGTATTCCAAAGTTCTTTTCTTTTCTTTATCAGGGAGGAACACTATCGAAGCTGTCTTCATATTCCATTTTTTTTTTAAATCTCATGTACGCCCTCGTTGAAAGCTCCCGATCAACTAAAATATTGCAATACCATTCGCAAACACACAATAATATTGACAATACCCTGCCCCCCCCTGGTATTGAAAATATTATTTCAAAATTTCTGGAAATCCGCAATAATATTGAACAATATGACAATACAATCCGAACACGCGCAATATTATTGAAAATACTCTTAATATTGACAATAATATTGCGTGTGTGCGGCTAGCCATAGGTCTCAGATTATAGAACCAAAAGGCAGATGTAGTCGTTCTAGTTCTAGTATAAAGTGAAGCTACCAAAGCAAATACAAAATAAAAAGCTAATACAATATTACAATCTCGTGTCAGTACTACGGAAAGCGTCAAATAGCATAAATGTCGCAAGTGTCAAATTTTTTAAAATAATTTTATCAGTTATAATGCCGTCTTGCATTATTAAATTCTCTAAAAGTTGTTCGCAAAAACAAAGAAAAGAAGACGGAATATCTTTTCACAGGTAATTGTTCATTATTTTATTATTTATTTATAATAATATTTTTTCGGTTCGCTTGGAACACAAAACCTCAACAATCATTCATTTGTACACCAGTTTAAATGAAAATCGGTTACCCTAAATTTGGGGAAATATGCATGGACTATTTGGACATTGGTCGATTTATAAATTTATATCGAAAAAAAATATTTTGAAAGTAAATAGTTTTATTTATTTAAACCTAAAAGTCAGGCAATAAAATTAGCATTCTAACTGCTGAAAATGTCACGTGTGCCAATAATATGTATGATAAATATTATATAATATTTTAGTTTCTGCTTAGCCTACTAATAACTAATAACTATAATTTTTGCAGATTTCCGACAGATGCTGTAACAAGAGAAAAATGGGTTCATATTATTCGGAAAAGCAGGCAAGATATTAATTGGCTAATTAATTTTGCGTGGTTCGCTCATTACATTTTAGTGAGGATGACGTGTACCTATCTCACTAAAAAAGGACATTGGTTGATAAAAAATCATCAAAACCGAATTTTTGTTATAATAAATAAGTATATTGATATTTTAATGTTTTTTTTATTAAAAATATCTACCCAAAGAGACAAAAATCCATAGGTTAATTAAAACAATTAAACATATTTAAAATATTAAATTAAATAGGTAAGTATATTAAAAGAACATTTACACATAATTATTATATAATACTTTTTGATAACTAGTGATATGGCTACAACCCATTAATGTCCCACTACTGAGGGTCTCTCCTCATTATTAAGGAGGCCTAGAGCATACTCCACCACGCTGCTCCAGTGCGGATTGGTGGAGGGGTTAGTGGCCAACACATTGTCGAAAGTTTTCAAGCCGCCCGAAGGCCTCCGACACGGCTTAACGACTGCTATCTATCGATGTATCGATATCAACCGGGACCGACGGCTTTACGTGCCTTCCGAAGCTCGGAGGCGCTCAAGAAATTATTAACAGAAGAAATTAAAATCAATTATTATTATTACATACAATAAAACTTTAATTTTTTGTCTGTTTTTCTGTGCATTTGTTCCGCCTAATCTCAGGAACGGCTTAACAAATTTAGATGCAGTTTTCACTGACGTATTCAAATGAGCTTGGGTTAACATTTAGTTAGAATCGGTACACAAATAAGAAATCACGTCCATTTAAAGAATACCATTCCTCATTTATCGATTATGGGCTTACCGAAGCGAAACAAGGGCGTTCACTAGTAATAAATAATTTGCCAATTTAATTGTGCATAATGTTTTAAGCTGAAAATATGGCGAACAATGTTTACAAAATTGCGGGAGATTATGACTTTTCACTTGGCAACCTCACACACACAAAGAATTACGTATCCATACGGTGCAATTGCTAGTTGACATTAAGGTTGTCATGCACACATAGGGAAAAAGCGGCTTCACATTATTCGTCGCTTTTCTTTGCGAATGTTCTATCTGCCTTTTGGTTCTATAATCTGAGCCATAGGTGTTCACATATAGTAAACCCAACTTAAGAATGAAACGAAAGAGGCGCTGTCGGACGCATTTGACATTCATTTGACCAATCATTGCACACTAGTAACTGACAGATGAATGACCATAACCATAGAGATAGGAATATACCTACACCATAACAGACTTATGAATGACTTTTCGTTAGTTCCAATTTTTGCCATTTCAGAGATAAGTTGGGCGCACTGTAGATAACATTTCTGACTTTGTTGTCAAAATGTCATATCATAACTACTGTTGCCATAAAAAGAAAATTTAGCGCCCTCGCCCTCAATGCAGGTTTTCAAATTGCTGGTCAAGTTATAGGTATGTACGGTAGGTACAGGACGTGGTACAGGTATAGTCCGACTTTTGAATTCGATACAGTAAAATGACATTTCCAGTGCTACCACTTTTGACGTGATAACGTCTTATAAATTGGTTTGCCGGGTGGCACTTCAAGAAACTGCGTTAGTAGCTCCGCTCACGTTATGCGCTTACAATGAGAGCGAGTGAGAGGCACGCGTCCCTTCCACTCGGGCATGGTTAGCCCGCCTAAGAGCGAGAGAGACAGACATAAAAAGTGAAAGGCACGCGTCCCTTCCTCCTTAACATTACTTATGGTAGCTACGGCGTACACACGTTGGCGTGTTTCAGAAAATGGTACAGCGCCATCTCTGGAGAAGTAGAGTAATCTCGTTTGTTACCTCACTTAGTTGTGACTAATGGTTAATGGTCTAACGGTTAGCAGCGCTAGATGGCGGATGGTGTTACAATGTTTTAAATATAATTCTTTGTATAAATAAATGTTTTAAATTGTTACTATTATTTCATCCTTCTTCCTACTATACGAATGAATATTCACATTAAAATTATTTTACCACTAAAAGTCGTTGTCACGTAAAACTTTCGCCCGTATACCGACTTTACAGGCAACCAATTTTATAGTAGCCACATATTACCCACGACGCCATTTCTTGGACCGAAAGGTAACTAAACTATCGCTGAGGCGTCGAAAGTATGGGCGCCCACTTAAATATTTATTTATTGTTTCTAATCTTTATTTATGTCAATATAATACTGTAAAAATATATATACTTGATGAAAAAGTCAACACTTATTTTAAATTAAATATTTAAAACTGCAATGACATAATGCTAATTTAAACGCCACCATCTTCCCGCGCCTAGCTTTGACGTCATCTTTCTATATAGTCTATGGAGGGTGTTTTCCACTTACAACCAAAAGGTTCAACAAATGCTCTTTTTGTATCGAAATATAAAAGTTCTGGGCGTTGATTTGTGCTAAGCGGAACGCACCTTCCATAAACTCAAGAGAAAGATGACGTCAATGTTCATGTTTTTAATGAACGAGGACGTCACTTCCTTTTTTATTATCTCAAAAATAGTTATGATCGTTTCGAATAATTATCTATACAAATTATAAAAAACTTTGAAATAATTACAGGATCAATAATTACTCGTTTAAAAGTAATTATCGTCAATTTTATCATACATTTTTAAATGTTAAGCGCCTTTATTTATTTTATGTACCTATGTACTTTTATGTATGCATGTATTGGTGTTTAATATTTTTCGTTTACCATTTAATTAAAAATTTATTATCGTTCCGTATTGTTCTGTAACTTTTATCAGAATAGGCATATAAAGAAAAGAATAATCGAATAATCAAAACATCGTTCGTTGAACATTTGAGTTTGAGATGGGTGGCAACAGTGACATTAGCGTACGACAATTGCAAATATTGCAATACTGCAATATCTTTATGGTAGCAATTTTTGTCTATGATTGGTTCTTTCCCAAGCAGCGCAGTAGCAGTAGGGTATTATAAGATCATCTTAAAAATAAGATCTACGATCGTAGTAAGTGCTTTTGATAAGTATTTTGTCGACAAAAGTAACTGATAAGAATAATTGGTGAGGATAGTGAGTATGATAAATTGTTTAAATCGAATCAGTCCTTAGTTCTTGGTAGTTGGCGTTGTGATAAGCTTGTGGTGGTATCCTAACATGTTTCAAAGGTACAAAATTGTAGACGTGTCGTGAACTTCATGTTTTACTTTGTTGAAGTAAGTGTTCGCATACACACGTCGCTAGATTTATTCAATGCAGGTAGTATTTGTGACGTCTTGTTTTATACTTAATTTCTTTTAAGTCAGTCAATATAACTTTAAAAAATAACTACTTACTCGTATTAAATTGTTGTTGTTCTTCAAAATTGTGAGTAACTAAGTACTATACTTATTTTGGAATATTTTAACTGATAAGTTATCAATAGTACACAAAGCTTTCGGTGTAATGCCCATAAAATACAAAAGATAAAAATCTGAAGCAGGCGCGGACGCAGACTGAACTTTAGTGTCAATCTATTAGTATTAACAAAACTACCTTATTCTTTGTCGAGTATCCAGTAGGTTTCATAGACACCGCAGTTCATAAGAGGTTTGTTAGTCAGCAGACCATAAATTGCTTCATAACTCGAGGTAGATAAACTGCTTCTATTTATGTTTTAGATTTATTTTTAAACATTCGATTTCGGGGTGGTCATATCCCCTGTGACCTCACCCCCGCTGGATCCGCGCCTGATCTGAAAAATAATATATCCTCAGAGTAAATGAATGTCCAAATGTTAATAGGTACTTGGTGAGAATAAGTTGTGAGCAGATAATTTTATATGGACCTAAATATAGTCAATAATTAAAAAGAAAACTGAAAAACATAATAGATACTTACTCCAAGATCACTTACTACTCACTTACTTACTCACTATACTTATAAAAAACTTTTCTTTTTCAGATAAGTTGTTTAAATTTATAAAAATAACAATAATTTAGTGAAGAAGGTATTCTAAGCAAGTAATATATCACACAATGGGGTCCGAACAATCAACTGAATCTCGGAAATCAGTGTAAGTTAAGTTAAAATTGCACCTTTTGCTTAATTAATTCATAATTCTCTTCAATTTGACAACATTAAAGAGATATTTAATGCTTTACATAAAATTTCCAGCAATGAGAAATATCAGAACATGTACAAAAAGGAACAGGAGGAACACAGAAAAACAAACGAAAAGATGTATAAAATGAAAATCCAAGAACAGCAAATGATGCAACAAAGTATGGGGTGGAGCGGAAGGTAAATATTATATCTTTACTGTTGATATTTCATAGCCTCACAGTAAAAAACTGAACCCATAGTTTTCTCATGTCTATCTACATATCCATAAGTAGGTATGTCACAGCCACTTTATTTCAAAAGTTTTAAAACTAGACAATTCAAAGTTAGCTAGTAGGTGTGCTTTATAAATTGTTTGATGATTGAAAGATGTTTAAGGGGGGCTCCCTATACATGAAACTGCATATATTTTTTTTATTAAATCTTTTTGATATAGACATTCTTGAACCTGAACATAAACATGTACTGATGTACTGAACCAACTTTATGGAACCATGCAATCTAAAGCCTATTAAATATTTAAATATTTCCATCATACCACTTCATGATCATTTTATAAAATGTCTTTCTTTATAGGAATGCACCACAAAGTACTACTGTGAGAGCTGAAACTCAAGAAACTCAAGTACCATTGTATCCAAATGCACCACAAGTTAACATGGATGAAGCACAGTTTTCAATATCCAGTGTGCATAACCATGCACATTCAAGCCACACACATAGTCAATATAAATCTATTTTGTAAGTACTACTTATGTCTATCTTTTTAATCTATATCAATATAATTATATAAAACTCTTGCGTTACTGAGTGTCTGACTGACAGACAGCACAGCTGAAACTACTGAAAGGAAAAAACTGAATTTTGGCATGTATGCTCCTTGGGGAGTGTAGGGAAGCACTAAGAGAGGATTTTCGGAAATTCCACCCCAAAGGGGGTGATACAGGGGGGTGAAGTTTAAACGAATTCCACGTGGGCGGAGCCTGCGGCCAGCAGCTATTAAGTACATTATAATGCTTGTATTGTGCCCTCAAATGCTAATCTGTAAGAAAAGTACTAGTCATCTGCAACATACCATAATCACAAGGGCGGAAAATTCGCTTTTGTGGGGAATACAATTACTTAAAACGAATTCTATTATCTTACAAGAACACAGTCCAATAAATTATGATTATTTAAAAATTGCAATTAAAGCTAGCATTTTTCGCGCATTATTTTTGTTTCGGTTTATAGGTAGGTACACCTTTTTCCTCTTGAATTTCAAAACTCCTTTCCTATATTCATAATATTATATATTATTTATAACACAATTTCAGAATGAAATTTGTAGTACTTATTTGAAGTAGACATGGTGGACTAATTACTAGGAAATGCTTTATCTTTTCAAGTTGCGAGTCTCCTGCCCCCATGGAACCAACGAGGGAAACACCGTCAATGCTGCCTACACCGCCAACGCGGCATTTCCCGCCAGAGTTTTCTACTTCAAACACCGCCACTTGTTCAACTTTGGAACAGAAGAATAGGTGAAAAACATTTTTGTAATCTACATTTAAATATTAAAGCGAAGGGTTCATTCTACAACGAAATTTACTTAAAAGCCGGTACGCATTACCCAGTCGAGACCAAATCTGAACAAGTCACCAAGTAAATATAGAATCAAAATTCAACCGTAAATACTGAGACATAAAGGTCATAATTGAATGCTTTAGTTTAAATTGGTCCGTTACCGGGTCGTAATGTGCGCAGTCCTTTAAAATTTTATGTGCTCCGTGGTACTGTAGTCCAGATTGTGCGTTTTGTAGTTATTGCTATTTATTTGGTTTAATGATTTTTTATTACTTTTGCTCGTTTTCAGAATTCAGTGTCAACAAATCCATAGTTCTAGCAGTCAATGCATGATTGATGAGGTCAAATGTGGGACTTCTAAGAGATCTGTTCCTACATGCCATCATTTGGAACTCTCAATTGAAAACCTGCCTAAAATCAATGTTAAAAATATAGAGGTATGGAATATCCATTTGTTTTTTTTTCATGTTTATTATGAAAAGGTGCCAGATTTAATAGTTTGGCACCATTTGGCACGTTTATTGAGACTGTGTAAGAAATGTACGCAAGATTAACGAAAGATTTAAGTTTGTTTATTTCTATCTTTAGCTACAACCCATGGCCCACTATTGAGCAAGGGTCTCTCCTCATTATTAAGGAGGCCTAAAGCACACTCCACCACGCTGCTCCAGGTGCGGATTAGTGGTCGGGTACCCAGTATCGGAAATATTCATATCGCCCGAAGATCTTCTCCATGGCTTAACGACAGTTATCTAGCGATAACAACCGGGTCCGACGGCCTTACGTGCGCTCCGAAGACCGCGGAATCGCTCAAGAAATTTTTGTCACTAGCGGCACTATCGACGCAAGCCTCCGGGCTATGAGCGCTTCGTTTATTTATTTTCTTCTTCTTTCTTCTTTCTTTAGCGGTATAAGAATTATGAAGACATAATTAAAGATTAATTTTTTTCACGTTTTAGCTCATGTTCATGGCTCATCTTCATCTTGGACGTCGTATTCGACATTTACAGAAATGTTTGACCTATATAAATATTATTCCTTTTCAGAAAGTGCGGTGCCCAAATGATGGTTGCATTCTAACCTTTATGCCAGAAAAAATAAAGACTCATTTGAAAGTGTGTCTTTTTAGAGAATGGGAATGTCCGATGGCTGCTGCTGAATATAGTACATGCCCTTGGCAAGGTGGGTGTACCTTTAATAATAACGAATTATAATAACTATGTAGTACGTCAAAATGGGTTTAGTTACGAAGAAGGTTACAATGTTAAAGGCGACATTATCTGTTCGACTGTACTGTTACTTTTTAGGGTTCCGTACCCAAAGGGTAAAACGGGACCCTATTACTGAGACTTCGCTGTCCGTCCGTCCGTCCGTCTGTCACCAGGCTGTATCTCACGAACCGTAATAGATACACAGTTGAAATTTTCACAGATGATGTATTTCTGTTGCCGCTACAACAACAAATACTAAAACACTGAATGAAATAAATATTTAAATCGAAATATGGCTTCGACGCCTCAGAGATAATTTAGTTACCTTTCAGTCCAAGAGATGGCGTTGCTTGTGGCTAATATGTGGCTACGAAAAACTAAAGTAAATATTTAAGTGAGGCTTTCATACAACAGATCAGATTTTTTTGGCGTTTTTATACATAATGGTACGGAACCCTTCGTGCGCGAGTCCAACTCGCACTTGGCCGATTTTTTTACACAATTTCACCGCACATTTCGGCATTTTTTATATGTTTTGCCAGCGAAAAGAGATCATGGCAATCATTTCATGCTCCATGGCAGACGGCATGTAGGTGAGAAATATAGCATGGCGTTATTTAACGTCCCCTGCAAATACGTGTAATCGAGTAGATTTTTTTTTCAGGCAAAATACACCAAATTAAAAACCATGTCCTTCAGAATCATCCCGAACAAACGGGTGTCAACGTGGGCACAGAAATATGCTTCGACCTAAACGTCAATTATTACGCCGTTTATTATATCGCCAAGGAAAAATTTAACTTTTTAGTTCATGTGAAGCTAGACAATAAGCTCAAAGCTTTGCTCATGGCGGTGCAAATCGTCGGGTCTCCATCGAGCGCTTCCAAATGGTCGTACGAGTTCCAAGTGTACATAAAGAGCGAACCCCGCAGAAAGTTTACCTTCACTGACGTTTGTCTTCCAACTAGCATCCAGTTCAGTGAGATAGCCAACGAAGCGAAGTGTGCCGTGCTTCCACTGTTATATGCGTTTACTTTTTTCAAAGATAACAAACTTACGTACATGTTTTATATTAAGAAGGATGGATCTAAAACAGAACAGTAATGTCTCTACCTGTCTTATTGTATTACTGTTGCCCAGAAAATATATTGCCACTGAAAGTAGTATTATTAATAGATAAGTATTTTAACACTAGTACTTACTTAAACATTTGCTCGCTTCGGGAAATCAGTCCCTTAGAACCTTAGGATATGGTTAGGCGTGATTTTTTAAACTGATACTGATAATAAACTGTTTTATTTGTGATCCGTATAATACTTCTTTAGTCTAACAAGTTAAAAATAACTCCAAAAAATGTAAAATGCGTGCATGTACCTAAGTACCGTGCAGTAAAAAACGCTGATAAAAGAAAGAATTGTTTAGGCTGAGGCTATGAGAGAGTCTGTACTTGGGTACATAATTATATAGTTAGCATAATACAGCCACAGTCGACAGGCTGTCCTAAGGAATCGAAGACAAGCCAAATTCCGACGAGACACATGAATATAAATTTTATCCATAGATACTATAATTAAATGGTTCCCGTAATCAAATGAAACATGTTGCACATGAAATGAAATAAGAAGATACAAGATAAGTGTTGATTTTATAATGAAGGTGCACTGAAAAGACGAATGTAATGTTATTTTGGAGTAATTTTTATTCCGAAAATCATTTGAATTAAAATTTAAATAAAAATTAAATGAACTTATTATACCTACATAAATTATAACATTTTATACAATTAAGTATAACATAATATTAAGTATAAATTATATACACAAATTACGTGCATTTGTTGCACAAAATATTTTATACCTAAGATGTTTTTAAATGTAGGTAATTAATATAAAAAACCAGAAACATCTATGTTTATCCTCGTTTGTATGCTCTTGACTAGTTGTATGTTTTAAAATATTCCTATTACTATGTTTAAAACATACCTACCTAAAGTTTGAAGAGGGAAATATTAATTTATTTTGTATTGTTAATGCAACGCAATTTTTTTTTGTGTTTGCACACAAAACATACAATTTGCTGACTTCCAATGAAAAGGAATTGAAATATGTAGTCCTTATAAATAAATACTACATACCTAAAGCCATAAGGGTGTTAGGGTGTTACCAGACCGATTGATCGATCGTTGATCGATGTCATCGATAAGATTGATCTGGTAACACCCTAAGATCCCAAATTGGCAGTATTGGTGACCTTTAAGGTAGCCATTGACGACACGTCCATTCGGAATGCCTCCAAATGGAAGACTTCCATATGGAAGTATGGTTACATTTTTTAGAGGCGACCGTCTCAGTCCTCAGGGGTAGCAACGCATCTGTGACCGAATTAGAACGAGACTCATTGAGTGTAGTTCTGGGTCGGTCACAGTTGTTATGGGCGGCAGCGGAAGGTGGTGCTGCATGTTCGTTTGCTATCTTAATTCCATAAAAAAAAGACTACCTTTGATATAGAATACCTACGTTTGAAGTGGGGATTGTTTTATTGTATTTTAATGCGACGCATTATTTGTGTTTGCACGTAAAAAATACAAATTAAAGACTTACAATTAAAAGGCATTCAAATGTTTTCCCTAAATCATTTGAAGTAGCTGTTGATGACCCTTAAAGTCTGCGCACATTACAACGACTCTACGCCAACGCGGTTACGGAGCAACTCAAATGTAAGCATTCAATTATGATCCTTATATCTTAGGCGTTACGGTTGAATTTCGAGTGTGAACGGCGTCGGTCAGCAGAGGGTGGGGAGTAGTCCACGTTTTTCAAGCGTACACTCGAAATTCAACCGTAAAGTCTAAGATATAAGGATCATAATTGAGTGCTTACATTTGAGTTGCTCCGTAACCGCGTTGGCGTGGAGTCGTAATTTGCGCAGACCTTTAGTTGATTGTTTGTATCTGTGCCTCTATTATGAGTTGTTGTAGTAAACGTAAAGGACGTTACTATTGCAGTTAACGTTTAGAATTTGTATGAGAATTATAGTTCAGTATCGTAACCGCTAGAGGCGCTGTACGGATTCTCATACAAATTCTAAACGATAGACGCTAGCGTGTATAGTAAACTATAGTATTAAAAACTCATAATAGAGGCACTGGACTACTTGTATTTATACTTTTGGAGTATAAAATACCTTTGAAGTGGGGTAATATTTGTTTTGTATTTTTAATGCAACACAATTTCTTTGTGTTTGCACATAAAACATACAAGATAATTCCTCCTCTTTTAATGGAATTTAAATGTGCCCTCTAAATAAATGCTAAATTAGCAACAGTTGGTGAGCTCTAGTTTATTATTATTTTTATTTGTATTTTGAATAACTGTATTGACATGTTTAGGGTATGTAAGAGAGGTTTGAAATTAGAAATATTTGTTTTGTATTTTAATGCAATGTAATTAATTTGGTGTCTGCACATACTCAAAACATACAAATTGCTGACTTCCAATATAAAAGTGATTCCTCTAAACAAATGGTATAAATATAACTTTAAAATACCGTTCACTACCTATTTGTATTTTGACTAGTTGTATGCTTAAAAAAATTACCAAGAAATTGCTGACTTCCAATGAAAAGGAATTGAAATGTTTCCTCTAAATCATTTGAAAACATGCTAAGTCGGTAACTTTTGGTGACCCTTAGTATTTATATTTGTATCTTGACTAGTTTTATTCTTATCTACAGTGTAAAATTCTTGTCAAGAGGCAGATATTTAATTTTTAATCCAACTTAATGTTTTGATGTTTGTACAAAAAACATAGATATTGCTGACTTCCAACTACTAACTACCTACAACTACTAACCTAACTAAGAGTAAAGGGTTTGTAAAATCCAGTTTTGCAATACATACTTACATTAAATTGAGTCCAATCGTAATTTAGACACCTACCTTGTCATACGTTATAACGTTAAGGAGAAGTAGGTCAATTGGGGGTAAGGGAAGACGAGTAATAAAATTCTTGTTACTCTGTACTTACCGTGACCATACGCTGGAACCGAGTGGTCCACATATGCAATACGTTTCGACAAACTGAATGTAATGAAACGAGAGACTATAATAGATTTCTATATATCGACGGCAGCAAAGAACAATAAGACATCTGCAATTTTGCCAAAATCGTTTTTTTGCATAATTCAACACAGAATTCTTTGTTTTATCTTGTGGTTTTTTTTTCACCAATTTTTAAAGACATTTTCACTACTTATTTAAAGTTCGACTAAGTACAAACGGACATATGGGTACCATTTTTGTCCTTGTGTGCGTCGGGCAATACGGCGCGCCAGCTGTCCTTACGAAAATAACCTGCGAAGTTTCGAGGCTCTTCAGCAAGAAAAAATGTCTGATGATGACTGCTTGCAAGTGTAATTGGAAAGTGAATCCGGAAGTGAATTTGAACCAAGCCAAAAATGTAAAAAATATTTATACCTTTTTTTTCTATCTTTGTTGGTATGTTTGTTACCCCATAACTTTGTGTTGGGTAAACCGATTTTGATGATTCTTTATTTCTTTGAAAGATGGTGCTTTGGATGTGTAGTCCCATACAGATTTGAGCGACATCTGATGAGTAATTTTGAATTTACTTGAATAATGTGTAAGGATGTTTAGTAGTGTGTATTTATGGTTTTTTCCTAATAATTTTTTATTGAGTGTTCAGATTTTTATGATTCTCTTTTTACTTGAAAACTGGTATTTGCATTGTGGTCTCATATAAGTTTGAGCGGCATCTGACCAATAGTTTTTGAATTATCCTTAATAATTTTTATGTTTGTATGTTACCCTTACTACTTAGAGTTCCGATTTTGATCATTCTTCTTTTAATCGAAAGCTGGGGCTTTAGGTTAAGGTCCCGTAAAAATTTGAGTTCCGTCAGAAGAGTAGTTTTTGAGATTCTTATGATTATGGAGGTAGAATTAGAAATAGGTATTAAGGGAAAATATCGAAGAGTAACTATAACGATTCATAGTTATTTTCTCTGAAACTATACTTTTTGTTACTTTATATTACAAATATTATTATAAAAAAGAATCACAAAACTTTTTTTTATAAGACACCCTAAAACTCAAAAAAGTTTAGGTATATCTGCAATTATCCAATAGCTTCAACTTAAGAATACCGAAGTAATGTGAGACAACTGCAGTATTTAAGTGACATTCATAATTATATTTGTTGTTTTGATGAAATTGGTTATGTATGATCAATAACAATAAAAATCAATCATTAAATTAATAAAATAGTTAAAGAATAAATAATTATCGGGTCCCAAGTAGAAACGAATATATGGCAGTTGACTAAATTTGCTTGTTTTCTTGATCGAAGTAGAAAAAGACATCTACCGTATTTTTAAAAATAAAAGAAGTATTGGTAATTTACCTATACCAAATAATAGTTATTGTAACAATTAACTATTCCAAAATTGATGAAGATATCTTTGTAATTGTAGAATTTATACAATTTTTGCACTAAAAACGCTCTACTGAAAACTAACGTTTTTGTAGATGACCGTTTGTTCTTTGCTGCCGTCGATATGACAGATACTCCAAAAATCGTGAGTCATGTGACTTTGGTATTTTATTTATTTGCCGTTAGTATTGCTCATGCAGATGATTTTGCTCTCCATAATATTAGTAACAAAGTCTTCATGCATAAATGCTTGTTTGTTTGAAATACGTGTGTGACGCTAAAAGTAATGATTATGATTAGGTACCTATTATAAAGTTGTTTTACATTTACCTATTTAGTTAACGCATGAGATATATTAACTGTTTTAATGTGAACTTTTAGTATTATGCTGTTTATTTTATTGTATATTTACTTACTGTGTAACTTTTTATGATTATATAAATTATATAACTGAATAAATAATTTTTAAATTATATTTACTTATTCTTTCTATTTTTATCTATGGTATGCCTGGCCAAAAATACTTTCATTCTTAACTAATATGTAGGTACGTAACTAATTCGAGTACCTACCTATTTAAATGTAAATATATTTGAATTAAAAGAATATTTCGGGTAGTTATAAATAAATATACCAATAGAGAATTCAATCACTTTTATTCGCATTAGAATTAAATGTTTTTAAGCTTTGTTGTTAAACGCTACAGTGACAATCGCTACATTCACAACTGCTACAAACACAACTGCATTTCGATCTACGTTATACATATTATAATAATTATGACGTGAAAAACACAATTTTCAAATAAATGAACACATCGCAGTTCGTATATATTATGTTGTTGTAAGTATAAAATCAAGGACACTTTCAAATCAAGGTGTGGACGGCATATAAAAGCGACCTCAAGATATCTTGAAACTAATCCACCAATTGATTCAATATTAAGAAAAGCTTTCGCCGTCCTTATAGACTCTTACAATTACTACAAGACTTGCACAACATGCATCGTGGAATGTATCGAAATTAACTACTTAGATATAATTATATAATCATTACCATCGATCTATTTATTTCATTGTCAAGCGCAGTCGACGTTACTCAATATTCTCAGTACAAATAATTTAATATCATCACTATCATTCTATGTATCATGATTATCAATCTGTTTTGAATGATGAAGTCTGTAAATTATTTCATTTTACATTGGGTTAAAATTTAATTCAGACACAATATGTTTATTTTATTGTTTGTGTCAGTACGTACCTACAGTACCCGACCAGAAATAATGCACATCGGTATTCAGAAAGAGATAATCGGTTAGTATCGGCTTTGTAGAGCGTTGTCCTTACTACTTACTACACAGTCCTTACAATTGACGTGTCACTTTTCTTTTGAATTCGGTGGAAGACGGTCGCGTTCACTCATAAATAAATATAAAGAGTTGTTAAAACCTCCAATGGAACATCAATATTACTATTATAAAAGTACTTGATAGCTTTAGCAGCTCTTAATAGATCGACACCAGCAATTTATACTACGCTAACTCATAAAAGTATACTTTACAGGAGAGGGTTTTAAAGAGAAAAACGTGATAACTTCTATATTAAATAAGATACTTATTTGAAATTTGGTACACTTAGTAATGAATCTATTTATTGTAATATCCCACATTTATTATTCCTTAATTATTTATATTTTTTGATTTAGCGCATGTTAGCCGTTTATAAAGGTAATTCCTCAATAATATTTTACATACTACACTACGCTAACTAATGTTAGCGTAATGTAGTACGGGAAGTACACTACGTTAACCAATGTTAGCGTAGTGTATTACGGAAAGTCATAACCTAAGCGGCTTAAATTTAAAAAAAACCTAGCGTATTACTATAAAACATATTTGTATACATTGACATACATTTATAATCTTTAATAACATATTAAACATAACTCTCGACAGTATTAAGAGGTTTCTCACTATTTTCATTAAAACCCGCTAACATATATGATCACACCTAACACAGCGCTAAGTGTAGATAGATTAATGTAAACAAACAAGCGGTGCGTCCTCGCCCCGCGCACACTCCGCTAAGTATAGTTAGCGTAGTTTAAATCGTGCGATTTATTAAAGTACCTTTACTTAGCTTTGTATAAGATTTATAATTTCGTTATTTTTGTGTATTTCTACACAATTTTTTTATAAAATATAGTACACCATATTTTAAGCAATTTGGCATAAAAAAACGATTTTGCCAAATTTCGACTTAGCGTAGTATAAATTGCTGGTGTCGAGATATTGCATTTTCAGTGCAATGTGCGAGAGAGACAACGCTCTACAAAGCCGTAACTAACCGATTACCTCTTCCTGAATACCGATGTGCATTATTTCTTGACGGGTACTGTACCTCAGTTGGCCTAAGTGACGCCGAGTACCTAATTCACGGTATCCCAGTGTAAATGAAAGTATAGGGAGGTCTGAAATCCTTAAGATCCAGGGAAACAGTCTTAATACAGAATGATTGTTTAAATTATACCCTAAATATTATTTTGGGTGTAGATACATAAGTATAAACCGAGAGTAGGTATTCTGAAATATAGCACATAAAGCGAAAGATAGGGTAAACTATTATAGTATGGTTAGCTTATATAAGATTGCAGTGTTTTTTTACCCTGTAATTTCGTGCTAAGGCCAATTGTTGTAAATAAAATGTATTGAGAGGCCAACGGAACTTATTCATGTCGAGATTGCTCTCATATTGATGCTCCCATCATATATTCAATTTAATATTAATACATAAAATTACAAGCTGACAATTTAAATTATTTTGCCATTGGAAGCCAGAGTGGACTAACGACATTTTTAACATGCTTATAACGTTTGCTTGACCTGTAGGTACTTAAGTATGTGACAGAAACTTTCAGTGTAATCAACAATTTCATTAGGGTGATTTAAGCTAAGCGTCCACAGATCGGTATCGTACGCATCGGACGCATCGCAGTATCGCAGTTTGTATAGAAAGTACGATCCGTACGATGCGGATCAGTGGACGCACTTGTATGATTTTCTATACAAAGAATACTACGATCCGTTTAATGCGATGCGTACGATACCGACCTGTGGACGCTTAGCCTTACTTGAATATTTGCACGGAAGTCAAGCGCCGATGACGGTTAATTATATGACAAAAGTGGCCAAAGAGAACTCAGAATGAGAGTACAAGCGTGTGAATTCGCCGCTAGAAGCGCTAGTGGAAAGTGAGGTCTATCTGTCACTTTTCACTTGTCTGAATGTCACTAGTCACTGTTTATGTATGGGCGGGCTTTGACAGCAGGACCTCACTCGCCAGTGGCGCCAACTGGTGAGCACAAAAACTGCGACCCTCATTGGCTCCAGACCAGACAAGGGTACTCTTGAACGGATAGATAACGGCAGTGACTACATTCATTGCTTTGCACTTATACTTCAGTTAGCTCTACATATAGAAGTTTTAAATTATCAATTATTTATAACAATGAGTTCATGAAATAAAATGTTAAAAATTATTTGTCTGACATAATTCCACAAATTCATTCTCTAAGTATTTAATATGTAGGTAGAAAAATAAAACATATTAAATATAAAATATAAAATAAATAAATAAAAACAGCTTTGAAATCATGATCTAAATTTTGAAGTGGCCATTGCTACTATAGTTCTTATAGCCTCAAACTCAAATTCGAAACGCTAATAATAATCACATATTTATATCAAACTAGAATGAAACTACAGTTGTGGATAACTCAAGTAGTCAGATATTCGCAATCGCAGGTCTAGTGTGAATATCGCCATCAATAGAAGTTTAATCTACTTATCGCATCCTTTTCACAAGTTTTTATCGAGCCGTAAAAAAGTCACAAAGTGCGTTGTAGTAGGAATGGCAGTTATTTACTTATGGCAGTAGATAATATACTTGTTTTATCATAATATCCTTTCAAACGCAATATAAAAATAAAAATACTACTAAAGTGAATTAGTGAACACAGTACAACAATTATTGAGTATAATAATAGTCACGATTACACTTACACCACTAAACGGCCCACGAGTGGCGTGCGTGCAGATAAGGTACATACGAGTAGGTACATAGTAGGGATGCCCGATCTGAATCGATCTTTTAGAAGATCGATTCACGGCAATACGATCTACCGATTTTTTGAATCAATTCAACAGGTTAAGATCTTCGCCTGAATCGAATCGTATGCCAAGAAGATCGTATGAAAAATCGTATCATTAAAACTGTAGGTAACATTATAAACAACATGATCTTTGCCAACACCACCTTAGTGTTGGCGGTAAAACATTAAAAAACTACGAAAATGTTTGTTCTTATCTACGACAATGTAGGATTACCTACCTACCTTCAATCAGATTGAGATTAGTTTAAACTAAGCGATTAAACTAAGCGGTACGCATGAAATGAAATATGAAGGTAGATGTAATTAGTTTATTTTATAGTTTATTATATTTTATTTATTAGAAATATATATTATGCTTATTTGTTATATGTATACTACAGTGGTCACTTCGTGGAGTCTAATTTGTTGATTAATTCTTTGATATTACTTTTGTAGGATAGGTACAAAGTGCATGATTTTGAGAGCAACTCATTATATTTAAAGATAATAACATGGCCCCACCGTTCAAATCAAATGTTCGACGTGGAGAGTTGGAATCCATAATACAAATAAAATTTAATTGAACTTGTGATCCAGACTAGATTTTTCCTTTTTTTTATTATATACATAAATTAAATATCGCTGGTTGAAATAAAGAATCTAGCTTATTTTTTGTGGCTTTTAGTTAATTTAAAAACAATACGATACGATCTTCGGAAATCGAATGAGATCGATTCAATGTCATACGATTCAGATCGTGAATCGATTCACAGGGTTGCGATCCATTACGATCCAAAAAATCGATTCAAAAGAAAAAATCGGGCATCCCTAGTACATAGTGTCCTTTAAATGCATTACAAAACATTGAAAACATTGAAAACATTGTAGACAAAGCTTATAAAAATCTCGGTTTTATATTAAGAGTTACCAAACATTTTACTAACTTGGACTGTCTAATAGTCCTGTATTGTGCCTATGTACGAAGCTCTCTCGACTACTGCTGTACAATCTGGAATCCACAGTACAAGAAGTACGAGCAGGCAATAGAGGCAATTCAAAAAACATTTTTGAAACACTTGGATTATCGAAACAACACATTTTCTGACAACTATAGTGCTTCGTGTCTTAGATACGGCCTAATGACGCTAAAAAATCGGCGAAAACTGTTTGATATGGCTCTGCTGCATGACATCGTCTCTGGGACTGTAGACTGCCCGGCACTGATTAACAAGATACTTGCCCTCCAAACACCTACTAGGAGAACTAGACATACGCAGCTCTTTCATGTACCTGCTCACCGTACTAATTACTCAGCGAATTGCTTAACTTGTAGACTTCCTAAAACGTATAATGAACATTTTTCCAACGTAGATCCATTTAGCACATCTAAAGCAATCTTTAAAATCAAAGTAAGAAAGCTTCTGAATTCATGTACATAACTGCCATTTTATGCGTTAACATCAACGTAATTATTATTTACTTTAGAAATGAAGAAACTTAAGCATTAAATCTTATAATTACATAATTGAGATAAAATAAAATAAAAACACATAAATACAAAGTAATTGAGAAATAATGCATGTTAATAATAATCACTAAAATTATTATGTTTATAAAAAATATATATATATATAATATTACTTTTTGGAACCAATAATAATTGAGCGTTAAAACTGAATGATTTATAATAATTATTTACACTACCTACATTTAACATTTTAATATGTGTCAGGTAAGATAATTTGTTTCACCTTCTTAAAATCAATCTCACGCCATGTAAACCAACCTCACAACTGCAGCTGCACGTACACACAACTTCATGCATGCACACTTACGTATACACGTATGTACACACCTACCCATCAACACGACCATCCACTCCACACCCACACAAGCACTCATAGATACCCTCACAAACACACGCATAAGATTGAGTAATAAAGTAATTACATTAAATCTGGCTTAAGTGCAAGTAATAAATATATTATGTTGTATAATGTATGGATTTAAAGCTGTAAATGTAACTTAATAAATAAATAAATAAATAAATAAATAAATAAATTTTCATATACTTTATTTTTAATAGGCCCTCCTATTTTGCAAACACCTAATAAGAGTACATAATTATGTTATTACGTATATTTGAATATCGTGTACGTAATTAAATAGGTTTTAAAATTATTACAATAATCATTAAGTATTAATCTTTTTTCAATAACAATCTAGAGCCAAGCCAATGTGTTAAAATTTCAAATCGATTTCCTTACCCGAAATAAATTTTAATGAGATCAAAATAAGTGTTGTATTGTACACTATCTCCGAACGTAACAAAGTGACCACATGTGTTATAAGTATTATGAAATACTTGTGAGTAGGGTTGTAGACAATGTTTAACTGTTTCTTATTAAATATTTGATACTTTGCTATGTTGATTTCTAATTAGATACTTATTTATTGGATAAATTTTAATGTTTTTTTTAAAAAATACCTAAAATTCTATATTTATTTAGAATTTTATATGCTCAAAAATAAGAGTCATGATCGTACTGTAATGTTTACAATGCAGGTCTTATGAAATGATTTGCATATTAAATAGTACGGCGGTAATCATCTCGATCCTCTTTAGTACCTACAATGAAATCATTAATAATGAAATAACATGTAATTATGATTGCATACCTTAAAGGGTGGTTGCATACTCAAACTTAACGCCAGCGCGGTTGACCCGCGCCGATGAACCGCGTAGATTTAACATACATTTGTAGCGCGGTTCATCGGCGCGGGACTTTTTTCACTATAAAACGGTACAAGAGACTTGTAAGCTCGTGACTCGCGCGCTGGTCAACCGCGCTGGCGGTATATTTGGATATACAAACGCCCACAGACTGAGCAGAATGCTAAAGAAACAAAATTAGTAAGAACAATTTTTGTAGGCATTGCTTACTCCTCTAGTAGTGTTGAATATAACTTTCCATAATTTCTTGGTTGTCGTGTTTTTCATTGAACGCTTACAAGTTGTTGCAATTTACTTTGTAATGTCTACAACCCTATAATAAATCCAAGGCACTAATGTTATGTTACGAGAATAGCATTTACTCTCACATTGCCTTTTAATTGTTAATGCCTCCATTGTACGCATAGTCAGCTTTATTATGCATCACAAGATGATTGTCAACGAAGTAAAAACTATCGGAGCAGGTTTCAAAAGGCGCAGCTATCATTTCTTCAACTGGAAATTATAAAAAAGTAAATAATTAGAATATTTCTTGAGTAATCCTTACTTAGAAATTCTTAATTGCTAGGTATCATGTATGTTACCAATGGTAACTTGCCAGTATAATATTGATTGTATCAGGCGTTACTTTACGGAAATTCATTATAACAGATTAAGCAGATTAGACCCCGATTAAGGGTCGGGCCACATTGATCGACGGCGATCGACGGTTTCTCCATACAAAAGGAGCGTAATGTATGGAACGCCGTACGCATTCTTACGCATCGACGCGCTGTACGCGCTCCGGCGGTGAACTGACACGAAGCGCGATCGGCCGTCGACGGCCGACGACGGCGATCGACGGCCGACGACGGCGATCGACGGCCGACGACGGCGATCAGCAGCTGCTCGCGACGATTTACGGCTGACGACAGCGATCGACGGCCGACGGCAACGATGATCGGCGTAACAGGTGTATCACAGTTTAAAAATACAGTATATTTTTTGTTTTAATGGTGACCTTTAAATTTTTATTTCTATTCTTATATTTTTTGTTGTATAAAAACAATGACAATAATTTTCTTATTCATTTTTTAATCTGTTAAGGCCTGGCTTCCAGAATTAGGCGTTTTTTGCAGCTATATTCTAAAACAAGCACTTGTCTTATGAGTTTAAAATTTTTAGTATAAATGTTTTTTTTACTTTATGTTCTCAAAACTCATTTACCATTTTCACGATTGAATGATTTGAACCCATCACTGAAAAGTAACAGTTTGGTAGTTATAATTAAAATGATATTTACGAAAACCCATTAATATTCTAAAGTAATCGCTATTTAGTTATTATTAAATCCATTTAATTGACTGCGAAAAAAATTGTTGAAAAATCCATTCCTTCAATTTTGTCAAAACTTGAAATCGCATAAACCACGAACAGTTTAAAAAAAAATAAAAAATAATGATGAGGATTTGTTCAGGCCCTATACTTGTTCAATTAGCCCAATTATGAACGAAATCCAGAACCTGACATTTTTTTCGCTGCCCGCTTGGCGTGAAATGCCCCATTAATTACATCATGATGCTACAACCAATAGACGCAGAGCATCAATGAGAAATATTGCAAAAATGGGATAACATTCATTATTTGTAAATGTAATGCGCAAGTGTCCCAAAGCGAGCTTCCACTAATTAATAAATAAAAAAATAAGTAGATTAAAAAGAGAACTGTTGGGTGTTTTGGGAATTCATTCAAGTAAAGTTATTACAATTGTATTTAAAAATTACACACACCCTATGAAAATAGGACATAATATTAGTTGTAATTGTAAACATTTCTTATGTTTTTTTGATTTTAGCGACTTTTAGTTTCGCATAATTAAATATTGATATATAAATATTTTTTCTCAAGCCTATCCTGAGGATGTCAAAAGTTGGGGCAAAACATTGTTGTGATATGTATGTATTTTCTTTGGTTCATTGCATTAAGGTAGGTGCTTGTTGGGGGAAAATATATACTTACATGTTGCAAAGTAGATAATACTTAATCTGTAATTTAATATTGCCTATACCCTTTCCTATGCATCAAGAATATTGCAAAGGTGGTAGTTAATGGTAATTTATGTCCACTGAAAATGGATTTTGACATATTCCACTGATAAAATGCAAAACTTAGGGACAAAAGTTTGTTTGAAAATCAGTAAAAATTACTTCAACAAAGGCCAAGATGTGGGATGTGGGCATTACTGCTAGTTACTTTTTACAATAAATATAATTGTACTCACCCAGTTCCGGGGGCAGTGTGGGAAATTCGTAAATATGTTCACAAGTGTTTCTCGAAAATGGTATACAAAATCCAAATTCAAAGTCAAAAGTCTTAAGCAGAGTGTCTCTGAAGAAATGTTTCTCGATCATTCGGAAGTGGTTAACTGGACGTGCACCTACTGTGAATTCGACTCTGAAATTGAAAAAATTACAACACATACAGTCATGAAAATATTATGTACATACTTGTCTATTACAATTACCCACACTTTTATATCCACATATTATTGTTGTCGTAGATAATATAAGAGCACCACAGTAATCAATATTTTTAAATTTTACAACTTTAATTGCAAGATTCATATTATTTATATTTGTTATTTTAGCTCACTTTTAGCAGGTTTCAGACTGCTCATCACTTGATACTTATTCTTCTTTTGACCTAATAATAAGTATGGCACTTCTACACTCCATAATTGTTTATGTGGATGCTGACTGGAAGAATTGACAAATCCCGAAACATCTAGTGGCATTAGTAAGTTATTGCAAAACACACTTGAACAATGAGGGTCGCCGTTTTTGTACTCACCAGTTGGCGCCACCGGCGAGTGAGGTCCTGCTGTCAAAGCCCGCCCATACATATAAATGAGAAGTGACATTCAGACAAGTGAGAAGTGACAGTGCCACAAACTTATCTGACCCGGTGGTCAAAATTGGAACTAATGCAAATGTTATACTGTTGTCAGACAAAGACAAAGACAGTAGCGCCCTTCTTACCGGGTGAGATAAGTTTGTGGCACTGACAGCCAGACCTCATTCTACACTAGCGCCTCTAGCGGCGAATTCACACGCCTTTACCCTCATTCATTGACTTCTCTCTGTAACCTTTTACTCTTGCACTTTTGGATAGGTGACAAACCTTTAATAGAAACTAGTGTGATAGGCCACAATGCAATTCAATATAGATAAGAAAACCATAATTATTATATAAATATTAACCACCATACCACTGTACTTGTAAGAAGAATGTAAAAAAATACTAACGTTGCGCCCACTGTTTTTAATTTCAAAAACTGTGGCGTAAATTGGTAACGGACAAATCTCCCAGCGTTAGGATCCAGAGGTTCTTCCGGTACTTCTTCGGTGCCCTCATTCTCCACTCCGAAGTCTGTTGGGGGTTTAGCGATCTCAAATAAAACGGTGCCAGTTTCTAGGTCACGAATTTTAAACCGCGTGAAATCTATGTCGTACACATTCGCCTCTGGACTGCAAAGATATGTATCGGTGATCTTTTCTAACCGCAATACATCTTCTGGCGTCACTTCACTAGCGATAATGTCGTCTCTGCTGTTATGTTCAATGAGGGTTATCGATTCGCACTTTTTACCGACCAAACTCATTTTAGGACAATCAATTTTACGTTAAAACGAAGGCTGCTTGTTACCAAATATAGTCTGAGTTTGTAGGATGAGGTTCTTAAGGCATTTTCTTAAAGCGTGACAAATTAAAAGGTTGTAAAAGTAAAGTAAATTGAAAATATTGAAATAAATAATTTAGGACGAAAGTGCCCTGTGAACCCTTACAAACTTCGCTTGCTAACTTGCTCTTGCTATTGGAATTGGATTGGAATGGAAATGGAAATCGAAATCGAAATTGTCAGAAGAACTGAAGAAATGCCAAATTTGACAGTTGATTGAGTTGCGGTATTAATGTTGCCATGTCCTTAAAAATAAATACTAAAATATACAGACGACGCGACGTGTTTAATGCAAAATCGTGTTTTTTTGATAACTGCGATTAAATAAATATATACAAAGGTTAATCAATCATTGATCATAAACAAATATACAACAACTTATCACAAAAACTTAGTGCGTCACTATTTAAACATTGTTATTGTGATCGCTTGTGTTCACTGTTCAATGAATACGTGGTTCGTGAACGCACCCATAATCATTGACGTAATATCCGTTGCATCATGGACTGAAGCAAGCATGCGCCTTGTCATTTTCATTTTCAGTCATTGGCTGGTCAAAGATTTTTAAAATTACAATAATCGGATAATCGAGCCATCGCTCAAGTGTTGAACTGTGATAAGTCTATTTTAAGGTTGTAGTGAACTGTCTGATGTGCATTTAAGTGAAAAAAGTACATTGCCAAAATGCTTATCAAAGAATAGTAAGTATCCGAGGTTATTTTACGTACAATTGTGAATATGAATCGATTTTTATACCGTCACCTAAATCTCTTTTTATGTAATTTTAGTGGCCACCCTTCTTTATGTATTAATTGATAAATAATCACATTTATTCAGTTCATTTCAGTCAGCTATAATCTTTTTGAGTTCGATCAGTATTCTGACAATGACAGATCAGGTCAAGGTATATAATATTGGCAGATGGCCATTCAATAGAGTATTGTATTAGACACCTGGAACTCCTGGAATATTGAGATTTACAATTTCTTTCTAAAATGTTACATTATTTGTTCCAGTCGTGTTACTCTGCCCATAACAGTAGAAGAGGTAAGTCATATTTTTTACCAGACTGTGTTTAGTTTTCCATCAAATTGTTATTTTTCTTGTAGTAATTAAAAAATAAACTTGTGTACAAGCAGTAAAGAGCAGTAAAAGCAGTAAAGAGTTCACTTAGCAATTATTAAAAATAATATAGTCATTGTTTTAAATTGAAAAGTATTCTTGCCATGATAATTAATGAACATATTGAGAATTATCCTTTTTGTAGCAGTAACAGTAATTTGTTAGATTGTTGATGCCCTTAATATGTAACGAGTAATATTCTAAATCAATGGTTTTTCTTTTAACTTGCACATAAATAATTTTTTGATACAAGTTCCCTCAAATTTTCTTAAAAAAAGTCTTATGCTGAGAGTTAAAACATAGTAATCTTTAAGTAATGACTAGTTGTGCCCATGACTTCGTTCATGCATAGGAGTTTTTCCTGCGGGAACTCCAGGATAAAAAAATAGCCTATATGTTGCTCCACACCCGCCTCTATCTCCTCCTGAAAGTCCCATAGAAATCCGTTCAGCTGTTTCAGAGATTAGTGTACACAAACATACAATCAGTTACAGTTTTATTATATGTATAGATTTGCATGTTTTATTACACCCAATAAACATACTACTCTCTTGCATAACACATTTTAACAAAATTTACCCACTTCAACATTGATAGGCTTTCAAATACAAATAGAACTATCAAATGGGTTCTGTTGTAAGGTTATAGGGCAACACAAAAACGAGAATTTAGAATTAACCTTTCTTGATGTCAATTAAAAGATGTATTGGTTGTTTCAGAAAAATGGAAGGTACTAACATAAAGGTTCATTCTTAAAAGTTAAAAGTAGTGTAGATTGAATACTAGTCTGTTGTAAATTTTCAAGCTATGGTTTTAAAAAGCTAAAGAAACAAGTTTTTTGATTAAATTATTAAGTAGAATAACTTAACACTTGACTTCTGTAAAGTTTTCGATCCCCAAAATTCAATTTAGTAGGTAGTTTTGGATTGGTGTGTTTTAAGTTTTTAAAGGGCAAAAATTATCTAAATAAAATCCCCAAACTTTTTCTTAGCAAGTATATGCATTTTATAGAAAGGTTTTGAATAGGCAGGTTTGCTCGCATAAGAGACAAATACGGGCAAATTAAAAATCACCATTATGTAAAAAGATTGAATAATCAATAGATAGTGCCAGCCACCTACCTACCTTTTTTATTTTAACAAAAATCAAAAATATAAAGATGAGATGAATTCCTTATGCCTCTAAAGGGATAATTCCTGAGATGTAAAATATCCTTTATTCTCTGTACCAAATTCCATTAAATTGGTTCAGTGATTTATGTGTAAAAGCCATAGACAGACAGAGTTACAATACTTTGGCATTTATCACCAAATCCAACGGCGAGCTCTTTGTCTTGTCGACAATCCCATGCTTACAGATGGTTTAGAACCACAAGCTCAAGAGCTGTGGAGAGATGTAGGCTCTCTCTGTGTTTTCTATTGTCTCAATAACAGGGATTGTTCTGAGGAACTGTTTAATTTAATACCTGCGGTTAATTTCCGCCACCGCACATTACGGAATAAAGCCGGGTTCCACCAACACCACCTAGATACCAGACAATCATCCACAGTTCACTTTTCACGTCATTTTTTCTGCCATGTATGTGTAAACTGTAGAACGAACTTCATCCCTTGGTATTACCACTTCCCACAGTGTTGACATGGGGTTCTTCAAGAAGCGGGTCCATCGCTTCCTTCGTGGCTGGCAACGCGTTGGTGACGCCCCTAGTATTGCCAATGTTCTTGTTTGATGGTGATCACTTACCATCAGATGACCCTTTAGCTCGTTTGCCTGTTTAGGCTATAAAAAAACAAACTAGTCGCAATTTTCGAAAGTTCCCCTCGATTTCTCTGGGATGCCATCATCAAATCTTGTTGCTCTTATCATGAGACCAATAAAAAATAAAAAACAGTTATTCGAAATCGGATTATAAACGACAAAAAAATCCCAGAACACATATAATAAATATAAAAAGAATATATACGGTTGAATTGAGAACCTCGCATCTTTTTTGAAGTCGGTTTAAATTTTGGTTATGTATCCATTTGAATTAGCAACAAATTTTGCCACTTCACTGATAAAATTGTCGGTTAAGTACTGTGTGATTAATATTTATAATCTTTTTAGATAGTGTTGAATTGAATGATTAGATAATAATTGAAAGTAATGTAATAAGTAGGTGATTTTATTGAAGTTTCTGGTCAATATGCCCCAATGTGTGTATACAATTAAATTTTATTTGGGGAAGCAAAATATTTCTTATTGAACTCCAGTTTAACTAAATAAATTTAAGAGATCTGGTTGAGAGACGAACGACGACAAGATTTCTACCTGTATGAAATAAGGGGATAAATAATCGCGTCATTTTGCGAAAAGATCGAACGGTCAACTGACAGTGCCGGTCACATACCATTTTTATTTCAATAAACTAAAACTCAAAAATATAATACATTTTTAGGGTACCGATATTTTACGAAAATATTATATCCCTCTCCCCTTTTTTACACCGTTAAAGGATAATTTCCAGATTTTTTTATAGCCTGAAGGGCTGACGTAAAAGTAATTAAAAGCAGACGACCCACTGAGCCACCAAGGGCCCACTGAAAATCAGCGCCGCTGCGAAGCAACGGCATAACGCTGAGTGGGTACCATTCTCTGGCACTCATAGCACATGCGTACACTATTCCTTACTATTAGTTTAATACTTACTGGTTTCACTTATTGTTTAGCTGTACTAATACTTTGTTGTTGTTGTCATAGTGTTATGATTGAAGATAAGCCAGAAATAAACATTTTCTTTCTTTCACTTGATGGTGAGTGGTTAGTCTCCTATAGACACTATGAAATAAAAAAAATCCTTTGTTCTTTCTCAAAGTCAATTATTTATCTTTATCAAATTTCATTAACATCGTTCAGTGGTTTAGGCGTAAAAACTTAACAAGCAGACAGAATTTTTATTGCATTAACAGTATAATTATATGTATAGAAGGGATGAACATGTATTATATTGTTACTATCTTAATATTACCTTAATTACGTATAGAAGTAAAGTTTAGACCAATATTAATCAAAATTCAATGTCATTACAAAAAAGCGTTTCATTATTCATGTAGCGATATTTATTTTGTAAATTATAGTTACCAACCTTGACTGACACTGTTAAACCCGTAAATTTGCTTAACATAATTATAATTGTGGCGTCATCATAATATTATGATGTGGTAGCGAAACCACTCTCACTTCGCTTTGTGGAACTTATATTTATTTTCATTTAGAAAGGAGAACTGCCATGGCCCATAGAAAATTTACCCAGGCCCGACAGTAATGAAAAGTACCTCAGTTTTTTTGTTATATTACATATAAAAAAATATAGTAACAGTATTTTAAATAACAGTGGCTAAAACTATTTATAGCTATGTGACTTTACTCAGGCGAAATATTTGAAAACCATTTATTTTTCACTTAATAGCAATTTTATCGATTTTGAATGACCCAAAGTTAATAAAAATAAGAAATATAGACAGTCACCAAACTTTTATATCCATTAGAGCAATCAGTGTTATATTCCACTATCAAGCTCCCAGATTTTTAATGGTACCTTTATTCTTTACCTTCGAAGATTAAATGAACCTTAACTCGATTGACGTAACTTACTTGAAGTTTAAAAATATAATTATAAAATAAAAGCAAACTAAAATCTCACGACGCGTTTTACCTCCGCGACGTGGCCGACAATTCCGTTTCCGCAGCGGACGCGGAAAAATTCCGCATCGTGAGTTCTTACCGTAATAGTTACGTATTATTATTAACTAGAACTTTACGTCATCTGGATAATCCAAATTATTTTATTTAAGAAGTTTTTTGTGTAAATAAATATCAAACATTTCTTTTTAGTATGGAAAAATTCAAAAGTTTAAAGTGAAATATTTTGTTGTTAGCCACTTATTTCGAATATAACAATAATAGGTATATGTTATACTCAACATAACAAAAAAACTGGGATATGTTTCTTTCATGTCGGGTCTGGGTCAAAAATGGCAGTTCTCCTTTATCAGATTTCGGAGGTCTGAATCTGGATTTTTAAAGGTACTAGTTATAGCTAGGGAGCCCAAGAGGGGATTTTTGGATTTAGGTACTCGAGCGCGTCAGATTAAGGTACAGGGGGTACCTGGTACCCAGTTAAGTAGCTCCACCAAATATGAGCCCCATATATAAGTTCGAATTTTTTTTGCACATTATAATAATGGTAGCGAGTTTGCGTCACATCGAAATCGTCAGATTATTGAATGAGAGCTTTTTTAGGTTCACTTAACACCCCCATAGAAAATCTGACGTGCTCGATTTGATTTTTTCTCTCTCATTTTCAACCCTTACGTACGGTCACCCCTATCAAACAAACGATCAGATTAACATAGTACATTATTAAAAATACGTAGAACATTGATGCTTACAATATCTGAAGCGCTCGAGTATGTACACATGGACATTATTTTTTTACATATTCAAAAGTCTATAGCTGCTTCCCCCACCGATGAAAAGGTATACATTATATAACATTTTTTTCTTCTTATCATCTAAGCTTTGCAACCCAATAGGTCTCTATGACGCTCGAGTAAATCCACATTTAGCATCGTCGGCTCCCGTACCATTACTACTACAGTCGTAGGTAGGTACTGTATCTGAGGGCTAGGGGGGTAGATTTCTTGTTTGTAGAAAACCTTAGCCCTAAGTGATCGATGTACTTGAACGATATGTTATGAGAAAAACTATTACAGTTGTCTTGTTAACGCAATAGTACCCAAAATAATGGTTTTTAGATTTTTTTTATTTCTGTCTGTATCACAGAATCACAGACAGAAACAGATCTCTCTAGCGCTAGCTCAAGTGATTTAGGTAGAGTTTCTAAACACTACTACTGTTTAATTTATTTCAATCGGTTCAAACATAAGAAAGATACGCCAGTTTAAAAATCACGCTGAATTAAATAACCTAGGGGACTTAACAATATTTTATGTTTATTTATAGAATAACAATATTACAAAAAAAGCCAAAAATATTGCAAGACATTTTAAGGCTCTCTAAATGTTTATTCATTTACAATTCGATGTACGTATCTTGCCAAGATTCTTTAGAGATTGGATATTTTATTCATAGTTTAGGTTACCCGAACGAAATATTAGCTCAGTCGGCAGTATGCAGCAATAATATATATTATTCTTAAAGCTTACATCTTCTTCTTAATATATATAAATCTCGTGTCACAATGTTGGTCCGCGATGGACTCCTAAACCACTTAACCGATTATAATAAAATTCGCACACCATGTGCAGTTCGATCCAACTTGAGAGATAGGATACTTTAAATCTCAAATTATAGTCGCAATTTTAATTTATTTCTAATTATTTGTCTCTTATTATTTGACATGACAATTGACATGGCAGTCTTATTCACAGATGAACAGACACCTAGCGCCACACAAGAGAACTAAATTAAGAGTGTTATTATTTGACAGTCACAATTATATGTAACAGATGTCGATACCTTTCGACTGGGTTGAGTAAGTAATCAATAGATGGCGCTGCTATGGTAAATCTAACTTGCACCCGTGCGAAGCCGGGGCGGGTAGCTAGTTTATAATAAATTTAACTGATTATATATTATGTGATTTACTTTTAGTATTATTAATTATTAATTTTCCATATTTGTATTATTCGTTTTTAATGTTACGAGTCTTACGAGGTCACAGTACTAGCACGTAGCTGAAAAGTTGACGAGTAATTAAAAAATATTAAATGGTGAATTTTGCTGATTGCTATAGTGATAAATTTGAAGGATAATGTTTTAATTACGCGATTAAATACAAAAGATCTTTATGGAATTAGCTGTACTGTACGGGACCTGCAATCAATTTAGATAATATAAAGATGGCTGTTACCACTAAAACTTTTATTTTAGCCAATTAAAAATATAATATGTTAATTACAAAACTTTAAGTAAATAAATTCAGAATTTAATTAAATTATTACCAGGTCAAGCGTTAACTTAAAATTAAAGAAAACTTAGGTATCCGGGTCCTAAATGTGTGTGTGTGAGTAGGTATTTTAAAAGATCCCCCAACAACATATTATAAGGAAGGACATTATAAATTTCCACATAATCTTATTTTCATAGATTTGAATAATATTAAAATTAAAAATAAGATAAGAACTTCAAAAGTTTGAGATTGCGAATATGCAAAAACGTAAATATTCTCGAACTCGTATAGAAGTTATATCGCTAGTGCTATTGCACGTGATTTCGTTAATTTTGGGCTTGATTTTACACACGTAGGTAACCATGCACCCCATAACCTAAAATGCACAAATGAAATATCAGTTTAAGGTCTGGGCGTAATATTGACGTAAATTTCGTAAATTAACTGGATAAGACAAAGGGATTTAACTGCATTGGGAATCGTTATAATAAATATAACAAAGAGAACACCTGCAGCCTGCAGCGACTTAACCCAGTGACCCTTGGCGCTTATGTTGTCGCAATTGTCTTTCTGTCAGATTGATTCGCCTATTAATTATGATTATGTATAATGTTAAACGACAATACCTCGTTTTTCCAGTGCATATGTTACTATAAAAGCCCGAACCGCGGTGAATCCTTAGATTTACCAGTCAATTCTAAGATTTACCAACATGAGTTGGTGAATGTCAGAAATAACAATAAAGCGAACATTTTTTTGGGCTTTTACCACAATTTATTTGGTGAATCTTAGGACTTACATCTAGTCATGGTAAATGTTGGTTTTAGAAATTAATCTATGAATACAAAATAATCATTTTTTGCTAATCAAACTCAAACTATTTTAATTTGGTGTTTTATTAATGTCATAGAGTAATTAAAACAAAATTTAAACGACCACTTCTTGCTTTTGTTAGTAAAATGTTGCTTGTTGATTTTTTTTTGTAATTTAAAGGTATTGTAAGATAAAGGAGGTTATGAAGCAACATATATGCTACTTTATATCCCGGAATTCCCTCGGGTTAGGGGAAAATCTCCCATGCTCGAACGTAGTCGCGGGCACAGCTCGGATATACTCGTAATAAGTAAGACTATTATTCGATATGATTTGGAGTCATCGTGTTGTCGTTTTGTAAGGTCGTATTGTCGTTTTTTTACATATGACATATGTATTTATGATATAGGTGTAGGTAGGTACACTTTATTGCCTGAATCCAGACCACAAAATGTACTTTGCTTACATCCGGTGATTCTCGGTGGTCATACTGGGTTGTCCTACTGGTATGGCCAGTGAGAATTTGTGTGTTGAGATTTTCTCACTGGTCATACTACCTATTAACACCAGAAATGTAGCATTTTCTTTCATCCTATATAGCTGTGGCGGTACCGTCAAGCTAAAAGTCAAATGTGAATATTTCATTTTGTGATAATCATGTTCTTAAAACATTTTTTGAAAATGGGTTTTATATAATTAAATGTGAAGGAAAATCTGTGTATCCTACTAATCCTTCCTTCCTACTAATATTATAAATGCGAAAGTTTGTAAGGATGTATGTGTGTGTGTTTGTTGCTCTTTCACGCAAAAACTATTCAGTGTTTTAGTGTTTTAGTATTTGTTGTTGTAGCGGCACCAGAAATACGAGTACATCATCTGTGAAAATTTCAACTGTGTAACTATTACGGTTCATGAGATACAGCCTGGTGACAGACGGACGGACGGACGGACGGACAGCGAAGTCTCAGTAATAGGGTCCCGTTTTACCCTTTGGGTACGGAACCCTAAAAATCAACTGTTATTCATATATTATGGAGCCATATATTTATTATATGTATAACTAAAGATCGGCAATTGTATCACTTTGACGAAACCAAAAATGAATCGCCCTCTGTCAATGTCACCGCCGAGCGCGACGCCTTCCTGGTGGTTTTTAACCCCCGACGCAAAAAGAGGGGTGTTATAAGTTTGACGTGTCTGTGTGTGTGTGTGTCTGTCTGTCTGTCTGTGGCATCATAGCTCCCGAACGGATGAAGCGATTTCAATTTAGTTTTCTTTGTATTAAAGGGGACTTACGGGCGCGTGTTTTTAGATATGTTTGATGAAAATCGGTTGAGCCGTTTAAAAGTTATTGGGGCTGAAAGGGGGGAAGAATTTTCATTCTGTCTCTTTGTGGCATCATAGCTCCCGAACGGATGAAGCGATTTCAATTTAGTTTTCTTTGTATTAAAGGGGACTTACGGGCGCGTATTTTTATGTTTGATGAAAATCGGTTGCGCCGTTTAAAAGTTATGGGGGGTAAAAGCGGGGAAGAATAGCCGAATGTATGCAAATATACTCGTGTGGGGTCTCAAATGAAAGGGCACAGTAAGAGAATATGTATTTATGACTTAATCGAGAATATTCTTACCTATAAAAAGTATAAAATAAAAATTAAATTAAAAATTAAAAAAACCCCCGACACAAACATTTAAAAAGTAAAAAATAATATCTCTAAAAATAATACGTCGCGTTGGGGGACCGCTCCATTTACTTCTAACTTTAACACAAAAAAATATTGATAAAATATGATAAGTCTTGGGTCAAGGACTAAGTAGGTAGGCATGTGATACTTATGAAAAAAATCGTAGATAATGAGTAGTTAGGAGAGGTCCCCCAACGCGACGTATTATTTTTAGAGATATTATTTTTTACTTTTTAAATGTTTGTGTCGGGGGTTTTTTTAATTTTTAATTTAATTTTTATTATATCTAGAGGAGTCACATCCAGGTACAGTGCGCCCAACTTATCTTTGAAATGGAAAAAATTGGAACTAACGAAAAGTCATTCATAAGTACGTTGTGGTCATTCATCTGTCAGTTACTAGTGTGCAATGATTGGTCAAATGAATGTCAAATGCGTCCGACAGCGCCTCTTTCGTTTCAATCTTAAGTTGGGTTTACTATACCGCACAAGTAACTATCACTAATTAACACTACAAAGAACGTTATTCCACACAGAAATGTAAAAACTAAATTAAGTATTTTGAGAAAATTGAGGAACAATTTTTGACAAGTGCCCGCTAAGCCCGCTATGCCGTCTAAAAATTGGTTTCGTCTATCTATCTCGCTCTGCCATACGTGTATCATAATATATGTTTTGCTCTTTCGCATTTCCAATCTATCTAAACGTCAGTGTATGCTACATCTATGTATGGAGCAATATATAGGCTACTATTTATCCAAGAATTCTCGCGGGGTCGGGATTCACGAAAAACTTTGTGACACATTTGAGTTCCACGCGGGCGAAGCCGCGAGCACAGCTAGTGTTATATATATTACTAATTAAGTTATTTTAAATTACTTCTTTGAAGGCAGTTTTTTAAATTAATCAAGACATTTAATGATAAGATTTAAGATTTCATATTTTATTTAAGACTCTGTGGCGTGTAAAAAGGCCGCCACTCATCGGACTTGAGCTATTGGTTAACCACAGATGGACAACCGAGGGCCTTAGGGCCCAACCCAAGGACCTGCCCGTTTTAACGGGCCGCGAGAGACAGCCCTAGAGCGAGTAGTAGGCTACTTTTTAGCCTAAATTCCTACGGGAGCGTGACCTACGCGGCTGTGACCTACGGGTCCCGAAGCGAAGCGCGGGCGGTTCTCTAGTTTATTTCATATGTTTATTGTCCTTATAGACTTGTATAGCTCACTTTTAGCTTGACTGTACCACTGCAGATATATACAGGATGAAAGAAAATGCTAAATTTCTGGTGTTAATAGGTAGTATGACCAGTGAGAAAATCTCAACACACACATTCTCACTGGCCATACCAGTAGGACAACCCAGTATGACCACCGAGAATCACCCCTTACATCATCACAGCTTCCGAGCCAATTGCCAGCTACATATTTTTATTTTGGAAGACTTTTAGAATATAGATACGTTTACGTTTACGCAACGCACTTTTGGATCCGCTCTGATGATAGACACTGTATATTACGCGTTCGATCTGGAATACATTTAAATTGCATCGTACAAAAATCCCAGCTTTCCGCTTCTGTGATTAAGGTTCATTGTAGATTGACGGTGTGAATTTAAAATGCCGTCCATCCTATTCCCAAAAAGGGCGACAGGTCCAACCCATCTAACTACAGACCAATTGCAATAACCTCTTTGTTGTCCAAACTAATGGAGCGAATAATCAACACACAACTGCTCCGGTACCTAGAGGATCACCAGTTGGTTAGTGACCGTCAATACGGTTTCCGCCACGGCAGATCTGCTGGTGATCTTCTAGTGTACCTTACTCATTGCTGGGTGAAAGCAATTGAGAGCAAAGGTGAAGCATTGGCTGTAGGTTTGAATATCGCGAAGGCCTTCAACAGGGTGTGGCATAAGGCATTACTGTCTAAGCTGCCTTCTTATGGAGTACCCGAGTCTTTATGCAAATGGGTCGCCAGCTTTTTATCAGAGTGGAGCATCAGGGTCGTTGTCGACGGTACCTGCTCGGACACTAAGCCTATAAACTCTTGCGTCCCACAAGGCTCTGTGCTGTCGCCCACACTGTTCATCATGCATATCAATGATTTGCTCGACATCGAGAATATCCATTGCTATGCTGATGACAGTACGGGTGGTGCCCCGTACGTCTCGGGGTCTCGTCGTCTCGTCGTCCCGTACCGTATATGTCTCGGGTGCAGATTGAGGAGAGGAGGATAAAACATGTGTCAGAAGTCGAGACATCTCTGGAGCGGGTCTCGGTATGTGGCAGACTGAATTTAGTTCAATTCAACCCCGAGAAGACACAAGTTTGAGCGTTAATTGCTAAAAAATTGGTTGTCTGTAAAGTCGGTTTACTGACGATAGTTGAACGTGACAACGTCTTAAGAAAATACTGATGGAATGGTAGCATAATCACTAATAGTCATCCTAAACTATCTTTGAATACTTAGTTATAATTTATTTACTGTTATATTGCAGTTAAAAACCTTTATTAAATATTTTACCAAAAAGACTAGTCGTTGCATACCGTGTAACGAAACATTAATCTTTAGCTAGTCTGTGCATATTATGTCATGTCAATGTGCCACAAACAAGTCAAAACAAACCTGGCTGGTTATAAATAATTTCGATAAAAAGCAAAAGCAAAACGTCAGAGTTACATTGACAAAGGCCGATTGTGCTTCTTTGTCGCTCGTTCCGCGATCTCGCTTGCACTTCAAGCTTTAGGTACATTGGACACGATAACGCCGCATGACGTCAGATAACGGCACATAAACGTCATGTTTTTCGTGCGTGCACCCGATATCGAATTATAAAACGTAACGTTGTCACGTCAAAAACCCCATTCGTCACAGCACCACAGTTTCAGAACATTCCCCTTAACATCTCTACGAGCATTGGGATCCACATCATCCACATTTCGGTGTCGACATTTCGAATGAACATTTTCGGGACCACTTGGTGGGTAAGGCTAAACTGGCTTCAAAGAAGTTAGGGGTGCTCTACAGAGCTAAGCGGTACTTCATGCATCAGCATAGGATATTGCTTTATAAAGCACAAGTCCAACATCACATGGAGTACTGCTCCCACCTTTGGTTTGGGGCCTCGGCTTGCCAAGTGGACCCTTTTAACCGTGTCCAACTGCGAGCTGTTCGTCTTGTCGACAATCCCAAGCTCACAGATGGTTTAGATCGACTCGAACTGCGGAGTTCCACCAACACCACCTGGATACATGGCGTTCGTCCACAGTTCGGTTTTCACGTCATTTTGTGCCGCGTACAAACTGTGGAACGAACTTCATCCCTCACTATTCCCACAGTGCTATGACATGGGGTCCTTCAAGAAGCGAGTCTATCGCTTCCTCCGAGGCCGGCAACGCGTTTGTGGCGCCTCTAGTGTTGCCAATGTCCATGGGCGACGGTGATCACTTACCATCAGGTGACCCGTCTGCACTCTGCTCGTTTGCCTGCCTAAGGCTATAAAAAAAGTAAATTTTGATTCGGTACAAGATAAATTGAACTGTGAGCACAGGTGATAGATTTGTTTTTAACGGAGAGTGGCAATTGAATATTCTCGGCGACTCAAATATAAAGAGTCACTACATAGTATAAAACAAAGTCGCTATTTTTGTCCGTCTGTTTGTTTGTTTGTCTGTTTGTCTGTATGCTTAAATCTTTAAAATTACGCAACGGATTTTGATGCGGTTTTTTGTAATAGGTAGAGTGATTCAAGAGGAAGGTTTTTATGTATAATACATGCGTATATTCTCACGAGAACGGGATCCACGCGGGTGAAACCGCGGGCGGGCCGCTAGTTAAAGATAATTACGAACTGCATAACACAAAAAGTGAGGCTACCTACATACATGAAAAGTAGGGCAATTTATTAGCAAAATTTTGCTGTACCATTTTTTACACGTTAGTGATATACCTAACTAAACTCTGGCCGCGCTAACTATGCGTTCCTAACACATGTCAATTCGTCATGACTAGTGATGTACAATAAATAACATTATGCGTTGTAACAAATAACAATAACAACATGCATTCACTATGCATAATATTTATTCAATTTATATGTTGTTATTTTTATAGGAATTATGTTTCAATATATTCAATAATAATATTCGTTATGTAAATAAAATTTTAAGGAATCAATTAATTGAAATTGAAAAAAATTAAAATGTTTTATTTATTTATTTTATTTTCATTTGATTCACCTGAGTGATATTATAACACAAATTTTCCTAAGCTATGTTTGGGCGTACCTTTATTATAATAATATTAATAACTTTATTGAATACTTAGTACATTATAATTATATAATATATTATAAAATTATAACGTTTTATTTTATATTTTACCGACATTGTATTAAGATTACAAAAATATTCGATTACAATTGCCTTGTTATTATGTCACATCACATCACTACAAAAACAAAAAGTTGATATGACATGGATATAACCTTGAACGAGCGCCGTTTGACGTGGTTTTCTTTTAAAAGGTATTGTTTTTATATTTGTTATTTAAGTAAAATTGTAATAATTTTAGCCCAAGATTAATACAATTATTGTAAGTTGGCATAATTATTCGATTTAATGTTTGATTTCAATGTTATCACTCGTTAATAAGGCAATTAAAAGATATTAAAAAATTGACAATTAATTGTACGCCAGTTCAAAGTTAAATCGCCCAATCGAATGACAGACTTCAGGAACGCATAGTTAGCGCGGCCAGATTATAAACTACTTATTCTAAATTAAATGTAATAATCATTGTTGTTAGCAAAAAAATATGTTTGATGTATTGTAACAGTAACTGATATAATATTTAATCTTTATATTTAAAGCTATAGGTCTCACTCTTAAGGCTTGTTTGTAACGATCAAGTTTACTCAAATATTTGACCCATGTCCTGAAGTGTGTGCTCTGTTCATGTGTTCGTACATTGAAATTAACAAACATTCTAATTATTACCTGTCATATTATACAGTGAAGTCCATGCAGATATCAGATTGTTTATAATCTGTTTCTTTTATATATTATGTAAGTAATAAAGCTGTGTTTTTATTATTACACGTTTAAATTGATCATAACTACATCGTTGATGTAATAAAGTTTTCGTTACTTAGTGAGATTACACCAAAGTGAACCATAATTCATCTGCGAAGGGCCGCGCCCTACATCGATTACTGGGTCAAGATCACATCCCGCGAGATTTTCTAAATGTAACCAAATAACATGACCGCCATTGAGCCGTGTTCGTTGTTATACTTCGTTCGCGTTTGATCTAAAATTCGTTATAATTGCATGGCACACAAATGCTAGCTTTCCGCCTATGCGATTAAAGTGCATTTCAGATTGACGGCGGGAACTAAAAATACTTTTAGTAAATTTTGCTCATAAGCTAAACTGATCTGTGAGCAGGGGTAATAAGTTTGGTTTTGGCGGAGAGTGGCAATTCCATACGCTCGGCGACTCAAGTATAAGTACCCCGAGCTTGGCACAGACATTTTAAGTGGTTTTTGGCGGAAGTGATAGTAGGTGTTCTTACTTAAGATACTTATCCCATCGTTCTTGATCGATGTTTAAGTCGAATAATTAAGCGAATCTCAGATCAAATTAAGTATGCATATATGTCGTGTATGAATGCTAAAAGAGATTATAGAATAAGAACCCTCTTAAATAGGTAGGTTATGCAATGAAAATTATCTTATTGCAATTCCTTATACACTTATATTAGGGTCCGAACCTGAAGGGTCACTAAAACAAGAAACTAACGTTATTTTCACAGATTCGCCCAATACCTATCTAGACGCATACGGTATTACAGATAATTATGTAAAACATCGTATTAACAGTTAGTTAAAACAAAATATACATTTATAATATCAAAACAAACGTTTTATAAATAATCTCTTATGTGATGGGAATCTAATTCAATCCATAGGGTTTCTTATCAGTCGATGAAAATCCTTTACATAAAATATACTACAAAATTTCAAACTTTGTCTACAGTACCAAGTGGCTCAACTGTATTGTGTGGCGGAGGTCTCCAAAAATGAAACTGGCGGCGGCGAAGGCATAGAGGTCATCAAAAATGAACCATTCAAAGACTACCCCTTGCTCGGTAAGTACCTAAGTACCCATATTGTCAATACTGACGACGAACAGAAAATTCCTTAAGATTGCTAGCATGCACCTACATAAAACCTATTTGAGTTTTGCTTATGTCTCGTACACTACACTATATCAATATTGTTAAGAACAAAGATTACAAATTAAATCTAGTGGACCCAAGTTATTTCAGAGTAACATGCGTAGCGGGGCTGGTGCTAGTAATTCATAAATAAATTATTCAACATTATTAACATCCATACTTATATGTATAGTGACTATACTATAGTCTAGTAAGCAACGTCATAGCAATTCACACCAATAATTACACTAATAAACCCCGTGAGGGAGGCATGGAAACATACAATTAGACAATCATAACATGACCAAGAATATCTGTTGTATAATGTCTGTCCCAGGGGGACGATCCCTGCTACTAAAGTAAGGCCATTTTAATAGGCCACATTTGACAACTGTTTGTCTTTGCTTTATAGTGAGGGTAACCTGCTGAAAAACATCGATTAATTTAATTAATCGATGAGGACTTCAAACATCTGTAAATTGAATGTGATTGTTATAAAAACTATTTTAACGACCGCACAGTTCAAACAATGACTAAAAAAACGACAAAAATAATGCGTCTAATAATGGCGCGAAATGAAATCATGATTTTTTTATAACATTTCACGTTTCTGGATACTGGCTTTTGAGCCAGACGTTATATATTTAAATGAATGATTATGTAATCGTGAAATACTTTTTGACGATTAGTTCGACTTCTCGAATTCAACTTATCTACTGATCTGTTTCTTTTGATACCATCCCTCATGTTTAAAAAGAAAAAGAGTTCACTGACGTAACTTTGTAACGACGTCAGTTCTTTACTTAAAAGTGTAAAAATTTTAACAATATCTAGTAGGGAATATTAAATAATATGGAGTGCCTCCCTTACAAGGTTACTTTGTAAAATTTTGACGATCTGTCAAATGTGGCCTATTAAAATGGTCCTACTATAGTCTAGTAACTAGTAAGTAGTACCCAAACAGAAACAACTAGCATTCAGGTTTCGGAGTATTCTGAAGTGCATAAATGTTTATTTATTTAACGTTCATTTTTGAGAGATTACTAGTGGCCAATTTTATATTTTGTACTTTACACTTCGTTTATTTTGTCATTTCATTATTTTAGCATAAAGATGATGATGATATTAATATGCATTAAAAGCATATTATGTGAATGACTAAAAATATCGTTAGCTACATTTTATTCCTATGCAAAAATGACAGTCAATTAAGGCCGTGAAAATTATTAGTTGTTTAATTAAAATTATTATTTACTCGCTGCTAGGTATTTTTAAACACTTACGTAAAATCGTCGTCATATTTATTTGTATTTAGTAAATTGTTCCCATTAACTTTTTAACATACAAAAAATGTAGTTTATTAGGTGACGTATTATAGTTTATAAATAATTATGTTTAGGTGGTAGGGCCTAGAGCTCACCCGGGGAAGTACCACCGCCCGCCACGGTACTTAGTACCATTCCTACCGTGTAATAATTGTTTTAAGAACAATTAATTGTGTTCCGGATAGGAAGGTGTGGAGCCGGTTACACTTTTTTAGAGGCGACCATCTCAGTCCTCAGGGGTAGCAACGCATCTGTGACCGAATTAGAACGAGACTCAAGTCTAGTTCTGGGTCGGTCACAGTTGTCATGGGCGGCAACGGAAGGTGGTGCTGCACGCTCGTTTGCTATCTTAATTCCATAATTTTTTTTTTATTAATGTTTATAAACATACATAAAGGCGAGTTCATCGTAAGTATATTTGTACAAATATAGATTCGTAAGCGAGGGCCTTTCACTGTAATTTTGTGTCTGACGTTTACATCTTATTGATGAATCATCGACAACCAGTGCTTATACGGATAAATTCTGTGTCTTTGTTCCGATTGTCCGACTTCTGTGGTCGAACATAGTGTCCGTTTACAAACACCTCAATCACATCTCTACTGCAAAATTCAATGTTTCCAAAGATATGAAATTAAGGTGACTAAGTAATTTTCGTACTAGACAGTATCACTTTTGGATCGGCTCGGATGACATTACTTACTATAATTTACAGGTAATAACAGAACTCATGAGACAGAACAAGATAGCATACATAAAAAGTAAGCCAATTAGCATAATTTTATTGTCTCACTTTTGGCACGCGCGCTAGTTTACTTATTGTACCTATATGATTGGTTGTTTAAATGTTTTTTATCCAATTGTAGACGTGGACTATTGTGGTCTATTACGTCCATAAGACTAGCGTTTTAATATAATTTATGTTATTGTATTGTTTTTGTCTGTATTTACTACGAAGAGAAATATTGGATCCATATCTCTTCGTCGTCGTTGGGTTTTTAGACTGCTACGATCGAATTTAACGCATCAGTTTGAACTGAAGCAAGCGGCAAGGAACTTGGGTACCTAATATGTATTATACGAGTATAACATAATCTAACTACACCGTGTCTTACTTCCACTTACTTACCTGTTGTAGTTTTTGCTAATTAGGTCCATAAGATAATTGCTAGGTATCATCAAAATTATGAAGTAAAATTAACTTTTATTTAAATTGAGCCGTAAAAAAATAATAATTAATAATGTGGACATAAAGATCTTACGATTTTGAAGACTTATGACGTTATGACTAAGGGTCAAGGTAATTTAGGTGTAGGTGTAGATTGGAGTATAAGCTGTAGAAGGTTTTTCTGTGATTCTTTTCAAGAAGCAATACATATTGCATTAATTTAGTAGGTGGAGAAAATAAATCGTATTTCGTGCAGCGGTTCGCTAGATTTATTTCTTTAAAACTGTAATGTAAATTGATATGCTTGGTTCAGCTTCAAATAAAGTTTTTGTATAGTATAAGTATAGAAATAATCTATACTAAGGGTGCGGTTCCACTGAGGCGGAGCGGAGCGGAGCTGTGCGCGATTCACCAATCACATGCCTTGAAAATCACGCTAGGCACAATGAGACGTGGATTTCAAGCCAAGTGATTGGTGAATCGCGCACAGCTCCGCTCCGCTCCGCCTCAGTGGAACCGCACCATAACTTCTAAGATAGAATAGTAAGTTAATTTTTCTTCTTTGTAATCGAAGCACGTACCTACTTTTTAGTTGGAAGTAAAGGAGCTAAGGGTTCTAAAAGTAAGGACGACGCAGATGCTTGTGGAACCTGCTCAGCATGCCTTGAAGAGGGTAACAATCCAACCTTCGTCGTAGTATATTATATTGTATTGTATTCTGGTGCACATTACATTTGTTGACAATAGCCTATGTAAAACATGTACCTAGCTGGCTTAAAATGGTTCGAAGGACCAACAGTTTTTAATTCATAGACGGTAAACAACGGTGTCCCATCTAGATTCTAGATTAAGGTGTAAGAAGCACAGAGAAATGAAGGCTTTATTTTACAAGAGATTTTATTTATTTTCATAATAATTATATTATATCATATTGATTGTTTGCGTTTATGCAACTTAGCATTAGAAACTTAGTTTTTAAATGTTTTAAACGTTTTCCTCTTGGTAAAACATACCTACCAAGTGACTTGTTGTGAAGGTGAAGATGATAAAGATTGAGTCATGATAACGTGTAATGTTGACTTAGGTAGGAACCTATATCTTGTACATGCGATTTTTTAAGATATTTTGATATTAAATTAGCTAAGACCATAAATTAAGTAACTTATCAAACTCCGAATGTCCCAGAAGGTCAGCTTCAAGAAATTCGTTCTAGGTAAACCACGTAGAATTTAAATATTTTGTATTAAGTTTAGCTTCCAATACTATAAATTTACAATTATAACTCGTTTCGGTAAAGGAAAAAAATTAAGGAAACCAGCAGATCTGAGTATTTTAAATATTGTGTGAACTCCGCCAACCCTAACATGGCCAGTGCGGTGGTCTGAGGCCCCTCACTTTGTGGTCATCAGTGGGACACTTATGGGTTGTAGGTTTTTACAAACACTTTTCGATTGCATAGTTTTTTGAGCTACTATTAATAAAACAGTACGAGATTAAAAATTTAAACAGGGACGTATGATTCAATACAATATCGAGGCAAAAAACAGAAACGCTGTAACCCACAAAATACAAAATATTCACCAGAACCGATAAATTGATCGATCAATAACACTTGTAAAGGCATCTACTATTTCAGTACTTAAGAGAACCAGTACCGTAGTGGTATTTGTGATGGAAATTCTTACAATATACATACGGGGAATCTAATATCTTTAAACGAGCAATTCTTGTATATTTATTTATTTATTTATATGTATATATTCACGATCTCGGAAACGGCTGCAAAGATTTTCATGAAAGTTACAGATTAGGGGGTTTTCGGCTCAAGGAATCGATTTATCAAGGTCCCAGGTTCGAGAAAAGCTCGGTTCCCGAGATAAAGAGATTTTAAAAACATCATACTGACGTCATCTATGAAACATTAGGATAACTTCTATGAGGTACTGTTTGTAACGTGTTGAACTGACGCCATCTATGAAACATTAGGATAACTTCTATGAGATACGGTTTGTTTGTTTCAGTAGTATGAAACTAGATGGCGCTCGAATATATTTTTGTTCGGCTAATACTAATATTAATATTCATTCTTACGTTGAAGCGCTATTTTTGCGTTATACCTACCTATTTTCTGTTTGAATAAAATTAAAAATCAGTGCGATTATCTCGCTTGACCTCGCAGGACGCGTAGTGATAGTTTAACGTGCGTTTGTGATATTTACGAGAATATTTATAAATAAATGTTAGTTTTGTTATTATCGATTTATTAATATATTTTAATAAAGTTTTATTATAAATAATGGTCAGATCGATGAAATTACTATTGTTGTAAATAGAATCAATAAAATTTTAAGTACGCCTAACAACTTGCTCATTAAACTAAAAGTATATTTATTTATGTTGTTTAATTATCATAAACATTCAATACATTTTATCGCAAATAAAAATTTCAGTCGGGGACTGCCTAAGCCTGCGAAAAGTACGAAGGAAAGTTCAATGAATTTATCTAATTAAGTATGTACCTATTTAAAATGCAATTAATTCGCTCACACAGTTAACTTCTATGAGGTACTGTTTGTAACGTGTTGAAATTTCAGTAGTATGAAACTAGATGGCGCTGTACAACTTTGTGAAACACGCTGTTGAGATCCTTTGGCCGTAACATAAGTAAAATGAATTTTGTGCTCAGTGAACAGTTGTATGATTTGACTCCTGAATAGATGGCGGAATTCCTCGTATTTCTTGCGATTCATACTAAATATAATTTTCAACCGAGCAAAGCTCGGTCAACCAGGTACTAAAGTCTTAATACAAGATTAGATTCAAATAAAACGGTGATAACAGTGCCCCACCTGAACAACCTGTAATGTAGTTAGCATCAATGGAAGATTATCTAAAACAGAATGACAGCAGTAGTAAATAACATCTAAACTTCTAAACTAACTGTATTATAGCAAGGGAATTAGGATTCATTGTGATGTATAAATGGTTGCATATACGAGTAAATATGTGTTATGATTATATACTGCAGTTGATTGCTACGCAGTTCCTTTATTGTGTTGGCAACAGCGCAACGGTTATAACACGGTCCCCACACTTGTTTTTGCGCATGCTAATTCTGACGGGGATTCAAGCCCTGCATAAAAGTGCTCCAATAAAAGGCCGGCGTTGCGATTGACGGCATGTAGGGAACATGCCTTTCGGAGTATGAAAAAATAAACTGTTCAAAGCCCTCCCTCAGGATTCAATTTGTGAGAAGGAACTGTTGGAACCAAGCGTCTCTACAATGCTTTATTTATAGTTTATACAAAACTAAGTGAAATACGTACTTACATAAAATAAACTTCTAAAGAAGGAAATGATCATTATCGTGCATAATTATATACTTAACTTACCTATCCTTTTGGATTATTAAAAGTTTTGAAGCTGCGTGTGGCGTTTGTTTTAAGCCTTTTCTTTATAGTAGAAGATCCAGCCCTACATCGTCCTTCACCGAGGTGATTAATGAACGAAACATATTTTAAGTGAAATTTAAAATATTAAAAAATAAATAAACAATGGGTTCCCTGAAAAAATCCTGGACAGGCTATGTTAAATTATTAATTAAAAAATATTTTTTTTTAATTGTACTGGTGAGATTAATAAGAAAATCTCATACCAGCCAAATTCCAATTTTTGAAATTCGCGAACCGCACTTAGGACCAACATTTTTGCAGTGAATCTTATATCAACGTGTTTGCAATCCTTACTAATATTATAAATGTGAAAGTGTGTTTGTTTGTTTGTTTGTTTGTTTGTTTGTGACGCTTTCACGTCGCAACAAAGCTATTATATGGTAAGGTTTATGTGTGTGGGGATAGTTAGGAGGGTGGAGAGTGACGTAGGCTACTTTTTACCGCGGAAAAACATCCCATTCCCATGGGAAGTTCGATGTTTTGTTAGTTGCTAGATATTCATTTTCGGAGTTGTTAATAGATGGCGGTAATAGATGGCGGTAATAAAATTCATTTGCAAGTTCTGAATTACGCTGTCAAATACTACATGTAATTTACTTAAGTCATAGGCAAATGTAATAGGCTACTCCCCGCTCCGGTTGTATTCAGTTCAGTGTACCGCCCGCCCGCTGGCACTATCCTGTTGACTGATGTCCGCAAGTTGCTCAGCCAACAGGATAGTGCCAGCGGACCAGAGGGACCTTGGAGTCGAGAGCCTGAACGACTTCATCGAGAGATTGGCACGCAACATGTTCGGGCGTGTCGACACGTCGCGGTTCCCGCATCTGCAGGACCTGGCGCCGCTCCACACCCGTCCACCGGACCGCTGGGCCTTCCCGCGCGACTTGCTGGTTGCGCGGGACGGGGCTAGCACTGACTGATACTGGGGCTTCGTAAGTCGTCGCCCGGCGCTGATCGGCTCCTGCTGGGCTTCCCACCAGCGGGATTCACCCGGTAGGGCCTCGATCGCCTGGGCGGCGCGAAGATGAACCCCATCCTGTTTAAGACTCTGTGGCCTGTAAAAAGGCCACCACTCAACGGACTTGACCTATTGGTTAACCACAGATGGACAACCAAGGGCCTTAGGGCCCAGCCCAAGAACCGGCCCGTTTTAACGGGCCGCGAGAGACACCCCCAAAGGGGAACTAACTGTCCCGAGGGCTCCACACACCTCAGACAGGGTGGAGTGAAGAGAGCGAGTAGTAGGCTACTTTTTAGCCTAAATTCCTACGGGAGCGGGACCTACGCGGCTGTTACCTACGGGTCCCGAAGCGAAGCGCGGGCGGTTCTCTAGTAAATAATAAAACAGCGCTCACGTTGATATAAAATTTATTGATTAATCATTAAAAGTGTAAGAACCTACTATCAATATACCTGTGAACCTTGTAGTCCGTCCAGGAAAAAAATAAAGAACCTATCAATTGCACATTCTGCAAGTTTCATACTTTCAGCTGGTATGAGATTTTGTTATTAATCTCACCAGTACAATTTTTAATAAAAAATATTTTTTTAATTAATAATTTAACATAGCCTGTCCAGGATTTTTTCAGGGAACCCATTGTTTATTTATTTTTGACGTGACAACGTCTTATAAATTGGTTTGCCGGGTGGCACTTCAAGAAACTGCGTTAGTAGCTCCGCTCACGTTACTTATAGTAGCTACGGCGTACACACGTTGGCGTGTTTCAGAAAATGGTACAGCGCCATCTCTGGAGAAGTAGAGTAATCTACTTTGTTACCTCACTTAGTTGTGACTAATGGTTAATGGTCTAACGGTTAGCAGCGCTAGATGGCGGATGGTGTTACAATGTTTTAAATATAATTCTTTGTATAAATAAATGTTTTAAATTGTTACTATTATTTCATCCTTCTTCCTACTATACGAATGAATATTCACATTAAAATTATTTTACCACTCAAAGTCGTTGTCACGTAAAACTTTCGCCCGTATACCGACTTTACAGGCAACCAATTTTTTTTTTAGTCTTACGCCCGGAATGCGGTTTATTACACACTAGTGCGTTTTACTTTTCATTGCCGCACTAGTGTTTTTCTTATTCCACTTTTTTTTTTAATATCCGTAAAGAGGTTGTTACCAAAAGATTTGTTATTTTGTAAATAAATAAACTTGTTGTACTTAGTCAAAATCTGATAAGATAAGATTATACTTCATCTAATTATCTATTAAAGCATTTAAAAAATACAATATTTTAAATCTTTAATTACCGTAAATTCTTATTAGAAATACATAATTATTTAGTTTAATATATTGTGGCTGAATGTTCGGTGTCTCTGGACTTAACCTGCGCGCGCATAGTTATTCAACCAAAGATACGGCGCGCGAAAAAATAAACCGCGCCATTTTGTGCAAACATTTGTTCGTTTATAATTTGCTGATTTGTGACTGAAAAATGTCGATACCTAATTGTTTTTTTTAATATTTTAAATTTCACTTAAAATATGTTTCGTTTATTAATCACCTCGGTGAAGGACGATGTAGGCTGGATCTTAGACTATTAATGATACATCAATAAGTACAAAATAAAAAATAAGAGGTCAATAATTTAAAATGCAATGTGCACCATATTGTAGGAATTCGAATGTTATCAAACGTAATATAATCATTCAATTGATCTGTGGTAAAAGTAATATCCTTATAATTAAGTAGGTTTGTACCTATTTGTATCAATCTAGATTCTGTTGTACATATACATATAAAATAGTTTAAAGATGATCATTTTCAAATACGACAGCGATCATGGTTATTGTCCATTATAAAGTAATGTGTCAGGTCGATAGTAGGTATTATATTATCAGCTGTAATCTCATCATAAGGGTGCGGTTCCACTGAGGCGGGGCGGAGCGGAGCTGTGCGCGATTCACCAATCACATGGCTTGAAATCCACACGAGGCACAATGAGATGTGGATTTCGAGCCATGTGATTGGTGAATCGCGCACAGCTCCGCTCCGCTCCGCCTCAGTGGAACCGCACCCTAACCGTTTCATACGCCGCAGCGCGGACGTGACATTTTTTAAATTTTATTGCAAAGTTTTATTCTATTAGCTCATAGCCTATTCGTATTAACTTTGTAAAGTAATATGTAATAGAAAGTAGCTACGGAAATATTAAGTAATAGTCGCCATTATGGCCTATTAAAGTAGGTATGTAGTCCTATAAAAAGTATGTAACTAGAATAGTTTTGTCCAGTTCGACTGTAGTGGTATTGATACTACATTTTTAAACATGGTTGGGGATGTGGGATTAAAATTATCCCATCTCTGACACGGATCCAGTGCACGTAAACGCTCATAAATTTTTTGCCACTAGTGGTCATATATCGTCTATCGATGAATTACAAAGTGAATATTAATTTAATTCGTTACGTTAACTGCACCTATTTCGGAATAAGGTTTAATTCAGGGAACATAATTTTATAGTTGCAAATTACATTTTGACATCCGTTAGAGGACGTAAAACAGCTGTAATTTATGAATTACAGCTGTTTTAAGGAGATAATTATGTCTCCTTATGAATGTCATACATGCCAAAGCAACTTTTTGTCTGCAAGCTACAACCTTACCACGGTTAAATGAGTTTAACAAATTGTAATCCAGATAGTTTTAAACCATGGAAAGGACATAGTTTATTATCTCGGTAATACGTTCCCTAGGAAATCATCCCATTCGAAATTAAAATCATTTAACGGCATTTTGTGCGGCGAATTCACAAGCAAAGTCTAGTTTACCATCATAATTTAAGTGTAACATTTACACGTATATTAAAAGGGACCTTAACATTGAATGGAGAGAATTCAGAGCAATATAAAATTACATAATTATAAAGTGCTCAACCGATGGCCTAGTCTTCAAGTCTGGCGCGAGGTTTTCTCGGCTACATCTTCACGAAGTTCCGTATGTACGTGATGACGTGATATTCGTTAGTTAGCACAGATGTTGTAATACACTGAAGTGTTTATTTAGGTGTTACGGTACATAGTACTAATCGTACTCATAATCGAGAACAAAGGTTGTTTGACTTTGACGTTGCTTTAAATGTTACTGAAATGCACCGCTGTAAAAAGTATTGTGGTCAAATAAATAATAGAATTTTACAGCGTATTTTTCAAGCGTTTCTTTGAAGTAAGTATATGACATCTTTATTACACACATTCTGTAAGCCGGGTCCTACTGTTATATCCAAGAATATTATTCGGGACTGCCTACAAAACCTCCGACTAAGACCAATTTATGCCAAAAATACCTTACATCATTTTGAAAAAGAGCTAATACTGATGCTCATCAAACTGCTGCACTGAGTTCTACCACTATGAATGAATAATTTGATGCCTATAATATATTTTCTTACAACCTGAAACGATCACCAATAAGTTAGTATAGATAGATTGGTACCCACGTAAGACAACGAGAGATATTTTTGATGGGCATTAGGTATGTGGGCGTGCGGAATATATTGCGTTCTAGCAACGATAGCATTTTATGAACATTTTCATCATATTCTTTGCGTCAGACGTTAAAGTGAATTTATAGAGCGGCTACTAACAATTGTTTATGCGTTACAGGTAGGTACAATATTCTTTTGTCATCTTGTAGATGGCATTAGTTACATTCTTGCATTGTATTATAATAGCTACGAATGTGGAGCACAATAATTTAACTTTTGTTAACTTATAATTACTTATATAAAACCAATTGTTGCCCGCAGCTTCGTCCGCGTGGCGGTTAAATAACCACAAAATACCATTACATCGATATTACGGCACGGTAATATTTACATATTATAAAAAGAAGTCCTGTTTTCTGTCTGTCTGTCTGACCGCAATAAACTCGAAAACTACAAAACAGATTTTTATACGGTTTTCAACAAGATGTTACTAGATTTTTAAATATTGTGACAGCCCTGGCGTATCACCTCGCTAAACAATAAACAATAGGGGCCATAAACATGCCATGCGAACAATAAGAACAATAGCGCGCTTAGCCAACTCGAAAGTACGCACGACGCTTCGACCTTACGGCAATAGTCATACGGGCGAAAGTCGGTTGCAAGGAACATACTCGAACTTTGTTCGAAGCGGGTCCGGACTTAGCGGGAAAGTTCTGGATTGGCGTGAATGGTGCGTGAGGCGGTGACAAACGTAGTACTTGTGATAAATCTTTTTTTACCCGTAGGTAACAGTATAGTTTGTCCCCGCCTGCAGCACCATGAAGTATTTTATGTTGATATTGTGACACTTGTTTTTTTCTTTTGAGTTCTTTTGTAAGCAGTCGGGTTTTTTGTTTTTATAATAATATTTTTATTTCAGACTTTTTAGTGTTTTCACCGAAAAATTCTACTTTTTGGGATGGTTTTTGACAATTTGTGTAAAAACGATGTTATATGATATATATTTTTGAAAAGGTCTTTTCACGATCTTTCATTTGATACCCATATTGCTAAGATAACAAAAAAACTCAAGATTATCCCCTCTTTTTCTTCCACTTTCGGGCGCCATTTTGAAAATTCATATAGCCTATGACACTTTCACAGTTCTGACGAATTCAACGATACCTCATATGTCTGGGCTGTTTGTTTGGGCTGTGGGGCGGTCCGAATAAATGGACATACATACAAACATACATACATACATACACTCGAAAAACATAACCCTCCTTCTGACGCAGTCGGGTAAAAATTGGAATCCGTTTTACCATTCAGCCGTTACTTTTTTCACTATTTGTTTTTTTTACTAATTCATAGGGATGTTATCTAGGCGGTGTTCAAGGAAAATTTTTGATGAAATTGAGGGCCCAAGTAAAACTGTGATAGATCTGTAATCTTATTCTCTAGTCAGTTGAAAATTACATAAATCGTTTTAAGAAATTCTTAACTAAATTCAGGAATAAAAATTATTGACACAGAGGTAGTACTTTCTGAGATTTACACCATGCCACTTTCTGTAAGCATCTGAACTGAGGGCCCAAAACATTTGCCCATAACATCTTTAATTTACGTTTAAGAAATTCATGAGTGTTGGCTTTAAGTTTTAACTAATTTTAACTAATTCCCTTATCAATTTCAATTCGCTACGCCAAGAAAACACATTCTCGACGAGTCAGCTTTAGGCTGTCGGTCCTGATTCGAATGGCTGAACTATCACTCTCAAGCACAGTATAATTGCCATGTGTTAAAATATCTAATCAGTTGATACTGGTCGCCCCGTGAATAAGGCTAAATGTTTCATATAAAATTCCATTATTATTATTAATAGCCACAAATGCAGAACGGTTAGTTGTGTATGTTTATTGAATTTATGTCGTAAATCAAACTGTATGTTATTGTTTGTGGCGTAGTAATTATTTATCAGTTATCACTCGTCACGCTTCTCCGATCAGTAATATTAGTATACGTAATTGTTGTTATTGAAATTCATGGTGAAATAGATTAGTCATAAGAGGTAATATAATAGTTACTATTTTGTAAAGGCAGTGAAGCTAATACACAAAACAATCAAGGGTTGTGTTGTGGTAATCGAATACTTGTCGCTGTCCGGCAAAAAAGCGTCATAACGCAAAAATATCTAATTCGAGATTAGGAGAATTTTGCGATTTTTTATTATTGAAAATGATAAGCTATGTGAAATGTATATAGACATACAATACAATAAGTAAATAAGATTAAAGTACTAAAATTTTTTTTTACATTAACAGTGCAGTAAATAAAAGTTGAAATAAAATTCTAAATTGCCACCGTCTCGAAGTATTGATTTTTATGTTGTGAGTTGTGACTTTTTTTGCCGGGCAGCGTTGTGATTGCTTCGTATTTAATACATAAACGATAAAGATAACAAACAGGACACATACAATACAATAAGTAAATAAGATTAAAGTACTAAAAAATTTTTTTTACATTAACAGTGCAGTAAATAAAAGTTGAAATAAAATTCTAAATTGCCACCGTCTCGAAGTAGTGATTTTTATGTTGTGAGTTGTGACTTTTTTTGCCGGGCAGCGTGGTGCTTGCTTCGTATAATTTAATACATAAACGATAAAGATAACACAACAGGACACAAGTAGCAGTATCAAGTATTTATCCTGAGCCCTGCTTTTAGCACCATAGCATAGCCAATATCTATGATATGATAAATAACCTTTCCTTGCAAAAGATAATTAAGTAGGTTTTGTCGAAATTTTACTTACGTATTTTATTTATTTTATTTTATTTTGCTTTATTTGGGAAACACATTGAGAATAATATATGCCTGCTATTGTAGATGTCGATCGTAGTAGCACAAGTACGATATTTATCTATCGATCTGTCAGCGACCATAATATTTCGAATCTAAAGATCGATATATCTGATTACCTACAATAAAATCTGTAGATCGCACTGAGATCGCTGAATATGATTTCAATCTGTAAAATCTGATTAATTACTAGTTCTTAAAGATATACCTAGGTCATGAATAATATACCAAGGATAGTTCAGATTCGAGTTAAGTAGGTACTTTACATACAGGGTGTGGCGTATTGAATGGATAATACGGAACCTACGTGTAGAGGGCATCATGCCGGTTCAGATGAATAAATGTTATGTTCAGCAAAAGTCCTTCCGTTTCCGAGATATTCGTCATTTTCAAAATTTTCATAATTGCTCCACCCTTCGCCATTATTTTTGGCGCCAGGACTACAAATGTAGACATTTTTTGTATCTGTTTTTATATAGTACTCCTGGATAGATGTGCTATCGATTGTCATCAATTATTTTTATAACAAAAGCACAGATTCTTTTTAAATTAAGATTTAACACCAACTTAACGTTTTTTCATATTTCAATCCTGGCTTTTACTCTGCCGTGGTTAAAAAAAATGTATGGTGGCTTGAATGCCAAATTTTAAAAAAACTAGCCCATTTCACCCAGATTCCGAAATGGTACGTTACACCATATGGTGGTCCACCATTACATTTTAAATTATTTCCTTTTAAAATAAGGTAGACCCCATTTTTATGATATTATAAATTAATTCCAAAATTTGGTTTATTACCTTGATCAGTTTCAAAACCATCTATGTCATAGCAATCTAGCTTGTAAGAGTTAGAAAAGTGTGGAATTTATAACAAAACTGACTTGTTACCTATAATTAACTTCTGCAAAATTCTAAAAGGTACTTACCTAAACGCGATGACTTCATTCGATGGAAATGATTTACCGCAGTGTGTATTAATCTCATTGTTCCAGTATCATCGTTAAAGTTTAACATGAAAGGATGTTACGCAAGACAAAGGTTTGTTACAATAACACAATTAAAAGGTAGTAACAATAAAGCAAACGAGCTTCTAACGACCTTGCTTCGGGTTATTTATGTGAGGTTAATTAGTCCACCTAGAAATATTAGATGTTATTTAAGCACGTATCTTTAATCATTAATATTATGCAAACATTGAGTTTTTTGTGATTGTTCAAAATTTTGTCATTGTAAATTTTTATCGAAGAGTGTGTCTCAAAAGTGGCATGCTGTGAGCGTCATTGATCAGGCTGTCAAATTAATACTCTATAATTATAATAATTATTATGTTGCCAATAATTGATCTAAAGTACCCGCGTGAACAGGTTGCCAATCCATCGGCATCGTGATTCGTGATCCATAGTATTCCAAAGTCACTAACTGAATCCATTCGTAGTGGCTATAACTTCAATTAACGCAAAGAGTATGCAATGCATGTCATTACGCGAAGTCTCTTACATGCGCAATGCAACAAGCTTCGGTTACGTACGGTTCATCGGTTACGCTCCAATGACCCATTTTTTTGTAATTTTTGAACCCTCCGCCTCCTCTGCCCTGTGACCTACTGCAGTATTTGACAATGTCCTCAGGTGTTCACGTATATCTACATTTGCGTAGCTCAAAAACCGTGAGGTTGGACCACACCATGAAATCCAAAAATATAAACCCCCCCCCCTCCCCCTTGTGTGACCAAGCGTGATATTTTTGTAGACCCCTCCCTCTCGGTGACAGGACACGTACTGTGGGTATGTTCCCTTAGCGTTGTGCGTTGCTATGCGAATCAGCGATTAAAATAGCCGTACATAAGAACCACGTCTGTAACATAACTCGTCCAGTCAGCTCGACTGTAGGTTATTGATATCCCGGACGGAATAACGTCTGTTTTTCCAACTTTTCCGTTAACTTTAAAAATAATTCTTGCCCGTTGTTTAGTGTAAATGCTACGACAACACCGGGTATGACTCAGAGATATGCGCGCCGCCTTTAGATAAAATACCGTTCCGGAAAATGTTATCCACTAACATTATTATGAAATACTTAATCTAAAGTGGGATTAGTCATTAGATTATGTTCTTTTAAACAACAGCCAACGCTATATCTGTGCTATATACCGACGACCCTAAATTGTATAGTAAAATCGATATAAGTCGAGATCTGTATTTATACGCTTTCCATACAATAATACGTCATCAGGCAACCAAATATGAAGACTATTTAAACACGAGGCAATTGAAGCATTAATAAATTGGCAGACTGGGGCCCCAGGTGGCTCGTTTGCTCTTATGGTGTCTAAATATAATATATTAATTATAAAAACAAAAACCCGACTTAAAGACCCTGCAAGAAAGAACTGAAAGGAAAAAAACAAGTATCACAATAATTATGTACATAAAATACTTCATGGTACTGTCTATGAATAATACAATGTCACTGACACAGTTCTCGTGGTTCTAACCACGAAATTTTCTATATTCCGTGGTTGTAACGAATTCAACGACACCTTATAATTATGTCTAAATCCGTTGAACCGTTTGGGCTGTAGTGCCAGAGAAAGAAATGGACAAACATACATAAATATATACATACATACAAGCAGTCGGGTAAAAATGAGTCGAATCTTTCCCAGCGAAAAAAATATATAAATTTGTTTTTCATCCCACCTATTCGAAAAAGACGACTTGGTTCGGTCTTAAGGGGATCCAAAGTTGGTGTTTTCTATTTAGCGGGCGGGAATGAATTTTCATATAACTATTCCTGCCCGTTATTTAAATAATAGTCGGGTTAGTCGGGTTAGTCGGGTTAGTCGGATTAGTCGGGTTAATCGGGTTAGTCGGGTTAGTCAGTTTAGTTAGTTTAGTGACTGTGACAGTATTATTCCTGAATTTGAGGCGCCTTTTATTTTCTCATAGGGGGGGATGAAAAGTAGAGTGTATCACTCGGGAGCAAATATTTTTGGCTCGGGCGACATACTTTGAATCCCTCGGTACGTTCAGGATTCTACTAAAGAATCCCTCGCTACGCTCGGGATTCTACTCTACAATCCCTCACTTCGCTCTGGATTCAAAAAAGCGCCCTCGCCGAAAAAATATTACTTTGCACCCTTGTAATAAAATCTACTATTGTTGCACAGGTGGTAAATATTCATCGGGCCAGTACACGTACAAGATATACCACTTGGCGTCGAAGGTTCCCGCCTTCATACGGCTGCTGGCGCCGAAGGGCTCGCTGGAGGTCCACGAAGAGGCTTGGAACGCCTACCCATACTGCCGGACCGTGCTCACGGTGAGGATATTACCTACTATATACTATACCATTTTGCACCATCCCATCCCTGTAGCCTAACATTGGTTGTGTATGAAACGTTACTTTTATGACAATAACGATATCACACAATTTGTCGCCCCCCTGCTGGGTTCTTTTAAAAGTTTTCAAAACTATAAGTTTTAAAATTTCTAAAATTCTTCGCACTTCTCAAAACGTTATTAGTATAATTAAATTAATTAATTAAAGTAATTAATTATTTAATTAATTAATTATTAGTATACTTAAATTAATAATTAATTAAACATAATGTTTTTTGCTTATAGGATGCGTTTTACTTTTACACGTGTCGTGGCGTCGTGGGCGAATGCCAATATTGATAAATAAATAAGTACATAATTATACATATAACGGCCTGACCGGCTGATCTACTACCACATGCTTCTTTTAATACCTACCTACCTTTCCCAACGAGGCAAAGATATTACCTAATGATGTGTTAAAACCTGCGTTTGCCTGTGTGTGTTCTGTCTGGGTATTGTCCATAGTCCATGGCATTGAGGGCACAGGGAATTCTACTGTGAGATACTTACACATCGTCTACTGTGTCTACACCAGAAGCCTACACTGCCTACTATACATAAAATTAACAAGTACTTCTTGATGATATGATGCATATTGTTTTCAGAATCCGGGCTACATGAAGGACAACTTCGTCATTTGCATAGAATCCCTACATTTACCCGATGTTGGCGATCAAAATAATGTAAGTAATTAGGTGATTAATCAATATAGCTACTGTACTTTAATATGGATAATGGGCACTGGGAGGTTTATAACTCGCGGAGGAATTTTATCGTGTACCTTTTAGCTTAGGAATTTCTACGTTCTTCTGAATGTTGATTAAATGTACGGTATTAGGTCGGTACATAGAAATTCTATTCTGAGCATATTTTATGCTAGATTACCTTATCTCCATATTAAAGAAAAATACATATACGTTGCGCTTTTTATTAAATTGAATATTAAATTAAGATGAAGGAAATAGGTTAATTTCCTATATGAAACTATGTGGATAATATCTGTTTACTGCTAAGTCAGATTTTTTTTTATTTTAGTTAACTCCTTTCGTAGGTATTATTTTATCATTTTAAGGTGTTATCTGAAAAGCGTACCTAAGTGTGTCAACAATTTTGGCATAAACTTTCACCGTTCAGGTTCATCCAAAAATTCTGAATTAAAAAGGTAGCCATTAAAGATGCGTCCATTTGGAGTGCTTCTGAATGGAAGATTTCCATTTGGAATGGACGTGTCGTCAATGGCTACCTTAACTGAATTATGATTAAGTATACCAAATACGTGTTAGTTGAACGTTTTGATAATACGTATAATACCTATTTTTTTTTCTGTACCCAAAACACATGATGTGTAGGAATGTAGGTACCTTAACCGCTAGTCCACCACCGCTTTTTAGTAACAAGAAGCAGTAAATCCAGCTTATTCTATAACATGGCATAAAACCACATTAAATTTGGTTCGGCCAGTTCTGAGATTGACGGAAAGAAATTTCTGAAATAGTCTCCGAGTACGAACATCGGCAAATTATGGCTTTTTAATATGGATAGATAACATTTTCATTGCTTGATTGTTGATTGATCTTGCGGTTGACGTTATGTTGTGCCGTGTACCTACCTATTTGAAATTCAGACTGTGATTGTCGAGTATAATTCTGTTGGCGAAGATTCGCGACGTTTAATCAATGTTAAATGATATTTCGATTAGTAATTCCCATCGTATTGTAACGATAAACCGACGGTAATTGGTCGGGGGCCGCTCCCAGTCGCCGGGACTGATTGCCCTCGGGTCGGAGGTCAAGTGGCCACGGGGTGTATGCAGTCTGCATCGCTGCTGGGGTTCCACTGATACCCAATGATTATCGACGGTCGTTACAATCACAGATGGGTAACATTTAATCTGATTTGATTACAATTATTATCTACTTACGCTAATCCGCACTTGGCCAGCGTGGTGGACTATGGCCTTCTCACTCCGAGAAGAGGGATGAGATGAGATCCGAGATGATGGGTTGAGATGATGATGATGTTGATGACCTACCTACATCTTTCGCTTTACCTTTACCTCATCATCGCTTTTGGAGAAAAGGTGGTTAGAGCGTTCTTGATGGAGGTTAATTAAAAGCTACATCTATCTATACTCCGTTCAGATTGGAGCTGGACAAAAGGTAAATATTGCGTTGCCCAGCAACAGTAAACAACCATGTAACACAAACTTTTCGTCGTATTATCACTATAATTATTATTTTGTATGGTAAGCGAAAAACTTAACGAAAATACGTAACACTCACTACACTAGCAATATTAACAAAACTAATATGGCTAAACACAAATATAAACTTATACAAACTATAAAATTAAAGAATTAAGTGCAAATAAAGAATATTGAATGCGAGGACCGCTCAATTATGAACATGTAAACAAACAATAGCCAATGGCGACATTGGCGACCTGCCGGACACAGACTGCCACTGTCATACATAGACTGTCACAGACTGTCAAAGATAACTTAAACTGAAGTTCTTGTTTTTGTTTTGTCGTTTAAGATCGATTTTAATTATTTTACACTATATTTACAGTGCAAATTAACACGGATTAAAAGAGTCCAAAACGTAAATAAAATTATTATCGTGTTTAAAAAATTATTGTAGTTCATTTTAATTTTACACATTACTGCGTGGAATGAATCCAATATAAGACGACCAAGTTGCAAAGTCAGCTGGCGTCATTATTATGGTAAGGATTTGGTAGACATTTTCTTTTATAGGTATAGACAGGCTTTTCAAATTTACATCATTGGGAAGAAGGTTTCAAATCGCTCGACGTTTTTAAGGTTGTGGCTGCATGAGTAATTTAGTAACGAAAGCGTTAAATGATATTAGTTTTACCGCATTTTCTCGCAGTTTGAAGTATTTATCGATCGTTCCATAGTTAATTATGGATTCAGAAAAATTTTAGTGAGCAATCTAGTTTTACAATAACGCGTTTGATTCAGAAATACATGTTGGTTAGTGACAGTTAGTGAAAACCCTACAGAAGAATTTTAATGGTTTTTTTTGGTTTTGTCCAGCTCCAATCTGAACGGAGTATAGTGGGTAGTTATGAGTAGGGCATGATATCCGGATATCCGGATATCCGTATTATCCGGATATCCGCCCGAAAATACTATCCGGATAATAGAAGACCTATTATCCGGATAAAACGGATAAAACGGATAGTAATAATTTTATACTATTTTGACCATTTGGAGACATTTTGTTTGCTTAATTATTACGAAAATATAATATTTTATGTTTTATTTGGTTATTTGGAGATTGCCTCTGCAACTTCTACCACATTTTTTATGGTATATGACCCAAAAAATAGTTTAACTGAATTTTCAACTACCTTTTTATCTTAGCCTACGTCTCGGAAGCATTGCTTAGCTTACGTGACAGACAACGACAATTCATAAGAACCGCCCAATGTTGAGGTGCGACGTAACTATAATTCCCAACAACTAAAGGCGGTCAGAGCATTCAATTGTTATATTTTAAAAGCAGAAACCATGATGAATGAGCACTTCTTGGTGGTAAACTGATACGTCTGTTTATATGGCTTTAAATCTCACACGATTCTGAAGATTCAGTATCGTCCCATTGAAACACTACCCGTAATATGGAGCTCTCGTTCAGATGGTTTTTCATCCCTACCAGCCGGATATTTGTAATAGAAATAGAGTGGCGGCCAGAGTCTTCAAGGAACAACAACCTGGAGGAAAGGTTGCTCAAGAATTCCGATAGGGGAATAAACAAATCGAGAGCTTCCTTAAAATGCCAAGTAAGCCTATGCTTATTAGTCCCGAAGAAGGTAGTTTGGTTTTGGCATTCAATAAGACACAAGTTTAATATACCCTCCTTAAGCTTACAAAGTGGTGGGGTTATTGAAATTGGCTAGTAATGACAAAGATCGATATAGCTGCCTTATTTGTAAACGGGCGGCGCGGCGCGCTAGCAAGCTTCCAGGATTTTGATAATAATCCAATTTTGGAAGTAAGGCGAAATAGGCGTATCAAGTATACAGGTGTAGCGGCGCCATAACTACAGTGATATGAGCGCGCGCCGCACATGATGCTGACCACGCAACCACGAGCGATGAGTGCAGTGTTTCATGCAATGTTTTCATAGACTACGTCATACGCGTAATACTGAACTGGCCAATCAGGAGACGTATCCTCAACCGCGCTATCAAGATTTCAAGATATACAAACTATATATACAAATGGTTCGAGTTAACATTCAGACCGCGGTCCCCAGGCAGTGACATCGCCTGGCGGGAGATCTCCCCTTTTCCTCCAAACAGGCTTTTAGTACATTCATTGGAACACCCTCAAGACCACTGGCTTTTTTCACGTCTAGACACTGTAAGGATTTGAGAACCTTTAACAGTCCCTGTCCAAGTCTTCACACTAACCGACTAACATTCTATCATCATTTCTAACTGGACTTACCAACCTAGTCCCTTAATTTAATCTTTGTTCGATCACAATTATCATGGATGACAGCGTGAGGGTGGTGCTGTTTGCTCATTTGCTACCTTGATACCTTTAAAAATCTCTTTCTTAGTAAACCGAATCTTTCAGAGGTACCCTAATGAGGTATTAGTGGAGCTACATACGTTATTTCTAGCATCCACAGATGGATCTGTGGCAATAGACACGCGGTTGATCACAGAATTTCGAACCAAGATTTTTGGATGTGACGGGGAAATTAAAGGCTTTCTGCTTCGCACTTATATCGGACACTTCGCAAACTCATGCATCAACCCGGAAAAATATATGACACGAAGTCTCGCAGTTATGTTTAAAAACAGTTTTAAAATTTTTAAGCACTTTGCGGATTTGAGAGATTATGGAACAAAACTTTACAGTATTTTGGAAGTTATTAGACATAAACATCACTTTAATTCATTTTCAATTCAATACAATTTGCAGAAAGTTAAAGATCAGTGGATATCTTTCAAATGGCATCAACCGCAATTCAATTGGTCAAGCCATCAAAAAATAATTATGAGAGGTTCACATAAATAGACACACACAATATATAGACCATCGCGGGGATAGTCAGAATAGTGTCCTATGATCCCAAAACGTGGATATCTGAAGAAAAATCGATTTTCGGAAGATTAAGTGAGACAAATAACTTTCAATTTTCGATAATTTTGAATTTTCTTAAGAGGAAGTCAAAAATATGCAAAGGTTTATGATTCGTTCCACTATAGGTAACAGAAAAAGTAAAATTAATACATACTATGGTTAATTTTTTTAGAAAAACATTAATTATCCGTATTATCCGTTTTATCCGGATAATATCCGGATAGTAAAATGAACTATCCGTATTATCCGGATAGTAAATTCGGGCGGATAATTGCATGCCCTAGTTATGAGTTATTTCTAGAGATGTGCCGATAGAGTCGGCCTTGCCGATCACGTACATACAATATTGCAAATTCCATCTTTTATATAACTGTTTATTTACGATAAGAAAATATAAGATAGGTATGTTTTGTTTGTTAATTATGATACTTACTTACAAATTTTATTTGATTAATGTCATAGAAGACATGTTTTCTTTACTACCAAAGAATAGGTTGCTTTGATTCACATTTAAAAATAACTATGTAAGACTGATTAAAAAATAAGAATATAAAATACAGTTAAATACACCATTAAGTTTTTTAATTTACCTAAGTAATTCCCCCAACATACATTTTATTGAAAAATAATACATACAAAATAAGAAGCCGGATAGTCGGCGCTCTTTGCCGACTAGTCGCCGACTATGATAGTGGCCGAATAGTCGGCTTTACCGACTAGTCGGCACATCTCTAGTTATTTCTGCTTATCGTTATTGATGTCGGTTACTTTTTTGTAAAAAGTTACTTATTTAAACAAAGATAATGCGTTCACAAATACACATGATGGTTAAACCCTTTGATTTACGTCAGAATACACACACCTATCCGGGAACGACCGAATACCCGTAGCGAATTTATCAGACAGTAGTACTTAAGTACTTACCTATATAAAACAATTACAATTTTATTATAAGTAGGTAGATTAAATGGTCCGGTTCCGCAAGTAGGGTCTGAGTTCGAATTCTCTTACTTTTACATTGTTAATATACTACAAAAGTATTATGTAAATAGTCAGGAGATTAATTTAATGAATGCACTGTAGAAAAAAAAATATATTGAATTAATGTCTCAGAACAATTACCAGACAACTAGCAATGATGAGACGGCAACACGCGTAAGGAATTATAACGTAATTACACTTAAATGGTGTGTAGCAACTCTATAAATAGTAGTAACAATTCCTATTAATAATATCATAGCTGGTCTTTCTGCTTCTAACGTGACAAATTAATGAAACTTCTTAATCTTTTCCCAGTTTTAATATACAACGAATGGCATTCTATCTATGAGTAAAGCCACCTAGTAGTAGTAAATGAGCATTGAGAATCTTAGCCCATAGACTTTAGAATATCACTGATGCTTCACAGGCCAAAAAAAGATACAAGGGACATTTTATGAACGTTATAAAATCTTCGTAATAAAATTAAAATACTTTAACTTAAAATACTTTTACTTCAATTACGGAAAATAACTTTTTTTACGCCAATTATAAGGCTAATAGATGCTTATGAACATTATAATTGCCATTGCAATACAAATTAATTATACATTACAGTTAATGACCCATAGCATAGAATACTTGGTATTGCCTTGCTGCGGAGCGACGGATACCGGGTTCGATTCTCGCCAGGGGTAGATACATATATGCCAGAGACATTCGTAAATCATTTAAGAGCTCTAAGCTCCAAGTGCGATTGGCGCATTGATTGTCTCTAAAATGTAGAAAGTTTATTGAGTATTTGCGAATTTGATGCCATGTTGAAGGTTTCGGACTAAAAAATCAGGACTTCTGGGTTGCCTATTGTACTTGAAAAAGTCCGTTTCGGGCCACTAATGAAGGCCGTGTGTTAATTGGTAGTACTGAAATGACGTATTACGTACAAGTCTAAAAAATAACTTGATGACCTTTGAGCGAGTAAATTACATACTTGTATAATATATAACAAAGCTACCAAGTTCACTCTTTTCCCTCAATAAAACCGGATTTAATTTTGTATTACGTTGACCTGCAGCGATCGAGTGGACTTTTGACGGGTCCCAATTAAAATTGTTCATAATGAAATAAAATAAAAATGACAATAAAAATTAAATTAAAAATTAAAAAAACCCCCGACACAAACATTTAAAAAGTAAAAAATAATATCTCTAAAAATAATACGTCGCGTTGGGGGACCGCTCCTAACTACTCATTATCTACGATTTTTTTCATAAGTATCACATGCCTATTTACCCAAGACTTATCATATTTTATCAATATTTTTTTTGTGTTAAAGTTAGAAGTAAATGGAGCGGTCCCCCAACGCAACGTATTATTTTTAGAGATATTATTTTTTACTTTTTAAATGTTTGTGTCGGGGGTTTTTTTAATTTTTAATTTAATTTTTATTTTATACTTTTTATAGGTAAGAATATTCTCGATTAAGTCATAAATATTCTCTTACTGTGCCCTTTCATTTGAGACCCCACACGAGTATATTTGCATACATTCGGCTATTCTTCCCCGCTTTTACCCCCCATAACTTTTAAACGGCTCAACCGATTTTCATAAAACATATTTTAAAATATGCGCCCGTAAGTTCCCTTTAATACAAAAAAAACTAAATTGAAATCGCTTCATCCGTTTGGGAGCTATGATGCCACAAAGAGACAGAATGAAAATTCTTCCCCCCTTTCAGCCCCAATAACTTTTAAACGGCTCAACCGATTCTCATCAAACATATCTAAAAATACGCGCCCGTAAGTCCCCTTTAATACAAAGAAAACTAAATTGAAATCGCTTCATCCGTTCGGGAGCTATGATGCCACAAAGAGACAGAATGAAAATTCTTCTCCCCTTTCAGCCCCAATAACTTTTAAACGGCTCAACCGATTTTCATCAAACATATCTAAAAACACGCGCCCGTAAGTCCCCTTTAATACAAAGAAAACTAAATTGAAATCGCTTCATCCGTTCGGGAGCTATGATGCCACAGACAGACAGACAGACAGACACACACACACACACACACACAGACACGTCAAACTTATAACACCCCTCTTTTTGCGTCGGGGGTTAAAAAATAAAACTATGATGAAAGAATAAAAATATTAAAAAGTATCCTATGTGGTATTCCAAGTTATAAACTATCCGTGTACCAAATTGCATCTAAATCCATTTTTGCGTGATTAAGGACCAAACAAAAAAAAATTGGTTGCCTGTAAAGTCGGTATACGGGCGAAAGTTTTACGTGACAACGACTTTGAGTGGTAAAATAATTTTAATGTGAATATTCATTCGTATAATAGGAAGAAGGATGAAATAATAGTAACAATTTAAAACATTTATTTATACAAAACATTGTAACACCATCCGCCATCTAGCGCTGCTAACCGTTAGACCATTAACCATTAGTCACAACTAAGTGAGGTAACAAACTAGATTACTCTACTTCTCCAGAGATGGCGCTGTACCATTTTCTGAAACACGCCAACGTGTGTACGCCGTAGCTACTATAAGTAACGTGAGCGGAGCTACTAACGCAGTTTCTTGAAGTGCCACCCGGCAAACCAATTTATAAGACGTTGTCACGTCAAAATGGAATATAGTTTACATAATTATATTTATACTAGCTGACCCAGCAAACGTTGTTTGCCACATAATTTATTTCTAGGAAAATTACTATTAAAAAGTAGGGGTTGGTGATAAAAGAGTGAAAATTAAGGGTTGTATTTTTTAATGCCACATTATAGAAAAATAAAAACAAAAATTTTTGTCCAAAAATTGAAAAAAAAATGTTAAGGGTGAATAACTTAATAATAACTTAGGGGTATAAAAAATAGCCAGTAGCCGATTCTCAGACCTACTGAATATGCATACAAAATTTCACTACAATCGGTCAAGCCGTTTCGGAGGAGTATGGTAACTAACATTGTGACACGAGAATTTTATATATAAGATAATATCGATTGGTCTCGTGAAACTCGTATTATAAAAATTTTATAATTTAATTAATTAATTAATTTAATTAGTATACAGAATTTTAAGGGATCCTTGAAGTTCACATAGCAACAAGTTATCGCTATCAAACCAAGTGATAAATATTTATTCGTTTTTTATTATTGTTTCGTTGCGATGTTTTATTTCACCGGAGCCGGTGATAATTAAATAAATTTTAATACGTGCCTGGTTTCTGAAAATTAGAGATTCGTGCAGAATTTGAAACCGGCCCCCTGATTCGGGAGTCGAACGTTAAACCGCGATTCGTACTGATAAGGGAAGAGGATGGGAGGTTATGGGACCTCGGGTATCACTGTTTTTAAGCCGACTTCAAATGAGGAGGGGGTTCTCAATTCAACTGTATTTTTTTATGTTTGTTATCTCAGGACATTCCACTGGATAATCAGATTTTGATGATTTTTTCTTATTCAAAAACTGGTGCTTATCGTGTCCAATATGAGTTTGAGTGTCATCAGGCGAGTTCTTATATTTATTTTTCGAACAAAGTATTCATAACGCAAATCGTTGGCAGGTGCACGAGCTGCCGCCTGAGAAGCTAAAGATGCGCGAGGTGGTCCACATCGACATAGCGAACGACCCGCTGCCGGCGGCCGACTACAAGCCGGAGACGGACCCGACCAAGTACAAGTCGGAGAAGACCGGCCGCGGCCCGCTCACCGGCCCCAACTGGAAGGCCGACGTCAAGCCGGTCATGACCTGCTACAAGCTCGTCACCGCCGAGTTCAAGTGGTTCGGACTGCAGGTTGGTCACTGTGTTTGATAGGTGTGTGTGTGTGTGTGTGTGTGTACGTGACTCGGTGTGTGTTTTGTTTACTTAAAAGGTTAAGCTCGAAACCACCGAGTGCAAGGGGTTCTGACTGCAGATCGGTCGCTGTATACTTTTCTGTGTGTGTATGTTTGTGTGTGGGCGTGTATTAGAAAGAAAGAAAGAAAATATTTATTTCTGGCTGTATTTATTTATTACTACAAGTTCTCGTCACTGCCAAGTACAAATAGTTTGGAAGTTAGGCCGGTTACTGTGCTTTGCTTGTTTATCTTACAACAATAATTTCAAGCTTCAGTGGACACGTTCAGCTATATTACTGATAACACTTTCTCGTTTTGGGTAACTTTTTTTCATTTTGTGGCACGGAAATAATAAAATGAGATGAAAGTTCATTTTGAGATAATGATTGTTAATATTTTTTTTTCAGAGTAAAGTTGAGAACGTGATACAGAAGTCTGAGCGACGATTGTTCACCATATTCCACAGGTAATTATGACATCGTTAAGTGCATCAATGCGGCACGATTACGATTTAGGATCGAGAGCGCCACAGGCAAATAGTATATATCTCATTGAGAACATTTTTTTCGATCTCGGTCTGGGTGTATCTTTTGTCTTGTGCATGGCAGGTACGGCAAAGGGAATCCTATTGTGGACCTAAATGTCATTCTCGACTTTCTTTTTTGGTCATGGCAAAGTAATAAAAACTTAATAACTCATTTCCTCGCCCGCGCACCCCTTCTAACCTCGCGTTCCAAGGCACATGCCTACTGTACCTTAGGGATAATCCGCCACTAAATCCACTCCCTCCGATCATGTTTCACAATCAATATACCTATATCAAACAGCCACAATACCATTATATCCGTATTCCAGACAAGTGTTCTGCTCGATGGACGACTGGTACGGCATGACGATGGCGGACATCCGCGCAATCGAGGAACGCACCAAGGAGGAGCTGGAGCGGCTGCGGCGCGAGGGCGAGGTGCGCGGCATGCGCGCCGACAACGAGTGAGCGTCCGCGCAGAGGACACGCCACGGCTCGCGGCTCGCGGCTCGCGGGTGTACACGATTCACTGGGTGGTTTACAGTGCTGCTATGGTTAACTGACTGACAAAGGAGGAAGTTGAAAGAAATTGTATTTTTTATGTTTTTACGGCTTACATAGTATTGCAATAGTAGGGTATGGTTAATTTAACTGACTTGAGCTGAGCTGGTTGAACAGATTTTGATGATTTTTATTTGAAATTTTAAGGTTGTTGGCTGCTTGAATATGAATTGGAGCAACATCTGAAGGTTAGTTATAGAGACATTATCGAGTTTGAATTCGGTTATTTTTTTGTAAAAAGTCTGTTATTTAAAAGTACGAACCTAGGCATGTTTTGAGCGTTGCGGCGCTATGTGCGTACGCGACGGAGCCAAAGGGCGAACACACATTTTTTTTCTCCGTCAGTTAAGTCGGTAATACCTAGCAAACTGGCAATAGCAACTTGGCAATCAATGCATAATATACATAATTGTGTAATTTAATTTGTCATTATATTTTAGCACATTTACAAATGAAATGTCCCAGATAAGGAATCAAACTTTAACCAAACTAGATAACGGACAGATGTACCTAATTACTACTCGACCAACCTAAGTTTGCACCTCGCGTCGATTACGTCACACGGACGCTTAGGTACGGTATTCAAAAAAAGATTCGCTATGACTTTAATAAATTAAACAAGTGTTTGTTAAATTTTATTTTGCATTTACTGTTTTTAACTTTATATTATACTTATGTACATTAAAATATACACAAAAGTTATGATAATTATAATTAACCAGAATCACTACTGTTCATAGGTTCAATGCCCGACATTTCGCTTTCGCTCTCACTCCAGTCCACAGTCCAGTACTATAACAAAACAATGGTAACAACAAAAAACTTAACAAGAACAGTTCAAAAATTTCAAATTCAAAAGATAGGGAGACGAAAACTCGGTATGACGCGTATCGGTGACAAAGATGCTAACCATACTGACGCGACAGGGCGACTGCGGGGAGGTGAACGGGGAGTAGGGGCGGGGTGCCGCATTCCAGCGAGGTGCAAACTTAGCTCGGTGGAGCTATACGTTATTTTAAAACGAATTTTAAAAAGCTGGCTTTGGTTTGGTACAAATATTGTTATCGTTAAGAGGGGGTATAAAGCTACAAAATGAATATCAAATTTCATTGCGAAGAAATATTGTTAAAAATTACAACTTTGATTTTTATATTTTTGTTCCACCCCTCATATTTTAATCATAATAATTATCACGATGTTATTTAATTTATTGAAATTTGATCTATTAATGCAAACAATTAATATACAACTGGCATTTTTTCTTTATACCCCCCTTAATATAGATATTGTCCCCAGTTGACATAATATGTAACACCTCTGGGAATTGTGAAAAAACTCTACTTTGTGCCAATGAGTCTGATAGACTTTATATGTTATTGCGTTAGTATTTTAGATCACATAATGAAATCAGATTTATAAATATAAATAAATTGTATGTTTTTGGTTTAGAATTGTAGGTATATATCTGCTTTTATAATTTTCAGATCATAGAATTACGCCTCTTATTATTGTGAATCGTGTATACCCAGGGGAACAAATTAAGACAGCAGAAACATCTTTGAAGTGAATGTATTCTTGAGTAAACTTTGCTCAAGGTCAAATAACTTGGATAATTGAAGGACTATTTATAGATAAAGGATTGTTAGTGAATGAAATCTGAATAGCTACGTTCTCTCGTTCTGCGCTCGAGGAAGTTCGCGAAGCCCTCGCGTTATATCCGAGTTTCGGGATCGAACGCCGCGCTTGGCTGCTGGCAGCCATTTGCTCATTATATTGCGAAACCGTTTGTCGAACGCTAAGTTGAAATGTCGATACCTTGAAGGTTAGAGGAGTAACATTATTTACCGTCCATTATCAGTTTCCTTTCCCACAATGTACTTTGGGATAGCTTTCGTTGTGGAGAAAAATTGTCATTTCGTTCCTATCGTTCAAATTATATATATAAATATTATATTCGATAATTTTAATATTGATCGCATTATTTGATCCTCTTGGAATGTGTAGGAGTCGTGATTACGTCGGCGTGCCACCTCGTGGGCAGCTCTCGGCAGGATCTCGGTATGAGCGAGGGCTAATTTACCATTAGAGAAATTATTTCACTAAACTATGGTATATAAATACTATTTAAATAAATTATTAATAAGCGTCGTAGCCAGCGGTTACAGGTAGTGTTGTCGTTAATTAAAATATTAAATAATTCAAAATAATTTTGGACAGATACATTATTCACTGGCCGCGATTAACGCGGTGTTTTTAGCTCCGAAATTTTGGACATTCGCTGTTATAACAATGTTCTTACTTTAAGTAATCGACCCGCCTAGGGCGGGCTTCGTTTGGCTGTTGTGTAATATAATTATAATATAATAGATACTTATACTATATAAACATATTGCAAGTAATTTCGCGAAATAGTCAGTTTATTTAGTCCAGGCACGAATATTGTTAATAGACTACGGGCCCATGTCGAATATGGGGGGGTCATACGAACCACCAGGTGATATATATAGGACGATATAAGAGCACAAAATAATAAGATTCAGCACTATGCCGTCACTTGTAAGCTGTCCAACTGAGTGCTGGTGAGAATTCAAAAGTGCAGGTAGAGGGAGTACATTTTGGTCATATGATTCTGTACGGCATTTTCACCATCGATAGATCCATGAAAAATAATAAGAAAGCGCGCAGTCCCGTAAAAAAATGGTGAGCCACAAAGTCGGTAAATTTGTTTGATTTTTTGAAAATTCCAGGGTAAATTTAGTCATTTGATCCTGTACGGCATCAGTTTCATGCTGTTTCAATACAGCTTCTAATCCATTATTCCGCAACGCCGTACAAAAATCATGCGACAAGGGGAAAAAATCGAGGGTTGAAACCCCCTCTATTTCCGTGGTCTGGGGGGTGATTTGAAAAAGTACGGCTTCGGTTCCAAAACATTATCTAGCACTCAAAAGTACTATTAAAAATAATACCGTCAAAAAGTTATTGTTCATTTGAATGTATATTAATAATTACCTTAATTTCATGGTATACTTGATTTATAAAGCTGTAATGTCATTTGACACTGTACGGCAACTTTTTTTTTAACATGATATTGTAAAATATAATTGTTGCATAGTATTGCCGTTCAAAAGAAACTGTTCTAAAAAAAGTTATAGAGAAATACAAAAACTGAAATTTGTTAAATTATTGCAGAAGTTTAAATATTCATAGATTAATAGAATATAGCAATTTCCTACATTTTTCTCTTGTTCTAAATAGTATTAAGATACATAAATTAGGAAGAAATGATGCCGTACATTTTAATGCAGACTATATTTTTCATACATTTCGTTCTATGGATTTTTCCTTGAATTTTTTTTTCCCTACAAACCTTTGGACCAACGAAAATGTACGGCATGTAAAAAAATATTATCTGTGCATAAAATACTTTCAAAATAAATTAATTTTATGTTGTTTCAAATCACCCCCCAGACCACGGAAATAGAGGGGGTTGAAACCCTCGATTTTTTCCCCTTGTCGCATGATTTTTGTACGGCGTTGCGGAATAATGGATTAGAAGCTGTATTGAAACAGTATGAAACTGATGCCGTACAGGATCAAATGACCAAATTTACCCTGGAATTTTCAAAAAATCAAAAAAATTTACCGACTTTGTGGCTCACCATTTTTTTACGGGACTGCGCGCTTTCTTATTATTTTTCATGGATCTATCGATGGTGAAAATGCCGTACAGAAACATATAACCAAAATGTACTCCCTCTACCTGCACTTTTGAATTCTCACCAGCACTCAGTTGGACAGCTTACAAGTGACGGCATAGTGCTGAATCTTATTATTTTGTGCTCTTATATCGTCCTATATACATCACCTGGTGGTTCGTATGACCCCCCCATTTTCGACATGGGCCCGTAGTCTATAAGTGAATGTTATTGGTGCAATAGCGACGATATTCGGGATATGTCGCTTCGGATAATTATTTATTGGAGGGATGTTGCAAGGTGAATTAGGTGCACTAACGGACACTACACTATGGGGCGGTGGGCGGTTCGGGATCGGGTATCAGGTCATTAACCTAATTCGGGATAGGGTTCAATTTGCAACATCTCGGTGAAACTATTGCATGTATGTTTTATTTAAGATTGTTGTTTAACAAATCAGTATTTTTAATATTTGTGCGACATTCCAGATTCTATATACCGATAGAGACGTTTGTGAACTTAGATGATTCGGCAATTGGTTGATTTTTTTGTATGTATTTTAGCTCTCTGTCTGATTTGTGGCGAACATGTGTACGTGTATGCATATAGATTCAGTTCCATTATATTTTGAATAATCACAATGTAATTTCGACGAGTTACGATTTATTTTTGATGTTCCTTTGTTTTTGTATATTTTATTTATATACAAAGAGGATGAAGAGATCTTTGTTCATGTGAATAGAAAAAAATTGTAGGTTACCGAAAGATGTATTGTAGGATATTTAAATTGCATTTTTGATTAACTAGTACTATGTAAATTATTACGTTATTGCTTCTCATCTGTTCGCAGAATATGATTAACAAAATGTTTATAGATTCATGCATGAGACACTCCACAAGTATATCGAAGTATGACATGTGTTGCTGTATAATTTACTTGAAATTTTCGTTCAGAACTCTCGGAAATGATGTCATTTAAATAATGAAATAGAATTCGTGCCGGAAATTTTTATGTAGGAAAGTAAATGTTAAAATACTATAAATGTGCACTTGCGAGAGTTCTGTATTAAGAATTTTTTGAATCCATTGCACTTTATTTTTAAATATTTTTATAAGTTGTAACATTTTACATCAAATACAGCATGTTATATATATTTGAGAGTAGTATTTTATTGGTAGAAGATAGTAAATAATTGGCAACCCGCTTCTAGCATCGCTTAGAGCTTATTGGTTTCTTAGTTAATGTGTTTTTTATTTTTTTAATGGTTCTTGTGTAGTAACCGTACTTAATTTTCAAATTTGGTTCACGGTAATAACTAATAAGATAACATTAAGTTTGGTCACGCACCAACGAGGAAACATAATTTGGTTTTGTTAACCCTCTATTGAAATATTTCATATTGGACGTCATTTAAAGCTTTTCGCTTTCAATTATTATAGCTTAATTTGTTGCAGTTACCAAATAAAATTAAGTACACCATAGACTATTCTTTTTATTTTTTATTTGCAGAGTCCGAAATTTAGTACACGTAAAAGAATTAATAAAGGGGTTTGAACATTTTTGTATGAAAATCAGCATACATAAGGGCTAAGTGTACCATTTGAAAATAGTCCAATTTTGAGGCTGTTCTTGAAACGTCAATCGATGGAAGTATTTCAAATTAGTGGACTTGTAGGTATCCCAATAATGTTCAATACTCTTTAAATGCATGGTATTCTAGATTGAATATTACTTTTATGGATGGAAAAATTCGCACATTTTCACTGTTCATTGAGTAGCACAATTCGTGCATTAGCCTTATAAAATTACGATTCACTTGATGATCTTTATTGTAGCTACCTTCAGCAGCTGCGCCATTTATGATAAATCAAATTTATAATCAGCTGTTTAACGTAATCTCGCAAGACATTGTCTCAAAAGTAGTGTGTATTGAAATTGATGCATTAGTATTCATTACTCTATAAAGTTATTTTCAACAACCGTTACAAGTGCATTCTTTTATATAGATAGAAACTTGCCAGTCAGTGATTCTGGCTTACATACTTTGCTCACTAGTATTGATGGCCCCAAATTATAATGTAAAAGTAGATAACAATATTATGCACACGCAATTTACCTAATAATAATAATCAATATTAATTACGAAATAATAATTCAGTTGCAATTTAATGTGAGAAAATTATTAATTAAATGTATTTCAGAATTTGTAGATATACCTAGTAACTATTCAATCTGTCAGTAGCACATATTAGTTTCTGTGTAATGTATGTATAGAAGACAGTTGTCAATTTTTAAATGTTTAGCTAAATTAATGTTTTGACGAGTTCTCGCATTGAATGTAAGTAAAGTAATAAAATAACATTTGTTGTAAAATGTATTATGGATATTTTGAAAGCCAATGGAAATAAAATACTTTAACCTGACTCCAATCGTTTGTATTGTAGTTACTGCTACTTACATATAATTTACACAAGAATATAATACTGTAAAACATCTTCACATCTCAATAATGACACAATTTCACTATGAACCACAATCAATAAATTAACAAACAATATTTATACTTCACACAGTAAGCTTTCCATCGGACCCCTATCGCTAGCACAAACATTCTAAGTTCTATTAATTTGTTTTTCTGGCTTATGATAAGGCCGACAAAATGTAAATAAATAATCTGAGATAAATATTTTAAAAATTATCAACTATAAAACACATTTAGCCAATTCATTTAGTATGAAAAATGTAGTAGCAGATTGTGGAATGTAGTACCATACTATAATTGTTGAAGTTTAAATATTGATATGATATAATTTATTATGTATATAATAATATATATCAAAGGGAGGCTGCAGATGTAGGTAGTTGCATAAACGTGTTTTAAACCATTGATATAAGTTTTAAACAATGCACAAAATAATATCTAATATCCACTTAATTATACTGAATTTAGATTACATCAATAAACAATATCATTTGGAATAGGAATTCAAGATATTTAATTATATTAATCTTACCAGAAACTTAAGTATGTAATAGCATCCTATAAGTAACAGATTTTAAATTCTATGAACGAATTTGTTCACAAAAGTAAAAAATAGCACCGATTATAATTGAAATAGAAAGATTCGCACGAAATAAAAATACTTTAAATGTAGGTAAGATACTTATCTCATAATAAATCCTTAATTTAACAATTCTTTATGTGACAAAATCCCCTATTTATTTCTATACTTACTTATATCAAAACACGACAGTAGTAAATGCGTTATTAATTTTTTCAAGAGCTTGTGAATCTGTACCTACAAGCTTCTGACCAAAATGGTAAATAAATATGGTTTACATACCGATAAAATAAATATTCCACTTAACAATTCAGTCAATGAAATCAAGAAGAGTGTGAGATCAATTTAAAATTTTACACTTTTTTAAATTATATTTCTAATATTTGAATAAAAACAGCCAGATATGGTTATAATTGGCAAAGCAACTTTTTAAAAATGTAATAGGGCTCTTTCAATGTAGTCGCTTCGTGTCGTACGACAGCCGCGCGTTTCTCGTTGCGGTTGTCGTACGACGCACGGGCAGTCGTTTGTTTTTTTGAAGACCCGCACAAACACTGGACTGCGATGTACTTAGTGTCTTTTTATACTTACATTTTACAGGTAACTTTTAAAGGTAATAAAAGACACAAAATACAACTTGGTATTACTGACGCATTTCTATTGCTATTATTGCAATTCAGCTTTAAAATGTGTCCATCTTTTACCTATAAGCTTCATGTATATTAGTCGGCTATCCTCATGGATTGCACAGGGAGTATTCAATGAATCGATAACAATGCTTGGTAAAAGACATCCACAACCGGTTCCGCTCATGTAAGTAAAAAAAGTATGTAAAAAAGTTATGTAATAAGTACTGTTTTAAAACATTTGCCAAGGAGTTACTTACTTTCGCCGTTTTTTTTTTGTTCTCGAAAACTTAAAATTTAATATTTAATATGGCACCTTCACAAAACATAATTATGCATGCACTAAATTAATTTTTATCAGCTGTTTTCATTACATCTATAATTGTAGCGCCACCTGGCGGAATACAAAAAATTTAAATAATGACTGGCACATTGTGCGATACAATGCATAGTGCATAACTGCAGGCATGCAGCGCTAGAAATTTGAACAGTAGCATTGGTAAAAATTAGTATGAAAATAGAGGCAACTAAGTTTTCATACAATTTCTTTTTACTTATATTGTCTATTGGTCTGTGGTACCATTTTTGTAGGGTCGTACCTAAGTGTAATCTCGATCATAGCCATAGTAATTTTCTTAAATCATATGATAGTTCTAATGCTTAACAACAAAAGTAACTGTAAAATTCTAGACAATTTAAAAATAATTGGATGGATTCCATAGGTAAAATTATTATACAATTGATTATTACTTTCAAATATTTCTGCATACATAATTATGGAGTTACAAATATTGCACTTGAATTGTACATATAGTTCAATATTTAAATAAAATGCTCACCTATATGTAGTAAAAATTAAAGATAGGTTATTTCCACCAACTCTATATTTTATTCTATAATTAGAGTTATGTAAAATTTAAAATTATATTCAGAGTGAAAATAAGGCAAAAAACAGGTAAAACTGCCTTTGTTATAAAATCTGCTAATACATATTATAAGTGAGGGGACGCACAACAGTTACAATTGCATACAGCATCGTGTCAGGGTGTTGCATCCACACATTGCAAGTGTGCCTACTCTGCTAAAAGCTATTTCTCTGCCTACCTCCAATTTAGCATCATGCCTCAATCATCAACTTCGAGTTCTAACTCAATGTCAGCAAGATTTATTTTACGAAGGGTATTAATAATAACATATCGGGAAAATAATAAATATAGATGTCTGAACCACACCATTTGAGATTTGTGCCGTTTCATCGCGCGTGCAATACGTCGACTTTCCGTCCACCGAAGAAAATATCTGGAAAAAGAAAAGTTAAGTATAACTTACACATTATATGTATTAAACTTTTTAAATATTGATCATTGATCGTTTGTTTCTCACAATAAGTAAATACAAAATGCTAGAACTCATATTAGAATTCCTGTGTCACAGTTAGCATAGTAAACATAATATGCAAAGAATGGATTTTGTCATATTCTACCCCTAACGGGATAAACTAAGGGATCAAAGTTTGTATGAAAATAAGTTAAATATCTCTAGGAGGGGGAAGCCACAGGCAACAACTAATAAAAATATATATAAAAAAATAGCGCTCTTTTGAATTTTAATAACCAATGTGCCTTTACTGTTACTTAAAAGATGAAGAAGATCAAGAAGAAGAAGGCAGGCACTTGGATTCTGAAGCACCACAAAGAAACAACGGTTAAACACATTATTATCTTTTGCCTAATGCAGTCACAAAAAAAGAGAAATTCATTTTATTTCCTAATCATTATAATATTGTGTGTAAATAAAAAAGTATTCAGGTATAGGATTTGAAATACATACCTCTTTGATGACAATACAAAACTAAGAGGCAGGTCCAAAAATCCAAAATATTTCCTTAAAATATTTACAGAATCTAATGTGTACACCGAACATTCTGTAAAAATACAAATAAACTTGTTTATTTTATTACATTTTATATGATTACCACTTAATATAAAAAGTGTCTTAGTTTATCAAACTAATTCATAATGATTATCTAGATCCATTATTATATTAAGGCAGGTTTTCACATAATTCTTATTATTCAGGACCATTCATAATAATGTCACAATAATTTCACTACAGTAGAAGCTCCTTATTCGCGGGGGTTTGGTTCCGCAAATGTGGAACGGTATTTTGTATTGGGATTGCGGTAAAGTGTTCCGTGGCTATCGAGGTGAAGAAAAAATAAATTAAAAGCCCGAAAAAAATAAAGTAAAAAAAAAATTTAGACCCCTGCTCATTTGTTTTCACATGTGATCACGAAAAAGAAACATCACTCCCTAACTTGTGACCTTAATTTATCAATGTCCCCTTAAGCAAAGTATCAGATAATTTTGCTATTTATGAACGATCATAATATTGGTTTATTCAGACCAAAAATTATTGTTGCCTCTTAGTACACTAAAAAAATTATTATTATTCACTTATTCAAATCAGTCTGATACAGTTTCAATACATACTCTGTGGCATCATCTTCTCAACAAACATGTAAGCAACTGCATAAAACACAGCAGAGTGGTTTGGATGTGAAGAAACACCTCCTCTATCAAATGTCACCAGCGTATCAATGTCATATGCCTCTAAGTTATGGTGTATCAGTTTTGCTACAACAGGAGCAGGCCAGTGAGCCTTGGGGTTATCTTGCAGCCTGGTGTCAGTGACCAAACATATGTTTCTATCGGGAATGCCCAGTTCAAGACATGCGGCCCATAACTCTTGTCGCCGGATGTTACCCTTGCCTTCAAAATTACCTAAAGGAAAAAGAGGAAGAATAATATTTAAGTTCTAAATAAAATGTATATCAAATCTGTAATATTACATGTTTCTTGCTGTAATACAAATATCATAGAAATATAAGTAATTTGTATTTACCGTCAGACAGACATAAGATATACACTTCAGCACCTTGTTCACACAGCCTGAAGATGGTAGGCCCAAAGAACATGCACTCATCGTCTGGATGCGCTGTCACCAGCAGAACTCTCTTAGCACCGAGCGCACCACGAGTCCTTGTTGGTAACTTTCTGGCATACCGGCGATACACAAAGCAGCACACACATAAATAACCAACCACCCATAAACTTATGTATAAAACGAAGTTCCTTAAATATAACAAGATCTCGGCAACGAATTTCAGGTAAAAATTGTAGACCAATTCAAAATTGTGGGAGGAATCACTAAATAACATTTCTGACTAGAAATTAGGAATATATTGCGTTTAACGTAAAGTGATCTCATCTGATTGATCACTGTGTGAACATTATTTATCCATATTCATATACTCGGTAACGATATATTTTCTATTATTTTGATACTTGAAATAGACATTCTCCAGCATTTTTTTAATAATTTAATTTTAATTGTTATCTGACTACATGTACATAACCTAGAGTACCTATATAGACAATCAATCGAATCGAAATTGAAAACGAAATCATTGAAGGAAATATTGTATTGTAACAAATGTCAAATTATATTTCATGTCAAGTCAAATTTGTGACAGTAAAACCCATAGAGATAGGAATATAGTAGAGGTAGGTTTTTTTTTTTTATAGGTACCTACCTAGTCCTTAAAGATCAAAGATCAATGGTAAAACCATAGAAATAGGAATAGTAAAAATGCTATTACCATAGAGATACTATAGACACAAAATAAGTATAGTACAGAAGTTAAGCTCATGTATGTACCTCGATATAGGTAATGCATGTGTGCGTAAGCCTCAGGGTTAACGACTCCACAATGGTCTTGGATTGGATCTAGTTATTTAATTTATTAATATGGATTAAACGGGAAAATAAAAATAAAATTGTATGAACAGAATCATTAAAATTTAATGTAATTTAGTAACCATTATTCATATTTGTATTATCATTGTAAACTAAGATCACGGGAGTTCTTCGATGACAAATTCAATAACACTTGAGACTTAACACTTATTTGAGTGTTAATTTATATAATATGATTATTATTTTCGGTGGGGTATTGTAATGTTAACATCAACGCTTAAATCCATTCCATTAGAGTACAACACTCTGAATGTTAAAACCTAAGGAACTCAAAACATAGGTGTTGAGGGTGAGATTGTTATGGGCTAGTTAAGGAGCGAGGCCTATTACTCCGACTAGATCTCTATGGGCTAGATAGACTTGAAAAGGGAATTTGCCTTCTGCCCCGCACAGAGTACATTTTGGTGATTTCGGTCACTTAGGGCCTGTTTCACCACTTCTGGATAAAGTGTAAGATAGCTATATGAAAGTTACCACTATCCACCAGATAAAGGCCTAAACTTTTTCTGTTTCACCACCAAACTCCCTGATAATGAGTTGACAGAGCGGCAACGTATCTTAGTTGCGTTTTGTTACTACAACGTAAACTATCGTCACCTGTGAAAAAATTATTAAAAATTAACTAATCAAATTGGTACAAAATAATTCAAGTTGACTTTTTTTAAATATTAACAAGTATATTTTGACCATGTTAAACGAAAATGTAAGATTTGTAATCTTTGCTACAATTTTTAATATCGATCCATTCGAAACTAAACGCCAGTGATATCTGCCAATTAACGTATTTATCAACCACTTGAAGCGCTGATAACTTATCAGACAGTTAAACTGCCAGATAGTTCTACCGAAACCTGTGAAACTAAAAGTTATAGTTTAAATAGAAAATAAGTTCCTGCTAAGCTATAGGCACATTACAGGCAGTGATGAAACAGGCCCTTAATCTGCCGTTAAGCTGTAGAATATAATTATGTATATTATATTATGCTCAGGTATATTTATTACTTTTGGAACGTTATCGCTAGAAAAGTATTTTTGTTCAATAATATTTATTTCGGACCTGTTTCAGACATTTCATTACTTTCAGGTGCGTGCCTGTAAGCGACAATAAAATTTTTGCTATAGAAACTGTGTGAACGTTTTCAGTGTTATGGCACAAATTAGTTATTACAGATGTTAAGCTTCATACAAAGTGCCCAAAACGAACTCGCACATAGACACTGTGCACATACACTAAAAATCGGAACACACCGGACCACTTAGATCGCGGTTGTTATTTCCAGCAATATGACATTTATAATAAACAAATAAGATAATTTTCCTTAAAAATGGATAAGTAATGGAATTATTATAGCTATTAAATTTTTACGACGTTAAATTGCAAATTAAAATTTTTTAGACATCTAGTTGCTACAGAAAGGTACAATAAGTCCTTACTTGCTTGTAATTCAATGATCCGTTACTAAACACAAGTCAATGTAGGACGTAGGAAGTTCTTTGTAATTTGTTTGTAATGAATCGAAGGTATATACACTCTAACAGTGTATATACCTTCGATTTTTAATAAATACATTAAATGAAGGATTATATTAATGGACATGTAAAATTATTTTCTTAGTGTTAATTTATGTAATAGGATTTTTATTTTGTTTCCAGTACCTAATATAGATACAAAAATATTATTTAATACAAAATACAATATGAAATAAACGGATCATATGAGATCCCATAAATAAATATCATTATGATATTATTACATAAGTATTACTGGAACTGCCGCAGAACGCAGAACGCGCTGGGTTTAGTTGCAAATATTGAGTTTACATTCACTATACGCAAAACGAAACAATTTTATTTCTATTATTAACCTATGTCTCCAAGTACCTCCTCTCCAAAAGTACGTGCAATCACATTATTGCACGTACTTGTGATTATCATTTCGTATAAAAAACATATTATTACAGATAACCTTGAACTACTTACCTGCTTTATTGAATTTTTCATCTAAGGACTCCCGTATCTTAATTTACAATGATAGCATTATTATTGTAAATTAATTGTATAATTAGGTAATATGACTAACGCTTATTAAATTATATTACATTTTAATGATTCTAAACGTATATCTTTCTTTTAATTTTCCCGTTTAATCCATACCAATAACTTAAATAACAAATCCAACCCACGACCTTTGCGGAGTCGTTAACCCTTAGGCTAACGCACACATGCATAACCAAAATCGAGGTACATACATGAGCTTAACTTCTGTACTATCCATATTCTGTGGTTATGGTCACTTAATGGAACACACGGTCAATCATTATAGGCCGCGTTCCGTAACTGGACCAAAACGCCCAAAACGTTCAAATTTCTATGAAAAAGTGTCATTTTGGGCGTTTTGGTCGAATTACGGAACGCAGCCTTTGACGTCTATGTAAATCATTAAGTAATCTGTACCTCATCTCTAGTCTATGGTCTGGGGCTATCATATCATTTTACTTTCAGACTGTCGATAACAAAATAATCTTCATTATAATACACTGTTTTGTCGTTTTTGCGGATTTCCCTGCAATATCTATTCTACTATTAGTACTAATGCAAATAATCTTTTAATTGTAATCAATTATGTGCCTTTACGTAGTTATATAGTTTAAATATTCACTCGTTTAATTGAAATTAAACGGTATACGACCCTGTTTGTGTTTGCAAAGTAGTTACGTCGGTGTGAAGATGATTCAACCGGATTATCCTTCGGCAATGGGCTTGTTGGCCCATTTAAATTCGGACGAGCTTAAGGAGATGTTAAACGATGATACCAAATTCGATACTGTGCTGAAAGATGTGAAACAGGTATTTAATTTATTAAATTAATTGTTCATCCTTTGTAACGTGCTCTGAAGTATTTGGTACCTACATTATTATTGTAGATAATGCGTGTAACTTTGTTCTCTTTACAATTTTTTTAAAGATTGTAATGTCGCATTTGTTAAAAAGTAATAATAGGTTGTATCGAAGGTTATAGATTGTCTTTAGCAAACTGTTCATAAAACTGTTATACTGTAAAATTATTGTTGTATAGGTTTAAGCCTAATCATTAAATGTTTTTTGCATATCACTTGACTTTACAGATTGTTGAAGTTCCTGTTTTATAGCAATTTTGTATTACATTTTATCTAGGAATGTTTAAAGCAGGAAATGCTTAGTATTACATTTGCAATCATAAACATTTATTATTTATCTACATGCTATTATATTGATAACTTAATTAACCATTTTATTAAGTCTCATTTGCAAAATTATTATTGAAACAAATGTTTGTGCAATACCTAGTCTTGAACTCAATGAGCGCGAAATAAGGAAATAATCCCTTTTTTGGAGCGCAGCCTCAGCACAATGTTCCCAGATTATGGGATAGATGGAGTGGGGTAGCACGGAGATTATATGTTGTTGTCAAGCTTTGGCTATTAATTGTTAAGGTAAATTTGGGACTTAAAATAATGATTATGTTCTTTTAGTCAACACCCTTAAAAAAAATACTGAACTAATAATGATCTGGGTAACAACATTGACTAGTAACATTGTCCCATTTTCAACCTCCCATTTTGTTTGGTTAGGCACTCTAGCAACCTATGATCTATACTCGGATTTTTAATTAAACGGAGTAAAATGACATTTCAAGTGTTGCCACTTTTTAATGAAATAAAAATAGTGCTGGGGCAAAAATATCTCGTTATTCAACTTATTTAATTCAGTTATTATTTTGTTAATTTTAAATTTTCAAAAGACTCATAGTTACTGCTCTAAACATAATATTACTAATTTGTAAATAGGTTGTAAGATATATAATATAAATAAACAATATATTTTAGTAGAAATTTGTTCTCTATTGGTAAAATCATCTTCACTATCCGTTAAATTAATAAAAATCTATCGGAAGTAAGAAGGCGAATGACCACAAATTGATATTATTAGTTTCGCAAGAGTTTATTTTAAATTTCAATTTGTAATATCGTTTATTACCGGTATTATTATCAGTTATATAGTTTTTAAGAACTAAAGACAATCACTATGATATGAAAGTTGGCAATACTATTTAAAGAAATGACATTTCGATGTGTCAGTTTACTCCGTTTAATTAAAAATCCGAGTATAGATACACTATGGGAGGGCTTATTTTATGGTGGTATACCTAAGGTACATGATATTGTTATATTGACTTTAACTCGTTAATGGTCCACTACTAAACAAGAGTTTCCACATCTTTGAGGAGACCTAGAGCATGTACACTGCTCCAGTGGAGATAATATAATATAGAATAACACATTATTTTTTTTTATAAAGTTACTCATCTAGAAACAATATTTGCAGGTCAAAGACTGGGAGACAGAAAAAGAGATGATCATAGCAAGCAACCGATCATTAGCAGAGTTTAATTTGTCCAAGGAACCTGAGCTAGAGCAACTGAAAGCCGAAGTGCAAGAGAAGTCTGCTAGTGGTGAACAGCTTTGCAGTCGCATACAAGAGTTACTGGAGGAATACAGTAAGTATACCGATTTTTGTTTTAAGTCATTTGATTTCATATACAATCTGTATTGTATTTTTTCTAATTATTTTTTTTGTGTTTCAATGGTTTGTCTCATTGTAATGAAACAAATTACTTACAAAGAATTATGTAAGCTGCTAAACAACAACAAAGTTATACTAAAAATCTTAGTGTAAGTATAGAAATGTGCACATTTTTTGCCTAACCTCACAACCATTCTTTAATCAACCACAGAAGGTGTTTCAATTCTTTCTTTTGTGCCAATAAAGGAACAGATGGTAAGTAGTCACCAATGCTCATGGAAATCTTGAATACCAACTGCATTGCTGATGCTTTGTGAGACTAGAAAGACAAAAGAGGATAAAGAAAAAACTGGCTCTCAAGCTCCCAGTCAAGACTTAATTGGTCAACACATAACGCTGGGCTTTGAGAGCTTGATGAACTATTGTTGATCCAACACAATTTGCTGGAATCAATATTCTTTATGGGTTGAATAAGCGTTTAGGGTAGCCAAGCCAATATTATAAAATTCTTCTGCATCATAACTTAACTGTCACCATATTAAACAATTTCAGAGACGAAATCAGCAGGCATATCTCCAGATACAACACATGCGCTGTTGCAAACTGCTGCGGCTGAAACTGAGGAGCAATCTGAGAATATAGCTCAAGACTTTTTATCGGGGAAAATTGATGTGGACAAGTTTCTGGAAGATTTTGAACCAATTCGCAAGAAGATGCACCTGAGGAAGTTTAAAGCAGAAAAAATGGGCGAACTTTTGAGAAGTGGTAATCAAAGTTCCTATGGTAATGGATTCTCAAAACCATATTTGCCGTATCCTAGCTATGGCCCACCTCAGGGAGTGCCGAGTGTTCCATACCCTATGGGACCTCTAAATATGCCAATGCCTGGCATGTATGGAAACCACTTTTAAAAAATAAATAAATTGCTTAAAAATCTACTAAATTCCTCTTAATAGTAGGAAATGAATTAATAATAGGTAAAGTAACTGGTTAAACCTGTTAAATACATAGCTGTTTGAAATTGTTTTAATTATAATAGACTAATTAATACACTCTCAATTTTTTTATATTATGCATCCATTGGTTAAATGGCTCTTTTTTGTATATTTTATTGAGTTGGTTGGTCTATAACTTCTGATAATTAAGTAATGAAAACTTTGACTAAAGTGATTTTTTAGACTATAACTATCAACATGTCTCTCGACAAATAGTTAAACACAAATTCTTTGTACAATACTTTTAAAAAATTATAATTCGCGCCCAACTGCACTTGGCACGGCAGGGTAGGATGCCCATCAGGTTATCCTAAGGCTCCTTTATCCTTAGGCATGAATATAAGTGTACCCAGCTCTTGATACAGGGGGTAGCAAAATTCCTGATCCGTGGGAGGGGGCAAATCGGATTTTTGAAGCAGATTTTTAAAGGGGAAGAATATCCTATGTTCTTTCCCAAGATCAACATTGACTTTTGACTATCAGGTCGTTATAATTTCAATTTATGTAGGTACATACAGAAGAGTATTTAAAATGGCATGTTATGGTACTGTACCAGGGTTTAAATATCTGTAGATTTATAAAGTTATTTTTCCCAATAGTGACCATGACAATCATGCAGTGCCAGCGTAACATTATAAATATTTTAAGTGGATTCAATTGCAGATAGATTAACCAAGCAGCATTATACTAATTTCATAGATTTAATAATTTATAATATGTTGCCTAAATGAAATTAAAATGAAGTCAATACAAAATGTAGTCCCAGTCTTTACACTTGATCAGAAAATCAGAACTAAATACCCACTAGGTTTAACGGAACCGTGCCATCTAAACTACAGGCCATCAAGAAATTATATCATAAGTTATGTACTTGCATTTTAGGGCTAGGTATTGTAAATATTTGGGTTATATCAGTACATAGTATATTTGAGTCAATTTAAATGGTTTTGTGATTATTAATAATTAGTGCCTGTTCATTTATTCAGTGCTTTTGATACTCATTATGAATTAAATTATATGATCATTCAAATTTATGACACATTTTTGAAATCAATATAAGTGGGTGCCATGCCATGTATATGTTACCGGAAATGTATGAAATCTAGGAACTTTATACAATTCCGATATCGTATTAGGAAATGTATAATATGTCGTGGCCACATCGTAGATTTGTTCACTTCAAATGGTCGCATTTCATGAAATGGGCAACTCAGTTTGGCCAGACCGTCTAGGTACGTTTCCATTGAGGTACTATGTTATCTAGAGAAGCTACGCCAAACAAAAGTCGTGTTCTCGGTTTAAAGGTATCCGTCGCTACAGCGCTGAAAAAAACTTACTGTCTAATCTATGCATTTTAAGCCGCAGCTCTTGATAAGATACAAATAGTCGTACAAGGATATTTTGGCGTGTGGCGTCTGTCGCACACGCGCCAAAAGATGCTTGTAGGACTAAAGGTCGTTGTATTTAATATTCATTCAGTAACATGGCGGGCGAGTGGCTAAATAATTTTTCGTATTTATTTTTAAAATTGTGAAATCTGCTTACTTAGTGATGTAAAGTTATTGCTGTGCATTTTTTCGAGTTCCTCGAATTATTATCGCAATATCGTTATGCACACCAAGGCGTTTTTATGATGGTTGCTTGAAATTCACTGAAATTCCTAGACGTCATACACGTGTGTCGCGCATGCGAGCTAGCAACCGTAGGTACTGAGAGAGTTGCGGCGCATTCACCGCAATTGACTGGAACATAAGATTGCTTTGCGGTGTCTTCTCTAGTACTTTAGTACATAGTATCTCAATGTACGTTTCACGATTTGGTCATCCACGTTTGGCCGAATCGTAAAAATGCGGAATATGGGGCATAATTTCGAACCGTGACGTCTCCGGCGCTGCGGAAGGTGCAGCCCCTTCCTTCGCCCTTGCGTAACAAAGCACAGACACCTACGCTCACCTGCGCCGCTCCGGCTCGCCCGGGTGTCTGCGTTTTGTTACAGCGGGCGGGGGCTGCCCTCTATCCGCGCCTCCGGGTTCTAAAAACACTCTAGAGGTTGGGCATACAAGACTACGTGGAGTAGGGGTAGGCTAATTCGGTTCTGTAACCAATTCGAACTACCAATTTGACTGAGTAGTAATGGAAATGAATATTAATTGTTTTATAAAATAATATTTTTATTAAGGCACTCGGTGAGACAATCAGGTAACAATCATACCGTAAAATATAATATCTTCATAAATTATCTATTCCGCGTACCCATTAAAATCTTAAATGTTTTACATTTCCGATTGCTATTTAGGAAATGTATAGTCTTCCTAGGAAATGTGTCTGATATAATTTATTTCACACATTTCCGGGCGATATTAGGAATTGTATACAATGACGGATTTCATATATTTCCGTTAACATATATAATTGGTAATCCTAAGTTCGTAAAATTCGACAAAATATTAATAAATATAAAATATTCGACAAGATTTAATGGCTTTCGAAAACATTGTGATCTATGTATGGCGTCAAAGTCCACTGCGTTGATTCAAAGAAATTATTATGCTGAAGACATAGATTGATTATATTACTACGTCAGTGTACGCCTAAAAGACCTCATTATGTGCCATACTAAAAGATGAAAGCCTATAATCACATGAAAGCTTTACAATTTTACATCCTCAAGAGTGTATGTAAGTACTGCAAATCTACTATTGGCCAAGGCGATTTATGCGATAGACATAATCGCTTTATCTCTTTTATTCCGTAAGTAAATGTCATTATACACAAGCACACTGGATGAAGTAATATACTAAAACTTGGCTTGACACGCTTCCGCGTGTCTAGATGTATACATATAAGCACTGCAAGTCTATCGTAAAATAACTGCATGCACCTACAGTAAAGCCAAGGAGACGAGATATAATATAACTGCTTAACTATTTACAAATAAACTGACTTCAACATCGACCACTAGAGATAACTCAAAAACTACAGATGTCGCTCTTCGCATGTAGAGTACGTACATACGTACATACGACAGCATTTGATTAGTAATCTGGTCCTTTTCTCTAAAATATTGATTTTGCGAATTTTTTTCATTATTTAATGATAAGGAACAACATAATAATAAGGAACAAAGTTATAATACATCGTTTTTGGAATAAATATAGAAGATTTTGACCCATAAATGTTTTTTTAGATGAATTATAATTAAATACATAAATGAGTAAAGGGTTAAAATGTTTTTTACCTCTGCACCTTACTTCACTTGTTTTATTTCCTTTAGTTGACTTTGATATACCTCTGTATATGTTTAACTTTGTAAGATTTGTTATTAAGTAACCAATTCAAAATTTATATCCAATATTAAAAATCGGGCTAAATTCAGTTTTTGTTAATATTACAGAAATTGGAGACAAATAATTGATTATAAACTGTCCGCTTGATGTTGGTGCTTGTAGATTAACATAAAATATATTTAAAATTTGCATTGGATTCCATAAGATTCTAAATGAACCTATCCATATTAGATCCAATTGGGCAAAAGTAGGATAAAAGAGAATATCCTTATTAGTGATGTTTAAAATTGTCTATAGACAGATATAGACACATTCAATTTAATTTTTATTCTATCTTCTATTCTGTTTTAGATAAAATATAATTCATACACAAATGTTATTTAAAATATGTCTAAGTGAAATAAACATTATATCTTCATTTTTAAACAGCTCGTTTCAATTTACCTATAGCAATCCAATTGCTTTTTTATACAGCATATTTTTAAATGTTGTAAAGATCCTATCTATTATCAAAAATTGTGCCCGTCACTATTTTATCACAAAAAACAAAAATATTTTCGTTACGCTTCAGTAGGTTAGTAGTATCTACTAGGCACTATGTTGCAAATTTAATAAGGAATGTGTAGTAGTTTATGAAAGGAATAATTTCATTAAAATATAATTTTATTTAACATAAATAATGTAACTATTACAGTGCTATGCTATTTACATTTTTACATTGCTTCATTCAAAACATTAACAGCAATAAAACTTTGAGGAGGAAATGATTCCTTTTCAACTTTAATTTTGTTCACAATAATAGTAAAAAAACAATACAAATTACAATTGTGATGCAATAAATTAGAGCAGCTACGAAATTTAAAAATGTTGTGCAATTTAATAGCACATGTCAGATTTGTTGGTGCAAAAATGTTTTCCTCAGTTCCTCCTAATGTTCCTCAGTACCTATCCAATTCTTTAGTATGTAACATTATTTCGACGGGTTCCGGGCTATTTGTATTAACCGACATTTTTGAAACTTTACACCAGAGCAGTTTAAAGTTTCGATTTTTAGAAAAAAAATTATAACTTTAGTAAACCGCGTTATATTTTCAAAAAAATGGATGCTATTGCTTTTATAGCATATTCCCCATAATCGGATTAATTTTTTTTTCTAATATTCCTATTTTTATCGAAGATAAATGTCGCTTAATACAAAATGACCCATATTTTACTTTTTTTTGTTCCAGGCTAAATGACTTAACCGTCTATAATTATTGTTTCTTATTCCAGGCTAAATGACTCAACCACCTACGTTTATTATATCTTATTCCAGGTTAAATGACTAAACCGCCTAGGCATGCAAATAATAGCTCGAAGCTAAATGCTGTAATCAAAGAGTTGGTCATATTTCAAACCTAAGCTAATTGGTTTAAATGCCATATCTTATACTTATTAATGTATGGCTAATTAGTTTAAGCGATTGATGTTTTTTTTAATAAATTGTTTGTAATCATACTTGATTAATGAAGTTTGCAGAAATTGGCGGTTAAAACTTTAATAATTTAAAAGGTACATACATAGGGTCCTACCTATCTCGTTAATAATTATGAAATGAGAAATAAAACACACATTATAAATTGTTCAAAGGTAAGTTGTTTATTTAAAATGACAATCACCTAGAAACAGTAGTAACTTTTTAGCTTACCAAGGTAACAACTAAAGTTTTTATGACAATTGTATAGGAATCAGAAGTTAAACAGTCTTTTTATTACGTAGTCTACAGTCTTATTACCTAAAATAATTATTCTATTAATTTGAGGTCGTATCACAGTTATTCTTTCTTCTTCATTTCTAAACTTTAACATTTATTTATATATTTCTAAACTTTAACATTTATATGTAAGAACTGTACCTAATTATAAAAACAAAATGAAAAATCTCTTCAAAAAACGGTTTATCTATAGAACCTAACGAAAATAAGCTATTTTAAAAATAATCACAATAAACATGAAAAAATTTACGAAACTTTATTTGGTTTTCATTTCTTTGCTTCTTTTCTTCTATATTTTTTTCTAATTTTCTCAGTAATCAAATCAAAAATATCTCTCGTTAAAATAAATTAGAACTTTTCTTACCTATTATAGATACTATCCCTAGTTTCTCTTCAATAACAAAAATATGTTTTAGCTCCTATGGCAATAATAATTTGTAGTTCACTACAGCTATAATCAAAATTATAAAAAATAATATCTTAGTTAAAATTCAATCAATTTTTCCTTCTTATTTTCTAATTTATTTTTCCTCTTCTTTATATTAAACACTTATTATTTTCTCAACAGACATAATGAAAATTGCTTAATTTGGCAGGTCTATTTCGTCCTCAATATCAGTATCAATCAGTGTATCTTTGCCAGTATTGCTGGATGGTAGATTAATATATTCTGAATGAAATATTCTTGGGATAGCACCAGTGTCACAGAGCTTTTTCAAGTCATTATATTTTGTTTTTGTGATAGGAAGCTTTGATTTGTATTTTGCATTGAGTTGTTTTGGTTTTGCATAAATTTGTATGGACTCTTCTTTTGCATTATCTTGCATGCTATATTTGACTACCATCACGTTTGGCGTAGACTTTTTGAATGTTGCTACACGAATCTTGCTTATTTTACCAACAAGGTTTCCCTTGAAATATTTTTCGGAAAATTCCTCATAATTCATAAAGTCTTCATGAGTAAGGCCTTCCACCTGATAGGGTTCTGGATCCTTTCTAGCTAGCTGACATATTGTCAGCCATTGTGAAGGCGCCCATACCGTTGTGTGTCGAACAGAGTTTTCGATTGTAGCATGAATACTGTCTACTGTCATCTCTGTGTGTCCCGGCAGCAGATAATTCATCTGTATAGTTTGTAAATTTTTTGACATCAACAAAGCATTGTGGATGGCTGCCAATACGATCTTGTTTTTATTTTGCCCAGGGCATGAATCCGAGTACAAAATTAAAGTTTTAACGGTTTCACGTTCATCGACGTTGTCTATGTACTTTTGCAAAATAGTGGAAATCTCATTACTACCTCTTTTGGCTTCTGTTTCTCCCCAAACATAGCAGAAACCATTTCGAGTTACACTTTCGTAAAAACACAAGTTAAAAACAGCGTATTTTCTTGAATAAAAGAGTGTCATGCCGCTTCCATATGGGGTATTCAATACCTTTTGAAGGTCAAACGAGGCACAAATAATGGAATTATTCTTTTTTGGAAGTTCTCTATGACATTCTAACCTTTTCTTTGAGGCATCTTTCTCTTCCAAATGCTCCTTCATTTCTTCATTCTCAGTTATATTTTGGCTTTCATAACGTACACATTTAAGACATTTGTCTTTTTTCGGCACATGGAATCCGATATTAAACTCATCAGTAAAAATTTCACGGAATACCCTCTCACTTACGTAATCAACCCCTTTGCTTGCTTGATTTTCTTTATAAATGCGGTAGAGATTTTTTATGTTTTTAAATTCTACTGGCAGGTATAATCTCGTACTATCCTTCCTACAGTAATGTGAAGGAAGTGCCGGTAATTGTTTTATAAAATTGACGGCTGAGGCCTTGACTGTGTCAGATGTCTTATTTTTTGGAATAACTCTTCCTCTTGATTCAGTTTTTGCTGATCCCATAGATGCATTTGAGAGAGTGTAGTAAACGTATCGCTGAGTAATATCCAGAGTTTTTAGCAAAAATTGTTGACATACAGGTCGACGACCCTCTCCATCGTTAATAAAATATTTAAAAGTATTGTCTCTTGAATTACTCTCTTTTGCTCTTTTTCTTTTAATTTCTTCCTTTGACGACATTCCTACTAACCAATCCTTTTTTCTTTCAGCAGATAAGGCCCAAAAATGATCAAATAATCCTTTCCTTCTTTCTTCACTAATCTGGGCACAATTATTCCCACATTTTTTTCCAACGCAAGGGTTTTCATGTACTCTCCTTTCTTGAACAATTGATCCATCTTTTTTTGTATATTGCTGACCAGATGTTTTCAATTGGTTAGCAAGTTTTTTTTTGTTCTGTCTCTTTTTTTTCATACCATCTTCACCAATTATTGTCTCTTGTAATCTTTTCTTATTTTTCTTAGTTTTTGTTGGATTATCAAGTTCACATTCGCTAGAAGATTCATCACCAGTCTCTTTCCACGACGAAGAATCCCATACGAAGTCTTCCTCATCAGATAAAAAATCCACATAACTTTTCTTTATTAAAGCCTGTTTTCTTTTCTTTCTCTTAGGTTGTTGATTTTCATTGTCATGAAAACTTGGTAAGTCTTCATATTGTGCATTTTCTTCTAAAGACTTTCTAATAATGTCCATATCTTTATCGGGAATAATTTCCATTATCGTAGGTGTGAGATGCTCCCTATTTTCTAAAGATTCATCGTTTTCTCTTTCTTTTTCTTGACTGGGTAATATTTCTTCTTGTTGACAGTGCACCACTTCAGTTATAGAATGATTTTCTGTATCTTCTTTATTTTGTGTCCTTGCAATATCTAGATTTTCAGTATCTTCTGTGTTCTGAAATGTGAATAAATTTGTTTGAATTATATCAAAAACACAGTATAATAGATTATAATACACATAAAATACATTTTTAAAATGGGTTATTTTTAAACTGTCTCAAACAAATAAAGTAAAATTATAAATTGGTGACTCTCATAGAAATCGAACCCACTACATTTGGATGTAGACTATACAACGGAACGTAAGTAATTTACTCACCTCATTATCTTTCTTTGCTTGTGGCGATTTGTTCGGAGTTTTATAATTCATGTTTTCAATATCTAAAGGTACATTTTTATTCCGCAATTGATCTTCATCTTTAGTATGCAGGATATTCTCTTCACTGTGCGATAATTTTTCTGTCTCTAATGGTTGCAGCACGAACAGATCTTTGTTTTGTTCCATGTAGGAATGACTACCTAAAAGTGTTACTATTTTAGGCATGTTGTTCAAAGATATTTTTGGTCGCAGACTGGTATAATCAGCTTGGTTATTATTTCGCTCAACCGTTTTCTTTCTTTTTACTATATCTGGTGTTTCATGGTCCGAAAAACTTTTAATTTTATTTTTTAAAAATTTCCGCCGTTCCGGTTCCATTATTAGGTGTCGAACTGTAAAATAGGATAATATTAAATTTATTACAATAAAATTAAATAATCGGTCGATTTCGGAGTTATTTTTTACTAGTTTGCAATATTTCGAAGTCAATTCTACTAATAAATATTCTACAAAACACTTTTATTGCGGGATCATCACCAAAATCATGACCAAAAATGTCTCATACATTTTGGAAGAGTAATAGAGTAAGAGAATAGATAAGTATATTTTGTATCTCGATTTCGATTATGGGCTTCCGTAATCTAGTCATTCGCCTCAGGACCCAGAGTCTCCGGAGGCTTACTACGATTAAAACGAACAGTTATCGTAGGGGAACAAACAAAGTTGGTAATATTTGTAAATCTATGACTTTGTAGCTCTGTTGTTGTTTAGTTACGGTATTGCAGGCTGAACCACCTGATTTCCGTAAGAAAGATGGTTTCGTGCTTCGGAGGGCACGTAAATCCGTCCCGATCGGGACTGGGTCATGGCGGTCGTGACAGATCCATGTGAATTACAAAAATCTCGAACAACAGGATTTTACAAGGTTACAGGTTTTAAAGGGTTAGTACACTCTAGGCTAAGTACCTACACCTAGGCCTAGTAGTAAACAAACTAGGCCGTTTGTCTCTCAAAGAAGAAGATGACTCCCGCAGGAAAGAAATGGAATGATTCTTTTCGAAACCGGCATCATACGGCAAATTTACCCTATGGTTTATCCTAAATTTACCCTAAAAGTTGCACCTGTCACTTGCATCTATTCAATAAGTATCATCGTACAAGTGAAGTTTAATGATTCCAAGTTACCTATTTTATAATTTTATTAATAACTAGTAAACCTGCCCTCGCTTCGCTTCGGGGAACCAGTCCTTTCAAAAATCTCTATAAATTTTAACAAATTATGTTATTCCGATGTCTAAGCTATATTACTGCAAAGTTTCATGAAAATCCGTTCAGTAGCTTTTGGGTGAAACGGCAACAAACATACACTCACTCACTCACATCCTTACAAACGTTCGCATTTATATTTAATATTAGTAGGATCAATCAATGGTATTGGTATTAGAAAGTACCTAATCAATATTTTCTTCAAAACGTAAAACAAATGTATCCTTAAGTAATAAAATGTAATAAACTCACCATAAAATTCAAAATTGACGACAAATGCTCTGCGCAGCGCCCACAAAACACTAAACACGTACGAACTTGCTTACGATTTGCCTCGAATAATACGCTCGTTCTACCGCGAGGCGGCCGGCGGGGAGATGCGCGGCGAGGTGGGAGACGCCTGAAGCGCCCGCGCGGGGTGACGGGGGCATTTAAACTCGCGCGGTTTGTCGCGATGGCGCCAAAATCATTGTTTTAACCAACGTCATAATAGTCAATCCATATAAAATTTTGATTGTATTAATGTGTATGCTATTCTTATTCCGTTTAAGATAAACTGTTTGAAGTACTAGAACTTTACTTTTGTTATAACTGAAACGACACTGCAAACCAAATATTGAATAAGAAAAATGGGTTTAACCCATCTATAAATATTTACTGTAGAAATCCTTAAAAGTTCATGCGACTGACATATTATTATCTACTGCAAGCTAAATGGTTGAAGTGACAACATCTAACATTTCATGTACAGAGCTAAATGTATGAAACGACACTGGGTATGAATTTGACAAAGAGGCTAAATGCATTAAGCGACCCTGGATAAGAATATAACAGAGAGGCTAATTGTATGAAGCGACATTTCTATAGATTCATAACGTCAGGCTAAATGGTTTAACATACGTTACCCATAAATTGTTGTTCCAGGAAAAAAAGTTTAAGCGACTGTCTGGTATTTGGTAGTGAGCATAAAGTACACAGTTCCTAAATTGGTCAATATTTTGTGTCGCTTCATTCATTGCAGTCCAAAATGGGCTCAAAAATTGGGGTTGTATTAAGCGACAAAAAAGGGCTCCGATCTTCACCAAACCCAGCTCAAAAGACGCAGAAAAATTCGCTGATTCCAAATATATATAAAAGTCTATATCGCCCAGAGTGTCGCTTAATACAATTAGCCCGGAACCCGTCGATTTTATTAAAGGAAACTATGTCTTCATTGTACATCAAACAATAAATTGCAAGTAGTTTCAACCATAACAGTATCATATAAAGATGGGAATAACAGATGATCAAAAAATTTATTTTTTTGTTTAGCCTAGCCAAACAATGTTAATGAAATAAAATAATTTATTATCTAACTCTACTTGACCTATAAATTTGCTAAGGATGTGTTGATGAGGTTCAATTTAAATATTTCAACTATCTGTAGCTCTCTTATTATTGTTATTTGATTGATCAGGGTTCTGTTTTTTTTTCTTGCGCTGTCAAGTCCAAATCGTATTCACTTTTTCCATAGGATGCAAGGAATATAACACTGCAACACAAGAATGCTAACCCTAAAAGGATTACTTCTTGATTCACAGAATCTTTGTAGTCCCCCTCTTTTGCTCGTTTATATCTTATAAATTCCTTGTCCGATTTTGCCTTCTTGAGTAAATCTCCATAATGATTTTTGGCCCTGAAATGCAAGTCAAAATTCATTTAAATGCATAAATTAGCAGACCTGAACTCCGGCTCTTCAACATATTACATTATTATTATATTAATAATATAACAAACATATCAACTTTCAATTGTTTCAAAAATAAATTCTGAAAACAAGACCAAATATATAACAGAAAAATAAATATACCATTCATCAAAATCATAAATCTGAGTCCGTCCTTCAAAGGTAGGAGTGATATTTCGTTTCCCACGTGACTTGTAGAACTTTAGAGAAGGATCTGTTGGCTCTGGGTCTACCGTATATTCTGTTCCCATTCGAGATTTATTTATATCCCCAACTAGTAATCCTGAAATAAAATAAAAACATGTTAGTAGTAATATTCATACTGGTAGTAATTTCATAAAATCCTTCAAATCTTTTTTATAAATGTATTTTATTAACTACTCTCACTCTCTCAGATAATTGAATCTTTAGTAATAGTAAAATGAAATATTGTTATAATGCAAACACTAATGATTTTATTATTTATTTATTTAGAACTTTATTGACCACAATAAACAAATATTACGGTACAAAATGGCGAGCTTAATGCTAGGTGCATTCTCTACCAGCTAACCATTAGGCCAAACAGAGAAACACGACGAGCGGTTTGAATAAAATAGTTTTAAGGAATGAAAAATATAGGTATTTATCAGCAAAGTGGGTATACACAAGAGTATGTAAAAGATTATAATATAATATTAATATCAAAAGATATAACGTATAAATATAAATAAAAATACATATATACTTATGTATATATACATATATAATTTTATAAATATATATAAAATATATAATACAAAAATAATATATTACAAGTTAATATATAATAACCTGTAATGAATACGAATAATGTCAATGATTGTAAACAAAACTTATATAATAATGCCAAACCTTTGTCATACATCTTTTTTAGCTTGACATTTCCTAATACCTCATATGCTTCAGTGATAGCTCGAAACTTTTTAGCTGATTCTTCATCCTGCAAATAATTTCAGGATAAAATACTTGTTCATACAACCATAATAATTAAATGAATGAATGTATTGATCAAATATACTTAATATATGATTAAGACTATTGGCTTTTGAATTTCTTACATAATTTTATAATAATAATGCAATAATGATAGATACAGTTTATAACTCACACTTGATCTGTCAGGGTGATACAACTTTGAGAGTTTGTAGTACGCGCTTTTTATGTCGGCTTGAGTTGCTTTTGGAGTGACTCCGAGAACATCATAGTGACTCGCGCTAACCCTCTGCGATGTTCCAAATGAACGCAAAACAAGTCTAGTTAACCTTGACTTTGTATGATTTAACATTTCATGCCAAATTAGCATCTTCTGATTTCCACTAGTTCTGCCACTAAAGAGTAAAGGTATTTTTTAGTAAAATTATATTGTTCTAGACAACATATTACAAAGTATTAGTCGAAAGAAAATACATCGTTCGTTTATGATGCTGAAGCTAACAATTTTACATGTTTTCAATGTTTCGATCAAGAAGGGAAGGGAATCAAGGGAAGGCAATAATTGAAGGCATTAAAGATATGACAGAAGACAGCTGACTTGAAATTGGCATTGGCATTTGGCATATTTCACAGAATCTACCTACCAGCTACCACACCCTTGCCATTGCCATAGAGATATTTATGGTATAGAGGTGTATATAGATGGTGTATGGTTTACACCTCTATGGTTACGACAGTGCTTACCTATTAGGCTGGCCACATACATCCGGAATTCATATCCGGAATTCCGTATGCTTACTTAGAGCACACATCCGGTTTTTTGTATCAGGTTATCTTTCTACCAGTAGTAACACTGACGTCCGGAGATTTTCATTCTGAATTTTTCAGAAACGTGCCGAGTGGACGTGCGTACGGTGTATATAGTGTTTTTAAAAATGTGTGAATCTGAAAGTTTAATAATGATGTGTTCGTAATTGTGCTCTTTTACGATAGAACTGACTCTCCTTTAATCTTTGAGTATTTAATGGGTGTGCCCAATAACGCTTTTTCTTGCTTAGCGCTTTCGTCGTCTCCATGTCCAGACATGCTTTCACAACAACTTCACTGTTACACTGTTACTACTGGCAGAAAAAAACCTGATACGAAAAACCGGCCCAAGGCTGGCCGCATCCATCCGGAATTTCAGATCCGGAATGTCTGATCCTGAAACCTGAATGCAAACTTTTCATACAAAATGTTTGACAAGCGCACTTATCCGTAATAATGGTGTGCTCGTAATTGTGCTCTTTTAAGGTAGAACTGGAAGCGCTCATAGCCCGGTGGCTTACGTCGATCCTAAGTGATCGACAAAGTTCGACATCAAAGTCGGATGGGTGACCGCTAGTGGCAAAATATCTTCAGCGCTTCCGTGCTTCGGAGGGCATGTAAAGGTCAGTCCCGGTTGTTGACGTGACAACGTCTTATAAATTGGTTTGCCGGGTGGCACTTCAAGAAACTGCGTTAGTAGCTCCGCTCACGTTACTTATAGTAGCTACGGCGTACACACGTTGGCGTGTTTCAGAAAATGGTACAGCGCCATCTCTGGAGAAGTAGAGATTACGTTTGTTACCTCACTTAGTTGTGACTAATGGTTAATGGTCTAACGGTTAGCAGCGCTAGATGGCGGATGGTGTTACAATGTTTTAAATATAATTCTTTGTATAAATAAATGTTTTAAATTGTTACTATTATTTCATCCTTCTTCCTACTATACGAATGAATATTCACATTAAAATTATTTTACCACTCAAAGTCGTTGTCACGTAAAACTTTCGCCCGTATACCGACTTTACAGGCAACCAATATTTTTTATCGATAAATAGCAGTCGTCAAGCCGTGTCGGAGGCCTTCGGGCGGCTTGAAAACTTTCGACACTGGGTTCGCCACTAACCCCTCCACCAATCCGCACTGGAGCAGCGTGGTGGAGTATGCCCTAGGCCTCGTCAATAATGAGGAGAGACCCGTGCTCAGTAGTGGGTTAATGGTTTGGAGCCACAAGGTAGAACTGACTCTCCTTTAATCTTTGAGTATTTAATGGGTGTATCCAATAACGACGTTTATGTCGCTTTTTCTTGTATAGCACTTTCGTCGTCATCCATGTCCAGACGTGCTTTCACAACAACGTCACTGACACTACTGGTAGATAAAAACCTTATACGAAAAACCGAATATGTGCGCTAAGCATACGGAATTCCGAATCTGAATACAGTCCTGACCAGGAAACCGAATCAGAATTCCGGATGTCTGCGGCCAGCCTACACCACAAAATAATGTCACAGTGTCAACTTGTTATAGGCCTCATACACGGTACGATTTATCTGTACGATCCGTCGCATCAAACTGATCGAAACGACGCCGCGACGGATCGATGGTGTATGTCAAGATCGTTAACGATTTACTTGACCGAAGACGATGTCGGAGATCGCAACAAAAACTCATGCGATCATGAATATCGTAACGATGAATCGACAGTGTATGGCTGTGTTTCGATCAACGATTCGATCTTGTCTCAGTCTAGGGTTGCCAATCATACTTTATTATAAAGTATCCTACGATATTTTTAGTAATTATACTTTATACTTCTGCATACAAATAAATAAAATATGTGAAAATACTTTATTTTCAACCTTTCTTTGATCAGCCTAGCACCTTCTGCTGCCGCCCATTGTCATGTGACTGTGACCAACTTAGAACAAACTCAAATCATTGACTCAAATAGGCACAGGCTCATTATGAATAGGTACCTGCTTAAATATTTAACGGTCCTTATTATAAATTAAAACAGATGATGGTAACGATTTATAATTACTGAACGAAATGTTAGATGTCATATCAGATGTGAATGTGACAGTGCCAGATGACATAATTTCACTATCGACAAAAATCTATGAAAATTATCCGTTGTTTTATTTATAATTGAAGAATCCATGATAAATATAAGTACCTACCTATATAACATTATAGCAATGCGGTGATAGCCTAGTAGTTAAGAATTCCGCCTTCTATTCGGAGGTTCCGGGTTCGAATTCTAGGGCACGCACCTCTGACTTTTCGGAGTTATGTGCGTTTTAAGCATTTAAATGTCAATTGCTACAAACGGTGAAGGAAAACATCTAGTGAGGAAACCTGCATGCTGGAGAGTTCGCAAAACTCAAAGGTGTGTGAAGTCCGCCAATCCGCACTTGGCCACTTTGGGTTTGATTAATTTGTAGTTACGAAAATTTTACACCTAGATGGGTTGAATTGAGTGCCATCTGTCGAGTAGATTTTGAGTTATCTCTGGTTGTCGATGTTGAAGTTGGCAATTTTTTTTTGTAAAAAGGATTAATATGAATTAAGACAATAAAAACAAAAAATTTGATAAATACTTTTTTTCTTCCAAATACTTTATTTTTTCCCCATTCAATCAAAATTGTATACGTTTTTTCTTGTCAAAAAAGTTGGCAACCCTCTCTCAGTCTGACGATTTTCAATTTTATGCGGCCCGTATTTAAATATTTCAACACGTCCTTATCTTTCAGCTTCAAAGAAGTAAATCATCGATCGTTACGACCAATCGTTTCGTGTATGAGCGACATTTTTGTTGCGCTGATCGTTACGATCTTCATCAGATCGATTGTTCAGACGAATCGTATCGTATATGGGCCACTTTATGTAATGTCATAAATCAAAGCTTCATTCTATACTGTAGTCTGTAGTACCAGTAAATAATATATCTCATCTGTGGTACCAATTAATACCAACATTGCAAACGTTAACTTGTGTGTGTGTGTGTGTGTGTGTTGTTTCTTTTGTTTTTAGGGATGCAAGGTTGTTGTAATATCGATAATCAATAATTAAACCGAGGCGAGGTAATGAAATTATCGATAGTTGATAATATCGATGATTTTGGTCGATAATATCGAATTTATTTAAATTTAAATAAAAAATATGCAGTTCATTGAATAAATGTTTTATTATATAGTATTTCATTAAAGTAGGGCCATTTTAATAGGCCACATTTGACAACTGTTTGTCTCTGCTTCATAGTGAGGATAACCTGCTAAAAACATCGATTAAATTGAATAAATCGATAAGGACTTCAAACATCTGTAAATTGAATGCGATTGTTATAAAAATAAGCGCACAGTTCACACAACGACTAAAAAAATGACAAAAATAATGCGTCAAATAATGGCGCCAAATGAAATCATGACTTTTTTGTAACATTTCACGTTTCTAGATACTGACTTTTGAGCCAGACGTTATAATATAAATGAATGATTACATATTTTTTGGGCTAAAATGTAATAAAATTAATTTTGTTTTTATTAAAATACATTTTATTTTGTAATCGTGAAATACTTTTTTAACGATTAGTTCGACTTCTCGAATTCAACTTATCTACTCATCTGTTTCTTTCGGTACCATTCCTAATATTTAAAAAGAAAAAGAGTTCACTGACGTAACTTTGTAACGACGTCAGTTCCTTACTTTTAAGTGTAATTTAACAATATCTAGTATGGAATGTATTAGAATTAGATACTATATATACTTACAAGATTAGGTACTTTGGAAAATTTTGACGAACTATCAAATAATGTGACCTATTAAAATGGCCCTACTATAGTCCTTAGGGCAAAGGGTCTAAGCTAATACAGCCAGAGACAATAGAGAAATAAAACAAGCAGAGGATGTTTTTTACTGTTTTCTATTTTAAGAAAAGGCTAATTTTCAAAGACCATACAGCCTTATCGAAGGTCATGAATTATCGTTTTTTTTCTTCGGATATGATATCGATATTATCGTATCGTTATAGCGCAAATATCGATAAAAATACTATGTGTCCCCTTCGATATTATCGATATTATCGGTTTTCCGATATATCGTTGCAACCCTATTCGTTTCGTTTTGTATTCTGTCTTCTGTCTGAGAATGAGATGTGATTCGGAGTTTCAAAGCAAATCGTTTGAAATCTGAAAATAACAATTTTAGTGTATTATTTGACTATAGTATTATAAAATTTTTCATTTCGTGTGTGAACAATAATAATAAACGTGAGTATTCTATTGATTTATAGTAGTGTTTTGTGGTATATATCGTATTAGAATCGCCAGGTGGCTCATACCTACATAATTATCCTTGAATATACCAAATTTGGTACGTTATCGTGTTAAACTGGCACCATATAAGGAAATGTTATGACTGAGAAAGCGTAATGGTAATGTATAGTTTGTGCCCTACATAAGTACGCCTTGCTGTGTTCTCCTATCGTCTGCTTGTGTTCATGGTGTGAGTCATACCGAAATAGCTGCCTAACGATCATCGTTATAGTTATCGCTTGAAGCGTAACCGTTCTATAAATTTTCTTTTAATTACTGTTAATGATAGTAGTATTTAGCGGAATTCACATATTGTGGTGTATTTAGTCGACGTTGTACTTATTGTGACACCGTCCACGTATTTTACAGTAAGTATGACTAACTCTGTTAATACATTGTCACCCCATTGTGCACCGAGTTAATAAACGCCTATAAAAAAACATTCGGGTTGGCTTTAGTATTCTGCTGCACGATTTCCTGGACAAATTTGGCTTTAATCAATAGGTATTGATGCCCCGAATCATAATCTAGTTGCATTTTGTGCGGAAATGCGTAGTTTTTTTTAATCTTAATTTAAAGTTTTTAAGGTTATTTATATAGTCTCCAATAAATATAGATCCGTTAAAAAGGAGGGAAGGCGGGGGGGTTTCGGGGGCGAAGCCCCCGAATAGGGGGTGGCGGGGGGCCAAGCCCCCCGCCTTAAAAGAAACAAAAAGAAACTTTTCAAACAGACTGGTTGGGTTATGTTCGTTAGGTTGACAGTTTAATTCAAGAAAAAAAGGGGAACCCCGCACAGCGGGGTTCCCTCGACATTTTTTTTATAGCCTATATTGCCGGCACGAATTGATAGTTGACTTAGCACAACGTAAAAATCACAGATACCCTCGTTTTTAAGATTTATTTTTAAACTTTGAAGGTAGATCTGTAAACTGCTCAATATTTGTGTTATGTTTTGAAAATAACATCTAAAAAATAAAATTAAAATAAAACGACGCATTTCCGCACAAAATGCGATTATATTATGATTGGATCAATATCTATCAGTTAAAGCCAAAATCATCCAAATACGCTCAATATTTGTCTTCAAATTTTATACATAACCTTAAAAACTTTAAATTAAGATTAAAAAAAACTATGCATTTCCGCACAAAAAGCAATTAGGTTATGATTCGGGGCATCAATACCTATTGATTAAAGCCAAATTTATCCAGGAAATCGTGCAGCAGGATACTAAAGAATAACCAAACATTCAATTAAATAATAGAATAAATTCATAGGTATCTAATTTTTCAATCAAGAAGTATTCAAATGTATTTTTTTAGTTCAAAATTCAAAAAGGCATTTTTAATTAATTTGGGGAAAATTATTATAAAGAGTGTGGAGTAGAATTGAAGTATAAGAAACTTTAATCCTGTGTAAGGTTTCAGTTAAACTTAAGAAATAATATTGTGGCTAGGGAAGTCACACTTAATTTGAAAAGTTAACGATAGAATACATTTACATTGCAAGTATAAGTTAATGATAAACATGTACTTTAATAGCGTACATGTTTAAAAGAAGTGATATGAAACAATTAGTTCTTGTGGAGTTGGAAACAACTCAAAACAATACTGTTATAACTGGACTAAGGAAACATTTTCAGGATAAATACTATCATTTATCCAGTCTGGAGTTTGAAATGATCTCCATACCTAATTTCATCTACCTGACTAGGAGTATTGGAATAATGTGGCTGTTGGTTTCACACTTTTTCCCCCTGTCTTTGTCAGCATATATGTATTGCTTGTGTGGGTTGGTGTCCACTATAAACAAATTGGATAAGTCCACCTAGTGAGACTGTGGCATCATGGTTGTTTGCTATCAACCTTGCCAGTAATCATGAGTTCTAACCAAATCAATATTAATAGACATAAAAAACCCCTTCCTCCCTAACTTCATTTCTAAGTCTTTCTTGCGCTATAATGATACTAATAGACATCATTGTTTCTAGATCACAATGTCTTCTCGCAAAACAGCTGGCCGCCGTGGCACCAACAAGAAACGCGCTCAGCGTGCCACCTCCAATGTATTTGCCATGTTTGACCAGGCACAGATTGCAGAGTTCAAGGAGGCCTTCAACATGATTGACCAGAACCGTGATGGCTTTGTTGATAAAGATGATCTGCATGACATGTTAGCATCCTTAGGTAAGTATTTTTTTTGTTATTGATTGTATTGTTATAAATTGTATCATTAATTATTATTGTTCTGCTATCCACGAAAAACTACACTCTTCACAGTGCAACAAAGCCCTAAGTCCGCTAATACATAATTTCTTTGATTTCAATTGCATTGTAGCAAGTTAACAACATGTTGAGTTTGTGTACATAGAGCTTAGAAAACCCAAAAAGATCTGATCAAACATTGCTAGATTGCAAAGTCAACCATAAGAAAAACAGATTTGCTTGATCCAAGGATAAATTAATGATGTTCTCTAAAACTCGTGTATTTATAATTTCAGTTAAAAATAATATATTTTGTTCTTAACAGGTAAAAATCCAACTGAAGAATATCTTGAAGCTATGATGAATGAGGCACCGGGGCCCATCAACTTCACTATGTTCCTCACTTTATTTGGTGAGAGGCTGCAGGGTACGGATCCTGAAGATGTTATTAAAAATGCATTTGGGTAAGTGACCTCTATAGTTTAGTTATATTATAATAATGCTTAAAAAAAAATTGCCTTTTTGAATTTTGAATGTTGAACACTAATTAGGAAGTTTTTTGAGTTAGCCACAAATATCGAATTTTCCAAAGCTATAAAAAGTTTTGGTATGGCAAAATAAGTGACAGTTTGAAACATTTCCCACAAAAATACCTACTACCTATTATTAATTATTACCAATGGTTATCGTACAAACAAAACAAACTATGTCAAATTTCAATTCAGTTTGAAGTAAATTTCCTATTCCTCATATCTTCTAAAGCAGCTAAGGTATGCTTAGGCCTTTCTTTTGAAAGCTAAGTCAATATGACATGCCTAAACACACTGCAGCTTTATTTTGTTACCTGGGCATAATTAAAGTTTCTACTTCCTATATAGGCACACTATTTTTTTTTATATTCTTGTATGATTGCCGGCCATAATCGAACAAGGTTTACGATCTTAATGTAAACAAAAAAGAAAGAATTAAATTGTAATTCAATCGTTTTTCATAGATGCTTCGACGAAGAGAATACAGGTGTGATTGCCGAAGAGCGCCTCCGAGAGCTTCTGACGACCATGGGCGATCGCTTCACTGACGACGACGTCGACGAAATGCTTCGCGAAGCGCCCATCCGCGACGGAATCTTCGACTACGTCGAGTTCACGCGCATCTTGAAACACGGCGCCAAGGACAAAGATGAACAGTAGAATGTCTTCGATTTTAGGGATGGGTATACATGGGGGGGAATTATCATCAAATTATGAGTTACTGCAACTGTTATTGCAATTATTTGACAAAAAAAAAATTATGATGATTCCGTTCATCTATATTCGTTACCTACTATTCGCCATGTCATATTATGATTATTTAGTCTACAACACTATGCCAAACTAATATATTATGTGCATAAGATTAACACCCTAATTGTTAAGGGAGTATGTTATGGATTTCAGTATAATCTCGAACTACGCCGAGGTGCTAAATGTAGGTTTAAGAACTCCACTTTAATTGATTTAATAAATATGCATTTCACTGAAACTAATTATTATATAGACTCATTTACACATAAGTATTGGGAGTGTAACTTCTATATAAACACAGAGGAGAATGTTATAAAAAATAGTTTTTACCTAAACTCGAGTCCAATCTATATTAAGGTGGGAAGATGAGAAGTATGTATGTAAATTTATAAAATAAGAGCAACAAATTGCTTGCCTCATTTTAACTATTCATGTTAACTAGTAATAAGATGAAATAAAAAATACACTTTCATTGAGAACCTCCTCCTTTTTTTAAAGTCTGTTAAAACTAAGGTGTTGTTATAGAAGTTTCGCTAAATAAGCATACACTTTGTGCTACATTACAACACAGAATGTGGGACTATGAAAAAGATTCTTGAGCTTTTCTATTTGATATTATGTTAAATGAATAAAGCTCATGAGAATCAATTTAAAAACCCTAAGTTTGTGAGTTACCGAAAAATGGTAATAAAATACACAACAAAAGCATAATTTATTATTATGTTATCTAGATAATATTATGTGCAATGAGTCTATACTAAAATTAGAATTGCTTGAGCGGAGTAATTTAAAAATGATGATGGTTATTGATTTGAATTGATGGATGCTTTTTGTATTATTGTACCATTCCCGAAAAACCGCGTCTTCTGTTTGCTTATGAAATGATTTTTATTCAATGTGTTATGTTTATTTATGTAATTGTTAGGGGCCATATACCTAATTATTTTATTTCAGCACTTACTAACAATTTTCATAAAAAAGTATTTATTTGTGTAACCAAGTTATGTACTTACTCTAATATTTGATTAAACTTTTTTTTATCAAAAATGTGTTTGATTTTAGACGCTTTGCCCACGATGCAACTGTTGCAGCAACTGGCAATTTGCAATTAACTTGCAACTAGCTGTTTACATACGTTTCAATTGGACTGCGCACACACTGCAACTCGAGTTTCGAGTTTCAGCAATCGTCAACAGTTTTCAGTTGCTGCAATCGATGACTAGGTTAGTTGCTAATTGCTGCAACTTGCAACTGTTCAATTATACTGGTTTTGGCAGTTGCAAGTTTCCGCAACTGTCAATTGCAACGCGTCGGACGATTTCACACCCTACTAGAGGTGGTCGATACATATCGTATATCGATATTGAAACGTATATTAGATCGATATCGTTATAGCCGATATTGATGCGTGTCAAAGTCTCCCAGTGAAAGTCACATAAAAATCCGTTTATCCGATCCGAAGATAAACGTGTACAAAGAGACACTTTTTTATATCCTTTCAAACCCTATTTTACCCATTTAGGGGATGATTTTTAAAAAACTTTGATACAGGTTTTTCATTATTTTTTATCATAATTCTAAACACCAACTTTCATAACACCTGGTTTACAACTGACGGCCTTTCATACAAACTTTGAACCCATATTACACCCCCTTAGGGGTGGAATATAAAAAAAACCGTTCTTAGCGGATACCTTCTAACTATAAACTACTTCCCTGCCAAATTTCATCTTAATACGTTCAGAAGTTTCTGAGAATTCGTGATGAGTGAGTCGGTGACCTTTCGCTTTTATATATATAGATTTAAATTTAAATAAATTCGATATCGACCAAAATCATCAATATTATCAACTATCGATAATATCATTACCCAGATATAATTATCGATATTACAACAACCTTGCATCCCTATGAACGCTGATCGTTGCTATAAATTGCAATAAAATTGCGGCAACCGTAAACGTTGCTGCAACTATCAACTTTGACAGGAAACTTTTAAAAAGTTGCAAGTTGCTGCAACTCAAGTTGCACCGTGGGCAAAGCGCCTTATTGTATCATTATTATATTGTACTAGTAAACCCGCCCTCGCTTCGCTTCGGGTAACCAGTCCCTTCAAAAATCTCTATAAATTTTAACAAATTATGTTATTCCCATGTTATTCCGATGTCTAAGCTATATTACTGCAAAGTTTCATGAAAATCCATTCAGTACTTTTTGCGTGAAAGAGCAACAAACACACACACACACATACATCCTTACAAACTTTCGCATTTACAATATTAGTAGGATCATTTGACATTGCGCTTTGCGTTGTCTGTTGAAAGTTCAAATTAAAAATCTCATAATAAAATTTTTCAACACACTTGCTCGTAAAGTTGATATTTTTTCTTTAGTCTTACGCCCGGAATGCGGTTTATTACACACTAGTGCGTTTTACTTTTCATTACCGCACTAGTGTTTTTCTTATTCCACTTTTTTTTAATATCCGTAAATGTGTTCTTCTTATCTTTCTGTCATGTTAATGGCACCCAAGAAAAGAAAGTTTCCTTTGCTTTAAATTTTTTGGACTTTGGACAGTACCCAAAATATTCCGTGATGTTCTAGTAGATTGTTACACAAGGGACGTAAGTAAGCTATTACAGAACAAGATCCAATTTGGCGCCAGTGCGAGCGCAGCTCGCATAGGGCGCTAATGGATCGCGTGCATCCGAGATATTTAGTCACACGAGCGAGCGCAGCGAGCGAGGGTGAATATAGTTCGAGGGTGTAATAGCTACTTGCAACCGAGGTAAGCATTCTACTTTATATCATTCTTGTGAGGTAAATAAAACATTGGTAATGCAAAATGAAATTTTAATTTCAGATCAAATGAAATGCCGCCATTTCCATTTTTTTTCGTAAATAGTTTTCTATTTTTTTTACGGCTCTGAGTTCCAAGGAGTTTTGCATAGTGGTTGTACTAATAGCCAATCCTTAACCATAGGTCATGAGTATACCAATAAAACCAATGGACTGTATGGACCCAAGGTTATATTTAAAGCACTCGACATTACATTTACATAAACTCCGCGATACATTCGTAACCGTGATTCAGAAACCCGTTCAACGCCATCTATTGGCGCGTGTCGACATTACATTTACATAAACTCCGCGATACATTCGTAACCGTGATTCAGAAACCCGTTCAACGCCATCTATTGGCGCGTGTGGACATTACAATTTATACACATAGTTTGAAATGTATGGAAATTAAATGCCGCCATGTTCAGTGTTTTTTTTTCAGTAAAAAGTTTTCTTACCATTTTATAAGAAAAGAGATTGTTTACCAAGGAGTTTTGCATAGCTTGAACTGTAATGTGAACATTACAATTCAAGCATAGTGCGACGTAATGTTGCCTTGAATTGCAAACACCAACTTACAAGGAGACTTTCCACCATAGTAATCCCTAGTTACTGAGCAAGTATGATATAAATAGTTTTTAATCTACTTTTTTATTGGAAGTCGATTTTACTTTATTAAGCTTTGTTAGGTTGTTAAATAGAGGTCAATAACTCTTATCCCACAAGTAATTATAATAATTAACTAACTACTCATTTTCAAAGTTGTCCATAAAGTGTAGGTATTACGAACCTTAACAAGATGATGTATTGACAGAAAGGACGGACGTAGGTACTTACAAGTTCCATCTAATTTTAGCATCTAAAGGAGGACACGTGTTACTAAAAATACTAAAGTCATCGTCGCACGTTATTTACATAAGTTAAGGAAAAATCTTTTATAAATACTGACTATAAATCAGGAATTTTATAATAGAAATCATCGGTCCGGTCTATAAACGTAATAAACGAATTTAACGAATGTAGGTACCTACCTAATCCTATGAACTTATCTGCTTACTAATAATTATAAATATAAATGGCAATCATTTATTTGAGGATCAAACTATTATTATTGTTTATTTTTTATTTTCCAATATTCACAAACCACAATAAAATACATAATTATTATGTTTTATGTTTCTTTTACTATTGATTTCACAACCAATCTGCCTTGATGGACGCAGCGCCTCGCTCGGCCACCATCATGATGGCCCCCTGCGGATTGCCACTCGGAGGCGTCGGCATCGATGATGCGTCGATCACACGCAGATCTGTAAATAATATTCGAATTTTCCTAACGTTTTCAGCCAAAGAGTCAAGCTAGTTGTGTAAGCGCCCGCATCCAATACGTTTTGAACTCCACACCCACTACGTCAGCGTCGCGTCGCCTAACCAAGCTGACATCGGTTTACTTTTATTGAAATAATTTATTGTAGTTTATTTATATTTCAATTGAAAAAAGAATGATCAAAATCAGTTCACACAAAAAATAGAGTAGAGTCCACCTGTTTAAGTCAATAAAATGTTAATTAAGGTCTAATAGAAACAAAATCTTACTGGGAATATCGTAGACTCGCAATTTGGGGTCGACAACGAGTCCGATGGCAGCGGTGCCTAGCTGGTGGTTCTGTGGGTCGGTGTGCTGCCGCGCCATGCATTCTAACCAGTCGTCAGACCAGCTCTCCCACTGCGCGCAGGGCTCGGTAGACGCCGGGTCTAGCTCGATGCCGTACTTATTCTTCATCAACTGGATAGGGGGATAATCTTTTAGACAAGTATGATGAGACCTAATATTAATTTCGGCCGCAGTGTCCTGGGAAGATGGACCCTGCTTGGCAGTATGACTAAAGACGGGCTGGGTAGTTACAAACTTTTTGTTTAAGTCAGTCACTTTAGACTTGTCTTATTCTAGCCAGGAGCGAGCCAGAGCCTGAACTTTCTTTAGGTAATTTCCTTCATATTGGGTTTATGTAACAAATAAATATTTATCTATGCCGGGGGAGAGGGCCAACTCCTTGCAGAGCGTAGATACTCAAAGTGTGCTCGGGAAACTTCAAAGTGTCTTAAAAATTATGCTGTGTTGATTATTTTAAATTCTTACATCGGTTTCAAAGATTCTGCGAAGATATCTGGCGCCATCTTTCACCATTACCATGTCGTCAGGGTGAGAGAAGTAGTTGGGGTAGAACAGCGGCGGATCGAACGGGTCCGTGGAGTTCAGGGTGAGGTATCCGACGCTTCGTGGCAGGAGAGCTACTGCGTTTGCTCTGGAATCACAGTAGAGAAGAATAAAGTGGTGGAATCTGACTACAGTGACAGCGTTCGATCATAATAAAGTTACTCAACGTGAAGGTTGTGTCAATGAACAATTCATGTTCTAATGTAATATTTTAGGTACCTAAAATTCTTAGAAGTAGGTATCTAAGTTGAAAATTGTATCTAAAGTTTTTCTATATTAGAGACTTTTCCGACTTTTCGGAATTCTTTTTCCGAAAGCAAGGCGCCAGTATAACTACCGACATACCTAATTATGTGCCTATAACCTATAAGTAAGTATTCTGTGTTACCTATAAGTACATTGAATTAAACTGTGTAATAGAAAGTGTTGTGTTTTTATTTAATATACCTAAGTACCTACATTTAAATTACAAGTCATTATCACTTTTCGAGAACATGCGAGAAAACTTTTACGTGTGCTGCTTTCATCATCATGTTACCGTCTTCCGCAAGTTATAAATACTTAGGTAATTAATTTTTAATCTACTACAACGACGGACGTTGGCCAAAAGCTATTTTTATCAGAAAGCTAAATAAACGACGTTACATTATGCGTAACGTTATGAGTATTACCGCAAGCCATCACAATAATATGCTGACATATTGTCTTCAAGGTAGTGTATCTACAGGGTGATTTGTAACTCGACGTATTCCTATTGGGATATGGTAATACAACCAATTTCCAACAAATTTAACTATAATATCCCTAATACCAAGTCAGCTGGTTATCGAGATATTCCTTATTTTTGGTTTTGGTCAAAGAACACCGAATTTGACTACAAAAAAATCAATAAATAAAAAAGTAGTGGTTCGAATTGAGTTCATGTGTGCATTTCTATCAGTGACCAATACATCAACAATCATTTATTAATACTAATGCAGGCACAAGTGTTACACATTTTAAAATAACAAGTGAATTCTTGTAAAAAATATATTTTCTTACGAATGTGGTCGATAGAAAAGTAGATTTATTATATTAAAAAATCTAGTATACATCAAGCGTACAAACTACATGAATAACATCCTTGTTTTATAAGCTATCCAAACAAGTAAAATTATTAAGACACAAACAAAACATTTCAGAAAAAAACGTATGTAAAGCACGTGCGACGTAAAACCCTTTGTTATCGTACCGCGGTATAAGTTCCTGAGTTGCAAACTTTTTAGTTGTTATTGTCGTTTGTCGTTTGTCTATTAGACCCACTTGATCATTTAAAATGAAAATTAAACAGCAGCAGTGTTTTGTTTCTGGCTACCAACGCGATCTCCCAAATTCACGTTGATTTTGATCACTAAATAAGTATGACGGCTTACTCTAGTTCCGAGTATGCCGATACAAATCACCCTGTATAATTAATATATTTAAAAAAAATTCTACGACTAAAAGACTCTGAATCAAAGTTGAACATAGTTTACCCTCGACATTTGCGACAAGTACCTAAATCCTAAAAAATTTAGTTTTGAATTCTGGTCCCCGGGCGTACGGGAGCGGTCGTGGTCATGTGATGTTCTGGGTAGATGGTATCTTCTTCACGATTTCTTGCCATTTACCTTATATTTAGGAACGAGAATTTACTTACGAGATATTACTACCTCTCGATGGACAGTCGTCCGCCTGTTCTAATACATCACCGGTCTTGGAGCATTCAGCGTAAAAGCCGTTAAAGAAGAACTGCAGATCCGGCTGGTTTCGCTCTCTGTCCGCTAGGCTCGAATACAGGAGACCTGTTAACTGCGCGTCAAGGGTAATTATTGAGTGGAAAATAAGGAATCGTGCGTGCAAAAGAAGAGAATCCGAACACGATGTTAAAAGTAAATATGTAAGAGGAGATGTTGGTGGTAAAGAACTTGGTCGGCAAGATACCACCACAAATTATAATATACCACATGTAACAACTGATGTTAAGCTTCATACCTACTGCGCGCTCGCGCAAAGCACACATTCACGGACACGGAACATCCTACTAAGTACTTAGTTAATATACGTAGTTAAATAGGTATGATTTATAAATAATAATAAATAATAACGCTACACACTCATAACTGTGTTGTGGGTGCCATAGAAGACGAGGACACACACTCAGACCAAGAATGGAAATTCAAGCTCGTCATTCAAACTTCCCGCCTCGCTGGGAATCGAACCCAGGCCCCTCGGAACCATAACGATTAACCATTGCGTCATCCGGGTCGTCAAATTTGTTCTACCACCCTCTTCTTTGAGGCTTAAAACTTTTTTTGATATTTTTTTCTTGACCAGCAATGCATCGGTGATGTAATACCTACTATTTAATAGAGCGCACATTACCTTACACATAAGAAAACCTGAATCATTGTTCTCGTCCGCTAGATAAGTAGTCAGTTCTTCGTACAATATTGTGACAAACAAGGCGCAGAGCGATTCATACAATGAATGATAATAACTTATTGTATAAATCGCTCTATTTGTGTTTGATGTTGGTTAGTTAAGTCGGTAAACAACGTTACATTACTTGTTGCTAAATATTTCAAACATATACCTGCTATAAAAACCAACAAAGCCTATGGTAGTTGCATTTGTATACCTGTGTGATGCCGGTAGAGCTCATAGGTCCTTGCCTGGTCAGCATATAGTTGGTCGCAGCAGCCCAGTCCAGCGCGCGTGTGCTTTCCAACTTCGTCGCTACGTAGCTCAAAGTAATTCCGAAGTGATTCCTCAAATTTTGACCCACCGGAAGGTCTTTAACAATTGATATATCGAGTTTTTCAAGAGTTTTTTTAGGTCCTATGCCGGAGAGCATCATGATCTGAGGAGTGTTCAGAGCGCCAGCGGACAGAATAACCTGAAACGATTTTATTCATACTCTTTATTTATTCATTTATTTATACTCTTTGTTGCAATTTAAAAACGCCTTCTGGTTAGGCGAGATTTAAAAAAACTTGGTCAAAATGGGATGAATAGGTTTTAATAAGTATGTATGGTAAAATTTTAAGAATCTACGACGTTTATTTACACTGCTTACCAAACAAAAAGTATTTTTTTATCACGTCCTATCAGCCCGAAGGTACATACTTTTTCACCAATTTGAATAGCACCTAAAATTATCTTTTATGAATGTAACATCAATAACACAGTACCTCAATATTGGATTAATCCTGACCTTCTCGTAGCGACAGCGTAGTTCGTAGCGTGTCTCGTAGCGACAGTCCTACGATACTTGTGTTTTACGATAATTGTGTTTTTCTGTAGCTATCTTTATTATTATTTAAATCTTAAAACGTGTCATAGTCTAGTTTCTCTCGATCATTATTCATATCGTATCATATTTCCGATAATTTTAATAATTTTATTATTATCCATGTAAACAATGATATTTGAGAATAATTTCATATAAGATCTTGAATTTTTTAATAAGTGCCGTAGCATTTTTTTCAATACCTACCTCTTTCAAGGCATACACAGTTCTTAGATTTCCCAACTCGTCGTAGTACTGGACGCCAATAGCTCGCGTTTCTTCTCCGACTTTCTCCGTGAGCACTCGGCTGACGTGGGTGTTGAGCACCAGGTCCAGATTATCTTTCCGAGACAAATAGGCTCTGGCTGTCGTGTACCGTTGTCCATCTCTGTATCACAAAATCATTAGAGCTACGATCAAAATCTTGCACGTGAATTTATATTTTCTGATACCTCATAAAGCATCTTTAAATTAGCAGACGTTGGCCCCAGCTTGCAGAATAATGCACATTTACGTCATTTACTAACAGATAAAAACAAGAATCAGTACCTTGATTTGTTTCTCTAAACATCATATACTCACAAGTTAAACGTCTGTGCAATATTGAACCCTTCTGGAGTAGCGGGATCGGTCATGTCCTGGATGATCGGTATTCCACTTTCGTTAAGCGCGTTCAACAGCTCGTAAAGGAACGGTGGCTGGTGGTTGAACTATACAAGAAAACTGTCATTATTACTCTAGTTGAGGCGTCTGATTTTAAAGCCACTAAGCCATTATAGAAATATGTATAAATTATTTGCATTGGATAAATCCTATGCAATTTAACTGATAACAACAGACAGACACATACTTATGTCTACTAAACTGGAAGCAAGTTGCTTATGTGACAACATTATGGCGGGCGGTGGTAGATGCTTACTACCCCGGGCGAACTCTAGGCTCTACATTTTGTCATTTTTTTCTTGTATAATCAAGCTCTTAACTACGTTTCCACCTGATAGAACTACTTAATTATTCATAGAACAATGGAGTCGCTTTCACCAAGTCTGAAAAAATAACCCTCCGCTTACTGAGTAATAGCATAAATACCCGTTTAACAGGCAGAGGTCCGGAGTCAGAGTGATGTGCGGCGCTGACGACGGTGCCAATCTCTTTGTTGCCCTCCGTCATATCGAAGAATGGGCGGTTTTCCTCCCAGGACCAGCCCGCGGCGCCCGCCTTCACCCAGTCGTCGTAGTCCGCCGCGTGGCCTCGGTGATACATCATGCCGTTCAGGAGAGCAGTACCGCCTGTTTAGTACTTTAGTTAGGGTTAAATAACTTTAAATGATAGCCGAGATTTTAATCTTATATCGTGGACACGAAACATTCAAAATGCAAACGGGTACTCACGATTTTTTTGTCTTACCAATATATTTTGACCCATGGATCATGGCCACGGATATTGGATTGAAAATGATTGAAAATTTAAATGAAAATGTCTCATCTGTTTGTATTTAAAATGGATAGTCGAGTGGTTTGAACGTTTATGTGTTTTAGTGGTTTACAGGTGGTAGAGCCTAGAGTTCGCCCGGGGTAGGACCACCGCCCGCCAAGGTACTCAGTACCATTCCTACCGTCATAATAATTGTTTTTAAGAGCAATTGTGTTCCGGATAGGAAGGTTTGTGGAGCCGGTTTCACTTTTTTAGAGGCGACCATCTCAGACCTCAGGGGTAGCAACGCATCTGTGACCGAATTGGAACAAGACTCATACTAACAATAACTAACTGGACTATTACTAACATTAACTAACAGGACTAATTATCACTAACATACCCTGTCCTCGCACTTATTAACAAACTAACCAACTAATATTCTAACACCATCTACTAACTGGACTAACCATCCTAGTCCCTTTGAGTCTAGTTCTAGGTCGGTCACAGTTGTTATGGGCGGCAGGGGATATGTATGTATTTGTATATGGATTTATATTTATAATAAGATTAATTTATATACACATTATAATCTTTTATACTTTTACTTTTGTATATGTTTCATTTTCCATTCCATTTATTTTATTTATACCGCTCGTCGTGTTTCTCTGTTTGGCCTAATGGTTAGCTGGTAGAGAATGCACCAAGCATTAAGCTCGCCATTTTGTACCGTAATATGTGTTTATTGTGGTCAATAAAGTTTTAAATAAATAAATAAATCGAACGGTCTGACAGGAGTCTAACGTTCAAACCACTCGACTATCCATTTTAAATTTTTTTTTTTTTTTTTTTATGGAATTAAGATAGCAAACGAGCATGCAGCACCACCTTCCGCTGCCGCCCATGACAACTGTGACCGACCCAGAACTAGACTCAATGAGTCTCGTTCTAATTCGGTCACAGATTCGTTGCTACCCCTGAGGACTGAGATGGTCGCCTCTAAAAAAGTATAACCGGCTCCTTAATATTTACTCCGTTAGGTACGTTAAGCCGTTGGTCCCGGTTGCATTTGCAGTCGTTAACACCCACCAATCCGCACTGGGCCCGCTTAGTGGGTTATGGCTCATTCTCCTTGTGTGTTTATTTATTTATTTATGTAAACTTTATTGACCACAATATAAAAATATTATAGTACAACATGGCGAGCTTAATGCTAATTGCATTCTCTCCCAGCTAACCATTGGGCCAAGCCGAAATGCGAGAAGTTTCTATCAGCAAGGAAAGCCTGTGCCCCAGCAGTGGGGAAATTAGAAGGCTGGTGATGATGATGATATCATTACGGTCTCCCTGAGTGGTTATGCAGTTGGGTAGCCAGTTTTCTGTCTGAGCGACATATAAAGATCGTAGTTGACGGTTGTTGCTCAGATTTGAAACACATAAACGCTGGTGTTCCCCAAGGGTCTGTGCTGTCTCCTACCCTGTTGATTCTGCATATCAATGACATGCTGGAGCGTGCAAACGGCATTCATTGCTATGCAGATTACAGCACGGGAGATGCCTATTATACAGACCCTGCAAATGCCTCTCGGTTACAAGTGGAGGATAGCAGAGAAGTCTCGGAATGGGGTCGACTCAATTTAATTGAGTTCAACCCCACGAAGTCACAAGTTTGCACGTTTTCCGCTAAGAAAGCCCCATTTGTCATGGCGCCTCAATTCCAGGGTACCGCGCTCACCGTTGGTAAAAGTGTTGGGATTCTGGGCGTTGACATTTCGAGCGACGTTCAGTATTGAAGTCATCTGGAAGCTAAGGCCAAATTGGCCTCCAAAAAGCTTGTTGTCCTAAACCGGGCGAAGCAGTACTTCACTGCGAGGGACCTACTGATGCTTTATAAAGCACAGGTCAGGCCTCACATGGAGTAATGCTCTCATCTCTGGGCAGGGGCACCATAATACCAGCGTAGTCCATTTGACGACGTACAAAAGCACGCGGTTCGAATTGCCAACGACCCATGAGTCACTAACAGGTTAGAACACCTAAGTCTGAGGAGAGACATGGGATGCCTCTGCGTGTTCTACCGGCTTTACAAAGGTGAGTGCTCCGAGGAATTGTTCGATTTGGTGCCAACTTCACCCTTCCATCATCACACCACTCGCCGAAGATTGAAGTTTCATCCACATCGCTTGTACTCGTGGCGAACGACTACGGTCCGTTTTTAACCGACTTCAAAAAAGAAGGAGGTTCTCAATTCGACCGTATATATGCTTTTTTTTATGTACGTTCAGCGATTATTTCGTCGTTTATGGGCCGATTTTGATAATTCTTTTTTTGTTGTAAAGTAGATATGCGCAGTGGGGTCCCCTGATAAGGAAACCAGGATCTGATGATGGCATCTCAGAGAAATCGAGGGGAACTTTCGAAAATTGTATGGACAACTAGTGTGTTTGTTCATGTTATCATAAGTACATTAAAGCGCTACCATTTCATGAAGATCTGGAGTCGATCTGATTAAGCCGAAAGACAGTCGAGGGAACTCCTCAACGATTTACTGCAGTTATCTAGTGTTTGGGCTTCACGAGTGACGAGAACTTTACACTTACATGTTGAATTGAGCGCCATCTGGCGAGTAGTTTTTGAGTTATCTCTACTTATCAAGATTGAAGTCGGTTATTTTTTTTTTGTAAAAAGCAATTATTCACATTCGTTTTAGGCGCGAACGTGCAAGATGTGGAATGAGCTTCCTTCTGAGGTAGTCCCGGAGCGCTATGACATGGGGTTCTTCAAGAAAGGTGTAAAAAGAGTTCTCCTTCAGGGCCGGCGTTGCACTGGTGACTCCCCTGGTGTTGCTCGTATCCATAGGCGACGAGGACCACTTATCATCAGGTGGCTCGTCTGCTTTTACGTCAGCCCTTCAGGCTGTAAGGAAAAGGCCGCTAATGTCTTTTCAAAATTCCCGCGACCCACCCCAATACCGCCCGCGACCCGGATTTGGGTCGCGACCCGAGGTTAAGAAACGATGGCTTAGAGCTTAGAGCACCGCGCCCAAAGTATACGCGTAAATTAATAAAATTAAAACATTTCAATTCTATCTAGCGGTTACCATTACCAATTTACCATTGCAGTAGTTATTAGTATTATCATAAATTACCAAGTGCTTTTCCTCGAGGCCACGAACACCCTTGTCCGTTTTGGTCCAAGCAATAGTTGTCAGGCACCGTGCGGTACGACCAGTCTACTTCGGGATTGGACCAGAAGGCTCTGTAGAAAGATGGCGGTCTGGCCCCGACAGGTTCTACTCCGCCAGCTTCTAATAACAGCACCTGTAAGTTAGTAATTTATTTATTATTTGTTGTAACTTAAGGAATATAACGAACCTTAGGAGTAAAATTGAAGAGAAAATTTTCAAACCCTTCCAATCCTTTCCCATCCCATAAAAATTATTTGATGGCACGTCTATGACCTTAATAAGCATTTCTTTAAAAAAAGTGATCCATTGATACATAAAACCATAAAGGTTTGCCTGCTCTAGGTGTCCGCATATTTGTGGAGAAACCTAAGCCCATTAGTGGGCTATAGTAAATGTTCTGACATAGTATTTTTTCTTAGTATTCTTTCAATATCTACATTTTCAACATCGTAAAGACATCTTCATAGCTAAGTAAAACATTTTCTTTTTGTAAAACAGATTTATTTGATGTCATTTAGAAACATAGAGCACGAATATAGACTTACGCCACTCACAGGGTTGGAGGTTGCAATGCTGATTAAACTAATACCATTCTGTACAGCAGCAAGACACCATTTTAGAAAAATTGAAAAACAGATCCTGATGTTACCTTTATGTTCGGTAACATATTATGTATGTAGGGGGTTCTAAGGCTACAATAATATGACTGTGCCACATTTTTCAATACCTCCTTTGCCATGGGAAAAGAACTGTCTTCCTCTGTACTTACACATCGACTTATTGTTAAAAAATAGACGAATAAAACCCGATACAATATTTACGATTGACTAGGCAGTCTAACTTAACTTGCATTCTCGTTCAGTCAATCCTGGGAGCTGGTGAGAGGATGTACTTACCTATTAGATTATTATAAATGTAAAAATGTAAGGAGGACAAATACCTATTATAACTGAGTACATACAAATAATTTGGGACTTTTTATTAAACTAAACTTTGGACGAAAGAAATGTGAAAAATAAAACATACTGAATTTCTTCACCTTGAAATCCTCTACTTCGCTCAGTCGGCCAGCAACAATGGATCCTGCTGTGCCGCCGCCCACCACAATGAAGTCATATTCCTCGCGGACGCTCTGCACTGGCCTGACCGTACTGCAGGGCGTGGAGATATCGCATCGGCCCCTCAGGAACCCTTCCAGAAGAGCCATGAATAGGATCGTCCCACTGCATACTGCCGAGTTCACTATCGATGCCCCTTCGTCTACTATCGGACAGCCGCATTCCTTCGGTTAAAGTAAGAGGTATTAATGCAATCGGTCATCAGTGTGCCATAAGGTCACCACGCCTTACTGCCGTTCAATAGGACCAGGGTTCGACTCCCAGCCAGTCAGTTTGAATGATGAGTTCAGGTTTCTTTACGTACCTAGTCTAGGTGAATGTCCATGTTTTTGTGTTTTGTTTATGGTACCCGCGACACGGGAAAACTTTGTGGGGATGTGTTTTATGTACGTAGTTAGCGTATATTTTATTTGACCTATTTTATTTTTTTATCCATATATATAAAAACAATACATATGTAGGTATAAAAACTGATATTATCCTTACCTCAGCTGCTAAAATCATAGTATAGGACTAGATCTTAGATCACCCGCTATAAGTTGCCAAAATCCTAAAAAGAAAACTTAAATTGATACTCGTTCTAACACAATGGGTTTAAAGTACAGGTACCTGCTTACTTGGTAAAAATTAAATTCATAAAATTTTGAAAAGCTATAGTTGTGCACATACCTTGCTACGACTTGTCAAAGTGGACAGCGCGTGTCTTCAGTTTCTTTTATATAAGTACCTACCATACTTAAATACCTACAACAAAATTATATAGATTCCTAGTTATTTCTCTTCCTTAACCAATCGTGGTCTGTAAAGGCATTGTCTAGATAGATAAATGCCAATAAAGACAATCCTAATGTAAATAAGGTGCTCTGAAGCACGACTGTTTGATATGTTTATAATAAGATCTATTATTCGTTACATGAAAAGTAATCCCAGATACCTGGCTGTAAACACCAAAAAGGAAGAGCTTCTCAGTTTTTCTATGTGTGTTATTTTTCTTACATGTGTTACCTCTCAACTCATAGCTTTGTACTGGATTGCTCTGCCGTCTGGTCTGGCGAGTAATTTTTGAGTTATTTACTCAGATAGTTATTGTAGGTACCTATACCATTGTCTTCTAAAACTGTAGTAGGTATTTGTTTTTTCGTTAAAAGTACCTAATGTCTGTTTGCAATACCAACCAACGTTCGTGAAACAGCCTAGCCTTACATGTTACATAAAATGTAAAACTTGTAGAGTTAAGGCTAGTAGATTCTGCTTGTTGTTTTCGGGCTCTCATTCGATAACTTTTTAACTGATAACTTTTTAAAAATAAAAAACTACGTCTTGACTTATTTTACTTGAAATGTTTTTGCTGGGATTATACTTTACAAAAAACTAATTTGAAATGAAATTGTATGGTAGTTAGGTACTTGAACTAATATTTTTTAAATAAAACAAAGTTTCTGGCTTTGAATTAAAACGGGTGTTTAATTGTATGTATATTGATTTTGACTTCATTTTGCAATTTTTGACATTAATTTCGACCAATCGTTAATGATGAAGTCAGCGCCTCGCTCGGCCACCATTATGATGGGTGCCTCAGGGTTGCCTGTGGGGACCGTGGGCATTGATGACGCGTCGATCACACGAAGATCTGTAAATACACTTACTTTATTATTCAAGAAAATTACCACGGTAGGTATCATTGCAGCAACGCGAAAAGGTGTGCAAACAAACGACGACATTGCAGCAACGAGAAAAGGTGTGCAAAGGAAAGGTAAAGCACGCGGGCGCTCATATAGACAGCGGCGGCCCTGGTGATGCCTAGCAACCTATACATATAACTATAAAGGACACTTGTGCGGCCCTTGGTCAGAAAAGTGTGACAGTCGCTGGCAGCTGGTATTGACTATGGTAAAGGTATTTATCTAATGTTTTTATATCTCTGTGTATAAGGCCATTCCTTCACATTTGCGCGAACCTTTGTAATTGCACGAATTGTATTGCGTATTCGCGTTCGCGCGAATGTGAAGGAGCGCCATAAAGTGAAAGTGAACCGTACTGGGGATGCCATAAGCCCGCAGCTGCAGGTCGAGCACGCGGCCGAGGGCGGCGGTGCCGGCCTGGTGGTTCTGCGGGTCGGTGTGCACACGCGCCATGCACTCCAGCCAGTCCTCCGACCAGGGCCGCCCAGCGCGCGCACGGTAAGTTGTATGCCTCGTCCATCTTGATGCCGTACTTGGTAAAGGTATATCTAATGTTTGTATATCTCTGTAAAGCGGCACTTACTAGGGATGCCATAAACCCGCAGCTGCAGGTCGAGCACGCGGCCGAGGGCGGCGGTGCCGGCCTGGTGGTTCTGCGGGTCGGTGTGCACGCGCGCCATGCACTCCAGCCAGTCCTCCGACCAGGCCGCCCAGCGCGCGCATGGCTCGTTATACGCCTCGTCCATCTTGATTCCGTACTTGTTCTTCATTAGCTGATAGTTAATTACAATTTGAATTATTTTCATGGCATAGATGATCAGTCATATCAGATCTAATAGTCTTAAGATATATTTGTTACGTGAATAAATGTTGTGGCTGAGCCCAGTCATAGATGCGCGCTTCAATCAGTTTTATTATTTTCAGCCACTACGGTGCCAGCTGTCAGATCTGTTAAGTTAGCTGTCACGTGACGTAAGTGTCAAAGTTAAAGTGCAATAAATATTATTTCGTTCCTAACAAGTGTTCTAAGAATTACGAGACTCACGTAATTTTATCTTTTTGTATAGGTAACTGTAATTTGTAGATAATCAGCGATGGACTTACGTCGGTGTCGAAGATTCGTTTCACAAATCTCGCGGCATCCTTCACCATGCGCATGTCGTCAGGATGGGAGAAGTAGTTGGGGTAGAACAGCGGCGGGTCGAATGGGTCCGTGGAGTTCAGGGTCAGGTAGCCGATGCTCTTTGGCTTGAGAGCTACGGCGTTCACTCTGAAAGTTAATATTGCACTTGTCAGAAGAGGTCCCAAAGTAACTTCTTAAGGAATAAAGCGGTTCCAAAGTTACTTTTTAATAAATAGTGTAATGAAAGCTAACATTCACTTCCTCAGACCAGGATTCATTTGTCGCGGGTGGCGTGAACAATAACAATAACACATCACCAAGATGTAGGTATTATCCGAAAACAAACATCATCACAATTGTCGCGCGCCGTCTTAAGAGCAACACCTCGATCGTTTGTTTCCGATAAAAATTATTGTTTAAAGCGGTTAAAATGTTCTGTTATTAGTGAAATTTGTGCGAACATGTGTGGAAAGACGTGTCACATCTAATAAACATTATTTGGTTAAAATCCGAGCAAAACTGTAAGTGCAATTAACAAAAACATTTCAAACAATCATAGTTAAAACGGCCATCAGTAGCAGACCTGACCTGCGCAACACGCTCGCTTCTGATCGAATTAGAGATAACGATCTACAACGGCAGAGCGCTTGAGCGTTGGACTATGTGTTAAAGCGCTATTAGGTTGATTTTTCTACGTGTGCTTAGTACATTCTCGTGTTTCTTAATAAATGCTTAAATGCTAGCATTAAATATGAACTGCGCGGCTTGCTACTCCTCGATTCTGAATGAAGACAGTCTGCATTGTACTGTAAATAACTGCAAAAAAGTATACCATGTTCTTTGTGTTGGTGGAGCAAATCTCGACGTGGAGTTATGGGTATGCCCCGAGTGCCGCTGTGCGTCAAAGAAGTATGGGGATAACAGCTCAACGCCTGTGGGCTCCTCCAAAAAGACCCATGATAACTCAAACATTACTTTCCGCAAGAAATTACATTCAGATGTTGAAATGGAGCATTCAAGGGTACGTGACAGTGAAGAAATGTTAGATGAAATGCGCAGTATGAAGCGGGAGATGATGGTGTTACAGCAAACGTTGCAAAAATGTATTTCAATTATAAAGCACAATGAGACCAAAATTGAGCACTATGTTGCAAAAATGGAATCGCTTGAAAATAAACTAGTATGCTACGAATTATCGAATTCGGCTCTCGCCGCCAAGCTTAAAGAATACGTCGCTGAAGCTGAGAAACCCAGTAATAAAGTAGTATCTCCTCGCAATAAAGATAAGCCTGAAACCTGTGACGTGAATATTGCTCCCTCCCAGAATCCAGTACTTGCCAAAGATAAACTAGGATCAAAGGGATCTGAAGAACTAATAATATCAACGCAGCCGCCGCATACTACTGGAGTTGCAACATCTTGTTCTGAGGTATCAAAGACCAATAAGTCCAATAAATCTGAAAGTTCCCATAAACAGAGCACCGTTGTGAGTAATGTTGAAGTAGTCTTAGAGGCAAGTGCCCCAAGTTCGCGCACGCAAGACGACCAGTGGACCGAAGTACAACGGAAAAGATCCCGGCGATCAGCACCTTTGCGTGGTACAGCTGGCCCCAACGTGACAACTTTGAAAGCAGTGGTGCCCCGAAAGTATCTCCATCTATGGAACATGGTATCAAATGCCGAAGACGTCAGTAAGTATCTACGTATTCTTTGTCCTGATGGAAACTGTACGGTAGAAGAGCTTAAGCCCAAAGGCGACTATAAATCGTACAAACTAGGAATTCCCGAAGCCTTCTATGACACCTGCTTCTCTGTGGATGTTTGGCCAATAAATGCCAAAATTAAACCGTGGATTACGTTTAAAAAAACTGTAGACCTGCGAAACCCGCAACATTACAACCAGCCCTTTCGTAGCCCCCCGGGCAACCTGTAAGACCGTTAGGTGTGCCCTAGCTAACATTGTTTATCAGAACGTTCGAGGTCTAAAGACCAAACTTGATATTTGGCGGAACGAAATAGAGACCCTCGAATGCGACTTGGTGGCTGCTACGGAAACTTTTCTTGACACTACTGTTTATGACTCTGAGTTGGTCTCCGGGAACTGGTCAATCCTGCGACGTGACAGACCAACCCCATGTGGTGGTGTTTTACTAATGGCCCGCGCAGACATTATTTTGCAACGAAGACAAGACTTCGAAACTGAATCTGGTGAAGACCTATGGGCGGACTTCATATGGCGTGGACGCAGATTCTACGTATGCGTGGTTTATATTAAGCCTAGTGCCAAAGATGATGAATATATGCGGTGGTTTCATTCAGTTGAGAACACTATTGATAAAATTAAAGGCGAAGTAATAATACTCGGAGACATTAATCTAAGGAGTGCGTCAATTAGTGTAAATAGCTATTATTGTTATTTTTTGTCTTTTTGTAAACTTTCGGACCATAATTTTGTAGTAAACCTTCACGGAGGGAAACTTGACGTCGTCCTAGTTCGGGAAAGTGCCGTCATTCGAGATATAGAGGTTACTCTTACGCAGGGCATCGTTCCCATTGACACCTACCACCCTGCCCTGGACATCAAACTCGAAATCCAAAATACTTGCAACCCACAAGCTATACCACCGAGTAATATAAATAAAAAAAATGACTGGAACTTCAACAAGTGTGACTATGTCAAGTTGTATAATTTGCTCTCCTGTGTTTCATGGGACAGAGTCATTCAATCGAATGATCCACCCAATGCTGTACATTGTTTTTATAATATCTTATACGAAGTTTTTGATGCATGTATGCCCAAGAAACGTCGTGTGAAATGTAACAATCATCGCTACCCGGTTTGGTTCACATATGAAATCATAAAGGATGCAAAGCAAAAGTTAAAGCTACATTCTATTTGGAAACGTAGTAAATCAAATGACACATATAAGGCTTTTCAGGACATAAGAAGTACCTTAAAGCTTAAAGTAACATTAGCTTACAACTCGTACCTGGCACGCATCGAAACTAATATAAAGGCGAATCCACGGGAATTCTGGGGCTTTATAAGTTCCCTGCGTTCCAAGGGAGGATTTGAACCGGTAGTAACTTACCAGGGCGAATCTTTTACCGGCATCGCTGCAGCAGAGGCTTTTGCAAAGTTTTTTGGTAGTGTGTTCTCACCTATAGTACCACGCTTAAACCCTAACCTCGCTACCATGCATGACTCCAGTCGAGACAGTAATTATGTTAACATTTTTAGGTTTACTCCCACAGATGTGTTGTATGGTATTAACAAACTAAAATCTAACAGTTCCATAGGTCCTGATAATGTTCCATCTGCAATTTTAAAATGTGCTAAAAACAGTGTAAGCTATCCGCTATGTCATATACTTAATCTGTGTTTGAACTCAGGCGTATATCCTCCTCAATGGAAAACGTCACGAGTCACACCTATACCAAAAACGTCTAACAAGTCCGCTGTGGAGGAATATCGCCCCATCGCTATTCTGTCGGCACCAGCCAAGATTTTCGAAAACATCCTGCATCGCTGTATCTATTCACAAGTAGAGAAATATCTCACTGACGCTCAACATGGTTTTAGACCAAAGCGTTCAGTAGACACCAATCTTCTTACCGTTACTAATTATATATCTACACGTTTGGATCGCGGTAGCCAGGTAGATGTGCTGTATTTTGACTTTAAAAAGGCCTTCGATAGAGTTAATAACGATATTCTGCTGACTAAGCTTGGGACAATGGGATTTGCACCAGGTCTCCTAAAGCTACTTGCAGACTATATGCGTGACCGCCAGCAATTTATCAGGCTAGGAATATATGAGTCTTCACGGTACCACACACGATCCGGCGTCAGTCAAGGCTCGATACTCGGGCCATTACTTTTTCTGCTTATGGTGAACGACCTTCCGACGGTTCTTGGACATGCACAGTGTCTTCTCTACGCAGATGATCTCAAACTGTACGCAGAGATACGATCTGAAGCGGACTGTCTGGCACTCCAGGAGGATATCCGTGCTGTGCATGAGTGGAGTGTCAAAAACGATATGGAATTTAACCTCTCCAAATGTTGTGTCATGAGTTTTGCCCGTACGAGACACCCGATCACGTTCGACTACAAAATAGGCATTACCAAAATAAGTAGGACTGCGGTAATGAAAGATCTGGGTGTCATTTTTGATCACAGACTTAATTTCAATGAGCACGTTACTACCATTGCAAAAGAATCGTTCCAGCGTTTAGGATTTGTACTGAGGAATGCCCGTAGCTTTAGTAGTGATTGCGTAATACGGCTTTTATACAACGCGCTAGTCCGTAGCAAACTGGAGGCTAGTTCGTACGTGTGGAACCCACATCACTCCACCCACGAACTCCTACTAGAAAAAGTACAAAAGGCATTTCTTAGGCACCTTTACAAACGTAAGTTTGGATATTACCCGCTCATGTACCCCACGGCCTTCCTCCTGGGGTGCCTCAATTACAACTCGCTGAAAACCAGGAGAGCCAAAGATCAATTAGTCATTATATTTAAAATTCTTCGTGGTTTGATTGATGCTCCATCCCTGCACAATGAGTTGGCTCGTTTGTACGTCCCGCCCGTTCAGGAGAAATACCTGCGTGCCAGGAAGCATAAACTCCTCGCTGTGCCATCTACTCGGACAGTTGCACACGCTAACTCTTTTATTCCGCGCGCGCTCTCTGCTCTCTGTGCTCTTTTGGAGGCCTTTCCCGACTTCGACTTATTTGCGGATGGATGGAAGGCTGTTACGAGTGTGTGTTTGCAGTTCAGTGAAACCCTCTGAATAATAGAATTTCTAATTTTAATGTACCAATAACTGATCTCATTGTTGTTTTATTATAATTATTAATGACTGGATTTTATTTATTTTTGTTATTATTGATTTAATTTTATAATTATTTTTATTTCTATGATAATTCTAATTTAATTTTGTGTAATTTATTTAATTTTTGTTATTATTGATTGATTTAATTTTATAATTATTTTGTTTCTATGATGTTTTTAATTTAATTTTGTGTAATTTTTGTGCTGATTTTTCTGTTTGTTTTTTTGATTTTTGAGTTGTTAGTGTAATTGGACTTGATGTCCGTTCTAGCAAACTATAAATAAATAAATAAATAAATAAATAAATAAATAAACATTTATCCGTTACCTAAATATTGCCCCAGCCGGGCATCGAACCTGGGACCTCTCGATTGCATGCAGGACTCTACCAACTAGGCTGCGAGGTCGTCACTTAAGTACTTTAAATCAGTCTTGTTAATAATCATACTAAACCGAATCAGACTCATAGTTGGGGTTTCGTACCGTGTGATAATAGTGTTCATAAGCACCTAATTATAAGTAGGCTAAAAAATACAGACTCTATAATATTCATATGTGTAAGCGTATGCCTATAGTACATAAGTTATAATAACAATGAACACACACGTTTATAGTCTTAGTATAAAAAGATATTACTGATATACCTACCTAAGATAAAAGATGAATGGAGGAGAATACGAAAAAAAAGTACCAAAAAATCGTTCTACTTACGAAATGTTTGTGCCTGATAAATTGCAGCCTTCCACTGTTTCTCCTACTTGCCCAGTCCTCGAACATTCAGCGTAGAAACCGTTGAAGAAGAATTGTAGATCAGTCTGATTTCGTTTTCTGTCGGCGAGACTCGAATACAGGAAACCAGATAACTGTGTAAGATAAAAGTAAAATACGAATTTTATTATATGTTTATTATAACGCATATTACTTATACATAAACATATATTAGGTATAGATTTTTATATATCTATGACCAATTTTCCAATGTAGAGCCTTGTTAACTTCTTACTTTCCATTTGTCGAAATAAGTTAAATTATGAATGAATTAAGGAAGATTGACTTTTAGTGTCCCCGCAGACTGACTGCAACCACCGGCCACTTTAAAAGCGCGGTCCGGCCAACAGCTGCTTCGGCTGAATTCTGCTCACTGTTATTGGAGCTGTTGGCTGTTGGCCGGATCGCGCTTCTAAAAAGAAGCGCTACAGCGCCACAGCCGTCGGTGGCTGCAGTTATTTTGCGGAGACCCTTAAATTAACTTTAATGTTAATTTAAAAATCTAAATATGTATGTATGTAAGTATGTTGTAGTTAACGTAAACTGTGTTTTAGCTACACTTGCCTGAGATAAAAGTATTTTCTGATTACGTAAAGATTTTTGTGATTACAGATTCTTTTGTAGTTCTTCCCATGTCAATCGTATAATTATGTAGTTTATGTAGGTAGGTGTCGTCGAGAAAACAAAGGATATAATGTTTTGAACAAATTATTTCATTTCCCTGTTATTCCCGTACAATTACAATCATCATCGTGACTTCAAAGTGTAATGTAATACATTATTGCAACTATTGCTATTTATAGGTACCGTAATATGAATTAAATTCTTCGTAGAACTGTGTACTACGAGTATACAGTCAATAATAAATAAAATATGAGTTAAGTTACATTTTTGAGACTTGATAGAAAGCTTAATTTTGGGGGATAGGCAGGAAACAAATTATTTTATTGACTGAAAGATTTCATGACTTAAGGTCCAGTTTTTAAATTTTGAAGAAAGCATCAAAAGGAGAACATCAGATTTGGGCCTGGAGCGAACAGCTTGTTCAATACTCTCAAATAATCTTGCATATTTTAATACATCCATTTCATATTTAAAAATCTAGTTACGTCATATCATTAAAATAGTAAACGACTAAAGTAGGTATACTATGTGTGCGCGATGCGTAAGACGACTATATTTCATTATTCTCATTATTTTCCGCAAAAACGGAATATACACAATGTGGTAACAATATCCTCGATCTAAAAAGCGATGTCTCATGCATGTTCATATTCCAGGCCCAAGGTCCTTAAGAAAGTTGCTGGTCTCCTTTGACGAGTTGGTAAGTACCTACTTAGGCACCATTACAATGTTAACTTTTGAGTTTTGACTGTTTTGTAGCTGTCGGTTATTACTACTACCGCTGCCACTACCCCTGCTACTACGACCATCACTAGCCCTGCAACTAATTGCTACCAGCATCACTACCACTACCCTAGTACTCGTACTATCACCACTACCACTAATACCTGTAGCCGTACTACAACTACGAAAACCATTACAACTGCCGCTGCCTCTACTCCCTGCTATTGCGGCAATGTAAGGCTGTAAGTATTTGTTTAACCAACCTGTGTAATACCAGTAGCGCTCATCGGTCCTCCCCTGTTCAACAAATACTCAGTAACAGCGGTCCAGTCCAATGTCTGTATGTTTTCGACCTTGGTTAAGTAATAATTAAAAGTAACTCCAATATGATTCCTCAAATTTTCTCCAACTGGAAGAGCTTTAACAACGGGTATTTTGAATTTATTAAGAGTCTTCTTTGGTCCTATGCCGGAGAGCATCAGGATTTGCGGGCTGTTCAGGGCACCAGCGGATAGAATTACCTAGAATGAATATGTTATTTTATATAAGACATTAAGTCGTAGACGCAAAAAAAAGATCTGTGTTAATGTTAAGTTTAAATAAAATTTCATTTTGATTAATATTTTTAGGTCTGTCATATTTACCTCTTTGGACGCTTGAACAGTTTTGATCTTTCCGGATTTATCAAAATACTGGACTCCAGTGGCTCGTGTTTTGCCCTTCACCGTTTTCGTCAATACCTTGGTAACATGAACATTCAGGGCTATATCTAGATTCGGTCTTTGTTTCAAAAATGCTCTTGCTGACGTATAACGTTGTCCATCACTAAACAGTAAAATTATTATACCAATTAATGATTTAATACTCGATGTCATGAAATTCAAAGAAGTGTTCCAAAAATGTAGTTACTTATTTGTATAAGGTAAGGTAGAAGAAAGATATTTTTTCACCCCACTGCGTCTAAAGAAGGGTAGGTAACGTTATTTGAGCGTGAAAACTTATAGTGGAATTTTTCATAACCCACGATTAGTGAATTTCGACTATGGAACAATGGGATAGTGAATAACAGTTAACTACTTAATTAAATATCACATGCGTTTGGGTAAATTAGACTTACAAATTATAAGCCTGAGCGACCGTAAATCCCTCGGGGGTCAAAGGGTCATTCATATCCTCCACCACAGGCAGACCACTCTGACTGATAGATTGGAGAAGCTCGTTCACGAATGGCGGCTGATAGTTGAACTATAATTAAAGAGAAATTGTC